>OY728120.1:1149150418-1154150418 GCA_963277665.1 Viscum album
GTGCGCCACGTCATCCCACAAACATCGTATGAAAGATTATAAACAAGTAATGAGATACTGAGCCAAAATAAAAGCCCTCTAAAATAAATACAGATTTAAATTCCAATCTACTTAAATGGAAATTTATGCTTTTGTAGGAAGCTGCCAGACACAATTCTGCTTGTATGATCTCACATGTCACCTTTAAGTCCTCGTGGTCCTACTTCAGCTATGACCACACCAATGTATATTTCGAAATAAAATAGACACTACACATGCGGGAAAATACTGTGTAGGGGATATTTAAAAAATACATATTAGGGTACCATGAAACAAAAATTAAAAGTCCCCAAAGGAAACACCATAAAGAAGGTATAATAAACTCAACATTGATATATCCCACCAACACATATAACCAAAACCTATAGGTATACTAGTAAATGATTCTAAAATGAATCTTCTCATCTAATGTAAGCCATATTGTTTCACTCCTAGCATGCGAGATTATTGGAGATCCCACTCTCTGAGTGATGTGATAATAACCACATAGAACAAGTATATCAAAAGTATTCGAGAGAACATCTGATATAAATAAATCATGAGGATTCCCTAAGAAGCATGGCCTCACTATTATAAGTATTCTTGATATTTCATCCAAATCCTTGGTCAAAGGATTCTGCTCAAGACATGATCATTATGGGGGAACATTCTCTGTTAGGTATGAATTCATTAGTGATGCTCGCAAAGAAGAATCTCATCTTTGGTCCCTTATTAATATGACACACTGAGAACTACCAAATATTCACAGATTAGGTCATGTCCCAAAGGAAGGAATGAACTGGATACCCTTATAGGGGGTCCTGCACCCATGGTTCAAAAGGGGTATTTTGGCCCAACTGGAATAGTCATCCAAGATAGGGAAGGGTGACCACATAATGATAGGTAAAAAACATTCCTCAAAGACTATATAATATACCAATAATATAAGTGAGGTACAGTTGGGCCTCTTGGTGTGTTACATGCTCCACATAGACCCACAAGGGCACTGAGACCTACATAACCATTTGGGTCAGGAGGATCTCCTAGATCTGCTCGTCCCATTGGACTGCTGGGTCACCAAGATCCTCTCTATGCCAAATCACTTCTGAAAACGGTCCAATATATATTATAGGAAAGACATATTACATTGTACCTTCATATATATGCCCAATGGAATCATCTCAATCTCTACTATCAGCCTCTATAATGGGATATGGATCCTGCATTTATCCCATGTTATAAATACAAATTGAATGACACTACTCCATTCTATACAAGCATAACAATTATCTTCCATTTCAAAAGGAGAACCTCATCACAAGGGTTCCTTCTCTTATGATGGATCATTAATCTGACTTACTGTTTGAATGATATGGATGTTTTCTTGAAAAGGGGGTCGGTGGGGTCCAGGTTTAGGCTGACCCTGTTGGACCAACTTGACCTACGGTCCGTCGACATGGATATGGTATTGGTCCATTGGACTTGCCCAGCGGGCTGCACCTAGTGGCCCAGACCTCTTTCGGCCCAGTCCACATAGGCAGGCCTATTTTCGCCTAGCCAGGCCACCCATCATCTAGGACCCCCTTCGGCCTAGCCCACTCTAGTGGGTTGGTCCGATCTAGCCCAGATGAGGAAAATCCCTATATCCCATTAACACGGAACAGCTAGACTGACCAGCCACAGATCCCTACATGTGGTCAGTTGATCGCGTGCCATCAGCTCGAAACGGGACAGTTACATCCCTTTCCCGCACCACCACGACACTCCAACACCATGGCCTCTGACGCCACTCGTATTTGTGCTGCCGATGGGTACTCCAGACCCTTAGGTAGGAAACCGACATTCACTGAGTGTCGCCTTTGGTGCAGTGGTTGGTGTCGGTGTGCCAGTGGGATTTTTCCATGCCAGCAGATGATTTACGATGGTCCATTCATTGATCTGGAAGGGGTTCTGAAAACCTTGTGATGCACTCTTCATCATCAGGGGGTTCGAAATCAGCCACTATATCTCTTGGTTCAATGAAACATGAATTGAGAAATCTCTTGTACCGCCTCAATCCATTCACCACTGCCATCATTTCACCTATTCCATGATGTGTCCATCCCAGATTTTCTTTATCAGATCATTGCACAAAGGATTGGTTTCACAACAATTGATCGATCACCAACACTCGAGACATGGTACAAAATTAAGAAAACATGTGATGGAAAATAGTGGGGGGGAAATCATGAATAAAAAATTAGGAATAGACCTCGATGAATGTTCATGTCGATATAGATTCATTTCCGTTCGACCATATAACCAAAATTTGCCATGATAATCTCTCATTAAACCCCACGAGAGTAATCCCATACTATAATAATGATTGTTCCATATGTCAATTTTAATGTTACTAGGTCTGCATCCTTGGTGGAAATCATGAATAGGGAATGGAAAAGATATACTGAATTAAAACCCATCCTACAGTTTGATCACATGGATTTGTAGATGGAATTTGCATCATCACATTGATCATTTTCTTCCTACATTCAATGATTCATCATCGGTTGATCGAATCCCAACCTTTGATACATCTTCACTCGAATGAGAGGCTCAAACTCCATTACATAGAGAAACTCTATAGTACCATATAAAATCTCTATAATTTTCAATTCTTGCGATGGACCCTGCCCCTTATTAATGGAAGAAATGTGTTAACATGTTAATGCATTTCATCTCAACTATTTCACTCTGAAACAAAATCACCATAATTATTAATTTCTGAATCTATAATTTTTTCCTCTGTCATTATTTCACAGTGTCTCTATAGTGATAAATTTTAAAAGTAAATAAAATAAAAATCATTAAGAATATTTTTCTTCTTTAAAAAGTCTAAAAATTAACCTTCACCCACGACCAACAATGGTCGAGGTTATGGTATTGCATAGGATTTCACACCATCAAGATCTTATTTATACTCTCATATATCCAATATGAGATACCTTTTATGGTTTTTAACAATTTTAGAAATAAAAAAAATTATTTATTTATTTACGGTCATGTCCCAAAAAATACATTCCACAGTTGGACTGCTCCAGCAATTGTTAGGCTCTTCAAAAGGAAATCACTATCTCAAAAGATCAATGGTGGTCTTGGATTTTGAAACCAAGTCACCATTCATGAGTTATGAGGGCACAGAAATAAATAAATTTTATTAAATTATATTATTTAAGGTTATTCTATTTTTGGATTTCTCACAGGTGACCTGCACAGACTAAACCTAAGTCCCTCGCAGGGTAATCCGACTGCACTAAATGCATTGGGTCTAATAGATTTCTATTCCAGACTCCTGATTAATATTTATAACCCTTTTATGGATAACCTATCTTGTGCACTATTTTAAAACAGATCATATTTCGCTGGATCATTCCATGAACTCTGGGCCTCAGAATTGCATGTTGTATCAGCACCTGGTCTTATAATTATCAATTTAATTTTCTCAAAACAATGTACTAGGAAAATACATGTCATTACATCCTCTCCAAATTAAGGCATTGTGTCTTCAAAAATACACAAATGGTCATCTCAAATAAAATGTGAGAGAACTGAGCGCATATCTTAGCTCACATTCCCATGTGCACCTCTTAGGATCCCCATCCTACCTCCAAACATCCAGCGAGGGGAAATATCATCAATAAATGATCCTTAATCCTTATCAGGCACTAATCCCTTGACACTCCAACATTGATATCTAGCATTCCCATGATTACGATGTTCAAAGGGTTTAGGCTTGACTCTCCTTAGATGAGACATGTGGAAGATACTATGTACCTGGTCTCACTATGAGGTTGAGAAAACTAACATGCAAACATGGAAACTATATGAAGTACAATAAAGGGGGACAATAAACCTTGGAGATAGCTTTCCACCCCATAAAAATTTCTATAACTCTTGTCAAGTTGAGACCGAAAGGATGATATGGTCTCCATCCTCAAACTACAATGTTCGCTGTTGTCTACAAGCCCAAAACATTAGATGACCCGATGCATTCTTCATCCACTCCTATAGCACTTTCACATTCTATATTTATGCCTACAATAATCCATTCCCCACCAATGATGTAATGTGATCATAATGATCTAAAACTATATTCCATGAAACTCCACGAATTTGAACTATCTGCAGCATATAGAGGCATCATGTGCCTTCTAATACTATATGTTAATTGGTAGATAGGAAGTAGGACAACTCTGTGAGTCATTTAGAGATTACACCAATGGAATGTTATGTCCTAGACGTATGTAGTAAACCCATCACAAAATCCATCGATTTCACATACAAATATCATATTGGTGCCACATGAATGAGAAGGATAAACCCCATTCAAGAAAGAAATGTCACGAAATGGTGAGTTGACATGACACAAACATATTCAATGATGTGTTCAGATTTTATTTCAACACAAATGTCTAGATTCATCCCATTCAATCATACATATTTTATTACATGGCACCCACTCGCATACCATGATGAATCTTGCCACTATAAGAATCCATTTCAACAACTGTGTATCCTCTAAATAGAACAATATGCTCCCCAACATTCGATTTTCTTCTAGGGGTATTCCCTATAGACAACTAATCATATAAAGGATCACAGTTAGATTCCCTATGTTTTTCTTCCCTGACATTATTATGATTGGATGGGTAATAATCAATAATTGTATATAATCATTTCCATCCCCATCCATTATGGATAACCACAATGTTGATAACCACACCAACTCCTTGTTAATTATCTTCTAATTGGATTCATACTGAGAGAATATTCTTCAATGTTAATGTTCCTAAGAGAATGTACAATATCCATTTCATAGTCCTTTAGGAACTCTAGGTATCACCTCTATATGATACCCCATTCATTCTAAGAAAATACATAATTTTGTATTTCACGGTTAAAGTGGATCATGCATCACTCTCCCGTCAGGTAGTATCACCACATCTTCCTTGCAATGACCATCTGTGGTGACTCTAGATTATGAGTCGCATAGTTCTTTTTTGAAAATCCATCTCAACCTTCACTAGATTCACAATAACTCCCGAATATACGTTTTTGTTTCCTAGAAATATAAGACCTATAGAATCCAATACAAAAACATCAAGAGAATTTTGTGTACCTGGTGATCTCGAAGTTGGTCTAGGACCATCCTCAATCACCTCACATTCTCCTCCATGTACACTGAGAACACAATGATGTCATCAAAGAAGATCACATGGTGCTGACTGCGGTGAAAAAAAAATGTCTTACTAACCCCTACCTCTGAAAATCCCCCCTTATTAACCCCTATCTCATGAATCTCTTCGAGAGTGATCCGATATAATAGCCTAAATATTAGTTCTACCCTCAGGTGTAGACCAACATAGATGTATAAAACTCAAATGAGAGGTAAAACTGGAACATCGTCTAGGAATACTTCGTTATACTCTACCGCCACTAAGATACCCGATGACTCATAACAACCACTAAACTGAGGGTGGGACTTTCCAACTGAATGGAAATCAACAACAACATTATCTTCTTGAGTACATCATTATCTACTTGGATTTTCCCTCTTTCGATAAAATGGATATGTAGTTTCTTCACCATGGACAAACCACATCCTTTTCTAAAAACAATCAATCTTAGCATGAACTATGAATTATTCCCTTCTGAGAATGATATTAGAAAGCCTGGATGCCACTACCAAAAGATCCCAACCAAAACACTTTCCTCTAAGAGTTAGGCCACATTGTTAGAAAAAAATTGAGGTAATTGTGCTTCCTCTAAATGGTGTCTTTAAACATGAGGATCTAGTCAAAAATTTAACTGGAACCTCAAGGTATCAAAAATGAAAAGTGGAAGGTAATGAAATCACTAATACAATGTCTATCAATAATGTAGCTAATGTAGAAAGGCACAGATCGTAACTTGAATCATCTTTAGAGACCTAGAATCATAAGACACGACATCCTAAAACTGTATTTTCACTTGTCCTCGAACTCCCCGAGTTTGGTGTGGACATCTTAGAGGTGGTATGGGTAACATGTAAAAATGTGGGCCACCACTTTCCTCCTCTACAACCCTCATACCATGTCCGTTGCCCAATAGAACAATCTAATCACACTGGTGCCACTTCCTTGGAAATTCATCATCTACCACTTTGACGACAACAAAAATGGTGGGAAAATCTTGAGTGAGAAAACCCCTTTTTCGACAATGCACAACAATGAATCTTCTTTTTAAAACTAACACATCCCTCAATCTTCTGAAAAAACATAGTGTTCTATGGATTATGTTGTGCACTTTCTATCAGAAGATACTAATGGCCTTTCCTCAAGGGAGATCACTCCCTAAAATACCTTTTATACACGTTCTAACCTTTCAAATTATCATCTACCACAAAAAGATCCATCCACGACTCAGTCTGACAAGCTGTATCCACCTGAGCCACTAGTGGTGGTTCTACTGACAGATCATTAGAAGACATTATCACCTACTAACCAACATGAATAATAACTATTCTGTGACTGACACCCATCCGAAATTCCACACTGATAATCGAGACAAACTCTATATTTTTCTACAGAAACCTCATTGGTTGGGGTTGTGAGCCCATCTAGAGGAGAAAACGATATATCACAGTTAATTGAGTGTACCTGGTAAAGTTAATCAAGATGTAAATGGAAAAAAATACCATTCATATGTGAAAAATGAACCTTTATTTACATAAAAAATGTGTTTTCATGTACCGAATTGGAAAATAGTTGGCCAGAGTCTGGTGTATTGATACGTTAGCTGCCACACAAACACAGGAGTCCCTAGCCATAAAACCGAACTCAAAACACATAACACTATTTCCCCAAACCAATCTCATAGAATCTCAATCCAATCGTAGAACCAACCTCCTCTGATACCACTCTATCATGACCTGTCCCTGGGGCCTATGTCATGACAACCCCAATCCTGCCTACGATAGTCCATGGGATGACAACATGATCCGGGTAGGAATATTCCAAAAATGGGAATCATTTTCCAAGGATCATGTACACGAGAACATAACTCCAAGACATTAGTGTAGGAGTGTAAAAACAATAAGAATGGAAAATTCCTGGACACCAATACAATCCAACGATAAAGTACAATATTAAACAAAGCTGTAATGTGAAACCGTCTGAGAATACAAACCAACTAAAAGAAATAAAGCATGAAATTATGTCACGTAAACAAGAGCATTGAGGCTTCTATATTATGCTTCTAGAAACACATTTACTCATCGAAACTCATAAGCCACCATCATGTAATGGTCCTACTCCACTTAAGACTCCAACAATGAATTGGCCAACTGCACAAGAAATTCCATGTGCAGGAAGATCCTATACAAGGGTGAGTGAAACAATACACAATAGGGGTCACCGAAAAACAATGTAAAATACCACAAAAGAAAACACCATCAAGAAGGTACAATCAACTCAACATAGTTATATGTCACCAACACATATAACATGAACATCCATCTATACTCCTAATGGATTTCAAGATGCAACATATCATCCACTACCAAACATATGGTTCCACTCATAGTATGCTTGATTCTGTGAGATCCCACTCCTCAAGCTATATGATATAAACCATGTAGAACAAGTCAACCCAAATTATATGATAGAGCATATGGAATGAATGCCTCTTGAGGATTCCTAGAGACATCTAGACTAACTGTGACAAGGTGTCTCGATATCATATTCAAATCCGTGATCACAAAATTCTTTTCAAGGCATGTTTGTTCTGGGATAACTCGATGACTGAGCTACGAAGTCATCAATGACCTGTTCAATGTTATCCCACTTCATTGGTCCCACCCAAAGAAGAATGGATGAGAACAAAAAGAAGTTCACCGATTAGGTCATTTCATGATGGAAAGAAAGATCTTGATACACAAATAGGGGGTCATGCACCCAGCACTCAATGGGGGACATCATGGCCCTACTGGAGTTGTCACCCTAGAATAGGGGATGGGTGCCCATGTAAATATTGGTCACACACATGACGAAAACCATATATTAGTTACCACAAAGAGATGTTATGACTGAACATGCATGCCGACATAGTTAATGCTCTAGATTTACCCATCGGGGTACTATGACCTGCATAGTCATTTCGGCTTGCTAGATTCCCTAGATAGAGTAGTCAATTATACCTTCTGGGTTACTAAGATCGACTCTGAGCCAACTCACTTCAAAACATGATCCACTCTCTACGAATGGAAACTTATCCTGAAACATACAATCATAGATAATATCAATGGTATCTTCTCAATCTCTACTATCACCCCTACGACAGGATCATGATCCTGTATCGATCCCTCTTATTAATGAAAAACGAAACACCACCATCCCTATATAGTTTAACTAAAACTCCATTAATCCATATCAAAATGACGTCATCATTGCAAGCTTCCAAAATTTACAAATGTTACATCAATTAGCTTTACAATTTGATATATATTGATGTTTCAGTGAAAATGAATCAGTGGGGTCTGCTCCTGGTCCAACCTAATCGGACTAACCTAATACGACCAAGGGTCGATTTAAGGCAGCTCGAGGTCTGAACCCACCTAACCCATACCAATCAGTTCTAGGCTGACCATGTCCAACTAGGCTGAATGGCCAAGCCTGTTAGGTCATCTATTGGCCTGATCCACAATAACATGCTAGTTTTCATCTAGTCAGTCTGCCAATGTAACACCCCAAGCTTCCATAGTACGCTTCTCTTTGAATAATACAATAGTGTGGGTTGTACACAACTTAGATTTCTAACACACACCACAACTAATCAAACTAACCGTTATGAATAGTAATACCCACTTTTTGAAAATTTATAGATTTTATCATTCAAATGGACTTCAATTTTGGATTTATAATATCAAAATTAGATTAGGGTGAATTTTTGGTAATTTTCTGATAACTTTCATATTTTGACAAATAGTGAAAATTACTAAATTTTAATTAAAAACAAAATTTTTAATCGAAATAATTAATAGTGATATATTATGAATTTTAGTGGTTTTAAGGTATATTTAGAATATATTTTTACTGTTTAATAAAATGTTGTTCATTGGACATAATTTCTCATTTAAACTGGACATAAACAACTATCAATCCTTTGATAGTCATTATTTCTTAAAAACACGCTTTTTGTTTTAACAGCGGAATTAATTTTAAATTAATTTCTTCCAATTCTATGTTTTGAATTTGAAAAAATGGATTCCATAATAGGTATCAGGATGAACAAATTGTGTAAATAGGTAAATCATATTTTTAGACATTGTGATTAATTACATCGGTAAATATTTTATTTACCATGGTTAAAGGGTAAGTCCTGTAAATAAGGGTAAAAAATAATATTATAATAATATTCAATTACCCTAAAACGTGTCCTAAATCTATTGGTTAATTAATTTCTGACCATGGGTATATTTGGGTCTATTTTGGGACCCCATGGAGCCACTAGTAAGGGACAATGAGAATTTATATTAATTATGTTAAAGTAAATACATAAATGACATAAGCATATATCTTTAAGAAAAACAATTTTTACATAGGGTTATATATTTTAAAATTTATAATAAAAATATTGATTAGAAATCTAAAAATCATTCATACATAATGGTATTTTATTTATAATTTTTAGACATTGAATAATTAAATTTATTTATGAAACAAAAATGATGTAGTATTTTCTTTATTAGTGAAATAATCAAATAATTTACATTATAAATGTTAAAATAAATATAATTTGGAATTTTTGATGACATCTACAAATTTTATTTGTTAATATTAAATTTTAGGACTACTAAAATGAATTTTTTTCTAATTAATAAATTTTTTAAGACTTTATGAAAAATCAATTATTAAATAGTGTCAAAATTGACATAAATGAGTTTTTAAATCAAATATTATTTAATAAATTGAAATAATATTCTTAAAAATATATTTCTCTTAAAAATAACATATATAATGATAAATGTATGATTAATGAACCACATGATCATCTCTTGAATATTTATGGTAAATTTATTAACCATATAATACAAAAAAATAACGAGACATGGTAAATGTCAAACTAATTAACTAAGAGTTAAAACTAAACGATATGGTTAATGAAGTGAGCCAAACCTATCCAAAACCTATTGGTTGAGTTTTTATCGATCCATCACCACCTTATCCACGAAATAAATAAATTTTGAGCCATTAGAAACAGAATATGAATTTATTATAAAATAATATTTCTATCTTTTCCTAAGGTGCCCCTCACCCCTCTTAAAAAAGGTCACTCCCCAATCTATCTAATTCACAACTTCAAAGCCTTTTTTCTCGGCCAACCCCTGCCAACATATCCTCTATACTTCCCTCAATTCATCCTAGAGTCCCTCCTTTGGTCATAAAGCCTACTTATGGAGCTATTTTGATCAAATCAAAAGGAAAAACCCAAAGAAGATGTAATGATTTCACCAACCTCATTCAAGTTCCTTTCTTCAACCACTTATTATTTTCATTGTTATTTCCATTATAAAATAATAATTCCAGTATCCTCGATATACTTTTATGTTATTATAAATATGTTACAGCCATATTTATTATTCTATCCATCCTTTGAATGACATGTCAACATACGTGCGTACGTACGACCTACCGTCTCCATGTCGTGGTGTAATTGTTATTCAATATATTATTAGTTGGATGGGTTTAATAATGATGTGTAATTCATGTAAATAATAAATATAACATGATTTTTATTTTTAATATATGATATACCATCCAATTATATATTCATTTAAAATAAAAATAAGTATATTGTTGCTTGTGTGTACGTATGGATTACCGTCTCCACGAACGCGATGAGATGCATTCTCCATCATATTCATTCAAGACTAAATTTCATTTGATTAATAAAAATAATTTTTAGAGACATTATATAATTCTGGATATTAATATGATACATACCATCCATAACCTAAATGTCTCAAATAACAAATAATATAAAGAAAGACGAATCTGTTAACACCCAAAATGACGATAATACCAAGATATTATAAACAATCCAATGTTAAAAGATCATATTAATGTATATGAATCTTCTATAATTAAATAAAAATTATTTCACCATTATACAAGAGGATAACCTACACTCAACCAAGGAAAAATTACAATGTAAGGGGTTTCTTATCTAAAATTTAATTCCGTGAGATTACCATTCTTCACCACTTATTTATTGCATATGGTGTGTGTAATCCCCATGATTATATTCATTGTGTAATATACATAAATTTATGGATATATAAATCATCATTGTATGATCATTCTTTCATGGATGTATGTTTCTTAATTTTCCAAATCGATAAGAGAATTTGAAATTTCAATTTCCTCTCATTCGGCTTTACGCAAACCTCATTGATTATTTTACTCTAAGATTATGTGTGGAATCACTATTCATTTGCTTATGTCATAATTTCCACTCCCCTTTCTATGGATATAATTTTGATACACATAATCACTCCATTGTTAGATTCTCATGTCATTGATATGAACTTGATAAGAGTAATTTTTACTCAATCTCCATTTATTGAGTTAAATATCAAATTCATTGGTCTTGTTTTAAAAAAAATATGTGCGAATGTCCTCTGATTGATTTACAGTGAATATCCAATCATATTTAGTGTATTTATATTTGTCACACATAATAATTTCGTTGATTTATCATTATCCTATGAATACATCATTTATAATATATTTCTTCTCAATTTTCATTCCATTGAGACTTCGTTGTTGCCATACACCAATTCGGTTTTATATGGTGTATATAATGTACTTTGACATAGTATATCATGAATCCCTTTATTCACGTGATATTATAAAGATTTTATTACCTCAATTATTTTTATTCTAGAGTCTCTATTTTTGTTAGGAACTCTAACTAATATATCATTTTAAATGTTTTAATGATTTATTATTCTAAATCATTCAAATTAATGTTCATGTTTTGAAAATGGTTTTAAGGATTTATTTATATGGACATTAAAGTTTTAAAATTAAAATTCCTTTTAAAAGATTCAATGTGGTATGGGTTACTTTTATTCAAAAATCTATTTTTAAATGGATTCTTGACAAATAGTTTGACTTTTAAATGTTTTCAAGAAAAAGGGGGATATTTATCTCAAATAGTTTTGATGATTATTTTCATCTATGTAAATATCATTTATTATTCTTGATTGAGGTTAATTTGTTAAAATAAAATATTCTATATTGTATTTAAAGATTTATTTTTTACTGTGGATGTTCTCTTTTTATACCATTCATGGTTTGTGGATATAGTATTGACATTTCGTATGATATTTTTAACATGAGTGTTTATGTTATGTTTCAAACTATTTATATGAGGAATGCATTGGACTTATTAAGTGATGGTTGGATCCCGCTATAGATCCTTGATACATCGGTAGGTCTCATGTGACAAACTAATGTCTTTTCACAAGGCCTTAAAGAAATCTTATTTGTAGTCTTGGAACAAGGCCTTGACTATGTGGTTATGATAATCTGGTCTTATGCATTTTATTATTATGAAATTGTTTATTGATATTGCATGTGATTATTTGACTAGTAGAATATCCATGTGAATAAGTAAATGGAATTATTTAATTTTATCTTTTCCATATTATGTTGAAGTTCATGTTTAAAAGGATTTTCTTTTTGTTATACATTGCCTTATATGATTATGCTTATTTATGAATGTTTCCGCTATATTTTTATCCTTAATGAGCATCTGAGATCACCCCTTTCTATGTTTTATTTTTCCCATAATGTGAAGATGTATTTTATGAATGACCTGCAGGGATAGCATGAGGTTATTAGTGTGGTCTATGGAGACACGATTTTGTTTTTCACTTAATGATGTAATGTAAACTTTATGAATGTATACAGTGATTCCAAGGCTACTAATATAATCGTTCTTTCTAGACGTGATCGTTTCATGATCATGCCAATGATACATAATAAAGCAGTGACTCGGGGTAACTGGGGTCGGTTCGTTATAGTTGGTAATAAAGGATGTTTATTACAATCCTTGGAAACTAGAATTAGGTAAACTTTGATTAAAGGACATCGCCCTAAGATAGTCTTTGAGGATTAATATAGAATAAATTCCTAGAATTTAGGTAGTGTATAGATTTTTTGAGTTTTCCAAGAAATACATCCATGTTTGGATATGAGCAGGTAGAGGCAGCTCTGGCCCAGATATACCTAGGGGTAAAACCCGAAAACACCGCTTTAAGCTGGACTCGAACGGGAACTGGTGCACGACAACGGGGCTTTCTGCACTATTGGTTATAACACTCCCATGGGATATTCTTATGATACTTTACATTTTTTTTACAAACCGATTTGAATTATTTTAATATAAGATGAGAATTAATGACCTTGGTTAATCATAAGGTGGTTCAAATTAATAATATGGTGTCATGATATTCTCTAAATGATTTTATTACAACTGTTACTCGCACAATGATTTCTTGTTTTAGTCAATGAATGGATTCAAAAGAAGGCATATTAATATTTAGAATGATGTACAAGGTTGGAATGGTGGTGGAAATGGGAAACAAAATGGAATGTTTATAGGAGTAAAAGATATTGTGTTCATACCAAATCAATTTTCTAGAAATATGATCATCAACATATATATTAACCAAATCCTGGACTCAACAAAGATGAGAAAGGTGGTGAAGGATAAGAGCTCCAGCATTGGAGACCATGGAAAAAAGAATCCTCAATTTCCATCATGCAGGAAATGTAGAAGGAGACACCCCAGAAAGTGTCTCAGTGGAACAAATAAATACATTACGTGCGGGAAATAAGGATATAATGTGAAAAATTGCCAAGGAAAAATGAAGAGTACTATGGAAGAAAATAAAAATGGTCCCAATAATCCATTTATCATAATTTTTCATAAATGTAGGGGACCTGGAAATTACCAGAGTGAAATCCCTATTCTATAGGATATTTTCTTGGTAAAATATGAAGCTATATAGAAATAAATGGTTTGAGAAATGTTTAAAAGTATTAGTTCTCCTTGTTTACAGGATTAATTTGGAACAATTTTCTCTTTTATTTGTAACCCTGCAGTTTTACAAAGTGAGAATGATATTTGAGGAATAATTATCTTTTCTCTTGAGGATATAGTTATAAATAACCATTTGGTTTTATATGATCTTTGGGTTTGAGGAAATTACAAGTTTTTATATTTTGGGATGAAAATTCAAGGTATGAGATAAAATTTGTGGTTAAATTATGTTATGGTTATTTTGAGGAATTTATCTCATTTTGGTAATGTTATATAATATATTTTTTCAAAAAGGACAACACGCAGACCGTGTGACAACCCGTCACATCGGACAAAGCTGTGGGAATCAAACCCACAAGAAAAGTACGATTGGGATTTATCACCCACCACTAGACTACGTGAAGTACCTGGTTAGTGTGACTAATTATTTTTTGTTAAATGATTTTATTGATCAATAATAATTTGATTTGTGATCTTATGTCTTATCAAATTAATACCTAAAGTACATTAAAATGATTTGGTGATTAAGTGATAAATGATATTTTGAAAGATGTTCGCTTTGTTGGGAACACTATATACCCAATGAAAATAGAATACTATGGGATTTCATTTGAGGAGTAATGGTGAATTTTTATCTATTTTTTTATTGTGTATTTATAATCTTTTGGGGATTTTATGGAAATGATTAACCTATAATATAGAATATGTGATTAGGTTAATTACTTTTATGTATGTGACTTTTTGAGTAGTTTATGTCATTTGGAGATAAAATTTAATGTGGAAGACTACATAACAAGATTAATCTATGTTTTGGGTTTCAATATTTCTTTGGATTATATTGAAGGATTTTGAGGACAATTGTTTATTTAATGATATTTTTTTAACATTGGGGTATTGTTGGATTAATTTTATAAATTAAGATTAGTGTTTCTTTCTCTAATGGTATATCATTTTAGGGGATCATCAAATCATATACTAACCATTTTTGTTTTGATTAATTTCTAAAGAAAAGGTAAATATATAGTTTATTCTTCATGGATCATGTGTTTCTATAAGAAGTTTATTCTATCTCTTCTAGTGTGACAAAGTATTATTGTATACTCATCGTTTAAAAATGACTTAGTAATAGAAATTTATTAAAGAATGAAACATTACTTAAAATTTAAGTATATCTCTTTATGTTCATAGTCAATCTCAGAAATGAATTCCTCATCTTTATGTAATGTAACTTAAAAAATAAAATAAAAATGTTCTCTGTTTACTTTTACTACATGGATACTAATGACTGTTTATCCCATCACAAGTTTGGGGTTTTCTTGTGGTTAAAATTTTCATGATCATGTTTTCAATCAATCTCCATAAGAACATGACACTTAGTTTATCATCCATATCCATGTTTTTCTATATGAAATCCTAGTATCGGTTATCCCGAGTGATCTTTGTACTTATCTTTCATTGTTTTAAAGTGATAGTTTTATTGATCATTATTCCGATGTGGGACTTTCCATTATATTCCCAAGACCAATTTTAAAAATTGTGAGTACGCAATTTATTGAATGAGGGGGGAATGTAACACCCCAAACTTCTATGGTACGCTTCTCTTTGAATAATACAATAGCGTGTGTTATACGCAACTTCGAGTTCTAACACACACCACAACCAATAAAACTAGCCGTTATGAGTAGTAATACCCAATTTTTTAACATTTGTACATTTTATCTTTCAAAATGGACTTCATTTTTGGAATCATTGTTTTGAAAGTATCATAGGGTAAATTTTTGTTACTTTTCTGATAAATTTCATAATTTAACGAATAGTGAAAATTACTAAATTTTAACTAAAAATTACATTTTTAATTTAAATAATTAATATTGATAAATTAATAATTAGAGTGGGTTTAAAGTATATTTAGAATATATTTTTACTATATAATACAATGTTGGTCATTAGACGTAATTTCTTATTTAAACGGGACATAAACAACTGTCAATCTATTGATAGTCATTATTTCATAAAAACACGCTTTTTGTTTTGACAGTGGGAACTAATTTTAAATTAATTTTCTCCAATTATGTGTTTTCAATTTGGAAAAATGGATTACTTATTTGGAATCAGGATGAAAAAATTGTGTAAATTGGTAACTCTAATTTTTAGACATTTTGAATAATTATTTCGGTAAATATTTTTTTACACGGTTAAAGTGTAAATCCAGTAAATAAGGGTACAAAATAATATTATAATAATATTAAATTACCTTAAAACGTGTCCTAACTATGTTGGCGGAAACATGTCCGACCATGGAAATATTTGGGTCGATTTTCGGACCCCATGGAGCCACTTGTAAGTGATAATGACACTTTAAATTAATTAAGTTAAAGTAAATACAAAAATTACAAAAGCATATATCTTTTAGAAAACAATTTTTTACATATGGTTATATATGTTATATTTTAGACTATAAATATTCATTATAAATATAAAAAGATTTAATACATAATGGTATTTTATTTATAATTTTTAGACATTGAATAATTAAATTTATTTATTACACAATAATGACACAGTATTTTCCTTATTAATGAAGGAATCAAATAATTGGTATAAGAAATGATAAAATAAATATAATTTGAAAGTTTTGATGACATCAAAAATTTTTATTGGTTAATATGCCATGTTAGTATTACATAAATGTATTTTTTTCTAATTAATAAAGATGTTAAGACTTTAACAAAAATAAATTATTAAATAGTGTTAAAATTGACATAAATGATTTTTTATAAAAAATATATAATATTATAAATTGATATATTATTCATAAAAATATAAGGTTCGGCCAAATGACTTATATATTGAATGGTGTATCATTAGTGTACCACTTTAGGGTATCTTGGATGTTTATTGTATATTTATTGACCATATAATATAAAAATACAAAGAGACGTGTAAATGTCAAACTAATTAACTAGGAGTTAAAACTAAATGATAAGGTTAATAAGGTGACACAAACCTGTCTAAAACCTATTGGATGAGCTTATTTATACCCATATCCACTTTATACATGAAATAAAATAGTTTTTATCCATTATAAACCCAATCATAATTTATTATAAAATGATATTTCTATCTTTTTTTAAGGTTCCCCTTACCACTTTTATAAAAGGGAAGTCCACCTTCTATCTAATTCACAAATTAAAATCTTTTTAGCCCGACAAACCCCATACCAAACATCCTCTAAACTTCCATAAATTCATTTAGAGGCCCTCCTTTTGTCAGAAAGCCATCATAAGGAGCCCTTTTGGTCAAATCAAAAGGAATAACCCGAAGAAGAGGTAATGATTTCACCACCCTCTTTCAAGTTCCTTTCTTCTTCCAATTCATAGTTCTTTCTTATTTCAATTCTAAAATAATAACTCCATTATCTTCAATATACTATGATGTTATTATAAATATGTTCAAACCATATTCAGTATTCTACCCATCCTTTGAATGACATGTCACCATACATGCGTATGTACGGCCTACCGTCTCCACGTCGTGGTGTAATTGTTATTCAATCTATTATTATTTGGATTGGTACAATAATGATTTTTAATTCATGTATATAATAAATATATCATAACAATGATTCTATATATATGATATAACATCCAATTATATATTATTTTATTACCAAAAAATTATATTGCCGCCCGTGCGTATGTACGGATTACCGTCTCCACGAACACAATGAGATTCAATCCCCATCATATCGATTCAAGACTAAATTTCAATTGATGATTAATAATAATGTTTAGAGACATTATATCATTCTGGAGATGAATAATATACATCCTATCCATAAAACATATGGCTCACATAACAAAGAATATAATGTAAAACGAATACGTTAACACACGAAATGACGATAATACTAAGATATTATCAACAAATCAATGTTAAAAGATCATATTAATGTATATGAATCTTGTATAATGAAATAACAATTATTTCACCATTATATAGGAGGTTAACCTACCCTTGACCTAGGATAAAGTACAAAGTAATGGGTTTCTCATCTCACTTTTAATTCTGGGAGATTACCATTGTTGACCACTTATTTATAGCATGTGGTGTGTGTACTGCCCATGATTGTATTCATTTTGTAATATACTTTTGTTTATGTATATTTATATCATCATTGTATGATCCTTCTTTCATGGGTGTATGTTCTGTAAGATACCAAATCGATAAGAGAATTTGAAATTTCAATTTCCATTCATTTGGCTTTACGCATACATCATTGATTATTTTACTCCAATATTATGTGTGGAATCACTATTAATTTGCTCATGTCACAATTTCCACTCCACATTATGTGGATATACTTTTGATACACATAATCACTTCATTTATATATTCTCAAGTCATCAATATGAACTTGATTAGAGTAATTTTAACTCAATCTCCATTATTGAGGTAAATATCCAATTCGTTGGTGTTGTTTTTAGAAGAATATGTGTGAATTTCATCTTATTTATTTACACTGAATATCCAATCATATTCAGTGTATTAATATTTTTATCACATAATTATTTCGTTGAATTATCCTTAACCTAATGATATCCCCTTTATAAGAGATTACATCTCAATTTACATTCCATTGAGACTTCATTGTTTTCAAACACCAATTCGCTTTTATATGGTGTATATAATGTACTTTGACATATTATATCCTAAATCCCTTTACTCTCATGATATTATAATGTTTCTATTACCTCAATTAGTTTTATTCAAGTGTCTCTCTTTGGGTTAGGAACTCTAACTAAAATATCATTTTAAATGTTTTAACGATTTGTTATTCTAAGTAGTTCTCATTAATGTTCATGTTTTGAAAATGGTTTTAACGATTTATTTATTTGGACATTAAATTTTTAAAATTAAAATTCCTTTTAAAAGGTTCAATGTGGTATGGGAATCATTTATTCAAAAATCTATTTTTATATGGCTTCTTGAAAAATAGTATGACTTTTAAATGTTTTCAAAAAAATGGGGATATTTCTCTCAAATTTTTTTGATGATTATTTTCATCTATGTCAATATCCTTCATTATTCTCGATTGAGGACAATCTGTTGTAATAAAATCTTCCATATTGTATTTAATGAGTTATGTTTGACTATGGATGTTCTATTTTAATAACATTCGTGATTTGTGGATAAAGTATTGACATTCCGTATGATAGTTTTAATATGAATGTTTATGTTATGTTTCAAACTTTTCATTTCAGTAATTCATTGAACATAGTAAGTGATGGGTGGATCCCATTATAGCTCCTTGATGCATCGGTAGGTCTCTTGAGACAAACTAGTGTCTTGGCATAAGACCTTGACAAAATCTTATTTGTATTCTTGGCACATGGCCTTAACCATGTGGTTATGATAGTCTGGAATTATGCATTCCATTATTATGAAAGTGGATATTGAAATTTCACGTGATAATTCGACTAGTAGAATATCTATGTGAATTAGTAAATGGCATTATTTCATTTTATCTTTGCCAAATTATGCTGAATTTCAGGTTTAAAAGGCTTTTGTTTTAATTATACATTGCCTTAAATGTTTGTTCTTATTTATGAATGTTTCCGCTATATTGTTATCCTTACTGAGCATCTGATCTCACCCCTTTCTATGTTTAATTTTCCAAGGATGTGAAGAAGTATTTTATGAAAGACATGCTGGGATAGTATGAGGATATGAGTGTGGTCTATAGACACAAGATGTTGTTTTTCACTTTATAATGTAATTTAAACTTTATTAATGTATCTAGTGATTCCAAGGCTACTAATCTAATTGTTCTTTTGAGACATGATCTTCTGTGATCATTCCAATGACACCTAATAATGCACCGACTCTGGATAACTGGGATCAGGGCATTACAGCCTAGCGGCCCAGTACCCCTTCGGCTAAACCCATGTTGGAATACCAGTCCTTTCTAGCCCAGATGTGGTATCTCTCTGCGTCCCTTTCATAATATGTATCTGGCTCGTCCAATCTCCAATCTCCACAAGTATCCTATCGACCATGTGTCGCCATCTTGACATGGCACAATCCCATCACAGGACCACTCTGCCATGAGACTCCCTATCCGCACCCTCCTATGCCACCCACAGCTAATCCACTGCGTGTTCCTCCAGCCGTCACCTCGGGAAGCCAAATTCATTTTTTACTGCCAATGACACTACTGTCGGCACCGTTACACAATTTTTATCTTCCACCAGCCACGAGATGTGTTCTGGTAGTCCGTTCATCAATCTAGATTGGGTTCATGAAACCTCGATCAACACTCTTAATCTCAAGGGGTTTGAAATCATTCCATAATCTATCCTAGTGTAATGTCTCTCAACCATTGATATCACTCACTCTGCCTCAATCCATTCGCTACAACCACAATAACACCCAAGATATGTCATGTCCATCCTGGATCTGTGATATCAAATCATTATACATTAGATCAGTTGTGGAACGATCGATTGATTCCCAAATGTTAATTCACATTTAAAATAAATAATACCCATGAAAAATGAAGAATTAACGGAGAAAATAATGAGTCAACAAATATTCAAGGACCTTGATCTATGTTCATGTCGATCAGGGTTCATTGTTGTTTGATCAGTTTACCAAAAACTGCCATTATAATCTCTCGTTAAAACCCCATTATAGTAATCATATCCCACAACAATGATCAATCTGACATCTAATTTGTTTGTTAATTCCTACAAATATGTCATTGAATATCAATAATAGAGAATAGGGAAGATTAAAATAATAAAAAACCCTAACTCAAGTTATATTTCTTGCCGAAGTAGATTGAAATCACGTCGTCACCTTGATATTTTCTTCACAATCTTTTGTCGATTTATCAACGCTTGATCGAATGTCGACCTCTGATCCATAATCCCTAGTGAGAGATACTACTCCCCATTTCCTTTTTTAAAATCAAGGGTTCTTGAGAAATACTCCAATTTTATGAATTCTAACGCTGCAATCTACCACTATTTAATGTAGGAAACACATTAACTCATTTTATTATTATGGTTTGGCATTGAAACAAGATTGCCACACTCCTTCATTTATGATGGTCTGATCCATCTATGTGTTTTAGCATCGCTATATTGAGAAACTTTAAATGGAAATAAAATAAACCACTTTATGTTTGTTTTATTCTAATTTAAAATAAACAAATATTAATTTCTACGCTAGACCGCACCGGTCGAGGTTTTGGTCTGCTAAATGAAATAACACCCTCATGAGCTCAACAACAGTCTCTGATTTCAATTATGATATATTATTTACATTTTTTAAGGATTTTAAAGATAATTTTATTTATTTAATTAGTTTATTTACAGTCACACCCCAAAAATACATTCCATAGTTGGCACATGGTATCCAATGTTAGGTGCCACATAAGGAAAGAACTCCCTCCCGAGCTCAATGGTGGTATAAGATTTTCAATCCGAGTCACCATTCATGAGTTATAAGGACATGAAAAATAAAATGATTTTATTTAATATTTTTACATATTAATATTCCATTTTCATGGTATCTCATTGGAGACCCTCACCGACTAAACATAAGATGGTCAAAGGGTAAGCTCAGTACATTGAACAAAATAGTGCCCTTTGATTTATGACCCGAGAAACTGTTTATGATTTATACCACATTTTTTACTAAAACCACTAACAATTTCTATTTATGAACATAAAACTCTGTAGTGGATAATCCCTAGAAATATGGTCCTCAAAATAATATGCACTCATAGGACTAGGTCTCATAATTTCACCAATAATTTTTAAAAATTAGATGTTGGAAAATCAAATAAATTACATGATCGATGTTGATGATTCTGATCTTGCGACTAATGTATCCAATGAGGAACACTTGATATGTGTTATGGATCTTGGTAGGAATGTTTTTATAGGAAATATCATACTAATATTTTTAGTATTATGATCATATTGACATGTTCAGTAGGAATCATATGATAGAGAGTATGATTTTTGGGATAAATTGATGAATATTTATAACTCGTAACTGTAGAGATACTAGGAAGTGAACCTCGATGATGAGTTGTTATATGGTTGTTAAATAAAAATGTAATAAACTTTTATAGAGATGTATTGATCTAGTTTATAGTTAAATGATTACCCATACATAGTTATATTTTTTGTGTGATTTTTGGGGAATTTTAGGTGTTAATTATGAATTACGAAGAAGACGGGGACAGTTCATGGCTTATATGCTATTTTCCTAAACTGGGCACATACCCCCAACTAATCATGAAACACCTGTTAGAGTGGGATTAAACTATTGGCCCATTTTATTTCAAAACATTCATTCTTTTAGGTGAAACCATGAACCCCTATAGATAGACACATATTTAAGGTGCTTGTTTTGGAAATGTGTGGACCCATTTCATGAAAACTATACACACAGTTTTAATCCCTCAAAATTTGTTATTAAAATTTATAAATCTCTTATATCGTAGACAAATTCACCCCATGCCCGAACTAAGAGGCTCTACAACATTTTTCGAGGTCTTGAATAGGATTAAAAATACTTATGAACCCTATTGTTGAAAAATTGATCATCTAAATGACAGATCTACTCCCCTTCTGGTTTTTAATCTATTCATGTTTTCATTTATATCGATCCTATATCACTTTCAGGATAATTAGAATTTTTTTGTTCCACATTGGAGATGGTTTATAAATATATTTTCATTTAACAAATATTTTTTATGAATATGTTAGTATTTGGTCCAAGATGTTTCATCCCATTGTTATTTTTAATGTTCTATTTCAATTTGGGGATTCTCAGTTTGGAAAACATCTAACAATAATCCATAATTAAGTGGTCTAATTTTCAATTCCAATATTTTTTGTCATTGCATTTATGAAATATTGAAATATCAATTTCCATGGTCATGAATTGTTTTTGAAATTAAATTTTTTAAATTGAATATTCATACGATAATGATATGGTTTAAACATTTTGAAATTGAAATTTGTTGAATTTTGATTATGAATTGGTGGATTCATGGGATAGTGAAATTTTTTGATTAATGTGATTATGAGTTGATTGGAAATATTAATTTAAGGATGTTAGGATTAACATTGGAGGGTGATTGTTTTATCTGATTTTATGTTGAATGAATGGTTTAATAGTAAATTTTACATATTATGACTTATAATTAAACAGATTAAACATGATTTAATTGAAAACTAAAATTGAACACATTATGAGAGTAATTAATTATAAAATGTTTAATTATCATTAATCATGATAATTTTAAAAAATGTGATATTTGGATATATGTGATAATCAGTATGGGACATCGACTGATGATTCCAAATGTCGTATGTGATAGTAATGAGTGTGGTAAATAAACTAATGCTTCAGAATCCCGTATGAGATATCAACAAATTTGGGACATGAACTAATATATCAAAATTCTATATGAGATAACATTGATATGTGGGACATGAAATAGTGATGAAAATTTACATGGGGTTCTATACATGAAGCTCTGGAGAAAAAATATTGGCATTGGAATATGGATCCTTGTATTTGTGATATGATGATGTAATTAAATGGATATTCCTTGCTCGTGATATAATTAATTATGATCCCCTATGTGATGTGGTGGAGACACTGGAAGGGGTTAAAGTAAGTATTGTTTATTTAGATTTCATTACAAACCTATGGGATTAAATTGTTAATTAATGAATTATGAATTATGAAAATAGTATATTAATTTACTGTCATTATTAATTATACAAATTTGTTAACTATTATCGACTGGATATTTTTTTATACACCATTTTTGGTGTCCTACATAGTTGTTCTCATAGCCAACTCGGGCAACCTGATGAGTACCCAAAAAGACGTTATATATTGAGAAACAAATAAGAGAATTATTCCTACGTTAGAGGGATGAGTTGGGATAGATTGTGGATAAGGGAACCAAACTTTCTTTTGAGAAATAATTAATAGTTTTAGTTGTCATTAAATATTGTGTTTCACTAGATACCTAAATCATATATTACACTAATTATTTATATCACTGTTTTG
Source organism: Viscum album (assembly GCA_963277665.1). Classification (NCBI taxonomy): domain Eukaryota; kingdom Viridiplantae; phylum Streptophyta; class Magnoliopsida; order Santalales; family Viscaceae; genus Viscum; species Viscum album. The sequence continues at coordinate 1,149,174,671 of OY728120.1, forward strand.
GATATTTTTTTACCTGTTCTTGTTTAATATATATTATAGGATTGTTTTCGTTCATATAGAATTATATTTATTGGTAATATCATTTGGTTTTTTATTATTAATTTACATTGTTTTTTAATATGATAAAGCAGTTATAGTCTCCCAATGATATATATTAGTAACACACTACTATTCATTATCCTCGGTCATATATTGAGGCTTTCTTGAGGTCCTCTAACAAACCATATTGGGGAAACAATATGTGAATCCCATGTCCTGATGTGACATTCTAACCCATTTGGTTCAGAAAATCCCAACCCAAGTTAATTACGAAATAAAATTATTCATCCTATGATCATTATTTATCAGAATCCCATACTATTTATATATTAGTTATAATGCTAAAGGGGTGGTCTTAGATGAATTAAACTATTTAATAATTCATTTTTTTATTCTTCCACCACCTAAAAATATTATTTATTTCTAATTATATAATAAGTCCATTATCTACCAAATTTTGTATTCTAATATTTTATAAAAAATAGATATATCCACCACCTCATCAATCATATTAAAAATAAAAACATTTCTCGTCTGTAAGGTGGATTACATCCATCGATTCGATGTAACTCATTTTCCATCAGCACGTATCATTATTCGGTATGACGATAGATCTAATGAATATATATATATATTAACAAAATAATTATACCTTTGAATTAATTATATAATATATTCATTTTTTAAATTCATTTTCGTAGGGGATACGATATCGTCCCTGATGTGTGCGGTAGTTTAATGCCTTACAAAATGATGTCATTATTTTTTTAGTAATTATTTACATGGAATGTAGTAAGTATATTTTTAATTAATATAATTGATATATATGAAATAGTTATAATATTAGTGATATATATTTCATTATAAAAATATAATATATCATTTAATATCATTCATTTTTCTCACAAACAATGATGACATTATACATGTACATGTGGACTACCGCCTCCACAAAGAGATGTGAATCTATTTTCACCACCACACGATGTGAATGATATATATATATATATATATATTTAATATGGTGTATTTGATTTTACTTGTATTCGATAATCTTAAAATATTAAATACCTTCTTACAATGTCATTTTTTTAAAATGTAACTGCTATTCCAAAATTTGTATGGCATATTGTCTATATTATTGAAAAATATTTCAGTTACCCACATTATATTTCATGAATTTTTATCAAATAATAATTGATTTATAAATATTATAATTATTTCATGATTATTGTAATTATTATATTTAAAAAAATTATTCCTTGACCATATTGTTCCTACCAAGTTAAATTTTGATTGATAAACTAAATATTGTCGGTAAATTCGATTTAAAATTAATAGTTTATGTAATTGAAATGAAATGTTAATATGTAAAATAAAATGAATAATATACATGAATGTGGGTATTACGAAATTAAATAATTAATATAATATTACTATTAAATATGATAAAGAACATATCTGATAAGTCAGACTATAGTTAAAGTATTTTGTATCAATTTTCATTAATAGAGGAATACTGAATTGTTTTACACATAATATCTCTTATATTGGGTATATAATTATCTATTTACATTATATAACATTCTTCCATCATAAATTATTATATTTTATGTTTCAATTTGAAATTATTCACCCTAGAGGAATTGAAATTAATGTTTCAATGTGGTAAGGGTCTTTATCTCAATATCCATTCAGTTAGCCTTATTTTGATGTTACTTCCCTATATTATTTTACAATGTGTATATACAGACCCTATGGGATTTTATATCTTGAATGTTTCTATTATCATGGAATTTAGTTTTTTCTTCCAATTTATTCATTCATGGGGCTTATGATTCAAATATTTCCAAATTGAAAAGGGAGTTTTTAAATATGTAGTGATCTTTTAATTTTTCTATTCTAAATTCAATTTCCATCATCTTCCATGATTTGAAAATGATTTTATTATGAACATGATATTTTAATTATGTGAATTTTAATCTTTCATACAATTTCAATTTGGAAATGTTAATATTTGTATAAAACAAGAGACATTATTTACAATGAACTAAAATTACATTTTATATTATCATACATAGAGGAAATATTTCAACAAACATCACCATTATTTAATTATTTTATTCCTTCATTATATTTCATATTTTATTCAATTAAAAAACCATATTCAATTTTTTTTGTTATTTTCGTATTCAAAAATTCGTTTCTTAATGGGATGGTTATTTGAATACCTAAATTTTTTTATTTTGGTTGAAGATTATGTTTTATGAGTGTAATTTTGAATATTAAATGATGTTGGAAATTATGAATATCTTATAGTATGATAGAAATAATAATATTGACAGTTGGAAATGCAAAAAACCAAATCAAACAAGTTACAATATTATCTAAGGATATTTGGTCACATTATAAACCAATGATGATTGGTTACATTGTATACCAGGGATGAGTGGTTCCATGATAGTCTTCCAATGAATTGGGTATGGTAGTTGAAAATGATGTTATAGAATTTATAAGAACGATATAGATAATGATGTCCCAATATAGTTATATTATATTTTAATTATTTTAATGGAACTTAATGATTTTCATTTATAAAAATTTCTAAGATTGATTATAAAGAAAAATATTTATTAATATGTCATAAATAGAGTTGAAATAAATGTACACATTTCATCGTATTTTATTTTTTAACTGTATTAATGGTTTTTATTTCACTTCTATCACATAATAATTTTTTGTGCTCATCCATCATTTAAAAATCTCTTCACATAGGATTTATATATTGGTATGGTTATGGAAAAATGTATGATGAGTGTTGTGAATATATTTCTTTAATAGAAAACCATTTTTTATCAAAAAATATTTATTTTATAAAAAAATTATACTATTGATATGTTTATGATATGTTTTAAATTTTTATATAGTGTTTGACTTATGGCCCAATTATATAAAACTCTAAACCAGAACATTTAATCAACTGTATGAGATTGAATACATTACATAATACTCAATATTATGTAATTTTTAATGACATGTCCTTATTTTTTCTATTATATGATGATTTGAATAACAGTAGTGTTTAGGATAATGATAATAAAATAACCTCGATGGATTTTCTATAATGGTTATGTCAAAATGATTTAAAATTTAAATATTACCATGTTTTTTTATCTTAGAAATGTATATTCATAAAGGTATTACATGGATGAAACCTGGATGTTTTAGTGGGAAGGATCTAAGAGGAAAATATCCATCTAAATCATCATCACTAGACGGTTGGAATTTGAACAGTATAGTTTTTGTTGTGATGGATCTAATGATATAGGAAATAAATTGTGTTCTCATCCATTATAAGTATAAGATGGTTTTGAAATATTGGTACATGTCAATAGCGTAGAATTTTATGAGACAACATCACAAACTATTTATTGGATCTTCCAAACACATAATAGATTATCTATAACTTAACTTGAAAGAAAATATTTTCAAAGTCATGGGATATTCATATCATCAAAATTAATGTCTTAATATTTATCATTTTGAAGGAGAAGATGTTTATATGTTGGAAATATTATGAATATATGAGAATAAGATGATATTGATGCATTATAAAGTTTTTTATTATAGAATATTTTCTCTAATATATTTTTCCATTGTATTATTGACTTAAGTTGTAATATTTTAGATGGAATAACAATAAGATGATGTTATAACAGAATATGTATAAAACATCACCTTATATAAAAGTTGCATCCAAAACTCTATCCAATATAATTATGTTAATATTATAATATGTTTAATTAGGATTTAATACATGATATTAAAGTAAATTGGGATCTCATAAATACCAATGAAATGAGAATGTTTATTATTGTGCTAAAATGATGGAATGGAGTTTTCCACGAATTTTTAAAATGTTTGTGGATGTTTTTATTAATAAAATTAATGTTTATTATACATGTAAATAAGTAAATGATAGGAATTGACGGATTTATATCAAACCATATAATAAATAAAAAAATATTGTAAATTTATTAAGTCTGAATTTTAATTTCATAAAATTTCTTTCGTTGGACATATTATTTCTGATTATAACATACCAACATACCCTTCTAAAGTAATTTGTTGAATAATTGAAAATAAAAAATCATAACATTTAAATTCTTAGTTTACATATATTAGTGGGTTACTACTAATATTTTTTTTAGAGAATATGGTATGATTTTCTAGTGCACTAACATTATTAACTTGAATGGCCTATTTTTTCCCTTCCATTATTAAAGAGTGAATTAATTATATATACATATTCTTCATTGAAGGTAAGAGTTTGTTTAATATTGAATAATGATTATTAAATTTCTTATGATTCATGTTTTGTGAAAACTAATGTCATAAATTGTCCAACACGTGATATGGAATTATTTGATATAGTTTATGATTTAATTTTTATAGCAAACCATTGTATGTTTTAATGAGTGAAATAGATCCTAATAAAAAATTATTAAATATATATTCTATCATAATGAATTAAACTATAGATAAAAATATAACTATAATTGCTCAAGGATTATGAATGAATGGTTCATTTCCAGATTATATAATCAATCAAATAGTTTGATGTATTAAGATAGAAAAATAATTAAACATTGACATTATAATGTTTTAAACATGAACATATTGAAATTATTTGAAGGATTTTTGTCATAGAATTTGTGAATAATAGAACATCCCCTATTATGGTATTAGTATCAGTGAAATTGGAATTGCAAGAAATAATAATGAATGTTTAAAAGGATGATAAAGAATTGATAGAAATGATAGAATGTTTTAGTATGGTTATGTTTCAAAATATTAATACTATTAAATAAGGTGTTGTATGATATGTAAAATTAATATGTTCTCATTTTGATTCACATTTGATGAAATAATTGTTTAATGAAACTCATAGTTTTTCTATTTTTCATTAATCCCAGAAACAATATGATGTATAAATACATTTAGGAGTAATACTTGTCGGATGTAATCAGAGATATATTGATTAAACATCCATGAAGTGTTTGATATGTCAGATGGTTATGATGAAGGGAAATTTCCAAAGGGAATGATTTAATGTATTCTAATACAGGAGAAAAAATATGATAATATATTACTAGATTTTGTGATGTTATAACTGAAGGCTTCTAGATATTGCAATGTAATTTTGGATATTGTTGATCGAATAAAAAATCATATATTTTCTTCCCACTAAAGAAACTATATATTTTGATCAAATTTTTTCACTTTTTCTAAAAGTGAAATCTTGACTACAAGGAGATATTCTTTCTTTCCTTCCAGCCTATAATCTGAGGTTTTGAACTACATTTTGCAATGGTCATTATATTCATTTTGGTACAAAAATAAATTTCATTATATATTTTTATCCATTATTAATTGGTCGATCAAAGTGGGAAATTCCTTCTGTGGATGACATGATACATTTTAATAAAATGGATTATGAGAAAATATGGGACAAGAAACATTTTATGGTTGTGTTTTCTTATAACAATATTTTTCATTCTAGTATGTGGATGCAATTTTTTATAGAATTAATTGGAATGAAGATAAAAACACATGATTTATTAGATAATATTTTAGAAGTATATTTTATTTGTCCCGCGTTGGTAGATTAAATGTCTGAGAAGCAACAATTGATTCTATAACATGTTATGATATCACAGAGTACAAAGAAAATTAATACAAGTAAATAGATGGAAAATATTTCTTTAGAGGTTGGTGATGATATAGATCATCAAAATTACTAATGGAAAAGTGTTATGAATTTGTCAATAATGTGAATAAATGTCCATGGAAAATGGAATGTATAAAATCATTTCTAATATTGTGTCATTTTCATTCCAAGAGGCTATACTATAGATATTTTTTAAGGTATAAAATGTATTTCATGAGTCAATGAAAAAAAATATTTTCTCGATTCATTTCATGTTTTGATTCCTAAAGTAGTTCAGTTTGGAATAGAATCATAATTATAAGGAATGATCAGTTTATAATGTTAACCATATTGAGCATGTATTGGGGAATAAGTTTATTTTCTAGGTAAAATCTGTATGAAAAAGCCACCTGATTGATGTGTAATCATGAGTATTTGAAAATTATCAGAACGAAATATATACCCACATTTTTAATATGTTATTAATATATTTAGGTATGAAAATTAAAAAAGGGTGGGGATGAATGTAAAATACTTTTAGATCATATAATAAATAAAAAACATGTTATGATTCATTGTAAAATTAATAAATATGTTTTTTAAATAAAAATTGAAATATATTTAATTAAACACTTTTCTTATAAGATTTTATTTAAATGTTTAATTAAAAAATTATTAATTTTTTCGTAAAATAAATTAATTACTTTTTCTTATTTTTTAGAAATATATTATTATAATGAATTATTTTAATTTTAAAAAAATATTCATTTATCTGGGAATAGTGAAAAGTTATATTTTTTGTAAAAATGTAATTTAATTTCTATATGTTATTTAATTTACATGAAGGAATGTGATTTAATTACAAATAAAATTATTATAAGTCATATTATGTTATTTGTAATCCGTATTATTACTTTTGAATCATATTTAGATTTATTTTTAATATATTTTTTTGAAAAATAAATTATTTCTTAACACTCTTTTACAATGAATAATGTCCACTTTTTTTAATTAATTAAGATAATAAATAGATATAGATGTGTTAAATTAAATTTTTATATTATATATAAATAAATATTAATTTATATTCATAAAATTATTGTTAATTATCTCAGAGTAAATACACTTTTATCTTTTTCTAGAAAAAATAGGCTTTATGAAAAACCTTTATTTTTTAACGCATGCAGGTTTTTCATTAAATTAAATTATTTTCTAATAATGTTTTATTAGTAAAATGGAATAAATTTTTTAAACATATTTATTTATAATATATTAAAATCTCAAAATAATTTTTGACCAAAATGAATAGTAAATATTGTAAAATATAAATACAATGATTATGTTAAAAATGTTCTTACATATTGTTAAACAAAAAATACTACAGTTAAAAGGACCTTTATTTTTTAAAAATATATTTTATATACATGTTTCACACATATAATATCTATGAATCAAAAATAAACTATTTGATTCGATTTTGAAAAATGGTTACTGTGGGTACCCCATTTTATTCTAAAAAATTACAAGTGTGTCACTCCCCTAACTTATAATGACCACCCATATCCTCTCTTCTCCATAGAATTAAAACAAATATTATTTGGAAAATAAAAAATAAAATAAAATTCAAAAAGAAATATCATTACCCTAGAATCTATGTTTTGGTCATAATGATAATCTAGGAACAGCACATGATTAATTATAATGTTGTAGTCTGAGGAGAAATAAAATTCATTAATATGCATTATCTTTTTATTTATACTAAAAAATTCATAAAAAATTTTCAATTTATGTTTATATAGTTATAAAATTATATAAAAATATAATAATATGATATTTTTAATGGGTATTACCTATATACATCTAAATTTCCATGAAATTGGAAACAATAATGTTGATCTGGTGTATGACGGATTACCACATTACAAATAGATGTGACATGTTTTCCAACAACACATATCACGGTAGAGAATTGTTATGGATATAAAGATTATATGTTATATTAATTACATAATAATACTTATTTAGTCATTATATAACACTTACATTTTACATTTCATTCTATAAGGGATATGATATTGTCACCTGTATATTTTGGGGAATGTCACCTTGCGAACTGATGTGATTCATTTATCATTATCTCTTTACCTGGAAGGTTTCAATAAAATATTTATAAATATATGTGGAATAAATGTTATAATTATGATATTCATGTTTTTATTATCATTATGAAACCAAAATATATAATTTTAATTCATAGATTTTCACTCACTGTAATATATAATGTTCTTCGTGTTTGTATCACCTAAAATCATCAAATACTTATCTAACTCTCATTTCATAACCAAAACATACAGATGATATTTATAAGTATATTTAAGGAAATAATATTTTGTATGTGAAATTACTATAATTTTTGAAATAAAAAATATCACTTGCATGTCTTCTTTATTGATTTTTGAATAATGGAATCATTACCATGCGTACGTACGACGTACCATCTCCTTGATCATGACATACTTAATTTTTCAAAAACATCATTCATGACTAGTCATAAAATTATAATTAATGTATAAATTGGATAATTATTTCATTATTAATATTCAATATATATTCAAATAATGACATATTTGACCGTAATAAACCAATCAAAGTCCTTTTTGACATATAATCCAAATATCATCAAATCATATAACTTAATAAAAAATGATTTTGTAATTGAATAATAAATGGAATTATGATAAATAAATTGTTAAAAATGTTCTAAATCCTATAATTAATTAAGATGTGTTTATTATTAATGTAGATATGGAATGTACATGATGTGTTTTTCTCAAGGCAAGTGATTCGGTCTAAATTTCATTTTACTATGGCATATTGTCATGTTATGACCCAAATTTACTTTATATGATATATATATACTCACAATTTAACATGTAATACCTTGTATATTTGATAATTCGTGGTATTTTATATTTCAATTTTAGTTTTTTATTCTATGGGGAATTAACATCATAATTACCATGTGTTATAAAACATTGTCACAATCTACTTTATTTGATGTATATTTTTATGTTATATACTTATATTCATCCTAAAGGTGTTTGTAAATCCACATATATGGGTTATATCATGCATTTATCTATTATAATGATATTTAATTTTTTTATTAATTTTACTCACTCATGGTGCTTATGAATAAAATATTTCAATATAGATAAGGTTGTATTGATTAAAAAGATCATTCTTAATTTTCCCTTCTATCTATCTTTTTATTATATGAACTTGTTTATTAATTTATTTAGTTATGGAAATAAGTGTTTCAAAAAGGTACTTTTTTTATTTCCTTCAGTATATTTTAAAAAAATGATTCTTTTATATGGAACCTTAAACATTCCTTACAGTTAAAAAAATAAATATTGTATTTTAATACTTATGGAATAAATTTCCGTTTTATTTTTCTAACCATTATTTAATGGTCATATTCTATTACAAGCATTCTTATTGTATTCAAATAAAAACCCTCATTACACTTTTTTTTTTATTTTTGTATTGAATTTTTTAAAATGGCGGGATATATTAAAATATGAAAATGAATTATTATGATTTAATGTATTTTATTTTGAGTGTGATGTTCATATATAAAAGGTTTTTTTATATTTTGAAATTTTTTTAGCTCATGATGATTTTATATGTTGACACGAGGTTCTCTAATAAAATATTTTAGGTTGTTAAAAATAAAATCCTTGTAAAATGGGATAAATTATAAACCAAGGACATAAGCTTAAATTATAAACCTTTTATATGTTGGACTATGGTATTATATAAATGAATTGTTATGAATGTTGATTGTATGGTTATTCCAAATGTAAGAGTGATATGGATAAGGTTGTCCAAATATACAGATATGATATATCTATTTTTCAATATCATTTAATACTTTTATTTCATAAAAAAATATTTGTTTTCCAATGATAATGATTTATTTCATATACTCAAATAACATTGAGATAAAGGTAAATATTTCATGGGTTTTCATGTTTTTATCTAGTATAGTGGTTTTTCATTTTTTTCCTCACTTAATAGTATAATTTTATCATCCCATATTTTTAAAATGATTTTCACATGGTTTATGGATGGGAACATTAAATGAAGTCATATTTGGTGATAGTAATTAATATTATTTAAGAATAAAATCATGTATAATATGAAATGATTAATTTAATAATAAAATGTATAATAATCGTCACTGTAAACTATTTATTATGGGTTCATGTTACGTATTTATTATGTCCAAATTTTCTAAAACACATAACCTGCATTGATCTTCAAATTAATTGTAATGAATTCTTGACATAATTCTTATGGTTATTTAATATTTTTGGGTGATTACATTAAAATATAATCTCTTAAAGAAATAAATATCAAACCAACGGTTATATGTCTCATATTATCTTCATCTAAAAAGAATAAAGATGATAAATATATACACTAAAATAATTTACTAACCCATGTCAAATTGATTTACCCATTAGTATGTTGATGAATTTTATCATGGTTATAATCCTGATGCCACAAAAAATTGGTGCATATTTACAATATTATAAGAACCACATTCAAATATATAGTCCATTTTCTTATATTCAATTTCATTAAGTGGTATAAAATTATTTAAAAATAATTTTAAAAAATGGTAGGAACCCATTTTTCAAGAAAATAAATTTTTACAGCCCAAAAATGGATTTATTCTCATCCCATAAAAAAAATTATATAAATGTTAAAAAATATCAAATAAATAATATATAAATTTAATTAAAATAATTCAAAAATAGATATTATTTTAATAAATTAATATAAAAACGCACTTTTCACATAAAAACATTCTTCCAAAAAATATCTCCTTTATTTTAATATGATATTAATTATCATTTATTCTAAATTTATAATCAATGAATATAATTTATGAACTTTTAAAAAATATGATTTAAATAATTTAGACAGTTATATTAATACTATACAAACCAATTACTAAGAAATAAATGTATCATATTTATATAAAAGTTAATTTAATCCTGATGTTTCTTTAAACCCAAGTTTCAAATAAATTAGTCTTATTTAAATAATAGTATTTTATAAAACATCATATTGTTACATGATACCCCCGAAACATTAATTTTTCTATTGAAATTAAATAATCATTGTCCCAAAATATGAGGTTATATTTTTTTCATCACATCTTTGGTTTACCATGTATTTTTTCTAATTTATTATTTCACTAAGAATACATTGACCAGTTGAGTGGCCTTATTTCATAGGGATATATATCTATGATCAAAAATCTACGATGATATTTCTACATAGAAGAGAATTTTATTTAGTGCAATGATCCATGACTTCATTATAATTGAATGATGTTGTATTCACATTATCCAATGATATAAATGGGTCACATCATTAAAATTAGAGTGATTTAGTGGAATAATTATATGAAAAGATATCATCTTTATATAGATATCAATTTCATAGGGATAAATATACTAGTGGTAAATATTCAATTCATTCCAAGTCAAATAATATTATCCAAATTTGATATTAATAAAAATAATTACTCATTAACATTAAACTATATTCCATTGTAATGATTGACATCATGCAATTTATACTGATCTTTAGCTTCCAAAAAGGGATTCATCAGTGATATGAACTTATATATTATTTCCTCAACTACATCAAGACCATGTAAATTTATTTCTATAATCATTTTATAGCATGTTTTATCTATAAAAATATTTCCATATTTGGATTCATAAAGAGAAATCTCAATTCCTGAGTGAAATATATTTTCATGAATATTCTACTCATGGAATATTTTGATCCCAACATCTAATGAGATTCTGATGATAATATCTCAATATTTCCTCCTATGTTATAATTTTTCTCGAATAATGAGTATTTTTGTAAATAACAAATACACCAATGATAAATATATATGTTTCTAGAGATTTTAAATTAATTTACAAAAACAATTGTATAACCCTAGTATCCTGATCATATAGGATAGATCAAGGTACATCTAAAAAACATAAAAATTCCAAATTGAATATCCCCACATGTTGTTCAATATAGATATATTATTTATTGTAAATAATTTTTTTTTACATTTTATGGCTATAAACTAAAAAAACACTATTATGTCCATTTGATGTTATGGGGATTCCAAAAAAATACCTGGTGAATTTTCTTGTTTCCATTATGTTCTGTAAAATGGTTATTATTTCCCCACATACATATATCTCTGAACATTATCATTCAATATTAATAATCAAAGAGGTATAGAATTTTAAATATCTATTTTCATGTTATCCATGCAATAAATAGGCATTCACATCTCTATATATCTTCTTACATCAATTTATAATATAGAATGATGTACAATATGCTCCATCCAATGATGGATGAAATCATGAGAATTTTTTATATTCTTATGAAGTACCACATATTCCTTTTCCACCTATTTAATCTACACTTGGATGTATGGTTGAACAATCATTAAACATATATATGATTACCACTCTTCCTTCATGATATCCTGATCCATTAATTGAAAACATATAAATATAATTTATTTATTTTTCTTCATCAGAGATGATATATATTGAACGTTTCAACCCAATGAATCTATAACCATGTTCACTTTTATAGTGAGTTAATGTATTGAGATTTCATAGAATTTAAAAAAAATCCAACCATATTATATAGATCACATTAAACTAATTCAAATTTAATATGTAATTTAAAATATTATCATTAGTAAATATGTCCAAAAATTTTCAATAATGATATTTCCAATAAAAATATTATTTATAAATTACCAGTTCCTCATCCAATACATGAATCAAGTAATTTTTCATATTTCATCAGTTGAAATTATGGTTTTACTATTATAATGTAATTCTTCATGTAGATGAAAACATGTACATAATTCAATGAAAAATTATAGATTAAAAACAATTTTCTACTGTAGAGTAATGTGTGCATTGGCATTCTAGCTATCCTTCTAATTAATTCAAAAAAAATTATTCACATTATATTATGAAAAGTACCATTGATATATTAAGAGTTAACATAATTATTTGATTTCACTATGACGATAAAGTATACGTAAGTAGTCAATAATGTAATAAGAAAAATAAAGCTACATATTACAATTACTACTATGGGTCTAGAAAATTTCTTAATATCATCTTCCAAACAAGGTTCCAATGATATACCCATGATTTATATTATTTTAAAAATTATTATATCATTCATTATCAAAATTCACCACTTGGAAAATGTTTCATATATCTTCTCCTTTCATAGGATCTTTATCATAATTTTCAAATTATATTCATGATCTTGAATTATCATTGAATATATAAGAATATCTTATTTTAACACATCCTGAATATTATACATATATTTTATAAAGAAAATATTCAATATATGCATGAATTCAACTTGGTAATTAAAATTACCAAGTTTAATTACAATAAATTCATATTTCCCATAACATGAATAGAATGATGTTCTATGTATATCATCCTTCTTGATTAATTGATTATTATTTCTAGATAGAATATCATATGTTAAAACCTATTGAGAATATTTTAGTTTATCAAAAAAATCATTGATATATTGTAAAGGATTCATTTTCTTTATATGTACATTATTATGCTCCGGATAATTAATGTGAAGCCAATTTTACCAATTATTCTTCCAGAAAAAAAAGGAAAATTTCAACCCATTATGCTTAATAAAGGTATTTGAATCAAATATTATGATTTTTGTGGAGTTTCAACTTCAATTCCAAAAAATATATTATCATAAAAATATAAGGACTCTATTAAAATAGTGTATCATGAGGTATGAGTTCTATTGAAAACAATACATCACTATTCATTGATATACAAAGATGTTATAAAGGAATGAAATAAAAAAATACCAATATAAGAGATGTATTATCGACTTTATGTTTTTCTCTTACCACGTTATACATATTCCATTAATATACACAATTTTATAGCCACATTATTAATATTTTTTTTGTAAGCTTATATTAATCATAAGACTGATAAATGGTAATAGGTTCATTTGTAATTTAATGTTTACCTTCCCTTCCATGGAAATAAATATTGATTATATATATATACTAATCCATGAAAAAATGAAATTAAATTCATCTAATGTAATAAAACATTATTTAAAGTATACATTGTCCCACAATATTCAACGGGAGATGAAATATATACATTAAATACTACCATTGAACAATTAGGAATTTTAACTCCTCAGAGAAAATCAAGTCATTTATATTGTTACTAAAAGCCCATAAAATTTTCATATATATGAAAGTGTCTAAATATCTATAATAAAATTTGAAAATAATAATTTTATAGTTTTTTATTAATATACATTACTCAATGAAATTATTATAAATAACATATTCAGTTTTGATCACATTTATATTCCCAATTCCATTTTCAATAAGAGGAAGCTGAGGCCAATCATTTTAAAAACCCGTCATAATTCTAAAAAAGTTTGTTTATTAACGATAAACCATTAATTTAAATAATTTGGGAATACATGTTTAATTAGTTTGTGTCTTATTTTCCTCCATTTTATAAACATGAATATTCATCATTGTTAAACATTCACTAGGTTCATGACCAACCTTTCCAAATTTAATAAACCTCCCATTTCCATTCAACAATTCTAAATTATTTATATTCCTAGATTTCTGAAATGTTTATTGTAAGAAATTATTTCCACTATTTTATTTACATTAGTTCTCATGATACTTCATCAAACTTTTCATTTGATAACCATGGGAATGGTGAGATTCAATAGTTTTTTTCATCCTTGAGTAGAAAATGAATGATTTCTTCAGTGACACAAAAGTCACTTATAGCTATCTCCAAATAGAGACACAGTTTTAAAGAACTAAATAATTGATCAATTTAATATTTTAGATTAATTATTGATCTGTATGAATACCATCAAACAATTGAAATATTTTAAATATTAGTACCAATGGATTCATCATCATTATTTACAATCACACAATTACTTATCCATTATTTTATATATAATAAAATGTATGTACTATTGACAAATATAATATAAAACTAATTCCGTTCTATAGAAAAAATATATTTCTCTTGACTCATATTTTTAATAATATTTTACCAATGGTATGCTTCTCGGTCCTAATGATAAATAGTTAGGATAACATTTTCCTAGTTAGGAAATGGAGAAGACAAAATATTTCCTTAATGGTGTTGGTCAATTACTCAAACACTAGTGGATTAGAATCCCCATTAAAATTTATGGTATTTTTCATCATAAAAGATTCATCAATTTATTGTCACCCCTATTTATTTTTTAGAGTGTCACCATTATCCATGGAATGTTAATGTTACATGAGGATATATATAAGATTATACATTAGAGCACTCAAAAAATAGGATTCTATGGTTTAAAACATGGCATTTCCTATCACATTCATTTTAGTCATGATGTTTTCAAGTTCCATCCATTGAATAAGAAAAAATATATGTTTAATCCTAAAACAATAATATTTAGTTTGAGACATCTAATAATCATGAAATAACATTCATATGATGTATAAATAATGTCACATTTTTCATAATCAATGGATCATTTGGTTAAACCTACGCTATTTATGTCCCTTACTTAAGTGGATGGTTGTTATTCCATTAATACATTTATCCCCATGAAATTTCACTACATTTTTATAATCCTAATGTATAATTGTTAACTAAACCCCACTATGATTCCAAATAAAAAGGTAAATGATTTTAACTCACAAATATTAAATATCTTTTTGAAGAATAATCTATAGATTAAATAGTGACCAATTCCAGTACAATGAGGGTTTAGTGTCATTGTATATTAGATACAAAAAATATTTATTTTGATAAAAATTTAATCAATTCTATTAATATTCGTCCCACTTGGCATCATTATTTACACATCAAATTTAAAAAAATTCTTCATTATATAGGGAGTGAAAACATAATAATGGGTGAGCATAAATTACATGGATGGGGAAAATTTGGATATATCAATCATTGATCATATTAAAATATAAGATGATCATATGTGTATAATATCATTTCTGTAACATATAATGGTAACAACCAATATCGAGAATATCAAAAACATGGTTCATTTTAGAAATCATTACATTTTCAAAACACATGAATAATAAGAGTGGTAAATATTCATAAATAAATATTCAACCCTATGTTTCTGTCATTGATTCATGGAACCGTCATAGGTATAGAAACAATTTCAAATGTCAATGTTATATACAGAGACTATCAAGTCGTTGTGTATAAAAACACAATAGTTTTTTCCATAATGTATCAAAAATTTCAACATGTTTCCATTATTGATTAAGCACATCAAATTGTTTCCCATAATTATATCTAGAGAAATAAAACAATTCTTATTGATTTTTAGGGTTATATAATTATTTTTTCACCCAAAAAATATTTAAAACCATAAATATAAGTTCCAAAATATTTGAAAAATATACATAATGTCCTTACATAATAACCAATACAATGAATAATTAGTTTGAACAATTTTCTAATTTTATCATAGAAGAACCAATGAAAAATAAAAGGACTTCGTAAAAATAATATTTTCCAAAAAATAAACCTTATTTTGAATGAATGAAGATTTTATAATTGGATAATATCACTACTAAAAAATAAATATCATCAATGGATGTTATCAAGTATTAAAAATATTTTAAACTATTCTGGATTAATTATTAAGAAAAATAAGATAATAAATTTGAAATAACCTATTGGAATTATATAAAATAAAAAATAAATATTAAATAATATTATTTAGAAAGAATTATAAAAAAAATTATATATCCATAAAGTCATTGAGTGTTCATGATTTCTTGAAAAATTTTTCATTCCATATAAGTTAAAAGAAAACTATCTTTTCAAACATTTCCAAAATTTCCAAAATACCTTACTAAAAAATAAAAAAATATTTCATTTAATACATGATTATAAATTTCATATTTAGTAAAAACTATTTTAAAAATGAAAAATATATTTTTAAGAAATAATTAATTCATTTATAGATTAAATAAATATAGAAGTGAATGATTTTTCGAGCAAAGATATGGATAAAGTAATATTTTTATAAAAATTTTATTTCAATATATAGGTGAAATAAATTGAGAATATGTATTGAAATACTATATTATTCAGATGTAACCAAGGTATAATAATAATTATTTTAATTTTTAAGATAATAATCATATAATTTATAATGTCAAAATTCAATAGTAAACATTCCATTTTAAAATATGATTTGAATTTAAATCCATTATCTCAAAGATAATTTTCATCGTTGGCATACACAACTCTTATATAATAAGTACAATTTTTTTATTATTATATTATAATAAAAAACTCATATATAACATATAATTTCTTATTTACATGACATATTATATGTGGTTTCTATAAATATGTTCTAAAATAATTTTTAGGTTGAAAAATTCATCGTTTTTTACATATGTTTCTGTTTATAAATGCATGTACCATTAAATTGGTGAGGATAAAATTATATACATAATTTTAATCATGATATTTAAATCATATATTTAAATATATATATATATATATATTAATTTAAAATTATATCGTTAGAAAAATGAATTACACTGTTTAGGGACATGGTTAAGCAACGTATGCATGAACAACATTTCAATTTTGCATAAAATGGATAGAATGGAAGGTAACTAATAATTCTCCTCCATATAATCATTAATAAATAATATATCACATATTTTAATTAAATATAACCTTATTAACTTTTTATTAAGAGAAAATGAGAAATGATTCACATCGCTTCGTGGATGTGGTAGTCCACATGTATGCTCAAGAAAATATTATTTTCCAAGAGATTGTATAGTTAGAAGATAGATATTATATAATAATTAGGAAATATATTTATATAATAAATATCATATATAAATATGAGAACCATTATAGTAAACATCTTTGAATAATGAAGGTGGTGAATTAATTTTATCACTACGTGGAGACGGTAAGCCATGTGTACACTTGAGCGATACTGTTACATCCAAATTAATCGGATTGAAATTGAATAATAGAGGATTCATAAAAAAAAGAATATTGATTATTGTCATGTAATAATATTATGATGAATACAACATGTTTATATGGCATAAAATTAGAAATAAAAATAATGTTACCATCTAAGGTGAATAAAAATTTCATTGAAATAACTCATTTATATCTATTATAAATGATCCCAATGATGGTCTTTTGGGAGATAATGTACCAATATAATTTGTTAATAAATTATTAAAAAATAATATTTTGGGGTTTAGATGACATTTAATGCTCAATGTGGAGTAATGAAGTGAATGGTGGGGTGTTGTTTAATGATTAAGGGGTGGGGCACTCATTGAATTTAATAAAACAAAAAAATATTATTATGAAATTATCTTGAAAAATGATTCCAAATTTATTGAACATCCTGGAAATTTAATCTTACTCTTAAAAACCATTCAATGAATAATATTTTTAAGATATGTTGTTTTTTTAACAAGTCACATTGTCTATCCCCTTCATAAAACTATATTAACTATTACCATTTTAACTTATTTTTATATATTAATTTGATTAAATTTTAAAAAATATATGAAAATATTATCATTACTATAAATGGGAAGAGAATATTTAACATATAGAATACATTATGTAACACCCCAAGATTTCATAGTGTGTTATTTCTTCAAAATAATTCAATAACTTGCACTACACGCAACACCGAGTTCAATCACACCACGACTTACAAAAAAAAATCCATTCAAAAGAGGTTATGAATAGTATTATCTAAATTTTAAACTTTATATAATCCTTATAATTTTAGAATCCATATTATGAGTTTCTTAGATATAATGCAAGAACAAATTCATTTTCAGTATTGCACTTTTATCAACTTTTAATAGTGAATCCTTTTTAAATACAATATTTTAAACTTTTTGACTAAATGGGGACATCAAAAATTTAAAATGAAACATCCCAAGCTTCCACGGTACGCTTTCTTTGAATAATACAGTAGCGTGTGTTGTACGCAACCTTGAGTTTTAACACACACCACAACCAATCAAACTAGCCGTTGTGAATAGTAATACCTACTTTTTTAAATCATATATATTTTATATTTCAAAATGGACTTAATTTTTGGATTCGGAATATTGAAATTAGCCTAGGGTGAAATTTTGGTACTTTTCAGATAACTTTTATATTTTGATGAATAGTGAAAATTACTGAATTTAAATTAAAATCAACTTTTTTAATCAAAATAATTTATATTGATAAATTATGAATTTGAGTGGTTTTAAAGTATATTTAGAATATATTTTTACCATTTAACATAATGTTGGTCATTAGATATAATTTTACAATTAAACCGAACATAAACAAGTGTCAATCTTTTGATAGTTATTATCTCTTAAAAACACGCTTTTTGTTTTGACAGCGGGAATTAATTTTAAATTAATTTCTGCCACTTCTGTGTTTTGAATTTGGAAAAATGGATTACATATTTTGAATCAGGATGTCCAAATTATGTAAATAGGTAACTTTTATTTTTACACATTTTGAATAATTACTGCGGTAAATATTTTATTTACCATGGTTAAAGGGTAAATCCTATAAATAAGGGTTAAAAAATAATATTATAATAATACAAAATTACCCTAAAACGTGTCCTAACCTTATTGGTGGACACATACCCGAGCATGGGCATCCTTGGGTCGATTTGGGGACCCCTTAGAGCCACTTTTATGTGGTAGGGACACATTATATTAATAAAGTTAAAATAAAAATAAAAATGGCATAAGCTTACATCTTTTAGAAGAAAAATTTTTACATAGGGTTATACATGTTGGATTTTAGATTATAAATATTAATTAGAAAGATAAAAATATTTCCTACATAATAATATTTTATTTATAATTTTTAGACATCAAATAATTTAAATTATTAATGACACAATAATGATGCAATGTTTACCTCATTAATAAATCATTTAAATAAATACGATTATAATGATTAAAATATTATCTAAAACCTGTCCAATTCTTATTGGGTGATGTTATTTAGAATATGAGTCATCTTATCTTCGACCTAAATGATTTTTGGACCATTATAAACCGAATATAATTATATTATAAAGTAATACTTTCACTCTTTCCTAAAGAGCCCCTCCTCTCCCTTATAAAAGGAGACCACTCCTTCTCATTTCTTCACACCTTCAAAGCCTTTTGTTTCGTCCAAACTCTGCCCAAATACGCTCCCAACTTCCCTCACTACAACCTAGAGGCCTTAGTTTGATCAAAAAGCCAACCTAATGATCCCTTTTGATCAAATCAAAAGGAAGAACCCGAAGAAGAGGTAATGTTTTCACCACCCCTTTTCAATATCCTTTCTTCTTCCACTTCTTCTTTATTTGTTCTTACAATTCTAAAATAATATATCCAGTATCTTACATATACTGTGATGTTATTATAAATATGGTACAACCATATTCAGTATTCTATCCACCCTTTGAATAACATGTCACCATACGTGCGTACGTACGGCTTACCGTCTCCACGTCGTGGTGTAATTGTTATTCAATATATTATTATTTGGATGGGAATAATAATGTTGTGTAACTCATGTAAATAATAAATATAACATGTTAATGATTCTTTATATATGATATACCATCCATTTATATATTATTTTAATATCAAAAGAATGATATTGTCGCTCGTGCGTACGTACGGACTACCGTCTCCACGAACACGATGAGATTCATTCTCCATCATATCCATTCAAGTATAATTATCATTTGATGATTTAAAAATGATGTTTAAGGACTTGATATAATTCTGGATATGAATAAGATACAACAAACATGGCTTATGTAACAAAACATATAAAATAAAATGAGTAAGTTAACACCCGAAACGACGATAATTCTAAGATATTATTAACAAATCAATGTTAAAAGATCATATATGATATCATATTAATATATATGATTCTTGTATAATTTAATAACAATTATTTCACCATTATACAGGAGGTTAACCTACCCCAACCAAGGAAAAGTACAAGTTAAGGGTTATTTCACAATCTCTTCATTATCCGAGGTTGTTTATACGTAATAATCTACTGGGATCTCGTTATCATCCACATCCATGTTTCTTCAAAATGTATTTCAAAACATTTTTACTATTTACAAAGATCATGATTTAATGTCATTTATACCCTTGTTTGACTTTTTATAAGATTTTTATAAGAGAATCTTTCCGTCGTTTTCCAAACAAGGTGCTTTTTAACCTTTTTGACAGAATTAAGATAAGAATGTTTTTTAACTTATACAGCGGGTGCGGTTATTTTCCGCCGTTATAAAATTGTCAAAGCATCCCTTACAATCTTATAAGAATATTTTCAAAGAAAATGTTTTATTTTATAAATATTTGTCTCTTAAATGATTTCAAAATAGAAAGATATATTTCTTTAAAAAGAGTTTTGATTTCATCTATGTCAACATCCTTTAATGAATTTTACGCTTATTTGAGGATGATATATTATGATACAAAACTTTTATATTTTATTGAAGGTTTTGTGATATGTTTTACTGTGGACGTACTATTTTTTTATATACCATTCATGGTTTATGGTGAAAGTATTGACATTTCGTATGCTAGTTTTAATACGAATGTTTATGTTATGTGTAAACCTTTTCATATGGGAATGCATTGGACTTAATATGTGACGGGTGGAGCCCGCTATAGCTCCTCGATGCATCGGTAGGTCTCATGAGACAAACTAGTGTCTTGGCACAAGGCGTTGGAAAAATCTTATTTTTAGTCTTGGCACGAGGCCTTGGCTATGTGGTTATGATAGTCTGGCATTATGAATTCCATCATTATGAAAGTGGTTATTGATATTGCATGCGATTATTCGATTAGTAGAATATCCATGTGAATAAGTAAATGGCATTATTTCATTTTATTTGTGCCATACTATGTTGAAGTTAAAGTTTAAAAGGCTTTTGTTTTAGTTATACATTGTCTTAAATGTTTATTCTTATTTATGAAAGTTTCCGCTATATTGTTATCCTTACTGGGCATTTGAGCTCACCCCTTTTCTATGTTTTATTTTCCCAGGATGTGAAGAAGTAAATTATGAATGTCTTGGAGGGATATTATGAGGGGTTGATAGTGTGGACTATGGAGACAATATGTTGTTGTAGTAGTTTTTTATTTTATGATATAATGTAAAACTTATGAATATATCTAGTGTTTCCAAGGCTACTAAACCAATCGGTCTTTAGAGATTTGATCTTTCTTGTGATCATGCCAATGTTATGTAATTAATGCACCGACTCTGGTTAACTGGGGTCGGGGCGTTACAGTTGGTATCATAGGAAGTTTAGTACAAACCTTGGATGCTAGATTTAGATAAACTCTGATTAGAGCACGTAGACCTAAGATCAACTTTGAGGATTAGTATAGAAGAACTTCCTAGAATTTTGGTATTGTAGAGATTTTTTGAGTTTTCCGAGAAATACATCCCTGTCTGGATACGAGTAGGTAGAGGTGGCTCTGGCACAGATGTACCTAGGGGTAAAACCCGAAAACATCGCTTTGAGCTAGACTCGAACGGGAACTGGTGCACAACAACGGGCCTTGCTGCACTCTTGGTTACGACACTCCCGGGGGATATGCTTAGGATAACTCTCATTTTCTTTACAAATCATTTTGAAGGGATTATGAGTACATACTTCCTCAAAGAAAACATTTTTATTATTATGGATTACATCCATAAATAGTTCAATTTATGTTAAGTGTTTTATAAGTATGGGATTATGTATTTTTATTCATAAACTGATCTAGCGTATGCCATTGTTTAGAAATGGCGCCCAGTAGAAGGAATGAGAACTCCAGAAATGCACATGATCCAAAGAGAAGGAAGGATCATATCTTTCATGGTCTTAAGCTAGAATTTATAAAAAAATAGTCTCCCATGTATTATCATCATATGAAGAAATAATATCATGTGTTGATAAGATAAGTAAAGAGTTTACTGAGTCCTATGGCTTTGAAGGGAAGCACGAGAAGAAAAGGATGGAAGAGAGAATGATGGATAAAGGGAAGAGGGAAAAGCAGAATTTTCCCATATGTGGTAACTGTGGAAAGAAACACCCTGGAACTTACCTGAAAGGAATGGGAGTTTGTTATAAGTGTGGAGGAAAAGGGCACAAAGTACGTGACTGCAAGGGTAAGAAAAAGGTTTCAAATGTACAATGCTTCATTTGCAAGGAGTTTGGACACTACGCAAACCTATTTCCTAGTCATCAGACTATGCCGCAAATGATGTTATTGGATAATAATCAAGTTATGATACTACCACAAATGAAGAGGAATGATTAGATTTCTTATGTTGTTTATGTCAATTGAGTGTTGTATCAATAATGTACTTGTTATAATAATTATGGAGTATATAAGGATTGTACTGCAGTACTATTTCATTAAGGACCTGATATTGTGTGGAACAAAGAAAAGTGACTCAATAGAAGGTTATTTTTTTGGAAAATATATGTTCGAGAGAAAGATAAACCATAATATGGTTCTGATACCGAGGTAGTGATTTTAGAATAATACATGATTGATTTGGATAAATTATATTGGATATTCTTGACTACCTTGAAGCTGATTAATGATTTGTCTATTCTATCATTATTGGGGTTTAAAACATTTTTGGATTGATGAAGTATATCCAGCATTCTATATGGAATAAGGGAGCATGAATATAATCAATAAGGAATATGGTAATACATGATGAAGGTATTCATATGCTATTACGGGGTAAAAAGGATCTATATTATGATTACCTTCCTTATAAATGTTGGACTGTGGGTTTGGACAAAAGTATTTTGGATAGTTCTAGTTTGGATTATTTTGGATTGCCATAAAAGGACAACCCGGAGGTCGGGCGGCAACCCGTCGCGTCCGGCAAGGCTGCGAGACTTGAACCCGCAACCGAAGGGCGACAAGGGTGTATCACCTACCACTGGCCCACGAGATGTCCTGGATTAAATAATATAGTTTTTATTAAAAGATATTGTAGATGAATTATAAATTCGTTTATTTTGGAACCCTATACGAATAGTGTAAATAGAATTTTTTTTACATTCTATTATCTTTTAGAGTGAAAGATGAGTTTGTGGTAGAAATTTATTAATGGATAAAACTCTAATTATAAAGTAAGTTTATCTCCTTATGATCTTAGCCAATCTCATAAATAAATTCCTCAACATTAAGAAAAGAAACTTAGAACAAATTTTTTTTCCTAGATGGTACCTTAAATCATCACTAATTTTTGGCTTTGGGATTGTTGGCTTTTTCATAGCCATGTTCTCTACCACTCTCCATCAGATAATTGATGGTTAGATTTTTCTTCCTTATCCATATTTTCCTACATGGAACCCTAGTATGTGTTATTTTCGGTAATCTTCCTACTTTCGACTCTTTATTTTAAATAGAGGCCTCATTAATTCATTTTTCGATGTCGGATTTCAACTAAGATATTTTGAAACGTCAAAAATGTGTTATCCTAATACCCTATGTTTTGTTGAACCGATGGTATTTCAAATCATCATAGATTGATGAATTTAAGGACCTCAATTTTATACTTGTTTGTGATCGATGACCTCAATCACTACCTATAAATATTTACGTTTTTTCCTCCAATTATATGTCTCTAATTGCCACCAATGTTCTCCTAATCGAGATCATAATTTGGTGGTGACCTTTTCATTTCTATTTTCCTCATATTAAGACTAAATTTTAGTAACCCAATTTCTGATGTGGGTTTTCCCACAAATATATTTTCTATTTTCAACCTTTTATTTTCAAAGAACAATTTCAAATTGCGAGGACGCAATTTATTGAAGGAGGGGAGAATGTAACACCCCAAGATTTCATAGTGTGTTATTTTTCAAAATAATTCAATAACTTGCACTACACGCAACACCGAGTTCAATCACGCCATGACTTACAAAAAAAATCCATTCAAAAGAGGTTATGAATAGTATTATCTAAATTTTAAACTTTATATAATCCTTATAATTTTAGAATCCATATTATGAGTTTCTTAGATATAATGCAAGAACAAATTCATTTTCAGTATTGCACTTTTATCAACTTTTAATAGTGAACCCTTTTTAAATACAATATTTTAAAATTTTTGACTAAATGGGGACATCAAAAATTTAAAATGAAACATCCCAAGCTTCCACAGTACGCTTTCTTTGAATAATACAGTAGCGTGTGTTGTACGCAACCTTGAGTTTTAACACACACCACGACCAATCAAACTAGCTGTTGTGAATAGTAATACCTACTTTTTGAAATCATATATATTTTATATTTCAAAATGGACTTAATTTTTGGATTCGGAATATTGAAATTAGCCTAGGGTGAAATTTTGGTACTTTTCAGATAACTTTTATATTTTGATGAATAGTGAAAATTACTAAATTTTAATTAAAATCATCTTTTTTAATCAAAATAATTAATATTGATAAATTATGAATTTGAGTGGTTTTAAAGTATATTTAGAATATATTTTTACCATTTAATGTAATGTTGGTCATTAGACATAATTTTACAATTAAACCGAACATAAACAAGTGTCAATCTTTTGATAGTTATTATCTCTTAAAAACACGCTTTTTGTTTTGACAGCGGGAATTAATTTTAAATTAATTTATGCCACTTCTGTGTTTTGAATTTTGAAAAATGGATTACATATTTGGAATCAGGATGTCCAAATTATGTAAGTAGGTAAATTTTATTTTTACACATTTTGAATAATTACTGCGGTAAATATTTTATTTACCATGGTTAAAGGGTAAATCTGGTAAATAAGGGTTAAAAAATAATATTATAATAATACAAAATTACCCTAAAACGTGTCCTAACCTTATTTTTGGACACATACCCGACCATGGGCATCCTTGGGTCGATTTGGGTACCCCTTAGAGCCACTTGTATGTGGTAGGGACACATTATATTAAAAAAGTTAAAATAAAAATAAAAATGTCATAAGCTTACATCTTTTAGAAGACAAATTTTTACATAGGGTTATAAATGTTGGATTTTCGATTATAAATATTCATTAGAAATCTAAAGAGATTTACTACATAATGATATTTTATTTATAATTTTTAGACATCAAATAAGTTAAATTATTAATGACACAATAATGATGCAATGTTTACCTCATTAATAAATCATTTAAATAAATAAGATTATAATGATTAAAATATTATCTAAAACCTGTCCAATTCTTATTGGTTGATGTTATTTAGAATATGAGTCATCTTATCTTCGACCTCAATGATTTTTGGACCATTATAAACCGAATATATTTATATTATAAAGTAATACTTTCACTCTTTCCTAAAGAGCCCCTCCTCTCCCTTATAAAAAGAGACCACTCCTTCTCATTTCTTCACACCTTCAAAGCCTTTTGGTTCGGCCAAACTCTGACCAAATACTCTCCCAACTTCCCTCACTACAACTTAGAGGCCTTAATTGGATCAGAAAGCCAACCTAAGGAGCCCTTTTGATCAAATCAAAAGGAAGAACTCGAATAAGAGGTAATGTTTTCACTACCCCTTTTCAAGATCCTTTCTTCTTCCACTTCATCTTTATTTGTTCTTACCATTCTAAAATAATAAATCCAGTATCTTACATATACTGTGATGTTATTATAAATATGGTACAACCTTATTCAGTATTCTATCCACCCTTTGAATAACATGTCACCATACGTGTGTACGTACGGCTTACCGTCTCCACGTCGTGGTGTAATTGTTATTCAATATATTATTATTTGGATGGGTATAATAATGATGTGTAACTCATGTAAATAATAAATATAACATGTTAATGATTCTTTTTATATTATATACCATCCATTTATATATTATTTTAATATCAAAAGAATGATATTGTCGCTCGTGCGTACGTACGGACTACCGTCTCCACGAACGCGATGAGATTCATTCTCCATCGTATCCATTCAAATATAATTATCATTTGATGATTTAAAAATGATGTTTAAGGACTTGATATCATTCTGGATATGAATAAGATACAAAAAACATGGCTTATGTAACAAAACATATAAAAGAAAATGAGTAAGTTAACACCCGAAACGACGATAATTCTAAGATATTATTAACAAATCAATGTTAAAAGATCATATATGATATCATATTAATATATATGATTCCTGTATAATTTAATAACAATTATTTCACCAATATACAGGAGGTTAACCTACCCCAACCAAGGAAAAGTACAAAGTAAGGGTTATTTCACAATCTCTTCATTATCCGAGGTTGTTTATACGTAATAATCTACTGGGATCTCGTTATCATCCACATCCATGTTTCTTCAAAATGTATTTCAAAACATTTTTACTATTTACAAAGAACATGATTTAAAGTCATTTATACCCTTGTTTGACTTTTTATAAGATTTTTATAAGGGAATCTTTCCGTCGTTTTCCAAACAAGGTGCTTTTTAACCTTTTTGACAGAATTAAGATAAAAATGTTTTTTTTAACTTATACGGCGGGTGCAGTTATTATCCGCCGTTATAAAATCGTCAAAGCTTCCCTTAGAAGCTTATAAGAATATTTTCAAAGAAAATGTTTTATTTTATAAATGTATGTATCTTAAATGATTTCAAAATAGAAAGAGATATTTCTTTAAAAATAGTTTTGATTTCATCTATGTCAACATCCTTTAATGGATTTTACGCTTATATGAGGATGATATATTATGATACAAAACTTTTATATTGTATTGAAGGTTTTGTGATATGTTTGACTGTGGATGTGCTATTTTTTTATATACCATTTGTGGTTTATGCTGAAAGTATTGACATTTCATATGCTAGTTTTAATACGAATGTTTATGTTATGTTTAAACCTTTTCATATGGGAATGCATTGGACTTAATATGTGACGGGTGGAACCCGCTATAGCTCCTCGATGCATCGGTAGGTCTCATGAGACAAACTAGTGTCTTGGCACAAGGCCTTGGCAAAATCTTATTTGTAGTCTTGGCACGAGGCCTTGGCTATGTGGTTATGATAGTCTGATATTATGCATTCCATCATTATGAAAGTGGTTATTGATATTGCATGTGATTATTCGATTAGTAGAGTATCCATGTGAATAAGTAAATGGAATTATTTCATTTTATTTATGTCATACTATGTTGAATTTAAAGTTTAAAAGGCTTTTGTTTTAGTTATACATTCCCTTAAATGTTTATTCTTATTTATGAAAGTTTCCGCTATATTGTTATCCTTACTGGGCATTTGAGCTCACCCCTTTTCTATGTTTTATTTTCCCAGGATTAGAAGAAGTAAATTATGAATGACTTGGAGGGATATTATGAGGGGTTGATAGTGTGGACTATGGAGACAATATGTTGTTGTAGTAGTTTTTCATTTTATGATGTAATGTAAAACTTATGAATATATCTAGTGTTTCCAAGGCTACTAAACCAATCGGTCTTTCGAGATTTGATTTTTCTTGTGATCATGCCAATGTTATGTAACTAATGCACCGACACTGGGTAACTAGGGTTGGGGCGTTACACATTATGTCCAATTTTATTATTTTTTACATTTTACCAATTATTTTAAAAAAATATTGTTTTCATAAATAATCATTATTGTATTTGTTGACTCTATTAATATAATTTTACACTAATTAAATGAAGACATATAATGAATTTTAATATTATCATTTCAAGTATATCAAATATCTAATATTTATCAGCAAAAATCATTGAACATTACAAATCCCACAAAATATGATAAAATTTCTTTTCCAAAAAAGATTTATGATGTATTTAATTTACTTCAGAAAATATTGTTCTCTTAAAGTCTGAGAATTTATGAAAGGATATATTCTCTGAAAAATAAACAAAATTACCATCAATAAAAATGATTCATTATTCACAATATTACAATAAAAATTCTTCTAGAAAACAATTTTGTCCCTATGTGAACACATATGAAATAATAATATGTAAGATAGTGACATTTCCTATTTTTATGTAATTTTTTCTCATAAATTTCATTTTTAAGGAAACATATCCATTAAAAAATTAAATATATTTTATAATGTGATAATATTAAAATTTGGTTTTTCCCATAAGAAATAAGATGAAAAATATGGTCTTTAAAAGATAGTATTAATCATAGGTAACATAGAATAACCTATACCTAGTAGATAAATTTCACCTAGATTACTAATCATAATACCTAGTAATAAATGTGACATACTTACAAAAAATGGGAATCATATTTCCCATTTTGAAATGTTTTTTTAAAATTCACGTTGAATAAATTATTTTTATTTTCAAATAATTGCACAAAATCCAATAGAAAATATCTATCAAAAAATAATAAATTTTAAAATATGACTATATTTATTAATATCATATTAATAGAAAATAATTTTATCAATAATAATAAAATTATTTAATGTATGATATAGAAGAATATCCAAAAAATAATTCACAAATACTGATTACAATAATGTTTTAAGATATTAACCCATTTCATGCATTACAAATGTTTTTCAGAATAACACATCTTTTGTTCTGAATTTATTTTACTTTCTAATAATTTAATAGCCAAATAATTAATTTTTTATATATTTTATCCATAAGTCTTCCATAATTTATAATGTCTAATTAATACACACTATTAATATTTCCAGGAGATAATAATAACAAAATTTTATTAAGACTCATTTAATCTTTGTGCAGTGTGTAACAAAAGTTATCAAATGAAAAATTATTTGATGTAAAATATATTATAATATATAAAGGTGTTAATAATATGTTTATTGATGAGTATGTATCATAGTTTTCTATATTATATAATTTTCTATCTATGAGATATTATTTTATGTGGGTGTACAATCCATTATCCAAACTATAATGTAAATGGTTAAACATCAAAATTGTTTTCATCATCAGACTCCTCAAAAATCTAATGGCCATAATGATATATAGTTTAAAGTTTTCCACCTTATTATGTAATATTATTTCATTTCTATATATGAATATTTATCCCATGATAAACTATCATGGATGTATAATAACAATGTGGAACAATTAAATATGGTACAACATTCTATTTTTTTATATTTGGATTTGAGGCATTATGATCTAGGTAAGTATTTAGTAATATCCTTATTTAAAGTTTGGTATTATTAATTACAATAATCCTAAGACTTATGGTTCATTTGAAATAAACATTCATATATTGGATTACATATTGATATCATGATCTCATGTTTTCATAGCTAGTTATGATCAATACCTTCTTCACATTCGGTTTTCTTATACTAAAGGATTTCATTACAATATTCAAATATCTCCATATGAATCCCTATATGAAAAGTAGAAATGAGATTTTATATCATATATAAAATTTATATAAATAAATATATTTGGAAAATAATCCTACTAAGGAAATGACATAGTGGGTTATGGCCATTCAGTAACATAACTTGGAATCTAAATCCAAGAAAACTATTATGCTAATTAACGATGGTGATGGATGGAATTCAATGTTTAATAAAAAAATATTCATGTGAATATTATAATAGAAACAATTATGATATTAAGAAATAATGTAATTTTTTGTCATTACTATATTAGTCCTTTCATCTTTCATGACTATGTAGGAACATTACACTTTGACATGGTACTACACAAAACCTCTCTCTTGTTCACACAATGTGTTCCATGTATCAATCTAGGGGCAGTAAATAACTAATTATTTACTTGTAATGAACATAGTGGATATAAAATCAGATGAGGATGTTAACAATAAAGAAACAGTAGTACAAATATGGGATCATATTGACAATATTCTATTAAATGATAATACACGTCTAGGTTAATCATCATTAAAAGATTTCGAAATAGTAGGAATATTTTTGGGAACCTATGGACATGAAAAATGAAAGATAAGATCATATTTTTTTATAAAATAGAATGAATTTCAAGAGATATTTCCAATTTATGGGAAGTATAATGTAATACCGAAATATTTTATATGTATTTACATTGAAATAATACCTGATGTATTCGATCTCATTTTTACATATAACCATGTTTCTTTATGAACAATTAAATATTAATCTATTATATCCATATTATTAAATTAGAAGGTACATATGATAGTGAATAGTTTATAAAAATTATTTATAATATTTTCTATTTATTAATATTTATTGATTAATTTATAATAAATTAGAACATAGGTTTCTGTAAATTAATTTTACACTTTCAAAATAAATTTTCTTCATAAATTTTTTTTTGAAATTTTTTTCATAATAAAAATGTTATTAAACTCTTTTTTTTGGAGTCATCTGTGATAAAAAATATTTATATTCAATTATAAAATATTAATTTTCATAATATATGTGGGTGAATGTTTTCAATCATTTTAAAAAATGTTTTATTAGTGAATACTGAAAAAAACCATCTTTTCTATAGAAAATGCAATTTAATTTAATTTAATTATCCCATTTTGTAATAAATATGAACATAATTAATTTTAAATATCATTTATAATGAAATAATTTAATTAACTAAATGAGAATATTAAAAAAAATATCTTTTATATGAAAATTTTTTCTCGTAAAACAAAAATATCTAAAAAACATCTTTTACATGATAAATGGGTTTTTATCTAAATAAAATAACATAAAAACTATTTATTAAATTTTTAATGTAAATTTATACGTTATCTATAAAATATATTATTTTAACATTAATTTTGTGGTTTTACACAAAATAAATGGGCGTAAATTATCTTTTAATCTTATAAATTTATTTTCCAGATACATGTTTTCATTATAGTTTGGTGTATTGATTAATATTGTCTCATGCCACAAAAAAAATTATTCATGTAAAATGTATTCTATATTTTCAATTATAATAATAATTATAATTTATTAGATCAACATAATATTTCATCACAATAAATAGAAAATGATATTAAAAACTACAATTTTTACGGTTTTAATGGGTCTATGGGGGAGTTAAACAATGGAATAATGATATGATTTCCACCGATACATAACAAATTCTAATTGGGGGAATATATTTCTAACACATATTATCATATATTCAAATAAATTTATATTTTTTACTATGATCCCATGAATCTGACCTTAAATCATTGATGTGATTTAAAAGAATCAATATGTTTTCTTCCCCTCACATATAAATTTATAGCTATTTTCCATCCATATTAATAATATTTATCCCCTTGAGTTTAGAAAATACATTATATAAAATCATCCTTGAATCATTCCCTTCAACATATATCTAAATTTATTCTTGTAATACTAATCCTTTGGGGAATAAAATGGAGTCCAATAGAAGTCTCTCAAGGAAGAGGTAGTGATATTATCTACGCTAATTATATTTTATTTCATTAAATATTGTTGTATCATGCATGGATTTTTACAATTGTCAATTTCATGTTTATATGTTATATTTATTTTATAATTATTATTATAAAAATTTAATTTAGTATTTACATCTCCATTGTTCCATCAATAGAAAAATAGAAATTTTCGACATTTCTATGTGAGGACTACCATCTACATATGTGATACAATTCATTTTCAACCCCTATTTATATCAATGGTTATTAATATTTGTTTAATTAATATATATGATATTTAAATTTTTGGAACTGAAAAAATAATCCAATTATGAAAAAAATTATCTCAATCCAAGTTCATTGATCAGTTCATAAGATTAAATTTGACTGGTTGTGTATCCAAAAATGACTTAAAAATCAGAATTTATGGCTATTCTAAGATAGATATATTAAAACTAAATTCCAAGGTGATTTTGGGTAAATGTATGAAATTTTATGAAATATTCAATAACAGTTTCAAAACCACTTCACATGTGGGAAACTGATTATCAGGAAAATTCTCTGTATAATGAATAATATCTAGGTTGAGATCACCTAGCCACCAAAAACAATGGATTTTTTTCATTACCCAATTGAATTTTATGCCATGGCCTAATGTTTCACTTTATATACTATGTTTCATGACACATGCACAAGTTATGTGATAAAAACTAAGTGAATTGAAATATTGAAAATGACTATAAATATAGAAACATCAGATCATTTATGGAGGACATCACTGATTTGAAGATTGAAACACATTATTGTAAAACAAAAGGTATCAGACGTTTTTAAACCCTAAAAAATCTCAAAACTGCATGAAATTACATCACAAAGTCACTAAAAATATTGTATTATGTGAGTCATTTTAGGAAAATGACTCTATGTGTAAAAAAATTAGGCATAATAAAATATTTTACCTTACTCTATTTTTGTGGATCTCATATATTGTGTGACATATTTTTATGTTATATTTTCTGTCATAAGACATACCTCCAACAAAATCCTATTTGAGAAATACCAATATATACTAGACACTAAACACCATTGCGTGAATCATCCAAAAGTTATGATACCTAATTTATTGTTTTTTGAAATATATTTTCAACAATTCACAAACTAATCCATTCTATGGTGGGTATGGATTATCAACCCTACATGATCTTAGTACGGGATTGTGGTCTGGGGTATTTGATGTCTTCCCTTCAATATGGTCACTGAACCCCATGAAAAAACTATATTTTCAACATTATATTTTAATTCCACATGATTAATATTTTCTTTTTTGACATTCACATATGAAACGAAAACCCATATAAATATTTTTTTTGATATACTCATCGAAACTCCCTAAAATACCATCATTCGACAAACACACTTTAGAACATTTCATGTTCAATGAGTTCAAATAATACTCTTTATCACTTAAATTACCATTAGTAAAAATAATTCCTAGAAAATTCATTAAATATTACCCCTATCCCTTGTACTAGGTTGATCCCAAAAGGGGAACAATTTTCAATCTCCCTCAATATACATTTCTAGAAATATTTGACCTAGAAAAGTGAATTGTAAGAAATTAAACTACTGTATAATGCATTTAAAATGTATATGATGACTCTTTTTTCAATCATGAGAGGCCATAGGTTTTCGGCATATGATGTTCTTTTCCATGATCATGAGAAAAATATATCATCCTCACTATATAATGTTACACTATATAATACCCTATATGAGAAACAATGGATGGCTACAGGGACTAGCATTAGATGAATAATTTTTCAAGTGAATGATTCCAGAGGAAATGATTTGGAGTTTTCCACTAATAATAACAATGGGAATCCTGTTTTGTTTTTTCCCTAGTTATATTCAGTGAACCATTATCAATCCATGATTACCTAATAAACTGAAATCATGATGACATAATGGCATCCTTACACTCTAATCCACCAACCCACCATCCATGGACATTAAGTTATATTGTGGCCTAAATCTATGAAATGAACATGGTATTCCTTAGGTGATAAACAAAAGATTCCTTATGTTACAATAATTAGATAACTTATTTTGCAATCATGAGATGATACCCACATATTTCCTCTATATTATCACTCTGGTATCCCATATGTGTATTCCCCATTCATAATATCCCTACTCATATAAAAATTATGAAGTCTTTCACTCATAATCTATAATCACTCAATAATTACTACTGCTATCACCCAAGAAGAATATACTTATAAAAAGAAAAAAATAATATATACTACTAGTAGGATTGTTGAAGATTATATGTGCAATTCCTAATCAAACCATCTTTTTCCAAGTACGATCTATACCATTCTGACATAGAATCTATAATCAGACCATTACTACTCCTAGAAGCACCTAAGAAAAATCTATTTGTAAGCCCCATAAACTTCTAAGTTGATTGATGAAATAAATCTTATCCCAACATCATAGTTATATGAGCTTAAACTACATTATAGGGTCCTTAGAACATGATTTGAAACTACCACCCAACACTTTGCAGAGATCCTACTATACCTCGCATATGAATATCTTGGGAGGATCCATAACCTCATATGTTTCTTAAAAGAATGTGATTCTCCATGAATGATCATAATGGGATGACGCATCCCCCATAATTGGTGGTGACACCCATCTAGGTCCACCACTTGGAATAATCTCCAACACATGTCTTTTGACCACTTCAAAAATTATGTGGGAATCCTTAACACATAACATTGAACAATATAGAAAAATCCAATAATGTGTCA
Source organism: Viscum album (assembly GCA_963277665.1). NCBI lineage: Eukaryota > Viridiplantae > Streptophyta > Magnoliopsida > Santalales > Viscaceae > Viscum > Viscum album. The sequence continues at coordinate 1,149,209,865 of OY728120.1, forward strand.
TTAAAACATTTCACCAAAATTAAAGGGGTTTTACCCCTTTCTCATAATAGAGTATGTCATATGCCTATTATATATTCAATCATGATATACCAAAAAACATGAGAAACATACATATGGTTAATCACTTGAAACCCCAACACCACAAAATATATTTTCCTTCCATATAGGAGACAAAAATCCTCATGTTTGATCTACTTACCAATAAGAGATAAACATATCCCAACCCTCATTTGTGGTAATATTCCCTACTTGGGACACATATGACAAACCCACACGTGTGATCAAAATCTACTTGGTGAAAAACTTTAATTGTAACATCCATCCTTCTCCTCATTGTCTTGATAAGGTGGGAAAACACTATGTGGCCTTATACATTATCAACATGATTCCATAGAATGGAAATAAATGAGGAATTGTATCATAAAAATTGGGGGATGATTTAACCATTATGAAAAAAACAATTACGCTACAATATTTATCCAAACAGACAATTATATTATTCATGAAAACCATGAAAGACAACTCAACATTTCATATATCAAAATAATTCTCAATTGAAGTGACATAGTGAAAGACTACAACATCAATGTAAATAGTGGATAAAAACAAATAAAACTCCAAGAAGGCCATGAATCAATGCTCGATAGTCTCCATCATCACCAAACATCCAACATATCATGATATGGTGTTAGATACGTCTGATAAATTACCTTTTCGCATGTCCCGAAAGATATTTTCTATAAAATCATTAAAGTGACAAATCATGGTTGAGTATTAAACACATCAGGCTCTCCAAAATGACATATCTACTCATGAAACTATAATATTATAGTTATAAACATTTATATAAAATAGTTCATATAATAAAATTTCCAAACAAATATCTAATAAAATATAAAAAACATATAAAATAGTTAATGTAACAAAATTCTAAAATAGATTATTACTAAAAATATTCTAATGCATGTTTCACCAAAAAAAATTCAAGAGTTATTTTCATAAAAATGACCAACCAATACTTTTAATCAACTTTTCATGTTCTCATTAGCATAGCCATTCCATTCCACATATCTATCCATGGAAGTTTCATTATGAATGTTCCATACTCATGAGTTGTTTCTTGCCGATATACCAAGTAATAATATTGTAATTATATCCCATGTAACATTACACATATGGAACTAAGCACAAGGTCATATTTCCACCATTCCTTGTAAATTAAATATGACCACACACATCACGTATGCCAAAAACCCATGCCAAATCCATTTCAATAAAATAAATATTTTATTGAAAGCAATTTTCCCATCACGATATTTCTATAAAAAATAATTTTTTCAAACCCTTTATCCCGAAATTAATTTCAGTATTTCCATAAATAAATTTAAAATAAACATTTAAAATATAGAATCTAAACCAGTTTTCACAACAATTCACCAAAAGAATGCAATTCCACCAAAACCATAAATCATCACAAAATAATATTTATTCCACTCATTGAATACTAATTATATAATAAACATAATTTGATTATCTCAATTAGATAGTATTCTAATCAATTATATCAAGAGGAGAAAAGATTGAATCCACCTACCCCAACCAATTTGAAGAAAATTGAAAATGGGTGAAGAACATTCACAAAACTGGGTTAGATTTCTATAAAACTGCCATAGGTCACTTCCCATATAAACTATGTTACCAAATTTCATCATATATGTCTTAAACTATCTTATATATACCCATAACAGGTATATGCATGAGAAAATAATGGAAGAGGACATGTATATCAAAGCAGAGCTACAAAAAATGTGAAAATAATGGTGAAGAACAATTAAATACCAAGCGAATCCGGCTTCGAATAACCAAGAGAATCTTTCAGAACTCCTTTGGGTTGATTGGGGATCCTTCTTTGGACTTTGGAGAATAAAAATTCAATTTTAGGGATATTTTAGGGAAAAAGAGTGGATTAATGGAAATTCCAACCAATATTTACTTTTTAATGATGTGGTTGTTGACCCTCGCACGGTTTAGTGACACTGTTAGACCAACAGTGAACTGAACATCCTCCTGTTAATGCCTTAATAATGACTACACATGAACCACTCACATGGATTCCAATATTTGTGATGATTATTCAAATTCTCTCTGTCCACCATTTTCACATTTTTATAGTTACTACTAGGCTTCCGCATGCTTTGGACAAACCGTATGTAGCCCGTACGTCTTCCCATTACTCAAAAAAACACTCCAAAAGATATCAAAAATATTCCAACATTGATCTATATACGTAATAAACATATAAATAATAATGGAAGGTTTACATAATATATAGTAATGTGTGTTACATTCTCCCCACCATTGGCCTTTCCATCCCAACAATATAGAAAACCATCAATGTCTTTAATGAGTTTTGGCCATTTCTATTTCATTTCTTTCTCACATTCCTGAGCCTCTTCTATAAATTGACCATGTAACCTTAAAAATCACACAATAATAATACTTTTTCCATAATAGATGATAACTTTCCTATCCACAATCCACATATATATATATTCCAACCAAGCATCTAGCTCTAGGTTAATGTGATCCCATCTGAAAACATGTTTTGGATCGGGCTGATATTTTTTCAACTATGATACATGGAAGACATTAGAATACAAAATCAAACATGGATGAAATGAAAAATGATATACCACCTCTTCAACTTATTGCAGTATCTCAAATGTTCCTCTGTATTGAAGAGATAACATGACCTTCTTCCCAAAATGATGATTTCCGAGCCTTGGAGAAATCCTCCTGAACACGTTATAACTCACTTCGAAAGACAATAGTCATTGATGATGATCCACATAACATTTATAATGACTATATTCCATATCCATGATCATTATGATCAATTTAATATTATCCATTTTTTATTGGACAAGGATCGACCCAACTTCTGATGTCTCACCTGTTTCCTCCAAACAAAGTGGGGAACGACAAGGACGCCCATGCCATGCTTCTATCATAGCCATGTGTATCGAGGCATGAGAGATGTTATAAAATTAGAACCATACTAAAGGTGTATTTTCCTCCCCTGATCCACCAAAAACCATTATACAAGCTTGCACCATGTCATACCATATTTGTATTGTCATTTCGGATTGTCCTTCTATCTATTGATGATATGCAGTACTCATGGTCAGCTGAGTCCAATGGTATTTCAAAAGGATTTTGAGAAATTGTATATGAACATCGGATCTATTTCTAAAATGATTGAAATCAATAAGACTTGTATCGTTAAAAAATCTCTAATATAGATTTTGGACAGATCCTCCTCTATATGTGTTTCATGAATGGGGACGAAAATTGATGAATTTGTGAGTTGATACACTGTCACCCATATGACATGGTGCTTCCTAGCAGTTTATGGGAGAAATATAAAAATATACAAGGCTATGTGTACCCATATAAACCATGGATTAGTTAATGAATAAAATATACCAATTATTCTTTGATGATCTACCTTTTGCGGTCGACTACTTAAGTAATATGAAAGGAAATATGCTACATTCCTTTTCATGCCAGTCCACCCAAATTGTGACTTCAACAGCATATAAATATTATGTATTCATAGATGAACATTCCATATTCAATGGTGGAAAGTATGAAGAAGTTTCCCATAATCGGCCATAGTAACAACCAATCTAGTTTCCGAACATCAATGGTATCCCCACCATTGATTCATGACATCACAACATATCATTTTACATAAGATTTCTATTACGCCATTAATATCATTACCAAATCATGAACAATGATAGATAACATGAATACCAAAAAACAAATAGTTATTCCCATTCCATATGAATTTCATCATGAACCGACATCAATTGCCATTAATCTGGTGAATATTCTTCCATATAATAATACAAATTAATTTTTAATTCATCTACAACTAGATTTTCTTCAACCGGTGTATATATTTAGAAAATTATTAACATTTGAAGATACTCCATCCATTTTAATTTCCATATATTCAAATCTCATTTTGAGAAAACATACTCTCGTCTCTTAAGATCTATGAACAGAGTGAATTTTTCTTCAATGTTATATTGATTCCATGTCTACAATGAATGGAAAAAATACAACACACTCCAAATCATGGTTTGAGTAGTTCTTCTCATGATCCCTAATATACCTTGAACTAAAAGAGACTACATGATATCCGTTCATGTTAATGCATCCCATCCCAACTCTAAAAGAATTATTTTGAACCACAATACCCTATCCGGATATTGGAAAAATCAATATAGGTGATTATATAATGTGGACTGTTATATCGTGAAAATTCTTCTATCATTCCACAATTTGTTGTAACAGATTATTATTTTTTATAAAAGATTACATAGTAATTTCTATCCCTGATAATTCATGAAAAAATGTTTATAATAACCATATATTGTAAGAAAGAGTTGTATCTCAAAGATGTTCTTGATTGGATTCCAAGAGATATTGACTTCTCTCTTTTCTTGACCCATTGAATCACCTTTTCCAAAAATTACATGGCCATGAAATCATACCTCTAGTATCCAAAAATCAAACACGAACAGTTTTTTCATAAAAATGATGATCTATGAATATTTACAACACTATCTCCATGTGTTTCTCATTTGTAGTCTTTGTCCTTTAATACAACAATATGTTTCCCATGAACACTACATCAACAAAATGTAGATATCAATATAATATATTATTCATCAATTCCATAATTAATTATGGTGTATTCGTAAGACCTAATGTCATTACCACATATTAATAATGTCCATATAAAATTTTGAAAGCTATTTTGGGAATATCCTCCTAATGAAATCGTAGTTGGTGATATTTTGATTGCAATTCAATTTTAGAGAACCCTTGAGATTTCCTTTATTTATTGAAATGATCATAAATTTATGGTAGTGGATACCTATTATTTTTCATATCTTGGTTTTTTTTATGATTATAAATGCCCGTCATTATAGTTCCAACTGCATTCTTGATGAACATTATTGTATTTTCATATTGAAGCATACACAACTGAATGAATGAATATATTTCTAGATCTTCTAATTTCACAATCATATCCCTTAATTATGTTGGTAAAATCCAATAATTTGTAAGGGATAATGGACTTTTCCACTAGAAGAGATAAATCATAAAATCCACTTCCATTAGAGGTGGAAACCCATATTAGTTCCGTGGAATAAATATTTGAAATGATCCACAAATACCATAAAATTATTTTCCTCAATCTCTTCCATTAATTCTGATGCCAATGACACTGTATGAAGAGATTTGTTTCCCAACGCATGTGCTAAAAATCTCGTATTACATTCATTTACAAACCATTCCCCTTTAATGAGATTCTCGACACCGTCCTTTTTCATGAAAGTAAAATTCCTTCAATAACAGTTGAGGATATCCTTGAATTTTTTCATCCAATTAATACACAGGATTACATCATAGACATAAATATCTATCATATAGAAGTCCTATTTTTTGCTTAGCTCCATCAGTTATTATAGAACATGGTCTACACACCAATGATCTACATTCTATATTTTCAAGAGGAGTTTTATGTTTTATCCTAGTGGTAATCTTCTCAAGGATTATTCAAGGAAAATGAATAGTATGAACAAAAATGAAGGAATGAAATTCATAAGTGTCAAAAAACCCTTACAAAGGGTGGAATTCAAATGAATATTTCCTCTCATCATAAATGGACCAATCTGATAATCCACAATCATTTACTCATCTCCAAATAATTTATTCATCATTGCACTACTCTTCTTGTTTATTTTCTATTATTACCCTAGATAATGAGTCAAGGTGTTCCAAAAATCACCATGGATAAATCTTCTATATTGATTAGCCTGATTTTGTAGTCCATGAATGGTTAAATCATATGATGTCTAAGACACCGAAAAATGGTCTTAAGCACCTGAAATAAGGGAACTATGACAATAGAACATATGATATCCAATTTTTTTTGGAAATTATTGGATACTCTCAGTTTTGTTGTAAACTAATGATTTATTTTCTCAATGTCTCTACATTGGAAGCATCCAACTTGACTCTTTGGTTGTGGAAGAAGGTTTTGATATCCAACTGGCTGATTTGGATTTTCACTCCCACATTCAAAATATGAGTAACTCTTCCACCTTCTCCCATCATTAGTGCCCCACCCATTCCTATGGATATAAACATACTGTCGACTCTCATATATCCATGTATGTCACATTCAGCCACAATATTTATATTTACCATATATATATAGTCACTAATACAATACACAACAACCATCAAATATGTCTCTTATCTAAGCCTTGATTCAAAGATACATGTCGTTAAAGAAACACTAGCAACAACCTCATGTTGAAATCACACCAAATTGATGAATTTATCTTCATACTCGGTGATAGAGAGATTTTCTAATGACATGCTGAAAAGTCTTGTTGTTCTCTAGGTCTTGATCTTGTGAGGATAAAATTATTTGTTGAACAATTCCTCAAAATCATCACAATTATGGTATTAATCATGGTTTTAATGCAACACGTGTTCCAAAAAATGGCCTGAAAGATCAACGAACATATACTTCCCCCACTTGAACATGATATCTATAGGTGTTCCGATGAATTTTAAGTTATGATTCATCCATTTAAGTCATTATTATACTCTTTCCATTTTAAAATCACCCGTGAAGATGGGTGGATTCTGTTTCTGGGATAGGCTGAAGTGGTACACTTGTCATGTCTCATCCCTCTGGTTCTTAGTGTCATGACATAGAATACTCGGATGATTATCTAGAAAATATATTGCTTCACTTATAGTTTAGGTGCAACCACATTCTATGTAGCTTCTTCCGATTGGTTTCTATGAATCCTACCGGTGCCATATTCTATATCAACGAAAAACATCATATTTATCCCTATCTTTAAATTGATGGCTTAGCATTTAAAATTCAATCACATCAATTGTCAAGAAATTACATTCCAAGATCAACTTTTTCCATGTGTAACTATTTTGGAAAAATCCATTCTTCTATTTGAAAATAAAATAATTTTTTAAATTTACAAAGAATGTCGTATTTAAAATAATTCATTTGAAAGCAATTTTGAAATTTTCCAAAAAATCAAGAAATTAATCTAATAATATATATATTTTATAAAAGAAAAAGTTGATTCCTAGTGGGAATTCATTCCTCTAATTTATTTCATGATCGTATCATTGTATGAAACCATGAAAATGGGATTTCAATAACCCTATAAATTTCTCTAAAACACTTATGTACCCAACTACCTGGTAACATCAAATTTAGAATTAAAAGTTTAGTTATGTCATTGTATGCTCTACATTTTATGAATGGATAATCCTAATCCTTTGTAAGATTCCATAATAAAGAAAATATATGAATTAATTCAACTCCAAGACCAGAAAATGAAGTCCACTTGTAAGGAAATGACCATACAAACTGATGCCATTTGAAACATCCCACCCTAACATCAAAGTATTGTGATGGTGATTTGAATTCTACTTCGACTTGTTAAACTTCTCCATTATACCAACGGTAGGAAATAAATAATTAAGTATTTTAAAACATTTGGCTAGTAATTTACTATTTATTAATAAAACAACTAAAAAACAATACATAACCATACATATATTTATACAATTCATGATAACCATGAAAGACAACTCAATATATTTTTTTTCAAAATCATACTCTAATCATGATCCACAAGGGAAGAATACAAAATCAAAGTGAATGGATGATAAATAGCTAATAAAACTCCATAGAGGCCAATAATCCATGATCCATAATCTATAACATCACCAAGCATCACGTGTTTCACATGTTGGTGCAAAATATGTGTGATACATTACCTTTTCAATGTCAAAGAAGATAGCATCTACAAAATCACCAATGTACCAAAGCATGGTGGAGTATAAAACTATGTATGCTTTCCCCCCAATAAATTCCCAACTAATACCACCATGATCATAGTGTTAGAAACATTTATATGAAATATTTTATATAAACAATTCCCAAAAAATATTTATATCTATATATAAAAAACTTATAAAACAATTTATCTAACAGAAATCCAAATAATTTTATAACTAAATATAAACTAATTCTAATGTCACTTTAATTTCATAAAAATATATTTTTTCATGAAAATAGCCAACTATTACTTTGAATCCATTTCTCAAGTTGCCTTTTCCATAACCTTTCTATTCCACAAATCCATCCATTCATTTATCGTTATTATAGTTCTATACTCATGAGTAGTTTCTCTTCAATCTACCATTCAACATAATGTAATTATATCCCATATTCCATTACACCATTGGCTCTAGTAACATGGTCATATTTCAAATGAGCCTCATAAATTCCATATAAACACACAGACACCATGTATGCCCAAAAACAATTTCAAAAAAATTTCAATAATATCACCCATTTATTGAACACTCTATTTCCATCAATCAATTTAAATCAAACACAATTTTTTAGAAATAAATTTTCTTATAAAACTTTCATAGTATTTATCGAAAAAAATATTTTCAATGAAAAATATTAAAATCATGAAGAAAAACCACTTTGGATAATAATTCCTCAATAGTACACAATCATATAAAATCCATAAATCATCACTAATGTACATATATTAAATTATTTTCACACTAATTACAAAATAAAATTAATGTTAACAAATTAATTGAATAAAATACAAAAAATTCTACCATGTGGAGTATATATTAAATCCACCTACCTCAACCGTTTTGATGAAAACTAAAAATGGATGATGAACATTCACGAAATTGGGTAAGAATTCAAAGAGAATACCTAAGATGGATTTACCTATCAAAAATGAGACCAATGCCCATAATATTTGGCATCCACAATCTAATATATTCCCATAAAGGGAATATATCTGAGAAAGTGAGTAAAGTGAATAATTATATCTAATTAGGTCTATGAATTGATTATAATAATGCTGAAGAATGATTACATACCCCTATAATATGACTTTGAATCACCATGGGAAGACTTCAAAATCACCACATGTATCGATGGGAGAACCATATTTCCCCTATAGAGAAGAAATATTCCATCATAGGGATGTTTTTGGGAAAACATGAGTTGATTAATAGAATGTCATGCCAATATCCTATTTTTAAGGAGGTGGTTTTTGACCTGCGCATGGTTTAGTCACAAAATTACATAAATTGTGCACTAACTATGATCCTTCTATTACCTTATCAAATACTTCACACGAACTCCTCTCATGGATTCCAAATAGTTCACATATTTTTCCAATGCTCACTATCCATCATTTTCACATTTCTATGGATTCTACTGGGCTTTTGTATGGTTTTAACAATCTATGTGCGGCCCAGGAACCTTCCCTTGAGCCCAAAAAGATCTCAACTAGTTCTCCAAACTCTCTATAAATTCATCCTCTTATATAATAATCATAAAAGGAATAAATTATAGGTTACATTCCTAAAACTAGGTGTTCTACATGAACAAACCGTAATCTGTTACCATATTTCACATGGGGACACAAATAACAAATATATATTCTTCATACAACAAAAAACATACAAGAAATCTATAAAATATATAATAATAATTAGATAATTAGGGGAAATAATTTATATGTATATTTTCCATTGGTCTCATCTACCATATGTCATACTCGAGATTCCATGGGTCCCACAACTATGATGCTTCATATGAGTGATTCAACCAACCTTAAAAGTGGAAGACTAAACTGGCTCCCAACAAGACCAACATCATAAAATGCTCATACATTCCCAACATGACCATCTTCATTGATTGCATGATTATTATCTATTGAGATAGATGGCGTGAAATTAACTTGTGTCTAACTTGGTAGGGAATTATGAATGAAAACAATGAATTTCACTCAAATTTGTGGGGGAGATGTTGACTAGGAAGAACGTTCCAAGTCAGAATCCATGGATGGAGGAACCCATAACACTTCATTTTTTTATCTATGATCAAACACCATCCAAATTGTTGGTGGAGGCATTCCTCCTTTTAGAATGCTAGAATATGGGAAGATGTTTTGGGATATCTTCACCGACATAATGTTTTAGAATCAATAATGGTAAACCCAACATGAAGAAAAAAACCTTTCATTTGGAGCAGATAAACAATTTTTGGAATGTCCAAAACAATGCATCAACAATGTCAATCCCCTATCCTTATGTGAAATATGATAAACAACATTTATTTTTTGAATACATAGAGGATGATAGGAAATGACAAGGATTCCACCCTGAAGGGGAATACAACTCAAAACCCCCATTATATGATATGAAATAATGTTGGCACCCCCCCAGGAACGTAACGATGGATTACATCCATATTCTAAGGTATTATGACATATATGTGCCACACCAATCATGTTCACCTATAGGGTTCAACATAATAGTCATTCCAATAATTCCAAGTGGTTTCATTGGTCATCGAGTAGGATGGCCCAATCCCATACCATTGTGCCACAATCGAAAACATCAGGCATCAACACACAAGGCAGTATTCTAACCCTTCCTTGAAGGAGTAATCTGGATATTCTCAAGTTGTCCATGCCACCATTTATGTACCTACATTCTTATAAATTTTGATTCATGGTATTTATTTTCATGATTGGGATTCAGAACCACACTATTTTTATGGTTGGATGATTTGAATCTTCTTGTAATGGTTTCCACAAGAAACCAGCACATGCTATCCCATAATGACTAATTTCATGATTGATTAAAACCTCACATCCCCATCAACTGAGAACATAGAGTTATACATAACATGCCCAAAACAATTTCACTAATACATACGATCTGAATGATATTTCCTCTATTGTGTCCCCATAATTCACCTTAGTGTATCCAAGGATAGTTCACAACATCCTGAGGAATTGATAGTGAGCCACGGTGACAACCCTAGTGATAGGTCATATATACAACCTCTCTCATTGCATCACATAATGACATTCCACTATGATAGCTATTCCAAACTCCAAGGTTCCCATTACCCTTCTGTTTGGTGAGATATGTACCCATTTCCCCTATGAACCATAACCTCATCATGTCTGCAGCATTGGAATCCATTGATTCTAGTGATCCTCATCTCATCATATCATGAAGAATTAAAACCACATTTAATCATCTTCCTTTTCCCATTATTTTGTAATAATTTTTATCCATATGTCCTATGAATCATTGCCTCTTTATTTTAGTGAGATTATCATCCATATATCATGGGTTCCTGTGCCATATAAATTTAATGATATAATAATAAACCAATCATAATAGCCTTCACCCCGTTATTTTGGTGAAATAGACATTCACAGCTTCTAGGAACCATCCCAATATTAATTCAGAAATAATAGTATCCAATTCTCCTAGGAACCCTCACCCAATCATTTCATTGACATTGGAATCCACAACTGATGTGTACCCACTCCCCAAAATTTTGGTGAGATAAGAATATATAGAAAATGGTAAATATTTCCCTTTCCTTTTGGAATTATTTAAATCTAAATATGTATCTCACCCTAACCATATCATTTTGATGAAATTGGAATCCATAGATATGTGGAACCCTCAGACCTCATTCTGATGAGATATATATCAAAATCTGTAGAACGATCTCAAAAACTCCATATGAAGTGATAGGTCTCCATGCCTCTTGGGAATCATCTAGATAGATAGGCTTCCACGACTCCTAGGTTCCATTGACATCCCATCAGATGAGATATGAATACCACCTTCTAGGGTGTTGGTTCACTCTTTATATAGGGAGATAAAATTATAAACATATTGGGAACCATCACACCATCCGTTCAGAGTGATAGGATTGCAAAAATTGTGTGCAAAATCACCCAATTTATCAGGAGAGATAAGAATTCACACCGAATGGGTGACATCACCCAATCCATTCATAGAGATAGGCTTCCAAGCCACCTGGGCATTAATGAACCATTCATCCAGAGTGATAGGCTATGACACAACATCAGTTCCACAAAATTATAAATCATATGAATATGATTCTAGATATCCAATGCATTATCACCACATTAATCATGATAGATCAGTTTATACACATCCTACGAAATATCCCCCCTTCCATATAGAGAAATGATATTAAACACCTTATAGGTTCCATTACCCCATTCATCTTGAGAGATAATGTTCGATATCTCATTGGTACAACCACCCCATCTATACATAGATTTTGGATTCAATTCCACCAGTGAAGCATCATCCCATTAATATAGAGAGACCAGATTCCTTGAGTCCTATGTACTACCTCACCTTACTTTTGGAGAGATAATATTCCTGGATTCCAAGGAATTCTTACAACATTCCAATATATAAATAAAAATTAAAGCCTCTTGGTAACCATTTAACCTTGAAAAATGATATATTTTGTTCCCTTTAAACTAGGTGTCACGGAACTGTTCATTTTAAATGAATGGATTCAATGCCTCCCGATTTCCATCATATTATTATTCTAGAGAGATAGGTTTCCATTCTTCATTGACACTACCTCCCTTGTAATCAGGATATATAGGATTCCTTCCACCTAGTAACCAACTCACCTTCCCCCAGGAGAGATATATATTTTTCCTCTAGGGCACTATCACTCGGTTCAATTGGATATATTGGATACTATACATCCTAGGAAATGATTTCCCCAACCATTCTAGGAGACAGTTTAACACAACATAAAGGTGTAGTCACCAAGTTCATCAGGAGGTACTATCTTAAATGCATCCCAATCACTATCATTCCATTTATCTATAGAGATATGGCTCTACTCATCAATGGTTTTATTTCTATATCCATCTATTGAGATAGTATTGTATTCTTCATAGAAAACATCATCCCATTTATTCAGGGAGAGAGTGGTCAATTCATTCTAGGCACCGTCTACCCTTCCATACTGATATATAGGCTCCCATGCCTCCTAGACACTAGAACCATATTTATAATGGGGGATAGGATTCCACTCTTCCTCGGAACTATACCTCTATAGATATGGAGAGATAATGTTTCACACCTCATAGTTTATTTCATCCAATTCAACTAGAGATATGTTATTCCATGCTTCCAAGGCTCCATCACCACATCCATCATATGATATTTTATATATTCTACATATTTATCTCCACCCCATTCATCAAAATATATATTATTAAACACATACTACTAATCAACTCCTCATCAATCGGTAGATAATTTCATCCATACCTCCTGGGTAAGGTTTCCCCATTCATTTAGAGAGATTAGAGTCCCTGCCAATGAGCCTTCCGCCCATCAATCTGAGAAGATAGGTCAACAAACCGCCTAGAATCTTTCATCACATTAAATATTAGAGATAGTAATCCTCACATACTGGGAACTATCTCCTCACAAATCTGATTAATTTGTCTTCCACACCTCCTGGGAATAGTCAACTCATCCATTAGATGATATTGGCTTCTACACCACGAGAGGAATCTTTGTCCCATATTTAAGGATATTTAGACATCCATTCCTTCATTTTTCATCACCCCAATTATCTATTGAGTTAGTCTTACATGAATCCTATACTTCCACTCTCCATCTACTCAATGTTTTAGGAATCTAGGCCTTCTAGGCACCATCCACCCATTCAATCAGATAGATAGACTTCCACACTTCCATATAACTATCATTCTATTTTATGAGTGAATATTATCTAGTAATGAAGAACAATTGAAATTTTACCAATATATATAGATTAAATTGTTAAATATAATTTGTAAAAACTACACACTGGGTTTAGGTCAACATCCCAACTCCATGAAAGGATATTGTAGTAGTCATGCTCTTTGTGACAGTTTGCACAGAGGATGGATGATATCATCCTGTCTCCAATTGACATAAGTCTAATATATCATGTGTCCCATTATAGCATTGGGTAATTCTATGAAATTATAATAAATGAATGTGTATATGTTTTCATATGATTATGACAGAGACCATATCGCTATATTAGTTGGTTTGGTTCAAATATCCCAACCTATTTCTCCCTCAAAATCCATCATAGAGTTCCTCCCTATAATAAACATCAAATTCCAAGGACCACCCTATGGCCCAACAACATATCCATAGAATGTTCCTCAGGAAACAAACTAGTTTACACATAGAGAACATCCACACCAATATTTGTATAATTTTTAGTGGAATCCTATATCAGGATCCCCCCGATCACCAAATGTCTTGGTTAATATTGGGATCATATTTTTGAGGATCTATTAATGATATTATATTGATGAATAGGTTATATCAAGAATGAAATATCATCATTTAGGGGAAAATTAGGTGTACTAATTCCTAAATCAGTATTGGTGAATGGATACAAACATAAAAAATAATTATTCCATGGTATACGATGTTGAAATTCATAGTATCATTTGTCTTCTATGAATGAACTTACGATTAACACAATATTTCAATGTTTCCCAGTGTTAATACAACATCGCATCGATGGACCTATTTTCATGAACATAATCAGAACATATTAATTCTAATATAAATGGTTTTAAATATATATACCATCATTTTTAATGTATAAATGATCATAAAATCCAAAAAAAAATCTTTACTACACAACAAAAAAAAATTCATGTAGAAGGAACATGTTACATCCTAGATAAATGACACTAAACTATATAACAACATTGGTACATAATTCATGACCAAAATATGAAAATTTTTCATCATTTCTCTATGATTAAATCACTATATGGTGTCATTGGTCATATATGAATGACAATAAAATGCACATATTCTCATGTTTTTAACAATGTGAAAACTATATAGAATTATTTGTCCTATATGGATGACCAAAAACTGAATATATCCTATATATTATTCACTATTCTATATCAATTTCGATTAATTTTTATAAAATGTGTATCCATAAACGAATCATATTCCTTAGTTTTTAGGACATAAAAATTTAATTACATCATTGGTCCTATTTACACTTCCTTTAAATGCTCATATTATGTCCAACATGCAAGTCACTAAAACTACATTCAATCATTAGACCTGTATTAAGGAAAATAAAATGATATTATTCCACCCTTTCTACATGAAATTAATCATAATTGAATCATTAGTCTTGTATGAATGACTTGAATAGGAAAATATTACATCCATGGTGAATGATGTTAAAATACAGTAGCTACATTGGTCTCATATGCACTTCCTTAAAAGGATCATAATATGTCATTTCTACATGACATTAAAACTAAAGAGAATCATTGGTCCAATACATATAACCTTAAAAAGGAATATATTTTGTTATTTTATCCTGATTTTAATACATCATAGAATCATTGGACCAGTATGAACCACATTAAAACCCTTGAATTCCTTCCATACAACATGATGTAAAAATTTCATTATATCAATGTCCATGTTTGCTCTACCATAAATGGAACATATTCCGTAGTTATTAAATGACATTAAAACTAAATAACATCATTTTTAATGTATGTAAAACATTGAAATGAACATGTTTCTTCAATTATTCAATACGTTTTACCTTCATAGCATCATTTCACATGTATGCATAACCACAAAAGCATATATTCCATCCTTACTAAATGAAATTTGAAATATGTATCATCATTGTATATATATTAATGATCATACAACCCCATTTTTCACTTACCACATAGTGCTAAATTATATATTAACATTGGTACTATATATATGGCCTTAAAAAGAACATATTTCATTCTTAAAACAATATTTTAAATAGTTTAACATCATTGTTCCTATGTGCATCATCGTAAACATAACATCTCAAATCATAGCCATAGGATGTTAAACTACACAATATCATAATAGTTTCATGAAATTAAAATATATGAGAACATACTATTTTCATGTTGTAATACATCATACCTCACCATAATCACATGAAATAATAGAATGAAATCATCTAGGTCGCATGATGTTTTCCTATGTTATAATATCATATTTAGATGATGTTAAAATGTACATAAATAAGGCCAATGCTCTGTGAACGTAAAACCAAAAACTCCCTCATAATAGAATAATGTGAAATATTATAATACTCCTAGTCCATAAAAGAAATAGTTCACATTTCTATTTTTAGTCATGTACTACTCCTTACTCTAGAGCAACATACATCTTGATTCTTAGTATGATGGGATATGTATGAATTATTATACATCAAGTACCATTCCCATTCTGAACACTGATTTATTATTAGACTATTCACCATGAGAGTATATTCATCTCCCATTCATTGACTCACATAGTCTGTGTATAAGATTTCATGGAAAGATATCTCCATGAGTGTTCCCAACCCATATTTTACAGATTAATTTATGTATCATGTGTTTCAAACATTGTCAGTTTGTATTCCCAACCAGTCAATTTCCCAACATTTGTGGACACTAACTAGAAACACCCAATTTATATAATTTTCACCTCACTCTATTCTGTTGGGGATCCCAAAAAATGGTGTCACCCCTCCATGAATCCAAACATGTTCAGTAAATAGGTATTTGTTTTTGGGACCTCTCTCGACCCGAATTCTCCTTTCCCATGATATTTACTTACATGATATAAGGAAAACATGTCCCCAATCCTTTTTTCACCCACCGATAAGGACTTGTGAGGGATTATGAATATTGGTAGTACGTAACATTAAACGATAGAGAAACACTATTAAAAAAACAATGTAGGACTCAAATAATAAATGTTAAAATAGAAAACAATATTTTCAGTGCATGATGTTGAACTATACCCTTACCTGAGGTAAAAAACACAGTATTCATCATATAAAAAAAATATATTACCAAAAAATAATTTCCTAATCACATAACGTAAACCACTACCATTCCCTAGGTGGAAATCATGGGATTACTCATCCTATAACAATGTAATGACACCAAAACCATATCACATGATTTAAAGATACATATTTCTAGGTGCCCTAATCATTGACTATACCACTCTCCCAACATTATTTTATTTCAATGATATATTGTAAAACTATGAATGAATTAATTTCCAATATAGGGTATAATTAGTAATATATAAAGATATTAAATTTGGTCCCATACACAGATTTACTCTACCTATGTGTGGTTAGTATCTTTATTAAACCCAATATGACCTATTATAAACGTTTCCAAGAACACCTATATAGGTCTCCTCATAATTGGAATGTCCCAATAAAATTCATTGACCCATTAGTATATTCATATGTCTTAATGACTCTTTAGGAGGATGAAGGAATTCAATTCTCATGGAATAATTCCCTCACACAACTTCACGGAACATTTTGTTAAATGTCAACCATAGACATTGTAATGGAAATGGGATGTCCAGTGTAATAAATGTGGGATTACTCATGTAGAAATATGAAGCACCACAAGAAAAATGGGTGATATGGTTCCCCTATATATCAGGTTCCAATGCTAAGTCATCAATATATAACTATCAATTTGAATTTAAATGTATTTACCAGAATATGTTAAATTGTATAGTATGCATCCCCATCAAATAATGAAAAACTACATGAACCTCACATCCTCGATAAATAGGACCTCCCTCGCCAATTTTTCATAACTTGTTTTATATCCTAACTCATTGTAGGGATATGTTTGGGTTGACTCCTAGTGTAAAGGGACCCATAATATGTCTTAGATATCATGTCCTAGTCCCGACACCCTAACCATGTAATTTTGGGGTCTTCCACATCTGTCCATTATCAATATTTTTTAAATATATTTTCCATCCAGTGTGTTTGAGCGTATGGTTCACTAGTCCATATATCCATTTCCCCAACACATCCTCCACTTCCACATTCAAACATCTATATTTTTAATATTTGTATATTTATCATATTCTAGATTAAAACCTTCTCCCCTTGATGATAATTTTTAATATCCACAATTTGTAACACTCCACGCTTCCACGGTACGCTTCTCTTTGAATAATACAGTAGTGTGTGTTGTATGCAACTTCGAGTTCTTACACACCACAACCAATCAAATTAGCCGTTATGAATAGTAATACCCAATTTTTGAAATTTTATAAATTTTATCTTTTAAAAAGGACTTCATTTTTGGATTCGGAATATCAAAATTAGCTTAGGGTGAAATTTTGTTACTTTTCAAAAAACTTTCATATTTTGATGAATAGTGACAATTACTAAATTTTATTTAAAAAAAACCTTTTTAATATAAAAAATAATAGGGATAAATTTTTAATTTGAGTTGTTTTAAAGTATATTTAGAATATAGTTTTACCATTTAATACAATTTTGGTCATTTGACGTAATTTGACATGTAAACCGGATAGAAACAAATGTCAATGTTTTGATAGTTATTATTTCTTAAAAACATGTTTTTTGTATTGACAGCGGGAATTAATTTTTAATTAATTTCTTCCCCTTCTGTGTTTTGAATTTATAAAAACGGATTCCATATTTATAATTAGGAGGTTGAAAATGTTTAAATAGGTAACTCTTATTTTTAGACATTTTGAGTAATTATTTTGGTAAATATTTTACTTACCATGGTTAAAGAGTAAATCTGATAAATAAGGGTAAAACAAATAATATTAATTTACCCTAAAACGTGTCCTAACCCTATTGGTTGATTAATTTCGACCATGGTCTTATTTGGGTCGATTTTGGGACCCCATGGATCCACTTGTAAGTGATAGGGTCACTTTATATTAATTATGTAAAGTAAATTCAAAAATGACAAAAGCATATATCTTTTAGAAAAACAATTTTTACATAGGGTTATATATTATATTTTAGACTATAAATATTAATTATAATTATAAAAATATTTCCTACATAATGGTATTTTAATTATAATATTTAGACATTGAATAATTAAATTTATTTATGACACAATAATGATGCATTATTTTCCTTATTAATGAAAGAATCAAATAATTGGTATTATAAATTTTAAAATAAATATAATTTGAACGTTTTTAGGACATCAAAGAATATTATGGGATAATATGACATGATAGGATTTCTTAAATGAATTTTTTTCGAATTAATACAGTTTTTAAGAAATAAAAAAAAATCGACTATTGAATAGTGTCAAATTGGACATAAATGAGTTTTTAAAACAAATATTTTATTATTAATAGATATTCTATTCCTTAAAATATATGATTCGTCCAAAAGAATTATATAATGATATATGTATTATTAATCGACCACTTGTAGGTCTCCTTAATTTTTATAGTATGTTTATTTACTATAATATATATATATCAAAAGAGACATGGTAAATGTCAAACTATTTAACTAAGTGTTAAATCAAAATGATAAGGTTAATATAGTAATCCAAACATGTCTAAAACCTATTGGATGAGTTGTTTTCGACCTATCCCCACCTTTTAATTTAAATAATCCAATTTTGAGCCATTATAAACTGAATATGAAATTATTATAAAATAATATTTCTAGCTTTTCCTAAGGTTCCCCTCGTCCATCTTATATAAGGGCCCTCACCCTTCTCTCAAATTAATACCATAAAAAACTTTTTGTTCAGCAAACCCCTGCCCAAATACTCTATGAACTTATCTCACTTAATCTTAGAGGCCTTACATTAGTCATAAATCCAACCTAAGGAGCCCTTTTGAATATATCAAAGTGAAGAACCTAAAGAAGAGGTAATGTTTTTACCACCCTCTTTCAAGTTCCATTTTTCTTCATCTTCTTCTTTCTGTGTTATTTCAATTCTAAAATAATAAATCCAGTATCTCCTGAATACTATTATGTTATTATACAAATGGTACAACCATATTCATTATTCTATCCATCCTTTGAATGATATGTCACCAAACGTGTGTACGCACGGCCTACCGTCTCCCCGCCGTGGTGTAATTGTTATTAAACATATTATTATTTGGATGGGTATAATAATGATGCGTAATTCATGAGAATAATAAATATAACATGATAATGATTCTGTATATATGATATTCCATACAATTATATATTATTTTAATATCAAAAAAATTATATTGTCGCTCGTGCATTCGTACGGATTACCGTCTCCATGAACGCGACGGGATTCATTCCCCATAATATCCATTAAAGAAAAAATTTCATTTGATGATTAAAAATAATGTATAGATACATTATATCATTCTGGATAAGAATATGATATATCCCATCCATAACAGATATGGATCACATAAAAAATTATAAAAGAAAACGAGTGAGTTAACAC
Organism: Viscum album; assembly: GCA_963277665.1. NCBI lineage: Eukaryota > Viridiplantae > Streptophyta > Magnoliopsida > Santalales > Viscaceae > Viscum > Viscum album. The sequence goes on from OY728120.1 coordinate 1,149,230,207, forward strand.
CCTAAACGGTGATAATACTAAGATATTATTAACAAAACAATGATAAAAGATCATATATGATATCATATTAATATAAATGATCCTTTTATAAATCAATAACAATTTTTTCACCATTATACAGGAGGCTATCCTACCCTCTACCAAGGAAACAGTACAAATTAAGGGGTTTCTTATCTCACTTTTAATTTCATGAGATTTCCATTGCTCACCACTTATTTATTGCATGTGGTGTCTGTACTGCCCATGATTGTATAAATTGTGTAATATACTTTAATTTATGGAGATTTATATCATCATTGTATTATCCTTCTTTCATGGTTGTATTTTCATAAGTTTCCAAATCGATAAGGGAATTAGAAATTTCAATTTCCATTCATTCGGCTTTACACATACATCATTGATTATATTACTCCAAGATTATGTGTGGAATCACTATTCATTTTTTATTTCATAATTTCCAATCCCCTTTCTATTGATATACTTTTTATACACATAATCACTCCATTGATAATTTCTCATGTCATCAATATGAATTTGATCAGAGTAATTTTTAACTCATTCTCCATTTGTTGACTTAAATATCCAATTCATTGGTGTTGTCTTTACAAGAATATGTGTGAATGAAATCTGATTGAATTACACTGAACATCCAATCATATTGAGTTTATTTATATCTTTCACGCATAATTATGTCGTTGATTTATCTTTAACCTAAGGATAGAGTCTTTATAAGAGACCTGATCTCAATTTACATCCCATTGAGACTTCACTGTTTTCATTCACCAATTCTCTTTTATATGGTGTATATAATGTACTTTTACATTATATATCCTGAATCACATTATTTTCACAATATTAAAATGTTTTAATTAACTCAATTATTTGTATTCATGTGTCTCTATTTAGGTTATAAACTCGAACAAAAATATCATTTTTAAATGTTTTGAATATTTATTCTTCTAAATCATTCTCATTAATGTCCATGTTTTAAAAATGGTTTTAAGGATTTATTTATATGGAAATTAAAGTATTAAAATTAAAATTTCTATTAAAAGTTTCAATGTGGTATGGGACACTTGGCTATAAAAATATATATTTAAATGGCTTCTTGAAAAAAGTGTTACTTTTAAATGATTTCATGAAAAAGGGGGATATTTCTCTCTAATAGTTTTGATGATTATATTCATCTATGTCAATATCCTTCACCATTATCGATTGAGGTTAATATGATACAATACAACCTTCCATATTGTATCTAATGAGTTATTTTTTACTGTAGATGTGCTATTTTTATACCATTCCGGGTTTGTGGATAAGTATTGACATTTCGTATGCTAGTTTTAATACGAATTTTTATGTTATGTTTCAAAGATTTCTTGTGAGGAATACATTGGACATAATAAGTGACAGGTGGAGCCTTCTATAGCTCCTCGATGAATCGGTAGGTCTCATGAGACAAACTAGTGTCTTGGCATAAGGCCTTGACAAAATATTATTTATAGTCATGGAACAAGGCCTTGACTATGTGGTTATGATAGTCTGGCATTATGCATTCCATCATTATGGAAGGTGTTATTGATATTTCATGTTATTATTAGACTAGTAGAATATCCATGTGAATATGTAAATTGAATTATTTTGTTTTATCTTTTCCATATTATTCTAAAGTTCAAGTTTAAAAGGATTTTGTTTTAGTTATACATTGCCTTAAATGTTTATGTTTGTTAATGAAAGTTTCTGCTATATTGTTATCCTTACTGAGCATCTGAGCTCACCCCTTTCAATGTTTTATTTTTCCTAGGAGGCAATGAAGTATATTATGACTGACCTCCAGGGATAGTCTTTAGGATCTCAGTGTTTTCTATGGAGACAATGTTTTTGTAGTTTTCTATTTTATTATGTAATGTAAACCTTATGAATGTATCTAGTACTTCCAAGGATACTAAACTAATAGGTCTTTCAAGACTTTATCTTTTATGTTCATGACAATGTTATTTAATAATGAACCGACTCTGGAGAATTGGGATTGGGGCATTACAGTTGGTATCAGATGAAGTTTAGTACAAACCTTGGAAACATGATTTAGATAAAATATGATTAGATCACTTAGCCCTTAGATTTCCATTGAGGATTAGTATAGAATATCTTCCTAGAGTTTTGGTATTGTATTGATTTTGTGAGTTTTCAACGCAATACATCCATCTCTGGATATGAGCAGGTAGAGGCATCTCTGGCATAGATGTACCTAGGGGTAAATCCCGAAAACACTGCTTTGAGCTAGACTCCAAGGAGAACTGGTGCACGACAATGGGCCTTACTGCACTCTTGATTACGACACTCCCGGGGCATATGCTTAGGATAATTTACATATTCTTTACAAACCGATTTGAGTTATTTTAATATTTTATTAGAATAAATGACTTTGGTTAATCTTATGGTGTTTCAAATTAAGAATATGGGGTCATGATATTCACTAAATGATTTTATGGCTACTGTTACTCACACAATGCTTTCAGGTTTTAGTCAGTGGATGGATTCCAAGGAATTAATAGTAACATTGAGAATGATGTATAAGGTGGGAATGGTGTTGAAAATGAACAAAAAAAGGGAATTTCGATAGGAATAAAAGATATCGTGTTCATGCCAAATCATTTTTCCAAAAATATGATCAACAACATATATTTAACCAACTCCCGAACTCAATAATGAAGAGAAAGGTGATGAATGATAAGAGCTCCAGTAGTGGAGACCATGGAGAAAAGAATACTCAATTTACATCATGCAGTAAATGTAAAAGGAGACACCTAGGAAATTGTCTCAATGGAAGAAAGAAATTCTTTACGTGCGGGAAAGAAGGACATAAAGTGAAGAATTGCTGAGGAAAAATGAAGAGTATTATGGAAGAAAATAAAAATGGTCCCAAGAATCCATTTATAGTCATTTTCCGTAAATGTAGGGGACCTGGCTATTACCCAAGTGAATTCCCTATTCTATAGGATATTTTATTTGTCAAAGAAGAAGCTATATGGGAATAAAATGTTGGAGAAATGATTAAAAGTATTAGTCCTCCTTGTTGATGGGATTACATTGGAATAATTTCCTCTTGGATTTTTAAAACTGCAGTTTTCCATGTGAGAATGATATTTGAGGAAGACATATCTTTTCTCTTGTGGATATAGTTAGAAATAACCATTTGGTTTTATATGATCTTTGGGTTTGAGGGAATTATATGTTATTATATTTTGGGATGAAAATGCAAGGTATGAGATAACATTTGTGGTTAAATTATGTTATGGTTATTTTGAGAAAATTAACACATTTTGGTAATGTTATAAAATATAGTTTTTGAAAAAAGGACAACATGCAGACCGTGTGACAACCCGTCGCGTCAGACAAAGCTGTGGGAATCTAACCCACAGCCAAAGTGCGATTGGGATTTACCGCCTCCCACTAGACTATGTAAATTCCATTGTTTGTGTGACAAAATATTTTTAGAGAAATGATTTTATTGACCAATAATAAGTTGATTTGGGATCTTATGTCTTATCAAATGAATAACCTTAGAATAAGAAAATGATTTAGTGATTAAGTGGTAAATGTTATTTTGGAAGATGTTCTCTTTGTTGGGAACACTATATCCCCAAGGAAAATAGAATACTATGGTATTTCATTTGAGGAGTAATGGTAGATTTTTATCCACAATTGTTTTGTGGATTTACGGTTATTTGGTTTATTTATGGTGACTAACATAAAATAGAGAATATGTGATTAGGTTAATTAGTTTTAAGTATGTGACTTTAAGAGTTGTTGATTTCATTTGGAGATACAATTTAACGTCAAAGACTACATAACCAAATTCTTCTATGTTTAGGGATTCCATATTATTTTTTATTGTATTGAATGATTTTAAGGACAATTGTTTATTGAATGCTATTTATTTAACTTAGGGTATTTTTGGATTAATTTTAGCAATTAAGATTAGTGTTTCTTTATCTAATGGAATATTCTTTTGGGGGATCATCAGATCATATACAACCCATTTCGGTTTTTATTAATCTCTAATGATAAGGTAAATATATAGTTTATCCTTTCTGGATCATGTGATTCTATAATAAGTTTATTCTATCTCTTCTAATGTTTTCAAGTCTTCTGGAATACTCATCGTTTAAAAATGAGTTTGTAGTATAAATTTATAAAGAATGAATCTTTACATAAAAAGTAAGTTTATCTCTTTATGATCTTATTCAATCGCAGAAATGAATTCCTCATCTTTATTTAATGTAACTTAAAAAAAAGAATAAAAAGGTTGTTCGTTTAATTTTCATGATTGGAAACTAATGACTGTTTGTCCCATCACAAGTTTCTGGTATTCATGTTGATTACTTTCTCCTGATCGTGTTTTATATCCCTTTCCATCACAACATGACATTTATTTTATCATCCATTTCCATTTTTTTCTACATCTAATCTAGTATAGGTTATCTCGGGTGACCTTTGTACTTCTATTTCTTTCTTTTAATGTGATAGTTTTATTGACACTTTTTCTGATGTGGGACTTTCCATTATATTTCGAAGCCTAATTTTAAAAATTGTTAGGATGAAATTTATTTATGGGGAGGAGAATCTGACACCCCAAACATCCACAATACACTTCTCTTTGAATAATACAGTAGCGTGCGGCGTATGCAACTTCGAGTTCTAACACACCACAACCAATCAAACTAGCTTTTATGAATAGTAATACCAACTTTTTGAAATTTTATAAATTTTATATTTCAAAAAAACTTTATTTTTGGATTCGAAATACTAAAATTAGCTCAGGGTAAAATTTTTGTACTTTTCGGATAACTTTCATATTTTGATGAATAGTGAAATTTATTAAATTTTAATTAAAAACAACTTTTTTAATAGAAATAATTAATAGTAATAAATTATTAATTTGAGTGGTTTTAAAGTATATTTAGAATATATTTTTACCCTTTAATACAATGTTGTTCATTGGATGTAATTTCATATTTAAACCGGACATAAACAAGTGTCAATCTTTTGATAGTTACTATTTCTTAAAAACATGCTTTTTGTTTCGACAACGGGAATTATTTTTAAATAAATTTCTGCCACTTCTATGTTTAGAATTTAGAAAAATTGCTTCCATATTTAGAATCAGGAGGTCCAAATTTTGTAAATATGTTACTCTTATTTTTAGAAATTTTGAATAATAACTTCGGTAAATATTTTATTTACCATGGTTAAAGGGTAAATAGGGTAAATAAGGGTAAAACAAATAATATTATAATGATATTATTTTACCATAAAACGTGTCCTAACCCTATTGGTTGATACATGTTTGGCCATGGGCATATTTGGGTCGATTTCGGGAACCCATAGAGTCACTTGTTTGTGATAGGGACACATTATATTAATTAAGTCAAAGTAAATACAAAAATGACTTAAGCATATATCTTTTCGAAAAACAACATTTTCATAGGTTATATATGTTATATTTTCGACTATAATTATTCATTAGAAATATAAAAATATTTCCTAAATAATGGTATTTTATTTATAGTTTTTATACATTGAATAATTAAATTTATTTATGACACAATAATGATGCAATATTTTCCTTATTAATGAATGAATCAAATAATTGGTATTATAAATGTTAAAATAAATATAATTTGAATGTTTTGATGATTTCCATGAATTTTATTGAATAATATGACATGTTATTATTTCTTGAATGAATTTGTTTCGAATTAATAAACTTATAAAGACTTTAACAAGAATCAATTATTGAATAGTGTCAAAATTGACATAAATGAATTTTTCAAACAAGTATTTTATTATTAATTGATATTCTATTCCTAAAAATCTACGGCTCGGAAAAAGGACTTATATAATTATTGGTGTATTATTAACAGACAACTTGGGGGTCTCTTAGATTTTTATAGTATGTTTATTGACTATATAATAAAAAATCCAAGGAGACATGGTAAATGTCAAACTATTTAACTAGGAGTTAAATAAAAACGATAAGGTCAATATAGTGACCCACCCCTGTCTAAAACCTATTGGTTGAGTTTTTTTCGACCTATACCCACCATAGAAACTAAATATTCTACATTGGAGTCCTTAGAAACCGAATTTTAATTTATTATAAAATAAAATTTCTAGGTTTTCCTAAGGTGCCCCTCACCCCCCTTATAAAATGACACTCCCCCTTCTATCAAATTCATACCCTCAAAAATTTTTGGTTCATCCAAACCCTACCCAAATATTTTCTCTACTTACCTCAATTCATCTTATAGGCCTTCCTTTAGTCAGAAAGCCATCCTAAGGATCCCTTTTGATCAAATCAAATGGATGAACCCGAAGAAGAGGTAATGTTTTCACCACCCACATTCTAGTTCCTTTCTTCTTCAACATATTCTTTATTTATTATTTACATTCTAAAATAATAACTCCAGTATCTCCTATATACTGTGATGTAATTATAAATATGGTACAACCATATTCATAATTCTATCCATCCTTTGAATGACATGTCACCATATGTGCATACGTACGGCCTACCGTCTCCACGTCATGGTGTAATTGTTATTCAACATAATATTATTTGGATGGGTATAATAATGATGTGTAATTAATGTAAATATTAAATATAACATGATAATTATTCTGTATATATGATATACCATCCAATTATGTATTATATTAATATCAAAAGAATGATATTGCCGCTCGTGCGTACGTACGGATTACCGTCTCCAAGAACGCGATGAGAATCATTCCCCATCATATCCACTCAAGAATAGATTTTATTTGATGATTAAAAATAATCTTTAGAGACATGATATCATTCTGGATATGAATAAGATACATCCCATCTATAACAGATATGGCTCACATAACAAATAATATAAAAGAAAAAGAGTAAGTTAACACCAAAACGACGATAATACTAAGATATTATTAACAAAACAATGTAAAAAGATCATATATGATATCATAGTAATATATATGATCATTTTATGATCCAATAACAATTATATCACCATTATACAAAAGGGTAACCTACCCTCAACCAAGGAAAAAGTACAAAGTAAGGGGTTTCTTATCTCACTTTTAATTTCGTGAGATTTCTATTATTCACCACTTATTTATTGCATGTGGTGTGTGTATTTCGCATGATTGTATTAATTGTGTAATATGCATTAATTTATGGATATTTACATCATCATTGTACTATCCTTCTTTCATGGTTGTATGTTTTATAAGATAAAAAATCGATAAAGGAATTTTAAATTTCCATTTCCATTCATTCGGCTTTACGCATACATCTTTGATTATTTTACTCCATGATTATGTGTGGAATCACTATTCATTTTCTTATGTCATAATTTCCACACCCCATTTTGGGGATATACTTTTGATTCACATAATCAAACCATTTATAATTTCTCATGTCATCGATATGAATTTTATAAGAGTAATTTTTAACTCATTCTCCATTTGTTGAGTTAAATATCAAATTCATTGGTGTTGTCTTTACAAGAATATGTCTGAATGTTCTCTGATTGATTTACACTGAATATCCAATCATATTGAGTTTATTTCTATTTTTCACACAAAATTATGTCGTTGATTTATCCTTAACATAAAGATATGGTCTTTATAAGAGTCTGAATCTCAATTTACATCCCATTGAGACTTCATTGTTATCATACAAAAATTATCTTTTATATGGTGTATATAACGTACTTTGACATAGTATATCACGAATCCCTTTATTATCATGATATTAAAAAAATTATTACCTCAATTATTTGTATTCCAGTGTCTCTCTTTTGGTTAGAATCTCCAACTAAAATATCATTTTTAAATGCTTTGAAGATTTATTCATCTAAATATTTCTCATTAATGTCCACATTTTAAAAATAGTGTTACGTATTTATTTATATGGCCATTAAAGTTTTAAAATTAAAATTAATTTTAAATTTTTCAAAGTTGTATAGTTCACTTTGATTCAAAAATATATTTTTAAATGGCTTCATGACATATATTGTGAATTTTAAATGATTTCACGAAAAAGGGGGATATTTCTCTCTAAGAGGTTTGATAATTATTTTCATCTATGTAAATATACTTCATAATTATCGATTGAGGTTAACATGATACAATAAAATCTTCTATACTGTATTGAATGAGTTATCTTGGACTGTGGATGTGTTATTGTTATACCATTCATGGTTTGTGGACAAAGTATTGACATTTCGTATGCTAGTTTTAATAATATTTTTTATGTTATGTTTCTAACTTTTCATATGTGGAATGCGTTAGACTTAGTAAGTGACGGGTGGAGCCCGCTATAGCTCCTTGATGCATCGATAGGTCTAATGAGACGAACTAGTGTCTTAGAATAAGGCCTTGACAAAATCTTATTTGTAGTCTTGGCACGAGGCCATGACTATGTGGTTATGATAGTCTGGCATTATGCATTCCATCATTTTAAAAGTGGTTATTGATATTTCATGTGATTATTCGACTAGTAGAATATCCATGTGAATAAGTATATGGAATTAATTTGTTTTATCTTTTCCAAATTCTGATGAAGATCAAGTTTAAAAGGCTTTTGTTTTAGTTATACATTGCCTTAAATTATTATGTTTATTTATGAAAGTTCCCGCTATATTGTTATCCTTACTGAGCATATGAGCTCACCCCCTTAAATGTTTTATTTTTTCCAGGATGCAAAGAAGTATATTATGACTGACCACCCCAAGTGGTAGGGGATCCTTCCTGGCATCCAAGAGACCCAGGTTCAAACCCGGGTGGAGGCGAATTTTCCGGGAGTCTGTAGCAGTTACTATTTAGTACTGTAGCAGCCGGAACTATTCAGCCAATTTGGGCCTTTTAGCCACCAGTTTGGGCCTACGGGTCTACCGGGCCTTCAGGCCTTCAAAGGCCTTCGGGCCACAGGTCCTTCGGGCCACGTAGACTATGGAGTAACCCGATTCATATAGAACATGCCCTGGAAGAGGAACATAGAAACAAGAGTAGCAACCACCAGAAGCAGAGCTAAGTGGATTGGATGAATGAGAGAGTATGGGAGCCACCATCGGGACCAGGCACCGTGCACCTTTGTATGGAGCAATGCTAACTGATCAGAAAAGCAAGGTGTGGAGCTAGGTTATCAATGACGCATAATCTAGGGAGGGGCAGTTCAAGTGGTTTGGTCCTACGTGTCATGTATTGGGCATGGTTTGCCTTTGGGCCTTCGATTCATGTATTGCGGGTCAGTCAGGCCTTGTTCCTTGGGCCTACGGGTCATGTATGGATTCCCATTAAACCCTTAAAAGGGGGATTATCCATAATAAAATAAAAAATGAAGGCCTTTGGGCCATTCGGGCTGAACCATATGAATGTATCTAGTACATCCAAGTCTGCTAAACTAATCGGTCTTTTGAGACTTGATCTTTTATGATCATGGCAATTTTTTGAAATAATGCACCGACTTTGAGTAACTGGGGTCGGGGCGTTACACAATGGATCATCTATGGTCATGGGTAAATGATCTGTTGATACTTTTAAAACCTTTTGGGGGATCCATGGTTCCTAACATTGTCAATGATCGACCCTCATTTAAATATGTTATCCTTGGATAGTCTGGTTATATAACAATTTTTTCAATCATGTTTGACAGTGGCCCCATTCCAGTAGAAACCCCCTTCATCTATCAACATCTTCAAAGATATAATTTACCTCTTTTTCACCATCATTGATCAGGTAAGACCAGCATCATTTTTTATTTCTTCCACCCATATTATCGAGCATGGTGACTAAATCAATCATATCTATTTTAGACATCCCTTGGTTTTTGATTTTTTTCCCATTTTTATTTCTTATATAAAAACAATGGGATCTCTGTACAACTACATTTTTTAACAATGAGCATGCCTCAAATTTTCATAAGATATGGGAAGGAATTTACATCAGTAAATGATGAGTGATGATAAACCCACTTTAATAAAGATATGTGTCGTTGGACATTGCCAATGACCTTAATCAATGTTCCCATATTCATGAATCATGACATTAAACAATGAGGAAGTTTCCTTTATAATCTTTCAAGATTTCATTGGCCTCCTTGTACCTCAATAAACTTCCATTTTCTAGTCTTTTAATTTCACTATTTACATTGGGGATGTTCCATCCTATTTTATCTAAAATCTACAAAATCAAACCGAGATCCCAATTCCACTCATCAATACATTAAATAGTGTGAGAATTTTCAAGGGAATGTTTCAAATAATACATGTCCACATCAGTCTTCATTTCAAACTGATATACCTCTCCTCATCTAAAACATATGAATCCATGGGAAAAAACATTATCACAATGTTCAGTGATACATAACCATAAACCACATGCACCTTTTTCTCTATTTATTAGGAATATAAACTATTTGTATAGTGTGTTATCTGAATAATGAGCATAAAATATTTGAAACTCATAGATAATTTTATATTTCCTTATACTATAAACCATATTATGATCATCCTGTACATAAACTACCTAATTAATGAGGAACAAGTGACATTATATTGAATACTAGTAGAGGAATATTGAGAAATATTTTGACTCTTGCCCACCCGGTGGCCCATGTGATTTGAGATAAATTAAGGGAATAAATAAATAGTTTCAAAGAATATGAGAGTCATTTTTAAGTCTCGAGATAATAAATCCTACAATAACTAGGACACTTAATTTTTGGAAAACATTAGATCCAATGCATAACTACCTTTTCATCATAAATTATTCTATAAGGTGCCTCTCATTGTACTTCCATTTTCGTCATCACACAACCTAGATTGGGTGAGGATTAATCATTTAGTTACACACATCCATATCACCAGACACTAACATATACTATGAAATACCATTTCCAATGACATTATATTGTATAATGAATCTCCCTCACTATAATATAGTAAAATTTTCATTGAATGTCCTTATTTAAAGGAATTAAATAAAAATATTACCCACCCCATGAAATGGTGAAAAACATCAAATTTTATTCAGGCCATTCACTATGAAGTCATTTTTTAAAAATCATTTCTGATAACCTAAAACCATATTATAGTTCCAAGATAATATATTTTTATCCAAGATGACACCCCTTATGGAATTGGATATTGTCCATTTCTCAGACTGATACACTGGCCTGATGTTCAAATAAAAATATTAGTGTAAAATCTACATTTTTGAACTATTTTGGATCAACCTAAAACATCATCCCCATTTTTTTTGAATTCATAGATTGGGATGTAAATATCATCAATGTATAAATGGACCCCCTAATGAAAATAGATCTCGTATACTTTTGATCACCTTCCATAAAACTCAATGTTTCTTTACTACTTCAAGATTGATCCTATGTATCAATCATTGTAAATATGTGATAATAATTTTTATAATCCATAATTAATTGAAAATTAAATGAATCTATATTTGAATTTGACCACAAGTCATCATCAATTATCTTATCACCCCTTTATTCTCAAGATCCATGGATTCCATATTCAATTTCTTTATCACCAACCTTTTTCATGTAAAATTAAATGATCATATAATTACCCCACTCACACACATATCCAAATTTGGAAAACAAGTCGATTGCGAAGATTATTTATCTCAAAATAATGTTTTCCCAATTGGGAAACTCCCATGAATTTAATGATGAGCAATTCTAATCACAACATATCACCCTTATCCTGCAATCTCATGCAGGTGAACAGTCTTTAATATTTTCTTTTTTATTTAACTTAACACGAATCATGTGGTCTTATATATATTATTTGCAATCTCACTAATAAAACTCGGATATATAATTACTATATTTATGTTTTTTAGTCTGTGGATTCATCAAATTCTACTTTTCCCCACCCTATTAATACTCATTCAACCTTATTATGAGTTGAGAAACTGATGGAGACTGGATGAAACCATCCAACATTAGACCAGATGATAATGATAATGATAAACAAAATTATTCATTACATATTCTGGAAATCACATGTCATGTTGAAAAACATGATATATGATTGAAAATTTATGGGCATTATATGTCATAATTCTGAAGACTGTCAATTATGGTGATTATATGTAATGTCTTATAGGTTCATTAAACATTAAAAATGTGTGAACAACCCCTTTTTGGTAACAAAACTAGGTTTCATGAAGAAGAAACCTAAAACAAAAAATATCCATTCTATTGAATTCATGAATCCAATATTTTGGAAACATTCACATAATTCCATAGAGGTATACTAGACTGCCAAAAATTTTGAGATAAAGAATAATTTGAATAAAATATCATAAAGATGCACAATATTGACTCAGATTCATGAAACAACTAAAATTTTTATAAATATTGAATCATCAACTCATTTCTAGAGGACCTATGTGAGTGGAGTTTCAAATATCTCGTTCACACCTCTCAAGTATTGTTTCTCAATGGAATTTCAAAAAACAAAATATTTGTGAAAATACCATATGACATTACTATACAGATGGGATTCAATGAAATGATTTCATGAATCATTATCCATGGGGAACCCAATTTCACAGAGAGTATAAACTTTTACATAACTCTAATTTTATATAACATCAATGTTTATTGATATAATATTGTACAAATATAATTCACGTTGGAAATTCCTAGCTAAACTTTCATTTTGTGGTTGAACAAATGCTGCACAATAGTGCACACAGTTTTTTTAAAATAGCTTATTGTTATAAGACATCGTTTACTATTGTGTGAACAATTATTTTCATACCCAATCATACAAGTCAATTCCACTTAGGATAAACCCATGAACCCAAAATCAGGCTCATTACTTGACTGTAGTCCTGGGCGTTCAGTATGGGTCCTTTATTACCATTACTGACACCATAATAAATAGAAAGATTGCCTAAAATATTTTCTAGGAGTGATGTTGACATATTCAAATAAAAAACATACAACCCTAACATAGAACAAATATAATATCATGGGTGGAGATAATCTTTGACACTCTCGATAACACATTGAGTTGGCATATTGATCTATATCCATTTCGATCTCCAAGAGTTGAGAGTCTCTTCTTGATCCACTCAAAAAACCACGTGTTAAACTTCTCATCAATTAGTATTTTATTACCAACAATGGACTCCTATAATAGTATGAAAAAGGGTCTTATTTTCAGAAGTCTTACAATAGTTTTTCTGAGGAATATTATTCCTAATATCCCTCACTACACGATGTTCAACTATAGTATAACCATAGAGGATATTATAGGACACATCTTGTGGAAGGAACATGATTCCCCAGGTATCTAGAAAATGTTTCACCATTGAATGAACATAAGGTAAAATCACTCATCCTCACTATCATACATTAAATCAATCATACACTAAATGAAATGAATTAGAATCCTATATGATAAATGTGAGATTCCTTACGCTTCCATTATATGTTTCCTCATGTAATTATCATGATATGTCCTCTCGATACTACCCATTTGAATCCCGTATAGATTGATGACACCGTAATAATTATTTACTCATTATTAGGAAAAGATTCATTCCAGACCCAGCATAAGGAACACGGTATGGGAAGATCAATTTGAAATCCTAGCACCATAAATCCTTGAACACACTATTAAGATATAGAAATAAAAATTATAATGAATATGTAATTCCATATATGGTAATCAAAAGATTAATTAGGTTAATATGATATTATTCATAGGATAAGAATGATACATACCACCATGTATACTCTATCAATGTTTCCAAACATCCCATATTCATACAAGCCACTAACACTATCACTGATCCTAGCTGTATTAGAGAATATTCCACGTGTATCCCACATTCACACTATCTCGACACTTACAATAATCCATGATACATTCAATTTTAATATCTAAAAAAACTATAACATATCCTAGAAGAATTCAATAAGATTAAAAATATTTTCCCGAAACACTCTATCACAAATAATAATAACACTTAATGATCATTCTCAAAAAATAACTAATCAGACCATCACTACCTCCAAGTGCACCTAGGTGGATTTCATGCATAATCCTCATCTACATCCAGGATAGATGAAATAATAAATTCTATAAAACCATCCAATTTATATGACATTAATCTTCCTGAAAACATTCTCCCCACCTACCATTTAACTATACCCCTATATAAATCGGTGAACACTGGTTTCCATGTGTATGATTGACATGTGATAATCATGCACTTCTAAAACTTTGTGAAAAAATAAAATATCCCCCCTCCATGATGATCATGGTATGAAACCTCCATTAACCATATAAGGTTTCCATGAACCTAATCCTCCTCTATGCATAATCACAACATGATATAATGTGGTTACTTCTTCCATGATGTGAGTATCCTTACAATATGAAGAAAAATTGAATGGAATGGTTCACTAACATAACCTTAATGTGTGGTGTCAAACACCATGTGATGTTGTACCATTATTTTAATTTGGTTTTTATAAATATTTGATGGGTTTAAATACTACAATCCATTCAAACCTATTATAGGTTTGCAATGTTATACATGACACCCCAGCAACAAAAAATACATATATCTTCTGTATTGTAAAATATAACCCCATATGTGTGATAATATTCCCCACATTGGAGACACCTAACAAACAAAATATATATTAGAATATTCCCCGCTTGTGTACACTCTTAACCAAACTCTAATGTGTGATCAAATCCCACCCTAGGGACACATTTGAAGAAAATCTCAAATGTGATCGTCTTACCCACATTGGCACACCAGAACACCTACCTTCCCTCACATGAAATAAAACTTATAAAACATATGAAACTAGTAGAAAAAAAATATAAATGGTGTTAATATGGTAAAAAACCTTTAATTCATTAAACCATTGTCATCATCTAACTTGTGACTATCATGGAAATAATTGTGTCCCATGCATAAGATTTCTTAAATATGAAATTAATCCAAACCCAAAATGGATATATTTTACTAATTATAGGTATGGAGAAAATTGATAAATGGGTATATAGTCTGCATGCTACTGTCAACTCAGACCAGAATTTCCTTCCATGTCATGACAAATGTATATTTATTATCTAGCATCCACCATAATATAGAGATTGGAATGGGTTTCATTAACCTGAACCAAATATATATGGGAGAACCAAACTAGGGATAAACCTCCTAGAAGGAACCCATAGAATGTGAAATTAATATCCACTTATCTTGTTTCAATTGAGTAAAAAACCAAAATACATGGTCGAAGACGCCATCTACATTTCAAAAGTGTGATTGAATGGAAGAAAAATATTGATGCATGGGTAGTAAAAATTTTACTAAAACATATACAATGATAAAAACATTTTTATGAATGGTGAATCATTAATGTGAAATGGATGAGAGATACAAACCAAATCAAGCATGAAAAAAGTAGTAGTTAACCCACATAATAATGATGATGATTATGATGATGATGATGAAATATATTTAACAAATTAGTGATATGATGAAATATGTAAAAATGGTATGGTATTATAGGACATATTATTTTTCTATTTTCCTATACAATAAATATATATTTAGTATAAAGGACTTGGAGTTAATTCAATTTAGGGAATATTGGAGTTATGATTTTTATGATACAATTTAATATGTACTATGATTCATTATGGATAGATTTTCCTATGATGAAATTACATGATCAAATTATCCCAAATATTAGTTATTTTTTTCCAAATAGACTATTTTTTATTGATTTAATTTATTTCCATTCATTTTTTTCTCTTTAATTTGTCAAGATTCCCAATGAAGATATTAATGAAAACCTATCCATTTTTTCCCTTAAATGTGGAATTTTTTGCAATGTCCATATTTTCATTATAATTTTATCATGAATGCATCTAATATTCTATGAATATTATCTGTCTTATTTTTTCATTATTTTATCTTATATACACTTTTTAAAAGAATCATTCTTGAAATTTTAAAACTTTGTACCTTTTTACTATTTATTGATTATATTAAAGGTATTTTTTATTTAAAGTACACCACATGAATAGATTCCTCATCCATGAAGAATAATATTTTACTCAATAAGTCCAATATAATTTTAATTATGTGGTGGTGGGTCAATTATAAACCATGGAGGTGTGGTTACTTTATAATATAAGGTTGGGTGGCTCCATTATAACACTCCAATGTTTTGTTAAATTTATATATATCTCTTGGGATAATAAGGAATGAAATGGTAAGTGAACTCAGTTTGTTAAGGGATATTTCCCTATAAATACTCGTGAGAGTGAAACTCTTATAGGAATAGAATGGAATGGGTAGTGAACCAAATCCAATATGATATGCTTACCCATGAGACCAGAATAATGAAATGATTTTGTAAAATTATTTCCACACCACTATCAAATGTCATCTGCATGTCATTTTTTTCAATGATCATGATTGATTAGTGATAATTCATTACTTTTATGTATTATGTATTTTTATTGATAAAAATTTATTTAATGTCTAAATATTATGATCTTTTAATTTATGAGTATGATTTTGTGTAGTTATTATAATATCTTAATTCAATTATTATAGAACATTATTACTTATGATCAAGTATTAATATCTCTTATGTTTACCCAAACATAGAATATGAGCTCACTATCTCTCATTTCCCACATAACCATGTTATAGAGAGATGATTTATGTTTGATATGTCTTTGATGTGGAGTAATATTAATGTATCAAACAGGAAATTATGTAAATATTTTATTCTATAGTGGTTTATATATCCATGTCTCGAATTGCACTCTCATTATGTGGTCGTTATAAATGTATTACGATGAAAGCTATTGACTATTCATCTATAATTATGTAATTATTATGTGTTAAAATTTAAAATCACCATAAGATGGGTAGGTATTCAATCCCTTATTATTATTAGCAAATCTAGTCACACACACCTAATAGGGGATGATGATAATCATGTGTGGTAATCATTTAACAATTTAAAATCTTTTATTTAAAAACAGTAAATTTGTTGGATTAAAAATATTCATTTCAAACATAGTGAAATGAATAATTTTTTCATAGATATATAATAAAAATATACGAAATATAGGTATTTATTATGGTATTCCACATGTTCGTTCAAATGGTCTGGCTCCACCAAATACTTTTTATCCATGTTGTTATTGGGTTTTCCATGTTATATATTTTCAACTATAAATTATATAATCAATTTAGATATTGATTAGGTAGGGGTTATTTTTCAACCATTAATCATATTACATATTTTACTTATTAAATTTATTAAATATGTGTACTATACTACTTGAGTAAGAACATTATACAGATTTCCCATTAGATCATTTCCTAGACAGTCCTTATATTAATGTATATGACCATACCTATGTAGATATAACATATTCCATAATATTAGAACCACTTTATCAATAATGAAGTGTCTTTAAATTCTATCAAGACATCATGATCTATGTATTTAACTTAGTATATAGATATTCTCATCCTCACAACTCCACATCAATTCTTTTAACATGATTATTGGAAATCAGTACTAATGAACAACAACTAAAAAATCCTACCTAGTGATTTCACAATGTGTAACAAAACATTATAATTTTGTATAGTGATGAAAATACTACAATAGTAGGGTTATATCATTCTAAAAAAATAATTAATAGTATAGGAGTACTACATCATTATATTATTCTCCTCTTTAGTTTGCCACCAATGTATTGTAGGATTCATATTATTTTATTCATGGAATCTATGTTTTTTGTCATTTATATTATATGGGGAAATAAACATTCCATCTTATCGAGAGTGATTGTTCTATATTTAGTACACAAAATTTATATTTCTCTTGATTTTACATTTTTTCATATTCTTAGGTCTATTTTTTAAGGATAGCACACACATACCATTCATAAATAAAATTAGATGTCATAACTCCATAAAATATTCCCAATGATTTATTCATTTCCTATCGTATTTAATGGAAATGAATATCATTCATGCCATTAATATTACATTCAATAACCTATGTAATGATACATCATATTTTATTAATTAATTTGAATCATGTTGTGGTGGTCCTCAATTTTTTACTACATAATTTACACACAAAATCATGTTTTCTCATTTTTACCTCTAGTTTAGTAATTCTTCCAAAATTTATATAAGTGGTTTAAGAGTTATTTATTATAGGATTTATCCCAAAAATAAATCTTCAAATAAAACATTCACCAAATTGGTATAAGCATATTAAATTTTCATAAAACATGTCAAATCATATTTTATAGTGAGAGATCATAAGAAATCAAATATACACTCTATTGCTAAATCTGTTTTTCAGACCACTTTACTATTACATTACTTGTCATGGATCAAAAAGCTATTTTTTATTTTGAACAAATAGTTGTATTTTCTTAATAAATGACTCAATAATTTTTGGGTGTTTTTTTAATTTATCATTTATCAATATATACATTATCATTAATAAACATTTCCACCAATCATGAATTTTTAAATCTTTTTAAAATTTTAAAATTATTGAATGTCATTAGAAACATAAAAAAATATTTCTTCTTCAAAATATCCAAAAAAATGGATTTCAATATTTTTTATTTTACCACACTATCATCATTTTTCATAATGAAATATATCATAAATGATATTAACATAAAACAAAACTCCAATATCATATACATTTATATTTCAAATCTTTTTATCATATAAAATAACTATGTAATTGAATTATTAATTATTTTTTTGACAATGAATATTATAAAATAGATATAATGTGTTATCAATTCATTTAATATGATAATTGGTAACTGAGTATGGATTAATCATCACATGATATCTATTTTATCCATTCATAGTTAGTCTTAGGATAAATTATTTTTTTTATTTTCATTGTATAATATGAGGACCTTCAATATTATGGTATAACATATTGTTATGTCGAGTTTCTCTAATATAATGAGGAATAATTCATTTGAGATCAACATATCAAATGGAATAATCAATATCATTTTAAAAAAGGTTATTTTAATGACCTTTGAATTATCATTTCCTTGAGAGTACAACAAGTCATTACTAATCCTTAAGAGACATCCCCTGGACGCCAAAGGCTAGAATTAAATTCCAAAGGGTTTCAAATACAATTGGGGGTGATTTACCCTTTAATAAATAAAGAAATAAACATGCCATCAATAAAACAAATTCACTATATGATTCATAAACTAATATAAGGAAACTCAACAACTTCATGTATCTCAAATCACATCATAGTAAGCAGCAATAGAAGAATAACCAATTATCAAAGTACACAGTGGATATATTACACAAGACACTCAAAATACCTGAAGACTCCACGATCTACAAGCTCCAAGCTCCAAAATCTATGAAAATCCTTAAATTCAATAGGTAGTACAAAAAACATGTGAAAAGTTTCCTTTTCCTTTGTCATATAAGATAAAATCTGTAAAATCACCAATGTGCCAATGTAGGGGTGTGTATAAAACACAGTAGGTTTTCCCCAATGACATCTATACTCACACCACTAGTATAGAACAGTTAGAAACAACTACATAAAACATTTTATATAAAGAAATTTTTCATAAAAATATTATAATTAAATATAAACAAGTTTCCGAAACAATTCATTAGCAAAATAATACAAGTAAAATTGAAATAAATATTCCCAGAAAGATATTTTTCAAGAAAATTAACTGAGCAATAATTTCAACAGTTTATATGTATACCTTTATTAGCATAACCAAATATTCCTCAATCCAATGAAACCAACCATTCATGATACATTACGACAATTCTATAATCTTGAGTCATTTATCTTCGATCTACCAAGTCTTCACAAGGTAATTGTATCCAATGTGCCATTAACCAATTGGCAACGAGCACTAGGTCATATTTCAACCATGTCCCGTGTATGAAATTAAAATGTTGCTCCAAAACTTAGGAACCTTGAAAAATTTCATATTTCAACCTATACCCATATATGCAAGAAAAACACACACCTCTTATTCCCAATTATCATTCCAAAACAGCCCTTTCTACAAAAATCCAATTATTTTGAAAACCATTTCTTTCAAAACCATTACAATATAAATTATTTTTTTAAAACTATTAATATTGAAAATATATTTTTTATAAGCCATTTATAAATTCTATAAAATCCATAATTAAAAATTATCATTTTAAATTCATGAAACTAAACCCCCTTTTTCACAAATATTCACCAAGATCGCACAATTTCAAAAAGTAATAATATATCATCACAAATGAAGACTTATCAATTCATTTAAAAATAAATATATCAATTTTAATCTAAGACGACTAATTATTTCTGGAAGAGATGAGAGTGAATCCACATACATCAAAAGTTTTGATGAAACATTGACAACAAACAAAGAACGCTTCAGAAAGTGGGTTAATTTTCTCTAAACGTCCATAGATCACTTATCCTTGAATGATCATGACACAAAATTGAATTATTGGGAATCCAAAAAATTATATCTACCCACTATATGTTCATATCTATGAAATAATAGAGATTGAAGAAGTAGATCTAAGAAGATATATGAAAACATGACAAATCCAAAATGAATTGTGACATACCTCAAGAGTCGGACTCAAAATACCAATGGGAAGGCTCTGGGATAGCTCCAAGTCATGTGGAAAGGGTTATCCTGCATTATAGACTATCTAATCTCTAATTTGGTTCATTTTTAAGCCATAAAGAAAAATATGGAGGAAAAAATTATGATCCTATAAAATAGGATCTAGATTTGACCTCTGTGCAATGTTTGACCCCACGGTTTGGGACAACCGTCTTTGGAATGTGCAACCTTCCTTTGGGTACCACCAATACTTATAAAACACCCAAACTCTCCCATACTTCACTTTTACCATTTTTATGGAAAAAAAATTTTATGGTAACATCCCACTTAATGGGAACACCCCACATTATGGAAACAACCCACTTTATTGAAACACCCCACTTTATGGAAACAACCCACATTATGGAAACTCTATATTTTGTGGAAAAACTCTATTATATGGAAACTCTCAATTAAATACACACCAATTATAAAATTTGAGGAATGTTTTTTGGTACCAAAAATCAGGGGTACGACATCCTCCCCCAAATTGGTCTTTCCATCCTTAGAATATAGAAAACCCTCTATAACCAAAAAGAGTTCCAGCCACTGCTCTTTAATTTCCTTCTCATTTTCCAAAATCTCTTCTAGAATCTGACCATGATTCTTTAAATCACGCACTTGGCTGATGATATTCCCATGTAATAAATTCTCTTGTCTATCCATGATCTTCACTGGGATATGTATCTGTGATGCATACGTTTGTAGCTCAATGTGATCCCATATGATCACATGGTTAGGATCTAGTTGATACTTTTCCATCTGGGAAACATGGAACACATTATGCATTGAAAAAAACCGTGGTGGAAATTCCAACTAATATTCCACCTCTCTAACTTGTTCATGTATCTCAAAAGGTCTAATGAATCTAAGAGATAACATTACCTGCTTCACTAAGTGATGATGTCCATGCCTTTGAGAGATCATAAATAATACATGGTCACCCACAGTGAACAACAACAATCTTCGATGGTGATCTGCATAATATTTATGATGACTCAGAGTAGTGTCCATCTTCTTTCTAATCAACTGGATCTTATCAATTGTATCGTGGGCAAGGTTTGACCCAACAAGTGATGTTTCGCTCGTTTCGACCAAGCATAATGGAGAACGACAAGGATGTCCATTAAATTATTAAAACAGAGCCATGTGTATCGAGAAATGATAACTGTTATTTTATGATAAATCAACTAAGGGAATATGATCATCCCATAAGCCACCAAAAATGATTACACAAGACGACAACATTTCTTCCAATGTTTGAATCGTCCGCTCAGATTTCCCATCTGTTTGAGGATGATAAACAATGCTCATAATATACTGATTACTAAGGTCTTGCTGTAAGGATTTCCAAAAACGAGATCAGAACCACATATCTCTATCTTAGACTACTGACACTTGTACACCATGCCTCTTTACATCTTCTCAGATATATTTTTTTGATTGATACACGACGATATGAGTTTCACGAATAGGTATGAAATGGGAGAACATGGTTATACGGTCCACTATCACCAAAATGGAAACCTGTTTCTTGACTGTTCATAGATAACATATAACAAAATACATTGTTGTCTGATCCCATTCCACACTGGGATGAGAAAGGATTTTTATAAACCAGCTGGTCTTTGATTCTCTACATTAACCTCCTGACACGTTATGAACTGCGTTACAAACTCAGTCACCTTCCTTTTCATGTCGCTCCACCAAAACATAGCATTCAACTACTTAAACATATTCTATGTACCAGGATGTACAACCCATATTTAATAGTCATAATAATGATGGAGTTATTCATGAAAACCCATAGATACAACCATCTGATATCTGGAACACAAAACTGAACCCCAGTCAAGTTTCCAGCCCTCAATGCTCCCCCCATCATTGATTTTTGAACATAAAACCAGACATTCTGAATCCAATGTGTCTTCCTCTTTGATCATTTTTACTAAATCAAGAACATTTATAGATGAAATGAAAATTTCAACATCACATCATTCAACACATTCTATATTCCTGTCAGCTAAGACTGACATTAACTACCATTAATCTGAAGCTTGATTCACCAACTAATCAAATTATTTTCAACTCAATGTGTATGCCACAAAATTTTCTTTTCTCTGTTTTGCACATAAAGTCAATGTAAAACATTTGGAGACACTGCATCCATCTCATTTGTCTTAGATTGCAATCAAAATTTTTGAAAATGTGATTGATGCTTTTTTGATATGTAAAAAAATTAAAATTTTCACCCAAGAGATAATGTCTCCATGTTTTCAAAGAAAGGACGACTATAGAAAACTCCAAATCATGTGTTGGGTAATTCTTATCATGCACCTTCAAATACCTTATACCATAAACAACTGCATGATAAATTTTCATGAGAACGCATCCCAATCCCAATCCTAATGAATCACAAGACACCACATACCCCTTTCCTAATTTTGGAAGGATCAAGATAGGCGCCGATGTATGCCGAAAATTTAGTTCTTAGAATTAATTTTTACATTCCTCTGTCCAGTGGAATGAAGCATTCTTCTTCGTGAGAGAATTAATTAGTGGGGCTAGTCATGAGAAATCATTCACAAATGTTGGTAGTAATAATCTAGACAAAAACAAACATCTTATCTTGAAAACAAGCTTCGGTGGTTACCAAGAGATAATGGTTTTATCTTTATAAGATAAACAAAATGAAATTTCTCAAAAATTACATGGCTAAGAAAACATACATCCTTTATACAAAAATCACACATTGATAATTTTTCATACAAAAAATGATCTATCAGGATTTGTAACACTGTTTCCAATTTCAACTAATGATCAACCCATGTCTTTGAATAGACCAAAATTTCATCCACAAACACAACAACAACAAAAAAATATTATTGAAATATATGATTCATCAATTCAACAATGTTCACTGTTGAATTTATTATATCGAAAGGCATTACTTTATATTCATAGTGTCCATATCTACTTCTAAAAGCTACCTTTAGAATATCCTCTTTCTGAACTCTCAATTGGTGATATCCTAATTGTATGTCAATCAAAGAGAACCACTAATAACCCCTTAATTGATCGAGCATATCATCAATGCGTGTAAGTGGATATCTATTCATTATAGTAACTTGGTTATTCTTATGATAATCAAAACACATAGGAATAGTTACATATGCATTCTTCACGAACAAGACCAATGTTTCACATGGAGACATACTTGGCAGAATGAAACCCTTGATTTCTATATCCATTAATTCCACTTTAAATTATTGTAACATGGTTGGTCCCATCCTATAAGACGAAAGGGAAATTGGACTGGTCCTCAGAAGAAGATCAATCATAAAATCCACTTCCCATAGAGGTGGTATCCATGAGAAATTATTGGGATACATCTATAAATTGATCCACAATAGTTGGAAAATATTATCCTCGATATCTTCCATTGATTTCAATGTCAATCGTGCCAATTGGAAAGAGATCGTTCCCAACATTGCTGCCAACAACCTCTTTTCACCCTTCATTACAATCCTCTCTCCTCAAAATAGATGCTAGAACCCATCCTTATACATGAAACAAATTGTTCAACTATAAAAGTTGAGTGTAGCCTTCAATGTTTTCAGCCAATCCATCCAATGGATTACATCATACAAATCCATATCCAACATCTAGAAGTCCCAATTTATCTCAGATCCATCAACAGTTATAGCACATGCTCTAAGCACAATGTATTGACATTCTATTTCACTGAGAGGCGTCTGAAGTATCAAAACAGAAGGAATAGTTTCTAGTTTCATACATAGAAAGACAACAACATGAGAAGCAATGAATTAATGTGATGCATTAGTTTTAAATAAATCATGAAAAAAGTTAGAATTCATAAGAATCGTACCTCTCACTGTAGATGGTCAATCATAATCACAATCAATAATCTACTCACCTACATGCAATTGTTTCATCACTAAAATGTTATCCTTTTTTCATGATGAGGTTGCCCTGCTTGAGGAGTCATTGTATATATAGAATCACCATGGATAGATCTGCTCTCCTAATAGACTGATTTGGCAGTCCACATCCAGTCAAATCATACGATGATTGCAACACCTAATAAGTGCCTCATGCACCTAACCTTGGAGAACATCGACAATAGAGCTGAAGAAGTCATATATTGTTGCAATTATGACATGATATAGGCTGTGTCGTACAATATAACTTTATGTGGTCAAGCGAACCACACTGAAAATAACCAACAATGCTCTGGGGTCATGGAGGAAGGTCTATGGATCTAACAGCCTAGTTCTTATTTTTCAATTGTAATTGGGAAATAGGTTTCCCTTTTTGGCTTATTCCCAGTGGTTGAGTTCCCACTATTTATTATAGGTATCATCATGCCTCCTCACATATATCTTGAGATATGACATTCATCCATAGTCTCTCTATTCACTATCTATGTATAATATCTAATTCAATGTACTGCAATCTTTGATCGAATCTCCACTTTTAACCCAGATTAGAAGATGTGTGCCTTCAATGAGGCACTGGCTACAACTTCTAGTGTAAAGCGTACAAAGTCCATGAACACAGCGGCATACTCTATGACAGAGAGACTCTATTGTTTCAGGCAGAAGAAGTCTATAATTTTATGGATATTGAATGTTTGTGGATAGAATTGTGTGTGGAAAAATCACTACAAATGCTCCCATGTAAGTATTTAATCTAATTTATCCTTCACTACTAAATCCCACCACTGATGTGAAATATTCTCGAGCATATACGTCACAAATTTGACCATTAGCTCTATCGATGAGCCGATGAATTAGAAGATTCAATTCATCTAACATAGCCACACCTATACCTTCTTAGGTTCAGAATCACCTCGAAAATTACGTGGATTCAGCATCTTGAACTGGATGGTATGATCATCATGTCGTGGCCCATTCCTCCATTTCCCAGTGTCCACATCTTGAACGACATGAAAAATACTCTGAACTAGCTCTTCGTTCACATGTGGTTCGGGTGAAACCACATTCTCTACAGCTTCTTCAGGTTGGTTTTGATGACACCTACCAGGTGCCATTTTCTAAACTCACAAAAGACTCCAATAATCTCACTCTCTAGCAACTGTTGGCTTAACATTTCAAATTCTATCACATAAACTCTCACAATATTTTTTCCCAAAACAAATTTTTCCCCATATTATACCATTATTTAATGCACATCACATGATTTTTAAAATTAAATCATTTTCAAAATATGATAAGCATTCGAGTTTTCAAAATAATTAATAAGAAAACCAATTCCAATCATTTTTATAAACTAACATAACTTTTTTCACAACATTATTCATTCCACTAAATGAAGTGTTCACTTATAGTGGGATGTCATTCCACTACAAAAAATTTCTTGATCATCTCAATAGAAAATCCCATGACAATTAGATTTCCAAATTCTAAAAGAGCCTCCAATGACTTATTTACCTGACTACCAGGTAACGTGAAGTTAATCATAACATGGTTAGCTATATCCTTTTATGTTATTCATTTAATGTTCTTACAATCCAACTCATTTCAATGATTCCCAACCATGGAATAGAGAATAAGGTGATTCAACTCAAAAACTAGGAACATCTATGATTACTAGTTAGGAAAAGACCGAAAAATTTGATACCATTTTTAATTCCCTGCCAAATTTCATTGTCTTGAGAGTACAACGAGTACTTACTATGACTTTAAAAATATAACCAAGATGCCAAAGGCTAGAAATAAATTCCTAATGGTTTCAAATACAAGTTGGGGTGATTTTTCCTTTTAAGAAATAAAACAATAAACCTACCATCCATAACCAAACATTCACTATATGAGGCATGAACAAATGGGAGGAAACTCAACAACTTCATGTATCTCAAAGTCACATCAATGTAAGCAACCACATAATAATAACCATGAAACAATGTACAAAGTAGATAGACTACACAAGACTCTCTAAAGACCTCAAGACTCCATGGTCAACAGGCTCAAAGCTACAAAATCTCTGAACAACCCAAACATCCTGAGCTAGTCCTAAAATCATGTGAAATATTACCTTTTACCTTGTCTCTGATGATATCATCAGCAAAAGCACCGAAGTGCCAAACCAGTGGAGAGTATAAAACTCTGTAGGTTTTCCCCAATGAATTTCCTACTCATCCCACTAGGATTGATGAGTTAGAAACTATTATATAGAAACTTTTATATAACTTAATTTCTCAAAAATAGTTTATAACTAAATATAAACATGTTTCCAAAACCTTTAATTACAAAAATCCTAAAAGACCAATTGGAACAAATTTTCCCAGAAAGATATTTTTCGTGAAAAATAATTGAACAATCATTACAACCATCTCAAAATATCCCTTTATCAGCATACCCAACCATTCCTCCAAGACATAAAACCAAACATGCATGCTACATTATGAATGTTCCATACTCAATAGTTTTTTCTTTTCGATCTATCATTTGGTCACAAGGTAAATATTTCCCATGTTCCATTAACCCTTTGGAACTGATAAAAAGGTCATATTTCAACCCAACCCTGTGTATGAAATTGCCATGTTCCATTAAACCATCTTCACCAAGCCTAAATCCATATTTCAAAAATTCCCAATTGATGAAACATGAAGAAACAACTCATATTTCCAATGATCATGTCGAAATAACAATTTCAATAAGAATACATGTTTATTGAAAACCAATTCCCTCAAAACGGTTTCAATGCAAGACCATTTCAATTTCAAAACATCTAAATAAAACACCATTTTTATTGAAACCAATTTCAATTGAATATATCTATTTCATCAACCATTTATCTTTTACAAGAAATCCATTATTTAAAATCATCATTTTAAATTCATGATACTAAACCCCCTTTTGCATAAAAATTCACCAAGATCATGCAATTTCACAAAAACTATAAATCATCACAAATGATGATTTTAACATACATTTCAAAATAAACTAACCATTTTGAATATAATCCAATGAATCCAATCAAGAGGAGATGAAAGTAAATACATATTCCATGATGGTTTTGATGAAACATTGACAACATATGATGGACGCCAAAGAAAGTGGGTCAATTGTCCAAGAACGGACTTAGTTCTATTATCCTAGAAAAATCACAACAAAAAATTGAATTATTTGGGATCCAAAAATGTAGATATACCCACTATACGTTCACATCTCAAATGAATGGAGATCAGAGATGTTGAACAAAAAGATCTAAGAAAACAAGACAAATATCGAGAGAATAGTAACATACCTCATGAATCAGACTCGAAATCACCAAGGGAAGTCTCTGGTTTGGCCCCAAATCATGTGGGCAGGGTTCTCCACCCATATTGGGAGAGTAATCTCAAAATAGGGGCGTTTTGAAGCCAAAACGAAATATATAGAGAAAAAACGATTAAGCTCTTAGAAAGTAGGATCTAGAGGTAACCTCTGTGCAAGGTTTGACCACACAGTCTGGGCCAAACATGTATCGATTGGGCAACTTTCATTTTGGTCCTTGTACTCTATATAAAACTCAAATCTCTCCCATCCTCCACCTTAAACCTTTCTATAGAAACACTTTTTTATGGAAACATCGTAGTTTATAGAAATACCCCTCTTTATGAAAACAACCCACTTTATGGAAACACCCTACTTTATGGAAACAACCCACTTTATTAAAAAAAAAATTTATGGAAACTCTATATTTTATTGAAACTCTCTATTAAAGACACACCAATTAAAAAATTCAAGGAAATGGGTTATGTACTTGGAACCGGGGTACTATAGTTATATTATGTACTAGTAAATTCACATGTATATTGGATGACCTTAAGTAGGATTTAATTCTTATGAAGTATAGCCATATTTCCAGATCATGTTTATTTATTCATTGGGCCAATAGCGACATGATAATTCATTATAAGAACAACAATTTTTTTATTAGAACCATATACCCTGAGGTGTATCATATGTATTAAATCATAGATATTTTTTTATATAGCCATGATATACATATTATTATAATTATATTTTACCATTCTCATATTCATTAATATACCTCATAAAATATCCATTTTAATTATGAAATTATGATAATAATTCCAATATCCTATGGTAAATTTACAAGGACGATTTATTTAAATAAAATACTATAGTTAGTGTATTTCAATAACAAATATTATGTATAACAACATCCCCACCTTTGTTTAAGTAAATATTTCATCCAAGAGATATTCAGCACTAATTTAAAAAACTGATTTGTTGGATATGTGTTAGATGAGTTGCTACAACTAAATATAGTTTCATATATGATTGTGATTATAATTTATGATTTTTAATAATTGAAAAATATTTTTATCAACTCAATTTGGATTAGTAGTTGTAATCATTTCAATGACAGTACATATTATTCAATTTTCTATGGAAAATCATTATATCTATTGAATTCAAGAAATTATAATAAGAAATCAATGAATAGCATCATTTAATGGAAACATCACAAATCCCTGTGGTTTCACATCCTTTGATTTGATACTCAATCATAATTCCACCATCAAAAATAATTTAATTTCCTTCAAATATAATATTGAAAAATAAAAAATAAATACTAATGAAACCATAATATTCTCTTTTTTAGTTATTATGTCACTAACTTCATGTACTTTATTAATTTTTTTATTCTCCTCTAGTTATACGTTTATCAATTAATCATAATGCCAATATATTTTACGTTCTTATTAATATTTCTTATAAAAGAAAGTATTTCATTAAATTTACTCACATAGATTACTAAGCATATTTAAATAATGATTTTAAGGGAAACAAACATTTTTTTAACTTTATCAAGAACAGTTTTATCTAATGTACTTATTTTACATTATGTGTTCAAAACCCCATTTTTATAAATCTATAATTATTTACTAAACACAATTATAACCATTTATATCATTGTATCAAAGGATTATACATGAAAATTTCCAAGAGGGGTATGTTTTCAATTTAATAAAATAATTTTGAATGGAATGTTTTTCAATATATATGAAATGAATAAAGTTTATAACCACTATAACTTTTCAAATATTTGAAGCACACATTAATTTTTTGTAAGGATATTTTAAATTAATTTTTTTCATGACATGTGTGAAAATATTAGATATTAAATAAGTGATTACAACATGGAATGTTGTATTTTCATCAATATATTTACTGGTTATCTTTTTATATTAATTTCAGATATTTAATATTACTAGGTACAATATTATTATTTACTGATTATATTTCACAAATATATGATCCACCATAATTTTTTGCATGTTTTGTGACATGTTTTAATGGGTAAATGTATTAACATTACATATATATATTCTATATAATATTTCTGATAATACGTAGATTATATATATTTTTATATGTCATAATGAATTATTTTTTATTTTTAGTCATATGATAAATGTATTGGACGTTATATGTGAGGGATAGGGACCATAATTTCATATCTCCTTTTTTAATCGGTTGTTATCATGATAAAATAGTGGTTCAATATTTGTCTACAGATGTACCCATTTATGTGAATGAGTTTGCACAAGGGCATAAATGTATTTTTATATGTCAGAGAAAAAATCCTCAGTGGTATATTAAAAATTTCTAGTATTATTATTTCGATCTTTATGAGGTATTTAGTAATTTTTTATGAGACTATATGAAAATTTAGGAAATCATTTAAAATTTTCAAGGAGATGTTATTATATAATTGTAATTATTTAACTATCATTTTTTATTTCTACATTATTTGTTACATATTAATATTTAACTATATGATTTCCTTTACTAAGAATATGGGTTCACCATATTCTATGGTTTCCCTTCCCTAGAATTCCATATAGTGTTTTATGATCAATTTTCATGGATATTCTAATTTTAATATTGATTTTTTCAAATAAAATAATATATTGTAATTTATGTATTCAAATGTAATGTTATATTCATGCACATAACATGTTTTTTAAGTCTATTAAAATATTCAGTACAATTAATGTAGTCAATTTTATATAATTCTAATGTTATAGTGTGTCCCCATGACCTAGTTTACTACATTAGTAGGAATGAAATGATGTTTAGTGTAATAATTTGGATCATGAATTATGCAAACATAGTGTAGGTAATATAACCTAATAATAGAAGTTGAAAATAAGCTTAGTTATATGATAAAAACATTATTCTTCATTAAATATATATGAAATTGTTTTTCTAAAAATAATAATTTATATTTATAGTAAATTTGGATGTGGTTTTGGGTGAAAATAAACTATTGATAATAACCTTAAAATAAATGATCATGTATGTATTGGCCATAATTATTGTGATGGGTGGGTCTGAACTTTCTGTATATCCTAATTGACACTCCTAGAGAATATATTGGGGCGAATTTAAATTTAATTTAAATACCATTTTGAAATATTTGAATTAATTTTTATGTTATGGGAATAATCCACGTTAAACCATTTTCAATATTATTCGATTTTTAGGAGTAAGTTTTTATATAATGTTATGTGATTGACTACATTTCAAATTATACATTCTTTTTATAATTTTATAGCCTACTCAATGTATTCCATTTTAAAGAAATGATTCATATTTTATGGATTGTGAATCATATAAATGAAAGTATAAGTTCTTGGTAATTATCCGCCAAAAAATAAAATGATGGTTGAGGTAGATCAACATCTAGAGATAAAAAAATTAAAATTATTTTTGGAATGCTAAAATAGGTTAAGAACAATAAAATTCATATTTTGGAGAACCTATTGATCCAAATCATATTGTATAAATTTTTTATAGATTCATGCATCAAAAACCAAAATTATTAAATGGAATTATAAATGAAATTTTTTTCTGATCAAAAAATATGTTCCTTATTGATAATATTTTGATCTTTGGGAGGAAATGAAATGTATTAGGTTTTAGTTAATGATTTTCATAACACTGGTGATCCAGATATGTAACGCCCCGACCCCAGCTACCCAGAGTCGGTGCATTAATTACATAACATTGGCATGATCACAAGAAAGATCAAATCCCGAAAGACCGATTGGTTTAGTAGCCTTGGAAACACTAGATATAATCATAAAGTTTTACATTACATTTCAAAGTGAAAAACTACTACAACAACAAAGTCTTCATATCCACACTATTAACCCCTCATAATATCCCTGCAAGTCATTCATAATTTACTTCTTCACTACCTGGGAAAAATAAAACATAGAAAAGGGGTGAGCTCAAATGCCCAGTAAGGATAACAATATAGAGGAAACTTTCATAAATAAAAATAAACATTTAAGGCAATGTATAACTAAAACAAAAGCCTTTTAAACATGAACATTTAAGATAGTATGGCATAAATAAAATGAAATAATGCCATTTACTTGTTCACATGGATATTCTACTAATCGAATAATCACATGCAATATAAATAACCACTTTCATAATGTTGGAATGCATAATGCCAGACTATCATAACCACATAGCCAAGGCCTCGTGCCAAGACTACAAATAAGATTTTGTCAAGGCCTTGTGCCAAGACACTAGTTTGTCTCATGAGACCTACCGATGCATCGAGGAGCTATAGCGGGCTCCACCCGTCACTTATTAAGTCCAATTCATTCCCATATGAAAAGGTTTAAACATAACATAAACATTCGTATTAAAACTAGCATACGAAATGTCAATACTTTCACAATAAACTATGAATGGTATAAAAATAGCACATCCACAGTCAAACATATCACAAAACCTTCAATACAATATAGAAGTTTTGTATCATAATAAATCAACTTCAAATAATCTTAAAATCCATCAAAGGATGTTGACATAGATGAAATCAAAATTCTTTTTAAAGAAATATCTCCTTTTATTTTGAAATCATTTAAGATCCATATAAAATAAAACTTTTTCTTTGAAAACATTCTTATAAGCTTGTAAGGAAAGCTTTGAAGATTTTATAACGGCGTAAAATAACCGCACCCGCCGTATAAGTTAAAAAAAACATTCTTACCTCAATTCTGTCGAAAAGGTTAAAAAGGACCTTGTTTTGAAAATGACGGAAAGATTCCTTTATAAACCTCTTATAAAAAGTCAAACAAGGGTATAAATGACTTTAACCCATATTCTTGTAAATAGTAAAAATGTTTTGAAATACATTTTTAAGAAACATGGATGTGGATGATAAAGATA
The DNA here is from genome assembly GCA_963277665.1 of Viscum album. Taxonomy (NCBI): domain Eukaryota; kingdom Viridiplantae; phylum Streptophyta; class Magnoliopsida; order Santalales; family Viscaceae; genus Viscum; species Viscum album. The sequence goes on from OY728120.1 coordinate 1,149,263,250, forward strand.
TCCCAGAAGATTATTACGTATAAACAATCTCGGATAATGAAGAGATTGTGAAATAACCCTTACCTTGTACTTTTCCTTGGTTGGGGTAGGTTAACCTCCTGTATAATGGTGAAATAATTGTTATTAAATTATACAAGAATCATATATATTAATATGATATCATATATGATCTTTTAACATTGATTTATTAATAATATCTTAGAATTATCATCGTTTTGGGTGTTAACTTACTCATTTTATTTTATATGTTTTGTTACATAAGCCATGTTTGTTGTATCTTATTCACATCCAGAATGATATCAAGTCCTTAAACATCATTTTTAAATCATAAAATGATAATTATACTTGAATGGATACGATGGAGAATGAATCTCATCGCGTTCGTGGAGACGGTAGTCCGTACGTACGCACGAGCGACAATATCATTCTTTTGATATTAAAATAATATATAAATGAATGGTATATCATATATACAGAATCATTAACATGTTATATTTATTATTTATATGAGTTACACATCATTATTATACCCATCCAAATAATATTATATTGAATAACAATTACACCACGACATAGAGACGGTAAGCCGTACGTACGCACGTATGGTGACATGTTATTCAAAGGGTGGATAGAATACTGAATATGGTTGTACCATACTTATAATAACATCACAGTATATGTGAGATACTGGAGTTATTATTTTAGAATGGTAAGAACAAAGGAAGAAGAAGTGGAAGAAGAAATGAACTTAGAAATGGGTGGTGAAATCATTACCTCTTCTTCGGGTTCTTCCTTTTGATTTGATCAAAAGGGCTCCTTAGGTTGGATTTCTGATCAAACTAAGGCCTCTAGGTTGTAGTGAGGGATGTTGGGAGATTATTTGGGCAGAGTTTGGCCGAACCAAAAGGCTTTGAAGGAGTGAAGAAATGAGAAGGAGGAGTGCCCTTTTATAAGAGGGGTGAGGGGCACCTTTGGAAAAGCTAGAAATATTAATTTATAATAAATTCATATTCGGTTTCTAATGGCTCCAAAGTTGATTATTCGAAGGTTAAGGTGGGTATAGGTCGAAAACCACTCAACCAATAGAATTTAGACAGGTTTGGGTACTTATATTAACCTTATCATTAAGTATTAACTCTAAGTTAATTAGTTTCACTTTTACAATGTCTCTTTGTATTTTTATATAATATGGTTAATAAACTTACAGTATACATCCAAGCGACCCCCAAGTGGTCCATTAATGATTAAACTATCATAATATAAGTCTCTTGGCCGAACCTTAGATTTTTAGGAATTTAATATCAATTAATAATATAATATTTGTTTTAAGAACTCTTTTATGTCAATTTTGACACTATTCAATAGTTGATTTTTGTGAAACTCATAACAGATTGATTACTTCGAACAAAGTCCATTAAATCAATCCTAATATATCATATTAGCCTAAAAAAGTAGTTTAATTCATTAAAAGTTTCATATTATATTTATTTGGGTATTTATAATATCAATTATTTTAATTTTTCACTATTATAGTAATTACTGCATCATCATTGTGTCATAAATAAAATAAATTATTTAATGTCTAAAAATTATAAATAAAATATCATTATGTAGGAAATCCTTTTATCTTTCTAAGGAATATTTATAATCTAAAATCCAACATATATAACCCTATGTAAAAATTGTTGTTCTAAAAGATATATGCTTGTGTCATTTTTGTATTCATTTTAACTAAATTAAAATAAAGTGTCATTATCACTTACATGTGGATCCATGGGGTCCCAAAATTGCCACAAAGATTCCCATGGTCGACCATATATCAACCAATAGGGTTAAGACACGTTTTTAGGGTAATTTAGTATTATTATAATATTATTTTTTTAACCCTTATTTACCGGATTTACCCTTAACCATGGTAAATAAAATATTTACCGCAGTAATTATTCAAAATGTCTAAAAATAAAAGTTACCTATTTTCACAATTTGAACATCCTGATTCCAAATATGGAATCCATTTTCCTAAATTCAAAACACAGAAGTGTCAGAAATTAATTTAAAATTAATTCCCGCTGTCAAAACAAAAAGCGTGTTTTTAAGAGATAATAACTATCAAAAGATTGACACTTGTTTATGTTCGGTTTAATTGTAAAATTATGTCCAATGACCAACATTATATTAAATGGTAAAAATATATTCTAAATATACTTTAAAACTACTAAAATTCATAATTTATCACTATTAATTATTTTGATTAAAAAGGTTGTTTTTAATTAAAATTTAGTAATTTTCACTATTCATCAAAATATGAAAGTTATCTGAAAAGTACCAAAATTTCACCTTAGGCTAAATTCGATATTCCGAGTCCAAAAATGAAGTCCATTTTCAAATATAAAATATTTATAATTTCAAAAATTAGGTATTACTATTCACAACGGCTAGTTTAATTAGTTGTGGTGTGTGTTAGAACTCGAGGTTGCGTACAACACACGCTATCGCATTATTCAAAGGGAAACGTACAGTAGAAGCTTGGGGTGTTACATTCTCCCCTCCTTCAAATAATTACGTCCTCGAAATTTCTAGGGTATTACTGCATAAAAAGACTCGGGTGGTTCTTCATCATAAGTTCCTCGGGTTCCCACGTTGCCTCTTCCATCTTATGATTCCTCCACAAAACTTTTACCAGACGCGTCGTCCGGTTTCTCAGCACTTGTTCTCTCGTATCAAGAATCTTGATGGGCTCTTCGCAATAAGACAGATCGGGTTCCAGTTCTAAATCTTCATAGGTGAGTACATGCGTTGGGTCAAGCATGTATTTCCTCAACAGAGATACGTGGAACACATCGTGAACTTTGGAGAGACTTGGCGGCATTGCCAATCGGTAAGCTACAACCCCAATTCGTTCTAGAATTTCGAAAGGTCCGATGTACCTGGGACTCAATTTACCTTTCTTACCAAAACGTATGACTCCCTTCCACGGAGATACCTTCAGAAAAACATGATCACCGACTTGAAATTCCAAATCCTTCCTTCGATTATCGGCATAGCTCTTCTGCCTACTTTGAGCTGCTTTGATGTGATTTTGGATTACTTTCACCTTTTCCACCGTTTCCTCCACCAGCTCTGGGCCTACAAGTTTTCTTTCACCAACGTCATCCCAACAGGTTGGTGTACGACATCTCTTTCCGTATAACGCTTCATATGGTGCCATCTGTATACTCGAATGGAAGCTATTGTTATAGGAAAATTCTACCAGTGGTAAATATTGATCCCACATACCCTGAAAGTCAAGTGAGCAAGATCTCAACATGTCTTCTAAGGTTTGAATAGTCCGTTCTGATTGTCCGTCTGTCTGAGGGTGGTAAGCAGTGCTCAAATGAAGTTCTGTATCCAGGGATTTCTGAAGACATTTCCAGAATCATGAAGTAAAACGGGGATCACGATCAGAAACAATTGATAGGGGTACTCCATGAAGTCTCACAACTTCATTAATGTATAGTCTTGCTAGACGTTCCAGGGGTAGATCTTCTCTTATAGCAAGAAAATGTGCTGACTTGGTAAGACGATCAACAATAACCCATATTGCATCGTTCCTTCTAGGAGTCTTCGGTAGCCCCATGACAAAGTCCATTGTAATATTGTCCCATTTCCACTCCGGTATGGGAAGAGGTTGCATGATTCCTCCAGGCTGTTGCCTTCCAGCTTTCACTTGTTGACAAACCATACATCTTGACACAAAATTAGCAATCTCCCTCTTCATGTTGTCCCACCAAAAATGTTCCTTCAAATCTCTATACATTTTGGTGCTCCCAGGGTGTATAGAGAAATTGGAACTATGAGCATCATCCAGCAATTCCCTTTTTAGATCAGGTATATTGGGAACACAAAGTCTCTTCCCGAATTTCAAAATTCCACCTTCATACGCAAAGTCTCTCAATCTCCCATCATTCACAGCTTTAATCTTCTTTTGGAATTCCTCATCATCAGTCTGAGAACTCTTAATCCTTTCTAGTAAAGATGGTTTGGCAGCCATTTGAAAAAGCATTGATGTTTCACCTTCCCTGGTTATTCCCATGTCCATCTTCACTAGCTCCATGAAAATTGGATCCCTTTCAATTCTCATATTGTTCAAAACTCCATGGTCTTTTCTACTCAAAGCATCTGCCACCTTGTTTGCCTTCCCTGGGTGGTAGTGTATCGTGCAATCATAATCCTTGAGTAATTCAAGCCATCTCCTTTGCCTCATGTTGAGTTCTTTTTGTGAGAAAATATACTTCAAACTCTTGTGATCAGTATAAATCTCACATTTTTCACCATAGAGGTAGTGCCTCCATATCTTCAAAGCAAAGATCACAGCTGCTAACTCAAGATCATGAGTAGGATAGTTTTGTTCATGAATTTTCAACTGTCGTGATGCATAGGCAATAACTCTATCATTCTGCATAAGGACACAGCCAAGTCCTTTCTTCGATGCATCACTATAAATAACGAACCCATCATTCCCCGATGGTAGAGTCAATATAGGAGCATTGACTAATCTTCTCTTCAGTTCTTCGAAACATTCTTCACACTCTTTTGTCCAAACAAATTTAACCCCTTTACGTGTGAGCTTCGTTAATGGGTTAGCCAATCGGGCAAAATTCTGGACGAAACGTCGATAATAACCTGCCAAACCAATAAAACTACGTACCTCAGTTATACTCGTAGGTGCTGGCCATTCTTGGATTGCCTTGGTCTTAGAAGGATCAACAGAGATTCCATATTTAGAGACAATATGGCCAAGAAAAGAAATCTCCTGAATCCAGAATTCACACTTGCTAAACATCCCATATAATTCATGCCTCCTCAGAGTCTTCAAGATAATGCGCAAGTGATTTTCATGATCTTCGTAGGTTTTGGAGTATACTAAGATATCATCAATAAATACCACCACAAATTCATCGAGATACTCCTTGAATACTCTATTCATCAGATCCATGAATACAGAGGGTGCATTAGTCAATCCAAACGGCATTACAGTAAACTCGTAATGCCCGTACCTGGTTCGAAATGCTGTTTTCGGAATGTCTTCCTTCTTTACACACAACTGATGGTATCCAGATCGAAGGTCAATCTTTGAAAAGTATTGAGCTCCATGCAGTTGGTCAAATAAATCATCAATACGAGGTAGGGGATACTTGTTCTTTATCGTTATAGCATTGATCTCCCTGTAATCGATACATAACCTCATAGATCCATCTTTCTTTTTAACAAAAAGAACAGGGGCTCCCCATGGAGAAACACTAGGGAGAATAAATCCCTTATTACTCAATTCCTCTAGTTGTTTCTTTAGTTCAACTAGCTCTACAGTGGCCATTCTATAAGGGGTCTTCGATATAGGCCTTGATCCAGGAATCAAGTCAATAGAAAACTCAACTTCTCGTTCTGGAGGATGTCCAGGTAAATCTTCCGGAAATACATCTAAAAATTCTTTCACAATAGGTACATCCTATATTTGAACATTCCTTTCCTCACCGATAGTTATTTCATTCTCTTCCTCCCCGATAATTGAATTATGTTGAGCTATAGGGGGTGGATCTAAATAAGAATTAGGTGGTGACGATTCTGCTCTAAAAATAAGGTGCTCCTTATCATTATCATCAAGAATCGTAACCTCTTTCTTCTTACAATAAATCTTCGCATCATAGTCCGAAAGCCAGTCCATACCGAGGATTATATCAAACTCAATCATAGGTATGATGATGAAATCATTAGATAAAGAAAATTTATGTGCTCTAATGGGGACTGATTCACAAAACTTTGTTGCAACGATACTTCCCTTAGGAGTTTTAACTGACAACTCCCTTATTAAATCAAATTTGAAATATCTAATTTTCTTAGCAAACTGGGAAGATATGAAACAATGCGATGATCCAGAATCAAATAATGCATTTGCTAAACTTGAGGAAACCATTAAATTACCTGCCACCACGTCTTTCGGAGCTTCTACCTCAGCAGTAGTGATAGCATAAGCCTGGCCTTGATCCCTTGGCCTTTTCTGAGGTAAGTTCTCCTGACGCTTAGGACATTCATTTGCATAATGCCCCATCTCCCTGCAATTGTAGCACTGAACGTTGGTAGCTTCCTTCTTCCCCTTGCAATCATGAGCTTGGTGGCCTTTTTCACCACACTTGTAACAGACTCCCATTCCCTTCAAGCAAGTACCAGGATGTTTCTTCCCGCATTTACCACAAGATGGATATTCAACCTTTCCCTTCTTCCCCTTATTTCCATTCCCAGATTGATCAGCAGGTCTCTTCTTCTCTTGCTTTGCTTTAAAGTCATAAGACTTAGAGAATTCCTTTTCGGTCTTTATAGCACATGAGACAATGTCTTCGTACGATGAAAAGGATTATGAGACTAATGCTCGACGGAGAAATGGTTTTAACCCATCAAAGAAATGATCAATATTACTTCTTGGGTTGCGAATATAATCTCCAGCATACCTCGCTAACCTTGTAAAGTTAGCCTCATACTTTGTGACATTATCATCCTCCTTTTGTCTCAGACTCAGAAATTGCCTTTCCATATCTGCTCGATGGTCGCGAGGAAAGTATTTTTCTAAAAACAGATCTTTGAACTCCCTCCATTCCATGTTTGATACTTCATCATCTTCCTTCATGTTTTGAATCAATGACCACCATTGATCAGCATCTCCAGTGAGGCGGTAAACTGCCATGGTAACTTTTTCCCTTTCACTACTCCCCAAAGCCTGAAATATTTTCTCTAGGGAAAATATCCATTGCTCAGCTACTAAGGGATTTGTACTCCCATTGAACGTTGGTGGTTGTTGTCTCATGAATCGATCTAACATTGATCCTCCATGCTGCGGATCAGGGTGCTCCATACGGGTAAGGTTATTATTCATAACCTGAGTAAGTTGTCCCAGTACGGTGATTAGCTGATCAGCACCAGTTGCATCACCAGCCCCACTATAATTATCTTGAGCAGGAGGGCAATCCCTACATTGAGTGCGTGCATTGATACGGTTTCCATTTCTTCCACTAGGCGCCATTTCTAAACAATGGCATAAACTAGATCAGTTTATGAATCAAAATACATAATCCCATACTTATAAAACACTTAACATAAATTGAACTATTTATGGATATAATCCATAATCATAAAAATGTTTTCTTTGAGGAAGTATATACTCATAAACCCTTCATAATTATTTGTAAAGAAAATGAGAGTTATCCTAAGCATATCCTCCGGGAGTGTCGTAACCAAGAGTGCAGCAAGGCCCGTTGTCGTGCACCAGTTCCCGTTCGAGTCTAGCTCAAAGCGGTGTTTTCGGGTTTTACCCCTAGGTACATCTGTGCCAGAGCCGCCTCTACCTGCTCGTATCCAGACATGGATGTATTGCTCGGAAAACTCACAAAGTCTCTACAATACCAAAATTCTAGGAAGTTCTTCTATGTAATCCTCAAAGTTCATCTTAGGTCTATGTGCTCTAATCAGAGTTTATCTAAATCTAGCTTCCAAGGTTTGTACTAAACTTCCTCTGATACCAACTGTAACGCCCCGACCCCAGCTACCCAGAGTCGGTGCATTAATTACATAACATTGGCATGATCACAAGAAAGATCAAATCCCGAAAGACCGATTGGTTTAGTAGCCTTGGAAACACTAGATATAATCATAAAGTTTTACATTACATTTCAAAGTGAAAAACTACTACAACAACAAAGTCTTCATATCCACACTATTAACCCCTCATAATATCCCTGCAAGTCATTCATAATTTACTTCTTCACTACCTGGGAAAAATAAAACATAGAAAAGGGGTGAGCTCAAATGCCCAGTAAGGATAACAATATAGAGGAAACTTTCATAAATAAAAATAAACATTTAAGGCAATGTATAACTAAAACAAAAGCCTTTTAAACATGAACATTTAAGATAGTATGGCATAAATAAAATGAAATAATGCCATTTACTTGTTCACATGGATATTCTACTAATCGAATAATCACATGCAATATAAATAACCACTTTCATAATGTTGGAATGCATAATGCCAGACTATCATAACCACATAGCCAAGGCCTCGTGCCAAGACTACAAATAAGATTTTGTCAAGGCCTTGTGCCAAGACACTAGTTTGTCTCATGAGACCTACCGATGCATCGAGGAGCTATAGCGGGCTCCACCCGTCACTTACTAAGTCCAATTCATTCCCATATGAAAAGGTTTAAACATAACATAAACATTCGTATTAAAACTAGCATACGAAATGTCAATACTTTCACAATAAACTATGAATGGTATAAAAATAGCACATCCACAGTCAAACATATCACAAAACCTTCAATACAATATAGAAGTTTTGTATCATAATAAATCAACTTCAAATAATCTTAAAATCCATCAAAGGATGTTGACATAGATGAAATCAAAATTCTTTTTAAAGAAATATCTCCTTTTATTTTGAAATCATTTAAGATCCATATAAAATAAAACATTTTCTTTGAAAATATTCTTATAAGCTTGTAAGGAAAGCTTTGAAGATTTTATAACGGCGTAAAATAACCGCACCCTCCGTATAAGTTAAAAAAAACATTCTTACCTCAATTCTGTCGAAAAGGTTAAAAAGGACCTTGTTTTGAAAATGACGGAAAGATTCCTTTATAAACCTCTTATAAAAAGTCAAACAAGGGTATAAATGACTTTAACCCATATTCTTGTAAATAGTAAAAATGTTTTGAAATACATTTTTAAGAAACATGGATGTGGATGATAAAGATATCCCAGAAGATTATTACGTATAAACAATCTCGGATAATGAAGAGATTGTGAAATAACCCTTACCTTGTACTTTTCCTTGGTTGGGGTAGGTTAACCTCCTGTATAATGGTGAAATAATTGTTATTAAATTATACAAGAATCATATATATTAATATGATATCATATATGATCTTTTAACATTGATTTATTAATAATATCTTAGAATTATCATCGTTTCGGGTGTTAACTTACTCATTTTCTTTTATATGTTTTGTTACATAAGCCATGTTTGTTGTATCTTATTCATATCCAGAATGATATCAAGTCCTTAAACATCATTTTTAAATCATAAAATGATAATTATACTTGAATGGATACGATGGAGAATGAATCTCATCGCGTTCGTGGAGACGGTAGTCCGTACGTACGCACGAGCGACAATATCATTCTTTTGATATTAAAATAATATATAAATGAATGGTATATCATATATACAGAATCATTAACATGTTATATTTATTATTTATATGAGTTACACATCATTATTATACCCATCCAAATAATATTATATTGAATAACAATTACACCACGACGTGGAGACGGTAAGCCGTACGTACGCACGTATGGTGACATGTTATTCAAAGGGTGGATAGAATACTGAATATGGTTGTACCATACTTATAATAACATCACAGTATATGTGAGATACTGGAGTTAATATTTTAGAATGGTAAGAACAAAGGAAGAAGAAGTGGAAGAAGAAATGAACTTAGAAAAGGGTGGTGAAATCATTACCTCTTATTCGGGTTCTTCCTTTTGATTTGATCAAAAGGGCTCCTTAGGTTGGCTTTCTGATCAAACTAAGGCCTCTAGGTTGTAGTGAGGGATGTTGGGAGATTATTTGGGCATAGTTTGGCCGAACCAAAAGGCTTTGAAGGTGTGAAGAAATGAGAAGGAGGAGTGCCCTTTTATAAGAGGGGTGAGGGGCACCTTTGGAAAAGCTAGAAATATTAATTTATAATAAATTCATATTCGGTTTCTAATGGCTCCAAAGTTTATTATTCAAAGGCTAAGGTGGGTATAGGTCGAAAACCACTCAACCAATAGAATTTAGACAGGTTTGGGTACTTATATTAACCTTATCTTTAAGTATTAACTCTAAGTTAATTAGTTTCACTTTTACAATGTCTCTATGTATTTTTATATAATATGGTTAATAAACTTACTATATACATCCAAGCGACCCCCAAGTGGTCCATTAATGATTAACCTATCATAATATAAGTCTCTTGGCCGAAACTTAGATTTTTAGGAATTTAATATCAATTAATAATATAATATTTGTTTTAAAAACTCTTTTATGTCAATTTTGACACTATTCAATAGTTGATTTTTGTGAAACTCATAACAGATTGATTACTTCGAACAAAGTCCATTAAATCAATCCTAATATATCATATTAGCCTAGAAAATTAGTTTAATTCATTAGAAGTTTCATATTATATTTATTTGGGTATTTATAATATCAATTATTTTAATTTTTCACTATTATAGTAATTATTGCATCATCATTGTGTCCTAAATAAAATAAATTATTTAATGTCTAAAAATTATAAATAAAATATCATTATGTAGGAAATCCTTTTAGCTTTCTAATTAATATTTATAATCTAAAATCAAACATATATAACCCTATGTAAAAATTGTTGTTCTAAAAGATATATGCTTGTGTCATTTTTGTATTCATTTTAACTAAATTAAAATAAAGTGTCATTATCACTTACAAGTGGATCCATGGGGTCCCAAAATTGACACAAAGATGCCCATGGTCGACCATCTATCAACCAATAGGGTTAAGACACGTTTTTAGGGTAATTTAGTATTATTATAATATTATTTTTTTAACCCTTATTTACCGGATTTACCCTTAACCATGGTAAATAAAATATTTACCGCAGTAATTATTCAAAATGTCTAAAAATAAAAGTAACCTATTTTCACAATTTGAACATCCTGATTCCAAATATGGAATCCATTTTCCTAAATTCAAAACACAGGTGTGGCAGAAATTAATTTAAAATTAATTCCCGCTGTCAAAACAAAAAGCGTGTTTTTAAGAGATAATAACTATCAAAAGATTGACACTTGTTTATGTTCGGTTTAATTGTAAAATTATGTCCAATGACCAACATTATATTAAATGGTAAAAATATATTCTAAATATACTTTAAAACTACTAAAATTCATAATTTATCACTATTAATTATTTTGATTAAAAAGGTTGTTTTTAATTAAAATTTAGTAATTTTCACTATTCATCAAAATATGAAAGTTATCCGAAAAGTACCAAAATTTCACCTTAGGCTAAATTCGATATTCCGAGTCCAAAAATGAAGTCCATTTTCAAATATAAAATATTTATAATTTCAAAAATTAGGTATTACTATTCACAACGGCTAGTTTAATTAGTTGTGGTGTGTGTTAGAACTCGAGGTTGCGTACAACACACGCTATCGCATTATTCAAAGGGAAACGTACCGTAGAAGCTTGGGGTGTTACAAGATATATACTAGAAAATCATTAAAAAAATCAAAGATGAGGTTGATATAGTAATAATAGAATTAAAGGAATTGGGGGTGATTTTATTAATCAAATTCTTGTGAAAATTGTGAACAAATGGAGAGAAAATTCCCATGTATTAGAGAAATTTCATAGGAAAATGTTATTATGTATAAATATAAAATTATAATATTAGAAAATAATATTGTAGAGAATTTACATAATAAAAACATTTATATTGATGGATTATTTTATGGGATTAATTCAATACTCTAAAAGAAAAAAGTATCTCAAAACTTCTCATCATTGGTGCACAAAGTATCCTAGGCTATCGATATATAAAATGAATTCTCCAATATGCCTGACTTCATGGAAATTCATGAGAAGATGATGAAGGAAGGGAAATTATAGAGGTTAGGATAATGAGAAAGTGTAATTTTCCCACACATGTTTCTTATATAATTAAATAGCATGTTACATTTTTAAAATGTAAAGATAATTTCGTAATGATTAGAGATAAAGGAGGTCATCCAAATGAATTAAAGTGTAAGGGATAATAATAAAATATGTAGTTCATTAAATGTTTTTAAGGGGAATATTTAAACCAATTCCAAAAATATCAAAATATCATAACATAAAAGAATCCATTGGGATATAGAAACTGTAATGAAATTACTATAGAAAAATTGGTAGTTTCTAGATATATAAGGGAAGGTAAAATTATCAGCCACTCTGGGATTGAATATTTTTATTATAGTTCTTCCAACACATTTATATCGGTATAACATTAATAAGGAATTTGATCTCAATAAAAAATTAAATGTTGTGTTTGGGGTGAAAAATCAAAATGGAATGATGAACACAATGAGATTATATATATCTGATTTGATAGTTATTTTTGGAATTATTGTTATTAATAATTGTTTAATTTTTCCTCTCTTTACATTTGATATCATTTGTGGTATTCATTGGAACTATAAGTATAGATACAATATGAACATTAACAGAACAAATGTTATATTGAATATTCTTAATCAACCATAAATATAATATTAGTGTAGGGAAAAACTAGAGCTATAAAGAGAAATTACATTAATCAAATGGATTTTCTTTCTGAAAAATTATGAGTGATATTTTTCCTAAATGGATGTGGAGATAATAAATTTGTAAAATTTTTATTTTGATTCTAAATATTCAATTGTATTTACTAAGGCATTTCATGGTATAATCTATAATAATGAAGCTACATTTTTTATAGAAATCATTCCTATTGTTACTTCTATTTGAATGCAACCAAACATAATAGTCCATATTTCATAATAATAATTATAAAAGAGTCTCCAAAAAATCTATATAGGGGATTCATTCATACAATAAATTTTACTTGGGGAGTGCATGCTCGTCTTGTAAACAACAATGATGGGTCAATGTGTAAATTAATTTACTATTATGATCATAATAGGATAACAATTAAAAACATGTATCCTCTACCTTTAATTGATGCTCTATTTTATTAATTACATGGATCCCTTTTTTTACATGATTGATCATCGATATTGATATCATCATATTTAGATCATTAAGGATATCATACCCAATATATCCTTCCTTAAGAGGTATGTCCATTATGAATTTATTTTAATTTAATTTGAAATTCCAATGATGCAACTATCTTAAGGGATTTAATGAATATAACCCTTAGATATTAAAATTCTTGGTTTTCATAGTATTTATAGAAAATTTTATTATATATTTATTGTACAAAAAAGAGGAAAAATGATACTTTATAATTGTTATGAAAAACCTCCGGAAGGAAATATATTTCGCTAAATTTTATATGTGTGAATTTTCTCTCCTAAAAGTATCATTTAGGGGTCTTATAATATCAAGAGAGTGTTTATTATAGGATACATTGATGACTTCAATTATTGAACAATTTTATAGACCATTCAATGTACTTTAGATATATATTTTACTTAGGTTGGATTGATACTACTAGACATTATTGTGATATAATTCATGAATGTATAGTTCAGTCACCATTTTTTATGGGAAGAGTGTTATTTTTTAAAAATAATAAGAATCTAAAGAAAGATTCACTGAACTATAAGGATGTTTTTTCAATGAATAATGGATACTACTACCATGTGGTTGATAATGTTTTGTAATATATAGTGAAGCATCGTATAAGGGACAAAGATGAATCCTCAAGTAAAATGTTATTTTTTATTTTATTTTACTCTAAAATATTTAATATCAATGTGTAAAATAACATTATCCATGATTTGGAGTTAGTGTTATTAATTTATTAGTTACAAATATGGAGGCTTCATATGTATTGAGTATGGTTTTATATACATATAATGATCATCATATAATTATGTATAAAATTTAACCTAATTTTTTCATAATTTCTTTTGAAAATGGTTGGAGATGATCAAATAATATATTTTATCAATTTATAATAATTAAATTAATGAATAAAAGTTGTTTATAATCTGAATTAGAAATTCCATTATTATTTTTTGATAATGTGTGTTGAAAGAGTTCCAATATTAAATGATTTTCGTAAAATATATCTTTAAATAAAGTGGAATTTGGAAATATTTATCTTCCACAGATGAATGATCAACCATACATCAATGGGAGGTTTAAGAATTCATATGATGAAAATATGGAATTACATAAGAATTTGAGGAATGTTTCTTAGTTAAAAAATGATAATTATAGAATAAATTGTTTCTAGAACTGGGTATGTTTACTCGGAATACAAGATTGGTACATGGATTATTTGAGGAATCTTATAGTGCATCACTCTTAATTTATTTCCTTACACTTTTACTGATATATTTGGTATTTATTTACCTTTTTCATTGTATTCCATATTACTCTGAGAAGGTTTTTTTAGTATAACTATAATTGTGAAGTTACAGAATTGTTATACTCTTACATTTCAATGGATTTTTTTGTAGGCTACAAGAGTATTTCACAATGATTAACTAGGTTACACAACGTCTAAGAGTAGTTTTAATATTTTTTTTAAAATCATCTTGCATGTGAATGGCTACAAGACGTGATGATATGTTTCATGTCAGAAATGTTTTATGTAATGGAAATTTTTAACTGAGGTGATCGATTTCTCAGCGTACATAAACAATATTGACTTAACTATATGTAATTGAATTATATTCCATGTAATTCCATTACCAATGATGTTCTGGGGGCGTTGTTCATGTTTTTAAGAACCCTTTGGCATCCAAAATTCCATTTCTATCAAAAAAGTACTATCTGATGATTTTGGGGGACACCATTAAATCTAAATCAATTTGTTCAACTTTAGATCTTCGTTGTGGTTGTTGTGTGTCTCTATAGGTATGTTTTTGTTTAGATTCTTCAACTCCATAGATAATGATATCACCTTTAGTATATGTTATCAAATATATTGATCTATGTTGGTGTTTTCTTTTTAATTATCACCAAGTCGTTTTTTTGCGACCTAATTTCGAAGGTTGTTCCATTGTTAGTTATGATGTAGTGGGATTTTCTTCTAATGGTATATGGTTTTTCACCTTTCCTATGACCCCTATAATTATAAATTGGATTAATATTGAGATGTGTATTTGATTATAGGGCCTTCATAAATAGTGTTGGGTCTTCATTTTTAGTGGATCCAATTTCGGGTGTTTGATACCCATGTATCGAGGAATATGGATTCATATCTAGACTAGGTTGATGGACCTGGTTTATATATATTTATAAATTGTTTTATACATTTAATTAGCATGATTTTTTGTGTGTGTATTAAAAATAGGTTTAAAAGATAATGTTTTTCCTCATTGTTGATAAATTGAATGAAAAGTTGTATTTTAAAAGCATTGGAAATGTAATTTTTTTTCTTAATTTGAAATAGGATTTCAAATAATTAGAATGAATTGGAAAACAAAGTTGGAATTTTTAGTAGGAGGACAGTGTTTTGTTTTGTGATTATTAGGAGGATTCCTCATGGGGGTTTCCATTGATTCCTAAAAATATTTTTCTAAGAGACTAATATTGACATTTGGGGGGGTAAATAATGGTGTATTCCTCTATTTTCTAGGCCTATGTTCTTTGGAAACATGTTGTTAACATGATTTATAATCTTACAAATAATTTTCTAGTCTATCTTATAGTAATAGATGGTGTTGATACCTATTAATATATTTTAAATTAATTGGAATTGTTGGTTTAACCATTATATGAATGTATATTATAGTGAATGAGGATGTGTAAAATATTCATTAAAATTGATATAAATTATATTTTTTAGATATGTGATAAAAGGGAAATGATTATCATGTTTCTTAAAAAACTTCACAACTAATTTCCTTTCCATTTTATATTTTCAAAGAGAATAAAATAATTTTTATTGAAAGACTAGTTAAGGAACAACTTAGTGGGGACATACTGAGTATATTAGCACACACCATATGCACATCTTCAATAGTGAATTTACCTTGGCATGTATTCCATTATAAGAAATGTCATGTCACTATAGTGAGGTGTTATGGTTTCATGTCCACTTGGTTCGGTAGCTAGTTGGAATATGGTGGATTTGGTTCCACACCAACACATAGAGTAGTTGTATGGTTTTTCTCCATTGTAGTTGGACTTGTCCTTTGGATTTATAGTTACTTTTATAGGTGTTTTGATTCCACTGACTTCTCATAGTTATAGAATATTTTTTTAGTCTTCGGATATATATTTATTTTCCTAATGTAAATATATAAAATGTGTTTGTACAAGTTTGGAGAAAATTTTCCCTCTAGTTTGTTTACTAATGCCTGAGATCTTTTCATAAGACCATGGGGGTTAGTAATGCCCATTAAGTATGTGATAGTTCTCTTCTAGGGCTAGTTTTGAGGGTACCCCAAGATTGTTCACTACAAAATGGTTTCAATTATGGTCTTTAATCAATAGTCCTTGTCTTGTGATGTCTGTTAGATTATTGATATTATTTTGTTGGTTTGAGAGGTATGTTAGATAAGTGAATGATTGTATATTGTTTTGATAAGGTTATCATTGAAATAGGAAGTCTGGATATATGTATATAGTTATGAGTTTTGTTTTAAATCATAGTTTATGATTATGGGTTTTATTGGTTGAAAAAGCATTTGTTCTATTTTCTTATCGTTCCTTCTATTTCAGTATACGGTAGTATGTACCTGACACATTGTGCACAAGTATCTCTAGAAGGTTTAGCTTATGCTTAACAAGGGAATGCACAAATGCATTAAAATCTCACCAAAACCATCATACATGAATTTTGTTTCATTGATGAGGATGTTCAGTGGGTTATGAAAATTGATGATGAGGTACAGTCAGGAGCTGTAGTAGAGAGAGATCGCTCACTGGAATTCATGTATGATAAGACCCCATATTTTAAAGAATAAACGAGCCTCAAGAGTTATATTCCTAGCTATATAGGATCAATAAAACCATCCACTTCATGGAGACACCTGAGAATATCATTGTGAAGTGTGAAGTATTCAGGCTCAAGGGTTTCGAAAAAGAGATGGGGGACTCTATGGTCCATGAAGACAGACACATGGACCTAGATTGAAATGGTGTCATAATATTGTCTATATAGATGATTTTCTCGTTGATAATGTAAAAGAATATTATGTACCTATAAATGTTGAAAGGAGAGTTTTTAAAATCAACATACATCAATTAGATTTAGGAGTATGTCCATTTTTCTCTAGACATGGTGATGAATGGCCTGTTGTTGGGTCAAAATGATTTACTATGTTTACGGCTAAAAATTAGACTGGGTGAGTTTATGGTTTTTCTTTATACTTATTCATTGACGGTAGATAAATCTATGATCACATAGATGAATATGGAATGCAGGGTTGGATTCTCCACCCCATTTATTCAATATAATTTAATCTTTCTATGGAATGCATGGGAATAATAGGAACTAGCATGATCATCACCAAATTGGTGGATGTTGTCCTAAGAAACAAGGCTCCACCACACCATTTGCAATAGCTAGCCGATCACACCAAACATTCTATTAGTATGGAATGGTCTGACACACCATAAAATATTTTCATATGACCGCGATGATGTGATATACCTACATATGTTTTTTTCATTCGCAATACTTTTTTTAGGCATTGACTACACCTCTTTATATTTTGGGTTTGGCATATCTAAAGGGTACTATGTTGAATTTTGATAATTCATGTACTATAGGGATCAACCAACATGCCTCAAGAGTGGAGAACATTCACAATGTAGATGAGTTTCCTAACAGATACTGATGCATGTCCAAAAATAGTGAGAAGTACTATCTTTATTGAATATTCGGTAGCAATTGATTTATTTGATACTAGTTGCACCCACTCATTTATTTCGTCACATTTTGATAATATGATTAATAATCAAACAAACCATGCTCCATTACTAATGAAGATATGATCACCTCTTGGAAAGAAGAACGAGAAGGGTTTATAATGTTATTTTTCTTCCACAATTTCCAATACAGAGTAGGACTAGGTTTTTCTTATTCTAGATATAGATTAATTTGAATTCATAATCTGTATGGATTGGCTAGTTTCTCATAGAGTTTTGTCTTGTTTTTATCACACAAATTTTTCAATTCTTTCACTTTATGGGATATGATGTGTCTTTCAAGGGGTGTGGGATCAAATAATAGGTCATGTAGTGCCTTCCCACCTAGATCTCATGGGATTGTATTCTTCTATTGTAATTGAGCCTAACAACATTTCTCTTATTTTTTATCTTTCTGTTGATGTTCGATACTTTCCTGATATATTCCCAGAAACCTTATCTAGTCTTCTTCCTGAGGGAGAGGTAGTGTTTATTGTTTACCTGGTACCAGGTATATTGCTGATATTGATGAAATTTTATCTCATGCCACCAGTAGAGATATGAAATAACAACTTTTAGTTGTATGACCTAATATTAAAATATTTCATTCTCCAGAGTGTCTTTCCATTGGCAGCACCGGTTCTATTTTCCTAGATGAAATATTTTTCACATGGGTTTTGTTTGGACTATAAAAAAGATGTACCCGATCAATTTTAGTAACAAAATATCATTTTACTTTCCTGGATGACATGTTTGATTAGTTAAATGCGGAAAAGTGGATTTAAAATTTTTATATTTTTTCTATTTTCAACAACTCAGTGTTTGAGTGTCTGCTATATTGAATATAACATTTATGTGTTGGTATAGAAATTAAAAAAACATGGTTAGTTAGTTCGGTTTGACTACCAATCCTGAATTTTTTTATAGCTTCGAAGAATCAGATATTCCGTTTATATCATGATAATTTTGTAGTAGTATTCATAGATGATATTACAATCTCTTTGAAATATGAGTGTGAGCCATAGAACTGTTCTATTTTGGTTCTCTAAATTTTAAAAAGTTAAATTTTTCATGTAAATAATTTAAAATATAGTTTCTAGATTCATGAATTGAGGTTTTTAGGGTACAAAATATCAATTAATAGATCTTCAATTCATTTAGAGAAGGTGGAAGTTGTTCTTTCATGGAAAAAACCATTGAATGTATTTCTAATTTGGAGCATCATTTTCTTTCTTAATGCTACCAATATTATTTGAAGTATTTCTCAAAGATAAAATCACAATTGAATACTCTTACCAGGAATGTGGTTAAATTCACATCTGATACAAAGTCTCAATCTTATTTTGATGAACTAAAATGATATCTGAAATCTTCTCCAATTATGATCTTACCTGAGTCCAGTATGAGATATATGGTATTTTTTTAACATTATTTTACTGGTTTGGGATGCATAAATATAATGGATGACCAAGTGGTATCTGAAGGATCTTTTTAGCTTCTGCCACATGAGAAGAATTAACCCCACTAAAAATTATGATATTGAAACAATTATGCTGGCAGTTAAGTGTTGGTGGAACAATATTTTTGGGGAGTGGTTCACAGAATATTATTATCATAATTATTTGGGTTATATCATATCCCAAAATCAATTGAAACCACGACATTTACTTTGGACATAATCCCATCATACATTTGACTTTGATATCTCATACCCCTAGGAAATGTGATTGTATTTGTAGATTTATTTTGTATGAATGTAGCATTGCAGGATATTCTATAATTGAAGGAGGAGTGGAACCTTATGGGTCATTTCACTTAGTTTCACCTTGATGATCTGGAGAATGTTTTAGGTATGATTCTATTGGTTGGGTATAAAGCATGACATTATAAGTTATGTGTTCCATTTTTACCCCAACCAACATATATTGTTCGAGAACACGAAACCCTCTAGTTTGCTTGAGCCTCTTCGAATTCCAATCTAGAATGGGGAAAAGTTATCCATGGGTTTTATTATAATATTCCCACAAACTCTTAAAGGAAAAAATGTTATATAGTTAACCATTGAATGGTTGATGATGTGTTCGCAATTCATTCCAATAAAGTCCACCACAAAGGTTGAAGATATGAGTAAGCTGTATGTGAATGAAATTTTGACATTACATGGGTTTCCGCCTTCTTTTTTGGTATATGGGTCCTACATTTACCACTAGGTTCTGGGAGAATATACAAGAGGCAATAAGAACTTCATTCATGTTGATCACAACTTACCATTCACTGAAAGAACGTCAGATATAGTGTGTGATTCATATCAGAGAGGATATATTTCATCTCTATGTATTGGATTTTGGTGGATCATGGGATGTGAGTCTGGGATTGGTTTTTCTTTGTAAAAACATTATACATTAATCATCGATATGAATTTATCTACTAGAGGCATTGTATGGTCACCTTTTCATATCACCTATTTGGTGGGTGATGGTGGAAGAAGTATATTTATTTAGACAATGTTTGGTCTATGAGACGTCGATAACATTTCAAGATGGGATAAAATGTGTGGTTATAGAAAAAAATCCTCAATAATTTTATTCGAATTGGTGGTCTAATTCCATGGAGTTCTCTTTTGGTCAGTATGATTTTTTTAATGTTTCCCCTCATCAGGGTAACTGTAGACTGGGAAAACGGAAAAAGATGGCTCCAAGATATGTTGGACCATTTGAGGTCATTGAGAATCTTGGAAAGGTCACATATCCACTTGAATTTATAATTTAGATAGCTGGTATTCATGATGATTACCACATATATCTGCTCAGGAAGATACACCCTGATCATTCTATTTATATGAATTTAGAAAAAATTGAATTAGAGATAGATGCTTCAGTTTTTGAAGAACCAGATGAGATCATCCACTATAAAGGGAAAGTATTCCATTGGATATCAATTATTATACATTGAGTATTTTGTAAATAGGGATTAGATTATCATGATACAAGATATTGTGAGTCGATTACAAGGGATAAGTGGCATCATATTTTTCTGTGGATTATATCATCCGCATGACTTCCTGGGGTCGGAATATCCTTATACCAAGGAGCGTGTAATAAGAATGTACTCATATATTTGGAATAACTTTAACCACATAATATTTCTCCTTATCTCATTGTATATATAGTATAATACGGAACTTGGAATGATACATATAAGTGTGAAGTCATTGATTTGATTGATTCATAGCTTCTACCAAATTTTTCATTAGGCCGTTGGAGGATTTTACACAATGTATCTAGTTTACACGATGTGTTAGAGTTTCTAGATGGATGTCATGAAATACTTCACACGGTGAATGGTTACATGACATGTAGATGTGTTTCATGTCCTTAATTGTTTAGATAACTGATTTTATTAATATGAGGAAACCTATTTCTCAGCATAAATAAACTCAATAGACTTCATTACGTGTAAAGGAATTACACTCCATGTAATTCCAGAAGCAAGGATGTTTTTGGGTGCCATTTTTTATTTTTTCTGACCAAACTACATCCATGATTCCTTTTTTCTTAAACCAATGATTCAATCTGATGATTTTTTGTGACTCTATTGCATCTAAATTTATCTATATTGAATTTGATCGTTGATGCAGTTGTGGTGCGTCTCTCCAGGTATGTAATATTATTTGTTGCATCAATTCCATTGATCATGGTATCACCCATAGGTTACATTATCAGATCTATTAGTATACATTTGGTTTTTCTCTTGACATCTCCCAATATCTGTTATGGGATCTCATTTCAGAGGTCATTCGATTGTAGGCTATAGTGATGTGTGGGTTTGATCATTAGTTTTCTAGGATTTATCTTTTTCCCAAATCTCTTGTTTTCAAAATTGGATAAATCTTTTGACATTTATTGGATTCTAAGGCCAACATAGACATCATTGATTTTTCATTGTTTATGGATCCCTTTATAGGTGTGTACGACTAGAGATTAGAGGTAGGTAGTTCGGTCTCTAGCCTATGTTGATTATCTTTGTTGATCTTTCCTTACAAAATAAATTATACATAAAATCATAAATTTTTCTGTTTTATTAAAATTAATTGGAAACAAAATAAGTATTACCTAGTTGTTGATAAATGGAAATGAAAGTGGAATTTTTAATTCATTAAAATAGAAATGTGAAATGGTACTGAAATTATTTTTCAAAGCATGTGAATGAATTGTGAAAATGAGAAAAATAGTTATCCTGGGAACTTATATGGACAGTTTATCAAGAGTCCATCATCAATGTATTGTGATTAAGAAGAGGTTTTATCTTTTTTATTGCCTGTATTACCTAGGACCAATTTTCAAAGAAACCAATATTGTCATTGGGGGGTTGCTCTTTGGGGATTCATCTACTTCCAAAACATGTGTTTTATGAACCATATTCTGCACTATATTGAAAATGGTATGAGTAGTCTTCTAGACTAGCGTAATGTTTTCCTGGGTGATGATACATGTGATTCTATTTTTTATTACTAGAACCATTGATTTAGAATTGATATGATTTTTTATACTAGAGAAATATGATGTGGATAATATGATTTGAAATTGATATACCTTTGTAGTTTTAAAATTATGATAAAGGGAAATGATTATGATGTTTTCCCTATAACTAATTTACTACTTATCATTCCATGATGTATTTAAAAATTTCAAAACTAAATTTTTATAGAGATACTGGTTATTGAATAGTTGGGTGGGATAATGTTGAGCCAGTTATCTCACAACATGTAGAACTATTTACAGGTGTGTAGAGCATTTTATGTCTTATATTTTAGAGAATATCAAGACACCATAGTATTCTAGGAAGTTTTCATGTCAGTTGAGTTGTGTAAATTGTGGTGAGATGGTGGGAGTTCATCCACACCAACTCTTGGAGTATCTTTCTGGTTCTAGTATTATTTTAATGGTCCTTGTCCTTTGGAGGTCTAGTAATATTTATAGTTGTTTTGTTTCTTCTATATTTTCAATGTTATGGAATATATTTATCTGTCTTCCACAATCTGATTATTTTATGTGTGTATGTATATGCATTGTTTTTTTATATTTGGTGAATTCATTAACGCCGATTTTTGGGTCAATTCTCTTGTGCATGTTACCGGCCCATGGGGTTCCGAAATGCCCTTCGGGTATTTGATGGGTTGTGTCTGGTTCTTGTTTTTAGGGTAATATGGGTTAGTACATTGAAAAATGGTATTAGAGGATGTTTTTCCTCATGAATCCTTGTCTTGGAACATCCTTTAGACTAGATATAGCATTGTCGGTACTTGAGAGGTATGTTTTGATATATTCCTTGCTACTTCTTATTGTGAAAAGATTTGATGTTACAATGGGAATTTGTGTTATGTGTCTCATCTGTTGGGATTTTTTTTAGATATTAATTTCTAATTATGGGTTTTCTAGTTTTAACTCATAATTTCTTTTAATGTCTAACTGTTCATTTTATTTCGGTATGCAATAGTATGCTTCTGATACATATTCCACAAGTTCCCTCTGACAGTGTAGCTTATGCTAGACATGTGAATCGTAGAGTGTATCATAATCTTCTATAAACCATCATAAGGTGATTTTGTGCCATTGATGAGGATGTGCATGGGTATCATAACGAATTTTTAAATGTACTACCAGGAGTGGTAGGAGAGAGAGAGATCGATAGTGGAAATTCTTGCATTTGAAGACATAATTATTTAATGGAAAACATGATCCTCAGGAGGTAGAGGATTGGCATGATTTGGTTGAACAAATCATTTACATTTGGCAGATATATCAGAATATATAGGTGTAGTGTTTAGTGATCATGCTTGAATGTTCTGGAAAGTGATGGTGGGATTATAATGTCTTGGAAGATAGTCATGTGTACCTGGATTGGAAGGGTTTCAAAACCTTATTCATCAGTCAGTTTTTTATGAAGTCTATAACATTAGATAATTATATATAATTTCTGTCATTGTAGTAAAGATATCATTCAATTTTTGAATACAACCAATTGTCTGATGAGATTTTATTTTTGTCTCTGGACATGGTGATGAGTGACTAGTTAGTGGTTTAGAAGTAACATCTGGGTTTCTGCTGAATCAATCTACTGACGCATAAACAGTACAAAAATCTATGATGGGAAATCATGGAAATGGCATGAAAGGTTGGTTTTTAAACCTCTTATCATCTTACCAGTGGCAGCTCTGATGGTGTTCATGGGAATAAGAGGAATTGGCAGGATCATCATAGGAATGGAGGAGGTGGGCCTCATAAGTGAGCCTCATATGCACTGCCTACTACATCAAACTATGATTCCATTACATTTTTATCAGTGTGACAATGTCGTATAGGCCAATCATTCTTTTCCTATGATAGGTAATACTTGAAATAACTATGGATATGTTAGCCATTTATATCACTTCTATCATGATGTGACTACGCCTCTTTATGGGAAGGCTTTGTCAGCTCGAAAGGAAACTATGGAGAAGTAATTTGATTCAATTACTATAGGGATCCATTCTTAGGACATTTTAGTGAATAACATTCAAGCATCATATGAGTGTCTAGCCAAATTCAATTACAGTTTGAAAACTATGAGAGGTACTATACTTATTACATCTTAAAGTGTTATTACATAATTTTATATCAGTGACCCCCACCAATTTATATCATGGAATTCTATTGATATTCTTAAAATACCATTGGAACTTATTCCCAAAAAATTGAGTTAGTGAAACCTATTGATATGAGGAAAGCTTAGTTGTTTTAGTGTCCTTATTCCTTCACAGTAGATGATTCGAATTGGTCTTGTGTTTCCACATTCTTGATGTGGAACTATTTTAAATCATCATCATTAGGTGTTTTATAGTCTCTCATTATGGTTTGGTGGATTTTCATCATCGTCGTGTTTAGTTTCATTCTATCGATTGGATACATTAGGTGTTTTGGGTGAGTAGGACCCAATATCAGGTTGTATAGGGTCTTCCCAGCTATGGATTAGGAGTTTGATGTATATTGTTGAAATTGAGCCCAAGGAAATTTATCCTATTTTGATCATCCCATAATTATAGGATACATTACGTACATTTCCCCAAATTAATTATCTAGTCTTCCTCCATAGAAAATTTATATTATATAGTTTACCTGGTTCAAGTTATGCAATTGATATTGATACCTTATTATCATATGGTACCAACAGAGCTACTGGAGCTAAAGATTCAAATGGATGACCTGTTTAAAAAATGATTATTGTTCCATTGTGTTTCACCTAGGTGATCATATTTTATCATTTATATGAACGAAGATGGTTCACGTCAGTTGTTTGCGGATTATCAAAAGATGAACTTGGTCATTGTTAGGACCAAGTATAATTTTACACATTTGGATGACTTTTAGATTATTTATAATGGGAAATGTGGCTATTAATGATATATCTTTGGTCAAGTTATCATCAACTAATAGTTCGGGAGTCTGACATGCTAAAAATTGATTACTAAATAAGGTTTATCAAAAAAGAATATATTTTGATGGATGTTTGTCTAACAAATCCTCCCACTATTTTTATGTTTTCAATAATCATATATTCCTTTTGTATATCAAGATACATTGTGGTAGTCTTTTGGGATAATATTTTGGTCCATTTGAAATATGTTCTTGGGCCTGATCATCGTCTGAGCTACATTCTAGAAATTTTTCGAAGAAACTATTTGAATAGAAATAATTCAAAATATAATATTTTAATTCAAGTGGGGTTGTTATTAATAAAAAAAATTCTTAACATGGATAATTAGTTGATTAAGAGAAGGTTATGGCTGTTCATTCCTAGAAATAAACATAGAATTTATTTCAAATTCCGAGATTATATTTCCTTTTTGAATACTATATAAATTTTTTCAATGAATTTTTCTATGATAAAAAAACCATTTCCTTCGAAAATTTTGAAGTCGTAAAATATATATGCAATGATATGTGTATGTCTTCATTCGATGAAATGAAATGACATCGGACCTCAGTTCCAATTTTTTTGATACATGATGCTAGTTGTAGAAATGTGGTTTTTTTTAAACTTGTGGTGTGGGAATGGGATGGATTAATTTTTAGTATGACCATGTGGTAGCTTACGACTCTCATTACCTTCAGCCACATGAGATGAATTACCCCAATCAGTATTTATAGATTTATGCAGTTATATATGTGCTCAAGTGTGGGTTTCACTTCCTTTTTTGGTAGAGGGTGATGAGATTTTAGGATTATAAACGTATGTGTTTTATCATCTCATAGAAATGTGATAATATCTGAAAGGGATCACGAATAAAATACATTAATACATTTTAAATTGATATCAGTTATACTACGGTAGTGGGTAATTTCATTTCATAAACTAATAGAAGAAATATAGAACTTCATGTTATTTTAGAACTAAAGGAGTATTGAAACCTTATGGTACATTTCATTTTGTTTCACCTAGATTCTTAGGATGTTGTTTCAGGTATTTTTCTAACTAGTTTGTAGTTATCTTAGTCTATTTTAGAGTATGTTTTTCAGAATCAACATGAGGATGTTGAGTTTAAAAAAATTTGAAAAATCATGTATGTTGGAGAGACCATCTTAGGTTGGCCTCTCTCTTAAGATGGTACACTCCATATTGAGAAAAGATTTGTTGTCCTTGAATATGTGTGGAGTTTAGTTTGGTATCATTTTCATAGATCGTCAATGTAAATTCATCCAGGCACTATAAAGATTTCTTATTTCATGAGACAATGATTCTAGTTTTCCGGTATGGGGCATCAAATTTTAGATTATGTGTCATACTGTTACACCTACCAATGAATAAAGGTAGTGTCCATTATAAAATATTTATTTTTTTCCCTTTCTTGTTCTATTTAGGAAACCGAATGAGGTATCCATAAATTTTTATGTTATATTAACACGGATATCCTGAGGGAAAAATTTAATTCATGTAATCGTTGATAGGTTAACAATGTCTTCTCATTTCATTCCAACCAAGGACACCACTATATCTAATGATATAGGTCTGATATACGTAATAGAAATTATGGGGTTACATGGGATTCTATATATTGTTGTTTCATATAGGGATTATAATATTACATGAATGTTATGGAGAATTCTCCAAGAGGCAATGATAACTGAGTTAATGTTGAGCGCTACATAACATCCAGAGAAATATTGTTAAATAGGGAATGTGATTCAGATTTTGGAGAATCTGATACATTCTAGTGTCTTGGATTTGGGTGTATGATGGGACAACCATATGGGTATGGTTGAGTTTGTTTACAAAAATAATTATCTAGCACTGATAAGAGTGGATCCCTTTGATGAGTTTTATGTCAAACCGTGAAAACCACATATGTCTTGGGTGGATGTAGTTATGGTATCTTTAGTTAGACCATGTATGTTCTAGGAGACATCAAAAAATATTTATGAAGTGCATTGACATCAAGTTATAGAAAATAGTCAACCAATTTAATATGTGGTTCAAATGTTTCATCCCAAGGAGTTATCCATTTTTAAATGGGTTTTATTGAAGGTTTATCCTCATATGGGTCATAGTTGAATTAATAAATAGGGAATGTTATCTCAAAGATTTGTTGGATCATTTAAGGTCACAGTGTGTCATTAGATGGTTTCTTTCTGGTTAGAATTACAGATTTAATTGACTCTATTTCGTTATGTTTTACATATATCTCCTCTAACTATGTTCCATCATGATCCCACTCACGTTCTAAATATGGATGAAATTGAATTAGAGAAAGATTCTTCAGTTTTGGAGGAAAAATTGAGATTTTCAGAAGTTAAGTGAATTGTTTTTTGTGGAACGTATATTCCACTAGTTAAAATAATATGAAAACAAATATCATATTCTCATGACACATCAAAAAATGAGTTGATGATGAGGAAGGAGTGGCCTCATCTTTTTTCCATGGATTACTACTTCGACAGGACATCCATGGGATGGATAGTCTTTCGGGTGGGGATTTTTTAACATCCCATAACCGATCAATCAATTATTTCATTATCCCCATAATTTTTTTCTTAATATAATTTTCTATATAAGGTTGATAATAAATGGGGAGGATCCATATAATGGTGGAGTGGGATATTTTATTGACTCTTTTAAATGGTCGGATTTTTTTGTAGGCTCTAGGAGGATTTCACCCCATGAACGTGGTTTACATGACGTGTAAGAGTCACTAGATGTATGTCATGAAATCCATCCTATTGTGAATAGTTATAGGATGTGATTATATGTTTCAAATTGTGAATGTTTCATATAATAGTTGTTCTTATCTAAGGTGGCATATTTATCAGCTCACATAAACCCCATGTACTTCAAAATGTGCAATGTAATTACAAGCCATGTAATTGCCCATGAAGGGATGTTTTGGGGTGTCGTTCAGGGTTTTTGTTTCTATTCATCCTCCACTATTCCATTTCCCTTGAAAAAATATCCTCACTAGTGATTTTGTGGGACTACATTCCATCTAGAATGATCTATTTGACATTCGATCATTGTTGTGATTGTGGTGCGTCTCTCTTCATTTGTGATCTTTCCACTTCTTCATTTATATTGATCAGGTTAGTTCCCTTGGTTGATATTAGAAGATACATTTATCTATGTTGGTTTTTTATCTTATATTCTCACATGATATATTGTGTGATGTCTTCCCATTGGTTGTTCCATTGTTTTTTGTGGTGTGGAAGGAGTTCATTCGTAAGGTATGAGGGTTTTCATATTTCCATAGACCCCTTGATTTATATATTGGGCCAATCTTGTGATGTTTAAGGAATTCCAGGGCCTTCTTTGACATCATTGAGATTTCATTGATTGCGTACCCCATTGCTAGTTTCTGAAAGTCATGTTTCGAGGTTGGTGGTTCTCTCTCTAGACTACATCGATGAGTTGTGATGTTCTTGATTTAGAAATGGATTTATACATATAATTGAAATGATTTTTTGGTTTTTGTTAAAAATGGTTTTGAAATAAATAGTTTTTTCCATGATTATTCATATATGGAATGAAATGTTTTATTTTAATGGCCTTGAAAATGGAACTGGGAAATTGTTTTGAAATGGGATTTCAATGCATTTGAATTTGTTCTGAAAACAAGCTCATGAGTTAGCATTGTTAGATTGGTTGAAGGTTTATCTTGATTCCATCAATAATGTTTTGGGATTATTATGAGGATTTAATATGGGGTTTTCCGATGTTTCCAAGGATCATTGTTATTGGGTAATGATATAGACATTTTTATAGTGTAGTTATATTTTATTCCACTACTTCCAATGATTATTTTAAAAGATCCATATTTTGATCATTATTTATTATAGAATGAGTAGAATGCTACTCTGACCTATCATGATCCTTGGTGATAATTCCATTTATTAAATTTTATATTTACTGAGTTTTTTTTGTTTCATCCTTATCATGATTGTTTATTCTTGAGAAATATGATGTTGAAAATATTAATTGAAATTAATATATTTTCATTGTATTAGAATAGTTATAAAAGGGAAATGATTTCCATGTATTATATAAAACTTCTTTTTGAATTATCTTGAAATTTTATATTTAAAAAAGCATAAAATAATACATATATAGAGACTGGTTTTGGAAAGTCGTGGTAGGATCACATTGATCATGTTACCTCACACCCTAAACTCTTTTTAGGTGTTACGTAGACCATTGAATATATTCCTTTCCATGAAATGTAAAGGCACAGTGGTGTGGTAGAGAGGTTTACTGTCAGTTGAATTGGGTAGATTGTGGAGAGATGTTGGTATTTCATCCCCATAGTCACATGGAGTAGCTGTTTGTTTTTGTTCTCTTGCATCTAGACATTTTCATTAGAGTTCTAAATATTTTTACAGTTGTTTTCTTTCTCTATGTTCACAACGTTATGTAATATATTTATTATGCATATTCTATCTCTATATTTTCTAGGTGTGTATATATATGCCATGAGTTTTTACAGGTTGGGAGAAATTTCTCCCTATGGTATGTCGATCGATACTCGGGGGCTTGTTGTGTTCCCTTCGGGATTGGGATCTCCCTTCGGGTACGCGGTGGATCAGGTGGGGTGCTAGTGTTTAACGTAACTCGGTCTGTTCAATACATTTATCTGTGGTACAATGAGATTTATAATTACTTGAAATTGTTATTATTGTGGGATGATATGTAATGAGATATTTTATAGTATGTATCTCAGTGCTTGGTATGTTAGCATGTTATGGATAGGGTATTGAAATTTAAGGGGATAATAAAATAATTTCATGTAGAATAATGGAAATCAGAAAATATCAGCATGATTATTTTCATTGGAATACCTAAAATATAAAAGGACATAATAAAATTCTTTTTTAGTCAATTTTCGGAACCATGGGTGTTCTATGCAATAATTGGAGTATGGTTTGTGTTTGTTGTCAATCGTCAGTGGGAGTTCAGAATGTGTTCCAGAAAAGTGATCATACAGTTCAAGAAGATGTGGGCTGTGCGAAAAATAGAGGGTTTGCGCGAAAAATAGTGGGTTTGTGTGAAAAATAGTGTAGTGCGCAAAATAGAGGATCGAGGGTTTTCACGCAAATAGTGTTTTGAAATCAGAAAGTCAAAAAAATAACAAAGGCATAGGTTGCATGAAAAATATGGAAATGTGCATGAAAAACGATATCTGCATGAATGATTACGAGCTAGATGACACGTTTTACGCGCCATAGGGGATTTTGTGTGCGGGGGTCTCATACGACTATAAATATGAGGTGACCCACCTCATTCCATATCTTTGAAGGCTTAGAGAAGGTCTGAGGTATGATGTGCGAAAAATGATCACGTAAAAGGTCTTACGTGAAATATTCATGATTGCGCAGAAAATTCCGGGATTCTCAAAAATCGAAGAGCTACGCATAAAAATTTATGTTTCACATAAAATATTCGGTTGTGCGAAAAAGGGTTTTGTTACGCGAAATATTTTTCCACCGGAAAAGTTAATTTTGTGCGTAATAGAAATGTTTTGCGTGCAAAGGGTGGGTGTTGTGCACAATCGTTAGCGATGTTTGCCTACACATTCCGGTTATCTGGTTCAGTGGTTCTATGCATTCTAGTGCATCAATTCCGGGCATTGATACAAGCAATGTCTCGTGCTAGGCATAGACAAAGACATCAATGTAATTCTATTGAAGAGACCTTCATGTCTATTAACTGCATGTGACATCACCAAGGGCAGCGAATCAGGGGAGTGAACAGGAGTGACCCGAGGGATGCAGTGAGCTATCCCTGAACTTTTGTAAAGGCAGTGAGCCTCGAATAGAGTGACAGTGCCCGAACCTTTTTAATCCACAGCTAGTGATGTTTAGTGGAATTTGGTACGGCCAACAACCTATCAGCGTATGCTCCTTGGATGTAGCCCTTAGTGGTGAACCACAGAAAAGGTGATGTGTCATCTCTCTGATGTGAATTATTGTTTTCTATTCATATCCCGCGTATAGGTTTAACAAGTTCCTACCAATATGGAAACAAGATCCATCACTTTAATAGAAAATGTTCACACCCTGATTCACCCCTCCCCTCTCAGGGTGTCCCGAGGTCCTACATCAATCGCCATTCAATGTTATAACACCTCATTGCTATCAAAATATATTTCTATTATGATTAGAATACTATAATATAGATTAATTAAGTGGTTGTTTTGTATGTAATTCCACATATTGTTGAATATAATCGGGATCCAATGATATCCAATATGTGTTGTAAATTCTTCATCGTTCTATAGATATCAAGTTGAGTATAAATAATACATATTATTCATAGACATGTTGTATGTGTGAGAGGACCACTAAATATCTTGATGGATTTTTAAGAGTTTAATCTATATAATTCAACGGTGTTTGTTATTGAAAAAGGTTTTGGGTTAAATTCCTTATAGCAACAAAATTAATTCATGCATTTCGATGGAACTATATGAATCCCTATATTGAATGAACTAAAAAACACAATTCTTATTAGGGAGAGTATAGAGAATGAAATCCATAAGGACCTAATCAAGATATAGAAATATAAGATATGATTAGATCCTTTCAACAATAGTTGAAGGGAATTCATAGTCGATGAAAATTTTATACTAACAATATTTGAGATGTTATTCAGTTAAAAACTACTGATATGTTATTCCAAAAAATGCCTTCTTGAATGAAAGTTATGAGAATTGGAAATAAGGGGAACCTAAGACCATGATATTTCAGTCACATTGATATTCAATATCATATCAGGATGGTAGGTCATTGCTTGTTCTGGTCACATAATCTATCTAATGTTAATGATGTGTTCCATGAATCTATTTTGGGGAAGTAAATAAAAGATCATTAACATGAAATAAACTAAGAAGTGGTATTACTAAAAAATGATATAAGATATAAATAAAAAAATATAGTGATTATGGATCTTAGGGAGTATTTACTATGTAATAATATAACTCACCTTGTAAATATTTTGTTGAGAAATCATAAAATTTATGAAGCTATTTGAAAACGTGAGGATTGGAGGAGGCATATGTATCCTCCACTATTTTTAATTATGATATATAATTTATAATTATAATTTTATTTTAAAGGGGGTACCATATAATGCCACAATATTTTAATATATATTTATTTTTAATTTAATTTGATAACATTGATATCATGAATTAATATTAACACCAAATTTAAAGGTCTCATTCACTAAATTAAGAAATTATATAATTTTCCATATTATAAAAAATTCAATTAAATTGGTTTGTTTGAATAGAAATAAAAAATAATTAATTTTTTATAATTTATAAATGTATATGATTATTTAATTTGTAATCAAATTATTATAAATGAAAAAAAAACATGTCAATTTATAGGGGTTTTTTTGGAAAACTTTTGTTATAACTGAAACGTGTTATTTCCATAATAAATTAAAATTTCCACTACCAATTATTTATATTAAATGAATTTATATAAATTATATTAACTAAAATGTTTTAAAATTCATCTAATAAATTTTATACACAGGTGATAAATATAAATCCATTGTTATTTTTAAAACAACATTTTTATTATAAATAATGTGTTTC
The DNA here is from genome assembly GCA_963277665.1 of Viscum album. Taxonomy (NCBI): domain Eukaryota; kingdom Viridiplantae; phylum Streptophyta; class Magnoliopsida; order Santalales; family Viscaceae; genus Viscum; species Viscum album. The sequence goes on from OY728120.1 coordinate 1,149,296,071, forward strand.
ATCTAGTTTTCCATAGTCATGTTAAAATTAATATCTAACATTAAGGGTAATTTTATCTAGAAAGTTAGATTTCCTATTCAAAACCATGCCGATGAAATTTTGTAAATAACTTCCATTAATATTTGCAAATTATGAATTATAAATGTGGTAATTCATTATGACATCAGTATAAGTGAAATGAAAAAACTAGGGATTATGAAAGTCTGATATTTATTTAATATTTAAAAAACACCATAAATTATCCTAATTTATGAGTGGATGTATTCCCTTTCCATAAAATATTAAATTATTGGGCCACATTTTTTCATGTGTCTGTGATATTTACCCTTATATTATTTGATGAAAATAAAAATAAAAAATGCTTCTCTCCTAACATTAAATTTCTCCTTATATTCTCATATGAAAAAACATTAGATGCAGATGAAACATAATGAATATATTTTTCATATTTATTGTTTTTATGATGGTTATTTATTTATTTGTTTATGTAATAGTTAAATTTAATTAAATTCTTACACAACCCTAACCAAATATATATTCAATTAATGTAAATTGAAAAATAAAATTCTAAAAAGAAGGAATGTGATAAAATTTAATGAATTATTATATTCCTTGAATTTAGTATTTGAATATATTATTTTACATATGATTTAAAGGATTAGATTCAATTTACATCTTTTTATTTATGTATTTAATGTAAAATAAAATAAAACAAATAAAATGTAAATAATTCGATGTTATGAAATTACGTTTTAATAAAATCTATAACAACATAAATATAATAGAATGATCACAAAGGGGATATTATAGGATTGAAAATTTCATCCCTTATACATTTATGATCTAATTATAATATTACATGTAAAATTATAACCCTTCAATATTAACAAGTTATTACCTCTAATCAGATTAAAACTGGTTAAACAGGGGGTTAGTCCAAATTATTTTGATCAAAGGGACATAAAAACCAATCTATATATAATTAGAAATTTATTTTTCAAACACATCCATTTTTAAAAAAAATTTATTTCCATTTAGATTATTTGTTTCTTGATAATTACGTAACTGTATATTGATAAATTTGGTAATTCCATGCGTTTTCTTTATTACCTTGATCAAATGACCCCCCTTCCTACTTTCATTTGAGACTCATTGAAACTTATATCATGAAAAAACCATCGCATGTTACTTATCCACATCCATATTCACGTTATATATATTTCTCTCTTCTCGAAATACTATCCCCATGATATTTAAGAAGAGATATAATGGAGTTCCTTCCATGAATTTCCTATCAAAATAAGTGATCACAATATTTTTTTTTACTTTATTTGAATCCTCCATATATAATGTATTTATCATATAATAATAAATTAACACGCCAAAATTATTTTAAATGTTAGTATTAATTTTAATACTCCATTATAAACATGGTTTTCAATAAAAATGGGTGCAAATGTTTCCCTCATGTGTATGTATGACAGAGTATATCAATATTGCAATAAAATTCAATTTTCATCGAAAAAAAATTATAGATTGGTATTAAGATGGGTTTAATGTATATAGATTATATCAATTGGATTATTATTATTTTGAAATGATATTATCATACATATCTTATTGTCATCCAATCTATTAATTGATGATAATGTTGATTATGGGCACGTGTGGACAACCACCTACACGAAGCGACATGATCCATTTTTGATATAAAAATAACATGGATTGTAATAAGGATAGATTCAATGAACATATAAGTTATATATTTTATATAAATTAAATGTTATGGTAAATTTTTTATTACCAATCTTTTATTCCATCCTATAAAAGGTCATAAAATTTTTCACTCATTCATACGACCTTTCGTCACCCTGAATGGTGTAGTTCATGTTACTGTAAATACTTTTCCTAAATTATTATTATATATATAATGAATAAATATAATATTTATTTATTTATTAATATTATATATACTATGTAACCACGGTTATTGTTAATGGACATAAACTCTAGAATCAAAACACAAATGATGAATCGAGCAGTTATCATCAATTACAATGATATTTATAAGTTATTGTTTTTAATAGGTATTAATCGTTATAAGTAATATATATATATATATATAAATAATTTATCCTGAATCTATATTTAAAATATAGGAAGATTGAATAAAATACTTGAGTTAGACTTGTGGTAAAGGATTATTTCACAATCTCATCACATTTTTCAGATTATATATGATTAAGCCTCCACTAAGGGTTTTATATTATATTACTATTATATAAATGAAAAACATTTTTCTATTTAATTTTATGTCTATATAATTAAATTTTTTATACATTTTCCACTCTTAATGCACTATTGATACTTAAATAATATTTATATTGAAAACGATTCATGTTTTTCTATTTTGTTCGAAATCTATTTCATACATGATAATATATTACTTTATATCTATATAAGTATTTATATAGGTGTTTCGAATTATGTTATATATATATTTTTACCAATGTTAATCTTTAATAAACCATTTAGAGTAAATTGTTTTGTCATTTTTAGATAGATGATATTTTTTAAATTTCATTAAATATAGTGTAATGAATGTTTTTTTAATTTATAAAACATCTATAAAATTTTTATTCATTATGACTATTCAATGATTTGAATCATTTTTATCATGTTAACTATATTTATTTCAAAAATAATTTTTCATTAATATATTGGTTATTTTTATATTTTTTATATTGGATTTCAATTTGAAAAAGGGTACTCTCTTCATTAAATTTTCCAATGATGTTTTAAATGTATTTTCATTAATATAAATAAAAATTGTTTAATATTATGAATTAATGTGGTTATCTCAAATATATGTTAGATCATTTGAGATCACGATGTGTCATGAGATGGTTTCATTCCAATTAGAATTACAGATTTAATTGACTCTATTTCATTATGTGTTTCCTTATATAACCTCTACATAAGTTCCATCATGATCCCCCTCACGTTCTAAATATAGATGAAATTGAATTAGAGAACAATTCTTCAGTTTTGGATGAAACAGTTGAGATTTTTAGTAGTTAAGTGAATGTTTTTTGTGGGATGTATATTCCACTAGTTAAATTATTATGAAAAAAATATCATATTCTCATAACACATATAAAAATGAGTCGATGATGTGGAATGAGGGGCCTCATCTTTTTTCCCAGGATTACTACTTAGACAGGACATCCAAGGGATGGATAGTCTTTCGTGTGGGGATATTTTAACATCCCATAACTGATAAATCAATTATTTCATTATCCCCATAATTTTTTTCATAATATCCTTTTATATATAAGGTTGATAATGAATTGGGAGGATCCATATAATGGTGAAGTTAGATATTTTATAGACTCTTATAAATGGTCTGATTTTTCTGTAGGCTCTAGGAGGATTTCACCCCATGAACGTGGGTTACATGACGTGTTAGAGTCACTAGATGTAGGTCATGAAAGTCATACTATTGTGAATAGTTATTGGATTTGATTATATGTTTCACATCGTGAATGTTTCATATAATAGATGTTCTTATCTAAGGTGACATATTTCTCAGCTTACATAAACCCCACGTACTTCAAAATGTGCAATGAAATTACAAGCCATGTAATTTCCCATGAAGGGATCTTTTGGGGTGTCGTTCGGGCTTTTTGATTACATTCATCTTCCACTAGTCCATTTCCATTGAAACAAATCTCCTCACTAATGATTTATTGGGATTACATTCCATCTATAATGATCTATTCAACATCCAACAATTGTTGTGATCATGGTGCGTCTCTCTGCATTTGTGATCCTTCCACTTCTTCATTTATATTGATCATGTTATTTCCCTTGGTTGATATTATAAGACACATTTATCAATGTTTGTTTTTTATCCTATTTTCTCACATGATCTATTGTGTGATGTCTTCCCATAGGTTGTTCCATTTTTTGTTGTGGTGTGGAAGGAGTTCATTCATAAGGTATGAGGGTTTTCTTATTTCTATACACCCCTTGATTTCTATATTGGGTTAATCTTGTGAGGTGTATTGAATTCTAGGGCCTTCTTTGACATTATTGAGATTTCATTGATTCTGTACCCCATTGCTAGTTTTTGAAAGTGATGTTTCGAGGTTGGTAGTACTCTCTCTAGACTATATCGATGAGTTGTGATTTTATTGATTTAGAAATGGATTCATACGTATAATTGGAATGATTTTATTTGTTTGTGTTAAAATGGTTTTGATATAAAATATTTTTTCCATGCTTATTGATTTATGGAATGAAGCGTTTTATTTTAATGGCCTTGAAAATGGAACTGGGAAATTGTTTTGAAATGGGTTTTCAATGCATTTGAATATGTTTTGAAAACAAGATCATGAGTTAACATTGTTAGATTGGTTGAAGGTTTATCTTGAGGCCATAAACAATGTTTTGGGATTATGATGAAGATTTCATATGGGTTTTTCCAATGATTCCACGGATCATTGTTCTTGGGTAATGATATGGACATTTTTATAGTGTAGTCATAGTGTATTCCACTACTTCAAATGACTATTTTAAAAGATCCTTATTTTGATCATTATTAATTATTGGATTAGTAGACTACTACTCTGACCTATCATGATCCTTGGTGCTTATTCCTTTTATTAAATTTTATATTTACTGGTTTTTTTTGTTTTAGCCTTATCATGTTTGTTTATTCTCTAGAAATATGTTGTTGAAAATATTATTTGAAATTAATATAATTTCATTATATTAGAATAGTGACAAGAGGGAAATGATTTCCATGTATTCTATAAAACTTATTTCTGAATTATCTTGAAATTTTATATATAAAAAGAGCATAAAAGAATAATTATTTAGAGACTGATTTTGGAATGTTGTGGTAGGATCACATTGATCATGTTACCTCACACACATAACTCCTCTTAGGTGTTACGTAGACCATTAAATGAATTCCATTTCAAGAAAAGTAAAGGGACCTTAGTGTGGTAGAGAGGTTTAATTTCTGTTGCATTGGGTAGATTGGGGAGAGATGTTGGTAGTTCATCCCCATAGTCACATGGAGTAGCTGTTTGTTTTTGGTCTCTTGCATCTGGAAATTTTCATTAGAGTTCTAATTATTTTTACAGTTTTTTTCCTTCATCTATGTTCACAATGTTATGGAATATATTTATTATGCATCTTCTATATCTATATTTTCTATGTGTGTATATATATTCCATGAGTTTTTATAGGTTGGGAGAAATTTCTCCTTTTGCTATGTCGATAGATGCTCGGGGGCTTGTTGCCTTCCCTTTGGGATTGGGATCTCCCTTCGGGTATGCGGTGGATCAGGTGGGGTGCTAGTGTTGTGTGTAACTTGGTATGTTCGAAACATTTATCTGTGAGACAAGGAGATTTATAATTACTTGAAATAGTTTTTATTGTGGGATCATATGTAATGAGATATTTTATAGTATGTATCTCAGTGCTTAGTATGTTAGCATGTTATGGATAAGTTATTGAAATTTAAGGGGTTAATAAAATCATTACTTGTAAAGGAATGGAAATATGAAAATATTAGCATGATTATTTTCATTGGAATACCTAAAATATAAAAGGCCATAATAAAATTTTGTTTTTATTCAATTGTTGGAACCATGGCTGTTCTATGCAAGAATTGGTGTATGGTTTGTGTTTGATGTCAATCATTAGTGGGACTTCAGAATGTGTGCCAGAAAAGTGATCGTCAGTGGATGTGGTGTCAACAATATCAGGAGGCGTGTGTGAAAAATCAAGGGATGCACGAAAAATAGCAGGTTTGCACGAAAAACAGTGGGTTTGTTTGAAAAAAAGTGTATTGCGTGAAATAGAGGATCAAGTGTTTTTGCGTAAATAGTGTTTCAGAATCATAATGTTGAAAAATGGAAAAGGCATGGGTTGCGCGAAAAATCTAAAAATGTGCACGAAAAACGATACTAGCATGAAAGATTACGTGCTAGATGAGAAGTTTTACGCACTACAGGGTATTTTGCATGCTGGGGTCTCAGACGCCTATAAATATGAGGTGACCCCACTCATTCTGTATCGTTGAAGGCTTAGAGAAGGTCCGAGATCTGATGTGTGAAAAATGATCATGTAAAGGTTCTTGCGTGAAATATTCAGGATTGCGTGGAGAATTCCGGGATGCGCGGAAAAGGAAGAGTTGAGTGTAAAAATTAGTGTTGTGCATAAAAGATTCAGTTGCGCAAAAAAGGGTGTTGTTGCGTGAAATATTTTTCCACGCGAAAAGTAAATTTTGTGTGCAATAGAATGGTTTTGTGTGCAAAGGTTGGGTGTTGTGCGCAATTGTAAGTGATATTTGTATGCACGTTCTGGTTATCTGGTTAAGTTTTTCTATGCGTTCTAGTGCATCAATTATGAACATTGATGTAAGAAATGTCTCGTGCTAACAGATACAAATACTTCAATGCAATTATATTGAAGATACCTTCGCATCTATAAACGGTGTGTGACTTCACCAAGGGAAGTGAGCCAGGGGAGTCAATGGGAGTGACCCGAGGGATGCATTGAGCTATCCCTGAACTATTCTAAAAGTAGTGAGCCTGGGATAGAGTGACTGTGCCCCAACCTTTGTAATCCACAGCTAGTGAAGTTAAGTGGAAATGGTACGACCGACAACCTGTCGGTGTATGCTCCTTGAACGTAGCCCTTAGTGGTGAACCATGTAAAATGTGACGTGTCATCTCTCTGATGTGAATTATTATTTTCTGTTCATATCCATCACACAGGTTTAACAATTTCCTACAAACGTGGGAATAAAATCCATCACATTAAATGAAAAAGTTCACACCCTGATTCACCCCTCCCCTCTCAAGGTGTCCAAAGGTCCTACATCAATCACCATTCAATGTTATAACACCTTATTGCTATCATAAAATGTTTCTATTATGATTAGAATACTATAATATAGATTAATTAAGTGGTATTTTTGTATTTACTTCCACATATTGTTGAATCTAATCGGGATCCAATGATATCCAATATGTGTTGTAAATTCTTCATCGTGCTCTAGATATCGAGTTGAGTATAAATAATACATATTATTCCTAGAAATGTGGTTTGTGTGAGAGGACCATTAAATATATTGATGGATTGTTAGGAGTTTAGTCTATATAATTCAACGTTGTTTGTTATTGAAAAAATAATTGGGTTAAATTCCTTATAACAACAAAATGAAATCATGATTTTTGATGGAACTATATGAATCACTATATTGAATGAACTGAAAAACACAATTCATATTAGGGTGAGTATAGAGAATAAAATACATAAGGACCTAATCATGAAATGGAAGTAAGAGATATGTTTAGACCCTTTCAACAATAGTTGATGGGAATTCCTAGTCGACGAAAATTTTATACTAAAAATATTTGATATGTTATTCATTTAAAAACTAGTGATATGTTATTCCAAAAAATGCCTCCTTGAAAGAAATTTATGAGAATTGGAATTAAGGGGAAGTTAAGCCCATGATTTTTCAATCACATTGAAATTCAATATCGTATCCGGATGGTAGGTCATTGCTTGGTGTTGTCACATAGTTTATCTTATGTTAATGTTGTGTTCCAGGAATCTATATTGGGGAAGTAAATACATGATCATTAACAAGAAATATACTAAGAAGTGGTATTACTAAAAAAAGATATAAGATTGAAAGAAAAACATATAGTGCTTATTGATCTTAGGGTGACTTTACTATGAAATAATACAACTCACCATGTAAATATTTTGTTGAAAATCATATAATTTAAGATGCTATTTGATAACGTGAGGATTAGAGGAGGCATTTGTATCCTACATTATTTGTAATTAAGGTATATTATTTATAATTATAATTTTATTTTATAGGGGGTACCATATAATGCCACTATATTTTAAGATATGTTTATTTTTAATTAAATTTGATAACAATGATATCATGAATTAATATTAACACCAAATTTAATGGTCTCGTTCACTACATTAAAAAATTATATAATTTTGAATATTATAAAAAATTAAATTAAATTGGTGTGGTTGAATAGAAATAAAAAATAATTAAATTTTTATAATTTATAAATGTATACGATTATTTAATTTTTAATATAATTACAATAAATGAAAAAAAAATCATGTCAATGTAAAAGGGGTTTTTAAAAAAAAATATTTATAAGTGAAACGTGTTATTCCTATAATAAATTAAATTTTCCACTACCAATTATTTATATTACAAGAATTTATGTAAATTATATTGAGTAAAATGTTTTAAAATTCATCTAATAAATTTTATACACATGTGATAAAATTAAATCCATTTTTATTCTAAAAACAACATTTTTATTATAAATAATATGCTTCATCTTGTTTTCCATAGTTATGCTAAAATTAATATCTACCACTAAGGGTAATTTCATCTAGAAAGATAGATTTACTATTTAAAACCATGCCGATGAAATTTTCTAAATAACTTCCATTAATATTTGGAAATTATGAATTATAATTGTGGTAATTCATTATGACATTAGTATAAGTGAAATTGAAAAAATTGGGATTAAGCAAGTCTGATATGTCTTTAATATTTAAAAAACACCATAAATTATCCTAATTTATGAATGGATGTAATCCATTTCCATACAATATTAAATTATAGGGCCACATTTTTTCATGATTCTTTGATAATTAACCTTATATTATTTGATTAAAATAAAACTAAAAAATGATACTCTCCTAACATTAAATTTATACTTATATTCTTATTCTTATATAAATAAAAATAAGATGAAGATGAAACATAATGATTATATTTTTCATATTTAATGGTTTTATGATGGTTATTTATTTATTTATTTTTGTAATAGTTAAATTTCATTAAAGGCTTACACAACCTTAACGAAATATATATTCAATTAAATGAAATTGAAAATTAAAATTCAAAAAAGAAGGAATGTGATAAAATTTAATGACTTTTTATATTCCTAGAATTTAATATTTGAGTATATTATATTCCATGTGATTTAATGGACTAGATTCAATTTACATCCCTTTATTTATGTATTTAAAGAAAAATAAAATAAAACATAAAAAATTTAAATAATTGTTTGTTATGAAGTTACTTTTTACTAAATTATATAATAACATAAATACAAATTAATGGCAAAAATGGGATATTATACGATAGAAAATTTCTTCCCATATACATTTACGATCTAATTAAAATATTACATGTAAAATTATAACCCTTCAATATTAACAAGTTATTACCTCTAATACGATTAAAATTGGTAAAACAAGGGGTTAGTCCAAATTATTTTGTTTAAAGGAACATACAAACCAATCTATATATAAATAGAAATTAATTTTTAAACCACATACACTTTTTACACATTCTTATAGCCATTTGGATTATTTTTTCTTTATAAATACGTAACTATATATTAATAAATAAGGTAATTCCATGTGTTTTCATTGTTACCTTGATAGAAGGACCCACCATCCTACATTTATTTGATACTCATTGAAATATATATCGTGAAAAAACCATATCATGTTACTTATCCACATCCATATTCACACTATATATATTTCTGTCTTCTCAAAATACCATCCCTGTGATATTTAAGAAGAGATTTAATGGAGTTCTTTCCATTAATTTCCAATCAAAATAACTGATCACGATATTTTATTTTTACTTTTTCTAAATCCTCTATATATAATTTATTTATCATATAATAATAAATTCATAAGCCAAAATAAATTTAAATGTTATTATTATTTTGAATACTCCATTATAAACAAGGTTTTCAATAAATAGGGATGCAAATGTTCCCCTCATGTGTATGTTTGACAGAGTATATCAATATTTCAATAAAATACTATTTTCATAGAAAAAAATTATAGATTGGTATTAAGAGGGGTTTAATGTATATAGTTTATATAAATTGGATTATTATTATTTTTTAATGATATTATCATACCAACCTTATTGTCATCTAATCTATTAATTAATGATAATGTTGCTTATGGGTATGTGTGGACAACCACCTCAACGAAGCGACGTGATCGGTTTTTGATTTATAAATAAAATGGATTTTAAAAAAGATAGATTCAATAAAAATATAATTTATATATTTTATATAAATTAACTATTATGGTATATTTATTATTACCTTTCTTTTATTTCATCCTTTAAAATGTGATAACATTTTTCACTAATTCATATGGCCTTTCATAACCATGAATGGTGTAATTCATGTTACTGTATATAAATTTCCTAGATTAATATATATATAATGAATAAATATAATATTTATTTCATTATTAATATTATATAAACTATGTAACCTTGGTTAATGTTAATGGACAAATCTCTAGAACCAAAACACAAATGATGAATGAAGTAGTTATCATCAATTACAATGATATTTATAAGTTGTTTTTTTAAATGGGTATTAATGGTTATAAGTAAAAAATATATATTTATATATAAATATTTCTATTTAAATGATTTATTGTGAATCTATATTTACAATATTGGAGGTTTGAATAAAAGAAGTGAGTTAGACATGTGGTAAGGGTTTATTTCACAATCTCATCACATTTTTTGGATTATATATGATTAAGCCTCCACTAAGGGTTTTATATTATATAACTATCATAAAAATGAAAAATATTTTTCAATTTAATTTTATTTCGATATAATTAAATTTTCTATCCATTTTCCTCTCTTAATGTACTATTGATACTTAAATAATATTTATATTGAAAACAATTCTTGTTTTTCTATTCTGTTAGAAATCTATTTCATACATGATAATATTTTACTTTATATCTATATAAGTATTTATATAGGTGTTTAGAATTATGTTTTATATATATTTTTACCCATGTTTATATTTAATAAATCATTTAGAGTAAATATTTTTTTCATTTTCAGATAGATGATATTTTAAAATTTTCATTAAAAAGTGGGTAATGAATAGTTTTTAATTTATAAAACATCTATAAAATTTTTATTCACTGTGACTATTCAATGATTTGAATCATTGTTATCATGTTTACTATATTAATTTGAAAAATAATTTTTCATTAATATATTGGTAATTTTTATATTTTTTATATTGTATTTCAATGTGAAAAAGGGTACTCTCTTCGTGAAATTTTCCAGTGATCTTTTAAATGTATTTTCATTAATATAAATAAACATTGTTAAAAATTATGTATTAATGGGGTTATATTCCAATCATAATATAATATCTAGAGTTTTTCAAAAAAACAAGACTCTATTTTCGACAGTGTATATGATACGCCAAATCATTCTTAAGTTAACAACTAAATATTGTTATTTATTAACCAAGAATTTAAAATTATTGGAATTAAAAAAATTAATATAATTAGGAAAAAATATTTTACAAATGTTTATAATTAATTTTCTGAAGAACATTTAACTAAAAATGAATGTGATTCCCATTTTTAATAAAAGGTAATATTTTCTAAAATACAATTTAAATGAAAATAAGAGATTTTATAAATTGATAAAATCAATTTTCATTTCATTAATTAATTTAATATATATGAAATATATTTATCTTAATATTTATGATTCATATTTTATTTTTTCTAGTCATGACCTAAGAATGAATTCAATTTTTTCTGATAAACAGTGTATTTTTTTTAAAAAAATACAGTTTTTATGCCATTTAATGGAGAACCCATTTTAAATATAGATTTGGACTATCTAATTATTTATAATTGATAAAAAAAATTATTATTTTGAATATGTTCATTATAATATTATTGGGATAATATTTGGTATTTTTTGATAACATCAATATTTTAATAAATAGTGATAAATAATGCTTTTTGATTAAAACCTGCTCTACGGTATAACTTAATTTGGTTTTTCAAATATCATTATAACAGGTTTTAAAATAAATTTCAGAAATTTTTCTTTTTAATCCTATTTTGGTCTTTATAATAAATTTCATTTTGAAATTAGATATGAAAACATTTCAAACATTTGAACGGTCCACTTTTGAAGCCCGCTTCTCGTTTTTTTGTGGAAATAATATTAAATCTAATTAATAAAAATAATTAGATTGAATTATGTAATATATATTCCATATATTTAATAGTAATGTACTTTTTTTTATTATATTTCATTTATTGGTATAGAAAAAGTTACAATGGTAAACAAATTAATTACCGGGTATTTGTAAAAAAATGAAACATATTAATGATAAAAGAGTATTGGCTGAAACTACCTAAAAAATAAAAAATTATATTATTTTTTGATGTGTTTATTGGACCATATCCAGCTTAAAGAACTTATTTTAATGTTTAATTATTTGAAACTACTTCCACCTCATTGCAGTTTTCTGCAAATATAAAATAATAAATAATTTAATCACGTGAACTCACCTCTCCTAATGTATTTATACCACCCTCACCACCATATTTCAATAAAAAAATCCATTTATCTAATATAATATCTGGATAACCTATCTACTTCACTCTCCCCACATACATGTTCTTCTAGTCTCACTAAAATACCCCAATCCAATGTCTTGAAATGTATTTCATAGAAGGTATTTTCAAGGGGTAATTTTATCAAAGTACCATTATTAATTTTTTTCTTCTTCTAAATCCTCGGAAACTACTTCATATATAAATTAATTTTTACTAATTAATACTATATATACTATATTTTTTTAAAATGTAATAACTCATATCCATTTGAATTCTCACATGCTCTTATTTAATGAAATTAAATTGTTGTCTATATTGTGCCGATAAATCGTCTCCATGAGTAGTTGTTTTGTTCTTCCTCCATTATTGCTATCATGGATGTTCATACAACTATTTTTCTTTTCAAATAACATTTAAATATTCATATTATAACAAAATTTATATTAATTAAATATTTTATTAATCATACAATCATGCAATCAATTTTGTGGTTATATGATAAATTTGTTTGTGGATGTGTGGACTACTACCTCCTCAAAACGATGTGACCAGTTCATACTTCACATTGAACGTATTGGGGATTATTTTAGTAAAAATATGTGATATATATGACTTATTATTAATAATTTACTGATATTATATATATATAGTTACAAAAATTACATTTAATTTTTTTCATTCAATACGACCAGAAAAACCAAAATAATTTTCATGCATACGTAAAACCTTCCATCTCCATGAATGAAGTTTCTAGTTTGTCATTAAATATTATAATAAATTATTATATAATTAATATAAAAAATATTTATATTTATTTATATATTTTGGATATTATTGTCTTATAATAACATGGACTATTAACATGTTATCATTTTCATTTTCATCTAATGTATTGAATAACAGAAAAGCACCTGACATGAACGTGAATAATTAAATAATTTTTATAATATGAAAATAAGTGATACAATAGTAATACTATACTTGAACGGTTTCTAATGTGACAACAAATTATCTTCTGTCTAATATTCAATAGTATAAATATTGTACGTGATGATTCAGACTCAGTGATAGGAAATTTCATAACCCAATTTTCTTTCTTTGGGTTAGAGTTGTACATCTAGATTGGGATGTTCAAATCATATATGTAAAATTATTTTTTAATATATTTTCTTTAATTTAAACATTTATAATGGGGATTTTTATTAAAAATCCACACATAACTATTTTATTATGAAATATTTTTAAGGGTCTTCGCATAAATATCCTTTCATTATGGCATATTTGGATGTTATACCCCATCTTATTTTATGAGGAGTATAAATATATATTTTTTCCTGTATTTGGAAATTGAAAATGGTTTTTTAATATATATTTATTATTTAAATATCATTAAATGATTTCATATGATTAAAAACACGTTTTTATGAGTGAAATTTTAATAATTGAAATCTTTTATTTGTTATGATTATATCATTGAATGTGGACATTTAACGGGTGGTTATGTTAGAATAAAAAGACACAAGGTTATTTTATAAACCATGGATGGGTGGTTATGTTCTATCCCACAATAAATTTAGAAAGGAAGTCATCCATATGGTTGTTCCATTTATAAGAGTGACATGTATGAAATTCAAATACATGGTTATTCCATTTATGTACGATTAGGTCCCATGATACCTTTATTTGTTATATGTGTTTCACGGGTTACTATGTAATATTTTTATTATAAAAAGGTCAAGCGATGTTATTTTATTCAATTGAAAATATTTACATCTATATAAGGGTGAAAATTATTGCATTATGATAATGTATTATGGGTATATATGTATTCTCAAGACTATTAGTTTTCTTTTTTTGTGTACACATTACATATCATTTGATGATCATACCTTGTTCTAAAATGTTTTTAATTATTTTAAGTGAGAAAAGAGATATGAATGAAATCAAGGTAATAGTTGTTATGGCTATATATGAAAATGATAAAATATTTTATTTGTCTAATATTTTAGTGTGAAAAAAATGGATACTGAGTAGAAGTGTCTACCTGGTAATATTTTAGTGCTTATGTAAGAAATAGAGTATAATTATATAATAATATAAACTAAATAAATATTTAGAATAAATGAATGGGAATTCAAAATCTAATTAACTATGTTCTACAATGAACAAGGTAGGGTCCTTGTCAATATTATCAACCATATTTTTATCTATGGTTTGTGATTTTTATTTATAGTATATTAATTTTCATTTCATATAAATATTCTATTATAGTTTTTCTAGAATGTATAGTATTGATTTATTCTATGTCATGTAGAATAATATAAATTATTTATTCATATAATTAATTCATTGGCCATATAAATTGATGAAAGTGTCCTAGAATTGCAAAACACCTAAATGATTATACAGTTATCTTAAGAATGAGCTTGATGGTTAATTTGATGAGGTCCTTCCCAATTTTAAAAATGACATGGCATGAAGCCTTGAAAATACTTTTAGATGTATTCACATAATTCCTCAGTAGTACATTATAGATGTAAAATAGTAATAATTCCATATTTGTGATACTAATTAAAGATTTACTCATTATATTAAAAAAAATATGCTATTCAGGATTGATTAATGATATTGTGATTTTTTATTTTTAATTATGTGATGATTGTTATTTATTGAAAAATTATTCAATCCTTTTTTACAATATATGAATTCTATTAATGAGCATATTTGATCACTCGTTCCTTATATTTCAATTTCCCAGAAAGTTAGAATAAACATTTTTAATTCATATACAAGGATAAACAAAATAGAATAATGGTGTTTTCAAAATATTTGTATACTTAATTTATTATTTTCTAATGTGAAAATATATTTATTTATTTATCTAGTATTTTTGGTCTACTAAAGAATTTTGACCTATGGGGTATAATCACTTGAATCATGTTTAAATTTAATTATGTGATTAAAATATCTATTTATATCATTTTGGGCCTATTAAAGTCCAATATTCCATAATTACCATCAATAAAATGATTTGTGTATTTAGTCTGATTTTCTATAAATAAAGAAAATATCTAAATATAATTCATCACAATTTCATTAAATATTTTTATTTTAAATCCCCTTTTATTTTTCATCATTTTAATTTTTGTTTTATCTATGATGATTATTAAATAATATGATTTATCTTACATTTACCTTCAACATGAATTTATATTTTTTTAAAATTCCCAATTGTTGATATAATGGTCAAAATAAATAAGTATCCTTGAATTTTAATGAATTATTTTTAATAAAATAAGTGTATGAATTACTAAAATTTTGTCTTTTAATAATATAAACACTAATTATGAACTATCCAATTAGAATGGAATCATGAGATACTTATAGTAGTTAATCCTTCTCCAGGTTATATTGTAAGCTAAATTGTTTGGCCTCACTTGTCACTACAGATATCCAAAAATAAAATTAATGATATAGAACCACTTATGTCATCACATATGATCAAAAAATAAATTTATATGTGGAAATTGATATTGGTTCTCAATGGTTTTGGTATTCAGTATTCAACAACCCGAATATAGCTAAAATGACTTTTCCTCCTTAATTGAAATAACAATGGAACACCCATAGTGGATGTTCTTGAGGGAATAAATCCATTCACCTCTAAATATTTTAGGTATGAATTATTTGTAAAATCTATTTTATATCCATTATATAATTAAGGAAATATATGGGATACATTATATGAATAATATGAATCATAAATTCAATCTCAATATTATGTGGAAACCCTACTAAATAAAAATTAAACATATCCAACAAATGATCAACATTAGGATGAAGCACCATTGGATTTTTCTCTTCACCACATTGTGTGTCTAATATACCCAAATTGGTGTGAAATCATGTCAAGTAATAGGGATGAATCATTGAACCCTTTTACCTATTTAAAAATTGATTCTTTAAAATAAATCCTAGATTGTTGGATAAAGTCTTGATCAACTCAACATGTGTCTCTCAACCATACCTCGAATGAGGATGAAAATATAAAGTCACTAAACACCAGTATTTACATGGTATGGTTCAAAGATCTACTCTTTATAGTGTTATTTATACTCCCTAATATAGATTATCCACGATAATTACATGAATAATTACAATTGTTATAATAGAGTCACACAATATCTCTCATGAGACCCCCAAGAGGTTTTTTATACTTCACATAATAGTGTTACCGGAGTCTCAATGGCCTGCTCCAGAGTCACACTAAAGTCATATACTCCAATATCGTATAAGATATTCCTTACCACCGAATCACATGGGAGTATACCACCATTAATATTTCGATTCAGTAAAGATTGATCATACATTATTACCCAATATTTTGATGAATCAAAGTTCCACATGAATTTTTCATGAATCTTCAACATCAATAGGTAAGATCTATTGGCCTTGTTCAATGATACTGATCAGATGTGCTGATTAGTTGACTCAGTGCAATAATGCTCAAGAAATTCATTATTCTTCTGATGAAGAACCAACCTCACTTATATGTGTGATGATGGTGCACACAACTTCATCAATAATAATTAAAGGAATGAATGGTATTGTACTATGTCAGCTCTATCTGTCCACTTGAATTATCAATCACTTTAAACTCAGATATAATATCTTCATTAATTCTACTCAGCTTGAGTCTCAATAAAAATTCACTTCATGCATGGGTATCATGGAATTCAAAACCTCTTTTCCATCATATCTCACTTTTATTTTAACACGTGCATGTGATTGTGCTTTATTTCATTCATTCTTAATATGAATCTTGTCATGTAAAATTGGTATTGTCCTTGTATCAATATATTAGGTTTAATTAGTGTTTCTCTTGCACTTACACAAGATTTCACCACTTGATTTCTTCGTATTCAATACTCACTCACATTTAATAATTAATTTTTCGTTGAACACACACAAACTAATTATTTAGTTTAGTTCAAATTATTTTGGTTATTCATGTGCATTCAATTTCTTATTGGTGATTCACAGTGTCCACTTCACTTGACCAATTTGGGATTCTTCAAATAATTTATATGTATGAATGATAAAAATTTACCACTACAATTATCTTCATGAAATGATTTCATGCATGTACACAATCCAATCTTCTTATATCTTTTTCATTTAAGAAAAATATCGTGTTTCTTAAATGGATTCCCATGGGTTCATGAAAACATGTTCTTCCCATTTTCATGCAATCTTTTTCTTCCCTAAAAATTAACCAATACAAAGAAGTATATCATTCATGTTTAAACACGAGGGTGAACTTATTTGCATCATTAATCTGAAGGGTCAACACTATTCTTCTTCATTCTAGAGGCGAACAGGTCGTTAATGCACTGGATATGATTCTCTTATTCCCACAGAACATGTGGATATCCCCCTCTCATCATAAAGAAATACAAGGATGATTAACCCAACTGTTTAGTGTCTATGAGTCTTCTTCAGAAAACTATGATGCTATTTTAAAATACCCTATTCACAAATCTCGTACGAGAGTGCATAGAACTTGTCGAACGACTTCTGGACTCGTTGCCCCTTGTCCGAGAGAGTCTAATATGGTGTGGTATATTTCTGAGAGACCCAAACAACCAATGATATCTGTATGGTATCAGCGTTACTCAGATTGGGTTCATCATTTTATAGTATATTATGAGAGCTTTTTCATGTTCAAATTCACCTTGAAATTCCATGGGAATCAATGAATTGAATTAACGAGATCTTCTTCATTTTAAAAACTCCTAGATGTAGGTAACAGATATGCTGTGAACTATGAGATATTTTTTGAACATGGACTTATTCCTTGTGTTGTAGTCCACACTTGTATGTAAATGAAAATCATCTCCCTGAACATAGAATGACCAGTTCATACTCGTCATCATTTTTTTCTCTCAACTAAAGAATGTTATTTATATTTTATTTCATTCATGCAAATTTACTTTCATGTATGATCTCATTAAGTCCAGAAAACCTCCATGAATAATTTTAGATCAACAATGATGGTTAATGGTCGATCATGGAGGATCGATGGTGGTGATGGTGTATTGATAATAATTGGGAGGTTCAGGTGGCTGGAGGTGGAAGATGGTGTAGTGGAAGCTCTGTGATTGTCAGATCAAAATTGATCAAAATGAAATGATATGACTACATTTTTAAAATAGATCAACAGTTCATATCATATGAAAATGATCGGACAACATTGATTACTTCGGCATTATTTAAACTGTGAGTTGTACTCATGTATTTTTACCACATCGAGACCACTTGTAGATTCTACATGGTTTATAATACTCATTGATCAGTACTCAGATAAAAAATTCCCCTCCCCCACCAAGGTACTAAAATGTACTGGTTCTCTTTAGGCACACTCTACACCCACCCTATGTGTCCCTTGTCTTGTACTTTTCTTTGGATCTCCCCTACGTGCGCCAGAGGGCATCCATATGGCCCACTCATGCCTCTTGCTGGATGAATATGCTTTCCTTTCATAGAAATGGTCAACCCGGTGTCCCACATGTGCCTTTAGGTTGAGGATTCTTATCAACATTCATGGCTCACCAATACTTTTTTACATAATCCAATTAAAAATCCATTTACAAACCAATTGTGCAATACAATATCTAATGCATGCCCATCTTTCAATTAGTACATTCCAAACCAATGCATGGTTTCTCATTTCATCTTCTTCAATTATATTTGTTAAATTAATTCCATATCACTTTACACATCTTCCATCATCAAACCATGGATTGAGAACTTCTTCAACTCCCCCTGCATTGAATCCCAATGCATGGAATCATTTTTGTATGCCATGTGTTCCCCGTAACTGAAGTTTTGGTCCATGAATATCAAAAAAACCAATCATATTATTTTTTCACCAACTTCATCCAATTAGAAACTATTGGATGGATCTTACAAATTCACCATGTAATATAGTATTACATTCTATTCAATAATATTTTTATCAAATTGTGTCATTCCCAGAGACATGTCATAGAATTTTGGATGATTTCAACAATAATCTGATTTGACATGGAGAATGATCAAGCATGATAAGAATGAAATATATCAGGACATATAATTTCATTTGATGAGTAGTGATTCTACATATGACATTAGATTTGTAAAAAATTCACTATAGTCAAAGTGGGCTCTTTACTAATTCAGTAACATTACATTAATAATCACCACATCAACTATCATCAACACTTGAATCATTTCCACTACATTAACATAATGAGACATTATTGGAAAATAATGCAACAATATGAAAAAAAAATATCCCCCTTTTAATTTTGTTTTCAAAATCTCTTATGAACACATTGTTAGAGTCAATATGTGTGCCAATATTTTCTTGCCTTTATTGGAAATCAAATGAAACTATTATGTGGGGACAGTTCAAAAACATGGTATACTCCCTTTAAATTATATCGTTTTGAATATTTATAACAGAGGGATGATGTCCCATGGTTCACGTAGAAAAGATACTTTAGTTTGTAAACTATAAGTCTACTTGGAATAACATTTTATATAAAAAAAGAGAGATATGCCGAAGGTATTAAATGATGTCCATAAACAATGATGCATGTTAAATCATTATAATAATGATTCAATTCATATATCAGTTGTTGGAATTAATTAGATATACTAATGAAATGTTATATCTTGAAAATACATCAACAAACATGTTAAAGAGTTAAAATGAAATGATTAATAAACCCATATCGTCCCATAATATCATCAATCAAGAACTCACCCTTAATTCTCATGGAAAATACAGTTAAGAATAAGGGATGAATCTGGGATTGGAATACCTCTTTTCTCAAATTATAGAGATGATATAAATTTCAGTATTTTTCATTAAATCATTTATGATGTCATAGGATTCATATTTAGTCCCCCATCAATAGGTTCAATACCTTTTACATAACATGGTTCAAGATATCACCAGACAATATTCAAGATATTCATGTTGAAACTCATAAATTTTGGAATTTTCCAAGAAATTATCAAATCATTAATAATCAATCCAACTTACTATTCTCTATTTTGTTCATTAAATTATCATTTTGAGAATTTTGGTTACCATAAATTCCTTACAATAAAAGCAAACACATAACACAAAAGTTTAAGGGAATAATATGGAACACCTGAAAGATTTTTAATAGAAGCAATAGGGCATATAAATTACTCTAAACCAAAGAAATTCATTCCATGTAGCTCTAAAGTTTCTGGTACTCATCATGATGGTGTCTCCATTCCATTTTCTATTTTGATCATTCATTTACAGCATGAACCCTATACTTCCATTCACCATTAACATGTGTGGATTTTTAATCTCACTTATTCCAGTAGTGAAGTGGATTCCACTGGTGTATGTATTTCAATTTTCAATATCTCCATTTGAGGTAGTAAAATAGTTATACATTTGTTTTCATTATGTAAAGTATGCTTTCCCCTTCAACACAATACATGTGAGACACATGATTTTTCATGTCGTGAAAACCTCTCATGAGATTTGATTTATTCTTCATCTGAAATTATATATTTTCCATTTCCCTTGACATTAGCTTGTACATCATCTTCATCATTTTATAGTTTTCTAGAAACTAGAAATGGATAAGGCCATAAAACCGAAAAACATTTATTAGTATATTTTTTGTGGAGATTTCACATGGCCTCACCCATTAATTCAAGTTACCTTTATTTGGAAAATTATCCAAATCCTTTTTACGAATGTCTTAAATCTATCCTATCATCCCCTTTAATGATTCTTCTTTTAATTTCATATTTCATGCACTCATTTCAATGGATTTTTTGTAGCGACCATGTTACTAACAATTCTATTAATAGTAGTAGAATGTTTTATTGGACTAGATGAAATATATAGAATCTTTTTTAATCTTCTTATTGGGAATTTTCAAATTCATAGTTTTTTTGACTTTATTATTTTTCATATCCCTAATGGGAATCATTTTAACTAATGTTCCATTATTCTATATTTTCTATGGCTATTTCATATTATCATCATATGAATGGCGCATTGATTGAATATACTAGAATACATCATAATTGTGACCAATTCTGTTGCAATTATCATAAAAGTATTCAAGATATTCAAATATATTATTGACACAGAGAATATTATTTATCTATGAATTATTTTTTAGCTTCACAAGATGCATCATTTCCTCACATTTAATTTACAAGAATGTAGTCCTTACATAACATTCATATGTTAACTAATTATGCTAGAAAAAATTTTTGTAATGCCCAAACATCCAACAACACCAACTATAGCCAATAAATCTCCTTATTTTTCTGGTAGTATTAGTCTATCTAGGTTTTGTGAATTGGTGTTTTGCGAATATAATTTCATTATATAAAGCATTCATTTGGGTGTTATAATTCTAAATAATTACAATATACATCCTTGATGTTTTTATGTATTTATTAACATCATCTTAATAAACATCTTCTTAGCTGTTAGTTGTGAACCTATACATGAAAATGAAATTTCAATATTATAAATAAAAATTAATAGGTTAATGGATTCCATATTTTGGGAGTATTTTTCCCTTGGATTTAAATAATGTCTAATACTATTTTAAGAACCATAGTCCTCAATGAAATCATGATTTGTAGCATCTATTCTTCCAATTATTTACAAATTTCCAGTTTGGGTGATTGATTATTCATTAATTTCACCTCTAGCTCCAAACACATCATATTGAATAGTTATTCTCATCCATAACTAATATCAACTTACATTCCCAATTATCATTCATCAATATCATTTGTTCTTCATGCACATTTCTTAATTCTTTTAGAGAAATGTCACTCTCATTTTACTTATTAGTTTGGTCTTCCAGTTATTTTTTTATGAAGATGGTTCCTGACCAGAAGACCAAGGCTCAAGTATTATAATTGAAAACCTTAAAATAGTCTAAAAGAATAAAAAATATTACAATATTTGTAATTAATGGGGATTTGATAAGTGAGATGATCATAATGCCAGCTAATATCTCGATTAACCACCAGATTCTCAAGGCTATCAACAACCATGTCAGTTTCTCGATAGATATGAGTGATGATGTAGTTGATGTCAAGAAGTGTGTGGATACATCCCATCATGTGAGTGTTGATCATCCATGAATGATGTATCACACAATTCAAATTTCATGCACAGTGGTGGCTGAGTCACTCACAATCCAATGGTTTCTCCATCCATTTTTTTTGGAAAAGAAATGACATGAATCATACTCATCGTTTATGATTCCAGAGAAGATTCAATGACACAAATACCATTAAATAAACCAAGGATCTAACCAGCATGATTCCTGATGATTTCACCATAACCCAAAGGGCCCAGGTTTCCTTTGGACGCACCATCTACATTATCTTTGATTCATCTAAGAAGAGTGGTGCACAAAAATACTTTGAATGTGGGATGAGGTTGGTAGTAATTTCCATCAATACAGAGTTATAACTGAATGCCAATGTCGTACACCATGTTGTTGTAGTGTCCCTTTTGGATCAATGAAGCGTCATGTATGGAAATGATAATCTACATTCTCCATGAATCATAATTTAATGTGCAATTATTATGAATAAGTGCATTTCTATCATACCAGATCACATGATGATGCTCTGCATCATCAGAATGGAAAATAATCTTAAAATGCTGAGAATTAACCATCCCCAAACATCTCATTAATTGATATTTGATAGAGTCTGAATCATCCAACTATAGTTAAAAATGTAAAAAATATAACACCAAAGAGCATAAGCAGTGGCACAAGAAAGAAATAGACTATTGGTGCATTCACTGTGTTGGTTGCAGAGACAACATTTAGAACTGTTTTGAATACCATGAAAATGAAGGTGATCATTAGTGGGGATCCTATTGTGATAAATCATGTAGATGAGGGTAAATCATGATGGTTTTATCCATGTTTTGTCAAATATATTTATCCACCCAAAATCCCATAAATAGTTACAAAAATTGTTGTTGTACTAGAAATTTGAATTTTGAATTTACAAAACATTTATCAATGAAATTAATGATTTTTTTTAGGAAGATGATAATTTTTGGAGTAGAGGATATCTTTGATGGAGAGGTTTGTGATATAATGACTTTGGATAAGAGCTTTTCTGGAAATTAATGGAGGTCCAGTCCCATTATCCAATCAAAAATTCAAAGAGGAGTCTCTAGTAACCATCCATTATGATTTATTCATAATGGAGAAAAAAAATTGTTTCATGGAAGGGCAGATAGAAGTGAAAATAAAATCTGAGTTGTCTTTCTCATGGTTTTCAAGAAATATATTTTTAAAAAATCTGGTTGAGTTAGAATTATTATATAAGAGATCCCAAGTGA
The DNA here is from genome assembly GCA_963277665.1 of Viscum album. Lineage (NCBI taxonomy): Eukaryota > Viridiplantae > Streptophyta > Magnoliopsida > Santalales > Viscaceae > Viscum > Viscum album. The sequence goes on from OY728120.1 coordinate 1,149,320,015, forward strand.
GCTTGGCTTGAAGCACCTCATTAAAGTGATTGATATTTTTAATGAAAATTCCACCATTATAAATGTGTTTACAAAAGGTTATCCATGGTATAGAAACATGTTTTCTTTCCACCATGCTTCCTATCCAAAAAAATCAAATATTGATATAAAATTTTTAAATAAGTCCAACATGATACTTTTAGACCATATTTGAGTAGATCATTTTTAATAAAATAGTATATTTAACAAGACATATTCTACCTTCCATAGAATGATATTTTCCCATCCATGAAAAAAGTTGATTTATAACATGATTGGAAATTTCAGATAAATGACACGATTTAGGTCTTCCCTAGAAGATGTGGACACATGGGTATTTAAAAGGAGGAGATCCCTCATTTATTCCTAATTCACTTAGCATGATTCATTTTATATTAGGTGGTAAATTTTTCAAAACAAGATAGAATATTTTTATATCCAATAACTAGTCCAGAAATCTCTTCATAATGAGAAAGATCTTTTTTGATGTTTCAGATGTTTCTTTTATCACCTTGAAGCAAAATAATTACATCATAAACATGTAACAGGTTATTGGGTGTATTCAAATTACACGACACGTGAATGGGAATAGGTAAATTTTGACCAATAAGACAAGTGAGTAAACAAAAAAGATAATCCTCCTCAATAGAGAAAATGATAGTAGAGAGGGGAACCCCCTGCCTTACACATTTAGGGCATTTGAAATATCCTCTGGAGGAACTGTTGGTCATAATGGGAATGGAATCCAAATTGAATATGGTTTTGATAGTTGTAATAAATGCATTAAAAAACAATAAGATTGATGAACTTTAAAAATAAAACTCCAATCCCTTGTATCAAAATATTTTTTAATGTCAAGATTAATGGCAATATAACCTCCTCTGTAGAAATTTTTTAAAGTGTTAAAACACTCTGAAGGTTGAAAAAATTAATTTTCGATGGATATACCCTTGATATATACATATTGATTCTAGGATACTATTTTATCAGTGACAGATGAGAGCCTACTGGACATTATTTTTTGAGGATTATAGAAAGGGTGTTGATGAGAGCAATGTGCCTACACAAATGGATCTGAGAAGAATTTTCAACATTAGGGATTAGATAGAGGAATTGGGCATTTATACCATGGAGTTGAAAACCATTGGTGATAAAAAATAGGACAAGATTGCGAACATCAGATTGAATTATATCCCAATATTGCTACATGAAACCATTATTAAAACCATCAGGTCCAGGAGCACTATCAGGATTTAAACTAAGGACAATATATTTAATTTCATGATCTAAATGATTGTTATGAAGAATGTGGTTGTCTTCATCATTGACCACCATCATAATGTTCTTTTGTAAGAGGTCCTTATTATAATCTGGGCTATTTAAGATACATTCAATGTATGAGACAATATGAATAGCAATGTCATATTCATTGTCTAAAATGTTGTTCCCATATTTTCGAGAGGGATGATGCCAAAAATATATTTGGGATATTTCAAGAGAATTATAGAACATAGTATATTTATCACCATTCGAAATTTATTTAACATTGAAGGATTGAATTCTCATGTTCTCCTTAAAAACGAGTAGGGAATTGATCATTATGTAGGTGTTGATTTCTATATTTGGATCAATGCTAAAGTCAGAGCTAGTATTGTGGTTTTGGAGTTGGTTGAACTCATTCTCAAGGAGTAAGATATACTTCTTGATTTGTTTGTTATGACGGATCACCATCCATTAAGAATCAGTTTAAGAGAATTTATTTTGAAAGAGTAGGAAAATGAAGCATTGTAATGTGTCATACACTACGGGAAAAACTGGGTTTAGCGGCGGTTTTGTGGCAGTGGTTCACAAAACCGCCGCTAAACATTTTCACCGAAAGGTTTTGCGGCAGTTTTAAATAAACCGCCGCGAAATGCGTATTTTTTTCAACAAGCCCGACCCTTCCCCCACCCCGATCATTCCCCCAAACCCCCTCCCTCCCTTCTTCCCCGAACCCCCCCCCCCCCCCCCCGGCGACCCGCAACCCTTGACCCCCACCATCTGGCGACCCCCTACCGTCCGGCGACCCGCGACCTCCGGCGACCCAATGACCTCCATCTCCGACGACCCCGCGACCTCCATCTCCAGCGACCTACTTACTAGGTTCTTACTAGTTATGTTGTTTGTTCAATGATGTGTTATTATAAGACCATGTGGATCTAGAATTAACTTTGAGCTATGCCATGGGATGTGCTAGGTGTTGGGTTGCAAGGCAACCTTGGCTAGTATGTGAAAAAATGGAATTGGAGTAAATTTTTCCCCGCTTTTGGTGACTTTTATTTGGTAATTTCCAATAGACAAGGGCATCAACTATTTGGTCTTAAGAATTTAGGTGTGAGTGGGATATCTTGCCAACACAACACATAATGGACCAAAGGTCACCATAATATGTCTTTAATTTGGATTTACACATATTTTAGGTAAAATACATAGTCTGTAGACTGTGAATGGACATTTAGTAAGGGTAGAGTGCTATAAATTAATAATTGTGATTTTGGTGGTTTTAATTTTTATTTTTCAAATGTTTTTTAATTATGGTATTTTTTGGTTCTCTATGGTATATTGTATTTATGGTTTCTTTTATTAGATATTGTTTGTGTTATTCATCTATAAAGACATCCCACTCAACCAAGGTAATATGCTGGAGAGATTTAGGCAGCCATGAGAAACCCTTGTATTTTCCCTTATACTAGAATATGATGACAATGGTTCTGAAAATGGGTTTACTTTCATTTTATATGAGTTCCTAAAGGTGTTTCTAGAAGAATTTTTTAGTATACATTAGTAATGGGATTTAAAATTAATCATTGATTTGGTGCATGAATCATATACTACTTCTCTTCCCTCATTCAATATGCACCCAATCGAGTTAGGGGAATTAATTATTTGGTTCGATGAATTAGAATCCAAAGTATTTTTTCACCCAAGAATCTCATCATAGTCCAACCAAGGTTGAATTACATAAAGCATGATATATCACTCTGATTTTGTATCAACTATTTGAAGTTGGAAAGGTTTTCTATAAAAAATAGCTCTTTCCAAACATCAGTGACCAAGTTGATCAGATTATGGGGGAAATGTGGTTCAATTATATCAACATTAACTTATGGAATCCTCATTTTAGTGTGAGTGGATTTTGAATTCACAAGAATGATTTATGAAGAAGGTACAACCACTTCAAGTCTAAATTTGTGCCATTAAGGATAAAAAATGATCCTATGATTTTTATGGCCCTTATGAACTATGTGTTTCCTAAGTAAATTGAATACATTATGGTGGTGTAAATGCATGGAATCCTAGTATACTTTTGCATTGAGGTGGAGCATGATTATCATCAAAGAATTGTTTTTGGAACACTTTTGGATGACCATATTAACTACATGTACTCATAGAATAGATTTTGGATTAGAGAGTTCAAATTCATATTGTATCTGGCATAGAATCATTTGGTGTCAGTTGATCCAATGGAAATTAGGGTAGTGAATTTATGGTAATATTTCAGTCATGATTTTGATATCATGGTCTTATTAAAACACAATAGGTATTATAGGGATTTTTTTATAAATTTATCTCTATTTACATAACTAATAAAATAGATTTACCAAAAATGGGTAAGGTTAAAAAAAGAATACATAATTTTATTCTTACATTTATGATCACAATCAGTGGTTGAACACTAACCCATATTTTTGTTAACGTAGACTATAATGTTGTATGTGGTTTATTGTGATGCTTTAGGTATAGGTTCGGGAAGCGTGTTGTGTAAGTTGACCATTTAGTGGCCGATAGATCATCCCACCTCTTACAAAATTAACGGGATTATCCAACCTATATACTAGAGGAATTGGTGGTGATGAATTCATTAAAATCATGGGGTCAATATCAATTCAGTGAGAAATTATTATTCTACTATGAATGAATAATCATGGCATGTATTTTCCTTAAAAATGATCTATGTATAAGGTATTGCTCATTGATCGATTACAATTAGGGATTTGACCTTTTAATTTTCTATATCCTATGTAAGAGAATGATGGTGGACAATACCTTAAGGATAAAAAAGTCCAACCCATTCATTAAATGATTATAGTGATGATTGGAATCCGATGAGTCCTTTTCTGAAATTCACTAAGAATCCAAGGAGAATAGTAGAGCTATATTCATAGTTTGTATTCTATTAACACCACATTTTCTCGAACTAATTCAGTATGAACATCCTAAGGATGAATTAAGAAAATTTTTAAAGTAAAATCTATATTTTGTGGATGTTCTTGATAGGTGTTCAATGACATATGATGAAATTCTATTAATCAAGGGTTATTTCATGATTTAGTTGTCTCTACAAAAGGTTTTTATATAGGATAACCACCAGTATCCATGGTTTGTTTATCTTCGGTCCAGAAATATGTTTTATGATATTTTTCACTAGTTTTGATGGATAATTTTAAGTCGTGATGTAGCTAAAATTGCATCTAGATGTTATAGTTGTCTGTAAATTTAGGATGAGCACTAGAGACCATCAATTATTATTTTGTCACTCCCTAGTCCTACCTAAATGTCAGATTATGTCACTATTTATTGCATTATTAGGTTTCTTCTTTTACCTTAGTGAATTTACACCATTGGATTGTAATCTTATTAACTATTTAAATCAACCCATTTAATCATGATAAAGTATTCGACTATGGTGAAATAATTAAGAAGCATGAACATTCCAGATATTGTGAGACTGTATGGGGTTCAATCAGGTAACGTTTCATATGGGGACAACTGTTTTACCTCAATTTTTTGGATGAACATAAAAATGAAATGGGAATACCGTTGATTCTCAATGTGACATAAAAACATCAAATATATGGAAAAACATTTCATTTTAAAAGTACCCATTTCATTTTCATTTATCAAAAAACATGGAAAAAAATTTCTCTCAAAAACCCCTTTTTAAACAGATGAAAATAGTCATTCCAATTTGATATATCAACTTATAAATTAAGAGAAATTTGGCTAATTATCATAGGCTAGAGATGGAACCACCTACCTCAAAGCTCAAGTCACACATTCCCGTAATGGGATCCACCAACAATATAAACCCAATGATGAAAACGAAGGCCCTAGAATATAATAAATACATTAATATTGATATAAATTAGAAAAGAATGGGTTGATGGAAAGGTAAAACACCAAATACCTCAAGAAAAGACATCCACTGCACCCCAACTAACCAAGGAATGGCCTCCATAATGATATCTCCCAAAAGGATCTAGAAGAATACACAAAGATTCATAAACATAGGCCACCAGATCTGATAATTTTACCCTAGGGTGCCACCATTATCAAGAGAAACGAAGAATCAGAAATATTTTTTACCCAGAGAGATTCTCCCCCAACTATAATAAAAGATCCAATGTTGAATGGATCAATCTAGACGAAGCATAGTCTCCCAAAAAACCCGAGAAGATCTCTAGGTAGGGATCCAAGGGCCTAGAGAAAAGAACTGAAACCATAATAGCCACTCGCCTATTTTAAAAACTACACGAGGGCCATTTGATGATGTGTAATACTATTACCTGCTGTGAAATCCATGGTGTTCTAGTATGTTGAAAAATCCTTCACCTCGAATTAAAAATCCATTATTTTAAAATTTACTATGTGAAACCACTCTTCCCGAGGTGTAAACTTTCACAGCATGAATGCCCTTTCATGACTTGTATCTAGTGATATTAACATGATGTGTAACCTAGTTATACAGTGTGAAAGACATTTGAATCATGTAGAAAAATCTGGTTAAAGATGAAAGTACAACAAATATATGACTTCACTGTTATAGGTATCTTACTAAATAAATGGTTAATAGATGAAAAAACATTAAAATTAACTGGGGGAATTATCATAATGTGTTATCACTGTGTTGGATCTAGTGAGAAGAATATTCATTGGCTTATAAAAAAGTATCAACAACATTGTTCAAATTATGAATCTAAATATGGTAAAAAATATTCCATATTATTTTTATTGATCTATAATATTTATAAGGGAAGGTAATGATTATTAAACATAATCCAATGAGGGGAAGATCTAGAAATGGGAACCCATGCATTGGTATTCTATATTAGTGATTTTGGATGGATGTTATAAATACCGACTGGTATCGTATTTCGAGATATGGAAAATAAAATAAAACATTTAATTGAGATGACCAAGCATGTGAGTATATGAGATGTTCAGGAAAGTTGTAGTATTTTTTGTGAGGGTGTGGAAGTAATCTGAGTGGACCAATGTATCTCATTAATGTAGTGGGGATAGAAATTGATTGAGTAAACATAAATTTGTGATTGACAGTGTTATGATAATTGTGTATCCCGATATTCTTACTACTCCTCAATGAGGTGTTCATGCTGTCTCCTATGGACCAGACTTGTTTGGTTTTTCTGGGCATGCTAAGTAAGCGGTAAATGTGATCAATGAATCATCTTTATTATATTATGCATACTTTATGATCAATGGGTCATCATTATTATATTATGTTTCTACAATCTTACACTATCCTATATTTTGTGTAGGCACATTGTGATATACATGGATAAAACCTGGATCACATTACAGAGGAATACACCTCAGTATGTTAAGGGTTTGAATGAGTTTTTAGATTCTGCGATTTCTAATCGATCCGATGAAGGGAGAATAAGATTTACATGTCCTAAATGTAAATTTAGAACATGGTTGAAGAGAGATGAAGTTTAAGAACATTTCATACTGAAGTAATTCCCTGGTCAATATTTGTGTTGGAATTGGCATGGAGAATCGAACAATACAGAATGACTGAGCACTGATGTTAATCCAAATAATGATGTACCAAGTTCATCGACAATGGAAAATGAAATGAAAAACATCATAAATGATGCATTCATCACTGCAAGACACCACAATCAACATCAAAACATATCAGGATAACCAGAAGAGGGTGCTACAAATTGCAACATGACAAGTGATGTTTTTGAGACTGTAACACAAGTAGATCAAGATTGGAACATATCATTGGATCCTCCTCTTGATTCTGTAGATCCAAATGTAATGGAAAACTTCATTGAGAAAAATGTGTTTCATGATTTAGTTGATGATGGAAATCAAGAGTTGTATAGTGGGTTTTTGAAATATTCAAAGCTTTCATTTCTGCTGAAGTTGTACCATATCAAATGTCTATGTGGAATTACAAATAAGGCAATGTCCATGATATTGGAATTGATTCGTGATGCATTTCCTGAAGCAAAAATCCCAGAATCATTTTATGATATGAAAAAATTTGCTAACAAGATTGGTCTGAATTATATGAAAATACATGTGTGTCCCAATGATTGTATGATTTATTAGGGAGAGGATTCAAGTAGACAGAATTGCAAGAAATGTTCTTCTTATAGAAGGTAGTTAAAGGGTGATGTTGGAAGTCTGACTGAACAAAATTTCATGAAGAATAATAAAATGAACACACCTGAAAAGGTTTTGCGTTACTTTCCTTTGAAGACGCGATTGAAAAGATTATTTATGTCATCAAAAACCGACGAACACATGAAGTGGCATTCTGTAGATAATAACAATGATGGGTTAATGAGACATCCATGAGATTCCCAATCATGGAAGACATTTGATTCATTACATCCTGATTTCTCAGTTGATCCTAGGAATGTTCGATTGGGATTGGCTGCCAATGGATTCAACCCATTTGGGACATTGAGTACAAGTTATAGCATTTGGCCAGTTGTTTTGATCCCTTATAATCTGCATCTATGGATGTGTATGAAACAATCATCTTTTATCATTTCAATGATTATTCATAGAAAACAAATTCCTGGAAATGATATTAATGTATACATGCAGCATTTGATTGAAGAATTGCAGGAGTTATGGAGTAACGGTGTTGAGACATTTGATGTTTCTTCTAAAAAAATGTTCAAAATGCATGCTACTTTACTGTGGACCATTAGTGACTTCCCTGGGATTGGGAATTTATCTGGTTGGAACACTTATACGGGTTTGGATTGTCCCGTTTGTAACTTTAATTTTGAGGCCAAACGGCTACCTCACAGTAGAAAATGGTGCTTCTTATGCCATCGAAGATTTCTTGATGCATCTCACAGATTTCGGCTGAACAAATCAAAATTTAATGGTTTCATTGATCGTAGACCACCTCCAAAGTTGTTAACCAGTTCTTAAATATTGACACAGCTTGAAAATGTTGATACAGAATTTGGGAAGGATCGTCATTTGAATGATAGTGGAAAACGGGTCCGAAATGCATCGTCAAGTGAAATCAGAATGCAACAATGGATAAAAAAAGTATATTCTTTAAACTTTCGTATTGGGAATTTAATTTGTCGCGCCACAATCTTGATGTGATTCATATTGAGAAGAATTTCTATGATAATTTGATTTTCACATTACATAATGAGCATGGAATGTCGAAGGATCATCTTAATGCTCGCAAAGACTTACAAGTAATGAACATAAAACGCGATCTCTGGCCAGATGAGAATGAAAAGTATGATCCGGCCATTTTCGCAATGAAAAATAGAGATAAAGATATGTTCCATTGAATTTTAAATAATGTGAAGGTATTTGATGGGTATTCGAGTAGCATCTCGAGGTGTGTTGACTTGAATAATCGTAAGTTACATGGATTGAAAAGTCACGATTCACATATTTTGTTATAGCAGTTACTACCATTGGCATTGCGTACATTATTACCTGAGAATGTTATTGCTATTGTACTCCAATTATGCACTTTTTTCAGGAAATTATGTGAGAAATTTGTACATCTATTTCAGCTTGACAACCTCCAGGAGATGTTTTTATTGACTCTTTGTGCAATGTAGATGATCTTTCCTCCATCGTTTTTTACTATCATGATGCATTTAACTGTGCATTTGGTTGAAGAAGCTAAATTAGGAGGCCACGTTCATTATTGATGGATGTATCCAATTGAGAGGTATTTTATTTATATTTTTTCTAGTTATGTAAACAATTTTTGACATTTAAATTAATGCATAATATTATTATATTATTTCACAGATATCTTGGGCATTTGAAATCATACGTGAGAAATAAAGCTCAATAAGAAGGCTCTATTGCTGAAGGCTATTTGGCCGAGGAATGTCTTACCTTTTTTTTAGGTATTTAGATGATATTGAGACATGATTTAATTGAGTTGGACATGTTGACAATACATCAACTCAATCTCAAATGCATCAGAAATCAAAAATATTTCCTTCTATTGGTCGATCAGTTGGGAGGACCTCAAATTGGACACTGAGAGAATTTGAATTATTACAGGCACATAGATATGTGCTACAGAATAGTGAAATTGTAGATCAATTTATTGAATATTTGAGGATACAAACAAAGAGACGAATGAGAGGCCGAACACGAAATGAGAAAGATATAACGAAAGTTGTGAATAAAGAGCTTGTAGAATGGTTTGCACGAGGTTTATGTTCATAAATATTGTAATAAATAAGAATATTAGTTTGACACATACAATTTGTAAATCTATTAAATTATATTTCTTTTTTCAGAACATGAATATTGATACTCGAGCAAACTTGTCAGAATATTTGATGTTTCTTGCTAGAGGTCCTATAAAGCAAGTTAGAAAGTTCGACGATTATAATGTGAATGGCATTAGATTTCATACAGTTGATCGATAAGTGGGTTTGAAAACACAAAATAGTTGTATATTTACATTTTCTGAAGTGGGATACTATAGAAGGCTGCATGATATTATTGAATAATGCTACCATGGATATTTTTCTGCTGTTTTATTCAAATGAAAATGGGTCGATATTATCAGAGGTGTTAAAAGAGATTCATTGCAATTTACTTCTGTGAACTTCTCTCGCTTGATGGATGTTGGTGATCATGAAATGCATGATCCATATATCTTATCATCGCAAGAAAAAATTGTATATTATGTGAATGATTTTGTGGATGAATTGTGGAGTGTAGTTACTCATGTAATACAAAGAGATTTGTATGATATGGGTGATGAAGTGGAAGATTTGACCTCTGAAATTGAATGTCATCAACAACAGGAAGTAGAAATATTTATCCATCGTGATATTGAAAATATTAGTCTTGCATGGATGAATGAAGTGGATGAAGCAATGGAGCAGGAAACCGACATGATTGAAGGGGAAAATGATTGTATGTTCAATTATTCATTCATGCATCAACCACTTGTTTCATTTCTACAGTCAATCATTATCATTGTTATATATATATTTTTTGTTAGTAATGGGAATCTATTACCATTTTTAATTTTTTTTTCTGCATAATTTTTTTTGAAATATATATTCTGAACTTAATTTTATTTGATTAAATGACATGAATGCCAAGGAAGAAGCGGTATACTATTTCTTCTAGTTCTGCGATGGATGTCGATCCATCTAGGTCACTCCCCATGACATCTGAGGCACCAACTACCTACACCCCCGCACCATCTCCCCCTACACCATCTCTCACACCATCATAGGGACTCCCATTAGAGGTTGAGTCATCGACTCCCCCTACAGGTGCCTCATCAGTTGGGCGGTGACAGACCCCTTCCAGTTCATCCCGGACACACTGGGGAGTCACAGTCATAGGTATAAATTTTAATTAAATAAATTTATTGCATATTGTTTATACTAATTGTTTTCTCATTGAAGATGACAGAAATTAAACCATGGAAAACACATAAAAATCTCAGATGTTTGGAACTTGAATGGCGAAAAGATAGTCGTGCCATTTTATTCTTATGGGGTCCCTATGGATGATGCTGCGGGGTTACATGGCCAGATTATAGGTCAGTTGGCAGCGGATCCCATTTCCCTTCCCATTTTATATTATGAATGGACACATATGCCTCCAAACTGGAAAAATGATGTTTTCGATTCTCATATAAAGGTAATTTTATTACATTATGGTTTAATTGAATGTCATGTTACTAATATGCTCAAAATGAATTTCTGTATACAGATGTTCTTCCACTTCACAGTTGTTGATGTGATAGCACGGAAGTGGTCTTTGAAAAATCTCGGTAAAAAATGGAATGATTTCAAATAAAGATTGTGGTGTGATGTCAACAATACTTCGTTGAACTTGGAACAAATGTATGAGAAGCAACCTAGTGGGGTACCAAAAGAGAAGTGGAAAGTTTTTGTTGACAGGCATCGTGATGATAAGCGGATGGTATTGAAATATATATTATTATATTATCCTCATTTTACATTAATACATGTATATGAAGAGGAGATGGCATTGGATACATTACTGTTAAATTTCATTTTATTTATTTCAGGATCTCTCACGACAGAATGCATCAAACAGGGTGATGAAAGTCATTACTCACACGGCGGGCACAAAAAGATTTTCTAGATGCTGAATGTCATTGGTAATATTTTAAATAGTTTAAATATTTATAATACAATATTATATATTTAATATATTGAATTCTTGATTTATCTTTGCTTAATGCAGTCACAGAATTTAGGGCACGAAGCCTCCCGGACTGAACTGTGGTTGGATGTTCACAGATAATCAGATGGCTCTTTTGTTAATGAGACTACCAAAGAAGTTGGGGTATGAAGTCAAATTTTTATTATAATAACTTATTATCAGTTCTTACTGTGTTTATATGTTTTGATATTTGATATATATGTAAAAATTAAAAAACTACGGGATGCCAATCCTAGGCAGTCCTACTCAGTCTCCTAGGATGACCCGGTTGCTCAAATCCTTGGGAAGGAGCATCCTGGTAGAGTGCACGGGATGGGTTTGGGACCTGTACCATCTGAGGTCTTTAGCAGGCCATCAGGGATTCCAGCCGCATCTACTCCGGGTTATAGTCATCCCATACCTGAAGATGCTCAGAGGGATATTTCTTCTCTACGAGCCACAATTCAAGACCAAGGGGCTCAGATATCCGCTATGCAGAAAGCGTTGACTGACTTATATCAGCAGATGAGAAGATATTCCCCCAGTGGTAGTGCACCAAGTGGTGGTGAGCAGGTAAATCACAAAAAATCAAAATCATTTGGTTTGCAAACTTTTATTGGTTTTAAGTTTAATTATAAATATGCAACAATATTTAATTTTTAATAAAATGTTCTTACAGGTGGCAGCAGGAGATTGAGGTTGAGAGGGTCACGATGCATCATCGGACCATGAGTAGTATTGTTGATGTGTTGAACAAATATAGGAATGGTTGGTTTGTATATATAACATGTGTCTTGTATGGAACCATTAAAAACTCATTGGTCTTGGAGGAGCTTCAGTGGCTTACCTTGAATGATCACAATAACCTCAGGTGGTAAAGAGAATGATGTGTTTGTTTCATTGGTTAGATGATCTATGGTAATAGGCTCTTTGATGTTTCTGTTGTAAATTCAGCACTGGGAATTGGACTGATTAGGGTGTTGCATGTCCAAACTGCCATGTTTAATGGATATCAAGATCAAGATGGCTCTCTGAGGTGATTTTCATGATCATTAATAGTTTTTATGAGTCACGTAACCACATCACATGAAAAACAATGCAACTCCCTTCCAATGAAGCTTCCCTCCTTTCCAACATTTATTTTATGAACATATTGGGAGGTTATTAGATGACATGTCATATGATAAAAAAGAATAATCAGAGGGGTTTTACAAGATTAATTGGGCTATTTGATGGGTCTTCACATGATTAGGAACAGATCACATGAATTGCATAACCCCTTTGCATGATGTTCCTAGGGTCATGTGATCATGAGAATCATTGAAGTTCACATGGTGCCTGTGACCTAGGAGATTAATCTATATGTATACATGCTAGAATTCTCTTTCTGTTGGTTATATATTAATACCTATTCTTTGGGTATTTCTTTGTTCCTAAAATATACAATGCTCATTTGTCTAGTGTCAAAAAATGTCCCCCCCCCCACAAAAGTGATGTTCGAAGGAACAAGGACACAAATATGAGGTAGGAAATGACTTCATGTGTCTCTTATTCTTTCTCTGGTTAGAATTCAAAACAACTTTTGGTCTTTTATAAGTCTATTCATATTCCTTGAGGTTCCCTATAAATAGGGGGTGAGAGGCTGGTCATTTGAACAGTGACATGAAGCTCCATAGCTCTCAAAACCTCATCTCTCGTGCGATTGTTTTTCAAGACAACTTTGCATGACCTAATCACAAGAACCATACATGAGACCTAATCATGTGACCATGTCACTTGACCTCTTTGTGTGATCACCCTGTCTAAATATCTCACTTAATCAATCCATGAGCTAATCAATGGTAATTTATTTGAACTTTGATGCACACCCTTGGCCATTAGTCTATCTTATGTGATTCAGTTGTCTCTTGAGGAGTTTTTCATGATCTACTAATCTTTATGTGATTCATTTGAACTTCACATGGTAACATGATTATATGTATTAAAAAATCATGTGATCAAAAGATGTTTTATGGGTTATGTGATTTTTGTGACCTAGAATGGATCATGTGGTCCACGTAATGTTTTCCATGTTATGCACTTATTTTGTTTGATTAGCACAACTGATTCTCCCTTAATGGTTACATATCTTCTAATATATTCTCTATTCTCTTTAAATATGTCCTCTATTTCTCAAATGTCTTCTTATGTGGTAGACTGGAGAGACCTTATTTCCTGGAACCATAATGTCAATCATCGATACAAAGAATTTTATAACAATGATGTTTTAAATGTTCTTATTCTGACTGAACATCAACCCATTTAATCATCGTTCCTCCTCCTTATAGGACAAACGACTATTATTGATCCCTCCCCTCTCTTCATTGGCACATTTTGATCCATACACTTTAATCCTTTATGGAATCAAATATTTTCAATGTTGATCATCTCTAAACTATATGTATAAATCCATGTGACCCCCAATCTCTTGTTTCATTTGATGTTATCTTGTGTTTCCTTCTAAATCCATAATTTTAGGTATTTTGTATGCTTTAGGTATTCTTATTGAATTGGATCAACAATTTCATCAACATTAAATGAAAGGGTGTTTAGGAATATTGCGTAGGTGGTGAAAAAATATTCTCCTTATTATAAATATGTTGTATGTGTTGTTTGATGCACAAGTGTAGAAGGGAAGGTAACAATGTATTAGGATGGAACAAAATTAGATTTCCTCATAGATGAGATTCAGGAAAGGTTTTTTAGGGCTGTGTAAGGTCCTCTAGTTTATAATTATTAATCATGTACATCCATGAATTAAATTGAAATTGGTTGTAGAACTTGGAATGATAACCAAGAGGGGTATGTATTAATGTGAAATGATAATATCTTAAATGTTATTTAATGAAATTCCTCAATGATGGTGAATTATATACAACATAATTGGTTCTGGAGATATTATCCAAGTAAGAGTGACTTGAGTAAAATGATGTATATTTTTGGTTGGTGTAATTAAATTCGTGTTATTACTTGGTGCTTTAGTTGGGTTTCATTCCAATGATGTTTATATACTGTTAATTAGGTTTGGCATAATGCTAACCATTTCTTTGGCATGCTATTTAGGTTGGCTATTTTTTAACCATGTTGATCACTATATAATAAGTTGTATAAGATGCCAACTATCATTCTTATTGGTATATGGGTTGGGTGTGATTCCAACCAAATTTTTGTGGTTATGTAGGTTATACATGATTCTGAAAATTTATCTTGGTTTTTACATAGATTGGGCTTAATTAAAATATTCCTATGACTTCTTATATGGGTTGGGTGCAATTAAAACTTATGTTCTTGTTAGTTACATGGGTTGAATGTAATTCCAACTATTGTTATTATTTATTATATGGGTTGGGTGTAATGTTAACCATTGTTATCTTCATGTATATATGTTGGGTGGAACACCAAACCTTCTCTTCTTTGATAGTTGTGTTGGGTGTGATTAAAACCATGAATGTTTTTAGTGCATGTGTTGGTAGTGATGTTAACCATGTTGGGTGTAACACCAAACCTTCTCTTCGTTGATAGTTGTGCATGCTATTCATCATTATGAGGAGACATATATTTTTTAGTTTATCATGTACCATAAAAAATAATTCCATAGTGTGTTTATTAGTTGATGGTTTCTAGGAACCAAAACTATTTTTCTAGCCCATGGTGAGGTAGAAATTGGCCTATGAAATATTTTTAAGCTTGGGGGAATACTTCTATTAGTGGAAACATATGATGAATTCCATCCTGTTGAGAATGTTTGGCATGATAAATGGTTTCTTGTTTGGTTTGTTTTTCAGTGTAGTGGTGCAGTATAAGCAGAAATACTATTTTTTCAGGTCAGCATTTCGGGGCGGTTTTAACCGCCGCTAATGTTTTACTACTTATACATTTAGAAGCGGTTTAAACTGCCGCTACATGCAATCTTCAATACACTTAGAGGCGGTTAAAACCGCCACGAAATCATGTCGGAATTAGCGGTGGTTTTAACTGCTGCTAAGTAGGCGCATGGCACACCTGAATTTCGCGGCGATTATAGCCACCGCTAATTAAATATCCCTTAAAACCGCCGATAAATTTACCAAAAACCGCCGCAAATTGAGGTACTACGACTCTTTTCTTTGACCGCCACGAAATGCATTAAACCGCCGCTAATAGATTGCCAACACCAAGTTTAGCGATAGTTTTTGTAAACCGCCGCCAAACTATATAGCGGCAGTTTAAACCACCGATATATAAAAAAAACGCCATTAATATGTGGTTTTCCTATAGTGATAGAATGACAAAAGATGTAATTATGTTAGTTCATTCAATGTTAGTGAACAAACCATTATTATATCTAAAAGGATGATGACTTTTTACAGTGACGGTAGAGAGAATAACCAGAATAGGATGGTGATCAAAGTGGATCTTATGTTGTTTGTTTCTAGTGATGCAGTGCCAAAAATCTGAAGTAGGAACATTCGTGGAGGCTCTATCCAATTCTGAGGAAAACATCCAGTTTTAATTCATCCATTACCAAGTGTATTTGGCACCCGTAAGACTTATATCAATGAGATTGTTGTCTTCAATAGTGGATTTGAATTCTCTCATGTAGATCGTAGCATGTGAGGGACCAATTTTCACATTTTACATGAGAATAGCTTTAAAATATATAATAATTAACCTAGGTGTTTTTATGATTGTAGCTAGAGAAGTAATATCATGCAAGAGGGGCCTTCTATCTTGGTATCTATTCTTGGGATAAACAAAAAGGAAAAAATTAGAAGTGACCTCGATGAAAAAATAAAATTGAAGGCTTTCTCCGAGATGATAAAAATATAAATATTCTGAATTGAATAATGAGAAATGATCTATAATGAATCAACTAAGGAGGAGTTTTTGGTTGCCCCAGTAAATGAGTTTCCATGTTGACATATGTGAAGAAACATGGAGGAGAAATTTTCTTTTTGTTCAGCAAAAGAATATAACATAGGGATATGAGAATTAACCAGTCATTCTAACATAGAATGTGTGTTAGAGTTATCAATACCCCACCAATTCTAGAAAATAATTTTCATTAATGCCTAAAATTAGAGATAGAAACCCTTTTTGTGTTTATCTAATCCTTGTTCCTAGAATATCTTATGATCTTCTAGGTTGTATTTGGCCTCTTTTTCTTTTCCAGAAATTTTTTGAAGCATTAGAAGGGTCATTTGAACTATCAGTTTTAATTCTACCCTTAACATGTGAAACCATAGTTCTTTTATCGGAATTATGTTAATCATCATGTTTACTATTCAGTTTCCCACTGTTTACAAGAAAAATACAAGGAATAGTTGATTGAGAAAGAACTGATGACTTACTGTCAATGTGTAAAGATGACATACCAGAAGCAGATTCAGTAGAAAATCCATGCTTAAAGGTACATGAGTAGTTATTAGACTTCTATTCAGATACTTAGGAAATAAATTTGTGATCTCCAAGTCCCTATGGATTTGTTGCAAAACCTGTTGAGTTGAAGCACTAGTTATACCCAGCAGGACCGAGTCTTCCATATCAAATGGTCCATCCTTAGGGAGAGATGATTATAAAGCATCAAAAGGCTCAGATATCATGATAAGGGCAATATCCTTTCCAAATATCTATTCTCAGAATCTAGTAAACATTCCATTTCTGAGGTCATCACCCAATTGGGGTTTCAATTGAATCTGCCTAGGATCTGTCATAGTGTTATTCTTCGACACAAGAATTAGGACCACCTGATTTTCATGAGAGTCTTTAGTGGGGTTTAAAGGATATGCTCTGGGATTCTTTCCCAGACCCAAGAATGGGAGAAATTGGTTGCATGATGGGGTCTTTTTTTAGTGTTCTATTCCTACATTAATTAGTACACTACCCAGATTCCCAGAATCATTATCATTGGGGTTGCCTTCATAGATAATATATATTGTGTTCATGGGAGTTTCACCTGAGGTCGATGGATTAATAGATTCAAAAATAGTGGGTTGTGAGGATACCTCACCATCTTCATTCATTCTATAATATATTTCCTTTTTTTATATACCTTCATAACTATGGATTCGAGTTCATTAAAGAGGTTTTGATAGTTTTTTTCTTCCTCTTCCACAATTTTAGCAGATGATGTATTAGAAGTGTTCATTGTATTTTTTGGTTTATTAGTCATCATCAACCATACCTCATTCATATTTTTTTTATGATTTTTGAATATCCATGATGGGTGGATTACAATTTTTATTATTTTTCATTTCCATCCATTCTTTCTACAGTGGTTGGACAACTTGTTTCATAATCACCCAACAGTTTTCTATGGTATGGCCAATAAGTTTGCATATTTCACAAAATGTTGGTGTTTTTCATATTCTATACTAATTTATGTTTTATAATCTTTGGCATTGAAGATTATTGATTTAGGAAGAGGGAAAACAATATTTTCCTCTATAATGACCCTCACAATGTATCCCAAATTGGCAATAGTGTTCTTTGGTCAATTTCCAGGGGTAGTCCAATACAAGAAACAATATCACTTACGATAACAGGGTGCCAAAAATACGATTTTAGTACATTTAATATAACCCATACCTATTCCATTTTATTCATATGGGTTTGGGGATTAATGGGAAAAAATCCCATTCAGAAATCCTAAGTGATTCATGGTTATATTGGATGTTAATTAATTTCCATACTCTGTCATGATCTGATTGAGAATTGAATAAAATCTGAAAGTACATGTGGCCAATAGGAACCAATTTCCAATTCAATAGAAACCCAAATTTATCCATTCTATTACTTAAATCAATTATATTCCTCAGGAGATCACCTTTCAAGTAAGATACGTGACCCATGATGATGAATTTTCAAATCATCACACGTTGTTAATGTGCCTCGTCCATGGCATCAACATCTTATTTAAGTTGTAATTTTTCAACATGATGAACTATGATGCTTATAAAAATATGTCTTTCTAATCCTACAAATATATTATTCATATTTTCATTGAGTTTAGACCGTATATCTCTATCATCATCACTAATTGATCATGATTTTTTAGAAGAGAAATAATAAGAAGAATTATTAAATGTTGTGACTTATTGATTACCTTCACATCAATGTGTCTCTCCATTAGCAATAAAATTATTCTTCAAATTCATTATCTGTTTCTTATTCCTATTCTTATGATTCTTCGTATATATCCCCATTTATGGTTTCTCACTAATTTATTGAAATTGGAACATCAAAAAGACTCCCTTGTATATTTTATTGGGAACCTCACTCTTATAGAAAATGAAGTACCCAGATCTACGTGAAATCATTGAGAGGGGGATGTGTGAATCAATAATCCCTTTAAACATTTTACCAATTGAATATTTTTAATTAAACATCTACGGGTTGTTAATGACTCAATCTAATCTTCTAGTGTCTCCTAGCCTTACCTCTAAAAATGATGTATATATAATTGAACCAGAGACAATGATTTACAATGTTCGGTTGAATGACCTAACCCATGCTATGTTGGTAAATGTACCTTACATAAATTATCTAGTATCATTAGATGAATAATATCAATGTTAGATATAGAGTCATACTATATCTCCCATTAGTCCAATAAGAGGTTCTTTATACAGAATCTCATAGTGTTGCCATATTCTCACAGAAGTATTTTACTCGTAAGTCTCACATTATAGTTCTTGTTCTTAAATAAAAAGAGAGTATAACTACATGATGATTTTTATTCACTAATGATTGATATTAGGAACTTCCCCCATGATATTTCTAAATAAAACTTTCTCAAGTATCATTTCATGATTCTTCTATATCCCTGGGTAGGATCAGTTGGCCTCGCTCAATGATACTGATCAATTTTGTTGTGTAGTTTCCTTAGTGCAACAATGTTCGAACAATTCATCTATCTTTTGATGAAGACACGACCTAACTTATATGTGTGAATATGGTGCACAAAACATTGATGAGAATATTAATAGGAAAGAATGATCTTGTATTATGTCAGCTCTATATGCCTTCTTGGATTCTCTAAAAATGTCAACTCGGATATAAGATCATCTATAATTCATCCCAGCTATAGTTTCAATGCAAATTTAGTTCATGAGTGCGTTATATGGAATTAAAAACCACATTCTTTGGGTACGACAGTTGACTTATCATTCATTCATGTCATTATGCATGATTGAATTCCTGTTTAATATGTTTCTTTTCAACCAAAACACACACCATTTTTTATCTATATATTCGGTTCAATGATTGTTTCTCATACATTTACACAGGCCTTTCCCACATTGTTTTTTCTTCCAAAATATTCACACAAAATTCATTCTTATTTGGTTATTTCCATAAACGAAGACTTATTGTTTAGTTTGAGTTCAATTTATGTGTGTTATGAATGTGCATGCACATCCTTGTTGATGCTTATCACATTTCTCTTTGTACACAAAAATAAGGATGATTCAAATCATTCATATGAATTCTGGAAAACTTGTACTTATCTTTTTATCTTCATTAATATAATTAAATCATACAAAATTTCCACTCTTATTCATTGTTTTAAATTCACGAAAAATCATGGATTTCATCAACAAAAGAACATGTGTGCATGCAAACACGTTTTTACCATTATCTTCCAATCTTCTTATTCACATAACATGTACACCTACAAAATAATATACCATCAATGTGTAAAAAAGAGTGTGATATTATTCTATTCATGAATCTGATGGTTCACATATCTTGTATTTCATGGAAGAGGTACATATGCCTTCTTTGTACTGGATATGCGATCCTTCTTCGCATCGTGTGTGCAGATCACCCTCTCTCCTCACGAATCTCTATAAGGGTGTTTAACACACATGTTGTGCATCCACGGGTCTCCTCCACACTATTGGTATGGTTTATGGAACTACCTTCATCACATGTCTCATACGAGAGTTCTTGGAACTTATCGAAGGCCTTCCGGATTCATTGATTCTTGTATAGAGGGAAGAATATGGAATTATTTATTTCTCTGAAATACGATCACCTAAAATGATGAGAATGGAGGTTCTATTTCTCGTTTTTTGGGAATTACATTTTATTGTTGATGATGAGATATTTTTCTCTTTCAAATTCATCATGATATTCAAGGAGGATCAATCCTTTTAATTCTTGATATCTTTGGAATTCTTCTAACTCTATACCACAGGTAAAAGATATACTCATAGTCTTGAGATATTTATTATTAATGTGGACTTCTTCTTTTTGTTGTTATCCTCATATTCATGTTCATTAAAATCATCTCCTTTATCATTGAATGTCCAGTGCGGCATCTGCAACTTCATTTTTATAATGCTCCGAGCCTGATCTTCCGTACTCGGTGCTTCAATATGCTGTGTAATTTTTTTCATATAATATTAAATGAAAAATAACACAAAAATTTAAACAAATGAGTATATTTTACCATTCTAGGTTCTAGAGAAAATATACATGCTAAAAAAAATTATAGATACAGAATAAATTAAAACTAAGTGAATGATCAACTTCCCATCTGCGCGTGTTATAACAAAGATGACCAAATCTAGATTTCATGGAAACCTATGATAAACATTTCGAAAATGTAGGGTGATCACAAAAGGATCCCAGTAAAGGGTTTTTAAATACATCGATAAATCACTTGGAAAAATATCACTTTGATAATACATTTGAAATATGCAGTTTTAAATACATTTGTTAAATAATGCATTGAAAAATAATTATACTTCGAAAACACTTTTAAATTAATCTAGAGATTGGATTTGAAATATTATGCAAGCCCTTTAAAAAACCAACTTAGGCCACTCGTAACATTGAAGGCTATCTTGGGCCTACCCACATAAAAGATGGATTAACTATCCAATTCACTATCATATTTACAAAGTTTCAGTTCTGGTTTTTATAAATCATTTTTTAGCTTGAATTATATATATATATAATTTTCACTGGTGTTTTAGTTTCGAAAATATATTCATAATCAGGATTGGAAAAAATGAATAATAATATTTACAAAGATATTATATATTCGACATTTTATGATCAGATCTCATGATACATGAATTTTCATAAATATATGAGAGTAAAATAAACATCCACATAGATAACTGCGTGATATGCAAAAAAATTTCAAAGTTGTATATATATATACTTTTAAAAGTAATATAATTGATTATTTTTAGATCAACAAAAATATCGATGACTTATTTGCATGATTTAATAACTCAAATAATTCATATGATTTCAAATAATAGTTTAGTAAATATATAATCATTATCAGGAATAGAAGATTATAAATTATATATTTTAAACTCAACATTTTATTCAAGAGTAAAATTATAAACATAAACATATACAAGACAACATAAAAAAATAAGGTGACTGTAAACATTTCATCCCATTCCATTAAAAATCTATTTTTGTAAAGTTTAATCAATGTTCAAGAGTGTGTTCATATACCTATATATGCATATGCATGTATAAAGATTCATTAAGAGTCATTGATATATGGCCATAATAATGATGCACGTATTAATTCACGGTGATCAGTAAATTAAATTGATATAATTTCATGAGTAAATAGTTTCTTCATATTTTGGAATAAATAATAAAAGTATATTATAATAACAAATTTTGTTTATTCTTTTAATATATATAAATTAAATCTCTTACAAATTATAGGATTGAAAATCATAAAATATTTTTAAAAATTTTATCCTGTTTAAAAATGGATCTTATTAAAAGAATTGAAAATAAATTATAAATATATCCTTAAAAAATAAATATACTAATCATATGTTTTCAAATGATTAAACAAACTATACTACAAAAAGTTATTCCAAAAAAATGAAGACTCATAAGTGTTTAAAAATAATAATAATTGATTCCTTTGCACAAAATAAATAAAATTTGGAAGAACATGATGACCGATGGAGTTAAACTCCATCAAGATGAACTATAAAATTTAAGTTCATTTATAAAATAAGTAATTGAAAGAAACAAATAATTTTACGTACTAAAATTATAATCCTTTGCTCGTTATTTGTAGATGTGGACTTATTTTTCTTCTTATTACACTGCATCAAATGAAACTATATCCTTTGCATCACTTTTCTCAACGAAATAAAATAGAATAAACATAAAAGCATCACTGCCTTATGCCTCGATAGACAGTGTAGTGTAGAGGCCAACCGATACACTAATATTTAATACCCAATCTTACTATACAATTAATAATATTTTATTTCAACTTGCATTGATATATACATATTATAGAATCATACAAAAACAAAGTAATTCTATTTTTTCGAATCTGAATGAAATTAATACTGACATGACATAAGGATAGAAACCACAATATTCGGTACAATCAGTTAAACCTGAATATGTGGTTATCGTTCCTTGATTGTTGAACATGACAAAATTTCACTATACTTTTGATAAAATGAATGACAAAAAAAATGTTAGACTATTGAATTTTATATTCATCTAATTCCAGAAAATATACAAAATTCACTGAAATCATTTACAAAATTGATATATGATTGAAATATATCATGCAATAAACTACCGATATTGGTATGTAGATGTCAATTTTCAGAATAAATCGGATAAAAAACCAGAAAAAAAACAAAAAGATGACGATAGGAAGACAATTAGGAAATCAGAAACATAAATACCAGATTTGCAGATGATTCAGACCCCTAAACAATATACACTACAGGTTTGCAGATAGAGTTCTGATTAATAAAAATAGACAAAACAACCTCAATGAAAATTGAAACCATAACCGAGAATTAGATCTTTTTTTCATCCATTCTATGTTCAGGCCTTCTCCCTCGGCTCGCGAAGCACAACCTCATCTCACACCGAGGACCAACTTGGATCCACATTGATCACAACCCCTAAAGAAGAACAATTCTCGACATAGATTGGTTGGACTCATTACAGTGGCACCACATCTTTTAGATGAACATCAAATGAACCAGCGACACTGTGCTCGACTTCTCTTCTCTTCAAAGAACACACAATGACTTCGGCCTTCTACACCTCTTGTCCCAAAACCCTAACCCGTGTTTTCCATTTTTAACATTTCATTTGTATTTTTTTAATTCATTTCTCTAAAATCGTTTATCATTTTTATTTATATATTAAAATAAAACAATTGCCTTGATATATATATTATTTCATTATATATATATATATATATCAATATTATTTTTTTTAATTTCATGTTATTATTTGAATTTTTTATTTAATCCATAATTAACATTGTTTCAAAACAAACAAATTTTATAAACATTTATATTTAAAACATTTATATGATAACATTATTAGTAATTTTAAAAAAATTATTTATTATTATTAAATTAACATGAGTATTTATATAAACATTAACGTTATGATTCATAAATTATAATATATATATGTTTAAATAATAACATTCAAATTAATTTCTCTTAAATATTTTTATCTATTTATTAACACATTATATTTACTTCTTTATTTAAAAACAAATGATTTATATTTTTAATAAATCATTATAATTTAATCTCTTTTATAAAAAATTTTTATATATAATTTTAAAATGATTTTACAGTTATAAAACTAATTTGTAAATATAAACTATAATGAATATAATTTTATGTATCTTTTAAAGAAAATATGTTATGTTTAATATTAACTATTATTATCTTTATTTATTAAAATATCTTTCCAAGATACATAATTAAAGTAAAATTAATTTATATTATTTCAATATGATGAAAAATAATATAAATAAAAGTAAAAAATATTTAGTTATAATTAAATGAAATAAAATTGTTTTGAGAAAATAATTTATAGCATTATTAAATTAAAATAAAAAATCAATAATTAATTTATTAAAATATCTGGTTTGTTACATTAGCCCCCCCCCTAAAATGAATTCTTCCCTCGGAATTCTTTCGTCGTACTTAAAAAAATTATGAATTTTTATCTTTAGAATTAAAGAAACACTAAGTGGACTTAAAAAACTAAAGAAAATTCAAAAGCATATATGTTTTTTTTCAAGATATCATGTCTAATCTCCAATATTGTCTAGACCCTTCCTCTGATACCAATTATAACACCCTGAGCCCGCTATTCCAGACTCGGTGCTTCAAAATGCTATGTAAATTTTTTCTTCTGATAAAATTAACTGAACAATTACACAACACTTTAAACAAATGAGGATATTTTACTGGTCTAGGTTTTTGAGAAAATATATATATAGAAAAACATCAGAGTTACATAATAAATTAAAACAAAATGACAGATCTTCTCTACTTCTGTGCACTACAACAAAGGTGACCAACTATGGATTTTAAGGCAACCTGTGAAAAACATTTCGAAATTGTAGGGTGAGAACAAAAGGTGCCCAGTAAGGGGTTTTGAAAAAAAATTGATATATCCCTTTGAAGAATATCACTTTGATAATACATTTGAAATATTCAGTTTTTAATAAATTTGAAAAATAATGCATTGATAAATAATTATACTTTGAAAACACTTTTAAATTAATATGGTGATTCAATTGATAATATTATGTAAGATCATTAAAACAAAAATAGCTACGTCCACTCATTACATAGAAGGAAATCATTAGACTACCCTTTTAAGGGATAGATTCACTATCCAATTCCCTATCATATTTACAATGTTTGAGTACCGGTTTTTTAAACCATTTTAGTATTTTCATTCCTTATATACATATAATTTTTACTGGTCTTTTAGTTTTGAAAATATATTCATAATAATGATTGGAACAATTCAATAATAATATATACAAAAACATTATATTTTTGAATTTGTATGATCAGATCTAATTATACAAGATTTTTCATAAACACATGGAAGTTAAATCAACTTTTACAAAGATAATTATGTGATCCGCACAAAAAATATTAAAGAAGTATATGTTTTAAAAAAAATGTAATATAATTGATTATTTATAGATCAATAAAATTATAGATGACTTCTTGTCATGATTTAATTACTCAATCCATTAATATGATTCCAAATCATAGTTTAGTAAATAAATAATCATTATCATGCATATAATATTTTAAATGATGTATTTTAAACGCAACATTTCATTCAAGAGTAAAATTATAAACATACACATATACAAGACATTATAAAATTATTGCATTAAAAATCCATTTTTGTATTGTATAATCAATGTTCTTGAGTGTGTGCATATACCAGTATATGCATATGCATGTATGAAGTATCATGAACAATCATTGATATATGGCCATAATCATGATGCAAGTATTAAATGCATGGAGATCAGTAAATTAAATTGATATAATTTCATGAATAAATATTTTCTATATATTTTTCAATAAATAATAAAACTAAATTATTATAAAATATTTGTTTATTCTTCTAATATATGTCAATTAAATCTCTTAAAAATTATCGGATTGAAAATATTAAAATATTTTTAAAAAAAATATCCTTTATATAAAATGGCTCTAATTAAATAAAATTGAAAATAAATAATAAATATATCCCCAAAATAATAAAAATAAATATCATTTGTTTTCAAATGGTTAAACAAACTATAATACAAAATTTTCATCAAAAAAATGATGACAGATTTGTGTTTAAAAATAATAATAATTGATTCCTTTTGAACAAAATAAATAAAAGTTGGAATAACAGGATGTCTGATGGAGTAGAACCCCATCATAATCAACTATAAAATTAATGGTCATTAAGAAAATAAGTAATTGAAAAAATAGATTTCACAAAATAAAAATAAAATCTCATACTCACTATTTGCGGGCGAAGACTTGTTTTTCTTCCTATTACACTGCATAAAATGATATTACCGCATTTCCCACACTTTTCTCAGCAAAATAAAATGGAATAAACAGTACATCATCACTTCATTAGGCCTCGATAGTAAATGTAGTGTGGAGGCCAATTGATACACTAATAGATTGTACCCAATATTATTGTACAATTATACATATTTTATTTCAACTGGAATATATATATATATATTATAGAGTCATACAACACCAAAGTAATGAGATTTGTTCTTATCTGAATGAAATTAATTCAAACATGAATAAGATTGAAACAACAATAATTATAAGAATTTGTAAAACTGAATATGTGGTTTATGTTCCATTATTGTTGAACACGCATAAATTGCACTATATATTTATTTCAATGATTGACAAAGTGAAATAAAATTATAGTATACTGAATATTATTTTCATCTGATTCCATAAAACAGAACAAATTCACCAATAACGTTGACAAAATTGATATATGATCTAAAAACATCACACAACAAACTACCCATATTTGTCTGTAGATGTCAATTTGCTGAAGAAATCAGATTAAAAGCCATCAAAACAACAAAAAGATGATGATAGGAAGACAATTAAGAAATCGGAAACATAAATACCATATTTTAAAAATATTAGGATTCCTAATCAATATGCACTATATGTTTGCAGATTGAGTTCAGATAAAAAAATCATGATAAACCTTCCTCAATGAAAATTGAAACCCTAACCGTGAATTAGATCTTTTTTTCCTCCAATCTGAGTTTAGACCTTCCCCTTCGGCTCGCGACACACAGCCTCATCTCACACTGAGGACCTTCTTGGATCCACATCAACCAAAACCCCTCAAAGAAGAAGAACGCTCTACATAGACCGGTTGGACTCCATATAGTGGCATGACGTCTCCTGGATGAACATCTAATAAACCCGACGTCGCTGCGCTCGACATGTCATCTCTTAAATGAACACACCCTGGCCTTGGCCTCCTCCACTGCTTGTCCCAAAACCCTAACCTTTGTTTTCCATTTTTAACATTCCATTTGTTTTTTAATTCATTTATCTAAAATTGTTTATAATTTTTTTATTTATTAAAATAAAATAGTTGTCTTAATATATAATATTTCTTTATATAAATATATATATATATATATTCATTATTTTTAATTTAATGTTATTATTGTAATTATTTATTTAATCCACAATTAACATATTTTCAAATTCAACCAAATTTTATAAATTTTTATATTTAAAACATTTATATGATAACATTATTAGTCATTTTAAAAAAATGATTTATTGTTTTTAATGTAATATGAGTATTTATATAAACATTGACATTATGAATAATAAGTTAATATATATATATATATAAACTTCTAAATAAATTGGAATTAAATATAATAATCTTTTTATTAAAACATTATATTTACTTATGTATTTAAAAAAAATGATTTATTTTTTAAATACATCATTCTAATTTAATACCTTATATAAAAATTTGTCATATATCATTTTAAAAAGAATTTACAATGATAAAAATAATTCTTAAATATAAACTATAATGAAAATAATTTATGTTACATTTTAAAAAAATATGTTATGTTTAATATATAATATTATTATGTTTATTTGTTAAAATATCTTTTCAAGATACTTCATAAATGTAAAATTAATATATATTATTTCAATATGATGAAAAATAATATAAATAAAAATAAACAAATTTAATTATTATTAAATAAAATCCCATTGTTTTATAATAATATTTTATACCATTATTTATTTTAAATTATAATTCATTAATTAATTTATTAAAATATCTTGGTTGATATAGTTTTCTCTTAGTTTACATGTGTTCTCCATATTTTTTTCATTCATGAGAATGTAATTTCATGAATGATCTCATTATGTCCAGAAAACCCCCATGCATTAGGTTATATCGACAATAGTGGTTCGAGGTCGATCATGGAGGCTCAACGGGGGCAGTGACATACTGATAGGAATTTACTGGTTTGGGTGAACGAATAATGAAGATGACAATATAGTAGCTCTGTGAGCATTAGATCTGAACTATTCGGACTGTCACAATATGTCCACGTTGTGAAAATAGATCAATGGTTCCAATCATATTTGAATAGATCAGATAGTGTGGTTTTCTTATGTGTTTTTTAAAATATGAACAATACCCATTGATTTTTCCCACATCAAAACCACTATAATATTCTCCATTCTATATAATGCTCAGTGCTCTTTACTCAGCTTAGAAATTATCCACCTCCCTCCCTAGTACCACCAGAACAAGTTCATTGAGAGTGCATATTCCCCCTACCATCGCGACCCTTGACTAATACTATGCACTTTATTATCCTCATGAACTCCAATGGGCATACACATGGCCCACTGAAGCCTATTGTGGGTAGACCTTGCTGGCCTCCCTTAGGTGTTGTCAACCCAGTGACCTGCAAGTGTCTTGAGGATGAGGCTGATAGATAGCTTTCATGGTTGGACCATACTTTTTTATGTGGACTATTTAAAAATTCACAGAAATAACTATTGTTCAAAACAATATCATGTTCATGGCAATGTTTCACATCGTACATTTCAAACCAATGCATGTATTCTAATTAGATCTTCTTTTATTCCTTTCAGAACATGAATTCCAAATCACTTTACTCATCTTCCTTCATCCGACCAAGTATGGATATCTTCTCTAACACCTTATTCATTGAAACAAAATGAAGGGAATCATTATATTACACATTGTCTTCTCTTTAAAACTAGTCTTGGACCATTACAATCAAAAAAACACATCATATTACTTTTTCACCAACTTCATCAATTTATAATCTATTGGATGGATTGTACAAATTCACCATGTCATTGACCTTCACCAAATGTTGTTACAATGTGTGTTATTTTTTGACACATGTCTTGGAACATTGGATGAGTTCAACAATTGAATTATTTTACATAGTGAAATACTGGGCATGAAAATGATGACATCTAATATGAAATCTAATGTCATTCGATGATTAGTTATTCTCTAAATAATATTAGTTTTCTGGAAAAAAAAACACCACAGTCAAAGTGGGATCTTCACTTATTTAATAACATTACATTAATAATCACCACATCAACAATCTTCGCCACTTCATTCATTAACATTCCATATACATATTGAAAATTATTGACAACAAATTAAACATTATTCCCACCAATGTCAATATACATTTGGGATATACATAATATTTATTGCTGTCCATCTGTGTAATGGAGTAATTTTTGTGACCAATATCCATTATATATGAATAAAAAATCCATCTATTTATTTGATAACTTATCATTATTAATAATACATGATGAATACTAAAAAAATACAACATATAACGACCATATTCTTCTATTACATTAATACATTATTTAATGACATAAAATTACACTTTATACAACCAGAATAATCTACAATTTTAATTTATTGGGAAATTAGGTACATTAAATAACATCATAAAACATGAAATACAACATCATTTTTCAAAACGTCTATTAAATGGAAACATCATTCCTTTATAATTAATGATTTCATGGAATAACCTCATGACATACATAAGAATGGGGTGAGCTATAATGCATAGTAATGAAATAAATATGGAATAATATGAGGAATACCATAATTATTCTACAACATGAATATCAATGGATTATAAATGAATAATGAACACAAAGGTACACTATAGGATTATAATCATAACATTGAAATGTAAAAAAACTTAAAACATTACATCATAGGTCAATGGAAAACTTCCAAGACATCATGGGTGAAAATGACCCCTAAAGGAATCTCGTAAAATCCTATCCCAACATAACATATCATGATACTAAGCATTACCCAATGGGTTTTATAACTATATTATAATTGGAAAACATGCGACATTCATTTCTTTCTAACGCTTATGTGTGCGACATAGATCCTCGGGCTTCAATTCATTCATACTAATAATTTATTCCAGTATCAATGGGTGTGGAATAAAAATATTATTGAAAGAAATAAAAATTTATATGTGTATAAAAATTTAGCATCTGTTATATAGGAATTGGTATGGTATTCACTACATGAGGATTTTGGCATGGAAAATCATTGTGCAATTTAGGCAGCATAACGGTGTGGCATAAAAATTCATAAAAAGGGATGATGAGAGAGGAATGGATATTTCATCATATATACATGAAATGTAATGTAATATATAAATAGAAATACTACTTCCGACACAACGAATTTTGAAATATAAGGCGCAACATATTGAATAAACAAGATGAAATAGGAGAAATTGAATAACTCTTACAAAATTTTGGCATGGTAACATGTGTACATAGGAGAGATTATTGAGAGATAATGTGGTATATAATTAGTAAAAAACAATATGTGATGTGTGGGGGGAGGTGGGAAAACATAACCCAACATTTTTAAATGAAAATAAAAGAGTGTGACAATATAATAAAGCTTCGATAAGAAGAAGAATAGAAGGTACCCTTACATGAGTGTGTGTCTTCAAAAACATGAAGAAAGGATTCATGAGAGATTGGGGAGCCTTTTGGAGGTTTCTAGAGATGCGATGAAAGAATAATTATGTGATACAATTATTTTTACTGAAGTGAAGTGGGAGATTATTTTGGTTTATATAAGAAATAAGAGTGGAATTCTGTTATATTTCAAGAACATTGGTTTTGGAATCTATATAATTAAATATTAAAAACCATAAACCATACAATTGTTTTAGACCATGTTTTTTGAAAAAATATGCACATAAAACATAATTATATAATTATATGGGCCAAAGATATTAAAATATATTCCCAACTTCTGTGTAGGTGTCACAAAATTAAAAAATTAAGCCTCAAATCATAAAACATATTATACATTTTGGAGGATTCACTAATGATTTATAATATAAGAAAAAAAAATCTAAAATCATATTTTTTAAAGGTAAAAATTGTATTTGTCCTATGATCCCTTTTAATGTGTTTCTTATTTCCGTATTAGTTTATTAGGATGTCATAAAACACACTACATATTTATATGGGATTTAATTATTCCCAAAATATTGACTATATCAGAAAATTATTAATAATTCACTATTATATAACTTCGACATCATGATTCCAAAAATAATATTCATTATATCTCAAATAATTTTTAAATCGATTAAATTTGAACATTTAAAATAAAAACCTATATATATTGAAAATTGATTGGTTTTGACAAACTTGTTTTTAAAAATTAATTAATGTTTCATTTGGCCACATAAAAATTATATAATAATATATATTTAATAAAAATAGTTTTACATAATATTTTATTGAATTCATATTTATTAATTCCTGAAAATATATTTCGTAATACGTTTGGAATATTAACTAAAAAATAAAAAATTATCTTTCATACTAATAATAAAATTTATTTATACTGATTATTCTATATTTTAATAATGTGCATTAACATATTTCTAGTGTATTGATACATATCCCATTATTATACTAGCATACTCCCAAACAGTATGGTGTAAGATGGTGGTGATTTCATGGGGGCATTCAGTGAATATGTTTTAGGTCCTGATCTCATTGAGCTTGATCCTATCCCATAAATGGTTTCACTCATGTTTAAGATGTTGGATTTCATCTAAGTCTTGTCTAGTGGAAACCCCAAAAATTATATCTCCCTCAAACGCATCGATATATTGTCTTCATCAGGAATAATCCTATTGGTTGAGGCAATCACCTCCTTTTTGTGTTAAATAGATTTTTTAAAACACTATATTCATACCAGTCATGTAATCAAATTTCAACGACTATATTATCAATCTTAATAATAAATATAGAAATATAAATAAAATTGAATATACTAGAAAAATTTATTTCATGTTCTTCTTATATCCATTTTATAAAATAATACATTAATTTAAATTAGATGGAAAATTTTACATATAATTTTTAGGGTCTTTACATTATTTCCACTAATGAAATTTCATCCATGAAATTTTCATTTCCTACATTAAAACATATGAGGATACTACTATAAGATTGCATATTCTGGTTCTCAAGTTCATTTTTTAATCTATTTGTTTCTCCCTGGATGTATATTTCCCAAATTAAAAAATATCATTACTCTATTACATGGAGATAATTGTAGGAATATCATGTCTCCAACTTCAAACTCTAGGTCTTATCGATGAATGTCATAATTTTTTTCTATCGTCTATTGAAATCCTTGATGTACTTGTGAATGTTCTTAACCTTCTTCACCAATTCCTCGACCATTTCATAACCTAGATGTTTGTTCTACCTAACTTAATCATAGCTTTCTGATTTTCTACACTACTTCCCTTAAAGGAATTCCTATTGAGAAATTTGGATTGTTGAGTGGAAAATGTTGTTGAAAGAGTACTCAACATGAGGAATATGTTAATCCAATTACCCTTTAAATTAAATTGAGCAAGCTCTCAACATTTCCTTTGCTGACTCTATAGTCGGCTCATATTGGACAGCTTATTTAGTGTGATAGGTTTTGATTATGTTTATCTTTGTATTTAATGATTTTTGTAGATTCTAATAGTAATTAAAGGGGAATCCTGGATCTTGATCAGATACAATGGATAATGGTACACCGGGCATCATCACTAATTCCCTAATATATATCTATGTAAGATGATCTAAGGAGAAATACTTTTGAATCTCTACAAAAAGTGCGGTATTAGTAAGATAATCCAATACATCCCAGATTTCATTGTTTCCCCTAGATGTATTAGGATGTATGGTGAAAAATTCCTTTTTGATGTTTTCAAAATTCCATGTATGTATGGGTAATGGTTGTATCATCCACGTATATTTCTTCCTTTCCTCCATCACTTATTGATAGAAAATACATCAAGATGCATATTATGTGAACACATTCTTTATATTATCCCATCAATAGATTTATCAGATATCTCTATACATATTTGTGCATATAATATGGATAGAGACGGTTGAGCTATGTGCATCATCCAACAACTCTATTTATTCATGATTTGATGGCACACATAGTCTACACCTAAATCATTCAACACCTTCTTCATTGACATTAAACTATAAGGATTTCCATTATCAAATAGTATCTATTTTATTCTTAATTCCCACAATATTTTTTGGAGTATCCATTAACCATTAACCAGTCATTTTTTGATAGGATTGATGATGTTCCTTCTTTTATGAGTCCCATGTACATACTCATCATGTATAAGATGATCAGATCCTTTTAAATTACCATCAATGAAAGGTATATTGGATCCTTTTGACGTAGAGAATCATATATTTTATTCACATTATCTTGATGGTTGTGATTTTTGTAGACATTGTCTTTGATCATCTCCATTCATATTAATCTGAGCGTATTTGACAATTTATATGTGAATATATAATTTAGTATTTTCTGATTCGTGTATAATTCACACTTCTCCACAAATAGGTAATGTTAAAAAAAATCATTGAGAAGATCACTACATCCTAATCCAGATCAAGATTTGGATTTTTAGGCTCATGAACTAGAAACTACCTATAATAATAGCAACATACATTATCAATTTGAATCAACAAACATCCTAATACATTCTTCAAAGCATTATTGAATACCATGAAAATCTCTCCACTTTTCGATAATGTGAGTACGATTCTAATGATAAGACTTATTTTAAGCTCGATGAATCTCTCTTCATATCCATATTTAAATTCAAATATAACTCCCTTTTTATGTGTTTTGTTTAGAGGGCTGGACAATTCAGATAATTTTCCCACAAATTGACGATAATACCCAACATATCCAACGATATTACAGATATCTATCACATATGTCAGCCTCAACCATCCGTAAATTTCATCATTCATTGAAGGGTCTATTGATATCACATTTTTTGTGATTATGTTATCCAATAAAGATATATTCTTCAACCATTACTCATATTTTCTATACCTAGTATAAAATTTTTCCTTTTCCAAGGACCCTAGAATAGTTATGAAACGATCCTCATGTTCATTCTTACATTTAGATGATATTATAATATAATAAATAAATACTAAAAAAATTGGTAAAATAAATCTCTAAAGGCTCAACTCATCATGTTCATGAATATTTTAGAGAATTAGTGAGTCCAAATGGAATCACCATGAACTCATTATGCTTGCACCATGTATGAAAAGTTTTCTTGAGGATATCCCATTTCTTCACCATTACATGGTAATAACCCAAACATAGATCCATTTTGGAGATGTATTATTAACAACAAATTTGATAAAAAAAAGTCATAAATTTAATGAATAAGATACCTATTATTTATCATGATTTTGTGATCTCATGATAATCAATGAAAAAAATAATTGACCCATCCTTCATCTTGATGAAGATGACCAGTGCTCCAAATGATAAAGAACATGGGCCTAAAAAACATTATACAGATTTCTTGATGATGTATCTTTAGCTTCACATGCACCAAAAAAACCATTCTATATGGTGTCTGTGATATTTTTGATTCCCCAAGAATTATATCAATTGACAAATCAATATATGTTCTAGGAGAAATATAAGAAAATTCATTGGGTAACACATCGGTGAATTCCCTCACAATAGGCATGACTTCGAAGAGGGTTTCTTCTATTTTCACGAGCATCTAAGCATGATAGACATTCTCATATGGTATTAATATATATTATTTTGATGATGGTTGAAAATAAGATTCATTGTCCCCTTTCACAAGTATAAAATCATGAGTCGATTCACTATATGGAGAGTAATTTCACTCTCATGGAAATTTATGTTGATTATATATAGGGAAATTTAATCCATGCCACGAATTGTTGAAAATTCTAATAAGGGAATTTTAATGAGGTCATCCATGAAGTTTAACCCACAAATTGTGAAAGGGGAGGAATTATATACAATGGATGTTATAATTTCCCCATTTTCCTTTTAGAAAAATCTCTACATCCATGCTTTGTGGTGGTGTTTTGATTGTTCTACTAAACATTTCATAAAACCATAATAAAAAGTTATTTTCTCAATTATTGTGTGATTATTTTGAATACAAATCACCACTTAATTTTCACGATTCACATTGATGGCTGGGAAGAAAAAAGCTAACCATTATTCCTTGGAGGTTGTAGTTTAACTCCGAAAACCATTAGCTGTGTACATTATTTTGAGAAATTCAATGGATCCTTGAAGTTGTAGAAATGATCAGTGGGTGTAGGTTTTATAGTTGATTTACATTCCTCTTTCTTTGTAGTGGCCTTTTCATACCACCAATCACTAGGTTTGTGCCCTTATATCACACACTAAAATATATTCCTCACCTCCATGATGCAATATATAGGGTTCATCATTTCAAAACATTGGAATGTAGGGTTTTTAAATTTTTGGGAACCGTTTGATCTCTATATAAGACAATAAGAATTTTACTCCACCTTCCACTATATATCCCCAAGATACCCATGATATTTGGCAATCTTCATTTTGACATTGAGGGAAAATCAGATAATTTCTTCATAGATATCAATTTTAAGTATCTCTAGGTATTTTAATAAGCATGGTTTTGGCTAACTAATGAAGTGATAAACCTTGAATTCAAGGTTAATCAAAAATATGGAGGCATATAGTAAAATCATTTTGATGTTTTCCTCACACACTCCAATGGATATGTCATCTTTTTTCATTAGGGAATGGTAGTCATGTTCCATCATATATAAGAGGGTGTGATTAAAATATTTATCTAATTTTTTTTTCCAAAAATGCATCCATCACATTCCCTCGATCACTTCCATAGGGTTTACATTTTAGATTAAGGTACACCATCAATCAACATCACCCTACAAATGATAATAATCAAGAAGAAGTATATATTATATAATGGAATGGTGGATAGAGAATATATTCTCAATAAATTTTATACATTTTTCTGTTATTGAGGGATCAGATGGTCCAATGAAAGTAGGAGGCCTTTGTTCCATGAATCTCTTGATTGGGATGTGTTTTTTCATTGAGGGGGGAATTACTCTTGATCATAGATTCAATTAAAAACATATGTTAACATAGTGATTATCATGATATTTGGTTCGCTTCCTGCTCCCATAGGATTGAGAATATCATTTGGGTTGTCATTACATTGATCTTCCCATTTATTGTAAACTTGATTCCTCTAATTACCCACTACTGGATAGAATAAAAGTAATATTATGGGTAGTTATTTTATGCTATTAAACACACATTGGGGAGTCCAATTAAATTAAAGGTATAACATATAAGTTACATTCATTTCCTTACCATATAAATTTCTAGGCTTCAATAAAAGTTAACCGTGATCTATTTCCTATCATATATACTTATGGGATTTTATTCATTCATTAATAATGGTTTATAATATGATTATGAATTTATTAAAGCACATACCATGACAGTATCAAGCCATGAGTGTTGGAAGGCCCATTTTTATGCACCAATTCTCATTCTTGTCTTGCTCATTGTGGTGTTTTTGGGTTTACCCCTAGATACATTTGTTCCAGAACTACATCCAATGGTTCATATCTAGTAATGGATGTTTTTTCTAGATGAACCAATTACACTATACTCACCAAGATTTGGGGGTGTTTTTTCATATACTAAGTTTATCCCCATTGAATTCCCTAGTGTTTTCTAATCATAAACCCATAAATGACTATAAATCTATTTGATACCAACTGTAATGACCCTGTTCTTTTATTACATTCCTAAATGATTATATGACATAAAATTACACTTAATACAACCTTAAATATTGATATGTCGATTGTCTTTTAATATTAAAATCGGTATTTATGGAAAATTGATGAGTTTGGTAAAAGAAATTGTTTTTAAAACATAATAAACATTATATTTTCCTCATTAAAATTATATGATCATTTATATATAATGACATTATTTAAACAAGATTATTTTACAAAAAATATTAATTATTAATTCATAAATATATATTTCAGAATTCAATTTGAATATTAACCAAAAAATATTATTGGTGATTTAAAAACAATTCTAACATTTAAGGATATTTAGTATTCTTTACATAAGTAATGTATATAATCATAATGGTAGGATCGTTATACATTTCCATTATTTCACCAGAATATAACCTAAGAGTAAGGTGTTTGATGGTGGGGCTTTCATGGGGCCAATCAGTGAAATATTTTTTGGGTCGTGATCTCAATGAGCTTGAACATCTCTTATAAAAGGTTTTACTCATTATTAATTTATTCGATCTCAGCATGGGTTTGGTCTAGGGAAATGACCAGAAACTCTTTCTCCCTTGACGCTCTTATAAATGGTCTTCATAGGGAATGATCCTATTGGTAGATCCCATCATCTCCTTTGTATATATTGTTATCATTTTTAAAAACTATATATTTATATTAGTCATGTGTCACTATTCAATAGTTATATTATAAATGGTAATTATACATAATTGTAAGGGTAATTTTACATATAATAGTTTTGGTCATTAAAAAATCAATCTATCCTAACGATCTTATTGGAGCTAAAAAATCCAAAATATAGAAATTTTAAAGATTCCTATATCCACTAATCACAAGATCTCATAGTAGACAACATTTTAACCCCAATAATTACACACCAATGGTAATTTCATCATAAAAGACCACATATGGAATCAGTAAATCATTACCTAGATCATTGACTTGATGAAAATAGATGAATTATTTTGATTCAGATATATTAAATTAACAAATTATATTGTTGACTCCACATTATTACTAAAACAAACTATATATAACTCCTCACACTACAAAATAATAATATACTTAATTTTTTAATGTCAACATGGTACCTAACCCATAGACCACATTACTTGAATATATAGTTAAATAATTTCCCACTAGTACTAATTCCATAATAAATTATATCCATGGAGTAATCTATATGGTTTACATCAAGTGGATTCCAAACAACTATACTGTTATGGAATAATTAACCCATCTATGGAATCATAAGACTGCTATGATTCGTACCTATTATAAAATCATAGAAAAATTCCATGATACATTTTTAGATTCCCCAAATCCCCATGAGATTTAAAATCTATTTTTGATTAATAATATTCATGATATCAATATCTGTACTAAAAATACTATTAACATGTTAGTATTGATCACCCTATCAGAGGAATGAAACAATTTCCTAAATGAACAACCTAGCTCTACCATGAAATTAATTTTTATATATGTTCATCATACTACCAAAACTACAACTATTAGAACTATTATAAGAATTTTGTTTTACACATGTTTTACCCATGGTAAGATTCCAATATATGATATATGTTTCCATCATTACCTATGAAAGGAATTATGAAAAAAAATATTTATATATAACCATATTGAGATCCTCAATCAATCCTTAATTTTTCATACCCTCATGGTCTCATTAACATCCAACATTGTTATAAACTATTAGAGATTTTTATCGAGGTAACATAATACTCTTTTGGATTTAACATTTATTATAAATTTTTCATCATTTCAACAATTTGAAATTTAATATATTTTAGGAATAATTTTGTGTTATAGAAATCCGGAATTTCATCCAAGGACATGAAAACTTGTTGTAGTTCCTTCTCCAATGATTATTGAAATTTATCTATTAGACCATGATTATTTAAGGTAGAATGATTCAACATTCACATTAGTGGTTCCTGATGGTGTCAAAATATAGAAAATAGTACTTCATCAAAATCCCAACCTCATGTGGTCCACCAAAACCATCAAATGGTTGTTAGTGTTTAAGAAGACATAAAAAATAATGTTTGATATGATCACCCCAACCATCATCACCCAATGTCTCATATGTTGTATAAATGATTGAATCCTTCTTTGAGTTGTTGGTTGATTGTTGAAACAGCTACAATAGGAAGATATATCTCCACACTTAATGGGGAATTCTCACCACTAACTCAGGGAGATCCATGGGTGGTCTCCAAATGGTATTATATATATAATACCATTACCACAATATAAAATAAGATCAAATAAAAATCCAATAAAACATTGTTTAGGGTATGTAATAACTATCCAAACCCACCCTACCCATTATTCACACATAAAATAAAGGTGTCACCATGATCTAGGGTCTATACTATTCTATCAATGCCACTATATAGTATATTTTGATCTCATAATGTTTCACATAAAATTATTTTTTATTTTAACATTATTAGATATAAATGATTTTTTTGTCATGTAGTTCTACATAATAAAATAATTAAGGAAAATTATATATACATAGTTATTGTAAAATAAAATAAACCAACCCTATATCAAAACCAAAAAATATGTGAATTATATCATCCCATTTATGAATATATATATATATATGTTATTTTATCTATAAGTTGAATGAATTATTAATGAACATACACTCCCTTTCCACCCCATAAAAATAGTGAAAACCCTATAAACTATAAACTGATATTTGAATTCATTATAATTTTCAAAAACACCACAAATATACATGTGAAAATAAAAAAACAAAAATCCCATATATAGTAACATTCATATTTCACATATTTCAGTCAACATCTATTGTGTACTGAGGATATAAAAATTATTAACAACACAATATATCTACCACATCAAAGACAATATTAAAATATAAAAACAATGATATTTTATAACATTTTGGATTAATTAATATACATCAATTTAACTCTTTGTAATCTAAGAGTTTATGTGACTTTTTCTTTCTTCCACATGTTCTAGAGGATGATGATTTTTTATTTGGGTTGACATATAAAATGTTCAAGGAATATAACCTCATGGGAATATGGCCACAAAAATATAATTGAAATATTTTTGAGATTTATATTTCCTATTAATAGTATCATAAAATGAAAAAATTTTGGAAAATCATGGAAATGATAGATTATAATAACATTATATATAAAAATGATATATTGTATAAGATATAAATTCCATGTAAGAGTAAAATAGATTTCACATGGAAGATTATAATAATAATTTCAATATTATACTAATTTAAATAATAAATCCATAAAACCAGACATTACTGATGGATATGTCCTGTTAATACACATGAATCATACTCTGCCATATGATCCTAAAAAAGATTTGATACCATTTCCAATACACGTGTCTTAAATGATGAAGCCTGCTATCATACTCGAGTCTTGAGAGTTAAACATGGATTTTTAATATTTAACAATATAAATTTAATATTATTGATATATTTATTTACACAAAACAATACGTTTAAACAAATCACGTTACACTATAAAAATATTATTATTCACTACGATTGTTATAACCAATGTGATAAATTGTAGGATATGAAAAGAACATACAATTTTTTAAAAATTATGTGGTATTTAAATTTATAAAATAAAATCAATTCTTATCTAATGTTTTGAAATAAAAAAATTATTTGAAGGAAAAATAAATATTGATTCTACAAATCCTTCATTATTCACAAAAAATTATTTTATAATATTAAATTAATTTGGTAACTATTGGTCAATTATTATAATGAAATTTATAAATTTTGTATTCAATAGAAATATTTGTTATTTAAATAATTTTATTCTAATCATATGATACGAAGAAACCTTGTTTCATTCAAAAAAACATTATTTTTTTTCTAAAAATTGGTTTTATATAATTTTTAATGTTTATTTTATAATTATCATTTACAATTTTAGGAAATTAAATTTGAATATGATATTAATTTTAATTCATCATTTAAAAATTATCTTATAGTTCAATTTTGATAATTTTCTAAATAGATTAATTTTTGGATGAATAATTA
Organism: Viscum album; assembly: GCA_963277665.1. Classification (NCBI taxonomy): domain Eukaryota; kingdom Viridiplantae; phylum Streptophyta; class Magnoliopsida; order Santalales; family Viscaceae; genus Viscum; species Viscum album. Next base: position 1,149,361,289 of record OY728120.1, read on the forward strand.
AAAATATTGGTATGTATTAATAATTTTTATTTTAATGCTTTTACAAAGAACCATATTGATTAATATGTTATTAAAAGTATTAATAGATAAAAAAATTAATTTTAACACAATTAAAATTGTTGTAATTTATTTTATGTTTTGTTTTTTTAAAAAACATTTTATATTTTAGAAAACATTTTCATTTGAAAAAGGGTATTGGTCGAGTATGGAGGTTTATTTTAAAATTAAATTCAGCCACTTATTTTAATTTAATATGGTAAAATAAATTCGATATATGTAATAATTTTTAATATTATTCATGAAATCAAAATTAATTACGTCTCTACATTGGTATAAAAAATATAGAATTTTAATTTTTGTAGTTATGGTTAAAAAGAGACTATCCTTATTAAATGATCATGTGTTAATATTAATAATCTACACACATATCTTTTAATTTTATATTTTTTCATTATTATAATATAATGTTTAAAATTATTTAAATAGGTCCATTTTTTTAGGGTTTGATGGATAAATTACCTAGGGAAAAAATTACTTTAGAAAAGAATAAAATGGTAAAAGTTAGTGTACAATGAGGTTAAGGTAAAACAACATTTCAAGAATGAGTTTTTTTTTATTTTTTTTATTTTCCTTTCCCATATCGTTACATAATTCATTTATTTACCAATTTTTTAGGCAAATATCTTGAGAGAGACATCTCATTATTTAGTGGTTTTGGGTATTTAAAAAACATTCACTTCTTCTCACCTATAAAAGTGAACATCCTATCACATTTTATTTATAATAACACAAAATTCTGGTTTGTACAATACATACCCAAATACATTAAATACATACCATTCCAAATAACAGAGGCCATATATATTATAAGACGTTTTTTTGAATGTTTTTTATGTAATCCTAATGTGGTTGTATTAATAAATGTTATTATTCATAACTGAGAGTTTTTCTTTTATTTAATCCCCCCCAACTGTCAAATATTCTTAAACTATGATGAAATTAAAAAATATCTAACAGATAGAAGTATTTTATTATGTTAATTTAATAATCGATACCTATTTCTCTACGTATCAAATTAGAAAGTAATCCATCGATCTAGTGTACATTTGACTCCATCCACAATAATAATGATAATTAATTTTCATTATCATCACTCATCGGGGGATAAAATGATGTAATTATTGTAATAATATTATTTCTATAATCTTATTATATTTATGGAGTTATACTATATCATGAATCCTCATACCATATATTCCATTGGAAATTGATAATGATGCTTGTGTTTATGTGTGGACTACGACCTCAATGAAGTGATGTGATTCATTTCTATTTTGATTTTGAAATGGATAAACATAAGGTTATATTTAATGAATTTATATTATATATTTTATATAAAAATGGATCTATAATTATTAAATATTATTTAACATTTCATTGTTTTGTATAAGCATCATCCTCAGTAGCCCATACTCTATGGTTAAATTATTATATTGGGACTAAAAATAAATGATCATATACCAAATAACCGAATATGAAAGATTAATTTGTATACATGATACTTAATTTATTTTCGAAGACATTTATAAACATTGAATAAAAACATTATTTTCATTGATAACATCTTTATTCCCTCTAACATGTCCATTCATATATATCAAAAAATATTTACTGCCATCTGGGGGAACAAAATCATAATAAATGGGGGATCTCTAACGATCGATATGGGTTTTTGCATAACATAAGGTATCCTAAAAAGAATAATAATCACCATAAAGAGGTAAATAAATTAATTATATGACATTTAATCAATAACATGACCATAATATGTAAGGAATAAATTATTATCAAATATATCTATATAAATAATCCCAAGAGATTAACTAAATAGCTTAATATTTTATATAATCAAATTAAAACATGGACATTAGTAAATAATTTCATAATAATGGTATTATTAATATTGGACATCATAACCATCACATAAAGGGATCATTCCGAAATCCAAGATACAATGTCACACGAAACCTACTTATGCATCGACGGTCTATTCCTGGCCTCAAACAACCCATTCCAAATCTAATTTATTCCTAATATTAAATGGGTGAAAAAAATAAGCATAATTTTTTTTCTTGTGATCATAAATACTTAATGTTAATAATATCCACATTCAATTAACATAATAATAATACATTCTATGTAATATGTCGAACAATGTCAACATATTACACCCCAATCAACTTTTCAAAAAACATACAGAAAAATAATATTGATGGTACCATTAAATCATATTCACATTACATAATAATTTAAAATTAGTCTTATTGTCATTCGTGTATAAAGATATAATAAAAATTCCATTAAATACATTCATTAAGAATATATCATTTTCACTTTTAAACCCACTACTAAAACTCAATTATTAAAATGTATTTGTAATAAAATTTCGTCAATAATAAATATGTATAAATTTAATTGATTCAAAAATGCAATGACTGTTCATAATGGTAGGGAATTTTTTAAACCTCTAGTTTCTTAAATAAATGATTCCATTAATTTTTTTTGTTTAAAATTAAAAAAAACCTTAAAAAAATATTAAAAAACATAATATTAACATGGGTAAATTGTATTTAATAAATAATATGTCTTATCTTTTAATAAAAACAATTATTGTTTCAAAAAAAACATGGCCAAGGAAGAGAAATGGAATTTTGACTGAAATGAGAAATAATCATGGATTTTCATTACAAGATTTTCAAAATATGATAAAGTACCAAAGAGAAAAAAAATGGTATTATTACATTAAAATATTAAGGATAATCAGAAGATATTAAAATTAATTAGTGTATTGATTGGTATATAATATGATTACATCATTTGATATTTAATCATATACCATTCGGATATATGGTGATAATGTATTAAAAAACCTTACCCCCTTGGATAAATTTGAATCAAGTTTCACATGAATTAAATAAAAACTAATGAAAATAAAAATACCATGAATATAAATGTATTAAATATATAACATATCACATGGGAAATACATTCAACAAAAAATAAACTATATGGTTTATATTACCAACATCTCACAGATGAAAAAATGAAAGGAAAAACCAATACCGAATATCCGTATTCTGTCATAAATTTCCATAACTCATGTATAAAAAATATAAATTTGTTAAAAATATAGTATAGTACCATACTGATATATTTCATATCTTTTATTATTTACATAAAATATTTTATTATTTTTTTGTTAACAATTTATTTTTCAAATAAATATTTATGGTTATAGTTTTCTTTTTAATTTATTTTGTGGGTTGGTAATTTTTTTCCTATTACATTGATTATGGTTAAATAATCTAAATAATGTTATAAATTGCATAAAAATATTATATTTTAATTGCATATTTATTTATAGTAATGTATAAATGATAATTATAGAATATGTATTACATCATTCTAGGAGTAGTAGGTCATAAATATTCAAAAACATAGTTTCTAATTTTTCCATAGATGGAAATAAAGAGAAATAGTAATTAATTATACTATAAATTATTATTATAATGTTTTATTTATAATTTATAGTAAACAGATCTAACATTATTACCATCCAAGAAAAATTATTTTTAATAACCCTTCACATCACGACGTAGAGGTGGTAGTCCGCACCTATGGAAGAACAATGTTATTGGATTCTAATGATTTTAAAGGTATTAAGATCTATATAATATTATAGAATATTACTAATTATTAAATCATTAATAAATAACATATTCAATAAGTTTACCATAAATAAAATTCATTTAAATCGGACCTGAAAAAATAATCAGATCACTTCATGAGGTGGTAGTCTACCCTACAAAAGAGAGATGTTATCATATTCCCCCAAGGATTGGAATGTAATATGTTAAATGTGAGATAATTATTAAATATTAATTATACTTTTATAAATAATATATTAATTTTTTAAATCCATCTTTACATACAGTCTTGAATGGTTGTGATGGAAAACTAATTACATCGGTCTCGAAAGTAGTTTTCTACATACACATTATCAATAGTTTCATTTTCCATTTGATGGACCTAAATAATGATATTGGATATTACATAATTTAATAAAATATAATTATTTTAATGATAATTTGGTTTTTATTCAATGATATTTTTATTATATCTAATGGTGATATAAGAGAAATAAAATAAAATAAGAAGATTAAATTTTGACCCCTGCTTTAAAAAACCTATTTATGTATATACTAAAATCCTTGATAGGAGTGATTCAAAATCATAATATTTACAATATAGTATTTTAAGTTATATAAAAAATATATTTTCTCAGTTAAATTCCATTTAAGAAGGATTTGTGTATTTGATTTGGGGAGGAATGTGGGTGGCCTTTTATAAGGGGGGGGGATGACTAACTTGGTATTTTTGAAAATAAAAAGTGACTACCAAATTTTACACAACCCAAAAAGCTACAAAATGTCTAATAAATTAATTATAAATATAATTACTCATAAATGGAACACAAAATATTAATTATCCATGTCTTGTTTCATATTTATCTATTATAATATTAGTTTAAACGCTTGGTAAACCCATGTAAGCCTTAAGTAAGGCGAATAAAGATTACAATTTTCAACATTCATAATTGAAAAAATAAACATGAAAATATAATATAATATAATATAATATTTTAAGAATAATTGAGAACATTTTTTATAAATCTACTCATAGAATTGGAAGAATTCGTTTTTAAATTATACATGAAAAAGAATTGAAAAAAATGATTTTTATACAAAAAAACAATTCAAAACTATACAACCTTTTTTTATTAAAAATAAATATTAACTTAATTATAATTAAATAATTTAGTTATATTTTAATATATTTGAATTAATTTTACATTATAATTCTTTTAAAATATCATGTATCATTATAAAAATTTTAATGTATAATACATTTTTCAATTAAAATCGGTATTTATCACTATATACCAAAACAATTAATCATTTCAAAAAATTCATGAAATAAAAGTACAGAAAATTTTAACTTATAGATTTCAATTTTTCTATTTCATAAAATAAATTTTCTAAAATTTGTACACACTAATTTTAAATGATGATTGAATAGAACGACTAAACCCCCTTTAAAAGCAATATAAAATTTTGGAGATTTTTTTTAATTAAAATGTTTATTGTTTAAAATAAATATATAGAAATTGAAATTAATTTATACATGTTTAAAAAATATAATAATATAAATTCATTTATTCTTATTCATATAAACCAACATAACAGCTATGTTATAAAGGAGTTTTTTCAAAAATATTATTAATAGTATTTTAGGTTTTGTTAAAACCTTTTGTTCTATTCATACCAAGATGTCATTGATATTGAATTTATTAAAATAGAAATATATCCTTATAATTTTTGTTTTTATGTTCTATTCTACCCATAGTTTTGAATTTCATATATTTTATGAAACCTAATGTTTCTCTTTTAAATTCATTTATTGTTACATTCAACACCGTTAAATTAATTTCACCCTCACAAATTTTTTTTCCAAATATTTCTAAACATTATTGAAAAGACCCATAGAAAAAATGGACAATAAAATTCCTCCTAATAATAGGGAAATGGGAGTGTGAAGTTCATTTTAATGTTCATAAAACTAGGCTTACATCTAATAAAACATCATTGAAAAGTGATGATATAAAAATTGATGAAATGATTTAATAATTATGGTTTGTTGTAGATATCATTGTTCATAAAAATATCATGTATTAGAAAGTTTAACTACCATAAATAAAAAAATATATGTTGAGTTCAAATTTCATATTATTAGTGGAATATGATGTTACAAGGAAAATATTTCTATTTAATGGTCATTATTCATGTGTTAAGGAATTCAATTACCATTGTGACTGAGAAAAAATATATACATACATGATATCATCCAATTTCATGGGAATAATTGCATCTAATTGATTTCCTTCAATCAATTTCAACTTCATTTATTTTTTGATATATTAATATCAAATTATATTTTTTTCTAAAGAACTAAAATTAAATTTAAATTGGCCATATGATGAAAATATAGTTTTATTTCATTCCATATGTCCCAAATGATTTACCAATCCAATATTGTTAGTAATATCTATCTATAAATATTCATTAATGAATATAACAAAACAATTACATCCAAAGTTCAACATAATCAATTAAATATATATCTTCATGTAAAATAATTTATTTAAAAATAAGTCTATTGGAACAATAACATCACACAGGAAAGTAGTAGACACATCACCCTTATCTGTCGTATGTTGAGGGAACAAGCCTCGTGACCTTGGAAGATGAAATGTGTTTGAACCTGACTTCTATGTTGTCTACTTTTCTAAAACCTGTAAATATAATTCGTAAAATTTATCTAAAAATAGGACTAATATACATAAAAATATCCTTGATCATTAATTCACCTTTCATGGCCATCTGTATCCTTCAACAATAGCTTCCTAATACCTAATGAAAAACTATAGTATTACTAACCATATAAGTTTCATAATTATTTTAATCAAAATAAAACTCATTATAATACATCAAGAAAATAATTAATGAATACAAATACAAAATCACTATTTTCATTTCACTTGGTCCATTGTAATATCATATGTTTTACCATCATCCCTTATCTTATTCGAGTGTATATTTCCTTGAATATTCTGAAATTCATTTTGGAGAGCCGTATCTCCAAATATTATAATACTTTTACATTGTAAAGTACATTCATTTCTTGTTAATAATAATAATGGTTTAATTTATCTGTATTCTTTTAGAAAATCACATTCCAATGAATCCCATAATATGATTTTTCATTCAAAAGTATATTCGATGGCAGAAAATAAAACATTCTCCTCTTACCTTTACAATTATTTAACTCTTCTATCCTATTATTCTATTAGTTCCCTTATAAGATATAATAATTTTTTAAAAATGTCTATATGTTGATAACACATGATATAATGTACTTGTAGGATGATAACGTTTTTGATACTAGTGAACGTCAAAAAATTTGATTCAGACCATCAATGGATTGGTTAATCGTTCTATTTGGATAATATATATAGTTCATATCGTAGCTTTTTATCCTTGTAATGTTGGCTTAATTAATAAATATTTTTTTGTATTTATTCGGACTTACACTTAGATATTATTCATTCATATCAACTCATTTCTCAAAAATAAATCACTTTTCAAAAATTTCTATCAAAAAATCATTCCATACCATGTTATATATTTCAAAAAATATATATTTTACAGTAGATGGACACAATTTACCTGTATCTCTAGATTGATGACAATCATCCATGACCCATTTCTACCTTTCATTACATCCTAATAAAAGATGTATCCCATATAAAGAACATATTTTTTTCTCATCTCTAAATAGATTTCTAGACCTATTAAATGATCAAAATTTTAGATACATAAATTGATATAACATTGATTCATAGTGCGGTGGATCTTAATGCATAAATATATGAGATTATTTTTCCAAAAATTAGAGTCAATTATCTCATTAATGTAATAAATTGTTTAGTTAAAAATATAGTTCTACCGTTATATTCAATCTCTTTCCAAAAATACATATATATACATTGGGTACATGATTTCATATGGTTTACATTAATTACAATGTTATCTATTTCAAAACAATTCTATAAACAATAATATATAATATAATTATGAAATATTATTTATAATCCTAAAATAGATGAACTAGGTAACATAAATTAAATAATTTGTTCATGGAATTCTTGTAATTATAAAAATGGTAACGTCAAAAAAATATAATCATAGATATATTTCCTAACAACTTCAATTGTGATTTAATGTAAATTTACTAAATCCATTCATATCCCCTACGAATTTCATGAATGGTTCAATGTATGCCCTTCTATCTTACACCATGTAAGCTCGAGTCAACACATGCTTTCTTTTTTATATTTATTAATCATATGTTCATGTGTTCTAGAAAAACATACCCTTGTAGTATAAAAGGATGTATTTTATGTAACATTACATTATCATTACCATACTAAAATAGTAGTGTATTATTTATACATGGAATTATCCATATATTAATTAATATGGTTATATTTCCAAATATGTATTTTATTAAATATACTTCCAATTATTTCTAGTTAACATTCACTAAATCCAACATTATTGTTCCCAATACTAGGAACATGTGATGGTTTTATGTTTATTATATTGAAAATAAATATTATCAATTACATAATAAATTACAAAATTGCATAATATTATTGGTAAACTAATTACTAAATTTTATTTCAAATATATTTGATAACATAAAATATAAAAACATTTCCACTGAGAAAATATTTATTCCATATACCACGTCCCTAAATATCAATCATAAAACATTTATTGCCATCATAGGGAATAAAAAAATAAGAAATGGGTGTTCTATAATGCTCAGTAAGGGAATCTGCAAATTTTAAACTATCATGAATAAATAATAAACCTCATTATAGAATGTTAGATAACTGAAATCAATTACATTTTTTCTACAACATGATCATAATATGAAAGGAATGGAGGATGACCATATAAATCCTTATAATAATCACATGATACAAAAACATATCAATGGATATAATAACAAATAAAATTATCTTATCATGATCATTTAGTTATCTTATAATAATGTAATGACTTATTTATTATATCAAAATCGTATTATCAAGGCCTCATTAAAAGAAATCATATATAAATTTGTAAAGGATCGGCTAAAAACCCAATCTATTTTTATCGAATTAAACTTACTGATGCATTAAGTGGATATAACCAGCCCCTACAATCACATACTATGTCCAATTCATTCGTAATATAAATATATTGAAACAAAGTCATCATAAATATTCATATCGTAAAACTATCACCATAAATTTTAATACATTCCTTGATCCATAATCATTGCCACAATCCATTTAGGGAAATTTATAGAATTGTATCAAAATAAGACATCACTTTAAAATAATGATAACCCATTTAGTGAAATAATATATATGGAATAATTACATAATAAGTAAAAAATATAATATGATAAAATGGAAATTTCTCATTGAATAATAGAAATACGATAAAAATACCACAGAAAACCATAATGAGTAAAATATCAAATTCACTTTTTCAAAATACCTTTAAAACATTAAATGTAAAGATTATTAATAAAACAATATTCATCAAATATAAAATTTTAACAATGATAAGGATATTGATATTTAATGAGTGTTCATGATGATGGGAAATTGCACACAAGTCTATTATTTTAAATCAATGACTCATTTCAGAATTTTGTTAAAAAATAAAAAATTTAAATTCTATTAAAATGAAAAGAAACACATTGAAAAGATCCAATCTTGTGTGAAATTTCATAAATAAAAAAATTTCACAGTTTTTATAACATTTTTGAATGAATATTTAGATAAAATCCACATTGGAGAGAAAATTACTTTTGACCAAAAAGAGATGTAAAAATGGATTATCATAAAATAATTTTCTCAATAATTATTGGTAAAATATGAGATATGTAATTGTAGTATTATATGTAAATATAATGAATAAATAGATGAAAATAAAATAAAATATTTTTGAGACATATCAATCAATATCTTCCTCATGGAAAATGTTGTAATAAATAATTATGAGAAATTATGAGATTTTAAAACACGCCCTTACAAAATTTGTAACATTAGAAAATTTAGATAAATGAAATAACTTATATATTATTAAAAATTTACTAACATTTATCAAATTTAAATCATCATATAAAATATCATTGGAAATTTATATAAAAATCAAAATAACTATGTGCTGAATATAGTATATTAATCATAAAAGTATAACTGAGAAAATAAACCCTTACCTTTGATCTAATTTAATTCATAAAAAATAGTGAAATTGTCATAAAAATATATATATTTATTATAAAACTATTATAGAACACTAATCAAAAATTTTATAGACTATAGGATACACTTATACACTTTTATGAACTTATATTAATAATTCCTTTTTTAAATTGACATTTTTTGTGATAATAGTTTCATTTTTCATGTTTGTTTCGTTTCAATGATTTCAGTACTTATTTATTGATCATAGTTACATAATTTCAAATTTTAAAATGATCAAAATATCATAAATCTTCATTTTATATGTATTTATAGTAATCCATTAAATAAAATGATATAAAATTCATTACACAGGACATATAGATTGTAGGTTGTATATAAACAACATAATTTTAACCATTTCTTAACAGATGAATAGATTTGAAAACTAGTATTAATTAATGATTACATTAAAAATATTATGTTATTTATTGAGTTTATATTAATCCAATACATCTATATTACCATTCTTGAAAAAATAAAATAAAAAATATTTTACATCAATACTTGGGGGCTGTAGTCTACACTTACACAAGATAAAGGTTATTGTTTTCTAATGGAATTGATAGATAGAAGTTAGATGTGATGTTTTATATTAATAGTCACTTTTAGGTGAAAAATATATCATCTTTTAATTGACATTACCCATACTAATCTAAATGCAAACAAGAATAGTAAAACGAATCGCATAACTCTATATTGTTGTAGTCCATCGTACAGATGGGTGGCAATATCGTATCTCCATGGAAATAGAACGTAAGAAGTAATATGTTATATAATAACTAAAATTGATTAAAAAATTAATAAATATTATATACAAATGTAAAATCTATAATTATATACTAACATTATATTTGGTGATGGAAAATAAATTATATCAGATCATGATGTGGTATTATGTCAAACACAACATAAACAATTAAATTTTCAATTCGGTGGATGTAGAGATGGATATATGATATTAAAATAACATAAAAACCTTTTTATTTGTTATATACATGAAATATTACTGAATAATAGTTGGATATTATATTTAATTGGTAGAAATAAAATTAAAGAAAAACACATGTTTAAGAATGTAACTTGTTTTTTATAAATCCACTTTATGATACTACATAAATCATTCATCAACTAATTTTAAAATATTCATTAACTCTATAATGTGGGTAGGAATGTAATGTAGATATTTGGGTAGACATGGATCCATATAATGGTATTTTTAGCAGTTAATATAGGAGGATAATAAGTGGTCTTTTATATTTCGGGAGAGGACACAATTGGTTTTTTTAAACTAATAAGTGAAAACTAATTTCAAACAAGCCAAAATGATCCTAATTTGTTCATTTTCAAAAATATGATGCGTTGGGGTCTAAAATATCACAAAAAAAATAGTGATTATACTTGTTTGGGGGTTTTATACTATTATTTTTTATGATTATTCCCCCCTAAACACCCTTTCTCTTTAGTAGTCATAAACAATTTTTACTATGTTTACCAATCATTATGAATAAATATTATGTTTAAATTATTATATAATGAAAATTATCTTGATTAAAAATATGGAAACCCTTTCTAAAACCTAATTCATAAATTTAGATGAAATCAATATAATATCACACCAGGTAATGTGTTGAGAAAATAATTTTTCCAAATAATCATTAAATTATATAATTGTTTTAATATCATTATAGAATATGAAATATAATACATTGTACTAAATTATATAAATATTAATATAATTAGGATAATTTTATTTGAAATCCAATTGATAAATAAAATTTAATTTTGTATATAATTAAAATGAAAATCCATTTTCAAATAAAATTCATCATTTTTCAATATTCATCAATCAAATTAACCTATTAATATAATTATTAAAAATTATCCAAAATATAATTATGAATTATATATTTAATAAATATTTATTATTTGTTTAATTAAATTTTCTAAATTTTTTAACTTCCATTAAACTTATGTTTTCCAATCATTAGTAAATATCCTTTTTTAAAAAGTAATGTTTTTCAGAAAATATTTTGTTTTCATTCAAATGGTTCTTATTAAATATATAATCAATCGATAACCATTTATTTATTTTTATACATGTCTAAACCATTAAATATTGAAAATTTAGTTATCACTATTTATACCCCCCGACATAATTTCTATTTTTATTTATCTTATCTAAAAAAATATTAATAGAGTATACTGATTTATTAAAACATGTTGTGTGAATCACAAGACAACAAAGAGATGGATTTTATTTAAAAATAAATGTATCAAACTATTATTGGGATTTAAATTACAAAATATGTTTTTGGTTGGGTGTCATATACATTATGACACATGATGTTAAAATTTTAAAAACTCAATTTGTTACAAAGTCGATAAGTACAAAAACTATGGAAGAATCCAATAGTAAGTAAATCTTATCGTCCCCATTAATAGAGTAAGTAATTTTTCTATATATATCAATTTTGTATGAATAGAAGTATTTATATTTTGATTATATGTTACATTTATATCATCATTGAATGATTCAAGATAATGGAACCCTAATTAAAGTATAAAGACCAAAACAAATGAACTAAAACATACATGAAAATTGATACAACAAACACCTCGAAGCGTTGATTTTTATAATAAATTAATGATAAATAGATGTTAAAAAATTATAAGTGGATAATTTATTTTTTTATAAGTACATACATGATTATATTAAATAATTATAATAAATTCAAATTTATATTAAATGATTATAAATTTCATTAAAATAAAGTCCAACTCGAGGTATATAATTTTAGTATCACAATTATTTCCATAAGAGACATGACAAATTATACACTTTTGCAACTAATTTTGATAAATACTTTAAATTAAATTCCTTATCTATTTCCACCCATGTATATTATAAATCATAAATATCAATCTAGTATCCTTCATAAATGGGGATATTAAATGAAAACATTATAATGTGGTAGGGGTTTCGTTATAAAATATCATTGTTGTTCACGATTGGTTATGAATATTCTATAGATGATCACATATTACGATTTATTTAGTAATAAAATCATTAATTTTCCCCCTTGTTTATTTCTATAAATTGAATTTTTTTACAATCATTTTGCACTCAATATGTTACAACGATACTCATGTAATGTATCTATGGTAAAAAATTACCATAGTTCATTCTATGATAAAAAATAAATTCTCTCCCACATCAATTTTTATACAAAAAAAATTTATCGCTTTTTAATATTCTTATTTGATCATTTAAATTAATTATTTACCATGTATAATTTTTCAAATTAAAATAATTCTTCAAATAAATAGAATTTATATATTTAACAAAATATGTTTAAGGAATCATTATGAAAATATAAACATATTGAACAAAAGATTCATCAATTAGTACAACTTAAATATTTTAATCATCCTTAGTATTGTCACATGATTATTTTCAATGAAAATTTTCCTATAATATTATTGAAAATGTTAAATTTTTTATAAATGTTTTAAATTTGAAAGTTATATTTTCCTCAAAATTTTATTAATTATATTTTAATTAAGGTATTATTCTCCAATAACTACTGACAATTATTCTACCTATTATATAAATTGGATATGATACAATAATACAATCCTTATTATTATTTTTAATGGTTTCTGATTATGATGAAAAATTATTATGAAACCTACTTGTTTTTGATGAGTTATTTATTGAAGTAATGTTTATAAAAATAATTTAATTTTCATGGGTAATGGTATGAATCATTATTTTGAGGAAACGATATGCATGATTTTAATTACACAATAGGGTATCACTTAATTTTATAGAACTCAAATTATTTTGGTAATTATCTATGTTCTCTGAGCTCAAAGTAAATTTTTGAGGTCATCTGAAGCCTAAAATATGGTTTATAGGTGGTTATCCCAAGCCCAAAATAGGTTAAATAGGATTATATCCCAATCCTGAAATGTTTTTAAACAATATTATATCCCAATAATGATATATTTTATATGGGATATTATCCTAATCACGAATATAGAATACAAGTAGACAGCCCAAGCTTAACATGGTAGGAATTTATTCATGTGAGGCCTTGACATATCTTTTATATTATTACGTTTATTCCAAAAATCGATTTCTTATATAAATGTAATTATCTCCGGATTTATATTCATTGATTCCTATATGATTAATTTCACATTAACTAAAAATATTTATTAATTGAATTTGGATTATGATATTTGATATATAGTGTATGGTTATCAAATGTTATGCTCATGTTATCAGACCATTTTTCTCATGTTATACAAATGTGATCGCTGATATATACCTTGTATACCATAAATGAGATCCTAATATAACCCTCTATTATGTAACCATTCCCAAGGATATAATGTATGGTATTATGTATGATATTTCTAATCCACATTCTAGAATGTTGAACATAGTTGGGGATAATGTAATTCACATATGATGTATTTTTTATGTACCATGTTTCCAAAGGAACTATAACTAAATGATTATTGGGTGGATCATTTTTAAATGTAATTTATATTAACCATTCATGTAGTGATATATATGTATTAAATGTGTTAGTGTCTATAGAAATAATTGATTGAGTTTAAATTAATTTTACATTATATATGGTGTCCATAACTAGTCTAGTAAATATGATTAACAGAAAAATGATATGTTATAAAAAATAAAATCACTAACTAAAATGATAACCATGGTGTTTATTGTAGTAAAATTATAAATTATAATTCATGTTTAAATCTATTATAGAATATTATTATATACTAGTAGATTTAATAATACATAAATATGATTAGTTTATCATAGAACATCTCATAAGGAAGGTGAATAAGTTATTTTTTTCATGTATACTTGCTGAATGATTCATTATTTTCATAAACCATATAAATGAATTATATAATATTTTTTAAATATAAAGGGGAATGAGAAATTTTGTACATAAATTCACATAAAAAAACAATGTCATAAGAAAATAACCAATAGAATGGGGATGATATATAACGAAATTATTCTCCATGAGGACGATTCACCACAAATACATCTCACCCGAGGATATAGTTTACCAATAATACATCTCTCGGTATTCATGATATGTAAACTATAAAATTATCCATATGTAAAATGCACTGATTAAAAATATATATATATATATATGTAAAATACACAATAAACTATCAATCTTATATGTGGAATAATGGCTTGTAGTTCTACATCCAAGATGATCTTTTACCAACAATATAATTTTCAGGGTGGAAAAATTATAGTCGATATAAGTATCCATGTGTCCAATATACCACCAAGAATCATCTCATTGGTGCATCATTCACCACCAATTCATATTCTTAGGTATATAAAATACCAAAAATAATACATATCAAGATGTTAAAAAATATACCATATCATTGACCTGATATAGAAAAAATAAAAACAAAAATAATTTATGAAGAATGGGTACCCTAAACATGGTATTGGTTGATAATGTACGACAATCTATTGGATCTATAATGTGATTGTAAATCCATAAAATGAAACAACTACTTAAATGAATGAAATATTATTTATTAAAATTATAAATTTATTAAAAGTATTTTATAGTTCTATAATTATAATATCATCTATATGACTAAGTTAATGATCTATGTAGAATCCAACTCATCATTATCATAATTCATTCATGTTCAATTTTAAACCATGTATTATAATTTTCAGAACCAATGATTATAAGGTCATTTACTAGTCATAAAATCTTATATAAAGTCAAATGGAATGGCTTCTTTTCCAAATTATTTGAAAAATTATCATCAATGATGAACAGTTACAAAAAACACCTCATGTAATCCTCACATGACAATACCATTAACTAATAATGAGGTAAGGATTTATAGAAACCAAATTATATTATTTCATGATAATACATAATAAATTTACCATTCACACATTATATACAAGGAATTACATAGATGTAAAAACTAGTGGATATTCTGGTGACAATACAAATAGGTCATCCAGTGTCTTTCTCAATAAAAACCACTAATTTATTTGACAGTAATTAATCAAAATAAAAATATATAAATTTTTTCAAGGTATTCCTTACCTGATTATAAAAAGTAGTTCAAAAAGTAGATCTAATTGTTTCATTAATAATAAATATAATATCAACTTTTAATATTTAATAGATCATTGAAAAATATTATCCAATCCAAAATAGAAATATTTTATCCCCTTTGAGTTATGAAGTTGAGGAAGTATAAGGGATTGAGTACAATAGTTTCCTGTATTGAATGATGTAAAAAATAAATTATTATCATTTAATGAGATTTATAACTACATTATTTTAAATAAAACTAAATATGATTCATAATTACCCAAGGGGTACCCAAAACAATATTAATAATTAACCAGTGGATAATATGGTCTAGCCTAATGTTCTTCCTCCACATGCTATCCCACATCGGTTACCTCCACCTTTATCTTCTACTATGTACCCTATACTATTCTAGAGGGAAACCAATGTGAATTTTCAATGGTTAAATTTAATTTACCCATTATTTTTCCCAATTACTAATCCCAATCCAATAAATACTCTTCTGAAACATAAAATGAGAAAAAATATGATAGTTTTTTTCAAAACATAGATTAAAATCCAACCTCATATAGTTTCTGGGTATTTTATGGCATGTATCTAATTTTTTATAACATTATTATTTTTTGGGAATGATGAAAATTTGATTTGGGTATATTTAAATTATTTTCAAGTTTATATTTTATTATGATATAAAATAATGTATACGTTTTCAATAGATTGTTGTAAAATAAATGAGGATGTAGAATAAGAAAGTATTAGTAGAAAAGAATATTGATGAAGTTTTTTAATAGTAATTATCCTAAAGGGAAAAGCATCCAATGAATGGGTTAATGATGATTTTCTATTGAATATTAGGAAATATTTTATTTAGATGATAAAAAATATTCTTTATAATAATCATTTGCATTTGATGATAATTTCCTTATTTTTTTTGAAATGTTCCTTGAGGTATTGGAAAAATTGCTTCTGGATGTGTGGATATATTCTTAACAATATCTGTTAATGTTGATCCATTAACATTCATCCATAGATTTGTGAATATGTTATTATTTATAATTTATAAAAAATGGGGAGATCAAGTTTATGAATTTATAATTATGAGATTTATTTTGATGAGATGGAGGAGGTTAGAAATTATTCTCTTAATGGTTATGAACCCATCTTATAAAATTTAATGATGATATGTTGATTATAATATTTGTATCCACATGAATTAAATTGGATACAAGATGATTAATTATAGAAATACCATTCAAGAGAGTGACATGATAATATGTTTTATGGTGGGATAATAGTTAGAATGTGATTCAAATAAAGATGATTATATATGGGATAGTAGAACATCATTGTATCTAAATTAACTATACAAAAAATACATAATGTTGAACACTATAGAAAACATTTTAGTTGAATTTTTTTAACCAATTTTGAAGCACTAAAATATTATAAATTTGGATGATGTGAACTAAATTGGATTTCATTTTCAATAAAAACGTATCAGAAAAAAACTATAGATTTATACATTCCCATCACATATACCAATTCTTTGTTTGAACAAAAGAAATGTTGTGAAAAATTAATCATTTTAAAAATAAAATGGAACAAATAATGTTCCATGTTCATAACATTAAATGATATACTAAACTTTTTGGAGAAAATATCGTGGGGTTTTGAAAAATAAAAAATAAGTACATATGAAAATGAGATCTATTAGAGAAGCCCAAAAATTCTGAGTTTGACCATAATTGTATAAAATTGTTAAAAAAGTAAAATTAATGATATTTCAATGATTTTATTATATCATATTGCAAATAATTGGTTTCAAGAAATGAATTCTTTAAATATTTCAAAAATATAGTCAAACATATTTAGGGGTTTAAGTAGAACGTACAATAGAAAATGTAGTTTATTCTCAATAGGTGTAAGGGAAATATACAAAAAAAGATATTTTTCTAAATTGAAAAAAAGTATGATGTTTTTTTATAATATTTGTATTAATAACGCCATAATTTTTTTTATATATTTTTTAGGGTCTCTACTAATGAAAAAAATTAGAAAAATATTAAGAATAAATCCATCAAAAAAATAAATTTTTTGACGATATATAGTAATTTTTTGGATATAGGATGTATGATATTCTATGGTTAAGATGTTTTTATTTGTGATACTTACGAATACCCATTACCTATACTCATGTATGGAAGTCCATCAGAAAACATTTTGTGAGAAAATTTATCAAATTATCAATTTTGGGAAATTTAATTAAAGAAATATTAGTATGGCAGTACAAAAGACTATATTCTTTATGGAAGTCCTTTATAATAACTTTTGGGAGTAATTTCTTCTAACCAATGTTTCTAATAATATATTATATAATGATTTAGATGAGTTCAAGTGACTATACCTTGAAATGTTGATTAGTATAAAATAATTTCCTTTTGGAGGAATATTAACTAGTGAATATGTGAGGAATAAATATTAATAAAAAGAGAATATCATATTATGTCATCTGAGAAACATTTCATTGAATGATTTTTTTCTATAAATTTTTAAAAAAAATTGAAATGTCCAAAATCATGTCATTTGTATTCATTTTTTTCAAATTTTTTCTTACCTAAATGTAAATTTATGTTTTGAGAAGTTACAAATCCTTATAATATAAGGTAGTTTTTTTAGTTTTACTTTTAAGATAATCTAAGAATTATGAAGAATATTCTTAATGGGTTGAGAAATTTATATCAAATTTCATTTTAGAAGGAATGTGGAATTTGATTCCAAAATTTTCCACAGTAGGAGTATATGTAAAAGGGATGAAAGAATAATACTATATTAATTGACATTGTTAAACTTATAATAACTAAAATAATGAATATTTATTGTCATTATATGATTATAAACAAATTGGATGAAGAATAGTTATTAAAATGTATTTTTCTATCATATAATCATATAAATATTTCTTGATGAGAATATAGTTTAATATTTACACAGAAGTACATCAAACAATGTTTTATGTGTTAATTTTATAGGAATATTTTTCCGTCCAAATCATAAAGAACATTGGATAGAAAAATAGAAATTGTTTCAGTGAGGTTCATTAGATAGAGAATAATGTCTGAATGGGTTCTCTACAAAAAATAATTCACATAAAAAATTATTGGAGTTACCTATTGACATTTCTAAAAATAATAAACCTGAAGGAATTTTTATATGAACTTATAGGATATGAATTCTCAATGTCTCATATTTTTTGTTTGATCATTTTATTATTTTTTCAAACCGATAGGTGTATGGATAATGAAATATTTAGATATATGAATATACTTTTTTATATAGGTCAACTACTAGATTTAGTATAAATATACACCCAATTATAATATGGAGATTATTATTAGAAGAATCCATGTACCAATGGGAATATCCATAGAAAGTATAATATTTCTATATTTTTTCATATATAATCATAATTATATATGGCTTAGGGTAAAACACTAAGAAATATTTTATAATTATCCATTTATCAAAACTAGTAACTCATGATTGATCAATATTATGATAAAAAATCTGTTACATTCAATCAGATAAATGTTGGTCACTACTAATTCCCGCCATAATGGTGACTGAAATAACTGCCTTGGAAACTCAATTGGTATCATATCAATGTTCACTATGTTTATATATATTTATTTTTTACTATATGCTATGTTTTAGCTATTTTATGTTATTTATGTCTCTCTAGATGATGACAATGGTTTTCCCTTGGAGAATATGACTATATAACATTATAAAAATATAATTTATTTTATATATATATATAACAATAATGGGGATTCAATAATTACATAAAAATACCAAAATAAGAAAGAAGCTCGTTATTAGATGAATCTAACCACTCAAAACCAACAAATAGGGTACCAATCAACAAGAAAAGCCTTTGTGCTGCCTGAATCTAATAAAATATTTAAACAAATATTTTATTTCTCATATTTTGATTTTATATTTACTATGGATGATTTATATTCTAAAATATTAAATTATATGAAATAAACTCATTTAAAAAATACTACTTATATCCTTTCACATTTTTTTGAATAATATGTTGCTATCTCATTGCTAAAATCATTGCACTATAACTCTGAGTAAGATTTGGGAAAGTATACTTGAGAATGTATATCTATCAATAAAATTGGTAATGTATAGAATCATATATGATACATTGGATGAAATATTTCACCTTGTGTTTGAAATTATTTTGAGAAACATTTTTGAGAATTTAATTGGAAATTAAGTGCATAAATAATGTTTTCATGAATTATAATGTTTTAATCAAGATTGGAACTCCCATTTGGATGTTAAATCTAGATTAATATATGTTCATAAATGATTATTATATAATGAGACTAGAATACAAGATTAAATATTTTAGAAGAATCATATACATTACACATTATCAAATCTAATGAGTATGCAAATTTTTTAGTAATATTATATGATGTCAATTTTACCGTTATTGAAGAATCAATTATAAGGAGTTTGTGTGAATTGGTTTTATTGAAAAGGGTGTAAAATAAATCATCTATACACTAGATCAAACAAAAATATTACTTTTTTGGGAATAAAAAATGTCAACTAAATGTTAAGGGATATCATGAAAATAATCAAAAAATAAATTTTAAATGCTGAGTAAGGATAATTAAATAAAATTTAAAAAAATTAAGAGCTAAATATGAAAAAAATAATGAGGATTCATTAATTATTGAGAATCAAATTGAAAAATTATTTTCTTAAGAATTTAAACATATGGAGAAACATGTATGATACTCAAGCTAAATAATAAAAACTATTATGAGATAATAATATATACTCATATTCATATATATTTTCTAATTTTATGAAATAGTATATACAATAGAATGAATAATGTGAATGTATAAGAAGAATCATCTTTGTATAAGTTAATGAAATATAAAAAAACCATGTTCAAACGAATCAATTTTATTTTAGTCACATAAATTTAGATTAGTTCATAATTTATTAATAACGAAGCTGGAAAAAGTAATGAAACTGAAAAATACTGTAATGGTGTTTGATTTAAGATAAAAGGGAATGATTTTCGTCGATGAGGTATTAGATAGATATGTTTATATATAAATGGAAGATTTTTAAAAAGATTATGTCATTAGACATACACCACACAACTAAAGAATCTGAGGTTCATTGGTCATTGTTTAGTATGTACAATGTTTTGATACATTACTTCCAATTATAGTCACAACATTATAGGTTAATAAGATTATAGAAATCCACTTTTAAGGGGGAGAAAAGTGAAATGAAATCATATCCCATATACGTATTCTAAATATTCACAAAAGGAGAAAAATTGGTTAACATCTAACAACTTTTTTTATTATAAATATTTTTAAGTAAGTTGAGATCCTTATTTGAAACTCATATATGTATTCTAATTGCTAGTGAGTCTACATTCCAATGGTAACACGTAGCCCATCCATGGGATTCCAATTTGAAACTCCATTTTCTCAGGACTAAGGTTGATCACATGTTTTTCCATTCAATGTGGAATAGTGACCAGTCAAAGGGGTAATGTTCGGTCACCCTTTTGACAAGGATGATTCTCCTCCCCTTTATAGAATGTGATGTGGAGACCTCCCACTATGGTAAGTCCCCAATCTTCTAAGGTCGGGCCAGGTGACCATCAATTCCATCTCAAAAGGAAAGCTTCATTGCTCTATTCTATGACCCACCTTCACCCCGGTAGGTTCCACCTCATGTTCTCCCTCCTCCACCAATAGGGGAGGATGCATGTGCTTTTTTGAGACTTTCTAATCCTCTTGTATCTCACATAGGGAATGAATCACGTGGACATAGATGTTTGTGAATATTACATCATGAACACTATCTAAACTACGAGAACACTAATTCCTGATCAAAACCAGATATGTAGGGTGCCTACTGGATGGGTCAAGCTAAAAAAAAGGAGCTCGATCAAAAGGATTCACCCAATCATGTCCCGTCAAATTGACTGCTCCCACACGTAAGCCCCACACATTCATAACTACGTGGGTTCTAATTCATCTCCTAAAGATATGTAGAAGGCCTCCTTGTTGTCCCGATCCCTACATCAAATCACCTTATGTATCCCCTATATGATGGTAAACTCCAATGTGCCAAATAATATGTCTCATGTCAGCATCACCATTATATCATCAAATATTTATGCATGATTATGGAGTTTTTTCAAAACAATGGTATCCCATGGATACCTTATTCAGGAATGAAGCAATGCTTCAAGAAAATATGAACCTGAATTAAGTCTATAAAAGAGTAATGGAACATGAAACAATCCTTCCCCATAAGGGAATGATGTGGCCAAACTCCCATTATATCAACCAATGAGGTCCTTATGTTTCACTGACCAAATCATCAACCGACGAGCGCCAGAATATGGATAGAAGTTCTATGAATCTTGGATACTAGGGTTGTTGGGAGTTTTTGGATCAACGAATTAACCTGTTAGAGACCATACGAGGAAGTTACATTTGAGAAGTACTGATTTCATGAGTACATGACCCACACACAATCGCCCGCTGGGACCAACAGTTCCCATAGGGTTAATTCAACCATTATTAAATGATAATGATATCGAATGGTTCAAAACTATTGAATGGTAAGTTCGACGAGAACCCACATCTAAAGAAAAAGGGACAGTTGATGATCCACATCGACAATTTCCACCCTATTCGTAAACGTTTCACCTAGGAGGTGGAACAAAAATGGTGAACCCAGATTTAATCCTTAATCATGGTGGATGTTCTACCCAAATGATAACAGTCCAAATGTCATTTCATGTCAGCCCTTTTTTCCACCAGAACGTTCTAAACATGCCTTTTTGTAGGAGGAACTAAAATGGTGAAACAGTTGTGAATCCATAGCCATGGTGGTGGTCTCACCCCTCTAAGGTCCCTTCGCCCCACAACAGATGAAAAGGGGAACATATCTCTACAAAATCACTAAATATTAATATGTCAAAAGGAGTACTAAATTGATGATGTTATTTGGTATGTATTTCATATATGTATTGATGGTTCCAATAGATATACCATCAATCCAAATTACATCCCCATGATCCATGAAGATGCACACATAAATGATCTTGTGGGTGGTCGTGGCTATAATGAAATGTAGGACACCCTCGCCTACCATGCATATTCAAGGATGGGTGTCCAATGTTATGATCAAAGAGTAAAATCTAAATGGTAATATCCCCATTCTAGAGGCCACAAGACATGCCCTCAAATCGTCAATGGTCCATCAACTGCCTCTTCACCCACTCTTGGCACCCCAACACCAGGCTGCCCTAGTGGTCATCTCAATTCGTTTCGACAGCATGTCCCTGAAACATGATAATGACTAACTCCCTTACCATAGGGATGAATATGAATTCAATCATTGCGAATTCATATAAACATGACATGGGTCCTACTCAAGGGCCCCCACTAAAGGTCATCATTGCCGTCATTGGAGGACCAAGACACCCCCCATTGGGGAGGAACTTTTTCTGAGGGAATCTAGAAAATTCAAGGAGACCCAAGCCCCTTGGGCTACCTACCAAGGGAGGAGAATATATAACCAGGAATGCACTATCTCTTTTGTTCTTTAGGATCAGCTCCACCATACTAATGTGTCAGCATTCAATGGGGAGACACAAAACATTGGTCTCTCCACTCAATCCAACCACCTAAATATGGTGGCACAATATGAGCACACACATGTTCCTGGTAGTGCTTGTTGGTCCCACCGTGCAGAAAGAGTGGCAAGCTATAGGTAGATAAAGATATATGTCTTTGCATAACAATCCCTCCATCAATATAGGGAGGAAACAAGGTATACATAGGAACAAATACCTACTGATGTATATCAAGACCACCATCTAAAAAGGGAGGAAACCAAATAGGAGTAGAGTCAAATTCCTTTGGATACATAAAAATCTGGTGAGACCAATATAGTGTCAAGAGAGTAGAGTGAAATCCCCAATCACGAATATTAATACCACCTATCAAATGCGGTGGCAACCATATTAGAAAATCGGTGATAGACTCGTTCCACTATCCTGACACATGTGAACTACTAGTATCTACTGAAAACTCATAGAAGACCAGGGCATGCACCCACTCCTACCTTGACCGAAAATGTGCCTTTATTCTGGTTCCATCAAAATATTTATCTCAACACATCGGATAAATGGTGTAATATAAGACATTGATTCCATACCATATCCTCAAACAATCCATGATATCATTGCATATACAGAAAATGTGAGAAATCAGGCCTTTGACCTAGTTTCCTCGAATTGAATAACTCACTCACAAAATGATTTAGTCTTTCTGAAGCAGTTATGAATATCGGCTCCTATCCAGGAGGGTCAACGGAAATATCTCATAACATATGAAAAATTGGATTAGTAACAAATAACTGTTCTGACTAGGGGATGTCGATCCAGTAAGGGGGCACTCTAGGGAATTCATATATCCCTGTCAAAACTCAATATGCTCCTCGATGTATCCCATTGAAATCTTGAGACCTAACAAGACAGGTACACATATAAGAAGGAAATTACCAACAACAGATTTCCATGGTTACCCCCATGATAGTGCCCAAAAATGATAGGTTCCCAAGGAAATCAAAAAATAAAGAGAACATACATGACCCAACTCTGTTGGATGATAGGGTTTTGGATGCAGTCAGTCATATATAGAAAATTATCCAGAACCTATCATTCCATTACCAAATTATGGAAGTGGTTGTTTTAGATATGAAGGTCCTACCAATAATTTTGCTACCAGCTTCTTTGATGTTCCTCCATAGAGCACCCACATGGGCTCACTATGTGGTTCATGAAAGATCAATCATTAGAGCCTATTTCTTGTTTCATTCCAGGGTAGCCCTCCTCTAAACCTGAAGAATAGACGGAAATATGGTCTTACCCTTTCCGTCGTCTGCTCTGATGGGCCTCCTCAGGGTATACGTTGAAAATATGCTTCTCTCAATAGTCAGACGTCATTTCATGATGGTAGTAATCCCCATGATGACAACAATTGTGAATGACCACACTAAAATGAAATTTTATATGAAGGTACTCCCCATATTAATATAAAGGAATGATAAGGTCCTCCCCTTCTTTCAGTACATACTTAAGTCCCTCCCAAGGAGGTACACTGCAGAAATTCTCGCTACAGCCATGTTTTAAGTCATTCTGGTAGACCTTTCCATGATAATGATCAATTTGAAGGCCCTCCTCACAAAGAAAGATGATCTTAAGGTTCTCCCCTCAGTGACATTATGATAATTAAGGTCCTCCCCTTACTATATCTATATCTGAAGGTCCTCCCTAGGTATACGTCGTAATGAACATCCCCTCTGTTTGGAATCATGTTGCAATAATATTTATCTCAATTTAAATGACACATGGGAAGGTTCCCCTTTTAACAAAAATCATTGATGGAATGAATTTCCTCCCCTTGTGAGAAAAAATATGTGAAATCCCTCCAATGGTGAGGGGAACCGGACGAAGTCAGACACATCAAGCACTTAGTCAATGTGGAGCGATATTCATTCTCAATCAAATGATTTCCCAGGTCCATGCTCATCTTCTGAGCCTCCCCCACAGAGTCTGCTAATCAATTAGGCTCCCACTAGTCCTGTTGCTTGGAATGAAATTATTGAGAGGCAATAAAACTAGGCATATCATGTAGAGGATCCTCCAAAATAACAACAGCTTGATATGTTCCTTTTGAGAAGACAACTAGCTTAGGATAATATAAAAATGATTTATTCACCTACAACCACATCTCACGTTGACAAACTAGGAGAGTTATCAGGGGAATGCATGCATGAAATTATCCTAATCATATATATGATTCTTCAAAAGATGAACAAAAAAATCATACCCTATGAAGGGTACGCAGACCATCTCATCACGATAGGGGAGCTTCGTCGTCTGATCTACATGGAAGCCCTTCCATCCCCAAAGGAACCATAATCTGAAAGGCGATAGAAAAACAATGAAACAACTAGAATCCATGCACTTCATAAATTCTGTCACTAATTGAAAATTCCCTAACTAGAGTTCACTTTCAGGGATGGGGAGAACATGAAGCTTTTCACTTCACCCCACACCCCATTCAGTATGGCCCATTGGAAATGAAATCTTGAAATTTCATCACCCAAATGGAACAATCAAGAAGAAAACTTGCTCAGAAAATATGGGATACTCAACAAAAACCATCCCCTCGTAAGTCTCAAATGCGTTAGGTCCAAAGGGATCAATCCATCAAAAAGGTTCTGAGTCATGAGAATAGGAACATGCAACACGCTTCCTACCTCCGGGATGCCAATCAAAAAGTAGTACCCATGCCTTCAAAAGACAATAGACTCTGTGCGGGCCCAATTCCTTACTCGACTCACACCCGTTCAGGAGTACATAAAATAGAATTGATGGAAATAGTTGTGTCTACATCCATGATGTAGGAACAACCCCTACCCCAAGGAATGGCGAAATTCATAAATAAAAATTCCCCCATAAGACCAGAAAATTCAGGGTGTAACGCATCAACATGCGAAAATGAACAACCCCATGCAACAGTGGTTGGGGAATTTTTACCTAAAATTCCCACTCAATGGACATCTGTATTTCACCATCTAGGAATAATGATAGACATAGGATTTACCTATTACACCATTTCTCATGGATTACTCCCTCCATAGGAAAGTCATGTTACGAGGTCAGACCATGGTTCCCTTACAGTCAATCTTACCCAAGAAACCCGAAGAATACCCTATAATAGATGGGGAAAGTCCATCAAAGGGTGCATAAAGCTTTCTTTATATTTGGCACTAGGTACACCACCCCCAATGCAGTAATCCTCAGTGAACATGGTAAACATCAACCCCACAAATCCCACAATAAATACATATGGGGAGAAAATGTGAATAAAGAGGGTTTCCTCACAGTGGAAACCCAGAACCATAGGGATATCCTAAATTTTGTCTAGAATTTAACTAACCTATCATTACATCCCCTACAATACCCTAACAAGTAGAAAAATAAATTCAATGTTTTCTATGACCTACCTCCACCTCCCCATGAGAATGTGTCCCTCACCCTCGAAGAGAGGATCACTAAGCAGGAGGAAGAATTGAAAGAGATCAGGAAATTTAGGTCGACCTAAGTTGAGGGTGTTTTCTCTTCGGATGTGTTCCACTCGTGGAATGTCAACAAGTGCTCTACTAAGTGGTTCCCATGTCACATTAGGTCATTATTTTGAATGAATCCATGCTTAAAGGACTATTCAACCTGGCCCCATAAGGACATCAAGATCACACGCTGGGATGGTAGCAGGAATATATCTAGGTAAACCCTCAAATGATACATGTGGCTTGATATTATCCCTAAGTACCATTAGAACTGACATCCCCAATCTTGTTCACTTCCTCACATGCTCATGATCATTACCGAAAAGACATGAATAAATGTATCTTAAACCCCGTCATATTGCAAACGACATGACTAGAATCGATGGAGGGGTGTCTTCCTTTGATACTAACAGAGTGAGAACCCTACCGCAAGTGGGTGAGAAATGTTCCACCATAACAAAACATCAAGAACCATGTATTCCAAATATTAAATTTCTTGGGGGAACTAGAAAATATTTTGATTCCCTATACCTCTTACTATGTTCCCATCAAAACTGGTAACTCATTATTGATCAATATTATGATAAAAAATATGTTACATTCAATCAGTTAAATGTTGGTCACTACTGATTCGCCCCATAATGGTGACTGAAATAACTGCCTTGGAAACTCAATTGGTATCATATCAAAGTTCACTATGTTTATATATATTTATTTTTTACTATATGCTATGTTTTAGCTATTTTATGTGATTTATGTCTCTCTAGATGATGACAATGGTTTTCCCTTGGAGAATATGACTATATAACATTATAAAAATATAGTTAAATTTATATATAATTATAACAATAATGGGGATTCAATAATTACATAAGAATACCAAAATAAGACAGAAGCTCGTTAGTAGATGAATCTAACCACTCAAAACCAATAGAGAGGGTACCAATCAACAAGAAAAGCCTTAGTGCTGCTGTCTGAATCTAATAAAATATTTAAACAAATCTTTTATTTCTCATATTTTGATTTTATATTTACTATGGATGATTTATATTCTAAAATATGAAATTATATGAAATGAACTCATTTAAAAAATACTACTTATATCCTTTCACATTTTTTTGAATAATATGAGGCTATCTCATTGCTAAAATCATAGCAAAATAACTCTCAGTAAGAGTTGGGAAAGAATACTTGAGAATGTATATCTATCAATAAAATTGGTTAATGTATAGAATCATATAAGATACATTGGCTGAAATATTTCACCTTGTGTTTGAAATTATTTTGAGAAACATTTTTGAGAATTTAATTGGTAATTAAGTGCATAAATAATGTTTTCTTTAATTATAATGTTTAAATAAAGATTGGAACTCCCATTGGAATGTTAAATCAAGATTATTATATGTTCATAAATTATTATTATATAATGAGACTAGAATACAAGATTAAATATTTTAGAAGAATCATATACATTACACCTTATCAAATCTAATGAGTAAGCAAATTTTTTTGTAATAGTATATGAAGTCAATTTTACCGTTATTGAAGAATCAATTATAAGGAGTTTGTGTTAATTTGTTTTATTGAAAAGGGTGTTAAATAAATCATCTATACACTAGCTCAAACTAAAATATTACTTTTTGGGAATAAAAATTGTCAACTAAATATTAAGGGATATCATGAAAATAAACAAAAAATATATTTTAAATGCTGAGTAAGGATAATTAAAAAAAATTTAAAAAATTTAAGAGCTAAATATGAAAACAATAATGAGGTTTCATTAATGATTGAGGATCAAATTGAAAAATTATTTTCTTAAGAATTTAAAAATATGGAGAAACATGTAAGATACTCAAGCTAAATAATAAAAACTATTATGAGATAATAATATATACTCATATTCATATATATTTTCTAATTTTATGAAATAGTGTATACAATGGAATGAAGAATGTGAATGTATAAGAATAATCATCTTCGTATAAGTTAATGAAATATAAAAAACCATGTTCAAATGAATCAATTTTATTTTAGTCACATAAATTTAGATTAGATCATAATTTATTAATAATGAAGCTGGAGAAAGTAATGAAACTGAAAAATACTGTAATGGTGTTTGATTTAAGATAAAAAGGAATGATTTTCATCGATGAGGTATTAGACAGATATGTTTATATATAAATGGAAGATGTTTAAAAAGATTATTTCATGAGCCAAACACCACACAACTAAAGAATTTGATGTTCACTGGTCATTGTTTAGTATGTACAATGTTTTGATTCATTACTGCCAATTATAGTCACAACATTATAGGTTAATAATATTATAGAAATACACTATTAAGGGGGAGAAAAGTGAAATGAAAACATATCCCATATATGTATTCTAAATATTCACTAAAGGAGAAAAATCGGTTAATATCTAACAACTTTTTTTATTATAAATATTTATAAGTAAGTTGGGATCCTGATTTGAAACTCATATATGTTTTCTAATTGCTAGTGAGTCTACATTTCAATGGTAACAAGTAGACCACCCATGGGATGCCGATTTGAAACTCCATTTTCTCAGGACTAAGGTTGAACACATGTTTTTCCATTCAATGGGGAATAGTGACCAGTCAAAGGGGTAATGTTTGGTCACCCTTTTGAACAGGATGAAACTCCTACCCTTCATATAATATGATGTGGAGACCTCCCACTATGGTAAGTCCCCAATCTTCTAAGGTCAGTCCAGGTGACCATCAATTCCATCTCAAAAGGAAAGGTTCATTACTCTGTTCCATGACCCACCTTCGCCCCGGTAGGTTCCACCTCATGTTCTCCCTCCTCCACCAATAGGGGAGGATGCATGTTCTTTTTTGAGTCTTTCTAATCCTCTTGTATCTCACATAGGTAATGAATCACGTGGACATAGATGTTTGTGAATATTACATCATGAACACTATCTAAACTACAACAACACAAATTCCTGATCAAAACTAGATATGTAGGGTGCCTACCAGATGGCTCAAGCTAAAAAAAGGAGCTTGACCAAAAGGTTTCACCCAATCATGTCCCATCAAATAGACTGCTCCCACACGTAAGCCCCGCACATTCTGAACTACGTGGGTTCTAATTCATCTCCTAAAGATATGTAGAAGACCTCTTTGTTGTCCTGATCCCTACATCAAATCACCTTTTGTCTCCCCTATATGATGGTAAACTCCAATGTTCCAAATAATATGTCTCATGTCAGAATCACCATTTTATCATCAAATATTTATGCATGATTATGGAGTTTTTTCAAAACAAAGGTATCTCATGGATACCATATTCAGGAATGAACCAATTATTCAAGAAAATATGAACCTGAATTAAGTCTATAAAAGAGTAATGGAACATGAAACAATCCTTCCTTATAAGGGAACGATGTGCCCAAACTCCCATTATATCAACCAATGAGGTCCTTATGTTTCACTGACCAAATCATCAGCCGACGAGTGCCATAATATGGAAATCAGTTCTATGAATCATGGATACTAGGGTCGTTGGGAGTTTTTGGATCAACAAATTAACCCGTTAGAGACCATACGAGGAAGTTACATTGGAGAAGGACTGATTTCATGAGTACTTGACCCACACACAATCGCCCGCTGGGACCAACAGTTCCCATAGGGTTAATTCAACCATTATTAAAGGATAATTATATCGAATGGTTCAAAACTATTGAATGGTAAGTTCGACGAGAACCCACATATAAATAAAAAGGGACAGTTGATGATCCACATCGACAATTTCCACCCTATTCATAAATGTGTCACCTAGGAGGTGGAACAAAAACGGTGAACCCAGATTTAATCCGTAATCATGGTGGAAGTTTTACCCAAATGATAATGGTTCAAATGTCATTTCATGTCATCCCTTTTTTCCACCAGTTTGTTCTAAACATGCCTTCTTGTAGGAGGAACTAAAATGGTGAACCGGTAGTGAATCCATAGCCATGGTGGTGGTCTCGCCCCACTAAGGTCCCTTCGCCCCACAACAAAAGAAAAGATGAACATATCTCTACAAAATCACTAAATATTAATATGTCAAAAGGAATACTAAATTGATGACGTTATTTGGTATGTATTTCATATATGTATTGAAGGTTCCAATAGATATACCATCGATCCAAATGACATCCCCACGATCCATGAAGACACACACATAAATGATCTTGTGGGTGGTCGTGGCTACAATGAAATGTAGGACACCCTCGCCTACCATGCATATTCAAGGATGGGTGTCCAATGTTATGATCAAAGAGTAAAATATAAATGGTACTCTCCCCATTCTGAAGGCCACAAGACAAGCCCTCAAATCGTCAATGGTCCATCAACTGCCTCTTCACCCCCTCCTGGCACCCCAACACCAGGCGGCCCTAGTGGTCATCTCAATTTGTTTCGACAGCCTGTCCCTGGAACATGATAATGACTAACTCCCTTACCATAGGGATGAATATGAATTCAATCATAGCGAATTCATCTAAACATGACATGGTTCCTACTAAAGGGCCCCCACTAGAGGTCATCGCCGCCATCAATGGAGGACCAAGCCACCTCCCATTGAGGAGGAACTTTTTATGAGGGAAACTAGAAAATTCAAGGTGACCCAAGCCCCTTGGGCTACCTACCAAGGGAGGAGAATATATAACTAGGAATGAACTGTCTCTTTTGTTCTTCAGGATCCACTCCACCATACTAACGTGTCAGCATTCAATGAGAAGACACAAAACATTGGTCTCTCCACTCAAGACAACCACCTAAATATGGTGGCACGATATGAGCACACACATGTTCCTGGTAGTTCTTGTTGGTCCTGCCATGCAGAAAGAGTGGAAAGCTATAGGTAGAAAAAGATATATGTCTTTGCATAACAATCCCACCATCAATATAGGGAGGAAACAAGGTATACACAGGAACAAATACCTACTGATGTATATCAAGACCACCATCTAAAAAGGGAGGAAACCAAATATAAGAAGAGTCAAATTCCATTGGATACATACAAATATGGTGAGACCAATATAGTGTCAAGAGAGCGGAGTGAAATCCCCACTTATCAAATGCGGTGGCAACCATATTAGAAAATCGGTGATAGACTCGTTCCACTATCCCGACACAGGTGAACTACTGGTATCTACAGAAAACTCATAGAAGACCAGAGCATGCACCCACTCCTACCTTGACCGAAAATGTGCCTTTATACCGGTTCCATCCAAATATGTATCTCAAGACATCGGATAAATGGTGTAATATAAGACATCGATTCCATACCATATCCTCCAAAAAATCCATGATATCATTGCATAGTCAGAAAATGTGAGAAATCAGGCCTTTGACCTAGTTTCCTCGAATTGAATAACTCACTGACAAAATGATTTAGTCTCTCTGAAGCAGTTATGAATATCGGCTCCTATCCAGGAGGGTCAACGGAAATATCTCATAACATATGAAAAATTGGATTAGTAACAAATAACTGTTCCAACTAGGGGATATCGATCCAGTAAGTGGGC
This sequence comes from Viscum album, assembly GCA_963277665.1. Lineage (NCBI taxonomy): Eukaryota > Viridiplantae > Streptophyta > Magnoliopsida > Santalales > Viscaceae > Viscum > Viscum album. Next base: position 1,149,394,151 of record OY728120.1, read on the forward strand.
ACTCTAGGGAATGCATATATCCCTCTCAAAACTTAATATGATTCTCGATGTATCCCATTGTAATCTCGAGACCCAACAAGACAGGTACCCATATAAGAAAGAAATTACCAACAACATATTTCCATGGTTACCCCCATGATAGTGCCCAAAAATGATAGGTTCCTAAGGAAATCAGAAAATAAAGAGAACATACATGACCCAACTCGGTTGGATGATAGGGTTTTGGATGCAGTAAGTCATATATCGACAATTACCCAGAACCTATCATTCCATTACCAAATTATGGAAGTGGTTGTTTTAGATATGAAGGACCTACCAATAATTTCACTACCAGCTTCTTTGATGTTCCTCCATAGAGCACCCACATGGGCTCACTATGTGGGTCATGAAAGATCAATCATGAGAGCCTATTTCTTGTTGCATGTTGGGGTAGCCCTCCTCTAGACCTAAATAATAGACTGCAATATGGTCTTACCCTTTCCATCGTCTGCTCTGATTGGCCTCCTCAGGGTATGCGTTGAAAATATGCTTCTCTCAATAGTCCGACGTCATTTCATGATGGTAGTTATCCCCATGATGACAACCATTGGGAATGACCACACTATAATGAAATTTTCTGTGAAGGTCCTCCCCATATTAATATAAAGAAATGAGAAGGTCCTCCCCTTCTTTCAGTACATACTGAAGTCCCTCCCAAGGAGGTACACTGTAGAAATTCTCCCTGCAGCCATGTTTCAAGTCATTCTGGTAGACCTTTCCATGTGATAATCAATTTAAAGGCCCTCCTCACAAAGAAAGTTGATATTAAGGTTCTCCCCTCAGTGACATTATGATAATTAAGGTCCTCCCCATACTATATCTATATCTGAAGGTCCTCCCCAGGTATACGTCGTAATAAACATCCCCTCGGTTGGGAATCATGTTGCAATAATATTTATCTCAATTGAAACGACACATGGGAAGGTTCTCCTTGTAACAAAAATCCTTGATGGAAAGAATTTCCTCCCCTTGTGAGAAAAAATATGTGAAATCCCTCCAATGGTGAGGGGCACCGGACAAAGTCAGACACATCAGGCACTTAGTCAATGTGGAGCGATATTCATTCTCCAACAAAGGATTTCCTAGGGCCATGCTAATCTTTTGAGCCTCCCCCAATGAGTCTGCTAATCAATAAGGCTCCCACTAGTCCTGTTTCTTGGAATGAAATTATTGAGAGGCAATAAATCTAGTCATATCATGTAGAGGATCCTCCAAAAGAACAATATCTTGATATGTTCCTTTTGAGAAGACAACTAGCTTGGGATAATATAAAAATGATTTATTCACCTACAACCACATCTCACATTGACAAACTAGGACAGTTGTCAGGGGAATGCATGCATGAAATTATCCTCATCATATAGATGACTCTTCAAAAGATGAAAAAAAAATCCTACCCTATGAAGGGTACGCAGACCATCTCATCATGATAGGGGAGCTTCGCCGTCTGATCTACATGGAAGCCCTTCCATCCCCAAAGGAACCATAATCTGAAAGGCGATAGAAAAACCATGAAACAACTAGAATCCATGCACTACATAAATTCTGTCACTAATTGAAAATTCCATGACTAGAGTTCACTTTCAGGGATGGGGAGAACATGGAGCTTTTCACTTCACCCCACACCCCAATCAACATGGCCCATTGGAAATTAAATCTTGAAATTTCATCACCCAGATGGAACAATCCAGAAAAAAACATGCTCAGAAAATATGGGCTACTCAACAAAAACCAGCCCCTAGTAAGTCTCAAATGCGTTAAGTCCAAATGGATCAATCCATTAAAAAGCTTCTGAGTCACGAGAATAGGAACATGCAACATGCTTCCTACCTCAGGGATGCCAATCAGAAATTAGTACCCATGCCTTCAAAACACAATAGACTCTATACGGGCCGAATTCCTTACTCGACTCACACCCGTTCAGGATTACATAAAATAGAATTGATGTAAATAGTTGCATCTACATCCATGATGTGGGAACAACCCCTACCCCAAGGAATGGAGAAATTCGTAAATAAAAATTCCCCCATAAGACCAAAAAATTCAGGTTGTAACGCATCAACATGAGAAAAGGAACAACCCCATGCAACAGTGGTTGGGGAATTTTTACCTAAAATTCACACTCAATGGACATCTGTCTTTCACCATCTAGGAATAATGATAGACAGAGGATTTAACTATTACACCCTTTCTCATGGATTACTCCCTCCATGGGAAAGTCATGTTACAAGGTCAGACCGGGGTTCCCTTATAGTCAATCGTAACCAAGAAACCCGAAGAATACCCCATAATAGAAGGGGAAAGTCCATCAAAGGGTGCAGAAAGATTTCTTTATATTTGGCACTAGGTACACCACCCCCAATGCAGTAATCCTCAGTGAACATGGTAAACATCAACCCCACAAATCCCACAATAAATACATATGGGGAGAAAATGTGAATAAAGATGGTTTCCTCGCAGAGGAAACCCAGAAGCTTAGGGATATCATAAATTTTGGCTAGAATTTAACTAACCTATCATTATATCCCCTACAATACCCTAACAAGTAGATAAATAAATTCAATGTTGTCTATGACCTGCCTCCACCTCCCCATGAGAATGTGTCCCTCACCCTCGAAGAGAGGATCACTATGTAGGCGGAAGAATTGAAAGAGATCAGGAAATTTAGGTCGACCTAAGTCGAGGGTGTTTTCTCTCCGGATGTGTTCCACCCATGGAATATCAAAAAACTGCTCTAATAAGTGGTTCCCATGTCACATTAGGTCATTATTTTGAATGAATCCCTGCTCAAAGGACTATTAAACCTGGCCCCAGAAGGACATCAAGATCACCCGCTGGGATGGCAGTAGGAATATATCTAGGTAAACCCTCAAATGATACATGTGGCTTTATATTATCCCTAAGTACCATTAGAACCGACATCCCCAATCTTTTTCACTTCCGCACATTCTCATGATCATTACCGACAAGACATAAATAAATGGATCTTAAACCCCGTCATATTGAAAACGACATGACTAGAATCCATGGAGGGGTGTCTCCCTTTGATACTAACAGAGTGAGAACCCTACCCCAAGTGGGTGAGAAATGTTCCACCATAACAAAACATCAAGAACCCTGTATTCAAAATATTAAATTTCTTGGGGGACCTAAAAAATATTTTGATGCACTATGCCTCTTACTGTGTTCCCATGATTAGTACTCTGGAGTAGTTAGAAACCGTAAAACATTGGTTCTTAATATGAACCCTACATGAATCAGCTTTTATATGGTATACTAGACTACTATCCAATTTAATTATAGGTTGTAAGGAACTATAGTGATAGATTCTCTTCCTGTTCAGTTCATACCCGCCTACGACATCAGTTAGTGACCTTATGTACTACAATCAGTTAGAGACCGAAAGAGTCTCAGACTTCATTGCCCGATAGAAGGGTGTGAAAAAAACCTCGAACATGCCACTCCCCTAGGATGAGATGTCCACCATGTGAATTGAAATCCTTTGGGATGAATTTTGAACCCCTCCCGTCTTGGTGATGTTCACTAGTGGATTTAGATACTTTTCAGATATTACTCAAAGGATTGGAGATTATTTGGAAAGGACCGATTTAAATTCATGAGTTTCCACAGCAGCCCTTGGGAAAAAAAATAGGTAAGGATAAAATATTTTCTTTCATACTTAATCCTCCCTCTACACAAGTATGAGTTGCGAGGCCCCAACCAAACCGTGACGGACCACATTGATGCCAATAGCCACCACCTTCTCATGCAGATGAGTGACGAGGTGCCATAATAAATAACTTTGAAGAATGAAGAATCAAATTTTATTCATTCTGAGATGTCCAGGTCTGAAACTATATTATAGCTTTGATGAATTGAAATTTTCTATGTATGTCAGAATCAATTCCATCCAATTAAGTAGGACCGAAAAATGGCCAAATTATTTTCCATATCACTGAGTACTGGGACATAAAATCCAAGAGTTCATTGTTTTCATGGATCTATTTTTAAATATGGTGGATTCTGAGAAAGTCTTGTTGGGCCAACCACCAGCATAGGTGGCATATGATTCCACCTCCAAATCATGAGAAGATGAGGAGTGGAAAACATCCAATAATAGGATAGAGAAAAATTTTAATAGATGGATGATCTGGAATTCCATCATCCGTGATAATTGTATCTTCCAGGAACAGTAGAAACAACCAATTATTCCAATATTATAAAATAATACAGCACATCCAACCCCCTCATCCCCACTGTTCTTTAAATGGTATACATGTAGAAAAAAGTGTAAGAAGATGAGTTGTTAACAAATTTGAAGTTAATGTTGATGCTTTCAGACTTCCTACAAACTGTCTTTGTTCAATGGGAACTGCCCCACAAAATGGCACAACAAGCACCGACCCACCAAACGAAAGCATCAGAAAGTGATATTCATGCAGATACAATGTCAGATCAACAAATGATCTTGGGCTCTATTAATTTCATTCACTTGATGGACCCATTCTCTGTTAACGACTATGGAAATGAACCCGAATTCTCTGTGCCCAATTAAATAGCCATAGGAAGTGGTCATAAAAGCCACCGGTTTCTAGAAATGTATGATTGTTGAAGGATTCAAATTCTCAACCACGAAAAAAGTCAAAAAGTTAACATCAAAGAAACTCAAGGAAGGGCCCTCTTATAGACACGACATGAACTGGAATGCTATTTCAACCCCATCAGAATAAATCCAAGCCTAGTTATCATATAATATCCATTAGGGGAAGAACAATTACCCAATCGCCCAAGGTATACCTGATGACTACTTTGGCCAAATGTGGAATGCATTGTAGCACTGTCGGCACATGGAACAGAGGCCCAGCCATTTATGTCCAATGTTCAAACCCCAAAATTGTTTGTAAAAGATCACCCCCGTGCCTAAAAGTGTCAACCATTAGAGAAGAAATACATCATTTTGAAGCAGAAGTCCTTAGAAATATAAAATCTATCAATTATGGATGTGTTGAACTAGTTCTAAGATCTTAGGGAGGCACTCATCAAAGCCTTACTATGTCCCCAAGAATTTGAGGCTGGAGTAGCAATGGATGAAGTCTATTGTATGGAGGCTAGTCCTGAATATTGTCATGACATCATCTCCATCACAGACAAGGATGAAGACTCCATCAATAATGGATCCATCAAACCTCTATATGTTTCTAAAAAGATAATTGGAATTGATGTTCGTATGATATTCATCGACAACACCGCTTTAGTTAATATCATCCCACTACGAACGCTCTATGGGCTTGGATATGATGAAAATAGTTTGACCCCCACCTGCACAACAACTCTGTTAAGAACGACAAAATTGATAAATAATTGCTATGAATCGAGGATAAAACATGGCTCAGATATCTCATATAATCCAATGAGTTCCATGTGGTTAAAAAAATACGACCTTCAACGTCTTATTTAGGCATGACTTGGCTACATAGTCATGCTTAAATTCGATCCTCATACCATCAGGGCATAAAATATTTTACTAATGGGAAAAAACAAACCATTTCATGTAGACAAATCATTGTTTGAGTTTTTTGAGTCACATTATATCGTTGTAAGGTTATATATGTTGGGAGTAAAACATATTTTGGTCGACGATGTTGATTGGATCAATACCCCAAATGGATTGGAAATATCATTTGTCGATCACCTCTTGTAGCTTGAGGATGACTATGTACTATCCATCAACCAGGTTGTATACATAAACACTAGCTCAGATGAAGAATCAATTGGTTGTATGTTCTTTATTGTGACCACTAAGTTCAATGAAAAAAAAAGTGGGCCGACATCCATGTTTTTGAAAAAAATCCCTTTAAAAAATGCTCTCAGACCTTCCTAGAGACATCAAACAACCCTTGTATCACACACTAAGGAAATTGACGATTTCTCATCAAACATTACAGTGTTTGTCTCAAAATTACATTCTCCATTATAAGAGGAAGATGATGAAGATGAAGAAAATAATGAAGTATAGGAAAATAACCATAAGGATGCACCTACATCATTAAAAGAAAGAGTCTCCCCGATAATGGATGAACATAAAGATATAAATTTGGGCACCAAAAACGACCCATGTCCCACTCTGATCAGTGTGGCCTTGCCATTCGTGGAACATGAGGCATATAACTCATTCATAAATAAGAATCGAGTCATGCATTTTTGAAATTGCTTGGAAATTCTAGGTATCAATCTTGAGGTTTCTACTTGTCGTCTGGGTTTACCAAAAGATCACCGAGGAACTAAGCTTCTAGCCGGATGGACCCACCCGATAGATGTTGCCAAAATAGATGTTGATGTTTACATGCTAATAAAATCCAAATTCATATGGGAGGTCAAATATCTAATCTCAATGGGAAACATTGTCCACGTCAAAAATAATAATGCATAGATTAAAATCTTCATCGACTTCTGGGAACTGAATTGGCATTTCCCAAAAGATTACTTCCATGTCCCGATCACAGATATTTTGATCGATGAAATAGTTGGATATGAATACCTTTTATTAATGGATAGCTATTTTGGATACAATCCCAATCGGATGGCCTAAGAGGATGATGATGAAATTTCTTCTAGGGCCCCTCAGGGAGTGTTATATTATAAATTGATTCCATTAGGTATAAAGAATTATGGCGCCACATATTAGCGTTCCATGAACCGCATCTTCAATCCCTTATTGAGAATGTTCATCATGTTTTATGTCGAAGAACTTGTGGTTAAATCATGACAGTGTTTGAACCACCTGACTGATCTTGAAACGGTCTTCATCAAATCGTGACAACACAGTTTAATGATGAATCCTCTTATGTGACCCTATGGTGTTACCTTGAGAATATTCATCGGCTTCGTCGTTTGCCATCGTGGCATTGAAGTCATCCCCAAGAAGAGAAAATCCATAAATGACATGTCCCCAACTCCTAACCTCACAGTGTAGAGAGGTCTCCTAGGGAACCTCTTCTACATTCAGTGGTTCATAGCCAACCTGGTAGGTAATTGTTTAACATTCCCCAGGCTCATGAAGAAAAAAGTTCTGTGTGAGAGGGATAATGAATTCCAATAAGCATCCGACAATCTTAATAGATACCTCCTAAGACATCCAGTGCTCATTCCACCAGTCGATATGAGATCAATAAAATTATACACAACTTCCCAGGGATAGTCATGAGGTGCCTTAATCATGCAAAATAATTATGTTGTAGTGAGAACATCCTATAATACATTAGCTGGACTATGATGGATACCAAAACTCGGTATTTGATGATTGAAAATTACCATGTAGCCCTAATCATCGCATTTCAGAAGCTCATGAATTACGTGCAGCATATTCAGGTCCACCTGGTTCCCAGCATCAACCCGCTCTAATATATCCAGAATCTTCCAATGCTAAACGGGTGCCTATCATGATGGGAGGTCATCCTCCAATAGTTTTACATACGATATGTTCCCTAGAAGGCCTTCACTGGCCGGTCATTATCATACTTCCTATCCAATCACACGTTAGAAGAAACATCACTATAGGATGCTGAAATTCCTTATGAAAAGGTGATTTATGTCCGTCAGAACCCCCAGGCATGGGAAAAGTACATCAATGGTTCTTCCTGAAGCCCAATAAAGAAAAGTATGAGGATCCCAAATTCAACAATGTAGGGTTGGGTGTTCTTCTTGTATCTCCAGATAAGGCCTTATTTTTTTACTCATTACTACTTTCAGAAGGATGTACAAAAAATGAAGTGGGGTATCCGACCCTCATTTTTTCCAAGAATTTCCACTTCATGTTCATGAAAAACACCTAAAAATGAAGGTCACTTTAGAGCTGATCCAAAAAATTGTCAACAGTGATTATGTTATCATGAAAGAAATGTTGGTACCCTTGGTGAACCATGTTCATGCACTGATGGTAGAATTCCCATTAGATAAAACATAGACATTTGTTACCCAGTAACTAAATGCTTAATCAGATTCTTTTAAAAATGCAGCCATGACCTAGGACATTCCCAACCTGGGTGAAACAGTCATCACCATTTCTCACTGCCAGATTATATTTCCAATTATCCTTGAAAATATGATTAAATCGATGAAAATATTCATGTTTCTGTTCCTTATTGATATTCCACCAGTTGGATGTCGCCCTTTGAAAAATACCTTCGTAATGGGGAAATACCACCATAGATGGATGAAAGGGAGAAGGTCTGAAGACGTGTAATAAACATTTTCATTACAATGGGGTAAACCATAAAAAGGTTCTATTCTAATGAGGCATTGATGGAGTACTTATTAGATGTATAGAGAGATAATAGAATGATTTCATCATAAATGAGGTGCATGCTAGAACTTGGGGAGAACATCAGTTAGCAACCAAGCTCTCTCACCACATATGGCAGGTAGGGTATTAATGGCCCACTATGAGACATGATGGTGCCATATTCACTAATAAGATCCATTCCTACCATGATCATTCTAATTTAACACACCCCCATAGTTACTTCATAGTACTACGTACTCATGTCCATTCATGGCATGGGGGATGGATGTCGTGGCACCATATCCTCCCACCATACCTAGACAATTCATGTTCATACTCATGATGACCGAATATTTTTCCAAATTGGCCGAAGCCATACCACTTTAAGGAAGTTGAGGAGAAAAACATTGTTACCTCTATAATAGCCCACAAAATCACCAAATTTGGTGTCACTCATACAACACTAATGGACAATGACACCATATTCACCTCTTCTGAGATGGAAAAGCGGTACAAAGAGTATGTAATCATAGAAAACTGTTTGTCCTAGTACCATGTTGCGGCCAATGGTCTAATAGGGGCCTCCAATATGACTCTGTCCAAAAAAATTATAAAATGGATGATAAGGATAATAAATCATGTCTAAACAAGATCCTTCATGAAATATGGGATTACTAGACCATGACCTTCACTTCCACCTAGGATACCACGTATTCGCTAGTATAGATGGAAAGGGTGATGTTACATATCGAAGTCCAGGTGCCATCAGTTCGTGTGGCCATTTGTGATCAACATTCAATGGAAGAGCACTCCTAGAGATGTTTTGTTGAATTAGAATAGCTAGACAAAAAAAAGTTGCATACTCTAAACCATTTATAAATCTAATAAAACCAGATTTCATGAGTGTTCAAAAAAAATATTCTCCTTTGATAATTCCTCAATGTAAAAATGGTGCTAGTCCTCAGAACCCCATTAATACTCAGGATGATTCCCCCAATGATTGAACCAATGTGGGAAGGACCATATGTCATACATAGGGTCTATTCCAAGGGAGCATACGCCCTGATATCAATGGATGGAGTGCTCATCACATCCCCAACAGATGTGATGTTCTAGATGAAATACTTCATGTTACTGAAATGCAAATGTCCAAACTCTATTACCTGAAACTATGATTTAAAATTTCTCACATATCCTTGTCCAAACACTAAGAACTTAAAATATGGGTCATAAATATATCCCTAAATGTTATTGTACAATCCCTAAGACCTTAACCTATTAGTTTAAAATGATCCCATTTCAAGGTCCAATCTATAAGTCCTTAAACTATGAGTTAAAAATGCTCCCATATCTTGGTCCAAAATCTACAACAGTAAACTACCAGTTAGAAAAAATGCACCAAATTATATACTCGAAACTCTAATACCATAATCAATGAGTTAAAAATTCTCCCATATGATGGTCAAAACACTATGGCCTTAAACTAAGAGTAGTCGTCCCTTCCACATTATGTTAAACTATTAGGAAATCATCCTTGAAACATGGCCTTAAACTGTGACTCATGTTCTCACCAAAATATGTAAAACTATGTAGGATTAAAAATCCTACTCGCATGATAATAAACTACATGATCTCTCAAAGAAATTCAGGTGGCCTGATTTCTTCTCTCACAGGATACGTAGGTATGCCTCAATCCTCAATCCTGCCCCAGCCACCCATCAAAAAAATGTCTCCATCATGCCCAATATCTACCCATATTCATATAGGAATCCCTTATCATTCCTTTTTTATCATATCAAGTATAACACCATTGATAATATGATGGGTAGTGTAGATTCTCTTACCATGGTAATCTATAGGGTAACATGGCAGACAAGACAACAGTGACAAGTAGAATAAAAGTACCCAACCTATTGGACCGAGCCAAATCTGTATGGGGTACACACATAACTATGTGCAACATGATCCCTACCATCACAGGATATGTATCAATGGCTCGATCCATGATCTTGAGCCAGCCCCACCATGACGGAAAGAAGAAACACCCACCCTCCATCATGTTTTCTACCTCCTCCTACTTGTGAATGTGAATATACAACCACTACTTATTTGTAATATCATGTATAACACATTAGATCATAGGATCAGTGGTGAGGATTCCCCTATGAAAATAAATCATAGGGGAATATGATAGGCCTGAAACAAATATCATTTGAATCCAAAATTCCCTCAAGTGTCCTTAACAGATTCAGAAAGCACTTATAGGGTATATTTAGAACTATGTGAGGCTTGATTTCTGCCTTCACAGGATACGTAGTGATGCTCAGATTCAGCATCATGGCTCAGCCACCATAACAAATTACCATCCACCCCATATGAATGTAATAATTTTGTGGGGAGTCTTGGAAAATTCCAATCACCTGACAAAAAACTGTGAAATTCTTTGAGAGTTATGTGTAGCCCAGTCCTCGGTATTATGAGATTATTCACATGCCTCTCATTCATGAGAAGTCAATAGATCTTGCTTTCCCTTATACATATTTTTCAGACCAATGTGGAAGCTCCATGTAGTTCACAAAAAACTATGGACCAGGTATTCCCACGTTCCCAGTCAAATCTTTCCCATTTTTTACACTCCACACCTCGAGAAAACATGGGTCCCCATAATCTTCCATGGGAATCTGAGATGGAAGGACAATGTCCTCTAGACACCTTTGCATTACTATATACATCATGCCCCGGTGCCTCTACATACGTTTCCCACAAAAATGGCCATCAATCAGAGACAAATTCTTTACCATGAGAGTCCTCTCCAATCCTAGTATGCCAAATGGCTTCAAAACCCCATGTCATCCCTCCTGATTCAAGATTCCCAAAGTTATATGTTTTAAACCTTATACCATCACTAACAATTAAGGAACCTAGAAACATATGAATTATGATTTACCTGAAACACTTGAAGTTTATTATGGCAGAAAAATCATCCTTATCACATGAAATTAAGCTGCATGGCCAAAATCATTCTCACTTCACAATGATAAACTCCAAGTATAGAATCGTCCTCATCGCATGATGTTAAACTACAAGACCAAAGTCATCATCACCTCACAACATTAAAATTCAAGGCCAAAATCATACATGCCACACTATGATAAACTACAAGGACAAAATCATCATCAACGCACGACATTAAACTCCAAATCCAAAATCATCTTCAATGCAGGACGATAAACTACATGGCCAAAATCATCCACACCGAACAATGATAAACTGCAAGTCCAAAATCATCCTCACAACACAACATTGAAATCTATGGCAAAAGTATTCCTCATCACATGACCCCATGTGCGTCTCCCTATATACCAAAGGTTGAGACTAGCAGCGATGGTCTATAGATAGTTAGTGTGGAGACTATACCCTCTTATCAGAGTTGCATAGTTGTATATCAGAGTAAATAAAAAATTATGTAAATAAATAGCGGAAGGAGTCTAATAAATGATAATGCATAGAAATGAAGATTCTATAAATCTTGAATAAACAAATTCCCAATAGAAAATATATAGAAGATGCATGCATGTCATGGTAATGATACAATGATGGAAAACTATGAACAAAATAGCATTCTAAACATTCCATTACAAAAATAAATAATCAGCGAATCCCAATCCCGAGGGTGGGCTACTTGAGCATCCCGAGATTCAGCTCAGTCCTTTGTGCCTATCATCCATGTAAATGAAAATAGCCCAATCATGCAACCAAATGGAATCTACTCGTGTACCCTAGTGCAATGGTGGCCCAGTAGGGTGTGAGATATAAATCTCAGTAGGACGGGACCACCAATGTCTACCCCAGATACAGACCATTAATAAATAATTTAAACCGTGTAAAAGCTTGCACAAATAAAGTATGAAGTAAAAAAGTAACAATATACCCAAGTACCTACTTCATCCCTCAGTTGGTGTCTGAATGTGCATTATAAATTTGTCTTTTATAATCAATTATCATTACATAATAATTTCTATTTTCAATTAGTCAAACCTCATTAAATTAAAAATATCTCGAGATTATTTCTAAGCTCGACATCCACCATATAAGTCTCTCACTATAGATTTCTCTAAATTCTATCTATGTAATCAAACTAAAGACTGAATCCAAGCTCTTTATTTGTCTTGGATAACATTTCATAAGTTATTCAATTTAATCATTCATATACTATGGCTGAGCCCGTCCACTGAAATAGTGATTCGCTCCTGGGTCCATCCACAAACAGTGATTCACCGAATTTCATTAATAATTATGAACCCTTCCTCATATTCAATTCATAAATCATTATGTCACAATAGTTTTCATTAACTATTAATTCTTTTCATGTACAACCAATTGAACCCACAGTCCAATGTCAATTAATGGGTGTAGAACATCATTTCTAGCACCCTCGTGAGTATTTGGAGTGTCATTCATTGTATCACAACCCATGGGTATTTCGATCATCATTCCCTGATCCATAAAAACTATTTTCATGCAATCTTGGTGTAGAACACCATGTCTAGCTCCCCAAGTGTATTTGGAGCTTCATTCCTTGCCTCACAACCCGTTTATCAATAATAAAAATATATTTATAATCGGTGTAAAACACCATGTCTAGCACGTTGTGAGTATTTGGAGCTTTAGTAGTTGTCTCATAACCCATTTATCAATCAAAAATATATATTTATCATTGTTGTAGAACTGCATGCCTAGAACCCCGAAACCGTATATTAATTAATTCATAAATTGATTGATCTAATCTGATAATTAATTCAACAACTAATTAACAACATAAATAACCCATAAAATAAGAAAAAAAATTAATTATCCACTAATTATAACAATAGTAAGTTATTAATTAACAATTAATTATTTTTAGAAATCCGGCTAAATGATTAACTCAACTTTTAATTTTCCAAATTCTTTAACGTGTCTGAAACTATCCACTCAATTAGTGATTCATTCAGGACTTTATAAATTTTACAGGTATGATATAATCATCTCAAAACCTGGTGAAAAAAGCCAAGATATTTAGAAACCATCTCACACAACAAATAATATTTTTTAAAAACTCCATCCAAGACAAAATACGGCATGGAAAATAACATGCATCAAAAGGTACCATTGGCCATCAGTCGTAACAAACAATCAATTCACAATCTTAATTTAATGCATGAAAATTTAATAATTCAAAAATTCATTCATTAATTAAATCTTATCTATTTTACCAATCATTAATTAATTAAACATTTACCATTAAACATGTAATAATTAACCCGTCCATTAATTAAACAATTACCCATTCTGCCCATCCATATAATTTAATTGTGTAATCATATCACTTTTAACAAATTATCAAAACATGCTTAAAGTCAACCCATGTTCAATTACTCATTTATCTCATGTGGGCGGTGCCATTTAATAACATAAAAAGTGTCTTCCATCGACATATCATAATAAAGGAAACACACATTCTCAATTAATTTAAATAAATTATAATTCTTAACTAAAGAGTTATGGATTTGGGACCCTACCTTGGGGTGGCCCCATATTAAATATGAAGCACTTTAAAATAATTGGTGGTAACCTGTCCACAACTGGTCCTCAATCCATGCGTGTTCACCTCATATATATATATATATTCACACCCATGAAAAGAAAAAATATAAATAAAATTCATAATATTAAACAGGTACTCAAAATCAAAGTAGTAAGGACCAACACACCTCTATCTAGGTACTAGGGACTCATTTAAATTATCAAAACATTACTTCAATGATGAGAGACAATAAAAAAATTATATAACATTACATAAAACATGATGTCAAAGGAAAAATAAAACCCATATGCCTCGCCTTTATCGTCAGATGTCGGAATACGGTCCAAAGGGTCAGGAGGAGCCCCTTGCACATCCCTTGAACAGAATGAAGAAGGAAACACAATAAATCCCAAACATTAGGGTTTTTGGTGATAAAAACGAGAAAGGGAGGATCCAAATGGACAATGAGAATGAGAAAACAAATGAAGATGGACTCACCATGCTGAGACAAATAATATTCAAGAAGACACTAAGAGGATTTGATTGCTCAATGAGGTGCTGTTTAGGGGGGGTGTAGCACCCCTCAATGGAGGGGCCTCATGCGTTTTTGTTGTTCCTCCTATATGGTGGTGTGCCACCCTCATGTTTTATCCAACCATTATCAATCACATCGAAGATAAAACTAATAGTCCTAATATTAGAATAATAACATTTATTATTTTCATATAATATAGTGTTCCTTGATTAACTATTTTTCAAATAAATTTTTCAAAATTAATTCTAAACTCCACCATTAATCATCCAATCAAATTAATATAATAATAATAATATACAAATTATTATTTTTATTAATTATTTATTTTTTTAAAAATGTAGTAAAAATGAATTTTAAAAACTATGTAACTGCACAGCTGAACCACACCATTTTACTAACCATGCACAACCCAATATCAACATTTAAAACCATTTAATTAAATTTAAACCAGCTCCATATTTAATACTCATTTAATATTACCATTTAATATCATCGTTCTTCGATAATTCCCAAAACCTCATTTTCACATTATTTTATTAATAATCTCAAAAAAATTAACTACATAAAAACAATAACTTCTTATCGATTAATTTAATTATTATTGACCATTAATTTATGTAATGAAACCCAAAAAAATCAATTATTATTATTATTCATAATAATAATATTAAACACTCATAAAACAATAATAATAATAATTGAATTATTATTATTATTATTATTCATCCTTAGATGAAACCCAACACCTCTTATTAAATGAAAATACATCATTATTAATTACAAAAATCCATATATAATTAGACATTTCATTGAGATACCCAAAAGCCTCATTAATTTCACATAACTATTACACCTCATTAAAAATACAATTAAAATATTTTAGCATAAATGATACACCCCATTTAATTAAAAACACTTCTTCATTCATTATTCCCTTAATAAACATTTCATAATTAATTATGAAACTCCCGGTTTATTTCAATACCATTAATATGAGAAAACAACCAACCAACAACCCCTAATTTAATTTCCATAAAAATAATGATTATTACATTCATAAAACTAAAATAATAATAATGTCATTTTTATTATTTTTCAAACTCCTAATAATCCCAACACCAATTATTAATTACAATACTTCATTAAACCTGAATCTCCTCATATTATTAAATGTTTCCTTGATAAGATCAAAATCTGTATTAAATTCTCATTAATGATACACTCCTTTAACATGAAATAACAATTTCAAAGAATTAAAATAAGTTATAACACCATAATAATAATAATAACTTTATTATTATTAGCACATTCCTCCATTAAATAATAAAAGGTCCTTTAATAATTCTGAAACTCTTTATTTAATTAAAAAAATTTGAGGATAAACCAAAAATAAATATTAATTTCATCAACCATCATTTAATTATTTACTTATCATTTATTTAATTAAACGTCCCCAATAATATTAACAATAATAAGTTCATAATAATAATATTTATTAATATTAAAAATATATTTTAATTAATCACAATCTCTTATATTATAATATTTAGTTCATTTAAATAATTTATTAAATAGGGTAAATTAAATGTGTTGGACCGCAACCATGCACTTCCCGTGCAAGTTCATTAAAGTGGAATTTTCCTGATTCGATGCTCTTGAGACTCATTGGGACACCCACAATAAATTATTGAGTAATTACACAGGTCCAAAATGATACCTTCGGGTGTTCCAAAACATGGAATAAAATTCCAGATCTTGGTTAAAATAAACGACATGTTGATAAAATGAATTATTTTTTTCGAATACCACCGTATTTTAACTCGTTTAGAAAAACATGGGACTTTTCAATATACCCAGCATAAATAATTCACATCCCCGAGAAGCCATCGAGAACAACAACTAAAAAACGACCTACCGAGGACATTAAGAAGATCTGTCAATCTATTATTAGATAACTCGGTTCTAAAAATTCTACATCACATTTCAACACGTTTATCGAAAACCATGCAACAATATCCACCATAGGATTTTCCATGACATCTCATGAAAAGATCAACTGCACACCAGCGCATGTTTTTATAAAACATTAACGAATGCATGAGACATTCCTCGAACCATGATCACCCAGTCGAACATTGATCATGACAACCATAGCATATACCAATCATTGTTCCTTATCACTCGATAACCAATATATCCTCCCAAGCAGTGGGTTGAACATACATTAACAGCCTAAAACATTCTATGGGTACTACCTACAATAGGTTATCCCGATAAGAAACATAAACATTGAACCTCTCTTTTTGTCACGCAAAACTGAAATCACAAGGTTAAAAATCCCCTTTTTATTTTTTGGAATTTTAATTAATTCATCTAAACATTTTAACATCTGAATGAATTTTAACATACACACTGGTACATCTACACAACATGTCACTTGGTTTTCAAAACAACTCCCTACGAAGAAAAAAACATTCTATCTCAAAAATCCACTTTAATCATTTAAAAATCAGTGTTATTCAAATTTAAATAGGTAATTAAGCATCTAAATTCCTTTTTACCGAGAAGGCGACCTCTGAGGGTCCCATTTTTTTCTTCCCGGGTTCTTCAAAAAGAATCCTAACAATAGTTCATTACAATAAAAACTATATAGTTTTACATATATAACCATTTTAAAACATATTATGTTTGTATAATCTCTAAACACATTGGTGTACATCTTCCAATCGATAAGGTGCTCATACAACTTATCACTAGAATTTGGCTCCCATTTATCACAATCTACATTTATTTAAAATTTTATCTTTATCACCCCTTTATCATATTCAAAACATCACTAACATGTTATCATGAAAAGTAACACAACAACATGATATAACCCATTATCATGGTACAAAAACAAAAACAAGATAATAACTAAGGCAGTATGGAATATAATTATCCAATCATGTAATATCTATCACTGAAACATGTTATCCAGAGAGGCATGCTAAAGAAGATCTAAACATGGAATTTAACCCAAATAACACAATACAAATTAGTAGGAATCCTACTAATGCAACTAGGCCCCTATTTTGGGGTGCACTATACCCCCCTCATTGGCTCCTCTTTGTGTGATAGAATCCTCCCGATGTATTCTCGAATCTTGTCCATTTCAGTGAGGTGAGTCCATCGGCATTTTTTTTGTGATCTGCATCTGCCTTTGGGCTCCTCAGTCACCCTATTTTCTCTGTCAAAACTCTAATGTTTTGTTTTTATTGGGTTTCCTTGTTTCATAGGTTCTAGTGATGTGAAAGGCGCTCCTTTAGACCCTTTGGACCACATTCCAGCATCTGTCGACAATGGAAATACAGATGGGTTCGTTTTCACATTTCCATCATGTTCTGGGTATGGTTATATAACCATTGTATTCTTTCACATAATTCAAGGAAGGTTTTGATAATTTATATGGGCCCTTGGTACCTAGTTATAGGTGATATTGTCATTACTGCTTTGATTCCGAGTACCTTTTTAATATTTTGAATTTTATTTATACGGTTGCAAAGCACATGCGTGAATATACATATATATATAAATATATATATATGTGTGTGTGTGTGTGTGTAAGAAATATTTATATATTTTTACACAGACACATAAAAGCTGCACGCACGTGCTATTGTGGACCAGTTGGGGGGTGGTTACCGCCAAGTATATAAAAGTAATTTGAATTTAAAATGGTGTCACCCCGAGATAGGGTCCCAAATTCATAACACATTATTTATGGATTATAAATTCTTTAAATAAATTGATAATGAGAGTTTCCATGATTATGATATATCGATTCATGACATATTTGATGTTAATAAATGACGCCGCCCACATGAGACAAATGATGACATGAACATATGATGATTTTGAGCATGTTTTTTGATTTTTGATATAGTGATATGATTAAATAGTTAAATTACATGGATGGGAAGAATGAGTAATAGGTTAATTAATTGAAGAATTAAATAACTAGTCATTAATAGTAATAAGATCATTTATTTTACTGATTATTTAAAATATCAAATATTTGACGTGTTCAAAATATATATTTGAAATTGGTAATAATTAATTGATGGATTAATTATTACATTTTAAATTGTAAATGGTAAATTAAATAATTATTTGTTAAATAGATAATAATTAATTAATTTTTGAAATAATTAATATGCATTCATAAAATTAAGATTGTGAAATGATTTTTTGTTGTGACTGTTTTCCTAGGGTACCTTTTGATGCGTATTATTTATCCATACCTTAATTTTTCTTGGATGGAGTTGTTAAAAAAATACTACAAGTTTCTTGAGAAGGTTTCTAAATATCTAGGATTTGTTCAGCATGTTTTGAGATGATTATAACATGCATAAAAATTGTTAAAGTCCTAGATGAATCACTAATTGAGTGGACGGGATCAGACATGATAATGAATTTGGATAATTAAAATTTGAGTTTATTATTTAATTGGATTTATATGAATAATTAATTTCTATTTAATTACTTTCTATTTTTATGTTTAATAGATAATTAATTTTTAACTTATTTTCTGGGTTATTTATGTTCTTAATTAGTTGTTGAATTAATTATCTAATTGAATCAATTAATTTATGAATTAATTATGAATGGATTTGGGGTGTTAGACATGGTGTTCCAAAAAAATGAAAAATATATGTGTATGATGGAAAAACAGGTTCTGAGATAAGGACTGAAGCTCTCAATAATCATGGGGTTCTAGACATGGTGTTCTACACCAATGATAATTATATATGTATGATTGAAAAACGGGTTGTGAGATAAGGAATGTAAATCTAAATACACATGGGGTGCAAGACATGGCGTTCAATACCCAGCTTGCATGAAAATAATCTTTTATGGGTCAGGGACAGATGCTTCAAATAACTACGGGTTTTGAGATAGGGACTGCAAGTCCATATACTCAAGAGGGTGTTATACATGATGTTCTACTCCCATTAATTGACATTGGACTGTGGGTTTAATTGGTCATACATGAAATGAAATAATGGTTTATTATAACTATTGGGACATAATGATTTGTGAATTGAATATGAGAAAGGGATCATAATTGTTAATGAATTGGGAGAATCAATGTTAGTGAACAGACCCAGGAGCGAATCAATATTTTATTGGATGGGCTTAGACATTGTATTTGAATTATTAAATTGAATTACTTATCACGTGTTATCCAATCCAAATAACAATCTTGGATTCAGTATTTACTTTGATTACATGGATAGAGTTTAGATACATCTATGGTGAGTGACTTATACATGGGATGTCGGGCTTAGAATGAATCTCAAGACTTTCTTAATTTACTGAGGATTGATAAATGGAAAAATAAAATTTATTATGTAATGATAGTTGATCATGCATGAAAAACGTATAATTCACATTCAGACACTAGTCGAGGGCTTAAGTAGGTACTTGGGTATATAGTTACTTTTTACTGCTTACTTTTTTTGGGCATCCTTTCACATGGTTTAAATTACTTATTAAATGTCTGGAATTGGGGTAGACATCGGTGGTCCCAACATACTGTGATTTATATCTCACAACCTACTCGGGTCGCCATTACACTAGGGTACCTGAGTAGTTAATTTTTTTGAAGGATTCAGTTGTTTTAATTTACATTGAAGATAGGTGAAAAGGACCGAGCGGATGCTCAGGATGCTCGAGGAGACTGCCCTCGGGGCATGGAGTAATTGTTTACTTATTTTTTTAATCAAATGTTAGGAATTATCTTTTCTTCACAATTTTCAATTTTGGTATCATTTTCATGTCCAGTATGAATTGGATATATAATTGGAATTTTCCATTTGTTTGTACAAGATTTATAAAATCTTCATTCCATAGCTTTATCACTTATTAGACTGCTTCGACAATTTATTTCTATTATTTTTTATTTACTCTGATATACCACTTCGCAACACTGATATGAGGGTGTAGTTATAAGGCCCCGGCCTTAAACCTTACTTAATATTGAATTAAATGAATAATTCACATTGAGGATCTTTTCAGGTTTAGAGTTTTAGAGAATTAGGACATAACTATTACATCTCAAATGATTACAAAGTAGACACTTCTACTGAGTTTCCATAGAATAAAAAAACTCTTAAGAAGAAACATGTCTAGTTACATGTTTTAGGTAGCATGACTTTCCCTTGATCCCATCCTTGACCCTATTCCACGTTAAGTCCTGTGAAAAACATTTCAAAAACATGGGATGAGCATAAAAAGCTTAGTAAGGGATACACAAAGAATGAAAACTGTTAGTTTTTCAAAACAACAAGTAAATCATGTATACATTATCAAAGTAATAATTTTCACCTTTTTGAAGTAGTAAAAACTCTTCACTGAATAAAAGTTCATTACATACCCTTATGTAACCAAAATATTACCATAAAACCCATATAAAGATCACATAACATATAAAGGTAACTTGGGACATAAACATACTTAAGTGGAATAACCATAACGTCGACTTCCACACATATCACTTAATGGAATAGCCAATCGGCCAACTTCCATACATACTTAATGTAATAGCCATATTTCCAACTTCCATACCCAATGCATTGGAGGTTATAACGTAACCACCCGTCCTGGTATTCACGGCACCACCCGTCATCTGGTTTATCACGTAACCACCCGTAAAATGTCCAAGTACCATTATAAAATTATAACACATAAAACCAAGATAATGGAATGATAACATTACCACATTTCAATCACAATATATCATTTAAATATATTGACATAATAGAATCCTTTATCAAAAACATTTTCAATACCAAAATACATAAAAGAGTATATGGTATTTATTTCATTTTAAAAACATTACGGCTTGTTGAGGAATCCCATGAACAAATAATACTCTCGGCGGTGGAAAAGGTCGTTGTCACCGCGTACATTAAAAGAAACATTGATTTTTGTCGTTTAGTAAAACGATTCGTAGAAAAAATATTCCTTTTGAATAAAGGTAAAAGTTAAAGGGGTTTATACACCGTATAAAAGAAAGTTTTGTATAAAACTAAATATGCCTCAATGAAATGAGATTGAGACGAAGTCCCTTACAAAGACGGTATCCATGGATTAAGGATAAATAAATTACATAATTATGTGTGAAAAACGAATACACCAAATATAAGTGGATATTAAGTGTAAACAAATCAGATGTTATTCACACATATTCATAGAACGACATATTCAAGGAGTACAAGCTTATCCCAAAGAATCGAAATTTGGTTAAGAAGTTCCCTTGCATAAATTTGATGGCCTAACAGCGTCACTACAAAATTCAGAAAATGAGTTGATGAGAGATAAAAATGGTATCTCATCACTTGGAAATAAAATTTAAATTAATAAGGATATATAAGAACATATCCCAACATAATATTATGTTAAAAAGACATAACAAAATAAGTCTTTAAAAAAAGAGGAGGGTAAAAGGTTCCCTTACAAACATGTGTATCTTTCGAGACATGCACCCCGTGAAAGAAGGAAAATACAACATTGATGTAAACACTCATAAATGAAAGTATATTACACAATGAGTAAAATAATGGGAAGTACATATACCACTCAAAGAAATTGTGGCAAATGTAGCATAAATCTCACGGGAATAAAAGTGAGATGAAAAAATCCCTTACGAAAACTCGGCAGCCTAACGGTGCCACTTAAAACGTCCAAAATGGATTGATGAGATCAAATAGGGTCTCTCATCATATTAAAATAAAGTTTACAAAAAGAGGAATATAAAATAACAACCCCCAACATAACAAAGAAGTTCTTAAAAGAAGTAACATAAAGGAGAGTACTTAAAAAGAAAGAGAGAGGTTAGATCTCTTACGAAAATTCGGCAGCCTAACGGCGCAACTCAAAACATCCAAAATGGATTAATGAAAGAGAATAGGGTCTCTCACCATATGAACATATAAAATTTCAGTAAGATTAATATAAAAGAACATCCCAATAACAATAAATATGAGCTTTAAAAGGAATGACATAAAAGAGTGTACTTAAAAAGAAAGAGAGGAGTAGGATCCCTTACATCGGGTCCGACTTGACTAGATCTTTCTTTAATCTCCTGAAAAATAAACGTGAGTTAATGTGTACTTGATTAAAAACCTTTTTAAAGTTCATTATTACTTTTATAACAATTATTATCATATTATAAACATTATGTAATCATTTAAGTTAATAATGTTTGTTTTGTCGATATTTGGTTCTTAAGTCGAAAGTGGACTTCTTACAATTACATGTTGTTCATGGGTTCAAAGGTTATTTATATCCAGAATTAAATTCCTGATTTGGATATCATATATATTATATATATCCAGAATATAAATGTATTTATAATATTACATAATCATTTAGAGGTAAGAAATTAAATGCACCGTTAGTGGAGACGGTAAGCCGTACGTATGCATGAACACTACTTTTATTTCTTTATCATATTAATGCAATTAAAACTAAATGAGAGGTATGTATATTTTAATTCCAGAATTATATTCATAATTTATATGTATCATTCATCATATATATATCCATTATATACATGTACTTTTAATAGTACATTACATTTGGGGATAAGAAATGAAATGCACCGTTCATGGAGACGGTAAGCCGTACGTACGTATGAACGCTATTTTCATTTCTATCTCATACATTAATGGAAATAAATAATAATGATATAGAGTTATATTATAATTCCAGTATAACATCATATATAATAACTTTAAATCCATCCTTTATTGGTCCAACATATGGCATTAACGAATCACATCACTTTGAGGGGGCGGTAGTCCGCACTGCCTTAAATGAAGATATCGCGTTTACCCATAATGGAAACCATAAAGGTATTCCCAAAATTAAAAATACAGAATCTTAAGTAAAACATAAACATATTATATATCATATAAAAATATAGTGTCATCTTAATGGCCACCTTTGAAGGTGTTAGAAGAATGTTGAACAATCATCGTTTCGTGAGGCAGAAATTTGCCATCCACAGAAACAGTATGTTCTTTAACCATTCGATGTAGGTGTGTGTAATGTATCTAAAATCCTTATTATAACAACATCCTAGAATATGGAATATACTACATTTGTTACAAAATAAATGAATAAAAAGAGTTTAGGGGGTTGGAAAATCAAAATAAAACAAAATGAATCAAGTGAAGACATTAACTTAAAATCGGGTAACTCCTTTTGGTTTGAGCTCAAAGGCTTCCTTGGGAAGAATTATGCCCAAAGTGAGGCTTCAAGGAGTAATAGAGGGATGTGGAGAGACAAAATGGGCAGGGTTTGGCCGAGCCAAAGGCTTTTTATGTGTGGGTAAGGTGGTAGAGGTGGGGGCCTTTTATAAGAGGAGAGGAGGGGCACTCTTGGAAGGTAAGGAAAAGTCACATTATTTTAAACTTTTATTCGGATTTAAGAGGTCCCACATTCATATAATTCGAGGATAAGGTGATAAGGGATCTAAATCCACACATCCAATAGGTTTTGGACATGTTTAGGTCATATATTTTACATTATCATTTCATTTTATTTAAATCCTTTATTAATGAGGTAATCGTTGCATCATCATGATGTCATAATTAATTTAATTTATTTAATGTCTAAAAAATTATAAAAAAATATCATAATGTAGGAAATATTTTTATCTTTCTAATGAATATTTATAGTAAAAAATATGACTAGTATAACCCCATGTAAAAATTATTTTAGTAAAACAACTCATGTTTGTGTCATTTTTATTTTAACATTAAATAATAAGGTATTAAGTAATTCTCCAACCAAAGTGGCTCTATGGGGTCCCCAAGTTGACCCATGGATTTTACTAGTCATCCATGACACATCCAATGAGGGTAGGACATGTGTCTAGGTCATTTCATTTTATTAAAACATTATTCTTACCATAAACTACACTAATTACCTCTAATCACGATTAAGAACTTAAAAGTTACTATTCACCAAAAAATTATTTTAATCTCATTGAACCACATTTCACTTATTAATGACAACCATGTATGTCGGATTTTTGAAATTTAAAACACAGAAGTGGTAAAATTTCATTTAAACGAAAAATCAGTTTTTATAAGTACCACATTGTGGTTTCACTATTCATCAAAAATTGAAGTTTTTCAGAAAAATCCCAAAAATTCACACTATGATATATTTGATATTCCAAATTCAAAAATAAATTCTATTTTAAAAAATTCAAAACATATAATTCACATTAATTAATTTAATAATTAATTCCCGCTGTCAGAGAAAATAGCGTGTTTTTATGAAACAATAAGTATCAAAAGATTGACACTAGTTTAAGTCTGATTTGAAAGTGAAATTAATTCCAACGACCACTATTGGATTTAATGGTAAAAATATATTCTAATTTCACTTTAAAACCAACTCAAAATATAATCTAATAATATAAATAAATTATATTAAAAAGAGGTTTTGAATTAAAATACAACATTTTACACTATTCATTAAAAAATGAACTTTATCGGAAAGATACCAAAAATTTACACAAAGTAAATTTTGATGTCCCGATTCTAAAGAAGAGTTTTATTTGGTCCAATAGAATGTATAAGAGTGAAAAAAACTATATTTAATGACAGTTCTCCATCAAAAGGCGATAAGTGAACCTTTAGTAAAAACTAGGGCATATATGCCTAAAATTGAATTCTTTCCGTATTTTAAGCCTTTATCTTTTATTAGATAAAAGTAAAAACATTTAAAAAACATATATAATCATATTTTAGTTATTTCTATCCTTTCCCACCAATACACCGGCTATGTGTAAACTACCATTTAAAATAATATTATTTTATTACTAGTGTGGAACGTAAGATTTCAATGAAACTCTTTGTTGCGTATCGGGTACGCTATCGAACATAGAAACCCTTTAAAGTAATATTAATATTTTATTCACAAATTTGGATAAATATAAAAATTTCATATTCTTTATCTACCTGGGGTGTTACATCCTTCCCCCCTTTTGTGAATTGCGTCCTCGCAATTTTAAAATTGGGCTCGGAAACATCCTTGAAAGTCCCACATCAGAACAAGAGTCGGTAAAACAATCTCTTTGAAATAAAGGGAGAGAAGTACAGAGGTCACCCGATTTAATCCATACTATGATTACAAGTATGAAAATATGGATATGGTAGAAAAAAAACAAAGGGTCATGTTCTGATGGAGAGTGATAGTAAACATGTCTTGGAGAAAGTTAACCATAAGAAAATCACAAACTCGTGATGGGTTATACAGTATTCGATTCCCCAGTAGGAAAAGTCAATAGACAACATTTTTTTAAGTCACTTTTTATTGAGGAATTTATTAATAAGGAAACATAATCACTTATCATGTTGACTTTCAGCTTTTACTAGATTTCTTACACAAACTCATATTTTCTCCAAAAGACGAGTATTTAGGAAGACCTGTTCACATTAAGAGTACTATAATCAACTTCTAGAGAATCACCTAATCCACAAAAGAGAACTATATATTTCCCATGTCTTTAAACAAAATCAAAAACCAAAACCAAAAAGGTTAGTTCAAGATCAGATAGTCCAGAAAAGGATAACTCTTTATAAAAAGAAAATCTATTCTTTATCTCCAAAATTTGTCCAACAAAACCCAAAGTTCAACGAGGTCCACTCGATAAACAATTTTTCCATAAAATTCTTCAAAGTAAACCAATCTAGGATTGAAACCCAAATATTTTAAGGATTTAGTTACATAGAATTCCATGTTAAATCGTAACATTTATCTCCAAACAACATCAGTTGCTCTTAAAGTCTCGTATTGAAATGTAATTAACCTAATCACATATCCTCCATGATAGGTTAATAAATTTCCATAGATAACCCAAAATCAATTTACACTTAATTCATAAAATTATCTAACTAAAAAGAATCAGTCAATCTAACCAGGGACTTCATGTAGTCCAGTGGTAGGCGATAAATACCAGTCGCACTTTGGTTGTGGGTTCGATTCCCGCATCATTGTCCGGTGCGACGGTTTGTCACACGGTCTGTGAGTTGTCCTTTTTCAAAAACTATATAATTCTTAAAACATTCCCCAAAACGAGATAAAATCTTCAAAAATAATCATAACACATTTTAACCTCAATTTTATCTCATGCCTTTCATTTTCCATCATTTCATATAATAACCCATAATTACCTCAAAAGTAAGGATCATATAAACTCTAATGGTTACCTTTATAATTTTTACCTAAACATCCACATCAATTGCTCATCTCGTACATGATTCATTACAGATCATTCCAAGGTTCAAGTGGTTGATCATGACTCCTTGATAGTTGGTTTAGAACAACCACGAGTTTCAACATTGAATCCCCCATTTTATCTAGTATCTCAATCAGAGAACCACCATAGTTTCCTTCAAACCTGTTGTCTCTTTGGTGCCTGCTAGATCCATCCATTCACTAAAAACAGAAATGTCAGTGTGAGTATATCAACAAAACCATAATGTGCTAATGAGGAAGGTAAACACTAAGATATACTTACTCATTTACTTTCTCTAAATATAGGACTCTTTTTGAAATCCTAACCATTATGGTAATGTCACTTATTCTTAGAGAATACCCTAACCTCTAAAGTTATCTAAACCGACCTCTGATACCAACTATAAGGCCACGGCCTTAAACCTTACTTAATATTGAATTAAATGAATAATTCACATTGGGGATCTTTTCAGGTTTAGAGTTCTAGAGAATTAGGACATAACTATTACATCTCAAAAGATTACAAAGTAGACACTTCTATTGAGTTTCCATAGAATAAATAAAACTCTTAAGAAGAAACATGTCTAGTTCCATGTTTTAGGAAGCATGACTTTCCCTTGATCCCATCCTTGACCCTATTCCATGTTAAGTCCAATGAAAAGCATTTCAAAAACTTGGGATGAGCATAAAAATCTCAGTAAGGGATACACAAAGAATGAAAACTGTTAGTTTTTCAAAACAACGAGTAAACCATGTATACTTTATCGAAGTTATACTTTTCACCTTTTCGAAGTAGTAAAAACTATTCACTGAATAAAAGTTCATTACACACCCTTCTGTAACCAATATATTACCATAAAACCCATATAAAGATCACATAATATATAAAGGTAACTTGGGACATAAACATACTTAACTGGAATATCCATAAGGTCGACTTCCACAAAAATCACTTAATGGAATAGCCATTCGGCCAACTACCATACATACTTAATGGAATAGCCATACGGCCGACTTCCATACCCAATGCATTGGAGGATATAACATAACCACCCATCCTGGTATTCATGGCACCACCCGTCATATGGTTTATCACGTAACCACCCGTAAAATGTCCAAGTACCATTATAAAATTATAACACATAAAACCAACATAAAGGAATGATAACATTACCACATTTCAGTCACAATATATCATTTAAATATATTGACATAATAGAATCCTTTATCAAAACCATTTTCAATACCAAAATACATAAAAGAGTATATGGTATTTATTTCATTTTAAAAACATTACGGCTTGTTGAGGAAGCCAATGACCAAATAATACTCGCGACAGTGGAAAAGGTCGTTGTCATCGCGTACATTAAAATAAACATTCCTTTTTGTCATTTAGTAAAACGATTCATAGAAAAATGATTACTTTTGAATAAACCTAAAAGTCAAAGGGGTTTATACACTTTATAAAAGAAAGTTGTGTATAAAACGAAATATGTCTCAACGAAAGGAGATTGAGACGAAGTCCCTTACAAAGATGGTATCCATGGATTAAGGATAAATCAATTACATAATTATGTGTGACAAATGAATACACCAAATATAAGTGGATATTAAGTGTAAAACCATCAGATGTTATTCACACATATTCATAGAACGACATATTCAATGAGTACAAGCTTATCCCAAAGAATCAAAATTGGGTTAAGAAGTCCCCTTGCAAAAATTTGACAGCCTAACAGCGTCACTAAAAAATTCAGAAAATGAGTTGATGAGAGATAAAAGGGTATCTCATCACTTAGACATAAAATTTAAATCAATAAGGATATAGAAGAACATATCCCAACATAATATTATGTGAAAAAGACATAACAAAATAAGTCTTTAAAAAAAGAGGAGGGTGAAAGGTTCCCTTACCGACATGGGTATCTTTAGAGACATGCACCCTGTGATAGAAGGACAATACAACAGTGATGTAAATACTCATAAATGAAAGTATATTACACAATGAGTAAAATAATGGGCAGTACATACACCACTCAAAGGAAATTGTGGCAAATGTAGCATAAATCTCATGGGATTAAAAGTGAGATGAAAAAATCACTTACGAAAACTCGGCAGCCTAACGGTGCCACTTAAAACATCAAAAATGGATTGATGAGATCAAATAGGGCCTCTCATCATATTAACATAAATTTTACAGAAAGAGGAATATAAAATAACATCCCCCAACATAAAAAAGAAGTTCTTAAAAGAAGTGACATAAAGGATAGTACTTAAAAAGAAAGAGAGAGGTTAGATCTCTTACGAAAATTTGGCAGCCTAAAGGCGCCACTCAAAACTTCCAAAATTGATTGATGAGAGAGAATAGGGTCTCTCACCATATGAACATAAAAATTTCAGTAAGATTAAAATAAAAGAACATCCAAATAACAAGAAATATGAGCTTTAAAAGGGATGACAGAAAAGAGTGTACTTAAAAAGAAAGAGAGGAGTAGGATCCCTTACCTCGGGTCCGACTTGACTCGATCTTTCTTTAATCTCCTGAATAATAAACTTGATTTAATGTCTACTTGATTGAGAACCATTTTCAAGTTCATTATAACTTTTATATCACTTATTATCATATTATAAACATTATGTAATCATTTAAGTTAATAATGTTTGTTTTGTCGATATTTGGTTCTTAAGTCGAAAGTGGACTTCTTACAATTACATGTTGTTCATGTGGTCAATGGTTCTTTATATCCAGAATGAAATTCCTGATTTGGATATCATATATATCATATATATCCAGAATATACATGTATTTATAATATTACATAATCATTTAGAGGTAAGAAATGAAATGCACCGTTCATGGAGACAGTAAGCCGTACGTACGCATGAACACTACTTTCATTTCTTTGTCATATTAATGGAATTAAAACTAAATGAGAGGTATGTATATTTTAATTCCAGAATTATATTCATCATTTAGATGTATCATTCATCATATATATCCATTATATATATGTACTTTTAATAGTACATTACATTTGGGGATAAGAAATGAAATGCACCATTCATGGAGACGGTAAGTCGTACGTACGCATGAACGCTACTTTAATTTCTATCTCATACATTAATGGAAAGAAATAATAATGATATAGAGGTATATTATAATTTCAGTATAAAATCATATATAATAACTTTAAATCCATCCTTTATACGTCCCACATATGGCATTAACGAATCACATCACTTTGAGGGGGCGGTAGTCCGCACTTCCTTAAATGAAGATATCGCGTTTACCCATAATGGAAACCATAAAGTATGCCCAAAATGAAAAATACAGAAGCTTAAGGAAAATATAAACATATTATATATCATATATAAATATAGTGTCATATTAATGGCCACCTTTGAAGGTGTTAGAATAATGTTGAACAATCATCGTTTCGTGAGGCAGAAATTCGCCATCCACAGAAACAGTATGTTATTTAACCATTAGATGTAGGTGTGTGTAAGTTTAGGTCTAATACTTCTTATAAAAACATCCTAGTATATGGAAGATACTGTAGTTATTACAAAAGAAATTAATAAAAAGAGTTTAGGGGGTTGGAGAAGCAAAATAAAACAAAAGGAATCAAGTGAAGACATTACCTTAAAATCAGGTAACTTCGTTTGGTTTGAGCTCAAGGCTTCCTTGGGAAGACTTCTGCCCAAAGTGAGGCTTCAAGGAGTAATAGAGGGATGTGGAGAGACACAATGGGTAGTGTTTGGCTGAGACAATGGCTTTTGAAGTGTGGGTAAGGTGGTAGAGGCGGGGGCCTTTGATAAGAGGAGAAGAGAGGCACTCTTAGAAGGTAAAGAAAAGTCACTTTATTTTAAAATGGTATTCAGATTTAAGAGGTCCCGCATTGATATAATTCGAGGATAAGGTGATAAGGGTTCGAAATCCACCCATACAATAGGTTTTGGACATGTGTAGGTCATAGATTTTACATTATCATTTCATTTTATTTAAATCCTTTATTAATGAGGTAATCGATGCATCATCATGATGTCATAAATAATTTAATTTATTTAATGTCTAAAAAATTATTAAAAAAATATAATGATGTAGGAAATCTTTTTATATTTCTAATGAGTATTTATAGTCAAAATTCTGACTAGTATAACCCCATGTAAAAATTATTTTAGTAAAAAAACTCATGTTTGTGTTATTTTTATTTTGACATTAAATAAAAAGGTATTAATGTCGTTTTCCAACCAAAGTCGCTTCATGGGGTCCCCAAGTTGACCCATGTATTTTCTTGGTCGACCATGACACATCCAATGAGTGTAGGACATGTGTCTAGGTCATTTAATTTTATTAAAACATTATTCTTACCATAAACTACACTAATTACCTCTAATCGCGATTAAGAACTTAAAAGATAATATTCATCAAAAAAATTATTTTAATCACATTGAATCACATTTTACTTATTAATGACAACCATGTATGTTGGATTTTAGAAATTCAAAACACAGAAGTGGTAAAATATCATTTAAATGAAAAATCAGTTTATATAAGTACCACTTAGTGGTTTCACTATTCATCAAAAATTGAAGTTTTTCAGAAAAATCCCAAAAATTCACCTTAAGATATATTTGATATTACGAATTCAAAAATGAAGTCAATTTTACAAAATTCAAAACATATAAGTCACATTAATTAATTTAATAATTAATTCCCGCTGTCAGAGAAAATAGCGTGTTTTTATGAAAGAATAAGTATCAAAAGATTGACAGTAGTTTAAGTCTGATTTCAAAGTGAAATTAATTCCAACGACCACTATTGGATTTAATGGTAAAAATATATTATAATTTCACTTTAAAACCCATTCAAAAGATAATCTAATAATATAAATAAATTAGATTAAAATAGGTTTTGAATTAAAAAACAACATTTTACACTATTCATTAAAAAATGAACTTTATCAGAAACATACCAAAAATTTACACAAAGTAAATTTTGATCTCCCGATTTTAAAGAAGAGTTTTATTTGGTCCAATAAAATGTATAAGAGTGAACAGTACTATATTTAATGACAGTTCGCCATCAAAAGGCAATAAGTGAACCTTTAGTGAAAACTAGGGCATATATGCCTAAAATTGAATTCTTTCTGTATTTTAAGCCTTTATCTTTTATTAGATAAAAGAAAAAATATTTAAAAAACATATATAATCATATTTTAGCTATTTCTATCCTTTCCCGCCAATACACCGGCTATGTGTTAACTACCATTTAAAATAATATTATTTTATTACTAGTGTGCAACGTATGATTTCAATGAAACTCTTTGTTGTGTATCAGGTATGATATCGAACATAACAACCCTTTAAATTAATATTAATATTTTATTCACAAATATGGATAAATATAAAAATGTCATATTCTTTATTTACCTGGGGTGTTACAGTAGTCTCCCCACTGACTATCCATAGACCCTCGCTTCTAATCGGCATCCTCTAGCACACATGTAGACGTGCTAGAGGTCATGTGCCAACTGGTCCGACCACCAGTTCAGGGTTGAGCTGGGTCGGGACATTACAATGTCTTCCTCACTAGATGAATCCAACCATCATAACAGTGGTTTCCACCCAAAAGTTCCCCAAAATGACGGTTTTTTAGATTCCTGAGTAATGACACAGAATCCTCATAAATCCTTTAAATCTCACACTGAGCATGGATCCTATGAGATTAGTGATTTGTGAATGAGATCCACCATGGTGTTCTGGAAAACGAGTCTAGGAATTTGGTCATAACATCACGATCATAAAATACATTCCACGATTTCCTCCCCTAGGAGGAACCATATATCCTCGCCATGTGGGGTTAAATAACCAGGTATCCCAAAAGTGAAATGAATTCCTCTTCCTGCGTACGAGGTAGATCTATGTAAGGGACACTTGACTCCATGAGTAAATCATAGCCTAGATATCCCCAATATGTCTAGATAAACTCCTTCTATATTCAAAACTATGTGCATTAAGTGATCTTGAATCCATATAACCCTCCAAGGCCTTATGATATTTATGGATAGTGTTTTGAGGAAACCTATTCTTGACTATTCATAAGATGCCTAGTGGATTTTCATATGATTCCCACAACAGGGCCATCAATCAAAGGAAAAAACATCCCCAGGAGAGTCCTCTCATATTACAGTACACACAACGTGTAACATCCCAGGTAAATAAAAAATAAATCAATTAAATTATTATTAATATTTATTAATTAAATATTAATTTTACATTAAAGGGGTTTCTATGTTCGATAGCATACCCGATACACAATAAATAGTTTCTTTGAAATCTTACGTTGCACAATAGTAATAAAATAATATTATTTTAAATGGTAGTTAACACGTAGCCGTTTTATTGGCGGGAATGAATAGAAATAACTAAAATATGATTATATATGTTTGTTAAATGTTTTTACATTTATCCAATAAATGTTAAAGGCTTAAAATATGAAAAGAATTCAATTATAGGCATATATACTCTAATTTTTACTAAAGGTCCACTTATCGCCTTTTGATGGAGAACCGTCATTAAATATAGTTTTGTTCACAATTATACATTATATTGGACCAAATAAAATTCATCTTTAGTATAGGTACATCAAAATTTACTTTGTGTGAATTTTAAGTATTTTTCTGATAAAGTTCATTTTTTTAATGAATAGTGAAAAATGTTGTATTTTAATTCAAAACCTATTTTTAATCTAATTTATTTAAATGATTAGATTATATTTTGAATTTGTTTTAAAGTTCAATTAGAATATATTTTTACCATTTAATCCAATATTGGTCGTTGGAATTAATTTCACTTTAAAATTGGACTTAAACTAGTGTCAATCTTTTGATACTTATTGTTTCATAAAAACACTCTATTTACTCTGACAGTGGGAATTAATTATTAAATTAATTAATTTAACTTATATTTTTTGAATTTTTTAAAATAGACATCATTTTTGAATTCGGAATATCAAATATAGCTTAGGGTGATGTTTTGGTATTTTTTTGAAAAACATCAATTTTTTATGAATAGTGAAACCACTAAGTGGTACTTAAAAAAACTGATTTTTCGTTTAAATGAAATTTTACCACCTCTGTGTTTTGATTTTCAAAAATCCGAAATACATGGTTTTCATTAAAAAGTAAAATGTGGTTCAATGGGATTAAAATAATTTTTTTGGTGAATAGTAACTTTTAAGTTTTTAATCGTGATTAGAGGTAATTAGTGTAGTTTAAGGTAAAAATAATGTTTTAATAATATGAAATGACCAAGAAACATGTCCTACCCTTTTTGTATGTGTTATTGACGACCAATAAAATCCATGGGTCAACTTGGGAACCCCATGGAGCCACTTTGGTAGGAAAATGTCATTAATAACTTTTTATTTAATGTTAAAATAAAAATGTCACAAACATGAGTTGTTTTACTAAAACAATTTTAAATGGGGTTATACAAGTCAGAGTTTTTTACTATATAATTTCATTAGAAATATAAAAATATTTCCTACATCATGATTTTTTTTTTATAATTTTTAGACATTAAATAAATTAAATTATTTATGATACCATGATGATGCCGCGATTACCTCATTATTTAACGATTAAAAAAAATGAAAATATAATGTAAAATCTAAGACCTACAAATGTCGAAAACCTATTGGATGGGTGGATTTAGAACTCTTATCACCTTATCCTAGAAATATATAATTTTGGGTCCTTTTAAATCCGAAAATCATTTTATAATAAAGTAACCTTTTATAACTTCCCAAGATTGCCCCTCCTCTCCTCTTATAAAAGGCCGCCACCTCTACCACCTTACCCACACCACTCAAGCCTTTGTCTCGGCCAAAATCTGTTCATTTTTTCTCTCCACATCCCTCTCTTACTTCTAGAAGCCTCACATTGGGTTGAAGTCTTCCCAAGGAGGCCTTTGATCTCAAATCAAAAAGAGTTACCTGATTTTAACGTAATGTCTTCTCTTGTGTTTTTTTGTTTTATTTGGCTTCTCCAACCCCGTAAACTATTTTTATTCATTTTTTTTTGTAAAAACTACAGTATATTCAATATACTAGGATTGTGTTATAATAATAATTCGAGATACAATTACAGACACCTACATCTAATGGTTAAATAACGTACTGTTTCTGTGGATGGTGAATTTCTGCCTCACAAAATGATGATTGTTCAATATTCATCTAACACCTTCAAAGGTGGCCATTAAAATGTCACTATATTTATATATGATATATAATATGTTTATGTTTTACTTAAGCTTCTTTATTTTTAATTTATGGCATATATTTATGGTTTCCATTATGGGTAAACAAGATAATTTCATTTTAGGAAGTGCGGACTACCGCCCCCTCAAAGTGATTTGATTCGTTAATACCATATGTGGTACGTATAAAGGATAGATTGTATGATATTTTATATGATACAATACTGTAATTATAATACTATTATGTATAATAATGTTGTAATTCCATTAAATATGAAATAGAAATAGAAGTAGTGTTCATGCGTATGTACGGCTTACCGTCTCCATGAATGGTGCATTTAATTTCTTACCTCTAAATGTTATGTAATATTATAAATGCATGTATATAATTCATATATATGATATTTATAATATATAAATAATGAGTATAACCCTGGATATAATGGATACATGAACAACTTGTAATTATAAAGAGCATATCTTTGACTCAAGTACCGATGATCGTTAAAACGACCGTTATTAACATAAATAATTACATAGTGGTCCTGACATGGTAATAAGTGATATAAAAGGATTAATGAACATGAAAAAGGTTCTTAAACAAGTAGAAATTAACTCAAATTTATTATTATGGACATTAAATAACGATCGTGTCAAGTCGGACCCGTGGTATGGGACTTCGTCTCAATCTCCTTTCATTGAGGCATATTATGTTTTACACACAACTTTCTTTTATACGGTGTATAAAACCCTTTGAATTTTACGTTTATTCGAAAGGAATATTTTTATATGAAGCGTTTTACTAAACAGAAAAATGGAATTTTTTTGTCGTACGTATGCGGCAACAACAACTTCTCTGCCGTCGTGACCATTAATTGAGTTTCGGCTTTCTCTACAAGCCATACATTTTTTTAAAATGAAAAATAAATACCATGTTTAAATTTTATTTTATTTTGCTATTGAAAATGGTTTTCATAATGTTTTTATATCAATGTCTTGTATTGATATCTTGTGATTGAAAATGGAAATGTTATGTTTCTTTTATGCATTTTTTATGTGATAAGATTATGTTATGGTTCTTGGGAATTATTATGAAGATGGGAGGTTCCGTGATAAACTAAGGGTGGGTGACCCCGATATAGCTCTCCAATTAATTGGGTAACATGAAGTGGTTAAACGTTGAGGTTTCTCCAAAGATATTTAGGGAATATACTGTGATGGGTATTCCAAACATAACCAAGAGGGTTACTCCCTACGTAATAATGTTATGAATGCCTCAAGTTACCTTTATGTCTTATGATTTCTATGATTTATTTATGATTGTATGAGGTATGTTAATGTGCTTATGTTTTATGGGTAAAGTATGATTACATTCTTATGTAAATATGTACTCATTTTTTCATTCCAAATTTTTATATCTCTTACTCGGATTTTTATGCTCATCCCAAGTTTTTGAAAAAAAATTCACAGGTTAAGGGAAAGGTACATGATATGATGATAGTGTTAAGGAAGTGTCAAGGTAGAATCCATGTTTTATTTTAAATATGCATCCATTGATGGAAAAAATGAATATTATCTTTTATGTAACCATTTTGTTTAAATGTGGAATGTAATGCATGTTTTATTATATAATTCTCGAAAACTCTAAACCTTAAAAGATCCTCAACGTGTATTCTTGAAGTAACTCAAGATTAAGTGACGTTTAAGGAATGGGGCATTATAGTTGGTATAAGAGGTCGGTTTAGATAACATTAAGAGTTAGAATTATATTAAATAATTATCCAAAAATATATTTTTTTATGGTCAAATTGAAATGATATAGCATTTACAGATTACCATGTTGCTTAACCTAAGGTATTTCAGTGTTATGAATGGTTTTTCATAGAGGAAACAGAGAAGCTTTTTTGGGAAGGCATACTGAGGGAAATGACCTTCCAAATCAGCATACTGAGATGGTCAGAATCAGAATTGAGCAGTTTACTACAGTGATGGATCAGTTGAATCAGGTGAAAAATGTTGGTGGTTTTCATTGATGATATTTTGGTGTTTTCTAAAAGTTAAGAAGAGAAT
This sequence comes from Viscum album, assembly GCA_963277665.1. NCBI lineage: Eukaryota > Viridiplantae > Streptophyta > Magnoliopsida > Santalales > Viscaceae > Viscum > Viscum album. The sequence goes on from OY728120.1 coordinate 1,149,431,204, forward strand.
GAAAGACATTTAAGGGTCATCTTTCAAACCTTTAAAGAAAAACAATTATATGGGAAATTCGGAAAGTGTGAGATTTTGTTGCAACAAATTTATTTCTTTGGTCATATTGTTTTTAAAGATGGGATAACTGTTGATCTTGCAAAAACAATGTTTGTTGAAGAATGGCCAAGACCCACAAATGTAACTGAGATTCGTAGCTTCCTTGGTTTGGAAGGCTATTACTGAAGGATTGTTAGAAATTTTTCACAGTTATCTAGTCCAATGACTAAGCTAACTCGGAAGGGTGTTAAGTTAATCTGGACAAAAGAATGTGATGATTGTTTTCAGGAATTGAAAAGAAGATTGGTGAATTCTCTAGTTTTGTCACCACCTTCCAGGAATGGGGAGTTTGTTATCTATAGTGATGCTTCATTGAAAGGACTTGGGTGCATCTTAATACAGAATGATCAGGTAATTTCTTACGCTTCACCACAGTTGAATACTCATTAAGTAAATTACCCTACACATGATTTGGAATTAGCTGTTGTTGTTTTCTATTTAAAAATTTGGAGGCATCATTTCTATGGAGTAATGATTGAAATATATACCGATCACAAAAGTTTAAAGTATATATTTACTCAGAAAAATGGAACATGAGACAGAGGAGATGGATAGAATTAATCAAGGATTATGATTGTACAATTCATTACCATCAGGGAAAAGAAAATAAAGTGGGTGATGCTTTGATTCGAAAAAGTAATTCTTCATTAGCAATGTTACGTTTGGAAAGTGATCCTTTGGTTAAGGATTTGATGAACTTTGGCATAGAAGATGTTGGTGCAGGATGTCCTTCTGTTTTGTTTCAGGTAGCAGTGAAATCTTCTTTATCAGACAGAATTAAGCAAGCACAGAAGCAAGACAGTGAGATTCAGAAAAAGGTAGATCTAGTTCAGAAGGTTAAGTTGCCTGAATTCGTCATTGATAATGATTTTGTTTTGTGATTTGCGAAGAGATTGTGTGTGCCGTGTGATTCACAGTTGAAGAGAGATTTGTTATGTGAAGCTCATAGTTCTCCGTTTTCAGTCCATCCAGGCAGTACTAAGATGTATAGGGATCTTCGGGAGTATTACTGGTGTGACGGAATGAAAAGAAATATTGCTGATTTTACTATGAAGTGTTTGACTTGTCAACAGGTTAATGAAGAGTGGCAGTTACCAAAAGGGATGCTTCAGCCATTACCAGTGCCAGAGTGGAAATGGTAGAATATATCCATGGACTTCATTGTGGGATTGTCGAAGACAACTGGAAGAAATAATGAAATTTGGGTTATTGTTGATCGCTTGACCAAATCTTCTCATTTACTTGCCATACGAGATACGTTTTCCCTAGATCAACATTCTCGTTTGTATCTTAAAGAGATAGTCATGTTACATGAAGTTACTCTCTCCATTGTATCTGACCGTGATCTGAGGTTCACTTCTAACTTTTCGAATGGCCTTTAGAATTTTTTTGATACTGAATTAAATTTTAGTACAACTTTTCATCCTCAATCAAATGGGCAGTCAGAACGAACAATTCAGACTTTGGAGGATATACTACGTGCTTGTTCAATAGAATATCAGGGAATTTGGGACCCACATCTTTCTTTGGTTGAGTGTTTTTTATAATAACAGTTTTCATTCTAATATACAGATGGCACCATTTGAGGCATTATATTGGAAGTGTTATCGAACTCCAGCTTTCTGGGATGAAGTGGGTGAAAGGATGTTGATGGGAACAGAATTGGAAGAAGAGATGGAAGAAAAAGTTCAATTGATTTAGAAACACATGAGAACAGATAAAAGCAGGCAGAAGCGTTATGCGGATAACCGGCGGAAGGATCTACCTTTTGAGGTAGGTGATCATGTTTTTCTCAATGTATCACCTTAGAAAAGTGTGATGCGATTTGGTAAGAAAGGAAAGTTGAGTCCAAGGTTCATTGGACCATATAAAATTCTGGAGAAAGTTGGATCAGTTGCATACCGAGTGGCTTTACCTCCACCTTTATCTCAGGTACACAGTTTTTTTCATGTTTCAATGTTAAGAAAGAATATACCAAATCCATCTCATGTTTTGAGTCCAAAGGTAGTTCAGTTGGAAGAGAATCTATCTTATGAGGAACAACCGGTCCAAATTATTGACCATAGGGAGCAAGTTTTGTGGAATAAGGTAATTCACCAGGTAAATGTTTTATGGAAAAACCATATGGTTGAATAGGCAACATGGGAATATGAAAATGGTATACGGGATAAATACCCCCACTTATTTTGATAAATGAATAAAATTGCGAGGATGAAATTCCCAAAAGGGGGGAAGGATGTAACATCTCAAGTAAATAAAGAATAAAGAATTTTCATTATAATTAATATTTATGAATTAAATATTAATTTTACATTAAATGGGTTTCTATGTTCGATAGCGTACTCGATACGCAACAAAGAGTTTCTTTGAAATCTTATGTTGCACACTAGTAATAAAATAATATTATTTTAAATGGTAGTTAACACGTAGCCATTTTATTGGTGGAAATGAATATAAATAACAAAAATATGATTATATATGTTTGTTAAATGTTTTTACATTTATCCAATAAATGATAAAGGCTTAAAATACAAAAAGAATTCAATTTTAGGCATATATACTCTAATTTTCATTAAAGGTCCACTTATCGCCTTTTGATGGCGAACCGTCATTAAATATAGTTTTTTTCACTCTAATACATTGTATTGTACCAAATAAAATTATTCTTTAGAATAGGGGCATAAAAATTCACTTTGTGTGAATTTTTGGTATTTTTTCCGATAAAGTTCATTTTTTTAATGAATAGTGAAGAATGTTGTATTTTAATTCAAATCCTCTTTTTAATATAATTTATTTATATGATTAGATTATATTTTTAATTGGGTTTAAAGTGAAATTAGAATATATTTTTACCCTTTAATCCAATAGTGGTCGTTGGAATTAATTTCACTTTGAAATTGGACTTAAACTTGTGTCAATCTTTTGATACTTATTGTTTCATAAAAACACACTATTTGCTCTGACAGCGGGAATTAATTATTAAATTCATTAATGTAACTTATATGTTTTTAATTTTTTAAAATAGACATCATTTTTGAATTCGGAATATCAAATATAGCTTAGGGTGAAGTTTTGGTATTTTTCTAAAAAACATCAATTTTTGATGAATAGTGAAACCACTAAGTGGTACTTATAAAAACTGATTTTTCATTTAAATGAAATCATACCACATCTCTTTTTTGAATTTCATAAATCTGACATACATTGTTTTCATTATGAAGTAAAATTTGGTTTAATGGGATTGAAATTATTTTTTGGTGAATAGTAACTTTTATGTTTTTAATCGCGATTAGAGGTAATTAGTGTAGTTTAAGGTAAAAATAATGTTTTAATAATATGAAATGACCTAGACACATGTCCTACCCATATTGGATGTGTCATGGCCGACCATGAAAATCCATGGGTCAACTTGGGTACCCCATGGAGCCACTTTGGTAGGAAAATGATATTAATAACTTTTTATTTAATGTTAAAATAAAAATGTCACAAACATAAGTTGTTTTACTAAAACAATTTTTATATAGGGTTATACAAGTAATATTGTTTACTATAAATATTCATTAGAAATAAAAAAATATTTCCTACATCATGATAATTTTTTAATAATTTTTAGACATTAAATAAATTAAATTATTTATGATATCATGATGATGCATCGATTACCTCATTATTTAACGATTTAAATAAATAAAAATAAATGTAAAATCTAAGACCTACACATGTCAAAAACCTATTGTATTGGTGGATTTCGAACTCTTATCACCTTATCCTCTAAATATATAATTTTGGGACCTTTTAAATCCGAAAATCATTTTATAATAATGTAACCTTTTATAACATTCCAAGAGTGCCCCTCCTCTGCTCTTATAAAAGGCCCCCAACTCTACCACCATACCCACACCTCTCAAGACTTTGTCTCGGCCAAACCCTATCCATTTTTTCTCTCCACATCCCTCTATTACTCCTAGAAGCCTCACTTTGGGCAGAAGTCTTCCCAAGAAAATCCTGTGAACTCAAATCAAAAAGAGTTACCCGATTTTAACGAAATGTCTTCTCTTGTGTTCTTTTGTTTTATTTTATTTCTCCAACCCCCAAAACTATTTTTATTAATTTATTTTGTAAAAACTCCAGCATCTTCAATATACTAGGATTTTTTTATAAGAATAATTCTAGCAACACTTACACACACCTACATCTAATGGTTAAATAACATACTGTTTCTGTGGATGGTGAATTTCTGCCTCACGAAACGATGATTGTTAAATATTCATCTAACACCTTCAAAGGTGGCCATTAAGATGTCACTATATTTATATACGATATATAATATGTTTATGTTTTACTTGAGCTTCTGTATTTTTCATTTATGGAATACCTTTATGGTTTCCATTATGGGTAAACACGATAATTTTATTTTAGGAAGTGCGGACTACAGCCCCATCAAAGTGATTTGATTCGTTAATACTATATGTGGTACATATAAAGGATATATTGAATGATATTGTATATGATACAATACTGGAATTATAATAATATTATGTACCACTATGTTTTAATTTCATTAAATATGAAATAGAAATGGAAGTAGTGTTCATGTGTACGTACGACTTACCATCTCCATGAATGGTGCATTTCATTTCTTACCTATAAATGTTATGTAATATTATAAATGCATGTATATACTACATATATTTGATATATATAATATATAAATCATGAGTATAACTCTGGATATAATGGATACATGAACAACATATAATTATAAAGAGCATATTTTTGACTCAAGTACCAATAATCGTTAAAATGACTGTTATTAACATAAATAATTACATAGAGTTCATGACATGGTAATAAGTGATATAAAAGGAATGATGAACTTGAAAAAGGTTCTCAAAAAATTAGAAATTAACTCAAGTATATTATTCAGGACATTAAAGAATGATCGAGTCAAGTCGGACCCGAGGTATGGGACTTCGTCTCAATCTCCTTTCATAGATGCATATTATGTTTTATACACAACTTTATTTTATACGATGTATAAACCCCTTTGAATTTTACGTTTATCCAAAAGGAATATTTTTATATGATGTGTTTTACTAAACAACAAAAGGGAATGTTTTTGTCGTACGTATGCGGCGACAATGACGTCTCCGCCGCTATGACCATTATTTGAGTTTCGACTTCCTCTACAAGCCACACCTTTTTTAGTGAAAAATAAATACCATGTTTTACTTTTAATTTATTTTGGTATTGAAAATGGTTTTCATAATGTTTTTATATCAATGTGTTGTATTTATATCTTGTGATTGAAAAGTTGAAATGTTAAGTTTCCTTTATGCATGTTTTATGTGATACGATTATGTTTTGGTTCTTGGGAATTATTATGAAGACAGGTGGTTCCATGATAAACTAAGGGCGGGTGAGCCCGATATAGCTCTCCAATGCATTGGGTAACGCAAAGGGGTTAAACATTGTGGTTTCTCCGAAGAGATTTAGGGAATATACTGTGATGGGTATTCCAAACATAACCAAGAGGGTTACTCCGTACGTAAGAATGTTATGAATGCCTCATGTTACCTTTATGTCTTATAATTTCTATGATTTATTCATGATTTGAATAGGTATGTTAATGTGCTTATGTTTTATGGGTCATGTATGATTTTACTCTTATGTATATATGTACTCATGTTCATTTCCATATTTTTATATCCCTTACTAAGCTTTTTATGCTCATCCAATGTTTTTGAAATGTTTTTCACATGTCAAGAGAAAGGTACATGATATGATGATAGTGTCAAGGAAGTGTCAAGATAGAATCCATGTTTTTTTAAGTATGTTTCCGTTGATGGGAAAAATGAATACTATATTTTATGTAACAACTTTGTTTATATGTGGAATGTAATGCATGTTTTATGATCTAATTCTCTAAAACTCTAAACCTGAAAAGATTCTCAACATTTATTCTTGATGTAACTAAAGATTAAGTTATGTTTAAGGAATGGGGCCTTATACAACGCATTCCAAGACTTTTCACATCCCTCCTAATCCTAGGGACCTTACAGTCATGGTTTTAGCTTTCCTACTTAAATATATCCTGGATATATCGGAACATATGAACCAAATTCATCCTAGGACTCATTGGAGGACTCTAAATATATCCCATACATAGGCATGAAGTTCATCCACATATAAAAGAAGATATCCCCCACATGTTTCATAGTTTCCCCAAAGAGTCTTAGTTAAAATTCCATTTTTTTATGCTCAGGTGAACCCCTCATTGGAGGTCACATACCGTGTACAAAAATATCCCAATCTCTACAATCCATAGTATCCATTGGAAATGGAAGGTCGCTGTCCTATGGACTCTGTTTCTAGACTATCCATACTATTCCCCGATGGATCTACTTACATCTACGAAAAAAATGGAAATCAATAAAAGTAAAATCCTTACCTAAGAGAGTCTTTTGAAGCATCCTTACTCTCCAATAACATTAATTCTTTAACACAACCCCAGTTTCCGAAAACTCATGGATGATGTCATATGTACCTCCTACATCCCATGTTCTCCTAACCTATGAGTTTAACCAAATGGGTCTGACCATTCACTACCTCTCCACCACACAAGATATAATCATCTGGGAACTGTTTCCCCATCAAAGTCGAGATAAATGTCCCTAATGTCTTTAGACACCACAACAAAGGTATGCCACCCACTGCATCTCCATATATCAAAATAAAGTCAAAATGTTGAAAATCCCCAATATCTATCAGAGATAGAAGAATAATGTCTTAAGAACACCTTTTCAGGACTATGTATATCATGTCTCTATGGCTCTGCATACGTCGCCCACAAAAAAAACACAGTCAATCAAATGAAAAATATTACCTATGATAGTCATTTTCTACCTCAGTACTTCCAAAGTTTCTGTTGGGCCTAATCAATGTCTATATTTTAGAAATTAACGGTCATAAAAATCATGAATCCATATCTGAATGATATTGGAACATTCCCAGATGATGGTCATGAGTCAAGTCCCAACCTCGTTACGTTTAGTCATAACTGTTCGATCGAAAACATCAGTAATTAGGTCAGGAGGCATGTATGTAAACTACCAACAAAAGAGATGCCATACTTTCTAGGGGAAAATATATAAAAAGGGCACTTATGGGAAGAAGTCAATTATCAGTTCGTTTATAAAAGTGAAAAATTTGCGCCATCTGAAAAGATATAATGCATTTTTGGTTGTAAAAACGCAAAGGGAGGCCAAAAAAATTAATTTTATACCTACTAAGCCCATGCCAATATGGATTAGAAAAAAATGTTTTATATCGAAAAAGCAATAAAAGTTCATTGAGTGTTATGTAAAACCTCATCAGAGGTTATACTACGCTCGATGAGTCCTACCGCTTAGGAAAAAAAATATTCCTCGATCTGATTATTTCATTTTACTGATTTCAAGTCATGGTTTAAAATTAATGCCTAATTGAAATGATATTTAAAGCAAGATACCAAGAAAATATTTTTAAAATCGAAAATTATTCCACTGAGTTCTAGAAAAATGGAGTAACATTCTCAATTTGGAGTCTCTCTTGTGTATTAAAAAGAGAGAGTATATATCGTAATATTCGACAGAACAACAACATGGCCTTGTTTACCAATTCCAAAAAGATGGTGAGTGGCTTCCATGGGCCATCTATGGTCTGTTCCAAAGAAGTTCATTCCTCCATTTAGGAATTGATCATTAGAGGCACTACTGTAGCTCCACCTCTTAGGTCAGCAGAAAATCCCAGGCCAACTTGTCCTCACAGGTGTTGAGGATTTCTCATGAATTGGCTATTTTTTAAAGGAGGATATGTAACTGATAATAATAAAATTCTATGGAATCCATCTCAGTAAATAAATGTTTAGAATTTTCACCCTCTTTAGAAAAATTGTCAAAGGGTTTCTCCGTGTAATAACACATAGTTGGTGGAATGCCACATTTCACACTACCTGGTGCCATGCCACGGAACTAGTACTTTGATGCTCCCCTACTCCCACGTGTTTGTAAGAAAAAATTTCCGCCATATGAGTGGGGAGTGACCTAAGGCATGTCACCCAATATGAGAGACTCTATTTTCCCTCCGAGTGCATAGCCACTGGAACCATATGTGGATGATTAATCGTGGCTTCTGATATGATTATGAATACCCATTTGGGGCCCGTCTCGTGGAAATATAGGTCAATATCCACATGAGGGGAGTAGTTTCAATCACCTCCCCCATGAAGGGTTGTACTGATGAATCCCCTCCCAATCGCTTTATATAATGGACCAAACACATTCTTTATACAAGAGTAGGGCTAGGATGTGTATCCACCTTAGCCACTATAGGGGAGAATGTAAAATTCATCACTGTGGCACTCTCCATAGTGGTTGAAATGTGTTGCGTGGTTGTTGGGGCAAGAAAGGGGCATGCTATGGTCAATGGTTTCTACACTCACCGAACTGGTTCTTTCAGCATCCCACCAGGGTAAAAATCTAATAATAGTTGGGAATACTCCATCGATAGAAAGGTGTTCCCCATTATGTTAGTGAAGATAATCTCCCTATAACCCCTTCATTCATCATCATAAGACACAATTTGTGGAGAATGATCAGATGATATTCTCCCCTTATCTGGATGATCGGATGCATGTGGTCTGCTAAAGGCAATTGAATTGCCTAGAAAAATAGTAGGGGAGTTATGGATCACAAATGACTACTTGATATATATGTGCAATGATCATCCTATCTCAAAGGATTATTAGGTGGATAATTCCTCGATGGAACTCCCCCTATCACCTTTCAATGATCCATGAGGTGTAGGATGTTGTGCGAACAAGAAATGAGTGGCATCGTTCAATAACCCAATCGCATCGGTAACAGTCAGTGTCCAGGGATGAATTGCAGAAAATATGAGAAGAGCATGATGAATGTCATAATGGGGAACTGTAGCGGTATGATGGTTTTGAAAATAAAACATGTGTTCCACCATTCACCGGATTGAATAATTGTAATGGTACGTTGAGATGATGCAGAGACCTGCCTTATTATTTATGTCCTAACAATTTATAAATCCTTCAAGGGGTAGGAAAGGATAAATTAATGGGTTGACCCTCTGATAGTGTGGCCTCCATCATCAAGTTACATGCCTGAACCCTGGCGTATAAGTCACAAGATGGGAAGATCCATCCACTTAATAACATGGCGAAGAAACATTCTAGTCTAAAATTAGGTGAAATTCCTAACAGAAGCTCATAAATTCTTGTGGTATATTGCCTTGCTTCAAAGGTAGCACAACATGAACCTAGGGTTTGATGAGACTGTCATGTATGATGAGTTCGACTATGGTGAGTCTGTGACGTGGGATCGTTCGTTTGAAAAATCATCCATACCTGTGCTTCGAATGGGATGGGAGAATGAGCCACGAGGGGATGATCTAGTGATCCTACTACAATGAAAAGTAATGTCCTTGCAATCGAGACATGGGATTAGTTTCATTCCATGTGGAAACTTTTGGGAGGAATTATTCGTACATTTCTCCAAGGATGGGGAGTCACCCAAGATGGCAGATATCTCATAGACTAATTACCTCATCCCAATGCAATAGGTGGATGGTCTTGGCACTCAAACACTAGAATATCATCAAATATGGAAGGATTTTTCCTCCTAAAAAGATTGAATAATGGGAATACTAGGCTTCATGGTATAATCCCACCACATCTAGTTGGTCGCAGAACTCGAGATAGGTATGATGCACCCAAAATTCCTAGGACCACTCATCAGAGAAATATCATCCGACCCGCAAATCCCACTTTTTGTTCCATATGCCACTAGTATTCTCTCATTAGATGCTAATTATTGATGATATTCTCGAGCATACAGTTTCGGGGCACCATCGCAACACTCACAGTTGCCCTGATTCCATGTTGAGGCCCACAGTATGAAGAAGTTATCCTGAAGCAGAGTAGTGATGATTTCCCCAACAGGGGAAATATTGGCATGGCCATGAAAATAAGGTTCATTAAAAAGGATGTAAGGGATATCAGGGTCTGGAAACGGAAGATTCATGTTTGTAGGAAGACAAAATCTGTAAAGTGGAAACTATACGAATAACAGATAAGCTAATAGATTTTTATTCAAGTAGACCAGCAAAAAGCAGTCACATGGGAATATGTGGGAAAAATGATGGTCATAATTAAACCTTGTTATGGTTTCCCATGTCATCGTCGGTTTGGTAGTAGCCAGTGAATCATCTATTTTAGCCAGAAATGGAAGATCCGTAAGCTTGTGAGAAGATAGCCCAATTAAAATTGCTTGGAAAAGCCTATGAAAAAAGACTATTGCACTTAATAAAAGACCGAAAAAGGCTCTTCATACTGTTCCTAGAAACTGAATGTCGAAAGATCATTTCACATACATCATGACATGCGTCAAGCTACTCCGCCTTCATTTCTGGTACCCACATGCAGTTCACCTCATACAAACACTGTATGCTAAATAACTAAGAGGCGTTGACTCGTGAAAAATTTTCCGGCAAACAGAATGATTCAAAGAATGAAGAAACAACATACCTCAACCTCAATTAATCACGTGTTCAGAGGTGGTGGATTAAAATATAAGTCGGTATTAATAGTTTTTTATGTTTGGTTTACCGATCCAAAGTCGGTATGTGAAAAATAAAGCCATTTATCATTCTTCCACATGAAATCCAGATCAAAAGATTTAAAACTCCACAGTCTCATTCATAGAATCTATAATACGGTATGTTTACAAAAAAATAAGAAAATCAGTTTGTAGAAAGTATAGAGAAGTTCAAAAACAATATTTTTGATAGGATCACGATTTACATTAGTGAAGGATTCAAAGAAAATTGGAAGTAAATTTCACCACATCAAATGGTAAATGACCAATCACATGGGACCTTCTTATATAGGTGTGGTCCCCTCTTACCAGATTTACATGTTTTACCGTGATCCATTTCTGTTCAAAACTGCTTCTACATAGGAATAGTCCCAATTACATTCCAAACTAACTCCATTCCGGTGGGGAATTTTTAGGGTAATAATAATTCATCCAAAAAATGAAAATTCCACCCACGATCGCATTATAGAAGGAAAGAAGAATGTGATTATTCCAGTCTATCAAGGAATAGGGACTCAAATTTAGTAGAAATTCATGGACAAAACCTGAAGGAATTCAACATTTCATGGATTTTAGGTGGGCCGCGTTCCATCACCAGGAAAGGTATGCAGTGAAGATGGATCACGAACCGCTAGTTATGCGAACAGTATTGGAACCACTATCCCCCGAGGGGATGGCCAATGAGTATGGAAAACCGCAGACCATGTCAACCAAAAGAGTTGTGTGTGTATGACAAAAAACATACCATACCATGAACCCATCAGTTCGTTGATGAATAAAATGAGAAGGGTTCTTCGAACCATTATCATGAACCAAAGCCTCTACAAACCCTAGTTGACAGAGTCTTCTGGGGGTCTATATATTGCTTCAATGGGCCTTTGCAAATAGGGTCGTGTTCCCAATACATACGATCGCTCTTGTGATCTATAAATAGAGCCTAAAAAGAGAATGAATATACAAACCGAGGGAGGGAAAAATATAGATATATGTATGGAAAAAATGTTCGAGGGAGTCTGAGAGTTTTCCCATCGGCTTCCGTGTTGTTTCATCGGTGATGCATGGACCGCAAAGCACTCCTCCAAAGGTACATCTGGCTGCGAACTACAAAAAGGCAGAATGGAATAATAATAAATCAACAGAGAACCTAAATAGTTGAACGCAATCCATTATCACGAACCAAATCCACCAAAAACCCTAGTTGACTGAGTCATCTGTGGGTTAGGATATTCCATCAAAGGGCCTCCGAAAATGGTGATGTGTACCTAATTGATGTGATCGTTATGGTTCTCTAGAAAAGGTCAACAGTAGTAGTACGAAGATACCAGAGGGAAGGATACATATGGGGAGAATGATGTATGACAAAAGATTGATGAAGACTTAGAGGTTTCACTTCGGCTTCCATCTTGTTTCAATGGAGAAACATGAACCACAAACCACTCCTCCATAGGTACAGCTAGCCTCAAATGATAAAATAGTAGAATAGATTAATAATAATAATAATAATATAACCAAAAACCTAACCAGTGAGCTGAGAAAAAAGGACTTCTGAAGGATGAAATCCCCATGGATGATGATCCCCCAGACCCTCCTCCAGTATGTCACTCTGTGTAGTGTACTGCTATACTGACTGAACCCGGTTCCATGTACAAAATTACAACGATGATGTAACCCAAAGCAGTATGGTGAGGAGCATACCAATTTGGTATGAATTGGATGATACCGATGCCTGTGTACCACATTGGTACATGGATGGACCCACTACCGCATACCACTATGGGATGTGGAGGCTCCCCCATCTAGCATGGAAAACTAGTAAGCAGAATGGGGTGATTTCTGGTATTATTCACACAGGTTCCAACCTCAACCCTCAACTATTGTCCAGTCCTACAAGGTCCCTCCTGTAACCAGTTCTCCTACATTAGGCCAATGCCTCCTCCAAATCAACCAGAGCTGTTTGATCAGACTGTTGGGTGCATCATCACACCCCATTGATTCTACATTCCAACTTTAAGCAGAGTCATAAAGGCCCACCCCGCAATAGTGCATGATTCAAGAATGACTCTGAGGCTACATTCCCACAGTAACCCAGATCCCAACCTTGATATGTCGACTTGAACAACCCAGTTCTCTAGATTAAGGGTTAGAACTGGATTTTCAAATCAACGAGAGAGAGTGGTCAGTCATAGGTGTTATGATCGCTCCCCCTTTTGACGAGGAAAAAACTCATCCACTTTCCATAACATGCTCAGGGTCCCTCCCACTAAGATCATTCCACAATCTTCCAATTTCAGGCCACATGACATTTAATTCCATCTCACATAGAATAGTTTATTGCTCTGTGACCTCACCCACCATCAGCCCTACCTCATCTACCACATGCTCTACCTCCCCCACCAACAGGGGAGGTGGAATATGCATTGTTAAATATTTCAAATCCTTTGTTTTCTCACACCATTCATGACTCACATGGGCATTATATTTTTTGAATATTACAACATACAAACTTTCTAACCAATGAGATCTCTGATTCCTAATCTAAACAGGATACGTAGGACACATTAAAGAAAGCCCGATCTCAAATGGGTGCCCATCCGTAAATGGTACACCCAACCATGCCCCATCAAATTTCAATCTCCCATTCGTATAACCCACAATTTATAATTGACGTGGGATATGATTCATATCCTGAGGATATGTAGGAAGTCCTCCATGTGGGACTGATCCCAATATCATGTCAACTTTCACCCCTGGATGATGATAATCTCCAGAGAACCATAAAATATGGCCCAAGTCAACATCACCTATATAACATCAATTATGTGAGTAATCAATGAATTTATGAACATATGAACACAACTGAAATATATAAGAGAGTCCTGAAACCGGAAAATTTTCTCCCATGAATGGGCATGGGGATCCTAACCTCCTATCCTCTTGACCAATGGAATCATTAAGTGTCGTTGGCCAAATCCTACGTTGATGAACACCTTCCATTGGAAATCATGTGCATTAATCATGGATAATAGTTTCATTGGGAGTTCATGGCTCCACGAATAATCTTTTTGGAGATAATATTAAAAGGTTGCATTCGAAAAGGGCCGATTACATGTGAACTCTACCCCCATGCAATCGCCTGCAGGGACCCACAATTACTACAGGGTTAATACATCCTTATTTAATGGATAATGATGCCGAATGGGTCAAAACAATGGAATGGTATGTTCACTTAGAACCCTCCTCTATAGAAAAAGGGACGAGGCACAATCCTCCCCAACCATTTCCACACCTCCAAAAAATGTTCCACCTTAGTGGTGGAATGATAATGTATTGACAATTATTCTATCACGATGTTAATGGATGAGAAGTGTAAAGGAAAAATTGAATAACCATCATTTTGTGGGGCAGTAGTTCATCATACGAATAAATGGTAGGATCATTACCTATTAGATGGATGGGTGTTTACGTGTTAGTTGAACCGTTAAAAAAATAAAATATAAGTATATTTATTATTCTATTTTTTTTATTTTAACATTTAATAATAATATTTTTGTGGGTGGATAATGAAAATAAAATATAAGATCTTGGGCAAGAATTTTATGTCTTATTTGGGATAAATATGTAGATTTGCGCCAAAGGTATTCTACAGATGGATTTCCCCAATTTTCCAAATAGTCTATTATGGAATATTATAGGAGTTTTTTACTAAATATCACCATAAAATAGTGTTTTTATAATTGTATTGGTTCTTTCTTCCATTATGATTAAGGTTTCTCCCCTTGATACGTTAATGTTTCTATAATTTATATTATTAATTTTAATTACATTCATAATTTTCTCATTGTCAAAAAACTAACTTGTAACTCTTAGAAAAAAAATTAAGATTCCAAATTTCTCATTCCCTTTAATAAATTCTAATCACTTAAGTGGCATAAATTCTTTTAAATTTAATCCTGCATATGGGATAACAATTCTGGGTTTTAAAGTAAAAACCATCAAAAGTTTGCTTGGTTTTTTATATTCAATTTAATTTTGAAATTTATTATGATGAAATAAATTTTACTAACTGATTAAAAAATAAATTTAATCAATATTTAAAACAATTTAAAAATATAAATTATCCTTATAGAAATAATAGTCGAGAAAAATGTTTTGATTTAAAATTCACTATTTTTAACTATTTATTAAAAAATGAAACATCACAAAAAAATAACAAATTCACCCTTACCAAAATTTTAAATTCCCATATCAAATATTTTGTTTATTTTAACATATTATATTTTTTATAGTTCCAAATGTTTAATTTAAAATAGGTTCTCCATTAGAATGAGGTAAAACTGCCTTTATAAAAATATAGTACTTCGCGCGTAAAATTTGGTCTGTTTTTTTCTTATACACATCAAATTTATTTTGTGGTTATAATTTTTTTATTATATATATCTATATTTCATAAATATCATAAATTTGTAATTAATTTAATTTATTAATATAAAATAGTTCTGTGAGACCAAAAATAATTATATTTTACTTTTTGCTAAAATTATTTTAATATTTATTTCTAATTAATTTAAAACTCGTGAATTCATTTTTATAATCGTGTAAACCATATATTAGAAAAATATTGTAAAAACCTTTCATATATACTCATTTAATTTTTATGATATATATTAGAATATTAAACAATTACATTTTTATAATATATTGTAGTTTGGTAAGACTCGATCTTTCTTGTAACACATGCCATTGATGAAAGTCATTATGCGATGCATAATAACTCAATATCACAAGAACAAGGGGATTTATCATATGTTTAATTTATTTAAAATATTGAATATATTTTAAAGTCGTGTGGTAATATATTGCATTACATGCCCGGTGATACATATGATAAACAATGTTTTTACATCAGATTTTTGGTGAATTATATTCTCCACACCTTAATTAAATTGAATCCTTATAATTAAAATATTATCACAGTGCATGAGGTTTTGATATTAAAAAGTATTTATTTTGGAAAAACGATTATTTTAAATACGATTAATAACACATCATCCACCAAGAAGGGGAAGAATATACAATGGTCCCATAACTATGTTCCATAGTAGTGACCACTAGTGGGAAATTGAAACACATGCATAGAAGAAAAATATAACAATCATGTTCTAATTGGTAGTTCTAGAGGAAATGTTTAGATAAATGTTTATCAACACAAATCAATAAAACCATGATATAAAATGTTCATTGATATCATAAAAACTGACGCTAATATGACACCATTTTTATAATGGTTTTTTCCCTATATTTAAGGAATTCATTCACTCTATAAGAATACATGTAAATATATTCATATTTTTTTGAAAACACAATCATATCCTTTGGTTTTTACACGAATAATTAATACTTCTTTTCATAGAATAAGATTCATCATATGGTGATGTAATACATTTACCTCTAAATCAGCATCCAATGACCAACATAAATAGATTCATAAATATATAACACTTCCAAAAGATTATGATTGAACAATTTGGATGTAAGGTAACTGAATTCCAAAAAATAAACATCTCATTTTCCTGTAATCAATATGAAGTATCTAATACTAATCATTGGTCCTCGATCATCTCGTATCCAATTGAAAATTTTTAATATCATTAATTGCTACAAAATCTAGTTAAAAACATGTACACTTATTTATTCCTTAAATCGAACATAGAGTATTCAGTATAATGCATAAATAAATTAAAAATTAATGTCTATTAATGATATAATAATATAATTTTTCAACAAAACATTACTAATATATAAGGAAGTCGACAGTTATCTGATTTACAATATTCTAACCAATCATTTTTTATCAAAACATCATAACCTCTACATTATGTTTTATATAAAGGTTAACATGGTACTGAATTTATTTTATTTTTTACATTCTATTTATAATATAAAATAATTAATGAAATAGTTTATCATTAAAATCCATAAAAATTTCATATATCATATGATTAAAAGATAATTAATAAATTAACATTACAACATATTTTATACCACAAGAAACATGAGAAAATTAATCATTCAAATTTGGTAGTGTTTATAACATATAATGACACTCATACATAGGAATATTATATAGTTTATTCCCATGATTCTTGGGTAATTCTCCTTCATAATTCCCCACATCCTTAGAGTTATGACACTGAATTGTTGCCTTTTTATTTTTCAAATTCCAATATTTAGAATTGTTACCATTATCTCCACACTTATAAAAAACTCCCATTACTTTTAAGTGTATAGCAAGCTGATTTGTTCCATAGATGTCACATGTGGTAAATTTGGCATTAACATTTTTTGACTCTTTCATTTTTTAATTATTTTCTGAATTCCACATCTTTAATTGGAATCCTTTGAATCTGTAGAATCTAGAAAATCCTTCTCTATTTTGATAGTAATTACAAAGGTCTCTTCCTAAAATGAAAAATTTTTCAAACTAGTGCCAATTATAGATTTAACATAGACCATGAAAATATTTTTCACACATGCACTCCATGTGGAATAAGTAATTTTTTTCATGTCTATCCCACCATGTAATGGTAGCTTCATAATCTACAACAATATATTATTCTTTTTCATTTAACTAATGATTAATCACTCGAAATCAATATTTTTATCATGAGTGAATTGTTTATCAAAAAATCACTCATTTAAAGTTATACATATCCAGAGTTATATTTCCTATTACTCCCTAGTATTATGGATCATTAACCACCCATGATTAATATATTCATTGTGAAATTACACTGATACAGTAACCATTTCTATTCCACCACATCATAATTCCTTGAATATCTTATATAATGACTTAATCCCTTTATCTTCTAAAATTAGATTTGTATTCCCACTAAAAAATGGGGTCTCTTTCAGATAAAGAGATCTATCATTAGAGAATGTTTATATGGAACAAGTTACACCATTCAGGGGAGGATAAGTGTCATATCCTCATTAAGCGTCCCTAATACTTTCATAAATGTATCAGTTCAAACCCAGCTATATTGGATTCCCCATTAGAAAAATATCTATGTTTTTCATAACTAAATAACCCATTATTCCTAACATTTTCCACTCAATAAAAATGGAATATAGTGGTTAAAATCTTAACATTATGTATGATAATGTATATTCCAAAACCCTGTTAGAAACTAATAATAATTTGATTTTTTTCTATTTTCATTATCATAATAAAAAAACATTTTATCTCTTTGGATATCCTTACATTAATATCCTTCAAAATGGATTGTGAAGAAAACCTGAATAATCATAAGTGTATCCCCTAGTTGTGTCAAAAACAGTCTCTAGTAAAGCCCATTGTATTGTACCAGCTTATACTGAGTATTGCATGACACACCATGTTAGAGATGTTACCCATGAGTACATATATAATAGAATCATGTCCAATTATAGTATACATATAGGGGTGTATTTTATTGAATACCCAAAAAATATATGCCTTAAAAAATTTATATGATGGACTTTTATACTTCTCATCAATGTCTTTCATAGGGTTATGTTCCCTACTCTATTTTTGTAAATATATTTTCCAAGGTTTCGGATATATATCATATTACACTAAATATAATTTCTCATTCATGAATCCTGAAGCTGGTGCATTATTTCATTATATTTTCCTGATTATAAGGAATCAATCATTGACTGACAAAGAAGTTCATAATTTTTTATCAAAGCCATATTTCACACATGGTTCCCATAATACATTTTGAAATTGAAAATTAAATCATGATACATAATAAAATGAAATAAACAACATCATTTATACATATTCAAATGATTCATCTTCATAACCATGGGAAAGGATACATAATAATGGTGAGGTGATTTTCTCATTAGGGGCATGAAAAGTAGAAGAAATGATGAATCGATGATAATAATAATTATGGAATTGTAAATAATAGATAACAGATGCCATTATAATTACATGATAGGTAAAAATTTTAATGGAATGGTATGAAACTGAATTAGTGTCAATTAATCAATGAAAGGAGCTTGAAATGAATCCTTATATATTTCATCATACAATATCATGGAAAAAAAGGACAAATAAAATCAAGGAAATTATTTCAATATTGTACATCATGTATCTACTACATGGACCAATATTCCACTATGATCAATTCATGAGGTAGATTAAACTATTCCGGTTTGGCCATCTTATTTGTCTCGTAAAACAATCGATGCATCGAGGGGTTATCTATAACCAATCCCTACATATGCTGACCAGTCTAAAGCAGAAATCCTATATGAAATAATCGATTTCGTTAATAAAAATGTTCTTTATCAATAAATATATGTATTAAATGATGGATAAAAATTTATCAAAAAATACATAATGTAGGATAATTAAAGAAACAGTTGTTTAGATTGTTCAATAGAAATTCCAATAATGTATTAATAAAAAAAAATTGTAGATGAAAATAATCTATAAACATTGTATAGTGTCCCATAGCTCATTGAAAAATTTAAATCCGAAAAAAGAAGTTGGAATATCTGGAAATTGAACATATATTATCATGATAATAAGGATATCTATAATATAACATGTCAAATGGAATTATATTCACCATATAAATAGAAATTTGGGCATAACACGAAATAAGTCACAATGTAATGTATATCGAGACGCAATCCCTTACCTTATGCCAAAATTATCACGCGTCTATTTATATTCCTGAATAATTAATTTATGATAATTATTTAATTTATTTATAATTTTTTTGATGATGATTATTATATTTAATTTACATATAACAGTTTTTTAAACCACTAATTAAACAATTATGTTTACATCAGTTGTTTTGACCATATTCTTTTTATTTTTTAAAATTGACTTTAATAGGTGATATATGGTCGATGGGGTCATCAAATATTCATAAAAAAATATTAAACCGATTATAAATATAATATTTATACTTCAATTATACATTAAAACCAATAATGATTTTTTTATCTAAAATGAAAAAACATTACAATCATGGAAATAGTGGTATGTCCGTACACATGAGTAAAATTTTCATTTCTCACAGATCGTTATTGAAATGAGGTAAGTGACACAATATATTGAATTAATTATAATAATATAATCAATATTATTTTATTTAAACATATATAATTATATATATAATTCATGTAAGGAAAAATTAATCACATCATGTTAGAGAGGCGATAGTCTGGACGTCCATGTATGATGTTATCACTTATCATTGTATGGATATGGTAATAAATAAAATGATATATTATTATTATAGAAATATAATTATGTCATAAATATCATAAATATGTAATTTATATTAAAAATTATTAATTGAAATTATCCTTTATAAGTTCCATTAATAGTGTGAATGAATCACATTGCTTTGTGTGGGAGACTGTACACACATACAAAAATGATGTAATTGTATTTAAAGAAAAACCTGAATGAAAAAAGGAATGATTGATGAAATAAATAAAGTATTATAAAGATATTAATAATATTATATATAAGTATTTTTTTCCATCATAATCATCATCAATGAATTTTTGTATTGGAAAAATAACAAATCATTACTTGCTAAGGCGGTAGTTCTTTATACACATAAATGATAGGTTCCTTACCATTTATATGGATGTGATTTTATTTGTAATATGGACCCTAAACATAAAAACAAATAATTATATTACTTATATTAATTTTATTTTTTAACCATGTAATAATAATATTTTATGGATTGGATAATGAAAATAAAATAATAAATCTTAAAGATTAATGTTACCTCTTATTTTTTTATTTAGTTTTCATATGAACCAATGGGATTTTAAGTATGGATTTCAAACCAATGTTAGTATTCTAGATTTATTTTATGGATTATTTGGATCTAATTTGGTAAATATTCCCTATGATAATATAGCCTGAGAGTTATTAAGAAGCATGTGGTGTGAGTGCCTTCTAATTGTGGAGGGAAAGGACATACATAGATTTTTTTGGAAAATATAATGTGTACCTATAGTGTTAATTCTTAAAAAAGTTAAAACATAGAAAATAATCTTATAATAGAAGTTTAGTGACAGATACATATACATAAAATAGTTTTATAACATGCTTATATGTCATTTTTCATTTATTTTTCTTGTTTAGTCCCCTCTTAAACATAATTTTACCACAATTGATATAAATAATTATTATTACTTCCACTAATCCTTTTGGGAAAAACATTTCTTGTAATAGATTATAAATTATTGTAATTCAAAATAATGAATCCATTTTTCTGAATACCAATAATATAAGAGGAAGAAATTATTTTAAATTTAATCTCACATATAGGACGACAATACGGTATTTTAATGTAAAAAAATCTGAATATTTATTGTTTTTTATATTCAATATCTATGTGAAACTGATTTCAATAAACTAAATAAAATTAGTTGAAAAAATAGATCCAATAAAATTTAAATCTATTAAAAAATATAATTTATCCTTATAAATATATTTGAATAAATTGTTGTTTTCAATTAAAATTCATTATTTTCCAGTATTCCTTAAAAAATAATAGTTCATAGAAAAATTGAAAAAAAATTCCCCATAACATGATTATTGTGTTACTATATAAAATATATGTTTTATTTTGACATTTCAAATTGATAAATGATGAAAATATTAGATTTATCATAAGTTCATGATTAAAAGGACTAAAATGTACTAGAATTAAAATATAATATTGTATGCATAAAATTATAATATATATTTATAATTAATATCTAATATATAGGAAGAATATAATTTTTCTTATTAAATATATAATATATATATTTCATCAATAAAATTCCCTTAATTTAATTAATTTAATTTTTTATTATATAATAGTATTGTTTTCATTAAAATATTAACATTTTCTATTATATTTAAATGGTTTTTAAATTTATTTCTAATTAATTTATTACCAATGAATTTGTTTTATATTTTTTAAACCATATAATTCCAAAAAAATAACCATTTTCAAAAATACTATTCGAAAGGCTATTTTATTTCTTATTATATTTATAAATATTATTTTATTATAAAATTATTTTTATGAAAAACTGTGTCTTGGGTGTAACATTATCCATTGAAGAAATTGGTAGTGTGACACTTATTAAATCTGTAAAATGTTTATTGAATGAAATATCATAGAATTAGTATATTTAAAATAGAAAACATATTTTATTTTCTCGGGGTATTATATTCCCTTACATTCTTATTGATGCGTGTGTTACACAATGCTTTTAATTGGGAATTTCAGGGTGGTGTACCATTAATTTTAAAAATGAAATTACATTAATTTAGATTAGAATTATTTAATATTAGAGTTAACAAAAAATATAATGTTTAAAATAAAAAAAACATGTATAAAATTAAATATACAAATTTTTAGGCCATATTTTATTTTCATTTTAATATATAGATATTTAAAATCGATTTTATTTAGAATAACTATGCTATATTTTTTGAAATTTCCAATTATTTCCTTTCCATCCCTTATAAAAGGACACCTCTTTATGTAAATTAATCATCAA
The DNA here is from genome assembly GCA_963277665.1 of Viscum album. Classification (NCBI taxonomy): domain Eukaryota; kingdom Viridiplantae; phylum Streptophyta; class Magnoliopsida; order Santalales; family Viscaceae; genus Viscum; species Viscum album. The sequence goes on from OY728120.1 coordinate 1,149,453,559, forward strand.
ATAAATTGATCCAAAGTTTTATAAAATAAAAAAATTCATCATCTCAATATACTTATATTATTTTTTGGAGTCTGGATATCCCAAATTTCTAACCCGTGGGACATTAAGAAGATATGTAATGCATTTATTTAAAAGAATAGTTAATCGACTTATCTGATCACATGAATTATAAATAATCATCTACATCATATAAATATTTGGTAATTTTCATTAAATAATAACTTATTGGTCCTAAATGTATTAAAATTTCATTAGGATAATGAAACTAAAATTAACGACCCTATTATTCATCAAATGGAATGTTAATGTATCACATGTGCATACATAAGATATACTGTATCCATTTAGTTTTATAATTAATTTTTCATATCCGTATTTAATTTCAGTTCATTGTGATGGAAATACAGATTATATTTGATATTTATGGAAAATAATTCCCTGTTAATGACAACATCATATCTACCTTATTAAATTCTAATATGTTGGACAATGACAATATCCCCTATATGTATCTGTGGACTACCTCATCCATGAAGCATTATGATGCGTTATTATGTTATGATTTAAATTGTGGTAAAAAGTGGTAAATTATATATATATATATATATATGAAAACAATTAAATAAGTAAAACTGAATTATTATTCACCATAATTTCATTACATCCTTCAGTAAGTAAAAACCCCATTTATGCATAAATACAACCTAATATCTCAATAATCAATGCAATTCCATCTTCTATCTATATAATTTATGAATAAAAATATATTTGTATATTTATATAATAAATATATTTTATATTATTATCGTGATTTTAATTTTTTAGATTATAGAACCATGATCAATGTATAAGATCCTAATCCATAATAAAAAACATACATGAAAAATAAGGTAGTTATCCCCAAATAACTATGATTTTAACAAAAAATTATTAATAAAAGTTGGTATAACATATTATAGGTACATATTATATATTATGATATATATTTTAATAGTGATAATGAATATTTATAAGAAAAATATATTTATTATACATTTTATTTGAACAAATATGAATAATGTTGTTCCGGAGGTATCTGTTTATTTAACAATCTAATAATTATTCATGATTGTTTATGTTTATACCTCCACATCAGTGAATTTATAATATTTATTACACAAAAAAATTATTTTATATTATAATATGATTAATTATAAAAAATATATTTTATCCTTTCATTTTCAACATTTATTTGCATAACATTTGAAAGAATGTTTTTTTAGGAAAAAACCTCATTTTATATACATTCAATATTAAAATTCATCCATTTCCATACTTCCCATAATTTTTTTTTACACTTTCAAAAAGTATTATTATTGAAATTTTCACCCATTTCTTACTGTTTACAAACACAATTGAATGGAATTTTCGTAACATTTTCTGGTTGAGATTTTTTTCTATATTTTTACAATAGTTTGAAAGGGATGTATTTAATAAAATATTTCATGAAGGAATTATTTTTTCATTATGACCACCAAAAGAATTATTCAGTCAATTGAAATATTAATTTTCTATTTTCAAGGAAAAATATTTCCTTAGTGCTTTGTAATTTTGTATTGAAAACTGATTTCAATATATAAAATGGTAGTGATATTTTGTAATTTTTTTTTTTAATAAACCATTATTGAATAATATTTCTTAATGAGGACATTATCTGAATACTCTTTCTACCAAATTTTTATAGATTTTTTATGACTGGTTTCACTGGGTAATGTATTGATATTTCATAATATCTTTCTTTTAGGACATACAGTAATTAGTTTATGGGGAATTTTAGAAAATATGTATTGTATATTAATATAATGAAATTAAAATACTTTTTAACTGGTGGGTTCTGCCCTAAATTATATATCCATGAATTATATATCACTTTGATCGATTTTGGGGATCTATTGATGAAAACTAAATTTGGTGTTTTGCCAAAACCTTACACATTTATAAAGATGTATTTTAATGAGGACATGATTCTATTTTTAGATGTCATAAATGAATGTATCAATGGTATGTATCATATGAATAAAATCATGAAATCCATCATTGTGATATTATTTATTGATAACCATGAGATTCATTTTATAGTTCTAATATCCATGGATACATTTTTAGCTCATTTAATTATTTGAATGGAATTATTAGATCAATATTTTTTATTTCCATAATATTAATGACATATTATTATTTTTATACCCTTACTAAGAATCTGAGCTCAGTCCTTTTTATATGTTTCATTTATCTATGATTTCAAAGAGTGTATAAATATTTATATTAAAAAATATGATATAGGGAATAATGGTTCATTCAATGAAGAATAATTATTTTATTTTCTATTTTCAATTATCAGTGAGATTTAATGTATATATATATTGTTGTCGAAGTCTATTAAGCAATTATGAAATTTTGAAAGTGATTTCTTGTATCCTGTAACAATGTAATAATGTATACATTACAACATTGTTAGTAGGGTCATGGTCATTTCATTTAGTGTTAATGGAATTTTAATATAATCCTAGTGAACTAGATTAAGGGAAACATAAATTTGGGAACGTATCACAATGATTGAGATCGATTATCAACTTATTTATAGGATAATAAAATCATGTTCTGGAAATATGTTGATTATTTGGCTATAAATCTAATAAAACCATGTTTTTATAATACAAGTGGAAATGGTTTTGACTTTGATGAATATATTGATAATAACCCCAAAAATATTTGGTTGTGTACATCTAAACCATCCAACAACTACAAAAGGAGTCCCTCCTTACATCGTTACTATATTAACACTATCTAGGTATATTCATAGATTAATTAAAATATTATTTAATATCTCTAATGAAATATTGGAATTTATATTTATGATTTTGAGAACATTATCGATGAAATAATGTTAATGATTCTGAGATTATTTATGCACAAATTTTCCATTAATGTTTAATTTTTTAGTAGTTTCAAACATATACATTTTGTTTCATTATGTTATTATCCAATATATTGTAATAAATTATTAAAAATTCCACATATTGAAAGAAATCACAATCTTTTCAATGCATGTAATCAATGCAGTGATTTCCTTTTGGGAGAATATAATGATTTAAAATAGGATATGTAATTGTACATTATCAAATTATAACTATATTGGGTTATCTAAATTAGTTTATCATAAAAAAACATTACCTTATGGTGAAAACATCTAATTTACATGTGTAAATTGAAATGTTCATTTCTCCATTTGTAGAGAAGAAGGCCACCATTACAATGAATAAAATTATATGGGTGAATCCTAGAATGAAATATGATTTAACTGTAAGTATGTTGAGTAGTATTCCAAAAAAAATCCCCAAATATTTATGGAATGTCCAATAAAATAATCCAAGGGTGGAAGAGGAAATTTTTACAACTACAATATTTACCATCAAAGAACATATTGACCTTGAAAGAAGGACTCTTATCATCAACTCCAAGATTGAATAGCTATTATTTGATTCTAGTTATTCCATATCATTTATATATGATGAATATTATAAAGGTATCTTTCCACAACATTAATGATTAGATATTGATTTTATAGGAAATCACATTATTATAGGACAATAATATTTTTTTTATAGAACCCATATGATATATGTTTGTGGGAACATTCTTTTTCTATATATTTTAATTAGTACACTAGATTATTTAGAAACTATTTCATGTCTAGATAACAAATTATTAAAATGATAAATTTTTGGAAAATATGAGAGGAGGGGCCATAAAATATTATTTACCCTTAACTATAGGCAGTAATCCAATAAAACAATATTAATATCTCACTATAGTTATATTTAATGAAATTTGGGGTATGGATTGATCTATTCAGTATATATCCAATATATATATATATATATATATTTATATATTCATAGAATGGAGGTAATATTAGATAATAACTTTGAACCATCAACCATCTATCAGTGTGAAGATGGACCTGAAGACTTAATGTAAATTAAATTAATCCTATGGAATTTATTCTAATTCATGAGGAAACTTTATCCGAAATGGTTGGAGAGAAACTCAATGTTGAAAATGTCCTATTATTCATGAATATTCTAATGTATTGTATATATAAATTCTTTATCTTACCTTGGATCATGATGAGAGGATTTCAATAAAACTCATACAATGTGATATTAATATTTTAAATACTCCATATATAATGTCGTCAATTGAGTTATATTAATTAATTAAAGAACTCTCCATGAATTCTGATAAGGGATTCATTTATTTTATTGATTTTCCAGGTGTTGGAATGGTTGTTTGTCGTATGAATAAATATGGGTCAGTGTTCCTTTTTATTGATTATACGAATTATTATAAGATCACAATTATTAAAAATTATCTTATACCCTATATAGATTATTTATTTTAACAATTAAGTGAATATATGTAATTTTACTCAATTTATCTTCAATCCAGATGTCATCTTCTAAGAATCAAGGAGTATGTACCCATAAAAACCATCAAAATTGTTTTTGATCATTATTAATTTAGTATAATTAAGACTCAACCAACTAATGCTCCAGTTATCAATTAGTATTTAATGAATAGAGTCCTCAAATATAACCTTGATCATTTTGTTTTTGTATTTATAGAATTTTTTTTACATTAAAATTGAATGGACAAGCATTAATTTCATTTGAGAATTGTGTTTAAGATACTATTGGTGGAGAATTTTTATGTAAAATTTACCAAGTGGGAATTTTGGCTTCATATTGTTTCAAACTAAGGTTATGTAATTTAATTTGAGGGTATATTAGTGGATCCTACAATGATATATGTTATTGATTATTGTCTTAGACTGACCGTGGTAATCAACGTAAATAGTTTTATTTAGATAAAAGTATACTATTTCTGCATTTTGAGATATTTTTCATCAGTATCTAATCCACTCACCCAGTTGACATGAAATGGGGTTATGTTATTATAGATAGATGAATATGAAGAGTTTTTCAATGAACTAAAGATAATATTAATCATGATACATATTCATACCCATTAATATTATTTAGAAGTCTTTGAAATCTATATATATAAATCAAAAAAGGTACTAATATGCATCATAAAGTAGAATATCATTGTGATAAAGTATTCCTCAACCCAATTAATTATTCAAGAGAAATATTACCCCACACATGTGTTAATGTTTGAAGTGTTAAATGTCTTATATAATATATAATGAAATTATCTATAATGTAATTTTTATGGTATATATTATGATCATAAAATCCTTATGTATATATTTTGATAATAATAGTTGAATATGTTCCACAAAATATGTTTTTTATTAATCAATGATAATTTTTTCACAATATATTATATCTTGAGGAATGTGAAAAAAGTGGATGGTTCTCTATATAGGATTGATCATTCTATTTTTTTATGAAGAGGATTAAATGAAATCCAATATTTATGGATTTTAATTAACATGAGCACGAAGTCATTAGGAGGAATTATATTTTCATTATTAGAATAATTTTTATCCATCCATCAATTAGAGGAATAAGAGTGTGTGTATGGATGATATTTAATAATAGAATAATGTGAGTAATCTTCATGAGTTGAACTAGTATCATGATGTAATGAAAGGGTTTTAGAAAAGAGTATGTATCACTTTTATACCAGACATGATGAATGATTTTTACTTAAACATCAAAACTCATCATTATCTATTTGTAATAAATGTATGAATATTTAAAGTTATATAAATTATTATATTTAGTGGGATAATATAATAAGTGATATTCGAAAGTACATATCCCGATGCAGAGTCTTTCAGAAAGTTGATGTCGAGAAAATTTATATAAGTGTATGTTACTACCATTACACATACATGAATGGAAATGGGATCACATAAAAATAGGCTTATTCATAAAAATACCAATTAAACTTTAGGGAACAATTTTATAATTGTTTTAACCATTCTCCTTATAGAAAAAATAAATTTTATTTACCTCTTCATCTTCTTGTCTGAATATAAAATAAGTAAGATAAATGGTATCATGGAATTAAATATTTAAGTATATCTGATATTGATTGGATGATTATCATCAATGTTTTGGTGAATTATTTATAATTCCCTAGATAAAAAATTAATTTTTAGTACTATATATCATCCATAGTAAAATGAATAAAATAAAAGACCCATTGAGAGCTTTCTTTATAGATTTCATATTTGGTTGGATCTTCACCTTAAATTGGTGGAATTTTATTTCACAAATATATCTCTATAGAGTATTTAGATGGATATTTATGAGGTCATAAATGTAATGAAGTGTAGAAAACCAATTTAATATAAAAAATGTTGAGAAAGATAAATATTCAGTCCTAATAGAGACATGTAAATTTTATGTAAGGATAAATAGATTCGACATCAAAACTATTGATCATAGTCAAAAATGTTATATACAAATCAATCAATTAGTTATTGAGTTTAATTAATTTTAAATGGAATTACTATAAATATCAATATTAATTTATATAAGGAGGTTCTAAAACAGTATAACACAAATACCAAGTTATTTTTCCCCTGTGATGTTTTTTATCATTTCAGGATAGTATCTTATCTCTATCCAGATCCAAAAAATCTATATGATTTTCATAATGCATTCTATGTACTACTCATAGGAATATACTAACATGATTCCTCACTATTACAAACCTCAAAAACCATACAACCTGATCAGGATCATCTTTATGAGGAACATCGTTTGAAAATATTGGATAATAAGGTGAATATTCAATTAATTAGTACACTCAACCGATAAATGATTTGCAGTGAAACATGAAATTTGATGATATTATATGGGAACATAAGGACATGATGAGGAAGAAAAATCAAATTTTAATTCTATTAAAGTGATGTGATTTTGAGGGATATTTTTTTCATTGTGATAGAATGTAACACTATATGATTTTATTATTTATTTCTTTTAAAATAAATTTGATTTCTTCTATATCTTTTGTTATATGTACCCAAGACATTAAATGTTCGATGATTAATTATTAAATTTTTTTTAATTGTGAACATTATATCCTAGACACATTTATGAATAATAATAAAAATGTAAGTATGAATTATATTATATATTTATTTAAAATTAACACAATAGTTAAGAATTATTTAGAATTGATGAACTAATCATTAAAATGGAATAAGAGAAGTTCGTATTAAAATAATATTTTTATTTATGCTATGTGTCTTCATATTAATGTATTAAATTTACCAATATTTTATATTCATTTTAATTAAATTTATATAATATATATTCAATAAAACATTGTAGATTTCATCAGGAGTTTTAAGTATTCATGGGATATTGAAAAATATGGGTTCTTTTAAAATGAATGTATTTTTATTAAAATGAAATTTCCATCATTTTTGGAAATCCTATTTTAGAAGTTAATTTCAAAAACTTATACATACTGAATACTGAATAATAAATACAAAATTTATAATTAGGAGGATTAAATTTTGTAAATATTCTCCCTTTAAATAACTAATTTGTGTACAAATAGAAATTAAAGAATATATTGAAAGATTCATAATTCCAAATTAGGGACTATTTTCAATGATAATAATTTATTTATTATTTCTAGTTATTATATAATTAACATATTTTCTTATAGAAAATTAATATAAAATTATTTTAAACATTATATAAATAAAATAAATGATAATAAAAATATTAAAATTAAGGTAATCTAATTGAATTGAATAACTGAATATATTTTTTAAATTAAAATACAATATTGTTAATGTGTTAAGATATTATATTCACATTACATCTTATTTTGGAGGTGTTTGAAGTAAAATTGACAAGATATTGTCAACAAATAATTTAAAATTATTTTATGAAAATAATATTCAATAATGATATTCAAAAATAAAAAAATATTATAATAGTAATGGGGGATGATTTATTGTCTACAATGTCATCCATGGGAAATATAAGATCCAATTTTAAACATATATTTTATGTTACTACCCTTTAATATTAGAATATTCATTTATAATGTTAAAAATTAAATTATTTAACCTAGGTGATAAACCAAACGAAAATGTTTAAAATAACATAAAAACTATGACTGTTTAATTTAATTAATATATTAAGACAACATAATCATTTTATTTTTATATATATAGATTTTTTAACCTTTATATTGAAAATAAAAGAGTTATATTTATATCTTTTCAAAAATTCAATTTTTGACATTTCCCACCCTCATAAAAAGTCACCCATTTCTTTCAATTATTCATAACACATTATTTAATAAATATTTAATAAAAAACATACAATTTATGTTCTAAATATCCTTTTCAAATTTATAGGATTTCTTTTCATCCCGAAATATTAACCCTAAAGTAATTCAGAAGAGATCAAATGGTGTTATTTCAATTAAAAGGTAATCAACACAACCAATAACCTAATTTTTTTAATTCATCCTTATCCTCTTATAAATATGTGGTATTTTTCATAACGGTTAATTTTTTATCCTCAATCTATGTTACAAATATTACTATTATAGAGCCTAAATTATACAACCACTTTTCCATCAAACATAATGTGAATGCATCGCTCAAGCATACATACAACATACAATCTTGATGTTGTGATACAATAAATTTATCATCACCAAATTTTATATATGTATTTAATTATTATTTTTTATATTTATGACATTATAATTCGTCTATAATGATAATATAATATCTACCACTTTACAGACCAATCTACTGGAATGTTATTACACCACAAGTGTGAATGTGAGGATTAACACCACCATGAAGCAATATGAATCATTTTTTAATTTCCCTCTTATATAGATGATAATAAGGGTTGATTTAAAAAATATATATTTTATATATGATCTAATAATGATTCAGTAAATGTAACCATATTATCTATATTTTTTATCTGTAAAAAAGTAAAAACAATGTTCAAGCTTGAATTTGACCTATTGCCACAATGAATGGTGTAATTCAATTTTCAATCTAACAAATATATAAATATATATATAATATATGATATTAATTTAATTATAAAAATAATAATGATAATTTATCGATGATTAATGTAATAAAAAAGACCCATGAATCGAAACACACATGAAAAATTAATTAGTTATAACACATAATTGTGATTTTAACAATGTATTATTAATAAACAGGTGAGAAAATATTAAAAGTTCATAAAATAGACTATAATATATATTATTTTTGAGCGCTAATATTTTTATCATAAATATATATTTATTATATATTATTTTTTAACTCATAATAGGTAAAATAGATGTGAGATAGTGGTTAATTTCACAATCTCGTCATGATTCATGAATGTTTTTTTATGACTCCACAAGAGTAATTATCTAGTCTTATTATCTTAAAGACAATATATATTCTTATCCTATGTATATTAATGTAATTATTTATTTTTATTTTTATTTTCCATTTGTATGTAATCAATATAATAATATATTTTTTTAATAAAAATTCACTATTTATTCTATCTAATCTGAAATGTTTTTCATCCATAAAAATATTTATATCAAAAAATATATTTTCTATTTTTACTATTAAAAATTAATATTCTAATTTCATTTTATCCTTTTTTATTTTTTATAATACATATAAAATTTAATATTCTTATCATTTACCAAATAAGTAATATTTACACTTTTTAACAAATGTGTGAAAGGAATGACTTTTTAAATTATAAAAAATTAGTGGAATATCCTTAATCCTAGAAGGTCAGTTATTTGAGTATTTGAGAAAATATTTACACTGTTAATTAAAATTAAAATTATATCCTCAATATTTGGTTCATTTGGATAAGTGATTTTAAATTAATATTGTTATTATCCTCATGAATTATTTTTGGGATCATGTTGACATATTTTTATCTTTGTAAAATATTTAATATTGAGTCTCATTTATCAACTAGGACATACTATTAAGATACAATCACATAAAATTTAATGAATGTCTTTTTATATGGTTTATTATGGAAATTATTCTAATCTCATATTTTATATCTTCCAACATGGATAATTGTTGATTTTTATGGAATGTTGATTAAATATTATTTTTAATTAATATTATGATTGAATTTGTATTATTAAATGATAGATGAGGCCTAGATTTATATATCCTATTTAGGAATAAATATTTCTCATGATACAACATATATTAGGTATTTCAATGAGTGGATACATATATATATATATATCTGTGTGTGTGTGTGTGTGTGTGTGTGTGTGTCTTGGCATGATGAAATGTCGGTATTTTTAGATTTAATGGACAAAAGCCTCAACAGTTAATTTCTGATGTCCGACATTATGCATTCCCACAATATGAAATATGCCACTGATCACCATATGATTATTTAATGACTAATGATATTTTTAGATGATTTTCTAGAGCCAATGATTATTTTTAGGAAATTATTTCACTATAATTAATTAATGGAATGTTTTTTATTCATTATTAATTTGTGTTGTATGCATTCCTTTAAGGTGAATCTTAGATCACAACATTTTTTATGGTTCTATTCAACTGGATTCTAGATTGAATTTTCAGATATATATAATTTGGGTTATGATAAAGGGGAAAAAAATTTAATGATTTTTTTCGAATTTTAAAATAAATGGGAGTTGTCTATTATGTATTTTGGTTTCCCTTACTGAAAATAAAATTTGCCATTTTTTATATGATCACCTGTATATAGTTCTATTAGAATAATGAAAATACTAGCTTTGAGCGACTATGATCGTGGATTTATATTTACCATCCACATTTTTTAGCTAGATGTATTATGAAATTCAATATTTTTCACATATAGTATATCCTATATCATATTTGGTTCTTATATAATCATCCACATCAATAGGCATGATTTAAAGAAATTTCCTTTCTCCTATAAATTACCATTGTTCCATTATATGATTGAAGGGTGTTCACATTTATTCCTAATACAACGTTCATTGGGTAAAGTGTTTAATAAACCAAAAAATAATTTAACATCAGATGTATCTAAAAACATGTAATAATTATATTTATTAATATTTATTTAGAATAATGATTTAATTAATTTGATACTCATTTTATGGGGTTTTAACATGTCTTGATTAGTGACTAAACTATGGGTTGTTCCCTAAGGATACAATTGAATGAAATATAAAAACAATTTTATTTCCCTTGGATTTTATGATATATTGATTAAATCCATGTGTAAGACATTTTCATGATAGTCATTATGTGATTAGTGGGCCCTGATTAATATATCCTTTCAATTCACATGGTGATGGTTCCCTGTCATAAGATATCATAGGGTCTAATAAATGATCCTTTCCAACTATGTTTTATGGTTAGTTTACCTAGACAACTATAGTATTTTAACAAGATACAGAACATTGAAATATGAGAATGATTTCATGTCTATGCTGGAATTTCATTCCAATGATACCATGGAAATATTTTATGATCATTGTTTAATATGTTTACATATGTTATCCTATCATTCTTCCATACATCCATTATTATGACTTTCCTTATTGTGATATCATGTTATTCCTTTCATATCTCATGTTTTTAATTTTTTTACATTACTAGTTATTTAGATTCATCCATTATTAGGTTTTCATTTCCCCTAATAAATATATAAATTATTTTGTAAACTATGACTAGTATAGTAATAATCATAGTTAATTTATTAGAAATGTAAAATAATCAATGTTGATTATATAACATAAAAAGTATTGGAAAATATTTCAATTTTTTTTTAAAAAATATGATTTTAGGTAGTGATTTATCACAACACCATAAATAACAAAACTAAATAGTCCCTATATTGTAAACATGTGTCTTATATTATAATCATTGTTGTGTATCAAATACATCATTTAATTGTATTTATTTTTTTAAACCACTTCTAGGAACAAGGGTATTAGGTTGATAATTATTTTTATAAAAATACTATTATGATAAATTTAGAAGTTATCATGATATTGATTAAAGATTATTTAGGATATATAAATGAAATTAACTTTATATGAGTTAAGTATGATCACTATTTCAATTGTATAAATAATCTTTTAGTGTATCATAATTTAATATCATTAGTTGTTTGGAGAATTTGATTAGAGATATTTTTTGAATATTGGAGGCATATGTCAAGGTATAAGATAACATCATGAGATTTTTTTGATATAGATATTGTGTTGTTTTTATTGAAATTAAAGCGGTTTCGGAATTCATGAAATTCAAATTGGAATTATCATGAATATATCAATCGGTTACAATCCCAAAAAAAATTCTGGTGTATATCATTCCTTATTATGGTGTATAGTAAATGTTTCCTTACTATTACCTTATCCAGAAACTCCTAATGAATATTATTATATTAATTCACATTCTAGTTTCTACTTGTTATGAATTATTTAAACATATTCATTAATTAAAGTGGACTTGGTAGTGAAACATAATTTTGAAATGGGAATGGGTGACATATATTAGGGATAATAAATCATATGTTTGGGTAAAGACATAAATTATGAATTGTTTTTTCTAGTATAATATTTTTCACATTACTCATTACTAATTTAAGTATTCTCATCCCCAGTTTATAATGTTATTATTGGATAAGTATGTATCAAATATAACAATGGATACAATGGAGAATGTTGTGATTATATCAATATGAAATCTATACACACATGAAATGAGGTTAAATATGATTATATTATTCCAAATCACCTATCAGAAAATACGATAAACAATTTGGGAAGAACTAATGTCCCAAAAATAGCAATGTAAATAAGGATTGAGTCCCATGAATGATGATATGATGTATTTTATAAAGGAAGTAATTTTCAAATTTATATATTTCAAAACTGTGTTCACATAGACACTATAGAATGTCTCAAATTAACTATAAAATGTTTTATTTATGGAAAATAAGGACCTAAAGAATTGTTCTACATTGGGAAAATGATGCATTCAATTAACTTGACATATAGAGTAGATTTGTTTTATAATTTAAATATGATACTAATGTGTAAATTTAATTCAATACTTTATCTTGCGTAATTTCTAACATTTTCATATCAATTTTATGCATAAAAAATCAGTATATAATTTATTTAATGGTTCAAAATGTATAATCTTGATATTTAAGTATATATATTTTATATTTGATAATTTTTATAATGATATAATTATTTATATGCATTAAAATGAATATTTTGATGCATTATTAAATTAAAAAAATCACTTATAAATGTTAATTATGATAAAATATAAGATATATATAACTAAAATATAATATTAGAATTATATTAATTAGAAATTTAATAGAAAATAATGTTAAACACACGTTATTTTTAATGTGATATGTTAAATAAATCTAGTTTATTGTAAAATTTTGTTTCTTCTATGATATGTTAATTATACAATTCACGGAACTCAAATATTATAAAAATATATTTATTACTAAATATATAATATACTAATTTACAAAGTTTTAATTTTTTATTCATTTTCAAATATATCAATTTTTAATTAAAAAGGTTATTGTGACCAAAAATCCTAATTTTAATTTCATTATTAATATTTAAAAATTAACGAGTAATTCATAAAACAATTTAAGATATAAAATATGAATTTAAATAATATTACTATGCTTTTTAATATATTATTTGAACATTGAGAAACAATTCACTATATTTTTAAAAATAAATTAAAAGGTAATATTACTAAAAAAAAATATTTTATACAATTTAATTTAAATATATAATTTAAATTTAAAATTAAGTTATGTAATGTTTTAAATTTCACCTAACCTTGATATAATTAACGATAAATAAATACATGACAACATAATTATTGATATTAATAAATATATCTCACACATAAATTTTATGAATAAAAATATATTTATTTCAAAAATTATTTTTATGGGAAGAACAAATTTATTTTAAAATAAACATTTCATAATGTTAGCTAAATTAAATTACAAATTAATATCATATATAGGAATAAAATAATTAAATTATATGATTATATCAATAATGATATAGAAAATTATAATTATTTAATATGGGTGAAGAGAAAATCATCTATGTAAAATCTCATTAGTATAATGTAACGCCCCGACCCCAGTTACCTAGAGTCGGTGCATTATTACATAACATTGGCATGATCACAAGAAAGATCAAATCTCGAAAGAACGATTGGTTTAGTAGCCTTGGAAACACTAGATATATTCATAAGTTTTACATTACATCATAAAATGAAAAACTACTACAACAACATAATGTTTCCACAGTCCACACTATAATCCCCTCATAATATCCCTGCAGGTCATTCATAACTTACATCTTCACATCCTGGGAAAAATAAAACGTAGAAAAGGGGTGATCTCAAATGCCCAGTAAGGATAACAATATAGCAGAACATTCAAAAATAAGCATAAACATTTAAGGTAATGAATTACTAAAACAAAAGCCTTTTAAACTTGAACTTCATCATAGTATGGCAAAAGTAAAATGAAATAATGTCATTTACTTATTCACATGGATATTCTACTAATCGAATAATCACATGAAAAAATCAATAACCACATTCATAATGTTGGAATGCATAATTCTGAACTTTAATTTCTTTGTTAAGGCCTCGTCCCAAGACCTTGGGGCTAACTGTAACCGGAACCCAACCCGAAGTGCCTCTAATAACCAGACATCAACCCAGAGTGCCTCTAATAACCGAACATCAACCCGGAGTGCCTCTAATAACCGGAAACCAACCCGGAGTGCCTCTAATAACCGGACACTAACCCGGAGTTCCTCTAATAACCGGAGACCAAACCGGAGGGCTTACTTTTACCGGTCCCCAACCCGGAACATACTTTTCTAACACATTCATCTGAATGAAAGGTTGAAATATAACATAAACATTCAGATTACAAATAAATTATGAAATTTCAATACTCTAAACAAAAACCATGAGTGACATAAGAATAACTTATCCACAGTCAAAAATATCACAAAACCTTCAATAAAATATGGATGTTTTTTATCATAATAAATCAACTTCAAATAAGCTTAAAATCCATCAAAGGATGTCGACATAGATGAAATAAAGACTATTTTAGAGAAATATCTTTTTTTAAATCATTTTAAAAGTAACATAATTATAAAATAATACATTCAATTTTAAAATATTCTTATAAGCTTGTAAGGGAAGCTTTGACGATTTTATAACGGCGGTAAATGGCCGCACCCGCCGTATAAGTTAAAAAAACATTCTTACCTTAAATTTGTCAAAAAGGTTCAAAGTTCCTTGTTTGGAAAACGACGGGAAGATTTCTTTAGAAACACATAAGGGTATAAATGAATTTAACCCATATTCTTGTAAATAGTAAAAATGTTTTGAAATACATTAGTAAGAAACATGGATGTGGATGATAAAGAGATCCCAGTAGATTATTACGTATAAACAACCTCGGATAATGAAGAGATTGTGAAATAACCCTTACCAATTTGGTAACTTATGAAACATACAACCCATGAAAGAGGTATCATACAATGAATATGTAAATACACATAAATTAGAGTGTATTATACAACGAATATAATTATGGGCAGTACATACACCATACAAAAGGTGATGGTGGCAATATGACAGGAATCTCACGGGAATAAGGAGTGAGATGAAAACCCCTTACCTTGTACTTTTCATTTGTTGGGGTAGGTTAACCTCCTGTATAATGGTGAAATAATTGTTATTAAATTATACAAGAATCATATACATTAATATGATATCATATATGATCTTCTAACATTGCTTTATTAATAATATCTTAGTATTATCGTCGTTTCGGGTGATAATCGATTCGTTCTTCTTAAATGTTTGGTTACGTAAGACATGTTTGTAATGGATAGATTATATCTCATTCATAATCAGAATTATATTAACATTATTTTTAAAAATGATAATAAGACTTGAATGGATACGATGGAGAATGAATCTCATCGCGTTCGTGGAGACGGTAGTCCGTACGTACGCACGAACGCTACTTCCATTTAATTTTTATATTAAAAGAATCAAATCCAAATGATACATAGGTATATTACTATTCCAGTATAATATAATATTTTATATATGTTACTTAAGTTCATTAACACCATCCTTTATACGTTCCATGTGTGGTATGAACGAGTCATATCATTTTAAGGGGGTGGTAGTCCGCACTTCCTCAAATGAAATTATCGTATGTATATACAACATGAAACGAATAATGGTATGAAATAAAATGGAATTACAGAATCTTATATATATAATATATATCATTAATATCATATTTAATTATAGTTCCATCATAATGGCCACCATGAGAGGCGGTAAGATGTATTTGAACAATCATCGTTTCGTGAGGCGTTAGTTTCCCATCCACAGAAACATTATGTTCATCATCCATTAGATGGATTTGTGTGTATGTGTAGTTTGAATCCTTCTTATAAAAACATCCTAGTATATTTTGGATACTGGTGTTGTTACAAAAGAAAGGAAATAAAAAGAGTTTGGGGGTTGGAGAAGCAAAATAAATGAAAATAATTTAAGAGAAATTGTTACCTTTAATTTAGGTAACTCACTTTGGTTGGAACCAAAGAACTTCTTGAAATGATTTATGCCTAATGGGAAGCTTCAAGGAGGAGGAGAGGGATGTGGGGAGAATATTTGGGCAGGGTTTGGACGAGCCCAGTGGCTTGAGGGGTGTGAGGAATGAGTAGAAGTGGTCTCCTTTTATAAGGGAGAGGAGGGGCTCTTTAGGAAAGAGTGAAAGTATTACTTTATAATATAATTATATTCGGTTTATAATGGTCCAAAAATCATTGAGGTCGAAGATAAGATGACTCATATTCTAAATAACATCAACCAATAAAAATTGGACAGGTTTTAGATAATATTTTAATCATTATAATCTTATTTATTTAAATGATTTATTAATGAGGTAAACATTGCATCATTATTGTGTCATTAATAATTTATATTATTTGATGTCTAAAAATTATAAATAAAATATCATTATGTAGGAAATCGTTTCAGCTTTCTAATGAATATTTAGAATCGAAAATCCAACATTTATAACCCTATGTAAAAATTGTTCTTCTAAAAGATGTAAGCTTATTCCATTTTTGTTTTTATTTTAGCTTTATTAATATAATGTGTCCCTACCACATACAAGTGGCTCCTAGGGGTCCCCAAATCGACCCAAGGATGCCCATGGTCGGGTATGTGTCCACCAATAAGGTTAAGACACGTTTTAGGGTAATTGTGTATTATTATAATATTATTTGTTAACCCTTATTTACCGGATTTACCCTTTAACCATGGTAAATAAAATATTTACCGCAGTAATTATTCAAAATGTGTAAAAGTAAAAGTTACCTATTTACATAATTTGGACATCATGAATCCAAATATGTAATCCATTTTTCCAAATTCAAAACACATAAGTGGCAGAAATTAATTTAAAATTAATTCCCGTTGTTAAAATAAAAAACGTGTTTTAAGAGATAATAACTATCAAAAGATTGACACTTGTTTATGTCTGGTTTAATTGTGAAATTATGTCCAATGACAAACATTAAATTAACTGGTAAAAATATATTCTAAATATACTTTAAAACCACTCAAATTCATAATTTATCAATATTAATTATTTTGATTAGAAAAGTTGTTTTTAATTAAAATTTAGTAATTTTCACTATTCATCAAAATATGAAAGTTATCCGAAAAGTACCAAAATTTCACCTTAGGCTAAATTCGATATTCCGAATCCAAAAATGAAGTCCATTTTAAAATATAAAATATATATAATTTCGAAAAGTAGGTATTACTATTCATAACGGCTAGTTTGATTGGTTGTGGTGTGTGTTAAAACTCAAGGTTGCGTACAACACACACTACTGTATTATTCAAAGAAAGCGTACCGTGGAAGCTTGGGATGTTTAATTTTAAATTTTTGATGTCCCCATTTAGTCAAAAAGTTTAAATTTTGTATTTAAAAAGGGTTCCATATTAAAAGTTGATAAAAGTGCAATACTGAAAATGAATTTTTTCTTGCATTATATCTAAGAAACTCATAATATGGATTCTAAAATTATAAGGATTATATAAAGTTTAAAATTTAGATAATACTATTCATAACCTCTTTTGAATGGCTTTTTTTGTAAGTCATGGTGTAATTGAAATCGGTGTTGCGTGTAATGAAAGTTATTGAATTATTTTGAAGAAATAACACACTATAAAATCTTGGGGTGTTACATTCTCCCCTCCTTCAATAAATTGCGTCCTCGCAATTTGAAATTGTTCTTAGAAAATAAAAGGTTGAAAATAGAAAATATCTTTGTGGGAAAACCCACATCGGAAATTGGGTTACTAAAATTTAGTCTTAATATGAGGAAAAGAGAAATGAAAGGGTCACCACCAAATTATGATCTCGATTAGGAGAACATTGGTGGCAATTAGAGACATATAATTGGAGGAAAAATGTAAATATTTATAGGTAGTGATTGAGGTCATCAATCACAAACAAGTATAAAATTGAGATCCTTAAACTCATCAATCTATGATGATTTGAAGTACCACCAGTTCAACAAAATATAGGGTATTGGGATAACACATTTTTGAAATTTCAAAATATCTTAGTTGAAATCCCACTTCGAAAAATGAATTAATGAGGCCTCTATTTAAAATAAAGAGTGGAAAGTATGAAGATTAACAAAAATAACACATACTAGGGTTCCATGTAGGAAAATATGGATATGGAGGAGAAATCTAACCATCAATTATCTGATGGAGAGTGGTAGAGAACATGGCTATGAAAAGGCCAACAATCCCAAAGCCATAAATTAGTGATGATTTAAGGTACCATCTAGGACAACATTTTTGTTTTAAGTTCCTTTTCTTAATGTTGTGGAATTTATTTATGAGATTGGATAAGATCATAAGGAGATATACTTACTTTATAATTAGAGTTTTATCCATTAATAAATTTCTACCACAAACTCATCTTTCACTCTAAAAGATAATAGAATGTAAAAAAAATTATATTTACACTATTCGTATAGGGTTCCAAAATAAACGAAGATCTTTTAATAAAAACTGCATTATTTAATCCAGGACATCTCATGGGCCAGTGGTAGGTGATACACCCTTGTTGCCCTTCGGTTGCGGGTTCATGTCTCGTAGCCTTGCCGGACGCAACGGGTTGCCGCCCGACCTCCGGGTTGTCCTTTTATGGCAATCCAAAATAATCCAAACTAGAACTATCCAAAATACTTCTGTCCAAACTCATAGTCCAACATTTATAAGGAAGGTAAACATAATATAGATCCTTTTTACCCCGTAATAGCATATGAATACCTTCATCATGTATTACCATATTCCTTATTGATTACATTCATACTCCCTTATTCCATATAGAATGCTGGATATACTTCATTAATCTAAAAATGTTTTAAACCCCAACAATGATGGAATATACAAATCATTAATCAGTTCCATGGTGGTCAAGAATATCCAATATAATTTATCCAAAACAATCACATATTATTCCAAAATCACTACCTTAGTATCATAAATAAATTATGATTTATCATTTTCTCAACCATATATTTTCCAAAATTTTATCCTGCTATTGAGTCACTTTTCTTTGTTCCACACAATCTCAAGTCCTTAATGAAATAGTACTCAAGTACAATCCTTATATACTCCATAATTATTATAACAAGTACATTGTTGATACAACACTCAATTGACATAATCAACATAAGAACTCTAATGATTCCTCTTCATCTGTGGCAGTATCGTAACTTGATTATTATCCAATAACATCATTTGCGGCATAGTCTGATAACTGGGACATAGGTTCGCGTAGTGTCCAAACTCCTTGCAAATGAAGCATTGTACATTTAAAACCATTTTCTTACCCTTGCAGTCACGTACTTTGTGCCCTTTTCCTCCACACTTATAACAAACTCCCATTCCTTTCAGGAAAGTTCCAGGGTGTTTCTTTCCACAGTTACCACATATGGGAAAATTCTTCTTTTCCCTCTTCCCTTTATCAATCTTTCTCTCTTCCATCCTTTTCTTCTCTTGATTCCCTTCAAAGCCATAGGACTCAATAAACTCTTTACTTATCTTATCAACACATGATATTATTTCTTCATATGATGATAATAAATGAGAGACTATTTCTCTTATAAATTCTAGCTTAAGACCATGAAAGATATGATCATTCCTTCTCTTTGGATCATGTGCATTTCTGGAGCTCTCATTCCTTCTACTGGGCGCCATTTCTAAACAATGGCATACACTAGATCAGCTTATGAATCAAAATACATAATCCCATACTTATAAAACACTTAACATAAATTGAACTATTTATGGATATAATCCATAATCATAAAAATGTCTCCTTTGAGGAAGTATATACTCATAAACCCTTCATAATGATTTGTAAGGAAAATGAAGTTATCCTAAGCATATCCCCCGGGAGTGTCGTAACCAAGAGTGCAGCAAGGCCCGTTGTCGTGCACCAGTTCCCGTTCGAGTCTAGATCAAAGCGGTGTTTTCAGGTTTTACCCCTAGGTACATCTGTGCCAGAGCCGCCTCTACCTGCTCGTATCCAGACAGGGATGTATTGCTCGGAAAACTCACAAAATCCCTACAATACCAAAATTATAGGATGTTCTTCTATACTAATCCTCAAAGTTCATCTTAGATCTACGTGCTCTAATCAGAGTTTATCTAAATCTAGCTTCCAAGGTTTGTACTAAACTTCCTCTGATACCAACTGTAACGCCCCGACCCCAGTTACCTAGAGTCGGTGCATTATTACATAACATTGGCATGATCACAAGAAAGATCAAATCTCGAAAGACCGATTGGTTTAGTAGCCTTGGAAACACTAGATATATTTATAAGTTTTACATTACATCATAAAATGAAAAACTACTACAACAACATAATGTTTCCTCAGTCCACACTATAATCCCCTCATAATATCCATGCAGGTCATTCATAACTTACATCTTCACATCCTGGGAAAAATAAAACATAGAAAAGGGGTGAGCTCAAATGCCCAGTAAGGATAACAATATAGCGGAACATTCAAAAATAAGCATAAACATTTAAGGCAATGAATTACTAAAACAAAACCCTTTTAAACTTGAACTTCAACATAGTATGGCAAAAGTAAAATGAAATAATGCCATTTACTTATTCACATGGATATTATACTAATCTAATAATCACATGAAAAAATCAATAACCACTTTCATAATGTTGGAATGCATAATGCTGAACTTTAATTTCTTTGTTAAGGCCTCGTCCCAAGACCTTGGGACTAACTGTAACCGGAACCCAACCCGGAGTGCCTCTAAGAACCGGACACCAACCCAGAGTGCCTCTAATAACCGGACAGCAACCCGGAGTGCCTCTAATAACCGGACACCAACCCGGAGTTCCTCTAATAACTGGACACCAACCCGGAGTTCCTCTAATAACCGGAGACCAAACCGGAGGGCTTACTTTTACCAGTCCCAAACCCGGAACATACTTTTCTAACACATTCATCCGAATGAAAGGTTGAAATATAACATAAACATTCAGATTACAAATAACTTATGAAATGTCAATACTCTAAACAAAAACCATGAGTGACATAAGAATAACTTATCCACAGTCAAAAATATCACAAAACCTTCAATAAAATATGGATGTTTTGTATCATAATAAATCAACTTCAAGTAAGCTTAAAATCCATCAAAGGATGTCGACATAGATGAAATAAAGACTATTTTAGAGAAATATCCCTTTTTTTTAAATCATTTTAAAAGTAACATATTTATAATATAATACATTCAATTTTAAAATATTCTTATAAGCTTGTAAGGGAAGCTTTGACGATTTTATAACGGCGGTAAATGGCCGCACCCGCCGTATAAGTTAAAAAAAACATTCTTACCTTAAATTTGTCAAAAAGGTTAAAAGTGCCTTGTTGGGAAAACGACGGGAAGATTCCTTTAGAAACACATAAGGGTATAAATGAATTTAACCCATATTCTTGTAAATAGTAAAAATGTTTTGAAATACATTAGTAAGAAACATGGATGTGGATGATAAAGAGATCCCAGTAGATTATTACGTATAAACAACCTCGGATAATGAAGAGATTGTGAAATAACCCTTACCAATTTGGTAACTTATGAAACATACAACCCATGAAAGAGGTATCATACAATGAATATGTAAATACGCATAAATTAGAGTGTATTATACACCGAATATAATTATGGGCAGTACATACACCATACAAAAGGTGATGGTGGCAATATGACATGAATCTCACAGGAATAAGGAGTGAGATGAAAACCCCTTACCTTGTACTTTTCCTTTGTTGGGGTAGGTTAACCTCCTGTATAATGCTGAAATAATTGTTATTAAATTATACAAGAATCATATACATTAATATGATATCATATATGATCTTCTAACATTGCTTTATTAATAATATCTTAGTATTATCGTCGTTTCGGGTGATAATCGATTCGTTCTTCCTAAATGTTTGGTTACGTAAGACATGTTTGTAATGGATAGATTATATCTCATTCATAATCAGAATGATATTAACATTATTTTTTAAAATGATAATAAGACTTGAATGGATACGATGGAGAATGAATCTCATTGCGTTCGTGGAGACGGTAGTCCGTACGTACGCACGAACGCTACTTCCATTTAATTTTTATTTTAAAAGAATCGAATCCAAATGATACATAGGTATATTACTATTACAGTATAATATAATATTTTATATATGTTACTTAAGTTCATTAACACCATCCTTTATACGTTCCATGTGTGGTATGAACGAGTCATATCATTTTAAGTGGGCGGTAGTCCGCACTTCCTCAAATGAAATTATCGTATGTATATACAACATGAAACGAATAATGGTATGAAATAAAATGGAATTACAGAATCTTAAATATAAAATATATATCATTAATATCATATTTAATTATAGTGCCATCATAATGGCCACCATGAGAGGCGGTAAGATGTATTTGAACAATCATCGTTTCGTGAGGCGTTAGTTTCCCATCCACAGAATCATTATGTTCATCATCCATTAGATGGAGTTGTGTGTATGTGTAGTTTGAATCCTTCTTATAACAACATCCTAGTACATTGTGGATACTGGTGTTGTTACAAATGAAAGGAAATAAAAAGAGTTTGGGGGTTGGAGAAGCAAAATAAATGAAAATAATTTAAGAGAAATCGTTACCTTTAATTTAGGTAGCTCACTTTAGTTGGAACCAAAGGACTTCTTGAAATGATTTCTGCCTAAGGGGAAGCTTCAAGGAGGAGGAGAGGGATGTGGGGAGCTTATTTGGGCAGGGTTTGGACGAGCCAAGTGGCTTGAGGGGTGTGAGGAATGAGTAGAAGTGGTCTCCTTTTATAAGGGAGAGGAGGGGCTCTTTGGGAAAGAGTGAAAGTATTACTTTATAATATAATTATATTCGGTTTATAATGGTCCAAAAATCATTGAGGTCGAATATAAGATGACTCATATTCTAAATAACATCAACCAATATGAATTGGACATGTTTTAGATAATATGTTAATCATTATAATCTTATTTATTTAAATGATTTATTAATGAGGTAAACATTGCATCATTATTGTGTCATTAATAATTTAAATTATTTGATGTCTAAAAATTATAAATAAAATATCATTATGTAGGAAATATTTTTAGATTTCTAATGAATATTTATAATCTAAAATCCAACATGTATAACCCTATGTAAAAATTGTTCTTCTAAAAGATGTAAGTTTATGCCATTTTTATTTTTATTTTAACTTTATTAATATAATGTGTCCCTACCACATACAAGTGGCTCCAAGGGGTCCCCAAATCGACCAAAGGATTCCCATGGTCGCGTATGTGTCCACCAATAAGGTTAGGACACGTTTTAGGGTAATTTTGTATTATTATTATATTATTTTTTAACCCTTATTTACCGGATTTACCCTTTAACCATGGTAAATAAAATATTTACCGCCGTAATTATTCAAAATGTGTAAAAATAAAAGTTACCTATTTACATAATTTGGACATCCTGATTCCAAATATGTAATCCATTTTTCCAAATTCAAAACACAGAAGTGGCAGAAATTAATTTAAAATTAATTCCCATTGTTAAAATAAAAAGCGTGTTTTTAAGAGATAATAACTATCAAAAGATTGACACTTGTTTATGTCTGGTTTAATTGTGAAATTATGTCCAATGACAAAAATTAAATTAAATGGTAAAAATATATTCTAAATATAATTTAAAACCACTAAAATTCATAATTTATCAATATTAATTATTTTGATTAAAAAATTTGTTTTTAATTAAAATTTAGTAATTTTCACTATTCATCAAAATATGAAAGTTATCCGAAAAGTACCAAAATTTCACCTTAGGCTAAATTCGATATTCCGAATCCAAAAATGAAGTCCATTTTAAAATATAAAATATATATAATTTCGAAAAGTAGGTATTACTATTCATAACGGCTAGTTTGATTGGTTGTGGTGTGTGTTAAAACTCAAGGTTGCGTACAACACACACTACTGTATTATTCAAAGAAAGCGTACCGTGGAAGCTTGGGATGTATCAATTTAAATTTTTGATGTCCCCATTTAGTCAAAAAGTTTAAAATATTGTATTTAAAAAGGGTTCCCTATTAAAAGTTGATAAAAGTGCAATACTGAAAATGAATTTGTTCTTGCATTGTATCTAAGAAACTCATAATATGGATTCTAAAATTATAAGGATTATATAAAGTTTAAAATTTAGATAATACTATTCATAACCTCTTTTGAATGGCTTTTTTTGTAAGTCATGGTGTAATTGAAATCGGTGTTTCGTGTAATGAATGTTATTGAATTATTTTGAAGAAATAACACACTATAAAATCTTGGGGTGTTACATTCTCCCCTCCTTCAATAAATTGCGTCCTCGCAATTTGAAATTGTTCTTCGAAAATAAAAGGTTGAAAATAGAAATTATCTTTGTGGGAAAACCCACATCGGAAATTGGGTTACTAAAATTTAGTCTTAATATGAGGAAAAGAGAAATGAAAGGGTCACCACCAAATTATGATCTCGATTAGGAGAACATTAGTGGCAATTAGAGACATATAATTGGAGGAAAAATGTAAATATTTATAAGTAGTGATTGAGGTCATCAATCACAAACAAGTATAAAATTGAGGTCCTTAAACTCATCAATCTATGATTATTTGAAGTACCATCGGTTCAACAAAATATAGGGTATTGGGATAACACATTTTTGACGTTTCAAAATATCTTAGTTGAAATCCCACTTCGAAAAATGAATTAATGAGGCCTCTATTTAAAATAAAGAGTGGAAAGTATGAAGATTACCGAAAATAACACATACTAGGGTTCCATGTAGGAAAATATGGATATGGAGGAGAAATCTAACCATCAATTATCTGATGGAGAGTGGTAGAGAACATGGCTATGAAAAGGCCAACAATCTCAAAGCCATAAATTATTGATGATTTAAGGTACCATCTAGGACAACATTTTTGTTCTAAGTTCCTTTTCTTAATGTTGTGGAATTTATTTATGATATTGGATAAGATCATAAGGAGATATACTTACTTTATAATTAGAGTTTTATCCATTAACAAATTTCTACCACAAACTCATCTTTCACTCTAAAAGATAATAGAATGTAAAAAAAATTCTATTTACACTATTAGTATAGGGTTCCAAAATAAACAAAGATCTTTTAATAAAAACTACATTATTTAATCCAGTAAATCTCGTGGGCCAGTGGTAGGTGATACACCCTTGTCGCCCTTCGGTTGCGGGTTCAAGTCTCGCAGCCTTGCCGGACGCGACGGGTTGCCGCCCGACCTCCGGGTTGTCCTTTTATGGCAATCCAAAATAATCCAAACTAGAACTATCCAAAATACTTCTGTCCAAACTCACAGTCCAACATTTATAAGGAAGGTAAACATAATATAGATCCTTTTTACCCCGTAATAGCATATGAATACCTTCATCATGTATTACCATATTCCTTATTGATTACATTCATGCTCCCTTATTCCATATAGAATGCTGGATATACTTCATTAATCCAAAAATGTTTTAAACCCCAACAATGATGGAATATACAAATCATTAATCAGTTCCAAGGTGGTCAAGAATATCCAATATAATTTATCCAAAACAATCACATATTATTCTAAAATAACTACCTCAGTATCAGAACTATATTATGATTTATCATTCTCTCAACCATATATTTTCCAAAATTTTATCCTGCTATTGAGTCACTTTTCTTTGTTCCACACAATCTCAAGTCCTTAATGAAATAGTACTCAAGTACAATCCTTATATACTCCATAATTATTATAACAAGTACATTGTTGATACAACACTCAATTGACATAATCAACATAATAACTCTAATCATTCCTCTTCATCTGTGGCAGTATCATAACTTGATTATTATCCAATAACATCATTTGCGGCATAGACTGATAACTGGGACATAGGTTCGCGTAGTGTCAAAACTCCTTGCAAATGAAGCATTGTACATTTAAAACCATTTTCTTACCCTTGCAATCACGTACTTTGTGCCCTTTTCCTCCACACTTATAACAAACTCCCATTCCTTTCAGGCAAGTTCCAGGGTGTTTCTTTCCACAGTTACCACATATGGGAAAATTCTTCTTTTCCCTCTTCCCTTTATCAATCTTTCTCTCTTCCATCCTTTTCTTCTCTTGCTTCCCTTCAAAGCCATAGGACTCAATAAACTCTTTACTTATCTTATCAACACATGATATTATTTCTTCATATGATGATAATACATGAGAGACTATTTCTCTTATAAATTCTAGCTTAAGACCATGAAAGATATGATCCTTCCTTCTCTTTGGATCATGTGCATTTCTGGAGATCTCATTCCTTCTACTGGGCGCCATTTCTAAACAATGGCATACACTTGATCAGTTTATGAATCAAAATACATAATCCCATACTTATAAAACACGTAACATAAATTGAACTATTTATGGATATAATCCATAATCATAAAAATGTCTCCTTTGAGGAAGTATATACTCATAAACCCTTCATAATGATTTGTAATGAAAATGAAGTTATCCTAAGCATATCCCCCGGGAGTGTCGTAACCAAGAGTGCAGCAAGGCCCGTTGTCGTGCACCAGTTCCCGTTCGAGTCTAGCTCAAAACGGTGTTTTTGGGTTTTACCCCTAGGTACATCTGTGTCAGAGCCGCCTCTACCTGCTCGTATCCAGACAAGGATGTATTGCTCGGAAAACTCACAAAATCCCTACAATACCAAAATTCTAGGATGTTCTTCTATACTAATCCTCAAAGTTCATCTTAGATCTACGTGCTCTAATCAGAGTTTATCTAAATCTAGCTTCCAAGGTTTGTACTAAACTTCCTCTGATACCAACTGTAACGCCCCGACCCCAGTTACCTAGAGTCGGTGCATTATTACATAACATTGGCATTATCACAAGAAAGATCAAATCTCGAAAGACCGATTGGTTTAGTAGCCTTGGAAACACTGGATATATTCATAAGTTTTACATTACATCATAAAATGAAAAATTACTACAACAACATAATGTTTCCATAGTCCACACTATAATCCCCTCATAATATCCCTGCAGGTCATTCATAACTTACATCTTCACATCCTGGGAAAAATAAAACATAGAAAAGGGGTGAGCTCAAATGCCCAGTAAGGATAACAATATAGCGGAACATTCAAAAATAAGCATAAACATTTAAGGCAATGAATTACTAAAACAAAAGCCTTTTAAACTTGAACTTCAACATAGTATGGCAAAAGTAAAATGAAATAATTCCATTTACTTATTCACATGGATATTCTACTAATCGAATAATCACATGCAAAAATCAATAACGACTTTCATAATGTTGGAATGCATAATGCTGAACTTTAATTTCTTTGTTAAGTCCTCGTCCCAAGACCTTGGGGCTAACTGTAACCGGAACCCAACCCGGAGTGCCTCTAATAACCGGACACCAACCCGGAGTGCCTCTAATAACCGGACATCAACCCGGAGTGCCTCTAATAACCGGACACCAACCCGGAGTGCCTCTAATAACCGGACACCAACCCGGAGTTCCTCTAATAACCGGAGACCAAACCGGAGGGCTTACTTTTACCAGTCCCCAACCCGGAACATACTTTTCTAACACATTCATCTGAATGAAAGGTTGAAATATAACATAAACATTCAGATTACAAATAACATATGAAATGTCAATACTCTAAACAAAAACCATGAGTGACATAATAATAACTTATCCACAGTCAAAAATATCACAAAACCTTCAATAAAATATGGATGTTTTGTATCATAATAAATCAACTTCAAATAAGCTTAAAATCCATCAAAGGATGTCGACATAGATGAAATAAAGACTATTTTAGAGAAATATCTCTTTTTTTTTGAAATCATATTAAAAGTAACATAATTATAAAATAATACATTCAATTTGAAAATATTCTTATAAGCTTGTAAGGGAAGCTTTGACGATTTTATAACGGCGGTAAATGGCCGCACCCGCCGTATAAGTTAAAAAAACATTCTTACCTTAAATTTGTCAAAAAGGTTAAAAGTGCCTTGTTTGGAAAACGACGGGAAGATTCCTTTCGAAACACATAAGGGTATAAATGAATTTAACCCATATTCTTGTAAATAGTAAAAATGTTTTGAAATACATTAGTAAGAAACATGGATGTGGATGATAAAGAGATCCCAATAGATTATTACGTATAAACAACCTCGGATAATGAAGAGATTGTGAAATAACCCTTACCAATGTGGTAACTTATGAAACATACAACCCATGAAAGAGGTATCATACAATTAATATGTAAATACACATAAATTAGAGTTTATTATATAACGAATATAATTATGGGCAGTACATACACCACACAAAAGGTGATGGTGGCAATATGACATGAATCTCACGGGAATAAGGAGTGAGATGAAAACCCCTTACCTTGTACTTTTCCTTTGTTGGGGTAGGTTAACCTCCTGTATAATGGTGAAATAATTGTTATTAAATTATAAAAGAATCATATACATTAATATGATATCATATATGATCTTCTAACATTGCTTTATTAATAATATCTTAGTATTATCGTCATTTCGGGTGATAATCGATTCGTTCTTCTTAAATGTTTGGTTACGTAAGACATGTTTTTAATGGATAGATTATATCTCATTCATAATCAGAATGATATTGACATTATTTTTAAAAATGATAATAAGACTTGAATGGATACGATGGAGAATGAATCTCATCGCGTTCGTGGAGACGGTAGTCCGTACGTACGCACGAACACTACTTCCATTTAATTTTTATTTTAAAAGAATCGAATCCAAATGATACATAGGTATATTACTATTCCAGTATAATATAATATTTTATATATGTTACTTAAGTTCATTAACACCATCCTTTATACGTTCCATGTGTGGTATGAACGAGTCATATCATTTTAAGGGGGCGGTAGTCCGCACTTCCTCAAATGAAATTATCGTATGTATATACAACATGAAACGAATAATGGTATGAAATAAATGGAATTACAGAATCTTATATATAAAATATATATCATTAATATCATATTTAATTATAGTGCCATCATAATGGCCACCATGAGAGGCGGTAAGATGTATTTGAACAATCATCGTTTCGTGAGGCGTTAGTTTTCCATCCACAGAAACATTATGTTCATCATCCATTAGATGGAGTTGTGTGTATGTGTAGTTTGAATCCTTCTTATAGCAACATACTAGTATATTGTGGATACTGGTGTTGTTACAAAAGAAATGAAATAAAGAGATTTTGGGGGTTGGAGAAGCAAAATAAATGAAAATAATTTACGAGAAATCGTTACCTTTAATTTAGATAACTCACTTTGGTTGGAACCAAAGGACTTCTTGAAATGCTTTCTGCCTAATGGGAAGCTTCAAGGAGGAGGAGAGGGATGTGGGGAGCTTATTGGGGCAGGGTTTGGACGAGCCAAGTGGCTTGAGGGGTTTGAGGAATGAGTAGAAGTGGTCTCCTTTTATAAGGGAGAGGAGGGGCTCCTTAGGAAAGAGTGAAAGTATTACTTTATAATATAATTATATTCGGTTTATAATGGTCCAAAAATCATTGAGGTCGAATATAAGATGACTCGTATTCTAAGTAACATCAACCAATAAGAATTGGACAGGTTTTAGATAATATTTTAATCATTATAATCTTATTTATTTAAATGATTTATTAATGAGGTAAACATTGCATCATTATTGTGTCATTAATAATTTAAATTATTTGATGTCTAAAAATTATAAATAAAATATCATTATGTAGGAAATCGTTTTAGCTTTCTAGTGAATATTTATAATCGAAAATCCAACATTTATAACCCTATGTAAAAATTATTCTTCTAAAAGATGTAAGCTTATGCCATTTTTATTTTTTTTAACTTTATTAATATAATGTGTCCCTACCACATACAAGTGGCTCCAAGGGGTCCCCAAATCGACCCAAGGATGCCCATGGTAGGTTATGTGTCCACCAATAAGGTTAGGACATGTTTTAGGGTAATTTTGTATTATTATAATATTATTTTTTAACCCTTATTTACCGGATTTACCCTTTAACCATGGTAAATAAAATATTTACCGCAGTAATTATTCAAAATGTGTAAAAATAAAAGTTAAATATTTACATAATTTGGACATCCTGATTCCAAATATTTAATCCATTTTTCCAAATTCAAAACACAGAAGTGGCAGAAATTAATTTAAAATTAATTCCCGTTGTTAAAATAAAAAGCGTGTTTTTAAGAGATAATAACTATCAAAAGATTGACACTTGTTTATGTCTGGTTTAATTGTGAAATTATGTCCAATGACAAACATTAAATTAAATGGTAAAAATATATTCTAAATATACTTTAAAACCACTCAAATTCATAATTTATCAATATTAATTATTTTGATTAAAAAAGTTGTTTTTAATTAAAATTTAGTAATTTTCACTATTCATCAAAATATGAAAGTTATCTGAAAAGTACCAAAATTTCACCTTAGGCTAAATTCGATATTCCGAATCCAAAAATGAAGTCCATTTTAAAATATAAAATATATATAATTTCTAAAAGTAGGTATTACTATTCATAACGGCTAGTTTGATTGGTTGTGGTGTGTGTTAAAACTCAAGGTTGCGTACAACACACACTACTGTATTATTCAAAGAAAGCGTACCGTGGAAGCTTGGGATGTTTCATTTTAAATTTTTGATGTCCCCATTTAGTCAAAAAGTTTAAAATATTGTATTTAAAAAGGGTTCCCTATTAAAAGTTGATAAAAGTGCAATAATGAAAATGAATTTGTTCTTGCATTATATCTAAGAAACTCATAATATGGATTCTAAAATTATAAGGATTATATAAAGTTTAAAATTTAGATAATACTATTCATAACCTCTTTTGAATGGATTTTTTTGTAAGTAATGGTGTAATTGAAATCGGTGTTGCGTGTAATGAAAGTTATTGAATTATTTTGAAGAAATAACACACTATAAAATCTTGGGGTGTTACATATAAAGTGAGAAGTAAAAGCAAAAGCCTATAATTCACCATTAGTTATATAAAAATTGTTGTATGGTTTTAGTTTTAACCATATCAGGTCCAACAATTTGTTGTAGTGAAATATTTTAGTATGTGAACTTGAAATAATGTGACTAATTTTATTTATAAATTTGGATACTTCCAAAACTACAATTCAGTTCACTTATAAAAGTGACCATATACTACCCTACATTATAGACCCATTAAAATGAATTATATGGTTAAATTATAAACATGTTTCATCCAAAGACCATTTCCCTTGAAACATATCCTCTTAACACAATTGTTTAGCCTAATACATTCATTTGGAAGGACAATTCCAATCAAAATCAATGTTTCATATATGAGTATTAATCTCTATATATTTTTAATTTATAAATTTTATATTTATAATCAATAATATACATATTAAAAAAATTATGTGTCATAAATATATTGAAATTTATTTATATTATGGTTACATCTAATATTTATTTGTTAAGTAGAATATTCTAAAAAACAAACACATCAAACAAGTGTGTGTGCGCAAAACCGCCTCTACAATAAAATGATGATTATTTTTCAAAACATAAATCTTATATATATTATCATGGATGGTTTAAGTGAAATATTATATTTTTATCTCAACTACAGAATATTTAAATGATCATCGGTTTCCATTACCATTATTCCATCCATTCTTAATCGAATTGGACCTTTAATCATGAGTATGTGCATACTATCACATCCATTAATATAGTGTTTTATTTATGTTCAAAAATAATATGAATGGAAATAAATGTTTAATTAATAAATAATATGATATATTTAACATTTTTATAATTATGAAATGATATATTTTCATACAGTATAATTATGTCCTTTTATTGAGGAATGGGATCATTAATTGGGGGTACGTGAAGACCATAGCCCTATGAACGTCGAATCCATTTCTAAAAAACACCAAAATGTAATGACTTTAATAATGGATTTTGTAATGATAAATTATATATATTACATTTATATTATACATTAAATATTATATTAAACTTATATAATATAACATTCATACTCATTGATAATTACAACACATGTTTTTTTGGGTTTATGCCTAAATCGATATTATAATGATTATATGGTGAATGAATAAGGAATGAAATATAAATTTAATGAAAATAAATAACATGAAAATAATTATTTTATATTTTTTCTAGTGTTATAATATTTATATTAAAAACTATTAATATTATATCACCATCGTTCATTAAAAAACATTCAGAATAGTTTTTTTTATAGATTCATCAATATGATTAAACATTAAAACTATCATTGAATTGAAGAGTATCATTTAAATTAATCATGGCAAAATTTTACATATCAATAGTTAAAAAAGAATCATTAATAAGGAATCAAATACCCAAAATAAACAATAAAATTTAAATCATGTTCAAGACATTGAAACGTTTTACGACACACTGTTAAATTTAAAATATAATGAACCATAATATCCATAGTAAATATCTATAAATAATATATAAATAATTTTTTTAATGGATAATCATAATAAATAGATAATTTATATATTGATTTTTTTTAATAGGAATATATGGATTTATAGAAAATATAGGTATATAATGTCTATGATGTTTATCGTAAACTCAATTCCTTGATAAACGATAAAATTTATGCACCAGTTTAGTTATATACAGTGTTTGTACTAATTAAATAGTATTTTTTCATGAAATAAATTATATCAATGGTATTTTAGGTTATTTTAAATATTCTTTATGCTTCATGTTTTTTGATTAAAATTGTAATTATTTCATAACTGTTTTCTCAAATCTACTCTTTTCCCCCTAAATCATGAAAAATCTCCACGATTTTGACCTTCCATGTATTATTTCATACAATTATGAAATAATATTTTTGACATCCATTTTAAAAATAGATATTAAATATCTTAATTAAAATCAACTTATTTTATAAAACACTTATAAGAAAGCTTTATTTTATTAATAATTACTCATATTATTTCTTGTAGATATTTTTCTACCATGAACAAGTTTTACCTATAATTAGTGTGATACATAACTTAATAATGATTCATCTAAAATTAAATTAATATTTCCATTCAACTATTTTTAAATAAATTTTATATTATACTTTTATCTACATGGTATTTAAAAAAAATTATGGGTTTTTATAATCTTCCACATTGATAATTAAAAATTATTGGTTTTCCACTAACTACTGTTATAAAAGTTGTAAAATGACTACCATTAAAAAATATATTTTCAACTACAATTAAATTTTATAATAATTTAATAGATATTTTTTTAGGTTTTTGTACTTGTTTTGTTTTTCATGGAAGGTATCACATAAACACGTTTTCATGTTTCCATATCATTATACTACCTTTATCATTTTCTACAAGACATAATCACTTTGATTTCATGTTCGATGCATGGAATTTTTTAGTATTTAAAATTTTAAAAAATCTATATTAAATTACATTAAATGAAGACGAATATTATTATTTTCAACAAAGTATTCTAAATTCTTCTAAGAGGTCTCTTTTTCTACTTAATTGTATTGTTTAAGGTTATTAATCATATTATTCGAATACACTTATATGATTAGTTTGTTTTTGAAATTTCTTTTTCACCAATGGTATGATCCAGGATGACTATTATCATTCCTAATCTTCAACATGTATAGTAATTATTTTCATCAAACACCACTACTATTCAAATGCCTTATGTTCCATTAATTTATTAAAGAGTTTCCACATAGATTCCCAACACAATAATTTTTTTGGGAAATAATTTATTGAACCACATACCAATTTCTGATACTATGTAATTATAATATGTGTAATGATCAATGTAGAATGTTATTCCAATAAAATAAATACAAAAATCAGGGGATTCCTTGATTTATCATGGGATTATCATGTCTTTTTTTATGAAAATAAAATTTCATCCATTAGAACCACATGAAATATATATAAAACCGATATTAATTCCATGTATTTTTATGAAATTTTGTTAGAAACAATGTGCCAAACATATGTATGATTTTCATTATATTATGGGTTGGAACAAAATTAGATGCCCCTAACTTTTGTTAATTAATTTTTCTATAATATGAGATATCACAGTTCATGAAAACTGATCATAGCCAACTATACTATGTGGGTAGTTTTATGGAATATTGTGTAAACTTATTGAGGTTGGGATCCCTGACATATTCTTATGATTTCATATTTATGATGTCTTAAAATTATTTTGATTTTAAAAACATATGTCTTCGTCATTGTTAAAATCATGAATATATGACCTCAACTCTTAATTCCAAGACCCCAAACATATTATCAACCACATAATGATAAAATTATATTACTCACATCTCTCTTGTTAGGATTTATTATTATGTTAACAGAAAAAATTATTTTATATCATCAAATTTTATGATTAACAGTACCTTGATTATGAATGAAAGTATTAATTACTATAATAATAGATTATTATATAATGTAGATAATATATTGGTTATTTTAATGATTCATTTTGAATAAATTTTCATCTTATATAATAGAAAAAATGTCAACTTCTTAAGAAGAATTTTGTTTTTTGAGTTAGTGATTTGTACTAATTTCCAAAATAAAAAATCTAAATTTTTATCGGATTGTAAATTGGTAAAAGATATTATTATCTGAATGTGTTATCAAATCAAACTTTTTTATGTTAATATTTTTTGAATCAGATTCAAAATAATAATTTTGGGGGGTGCGAAATTTCAAATTTTCTTAGTGGCGGTGATCTGTAGTGTATTTTTTGAATTATAGAAATGGTGATACATTCTTGTATGAATGTGTGGGATATGGTTTTATATATGATATATTGGGATTCAATAATTTGAATCCACCTTTTTTAATATGTTTTTTTTAAATAATATTTATTTCCCATTTATTCCAATTATAAATTAAAATATTATTTTCATAAATAATTCACTTATGAATACATGGATTGATTTAAATTTTCATAGTGGTAATAATTCCTCTTATATAATAGTGTCCAACGATAAGTATCAATAACCCCTAGTGATCTTGGAGCATGCTTGAGGCGAGGTAGAGATTTGATTCTAGTCTGAGAAATTACTTTTTGGTCCAGGATGTCCCAAAGTGGAATGAATGTCTTGATTGTTTATAGTTTGTGTTAGGAAGATTGATGGTCATAGAGAATAGGTGTATTTAGTCTCAGAACGTACACAAATAAATGCATGACTAATGTCTCTTGGAAAAAATCCATGTTATCATGGATTCTAGGTAATGGAAATTTTTTGACAACCTTATAAAAATGACATTCATTCATCAATCAGTCTAGGAAGTTTATTGAGGGGGGTTTCAAAGATTCATGATAGAATATGTCCATTTATAAAAAAATATTGTATGAAACTAATTTCTTATGACTTAGTGGTTTTGAATGAAATGCATTATAATATGAACAAGGATGGCCTTTTGGGTTTGAACATGTAATGGTACTGTTTTAAAATGGGGTGTTTTTGTTATTCAACCAAACCTTATGATATAGAACTAGAGCGAAATAAATTAGTTATGGGTACAATTTCATCCATTTGTTGTGTGTCATATATAACAATGATTTTTCTCTAATATTTATTGATTTTATTTTATATTGTATACAATAAATCCTATGAGAAATTTTGTAGAGAATATGCAATGGGTACGTGGATATACACCATTGAATCTGTAGGTTAAGTAATTGATTGTCTATACTACAAATGTATTGCATATCTATAATAAATAATATCCATAATGGATGATTTATATGTTATTCGAGCATATAAAATTTACCCAATGTTGTTTAGAGGTGATGTTGGACCTGAGGAGGCCATGGAGTGGATAGAAAAGATCAATTTACTCTCTTCGATTTTTGAGAAGTGGAGAACTCAAAGATAATGTTTTGTTCATTTATACAATAAGGTCCTAAAATTAAATATTGGTAATCCATTGATGAGTTAGGAAAATAAATGGATATTAACTATAAGATATTCTAAAATATTATCATTGTGAATTATTTTCTAAATTAGTACATTATATTAAAGGCTATGTTATTTTTGGAACATGACCATGTGAGTAGGTTATATAATGAATATTATAATATTTTTACATGCGTTTTGAAGTTTGTAATAGATTTTTTGATGAATATTATACTAATTTTATATAAGTTCAAGTGGTTCCAATTACTACATAGTATGTAATGAATTCTTTTACTAATGAAATCAAATTATGTGGATTTATTCAACAGAAAGGATAATACATAGTAGAATATATATTATGTGGAGAAGAAAATAGCATTCCATATACTATCAAATTGATAAAATTTATATTTTAGTGAGAAGTAGAGGAAGTGGGAGTACCAGGGGTGGTTGTAAATAGTTACCTCAGCTAAAAGGGGGCCACTAGATTTCATCTATTATGTAAAGGTTGGGAAATTAATTTCTATATACGTTAAAAAGTTTACTGTTTTCCAATAATATGGTTTATGAGCCCATATGATAACGTTCTATAGTTATTACATTCAGGATAGTACTAAAGATAAATATAACTAGTTGTTTAGATTCAGGTTATAATGGGATATGTATTAATAAGTATACTATAATCATCTGGTAAAAATAGTAACTCATCATCATGAAATTAAGGTTGGATTGTTGATGGATCACATGGTCACTTTTTCAGGGATCATGTGTATAGGGAGACAAATATGAAAAATATATACTAGAAGTGTGTTATACCATCATGAGAACTTTTACACATATTTCTCATTTCACGATACCCATGATTTAATGTCATTGGTCACTAATAGATCTGTTGTTTTGTTGGGGGAACATAGGGAGAAAATATTGTACATTTGGAAAATTGATAACACACGAGGTCGGGGATCTGTTATAGGGATTCT
This sequence comes from Viscum album, assembly GCA_963277665.1. Lineage (NCBI taxonomy): Eukaryota > Viridiplantae > Streptophyta > Magnoliopsida > Santalales > Viscaceae > Viscum > Viscum album. The sequence continues at coordinate 1,149,491,393 of OY728120.1, forward strand.
GTGAATGATCTGTATAATGAAATGGGAAATGATATGATCTCATGGGACTTATTTTTTTTAATATGAATGTATAAAATATAATCATTTATATAGTATTGCTAATTTAATTACTGGACATCAATAATTTCTACCTATATATTTATCTCTTTATGGGTCTTGATTCGGTATTCCCAAAATTTATGGTAGAGTGTAACTCTAATTCATTTATTAAGGGAAGAAATTAGTGGTTTAATATTTTATAATTTGTCTGAGGGGATGAAACATAGTTTTGTGGAAGATAATGGTATAACTCTTCTACCTAGGTTGATAGTTTCATATCCATATTTCATTGAAAAATAGTTTCTAGGATACTGCCCAAGATAGATGTGAATATCACTATTCATTTAATTCCTAGAGTAAATACTATTGGACATACCTATTAATATATCATTCATGAAAAGATATGGGAGATGAAGTACTATTGAGAAGTTCTTTAGTAAATGGTTTAAATTCAACCAATAATTTCGCATTGGGAATTAGTAGTTTCTTTTTATAAATCCTATTATTGGGTTGTTGTTATATGTAGATCATCAGAGGTCAAACTATGAGATGGATATAAAAATTTATCTAATAGCATGAATTATTAAATTTTTTCCAATATAATGGAAGAATGTTTTTTCTCCGTGATAAACCTCTAGTCAGGTTACAACAATTGTATGTGAGGGATTGAGATACCTTAAAAATATATTTCTATTATTTATATCACCATTACTAATTCATGGGCATGCTCTTTTGAGTTTCCAAAACACTTATGGTCATTATGGATTTGATTAATGGTATTTTTCTATAGAAAATATTCTCTCTTATATTTTTTCTATGATTTTTTTCTAGATAAAAAATGTGACAATAAATTTTTTGAAATGTATTTACAATTAAATTTCTAGATTCATTGTGTCTAACTAATTTTTCATTTGGTTTCAAATAGGATGATCTATATAGAACCTAATAAGATTATGGAAGTGATGTAGTGGGAGAATGTAAGGAATGTGTTTTTGGTTTGAAGATAGTTTGAATTAGATGAACACTATGAGGGGTTGGTGAAATATTTATCATTGTTTTCTTTACCCATTAATCTCTTATATGAAATGTATATGTTTTAAAATGGATTTTGTAAAATACCCTTCATAAACCTCACCCTTATGTTGACAAAAAGGGTTGGTTAACTGAAATTAATCACTCCTCCCCATAAGTAGGAGGTTGTTGTCTAGATGAGAGATTGTGATATGTATAGTGGAGAGCCTATACCCCCCAGAATGATTTGTCACAGCTTCAGATATTTTCCAAATAAAATAAATCATGTAATATAAATTTTTGAAACTGTATTACAGAAAAATAAAATAATGTATCTCCTAATAAACCAATAAGATAGAATAATGTAATGCTAGGATGGTTTTTATTTCAATGAAAAAATGAAAATAATAAAAATAATAAAATAATCACTTGAAAAAAGATAAACACATAAGGTTTTTTCCCTAAACCATATGTTAGTCCCATATCCCAAATCCATCTAATCTATTACCTAGTAAAATTATATAAAAGGCAGTTTTCCCTAATCCAGACATACATCCACATAATCTTCCTGGGTAACGGAAAATAAACAGATTTGGTTGTTACTAAAACTTAGTTGGTTTACATAACCTTATATAAACAAACCAAAATGAATTTATTTAATAAAATAATGGGATAAAATGTGTATTAACTAATTATACATTCAAAAATAATAAAACAACTAGTTTTTTCATCCATCTGAAATTTCTATGTGTATATAACAAAATTATGTCACCCATAACCATACACCCATGAAAAAAATATATGTCTTCAACATAATTTTAGAATGTATCTTTGTGTTTATCATTAACATGATAACCACAACCATATACCCTCAATATAAAAAAATCATTGGGTCATGCCCTATATATAATATTCTTGCATTTTTCAAGTCATAATACAGTATATAGGCATTATAGCATGATTTATGGGCCAAACCTAGTGTATAATCATTACAGCATGAGTTAGGGTAAGAACCCAGTATATAAAAATTACAATATATGTGAGGTTCAGAACCTAGTATATAATCATTCTATATTTTTTTGGGTCAAAACACAGAATATTTTCTTTATAGCATGTTTGAGGGTCAAAACATAGTATATTAGAATTGGTAAATGTATTAGACGTGCATATCATATTATAATGGTTATTATAATATGACCACATAAGACCAAAGGTTATATTTTTTTAGGTTCCATTTTTCATTTAATTTCCATTATATTATAATTATTATATATTACATTTTTCAAGATGAATCTATAATAATAAATCACCTTAATAAAATTTCATTCTAAAAATAATATGTATTCTTTTTTGCAATTAATTATTTTAAAGGGATCACTCGCACACTAAGTAACCATAATCATGGTCACATATTTAATATAATCCATGGGAATATAATGAATAATCCATGATAGGATTATCATCACTGAATTCAATTATGAAATTATTTCACTCATGAAATAACATATTCACTGTATTGCATAAATTTCGAGATTGAAAACGAGACCATATGGTGATGATTTAGACCTCTACCATTAACTAGGGAAGAAAAAAATGATTCTTATTCTAAATTCCCAAAAATACCATTGTTCAGAAGTTCATAAGGGGAACAGAGAAAAATATCATTCAAGATCAATATTGAAAATCACCATGTAATAGAGATTACACCGCAATGATCCGATGATAAGGGAAAATAATGAAAAACCCATCTCCAAGGATCGATCACAAATACATAACATATGAATTAGATATAAGTGTTACACAATATAATAAATGATTATCTATTCTCAAGAGGTGGATGTTCCACATGATAAAATGGGATTAATCTCATGCACTAAAACATTATAACTGCTGGTCGAAATATACAGGTCCTGTAACTCGTTTAGATGGTGGGTATTCATTTATAAACGGACAATCAGAAAACCCTGTCACTGTAGCTGATTCTATAATTTTACAAAAAAATACATGTCTGGTGATTGGCACAAAATGTGTAGTTACTTCAATTCAATAATTTATTGGCGATATGGGTTTGGTGTCTTTTAAACATCGTGAAACCCATTTTCACATCATGTTACATTCCTAATGATATTTGTCATTAAGTTTCCATATAAAAAACCATACCCCCATTAAGGATTCTCAACATACCAAGATCCCTTGGTAACACTTGGCCAATTTTTATCCAAACACTATTACTTCAAACAAATTCCCTTAATTGCTCACCATGTTGATCCTCTCCAATTTTACCAGGTTACCTCAAAACCCAATTCTAAATTTATTAGTACAATTTGAAATCCATTGTAAAATACTAGGAATTTCGAATAATATTAGTGATTTTTAAATGGATTTTTTATATTTTAAGAAAAATTTGTAATAAAAAAATTAAACTATGTGTTTTAATTAATAAAAATAAAATTATATTGTAACATAATTACAAATTTGTTTTTTCATATATGTGTTATTATTTTGATTAAAATGATAATTTAAATAAGATTACTTTTTTAATAACGTTTAATATGAAAAAATAAAAGGTTTATTTGAAGGGATTATATAATTATTTTAAATAAAATAATTATATGTTTCAATTAAGTGGAGATTTAATAAGTTTTTTATGAAAAATAATTTTGATTCTTGAAAAAATAAGTTGTTTTAATAAATAAATTATGGAATAACAGTTCAATTATAAATTTATTAAATAAATAATATATATATATATTTTAATAAATATTATTTATTTATAAATATACTCATTTTAAATTAATAATCAATTTTGATAAATATAAAAAATTGTTAAAATTACTAAAATATTATAAAAAATTTAAATTCATAATAATAAATAAACAAAATAAAGTGAAATACAAAAAATCAATAATGCAATGTACTAAAAAAATTAAAAGTTATTTGAATAAACAAAAATATAATTTGATATTAATTGTACAAATAAAATGATAAAATAAATAGATATATAAATAAACATAAAATTTGAATGAATAAAAAATTGTTATGAAATTTAAAAAATAGAAAAACTATTGATAAATATTAATATATAATATGTAACATGAAAAAAGATAAAAATAAATGATAATAAAGAGATAAAAAAAATTTACATTATAATATTAATAATAGAGGTGTGACACATAAAAAACTAATTTAGATTATGATAATATTTGATAGTGCAATATATATTTTTGGAAATGTGAATTCAAGTGGGAACCCCTACATTTTTTATGTCTTCACGAATAGATATAAGGATAATAATAATTAATTAAATGATAATATGAGTATCAATGATTGAATAAAATTGGAGAATATTAAAATTGGAGAGAGGAAATTTTGAAATTTCCTCCCCTGCTTTTGAATGATGTTATTTATATATATATTATATTTATCAATAATAAAATTATTGTAACTCATGGACAAATAAACAAAAACATTATTTCTTTTTCCAAATAGATAGTATTTCCAAATAAATAATTCTATATTTATTTATATATTTAAAATACAATGTCTTTAAATATTTAAATCTCATGCTTACTCCCCTAAAAGTCCTAAAATCATCCCCTCTAAATTCATTCATTTTATTTACATGGTGTCCAGATGCTAAATATCATATGATTCATTCCAGGTAAGGGATTATCCACACAATTTTTTTTTGAAAGGGATGCATATAATTTTAAATATATATATATATATATATATATATATATATATATATATTTCTATATATATATACTTTTGAATTCCATTATATAAGGATGTTAGTATTTCCTTATTATTTTTTCATGTCCATATTTTTTTTACAAATTTTAATTTTAATTATAACCACTATATGAAACCCAATCTACATCAACAATATATATATATATGATAAAAAATTATATATATAATTTATTTTTTATTTTATGAATGATTTATCAAAACAATAACAGTACATTATTTTGTTATGTTAATGTTAATTTTTTTATTTTACATATAAAATAAGACATGTTATTATTTTATGTATATGCTATCGATTAATGTACCCCATTAAATTGAAAGAATAAAGTAGTAATTTTATGTTATAATTGTGCTTTTAAATGTCCATGTAAGTAATTAATTTTTTTTGATTTGGTTTTGATCACAAATATAGTTGACATTCCATGCACATTGATTCAAGCATTAATTTATTTCTATTTGTAATGGTATTTTTGTCTTTAAAATTCAAAATTTTAATTATAACTTTGTATTTTTTCATGTTAAATTTTTATATAATTAAAAATATCATTATTTCTTCTAAACAATTATTTAATATTATTTCCATATATAGAAATAATATAGAAATTATTTTTGAAATTTTTTTGAGTTATGAATGACATAAACATGAAAATTAAAAAAAATTATTAAAATTTTCACTAGAATATCAAATGGTATGGTGTATTTTGTTTAGTGGCCTCATAACCCCATGGGAAATATGTCCCAAATGTGATACTGCTTATTGGACTTATTGTTATTCTTATGGCCTTCTGAGTATAATTATTAATCTATAAAAATTACTATTTTTAAAAATAGTGAAATTCAAAGTAGTATATCAAAATAATTATTATTTTTAAAGTTTATTTCTAACTATATAACATAAACTATTTATTGATATTTAAAAAATGATTAAATGTTTTTTCTATATATTGTTTTTTTTTCAAATTTTGTATTGGATAATTTTTTCTTTTAAATATATATTTTTCAAAAATAAAATTTCAAATTGGATTTAAAATCCCTTAGTATATAAATTAATGATAACCCTATGTATTTAAATTATTTCATAAGATTAGTATACTTTAAATTGGTTTTTTCATATATGGGTGTATCAATTGGGAATAAATTTTAATGATTTTTTCCTTCTTATTTTATTTTGAATTGTTAATTACACAACACACTATAATGGAAGAGGTCATGTCTTGTGTAATGTTCTGTGTATTTTTCAACTATGTTTAATAGAAAACATATATTTTTTATGTATGGAATCCAGAAGTGTGGGTTCAGGTCTTTATATAAGGTATCATTGTGATAAAATGGACATCATTAGAGAATATATGTGGTCTATAGAGTATATATGTTTAAGAGTTGTAGTTTTTTGTAATTCTAAATATGAAATTTAGATTTTTTTCCTTGACGCATGAATTGCAAGGGAACAACTAATATTATAGGGGAAGAATGTAACATCATATGAAATTTAATAGATTTAGTGTTTATTTAATGATTGTTTGTATATTGAATAACCAATTTTTTAAAAATTAATAAATTAAAAGTGAGTTTTTTGTTATTAAAAATAAAACTTGGTTTTAAATTTATTATTCAGAATTTTTTATACATGTTGTAGTATTTTACATAAAAAATTTATAATCAATGTTATCATTTTTTGAATACTGGGTTCTATATGAATAAATCATATGTGTTTTAAAAAGTGTTATAAAATTTTTATAAATTATTTAATTTAATGATAAAAAACGTTTTCAAACTAAGATGTTCATAGAAAATATTTATTATCTTCAAATAATATGTAGTTTTAATAAATAAATGATGGTAATTAAATTAAATAAATAATTTATTAAAGAGAATTTATAAATAATATTTTTAAATATTATAACTTTATAAAAATTTATGAATTTTTATAATATTAATAAAATATATAGGAGAAATATAAAAATTTTAAAAATTTTAAAATCCAATGAAAAATACATTATGAAATAATTAAATAATATTATGAGAGATAAAAAAATTGAAAAACACGTTATAGAAAAAAAAAGTACTAGTTAATAAAAGGAAATAAATAATTATATTTTATACATTATAAGAAAAATGATAAAATCAATATATAAAAATCTTAATTAGAAATCATGAGAGAATAAAAAAGGATAAAATGATTTTGAAAAAATATAAAAATGATATAAGATATATAAATTTACAATATGAGTAATTTTACAGAAATATTCAAAAACAATATGAAAAAATTGTTAAAAATGAAATTATAATATTAAAAATAGTGGTGTTAAAAAAAGGAAATGATGATATGATTTAATAATGAAATGTAATAAAATTTGTATCATGAAATCAAGTTTGATACAAAACATTCTTTATATTATTTATGTACAGTTATAAGGATACTAGTAATATATACATAAAGGACATGTGTGTCACTGAATGAATAGAAAATGATGATCACAAAAATTGAATAAATAATAATCTTTATTTTCATCACCACACTTCTAAAGGACTATATATATAAATATGTTTATATATATATATATTAATTTAGTCAACGAATAATACAAAATGAATACTTGGAAAAATTGGGAGACCCTCAATTTCGTTTTCGAAATGAATAAAACATCCTATACTATTTTATAAGAATGATTTAAAAAATTGGAATATACTATAAATCAATATATATAACTCCCATTCTATAATTCAATTGCATAATTATTTTTTGAGCAAGATGATTGAGATCAATTGTTACTTCAACCCTACCGATGTGTTTGTTGCTACTCTAAGAAAGGCTATGGTGACGGCTACAACTATTGCGTTGGAGGTTTGCAAATATGATGGTTTTACGGTGGCAGTCGCTAGCGATGTGGATCAACCTGAGACAGTCCTGGGTTCTAAGGTTGAGCACTTGGAAATGTATGTAAAAGAAACTCAAGTCCTATCTTATAGTTATAAGGGATATGTTCCGATTTCAGTGATATCTGATAAATTTGAAGACCACAAAGCTCTGATGGTGGTGAATGATGGTCCGGTCACGAGTGATGTATGTCATCTAGTAGTGAGTGATAAGAAATACACAATATAAAGGCATGAATTATCTGAGGGATTTGTCCCGATTGGGGAGAAAAATGGGAAATTTGATGACAGTAGAGCTCCAGTGAGGTCTACGGTGGTGTCAAATGTGATGGTGAAGTTGGATCTGAACGGTCAAACTTTAAATGACAAGAAACCCTCATTGGGAAAAAAAATGTTTTCTTTTTTTGAGGGAAATATACTAGTCGTGTTCTTTGGATGTAGTGGAGAAACAGTCTAAATCCACATTGGTTAAATCAAGGAATTATGTTTTACTGGCTTGTATGACAGATATACGGAACCCTAGCTGGTACCATGAAGGGATTGAAGGGGATCTTAATCGATGAAATTTCCAATATATTTGTGACGGGGGTTCTGAAATAATTCTTAAAAAGTGTGATATTGACCGTGTGGTATCCAATAGAGATGTTTTACATGATATATTTAATCATTTTTATAATTCAATCATTTACATACATTTTCCCCCTAGTAGATGAATGCTTTGTAAGATTGATGATTTAGGTAAGAAGGTGAATTATGTTTGGGGTTTTTTCTAATTGGAGATGTATATCCATGGGTCAACAATTATTCTACATTATATTCCCATCATATCATTTGAAATTACATTCTAGGGGGATTGGATCTGTTTCACTAATTCTAGGTATGTCTTGTTTTCAATAATGGGACTTTTGTTTCAATTCATTCTTAGTATAAAACACAAGCATTAATGTTTGGATTAAATTTCTTGGTCTTAACTATATTTTGTGGCATGCCAAGATTAATTTTCATATTGCCTATACTCTAGGAGTTCCAATCCGAATGGATTAGAAATTTGATGATGCAATTTTTTATCATTATGTTATGGTCCTGATTAATGTTGATATATGATTATGTATTTTTAATATTATTGTTTTGAATGCATTGGACGATAAAATCTCTCTAAAAATCAATTATGAGAGATCTGCAGATTTCTACATACACTATAAAATAATTGTTACTGTTAATGTAAAGTGATGTAAAACATTATATTCCCTTTTTCTCGACAAAAGGCCATCATGGGGCCCCTTGTAAGAATAATTTGAAGAATAATATAATTCATAACAATGGTTACGAAAAAGAAAAATGTTTTACGGATGCTGGTGTTCCACAAGTAGTGGAAGATATTCCTTGTGAATTGAAATAAGAGAATTGGGTGGCTTAGGAGACTTAACCATGCATTCTTATGCATGAAGGGGGATATAGGAATTAATTGACTTGATCTGAGCTAGGCTAGGCCCAAGTGATGGTTCATGAGCATGGTGTTGAGGGCGACATGATACCTGGACTAGAGTAGCATAAAATTGTTCATGCACTCTAGGGGAAACAAAATGAAAGTGATGTTACAAATTATTCAATATTATAGGAGGAAATTACCAAATTAAGGGAAACACAGGGCCTCCACATATGTTGGGAGGATGTTGTGGATGATTCCTCAAGAATGTAAACCTATAGTTAGACTTTATCAAAAGTAAAAGTTCTTGTGAATGATGAAGGGTTCCCACCTATTCCTCCTAAGAACGCAAGACTGAAGGAAGTCTACTCATATCTGAAGCCAACTACGGTTACCTGGTCCCATGGTCTTTTAGATTATGAGTCTAATTTTGCTGGTGATTCTGATTTTTCCTCTGTGGCTATGATTTTTTTCTTTTCTTCTGCTTGGAATGAAGTCATTTATGCTATTATGACCCCATACATCCACTCTTTTTCTTTCCTCTCTTCTAAATTAAATGTACACTCTGCTAAATTTTCAATAAAGTATGTAATGAATTTAATTTTTTTAATATATATATATATATACTTTCAAATTCTATAATATAATGATGCTTTTATTTCATTATTTTTATCCTTTCTATTATTTGTTTACAATTTTTAATTTTAATTATAACCCATCTAAAAAATCCAATCAATTCCAATGATATATCTCTCTATATAGATATATATATATATATTTATTTCTAAAAATTAATGAAAAAAATAAATATTTTTTAATTTTATTTAACATTTCTCAAAACTATAAGAAAACATTGTTTTTTTATTTTTCTCTAATAATTTTTTAGTTTACAAATATAATGAGAATATATATTAATTTATGTATATGATATCATTTTATATTCACCATTTATTTTAATACTAAATGTTATCATATTATGTTATAAATTTTTTATATGTCCATGTTTTTTGTTCATAATATAGATATGGGAATCATAACAATCATGTTTTCATTCCATTCAAATAAATTCAATAATTTATTTATTTCATGACATTGTGGTATTCATATCTATTAAGTATAATCAAATATTTATAATTATGAATCTATATAATTAGTTTTATAAATTCTAAATAATATGATTTCTTTTTTTGAAAATAAGATTTTAAGATTGTTTTCATCTATGAAAATTGAATTGGTTTTTGTTTATGAATGATATATATAGGACCACGAAAAAGTCATCTAAAAATTTATAATAGATTATTAAATGGTGTGATGATATATTGGGATAAAATACATGACCTCAAGGAGGAATTTTCATGTAGTTTTTTCGACTATATCGCATTATGGTATTTCATATAGCCTATAATATTTCTGGATTAATAAATAAAATATATTATTTTTAATAATTGATAAATCCAATTTCATGTTTCAAAATAAATATTAATTTTTAAAATATATATCATTCAAGGTAATATACAATGTTTATTATTATTTTTATAATTATTGAACACTATTTTCTAAATATTTTATTTATCAAATTATTTATATGTTAAATATTATCACTAAAATTTATTATTTTAAAAGAAATGATTTTCCAAATCCTTTATTAGGAAATTTAACTCTCACCCTATATATTGAATTATTTATTAAAATTTTAGTATCATATCAATTTGTGTTTGTTTCATAAATGGATAATGGTCTTGCAAAGGCACTAATTTGATTATTTTGGTTATGTTTTCTTAAAATTTAAATATCTAATTCTATAATCCTAGAATGAAAAACGACCCAGTATTTAATTTTTTTTATGTTTCTGCTATCTATTAAAAAAATAGTATTATTATGTTATGAATCATGATGTGAAGGATAAGGTCTTCACATATAAGTTGAATCACAACTATCATGGTAAAAATATACATAAAAATAAAACAACATATTTTCATAAATACATTGGGATAGACATTCCTAAAAAATAACATGATATTAAAGCATCCCCACCATATGATAGTTCTTCCCTGAGCTACTCAAAAAATCCACATGGGGACTTGGTGTACATGTATTGGAACTACTATCATATTAGACTCCCTCTCACTGGTTTCCTACTAATATTTCATGTGATTCCCCTTCATTTGAACCAACCATATAGTCCTAGACTAATGATTTATCTCAAAACAGTCAATGATCCATGTCATATTCTCCATAATGGATTCATATTATCATGATCAATGTATTTTACTTATATCTCATGAGACGTGTCTATATGATATCTATGAATTTGAGCCATATCAAAAACGTCATTAATGGATCAAAATCATTTTTTAAGGCCTAAATACAAAACCACTAGACTAAAATGTTAAACTATCAAATGAAATGAAAAACATAATAGTGAGATTCCCATATTTTCTAATATGGTGTTGTATCGATATTGGTGAAACCAGAAGTAAAACATGATAACAAACCTAAAACTACATAGGTCTTCTCCAACAGAAATCATTATATTTCTATCTGATATATTTGGTCACCAACAAATACCCAATCATCTGAAAATAATATAATTTATAATTCATGATAATAGGTCCCAAAAGTTTTAACCCACTAGCCTCTAACCAAACAAAGATGAATGAACCTGAATTCCATAAAATTCATCAAATGGTTCACTTTGGATTGATTCCTAGTATCTATTGATATATGAATACTCCATGAGTGCTATATGATTCTCCCACAATCCACCAAAATACGAAAAATAGACTTGTAATATATACTCTAGAACAAAAATATTCCACTCATATTCACTATTAGTCGAAGGATGATTAGATATGGTCAAATGAAAAAAATGATCCAAAGGCCTTCTAAATACCCCTCTAGAATTTTCTATTTGAAATGAAGATCATGGTCAAAAAGCGACCCTCATCATAACTCTATGAAATTAAATATACAAATAATTTAAATTCACACACAAGCATAAGGTAATGTAATACTTATTGTAAAAGGGATTTGGAGAACACCAAGAAGATGTACTAGCCTATATGAGTCCTTTTGCTTCCAGATTTTCCAACGTGACAATCACCCACTAAATCTATTCTGGTTTCATTATATACGACATCATGGAAACTTGCTATGTAGCTAGAACCAACTCTATTGTGTTCTAAATCTATTACTCAAGAATTATTCCATAGAACTCATATGGAATGATTTCTTGAAAATGTTCTTCTACTAGAGGAAAACAATTCTATATCATTCCACCATTTTCCAAATCAACACCAACAATTTAATCCATGGTATAATGAAATATGCATTGAATTGGTCTGGTATGACCAGCATAAAGATCCCACTGACATTGGGGGTAATAACATCATCAATATAGTGGTATAAATGTTACTATCCTATATATACAATAGACATGAATATGATATAGAACTAGCTCATCTATACCATGAATCAAAAAAATGTCTGTCATTTCAAGCACAAATGGTTCCCTTAGGAAATGGTTACCACCAATCTATAAGGAACACTTCTGGAACAAATTGAAATTCTAAAAAATCACTCCCTATGATGTATTGATGATCAAATAATAATATTGGAATTAAATTACCAAGGACAAACCATTTGTAAAACGTACAGAAGAAATGCAATGTGACATTGACGTATAAAAAACATAAGCTAAGGTAGATAATATTTGAATCATACCACTACTAGTAGAAGATACTGCATACACAAATAAAATTGTGTAGTCTATATAACGCTCAACTGACTTTCACTACTTCACTGGGCCCCAATATGTTCCCCCTAATCAATTTCTTCAACCTAATAGTAAAGATCTTGTTTTTTTGGTTATTCCATACCATGCATCATCCTACAGGACTGGTGCATCTCTTTATACTAGCCAAATGTGAGGTATCTAATCTCCTTATATACTCATGTTCATAACATGATACCTTAACCCTACCATTCTGAAGAAATTTCACACAGAACTATTAAAGATGACATAATCATCCACTTAATGCACCACTAGTAGTGAGGTACATAAATTATAGAAGAATTTTTACGGGCTATCTAACCTGATTGTTTTGAAATGGAACATGGTTTAAAGATGACTTTCAACTAACGGGGATTATCATTTAAAACAACCTTGGAGAATAATTTTCATAGAGGAGGTTCTTTCTACAAAAACATGAGCTCTCGGTTCACCCATCTAAAACAACAACGAAGCTTCTCATGGATTATCATAGAGTTCATTTCATGATGAGTTACATATAAATCATGCACCAAAAAAATTATAATAAAACCTTCACCTAGGACCTGATGACATAGTGAATCCCTTTATGAAAATGCCTGGCCATGGATATCTCATTAGTATCTAAGGATGACACAATTCACTAAAAGTCATTGATGCATCTAGCACAGTCCAAAACTAAAATACCTTCCATTAATATATTTATATACTCAAAATCCTTATCATCCTACAACATAAATATATTTATGTGGCTCAAGAACATTGTCCTGAATTACTTCCAATATAACTGCTCTTGATGCCCAGAATTATCTATAATGTCTCACCAATGCATAGTTGTTCCATGAATAATATATTTAGAATACTCCATCATCAAATGTATGTGTATATGGATGGGATTGTATGAATTCTATATTAACATGATCTAAAAATCATATTTTTGGGCACATCCCTTTATAATGAATTTAGGTTGATTCTATTGCTAAATTAATCTCTTCAGCTCAAACATTAGTGGCTCGACATGAACAGTCTTTCTATACCTGGATCACATGACCCTATAGAAGATATCAAAATGTTGAACAACCATTTGATCCCACGAAAATACAAGAACCTCTAGGTATGCTGTGTTTGGAATGTGCTTATTTCTACAATTCTAATACCCAATTAAAAAACTATGAGGAGGCATTCTATCAATAGGAAATATCAGCACATTATATCACTATATAACAACATGGTTTACCTTAACTTGTAAAAACATAAGAGAACCACAAGATCCTGGTCTCATTATACATGGTATAAGAGGTAATTTTTAATTTATTATCGATAAATATATGTCATTTATCATACAAAACATGAGTCACAATTTACTACACATATATGTAAATATGTCACATGGAATAAAAATGTCTATATCACGAACAATGCATCTCAGTATATATCCATATGTTCCAATCATGATGAATGCATTCTGGATTCATTCCATACTGGACCAAGTGTTTAACTCTTTAAAAAAATATCACATAATTTATGAATCATCCAAGGTGAAATAACATCAAATAGAAAAAATCGAATATTCAAAATAAAAATCCCATAACGGGGAACTATGATTTTCATCCTTACATTGGTCAAGAACTCCATTCCAAAATCTCAATACATGGTCATCAAACATTCTTGTATACTTTAAACCACCCCCAAATATTACATAAATAATAAATAATACTTGATATTTTTATGCTTTATTTTACATCCCCCAACACGACTCTCTCTCACCCAGAGAAATAGGGATGGTTATGAGACCTCAAGGATGAATGCCCAAACAGAAGAGGATGCTGACTAGTTGTGTGTGTGCGATATGTATATCAGGGAGACTATACAACCCAGTATGATGTTTCATAATTGTAGATATAATACATACAACAAAAAAATCAAAGTTATTTATATTTTGGGATCTGTATAACACAACACAGAAATAAATGTAAAATAAATATAATAAAAATATGAAATAATGTAATACTAGGTTTATATGTACACAAATTCTAATGACGAAAATAAATATAAAATAATCATCTCGTACATGGTAAAACTAAAAAAACTCATGTCATGATCCCCATATCGGTCTAATCTCCAATCTCCATCCCATCTATCAATAATCATAATCAATAATAGTATAATTTTCACTAACCCAAACATTCATCCTTGTAACCTTCTTGGTTAACCAACCATATCCAAAGTAGTGTGTTAGTAATACAATGTATGTTGTCACACTATATCTAAACAGATAGGTATAGTAAAACATGTATGAAATAAT
Source organism: Viscum album (assembly GCA_963277665.1). NCBI lineage: Eukaryota > Viridiplantae > Streptophyta > Magnoliopsida > Santalales > Viscaceae > Viscum > Viscum album. Next base: position 1,149,506,573 of record OY728120.1, read on the forward strand.
GTGATATACATTTCTCTTAATTAATAATAAACATAATAAATTACTAGAATAACATTCTCCATCATATATCCAGAATGGCTATGAGCATGTAACATGACAATGAAAATCTTAAATATATTCCCATTGTAAATCCTTTACTACTTCACATCAGGGAATAATTTTTCTTAGCATGTGTAAAGACCCAAAAAATTCAAGGAAATTTTTTTCTTAATTTTCTTGTGGATTTTTCAAGAACTCAGTTTCTGACGGCACCTGATTCTGAGACCCGGTGTTCCCGAATTCATTTTCCGAAGTTTAGCTCGTGTATGTTCTATGAACGAACGAGCAGGTTTTTATAACTTCTGAACAGGTGCTCCGAATCAAATTCTGAGGGCACCAATGGAATCGCAACGCCGGTTTTTTCTTAGAAACACCTTTTCTGGAGTTGTTTTTGCTCGGGTGTGGTTTTTAAATTTTTTTTTGGGCTTTAGTTATGGAATAAAATAAAAGTGGTGCAACATTTTATTTTATTCTACTTAAAGTGTCCTAACATAAGTTAAGCGGGTAAGTTGGGACCCAAAATATCCTACCCACTAGGTAGGATATTTGTGAGGTGGGGCCCGCACGAGCCCCACCATTTCTTTCTTTCTAAGTAACGCCCCCCCCCCCCTTTAATTATGTCAAACCATGCGTTTATTCTGGATAAGAAATGCCTCATTAAATTGGGTGGTTAAATCGTTACAATTAATTCATTCAATTAATTGTTTGTTTTGTTTCTTTTGAAATTCAACGTGTATTGTGCGTTAACAAAATAAGAAAACTCTTATTTTATTTCTGTTCGAACTTGTTGCGTGAAGAGGATTTGGAGAAGAGCTTTCTTCTTCGACAAAGAACGCGAAGAACGCGATGAACGCACCGACCTCCGACGAAGAATTCCAATTATTCGGAGATCGACTATGCGAAGTCGTGTACCGCGATGCCAGCAACGCCTCTTCCACAACGCGATGGTCCTCCCTCCGCGACGCCTTCTTCTGCGACTGTTGTTTCTGCGATGAATCCTTGCTCATCAAATTCAACGGGGTAGGGGTTTATTTCATGATTACTTCCGTCATTTTCTTCGATTCAAATTGAAACTCATGTTATCGTAATAATGGGAGGAGGTCGGACAGCATGAGCACGACCGACACTCCTCCACTTTTTGGTTGTTGATATTGATGTGGCACGAGAAAGGCAACGCGGTGCCGAAGCACCACGCGGAAATTGTTAAAGGGAGGGCGGAGAAGCGTGGCGCCGCCGCACCGCACCGTTGGAAACAAACTAATCTGCGGCGTCATCGCGCTACACCGTAGAAGACGAACAAAAGACGCGGAGCCATCACGCCGCGCATGAGGACCACTAAAGCACCGCAGCTGGAGAGGGGTCGCGGCGTCGTCGCGCCGGGCCGGACGAACCATGGTCGCTGCCGGTTTCGGGCCACAGAGGATCAGGGGAACCGAAGACCAGTACCAGGCCACCGGCGTCAGATCAGGGGGACCGGCCTTTCCGGTCCCATGGCGGCAACAGTCGGCCGGCCGGGGCGGGCCGGCCGGACAAGGGAAAAGCTGGGGGTTACAAACCCCTGGCCGGCCAGCTGAGCGGCCCCACAAAGGGGCTGTGATTTATCAACGCGGGGGCAGCGCTCCCCCCACCCACTTGGCTCGGCCGTAAAGGCCGATCCAGCCGCCTGGCCACCCGGCCAGTGCCAACGCGCCCAGCGCGCCGGGCCGAGCCGCCGGGCTGGGCCGGGCCGCCCAGGTCGGGTCGGGCCGCGCCCAGGAAGGGAAGAGCCGCTCCCAGGCCGGTCCGGGCCGCGCCCAGGCCAGACCGACCGGCCTGGGCCATGCCCAAGCGGGCTGAACCAGGACTCAGTTCGGGTCGACCCGGTTCGGGCCGACCCTGGGGGTATCGGGCAGGGTCGGACCGGGCCCGAACCCCTTATTACAGATCCTCTTTATGTCCGTTGCCCATAACATGAGCTGCGGACCTCCGATCGACACACCGTCTATGGTGTAGGGATCCTTGGATCGAGATGGTCGTTTCGGTATATTACACTAATGGTTTCGGAGTACTTTGGGTTCGGCCAGGTTAGTTCGTACACAAAACCAACTGGGCCCTCGGAGCAGAAACACTCATAACATGAACTCCAGATATCCGATTGATGTACCGTCGACTTTGATGGATTCCTCTAAGTGAGATGGACCTTTTGTCTTACTCCGCTCAAGGTTTGGACGCAGTTGGAGTATGGTTGGGTTGGTTTTGACTTAAACACCAACCGGACCCCTAGAACGAAAAGGCCAATAACTCTCAGACCGGGCGTCCGATTGACGCGCCGTCTGTGACGTTGAGTTCCTGTTGACGATATGGAACTTTTGGATACATCAACTCCTGACTTCATGTCAGTTGATGTATCAGCCCTCGACTCTTGGAGCGGACCCTCCATAACGAGCTTTCTGTGTGCGAGAACCCTAAAGCTGGCTGCGATTGTGACGACGACGACGTCTCTGCAGAAATCCTCCGTGGATTCGACAGCGATGACTACAACACTCAGCGATCCTACATGGATCAGTGCTAACGATCCTGTGTGGGTCAGATCCTGTGTGGGTCAGTGCTCAGTGGTCCTCTGTGGTCCCGCGCCTACAGATCATGTGTGGGTCTGATCCTGTGTGGGTCATTGTGGGGGTTAGTTACCTATCGATCATGTGTGGATCAGATCTTGTGTGGGTCATTACGGGGGTTAGTACATATCGATCCTTTGTGGGTCTGATGACTTAGATGAATTAGTGTCTATATCTGATCATCTCTATCGTCATTCGAAGAAGTATACATGTGTGAGCTGAATCTTGACTTGCTTTCCTATGTGGATTACATTATGCTTTCTTGTGTGGATCGGGTTGTGATTTCCTGTGTGGATGTGATCGAACATGGGCTCGGATGTTGGAGCCAAACTGGAATTGATGACTTAGGTATATGTATGGTCATATACCTAAGCAGTGTTGGATGTTACTTCGTGATTGTATATTTCCTTTTTGGTTTATCCTTGTGGATTCTGGGAGACCTACGGGGGTCTCGGGGTCCCTACTAAGTAGCTTATACTCACCCTTGCACGGGCTATGCCCGCACTACGTTGTGTTGGTTGCAAACGACGTAAAATACTGATTGTGATTGAGTCTTGCGGAGCAGGTCGGTACCCAGAGGTGGACCACTGGATGGGATGTACTCGGAGAGGACGAATGGACCCGAGGAGCTGTGGAGTCTATCTGTACCCACCCTTCAGGTGGGACTTTCAGTGGACGGCTCGATGCTGCTGCTCTACTTTTCAGTTGTTTTTTTCCCTTTCCAGTTGTACTTTACTTTTAGTTTGGGTTTGTATACTGGACCACTTACTTTTTCGTACTTACTTTTGTATCAGTTTTTACTTAGTGTTTACTTATACTACTTGCTTTCTCTGTGGTGTTTGTTTACATTACAAAGGCAATGCCTTCCCATTTTATCAGGAATTACACCTTGGTGCTAGTTTCCAGCCCCTGTCCTATGGAAGGCGGGCTTGGGGTAGTCACGACACTGGCCCCGAGGATGGGTCGTGACAAATTGGTATCAGAGGAGTTCGGTTCTACAACAGAACTTTGGACTCTGATCTTTCTTCTATGTGAAGCAATAGTGTTAAGGGTATTTAGTGTGGTTATCAGTTCAGGGAGTCCAGTGTTGGTGTGGTGGCCGACGGATCTGTACACTAGGACCCTAACTTCTGATTTCTGACTTAGTACTTGAAAACATTGATTGCATGTGTGATTCATGTTTTCTTTGTGATTACTTTATGTCAGCTCACTAGGTATACTGTTTGACCGTGGAGCACCTATTTCATTTTCCGGATGGCCCCACGACGGCAGCTAGCTAGGGTTCCGAGAGTTGTGCATGAAGACAGCCCTCCGAGAGACATGGCCTTGGTACAGGGCCCGTTGATAGCTGAGGCATCGGCGGTACCTCTACCCGCTGAGCCACCGATGCTTCCAGCCCCAGCCGCTGACGATGCACATCGCCTTAGTGCACTGCACGAGTTTCAGCGCCAGCGACCGCCCAGGTTATGCGGAGAGACGGACCCCCAGGCAGCCGAGGATTGGCTGGAGGCAGTAGTACGGGTTTTCTGGTTAGTGAGGACACCAGCATACCTCATGGTGATCCTCGCAGCGAGCCTACTGCACGCAGAAACATGCCGATGGTGGAGCTTGATGCTCTAGGGGCATGATGATGCATATCTTCTCTGGACGGACTTTGAGAGCCTCTTCCGCTCGGAGTTCATCCCAGCCACCCTCCGTACGGTGCGCATCCAGGAGCTTCTATAGCTACAGCAGGGCAGCTTTACGGTCGCCCAGTACTCCGCAAGTTTTACCGATCTCTCGCGCTACTCGACAGACATGGTATGAGACCCATTCTTCCGGGCCCAGACCTTTGAGCAGGGATTGAGGCAGGAGATCCGGGCATCGTTGATCTCCATCAGCATTCTGACTCAGGAAGGAGTACTGGAGTGAGCCCTTTTGATCGAGAGCTTTCTTGCTGAGTCTACATCAGCAGCGAGACCTACCGCAGGGCTGCACGTAGAAGAGTCTTCTGCAGTAGGCAGTCGATGGATGACTCATGTGTCCAGGAAGACCAGACCCTCAGGCAGACGACCTCAGGACACTGGCTTAGAAATGCGGAGCACACAGCGTGGAGCCGGTCTTTCGAGAGGCCAACAGTGCTATGCTTGTGGCGCGTAGGGCCACATGGCTCGTGACTGCCTGACTCGTCGTGCCGAGGAGCAGCTAATGGTTGAGGGGCCACCAAGGCAGAGGTAGAGGGTCGAACGTGGTAGTCCATAGGGAGCATGTGAACGAGGCAGAGGAGTTTTCCGAGCAGCAGGTGGTGGGCGACGCTTTTAGGATCTACCACCACCACCACTAGGAGTTCCACCGTGACCATAGGGAGCTGGCGGGCAGAGACATGCACAGCTCCAGGCAGTGGAGGCCTACGACCACGGCGCACCCGAGATGATTCGAGGTACTATCTGTTTCTATTCCACCCTTTCTGCAGTTCTTATAGACACAGAAGTGAGTCATTCATTCATAGCGGCTGCCCTTGTTCGGAGCTCAGAGATTCCGGAAGAACCGTTGGCTCGATCCTTACGGCTAGAGACACCTACGGGAGCAGACTCGATGATTATGCAATGGTGCCGGCAGTGTGAGCTTACTCTAGGAGGAGAGAGATTCGGGTGTGATCTTCTTGTAGCGACGTCGAGGCCTTATGACGTCATCTTGGTCATGGATAGGTTATCTACAGTTCATGCTCAGATCGACTGTATTTGGCGCAAGGTGTGGTGTGTACGCACCGACGGGAGCAGCTTCACCTTCAGCGGCGAGAAGGGAGCCTTCGCAGCACAGGATTGACTCTTGCAGAGGGGAGGACAGCCCATCCCTCATCAGTTTTATAGCCTTATCCTAGGAGAAGTTGACGTGCGGAGTCCTAGTTTTCCTGCAGTAGTGGATGAGTATGCGGACGTTTTTTCCAATGATGTTCCAGGACTACATCCTCACAGAGAGGTAGACTTTTATAATAATATGTACCCTGGGACAGCCCCGATATCCACCCCAGCATATCGGATGGCTCCTGCTGAGCTTCGAGAGCTACGGGTATTGTTGGAGGACTTGCAGGGCAAGGGATTCATCTGACCCAGTGTTTCACCCTGGGCTTCCCCGATATTGTTCGCCAAGAAGGCGGACGGGAGCTTGCGACTTTGTGTCGACTATCGTCGCCTGAACCAGGTGACAGTGAGGAACAAGTATCTGCTACCGAGGATTGATGACCTCTTTGATCAGCTCAAGGGAGCATGGTGGTTCTCCAAGATAGACCTCAGGTCAGGCTATCATCATCTCCGATTTCGGGATGAGGATGTTCCGAAGACGGCATTCAGATGTCGGTATGGCCACTATGAGTTCTTGGTTATGCCCTTCGGCATAACCAATGCTCCCGCAGTGTACATGGGCCTCATGAACAGGATATTTCAGCCATACCTCAATCGATTTTACGTGGTCTTCATCGACGACATTTTGATATACTCGACTACTGAGGAGGAGCACGCCTACCACTTGCGGGATGTACTAGACACAATCCGAGAGAACTAGCTTTATGGAATTCTCTCGAAGTGTCAGTTCTGGATACGTGAGGTCCACTTATTTGGGACACATTATCTCTGATGTGGGAGTTGTGGTGGATCCTACGAAGATCGAGGTAGTGCTAGCTTGGTAGCCACCCAGGAGCGTGACGGAGGTACAGAGTTTCTTGGGACTAGCTGGATACTACCGGAGGGTTGTGCCAGAATTCTCCAGAGTTGTGACACCACTCTCATCTTTGATGAAGAAGGGGAAACCCTTTTTGTGGTTAGAAAGATGTCAGCAGAGCTTCCAGGAGATCAGATAGAGTTTGACCAGCCCGCCTATCTTGAGGTTGCCGGAGGAGGGAGTAGGGTATGTATTTTACTGCGATGCATCAGGGACCAGACTCGGATGTGTCCTGATGCAGGATTGGGCCGTGATCGCCTATGTATCATGCCCGTTGAGGGTGCATGAGCAGAACTACGCTACTCATGACCTGGAGTTAGCAGCAGGGGTCTTCGCTCTGAAGATGTGGTGGCACTATCTGATGGGCGAGCACTTTATAGTCTTTTCTGACCATCAGAGTCTTAGGTAAATCTTCTCTCATAAGGAACTGAACCTGAGACAGTGGCGAGGGCTTGAGTTCCTCCAGCACTATGACATTGAGATAGTCTATACTTCTGGGAAGGGGAACGTCGTAGCCGATGCTCTCAGTAGGAGGACGGGAATTCAGCTACATGGGGAGGCGATAGAGCAGCTAGCCGCTTTGCAGATATCCATTGTGGATAGAGATGGAGCAGCCTTCCTTCAGTCTCTCATAGTCACTCCTCCACTACTGTAGCGAGTCAGAGAGGCACAATGTGGGGACACTTACTGTGAGACGCGGCGGGCGCAGATATCCTTAGGACATTCACATGATGGTTTCTCCTTAGGAGGAGTGCACGACATCCTTTTCAGAGGGCGTACCTTGGTACCAGTTTCTTTGCAGGAGGAGGTGCTGAGAGAGTTTCACACTTAACCTTTGGCGGTACATCCTGGAGTGGTGAAGATGTACCAGGATCTCAGACGACAGTACTGGTGGCCGGTCATGAAGAAGGTTGTGGCAGAGTTCGTTTCTCGATGCCTCACCTACCTGCAGGTGAAGGCAGAGCATCAGGTTCCAGCAGGCTTGGTACAGCCCTTGGAGGTCCCAGAGTAGAAGTGGGACGGGATATCTATGGACTTCATGACCGTACCTCCACGCACTTCCAGAGGTCATGAATCCATTTGGGTGATTTTCGACCGACTCACCAAGTCGTCTCACTTCTTGCCCATCAGAGAGCAGGGCTCAGTGAAGAGATTGGGACGTCTCTATGTTCAGGAGATTGTACGGCTTCACAGTGTGCCATCATCTATCATCTCCGATTGAGATTATCTCTTTACTTATTAGCTTTGGAAGGGGTTGCAGGAGGCATTCGGGACGTAGCTATATCTGAGTATCGACTTTCACCCTCAGACAGATGGTCAAACAGAGAAGACCATACAGACTCTCGATGACATGCTCCGCGCATGTGTCCTCGACTTTGGTCGCAGTTGGGAGGACCACCTACCCTTGGTAGAGTTCGCGTACAACAACATCAACCACTCCACCATCGGGACGACACCATTCGAGGCGTTGTACGGCCGACCTAGGAGATCACCGTTGTGCTGGACAGACCCTGGGGAGTCAGCACTTGTGGGACCGGAGATGGTCTAGGCCACGACAGAGAAGGTCCAGATCAGCTAGGAGCGGATGAGGACAACTCAGAGCCGGAAAAAATCTTATGCTGATAGGAGGCGGAGGCCACTGGAGTTTGAGGATGGAGACCACATCTTCTTGCGGGTCTCACCTCGACGTGGATTATGAAGATTTGGCTGAGGTGGAAAGTTGTCTCCATGCTTCATCGGACCATTCTAGGTCCTCAGTAGGATTGGCGAGGTGGCTTATCACCTGGCTCTACCACCTTAGTTGCACTGGGTGCACGAAGTCTTCCATGTGTCTCAGCTAAGGATATACGTGCACTACCCGACGCATATCATTGACCATGGGGAGCTGGAAATTGATGATGGGGTGACTTTTGCAGAGGTCCCAGTGGAGATTGAGGATCGACAAGAGCGGGTCCTACTTGGACGGTCGATTCCTCTAGTGCGCATCAGATGGAAGCACGAGAACCTCTAGGAGAGCACTTGGGAGCGGGAGGATCAGATGCGTGCTTAGTACCCACTTTTGTTTCCATAGTTTATGATGTATCTTTATGGGGACGTAAAGAATTGAGGTGAGAGTGATGTAAAGACCTGAAAAATTCAAGGAAATTTTTTTCTTAATTTTCTTGGGAATTTTACAAGAACTCAGTTTTTGACGGCGCCTGATTCTGAGGCCTGGTGTGCCTGGAATCATTTTCTAAAGTTTAGCTTAGGTACGTTCAGTGAACGAACGAGCAGGTTTTTCTAACTTTTGAACCAGTGCTCGGAATCAAATTCCAAGGGTACCGATGGAATCGCAACACCTGTTTTTTCTTAGAAACACCTTTTCCGGATTTTCGTTTTCTCGGGTGTGGTTTTTCTTTTTTTTTGGGTTAAGTTAAGGAATAAAATAAAAGTGGTGCAACATTTTATTTTATTCTACTTAAAGTGTCTTAACCTAAGTTAAGCGGATAAGTTGGGACCCACAATATCCTACCGTCTTGGTAGGATATTTGTGAGGTGGGGCCCGTATGAGCCCCAACGTTTCTTTCTTTCTAAGTAATGCACCTTCACCCCCCCCCCCCTTTTAATGAAGTTAAACCGTGCATTTATTCTAGTTAAAAATGCCTCATTAAATTGGGTGGTTAAATCATTACAATTAATTCATTGAATTAATTGTTCGTTTCGTTTCATTTGAAATTCAACGTGTCATGTGCGTTAATAAAATAAGACAACTCTTATTTTATTTCTTTTGAAACTTGTTGCGTGGAGAGGATTTGGAGAAGAGCTTTCTTCTTCGACGAAGAACGCGAAGAACGCGAAGAACGTACCGGCCTCCGACGAAGAACGCCAAATCCTTGGAGATCGACTACGCGACACCGAGTACCGCGACGCCAGCAACGCTTCTTCTGCGACGCGACGACCATCCCTCCATGACGCCTTCTTCCGCGACGGTTGTTTCTAAGAAGAATCCTCACTCCTAAAATTCGACGAGGTTGGGGTTTATTTCATGATTAATTCTGTCATTTTCTTCCTTTCAAATTGAATCGCCTGTTATCGTAATAATAGGAGGAGGTCGGACCGCACGCACACGGCTGTCACTCCTCCCCTTTTTGGTTGTTGATATTGATGCGGCACGAGCAAGGCAACGTGATGCCGAAGCACTGCATGGAAATTCTTAAAGGGAGGGCGGAGAAGTGCGGCGCCGTCGCACCTCGCCATTGGAAACAAACTAATCAGCGGTGCCGTCGCGCCACGTAGGAGGACCACTAAAGCACCGCGGCCGGAGTGGGGCCGCGGCAGAGGGGCACGTTGCCGTCACACCGCGCCGGATGAACCAAGGCCGCAGCGGAGCAGGGGATCCGGCGGCCGGTACCGGGACGCTGGCATCAGAGCAGGGGGACCGGCCTTACTGGTCCCGTGGCGGCAACAGTCGGCCGGCTGGGGCGGGCCGGCCAGATAAGGGAAAATCTGGGGGTTACAAACCCCCGGCCGGCCAGCTGAGTGGCCCTATAAAGGGGCCACAATTTCTCCACGCGGGGGCAGCGCCCCCCCCCCCCCACCACTTTGCTCGGCCGTAACGGCTGAGCCGCCGGGCCGGGCCACGCCCAGGCCGGGCTGGGCCGCGCCGAGCAGGTGGGGCCGGGCCCAAGCGGGCCGGACCCAGACCCTGTTCAGGTCGAACCGGTTCGGGCCGACCCTGGGGGTATTGGGCCGGGTCGGACCAGGCCTGAACCCCTTAATACAGAACCTCTATCAGTCCGTTGCCCATAACATGAGTTTCATACCTCCGATCGATGCACCGTCTATTGCATAGCGATCCTTGGATCTAGACGGTCGTTTCAGTATATTACACTCATGGTTTCGGAGTGCATTGGGTTCAACCGGTTTGGTTCGTACACGAAACCAACTGGGCCCTCGGAGCAGAAACACTCATAACATGAACTCCGGACGTCCGATTGACGTGCCGTCGACTTTGATGGATTCCTATAAGTCAGACGGACCTTTTGTCATACTCCGCTCGAGGTTTGGATGTAGTTGGAGTATGATCGGGTTGGATTTGACTTAAACATCAACCGGGCCCCTGAACGAAAAAACCAATAACTCTCAGACCGGTCTTCCGATTGACGCGTCGTCTGCGACGTTGAGTTACTATTGACGATACAGAACTTTTGGATAAATCTACTCCGGACTTCATGTCAGTTGAAGTATCAACCCTCGGCACATGGAGCGAACCCTCCAGAACGAGCTTGCTATGTGCGGGAACCCTAGAGCTGGCTGTGACTGCGACGAAGACGACGACTGTGCAGAAATCCTTCATGGATTCGACGGAAACGACTACAACACTCAGTGATCCTACGTGGATCAATTCTACCAATCTTGTGTGTGTCAGATCCAGTGTGGGTCAGTTCTCAGCGGTCCTGTGTGGGCCAGCGCCTACAGATCTTGTGTGGGTCCGATCCTGTGTGGGTCATTGCGGGGGTCAGTTACCTATTGATCCTATGTGGGTCAGATCCTATATGGGTCATTGTGGGGTTAGTACCTATCGATCATTTGTGGCTCTGATAGCTTAGATGAATCAGTGGCTATATCTGATCATCTCTATCATCATACGAAGAATTATACATGTGTGATCTGAATCATGACTTGCTTTCCTATGTGGATTACATTATGCTTTCCTATGTGGATCGGGTTGTTATTTCCTGTGTGGATGTGATCGAACTTGGGCTCGGATGTTGGATCCAAACTTGAATTGATGACTTAGGTATATGTGTGGTCATATACCTAAGTAATGTCGGATATTACTTTGTGATTGTATCTTTCCATTGTGGTTTTTCCCTGTGGATTCTGGGAGACCTCCTGGTGTCTCGAGGTCCCTACTGAGTAGCTTATACTCACCCCTGCACGGGCTATGCCCGCACTACGTTGTGTTGGTTGCAGACGACAGACAGCGTTGATCGCTGTTGAGGCTTGCGGAGCAGGTCGGTACCCAGAGGTGGACCACTGGATGGGTTGTACTCGGAGAGGACGGCTGGACTCGAGGAGCTGTGGAGGCTATTTGTACCCACCCTTCAGGTGGGACATCAAGTGGACGGCTCGACGCTGCGGCTCTACTTTTTAGTTGTTGTTTTCCATTTCCAGTTGTACTTTACTTTCAGTTTGGGTTTGTATACTGGACCACTTACTTTTCCGCACTTACTTTTGTATCAGTTTTTACATAGTTTTTACTTCTATTGCTTTCTTTCTCTATGGTGTTTGTTTACTTTACAAAGGCAATGCCTTCCCTTTTTATTGAGAATTACGCCTTGGTACTAGTCGCCAGCCCCTGACCTATGGAAGGCGGGCTTGGGGTAGTCATGGCACTGGCCCCGAGTACGGGTCGTGAAAGCATGTCTCGCTACCATGATTGTCAGAACCATATTCCCATGATATTACAAAACCCATGGTTCAATCCTATAATATAATATTCTCAACATGTGCCAGGGAATAACTTAATATATAATCATTACAACTTTTTTTAGAGTAAAATCCCATTATATATGCTTTATAACATGTGTCATGTTCAAAAATCCTTACATAAGAATTAATGCATGTGTTAGGATAAGAACCTGATATATATAGAATGAAAAAATTTTGAGGGATAATGCCTAGTATATAATAGTCACCTGTTGTTTTAGTGTTAAAACACGTTATATAAGAGTTAAAATTGGTGTCACAATTTCATATCACAAACGTAATCAAATGACATTATGACCACATATGACCAGATGGTTAATTTTATTAATTACCATTTTTCAATAAATTTTTCATTTAATCAATTACCCAATTAATATATATTCTTATGTGAATCCATAAAAATAAATCACATAAATAACAAGTCACCCTACATATCATAGTAAATCCATATCCAATTCTATATTTTAGAAGTTTCACCCACCAAATGGGTAGTAATAATCATTGTCACATCATCATTATAATGTAAATAGATCCAATGAAGAATCTAACACAGTATATTCATTATATTTCTCCTGAAATTTGTCATTTTATATATGATATATAGTTATAATAATATTTCATAAACATAAAAATTTAAAATTAGATCATACAGTTACGATTTAGACACCCTACCATTAACAAGAAATGCATGCAACACATACTATGGAAAACACCGACAAATAGAAAGATTTATAAGATCATAAGGATAAAGGATATGAAAATCGATCATGATCAAAAAAAATAATGAACAAAGTAAGGAGATTATCCCGTAACAATAGATTTAAATGAGAAAACAAATTATAACTACCAGGTATCGATCACACAAACTAGATTTCCAAAATGTAGAGAGTAATTTTAATAGCACATAGTGGATTCCCTAGGGTCTATATGTGGATGATGGATGTGAAAGAATTAGGCCTCTCACTCATAACACCTTTAAAACTACAGGTGGGGAAATAACACAATGTGAAACTCATTTACACATAAGGAATTCATATATAGTGGAATATTCCAAAAATAACATATCATTTCCACATAAAATTAATTTAACAAAGAAAACTACATGCCATGTTATTATTTCATGATACATAACAACTTATTGACATGAATCATTTTATGAAATTAACTAATGGATTTTAGATATCTTGTAACCCACATCCACTATGTATTAATTTTCAATAGATAAATTCAACCCTATTTCCTCATAAAAGCATAAATCACCAATAGTAATTATAAACATACCGATAACCCTTCATAAAAAATGAATGATATACACATATTCTCCATTAATTTAAATAGAATATCTAAACCACTCCATGTGTGCATCCACTCTTATTTTATTATATATCCTCACAATCCTAGACAATGTTTATTAAAAAAATATGAATCCATTGGGATACATGCCCACTATGGTTTAATGATGAAGGAAAACAAAATCAAAATATGTTTAATAAAAAAATCAGAGAGATATGTACATATGAATAAAATATAGGATATTAAATTGTGTAAAATTCTAGGTGGAATTTGGTAAACAATGTAGGAGTTTTAGCTGAACACCATTTTCTGCTCTTCTAATGCATCATATAGTATATTCCATTTATTTCATCACATCAGGTTGTGGGATGGGATTTATATTTATTGATATAGGAACAGTCATCGAATATGTATTTAATAAGTTCCAAACACATGAAAGTTATCACCAAATCATGGATTATATTTTGTAAATGTAGTAAATGATTTAAAAATTTAGAGGAATTTTCTTTAATGCTATCGGTTTTTTATATACTATGATAAAAGGGATTTAGAAACAACATCACGTATCTTGATCACAATATGTTTCTATGTAGACGGATTAAGTATATATAGGAATAAGAATTGGTAAAAAAATTATTCCAAGGAATATAAGTGTTGTGGGTGATTCAATGAGTATGAAATCATTAAACCAAAAAATAAATGATATTGGGGTGTAGTGGTTACTAAGGTGACATCAAATGATTATTCACATAAATGTCATTTAGATACCTAGGTGGAATGATATTTTTGATCGATAAGAGTGAGTTGATGCATGTAAACTCACAATGATGATAGTTTTAGGATATGTGATATCATTAATGTCGATGATACCCTTTAAGGTTGGAAAATTACTATATATTTTATCCATGTTTCTAGAAGATGAATGGGGGGTTAATAGAGTATCTACAGTGATAACTTAAAAAAATTATGACTCACGTTGAGAAGTATGTTCATGAGATAATGAAATTTATAAATAATTTAATCATCATTTATTGTTATAATGGATAATGGAATCCATAAAAAGTATAGTCCCCATTTCAGGATTTTTTTAGGTAATGTTATTGCATAATTAATGAGTATGTTTGTGATGGGTTTTACGAGTTCCAATTTAAAAATGGAGGGCCATCTTTATGGATGTTATTTTGGGGTTACTATGATTCATATGAATGTGCGATAAAATATTTTTGATTATGTACAAACTCATGAAATTTGTGTATTTATTAACAATTAAAGAGCTAGTTTTTAATTTATAATAATTGGAGGATTTATTTGTGAGATATTGTTACAATTCATAGAGTGAAAAAATACTATTACCTCTTATTGATACCCCATATTACGATAAAGGATTTAGGGAGTACTATATATTACCTTGGGAATCGGGTTGATAAAAATCACAATGTAAAACCCTAAAACCGATGGATATAAATAACATATTATCACAATATAATAGGTCATGGTTTGAATTTATGTAATCAATATTAGATTATTATGGAAGGATAATTTGTCACTGGTATATTTAATTTAGAAATACATCTTTTCATAATTGATAATGATATATAAATTTAAGGCATCGTATAATTAAAAGTGTCAGTGACCATTTTTTTATTATTGAATGGAAAAGAGTACCCTTATGGGGCTGAGAATTTTGTAGGATACATTAAAAATGTCTCTTGATCCAGATGTTCTTGAACAAGAATATATTTTGACGAATAAATACACATTCAATTGATTATTAATCATATGTTTTAATTTGTAAATCTATGGTTTTTTAGTGTTTCAAATAGTTTGGGATGAAAAGAGATTGGGAAGGATTGGAAATTAAAATAGTAGTTCTAGGGACCATTTTTTCTTATAATTTAGATGAGAGATGTGGAGTATTGTTTTAATTTTTTATAAAATTATATTGCCTTGAATAATTTCATTCATGTATTTATATTATATATGTATCAAATGGATAACAATTCTTTTTTAATATGGGATAAATTCATGATAGAAAATGATGTTTCAATCATGGTGGGACTGATAAAAATTAATTATTCAGGGTAGAACATGATTTAGGAAAGTTGAATTTAATTTCATAATGTTCTATGGAAATGCAATATTTTCAATGAATTGACCATGGAAAGGTGTGATGAGACAAAAAAATATTTCATATACGTTTTTGTTGGTTAGGATTTTTAACATGAAATATCTGCTAGTGGGGATAAATTTAACACATTTATTTTTAGACTATGTATATATAATTTTTTCATTTTTCATTAGTTTCAATAAAATTCTAGGTTTTAAGGGATGATATATGATTAATGGAAATAATTTTTTTATTATTTCCCTTCAGTGATGGATTGGAGGATATTTTTATAATATTGAGAGATCTTGTACCGTGCTTTATAATGATAATCCTGTTACAACATAATTAATTTCATTTTAGGGTGTAAAATATTTCATTATATATTTTATCATTATGATTATTACTTCAGCTATCGAGAGTAGTCTATAACCAGTAGGTTATGGCTGGGGAGTGATGTTATGATTTCTCATGGTCGCACAACCTTGAAGTGGGAAATAGGTAATAGTATGATAGGTTATTGATACATCATGAGTCACATTTGGTATATCTTACATCAGGTAGTTTTTAATATAATGAGGTGTGTTATGCCCAGAGGGTTTAACATAATGTCTATCAAGATTTTACGGGTTTCTCTAATGTGGGGTATATTATGTTTGGTTGTGTTTTATTTTAATGTTTCTATATCCCTATGTGTTTTAATAAAATGGCATGTTTTAGATGGATGGTAAATATCTCAATGTTAATGTGTGAAATGATTCCCTATTTCATGATGTAGTTGGGTTATACCGAAAATATAAGATCCCATGGGAGGTATAAGATTATTATATTTTATATAAATTCAATCAAACTCTATTTACATGAAAGATAATTTTGTGTAATTATATACCATAGTGGAAAATTTTAATAATTTATTCAATATTTGATCGTGATATCGTAGAAATCCTTGGATTCTTTTTATTATTAATTAATTTCATATAATTCTCTTGACAGATGATCTGATCATAAATCATATAAAAAAATATTTTGGAATATTTAATTATGGATTGTGAATTTTGTTATTACAGAATTCTAACAGTTGTATGTAGAACATTTCTATGTTTGTGTTGGAATAAGGGCTTATCATGAAATGTATAACAAGGTTTATCACTAATTAATACACATTAATTGTATAATGTAATGAATTATCATATTATTTTTTATTTTTAAAATTATAATTAGATAATTTATATGATTTTTTGTGAAAATTTCCTATTTATCGAAGTAATGTTTTAATAAAAATAGGGAATTTTCATCTTTTTCTTGAAATGAGGATTTTAATATTGGTTTAGATAAATTAAATGGTGATTTCATGAGTACAATAGTTTTAAATTTGTATGAAATATGATATTCATATATAAATATATATGGGTTATACAATGGATATGAGTTTCATTGAGTGTGTTTTTCTGCGTGATGTTTTTTTGTGAGACCTTTTTTGAAAAATATATATAAATTACTATGGGGATGGGTTTCTTTTTTTGTTATTAAAACCAATGGGTTGAATTGTATTACTATGTGTGGCCTAGGCATTGTGATGAAGAATAACAGATTTGAATGAAACACACATAGAGATATGGTACAACATGGATGGGGTGGCTAGCTAGAATTCAATGAAGATAAGAAATTCAGTCTCTTTATAGAAAGGGAAATAAAATAGTGGTACCCATATAGTTATTTTGGAAATAAAGAAAATTCAAAAGTTATTTTATATAAGGAAATGATGATCTTTTCTCATGATCATGGTTATGTTTATGTGTGTTCTTATAGAATTTATTTATTCATATTTAAGACAATGAACGTTTCCTTAACTTATTTTAATTATCAATTTTATTGGTTCTTATGTAGTATATATCATTAATGATTCCTTGGTTAATTGAAATAAAATCAGGCATTATTTAGAGTTTTCTGGATATCATATTATATCTTATACACACTCCATTCATATTCACCCTTGTTGATAGATTTTTTTTGTTTATTTGATGTAGGTAATGAAATGGTTTTTCATTTTTTATAGTTAAAATCCATATTTCCATTTGGGATTTGTGTATGTGGTGTATCAATCCTATATGAAATATTTTCTCAAATGTGTTAGATGTGATTATTGGTTTTCATTCTTCTGTTTCATTATTGGTTTTCATTAAATATTAATTTATTAAAAAAAATTTGTGGTATATTATAGTTTTTGATCGAATTGTTTTAATGTGAATTATTTGATATATACATGTATGATGTTTGGTTTTATATTTAGTGGGAAAATCACAACCATCAATATTATTCATCCTTTACTCTTTTTAGTAGCATTTATTGTTCTGAGAGAATAATTATTCCATTTGAAACTTCGAATCAGGTCATTGGAATTAGGTTCCAAGGAATTGTATTATGGAAAACCACATAGATGAAAAAAATTCATTAATCTAAGATTAATTATACATGTTCTAAATCATATTTTAATTTATATCATGGTTATCAATGCAGAGACACATTGAACATGTAATCTTTATAAAAAATTGGACATGTGAATCACATAATAAAACATTAGTTCATATGAAATATATTTTCATGTTCACATATATCATCTTCATTAATAATTCTTTTCAAATGGGGTGTTTCCTATAGGATTTTATTATAGAATTAGATAGCGATTTTGTATATGGATTTATATTTCAATTTCCTTTATTTTTCTATTTGAGCTACATAAGGATAAAAAATCCATTCAGTCAGAAAACACAAATTATTCGAAAAAATATATACATCTTCTATTATTTTGTTTAAATAATTGAAAATTGATGATTTTTTGTATACATGATATTTAATTTTTAGAAAACTATTTTTCTCTATCGATAACTAGGAAATAATTTTTTAACATTTTGATTCAAAAAAATTATTTATTTATAATGATTTTAGAGATTGTGTCAAACTAGAATCTATTTAGATTTTACCTTTTCCAATATAATAATAGGATTACTAATCACGAAATGTTTTTTCCCAAAATGTTTTGTTGGGATATAATAATTCATCCTTTTTCATTAAGAATTGGATTTTAATTTATAAATTATCATGAATGTCCCTCAAATTTATTCATAAAATTACATAATATCTATGTTCCTTACAAAAGAAATACTAGTCCACTAGGGATTAATTGATTGAAAAACTACATTATTCAGCCATATTTTTTGGATTATTCATGTTCCATTATAAATAATTGGATCAATTCCTTCATTTTATATTAATGAATCTTTTTTCAAATCCAATTGGTTGTTTTCATTGATATGTCATCACAAACTTCTTATAACCAACTAGCTTACTCATATACCCAGCATGAACATATAATGTGGAACATTATTAATAATACTCAATTTACCCATTTTGAGTCATAAAAAATGGTAACATTGAGGCTCATGAATAATTATTTAAACAATGATATCATATTAAAATATTTATTTACAGTTTTTGTTTGTTATTAATTTTAAAAAATCATTTGAAGACTTAGTTTTTTATTCCAGGGTCATCCATAAATCAAAAGTCCTACAATGAAATCATATTGATGTCTGATTCTTATGAAAAAATTGATTCATTATCTTTTTCCATATATCCCAATAACTCCCTCTCAATTTTAATATGTATATTAAATGAGATATAAATTTGAAATAATATTTCATAAATTCAAATAATTATAGTGAATTTAATGGATTGTTTTTTTGTAATTAATATTTTTCCGCAACTAACATATTCATTAATAATTAAAGATCAATATTACATTTAATTACTCAGGATATATGATCACCCAAATAATCATTGAAATGAAATTTATCCATTGGTCATTATTTAATTGATACGTATATCCACTAACAGAAGTTTTATATTTGTTCTATCATAAATAACTCAAATTGTTTTTTCTTATTTTGAGATATTTTTACCATATATGGATCTTTTTATTATTTATAATGTTATAAAATTTAGACAATACTAATATGATATCTTTAAATCATAATCTGCCACATTTTTAATCATTTTTATTCTATCATTTAATTACCTAAAACATTTTTTGGACAGGTCCCTCAAGTTTTGATATATTTTTTATAGAGAAATATTTTATCATGAGAAAATTAAAATTAATAATTTTATTAAATGATAAATTATATATTTAAATGTTTTAATTATGGAATATCTAAAATACATTAACTTATGACATTTTATGATACCCCAAAAACTATTTATAATGAATTCCTTACATTTTCAAAAACATAAACCCTATATATAACTACACTATATATTGTCAAGAACAATAAGTTCATGTATCATACAATATATATATTATAACATTTCATGTATAAAAATATATATTAATACACAACTATAATCTTAATATCTTCTACCACTAGGAAATTTTCTACATGACACATTATTCTTTTACATAACAATTTTGGTTTTTATTAAAATATTCATAAATAGTTCTTAAATCACATACTACTCTTATAAATTAATGAGAATTTCTAGGTACAAACATAAATGAGATGGAGAGTTAATATACATGTATGCGGTAACAGTAAAATCATCATAATAAAATATAATAATAGTATATATGTATAACACATAATAATAAAAGTTGATGATCCTAAATAATCCCATTGTTTTTCAGAAAAAAAATCGAATGATATCAAAATAATATGAATATCACAACAATTATAAAATTTTAATAATGTGTCTTGTGCATAATTCATGTTATAAAATACAAAAGTTGATGAAAAAGTCATAGAAATCATTACATATTATTTTATAATCACTACCTACACACCCTTTACTGAATATCATGAGAGATATGTATTACTTAATGAATTATGGGATTGGGTATTATAATTTTTGTATCACCACTATCATTGTAATATATCATACTTTTAGATGTGGAAACCCTCAGATGAATAATTTTCATTAATTGACATCGATAAAAATATTTTACTTTTTTTAATCAAGATAGATTATAATTTTAGTTGAGATTAATGAATATTGGAATTTAATTAATGAATAATATAATATAAGGTATAAATATTTGGCTCATAGTGAAAGAAAAATTCAATTATAGAGTGGGAAATATATTATTAAATTAATTCCCTTTAATAAAATTATATGAAATGAGAAATTCATAATTTATTGAAAATAAATCGATATAGTTTCCCAAAATCTAGGGAAGGGATCATATATTTTATGTCTATATTATTATATTTATTGGGAAAAAATGATAATAGAAATGAATGGGTAGATACATAAAATGGAATAATATATGTAATTTTTTCACTTTTGTACATTGTATGGTTTGATTTCAAATTTTTTTAAGGGTAATATTAATCATATATATCCTCTAATAAATAATAAGATTTATATAAAATATTATATTAATGGAGAGTAACAAAAACAATTGATGAAATATATAAAATATAGATAGGTGGATATTGAATGATAATAATAATAAAAAGAATGAATGAGAGGTTATGAGAGTCATCCGTTACATGAAATTATAAATGGCTAATGATACTCATAAAACCCTTTAAATAAATAAATTTAATAAATTTTGAAAAAAATTAATAATTTTTTAATTTATTTATATTTCTCACATTATATTTATTTAAAACATATATTTTTTTGACTTTTACCGCTCAGAAATGATAGATATAATTCTTATATATTGAATAATTATGATAATAGAAATAAAATATATTTCCATAGGTATTCTATAAACTATATAAGTGTCAATGTACATACATTCTAACATAAAAGCATTTCAAAATTTATTTTATTTATAATATTAACCAAAAATAAAAATGTTGATATGTTATTAAATTTTGATATGTTATATTAATTAGGTTTACTGACCATGATAAACCTATTTTGATACGATTAACTATACTGTGCTTTATATTGAGCATTATAAATCATTCACTTTAAATAGCATTAATTTACTAAAATTTAGTAATAAAAGTTATTTAAAATAAAAATGAATGGTTGAAATGGTTTCTTAATAACATCGTAGAAATATTCAATTTAAATTGATAATGAAGGGATAATCAAAAACTATAATTTCATTGGATTCATTATATGATATATAATAGAATACTATAGTATAATTATTTATTACAATTTGTAATGATTTTTTTACAAAATTTACAATCTGGACATAGATGAAATATATTTAAGAATTTGAGAAAATATTAATTGGGATTCATATATTGAATTTTAAGACAATACATTCAGTAAGACAATTATCACATAAAAATATGGATTTTTTAAGATAATTAGGCTTTATATAGTTTCATAATAAGGTTTTGGGATACATTACACTATATATTTGTTAATTAATGAATTTTGGAAGAATGTAGAACTATTTGATGGAGTGATGTGTCTTTCCATTTTAGGTGTGGTGTATTTAAATATAATATTTTATATATTATTTTTATACAATTGACTATTGGTTTCATTGATTTTTTAGACAATGTATAATAAATCATACATGTGAGGAAAAACAAAAAATATATTAGGTCATGGAATTTATAATTAATAACATAAATATCCTATGAAACAAAATACAACATTTTACTCTTCATTACTACTCCCCTATAAAAGAAAAAAATTATTATGTGTTGGAGGGATCAAGAAAATACTAGGAATCAGAGGACAATATTCTACGAAATTTTTTATTTTGATGAAATTGATTATATGAAGGAAAGTTGGGTCATCTTTTGAGGGAGAATATGGGGGTGTTACAGAGTTGGATGTTTTGATCGAATAACAACCAAAGATAATTTCATGTTGTACTTATTTTATATAGTTAAAAATGGAATCTATAAATGGACAGTGAGTAACCATTAGGTCGTCACATAATACCTCAATGAAAAAATAGGGGGACTCATGGTTTAGTCCATTTGGTGGCTGGTATCGGTGCAAATGGTATCCAATTGTCCCTTATTCTCTTATTAAAATGGTTTTTATGAAAATTTATTCATTGTTGGAACCAATTTATTTTTAGATGAATTAATATATGGAGATTTATATTAAACTAATTCCCTCATCTTCTTCATCTGTTAGGCCTCATGGTAAGGGGATATTTAAGTGAATTTTTATGTTGTGGAATGATGAAATTTATAACCTCATATTCCATTAACCCTCTAAACAATATATTCCAGTAATTATTGGAATTTTTTTTGTTATTTATGAATTATTCTACTAGATCATAGTGGAATAAAATTATAAAGAGTCTTATTTCACGTATGTATGTCATATGGTGTCTAGATATTATATTTAGACTCAATTGACCTCTATTTTGATGGTGGAATATTTTTTAGTGAATTTCATAATTATTTCATTTCTTCCATTTCCAATTAGATATAATTTGTGTTTTTTATAATGTGATTTTTTGGGGATATATGGGGCCTTCTATAGGTTTCTAGTGTAATATTTCAAGACAGTTATTGTAGATACATCTCCTTAGTTTGTATAATTATTTTATATAAATTATTTAAATTATAATTTAAATAATTAAATAAATTTTTATTATATAATTAATTGGGAGAGACGAGTGGACTAAAATTGGATTTCATGGTTGTTGTGATGTTTATAATGGGATTGAATAAGGATATATAATTCCATATTATGGGTTATATAGATTCCCACCTTTTATTATAAAATTAAAATATTGGGTAAAATATTTTACAATACATAGGATATTTTGGGGTTTTCTATCATTGAAATATAAAAAACATAACTATATAAAAAACATAAAAATTAACCTAATACAATTGAAATAATTATTCGTAGGTTTATATTAATTTATAATTACTATATCTCATATCACAGAGAAATACAAAAAAGAAATGGATGAGAATAAATCATATAAATGGAATAATCAATGGAGTTACACAACATGGGAAAAATAGGCATATCAATAAGGCATTATCCAATAATCGTAGGAGTACAATAATTGATAGTACATAAATCATAATATAGTTATGTGGATATGATATAAAAGTGATAGATTTATAATAATATCAACAAGGCTTATCGCTAGGTTTCTTAAATCCAAATTACTATGGTTATTCACCATGGTTTCATAAAAAATGTCATCTCTGGAGATTTTTTCCTTACCTAATGAATTATAGCACTATTAGGGGACTCCCTTTATATTAATAATTATTATGATCCACATAGATCAAAACAAATATCATTATAAATAACCCTAGGTTATTAGGGTAAGTTATTTATATAATATCATAATGTTAAAAAATTCTAAGTAACATGAAACATATAAAAACATTAACCAATAAGAAAAGAAAATTGGGATTAATACCTATAAATACCTGATCAATAAGTTATATTTTTATCTATATGAACACCCAAAAAAAGTTATTGGTTTGATTAATAATAATATTGTAAATTCTCATTCAAAAT
Organism: Viscum album; assembly: GCA_963277665.1. Taxonomy (NCBI): domain Eukaryota; kingdom Viridiplantae; phylum Streptophyta; class Magnoliopsida; order Santalales; family Viscaceae; genus Viscum; species Viscum album. Next base: position 1,149,530,249 of record OY728120.1, read on the forward strand.
ATAGAAATTCATTAAATGAATTTCGTAGCCATGCAATATGAATCAATGATTAAAGATAGATAATAATGATTGAAAATTGATGCCTCCCATTGATAAAACACCATTTCAGTTATAATGGTATAATTAAAGCTACAATAAAATAATGAATCATTGATATTAAGTAGGCTCAAGAAAAGAAGACACTTAAATTAAAAGGAATAAGTGGGGAATTCAAACACCTTGAATAGTTTCTTTATAATACCTGATAATGACACCTTGATACCTATATAAAACAATACATGTACTCATTGGGAGGTTAAATGTCCAGAAATTCATGTTTATGGTACTTGTATTTTATTATGGGGGTTTTAAGGTGGTAATTATTCTTGAGTATCGGTTACTGTAGGTGATTAAATTATGATTACTATTTATTTATGGCTAACCAAAATTGGGAGGCATTATTTCGAATGAATTTTAAACAAAATAATACTTTATAGGATTTTTGAGGTCTTTTAATAGATCAACCTACCATTTTAGTTGAAATTTTTAGATATTTTTTCTTTTACTATTTAACATAATCCCACTAAAATATTTTAATTATACAGTGGTAAACCAATATTTTTGCATAGTAACTTTTTTGTATATAATAATTAAATAAATCCTATTATTTAATTTGTAAATTCAACATAAAAATATTAAATCCATTTTTATTTGTTAAATATTCATAATTTATTAAAATAAAATAAAATTTGGTATGTGTATCACTCTTAAAAATATTTCTTTTCATAGGGTAAAACCATATATTTTAAAAATCTACATTTATATTTCTAAAAATATAACATTACGTACTATTTTATTCCATAAATATTTTTTTAATCATAAGGAATAATAATTTTTTAATATTTATCATATAATAATTATATCATATGTTTTTTATTATTTAATAAAAAATAGAATATTCAAATTTTTAATTAGAAATATTTATATTTAGAAAATTAACATAATATCCCTTGAGGCTGAAACTGATGTACTAAATCCAAAAAAATATATATTTTATAAAAAAATATATTTTTATTAATTTTAACTTTCTAAAAATACTTATTCAATAAAAATTAAAAAAAAATTATGATATACTATACTTTATAGCCTTTTTAAAAATTACATTGAACAAGATTTATTTGTAATGTTATATTAGTCTTTTTTTAGAAAACTCATTGAATTTTTTTTTCATAAAACACATATATATCTTATAAAAAATTATTTTAACTATAATTAATATATATATATTTATATAATATGTTCCAAAAAAATTATAAAATTACCAATAGTCAGTTTATTTTTCCAATAACAATAACTTCAACCAGCATCATTAATGATTAATGGTCAGAATGCCCAATTTCTATTTTCGAAACTATTCGCCCTGCATAATAGTGTTATTTTCCTATAAATAAAAAATAATTCTCTATTAATTCTTCACTACATCAAATTAAATGGTTTTTAAAAATCCTATAATAAGATTTATTGTTTTCGTAACATATTTTTTCATTTTTCTGATCTTTATGTTAAGGGAGATCATTTAGGGGATTTAGATCCTTATGTGTTATTGAATTAATTCATTAGTATTTCATGTGTATATTCTTTTAATTACCCTTGTTTTATTATTTTATATCTCTACAAGATAACAAATGTTATCTTGTTTTGTAAAATTTTTTATATATGATTCTATTAGAAAACAAAAAAAACAAAGTTATTGAGAGGAATGAAATCATTTGATTGAAGAATGATATTTTTTGAGGTTATTACACTCTTAACCATATTATAAATCTCACAATAAAATTTAATTTTACAGAAAAATATTAAAATATGTATGGATAAATCTACTTTATGGATTCCTCTATTTCCTAAGTATCCTCTTCAAATATGTGATTTCTCCACTCGACCTTTAAATGTATTGTTTTCATGTTCCACACCACTTTCTATCTTATCTCAAGAATCTAGATCGATTGATATTCAAATGAAAATCCATCTTCAACATTCAAATAATTAGTTTCATGTATTAGTCTAAGGTTAGAAATATAATTTCTCAGTAGCTACACATAGAAGAAAAAGTGTTAAATGGAACCATTCAACGGTAGTAATAATCGATATGACACCACTCCCACACATTTTAGAATATCAAATTTCATAATGAATCCTATTATTTTCTCCGATTATTTCTAAAATCATAACTTGTTAACATGGAGATACCTTGAGAAAAACATGATCCCCAATAGGGAACAATAATTATTTCTTTCATTTATAAGAATGAAATTCATTTCATCATCGAGCATATTTGATGTGTTTCTAAATATATGGAATCATTTGTTTTGTTTTCTACAAAATACATGGTCCCAATAGTTCCCCTTCACTAACATTATCCTAAAATGACGGTGTTTTGAAAATTATTCTATAGAGAGCTTCAAAGGCTTCCATTTGAATGATCTTATTGAAACTATTTTTATAGGAGAATTTATCATGTTAAAGATGATGATCCCAAATACTTAGGTAATCATGTGATCCATATCGTAACATATATTTAAATTTTTTTCTAGTCCTCTCATATTTTATCTCACATTATAGATATTAGGTTGTCATTAGTTTTACTTTGGTATTCAATTCCTTTTGAAGGATTCACCAGAATTTTAGAGTATGTATTGGATCGTTATTAGTCACAACTGACAGTGGTACTCTTAGGTGTCTAACAACTCCATTAATATAGAGGAGAAAAAATCACCCCTTAGATAAATAAACTATTATTGAAATAAAATGTTCTGACATTTTTAATATAAGAGTAATTTCCGATATATAATTTCCACCCATTGTTGTATTTTGATGTCCAGTGATAAAGTCCTTTATTATGTTATCTAATAACCTTATATGTACAGGTTGTGTTTATAATATCCCATTAAGATGTTTCTTCTCTGCCTTTTCGTATCATCACACCATGAAACTAATAATTTAATCAGCTATATTCCTATTCATATTACCCCTAAAATAATGATAATGAACTTTGATATACAACATTGATCTTTTAGGTTATAATGAGAATGTGGATCTATGAGATTTATCCATCATCCACTTCTATGTATCTAGAATAGATCTGATACAAACCATTGTGCCAAATTTCAGTACACATTCTACATCGATATTAAATTTATGAAACTTAAAATTTATCATAGCCTCTATATTTTTTTCATTATATTATTATTTACATGATCAAAATTTATATTCATTTCTAATGTCGTCTGAAAAACAATTTTAGAGTGTTTTGATAATTTCCCTTCTCTTATGATTCCAATATAAAAACATACTAAATCCTTAGTCTATGGATCTCATTCAATCATCATCATTGCAAGAACATTTGGATAATTACAACTCAATGAATCCATAAACTTTCTCTCTCTTCCATAATGATAATGAATTGAAAAATAATTGACTTTATGAATCTCCAACTATATTTTAAATCAAATGTTTTGTTTCATTCATTATTAATATATATTTTAAACATTTTTTGTCTATGTATATATATCCATTTTCCCAAAAATATTGTATTGTGACCTATACATTAAATACATATATTTTACATCAATATTGAAAATTAACCATTATAAAATATAAAAAATTCATGATAGGACTGTATATGTGTTTATTTTTGTCATACTGGGAAATAAAAACAACCCATTCATAAGGCATTTTCATAGTCTCCCACTCATTGCTTCATAACTAGAAGAATTTTTGAAATACCTCTATTTACACTATTGTTCACAACATTGGGAAAATAATCAGAAAAAAGGGTGACTTAATATGCTTATTAAGGTTAAACATTAGAGATATCAATAATATCTTAATCATAAAACATAAGTCCATTACATTTGAAATTCTTATTCTGCATATAAAATATCATTTTATCATGTTAGGGGATAAATAACATATAATTAATGAAAACAGTCATAAATTAAGAGATGAATTCTTTATTTATAACCATAATCATAGAAAATCATTTCAAATTTGTCAAGGATAATTTCTAATAGCATCATTGGGAACACACTCCATTACTGAATAGAGTTCAGTCCTCGTTCTAGCCATTTATAGCAGAACTGAGATCATTTCTGAATACTTCCATGTCAATCTAATGAGTTATTAATATTTACACAATGCATTAGAGGGAGATATAAATAACTACCTCTATCAATGAAATCATTATTATGTGGGCCACAAAAACATAAATCATTCCTAATAGAATTACACATGATAAAAAATGGTTTCTTAATGATAATTCCACATAACATAATCCATGTAAAATAGTTTGATTTCATAAATATAATTCCATAAAAAACATAACAAAACCATTAAAATAAAAGGTATAGTATAAATGATTCATAAAACTATTAAATAATTCTATCTTATAGGGATAATGTTTTTTATTTAACACTTGAAATTTATTCTGGAGGAAAATATACATTTTTCTTCAAAAAAGATAATTTTCTCAAAATGAAACCTAAATTTAAAAGATAATAATTTTATTGAAAATAACCTTGAAATATTTTAGAGGAATATTAATTGAAATATAGTTTTATGAAAACATAAAATCATGTCATCTCGTATAAGATAAATAAAATTATTATACTCTTAATTATATTGGATAAGTCCAAAAGTACCTAGTATCAAAAAATTAAAAATATTCCATTCATAATTTTTTTAAAAAGTTAAACAATGGGTAAAACGTAATTTAAATAATTTTATAATAATATAAATAATATTAGAAATTTACCAAACATGTACATGGATGATAAATATACCATGGTAAATAGTTATGTATAAACTATCTCATAGATTAGTGAAATTACAAAATTATCAATTACCTTTTCTCTGATATCCATTAAATATATCCAAAACACCTATATAATAATTTAAATAATTTCATTTACTTATAATAATACCACATTAAATTTTATGTTATCATATATAATAATATAATGATCTATTTGTTAATAAAATATCCTTATTACTCGTTATTCAGGTATAACCAACATCATTTTCTTATGCATGTTTTTTCAGATAAGTACCCATTCCTTTTATTATCTTATATTAATACCAATTAAACAATGTTATTAATATAATATATATAATATTTATTCATTCAATTAATTTATATAATCTTTCTTTATTTGTAGATCATTAATACTGAATCGCATCATATCCTGGAGATGTTTGGTCGTACGTACACATGATCGATTATATCATTCCCATAATTGTTTATCGGTATTGAAGTGGGTGGTTCTTAATATTTCATAATAAATATTATGTTATAGTAATAAAATATTTTTATTATTTCCATTACTATACCCATCCAAGTATGGTGTTGGATAATATCATATTACACCACGACATGGAGATGGTAAGTCATACAGACAAACAACTACTCATTTCATTTTTTGTAGGATGGATATTAGGTGAATAAGATTATTTAATAACCATAATAACATAACAATATGTAGGTGATACTATATTTATTACTAAATAATGTCGACAAAAAATTAATATGAAGTAGAAAAAATGAAGTTTGAAATAATCGGTATAGGAAATTACCTCTTTTTCAGTAGCCACCCTCTAGATCCCCACTTAAGGGAACTAAATTTGGTATTTGTATAATAAAAGAACCTATATAAGGTGACTAGGGAATTTAATAATTTAAATGGTTAGGGAATTGACAATTTATATGTATCACATTGATGTAATGATGTGAGGGAGGATGTTCCCTTTTATAATTGACGCGGGGGGAACTTTAGGAATATCAAAATACAGTAAAAGGTTATAAACAATCTGTCAATAAAAATACATAAAATATCTCATTAATTAGAATAAATAAATATATGAGGTTGATATATAATCATACAATTAATATTAGAAAAGTTTTTATTTATATTTATACATTACTAGTAGAATTGACCATAAGATAATCGATTTTAATTTTAACTATTGTAAAAAACTATTCATTGTTAATATAGTGTAATATTTACTAATTTGATGTCATTTATACCATAAATGTGTAATTTAGATAATTATATACAATATAATAATAATTATATTTTTTTAATTATATTTTATGATTTTTAAATAGTATAATAAAACATAATTTCGATAAACAGTCAATATTGTCAATTATAACACTATTCTATTATTTGATTTTTAATAATACCATGAAAATATTTTAACCTCAACGCAAATATTTTTTATATCCATATTTTATCAAGGTAATCTATAATATTTTTGGATATATTAATTTTCCCTTATTATATTTATTCATTAATATTTAACAACATTAATTGGGTATTTCCATTTGTAAAATAATTACTACATCTGTATTTTATAATTAAATATATATATATATATATATTTTTATAAAAATTAAAAAATACCATAATTAATATAATTCATCATCTTTCATATGAATATTTTTAGTCCCATATATCTAATTTTAAATAATATATTATAAAATATTATATGAAATAAAACATATATGAGACATCTTTAACATCACATTAAATAAAATATTATAAGTGTGATAATTTTTACTATGTGGAACTTAATGGTTAATAACTCAACCCTTATATTATTATTGTCTAAATATAATTTTCCAATTATATTTGTATAATTAATTTGAATTATAATAGTCATTAAAATTTTAATAAAATTTATTTTATTGCTTTTCCAACAATTAAATAATTTTTTCTTCATTAATATATATACCATTTGTGAAAATATTTAATTCCTAAAAATTAAAAATTAATTATAATTATAATTAAAAACTTATTAGATTTCATATTTGTTTTTAAAATTGAATTAATATTTGGTAAAATCTTATATTAATAATGATTTAGTTATTAAAATTTGCATGAGATATATTTAACATTAATTAAATAAATTAAATTAGATGTCGTATTCATATCCATGTTGATTACAAGGGATACCATTTCAATCCAATAACGATTTAGGTATAAACCAACTCATAAAATTTTATTAAATCAAGTATTAGGGAAATTTTATAATATTATCCTTATCCTTAATTACATGATTTACTATTTTACCGTATTAATATAAATTACTCATGTCACTACTCCTAATGAGAAATAATAAAATAATTTTATTCAAATAATTTAGATATACTGATTCCAAATATGGATTTTATTTTTCAAACTTCAAAAAACAGAAGCTTCATTAATTAATTTAAAATTATTCTTGTTGTCGGGATAAGAGATAAGGTTTTGAATGCTAAATCATTGCAAACTATTGAAATATTTTTACAAATGTTTTCAATGTAAATCTAATTCTATTGAACTAAATTATATTAAATTATAAATATATTATATTTACACATTAAAACCATTAAATAATAAAATTTTAGTATATAAATTGTTTAGATGATAATTTTTTTTCAATTAAAATTTTGTAAAGTTTTATTATTCATTAAAAAATAAAACATACCAGAAAAATATCAAAAAGTCATGAAATGTAAATTTTTATATCCTAATTCCAATGAAGAAGTTTAATTTGTTAAATTGAATATATAAAAGTGTAAAAACAGATATTTAAGGAAGATTTTCCATCAAAAGGTGAAAAATTTCCTTTTTGGAAAATTCTTCATTTATCTGAAAAATTGAATTTATTAAAAATATATTACAATAATAAACACCTTTAAGAGTGATTTCATTACTTTATAAACTCACATATTTTAATTTCAATAGTTTCTCAATAGAATTTTAATTTCAATAGTTTTTCAATATAATTTTAATACTCTGCATGCCTACCCTTATAATAACTTGGTTATAAGAAAACATAATGAAATGTTGTTTTTCACATAAACTCTATCATGCATAAAATTAATTATACAAAAATAATAAGAAATTGTGTGGAACAAAAGCATAGAATAGTTTGGTTTATAATTCATGATGATTCGTTGTTGTGTTTAGTGAAACCTTACCTTTGTGTATATTAAAAAAAGACACAAAAAAATTAAAAAAATCTATCTCATACAAATATCTCTGAGATATAGATAGTGTGTCAATATACATAGAAAACAAAATTACATATTCTAACTCCATGTCTTTGTTACTATAATTTATTTCAGGAGTCATTAGCTAATATGATGCCTAATAAATAACATTTTTTCATTTTTCATGAGTACACATTCATGCCCCATTAATGATAAATCACTAATATTTAAAATCATTCCCTTGTAGATTGTAATGATATAATATATTCACATAAAACCACTTAATTAGTTCTTGGAAAAATTCTTCACACACCTTCATCTGGATAACCATAATTCCATTTATAGTTAACTTATTTAGTTTATTATAAATCAATGAATTGTTTTTCACAATCATTATATAGTATCCTACTACACCGAGGATATTGTGATTATCATGTATATTTATAACAATTGGACACTCAAATATTGGGTTTTTTGTTATATCCATTAATATTTCTTCATGGGGCATGACGAGTCCTAATAATATGAATTTATTGTTACTAGAACTGACAAATTCTAAATTTAAAAATCAAATTATCCTTTCACATAGTTCAGTATATGAAATTTGAATTATTATTATATTATTTAAAAATATTGGAATATATCATAATATATTAAAATAAATTAACATAAGGAAAATATCAAGGTAGTCCTTAAAGACTCCATTCATCAATTCAATAAATATGGATGGATCATTATTCATGTTGAAGGGAATATAAAAATCTAATAATTCTCATATCTTCTTCATAAGTTATTTATTGGATATCTTCTTTATTTAAAATCTATTAATGATACCTAGACTGAAGATCAATCTGGGAATGGAATAGAGGTTCATAATGATGGATGAACAGATCATCAATCCTTGGAAGGGGATATTTTTTCATCCTTGTGACCCCATTATGTTCTTTGTAATAAAAATATAGTCACATTTATAAATACATTTTAATTTCCAAAATAACATGTACCCCAAAATGACACACATATAGATGTAGAAAACAATTCCCCAAGAGTTTTTTATATTACTTATTTATGTCCATTAATTACACTTATGAAATTTTATAGGGTTTCATAGATATTGGATGGTATAAAGATATGTATTCAATATAGTAATATACCTAACCATTTAAGGGTGGTCATAATAACTCTTCAGGAAATATATCAATGTTTTCCTAAATAATATATACATCTTATATGATTATTATTTTTCTTTCTTCTACATAACCATTCAATTCAGTAAAAGAGGCAATATGCGGTGGTTAATAGAAAGGATCATACTAGGAAATAAATCATTAGATGTTATTAAGAGGTTTTAAGATCTAAAAAAATGAAATATCTTTGATTATATAGTTTTACATGGAATTATAATTTGACAAACAATCCATCCCATTTATTATTTCATATTCCTCCATCATAATGATCACCATGTTTGTAGGGGGAGTATAGTCACCAAATCTAATCATAGAATATATATATGTCATTGACGAATGAGTATTTATTCTATGATTTATATCATAAAACATTATCACTAGAAATATATGGGTTAACAAGATGTTGTTTTAAATTTTTTATTCAATAAAATATTTCCTAGAACCAAAATCAATCATTTTACTTTTCTTTTTTCTAGTGTATAACGACTGTACCTGCCAAAATATCATTTGGATCTTATACTTCATCAATCATACCTTTGAAATCATTACCTTTCTCCCTTTTCCTTTTTTTATTTTATTGTGGTTTCCCTATCTTATATACTGATTTATTAATTGAATAATGAAATGTCCATGTTCCCTAGAATTCCCTAAATTAATAGCTTCTTGTTTACGGACCTTGTTTCCTTTCTCATTAATATTTAGATGTTGAGGATCTACATCTCCACAAACATAATAATATATATTTCCATCATATTTATGATTTTGGAACTTCATACATTCTTATAATAAATTATCAAATTCTTCCTCCATAATTTCATTCAAACAGGAATTTCTTATCATTATTATTCTAACTCCATTTATTTTTTTTCCATCCTTTTCAGTTTTTCATTCATTATATGAATTCACTAGGACAACTCCATACTCCATTTCAAATTTGATATCAAATTGCAGTATATATTATTTTCTTCCGAAATAATTGGTTTGATAATTATTTTTGTAGATGGGGTCTCACTCTACCAATGAATCTACCCATATTCTTATCTGAGTCGATATCAAAGCATAAATCATAATGTGAAGGACTTTTTTAGTATTATTATAATTACACGCTGATTTATTTTCTCATTCATTAAAATCTAGGAATTCCCACATAATTTTGGTATATAGGGTACAAACTATATAAATTTAGAAGAATGTGGTTGAAAACATCATATCCCATGGAATCCTCCTCATCCCATCACATGGTGTTCTCGATAATTTCCCTCCACTAATTTACATCTCCATATATGTGATATAATTTCATTTTAACATTCACATTTATAGAATATATATTACATAAAATAACATTTTTGTAGTATTGAACCATAATTTTTTAATTATTGTATCAGATCTTCCACTAAATATAGGGTTAATTGTTGGGTGAACGATTCAAGTTTTAGTTGTTCCTTACTTGGTGATATAGTATAGTTCACATAGATTCACTTTTTTTATTTTATTTATTTAATTAGTTAATCATCCCCTAGAATTTTGTCAACTCTATCTCCCTGATATCACTAAGGTCTTCCCCACTTTCATTATTGCGTCTTTTTTTGGAATGAGTATAATTTCCTAGATTTTTTTTCATTATGGAAAAAACATAAGTGACTATTTTGTTGTTATTTGGGAAACTAATAACTACAATTATATAGGAATTAAAAGTCAATCAATTTTTGTATATCATCATTCAAGGATAATATATATTAAAAATAATAATCATTTTATATTACGTATATATCCATCATAAAGGTATTAAAAGAATGTGTTTAACCAAATAATATCCCTTAGGTTTTTCATACCTTGTGTGAAGAAAGGCCCATTTTTATGCACTGGTTTGAGATTGTGTTAGTGTTAAGGCACTGGTTTTTGTTTTTTTACCCATAGGTACAAATAACCTCAATCCACATCCACATACTATTTCTAAACATGGATGTATTTTCATGGACTCCAATAACATTATACATCACCCAGTTGCAAGAATGTTTCCTATGATGATATTTATCCTTAAGGTTTTATTAATGTTTTCTAATCCAAATTTACAAAAATAAACAAAACATATGAATTTATCATCTCTAGAATCCCAAATTTTTATATCATATTCATTTAATTTTATAGTGATTCATTTAACAATTTATAGGATATTTTAGGGTTTAGTGTCTTATATATATGAAGATAAAAAATGTATAAAACCAAAAAAAATTATTCTTATACACATAAAAATAATCTTAAATTGTTCTTCCTAGGGTACATTTATCGCTTCTCATATCATAAGGAAATATATTAATGAAACGGGTGAGAATAATTCCAAAAAATGGAAAAATCAAATAAGATACATTGAATGTGAAAATGAGACATATTAATAAGGAATAATCATATGATCACAAGACATATCATAATATAAATAACATTAATCATGGATTAAGAATGTGGAAATTATATAATAATGATACATTTATTTTCATATCACCATGTATTATCACATAGTGTACGAAATCAAAACATGTAGGGTTATTTAGAAATGTATCCAAAAAAGTCCATATGTATATATTATTTTATTTCCAAATGAATTTGAGGACCATTAGGTTACACGATTCATTTAAAATAATTCATTTTATCCAAATAAATAATAATAGATAATTTTTTCAACAACCCTAGGAAAATAAGAAATAGGATTAATATAAAATAATTGAGTTGATAAAATATTTAAAACATGTAAAGTATTTAATTTTTACCCCACAATATTATAATGTGTGTATAATACGTGTAAATTAAGAATTATTAGATTACATTAAAATCATGGTGAATACACACTGAAAGATGGATAATCATGAGGTTATCCTCTAAACATCCATCCCCATTTCTCATAATAAATAAACAAATTAACATTCTCATACTATGTTGGCTACTCTCAGGTGAATCCATACTCTATTGAGAAACCCAAATCCAGTGTCGATAACCTTCAATGATGTGGTTGATAAGAGATCTCATATTCCTGAAGTTAATGATGTCACAGTGCCTGATCATCACATTGAAAATCAACACTTTCATCACCGTGGCCAACTAGTGATTTATTTCTCAAAAAAACGATGTAAACGATCCTGATTCTTATTTATGATTTGTTCTTGTTTTAAAAATTCCATTTTTTAGACAACTTCTAAAATATTAAAAAATTATTTTGAATCCATTATATTATTTGTTTTTAATCTATAAATTTTGAATTCATCGAATGGTGTTTTTCAACTTTCTTGTGACAGATATTATTATAGAAACTGGTTGAGGTGATCACATCGTTTTGGGGGATATTCTATGAGTTTTCTCAATTGGAACCTGTATTTCAATCCCATTTCTGAACTTCCCATTGTTCTGATTAGAAACGGCTACCCTTGTCGGCCATTGCACCTGTTTTAACAAGAACCCATTATTCCAATTTCCATACTCATTAAAAATCCTTTGAAGATGGATTTGGCAATGAGGAATCTTGAAAGACCATTAGTTTTTGAATATGTGTTGAAACTGATATCTCTATGAATCATCCTTCCCAAATTTTGATATAGAATGGTGAGTCTGGTTGTTTCTAGGATGTTATTTATGAAAGATTTCCTCATTATTGCTATTCTTTCCTTAATCCGGGGCATAATAAGAATGAGTGTCACTGGAAACCCACAAGTAATGTGGCCAGGATAGTTACATGGGGTGATAAATGAATGTTGAATCCAAGAATAGATGACAAAAATGTTAGTCAACTTACTAATTTTGTCCCTTATACTAATAGAGAGAATATTTTTTATGTTAATAATGAGATTATGTTCACCAGTATTCTGACTTCTCAACCAGTATGCCTTTAAATGGAAATTTTAGGATTTTTGGATTCCCTACCATATGTCACATGTTTCATAATCGTTCTTCTTTCCATTTGAAGGCATAGGAGAATCGACATTAATCAAATTACATATTATATAAGGATCAATTTAACTCATTTATTCTCCTGAATCCTGGATAGCAGTTGATGATCAACTTAATCAAATAGAGGAATACTTCCTCAAATCGAGTTCTAGGAATGTTAATAATCAAATAGTGGTCAGTGATGGTTACATTACCCCGATTCCTATAAAAATGAAGAAGCAATGAGACTATTCTCACCACAATAGAACAATAGATTCTAGATATCTTGAAGCCATTAAGAAAGAGACAACATAAATTTCTTCTAATGGTTGATCAATTGATTGAAATCTCTAGCTCAGATGAGAAATATAAAGAAGGGATACAATTCTCTCTATATATATAGATATGCCTATTTCAATGAGGAAGTAGTTGGAGAAGAAGTGGATTCTTGGAAGGATGAACATTATACAATCACATTAAAGAAATATAATGAAGGTATCATTTTTGATAAGAAATAACATGGAATTAAAAAAAACATGTTCATTAGGATGTTGGATTAACAAAAGAGAAACCTTGATTTCACCTTCAAATCTAAACCTTGGGATGTATTTTCCTATTTTTATGCTTCTCTATGTGATGGAATTTTAATATTTTAATGTTCGCAGGGAATTGTTTGGTGTCTGGTCAGTATTTTATTTTTTCTACTCAGCTTCTAGGTTTCTATTGTTTGGGGTTATCTAACTTTTTAGCCTAATTATATGAAGTTCCACCTTTTCTTTTCGGGGATGTTATGTGCTACATGTATTCTATTTTTGGATGCATTGTGTGATACTTGAGATGCCTATAAATTATGGGGTATATTTTACATGGAAGTCTATTGGTCTTATGTGGGAAGCTATTGCATAACGTTTATGTTAAATTTCTCATAATTAGCAGGTTATTTTTTGGTGGTGCTTCGTATTTCCCAATAAGAGGATTACATTGAGGTATTTTCTGTGATTCACAATGAAGATATGTTTTTCTTGATGATGTTTGGAATACCCTATGTTGTACATACTTTATAGAGGTCACGGATATGGCTCATTTCACCTATAGCTGTCAAGTATCCTGATTGTTGCAATGTAATATGTTGGATGTTTGCTAGTTTTGTGATGAATTTTCAATTATTATCTTTTGGGATATCGTGGTCTTGTTGCATACAAAGACATTTTTTCATTTTTTCTTCTTTGGATTATTTTTTTTCTTCTTGGTTTCCTGACTTGTACGCCACTTCATTCCCTGATGGTGTATGTTATTTAAAATTTGTGCTATCATAGATACTTTCACTACTAATAAATTTCATTGGGAAAGAATTGGGTGACCCATTCATGTCACAAAATTAATAATTAACACAATAAAAAAGAATTGGTTTTTTTATTCACAATACTAGAATATATTTTGTAAAATATTCAAATACAATAACAGATTTCAGAAGGATGATGATAAAAAACATTGATTACAGTAATTTAGAATGAGATAAAATGAAGGTATCCCATTAATTAGACCCCAGTTTTTCAATAATTGGAACATCCGAAGTTTATAAAAAGTAATAATATTTGACATCAACAATACTCAAGGAATTGTGATACCTGAATGAAATGGAAAACGAGGATAATTTTTTATATTGACTATTTACATACTAAAACACAAGGATGACATAGTGAGACCCTCTTAGAACTATTTATGGAAACATTATGATATTAAAACGAAAAAATGTTCATGTATAGATGATTTGGAGTGGATAGTGGGGACATGAAAGGTCTATTTTTACTTTATGAGGGGTGTCTTTATGTGATTTGACAATGATTATTATAGAAATACTTGGGTGGTATTATTTCAAATTATTTCAGTTGAAAATTAATTTTGACATGGATTTATAAATTCATACAATACATTAAACTTCAAATAATTAATATAGTTATATGTTTGGTTATGATTTACAATTTAAAAATAAACAAAAAAAAATTACTTATACATTGTATTTTTTTACTGTTATATGTTTTTGTTATAAACTAAAATTAATCATATTAAATAATTTTGGAAATATAATTCTAAATTTTCATTCCAGTTTTCCTTATTGAAGTTATAAAATAGATAATAATCAATTATGATATGATAAATATATAACCCATGAAAATATTGTTTTGAAGAGATAAAATCATTAAATTAAAAATGCAAACCTTGTGTTTCTAAATGTAACAAATTATGTACTATGTTGAAGCATAAATATTTTATTGGATATGAATAAGGATTCATATATTATAAATCATAATAATATCATAAAGACATCATATATCTTTTTTTATTTCATAAAAAATAACACAATAATTATTTATAAAAAAAACATCAACTTATTTAAAAAAATCCATAAATTCTAGAAAAAGTAATTTTTATATATTGAATCAAAATATGATATTTTTTTTATAAAAACAATTAACTAGAAATATAATATAATCATTTAATATAATAATGATTCATTGAATAGTAATAGTAATTTGTTATATAATAAACTATCTGGTCATTATTAAAATTACTCAGGACTTGAATGATTTTTATTATCATATAAAGGTGTTTAATAATATTACTCAATTAATGTAGTTTTTTTAAAATGCTATATTTTTTTTCAAAAAGTAATTATAAAAGATTATTTATATTTATATTATTTCCAAATAAAAATTATTAAATAATACTAACATTCACTCTTTTGTTCCATTAATAATAATGACCGATCATCTTTGTGATTAATCATCTCAATGACTATCAACCAAATTATTCTTAAGATCCCCATTATTAACAATCACAAATCCCCCAAAATACACCATTATTATTTCTTAATATCTCACTAAATTTTCTAGAAAATTTATTACCAATCCATTAATTTTGTCTAATATTTTTCAAACACTTATTTATTCTTTTTACAATCAGTACGATAGAGGTGGTCTTTTTGGGAGATTTCACACCTATGTGGTTCATTTTAATGAAATTATTATTATTCAATGTGTATATTCCTTTAATATTCCTTCATATTTATCACATATCCATAAATGATTATTAATAGTTTTAATAAATATAATATTCATTTCAATTTACTTCAATTAGATAAAAATTATTGAGGGGAAATAATTCTGTTTTTACATGAGGAAACATTTCAAGGTCGTTATATGTCACCTCAATATTATGGTAGGTTGTCCTGTTTATATTAATCCAAATACATGGTATTATGTGTTATGGTGTTCGATTTTATGGATGCTTGAGTATTGGTGACTTGATCTGTAACCAAGGGGTTTCTAAATAATAATTTTTACCAAACGTTTTTTATAAAAATAATCGATAGTGAACACTATGTTGGAAAATTTAGGATGTCTTGAAAAAATCATCAAAAATGGTAATGGGTACTAGTTATGTATGAATAAACCCATATATATATATATAATAATTAAAAAATATGTTCATTGATAACAATTTATTAATTAATTCTTTTTTTCTGGTCATGGTGGATTTGAATATTCATTTGTTCTGTGAGTAGATTTTTTTTTCATGAGAATATATTTAAACATTCCTTTGGTCAATGGGAGTTCTAGTTGCAGTAGGGATTTTTCAAAAGGATATAGGGGTGTGTGGGAGGTAGAGTGTAACCCCTTTTTTGACACAAATAATTTTATTGACCGATTTTATGGCCCAATATACTGTTGGTATAATGTCATTATATTTGTATTGTAATAATGGAATATTAAATTTCATTTATTTATTATATAAATAATTTTTAAATGATTCTGATAAATATTAACTATATAAACATATGTGGAACATCTTCCCAATGATATTTAATACCATTTAATTAACATTATCTTATTTTAGTTATGATATATTGGATGTAATTTTTTATAAATTTAAATAAATTAGTTATATTGTAATTATCCTAATTTAAAATAAAGTGTTTCATTAAAAGAATAATATTTAATTGAATAAAAATAATTGTCGTGATGATGATAAATACTATATTCATAGATGAGATCATTCTATAATGAATATATGGAATGAATCATCAGTGATGAAATGATGGCCATGATTTTAAATAGAGTTTACTATCATCAATTTTCATTTGAATAATTTAATTATACTAATTATATTACCCTTTTGGATTAACATTCAGTGTGTTTTATATAGAATTGGGGCAAGTTGATTTTAATGATATTTTTAATTGGTGACTAAAAATTATAACCACTGACTAGATTGAGATGGATTCAAAAAATTATATCTATATATTACACTCATTTACATGTTTTTATTGGTTAATGATATTGATAATATATATTTACTGATTCTAATATAAGACAACAACATTGGATTAGATTTATGATGTTCCACTACACTATTTACACACTACCACTCCCACCATTTAGCTAGATTTTATGTGGAGTAAAATGAACCATGTGACACACAATTATACCAACATCATTGTGATTGTAGAAAAAACATATTCACCTACAATAGTAGTATGATATTGCAATATAATTATATTATTTTATTACTTAATTGTTAGGGGGGAAATTTATTATAAAAAATTATAGAATATATTTGGAATTGTCGAATGAAAAAATTTTCATAGAACCATTATAGATTATTATTATTTCGAAGATAAAATATTCTATTATATTATACAATCAAAATGTAGGGTAAATGTTATCAAACATTATTGATATATTGTGGATATAAGGTTTTATTTTTTTCTAAGGTATCAAATCTTATAAGAGGGATACCACAATGAGCTATGAGAGAATAAGTACATTATTGTTGGCAATATACTTCATGGTCCCATTCATATTTTTATATTTATTCATGAATGAACTTTTATATATATTCTATAAACTATAACATGTTATGTTATTTTATGGATGTGTGGAATTTGAATGACTGGTATCATATAATGTTTTTCAAAAATATTATGATTATTAACGAAATAATTTTGATTTATTTATATATATAATATTAATTTATGTTCCATATACTATTATTTTTAATTCATCTTATAATATAGTATTTAGATTTATATATTGTGTATTAATTACTCCCTCTCATGTTTACAATAACTCATTTACCATATTTAATATAGGTTGAGTTTGAGAACATTATATGTTTTTGGGGGAATGCATACATTAGTGGTTATATATTGTATTTTCTTCATAGGAAAAATTAATATAGTTATATATTTTATTTTTATATTTTCTAGAATGGATAAATTATTTTTTGTGGTTATTAGGATTTTACATTTTTTCATGACAAAAATTTAATTTTTCATACTGTTATATTAAATAAAATTTAAATTTTACCTAAATGACATTATTTTAGTTGTAAAACAATTGTTCACAGCAAATTAAAATTTCCATATTTGTGTAAATATATCAGAGTAGGTCACTATATGTGATCATAGATGAGGTGGGTATTGCGATGTCACTTATAGATAAGTTGGAACATGATATATTTTTATTATTTCATATAATTTATATTATATTTTTAACTTGATGATGATTGGATAATATTAGATAAATAAATAATTTAGAAGAAAGTAACTTTTTTATTTACTATGTGGGTATAAAAATGGATCCAATTATCAACATATTATTATGTAATACACTCATTGAATATAAATGAATAATAATATCTAGTATTTATTTTTTTTATATATAAGGGTTAAAATAATAAATTATATACATTGAATTATTATTATTTTAGGTGAAATGAATATGGGATGATAATTTTCATGGGGATGTTATAAATTAAATATCATTTACAATGGGTTTGAAATTGTTTACATTTTGAAACCATTATATTTTAAAGCCCCTACTTTTCAATAATGAATAATGAGATTAATTAAAGATTATTCTGAGTATACACATTAGGATTTGGTTGCATGGGTGGAAGAGGACATAAATATGACTCAAGACTACAGAGATGAAGTGAAGAGATGATATATTGGGATGGAATGAGTACATTATATTAAAAAGAAATAGAATATGGATAAGACAATTATGTTTCCTAAAATAAACATACTAATATGAGAAAAATTTCATTGATGAGAATGAATATTATAAAATACTCACTTAATTATTGTGACATATAAACCATATAATCCATTTTGGATATTCTTTTTTTCTTGTTGAGAAATGTAAATGACAAATAGATATTACTTTTAACATGTTACAATATCCATCATAGAATAATTTGAGTTTGTTAACTTATTCTATTTTTAGATTTATCTTTGAAATATTTTCCTTTTATCTATAAATATTGCGATGATACAAATTTTTCATGGGTGGATTTATTCACTCCCTTATTTCAAGAGAGAATATAGTGACCTTTTAAACTAATAGATATCATAATCCTTTCATAGTTTGGAATGAAAATTATACTATTCCAAATTTTATTCTATATTCTTGTGAATTTTTTAATATTATCCAAATATAAAAAATGTATTATGTAATGAGAATGTGAAACAAGATATATTACCATAAAAATATATCACGAGTATTGTTTAAAAATAGAACTATATACATACTCTAATGTTAATGGGAGTGTAGTAGTATATGAGAGTCTACAAGAACGCTATGAGATATTTATAGTTATTATAAGAGAGATTTTTGTATTATAGGTGGATATTTATATATTCATACTAATGATATATTTTATTCTTATATATGACAGTCATGATGTAAATAGGTTTTCGGTTTAGAGTCTCATTCTAATCCCAATTATATTCTATTTTAGGCATTAAGAGTATATAATACAAATCCACCATAAGAAAGAGTAATGATTTAGGGGTTATATACAAATAAGGGGTGAGGGTAAATGGGATAAGTGAATATAGAATTGTGTTTTAATCATAGTATAATATTTTTTAAAATATATCAATAATTTGAGAGATTCAATAGTTTTTGACCTAATATCAGATGATGAGAAAAGACAAATAAAAAGGCAGTGCTAGAGATTCCTTTCACTATATTAACCCAACATAGTGATGTTTAAATCATCAAAGTGGTTTCCAAGAATGTGTTCTTATAAATGGATGTGAAAGGATAATGTGGGATCGTATAGTCTTATAGATATGATCATATAATGTTATCCTTGGAATTAATAGGATAGCATATTATAGATATTGAGTGGGTTTTTACATATATATATATCTGTGTGTGTGTGTGTGTATTATTTGAGATCAAATTGAATACTCCAATATTGGAGTCCTTTAATTGAGGTGATATGTCATTGGAGGTATTATATATACACAAAGGTGAATTATGATATATTTTTTTGTATTGATACATGTCCCCAAGTTTTTATAGTAACTATGAGAGAATATAATGATGTTTTTGATAATAATGTATTTAATTAACCAAAACATTGGGCAATATATTTCGACATTGATAGATTTCTATGAGTAGTTACTACTTCAATCCCATAATATTATATATAAATACTTTAGATTCTTTAATAAATGGTGCTTATTGTTGATTTTATCAAAAGGTGTTTTATTTAACTTCATGTTACACCATGTGGCGATCTTATCTTATTTCTGAAAATGATTGATAAACATTTATGAATTTTCACTAATTATCAATGATTGAATCAAAAGAACATAAATAATAAGTACATATTTTCTCATTTCAATTAGTAACATGAATGAGTAAGGGTATATAAATTTTTCTATAAAATGTATCATAGTTCAGTATGTCATCAATAATAGGTTTATAGTGAGTATATTCATAATAAAACATTATATAACGATATGGGATGTATTAGTGTATCTTAATGTCATTTAGGGTGATAAATGACATAAAATTCTTTATAGGTTTTAATAACCATGTAGAAAAACATTATATTCAGTGTTTTTATGTTGTATTCATTGATGACATATTTATTTACGCTTGAGATAAGGTTAAGAAATATGATCTCATGAGAGAATTGATGGAGACTCATATAGAATATCTTCTATATTAGATAATTTTAAATAATAAATTTTGTTTTTTATTAATTCATTTGATGGTTCACAGAATAATAAATGAAAGTGTTTATTCAACTAAAAAATGTGGATACCACTTTTTTCCTGACCCACCCATAGAAGGAACCTATAAAATTCTGGTATTTCATACAAGAGTGATCCCTGCATCCATCATCCAATTGACCCAATGTTCTTGACAAACACTGAATGTATAAACATGAAAATTTGATGCACTATCCCGATAAATCTCATAAAAAAAAAAGAAACCCCCAAATACATAACATATGTTATTATAATAAATAATCCAAAATATACCATAATTCATGATATGTTAGAGAAATTAAATTCATCAAAAAAATACCATGTATGAAATCAGGGATACAATAACCCAAAGCCTTCAAGACCAAAATAGAAACACCCCTCCTAATCTCTATATCCCACTAAAATTCCTTATTGATATATTGTATATAAATAGTTTGATAATAACTTATATACTCAGTAAGATCATACACAACACCACTCATGAAAAAGGGGATGGATAATCTAATAATTCCAATGAATAAGTAATTAGATTAATACAAACCAAGTAGAACAACTACCAGTAAAACACAGCATGGATCACTCCCCATGTGAGGCACAAAACATATTAAATTAAAATCAATAAATATAATTAATGATTCTAATAACCACTTCTCAATTGGTTTCCCTCTCTCACTCCCCAATGTAAAATCATATATTATCATCCATCCCATATCCACTAGTGTCATATCGATCTGAGACTCATTTTTTTAATGCACCATTAACATGACAGACATCGACCATGTACCAATCTCACTGCATCAAGGGCCCCTCCCAGATATATAAATTGTCCACAAATGAATTTTTATAAATCACCCACAACTAAATGTAATCATACAACAACCAACTGAATATATAAATACTACCACCAACTGAATTTATACATATCATCAGGCAATAAATCTAGTAATGTCACCACAAAACAATTTATACATATTTCCCCAAATATACATATCACTACCAATAGAATATATACATATCACCACCAATTGAAAATTACTAAATATGGTGGTTAGGTGGGAAATTGGTTGTAGTAAGAAATACACACTCACCAATCAATATATTTGTTAAAACACCCAGCACCCAAACCATCGTTCATCGGTATAAATACATGACCTTGGTGGGGTGAATATAGAAATAATTAGAAAATAAAAATTATGACATAAACACAAAAACCCACACTACATGGTCACACTAAACATTGAATACAAAAACCAACAAAAAATAATCATTGTCACATATATTAATTCATGTAATGTGTATAATGAAACAAATTCAAAATGATCGTACAAAATATTTTCAAAACCCATAAAAAATTTGCATTTCATCCAACCATTTCTATCTTCATTATTAATTGATAACTGACAACAAAAAGTCTATTGTGTCCTTGAATTTATATATTCAATTTCATATTATAAAATACCCCACATTCCACTGAATTTTAAAAATTTGATAATTTTATTCCAATATATTATATTATTATTTATTTTGTTCTCCATAAATTACATTATTTATATTATTTTAAATTTATCAGAATTATTCACACAATTTTTTTTTCTAATACACTATAAAAATGAATCGATATATATTTTACATCAAACTATCATGAATCTATACCACATTCCCCCCATTTTCAACAAATAGTAAATAATTCTAACATACCAATATTATGAAAACAAACAAGAATAAGAAATAAAACACTATATCAATCCAAATCTAAAGCATACCCCATGTATTGTGTTCATGGATAATGGAGACATTATCCAATTTTCATCCCATTTTCAGTCAAATTAAACATTTCCATTATTATTCGATTATAAATATATGTAAAATGGATCTCACTAACTCGATATAAATAAAAATACTCATATATTACATTTAAAATAAATGTCTCTACGTAGAAATAAAAACAAAAATATCATCAACAGAAATAAAAAATGTAAATCATGTATAACACATTAAAAACACAAAAATACAATTAAATTTGTTTATTTTTTACTTAATCATTATATTAAGTACACTATCTTGAGTCACATATTTTAAAAAAGTAAAACCTATATTATTACCATATAATTTATTTGGGGTCTAAATCCCCTAACCTTATTCAAATTTTCACATAATCATCACACAAGAATTACATAAGGCATGATCATCCACCACCATAATCGAAGGAAATGTCTATTTAACATAAAAAACAAGATCAAAACACTCCCTATTGAAACACTAAATCATATGAATCCCATGATGTTGAAAAATAAAAAAATATCATGGTAAAGAGAGATAAGATGAAAAGTTGTTCCTTT
The DNA here is from genome assembly GCA_963277665.1 of Viscum album. Taxonomy (NCBI): domain Eukaryota; kingdom Viridiplantae; phylum Streptophyta; class Magnoliopsida; order Santalales; family Viscaceae; genus Viscum; species Viscum album. Next base: position 1,149,553,775 of record OY728120.1, read on the forward strand.
ATCAATGTGTGATTGATCATCACAAAATAATGATTTTAAACATATATTATAATGAGTTAGAGGTCATGAAGGGGAATAATTTAATTATGTATTTTATGCAGTTTATTAGTAATAGAATTAGGCAATACAAAACACCCTTTTGTAGTGTAATCCCTAATGGATTCCTCTATAGTATGGTGACCTTCCACCACACTATGGTGAATCTAGTATACATGGGATTCATAATTCTAAAAATTTGAATGTAATACCATTAAAACATCATGAAAATATTAAAAACTACATAAAATTGTTTTATAAACCCCAAAACCATACTCCAAGACATTATAGTGGCCTTTTTATCTATACGAATGGCCATCATAGACCTCACTATGACACAAGGGGTATTCCTTCACTTTTTTAGGTTATTCATAAAATTACCATATCAAAATGGGTAAAAATATATATCAAACCATAATAGTTACTCAATATTGTTTTTCCCAAACAATGATCCGCCATGCCAAATCCCCATAGAATTTTAATGGTGCTCTACCCCATGGAAAAATTATTGAAAACCCCCATTTCATTGTGGGAAATTAAAACCTCCCCATTATTCATTGGTGAATTATCCAAATTAATTGGCCACCACCACAAATTATTTATGAATATTACTCCCCATGATTCACCAATAATAATTTAACAGACTTAGTTCCCCAATACACAACCATGAAGTACCCTACATGGCCTGTAAGGTTATCAAAATTATAGAAAAACTACAACTATAGGGATTCAAAAACCCATTATGTTCCAAAAAACCTTAAATATGGAGACTAAAAATAAAAACAACAAAATTCCTACTCTATACGCGCAAAAGGAAAAAAATATAGTATTCACCATGAGAATCACTATGATAATCACCACGGTTTGATGTTCCTCGATATAGAAAAACCACTCCCCATTCCACTAAGAGAAACTAAACTCCACCACGACACCAATATATCACAAAGTAATAGGATGTAGAGTTAGGTACCATTATAGTATTTGATGGGGTCTTTACTGGGTTTCATTTTTTTGGATATTCTTATTCATATATTTTTATTATACTATATTTATCCCATGTTTTTTGAGGATAGATACTCCTTTGATAATTCTGATAAATTCATGGAAAAACATTATAAGAATTGAACATTATTGATCAACCATTGATTTTATAAATGAGAAGATAACTAGTAAAAATATCATTATCATTAAAATTGTTTATATATTACATGAGGTATATTTAAATGATTCGTCTTCAGTCCATATATGTGTACGGGTTTATAATTATATGTTTATTACTTAAGGATTGTGGTAGTAGTAGACTAATGAATAGAACTACACCATTCATGATTTGGAGGTAGTGGTAGTGGTTTTTACACTAATTTCATAGAGATATAACTATCACGATGATTTATTAGAGACATTATTTAACAAAATTATCAATATATATATATATTATCGTAGAGAAACGTGAATTTATAAAAAGTATGATGGGTAAACTTTCAAAAATATTGCAATTTGGTGATATCATATAATTCATCTGTGGGTGCATCTATGGGGGATGTTATAATTATAAAGACATAAAAAAGTGATAGTTCTATATGATTTATATGGATTGAAATATATGGAGTAATATGTTATCATATATCTAAATATTTAATATGTTGATAGGGGAAGGTGATTATTTGAGTTGGTGATTACCTTTATACATGTTCAGAATGTTTTGAATTATTTTTATGAAAACATTGAGTGGGATGCTTGAAATGACCTTCTATTCCATGGGGAGACAAACGAAGGTTTCATTTAAGGTAGTGAGAACAAACATTTGATTGACTTGGTATGACAACCCTTCTTTTATTACAAACATAAACATGATTTATTACAAAAAAATTCACTTGATACGACAAATAAGATCTAGAGGTTTAGTTTCTTTGGGGAATAGTATCATTACCTAAAAACATAAAACATGAAATACAATATCTTTATTGAAAACATCCTTTAGATGAACACTACATTCATTCGTACTTATCATTGCATGGGATAACATAAGGACATGTATAAGAAAAGGGTGAGCTATAAATCCCAGTAAGGGAGTACACATGGAATAACATTAGGAGTACAATACATGTTAGACAATAGGCATGTCAATATATCATTAGAGAAACATGAACATAAAGGCATGATAAAGCGTGATAATCATAACATGGAAATGTGGCAATAACACTTAACATGGAATTATCATGAGCCAAGGCTCATTGCACATAGAGCATGAGTAAATCCTCATTGCACATAAAGCATGATTAAACCCTCATTGCACTTGAATTAGCATGATTCAACACTCATTGCACATGACGTATCATGATACTATACTTTACCCAATGAATTGGAGTGCTATAAGGGCGCACCCTTCTTAAACATTTTCATTCATGCATAAGTGTGCCACATGGATCATAAAACATGGATTCATAAAACATAATCATTTATTCAATGATGATGGAATGTGGAATTCATACATGAAACATTATAATCAATAAGTAAATTTTCATAAAGGTGAATACCATTGATGAAGAAATGGGCATGGTATTCACTAAACAATGTCATGGCTTAGAAAATCAGTGTGATTTCAGTAGCGTAACAGCTTGACATAAGAATTCATAAAAAAGGATGATGAGAGATAAATGGGTTGCTCATCATATTTACATGTAATGGAAAGTAATTAGGTCATATAGATACATTTCCCATCAATTTTAATGGAATTTAGATTTGTGATACAAAAGTATTGCTTGAATGTAAATGAGGAGAGAGAAGTTCCTTTCGGAATTTCGTCATAGTAACAGGTGTACATGGGAGGCATTTAATGGGACAGAAAGGGGTCTCCCATCATTCAAAAAATAAGAGGGAAGTATGGTGGAGGTTTGAAATCATACCCCAACATTCATAATTTAAATTAAAAATTCAATACAACTTAATGAAAATTGACAAAAGAGAAAGGAAGAAAAAACCCTTACTTGGAAGTGTGCTTCCAAAGGCTTGAGAGAGGATTGAGAGGGAATTATTGGGAGCTTGGGGAACCTTGGGAGGATTATAGAGAGAGTAGGGCAGAGGATGGATGAACTCTAAGGGTTTTGAGTGAGGAGGAAGTGGGATCTTGGGTGGGTTTATATAGGAAAGGTGAGGGTATTCTTTATTATTTAGGTTTGGGACCCCTTATATTAAATTAATCCAAACCACAAACCAGACCATGGTTTTTGCCCATGGTTTTTGGAAAAGGGAAGAGGAAAACAAAATTTTATAAGGCCAAAGTCCAAACTTCTTAAAATAATAGGGTCGCTTATGTGGAGGTGAGTCACACTCCCATGGAAATTAATTTAAAAAGACAAGGTGTTTAATAAGTCTTGATGGGTCCATTAATGCTTTGAAAAGTAAGTCAAACAAACCCAAAATCACATTATTTTAATGGTAAAACACATATTGGACGAACATAAAGCTTATAGATTTTTATTAAATCACTATTGGGTCATTATGATGTCATAAAACACATTATATATTTAAACGGTATTTAATTTTTACCCAAAAATTTGACGGTCTCAGAAAATTATGAAAAATTCACCATTGGATAATTTTGACATCCTGATTCTAGAAATAACATTTATTTTATCTAAATAATTTTCTAAATATGTTAATTTTCACTTTTAAAATAAAAACCAACATTTATCAAAAATTCACAGGTTTTGACAAAAATGGCATTCAAATCTTAATAAAAATTACAATTGCATTCATAAAATTATAAGAACATTTATATATAATAAAAAATTAATTTGATAATAAAAATAATATTTTATTAAAATATTATTTAATTCAAAAATCCATTAAGTTAATAAAATTTATTTCTTAATTAAATAATAATTAAAAACACTATTTTTACTTTAAAAACTATTTACAATGTCTCAAAAATGACAAGGAGTTATATTCATTATTATATACAAAAATAATATACATGAACATAGTACTAGAGACTCATCACATAACCCCTTAAAACAGCCGCATAAGACCTAAGGGTAAGGTGTGCGATGGTGAGAGACTTTTGGGGTGGCTCGGATAACATCTCTCGAGTGGTAAACTATATCAACTTCCACTTTTCAAGTAGATGGTCTCATTTGAGCTTGACATGATGAAGCTCCTCTTGGACTTGGTCAAGATCAAAGCTCTAGGATGCTACCTCTTTTCCGACCTCTGACAAATTGGCTTCGTATGGAGCAATTCTACTGGATGAGGCCATCGATTCTTTTGTATAAGTAAATTTGGATTTGTTAAAGCCCTATATTTATACTAATCATGTGATTACAGTTCAATGGCTATATTAGCAACGATCAAAATTCGAGAAAAAAACCAAAGAAGATGACATTTTATATAAACATAAACAGACATTTAATTATATCAAGAGGGATTTACATTATTGAAACTTTGGGTCATTAAAATATTCCCCCCTTAAGAAATTTCTCTCTCAAAAGTTTCCTTTTCCCACACTAAAACAGATGTGGATGACTCAGCATCATCATTTCCTCTGATTCCCAAGTCGCTTCTTCAAACATTTGGTTTCTCCACAACACCTTGATGAGGGGAATTGTCTTATTTCGTAGAACTTTTTATCTACGATCTAAGATCTTCACTGGTTGCTCCTCATAAGAAAGGTCATCTTCTAATTGTACCACCTCAGAAGAGAGTACATGTGAAGGGTCTGGTATGTACTTCCTTAAGAGGGATACATGAAAGACATGATGTACTTTGGCCATGGTAGGTGGAAGTGCTAGTCAATATTCCACAACCCCAAAACGATCAATAATCTTGAAGGGTCCGATGTACCTTGGAATTAACTTCCCTTTCTTTCCAATCCTCATGACCTTCATCCACAGAGATATGCGTAGAAAAACCATGTCTCCAAATTTAAACTCAATTTCTCATCGATGGTTATCTACATAACTCTTTTGTCGACTCTAGGCTACCTTGATATGCTGTTGAATGGTTTTCACCTTCTCCACCATTTCCTCGACCATTTCTAGTCCAAGCATCTTACATTCACCGACCTCATCCCAACATGACAATGTTCTGCACCTTTTCCCATATAGGACTTCATATGGTGCCATTTGGAAACTCGAGTGGAAACTATTATTATAAGAGAACTCAACCAGAGGAAGATGTTGATCCCATCCTCCTTTAATGTCCATTGAGCATGCTCTCAACATGTCCTCAGGTTTTTGGATAGTCCGCTCGGATTGGCCCTTAATTTGAGGATGATAGGACGTACTGAAGTTCAGTTCAGTATTCAGAGCGTGTTGAGGACTCTTCCAAAACTTAGAGGTGAATCTTGGATCTCGGTCAGACACAATTGATAGTGGCACTCAATGTAGCCTTACCACTTCCCTGATATAAAACCGTGCATGTTGATCCAATGGGAAATCTTCCAGAATAGCAATGAAGTATGCAGTATTTGTAAGACGATCCACAACAACCCAGATTGCATTATTGCATTTGGATTTCCTTGGAAGTCCGGTGACAAAGTCCATGGTGATGTTCTCCCATTTCCATTCAGGTATGGGAAATGGTTGCATCATCCCCTTAGACTTCTGCCTCTCTGCCTTCAGTTTCTGACACACCACGAACTTTGATGTATATTCAGTGATCTCCTTCTTCATATTATCCCACCAAATGTTTTCTCAGAGATCTTGATACATATTTGTGCTCCCTAGTTGAATAGAGAAATTGGAACTATGTCCATCATCCAAAAGTTCCTTCTTCATCTCCGGAATTGATGGAACCCATAGTATTTTCCCAAACCACACAATTCATTCTTCATTAACATTAAACTCTGAGAATTTCCCTTTTTTGATAGATTCCAATTTTTCCTAAATTCTCATATCATCCTTTTTAGCATCCTTTAACCCTTCCCAATGATATGGTTGAGCAATCATTTGTGAAAGGATTTATGATGGTCCCTTCTTTATTATTCTCATGTCCATCTTCATCAAGTCTAAGAAGATTAGATCCTTCTCAATTATCATCATTGATAGAATCGCTAGGTCCTTTCTACTTAAGGCATCTTCCACCTTGTTTGGTTTCCCATGGTGTTAATGTATTGAACAGTCATAATACTTGATGAGCTCTATCCATCTTCACTAGCACATATTAAGCTCTTTCTGTGTCAATATATATTTAAGACTCTTGTGGTCAGTTTATATCTCACATTTCTCCCCGTAGAGATGATACCGCCAGATTTTCGAGGCAAAGATCACCGCTGCTAACTCCAGATCATGCATTGGATAGTTTTTCTCATGGATTTTCAACTACCTTGAGGCATAGGATATCACATTATCATTCTGCATCAGCACACAGCCTAATCCCTTCTTTGAAGCGTCACTGAATACCACAAAAAGTTCCCCACTTATGGGTAAAGTGAGCACGGGCGCAGTGATAATCCTCCTTTTCATATCCTTGATTCTTTCTTCGCATTCATCACTACATGCAAACTTTACTCCCTTTCGAGTTATCTTGGTAAGAGGGTTGGACAATCGTGAGAAATTTCACACAAATCGTCGATAATATCCCGCTAACCCCAAGAAGCTATGGATATCTATTACTGATTTTGGCCTCAACCATCCCTCAATTGCATCTGTTTTGGAGGGGTCCACAGATATCCCATTGCTTGTGATGATATGGCCCAAGAATGAGACCTCCTTCCACCATAACTCCCACTTTATGTACTTTTCATAGAGCTTCTCCTTGATCAAAGTCTCTAGTACAGTTCTTAAATTCTCCTCATGATCCTCCTTGGTTTTGGAGTATATTAGAATATCATCTATAAAGACTACCACAAATTTGTCAAGGTAATCTCTAAAGACTTTATTCATTAAGTCCATGAAGATTTCTGGAGCATTGGTGAGTCCGAAAGGCATTACTATGAATTCATAGTGCCCGTATCTTGTGCGAAAAGAAGTCTTGGGGATATCTTCCTTCTTCAACCTTACTTGATAGTATCCCGACCGGAAATCTACATTGGAGAAGTATTGTTCTCCACGAAGCAGATCGAACAAGTCATTAATTAGTGGGATAGGATACTTGTTCTTTATCGTGATTTTGTTAAGTTCGTGATAATAGATGCAAAGCCGCATTGACCCATCCTTCTTCTTGGCGAATAGGACTGATGCACCCCATAGTGAAGCACTTGGGCGTATAAACCCTTTATCCAGATTCTCCTGTAGTTGTTTCTTCAGCTCTTGAAGATCAAAAACAGCCATTCTATATGGAGTCATGGATATTGGTAGTGCCCCAGGTATAAGATCAACTAATAATTCAACATCTCTTCTAGGAGGAAGACCAGGCAATTCCTCAGGAAACACTTCAGCAAATTCCCTCACAATAGGCATTTCTTCAAGTTTGGTTTCTTCCTTGGAATCAATAATCTGAGCCAGATACACATACTCATAGGGCAGTAATATCCATGCTTGAGATGATGGAGCTAAAGGAGATTCATCTTCCTCCTTACACTTGTAAAGAATCGGGGGTTGATTCTCCATATGGAGTGTGATTTCCCTTTCACAACAATTTATGTTGGCTCTATATACGGAAAGCGAATCCATGCCAAGAATTTCATTAAATTCCACCAGAGGAAGTATGACGAGGTTCTCCGGGAAATTCAATCCACGGATTATAACAGGGGAGGACTTATACTTATGGGATGCAATTATTGCCCCAATTGACATACTCACCGAAATCTTCACTTCCATGATTTGTGGTGGTGTTGGGATTGTTCTACTAATCATTCAAGATATAATAGAATGTGTATAACCTAAATCAAAAAGTATGTTCACTATTCTTGAATGAATAACTAGCATACTTGTCACCATTTTTTTGTCGGGGTTCACTACGACAGAATTGATGGCAAAAGCTCTTCCCTGATGCCTTGGAGGTTATTGGTTGCCTCCGAAAACCCCTGGATTAGGGCACTAATTTGCAAAATGTCCCGGTTCTTTGAATTTGTATCATTGAACAACGCATTGAGGTTCAAACGGATTGTTCCTCTCCTCTGTCACAACCGCGGGTCCTTCTGGCCGATAGTTAATAGCAAGGTGCCCTTCCCTTCCACACCTGAAGCATTTCCTCTTCCCCTTAAGGCCATTTATAGGGTGATTCTTACAACAATTTTGGAAAGTAGGGTTCTGGATATTCTTAGCACCATTGGATTTATCCACCGGACCACCAGCATTGAATTACACCTTACACTTATTGTCCCCATGATACCCCTGTGATTCCTCGATCTCTATTTCGTCCATGAGGTCACATCGGACAATTTCCTCATAGCTGTCAAAGTCACGGATCGCTAATGCTTTCCGCAAGCTAGGCTTCATCCCACCAAAGAAGCGGTCAACCATTCATTCGGGGGTAAAGACAAAGCCGGAAGCCTATCATGCAAGCCTTGTGATGTTTTCCTCATATGCTCCAACATATTATTCATCTTTTTTCTTGAGGGATAGGAAGTCACTTTCCATCTTAAGCCGGAGGGTGCACAGAAAATGTTTATCGAAAAACATCTTCCGGAAATCCTTTCATTCCAACGCCTCGATCTCCTCCTCAGACTTCATTTTTTTTATCAACGTCCACCTTTGATCAGCTTCACCCTCCATACAATATGCCGCCAGGACAACCTTCTCTTGTTCAGAACATTGAAGGACGGAGAATATCATTTCAATGGAGTTAATCCATTGTTCAACGATCGTGGGATCAGATGGTCCACTAAACGTAGGAGGCCTTTGTCTCATGAAGCTCTCGATAGAGACTTGTTCTTTCATAGTGGGGTTTGAACATTCCCCTTGACCCGTGTTTCTATTCAAAACATGAGTTAGCTAAGAGAGAAGAGTGACAAAGTTTGTGATTTCCACTCCCATTGGATTGGGCATCTCATTAGTATAGTCATCACACTAATCTTCACAACGGTTGTTAGCCCGAGTCCTCCTATTACCGGCCATTGGATGGAATAAAAGGAATGTTAGGGGTAACACATAAAGGGTAATCCAAAGACAAAAGTTGATGACTTATAAATAAACATTTATTTCCTTAACTCATGAGTCTATAGGCTTCAATCTAGGATTTTCATGATCTACTTTCTAACAAATATTCTTAGGGGAATTTTTTTAATTCTGTTAATAAGGGTTCATTCTAATATTGTGAATTTTTCAAAACATATCCCCCAGGAGTGTCGTAACCAAGAGTTCAGTAAGGCCCGTTATCATGCACCAGTTCCCATTTGTGTCTAGCTCAAAGCGGTGTTTTCGGGTTTTACCCCTAGGATACATCTGTGCCAGAGCCGCCTCGACATGCTCGTATCCAGACGTGGATGTATTTCTTTGATAAACTATTTACTCAGTACTTACAAAAAAATAGGGATGTTTTTATTATACTTAGTCTTGTATCTAAGGATTTACTAGGGTTTCTTAATCCCAAAAATAACTAAACTTATCCTCTAATACCAACTATGATAACCCTGCTTTTATTACAAACATAAACATGATTTATTACATGAAACATCACTTGATAAAACAAAGAAGATAGAGAGGTTTATTGTATCTGGGGCTTAGGATCATTGCATAAAAACATAAAACATGAAATACAATATCTTTATTGAAAACTTCCTTTTCAAGAACAATACATTCCTTTGTACTTATCATTTCATGGGATAACCTGAGGACATGCATAAAAAAGGGTGAGCTATAAATCCCAGTAAGGGTGTACACATGGAATAACATGAGGAGTACAACACATGTTAGATAATAGACATATAAATAGTGCATAAGAGAAACCTGAACATAAAGGCATGATAAAGCGTGATAATTATAACATTGAAATGTGGCAACAACACTTAACATGGAATTAGCATGAGCCAAGGCTCATTGCACAAGGAGCATGAGTAAATCCTCATTGCACATAAAGCAAGAGTAAACCCTCATTGCACTTTAATTAGCATGATTCAACACTCATTGCACATGACATATCAAGATACTATACTTTACCCAATGCATTGGAGCGCTATAAGGGTGCACCCTTCTTAAACATTTCATTTCATGCATAAGTGTGCCACAAGGATCATAAAACATGGATTCATAAAACATAATAATTTATTTCACGATGAAGTAATGTGGAATTAATACATGAAACATTATAATCACCAAGTAAATTTTCATAAAGTTGAATACCCTTGATGGAGAAATGGGCATGGTATTCACTACACAATGGCATTGGCTTAGAAAATCGGTACGATTTCGGCAGCATAACGGCATGACATAAGAATTCATAAAAAAGATTTATGAGAGAGAAAGGGGTTACTCATCATATTTACATGTATTGGAAAGTATTTATGTCATAGAGATACATGTCCCAACAATTTTAATGGAATTTAGATTCATGATACAAAATTATTGCTTGAATGTAAATTAGGAGAGAGAAGTTCCTTTAGGAATTTCGGCATAGTAATGGGTGTACATGGGAGGCATTTATTGGGAGAGAAAGGGGTATCCCATAATTCAAAAAATAATAGGGAAGTATGGTGGAGGTGTGAAACCATACCCCAACATTCATAATTGAAATTAAAAGGGCAATACAACTTAAATAGAATTGACAAAAGAGAAAGGAAGAAAAAACCCTTACTTGGAAGTGTGTTTCCAAAGGCTTGAGAGAGGCTTGAGAGAGGCTTCTTGGGAGCTTGGGGCACCATGGGAGGATACTAGAGAGAGTAGGGAAGAGTTTGGACGAACTCCAAGGGTTTTGAGTGAGGAGGAAGTGGGAGCTTGGGTGGGTTTATATAGGAAAGGTGAGGGAATTCATTATTATTTAGGTTTGGGACCCCTTATATTAAATTAATCCAAACCACAAACCAGCCCATGGTTTTTGCCCATGGTTTTTGGAAAAGGGAAGAGGAAAACAATATTTTATAATGCCAAAGTCCTAAATTCTTAAAATAATAGGGAGGATTATGTGGAGGTGAGTCACACTCCAATGAAAATTAATTTAAAAAGACAAGGTGTTTAATAAGTCTTGAGGGGTCCATTAATGTTTTGAAAAGTAAGTCAAACAAAACCAAAATCACTTTATTTTAATGGTAAAACATATATTGGCCGAACATAAAGCTTATAGTATTTTATTACATCACTATTTGGTCATTATGATGTCATAAAACCCATTATATATTTAAACAGTATTTAATTTTTACCCAAAAATTTGACAGTCTCAGAAAATTATGAAAAATTCACCACTGGATAATTTTGACATCCTGATTCCAGAAATAACATTTATTTTATCTAAATAATTTTCTAAATATGTTAATTTTTACTTTTAAAATAAAAACCAACATTTATCGAAAATTCAAGGGTTTTGACAAAAATAGCTTTCAAATCTTAATAAAAATTACAATTGCATTCATAAAATTATAAGATAATTTATATTTAATAAAAAAATAATTTTATAATAAAAAATTATATTTTATTAAAAAAAATTAATTCAAAGATCCATTAATTTAAAAAAAATAGATTTCTTAATTTAATAATAATTAAAAACAATATTTTTACTTTAAAAACTACTTACAATGTCCCAAAAATCACAAGGAGGTATATTCATTATTATATACGAAAATAATATACATGAACATAGTACTAGTGACTCGTCACATAACCCCTTAAAATAGCCGCATAAGACCTAAGGGTAAGGTGTGTGATGGTGACAGACTCTTGGGGTGGCTCGGATAACATCGCTCAAGTGGTAATCTCTATCAAGAACCATTTTTCACGTAGACAGTCCCGTTCGAGCTTGACATGATGAAGCTCAGCTTGGGCTTGGTCAAGAGCGAAGCCCAAGGATGCTACCTCTTTTACGAGCTCCGAAAAATGGGCTTTGTATGGAGAAATTATACTGGATGAGGCCATCACAACTTTTGTCTGAGTAAATTTGGATTTGGTAAAGCCCTATATTTATACTAATCATGTGATCACTTTTCAACGGCTATATTAGCAACGGTCAAAATTCTTAACATAAAACCAAAGAATTTGACATTTCATATAAACATAAAGAGAAATTTAATTAGATCAAGAGGGATTTCCATTAATGAATCTTTGGGCCATTTCACTTGGTGTCTTCTATTTCTTAGGTTTTGAATAATGTAGTACTTTTCATGTTTTATCATTATACATTTGTAGTTTATCATTATATAGGGAAGATGTGTCAAAATCATCAGATATAGAATTATTGATAGAATATAGAGTTTTTATTGTAAATCACATAGTTAGGTACTTAACATGATAATGCTTGAATATGGAAAATGTTTCCTAAATTATTTTATTATATTCATTTATTATTCCATAGTTTAAGTGGAACGATATATTAATGGATTTTGCGATGCAAAAATGTATAAATTATGGATTATATATTATTTAGGATAATTTAAAATGTATAATAAAATCATCCCATATCCAATCCATTTGATAATATACTATGTTTTATATTTTAATAATTCAATGGTGTTTTTTTCTTTGTTTGATTTCCCTCATTGTGGCATGAATTTGACCCTGATAGAGATTGATTTAACGATACTGAGAATAATCTATGTGGTCTATGGATTTTCCAATAACATCACATAGTTTTATAAAATATTCTACTATGTCACGCAACATATTTATTGTGTGTAACACATTAAATATGAAACTATATGTGTATAATGTTATTCCATGAATTAAGTATCCATTATTATTTCACATTCACCATTCGAGGAAGTTCATCCCAAGTCAAAAAAAATATACGAGTGAGTTTTTTGTACATTAACACTAATGATTCACCTAATAAATAGAATTATTTGTCCTAGATTTTTGTTTTACGCTGTTATTACAATTTTCTAACAACTAATATGTCACTATTGAGGAATGATTAATTGTATATGATTTATAAAATGTTTTATTTGAGTAAAATGAATTATTTTGATAACCATTCACTAAATATGTAATAAAACCACCTATGTTCTGGGATATCACAATTAATAATAATTTTCATCCTTATAGATTTTTGAAAATTATAAATGGTGTGCTCCATCCGATGGAATTCATAATTACATAGAGATAGAATACCTTAAATATTATATATGAATAGGTATACAATATGAGTTCTAATATGGCATTGTTTATTACTTTTTATTTAATTGTTAAACGCAGTGGATAAGCTCATGGTCAAGGAAAAAACTTTTATGCTTGATTCCTACTACATGTGGAAAAAACCCACATTTGTTTCATCAGATTAAATACTATAAATTTCAGGGAATTAACACTGAAAAACCATAAAATCACAATTCATTTTACAAAAAATTCTCAGGAATGAATACAATTATACGTTCTACTCAATCATGGATTCCCATACAGTTCATACTTAGTAATAAAAACCATGACACGTGATACTTTAACATGGAATTACTTATAAAAAATACTCTATAATGGAGTCATATACACATGATACAATATTATAAATTCCCATATTATTCATGATACATGTTGGAATAGAAATACTTATAAAATATTAGATCTTAGTACATATATATATATTCATATACATATAAATATATATTCGTATACCTATATACATGGTTACACATCATCAAAGTTACTCCGGCTTAGATTGGCACTGGTTTGGTCAACCAGGTTTCCTCCGATGAACTCATTAGAGACTTATTTAAAATTATTTGCTTACTACCGTATTAATATACTTGATGAGTATTATATTTTATAATTTTATACTTGATATCATTATTCTATATTGGTGTTGGCATACTGATATTATCTCACACCCTATTAAGGCAGCAATTTTGTTCCCGAAAAAACCAATTTGTTACAGGTTCAGAATCATGGAATATTCATGTTCTATTAATCTTTTACATGGGGGTTTGGGAGGATAATACTAATCAATGGTTCAGGATTATAATTTAGATTTAATTTTGGTATTCTGTTCATTTAAGATCATATTTATTTTTTATTTCATAATTTATGTGTTATTCTTGTATATTGTAACATCAAATAGCCATACACGGTTTTGTATTTGTTGTTGACCATTTCATTAGTTACTATTGTATTCAAATTCTCTATTATCCATATAAATTTGTTGTTATAAATTAATCAATGATTATAATAGGATTCTTTAAAATCTATATGGTATATTCTCTATATATAACCACCTTCAGACCATCACCGCTAGTAGGCAGCCTCAAGCATATGTGGAGGCATAGTGGAGGCCAAGTTATGATTCTTATGAAATTTGTTTATAGTGTGATCTATCAGGGGAAGCTAGAATGTAGAATAAAATGTATTATTATTATTCTTGATACATCGTTCTAGTGTAATGTAGAACAATAATGTGTTGAAACTCTGTAAATAGACGTGTCTAGGAGTTATCAACCCATGCATGAGGAAAATACCAAGTGGTCAGAGATGGGATTGTACATAATTTTTTCTATTATTAATGTTGACTACTATTTTACATTGGGTGTTTCATTTACATTAAATTTCATATCATTTAATCTTAATTAGAGTCTATACCCTTGGCCAGGTATTTACATGAAATTTTTTTAACATGAATCAATATTTTTACATTGAGATTCCCTAGTCATGCATTTTACATGACATTGTGCTTTCATTTCATCACAACATAATGTGATTATTTCTCTTTCCTACTTCAATACCACTCTTATTTGAATATTTAAATTTCTTAGTTATATTTCAGGGTTATGTGGTTTCCAATTTTTATCAATGTATTATTTAATAATGTGATGGACTTCCTTATTGAAATTATTAAATACTATTGGTTATTAAATTGTAGACATCCATAAAAGGTGTTTTCCATTAGAGAATGATGGAGACACATTAATTAACCAACCAATCCATGGTTAACCCAATGAAAATTGGTTATATGGGTAGAAAGGTTAGTGGATGTGATTAAATGGGGACCAAAAATAATTTCTAAAGTGTATGGGGTTTTAGAAAATGTGGAATAGAGATAAATATAATCATACCAATATATATAGTCTTTTTATATTATGAAATATATTTATAAATATGATATCTGTTGCATGAATTGAAATCATATGTTATAAAGGAATGTATATTTATAAATTGGGTGTGTAAATTCATCTAACTAAACTATGATATATATATATATATACATAATAACAATAATTAGCTAAATAAAGAGTTAATGTAAATTGGTTTGATATGAAATGTTCAAACCTTTGCCTATGGATGTTGGTCAAATGGGGGTTAGTTAAATCTTAAAAGGTGTGTACATTTATTACTGTGGGGGAAAGGATCCATAAAACATTCTCCTTATATAATTTCTTAAGACCTTGCAGGTGAGTTTATGAATCACATGGAATCATGATAAAACAACATTGTGAGTTTAAAATATTAATGTTTAAATTTTATGGATCCATATATATGGATACTGGCTCAAAATATAGGACTCCCACTAGTTTCCATTTTATTGATATTCCTTATTACTTAACCCATCAGGGTACAGTCATGCTACATAGTTGTGATTAATTAATGTATCGATATACAATTATATGGGTTACATATAATTTTACAGAATAATATTACATAATATATTCTCATTAAAATGATAAAGGATCCTTATATATACATATTAGATATGTTATTAAGAGGCATTAGTTATTTAAAATTCATGTTACAACCTATGGGTGTCATCCACCATTGATTGGTATTGAAACTGTCATTAACATTTATATATAGGGAATATTTATGGGTAAATAAAATAGAAAAAATTATTGTATAAAATAAATTTTATATGTTTTATTGTATATAAGATAAGTCTGTAATAGTTGAAAGGATGTTTGATATATCATACCTATGATTATTAGTAGCATTAAGAAAATGAAAAACATAGTATCCATGATTTATAAATTTTACTTGATTTTTATTAAATAATGAACCCTTATTATTAAAATAAGTTTCATTTGAGATATTTTCCTAAATGATATCATTTTTTATATTTTTATGGACTATGACCTTCTATAATGGAATAGTTTAATGTTTCCCTAATAGTTTTCTTTGGAATGGAAATGTGATCATTTACCATGGTATTCTTTTTACACTGGTATTATCTAACAGATAGGCAGTATAAAATAGAGACCATTTTAGCATTGCCCATGTTTAAAAGGTTATTCCATTTCTAAAAGAGTGGTTTTCCATGTTGATAGTGCTTTCATGTTTAAACAATTTGTTAATTTTTTTTATATGATTCTTATGGGAGGTTTCATTTTGGTGATTTTTGTTCCATCTAGGATTACTAATATTTAAAAAACCACCCTGGATAATGGGTTCATGTTTAGTATGCTAAACGATCATCGGTGATGCGATACATGGGGGTTTGTCAGCCAAATTTGTATTTTAATGGGATTATATGTCTATATACTAAATCTTCTGTGTGTTATCAGATATTGGGATGTGTAGGGCTGATATGTCAATGAATTGTATCATATAATATTTTTTTTATGTTGATATAATCATGGGGTTGAATAATTTGATACTTGTGGTTACTATCAATTTGATAAAATGATACATTGAACTATATGAGTTTGGTGGAAATATTTAAGTCCAGGATCTTTTACACTACTTTATCATGTCTCTTGTTTTGTAGAGTGACCCTGGCCATAGTGGGATTATTATTTTCTCAATTCTTGGGTTGAAATTTGAAAATTTATTTGATATTGTTACACAACATATTACTACAGTTTTGGATTATATGCATGATACAAATGATATTCATGAGTGGGGATTGAGAATGTGTTTTAAATAAATATAGTGTATAAATAATCAATAATTCTTTGATGAAGATACATTTCCTATTTTTTAGAATTGGTGCTAGGTAAATGAATGTTGTTAATATTTGAAACAAATCGTCGGTGGTTAATGGATAATGTGTAATTTGATGAGTTTAAATTTTCAGAAAATTATGATAAAGAAACTACTATTGTTTATATAGTAATGTTTGATGTGTTTTTTTTCATTCGATGTAGTAGTGAAAGAATCTAAAAAAGTCATTTAGACATGGTTAGGATGGGTTATGGAGACCTGTGTGGTAGGTATGTTTGATTTTATTTTAATTGAAATAACACTGATGATAAAACGTGGTCTTTTGTGGGACTTGTGTGTGGGATGTAAAATTAGGCTTCGGGTTCACAATAAACAAATTAAATAAAGATTCTGATTGGTGGAAGTACTTACGATGAAGCATGGAAATAAAATTGATTGTTGTGTACATGATCATTGTGGAAACCATATGTTTTGGGTGGATAATGGTTGGTTTTCAATACTAAATTAATGCCTTTTTATTAAGGCATAATGGTATGTTAATGATGATTCATCAGTACGTGAGTCTGATCTCTTAAAAAGATGCTAACAAGAGGTGGTTTGACTATTCTTTCTAATGTTTTTTTGGATATGCTTGGTTGGAAATATTATTAGGACCTCTATATTGGAATTGGTGGGACTGTATCTGGTCTTACTAAAACATTTTGACACCTTATTAGTTTACTCTTGTCGTAGTGATGATCAAACCCCATATCATGATATCTTCAAGAGTACCTTGAAAGACTATCGATTATACACCGAGCCAAGGAAAAAGGTAACTCATTATTATATTGATAAATTATCTCATTTATAGTTTTTCTATTAAATAATATATAATAATTAGGGTATAATATTTACTAATTTAAACATGGATTCCCATATGGGAATTCCCAAGAGGAACATAAAGATACCAGGTAATTCCTAAACTCAATCGCTAGGTGATATACCACAGTTGGGTATAATGAAAATTTTCATTATACAATATCCTAATATATATAATGATATATCATCTATGAAAAATTGAATATGGAGTACTATAGATTGGATCCATGGACTCATGAAGTTAATTGTGATTTTTCTATATACATTCACTTGGGATCTGATGATATAATTAGAATGTAAGGATATAAGGGTGTTGTATTCATTTTGAACACTTTGTGGTGATATGAAAAGATGATAGACATGTTTAGTACATCTAGATATGTCACTGGAATCTATTTACCCGCTTCAGTGAACATTAATGAAGATATATTAAGGTACCATTGTTTAATGGTGTCAAGATTAGTTTCTAAGATACATCAGCTGCTAAAGGAAATAATTTTCTAATATTGTCTCCCAAAAGAGGCATGATGTGATTTCTCTGGTCATAATTAAAGTGGTAAGTGGATAAGAAATAATTAAAAAAATTGTTTGATGAATGTTTTTTTTCATAATTCTGTTGAGGTTTTTCATGGATCGAATAAGCTCAATGAGGTTGATTTTGGAATCAACCATTCATTCATGATCAGATTCATAAAAAGGTGCATTGTTGAAATGACAATGGAACTCTAATATAGGATATTTAAATAATATGTGAAAAATGAAATGGAATTGGAAACATCATTTCAGTACTTATTTTCTAGACTAGATTCCTAATGGTGGAGAATGATTTAGAAATGTGATTACATAAATTTTAATATGAGATCAGTTAAATGTAATTCCAATTCATTAGTTTACAATATGAGTATTTGATTGAGTTTTGACATCTTATGCACCATCAAAACAATTTACCCGAACATTGTTTATTTAAGGTGAAACATGACCATTATAATTGAAATTTCAATAAACAAGAATGTAAATTTCTATTCCATGTTTCCGAAAGATTCTAATGATTGATAGGTTTATGGTAGTGAGATTATAGGATCTTGTTTTTGGAACCAGATGGAATTTCTAATGGAATTTTAATTCTCTAATTGGGTAGATGTACTTCATCCTCATCTGGGGTACAATATTACATTTTGTGGATTGAAAAAACTAACTGTTATTTTATATATCAGGATTTATTATTGATAAATTTCTTTTCTTTTTAGATGAGTTTAGTAACATCATGATTTGAAAAATCATTTTTGGTGTTAACGGATAGGGTTTCATGGTTGGAACATGAATAGTACTAACAATGTAGACTAAACTGTGGGTCTGGTTTATATTGGGATGTTTTTTACTAACTATGTGAAAACATAGGTTAAAAAAAAGCAATCGAGGGAGTACATATTGGCCACACAAGCTACATACGATATTCCAAAAATTTGCACTATCTATGCATGATTAATTCAAAATTCAAAGTGGGTGTTCATGGTTGGTGAATAGAATGAAAAAACAATGCACCATGTTAAAATGCATGAATTAAAAATTATAACTTAGTTTCATTAATCCATCTTACCTCATTTACCCTTATTATTCATGTATTAGCTCCCCCACACATAGAGATCATATTATCTCAGATATAAATGGTGGGATATCCTCTTTCAGTTCATGGAATCATCCTTTGTTCATCGAATGGGATAGTATACAGTTATTAAATGATTCCACCTTACTTTCATGTTTTATATTTCTATATTGTATTATATTTCAATGTCATCCAATGTTCCTTAATTCCTTGATGTGTTTACATTATTATGATTTCCCTTTTTATTAATTGAATCTAATCTTGATAATGGATGATCAAAGAAACATTTGAACAAGGTAAGTGGACTATGTATTTTCTTGTAATGTATCTTAATATTATATAATATTAAATTTTCCCACATACTAAATTTTATGTTCATCACACATTTAATATAATATCATTTATTCAAAACACCATTCCATAAATTTAAAATCCATTATACTAATACAATGAACAATTGGATGATCATTTCACCTACTAAATCCAACAATTTGGGTGTGCTTTATATATTTATTGACTTATGAATCATCTAAAAAATTAAAACATCCTATGTAGTGTGTTGTATTAGTATTTTATTAAATGGTTTTCCTATGTTTATTTCACCCTTGATGTGTGTAGACATTTCTTGGATGTATGAAATTTATTAATTTTTTAACTGAATTTTTTAAGATAAACATTTACCATTTAATAATAAAGGAAGCTAACAATTTTTATTCCTTAATTAATTATAATGGGGAAACCAAATGGATTTAATTGAAATGATAAATGGACTATATGTTATTATGGAATTATTAATTAATTATATATATAATGATCAAATTGAATAAGTGAACTATAATGTGAAATGCTTATTAACATTTACAACTTTATTACTACTATTTTAATAACCAAATTGAATGGATAATTTATTGGCCTCTAAATCACATTTTATACATGACACCTACATATTGAGGGAAATCCTCCACCTATTTCTGATTTTTTTGACATTAATAATGATCATGGAATGAAAGCTAACATGACAATAAAATCACTATTATTATTACACATCATACTCTTTCATGGTATCCATTTCACATGATTCATGAGGATGGTTACCATTATACATGATACATGGTCATAGTGTCCATACACATGATAATCAGGCATGGTGTCCCTAACAAATGATATTCATGAATGGAATCTTTTAAACAGTATACCTAGGATTGAAATCCCTTACACATGATACTCATGCATAGTGTCATTTTTTATTCATGATAAATGTTGGAATGGAGACCCTTATAAATAATTTTATACTATTAGGATTATGCATTGACTCAGGAGTTATGAATTATGTCTTGGAAATAAATATATATATATATAATCTAATATAAATAATTACATATATAGTAAATTAATATATACATATATATATATATACACCTCTAAACATAGTCACAAATCATCATATATAGTCCAATTAGGCTGAAGAATGTATTATTTTTTTGGTTTCCTTTGAGGAACCTGAGATCAAATTTTTTACATTTATTTACTCACTTTGTAATTGATATTTCCACACACTACAAACGTTTTATATTCACATACATGATATAAGAATACACCATTGTTGGTGGCCCACATTTTTTATCTCATGTATAGTATGAGTCATCATTTGGTACCCCAACAGAAGTCATGGTTACAAGTTAGGATCATGGATGATGATGATGATTATTATTATTATTGTCTCATTCACGGTAGTAAGGGGGATAATATTGTTCGATGTCTCATTAATATCATGGATATATCCTTTCAATATTTTCATCTATTCATTAGGGATTATTTGAAGATGACTCGAAAAGTGAATCCAAGAGACCATAGTTCAAAACCGAGGGGAGACATATTTCTTAGTTACTATAGCAGTACTATAGAATTACTATATAAATAGTGTAGCGGTTACTTATTATTACTAAAACAGCCATAACTATACATCCATTTGGGATTTTGGGCCACTAGTTTGGTCCCTAGGTCCATCAAGGCCTTAGGGACACCCAAGGCCTTTGGGCCACCTCATGGGTTTTTGGGCACCTAAAATGGTGCTTAATGGTCCAGGTAGACAATACAAGGAGAAAAAATCAGATGAGGAATCAGAGCATGCGTCTTCAACAAAGAAGAAGCTAAAGGATGTGGAACAAAGTGAGGGTATTTCAATGCCATCGGTAAAAGCATGTCCATGCATGGGAAACCGAGTCGAACATTAATGTGAAGGTGATGAGCATATATCACAATTCATATTCTTGGGAGGAGAAGTTCGATGTAGTAATAGTCTATATATTACTTCTAATAAATACGAGTCATGTAATATCTAGGACAAGGTGCTTTGTAAGGGTTAACCCACATCCCTTTAAAGAAGGGTTATCAAAAATCATTAAAAAAGAATTCCCACATTCCATTTAGACATGGTGGTTTATTTGGAATTGGTCATCATGTCAATTATTTTTATATTTCAAGAATATATTTCATATCTTCTTATGCAGTTTTATATTTATCATTTATTATTTTATGTTTATTACTAGAAAAGAATGTATAATATACTCCATTATACCGAATTTTTACCCTTACAACATGTTGTTAGACATTTGAGTATGGGGAGATATTCGTTGTGTCAATAGGGTGACTGATTCGGCTAGAGTTTATAGTTTATACTAGGTCCTGAAGTTAACAAGTTATATAAAATGTATTTTTATTTGACATATTATTTTTGTTTGCAAAATAGAAGACATTGAATGTGTCGACATGTAATGAACTATCCTTTGTCAACTAGACATGCCACCTCAACCATCCTTTATTGTAATATAGACACAATATGATAACAAAAATCAGTATTCATTACATGAAAAACCAGATATACAACCAGAGTTACAAAGAAGAAAAAAAAGATATACCACAAAAAACATATGTTCCATGACAAAAAATGTCTAAACCTGAAAACATGTCAAACTGTAGTGTGGAAATTAGTCACCTCCAACCCAACCTAAACTGAAATATGAATAACAAAGGAATCCAACATGATAAATGATTCTCTATCCATTACATAAATTGTTAAATAAAACATCAAAAACACCCAAAAGAACCGTTAGAGTTTGTGAAATATCCCATTATGATACAAAAACTATTTATTGAAAATTTATTATATCATGAATTTAGTAATTAAATATATTTAAATAATATATATTTAAATATAATTTTCCCAAAACCTTACCATTTTTCAATCATGTTCACAATTCATTCTTTGGTTTTATGAAACCATTTCATATTCTAAGATCATTAATATAAATATTAGAAGTGATAAAATAGTAAATCAAATTGATGATTTTTTTAGGGAAATAAGTAAACAAATGCCAACAAAATAACCTATCATGTGAAACTATGTTATACAACCTCATATTAAAATCCATGATAAAAATTCCATTACAAAATAGTCTTGCAATTAATAAACATAAATCAATATTCCACATACATTGGGATTTCGATTAATGGAATATGCACTAGACACAAAAATTATTAAATATTCCTAATGGTACATCAAACCAATATCATGTCCTTCTATTCAATACCACAAGAAGGTTTCATCATATTATTTCCACCTAGAAACTAAGGCTAACCATGCCTCTTGTGTGATGTAGCCAGGGTTACCAATGTGAAAATTTCAAATTAAAATTTCAAAATCAATGTCATAATTTGATAATAAAATTTACAAACCATGCCAACCTATCTTTGAGTTTGAAAACCCATTTTAGAGTCATTTTAATCCATTTTCAAAGAAATCCCTCATATTAAAATATTTTCCATTGCATGAAATCATTTAAAGACACATATAAGTTCTAATAAATAAAAACCCAAAATGAATTTCCCATGATGAGCATGATATTTGAAAAATTAACCTATTTTATAGAATCTCCTCCCCCATCGTGGTCGAAACCAATCCACATTCGACAACGGTTACCTGAAACCAAGAGAACGAACTTCGAAAGGAAAGGAATTCCGACAAACTAATATGGATTCATAGACAACACTATCTGATCATAAATCTGAAAAACCCCATATAGAAATTGTATCCATAAACATATCCAAAAATGAACAACAAGGATTACATAATTGGAGAGATGAAACCCAACTGCAATAGTGATTAATCACTAAACAATGAAATTAAGAAGGATGGGAATCACCATAAATCAACTAGGAAGAGACTCTAGGTCAAGGTAAAGGAATATTATAATGAATGAAAGAAAAAAAAACACCCTCTAATCACCCTAAAATCCAATCTATGTTCTATTACATGTTGTGTAATAGCAGTACATTTTATGTAACCCATGTAACACTAATATATTGTTAAATATATCACCTTTTAATAAAAACCTAGTTATTTTCAATTAAATTATATGAAACTGATAGATGGTGTGAAAAATCTTCCTAAGCTTTGATAGTTAAACGAATATTCCATACGGATGTTACATGTCATTTACTCTAATTAAATGGAATTTGTTTACAATGCATATTGCACGATGTCCAGATTTTTATAAAAAAATACAATGCAACTCTAGGATTCCCTAATCCTAAGTAGAACCCCTTGAATACATTCCTATATTAATAAATATAATCAATTAATTCAAAACAAATCATACCAAAACATTATATTAGTGTACTTAGAATGTTTCCCATCCTTAGGTGTTCCATTACACATCCAATTATAGAAGAGAACTAATAATGAAATGGTAATAACATAAAAGATGGTAACTATATGTTAAGTCTTCCCCATAGTCAATAATCTCTACCCCAAAAGACATAAACATCCTAGATTCCTAAAAATAGACTACCACTTCATCAATATCAATGATTCATACTCCCACATCTCGTGGATTTTGTATCTTCACAACCACATTACCCGAAATAGTGGAATCAATGTACTAAGAGTTACATTATCTTGGAAATCCATAATTTGAATGAGTTGATCTTACAATGTGGTTTTTGTGGAGACCCCAAACATGACGTACATGGACATTACAATACTTTTGTGGAATAATTAATACATAATAGAAACCAACACTCAAGGATCATAATAGTTTAGTGTCTTTGAAAACTCAGAACATAATCTTCTAATCATGGTGAAAGATCTTCAACATATCCCATAAAGATCTTCCCCATTTTTTTCTTACCTAAAACCTTTATTTATATTCTGGGGAAAAGAAAACATATAAAGGTTGAGCTCAAATTCTCATTAAGGGTAATAATGGAGAAAATAAAACAAACCATATTCATTTTAACTTCAAAACATGAACATAAAGTTTAAACATCAAAATCTTGAGTTGTAAAATAAATCATGGTAGTATGTAAGGGATAGATCATAAAGGAAAAAAACTCTTGATAAAATATCATGGTAATAAAACCTTTAATTGTGGAAAACCATTAATAACATGATATGATTTCCAAATTAGCCAAGGCATTGCTGCCAAGACCATCTTAGTGGACAAAGTCCCGTACTGAATCGGGTTTACTTTCCGTTCCAGCGCTGTATTACAGAACTGGATTTACTTTTCATTCCATCCATGACTTTCTCATGAGATATAAATCATTACCCAATGCATTGGATGGAGATATAGGTCCCACCCATCTCATATTCAAATCATTCTTAAATGTGCCATAAAACAATCATAAATCCTTCATCATGACCTAATGAATAAAATGGGTTTCATAAACATCATCCCATCATAACATAATCCATATAAAACAAATCGATATTATTTCCTCATAAAAAAATTTAAACCATGTAAATCATAAATAAATTATTCTTGAAACATAAACATATGAAATAATGTCATCTTAGATGGAAAATGGTTTTGATAAAACACTTGAAATGAATTCTTGATGAAAATATCCTCTCTTCTTCAAAATCATTTATTTTTCACAAAATGCCTTGCAATTTTAAAATAAAATGATTTTGTTGAAAATATTCATGAAATATTTTATAGGACTATTTATGTAAATAAGGCGTTATGAAATCGTAAAAATTTGTTCACGTCGTATATGTTAAAAAACATTCTCCACATACTTTTGCCGAAAAAGTCAGAAACATTCATCATATTGTAAACAAAAGAAAGATTTCTTCCATAACATCCGATAAACGTCAAAATTGGGTAAAAAGGATATTAAACATGCATGATAACATTTTTAGAAAACATGGACATGGATGATAATAATAACCCTAGTAAATACATACGAATAACAATCTCAGATAAGAACGAGATTGGAATACTTATCCCATACCTTAGGTTTGATATGCTTTGTACATATCCGAACCTCCTATATAATTATTTAAATAATGTCATTTAATTATTATAGAATCATATTCATTGTTATGATATCATATATGATTCACTTATGACTTTATATTACCCGTTCTTTTGTAAATTCCATGTTAAAGCAGCGTTTTGGGTAAAATCGTTTTATTTATCGTACGTGTTTGGACATGTTGTTATTGATTTTATTACTTATATCTTGATTTAATTAATTATAGAATGTAAAACATGATTTATATATAATATATATTCATTATATAAATATATATTATAGATCGATAAATGTAATGAAATACACCGGTCATGGAGACGGTAAGTCATACGTACGCATGAACGTTGTTTTCGTTTCCTTATTGAATTAAATGGAATTAAATAAATGAAACATATATGTACATAAATCATGTATCATTATTATGTAATATATTTCATGACTTTTTATTATATATTCTTTATAATCATACTTGAATGGTTAATAATTGAAAATGAATCTCATCGCATTCGTGGAGATGGTAGTCCGTACGTACGCACGAGAAATGATATCATTTTCATGATCGGGGAACTGTATTGAAGTGTGTGTTTAATATTTCAAAATCAATATCAATTTAAAATAATCATATATAGTAATTATATACACCATTATACCCATCCAAGCAAGGTGGTGGTGGAAAACAGATTACACCACAGCGTGGAGACGGTATTCCGTACATACACCCGTGCGGTGATTTTGTTTTCCATAAGATGGATAGAAGGTTAAATAGGGTTGTCTAATATTTATAATAACATATCATTATATGAGTGATACTGATGTTATTACTTCATAATGAAAAAACTAAATAAGAGGAAGTAGAAGAAGAAATAAATTTAAAAGAATCGGTAACGGATATTACCTCTTCTTTGACACCCCTCTTTGAAACCTCCTCTTAGGGAACTAAGGTTGGTCACTGATGAAGACCAGGACCACTAAAATAATACTAGGCGTGTTGAGAAGAGTAATGGGCCGGGATTTCCATGCTTGAAGGATCAAATTTGTGTAAAGAGGAGAGGGAGGAGGTGCCCTTTTATAATGGAGGAGAGGGGCACCTTTGGAATGTGTGAAAATATTATTTTCTTATAAACATATCTTCGGTTTAAAAAGGTCAAAAAATAATTAAAGATGAAGATAAGATGACTAATGGTCGAAATAAAATCATCCAATCATAATTGGACATGTTTTGGATAATATTTTAATCTTTATAATCTTACTTATTTAAGTCATTTATTAATGAGGTAAATACTGCATCATTATTGTGTCACAAATAATTTAAGTTATTTGATGTCTGAAAATTATAAAAAAACCACCATGTAGGAAATATGTTTATATTTATAATGAATATTTATAGTCGAAAAGATAATTTATATTATTCCTTATAAAAATTAATTATTAAAAGATTTTTGTTAATGTCAATTCTGTCTTTACATTAAATTAATTAATCCAAATTGTCATTATCACTAACAAGTGGCTCAATGGGGTCCCCAAATCCACCCAAGGATGACCATGGTCGGACACTACTCATACAATAAGGTTAGGAAACGTTTTAAGGTAATTATGAATTATTATAATATTCTTTTAACCTTGAATTACCCTATTTACCTTTAACCGCAGTAAATAAAAGTCAAAAGATACTATTCACAAAAAAAATTATTTAAATCTTATTGAACAACATTTTACTTATTGATAACAACCATGTATGACATATTTTTGTAATTCAATTCACAGATGTGGTGAAATTTCATTTAAATGAAAGAGTCGGTCTTTTTAACTACTAATAAGTGGCTTCACTAATTTATCAAAAATTGAAGTTTTTCAGAAAAATACAAAAAATTCAGCCTATGATATATTTGATAATACGAATTCAAAAATGATGCCTATTTTTTCTAAATTCAAAACATTGAAGTGGAATTAATTAATTTAAAATTAATCCTGTTGTTATGAAAATGGGTTTTACAAGTTAAAACATTGCCAAATATTGTAATGTTTTTACCTATTAATTCAATGTAAAATTAATGGTAATGACATACATTATATTAAATGGTAAAAATTTATTATATTTATACTTTAAAACCATTCAATATTATAATTTAACCTATAAATTATTGTGATGAAAAAAACTAGTTGTTAATTAAAATATAGCTTGTTTTTACTATTAATTAAAATATGAAAGTTATCAGAATAATATGAAAATTTTATCCAAAGTAAATTTTTATATCATAATTTTAAAATAAGAATTATATTTTATCAAATTGAACTTATAAACCTGTCAAAAACTACATTTAATGTGGGTGCACAATCAAAAGGCGGAAAAACTGCATTTTTTTAAAAATACTTCTTTTAGCTGAAAAATTTATTTTGTTCACATACGATGTTTTAGAAAATGTGTAAGATGAATAATAATGTGATAATATTCAAAATTTAGTCAATACTTTTCATAACATCTAGTCCATAATAATATTATAACAATATATCGTTTTTTAGTGAAACCCAGTATTGCGTACAACACACGTTATCGAGGAAGATCGTGATTGCGTGTAATAAAATCCAAGTTAGGGATGCGTGTAGTGAATGCTCCGTTTGGTGTTCCTTAAAACATAATCCAAACATATTTCATTTATTCATTAAACAAAATTTATACATAATGTTGCGTAGAATAATTTACACAAAACGAACTTGAAATTGTGTGTAACACGAGCCAAGAATAGTGTTGTGTATACTACAAGCTAATACGGTGTAGCGTATAGTACAAGATAATCTTGGTGTAGCGTATAATAGAAGACATAAAAGAAATTAAAAATAATATATCTCATAAAATCTTGAGGTGTTACATTCTACCCCCCTTAATATGAATTTCTCCCACGAAATTCTTCGGGGTTATAAATCATTTACTACTTGAAAGTTTCGTTCGTAGAAACTCACATCATAAAAGGAATACTAAAACTTAATTTTAAAAAGTAAAGTAAGAAATGTAACGGTTACCCAGATTAACTCATCACTAGGTTTCCTCATAGAAGAACATAAGTGGAAATATGGATATGGATGAAAAATCTAACAATCACGTTCTGATGGAGAGTGGTAGAGGACATGGCTATGAAAAAGACAACCATCACAAAGCCATAAATTTGTGATGATTTAAGGTACCATCTGATTCATCGGATATAAGGACGCTATGACAACATTTTTTTTTGTTTTTAAGATTATTTCCTTAATATTGAAGAATTGTTGAATTAAAAGAAATACTTACTTGATTTTGGTACAATCTCACCATTGTTCATGCCTTGAACAATTTTCACTTCATCTCTTAATGAAATGAAGTTGAATTTGTCATTCGTGAAGCGTTAGCAGATCATGTGATAGAACGATGGGTCATTCTATCTATCCCAAATAAAAGCTTTTAAAATGTTATTAAATATACATAAGTCTATCTATGATGAGATTAATCGTATATGGTTCCTAAAATGGACGTATACTTCATCTATAATAGCGCTTAATAAAATAAAACTTGTTTATACTAACTAGGGACTTCATGTAGGCCAGTAGTATGCAATAAAGGCTTGTGGCACTTCAGTTGTGGGTTCGATTCCCGCATCCTGGTCTGACGTGATGGGTTTTCGCCCGTCCAATAGGTTGTCCTTTTTCTAAAACTACATTATTATAACATCCCATCAATAATATCGAAAAAAATTCTATCCTTATATAGTAATAACTTATGTCCAACATAATCTATTCAAATCTTTAGGCATATCTAAAATACTTTTGTCCAAGTTCATAGTATAAAGATAAAAATTACTAGAAATTTCATCTACCAAGAATGTGAATACAATCATTTCTCCCCAATATATCCTACGATAAAGCATTTTGGTCACATTCCAAACCTGAAAATACCTTATTCTTGTATTATCTTGAAAAATGAATACATATTAAACAATAGTGAAAACATGAATGCTGTCAATAGTTAACTCTCTGCACATACCAAAATCCAAAAATTCTATATACTCAAACCATGATATAACTTTTCCCTTATATCAGTCATGAGCTCATGAATACTATCAAACATTTCATTTTCTCCTTATACCTTCATTATGCGCATATCAACAGCATTCCCAAAATATTTCAATCACTTTTCATGGTTACAGGTACCATAAAATTATTGAAAAACATTACATAGATATTCCAAAATTCCATGATACTATAAATGAGATTCCATGATACTATTTGGAAATCCAATTACATAAACACATAATCATTCCACAACATCATTTTCATACTCGAAGTCACAAATAGTGATCGCATGTGACTTCCCTTTGTCCTTTGCCTTAAGTGGTTGCTCACGTCGATCATCATTAACCCTTGGATTAGGGAATTGATTATCATAATGCCACATTTCCTTGCACTTGAATCATTTAAGTGTTAGTGGAGTGTTCTCTTTAGACTTTTCTCTATTAACATCATTAGCTACATTTGTCACATTACTTCAGCACTCAACTGCTCGATGACCTTATTTTCCTCACTTAAAACATTTTCTAGTACCTTTTAGACAATCTCCACCATTATTATTTCCATACTTTGAGCATAAAAAAACATTCATCTTCTTCTCACCATTGTTATGAGATTTCTCCTTAAACTCCATATTTAATTTCTTGTCAAAAACATGATACGGATATGTAACACCAACTTCCAGTTCTACCTTGATAGCAGAACACACAATTTCTTCATAGGTACTGAAGTCTCTTATCCCTAATTCCCTTCGAAGACTTGGTTTTAAGCCACTGAATAATCGATCAGTTTTACTTTCAGGATGGATGATAAATCCAGATGCATACCTTGCAAGCCTTGTAAAATTCTCTTCATATATACCAACATATTCATCATCCTTTTTCTTTAGCTCAAATAACCCCTTCTCCATCTTTATTCAAAAAATATGGAGGATGTACTTATTGAAAATCATGTTCCTGAAATCGTTCCATTCCATGGATTCAATTTCATCATGGGGCCTTGTATTTTAAATTTTAGTCGACCACTAGTATGATTCACCTTCTAAATGGTAAACATATAAAATGAAATTTTCATGTTCTGAACAACGAATTATGGAAAATATCTTTTCAATGGTACTGATCTATTGTTCAACAACAAGTGGATCATAGGAACCATTGAAAAAAGGTGGGTGTTGCCTCATGATGGACTCAATAGTATATTGTTCCCTTCTCTGTACATTTGGAAGTCCAAAATGATTCATAGCTTGTGTAATTATAAAAATAATATTTTTCAATCCATCACCCATAACGTTGGCATGTTCAGGAGGGCAATCATTGAATCGTCCATTACACTGATCAACACGGTTCCTTCGGGTTCCAGCCATCATCTAAAACCCAAAAAAATAGTGTGAGGGGGAAAATCATACTAGGGAAAACAACATAATAAAGGGGGAGTACCTTCAATATCTTACATCTTAGGTTTAACTATAATATCATTACCATAATTCTAGGACTATAACTTATACTTATACTTAACCGTAGGGACATCCCTAGACATACCTTAGAAATATCTCTATGGATTTCACTAAAGGTTTTGCATCCTAGTTTCCAAAGGTTAACTAAACATATCCTATGATACCAACTATAGAGGTCTGGAATTACATCCAGTCAACTATAATTGATACCTATTAGGTCAGTCCATGGGCTGCTACACCCCCTAGGTGGGACACACCACCATTCCCAGTGGCATCCATTTCCTCATGAAGCCCTTGGGTGGAAAGCCATGCTTCGTCCAACACTCACATGTGAGAGTTCCACAGGATCAGATTCATTCCTACCTCCTATGCATATGATACAAACTTTAGAGACCCCAAACAAGATATAAATGGAAATTACATTACATTATCGGAATACTTAACACATAAAAAAACCAACACTCAAGGATCATAATAGTTTAGTGTCTCTGGAAACTCGGAACATAATCTTCTAATCACAGTGAAAGATCTTCCACATCTCCCATAATGTTCTTCCCCGTTTTTTTCTTACCAAAATTTTTCTTTATATCATGGGGAAAATAAATCATATAAAGGGTGATCACAAATGCTCAGTAAGGGTAATAATGTAGAAAATAAAACAAACCATATACATTTTAACTTCAAAACATGAACATAATGTTTAAAAATCAAAATCCGGAGTTGTGAAATAAATCATGGCAGTACGTAAGGATTATATCATAAAGGAACAACAATCATGATAAAATAGCATGGGAATAAAACATTTAATTGTGGAAAACTGTTAAGCACATGATATGATTTCCATAGTAGCCAAGGCATTGTTTGCAAGACCATATTACTGGACAATGTCCCTTACTCAACTGAGTTAACTTGCCATTCCATCCCTGTATTGCGGAACCGGATTTATTTATCGTTCTATCCATGTCTATCTCATGATATATAAATCTTTACCCAATGAAATAAAGGGAGATATAGGTCACACCCATCTCATATTGAAATCATTCTTACGTGTGCCACAAAACAATCATAAATGATTAATCATGACCCAAAGAATAAAATGGGTTTCATAAACATCATCCCATCATAACATAATCCATATAAAACAAATGGATATAATTTCATCATACGAAAATTTAACCCAAGTAGATTATAGAGACATTATACTTGAAACATACACATATGAAAGAATGTCATCTTATATGGAAAATGGTTTTGATAAAACACTTGAAATGAATTCTTGAGGAAAATATCCTTTCTTCTTCAAAATCATTTTCTTTTCCCAAAATGCCATGAAATTTTAAAAGAAAATGATTTTGTTGAAAATAGTCATGAAATCTTGTAGAGGAAGCTTTATGTAAATAAGGCGATTTGAAATCGTAAAAATCTGGTCACACTGTATAAGTTAAAAAACATTCTCCTCGTACTTTTTCCGGAAAAGTCAAAAACATTCCTCGTATGGTAAAAAAAAGAACGATTCCTTCCATAACATGTGGTAAAAGTAAAAATCAGGTAAAAAGGACATTAAACATACAAGAAATCATTTTTAGAAAACATGGACAAGGATGATAAAAATAACCCCAATAAATACTTATGAATAACAATCTCATATAAGAATGAGATTGGAATACTTATCCATTACCTTAGGTCTGATATGCTTTGTACATATCTGAACCACATGTATAATGATTTAAATAATTTCATTTACTTATTACAGAATCACATTCATTTTCATGATATCAAATGTGGTTCACAAATTATTATTATTATTATTTTCCTGAAAATTAACTTTTTATTAATATAACCATGTTTTAGGCAAAGTGAGAAACCAGTCACAATTAATCTGGCGGTGAAGCCTCATAAGAAAAATAAATTCCATCAAAGCATCTCCTCTGATTATTGGTAATTTCCCCCATATAAATTTTCCAGTTCATAAGAAATACCTTAGCATCATAGTCTTCGCCGATAACAACTTCGAAGAGAGATGCCATTTTGTCCCAGGTTCAAATATACTCTTCTTTGCAGATTTTCCCATCATTGAAGCCTCCCATCAATATCATATCCTATTTTTCAATCCAATTATCCTTCTCTCTGTTGGAATCCACTTGAATAGGTCTTCCCTTCATTTCTTCCACTTCTTTTGGTATGTTCACATAAAGGAATTCTTCCACCATTTCCTCCTTAGAGTGTAGGATATGGTATTTGGAGTCCTTTTCCACTTTGATACACTTTGCATTAGTTTTACAACTCAGACTCAACTTCTCATTGCTTGTTCCCTGAACCATAACTTGAGGCTTCTCCTACACAAAATTCAATGAAACAGATGACATTTCTTTCTCACATGGTTTAGACTTTTTACCTGATCTTGTCTCCATCGGTTCTGGTAGATGCGAGTAGTCCTTATGTCCCTTCCCCTTCTTCTTCTTAGGGGTCGTCCCCTCCTTATGCCCCTTAGTTTCAACACATTCCTCCTCAGACTCCATACCTTTTGTTGCTCCTACATTCAGATCAAAGGATTTCTCTTTTCTAGTCTCCTCGGTTTCCAAACACTCAAAAGAGTTGTTGGTCTGGACACCCTCTAGGTTCAATCCCCTCCCTTCTGATTTTTGGATGACCCCTGAAGTATTAGGAGAGACCCCTTCTTTCCAAACCATGACCTCCTTCCCAGAATTACTCCAACCTTCAGCATGAGGCGATTTCATGGGTATATCAGCATTCTGTTATTCCACTGATTTACTGGTGTCCCGGTCCTTCAAAGCTTCCATTAGCTGATCAAAAACCCCCGATACAGAGGGTTCCTCAGCCTTCTTTCCCACTGCTTTACTCTATACCTCATTGTTCACCACTTTCTTCTTCTTCTTTACATAATCACTCTTCCTCACCTGCACTGGATTCTTCCACTGATGAACACCCCGTTTGAGATAGCGTCTGACTGTCCCAGATGGCCAGATGAAGAGCAGAACTCTGCCCAATTTTCATAGACCAAAGGTTGTTTACACCGTACCTCCTCGCCGGATTCAATCCACACAGACTCGACCGGCGACCTCAATACATCAACCTCCACACACATGTGTGGGTTGATTAGATCGCACACAGAAGTCGTACGTGATTCAACACATAGAAATCGACCCACTAAATTTCCTAAAATACGCTTAATCGTAGGATTCTGTAATTGAAGAGGTTATTGCAGAAGGCTTACCGAAACTGGAATTGAAGGAGAATCACGATTTAGGTAAAGATCGTAGCTCCATTGAAAAAGGTAGAAGTCGCAGCCGCTGCACTTCCTGGGTGCACACGATAGCGCACAAACAAAATCCTCTAATGAAGAACATCAAACCATCAAATGAATTTTATATAACAACCCGAAAAAAATCCTATATAGTTATTCTTTACACCATTATACCCATCCGAGTAAGGTGGTTGTGGAAAATAGATTACACCACGGCGTGGAGACAGTATTTCGTACGTATGCATGAGCGGTGATTTTGTTTTCCATATGATGGATAGAAGGTGAAATATGGTTAATTCATATTTATAATAATATATCAGTATATGAGTGATACTGATGTTATTACATCATAATGAAACAAATGAATAATATGAATTAGATGAAGAAATAAATTTGAAAGAATCGGTAACAGATAATACCTATTCTTAGACACGCCTCTTTGAAACCTCCTCTTAAGGAAATAATGTTGGTCTTTAAAGAAGATCAGGACCTATAGAATATTACTAGGGGTGTTGAGAAGAGTAATGGGTAGGGGTTGGTAGATATTGAAGGTTCAATATTGTCTAATGAGGAGAGGGAGGAGGTTCCCTTTTATAAGGGAGAAGAGGGGTACCTTTTGAAAGTGTGAAAATATTATTTTATTATAAACTTATCTTTGGTTTCAAAAGGTCAAAAAACCATTAATGATGAAGATAAGATGACTCATGGTCGAAATAAAATCATACAATCCGAATTGGACATGTTGTGGATAATATTTTAATCTTTATACTCTAAGTTATTTAAATCATTTATTAATGAGGTAAATACTGCATCATTACTGTGTCATAAATAATTTAATTTATTTGATGTCTAAAAATTATAAAAAAAACAAAAATGTAGGAAATATTTTTAGATTTATAATGAATATTTATAGTCAAAAATAAAATTTATATAACTCCTTATAAAAATTAATTACTAAAAGATTTTTGTTAATGTCAATTTTATCTTTACATTAAATTAATTAATCCAAATTGTCATTATCACTACCATGTGGCTCAATGGGGTCCCAAAATCGACCCAAGGATGCCCATGGTCGGCCACTACTCATCCAATAAGGTTAGGACAAGTTTTAAGGTAATTTTGAATAATTATAACATTCTTTTATCCTTGAATTACCCTATTTACCTTTATCCGCAGTAAATAAAAGTCCAAAGTAACTATTCACCAAAAGATATATTCATCTTATTGAACCAAATTTTACTTCTTGATTACTACCATGTATGTTTTATTTTTGAAATTCAATTCACAAAAGTGGTAAAATTTCATTTAAATGAAAGAGTCCATTTTTTTAACTAACACTATGTCGTTTCACTATTCATCAAAAATTGAGGTTTCTTAGAAATATACCAAAAACTCTGCCTGAGATGTATTTTATATTCCAAATTAAAAAATGATGTCTATTTTTCAAAATTCAAAAAATATAAGTGGCATTAATTAATGTAAAATTAATCTCTTTGTTAAGAAAACATGTTTTAAAAGTGAAAACATTGCCAAAGATTGAAATGTTTTTACATATGAATTCAATGTAAAATTAATGGTAATGACATATATAATATTAAATGGTAAAAATATATTCTATTTATACTTTAAAACCATTAAATATTATAATTTAACCATATAAATTATTGCGATGAAAAAAAAGGTTTTTTTAATTAAAATATAGCGTGTTATTACTATTCATTAAAATATGAAAGTTTTCAGAATAATATGAAAAAATTATACAAAGTAAATTTTTATATCTTGATTTCAGAGAAGAATTTTATTTTGTCAAATTAATCTTATAACCCTATCAAAAACTAGATTTAATGTGGGTGCTCCATCAAAAGGTAGAAAAACTGTATTTTTTAAAAAATATTTATTTTACCCGAAAAATTTATTTTGTTCACATAACATGTTTTAGAAAATGTGAAAGATGAATAATAATGTTATAATATTAAAACTTTAGTCAATAATATTCATAACGGCTAGTCCATAATAATATTATAACAATATATCGTTGTTTAGTGAAACACGGTATTGCGTACTACACAAGCTATCGAGGAAGGTCATGATTGTGTGTAATGCCAGCCAAGTCAGAGATGTGTGTAGTGAAAGCTCTGTTTGGTGTTGCATATAACATTATAAAAACTTATTTCATTTATACATTAACAAAATATCTACTTAAGGTTGCATAGAATAATTTCCACAAAACGAACATGAAGTTGTGTGTAATACGATCCAAGAATAGTGTTGCATATACTGCAAGCTAATTAGGTGTTGAGTACAGTACAAGATAATCTTGGTGTAGTGTATAATAGAAGACATCAAAGAAATTAAAAATAATATATCCCATAAAATCTATGGGTGTTATAGTTTTTATCTTAATTTCAATATCTTCCCATCTAGTCACATATAAAGGATATATTAAATATCATATCATCTAGGAAACAAGAAACTCAACAGGCATAGATGTTAAACTAGATGAAAATTCCGACTGTTATTCCACCATCCCATGTTATCGAATGATCTAAATGAGGCTGAGAAACCACAATGCCAAAAAACACTACATTACCAATCAACAGAATCTGAAGTGATTTGAATCTCTAAAAAATACCCCATAACCAACATCGTGCATCAGCCACTGATAAAGACTTTCATCACCAGACATCTAATTACTTAATTCCATGATAATTCTGCATTGGATCAACTGCATGATCTCCATGATCACATGAAGAAGACTTGTCTCAACTCTAAACCTATATCATAACTCTTCCCAAATCAAGGGATATCTACATGGAGACCCATAAAATGCTTCGAAGGGTTCCATCTTTATTGATTCCAGATAAGTATTGTTATCGGAAAATTCGATGAAAATAAAAATGTTCTGTAATGATCTTTTAATACCAAGAAAAATAACCCAGAGAATATCCTCTAAATCCTAAATAGTTATATCATTCATTCCATCCTCCTATAGTTCATATGTTGAACATGATTTAATATGGGAAGACATACCCACATATAAAGGATTCCAACTCCTAGAAGTGAACGAAATGTCACTGTCAGAAAAAACCACCGAGGGAACCCCATGAACCCTCATAATATATTTGAAAAAGAAATACAAATAATCCCCACTTTTTTTATTTCACTCATTGTTCAAAAATGTATGAATTTCATGATTCGATCAATTATCACCCAATTCATATACTTATAACTAGGATTCTGTTGCAAACCAACAAATAAATCCATGGAAATATTATCCCCCTTCCATGATGGAAGGTGAATGAGCTATAAGAATAATGCAGTTATCGATAATTTTATAATAATTCTTCAACAATTTGAGACACTATGATATAAAAATATGCACTTGACCACCTCATTCTATTCCCCCAACATCGACACATCATGTCAGGAAACATGTTTTTCCCTAGAGTGGAAAAACAAAAAAAATTAGTTTACACTATCCAAACACCCTATCTATATAGATAATAGAATAATTGACCATATAATGAATAAAAAAGCTCCAGTGGGAGACCAGAAACACTCAGTAGAGTTTTATACACCATAAACTCTATTACCCATACATTAGAACTCAGTGTATGTCGCATTGTTGAGTTGAAATAACTTTTAAAAAGATTGGTGATCATTAATAAAATATAAAAACAACTTTCAACCAAAATAATCACTTCTATGATCATCTCCATAAACAGATTTATCAGTTACCACTCTTGAACTGATTCCTTTATAGCTTTCATCAGATATTTAACGCTCATTTCATCGACAACCACCTTACCTTTCATTAGAGTTTAAGAAATATCAAACTAGAATTTCTTATGATTCTCTACCTAATATCGTTAGTCAATTTTATATCTATTTGATTAAAAATATATTTTTTACCTCTCATGATTTATATAAAATATAATATAATCCCCAATGAGATAGTCACATAATGTTATGATTTCTTGGATAATGACTACCAACTCTAGATAATTGATAGGGTTATTCTTCTCTTAAGGGAATAATTGGTGAGATCCATAGGCTACCACATGTTTCCCAAATATTGTGAACCATCTCATATATGTACTAGAATAATTAGAGATAACAATGTAAACTAAACCTAGTATTTGAATAATAAGACTGGTGGTGATGTATACATCACCATAAAATAATAAAAATATTATTGACCCATTTCAATTAATTTAAACATGACACCCTATAGGGTTATTGTTTTCATTGGGGTTGAGAGAATGGAAAAATTTTAATAAATCATTCTATAGTAATCATCCAATCCCATGATGATCTATATCTCAAAAACGTTTATGGGATTCCCTCCAGACAAAAAAATTGAACTTTCTCTTTATATAATGAGACACCCCTATTTAATATTACATTCCCATGAAACATCACATCCTTGATGAAAACATCATATTTGGAGTGTTTACAACCCAAATAATGTTCATTCAAGGATCAACGAATTATATCCAATTATCCAATATGATCCTCATCTTACTTAGAGACCACCAAAATATCATCCATTAACACACACAAAAATGAACAAAACTGATAAAATATCCCATTCCTCAATTCCATAAACACCAAATGATAATTTTTTCCAAATAATGTTATTACCATAAAATAAAAATTCTCATACAAACTCCTTGGTTACTTAGGTATAACATCCTCTCAAACACTCATCTGGTGGGATCCCAAAGATATTCCATTATTTGAAAACTAATGATCCCCTCTATGTTGATCAATGATATCATCCATTCTGGGGAACTGATATTTGTTCTTAATGGACACCTTATTCATCTTCATATAATCAATACGAAGTATGAGTCGGTAATATGCCTTCGTTTCAATGAGAATATGATATGCACATTATGAAACCCTATGATGGATAAATCCTTTAACATCTTAGTCCACAAGATAGACCTTACATTCCACAAAATCACTAGGTTCCATCTAAAAATAATGATTAAAAATTGGAATCATGATAGGGAGAGGATAAAAAATTTTACTAAACCAATTCCTAAATAAATATATGTGAAAAACCATCTGGGAAGAACATAAGGTATGCAAAAAAATGACCCAGGAAATTTACCACCAATCAAAGAGGATACTAAACAAAGAATAATTTTGGACAACTAATATGAGACTACCCTAAAATAAAGATTAATAGGTCATTCCATTCCCTATTTCTAGTCCCACATAATCTGGATAATAGGAGTGACCCCATCGATAGATTAGAATGAAACATGATTTTGATAATAGTGTACCTTTGCATTAGCACTGATATTTCAATACATGCTGATAATAAATTCTAATATTTCATGAACAATCATGAAAAAGTTCCATCATACCTCAAATCTTGAAATCATCACCTAACATATAGGACATTGGAGGCCTATTCAGACAACTTTACAAAAGGCTTGGAAATATCCAATAATAATGGAATATGTTCCTAATGCAAAATAGAACATCAAATATCATTGATGATATAAAATAATTATTAGATCCTATATCAATAAAAATTAATCACCATATAAGATGATATAAACATCATACCTATAATATTTGTTATCCCCATGTCAGATTCATCTAGTGCATATTCCTTTTCCTAAATCCATCCAGTCTGAGTGACTTGAATATCATCCATATCCTAAACATTAGACCCACCTTCCTTGGAATCATATACATGAAACTATTAATCCTTTTTGAGAGTGTATCCTACCCTACATTCCATAGATATCACTTCAAAAAAACGTTTAGATAGAT
The DNA here is from genome assembly GCA_963277665.1 of Viscum album. Taxonomy (NCBI): domain Eukaryota; kingdom Viridiplantae; phylum Streptophyta; class Magnoliopsida; order Santalales; family Viscaceae; genus Viscum; species Viscum album. The sequence goes on from OY728120.1 coordinate 1,149,594,022, forward strand.
ATATAATCCACAAATATATCATGTACTTATATCCTCAACATAGTTAGTATTGTAATGAAATCAAATTCCAAACCGGAATCATAAAACCAAATGCAACCCATTTGAGGCAACTAAAACTAATACTGGAGAAAAACTGCTACTCATAAACTTTTATTTTTTTATATTAGGTACAAACTAGGTATACACTAATCTAACTAATGCTCCACCAATACATTTTTTTTTCATATATATCTACCCCCACTAATGATTCTATGTCAAATATCTCCCCAGTGGTTTAATGTCACATGATAATCAATATCTAACAAATATAATTACAAATACATAAATCAATCCAATAATACATTGAAAACTCATTAGTGGTAAGGTCCAATTCCAAATAAACATACACAGTAGTGTAAGATTAATACCCAAGAATCATTTACACCCCTATCTATAAGTTCAGAAACACCATGTTTATTTCCATATTGAAGGTTTTGGTACAATTTTTGTTTAGTGAATTCATGAAAGAATCTACAGTACGATCCTCGTGAAACATATCATTCCAAATAAAATCCCACCATCACCATCCCATTCCATCTAGCACATAGATAGAAAAAACCACCTTATTGTCCTCAGTAATCTCCAACAAGATATCAATCCTCTCTTTTTTCATGCTACACTCCTAGTATTCATGGTGACCTTCATTATTAGAAAATCTGAGTGGATTCTTATTACTGAATGCAAATACATGATCTATCCAATATCGTGGGTTCCAGACATGGACTTGACCTAGATTTTAAATAGTCTGGATAATAGATTCTTCCAATGAGGGGTCCACTAGAATATTTCCCTACATATCCTGTTAGAAATCTTCCTATATTGGATTTTTATGATCTCTTTGAGGAAGAATTATCTAAAAAAGGAAAGAAACTAATTATTAATGAAAAAATTAAAATATTTAAGCACTAACTTTTGTGGATGTCCAGGCTTTAAAACATTAAGAATTTAATGAATCTACAAAATACATCAAATAAATTGGAATAAGAAGATATAAATATAAATCCCATGTAATTTATACATATAAACTCAAACTAAATGTCCCAAACATGGTAAAAGACCCTAACCACCTATGGTAAGTCTAGATTATTCGTGAAAGTGAGATAGTTATAACCACATTCAGAACATGCTATACAAATTTTGATAATCCTAACATATCGCTACCCATGACATAGAACTACACAAAGTAAGGGAAGAAACACTTTAGGATCAACATCTTATTGATACCAAATTATAACAAACGAAACCATGTCAACTATAAAATCCACTCAATCCAACCCCTCTCGTAATAGAGGCAAAACATGATAATATAAATTTATCTTAAATATATGAAAAACAATATGTAAAACTAAAGTACAGAGAATTAATAAATATATATGAAAAATAGAATGAAATCCGATCAAAAAATTATATAAACCCAAAAATATGTCAAACCCCCATGTGATGAAAATTCACCTCCAGACCATCGAGAACCGGAAGTAGATCAAAATGGGAATCCATCATTCAACATGATTCCATTATATTTACCATAATCTAATAATACAACCACTATAATTTCTTAAAGTCAAAAATCATTCATTTTCCAAATCATAGTAAGAATTCATCGATATTTCTATACAATGTGTAATATAAATAATGGAACAATTATTTATTTTAATAAAAAATAGTTTTACAATTGATATTCAGAAAAAGAAAAAAAATATCAATTATTTTCTCATTTTCTCATTTTATTCCCCAAAATTCCTTCAAATTCTCAAACCATAACAATGAGAAGTAGAAGTGATAAAAATAGAAATCATATAGAAGCATCAAGAGTTAAAAAGGTATGCATGTTACCATGAAATAACCTTTATTGTGTTGTTATGTGATACACATCATATAAAACATATTTTAATAAATCTGTGATTAGATACCTTTAAAAAATAGAAATATTCAAAAAACAACTTCACATTGGGCTCTAGTGAATGGGAATGTGAAATAGACAATATTATACATTAATATGCATAATATATGATCCCACCAATATCAATTCATTGTACTAGATAAAATTAGAAGGATACCTCTTAGTGGTGCCACACTAACACACACACTATGTCTTAACATTCCTATTTTCCAATGCAACCAATGTTCTCAATGTGTAATTATATATGATAAATCTCAATACCATGCTAATAATTTCATAAAAAATTTCAAATCTCGGCCCACCCACAGAAGTGTTTAAAAACCTTATACAACTCCGGAAAATAGTCTCAATGGAAATCCACATTTTAAATTATTTTCCTTTACAACAAATCCTTTATTACCACATATCCCATCTAATCAATGAATACCCAAATGTAATTTATCATAAAAAACATATTTGATCATGTATCTGAACACAACATGTAGACAAATTGTAGCTACAACAAATGAAAAATATGAAACAGAAGGATTACATACCTTGAGAGAGATACCCCCATAAAAAATCACAACCCATCCCTCGGGGCCCATGCTATGACTACCCCATGCCCAACTTCCATGGGACAGGGGCTGGAGACAAGCACCAATTGCATAAAATCCCTAAACTAGGAAGGAATTTCCTTTATAAACTGTAAACCCACACAATCAATGTACAAACTGAAAGAAAATAATAAGTAAAAACTGTATAAAAAGAGTACTAAAATGTTAAAGGGGCCAGAAATACAAGCCCAACTAGAAAGTTCAAGTAAAACTGAATAAAAAGTACAAATGAAAAAGAAAATCAGCTATTGGGTTGTCCTCTGGGGTTCATACCTGAAGGGTAGGTACAGATGGCCTCCTCAGCACTCAATGTCCGTCAGTCTCCTCTGTTTACTGACACGTTGTAAGGTCCACATATGGGTATCATCCAGTCCTGCTACCCAGCCTCAGTCAGTATTGACCGTTATCTGCATCCAACACAATGAGGTGTGGCCATAGCCCATTCATGGACGAGTATAACGATACTGAGTATGGACCCTAAGACAGTCGTGGTCTCAACAAATCCTACAAGGATAAATCACAGTGTATGAAAATCAACAAATATCCATTAAATATGTATATTCCCATACCTATACCTAAGTTATCATGTAACCCATCTCAATCAAGAGGAAAAACATATAATTCACTGACTCATCTCACACACCTATACAACTTATGTAGAGAGATAGAGATGATCAGATATAGCCATTAAATCATCAGAGCTGTCGGACCAACACATGATCTAGGACAAGCTATTTTGCCAGACCAACACATGATCCACGAATAGATGTCAGAATTGTCAGACCAACACATGATCCAAGGACAATCATCTAAGATGTCAGACCAACACATGATCTAGGACCAGCTATTCTGTCGGACAAACACATGATCCAAGAACAGAAGTCAGAACTGTCGGACCAACACATGATACAGGACCAGATATTCTGTTGTACCAACACATGATCCAGGAACAGAATTCAGAACTGTCGGACCAACACATGATCTAGGAACAGGTGTTGGTGCACAGCAAGCCACAGGTTTTCCACAGGTTAAGCATGATTTTGGGAGGTTCCACTCGTCAAGGCAATTTTCGACACGTAAACTGCAAAAAAGTCCCAAGGAGAAGTATCTCAACGGTTTGTCTCATTATAGGGGTCTCAACACCGGAGACGGAGTGTCAATCGGACGCCTGGTCTGTGAGTAATTAGCTTTTTAGTCTCGGTTCCCCGGTTGGATTCGTGTACGATCCAACCTGACTATATCTCAACAATATCCTGAACTGTAGTGAGATATATTCATAGGGACCATCGTTCCATAAGGAAACTAGCACTGCTGACGGTTCATCTAACGGTCACCTGGTGCAAAGGTTACGGCCAAAGGAATTAAAAGGGTCGGTAATGGGCCTAGGCCTGGTCCAACCTAGTCATACATGACTCGGCCTAACCCAGACTGGGCCAACCCGATCAGCCTGATAGGTTTGGCCATGACCAATGGGCCCGGCCCCGCAGCCTAATAGGTCGGTTTGGCCTGGAGGCCGCCACGTAGGTGGCTTGGCCCAAATGTTGGGGCCTGTTCGGCCAACACCACGAGGGGCATGGCTTGGGTGGCACGACCCAGGAGGCCGAGCCAGTTTGGCCAGCTACGACAGGAAGGTCACTGTGGACCGTCTCGGGTGGCCAGCGCAGCTCGGCCGGTTTGACCCGAAGTCGGGGCATGGGCATGCCACGCGGGGGCGCATGCGGCGCGCGGGAAGGCCGGCGGGGCACCGGGCAGTGCGCGGGCAGGCCGCAGCGTGTGGTCATGCAGCGGTATGGACGGCGGGGCGTGTGGTCTGGAGGCGAGGCGCGAGGTCAGTGCGTGGGCAGGCCGGCGGGCAGCATCCGGGTAGGTCGGTTTGACGCGGGCTGATAGTGTTCGGTCGGGAACATTGGTGTGCTGCGGGGGCAGTGTGGTTCACGGAGGCCACAGGTAGTATGGCCTTTGTCGTTGCCTCTTTCAGCGCCTTCTTTCCGCTTTGAAGATCACCACAAGGAAGAAAATCGACTGAGGGTGTTGGGCCATGTTAGGTGGGCCCACAACCTCCATGTTTAGGGAGGTATCATTTTGCTCATAAAGAAAAGTAGATGATCAAAAACACATCCTCAACAATCACTTTTTATCGGATGAGTAAGATAAGATATGGGTATAATATTTTCAAGTAATAAACCCCCTACCTTGTTCGTAGTTGGTTGACGTTGGTGCAAGAAGGCAGACGTCGATTCATTGCGGACGAGGACATCTCAAGTCAGAAGGAGTTCCGAGGAAGATGGTCGAAGTCGAGGTCGACGTTCTTCGTTGGTGGAGCGTTATTCATTGGAGAGTGTAATCCTCCAAGTGTGGGGCATCACATCCCTTTACCAGCGCTTCGTCGCTTGATGAAGCCGTCCAAAATCCTCCTCCCAAGCTCCCTCTATATCAGAGAGGAGGATAGGTATGTAACCATCATGGAATTTATGAAGGTTCATTTATTAGGAACCTTCCTAAATTACAACGATGTGGTTACTTAATTTAAAAATTGGGTTCAAGTGAATTAAATTGTGTTGGCGCAATTTAAGAGGTGTATTGGCTTAATTATTGGGAGGATACCAAAAGACATCCCCCACATAGCCTCTATCAAAACAATTTATAGGATTTAATTTTATGATGACACATAAAATTAATTGATATCATTTAATTTTTTATGTTGACACATAAAATTAAATTGAAAGAATTTAATTTTACGTTGACACATGAAATTAATTGAGGGAGTTGTGAGGTTTTCCTCTTCTCCCATTAATAGGGGTTAAGCCCCGTGTGGCCCTGACCACATTAATCCTATCATCGGAGGTTGAGTTTGGGTGGACCCCACTACCATAACCTGTCATGGGAGGATAAGGTGCGGTGGCCCCACCTCTAACCTCCATGAGGATGTTTTAGCCTCCACACACCAAAAGGCGGCTCAAATAAAATAAATTTTTGCACACATTATTTTATTATTTCTTTGAAAAACCAAAAACTAACTTTTTTCTCGACCAACTGTCATCGGGGTGAAAGTATTCTTAAGAGAATACTGGTGCAGTGAGTCCAACGGTGCACTGAAATTTCAATTCTGAGCACTCGTTCAAAAGATACAAAACACTTCTTGCGCGTTTAATGTACATACCCGAAAAAAAGTTTGGAAAATTATTATCAGTCACCCTTGACTCACACCAGTCGAGGTTAGGCTCTTCCTAATTGAAAAATGGCCTAAAAACCCAATGGTAATCTTGAATATTCAAATCCGAGATCCAGTTTAGATGTTATTAATTTTACAATAAAATAATTTTCACTTAATAATTTTATTTTCGTCCAAATACTAAATTTCCATGGTGGCTTGCGTCAGCCAAAGTTATTATCTACATAAAGAAAGCATACACTCATGTGTACAGAGGTGGTCTCAGATTTTTATTCCGAGTTACTGTTTGTGAGTTTTAATCATTTTAAAAATAAAATAATTTATTTAATTATTTTATTTACAATTATCCAATTTTTGGGTTTTCTCACAAGAATCCCGTGTCAACTAAACATAAGTCACACCATGGGTAAACCCTACATCTTGAGCACAAAGGTACCCTCTTATTTTTGATCTGAGTTACAGTTTATGAGTTATTACAGATTTTCAGAAAAAACTGCTTTAGAACGTTAACTTAAGCTTAGCAAAAACATCGACGGATCATTCTTGGCACTCCAAGCCTCGGAATCGAACGCCGTCAAATTTTGCGATCCCGTAAAATTCCCATTTAATTAAAATAAAATTACATATAAATTTAAGATCTTTAAATTCTCCCCACCTCAGGGCTCTACATCCCCGTAAGACAAACCACACAACTAAGAGAACAAGTGGGGGTACTGAGCACACATCTAAGCCTCCCGCTCTTATGTGCTCCCCTGGAGGTCCTCATGGTGCCTGTGAACGCACAAAAGAGGTATCAACCTCCCATGGAGGACCCACTCCTATCGATCCTCAATCTCTACTAGAACCTCCATAAAATTCTCCACATCATCCACTTCCACCTCGTCATGGTTGATGATGTAGGAAGGGTCATGAATGTATATCCTCAAATAGGATATGTGGAAGACGTCGTGCATCCAGTTCAACTGAGGTAGAAGAGCTAAGCAGTATGCCACCTCACCAATTCTTTTGAGGAACTAAAAAGGTCTGATAAATCTTGGAGATAACTTTCCTCCTCGGCCAAATTTCTGTAGACCTCGACTTGGTGAGACCCGTACAAATATGCGGTCACTATCATTGAACTCCATAGGTCTCCGTCTCATGTCAGCTTAAAACTTCTTTATGCTATGTGTTGTCTTCATCCACTCATTGATGATTTGTACCTTATCCGTGAAAGCTCGTTCCATATCTAATCAGAAGGAAGTGGGATGACATGGTGATTCAGTCGACGATCACCCAAAACGAGTTGTTCCCTCTAGATGTATGTGGAATACCCATCATGAAGTCCATGGATATCTCGTCCCACTTCCACTCTAGGACCTCTAATAACTAAAGCAAGCCTTTTGGTACCTGGTGCTCCGCCTTCACTTGCTGAAAATTGAGGCATAAAGAGACAAACTCTGCTACCTCTATCATACCTAACCACCAGTGCTGTTGTAGAAGTTCCTGACACAACTTCGCCAGTCATGGATGTACCACTAGAGGGAATATGTGGAACTCCCTCAACAATTCCCCCTGATGTGACACTGGTACCATCATACGTCCTCTAAGGAGGATGAAATGCTGCCCACCTTCAGAAAATCCATCAGGTGTCTACCCTGTGGATATCTGAGGACATAGTTTCTCGCAGTCATCATATCCATGATGTGCCTCCTTGACTCACTGATGAAGTGGGGGAGTTACTGTACGAGACTGAAGGAAGACTACTCAATCTCTATCCACAAATGATATCTGTAAAGCAGCTAGTTGCTCTGTCACCTCACCTAAAAGCAGTATACTAGACATCCTGCTGAGTGCATTTGCCACAACATTCCCCTTCGTAGGAGTATAGACTATCTTGAAGTCATAATCTTGGAGGAAATCAACCCATCGTCGCTCTCTCAGGTTTAGGTCCTTCTAAGAGAAGATATACATGAGACTCTTGTGATCATAGTACTTGGAAAAAAACATACCCATAAGATATTTACTCCACATATTCAAGGCGAAGACAACTACTGCTAACTCCAGGTCATGGGTTTCATAGTTCTGCTCGTGTTTTCTGAGCTACTGAGAACCATATGTAATCACTACTCACTCCTGCATCAAGGAACACCCGAGTCTTGTCTATGATGCATCGCATTAGACTACGTACCCTACACCTTCTTCTCAAAGCCTCATTACGGGGTCACTAGTTATCCTCTACCTCATCTCCTGAAAGATCTGATGGCTTCTCTCTGAGCACACGAAGGTTTTGACTTTCTTTGTCAAGGCTGATAGTGGTGCTGCAACTCTGGAGAAGTCTGGAACGAACCTCTAGTAGTATCTGGCCAATGCAGATGTCCCTCCCCCTTGGGGGGGGGGGGGTAATCCTAAAAACATATTTTGAAAATATGTCACCATGTTCTATCACTCTTATTTGGTACTGAAAACTCAAAACTCAAGCTGCCATGAGGGTAAGGCTGGCTGACTCAAGAGTGATCGGTTGAACCCTACTATGCATGAGATTAACATTTGCTGCATGGGATTCCTTTTTCACTAACTAAGAAAAACCTCATCCCAATGTTATAGATAAACCACAACCTTTTTTCCTAATTTTAACGCCCCAACCCTAGTTACCCAGAGTCGGTGCATTATTACATAACATTTTCATGATCACAAGAAAGATCAAATCCCGAAAGACCGATTGGTTTAGTAGCCTTGGAAACACTAGATATATTTTTAAGTCTTACATTACATCATAAAATGAAAAACTACTACAACAACATATTGTCTCCATAATCCACACTCATATCCCCATATAATATCCCTTCAGGTCATTCATAATTTACTTCTTCACATCCTGGGAAAAATAAAACATAGAAAAGGGGTGAGCTCAAATGCCCAGTAAGGATAACAATATAGCGGAAACTTTCATAAATAAGAATAAACATTTAAGGAAATGTATAACTAAAAAAAATCCTTTCAAACTTGAACTTTCAACATAGTATGGCATAAATAAAATGAAATAATTCCATTTACTTATTCACATGGATATTCTAATAATCGAATAATCACATGCAAAATCAATAACCACTTTCATAATGATGGAATGCATAATGCCAGACTATCATAACCACATAGCCAAGGCCTCGTGCCAAGACTACAAATAAGATATTGTCAAGGCCTTGTGCCAAGAAACTAGTTTGTCTCATGAGACCCACCGATGCATCGAGGAGCTATAGCGGGCTCCACCCGTCACATATTAAGTCCAATTCATTCCCATATGAAAAGGTTTAAACATAACATAAACATTCATATTAAAACTAGCATACGAAATGTCAATACTATCACCATAAACTATGAATGGTATAAAAATAGCACAACCATAGTCAAACATATCACAAAACCTTCAATACAATATAGAAGTTTTGTATCATAATAAATCAACATCATATAAGCGTAAAATCCATCAAAGGATGTTGACATAGATGGAATCAAAACTCTTTTTAGAGAAATATGTCTTTTTATTTTGAAATGATTTAAGAGCCATATAAAATAAAACATTTTCTTTGAAAATATTCTTATAAGCTTTTAAGGAAAGCTTTGAAGATTTTATAACGGCGGAAAATAGCCGCACCCGCCGTATAAGTTAAAAATACATTCTTACCTTAATTCTGTCGAAAAGGTTAAAAAGGACCTTGTTTTGAAAACGACGAAATGATTCCTCTTATAAAAAGTCAAACAAGGGTATAAATGACTTTAACCCATATTCTTGTAAATAATAAAAATGTTTTGAAATACATTATTAATAAAACATGGATGTGGATGATAAAGAGATCCCAGTAGATTATTACATATAAACAACCTCGGATAATGAAGAGATTGTGAAATAACCCTTACCTTGTACATTTACTTGGTTGGGGTAGGATAACCTCCTGTATAATGGTGAAATAATTGTTATTAATTTATAAAAGAATCATATACATTAATATGATATCATATATGATCTTTTAATATTGATTTGATAATAATATATTAGTATTATCGTTGTTTCGGGTGTTAACTTACTTGTTTTCTTTTATATGTTTTGTTACATAAGCCATGTTTGTAATTGATAGGTTGTATAATATTCATATCCAGAATGATATCAAGTCCTTAAACATCATTTTTAAATCATCAAATTATAATTATACTTGAATGGATACGATGGAGAATGAATCTCATTGCGTTCGTGGAGACGGTAGTCCGTACATACGCACGAGCGACAATATCATTCTTTTGATATTAAATTAATATATAAATGGTTGTTATATCATATATACAGAATCATTAACATGTTATAATTATTATTTACATGAGTTACATATCATTATTATACCCATCCAAATAATATTATATTGAATAACAATTACACCACGACGTGGAGACGGTAAGCCGTACGTACGCACGTATGGTGACTTGTTATTCAAAGGGTGGATAGAATACTGAATATGGTTGTACCATATTTATAATAACATCACAGTATATATATGATACTGGAGTCATTATTTTAGAATGGTAACAACAAAGGAAGAAGAAGTGGAAGAAGAAATGATCTTGGAAAAGGGTGGTGAAATCATTACCTCTTCTTCGGGTTCTTCCTTTTGATTTGATCAAAAGGGCTCCATAGGTTGGCTTTATGATCAAACTAAGGCCTATAGGTTGTAGTGAGGGAATCTTGGAGAGTATTTGGGCAGATTTTGGCCGAACCAAAAGGCTTTTAAGGTGTGAAGAAATGAGAAGGAGGAGTGCCCTTTTATAAGAGGGGTGAGGGGCACCTTTGGAAAAGCTAGAGATATTAGTTTATAATAAATTCATATTAGGTTTCCAATGGCTCCAAAGTTTATTATTCAAAGTTTAAGGTGGGGATAGGTCGAAAAACACTCAACTAATAGAATTTAGACAGGTTTGGGTACTTATATTAACCTTATCTTTAAGTATTAACTCTAAGTTAATTAGTTTCACTTTTACAATGTCTCTTTGTATTTTTATATTATATGGTTAATAAACTTACCATATATATCCAAGATACCCCCAAGTGGTCCATTAATGATTAAAATATCATGATATATGTCTCTTGGCCGATCTTTAGATTTTTAAGAATTTAATATCAATTAATAATATAATATTTGTTTTAAGAACTCTATTATGTCAATTTTGACACTATTCAATAGTTGATTTTTGTGAAACTCATAACAGATTTATTAATTCGAAAAAAGTAAATTAAATCAATCCTAATATATCATATTATCCTATAAAATTAGTTTAATTCATTAAAAGTTTCATATTATTTTTATTTGGGTATTTATAATATCAATTATTTCAAATTTTCACTATTATAGTAATTAATTCATCATCATTGTTTCATAAATAAATTAAATTATTTAAAGTATAAAAATTATAAATAAAATATGATTATGTAGGAAATCTTTTTATATTTCTAATTAATATTTATAATCTAAAATCCAACATATATATCCCTATGTAAAAATTTTTTTTCTAAAAGATATATGCTTGTGTCATTTTTGTATTCATTTTAACATAATTAAAATAAAGTGTCCCTATCACCTAAAAGTGGCACCATGGGGTCCCAAAATCGACCCAAAGATGAAAATGGTCGAAAATGTATCAACAAATAAGGCTAGGACACGTTTTAGGGTAATTTAGTATTATTATAATATTATTTTTTAACCCTTATTTACCGGATTTACCCTTAACCATGGTAAATAAAATATTTACCGTAGTAATTATTCAAAATGTATAAAAAACGTTACCTATTTACAAAATTTGGAAATCCTGATTCCAAATATGGAATCCATTTTTCTAAATTCAAAACACAGAAGTGGCAGAAATTAATTTAAAATTAATTCCCGCTGTCAAAACAAAAAGCGTGTTTTTAAGAGATAAGAACTATCAAAAGATTGACACTTGTTTATGTTCGGTTTAATTGTAAAATTATGTCTAATGACCAACATTATATTAAATGGTAAAAATATATTCTAAATATAATTTAAAACCACTAAAATTCATAATTTATCGCTATTAATTATTTTGATTAAAAAATTCTTTTTTAATTAAAATTTAGTAATTTTCACTATTCATCAAAATATGAAAGTTATCCGAAAAGTACCAAAATTTCACCTTAGGATAAATTCGATATTCCGAATCCAAAAATGAAGTCCATTTTAAAATATAAAATATATATAATTTCAAAAATTAGGTATTACTATTCATAACGGCTAGTTTGATTGGTTATGGTGTGTTAGAACTCGATGTTGCGTACAACACACGCTATCACATTATTCAAAGAGAAGCGTACCGTAGAAGCTTGGGGTGTTACATTCTCCCCTACTTCAAATAATTTCGTCCTCGAATTTTCTAGAATACTACCGCATGAAAAGACTCGGGTGGTTCTTCATCATAAGTTCCTCGGGTTCCCACGTTGCCTCTTCCATCTTATGGTTTCTCCACAAAACTTTTACCAGACGCGTCGTCCGGTTTCTCAGTACTTGTTCTCTCGTATCAAGAATCTTGACGGGCTATTCGCAATAAGACAGATCGGGTTCCAGTTCTAATTCCTCATAGGTGATTACATGCGTTGGGTCAGGCATGTATTTCCTCAACAGAGATACGTGGAACACATCGTGAACTTTGGAGAGACATGGCGGCATTGACAATCGGTAAGCTACAGCCCCAATTAGTTCTAGAATTTCGAAAGGTCCGATGTACCTGGGACTCAATTTACCATTCTTACCAAAACGTATGACTCCCTTTCATGGAGATACCTTCAGGAAAACATGATCACCGACTTGAAATTCGAAATCCTTCATTCGATTATCGGCATAGCTCTTCTGCCTACTTTGAGCTGCTTTGATGTGATTTTGGATTACCTTCACCTTTTCCATTGTTTCCTCCACCAGTTCTGGACCTACAAGTTTTCTTTCACCAACGTCATCCCAACAGGTTGGTGTACGACATCTCTTTCCGTATAACGTTTCAAATGGTGCCATCTGAATACTCGAATTGAAGCTATTGTTATAGAAAAATTCTACCATAGGTAAATATTGATCCCACATACCCTGAAAGTCAAGTGAGCAAGATCTCAACATGTCTTCTAGGGTTTGAATTGTCCGTTATGATTGTCCATCTGTCTGAGGGTGGTAAGCAGTGCTCAAAAGAAGTTCGGTATCCAGGGATTTCTGAATACTTTTCCAAAATCTTGAAGTAAAAAGGGGATCACGATCAGAAACAATTGATAGGGGTACTCCATGAAGTCTCACAACTTCATTAATATATAATCTTGCTAAACATTACGGGGGTAGATCTTCTCTTATAGCAAGAAAATGTGCTGACATGGTAAGACGATCAACAATAACCCATATCGCATCATTCCTTCTAGGAGTCTTTGGTAGCCCCATGACAAAGTCCATCGTAATATTGTCCCATTTCCACTCCGGTATGGGAAGAGGTTGCATGACTCCTCCAGGCTGTTTCCTTACAGCTTTAACTTGCTGACAAACCATACATCTTGACACAAAATCAGCAATCTCCCTCTTCATATTGTCCCACAAAAAATGTTCCTTCAAATCTCTATACATTTTGGTGCTCCCAGGGTGTATAGAGAAATTGGAACTATGAGCATCATCCAGCAATTCCCTTTTTAGATAAGGTATATCGGGAACACAATGTCTCTTCCCGAATTTCAAAATACCATCTTCATACACAAAGTCTCTCAATCTCCCATCATTCACAGCTTTAATCTTCTTTTGGAATTCTTCATCATCGGTCTAAGAAATCCAAATCCTTTCTAATAAAGATGGTTTGGCAACCATTTGAAAAAGCATTGATGTTTCACCTTCCCTGGTTATACCCGTGTCCATCTTTACTAGATCCATGAAAATTAGATCCCTTTCAATTTTCATCATGTTCAAAACTCCATGGTCTTTTCTGCTCAAAGCATCTGCCACCTTGTTTGCTTTCCCCGGGTGGTAGTGTATCTTACAATCATAATCCTTGAGTAATTCAAGCCATCTCCTTTGCCTCATGTTGAGTTCTTTTTGTGAGAAGATATACTTCAAACTCTTGTGATCTGTATAAATCTCACATTTTTCACCATAGAGGTAGTGCCTCCATATCTTCAAAGCAAAGATCACAGCTGCTAACTTGAGATCATGAGTAGGATAGTTTTGTTCATGAATTTTCAACTGTCGTGATGCATAGGAAATAACTCTATCATTCTGCATAAGGAAACAACCAAGTCCTTTCTTTGATGCATCACTATAAATAACGAACCCATCATTCCCAGATGGTAGAGTCAATATAGGATAATTGACTAATCTTCTCTTCAGTTCTTCAAAACATTCTTCACACTCTTTTTTCAAAACAAATTTAACCCCTTTACGTGTGAGCTTCGTTAATGGGTTAGCCAATCGGGCAAAATTCTGGACGAAACGTCGATAATAACCTGCCAAACCAATAAAACTGCATACCTCAGTTATACTCGTAGGTGCTGGCCATTCTTGGATTGCCTTGGTCTTAGAAGGATCAACAGAGATTCCATCTTTAGAGACAATATGGCCAAGAAAAGAAATCTCATGAAGCAAGAATTCACACTTGCTAAACTTTCCATATAATTCATGCCTCCTCAGAGTCTTAAAGATAATGCGCAAGTGATTTTCATGATCTTCGTAGGTTTTGGAGTATACTAAGATATCATCAATAACTACCACAACAAATTCATCGAGATATTCATTGAAAACTCTATTCATCAGATCCATGAATACAGAGGGTGCATTAGTCAATCCAAAAGGCATTACAGTAAACACGTAATGCCCGTACCTGGTTCGAAATGCTGCCTTCGGAATGTCTTCCTTCTTTACACACAACTGATGGTATCCAGATCGAAGGTCAATCTTTGAAAAGTATTGAGCTCCATGTAGTTGGTCAAATAAATCATCAATATGAGGTAGGGGATACTTGTTCTTTATCGTTATAGCAATGATCTCCCTGTAGTCGATACATAACCTCATAGATCCATCTTTCTTTTTAACAAAAAGAACAGGGGCTCCCCATGGAGAAACACTAGGGAGAATAAATCCTTTATTACTCAATTCCTCTAGTTGTTTCTTTAGTTCAAATAATTCTACAGTGGCTATTCTATAAGGGGTCTTCGATATAGGCCTTGATCCAGGAATTAAATCAATGGAAAACTCAACTTCTCATTCTGGAGGATGTCCAGGTAAATCATCCGGAAATACATCTAAAAATTCTTTCACAACAGGTACATCCTCTATTTGAACATTCCTTTCCTCACCGACAATTATTTCATTCTCTTCCTCCCCAATAATTGAATTTAGCTGAGCTACTGGGGGTGGATCTAAATAAGAATTAGGTGGTGACGATTCTGCTCTAAAGATAATGTATTCCTTATCATTATCATCAAGAATCGTAACCTATTTCTTCTTACAATAAATCTTCGCATCATAGTCTGAAAGCCAGTCCATACCGAGGATTATGTCAAACTCAATCATAGGTATGACGATGAGATCAGCAGATAACGAACATTTATGTGCTCTAATGGGGACTGATTCACAAAACTTTGTTGCAATGATACATCCCTTAGGAGTTTTAACTGACAACTCCCTTGTTAAATCAAATTGGAAATATCTAATTTTCATAGAAAACTGGGAAGATATGAAACAATGCGATGATCCAGAATCAAATAATGCATTTGCTAAACTTGAGGAAACCATTAAATTACCTACCACCATGTCTTTCGGAGCTTCTACCTCAGCAGTAGTGATAACATAAGCTTGGCCTTGATCCCTTGGCCTTTTCTGAGGTAAGTTCTCCTGACGCTTAGGACATTCATTTGCATAATTCCCCATCTCCCTGCAATTGTAGCACTGAACGTTGGTAGCTTCCTTCTTCCCTTTGCAATCACGAGCTTGGTGGCCTTTTTCACCACACTTGTAACAGACTCACATTCCCTTCAAGCAAGTACCAGGGTGTTTCTTACCGCATTTACCACAGGATGGATATTCAAACTTTCCCGTCTTCCCCTTATTTCCATTCCCAGATTGATCAGCAGGTCTCTTCTTCTCTTTCTTTGCTTTAAATTCATAAGACTTAGAGAATTCATTTTTGTTCTTGATAGCACATGAGACAATGTCTTCGTACGATGAAAAGGATTGTGAGACTAATGCTCGATGGAGAAATGGTTTTAACCCATCAAAGAAACGATCAATATTACTTCTTGGGTTACGTATATAATCACCAGCATACCTTGCTAACCTTGTAAAGTTAGCCTCATACTTTGTGACATTCTCACCCTCCTTCTGTCTCGGACTTACAAATTGCCTTTCTATATCTGCTCGATGGTCGCGAAGAAAGTATTTTTCTAAAAACAGATCTTTGAACTCCCTCCATTCCATATTTGATACTTCATCATCTTCCTTCATGTTTTGAATCAATGACCACCATTGATGAGCATCTCCAGGGATACGGTAAACTGCCATGATAACTTTTTCCCTTTCATTGCTCCCCAAAGCCTGAAATATTTTCTCTAGGGAATTTATCCATTGCTCAGCTACTAAGGGATTTTTACTCCCATTGAACGTTGGTGGTTTTTGCCTCATGAATCGATCTAACATTGATCCTCCACGCTGTGGATCAGGGTGCTCCATATGGGTAAGGTTATTATTCATAACCTGAGTAAGTTGTCCCAGTATGGTGATTAGCTGATCGGCACCAGTTGCATCACCAGCTCCACTATAATTATCTTGAGCAGGAGGGCAATCCCTACATGGAGTGAATGCATTGATATGGTTTCCTTTCTTTCACTAGGTGCCATTTATAAACAATGGCATAAACTAGATCAGTTTATGAATCAAAATACATAATCCCATACTTATAAAACACTTAACATAAATTGAACTATTTATGGATATAATCCATAATCATAAAAATGTTTTCTTTGAGGAAGTATATACTCATAAACCCTTCATAATGATTTGTAAAGAAAATGAGATTTATCCTAAGCATATCCCCCGGGAGTGTCATAACCAAGAGTGCAGCAAGGCCCATTGTCGTGCACCAGTTCCCGTTCGAGTCTATCTCAAAGCGGTGTTTTCGGGTTTTACCCCTAGGTACATCTGTCACAGAGACGCCTCTACCTGCTCGTATCCAGACAGGGATGTATTGCTTGGAAAACTCACAAAATCTATACAATACCAAAATTCTAGGAATTTCTTCTATACTAATCCTCAAAGTTCATCCTAGGTCTACGTGCTCTAATCAAAGTTTATCTAAATCTACCTACCAAGGATTGTACTAAACTTCCTCTGATACTAACTGTAACGCCCCGACCCTAGTTACCCAGAGTCGGTGCCTTATTATATAACATTGGCATGATCACAAGAAAGATCAAATCCCGAAAGACCGATTGGTTTAGTAGCCTTGGAAACACTAGATATATTCATAAGTCTTACATTACATCATAAAATGAAAAACTACTACAACAACATATTGTCTCCATAATCAACACTCATATCCCAACATAATATCCCTGCAGGTCATTCATAATTTACTTCTTTACTTCCTGGGAAAAATAAAACATAGAAAAGGGGTGTGCTCAAATGCCCAGTAAGGATAACAATATAGCAGAAACATTCATAAATAAGAATAAACATTTAAGGAAATATATAACTAAAACAAAAGCCTTTCAAACTTGAACTTTCAACATAGTATGGAATAAATAAAATGAAATAATTCCATTTACTTATTTACATGGATATTCTACTAATCGAATAATCACAAGAAAAATCAATAACCACTTTCATAATGATGGAATGCATAATGTCAGACTATCATAACCACATAGCCAAGGCCACGTGCCAAGACTACAAATAAGATTTTGTCAAGGCCTTGTGCCAAGACACTAGTTTGTCTCATGAGACCTACCGATGCATCGAGGAGCTATAGCGGGCTCCACCCGTCACATATTAAGTCCAATGCATTCCCATATGAAAAGGTTTAAACATAACATAAACATTCGTATTAAAACTAGCATACGAAATGTCAATACTTTCAACATAAACTATGAATGGTATAAAAATAGCACATCCACAGTCAAACATATCACAAAACCTTCAATACAATATATAAGTTTTGTATCATAATAAATCAACTTCAAATAAGCGTAAAATCCATCAAAGGATGTTGACATAGATGAAATCAAAACTCTTTTTAGAGAAATATCTCTTTTTATTTTTAAATAATTTAAGATCCATATAAAATAAAACATTTTCTTTGAAAATATTCTTATAAGCTTGTAAAGAAAGCTTTGAAGATTTTATAACATCGGAAAATAGCCGCACCCGCCGTTTAAGTTAAAAAAACATTCTTACCTTAATTCTGTGGAAAAGGTTAAAAAGGACCTTGTTTTGAAAACGACGGAAAGATTCCTCTTATAAAAAGTCAAACAAGGGTATAAATGACTTTAACCCATATTCTTGTAAATAATAAAAATGTTTTGAAATACATTATTAAGAAAACATGGATGTGGATGATAAAGAGATCCCAGTAGATTATTACATATAAACAACCTCGGATAATGAAGAGATTGTGAAATAACCCTTACCTTGTACTTTTCCTTGGTTGGGGTAGGTTAACCTCCTGTATAATGGTGAAATAATTGTTATTAATTTATACAAGAATCATATAAATTAATATGATATCATATATGATCTTTTAATATTTATTTGATAATAATATCTTAGTATTATCGATGTTTCGGGTGTTAACTTACCTGTTTTCTTTTATTTGTTTTGTTACATAAGCCATGTTTGTAATGGATAGGTTGTATATTATTCATATCCAGAATGATATCAAGTCCTTAAACATAATTTTTAAATCATCAAATGATAATTATACTTGAATGGATTCGATGGAGAATGAATCTCATCGCGTTCGTGGAGACGGTAGTCCGTACGTACGCACGAGTGACAATATCATTCTTTTGATATTAAAATAATATATAAATGGTTGTTATATCATATATACAGAATCATTAACATGTTATATTTATTATTTACATGAGTTACATATCATTATTATACCCATCCAAATAATATTATATTGAATAACAATTACACCACGACGTGGAGACGGTAAGCCGTACGTACGCACGTATGGTGACATGTTATTAAAAGGGTGGATAGAATACTGAATATGGTTGTACCATATTTATAATAACATCACAGTATATATATGATACTGGAGTAATTATTTTATAGTGGTAATAACAAAGGAAGAAGAATTGGAAGAAGAAATGAACTAGGAAAAGGGTGGTGAAATCATTACCTCTTCTTCGGGTTCTTCCTTTTGATTTGATCAAAATGGCTCCATAGGTTGGCTTTCTGCTCCAACTAAGGCCCCTAAGTTGTAGTGAGGGAAGTTTGGAGAGTATTTGGGTAGAGTTTGGCCGAACCAAAAGGCTTTGAAGGTGTGAATAAATGAGAAGGAGGAGTGCCCTTTTATAAGAGGGGTGAGGGGAACCTTTGGAAAAGCTAGAGATATTAGTTTATGATAAATTCATATTCGGTTTCCAATGGCACCAAAGTTGATTATTCAAAGTCTAAGGTGGGGATAGGTCGAAAACCACTCAACCAATAGAATTTAGACAGGTTTTGGTAATTATATTAACCTTATCTTTAAGTATTAACTCTAATTTAATTAGTTTCACTTTTACAATGTCTCTTTGTATTTTTATATTATATGGTTAATAAACTTACCATATATATCCAAGAGACTCCCAAGTGGTCCATTAATGATGAAAATATCATGATATATGTCTCTTGTCCGAACCTTAGATTTTTAGGAATTTAATATCAATTAATAATATAATATTTGTTTTAAAAACTCTTTTATGTCAATTTTGACACTATTCAATAGTTGATTTTTGTGAAACTCATAAAAGATTTATTACTTCTAAAAAAGTCAATTAAATCAATCCTAATATATCATATTATCCTATAAAATTAGTTTAATTCATTAAAAGTTTCATATTATATTTATTTGGGTATTTATAATATCAATTTGTTTAATTTTTCACTATTATAGTAATTAATTCATCATCATTGTGTCATAAATAAATTAAATTATTTAATGTCTAAAAATTATAAATAAAATATTTTTATGTATTAAATATTTTTATCTTTCTAATGAATATTTATAATCTAAAATCCAACATATATAACCCTATGTAAAAATTGTTTTTCTAAAAGATATATGCTTGTGTCATTTTTGTATTCATTTTAACTTAATTAAAATAAAGTGTCCTTATCACCTAAAAGTGGCACCATGGGGTCCCAAAATCTACCCCAAGATGCCTATGGTAGAAAATGTATCAACCAATAAGGCTAGGACACGTTTTAGGGTAATTTAGTATTATTATAATATTATTTTTTAACCCTTATTTACCGGATTTACCATTAACCATGGTAAATAAAATATTTACCGCAGTAATTATTCAAAATGTATAAAAATAAAAGTTACCTATTTACACATTTTGGAAATCCTGATTACAAATATGGAATCCATTTTTCTAAATTCAAAACTTATAAGTGGCAGAAATTAATTTAAAATTAATTCCCGCTGTCAAAACAAAAAGCGTGTTTTTAAGAGATAATAACTATCAAAAGATTGACACTTGTTTATGTTAGGTTTAATTGTAAAATTATGTCCAATGACCAAAATTATATTAAATGGTAAAAATATATTATAAATATAATTTAAAACCACTCAAATTCATAATTTATCACTATTAATTATTTTGATTAAAAAAGTTGTTTTTAATTAAAATTTAGTAATTTTCACTATTCATCAAAATATGAAAGTTATCCAAAAAGTACCAAAATTTCACCTTAGGCTAATTTCGATATTCCGAATCCAAAAATGAAGTCCATTTTAAAATATAAAATATATATAATTTCAGAAAGTAGGTATTACTATTCACAACTGCTAGTTTGATTAGTTATGGTGTGTTAGAACTCGGTGTTGCGTACAACACACGCTATCACATTATTCAAAGAGAAGCGTACCGTAGAAGCTTGGGGTGTTACACTAATAATGTCAATCTATGTATGAACTGTGGTTTCCAAGTCCATACCCAGACTAACGTCGTAAGGCCTTGACGCTGCCACAATGAGGTTCCAACCGAAACTCTCATCTCAAGTGTCAGATCACACCGTTGATGTAAGTGTGATTATTGAGTCTCCTCCCAAAGTTATCTCCCAATGTGAGGGTAAACTCATAGGTTTAACCTGAAACTCTAGGTCTGGGACAAGATTCCTGGAAGGAAGGAATGATGGTAACCAATGATTATTGATACGACAACTAGTAGTAGACACAGACCATACCAAAAATCATTCCTAGATCTCAGGGGTCACACTCCTTTATCGCATGCAGCTACTCTATTCCCATGCACTATAGATCCCTGAGCCTAGTGGGGACTACAAAGGCAGGTGGTTATAACATGTCAAAATGTACACCACCTCAGGCTGCTCTCCTAGCTCTGCTTCCACATCTTTTTACCGGAAAATTCATCTATCTTTAACACTGTTTCTTCTCAAAAAAATTTACATGCTCAAGTATCTGAGACTGGTGCCGGATTCATTCTTTCACACTGCGAACATTCACTAGCTGTATCCACTCATCCAAATAACATTCATCTAAAATGGTTCTCTCTAAAATCTAGAGAAAAGTTGTTGTCATGGATGTCCTAAAACACACCTCGATCGGCAGTCCAACCCTAAAGCATCGAACGTATCATATTCATCTAGTACCCGGAACGATCGGTACACCTCGATGAATACTCAGATACTGAAATGTCATCCTGAAGAAGTTGTACATGCTCTAGAGAAATCTCATCCACCTCCTCAAGCCAGTCCTCAGTCTCCTATTAGTCGGGCTCACCAATTAACCTGAGGGGTATCAGATGCTGAAACACATGTAATGAACTAATCCTACAAGTGTCCTCTATCGCTACCACCAGTTGCAACTGCTTTCCAACATGCAGTGATATTGCGGACACACTACCCGGAGGTACTATATCGGTTAATGGTCCACATACCAAGGCCTCATCACTATGCGTACCATCCTCATGGTTTCTCACTGAAAAAAAAAATGTTAGTAACTAAGATCACCATCTGCTCTACTCATGTTTCAACTAGGAAGAAAACTCTAGTAATCTCCTACATCCAGTCCTCCTCTACCTGGGAATATGTCTCAACTTATAACCTCGGAGGCCTATGCCACTAAAACTCGTGCAATGCGCTCAGTCGGTGTGCACTATCTGCTAGTGCTGCTAGTGGAATCTACTTCCCAACAGGTGGTGGTACTGCTGGTACACCATCTGAAGGTGACAACATAGTAAGAGGACCCTACACCTGAGCCTCATCAAATAGTGGACCATCATCATATACTCTCTCGGCAACCCTAGCTAGTTGTCTGCGTGGGGGTATCCTGAAAAGATAAAAGTGTGCCATGGTTAATAAGTTATACATGTTGAGCTGACTTAATATATCAAAAATAAAACTATTGAAAACACACACACAATTAGTGTTTTCGTGCACTAAGTCAGAAATTAGAAGTCAAGGTCCTGGGGTATGGATATGTCGGTCGTCGCACCAAAACTGGACTCCCAAAACTAAAAACCACACTAAGAGACCGGAAAAAAATTGCTTCACAAAAAATAAATATCAGAGTCTTGATTTTTGTGTTAGAATGGACTCCTCTGATACCAATTATCAAAATACGTCCCCTAGGGCCCGTGTCGTGACTACCCCATGCCCACCCTCCATAGGCCAGGGGATCGAGACTAGCACTAATGGTGTAAAATATTTCAAATGGGAAGGCATTGCCT
Source organism: Viscum album (assembly GCA_963277665.1). Taxonomy (NCBI): domain Eukaryota; kingdom Viridiplantae; phylum Streptophyta; class Magnoliopsida; order Santalales; family Viscaceae; genus Viscum; species Viscum album. Next base: position 1,149,616,686 of record OY728120.1, read on the forward strand.
TTATCAATGGTAAACACAGACAATCAGAGTACAAACTGGAAGAAAACACTAAGTAAAAAGTGTATAAAAAATAGTATTGAAAATTAAAAGTGGTAGGAAATACAAGCCTGACTGGAAAGTGAAAGTACAACTGAAAAACAAGTACAACTGAAAAAGAAAAAAATCTATTACGTCATCCTCCGAGGTTTCTACCTAAAAGGTAGGTACAGATGGCCTCCTCCGCACTCCATTTCTATCAGTCTCCTCCATGTACCAACTCATTATATGGTCCACCTCTGGGTACCGTCCAGTCCTACTACCCAGCCTGAGTCATCGCTCTCAGTTGTCTGCATCCAACACAATGATGTGCGGGCATAGCCCGTGCAAGGGTGAGTATAATGATACTCAGTAGCAACCCTGAGACCCTCATGGTCTCACTAAATCCAAAAAGGAAAAACCACAAATATGAAAATCAATGGATAGCCAATACATAGGTATATGACCATATATAAACCTATGTTATCAAGTAACAAATCTCAATCAAGAGGATAATCACAGATGTCACTAACTCAGCTCACATAAGTATACAACTTAATTAGATAGATATAGATGATTAGATATATCCAAGGAATCATCAGAGTTGTCGGACCAATACATTATCTAGGACCAGCTATTTCGTCAGACCAACACATGATCCAGGAACAGAAGTCAGAACGTTCAGACCAACACATGATCCAAGAATAATCACAAGTGGTGTCAGACCTACACATTATCCACAACAAGCTATTCTGTCAGAAAAACACATGATCCAGGAACAGAAGTCAAAACTGTTGGACCAATACATGATCCAGGAACAGTCATCATAGCTGTTAGGCCAACACATGATCCAGGACCAGCTATTATGTCGGACCAACACATGATCAAGGAACAGATGTAAGAACTGCTGGACCAACACATGATCCAGGAACATTCATCAGTGCACAGCCTGCCACATGGTTTCCACAAAGCACGCTTGATTCTGGGAGGGTCTGCTCCTCATGCAAAGTGTTGACATGTCAACTACCAAAAATTCCCATGAAAAAGTATCTCAAAGGTCTGTCTCATCACAGGGGTCTCAATGCAATAGATGGTCTCTCAATCGGACGTACGGTCAGTGAGTTATTATCTTTTTAGTCCAGGGGGCATGGTTGGATTTGTGTACGATCCAACCTAACTGTATCTAAACATTTCCCCGAACTACATTAGCATATACTCAAAGGGACCGTCATGCCCCCAATGAATCCATCACCGTTGTTGTTCATCAAACAGTCATTCGGTGCCAATGTTATGGGAAAAGGAACAAACATTGTCATTAATGGGCCTAGGCCCAGTCCGACCCGATCAGACCGACTCGGCCCAACCTAGACTGGGCCGACCTAGTCTAGGTCTGACCCAGCCCGTTGGGCGGGTCAGCCCGCTAGGTTCGGCCCGGACCGTTGAGCCCGGCCCAGCAGACTGCAAGGGCGGTTCGGCCAAGAGGCTGCCACGTATGCAGCTCCACCCGGAGGTCGGGGGCGGTTCGACCAACACCGCAATAGATGCGGCTCGGACGGCTCATCCCGGAAAGCCAATTCAGTTCAGCCAGTGACGTCGTGAAGGTTGCTGCGGTCCGACTCAGGTGGCTGGCGCGGTTCGGCCAGGAGTCAGGGCACGGGAAGGCCAGGTGGGGCTCAGGCAGCATGCGGGCAGGCCGGCGGGGCGTTGGGAAGTGCGCGGGCAGGCCTCCAGGCACCGACAGGGCACGAGATGCCGGAGGGGCATGGGAAGTGTAGGGGCTGATTGGCGGCGCGGGTAGGATGGTTCGGCATGGCACGTGCTGGCGCGGGTCGGTGGTGTTTGGACAAGAACACAGGTGTGTCGCGGGGGCAGCGTTCTTCGTGGAGGCCCCGAGTAGCGCAAAATTTGTTGTTTCCTCCTTCATCGCCTCATTTCCCCTTCGAATATCTCCACAAGGAAGAAAATAAACTAAGGGTGTTGGGCCATGTTAGGTCGGCCCGCACTATTCACATTTATGGAGGTATGAATTAGCTCGTAAAAAATAGATGATCAATAACATGTCCTCAACAATCTATTTTTATCTGATGAGGAAGATAAGAAAAAGGTATAATATTATCAAGTATTAAAACACCTACCTTGCTCGTAGTTGGTTTACGTTGGTGAAAGAAGGCGGACGTCGATTAATTGTGGATGAGGACGTATCACATCTAAAGGAGTTCTGAGGAAGATGGTCGAAGTCGAGGTCGACGTTCTTTATCCGTGGAGAGTTCTTCATTAGAAAGTGTAATTCTACATGTGTTGGGAATCACGTAACATTACCAGTGCTTCATTGCATGGTGAAGCCATCCCAAATCCTCCTACCAAAATAACTATATATAGGAGAGGATGAGAGGTATATAACCGTCATGGAATTTATGATGGTTCAATTATTAGGAACCTTCCTAAATTTCAATGATGCGGGAAATTAATTTAAAAATTGGGTTCAAGCGAATTAAATAACATTGGAACAATTTAAGAGGTGAGTTGGCTTAATTATTGGGTGGATTCCAAGAGACGTTCCCAACATAGCCTGCATCAAAACAATTGATTGGATTTCGTTATATGTTGACATAGAAAATTAATTGATAGTGTTTAATTTTTTATGTTGACAAATGAAATTAATTGAGGGAGTTGTTAGGTTTTATTCTCCTCCCATTAATAGGGGTTTAAGCCCTGTGTGGCCCCCACCACATTAATCCTCTCATAAGAGGTTGAGTTCGGGTGGGCCCCACCACCATAACATCTCATGGGAGCTAATGATGTGGTGGCCCCACCTCCAACCTCCATGAAGATGTTTTTAACCTCCACAGACCAAAAGGCGGCTCAAATAAATTAAACTGCTGCACACTTTATTTTATTATTTTTTTAAGAAGCCAAAAACTATCTTTTATTATCGACCAACTACCGTCGAGGTGAAGGTCTTCTTAAGCGAATACAAGCACTACAAGTTCAACGGTGCACTTGGATTTCAATTCCGAACATCAGTTCAAATGTTACAAAACGCCGCTCGCATGTTTAATGAACGTACCCGACAAAAAAGTTCGGAAAATTATTATCAGTCACCCTCGACTCGTGCCGGTCGAGGATAGGCTTTTCCTAGGTTGAACACGCCCCAAAAAACCTAACTGTACTCTTATATTATCATAATAAGTTACCATTTAGAAGTTATGAAATTTACAATAAAATAATTGTTACCTAATTATTTTATTTGTGGCCAAAAACTAACTTTTTCTAGTGGCCCGCGCTGGCCAATGTTAGTTTCTGCTTAATTAAAGCATACACTCATGATTTCATAGGTGTTATCAGATTTTTATTCCAAGTTATCGTTTTTGAGTTATAAGCATTTGAAAAAATATATTTATGTAATTAGTTTATTAACATCTATTACATTTTTTGGTTTTCTCACAGTAAGCACACGCCGACTAATCTTAAGTTGCACCAAGGGTAAACCCGCCATCCTAAGTGCAACAGTTCCATTGGATTTCAGATCCGAGTTACCTTTTATGAGTTATTACACTTTTTCAGGAAAACTTCTCAGGCACATTATCTTATTCTTGAAAAAAACTTTGATGGGTCATCCGGGAACTCTGGGCCTCATAATCGCACGTTGTAAGATTTTGCGGACCCATAAAATTTCCATTTAATTAAAAAAAGTATCTGGAAATTCAGGGTCTTTACAAAAACTAATGATCAATTACTAAACGATGTGATCCAAAATGTTGGAAATCACTAAAATTTCCCTAGGATGAGACTCTAGGTTGAGATAGATAATGCTACAATGAATGAAGCTAGAAACCACTCAAAAATAGCCCACAAACCCGAGATTTTGACTATTACACTATGGGTGACCCCATTAAACATTGTGTTATCCATGATGCTCATGTATTCCAAAAAACCATTAATTTTTATACTAAAAATTTTATATTTTCTATTAAACAATGTGGGAATACGACATTTTATTTAAATCCACCATTTCCTGTATCGGTTTACTATATCTTCCTTATCAATCTTACACATTATATAATTCTTTTATATGGAATGTACTTATCCTCAAGATTGTATGTAGTCATGAATCATATAAAAAAATACAAAACAACTCCTTCATTATGAAAAATCACAGAAAACATTGAAAATCCATTAAAAAAATTATACTTAGAATCCATTAATTAAAACAAAAATACAACCCTGAAAGTTATATCATTTTTCTCATCAAATGATATCAATCCTGAGGAGTTCCAATATGTTCTCAATTTAAGAGGAAAAAAGGTGAAGTTATGGGGATTGTCTGAAAAGTGGTATTATTATCTTACACGGTACATGGTATGTATATCGGTATTGGTTTTGTAAAACCTTGCACATGGAAATGAAAATGTATAATGGGATGGGGCAGATGTTTGTATTTTTTATTATAGTTGATTATTTTTTCACATTATGTTATTGGTGTACATTTCACATCATACATATTTATGTCTATTATGGTATTTTACCCTTTCCTTCATATGGAAATGATTTATTATTTTATGAATCAATATAAGTTCATATAGATTCACATTATATGCATCTAACATGCCATACTGAATTCAATTCATTGCTGCATGTTGTGATTATTCTGCATGCCTTTTTAAATACTGTGCTTATGTAACTATTTACAATTCTTAGTTATACACCATCATTTAGAGGTTTCTTATTTATATTTGTCAATTTTAAAAAATTATATTATGCATTAATTTATTTATGATATATGATTGGATATTAATATAGGGAACCATGCATTACATTTATTGATATTAAAATAAAATTTACTAATATTAATTAGAAATTATAATAATGCCATGATAGGTCATTATATGTATAATGACCATAGAAATGATGAACCATAATCAATTGTTTCATAATAGATATACATTTCCCCCCTCTTATTTCTTCATAACTAGACATCTTTTTGACATTGCTTACTTAAAACAATTCATCAAGCCCTTGGGAAGATAAAAAAAAAGTAAAAGTGAGAATATATACTCATTGAGGGATAAAAAGGTAATTATAAATAATATCATAATCACAAGACATAAGAACATAACATTTGAAAGTCTTATCTTGCATATGAAAGATCATGATTTCATATCATGGGAACAAAGTTCGTAAGAATCAATGGACATAATCCAAAACATGATAACATATGACCTGAAGATTTCTATCATACACATAATCATAAAAAATCATCTTATAATAGTGTATTCTTGTTTCTAGGACCACCATATCTGAGAATGTCCATTACAAACCACGCTCACTCCCCACTCTTCCATGTATTACTAAACCAAGATCATTTCCCATTCTAACCTTTTATATCTTATGAGATATAATTTTTTAGCCACTGCATTGGATGGACATATAGGTCTCACCTATCTCATAATTAAATCAATCTTATGTTTCTGAGAAAATCATAATTCATTTAGTATAGCATAACAGGAGGAACAAAAAGGGTTTCTTACAAATCATTCCCTGATAACCCATATTAAATATATGTATTTCATAAAAGTAATTCCTTCATAACTACAATGAATCCATACTAATAATATGTGTAGAAATGTAATCCAATTAAAATAATTTCATATTTATTGGAAAATAATTGGTTAAAACACTAGAAATTATTTCTTGATGAAAATATATATCCTTATTAAAAAATGGTTTCCTTTCACAAAAGGACGTGAAATTCAAAAAGTAATGAATATATTTGAAAATAAAATTCACTCATATTAATGTATGATTCATGGAAATAATGCATTATGAAAACGTAAGAGTCCATTGGTGATTTATATGTTAAAAACATTCTTCTTGTGCATTTACCAGAAAAGCCGAAAAATAACTCGTACCAAAAATAGAAAAAAACATCATTCAAAACATTTAATAAAATTTATCCAATGGGTTAAATAGAAATTAGAAAATTTAGAATAATAGAAATAAAATTACATATTAAGTAAATGTGGATGTGGATTATAAATAAACCCTAGTAAATACTTAGGTATAAAAAAACTCATTTAAAAATGGGATTTGAAATTTCTCCTGTAACATAGGATTGATTTCCATTGTATGTATCCAAACATCCAATATAATTATTTAAATAATTTTTATATACTTATTTTATAGTCATAGTTATTATTTTTTTTGTTTGATCATTTTATTATTCCTTTGTTAATAACATTTCATTGTTACTTATTATTCGAATACTAACTACTTTAAGTTCTTATGAATGTTCTTCGGAATTCATTTTGGTTTAATCTATTAGTTCATAATTATATAATTAAAATATATTTTAAAAAATTATATACCATATTTATTTATTATTTACATTTATATAATAAATCATTAATGAATATCATGTATAATGAATCACATCACAGCACATCGTGGAGACTGTTGGATGTACGTAAGCATGAGCGATGACATAATTCCAATAGTATTTGAACGATATTGAATTTGATGTCTTATAATATCTAATAGTCAATATAATTTTTTAATAATCATATATCAATATTAATTCTAAAATTATACCCATCCAAGTAAGGTGGTGGTGAAAAACAGACCACACCACAGTGTGTAGATGGTAAGCCACACAAATGCTCGCATGATGATATCAATTTTTGTAGGATGGGTAGAAGATGGAATATGGTTTTCTCATAATCATAATATAATATATGTTTATAAATGATAATGTAGTTATTACTTTTTTATGATACAAATATTGAATATGAAGTAGTAGAAAAAAACTAATTTAATGAATCTATAGGGGATATTACCTCTTCAACGACGTGTTTTTTCTAAATCTACCCTTAGATTACTATAGATGGTCTTTGAAGAATACTAGAACCTCTATAATGTTACTATAGATGTTTATAATGGAAATAGGTAGGGGATGTACGATCATGAAGGCTCAATGTGGAGTGAAGAATTGAGGGAGGATGTTCTGTTATAAAATTAATGTGAGGGGATGTTTTGGAATGAACAATAATATTAATTTATAATAAAATAAAACCACATACAAAAATCTCAAAATGAAAAAAAATTATAATATAATATTAGATAATGATTCAATTTCCTTAACCAATAAATTTGTAAATAGTATTTTTGTGAATTTGAACTTTATCTTTTAATTAGCACTTAATTATTCTAATTAATTTATTACATGGGTAACTAATAATTTATTATTAAAAGAATAAAATATTCACAAATTTAATGTAAAATATACCCTAAATATATAATTTAAAACATTTTATATGACATCATAATTATTGTATATTTTTTTAAAAACAACTATGATTTTAATATAATTTAATTAAAGATTATTTTGATAAATAATTGGTCGTGTGAATTATGATATAATTCAATTCATAGATTTTTAAAAATATTAAGATAACGTGTTAACATTTAAACGACTATTTTATTAAATTCATTAGTGGTAATGATCATATAAAAAATTCATTATAAATGTTCCTTTATCACAAAATTTATTTATTGTAAAATTTTTATAACATTAATATGTTATCTCTATTATTAAAATAATAACTAAATCAATTTTGTTAAATTATTTAATATAATTATTTTTTCAATAAAAATTACAAATTAAATTCTTTGATAACTATAAATCCGTTTAATTTATTAATAATATTTGAAGTCAAATTTTTCTCCTAGAAATTATAATATTTAAAATGTTATACTTAATAAATTATGAAGGTGATTACTTTAACCTAACATTAAATACAATAATATAATTGTAATAATCCATTCAATAAGTCACCAAATGGTAATATCATGTACCTTGGATGATTATCGTCAATATATATTAGACCAATAAAATTTTTTCATGTCTATGGGTCTTTTAATGGGTTTTATTATTTTAATAAAACTATATTATTTATTTTTCATCAATTAAATTATTTCTACACCATTAATGTATAAGATATTATGGTGACTAATTATTTTCTAAAAATTATAAAGAAGGATAAATTAGAGAGGAAAACATTTTAGTATTAAAATGTGTATTTATAATTGATTTTATCTTATGTATAACCTTATATCAACAATGATTTAGTTATTAAAATTTGAGTGACACATATTTAAATTTTCTTTAAATAAAATAAAATTAATTTCCTATTCTCGTCCATGTTATTACAAATGTATAAAATTTCATCCCACAAATGATTTTGGTTGAAAAAAAATCATCCAATGACATTAATACATGTTTTAGGGTAACATTATAATAGTATTAATAAAATTAATTATCAAATTTACATTTTTATTGTATTAATAAAAATTATTGGAGATACTATTCGTATTGTTCAAAAGTAAAATCAGGAATTATACATAATATAGACCTACTAATTCAAAATATGGGATCTAATATTCAATGTTCAAAACACATAAGATAATGTAATAAATTTAAAATCAATCATGTTGTCAGAATGACAGAATATGTATTTAAAAGATAAAACTTTTCAAATGATTGAACGGTTTTTACAGATGAATTAAATTAAAAATTAATGATAATTGCATATAATATATTTAACATTAAAAATATATTCTATTTATACATTAAAGAAATTTAGTAATATAATTTATCCACATAATTTCTTTTGATTAAAGATGATGTTTTTACTTTCAAATTTTTATCTTTTTTACTATTCATTCGAAATTGAAGGATGTTAGAAAAATATATGAAATTAATCAAAAATCAATTTTAATATACTAATTCAAAAAAAGTGTTTATGTTATATTGTAAAAAATATTAAATGTCAAAATATTAATAGAAAAGGGTATCTCCAATAATATGAGGAATGTTTTACATTTAAAAAATATAGGTTTTTACACATCAAATAGGGTTTAATCCTAATATTTGAAAAATATATCTCTTGGAGGAAAACTAGTAATATTTTTTAATAATATAACATATGTATTTCATTAATTTTATTCATTTAATTTTATAAATGTAATTAATTAAATTAATTAATACAAATATAAAAATATATAGTAATTTGTAGTGAATGACTATAGCATACTTTTTCATATGTTAGTTATATTTTTTTCAGACCGAAATGCATGGTTATAAAGTAAATTTTATATTAAGGATGTCTCGTAGTATGTTTAAACCCAATATTGTGTGAAATTAAATCTATTTAATATAAATTACTTATTGAAAATATCTCATTAAAACATCCTAGTGTAATATTCTACCCCCATAAACATAATTTTTCCCTAAAATTTCGTGACATGGATAAAAATAGTTAAGGATATATATCCCTTATTGTATCCTAAAGATACCATGTTGCATCCTAAAATTTTTGGTTAGACCATAAAACATTTACCAAGTGAGTGGTATGGTTTCAAAGAACATTCGCACTACGATCTAGAATCTCTATCAGTTATTCTTCATAACCGAGATCATGCTCTTGCGGTAGAATTTCATAATTCAGTACATGATAAGGATCAGGTGTGTACATTCTCAAGAGAGATACATTGAACACATCATGAACATGATAGAGATTCAGAAGAAGAACTAATCAGTAAGCTACATTTACAACCTTATCCAGATTATCAAATGGTCAGATATACGTAGGGATCAACTTTCCCTTTATTCCAAATGTCATAAATCACATCCCAAGAGATATTCATAGAAACACCTTGTCAACCACTTTAAACAATAGTTCTTTTCTTTGGTTATCATCATAGCTTTTTTCCTGAATCAGATCTTCCTTAATCTGTTGTTGAATAGATCTAACATTTTCTTCCATTTGGTCAATAATATCTAGTCTTTATAGATTTCTTTCACAAAAATCATCCCAATAAGTTGGAATTTTTCACATATTTATATATAAGGATTCATAGGTATCAATTTTAATACTAGAGTTAATGATATTGTTGTATGAAAATTCCACCAATGGTAGGTTTTTATCCTAAACACCTTTAAAATACATATATCATGATCTAGACATGTCTACTATTATATTAGTTTTCTTTTTATACTGGAAAACTGTTTGAGAATGATAAGTTGTGATGAAACATAGATTTGTTTCTATAGCATGCAAAAGAAATCACCATAACATTGAGGTAAACCTTAGATCCTAATCAGATATATTTGAAATTGGCACTAAATGAAACCATACTGCTTCTTTTACATATTTCCTTTCAAACAGATCCGGAGATAAATATTCTCTAATGCAAATGATGTGTGCCAACATTGTAAGGTGATCAACTATAACCCATACATAATTATGTACTTTAGAGGTTTTGGGTAGTCTGATGACAAATTCTGAAGGGATGTTGTCCCGTTTCAATTATGGTATTGATAATGGTTGTATCAACTCTTTCAACTTGTTTTTTTCAAAGACTTATCATGATGAAAAATGATGAAGAAAGAGACATATCTGTTAACATCTCTTTATAGTCCATCCCACTAGAAATACTCATTCTTGTCCCTTTACATTTTTGTGCTTCTAGGGTGATATGATAATGTTGAAATATGAGTCTCATCTAATAGCTTCATCATTAATACTAGTGAGGGTGGAATACAAACATTATTCCATAACCTTATCCATCATCAAATTCATGGTTGATTTTCGGAACATTTCTCACCAAATGTTGTTGCTCAATATCTTCCTTCTTTGCAACCTTATTCATCACTTATATTGAATGTTGAACATTAATTTGATAATGAAAATATTTATCCCTTTACATTAAAATTTTATGATACATATTTTTCAAATCAATACATATTCGATCTTTTCTTATCCTCATAATGGATTGGCCACCATGGTCCTTTCCACTCAAACCATCTGCCACATTGTACACTTTCCCAGGGTGGTATCGTGTTGAGAATTAGTAATCATTAATCATTCCCAACCACCTTCATTGGTGCATATTTAACTCTTTTTTGGGACAATATAATTTTATGTCTCGCGATCAGTATAAATATCACACCTTTCACCATTCAAATAATGACACTAAATCATTATTGGAAATATTACCATAGCTAACTCCAGATCATGAGTTCTGTAATTTTGTTCATGTATTTTCAATTTTCATGCGGCATAAGCCATCACTCTATCATTTAGCATTAGTAAATATACCAGTCCCTCCATAGGCACATCTCATTAGATCAGAAACCTTCTCCACAAAATTGAATTGTGAACATAGTTGCAATATCCAAGCTTCTTTTGGGCTCTTTTCAATTCTATTTAGATTCCATTATCCACGCGATCATAATACCTCTCCAAGTAAACAACGTGAGTGGATTAGATAATCATGAAAAATAATTTACAAAATTTCTATAATAACCATCCAATCCAAGTAATCATCAGATCTCAAATAACATTTTTGATATTGGCCAACATTAAATTACTTTTGTTTTTGCTGGATCAATAGATATCCCATATCTTGAGATTATGTGACCCAAAAATGAATATTCATGATTCCAAAATTTACAAATGGTAAATTTTTCATAAATCATCTTTTTATAAAGGTATTTTGTATAATTCCTTATTCATCTTCAGGTTATTCCTTTCAAATTGCGTATACAATAATATCATCTATAAAGACTACCCCAAAATGATCAGTATTGTCTCTAATGAATATATTAAATGGATCCATGAAGATATAGGGGGGAATTAGTATGACCAAAAGGAATCAATATAAATTCATACAGTCAATTCCATAACGAAATTTCATATTTGGAATATCTTATTTATTGAACCACAATTGATGATATCCTGAATTAAGTAAAATCTTGGAAATATTATTAAAATCCACGTAGTTGTTTGAGTACGTTTTTAATGCTCGGTAGAGGTTATTTTTTCCTGATAGTGATATAGTTATGTTCCTGGTAATCAATTTAGAGTATCATTGATCCATATTCATTCATAACAAATACACTATGTAAATCCAATGTTACACCTTATCATTATTATTTTGGAGTTTCTTCTTCAATTCCGGAAAATCAATTTGGGTCATTCAGTAATGTTTCTATTAAATAAGAATATCATCCAGTATGAATTCTATTGATAACTCAACTTCACTATTCGGGGTATGACCTTGTAATTATTCCAGAAAGACATCATAAGACTACCATATAATTGTTGTTTTCTTTATGGTGAGTTTCTCACCATCAATTTTAAATATATTAAAATATTTTAGCGGGATGAAGTCCCGGAAGATGAAATAAATTTTCAATGGATGGTAATAATCATCATTGAATCGATAAATAATCATATATTGCATTGTAATATGAAATGGGAATTTGCTTTCCTGGAGATTTATATGAGCACCAAATAGAGAAATAAAATTCATGATAAAAATCACATATTGTTTCACTATTTGAAGGATCACAATATTTTCAAGAAGCACATTCACACAGACATAAACATGTGAAGGATTATATACTCTTTGTGTGACTTTTGGTCATATTATATTTGTCACAACTAACTCAGTATCCAGTAGTTGTTGTATTATAGAGACACCCTTATAAAATTATTCAGATATAAAATATTTGGTGGATCTAGAATCAAATAAAACATTTTCTACACTACATTGGATGGTAATTGTACATTTCACCAAATATTTATTGTACTCCACATCACTAATAGTGATTGTATGTGACTTTCTTGGTCTTTTTCCATAAGAGTTTTTTGATGTCGATCATCATCAATTTCCATCAGATTAGGGTATTGATTGGCATGAAGCCCAATTTCATTGGACATGTATCATTTAAGTGTTGGTGTTTCATTATGTGTAGACGTTTCTCTATTAGAATCATTGGGAATATTTTCCCATAATTTTATATTTCAACTCTTGAAGACCTTCTTTTCCACACATAGAACACATAATAGTCCCATCAAGGAAATTTACTCCATTATTCATTCCACACTATGTGCATAATGTATAACTATTCATCTTTTAAGTGTGGTCTTTATATTTTCATTTTCATTCCTTTTTTTTTCTTATCAAACCTATAGGGATGATTTGTTACATTATTCTCCACATCAACCATGGGATCACATTGAACAATTTTTTTGTAGCTATTAACGTCCCTTAGGGATAATTCCCATATGATTGATTGTCTTATGGAACTAAATAACAAATATCATTTCTTCTCTAATTTGATAACAATTCCAAAAGCATATCTTACATGAGTTCAAAAAATTTCCTTCATTGGTACCAACACATTCATTGTTATTTTGCATCATTTCAATGAACTACTTCTAATTCATAGTGTGAAGAATACAAGTAAATTACAAGTTGAAAAATAAGTTTTATAACAAGTCCAATTCTATGGACTGAATTTCATCCCTTCACCTCATATTCTTGATAAGGTTCCTCCATTTAGTAGCTCCACCTTCTAAATGATAGCGTACTAATATGGATTTATCATGTTATGAAAAATGAAGATCTAAAAATATCATTTCAGTGGTACTGATCCTTTACTCATCCACAAATGGATTAGAGGACCTGCTGAAAGAAGGTGTATGTTTCCCCATGAAGGACTCAACATAATGTTGTTCCCTACATTTCTTATTTATATGTACACAATGATTTATTGAATTATAATGTTGTGTGAGAACAACTAGAATAAATTTCATTCCAACTCCAATATCATTTGGTTTCCCGGTAAGATAATCGTTGCATTTCATATCCCTTTTAACATAGGCATAGTTATATCATGTTCCAACCATTGATGAAAACCAAGAATCATAGTTTGAGAAACACTAATCATAATGAGAGAAACACATAATCATGATAAAAATTTGATTTAAGACAAATTATTTATGACCTTAGGTTGTTAGTGTTCATTTATAAAAAAGTAGTACTGTAACCTATACTACAACATATCATTTGTGTTATTACTATGGATTTCTCATTATAGTTTACAACGGATAACTACACCTTTTGTCTGATTCTTACTATAATGACCCATACATTACAAACATTTTTATTACATCAAAATTGATGAATATTCCTTGAAAATTATAATAACACCATTATATGACCGTATAGGTATAGTGTCATTAAGAACATGGAAACATAAAAAACTGGTTCCTAAAACATATACATAATCACACTACTATTTCTTCATAACTAGGATTCTATTTGAAATATTATACTTAATAAAATTCTCCATGACATATGGAATAGAAACATATGAATAGGGATGCTCAGATGCTCAGTGAGGGTAAATATGGTAAATATAAATCATATCATAATCATAAGAAATATGAACACAACATTTGAATTTCTTGTCCTTCATATGAAAGATTGTGATATCATGTAATGGGTTAAAATTCAAAAGAATCAATGGAAATAATGTGAAAAGTCAAAGCATTAGACATGAGGTTTTTTGGAATACTCATAATCATAGAAAATCATTTCATATTAGTTAACTAACATTTCCAAGATCATCATAGCGGACAAATTGTATTACCGAAACATGTTCACTCCTCGTTACAACCATGTATTACTGAAATGAGAGAATTTCCTGTTAAATCCATTTCAATATAATGAGATAAAAATCATTACCTAATTTGTCGTATGGAGATATAAAACCCATTCATTTCATAATTAAACCATTCTTACATGTTCCATAAAAACATAAATAAATCATCATATCACAACCTAAATAAAAAATTGGTATTCTTAAAGATAATTCCATAATAATCCATATAAAATAAATGGATTTCATAAATATAATTTGATCATAAAACAAGTAAAATCATTGTAATAATAAGAATAAAAACATTAACCTATATAAATAATTTATGCTTATATGGAAACTAATTTTGGTAAAATATTTTAAATAAACTAGTGTTGGAAATATCCTTTCTTCTTTAAAAATTATTTCATTTCACAACATGCCACAAAATTGTAAAAGAATGAAATAAATTGAATTTAAATAAGAAATATTTTCATGTAAGATTCAAAAAAATAAGGTTTTTTTTGTATAATAATGTATTGATGTCGTATAAGATCAGAAATATTCCACTCATACTCTATCTAGAAAATTAGAATGGTACCTCATACCGAAAATGATAAAAGATAATGTTCAATACATTTAATAAAATTTAACCAATGGGAAAATTTGAATTTAAAAAATTGTAGAGGAATATAAATAATATTAAATATTTGTGAAATAATTACATGGATGATTAATATACCCAATAAATACTTAGGTATATAAAATTTCAGAAGATAATGAGATTAAAAATGTCTCACATCCCATAGTTCTGATTTCTATTTTATGCTTCCAAACATCTTGTATAATTATTTAAATAATGTCATTGACTTATTTAAGAAACATATTATATTTTATGTGATCTTATATGATCATATATCAAACGTTTGTTAATAAAATTTCATAGTAACTCGTTATTTGGATATTAACAACTTTATGTGCTTATGCATGTTCTATCGAATAAATTGTAGTTCTCTATAGTAGGTCATGGTTATATCAATAAATAGTAGTATTAACAGAATATATACCATATTTATTCATTCAATATATTTATATAATCATTATTTAGTGAATATCATGTAGAATTATCCACATCACATCATGAAGAGGATAAATTGTATGTATGCATGAGTGAAAAAATCATTCTTATATTTGTTGGATGCTATTTAATTGAATGTTTTAAAATATTTCAGAATTAAAATATTTATATTATAATAATATATAGTTATTACATCGAACATTGTACCCATAGATGAAATTTTGTGCTGAAAACCCAAACTACACCACGTCGTGAGGATGGTAAGTTGTACCCATGCACGCATGATGATTTCATTTTTTGTAGGATGGATATAAGATAGAATAAGGTAGTTTCATTACCATAAAAGCATTTAATTATATAAATTAAACTGTAGTTATTACATAATAAGAAAAAATTCATGAATACGAAGTAGAAGAAAAAATAATTTTGAAAGAATCAGTAGAGGAGATTGCATATTCATCGATATGCTTCCTCTAAATCTCATTTTAGTCCACTACAGTTGGTCTTTAAAAAAATGAACCTCTAAAATGTTTCTAGGGATGTAGATAATTTAAAATGGTAGGGGATAGAAAACATAAAAGCTCAATGTTATATGAAAAAGTGAGAGAGGGTGTTCCCTTTTATAATTAAGGTGACAAACACTTTTGGAGATCCCAAAAATATTAATTTATAATAAAATAAATTCATATACAATAGTAACAAAAAATGACACAAATTAGTATATTATTTTAGATAAGGACTTAATATCATCAACCAATAAATTTTTGACATGTATTCTTTTCAATTTAAACCTCATATTTTTAATTATCACTTAAATATTTTATTTAATTTTTAACTATGCTAACAAATAATTCCATATTAAAACCGTGAAATATTTACTTATTTGATGTATAATTGATCATAAATAAATAAATTTTATAAAATTTTACCATTTCATAATTATTATATATATTTAAAAAAATTATGATTTTAAAATATTTTAATAGAACATTATATTGTTAAATAACCAATAGTGTCAATTATAACACTATTAAATTCATTGATTTTAAAAAATATAATGATAACAAGATAACATAGAAACAACTATTTTACTATATTAAGAAGAAGTAAGATCATCTATAATATTCATTAACAATATTAATTATCCCAAATTATATTTATTGTAACATTTTCTATAACATTTACTTGTCATAACACATAATAAAACAATCCATACAATAATATTTTGTAATTTTTTAATATAATTCTATTTTTAATAAAAATTATAAATGAAATACTCAGATTAAGATAAATATATTTTATTTCAGAATAATATTGGTTGTCGAATTTAACATTTGGAAAATAGTACATTTTAAATGTTATGCTTATTAAATTATGATGTTGAAAACATTAAAATAACTTTATATAAATTAATTTAAGTGTCATAATCAAGTACATAATTACCCAAATGGTCATTAATAGGGACCAAAAATGATTATGGTTGAGATATACTCGACAGATAAAATTTGGTCATGTTCATGGGTCTTTTAATGTGTGTTACTATTATAATAATATCTATATTTTTTATTTTTCATCAATTATATATTTTTTGCATCATTAGTTTATATGTAATAAAGGAATTTAATTGTTTCCTAAAAATGAATAATAAATTACAATGTGAATTAAAATCAAGTTATATTTCAAATGATTATTTATAATCTAATTTAACTTCTATATAGCCTTAAAATATGGTACAGTTAATAAAATTTTAGTGAGAAACATATAACATTTCATTAAAATATTAAATTAAATGTTATAATCTAATCCATGTTGATTAAAATGGAAACCATTTTGACCAAATGAAAATATAGATCAGAACACAAATATACAATGATATTAAGACAGGTGTTAGGGTAATTTTATAATACAATTCTTATCCATAATTACCTGATTCAACCATTTACACTTTTAATAAAATTTACCAAAGGTACAATTCTGAATGACCAAAATGTAATATAGATATTTAAATAATTTATACCACTGATAACAAATATGGATCTCATTTTTCAAAATTCAAAACACAGATGTTTCAGTATTTATTTTAAATCAATCCCTTTTTTGTAATTAGAGAACAAGTTTTATAAAAAAAAATCATAAATATGATATTATTCCATCTATATATGTAATGGTTAAAAATATGTATAATATATCAGTCATATGTTCCCAAGTAAAATTTACTAAATTTTGTACCGAAAATTATCTTCATATATATAGAACATGATATTATTTAAACTATACCTCCTTAATGATTTATGTAAATGTAATTTGACATAACACCATATATGAAACCATTTTTAGGGAGTTTATAGAATTATCCCACACGTATGGGTATATTCTAATGTTGTCTCGATCGTTTCCTCAAAATGAAAATGTTATTGTTTCCCTTTGTAATCTTATTATATCTACTGAACCTAAATTATATACGGTAAATACTAGACACCTTTTCAGTGTGACTGTATTTTAAAATTGGATGTTGTCTCAAAATAAGGATTCATCCCATAATGGTTGCGCCCTTAGGTGTAAAGGTTTTGTTAACATGTTGGAAATTTTTTAGAAGATATGTTATATTTTGTTTTCATTCATCATTAGTAGGAATATTATTATTGAAATGATAACCTTCAATATATGATTTTTCATTCCTTATGTTGATACATATTTAGTTATGGAAGAATCTTGTGGTTGTTGGCTGCATTAATAGTCAAATGTGATAATACTACATTAGGATAAATTTTTTTACTATAAATTAGATACTAGGATTAATAAGGATGATAAGGAATTAAATTGTATAAAATTATGTGTCCTTGTATTATTGAGATATCATAGTGTTATTAAGACATTAATGTTTTTTAAATATTTTTTTCATATAAATTTAAATTATTTGATATTATTCATTTCCAAAAATATTAAATATAGCTAGTATGCACCATCATATTGATCATGTAGTAAATGTAAATATTATAATAGTGTATGTTACATGGAATACATTGTTGGGTTTGTGTTACACATAATATAGAGTTCTTTTGATTTCATTTGTTACAAAAAACTATTAATTTTACCAAAATAAAATGTACTGTTAATATTATTAATAAATAATATAATAGGTTTCCTCTTGCATCTGGAATGTATATTATGAATAATATTAATTGAATTATGAAAATATGGATTACGCATGTATATAAAATGAATTATTTTGTGACCAATAAAAATAATACCCTTTTGAATGTATAAGAAAAATAATGATGGAAAACTATATTCATGAAATCCCAAACATTTTACATTTAAAAAATAATAAAACCACTTATAATAAAATAATTTAATTATATATATATATATATTATTGAACTAGTTAATGTTCATCTTATGTATTTTCTACACATGTGATATGAATAAATCAAATTATATATAGAAAGATATATTTTTTTAAAAGGTAATATTACTACATTTTAATATAAATTTTATTATATATATAATTTCATACATGTTTAAAATATTTATTTTTAAATTTAAACACATTTTTAGAAATTTGATTATCAAATTTTACTATAGAGGATTCATTTTTTTCTAGATATGTTTTTTTTGGGATGGATAGTTAAAAACACTAATTTTTATTTGAAAATATATTTTTATTATAATTTATTCATATAGGTAAATTATATTTGAAATTCATTTTCATGTATATTTATATCATATATATATGTATATATTAATAAAATATATTTCATTGGAATAAGGTTATCATTCAAATTGGGCATAAAACACATCAATATATTGAACATTTTATCTTTAAAAACATATTGGTTTCATCCCATCTGTGGTATTAAATTTATATTATTTTCTACCATCGATGTGTTTATTATATGAATAAAAGACACCAAATTTTTAATCCACATAATTTATAATATCTTTTTTGTCATATTTGTTCTTGGCCAATACGGATTAATGAATGTCCATAAAATTAATTTCATTGATTAAGGGAAAAATGAGTTTTTATAGTTTCTAAACAATATTTTATAGTGACAATTAATATAGAGGTGGGTCCAAAATCAATTATCAATCCATATTTAAAAAAATAGCTCCATTGGAATGAAAATGTACAATTATTTGTGTCACGTGATTTATGAGAGACCTCTCAACCAAGTTTAACTTTTTCTATTTAGCCCAATGATTTTCCTCCTCCACTATAATGGAAAAATCCCCACTCCTCCCTCATTCAATTCACCACACCTCTCAAGACCGTTGGACTGTCGATTCCCTACCCAAATATGATCATAAAATCCGTCCCTCATCCGAGAAGAATCTCATTGGGTAGAAATAAAATTAAGGAATTATTTTTGTATAAACACAACTATGTTACCAAGAAAAGAGGAGGCCATAGATTATTCAACCTGAATGAAGCGTAATAAGGTTTCAACATGAACATTGATAATCAATACAAAAGGAAAGGGTGTTCAAGTTTAAATATTATTTCTATGAGACATATGTTATATTATATTATATTCTTTTTGGGTAGTTTAAATTATTTATTATATCTTGAAGTATCATGTATTTTATTTATTTCATGATATTCATCATTTAAATGGATTTTATTCTTTCACGGATCTCATGATTCCAATGTTACCCAAATAATTAGGATATTTATAGTCTTAATTTTATTTCTCCATCAGTTATTCCTTTTTGAAAAATTATTTAATTAATGTGGATTATATAATTCCCATGTATTTAATATATTATCCCAATCCATTAATTTAAGGTTATATTCCTATATATTATATTATATTAATTTCATAGGGTTTTATGGTTCAATATATACCTAATTAATAGTGTAATATTTTCTCATTTTTCCTTCATTGACATACATGTTTTGATATGGACCTATATAATTTTATAGGTCGTATATAAATCTATTTTATATATTATATGATGAAAATACATACATTAAAGGTATTTTATGCTTCATGTAATGATATTATTTCCATAGGGTTATGATTTAATGTTTCCATGGTGGTGAGAGGTTATTTATAAAATCACATTGTTTATTAGGACTATATATGATTTTTTCTTTTAATGATTAAATATAATAATCCAACTCTCATGAATTCACATGACTATTATTTACCTCTGGTTATTACTGAAATAATCATATAATGGTATCTTTTTTCCACTATTTGGAACCTTTTTTAATTATAAACACATTTGTTGGAAAATTAAACATTATCTCTCCTTTTTATCGGATGCCTTTGTTCTTCGAATACATTGTTTCCTAAAAATGTGATCATTTTTTTACTATTCATCAATGATATTTAAAAAACATTTTTACACTTTTTTTACCTTTTTTAAAATGTTTTTTAGAAGGAATATTCTTGTCACTTACAATTGATGAACATTCATAAAAATTTATGGTATAAAATTAATTTTCTAAGGGTACACATTTCTCTATAATAATGACCATCTATTCGTTGAAGCATCATTTTAATCATTATAAGATTAAATTTTTTTACTTTTTTCATAATTCTCATTTCATTTCTTGTTTTTAAATTTATTTTAAATGAATAATGTTTTCAATATATTTTATTATTCATAAACAATTTGAAATGATTCTAAATGACTCGTTTATATGGTTTAGAGGAAATTTTCAATGATAAAAGTTTACAAAAGAGTTATATGTTAATAAAATTTTAAAAATTATTTTTAAAAATACAATATATTTTTTCAATAGTTTGTTTCCTATGAGTAGGATTTCAATTATTTCAATTTTATTATTTTTTCATACCTATTAGAAAATAATAACTTCTAATTATATAAAACAAGTTTTTCATTGTGGAAAAAGATATTTTCATTATAAATTTTTTTAAATGTTTTCTAAATCATAATTAATAATTTTAGATAGTGTATTTTGAATAATTTTTTTTAATAATATTTAAATATTTAATTGAATATCATTGAAATTTTATTTTTATTATGAAGGTACCCAATTAAAATTTCAATATCCTTATCCATTCAAGAAGATATTATTTGATATATTTTAATATTTACAAGGGATATGATCTAAAAACCCCATTATTATTCATTCTTTTAATGATTTATTATTAAGATGTACTGATGTTTATGGAAAATGATTTTCATCGACAGGTTATAGGATGATAAAAGGCTTAAAAACCCCATTCCCTTTCAAGGGTTTTTATATGATTATATAACAAGTATCTTTTCTATAGGTTTTGAAATGATGAAATTTTGGTCATAACCATTTGACATTAGGGGTTTTGTTATGATTTTTATTAGAACCATCACTTTTTATCGGTCATGATATGATGAATGTTTTATTATCTTATGGAATATGTATATGTGATTCTATTATGAGAAAAGTAAGGCATATATCTCCATATTATTAATTTGTTAATCATTTATATCTTATGAGACAACTATGGGAAAAGGTATATGATATTTAATTAAAATGGGAATAAGGTGTGTGCTAAACCAAAATGGAAGATAGGTGTGTCGTAATACAAAATGGGAAATATGTGTGTCTAGATCTGTAATGAGGAACATGTGTGTCTTTATCCACAAAGGGAAAAAAGTGTGTGATGATCCAAATGGGAAATTAGTGTTTCATGATCCACAATGGGAAATAGGTGTGTTAAAATATACTATTTAGATTTATTGTGTGTGAAAATTTACTACTATTATGTTTTTAATGAACATGATTACATGTTCAGAATGTTATGTGCAAACAATGATTCATGTTCATAAGTTAATGTGAGGGCCTAAATTCTTTTCCTTAACTAAATGAGTAAACATGTTTCTACTTATACAAGTTCATAATGTTATAAGAAGATGGTTATACCAAAATAATATTTCCCATTATTATGATAGGATAACATGTTTAATGTTCTTGAATGTCTAAGGAATAATGACTTATGAACTATGATAATTTGTTCCTTGACCCTCAATTATGATCTTTGATATGTAGTGTATGATCTTCTAATGTTAAGATCATGTTATCATACCCTTATTATCAGGATTATACATACTAATCTCTTTTTATTTACATTATTTATCATCTAGGATCTGCAATTATATGTTCTCTTCACCTCGTTAATATATACTGTTTAATGTAGGAGTACTAAATGATATGTTATTTTTGACAGACTTGGAGATAATTCACTATGTTAGAATATATCATGTTATATCTATCAAAAAACAAAACTATTAAGATATCAATTCACGTATATTTGTATTGTTCTAGATATTAGTTTTTTTATTTTAATTACTGTTATGAATTTTTCTCTATAATCGGAATCAAGGGAAGGGTTTTTAATCATTTGGAATGTAGGATGGGTAATCATTTGTGAGAAACCTAGTTAAATTTCTATGAATATGTTCAGGTATGTCTCTATGAATAATAATATAGTGTCGTTTATTTTGAATAAGGTATAATTATTTTGACATTAATATGTAATTTCTTATTTTAATGTGGTTTTCTATTAGGATAACTGTATCTCTCACTATTCTTTCTTAACACATTTAATAGCAGAAACTAAATGGAAATCGGTTAAAATTGTATGTTTTATATGTGTAATCTTTTGGGAAAATAGAAAAAAAATTCCTATGTTGAAATCTCATAAATGCAATTTGGAAGGTGGAATGAGTATTGATTATACTGCTAAAGATAAAGATGTTTCAAATGACATGTGAAATGCATGATATTTTCTAATAGTATTTTTTATGTCAAACATAATAACCATGATAAATTTAATTTGAGGATCCTTAACATGGGATTCATATATCAAAATTCTACGAATGAATTATTATGGAATAAGATAATGAAGCCTATGTAATGGTTAAAGAATAAATTTTGATGATTAGATTTTATATTTTCAGTAATTCAAGAATTGCGTTATATATATCATAGAGAATATATTTTAAAATCTCTATTTAAAAATATTTAAAGGATATTATGTCTTGGAAAAATAATTTATTGTAAAGGAGATATTTTTATTATTTGCAGGTAAACCATAATTTGATCCTCATGTGGAAAAAATTGTGTTTTTCATGGATAAAGAGATGAATGATTTAGATAAATTAAATTGTATAGTGAAACTGACCTCAGAAATGAAAAGGGACTTGTGGAAATGGTATTTTATAATATCAGGGATATATTTTATAGAATTCAAATAATATATCCAATTATATTATGAATGTGAAATCATGAATGTTTTTAATAATGATTTATTACAATATAGGTTATTAGCATGTTTCAAGAGGATACATGATGTGGTTTTTTAAAAATATTTAATTTGATAGCCATGTAATATATTAATATACATGGGGGATCAATGTTAAAAATATTTATAGAAAAATAGTTACGTTATTTTTAATTATTTATATATTCAACATTTATAAGGGTAACATGGCTAACCACTTATAGAATGGTTTATATTAGACATCAGATCAGGTTTGAGACATTATTGTAATATCTCAACATTTAGGGATTGGTTCACACAAGATAACCTATGATGAACATATCCATTGATTATAACTAAACAAGGATTGAATGACTTATCATTATATTTTTTGGACGACATGATTTGATAGTTCCTTAATAATAGCACAATCTCCATCATTTCACAGAATAAGAGATGAATTGGAAATTGTTCAAGGAACAAAAAAAGATTGGATTTTAGATAAAAAATGGAATGAAATTAAGTATGTATATGTCATTTTGAATATTATCTAACATTATGAAAGTGGTTTTGAAATAATTTTTTTTCTATGTTTATCATTTTTTATAATTTCAATTACCTTTTTCAAGAATATTATGATTACGAATTTTTTATTGTTAACATTATCCTTACCATTATCTCTAACACTCTTCATCAGAACATGATATATATGTTTTTTCAATGTCCGCATTCTGACCTGACTGATAAGTTATGCTATTTGGAAACCTAATTATGAATTAAATTGGATAACTACTTTTTCTATGTTTCTTTTTTATGGAAGATCTAGTATTCATTTATACAATGTCTGTTTCTATGAATGAATAATTCCCATTTTAATCCTTTGAAAACCATATGGGTTTCAAGGGTGATCTTTTTTTATGAATGTAGAATAAAAAAACTATATTTTTTGAAATATTTTTTGGTGTTAATATTACATATTTGATATTTGGAAATTCATTCCACACTGAATACTGCTTATTTTATATGAAAGCACTAAGTTATTGATACATTGTACCTAAAATCAGATCATTATTATTCAACATGCAACAATTAGATTAGTTTTTTTATATGATACACTATTATTGTATTGCGTTTTACACAATGTTGAGTTCCTTTGATAGTTTCTATTACACGCAATATCTAGTTTTACAAAACCGTAATGTACTATTAATATAATAATTAAAATTTTAATATATTTCCCACCTATCTCTTAGAGTAAACATTATGAATAATATTAATTAAATTATGAAAACATTTTTTGAACATATATATAATAAGAATTAGTTAGTGACCAAAGAAAATGAAACCCTTATGAAAATATAGTTAATCATCTGTTGGAAGATTGTACTTATGAGATCAAACATGTTTTACCTGAATAAACTATTTAAAGACAATTTGATAAGAAAATTAATTAAATATATTAATATTTTACTCCTTCAACTATTTAACCTTCATATTTTGTTTTTTATAAGCAAGTTGTTTAAAAAAATAATTTTTTTGCACAGTGAAATAATTTTTTTATAATACCACATTTTACCACCTTTTAATAGAATACATATATTGAAAATATTTTTTGAGACTTTTTAAAAATATTCATTTAAAAAAAATTTAAATAGGAATATAAAAACGTAATTGTATTCAATTTTTTTTATTTTTCAGTGAAATTTCATTTCTTGAATAATAATGAAAACCAGTGAATTTTAATTTTACACTCTATTTGCATACAATTTATGTATATTGTAAAACTAAGTTTATATTTTCTTGAAATTATATTAAGATAAATTATAAATCATTTAATATAATATATGAAAATGGAATCATTTTCAAAACAAAAATGGATATACAATAATTTAATAAAAAATTATCATTTTCAATTTTAAAAACTCATTATCTCATCCTCTCTATGGGATTTATTTTAAGCTAATTTCTACCATTTTTATTTTTATAAATTATACCAATTTATTCCATATTTTTAATCATCATAACTCATAATATCAAGTATGGTAAAAATATTTTTTTACGAAAACGATTTTTGAATGTAATTAATATTAATTACAATGATTATGTTAATAAGCATGTTTATATAGTGGTTAATCATTCTCTTAATGGAAAAAATAACATAGAAACATGTAGAAAGAGGAATTTTATTTCCATATTTTAATCATATCATCCATTTGATTGAAAATTGGCTATTATATGTGGGAGAATATATAAAGGACCCCTCTCAACTGTTATTAACATTTAATATTGAAAATAATTCCACTCCTCCTCCACTATAATGGGGTACTCATCCACCCTCACCCCATACACCCTTCTTTATAACTCTCCAGACCACTACCTCACACAACCCCAACCCAAATAAACCATGTATTTCCCTACCCTTATCCTATAAACCTCACATTGGGTAGAAATAAAACTAAGGATATCATTATTTATATATCTAAATGTGTTAGAAAAAAATAAGAGGTTACTTTTCATTCAAAAAAAGGGAGTATAAGGAGGTTTGAATGTGTTCGTGGAATTTGAAGACTTAACATAAGATTTTTCTCATCTCACATATATTTATATGAAATATAATGTATATTCTCCATCTATTCATATTGTGTAGTGTTTATAGTTCCCAATGACATGTAATATCAAGAATTTCATTTATTTAATGATGATATATGGTTCAATTTATCTTATTCTTTCATTAATCTAATGATTAAATGTTTCAAAAGTAATAAAGAGATGTCTGGTCTCATTGTTATTTTTGCATGATTTATGCCATATTCAACACACGTTTCTTTTCTGTGGAAGATATGCTGCCCATAAATTTAATATATTTTAATTATCATATAATTTATTTTTATTTAGATATCCCTTTTATGATCTATATTTCGTGTTGTTTTCTGGTTCAAAAGATTCCATGTCTGAAAGGTAATTTGATCTCAATTTACCGTATTTCAGACACATGTTTTACTATACACATATTTTCTTTTCAATGGTTTATATAACCCTTTTGAAATGATATATCATGAATCCATTTCATATATTTATTTTTGATTCTTCTAGTAATGATTTTATTTCAGGGGATAATGATTATTGTTTGTCGAGATGTTAAGAGTTTATTTCTAAAATATCATTGTTTACTAGGAATATTTATGATTATACTTATATTTATGAAATATTTTTACAATTTTCTCATGATTTAAAATTAATTATATTATCATAAGTTTATTAATGATATATTCTAGTAAGTACACCATTTTTTTACTCTTCGGTACTTATGATATTAATGATGAGCAGTTCATAAACTATTACGGTATTTCTGCTTTCTGTTATAAATCAATGTTCTTTCAAGAGAAATTTTTCAAAATTTGAATCAGAAATACAATTCTATTATTATCATACAATCATTATGATATGTTATTCCTCATATTATACCATTTTATCATAATTTTATTTAAAAATTAATATTCATTCTCTTTTCCAATTGAGTCACTTTTCTAAACTTTAATGATTCCAAATGAATGCATGACATATAGAAATTAATTCTTCTTTGATATTGTATTTTATTTTTTATAACTTTACAATTTTAAAAGATTTATTTTCTTCATGAAAATTATTTATCATATATTAGGTATATTCATTCATTTTTTATAAGTTGTATTCAGAGAAAAATGTTTTAGAAATGTATTAATTTCACAAATTGTAATAAATTATTTTCAAAGACTATATTATAAGTCTTAAAATAAATTTTCATCAATTAATACTTTTAAAAGGAATATGATTAATAATTATTCTTAATTATTTTCAAAACATCCATTATGTTGTTTCAAACTGTTTTTTTCAGTTCGGAGGATTTCATGGATTTCAGATATTCATTTATAAGTGTATGAAGATATGTTGAAATAAAATTAATATCAAAATGGATATTGATATATAAATTATTTTTAAACAGAAAAGGTTATTTTAATTATAAATTGTATTAAATTGTATGTATTTATTATTTAATTAGATTTCAATTTTGCTTTCAATGAAATGTATTTAGAAAATGGATTCTTTTATACTTGAGTTTTAATAAAAGGTTATTTCAATAAACAAATTTCCAACTAATCACTCAAAAACCCTATAAAAAAATTATAATATTTTTTGTTATATTGATTTCATTACATGGGATATTATAAAAAGAAACAATTCTTATTCTTTATCTGAATTATTTATAATTTTGATGACAAGTTGTTTATAAAACCCATATCTCTTCCACAAGTTTTACCACGATAAAATACATATGAAACTCATTCCCTATCAAAAGATATTATTTGATTATGAAATATATTTCTTACCCATATGTATTGGAATGATGAGATTCCTATGATACATATTTAATTTCATGGTTTGTGATATAATTTTTATGAGACCAATCTATTTTTATGGGTCACAGTGTGTTCCATGTTTTATTATATTGTGAAACCTGTGTTAATTATTTAATTATGAGAGTGGTGGGATATATATATAACTCTAATAAATTATGTAAAGGTTTATAAATTAAGATATAATTAGGGTTAATTTGTTGATAGGATTGATTGAAAATAAAAAATAGGTGTGTCCTGATCTAAAATATGAAACATGTGTATCCTGATCCAAAATAGTAAACAAGTGTGTCTAGATCCAAAATGGGAAACAAGTGTGTCATGTTCCTCAATGGGAAATAGGTGTGTTTAGGTCCATAATAGGAAATTGGTTTGCCCTGATCCATAATAGGAAAAAAGTGTGTCTAGATCCACTATGGTTAAAGTATTGGGATTGATCCTTTAATTCAATTATGTTATTAATGAACTTTATTACAAATAAAATAATATATTTTTTTGCATAGTTGAATTTACATATGGTTTTTCGAGAAATTTATTTCATGTCATTAACATAATTAGTGAACATTTTTCAATATATACAGGTTCAAAATGTAATAATATTATTTTTATTCCACAACACTATGACTTATGCCTACGATATGATCACATGGTTCATGTCCATGATTATATTTCGATTAATTTCTTATGACATAAATTATGATTATTATACTGATTATAGTGATATTTTATATGAAAGTTATGATCTTATAATGCTTTGATCTTTGTCACATAGATGTACGCTCTTGAATATTCTTATATATCTCTTTTCTTTAACATAAATTATAACTTGATTTCACAATTAATATGATTCATTTTCCCCATAATATGAATTATTGTATTAATTGTTGTTATTAAAGGGTATGATATTTATGTGGTATGTTAGAAAACATTCAACTTGCTAGAAGATAATATGTTCCTGATTTCCAACGAAACTAAAATAGTATAATCATCAGCAATTTACTTTTGTAATGTGGTTAATGTTCATCTAAACTTATATAATATCCATTTATATAATTACTAGGTAACTATAGTAGTACACATAGATAGATGTGGTATCCATCGACATGTTAAAATAATGTTATGAACTCTGTCTGTTTAGGTGAAATTATTTATTCCTTGAGATGATATGTTATATTATTATGTCAAATATGAAGTACAGTCTCCTGGAATTGAAGGGAATTTGAGTTTCCCACTTTTGAAGATGATGTTTTAAAGGGATTGGGAGTATTAAATTTATTGACTTGTTTATAATTGGCTCATATTCATGATACTAATGATGAGAATGAATATGGGTCGGGAGAAAATCATGCTTATTTATATTCGAACTCTGAGATACCAGGATCATATGTAGACAATTTTTTCCCTTTATAAATAATTTTTTTAAATGGCATTGGTGATATCTTTAGAACCTATTCAATGTTTGTTAGATAACTTATTATGTGATGGGTTACCATTTTCGGTAAATTTTTATTATAACACTCCAAAGGATGATACTTTCACGTTGAACGTGTTAAGAATTCCCTTGTATTCAAATGGAGAAAAATCAAATAAAAGGAATGTTTGACACTCTTAGGACAGCTTTTGGAATCCCTTGAGTATTTTTTGTTCAATATTTTATTCCTTGAAATTATACTCATGATAAGATCCATTAAGGTGTTTAGATGATGTATATGCACTAGGTTGAATCTTGGGGGGTATGAATGAACCATGATGTAATTATTATAATAATTATCGATTCTTTAATGTTAGTATAAAATTAAAATGGTTTTCATTGTATACATCCTCTGAAAGAGCTGTGATTCACGGCTGTTGTAGCGACTCGAGTTTTTGGCCCTTTCAGACTTTGGAATATTTCTACGAATAATTACAAAGTTAGGCGCGAAGACGGCGTGCGATTCCGAGGCCCGGTGTTCCCGGAATTAATTTTATAAAAATATTAAGTATTTTTATAATATGCACATGGAGGGTGTGTAATATCTCCCAAACGGTAGCTTAGAATGGGAATCTGATGGCACGGTTGCGTCCGGAACGTGCAGTTTACCCTAGGCGAGGTGTAAACTTTGCGGGCACGGGACTGCGGTGGAAAACGCCACAACGGGCATTTTCGTAAATAAGTGGAAAAGTTGGTTTATGAGCGTCGGCTCGAATAACTTCTGAAAGGAGTCTCAGATCGCAAATCCAAGTCCTCCATTGCATTCAGAATGGCGCGTTTATCCTAGGGTTGACCTTAACGTTGTCTGCATCAGGCGCAGAGTTGGGGGCGTTGCTTTAACTGGAGGTTTTTAAAGAAAAAAATATATAACAAATTCATTTCACCACCTCCCTCCTCCCTCACGCGCAGCGGAATCATGGAAAAACCACACCCCTCCCTCCTCCGGTTCTTCGCCGATTCGAGCAGAAATCGTCCGTTTTCTGCACCGATCGTCAGCGGATTGAGCATCAGGGCGTCGCCGGCGTCAATCTGCACATGAAGCTTCGGCGTTTCTCCCGTGAGGTTGGCGGTTTGAGTTTTGAAATCCTGGAACCCATTTATTTTTGGTTTTTCGTCAAATCGTTATAAGGGTTGTATAGTTCGGGTCCCGAGGTTTCTGAAACATGTTTCAGATCTCTTTTTGGAGCACCAAGGTGCTCTCGGGGGTTCCCGGAAGTTTTCTGGCAGAAAACCCGGATTCTGGCAGGAGCCATGGCGGAATCCGGCGAGACGTGGTGGTGGCGTGGCGGAATCCGGCGGCGGCGCGGAGGTTTCCGGCGAGGCTGGCGGTGGTCCGGCCAGGTTTTTCCGGGGGTTATTTAAACACCCGTAACTCGCAAACCGTAACTCCGATTTTTGATCCGTTTGCAGCGACACGCTCTTTGCGTCGAGACGGACCTTTTGAACTCACATTGAGAATTTTATGGTTCGGGATAGTGGCCTGTGAGTTAGAAACGTCGTATAAAATAATAATATTTTATTATTTTACGACTTTGGGTCGTCATAACTTCTACCCGGAGGGTCCGATTGACGTGCTGTCAGTGGCGTTGAGACCCTGATGATACGACAGGATTTTCTGGAGGGTTTCCAGGTGTTGGGACAAATTTTGAGGTTCAGGCCCCACGAGGCCGGGTTTTTGGCATTTTCGGTGAAACGCAACTTGTGCACGAGGAGTCCGATTTTGGTGGATGATTAGTTGATCCTGTGTGTTTTTCCGAGAGGATCGCAATGGTGCGATATGTTTGATGAGTTTCAGGATTGAGTTGTGGGCCCCTCCTGAGCTGGCATTCTGTGAATAGTGCTTTTCACCAGGTGTTCGTTTCAGACGTGCGAGTAGTGGATCCTGTGTAATTTTCCAAGGGGATCGCCGTGGTATGATCTGTTTGTTGAATTCCGGGATCATTGAGTGGGCCCCGAATGGGATAGCTGTGGTGAATAGTGATTTTTCACCGGTTGTCTGTTCCGAGTGAGTAAACAGCCTATCCTGCGTGTTTTTCAGCGTGAAATGTGATGGTGGCCTCGGTATCGGCCTTGGAGATGCGCGGTGTGGCGGGTCGCTCGGGTTAGCGACGTTTGGACTAGCAGTGGTTGAGGATACTCCCTTAGTTCATTCCTATGAGGGTTTGTGGGGCATCACAACCCTATTGTAGGCTTCTGATCCTCTCGATGGGATCTTTAATCTGTTAGAGTTGAGGTATCCCTCCGGTGGGCCGGAGTGGGATCCTCTAGCATTGCTACCCTAGATCGGGTTCTTGGTATCGTTGTGACCGTTTATCAATGGTCAGTGATCCCCTATCTAGTTGGTTAACCCCGTAGGGTTGTGGCATCATCGGGATTATGATCCCCTATGCGGTGGGCCATACATATTAGGGTTGTGCCATCCTCGGGTATATGATCCCCTACTCAGCAGGAGGTGTATAGTAGGGTTGTGGTATCGTTGGTTATGTGATCCCCTACTCAGCGCATGGATTTGGTAGGGTTAAAGAATCATCAGTTCGATCCCTTACATCGCGATTTATACCTGATAGGGTTCTACTATTGTCGTGACCACCTTTATATGGGTGATGATCCTCTATCTGAGTGATGTGCTTCTGTCGAGTGCCAGATCGAGTTGTGGTATCCCCAAGTGGACCCTGGGTGTGATCCCCTATCTATGAGAACTACTTATGCCAGATCGGGTCTTGGTATACCCCAGCGGACCCTAGGAGTGATCCCCTATCTATGAGCTTCGTATACTGGAGTGGGTTCCGGTATCCCCTAGAGGACCCTTGGAGCGATCCCCTATCCGAGGAGTTTGGTGGTTATGTTGTTTTAGCGATGTTTCCTTCAGTGATGGTATCCGACGAGTGTGATCTCTCAGGTGAGCATCTGAGAGGTTTGTGTGGGACCTGATGGAGTGTATCTCTCGGACGAGTGTCATTTGAGATAACAGTTCTTGTGGAGTGTGCTCTCCTATTTTTTAACGATTGCGAGTGTTGAGGTAGGTACCTCAGGTGGCTTGTTGCGTGAGCTGAGTATATTTGGATTGTTCAAGGTGTATGTATGGTCATACACCTAAGATGAGATGACTAGTTGTGTTTAGCCGAGGATGGTCACGAGATGGAGTTTCTCTCTCGTCTAGTTTCCCTCTGGCTGGGATGAGCGGACTTTTTCCTTTCAGTTTCTCTCTTTGATTTTGGGTTTTTGGGGTGCCTACTGAGTATGTTTATACTCACCCCTGCACCGGCTTTTCCCACACATGTTTGTGTCTTGTGCAGACCACATGACTTTAGATGGAGTCCCAGGAGGACCTGGAGCAGGCGGAGCTTAGTGAGAAGGTGTGACCAATGAGCTGATCGGCGGGTGTTTGGCAGTGTTTACCCTCCTTCTGAGCAGGTTGGGCACTTTGCAGTTTTCTTTTGGTGGGCCCTGTTTTTCCCTTTTGCAGTTCTGTTGTACTCTGGGTTGGGATAGATTTATGCATGATTTTTCTTTTCAGTTTAATATATATCTTCACTGTTGCATGGAGTTGTTTGTGGGTGCATGTGTACAGGTACCTTAGGATAATTCCTCCCATGTGTGTGATAGCCTACTCGGTGCTAGTCGCCAGCCCCTGGCCTATTGAAGGCGGGCTTGGGGAGTCGCAGCTCGATTCGCATTGGGTCGGGTCGTGACAGAGTGGTATTAGAGGAGGTTCCACCTTTGGGATCTCAGAGTGTAGCTGGTCTAGGTGTGAGTTTGGTTTGGGTTGCATAGCGGCAGTGTTATGATGTTTCGAGCTCGGCA
Organism: Viscum album; assembly: GCA_963277665.1. Taxonomy (NCBI): domain Eukaryota; kingdom Viridiplantae; phylum Streptophyta; class Magnoliopsida; order Santalales; family Viscaceae; genus Viscum; species Viscum album. Next base: position 1,149,650,155 of record OY728120.1, read on the forward strand.
TTCAGGCCAGAGAATCCAGTGTTGGTGCGGCGGTCGGCGTATCCATACACCAGGACTCTGATAACCTGCCTTTCAACTCAGTACATTCGTACACTAGTCATAGGGAAAAAATGGTACATGCGTCATATAAGACTAGGTTTTTGGGTTTTTCCTTGTCCTTCTTGAGTCACCTCTCCAGATATACTCTTTGAATGTGGTGCGTCTTGAATGTATTTTAGGATCCCTCTATGACGACAGCCAGTGAGGGTTCCGTAGTAGGGTTGTGGTGATGATCCACCTCGTGTTGAGGCTATGGACCAGGGTGTAGATTCTGAGGCTGGACCTCCAGGTGGTCTGCAAGTTGAGCCACCACCTGTGGAGCGGCTGGTTATGCCGACAGTGCAGGATGAGGTTGTGCGCAGGCTGAGTGCGCTGCATGAGTTCTATAGGCAGCGACCTGTGAGGTTCCGGGGTGATCCAGACCCCCAGGAAGCTGATGACTGAATTGAGGCAGTCACCCGAGTTTTCCGCCTGGTGAGGACACCCCAGAATCAGATGGTGGTCCTTGCGGCGAGCCATCTACATGGTTTGGCTGGGCGATGGTGGAGCCTGGTGACGCCTTACCATGACGAGGAGATTCTCACTTGGGTAGAGTTTGAGCGTCTCTTCAGGGAGGAGTTCTATCCAGTGGCAGTGAGGTCATTGCGGATCCATGAGCTTCTACAGCTTCGGCAGGATGGAATGTCTATGTCGGAGTACTCAGCAAGGTTTACAGACCTATCGTGCTACTCCCTGAATATGGGTCGAGACCCATTCTTTAGGGCTCAGACCATCGAGTAGGGATTATGCAGGGACATCTGAGTAGGAGTGGTTTCCTTGTGTCTGCCCACCTATACTGGAGTGCTGGAGCGAGTGTTGGGGGTGGAGAGCTTTCTGGCTAAGTAGTTTCCCCCTGTTAGTGCTGGGCACGTGAGGGATGAGATGTCGGAATTTGGTAGCCGATGACAGACTCAGCGGTCAGGATGTGGCCGATGTTTTATGAGGTGAGCCCAGGATGGAGGATCTGAGGCTCAGGGCTCACAGGGTTCACAGGCCAGTTTTGATCAGCCGCATGAGAGGTGGTGTTATGCTTGCGATGGTCAGGGACATCATGCAGGAGATTGTGTGACCCATCGTGCTGCTGAGTGGGAGCCGGTCGATGGACCTCCTTGGCAGAGGCATCGTCTCGAGCAAGGAGGTCAGCAGGGCGGTAGACGTGGCGGCGGAGCGGGTGCAGCTGGAGGAGGTGGTAGGCAATACTAGTTTCCACCACCCCACCCCCAGGTGGTCCACGCCATGCTCAGCGTGCTGGTGGCCGAGGTCAAGGACAGTTGCATTCCCTAGAGGTCGTTGACCCAGAGGCACCGCGGGTGGATAGAGGTACATCTTGTGTCCTTTCTACTTTCTGCATTAGTTTGATAGACACTTTTTAGCCGTACTCTTTCCTTTTTTTTACTTGCACGAGTTTTTTTATTGGGCGTTGGTAAAACCATGTGTGGGTGTTGTTTGGCATGTTTCGAATAAGTGAGGAAGAGGGATCCATCCTCCACTGAGACAGATTTTTTTGACGCGATTAAAACCCTGCGGGCAAGACAGTGCCACCCAAAGAGGATAGTGTTTAGGTGAGGTGGATGTGTCCTTTTGAATTATGTGTTCAGGCATGGGTGTTTGTTGGTGAACATGCTGGTGTGGGAGACCCAGTTGAGAGTCCAGTCGCTTTCCTTGTGCCTATGTATTTTCGAGGATGAAAAGTTCTAAGGGTGGGAGGATGTAGCAACTCGAGTTTTTGGCCCTGTCAGACTTTGGATTATTTCTACGAATAATTCCAGAGTTAGGTGTGAAGACGTCGTGCGATTCTGAGGCCCAGTGTGCCCGGAATTAATTTTATAAAAATATTAAGTATTTTTAATTTATGCACGTGGCGGGGGAGTGATATCTCCAAAATGGTAGCTCAGAACGGGAATCAGACGGTGCGGTTGCGTTCGGAAGGTGCCGTTTACCCTCGGCGAGGTATAAAATTTGCGGGCATGGGCCTGCAGTGGAAAACACCACCAGGGGTGTTTTCATAAATAAGTGGAAAAGTTGGTTTACGAGCGTCGGCTCGGATAACATCTGAATGGAGTCTTGGATCACAAATCCAAGTCCTTCGTTGCGTTCATAATGGTGTGTTTACCCTAGAGGTGACCTTAACATTGTCTGCATCGGGCGCGGAGTTGGGGGCATTGCTTTAACTGGAGATTTTTAAAGAAAAAATATATAAGAAATTCATTTCACCACCTCCCTCCTCCCTCACGCACAGGGGACTCACAACGAAACCACACCCCTACCTCCTCCGGTTCTTCACCGATTCGAGCCGAAATCGTCCGTTTTCTACGCTGATCGTCAACTGATCGAGCTTCAGGGCGTCGCCGGTGTTGATCTGCACCTGAAGCTTTGGTATTTCGCCCGCGAGGTAGGCAGTTTGTGTTTTGAAATCCTGGACCCCGTTTATTTTTTGTTTTTCTTCAAATTTTTATAAGGGTTGTATAGTTCGGGTCCCAAGGTATCTGAAACATGTTTTGGATCTGTTTTTGGAGCACCGGGGTGCTCCCAGGGGTTCCTTGAAGTTTTCTGGAAGAAAACAAGGATTCTGGCGGCAACCATGGTAGAATCCGGTGAGGCGCGGTGGCGGCGCGGCAGAATCCGGTGGTGGCGCAGCGGAATCCGGCGGTGGCGTGGAGGTTTCCGATGAGGCTGGCGGTGGTCCGGCCAGGTTTTTCTGGGGGTTCTTTAAACCCCCGTAACTCGCAAACCGTAACTCCGATTTGTGAGCCGTTTGTATCGACGCGCTCTTTGCGTCGAGAAGGACCTTTTGAACTCACTCTAAGAATGTTATAGTTCGGGATCATGGCCTGGGAGTTAGAAACGTCGTATGATATAATAATATTTTATTATTTTACGACTTCGGGTCGTCCTAACTTCTACCTGAAGCGTCCGATTGTTGTACCATCAGTGGTGTTGAGACCCTGATGATATGAAAGAATTTTCTTGAGGGTTTCTGGGTTTTGGGATAGAGTTCGGGGTGCGGGCCACATGAGACCGGGTTTTTGGCGTTTTCGATGAAACACACCTTTTACACCAGGAGTCCTATTTTGGCGGATGATTAGTCGATCTGGTGTGTTTTTCCGAGAGGATAGAAATGGTGCAATACGTTTGATGAGTTTCAGGATCGAGGTGTGGGCCCCGCCTGAGCTGGCATTCAGGGAATAGTGCCTTTTTCACCGGGAGTCTATTTCAGACGTGCGAGTAGTGGATCCTGTGTACTTTTCTGAGGGGATCGCCGTGGTATGATCCATTTGTTGAGTTCTGGGATCGTTGTGTGGGCCCCACACGGTCTAGCTTCGATGAATAGTTATTTTCACCGGTTGTCCATTTAAGGCGAGTAAATAGCCTATCCTGTGTGTTTTTTCATGTGAAACATGATGGTGGCCTCAGTATCGGTCTTGGAGATGCGCGGTGTGGCATTGTGGTGGGTCGCTCGAGTTAGCGACGTTTGGACTAGTAGTGGTTGAGGGTACTCCCTTGGTTCGTTCCTACGAGGGTTTGTGCGGCATCACAACCCTAGTATAGGCTTTTGATCCTCTCTATGGGTTGTTTAATCTGTTAGAGTTGTGGTATCCCTCCAGTGGGCCGGAGTGGGATCCTCTAGCATCACTACACTAGATCGGGTTCTTGGTATCGCTGTGACCATTTATCCACGGGCGGTCATTCCCTATCTAGCTGTTTAACCCTGTAGGATTGTGGCATCATCAGGATTATGATCCCCTACGTGGTGGGTTGTACTCTGTAGGGTTTTGGAATCGTCGGGTATATGATCCCCTACTCAGCATGAGGTGTAAAGTAGGGTTACGATATCGTTGGTTATGGGATCCCCTACTCAGCGCGTGGTTTCAGTAGGGTTGTGTCATTGTCGGTTCGATCCCCAACATCGCGATTAATAACAGATATGGTTCTGGTATCGTCATGACCACCTTTATATGGGAGATGATCCTCTACCTGAGTGACGTGCTTCTGTTGAGCACCAGATCTGGTTGTGGTATCCCCCAGTGGATCTTAGGTGTGATCCCCTATCTATTAGAACTACGTATGCAAGATCAGGTCATGGTATCCCCCAGCCAACCCTAGGAGTGATCCCCTATCTGTCAGCTTCGTATACCTGAGTGGGTTCTAGTATCCCCTAGTAGACCCTAGGAGTGATCCCCTATCCGAGGAGTTTGGTGGTTATGTTGTTTCAGCGATGTTTCTCTCTGTGATGGTATCCGACGAGCGTGATCTCTCAGGTGAGTTTCTGAGATGTTTGTGTGGGACCTCATGGAGTGTATCTCTCGGACGAGTGTCATCTAAGATGACAGTGCTTGTGGATTGTTCTCTCCTGGTTGTGAACCATTGCTGGTGTTGAGGTCGGTACCTTAGGTGGTTTGTTGCGTGAGCTGGGTATATTTGGATTGTTCAAGGTGTATGTAGGGGCATACACCTGAGCTGAGCTGACTAGTTGTGTTTAGCCGAGGATGGTCATGAGATGGAGTTTCTCTCTCGTCGAGTTTCCCTCTGGATGGGATGATTGGACTGTTTCCTTTTAGTTTCTCTCTTTGGTTTTGGGTTTTCGAGGTGCCTACTGAGAATGTTTATTCTCACCCCTGGACGGGCATTGCCCACACATGTTTGTGTCTTGTGCAGACCAAAGTCCTTTCGACAGAGTCCTAGGAGGACCCAGAGCAGGCAGAGATTAGTGAGAAGGTGTGACCAAGGAGCTGACCGGAGGGTGTTTGGAAGTGTTTACGCTCCTTCTGAGTAGGTTTAATACTTTGCAGTTTTCTTTTGGTGGGCCCTTTTTTTCCCTTTTTTACTTCTTTTGTACTCTGGTTTGGGATAGATGTATGCATGCATTTTCTTTTCAATTTTATATATCTCTGCACTATTTCATGGAGGTTTTTGTGGGTGAGTGTGTACAGGTACCTTAGGTTAATGCTTCCCATGTGTGTGATAGCCTACTTGGCACTAGTCGGAAGCCCCTGGCCTATTGTAGGTGGGCATGGGGAGTCGTGGCTCGATCCCCATTGGGTCGGGTCATGACAGTTGTAATATGGTGAAGGCTTCTTAAAATAATTTCTTGTTATTAAGGTTTAGTGGTCAGTTAATGATGATGCATCAGTATTTGAAATTGAGCTCCTGAAATGAATTCTGGTTAATGTGATATTATTTTACTTTCCCATTTGTAGTTTGATATTTTTTATGGAAACAATATAGACCACTTTGTAGTGGATATGTTAAGAGTGTCGAGGAACTTATTGAAAATCATTGATATCTAATTTGAAAAATATTGGATTAGTAACTATAATTCCTATAATCATAACAACAACTATATTAAAATATAGAAAGTAATTTTCATATATAAAAATAATTAAGTAATTAAATAACTTACAGGAAAGAAAAAATAGGCATTGTTACAGTTTCCTTCTCGGGGAGTGGATTACCATAGAGACATCGCGTTTCGAATGTGATAATGGGATTATTATCATAGAATCCCATGGATGGATTCTAGGATAACATATGATTCATTTACACAATTTCTATGAGATATAATTATTTTGGGAAATCATTATTTTATTAATGTGCATATATCAGCTATGTACCAGCATATCTCTTGTGATATCTGGAGTGTTGATTACTTCTAATGGTTTTATTAGGAAAATTAATGTTATTATGAGGATACACCTAATATATATTTAGGTTTATATGATATTATTAGAGCATGAGGTTCTAAGGGTGCGGGATCGGGAATGGACCATTGGTTATGTTGTGACCTGATGACCAATATATTTACTTCACATTGAATATTCACTAGTAAAATGATTTATGATTTTATGAATATAATTGAAGTCATCTTGATTAAAATATTATAAATTCATCAATTGTTATTTTTCAGATACATCAACTATTAAGGATGATAATTTTTTAAAATAGCCATCCAGTATTTAGTCAACATTTTTTTCCATTTTTGGATAAATGTTTTCATTGTCGAACCATTTATAAAACATTATCAGGATGAAGAATGGGAATTAAAATGGTATGGTGTGTTTTTTTCTTAACTCGACTTGTATCATTTATGTAAATTTTGTAATATAACAATTGAAAATGCTTTGAAACGTTGAAATGTGTGCCAGTATAAAACTAAAAGTGTTATTATAAATGAAATTTTTATATATAGAGGGCCATCACTCACAGTTATCCATTATGTGATTGAACATATATTGGGGAGCACTATGTGATTATTATTGAATATGAAAATGATACTATAATTCATGGGATAGATGAAACCAGGGTTGTAACATCTCAATGCATCAATTTTGGATACGAGAATTGGGTCGAGTTTTAATGGCTATACTACCACAAGAATATAATTTGACTATATAGATGCATTTTTTAAAAATAATCTCAACCATATTATAAAAATATTTATGACCCATATTGGTTATGTGACATCCTATGTTCCCTATGTATTTTTAAGGATATGAAGTAATATGGTAGGGTATTTTAATAATCATATCCTTTAATCCAGGTATAATTTCAAAAAATAAATTAAAATTTTATTTTTTCATGGATTTTAAAAATCAGAATCATTTTTTGAAAATTTAATTTTTGTTTTGGAACACTTAAAAGTGTTTTTTATGATAATTAAGGCCCAAGGGGAATCTTAGGTGGTCAGATGAGTTTTAGGAGTGCCACTCTCTAAAAATAATTGGGATGAAATATTTTGGAGAACATGGTTGTATGATAGTTAGTACTAACTATATGGCCTAAAATGTGTTTCCAAGTTATATAGGGGAATGTTCACCCTAGACATGTGAAAATACAGGGGAAGCCATGATAAATGATTAATAGTTCTGGAAATTGGGCTATGTGGTCTACAAACTGTTTTTCAATACTATGTTATATATATGAACGAGTAGTGCCACTTATCCAATGGTTATACATTACAGGAAAAATGTTTTTAAAATAAAAGTGTCTAATTAAAATATGTTAATTTACACTTCTTCCAATAGTTTCTCTTAAAATTAATCTTGTAGTTCTCGGTATCAGTTGTGCAGTAGATTTCATCCAACTATATAAAAATTCTCCTCTTATAAGGACCCACCATAAAAAAATTAATTATATTGAGTTTTAAATCTAGAAATAAATTTTTTATATTTGTGTATCCTTTCATGTTTATAGTGTTAGAGAATTATTCTATAACTTACACATAATGTAACTATATAATACAATTTGGAATCATCAAATCAGTATAACTTGTCAGAATATGAATTTTTTTTGAGAAAACATGATTTCTTTTCACGTATAATATTTAATACATTATAAATGACTTAATACATTCCCATTCCCATAAATATTCCTTAATAAAATCATTTTAAAAAAATCATATTATTTAAAAAAACTTATTAAGGCATAGGAAATAAAATATAATTGATAATCTAGTGAATTAAGTTAAATCCATGAAATGTATAAAATTAAATAAAATAATTGTTGATATAAATAAAAAAAATCACATGAAAAATAGACTCATTTTTTCCCAATGAAAATCATTTAATAAAATATCAATTATATATATAACATATAGTAAAATTGAACAATAATTATCAATATTACACTTGAAAATGGAATAACAATAATGGTGTTTTTCTTACCCAGTCCACTGGATGGATATCATGGAAACACCCATAATTGGATTATAATGTAAACACCCATACTTATATTATAATGTAACCATAATTCTATTTTTATTATATAACTAGATATAGCTATTTTATAATTTATCCATCGATCAACATAAATAATTTCAAACAATCATAACACATATATTCATTCAATTTAAAATATTACAATCATAAAATATTATACTCCACCAATGAGAAACAATTATCCGATATTAACACATATGATACATTAAAACCACATTTTGTAGTACCAAAAAACAAAAATAAAAGAGAAATAGTTGTTTTCTTTGAAGAAAAACAGTTAAATATAGAAATGAAATACAAACATCAAATATTTTATATGGTTGTTGAGCAGTTTTGGTCTCTGTTATTGATAAAATAAAATGTTCATTTTTTTTGTATTGATATTCGCACATTCCATACTATAATATTTTTATATATAAATTGATGTAAAAAATGACCATTATGTAAATATAATGACTATTGAAGAATCATTTTAAAAAATAGTAATATAAGAAAAAATGATTTAAAAGGAGAGCATAAAATAAATTTTTTGAATTAAAAATCACTTATCACTTCTTAAAATTTTGATTCACAATCCCTTGGAATGAATAATATTTTGAAATACATTATATACCATGAATATAGATAAATTCAGGACATAAATTTTCCCCAGATGATGCAATATGGTAATCTTGAAAATATATATCATCTCAATGTAATCATAATATACATTAATTAAATATAATGCTAATATCATTATACTAAACTCTACTAACATCTAAACTGATATCTGATACTAACTATAAGGAACTGACTATAAAACATTACATAATCTTGATTATTATGTAATGAATTCATTATAATTCTTTTTATGATATTTTTATGTTCAAAATTTTAATTAATTATGCCCTAAATCATACATAACATAAAAATCTAATAAAATATGTACATTTTATCCATATTTATTTTTTCACATTATGATTCATTTAATAGAGAACATAGTTTCTTTTCAAGAAAAAAATTCCCAAATTTCAACTTGATTTATTCTTTTCTATTACTCATACATAAAACCTATGGAAACCCTTTTTAAAGAATGATAAGAGAATAAAATCTAGAAAATTGACACATGAAGATGGAAAATCGTTAGTCTAATGAAATCATGAAAACCTGTGAAATATATACCTTTATATCAATGTTATTTGAGTTATTGAATTAAATAATTTTAACATGAACTATATAGACACTTTTTCCCCATTAAAAATTTTTAATTCCTATATAATGAACATATAAAGAATATAAGTATCTCAGAATATAATTACCCACATACCCCTTATTTATGGAATAATCATATTGTAAAGATCCATAACCCAATCATTGGATGGATATCATAATGATACATGTATTTGAATTATTAAGAAACCACCCATACATGGATTATAACATTACCACCCTTCCTTGGATTATAATTTAACCACAAGTATATATTAATAATATAAAAACCATAAAAAAATAATTTCTATGATCATAACAAATTAATTCTTTGAAAAATTAATATCACAATTATAAAATATTCTCTTCAATCATCAAAAACAGTATAATATATTAAAATATCCATCCATATAAAACCCCAATTATCTATACAAAAAATACTCAAAAAGAATAAAAATATCAGTTTTATCACAACAGGAATTGAAATACAGTAAAAGAATCCAATCTACAAATAATGGTTATAAAGGTATAATATTCATTGTCATAGTGTATAATAATATATAACATTACATTTTTCATTTTTAAATAATGCTAAAAAATTTATATAATTATTTATATTCGTAAAATCCATAAAAAAAAATCCTTTTTAAAACATTCATACTAATAGTAAAATCATTTTAATAACTAGTCCATGTAACACCGCAAGATTTCATAGTGTGTTATTTCTTCAAAATAATTCAATAACTTGCACTACACGCAACACCGAGTTAAAGCGCACCATGACTTACCAAACAAGCCGTTCAAAAGAGTTTATGAATAGTATTGACTAAATTTTAAAATTTATATAATCCTTATAATTTTAGAATCCATATTATGAGTTTTTTAGTCATAATGTAAGAACAAATTCCTTTTTCAGAAACAAGAAGTATTTTTGAAAAATGCACTTCTACCAACTTTAATAGTGAACCCTTTTTAAATCCAATATTTTAAGCTTTTATATATTCAATTTGACTAAATAAACTTATTCTTTAGAATGGGAACATAAAAAAAATTACAATGTAACACCCAAAGCTTCCATGGTATGCTTCTCTTTGAATAATATAGTAGTGTGTCTTGTACGCAACTTCGAGTTCTAACACACACTACAACCAATCAAACTAGCCGTAATGAATACTAATACCTAATTTTTAAAATTTTATAATTTTTATCTCTCCAAATGAAATTCATTTTTGGATTCGGAGTATCAAATTTAGCCTAAGGTGAAATTTAGGTACTTTTCGGATAACTTTAATATTTTGATGAATAGTGAAAATTACTAAATTTTAATTAAAAACAACTTTTTTAATCAAAATAATTAATAGTGATAAATTATGAATTTGAGTGGTTTTAAAGTATAATTATAATATATTTTTAACATTATATCCAATGGTGTTCATTATAATTAAATTCACTTTGAAATTGGACATAAACAATTGTCAATCTTTTGATATATATTGTTTCTTAAAAACATGCTATTTGTTGTGACAGCAAGAATTAATTATAAAATTAATTAATGAAACTTATGTGTTTGGAATTTTTTAAAATATACATCATTTTTGAATCTGTAATATGAATTATAGCTTAGGGTGAAATTTTGGCATTGTTCTGAAAAACTTCAATTTTTGATGAATAGTGAAACTACTAAGTGGTAGTTAAAAACAGAATTTTTCATAAAACATAATTTTACCACTTCTGTGATTGGAATTCCAAAAATCCAAGAGAAACGGTTAATATCAAGGATTAAAATTTGGTTCAATGAGATGAAAATAATTTTTGGTGAATAGTAACTTTTTACTTTTATTTACCACAGTTAAAAGTAAATAGGGTAATTAAGGGTAAAAATGATATTAATATTACCATAACACATGTCCTAATTCTATTGGAAAAGTTTATCTCGGCCAAAAACAACCTTAGGAATAAAATATTATCATTTAGATCCAATTGGATTAGATTAGGACATTTATTATTATTTAATTCAAAGATAAGTTAAAAGAGTTAAAATCAATGTTTATTTACTAAAACATTTTTAATATAGGGTTATACATAAGATAAATTCGATTTTAAATATTCATTAGAAATATAAAAAGATTTCCTACATAATGATATTTTATTTATAATTTTTAGACATTAAAACATTTAATTTATTTATTACACAATGATGATGTAGTAATTACCTAATTAATGAAAATTGGAATAATTGATATTATAAATACCCAAATATATATAATTTGAGACTTTTTATTTATTAAACTAATTTTATAGGTTAATATGACATGTTAGGATTTATTTAATTTACTTTGGTCGAAGTAATAATTCTGTTATGAATTTCACAAAAATCAACTATTGAATAGTGTCAAAATTGACATAAAAGAGTTTTTAAAACAAATATTATATTGTTAATTGATATTAAATTCATAAAAATATAAGGTTCCTCCAAGAGACTTATATCATTATAGGTGTATCATTAATGGACCACTTGGGGGTCTCTTTGATGTATATATTAATTTTATTAACTATATAATATAAAAATACAAAGTGACATGGTAAATGTCAAACTAATTAACTAAGAGTTAAAACTAAAGGATAAGGTTAATATAGTAACCCAAACCTGTCTAAATTATATTGGTTGAATGGTTTTATACCAATCCCCACTTTTAACTTTGAATAATCAACTTTGGATCCATTATAAGCCAAATATGGATTTATTATAAATTAATATTTCTAGCTTTTCCAAAGGTGCCCCTCACCCCTCTTATAAGAGGGAACTCTCCCTTCTCATTACTTCACACCTTCATAGCCTTTTGGATCGGCTAACCCCTGCCCAAATACTCTCTAAACTTCCCTCACTACAACCTAGAGGCCTTAATTTGATCAGAAAGCCAACCTAAAGATCCCTTTTGATCAAATCAAAAGAAAGAACCCGAAGAAGAGGTAATGTTTTCACCACCCTTTTTCAAATTCATTTCTTCTTCAACTTCTTCTTTCTTTGTTTTTCCCCATTATAAAATAATGAATAAAGTATCTCCTATATACTGTAATATTATTATAAATATGGTAAAACCATATTCATTATTCTATCCACCCTTTGAATAACATGTCACCATACGTGTGTACGTATGGCTTACCGTCTCTACGTCGTGGTGTAATTGTTATTCAATAAATTATTATTTGGATGGGTATAATAATGATGTGTAATTCTTGTAAATAATAAATATAACATTATAATTATTCTGTATATATGATATACCATCGAATTAAATATTATTTTAATATCAAAAGAATGATATTGTCACTCGTGCGTACGTACGGACTACCGTCTCCACGAACGTGATGAGATTCATTCTCTATCATATCCATTCAAGTATAATTACCATTTTATGATTTAAAAATAATGTTTAAGGACATGATATAATTATGTATATGAATAATATACAACCTATCCATGAAAAACATGGCTTATGTAACAAAACATATAAAAGAAAACGAGTAAGTTAACACCCGAAACGATGATAATTCTAAGATATTATTAACAAAGAACTGTTAAAAGATCATATATGATATCATATTAATTTATATGTTTATTTAATAATTTAATAAAAATTATTTCACCATTATACAGGAGGTTAACCTACCCCCAACCAAGGAAAATTACAAGGTAAGGGTTTATTTCGCAATCTCTTCATTATCCGAGGTTGTTTATACGTAATAATCTACCGGGATTTCTTTATCATCCACATCCATGTTTCTTCGTAATGTATTTCAAAACATTTTTACTATTTACAAACAATATGGGTTAAAGTAATTTATACCCTTATGTGTTTTTAAAGTAATCTTTCCATCAATTTCCAAACAAGTCACTTTTAACCTTTCGACAAATTTAAGGTAAGAATTTTTTTTAACTTATATGGCGGGTGCGGCTATTTACCGCCGTTATAAAATCGTCAAAGATTCCCTTACAAGCTTATAAGAATATTTTCAATGTAAATGTTTTATTTTATAATTATGTGACTTTTAAATTATTTCAAAATGAATATTTTAAGAATTTTTGAAAGGTACTCTTTATCAAGATAATAATTTTATATGTTTTAAAGATTTATCTTTCTAAATATTTTTAATTAATGTCCATGTTTTCAAAATGATTTTAAGGATTTATTTATATGGACATGAAGTCTTTGAAATGATATTTCTTTTCAAAAGTTTCAAAGTGGTATGGGACACTTTGATTCAAAAATCTCTTTTAAATTACTTCCTTTATAAATGTGTGACTTTTCAATGATTTCGAGAAAAGAGATATTTCCTCAAATAGTTTTGATTTCATCTATGTCAACATCCTTTGATGGATTTTAAGCTTATTTGAAGTTGAGTTATTATGATACAAACATTTTGTATTGTATTGAAGGTTTTGTGATATGTTTTACTGTAGATGTGTTATTTTTATACCATTCATGGTTTATGGAGAAAGTATTGACATTTCGTATGCTAGTTTTAATATGAATGTTTATGTTATGTTTAAACCTTTTCATATGGGAATGCATTGGACTTAGTAAGTGATGGGTGGGGCCCACTATAGCTCCTCAATTCATCGGTAGGTCTCATGAAACAAACTAGTGTCTTGGAACAAGGCCTTGTCAAAATCGTATTTGTAGTCTTTGCACGAGGCCTTGGCTATGTGGTTATGATAGTCTGGTATTATGCATTCCATCATTATGAAAGTGGTTATTGATATTTCATTTGATTATTCGATTAGTAGAATATCCATGTGAATAAGTAAATGGAATTATTTCATTTTATTTTTTTCATACTATGTTGAAGTTCATGTTTAAAAGGCTTTTGTTTTAGTTATACATTGCCTTAAATGTTTATTCTTATTTATGAATGTTTCCGCTGTATTGCTTACGCTTACAGAGCGTTTGAGCTGACCACTTTTATATGTTTTATTTTTTCCGAGGATTCCATGAAGTATATTGTGATTGATAAGAAGGGTTAAGAAAAGGGAATAATGGCATTCATAAAGGATTATTTATGTTGTTTTGAATGTTATGAAGTGTAATGTAACATTCATTTGTGTAATCTATTTTCCAAGACTTCTAAACTAATCAGTCCTTTGGGACTTGATTCCTTGTAATCATTACAATGTATTAAAATAATGCACCAACTCTGGGTAATTGGGGTCGGGCGTTATAGTCCATGTAATTGAGAGATAGTTATAATGAAAATATTAATGGATAAATTTTTATGGAGCCTCAACATATAAATTAGGAAATATTTGTATCATAATTCCCATTGTATAATATCATTAAAATGAATTAAATACCTTTATAATAGATAAATTGGTTAAATAAAATGTCACGAGGATTTTATAAACCATTCTTAAAATGATATAGGTGTATAACATCTAATAATGCATTAGTTAATGGAAATTGAGATAAAGTTCCCTACCATGAGTCTGACTCAACACTTCCATTATTTTTCATTCTAATTAATAAAAATATCCCAATTATTTAATTATTTGAGATAATTTTCCATGTTTATGAATAATCTTATTTCACTTATTTCTATGTTATATATGATTAGTTAATTAATTATTTTTACATATTTTTTTGGTCCATATTTTAAAAAAAATTCAAAAATGTTAATGGTATGTAGAATATAGTCTTTTATTTCATTATTTTAAAATCACTAGATTAATATTAGTGAAATAATTATCAAAAATATTCATAAATTATACTTTTATAACCTATAATTTATGTTTTTTTGAAAAATAATGTACATTACTATCACAGAGATTGTTTTTCATAAGTTCACTTGTGTAATGTTTCCATTTTTCGGTGATCATTTTTGAAAATTAGTAAGTAATATAATATTTTTAAATAATGATCATAATATCATATATAAAATATTAATTCATTAAATGTACTTTTATATTTCATCCATGTTGTGTGGTGAGTAAAATAACATCACATCACTTTGGGAAGCCATTATTCCAACTATACTTGAACTAGGTTATCATTATTAAGTGAGTGTTAGGGTAAGAATGTAAATAATATATTAAATGTTAATAATTATAAATATCTAATTAGTATATTAATTTTTAAAATTACATAAAATATGTTCTTTAATGTTTTTCCCTTACAAAAAGTTTGAATGGATATTGAAAAAACATTCGCATCGTCTCACGTGGTGGTAGTCTACTTTACACAGTAGTAACATTATTGTATCCTCAATAGAATGGAATGTAAAAAAGGATTATATAAAATAATGACTATAGAGGTGTAAATTTTTAAATAATATCTTATATATATTTTATGTCTATCATCATAACTATCCAGGAGAGGTGTTGATGGATAACACGTTACATCAGTTTGTAAGACTGTATTCGTTCGTACATGCGATCGTTGTTTTAATTTCCAATTTATGAGAAGAGGAAATTGATATAGGTAATTATTATAACCTTATAACATCAAAGTATATGGTAAATATTTTTGTTATTTTATAATAATGATTGAATAATATTTTAATGACATGGATGATAACATAAAACAAAAATTGATAATTAGTAATTTTACATCTTCTAAGGACAACTCTTTATGATTATACCTAATACATTTCTAGAATGAATTTTAGAAAAAGCACAGTTGACTATGATGAGCGTATGAAATTTTTAATTTAATTTTGGAATGAATTTTTATAATAAAAATTGTTCTATAGTGTGAATAATAGATGATAGTATGTGGCCTTATATAAGTGTCGAGAGTGGAACACATGTAATTTCTGAAAAGAATATTGTATAACCATGTAATAATCTTTAAAAAACGTACCATAATTCCATTTTAATTATATTTTGACAATATAAATTCTAAATATTTCTATAAAATATATTTTAGGCAAATTTTTATGGCATTGTAACAATTATATTTTTAGTTTAACCCCTAGTAAACCCATTTTTACTATCAATATCGTAATTTGATTTTACTTTACTCACTATTTAATTTGGGAAAAAATGATCATATTAGAAAATGAGAAGAATTATGATGAAATATTTGGAATATAGTTTAACAAATTCAATCCTCGAAATGGTAAAATTTAATTTCAAATAAAACCAGCAGACACAATGACAAAGGGTTTTTTGACTAACTATATTTTTTCAGGGAATAGATAATGGAATCTTAACAATATGACTAATATTAATCATTGTATGGATGTAAAATAACAATTATTTATAAATAATTTAAATATTATACTTAAATAATACCTTATTATGAATTATTTTAATTTATTAAAATGGAGAACAATAATTCACATTAATTTTTCCATATAAAAAACAATTTGTAAAACCATAAATAAACATAAAAAAGATATAATATAATAGTTATTTAAAGTGATTAATAATAATAAATATAACTAATTAATTTTTATGTTACATTAAATTATATTAATATAACAATGTTGCATTAAATTATTACATTATTTTTTTATATAAATGGACTTTTTTTATAAAAAAAAATATCTTTCACTACTAACCAAATACATATTATTTTTCGAAAATTCCAAACATTTAACAATAATTTTTTTATACACTGATTTCAAAAATAATTTTCATTATTTTAAATTAGAATTTGAAAATTTTAGAATTTAATCTTT
Organism: Viscum album; assembly: GCA_963277665.1. NCBI lineage: Eukaryota > Viridiplantae > Streptophyta > Magnoliopsida > Santalales > Viscaceae > Viscum > Viscum album. The sequence continues at coordinate 1,149,666,816 of OY728120.1, forward strand.
TAAATAATGTTACATAATAAAAGACTTTATTTTAAAATTATTCATTATTTAAAAAAATAATTATTTTTTGTGATGAATAAAAACATGGTTGTGATTTATTCATTCATTACATGGGCTTTTAAATATCTCTTCAAATATTGGTGATTTATTATCCATAAATTATCACAATCGGTTTACATTCATTTTGTTAGAAATTAAATTGGTTCATTACGATTCATCATTCCACCTTTCTTGGATTATCTTACCATATTTAATGTTTTTTTAAATGTGATCTAATATGACCTATTTCTAGAAGATTGTATACATTTTAATTTTCAATAAAAAATTCCTGAATAAAATCCCTATATTGGATGGGTGATTTAACCAAGTCATGAGGTAGGTGGTATATGAATTTTCCCTTTAAAGACATGTTTTATTGTAGAATTCTCCATTATGCGATGCGATGGATTTCATAGATTATACACTTTAAATATGAAATCATTCATTTAAAAATTAATACCTTAAATTAAATTGGATTTTTTATTTTAATTTTTCAATTTCATGTTTTCTACCCCAACATAAGTCCACATTAGTCTCCATTTTTTTTATGTCATGCCCAATTCTTCATTTTGGAAATTGATTCATCCCATTGAGTTTTTTATTTTACTACATAATTACAATGCAGTTCATATTCTAATGTCACATTTTATTTTTATTGGATTACCTCTGATATCGGAAATATTTAAGTTGATTAAAATGAATTTTTTATTATAATTTTTTTTCTTTTTATAATATATCAACATTTGTGGTTCAGTATATATATTAATTAAATAGTGGAAACCTAATGGAGAAATTGAAAATTATAATTGGAACAAACCTTCCCATGACCATCTTTTGTACTTATAGATATAATGAAAAATATTATATACATTAACTATAATCATTAATTCTTACTAACATGGAATACTTTATTAAATATATTTTAATAGGAAAATGGATTGTATAATCCCATGGTCGATGAATCGCCATTTTTGCATGATTTCTAAAACATTTGATTAAAACACATTATAAATATGATTGTATTATATTTTATAAATAACATGAAATGAAAACTAACACACACTTAAAAATTATTCTTTTAACACATGATACTCTCGAATGGAATTCTGTAAACATGATACTATTACATGGTATCACGTACAAATGATACATGGAAATAGCATCCCTTACACATGATCCTTATTCATGAATTCCCTTTAAATCCCCATTACTTTTATCTCATTTATATATTGATCTCTTTTTTTGGATTCCAATTTTCATTTGGTAAGTATTTTCATCCATGAATTATTAGGATACCTATAAATGTGATGTCAAGTATTTGTTGGATTTTCATTATTTCCCTTGATCTTTCTACATTTTTTCATAGTTACCTGATGTGTAATAGGGTTTCAAAACATAGAATTACTATCAAGCTCAAACTATGAGTTGAATAAATAGAGAGAGAATTTATAAATCATTTAAGGGTTACACTTCTTGTATTGTAAATATCTGGTTTTTTAATAAAATGTCTAATAATATTTCCTCATAATGTAAATTAAAAGGGTTTCATAATGTGTAATAGATTACACTCTATGTAATTACCTCATGTTAATATTTTTAGGGAGTCAGGTTAGTGAATGAGGCTCCAATATATTTTTCTTATTTCTCTTCATTCATAGAGATAACAACCCTATATATTTTGGGTATATATGTTGAATCTAGATAGATTTGTTCATAGACTGACCAGTAGGTTTGGTTGATTCATTAATCGAAGTATGAATTCTACTAGGTTTTTCTCTAATTTTATGTTGAGGAACCATTTATTGTTTGTATTGGTAGTTGGATTTTGTTCTATATATCAATAAATTTCCACATATAGTCATTCTATTTCTTCTAAATGCAGATCTTGTGGTTTTCAATCCATGTTGTGAAAAATTGTTAGGTTTTGTATACTCTAAGGGTAGGAGGATTTCTTAAATTATTCTAATTTGTTGAATTTTATATAGATCTTGTTATTTCTTGAGATTTGAAATGGAATTTCATGTCTGTAATTAAAAAGGTAACAAGATTTTTTTTGAAGTTGTTTTACGATGAATAATGAATTTTCTTGATTGGAAATGGAAAAAATATTTTCAAAACCAAAGGAAAATTGGATTTGATTTGAAATTATTTTCTAAATACTTGAACATATTTATTAAAATATAATGTCACAAACATTGAATAGCAAGAACAGTTGGTCTATTGAGATAATAACATGGGTATCCATAGTTTGTGGGAAAACACCATTATGTAAGACGTTTTTTGTCAATGGTCTATAGAAGGTCTCATTGTTAGATGGATCCTATGTTATTACTTATTAGTTTTGTGAGTGTCTAGTATGTATTTTCCTATAGGCTAGAGCCCTACTGGTAGATATATTTTTTTCATGTTGATTATTACATGATATTTTATTTCACGATGTTGTCTCAGATGCATGTTTATATTTAAATAACTTTACCAACATGTATTTGGATTTTGAAAATATGTGATGAAACTTTTGGAAACTAAATGATTGTTTCCAAATGGATTTGAAATTGATTTGTTTATAACAATTCTTAAAAACTGTATTATTTGAAATATTTGAATTATTAATTATTATTACTAGAACATTTATTTATATCATAGTGGTATCATACATGGATATTCAATCGCACCCCAAGTATTCTTGTTGGTGAATTTAGACATTATTTTTCACTATTTAGGTAACAAGAAAAGAATTATGGAGCGTATAGTATTCTCTTTAAATTTTAGTTTTTGTGGGAGAGTTTGGAGGTAGTATTATATCACATGGACACTTTTTTTTAGACATACCTTTCATTTTTGATATCCATTTTTTCAAAGATATAACTCCCGTTAATTCCACATTGTAATTTGGTTGTATTTATTGTTTCTCAAATACACGATAATAGTTTTGTTATATATTTTTTACCCCACATTTTGATTGGATGACATGGGTGTCTTGTATAGTTGACCGAGAGTGACCTGCTGTATTTTTTTACATGTGATACGTGAGAATATTGTCCCATATAAAAGACACATGGGTGTGACATCCTTTACATATGATACTTGTTCATTTTATCCTATATTATTAATGAGACTTGTTGACATAGTTAAACTCAGATAAAATCATATTCTCTTAATATTATGCAATGATGCCTGAGTTTTGAGACATGTCCTCGAATTCCCTACATATATATTTATATATTTATATAATTTATTTAATATTTTGTATATATATAGATATATATATATCTATATATTGAAATACAAATATACATGGTGATACATCATCACATATACTCTTTCTTAGGCTAAAGAAGTTATAGTCGACCATGTTTTATTTTAAGAACTGATGCCCAAATAATTTATATTTACTTTTTTACTACCATATATTATATACATTATAAATATAGGTTTATTCATTCACATAATATATTAAATTAGACACCATATGTGTGGGCCAATTTATTTTATCTCACACAATGTTCTGGCATTTGTTTTTTACAAGAATTGAAAAAATGGAGACTATTTAAGGATCATGTATTTTTCATGATTTTTTACTATTACATATGGGAGGTTAGGATAATTGGAATAATACCTGGCTGAAGATGATCCTGGAGAGAGAGGATTTGTTTTCTGTTCCTTTAATTATGTATTGTAGGGTATTTCTTATATTATGTCTTGTACTTGTATATGGTAGTATCTAATTTACTGGTATGGTTGTGTATTTTGTGATAGAAATTTTATCCATTGATATTATATAACACTTACATGTTATTTATCTTTTAAAATTGTACTATATTGATGATTTATTCAACTATATTTATTACTATTCATGAGGTTGTAATCTCCCCACTATAAAACATTTAAAATTGTTCTTCTAGTTGGTAGCCTCAGGCATATGGGGATGAACTATTAAGGCCATGTGGAAATTGATCATGAAACATCTAATAGAGTAAACCATGAAAATTAATTACACACATTCAATAAGATTTTTATTTAATAATTTTAATTATTATATTTCCCCATATAAAAAAAATTAATCAACAAGATTACACTCCACAATTCATTAAGGTGTAGTCCAATAATATTTATTATATCATCTTAAAAATCATAATAATATTATCGTAGTTTTCTATAACATTAATTCCCCCATGACCATAATTATCCACCTATAGAGATTATTAAATGGAAATTACTACGACCACATTTAATGGATGTAACATAATGAGTATTTAAGGAATATGTATAATATTTTTGATGTTAAAAAATTCTATAAAAAAAGAAATTATATTAATCATATTTCAATAAAAAAACCCTGGGAATTTATACTACCTAAAATGATAATACTAGTATAGGATTCTAAACCTACATAATTTTCTTAATTCAAAATATAATTGGGAAAGAATATACCACTGTATTAAAAACAACCCAAGTACATTGACAATTATACATCTTATGAAACCATTTTGTAGTGTCCTTTATGGTTAAATATTTTATAACATTGAAATTAGAATTTATAATCAAAAAATATTAAATGAATGATTTGTAAAACAAATATAATAAATGGGTTAGAATTTATCATTTAATAATTTCAAATTATACAAATATACAATTGAATTATTAAATTTATTTATCTAGGTTTTTATATAATAATCCATGTAAGTTGATGTGCCCCTACATCTCCAACAATTGATTTTAGATATTTGACTTATTAAAATATCCCTTAATTTTTTTCAATGATAGACTGAATCCAACATCCCCTTGATGTAATGGAATCTGAAAACTAAATTCCCTTTCATTTCTAAAAAATTGAAAGAAAACTCCATTGGTTTTTATAGAATATTATGTAAGAAAATCTCTTTCATTTTTTATTTTGTGCTAGGAAACTTGTTGGAGATGATCCCTTTCATTTCAAAATTATGAGATTATGACATTCAAATACATTATGTGATCACCATTAACAGGATGAATCTAAAATAATTATATTTTAATCATATAAATACTTTTGAAATCCATGTACCATTCCCTCTAGAAGATTTATACAATTTGAGATATATAGATAAAGAAAAGGGATATTGATTTTAGGATATGGAAATAATTAATAGATCTTTGAGTGGAAGCGTTACAAAATGAAAGGGTTTCATGATCCTGAATTGAGTTAGCGGTTTTATAGGATAAGTTATAATTCATTTCCTCATAGGATCCCCATTTATTATATCATAGTGTTCTATGAATATTATGGAATACATTGTGATCATCGAAGTTGATGAATATCATATTTAATAAAAAATTCACCATAGTGAATAAGTCCCCAAACTATTAGTCCTGACATAATCAGAGACTCATTAGCATCCACTAGGTTTGTAGTAGTCCACCTAGAGGTCAGTGAACCCTAGGTACTACCACTGGCTATCTATTGTATTTGTAGAGCCTGTGGTTTCTACTATCCCTAAAACCAGTTAGAAATTTATATCCACACTACATTTCTTCAACCAATGATTCGACAATACCCATTAAATCTATTATAAGGATCATCGACCTTTATAATATGGTATTATAAAATAAAACCAAATTTTATCAAACCCTCACATGGTTTACATATATCATTATAATTCAAATTTATATATATAAGTCTAATTAATTAAATGAATTAATGTAAAATTATTGATTCTTAATGTGTAACACCCCAAGATTTCATAGTGTGTTATTTCTTCAAAATAATTCAATAACTTGCACTACACGCAACACCGAGTTCAATCACACCATGACTTACAAAAAAAAGCCATTCAAAAGAGGTTATGAATAGTATTATCTAAATTTTAAACATTATATAATCCTTATAATTTTAGAATCCATATTATGAGTTTCTTAGATATAATGCAAGAACAAATTCATTTTCAGTATTTCACTTTTGTCAACTTTTAATAGTGAACCCTTTTTAAATACAATATTTTAAACTTTTTGACTAAATGGGGACATCAAAAATTTAAAATGAAACATCCCATGCTTCCACGGTACACTTTCTTTGAATAATACAGTAGCGTGTGTTGTACGCAACCTTGAGTTTTAACACACACCACAACCAATCAAACTAGCCGTTATGAATAGTAATACCTACTTTTTGAAATTATATATATTTTATATTTTAAAATGGACTTCATTTTTGGATTCGGAATATCGAATTTAGCCTAAGGTGAAATTTTGGTACATTTCAGAAAACTTTCATATTTTGATGAATAGTGAAAATTACTAAATTTTAATTAAAAACAACTTTTTTAATCAAAATAATTAATAGTGATAAATTATGAATTTGAGTGGTTTTAAAGTATATTTAGAATATATTTTTACCATTTAATATAATTTTGGTCATTGGACATAATTTTACAATTAAACCGAACATAAACAAGTGTCAATCTTTTGATAGTTATTATCTCTTAAAAACACGCTTTTTGTTTTGACAGCGGGAATTAATTTTAAATTAATTTCTGCCACTTCTGTGTTTTGAATTTAGAAAAATGGATTCCATATTTGTAATCATGATTTTCAAATTGTGTAAGTAGGTAACTTTTATTTTTAGACATTTTGAATAATTACTGCGGTAAATATTTTATTTACCATGGTTAAGGGTAAATCCGGTAAATAAGGGTTAAAAAATAATATTATAATAATACTAAATTACCCTAAAACGTGTCTTAACCCTATTGGTTGATACATGGTCGACCATGGGCATCTTTGGGTCGATTTTGGGACCCCATGGACCCACTTGTAAGTGATAATGACACTTTATTTTAATTAAGTTAAAATGAATACAAAAATGACACAAGCATATATCTTTTAGAAAAACAATTGTTACATAGGGTTATATATGTTGGATTTTAGATTATAAATATTAATTATAAAGATAAAAGTCTTTCCTACATAATGATATTTTATTTATAATTTTTAGACATTAAATAATTTATTTTATTTATGACACAATGATGATGCAGTAATTACTATAATAGTGAAAAATTAAAATAATTGATATTATAAATACCCAAATAAATATAATATGAAACTTTTAATGAATTAAACTAATTTTCTAGGATAATATGATATATTAGGATTGATTTAATTGACTTTTTTCGAAGTAATCAATCTGTTATGAGTTTCACAAAATTCAACTATTGAATAGTGTCAAAATTGACATAAAAGAGTTCTTAAAACAAATATTATATTATTAATTGATATTAAATTCCTAAAAATCTAAGGTTCGGCCAAGAGACTTATATCATGATATTTTCATCATTAATGGACCACTTGGGGGTCTCTTGGATGTATATAGTATTATTATTAACCATATTATATTAAAATACAAAGAGACATTGTAAAAGTGAAACTAATTAACTTAGAGTTAATACTTAAAGATAAGGTTAATATAAGTACCCAAACCTGTCTAAATTCTCTTGGTTGAGTTGTTTTCGAACCATCCCCACCTTAACCTTTGAATAGTCAACTTTGGATCCATTGGAAACCGATTATGAATTTATTATAAACTAATATCTCTAGCTTTTCCATAGGTTCCCCTCACCCCTCTTATAAAAGGGCACTCCTCCATCTCATTTCTTCACACCTTCAAAGCCTTTTGGTTCGGCCAAAATCTTCCCAAATACTCTCTCCACTTCCCTCAATACAACCTAGGGGCCTTATTTTGATCAGAAAGCCAACCTAAGGAGCCCTTTTGATCAAATCAAAAGGAAGAACCCGAAGAAGAGGTAATGATTTCACCACCCTTTTCTAAGTTCATTTCTTCTTCCACTTCTTCTTCCTTTATTGTTACCATTCTAAAATAATAAATACAGTATAATATATATACTGTGATGTTATTATAAATATGGTACAACAATATTCATTATTCTATCCACCCATTGAATAACATGTCACCATACGTGCGTACGTACGGCTTACCGTCTCCACGTCGTGGTGTAATTGTTATTCAATATAATATTATTTGGATGGGTATAATAATGATGTGTAACTCATGTAAATAATAAATATAACATGTTAATGATTCTGTATATATTATATACCATCCATTTATATATTATTTTAATATCAAAAGAATGATATTGTCGCTCGTGCGTATGTACAGACTACCGTCTCCACGAACGCGATGGGATTCATTCTCCATCGTATCCATTCAAGTATAATTATCATTTGATGATTTAAAAAATGATGTTTAAGGACTTTATATCATTCTGGATATGAATAATATACAACCTATCCATTACAAATATGGCTTACGTAACAAAACATATAAAAGAAAACAAGTAAGTTAACACCCGAAACAACGATAATACTAAGATATTATTATCAAATCAATATTAAAAGATCATATATGATATCATATTAATGTATATGATTCTTGTATAATTTAATAACAATTATTTCACCATTATACAGGAGGTTAACCTACCCCAACCAAGGAAAAGTACAAGGTAAGGGATTTTCTTATCTCACTTTCAATTCCGTGAGATTTCCATTGTTCTCTACTAAATTATTGAAAGTGGTGTATTGTGTACTGCCATTTGATACATATTATCATGATTATCTTTATATTCATGTTATTCTATAAATCATTTGGTGGTTATTAACTTTTGTCCATATGACTCAGTTGATTAACGTGGTAAGGGGTTTTCATCTCACTCCTTATTCCCGTGAGATTCATGTCATATTGCCACCATCACCTTTTGTGTGGTGTATGTACTTCCCATAATTATATTCTTTGTGTAATACACTCTAATTTATGTGTATTTACATATTCATTGTATGATACCTCTTTCATGGGTTGTATGTTTCATATGTTACCAAATTGGTAAGGGTTATTTCACAATCTCTTCATTATCCGAGGTTGTTTATACGTAATAATCTACTGGGATTTCTTTATCATCCACATCCATGTTTCTTCGAAATGAATTTCAAAACATATTTATTATTTACAAGAATATGCGTTAAAGTCATTTATACCCTTGTTTGACTTTTTATAATAGGTTTATAAAGGAATCTTTCCGTCGTTTTCAAAACAAGGTCCTTTTTAACCTTTTCGACAGAATTAAGGTAAGAATGTTTTTTTAACTTATACGGAGGGTGCGGCTATTTTCTGCTGTTATAAAATCATAAAAGCTTCCCTTACAAGATTATAAGATTATTTTCAAAGAAAATTTTTTATTTTATATGGATCTTAAATGATTTCAAAATAAAAGGAGATATTTCTTTAAAAAGAATTTTGATTTCATCTATGTCAACAACCTTTGATGGATTTTAAGATTATTTGAAGTTGATTTATTATGATACAAAACTTCTATATTGTATTGAAGGATTTGTGATATGTTTGACTGTGGATGTGCTATTTTTATACCATTCATAGTTTATGGTGAAAGTATTGACATTTCGTATGCTAGTTTTAATATGAATGTTTATGTTATGTTTAAACCTTTTCATATGGGAATGCATTGGACTTAATATGTGACGGGTGGAGCCCGCTATAGCTCCTCGATGCATCGGTAGGTCTCATGAGACAAACTAGTGTCTTGGCACAAGGCCTTGACAAAATCTTATTTGTAGTCTTGGCACGAGGCCTTGGCTATGTGGTCATGATAGTCTGGCATTATGCATTCCATCATTATGAAAGTGGTTATTGATTTTGCATGTGATTATTAGATTAGTAGAATAACCATTTGAATAAGTAAATGGAATTATTTCATTTTATTTATGCCATACTATGTTAAATGTTCAAGTTTAAAAGGCTTTTGTTTTAGTTATACATTACCTTAAATGTTTATTCTTATTTATGAAAGTTTCCGCTATATTGTTATCCTTACTGGGCATTTGAGCTCACCCCTTTTCTATGTTTTATTTTTCCCAGGAAGTGAAGAAGTAAATTATGAATGACCTGTCAGGATATTATGTGGGGATATGAGTGTGGATTATGGAGACAATATGTTGTTGTAGTAGTTTTTCATTTTATGATGTAATGTAAGACTTATGAATATATATAGTGTTTCCAAGACTACTAAACCAATCGGTCTGTCGTGATTTGATCTTTCTTGTGATCATACCAATGTTATGTAATAATGCACCGACTCTGGGTAACTAGGGTCGGGGCGTTACAGTTGGTAACAGAGAAAGTTTAGTACAAACCTTGGAAACTAGATTTAGATAAACTCTGATTAGAGCACGTAGACCTAAGATGAACTTTGAGGATTAGTATAGAAGAACTTCCTAGAATTTTGGTATTGTAGAGATTTTGTGAGTTTTCGGAGCAATACATCCATGTCTGGATACGAGCAGGTAGAGGCGGCTCTGGCACAGATGTACCTAGGGGTAAAAACTGAAAACACCGCATTGAGCTAGACTCGAACGGGAACTGGTGCACGACAACGGGCCTTGCTGCACTCTTGGTTACGACACTCCCAGGGGATATGCTTAGGATAATTCTCATTTTCTTTACAAACCATTATGAAGGGTTTATGAGTATATACATCCTCAAAGGAGATATTTTTATGATTATGGATTATATCCATAAATAGTTCAATTTATGTTAAGTGTTTTATAAGTATGGGATTATGTATTTTGATTCATAAACTGATCTAGTGTATGCCATTGTTTAGAAATGGCGCCCAGTAGAAGGAATGAGAACTCCAGAAATGCACATGATCCAAAGAGAAGGAAGGATCATATCTTTCATGGTCTTAAGCTAGAATTTATAAGAGAAATATTCTCCCATGTATTATCATCATATGAAGAAATAATATCATGTGTTGATAAGATAAGTAAAGAGTTTACTGAGTCCTATGGATTTGAAGGGAAGCAAGAGAAAAAAAGGATGGAAGAGAGAAAGATGGATAAAGGAAAGAGGGAAAATAAGAATTTTCCCATATGTGGTAACTGTGGAAAGAAACACCCTGGAACTTTCCTGAAAGGAATGGGAGTTTGTTATAAGTTTGGAGGAAAAGGGCACAAAGTACGTGACTGCAAGGGTAAGAAAATGGTTTTAAATGTACAATGCTTCATTTGCAAGGAGTTTGGACACTACGCGAACCTATGTCCCAGTCATCAGACTATGCTGCAAATGATGTTATTGGATAATAATCAAGTTATGATACTACCACAGATGAAGAGGAATGATTAGAGTTCTTATGTTGATTATGTCGATTGAGTGTTGTATCAACAATGTACTTGTTATAATAATTATGGAGTATATAAGGATTGTACTGCAGTACTATTTCATTAAGGACTTGATATTGTGTGGAACAAAGAAAAGTGACTCAATAGCAGGATAACTTTTTGGAAAATATATGGTTGAGAGAATGATAAACCATAATATAGTTCTGATACCGAGGTAGTGATTTTGGAATAATACATGATTGTTTTGGATAAATTATATTGGATATTCTTGACTACCTTGAAACTGATTAATGATTTGTATATTCCATCATTGTTGGGGTATAAAACATTTTTGGATTGATGAAGTATATCCAGCATTCTATATGGAATAAGGGAGAATGAATGTAATCAATAAGGAATATGGTAATTCAAGATGTTTCAGTGTATTAAAAGAATACATGATGAAGTTATTGATATGCTATTGCGGGGTAAAAAGGATCTACATTATGTTTAAATTCCTTATAAATGTTGGACTGTGAGTTTGGACAGAAGTATTTTGGATAGTTCTAGTTTGGATTATTTTGGATTGCCATAAAAGGACAACCCGGAGGTCGGGCGGCAACCCGTCGCGTCCGGCAAGGCTGCGAGACTTGAACCCGCAACCGAAGGGCGACAAGGGTGTATCACCTACCACTGGCCCACGAGATGCCCTGGATTAAATAATGTAGTTTTTATTAAAAGATCTTGTAGATGAATTATAAATTCGTTTATTTTGGAACCCTATACGAATGTTGTAAATAGAATTTTTTACGTTCTATTATCTTTTAGAGTGAAAGATGAGTTTGTGGTAGAAATTTATTAATGGATAAAACTCTAATTATAAAGTAAGTATATCTCCTTATGATCTTATCCAATCTCATAAATAAATTCCTCAACATTAAGAAAAGGAACTTAGAACAAAAATGTTGTCCTAGATGGTACCTTAAATCATCACTAATTTATGGCTTTGGGATTGTTGGCCTTTTCATAGCCATGTTCTCTACCACTCTCCATCAGATAATTGATGGTTATATTTTTCTTCCATATCCATATTTTCTTACATGGAACCCTAGTATGTGTTATTTTCGGTAATCTTCATACTTTCCACTCTTTATTTTAAATAGAGGCCTCATTAATTCATTTTTCTATGTGGGATTTCAACTAAGATATTTTGAAACGTCAAAAATGTGTTATCCTAATACCCTATGTTTTGTTGAACCGATGGTATTTCAAATCATCATAGATTGATGAATTTAAGGACCTCAATTTTATACTTTTTTGTGATTGATGACCTCAATCACTACCTATAAATATTTACATTTTTCCTCCAATTATATGTCTCTAAATGCCACCAATGTTCTTCTAATCGAGATCATAATTTGGTGGTGACCCTTTCATTTCTCTTTTCCTCATATTAAGACTAAATTTTAGTAACCCAATTTCCGATGTGGGTTTTCCCACAAATATATATTCTATTTTCAACCTTTTATTTTCGAAGAACAATTTCAAATTGCGAGGACGCAATCTATTGAAGGAGGGGAGAATGTAACACCCCAAGATTTCATAGTGTGTTATTTCTTCAAAATAATTCAATAACTTGAACTACACGCAACAACGAGTTCAATCACACCATGAATTACAAAAAAAAAGCCATTCAAAAAAGGTTATTAATATTATTATCTAAATTTTAAACTTTATATAATCCTTATAATTTTAGAATCCATATTATGAGTTTCTTAGATATAATGCAAGAACAAATTCATTTTCAGTATTGCACTTTTGTCAACTTTTAACAGTGAACCCTTTTTAAATACAATATTTTAAACTTTTTTACTAAATGGGGACATCAAAATTTAAAATTAAACATCCCAATCTTCCACTGTACACTTTCTTTGAATAATATAGTAGCGTATGTTGTACGCAACCTTGAGTTTTAACACACACCACAACCAATCAAACTAGCCGTTATGAATAGTAATACCTACTTTTTGAAATTATATATATTTTATATTTTAAAATGGACTTCATTTTTGGATTCGGAATATCGAATTTAGCCTAAGGTGAAATTTTGGTACATTTCGGATAACTTTCATATTTTGATGAATAGTGAAAATTACTAAATTTTAATTAAAAACAACTTTTTTAATCAAAATAATTAATAGTGATAAATTATAAATTTGAGTGGTTTTAAAGTATATTTAGAATATATTTTTACCATTTAATATAATTTTGGTCATTGGATATAATTTTACAATTAAACCGAACATAAACAAGTGTCAATCTTTTGATAGTTATTATCTCTTAAAAACACGCTTTTTGTTTTGACAAAGGGAATTAATTTTAAATTAATTTCTGCCACTTCTGTGTCTTGAATTTAGAAAAATGGATTCCATATTTGGAATCATGATGTTCAAATTGTGTAAATAGGTAACTTTTATTTTTAGACATTTTGAATAATTACTGCGGTAAATATTTTATTTACCATGGTTAAGGGTAAATCCGGTAAATAAGGGTTACAAAATAATATTATAATAATACTAAATTACCCTAAAACGTGTCTTAACCCTATTGGTTGATACATGGTCGACCATGGGCATCTTTGGGTCGATTTTGGGACCCCATGGACCCACTTGTAAGTGATAATGACACTTTATTTTAATTAAGTTAAAATGAATACAAAAATGACACAAGCATATATCTTTTAGACAAACAATTGTTACATAGGGTTATATATGTTGTATTTTAGATTATAAATATTAATTAGAAAGATAACAATATTTCCTACATAATGATATTTTATTTATAATTTTTAGACATTAAATAATTTATTTTATTTATGACACAATGATGATGCAGTAATTACTATAATAGTGAAAAATTAAAATAATTGATATTATAAATACCCAAATAAATATAATATGAAACTTTTAATGAATTAAACTAATTTTCTAGGATAATATGATATATTAGTACTGATTTAATTGACTTTTTTCGAAGTAATCAATCTGTTATGATTTTTACAAAAATCAACTATTGAATAGTGTCAAAATTGACATAAAAGAGTTCTTAAAACAAATATTATATTATTAATTGATATTAAATTCCTAAAAATCTAAGGTTCGGCAAAGAGACTTATATAATGATAGGTTAATCATTAATGGACCACTTGGGGGTCTCTTGGATGTATATAGTAAGTTTATTAACCATATTATATAAAAATACAAGGAGACATTGTAAAAGTGAAACTAATTAACTTAGAGTTAATACTTAAAGATAAGGTTAATATAAGTACCCAAACCTCTCTAAATTCTATTGGTTGAGTTTTTTTCGACCCATACCCACCTTAACCTTTGAATAGTCAACTTTGGAGCCATTGGAAACCGATTATGAATTTATTATAAACTAATATCTCTAGCTTTTCCAAAGGTGCCCCTCACCCCTCTTATAAAAGGTCACTCCTCCTTCTCATTTCTTCACACCTTAAAAGCCTTTTGCTTCGGCCAAACTCTGCCCAAATACTCTCCCAACTTCCCTCACTAAAACCTAGGGGCCTTAGTTTGATCATAAATCCAACCTAAGTAGCCCTTTTGATCAAATCAAAAGGAAGAACCCGAAGAAGAGGTAATGATTTCACCACCCTTTTCTAAGTTCTTTTCTTCTTCCACTTCTTATTCCTTTGTTGTTAACATTATAAAATAATAAATACAGTATCATATATATACTGTGATGTTATTATAAATATGGTACAACCATATTCAGTATTCTATCCACCCTTTGAATAACATGTCACCATACGTGCGTGCGTACGGCTTACCGTCTCCACGTCGTGGTGTAATTGTTATTCAATATAATATTATTTGGATGGGTATAATAATGATGTGTAACTCATGTAAATAATAAATCTAACATGTTAATGATTCTGTATATATGATATACCATCCATTTATATATTATTTTAATATCAAAAGAATGATATTGTCGCTCGTGCGTACGTACGGACTACCGTCTCCATGAACGCGATGAGATTCATTCTCCATCATATCCATTCAAGTATAATTATCATTTGATGATTTAAAAAATGATGTTTAAGGACTTGATATAATTCTATATATGAATAATATACAACCTATCCATTACAAATATGGTTTACGTAACAAAACATATAAAAGAAAACAAGTAAGTTAACACCCGAAACAACGATAATACTAAGATATTATTATCAAATCAATATTAAAAGATCATATATGATATCATATTAATGTATATGATTCTTGTATAATCTAATAACAATTATTTCACCATTATAAAGGAGGTTAACCTACCCCAACCAAGGAAAAGTACAATGTAAGGGATTTTCTTATCTCACATTCAATTCCGTGAGATTTCCATTGTTCTCCACTAAATTATTGAAAGTGGTGTATTGTGTACTGCCATTTGATACATATTATCATGATTATCTTTATATTCAGGTTATTCTCTAAATAATTTGGTGGTTATTAACTTTTTTCCATATGAATCAGTTGATTAACGTGGTAAGGAGTTTTCATCTCACTCCTTATTCCCGTGAGATTCATGTCATATTGCCACCATCATCTTTTGTGTAGTGTATGTACTGCCCATAATTATATTCTTTGTGTAATACACTCTAATTTATGTGTATTTACATATTCATTGTATGATACCTTTTTCATGGGTTGTATGTTTCATAAGTTACCAAATTGGTAAGGGTTATTTCACAATCTCTTCATTATCCGAGGTTGTTTATACGTAATAATCTACTGGGATTTCTTTATCATCCACATCCATGTTTCTTCAAAATGTATTTCAAAACATATTTATTATTTACAAGAATATGGTTTAAAGTCATTTATAACCTTGTTTGACTTTTTATAAGAGGTTTATAAAGGAATCTTTCCGTCGTTTTCAAAACAAGGTCCTTTTTAACCTTTTCGACAGAATTAAGGTAAGAATGTTTTTTTAACTTATACGGCGGGTGCGGCTATTTTCCGCTGTTATAAAATCTTCAAAGCTTCCCTTACAAGCTTATAAGAATATTTTCAATGAAAATGTTTTATTTTATATGGATCTTAAATTATTTCAAAATAAAAGGAGATATTTCTTTAAAAAGAATTTTGATTTCATCTATGTCAACATCCTTTGATGGATTTTAAGATTATTTGAAGTTGATTTATTATGATACAAAACTTCTATATTGTATTGAAGGCTTTGTGATATGTTTGAATGTGGATGTGCTATTTTTATACCATTCATAGTTTATGGTAAAAGTATTGACATTTCGTATGCTAGTTTTAATACGAATGTTTATGTTATGTTTAAACCTTTTCATATGGGAATGCATTGGACTTAATATGTGACGGGTGGAGCCCGCTATAGCTCCTCGATGCATCGGTAGGTATCATGAGACAAACTAGTGTCTTGGCACAAGGCCTTGACAAAATCTTATTTGTAGTCTTGGCACGAGGCCTTGGCTATGTGGTCATGATAGTCTGGCATTATGCATTCCATCATTATGAAAGTGGTTATTGATTTTTCATGTGATTATTCGATTAGTAGAATAACCATGTGAATAAGTAAATGGAATTATTTCATTTTATTTATGCCATACTATGTTAAATTTTCAAGTTTAAAAGGCTTTTGTTTTAGTTATACATTTCCTTAAATGTTTATTCTTATTTATGAAAGTTTCCGCTATATTTTTATCCTTACTGGGCATTTGATCTCACCCCTTTTCTATGTTTTATTTTTCCCAGGAAGTGAAGAAGTAAATTATGAATGACCTGCAGGGATATTATGTGGGGATATGAGTGTGGATTATGGAGACAATATGTTGTTGTAGTAGTTTTTCATTTTATGATGTAATGTAAGACTTATGAATATATCTAGTGTTTCCAAGACTACTAAACCAATCGGTCTTTCGAGATTTGATCTTTCTTGTGATCATACCAATGTTATGTAATAATGCACCGACTCTGGGTAACTGGGGTCGGGGCGTTACATAATGTCACTCACATAAAAATCTTAAATATTTAAGATTTTATTCGTAATAACAAAAACACCATCAGATAGATATAGGTACAACAATATCCCATTTTTTAAGATAATAAACAATTACACAAGAATATTAATTAATTGAAATAATGATAAATAATATAAAAATGAAATTATATATTTTACTGATTAAAAAATAGAACTTATGTTTATCTAAAAGTAAAAAAAATGATATTCAATATGTTATAGACATACACCAACCTCATACAAACACCAAGAAACATCCCTTATTGAAATAAATCTTATTTCCACCTTTGATAAAAAAGTATTATACAATATCCCACAAATATCTCCTTATTTTTAACTATCAAAAATTATAAACGTCATGAAAAAATGAAGACTATAATAAGGGTTTTGTACTACAAATTGTGAAATAAATATAATATAAAATGGAAAATTATACTTAAAAATTATAAAAATCCAAAAAAATTACAATTATATAATAATGATTGTAAATAATTTAATGTGGATTAAATTATATATTTTAGATTAAAATAATTATTAATATAGAGGTAAATAAATTTACGAAAAAGTAAAATTAAATATAAATATATCAATTAAAAAGATTAAATGATTTTGAAAATGAAAAAATGATAACATTTTAGTTTCAAATAAATAGAAAATAAAGTTGATAATGAGAATTAATAAATTTTAAGAGATAAGAACTATCGACTTAAAAAATTATAAAGTAATAAAATAAAGGGGAAAAAAGAAAAACAAGTACATAAAGCTAAAATATCATCTTTTATCCAGAAGAATTATTAGACGTGAGATAGTGAGAGAGAAAAAATATATAAAATATTGATTCAATAACTATTTTAAAAGTTTATATTTATAAAAAACATTTCATATGTATATTATCCCATTACCTCTTTTCATAGGAAAAAATATTCTCTCCCTCAGATAGATTTTTTAGAAATTTCCCCAATTAGTATTATGTGATTAATAAAATTAATAGTTGAAAACCCATTTTCTTGACAATACACCTTAAGATAGATTAATGAATATTTGATGAATATTCCTAAAAAATTAAAATAAAGTTCCTTTTGGATCAATTTAATTTCCATCAAGATAATAGAATAAACAATTTGAAGTTAAAAATTGTTGGTTCTCCAAATATTAGACAATAACGATTTAGAAACACAATATTGTTTCCATTTTTGAATAAAATTATAATAAATAAGGATATAAAGTAGTCTCCTATATCTAGTATTTTAAAAATTTTAAAAAAATTTAACTCCCATATTTTAAATAATATTTATGAATATTATATTGAGAATTTCCAATTATAAAATTTTTACTTTTTAAGAGCATACCTATTTGAGAACACCAAACCATTATTATTTATTTAATCACATTGATAACCAAGTATCATATTCTAATTTTCCCCAATGTATGATTTATTAATAAATCTTTTTTACATCCGCAAATTATGATTTTTAAACATGCACATCTAGAATATATATATTTTAAAACCAAATTTATGTTTTTTAATTTTATAGGATATATTTTCTATTAAAATGTAGTTTTCTTTCAATTTGATATTTTTTATATCTATTTTTATGATCATAAAATTTGGAGATAAATTATTTTAATATTTTTAATTTCTACTTTCATACCATAACGTATAATATAGGAGTGATATGATGCATAGTAATGATAAGGAGAGTGACAAAGATGATAAATAACTCATTTTCCAACATCAGTATATTCCATGAGTAATTATATACATTCATCGGTTGAATTATTTGTATATATATAAGACCTTATACTATCCATTTAGAAAAAAATAAGATTGAATTTATAATTATTAATTCTATTATAAAATTTTTTAGGTGAAAATAAAGTTTTATTATACGATTATTGTTTTAACCGAAGAATGTTACTTCTATAAAATCAATTTGATTTTTATTATTAGTTATTTAAGAGGATTTATTATAAGTATATATTTTTATAAATATCTTGGTAGAGATTTAAATATATATTTCATTATATAAATCTATTCTTGAATAATCATCATCATTATTTTCAGTTTAATATATCTTTTTTTATTGGATTATTATGCATCATTACCTTCATTATCAGATGGTCTCTTCATTATTATTTCATATGTTATAAGGTAGGAAATTATTTTATTGGGTGGTAAATTTTAAATTCATGTCACATCATATATAACCATAACCTTTAGATCAAATGATATTGGAAGGGCCAATATAATTTACTTTATAACAGGATTTGTAGAATGATCCTCATTGAGAGGATTTTTAAAATTTAAAATGATAGTAATCATCACATAGGGGAAAATGATTCATTTTAGTGCGTAGAAAAACCTTTTATAATCATGAGTAAATGGATCAATTCTATTTTCTTTATAATTTTTTTCCTTTCATATTTTACTTCTATGATTTTACATATTTCATTCTATTTGTTTCAAGAATAAATATGATTAAGACGAATTATTCATCTAGTAAAAATAGTGAATTCAGGTATTTTACATTTTTTTTCAATGTAAAAGTTTTTTTATGGATTCTATTTATATAAAAATTAATTTTTTCACTCTGAAAATTTTTAAAAACATTCCAAATATAATAACATGTCCTATTTGGAAATGTAGATTTGATATTTTACAAATAAGAGTAATTCAGACCACACTAAAATGTAGCTCTACCCAATTAATATCCTTTAGGTTCATTTAAAAATTACAATCCATTAAAAATAAATACATTGACATTATTTTGTATTTTGAAAATTAAATTCATTTGTTGATATAAAATGATTATTGAGAAAAACACCTTGTTATCCATGAATGAAGCTATTTTTCAGGGTAGATATGAATATTTGGGTAGGGATGAAT
This sequence comes from Viscum album, assembly GCA_963277665.1. Lineage (NCBI taxonomy): Eukaryota > Viridiplantae > Streptophyta > Magnoliopsida > Santalales > Viscaceae > Viscum > Viscum album. Next base: position 1,149,686,983 of record OY728120.1, read on the forward strand.
TAAATTCTGAAAATTAAAACAAAAAATATAATAGATAATTGAATATTATATTTAAAACATAATGTGGTCAAATATATTGACCACTATATAAAAAATATTTTCATGTTAAAAAGTTAAATATCAATATTTTTATAGATTAGGCATATCAGATAACCAAAATACCAAATTTTTTCACTTTACATGTATCGAGATAGGATCGTGTAATGTCTAAGATAAATGATGGAGTAAAAATATATATTGTTCACCAAAAGAACATGACCTTACCATATGTATCCACCCCTTTAATTTGATAGATATGTGTTATTGGACATTCCTTTTTCTAATGGTGTTATAAATAAAAAATATTTACATTGTTTTAACAAACCCAAAAGAACCCACTTTTCAGAGATATAATAGAACCCCAAGATCCACATTTCACTTGTTTTAATTGAATTACAAGAAAAAGCATCCCTTTCCATACTGTGGTTGTTACAAAAAACCCATTAAAAAAGGTCACTCACATTACTGGTTTGTTATCACCCATCAAACAATATTTGGATGAGATCCCCAATAAGATGATTCCAGGGGAAGATGGGGATTATCTTGGTCAAATACATTAACAATAATGTCTTTAATTTATCTTTAAATACTGATAAAATTTTAGAGGGTGATATATTGGCAGATAAAAATAACATACACAGTTATATTTTAATATTAATAATGGATCAATTAGTGGATTAATTTGGGAATGATATATATTATCCATCCTAATTTGAGGGTAGTGTTGTCACACAAGATTCATGATAATTATAATCCTCTTAGGATATCATTAAACATGATCTATGAGTACTAGGAAAAATAATAAATCCATTGGGTTCATTTAAGCATAATGAAACCACCATTATGATAAAATGGATACCAATAACTACTTCCCTAGATTAGAAATTATATTTCCACGAGATCCCTTGTATCCAATAATGGTTATTTGTTGTACCCCATGGTGGTTCTTGTACAATTCCTACCTAAACCAATTATAATGTGAACAACTGGAGGATGTGTCCTCTTCATTCCATTCAATTAGGATACCAGTGAATCTTATCCATCTTTACATTAAATATCACCATATATAATTACTACTAATATCATCTGAGTATCTTTTAACTTCATTCCCTAGATAAGGGTAATAAAAATATATCGGTCCAAGACCAATATATAGTCATCATGTTTCTTCTGAATTTAATTCCTTATTTTTTTAAGAGTCATTAATCACATGAAATAATTTCAATTTATGGATTCTAAAATTCCCTAAATGAATACATTAGAACACAAGAGTGTGTATTTTATCATAAAAACTCATTGAGAGAGAGATAAGAATAATATGTCTGATTTATCAATTTTTTATCTTCTGTTATACATATTATGAACATAATATTGAAAATAATCCAAACTACATTCCTATATTTATAAGGAATTATTTTATCAATATCATGTTTATTCTTTTAAGGGGTCCCACCCACACTATTTTTCTTTCGTGGGATTCTGTTTTATATCACTCTTCATATATCTCTATTGACATCATATTTAATTTTTTAGCTGAAATCGGTTTTATCATGGATATATTTTATATCACTGTAATAATTTTCCAATATTTGATCATATATATTTTACCCAATATGATGAGAATAACTGATATTTTAAAATTTAATTTGACAACTGCTAACTTATAATGTTATATAAATAATTTGTTAGTGGTAAATTTGGCAATTTTTATTCCCATTTTTTAAATCCTAATAATTATTGATCACATTTCCATGTTAACGAAAGATTTTTATTGGGAGGAATCATATATTTTATTTTCTATGTATTTATTATTTTGATATAATTAATAATTGGACATAATAATTGATTTGTGTAGAACGAAATTATATATACCATAGAAGCATCGGTTGGTCTCATTATTTTTTATTTCTTTTTTTATATAATTTATTAAAATATTTTTCTCATGATATTTGTTATATATAATTATTTAATTATGTGTTGATACCACATTATGAATTTCATTTTGATGTTATGATTTCTTAATCTATTTTTTACCCTTAATTGATCTTCTGAGATCACACATTTCTGTTGTTTCCTCATGTCCCTAAAAACATAAGGATTTTTTATAAGTATATCAAGATAATAAAATGATTAATAAAATTTCTAATTTATTTTTATTTATGTTTCACAATTAATATCTTAATGACTTCCATATCCATTTTTTTGATAACACTAAATATTTTATCATTCGTAGTATAACTTATGTGTTATATTTAATTTTAATAAAATGTGACCAAATAATGGTTATGTGATTCTGGTTTGATACATGTAATTTATTTTTTTGTGGTTTTTGGGCCTCTGAGGAATCAAGAGTGAGTTTAGGAGGCATCCTATCACATAAAGTTAACAAATCATCTCAATACATTAGTTAATTTTTTCCTTGTCTCTCAGTTATAGAGTGTTATTAATCAGTAATATCATATTATTGCTACAGGGTAGTTGTATTTATATGAGGGTGTTACATTGGTGAATAATTTATTAGTATATTATTTTCAATGATATAATATTTTGTGAGATTGGAAAATATCGTTGGTTAGGGTGTGGTTGAGGAATTGAGGAATTGATGAGATATCCTTGGATACTGAGCAACCAATAAATGATTAGTAAATAGAAATATTTACTTGATATATGTTATAAATTCATTTTTCATTATTATTTTAATATTTCATTTCAAGGATCATTATGGTATAGAGAAAATAATATTCATATTTTCTAATAATTGTTTAATTTATTCCTATAGAATAATCAAAATAATTTATATGTATTTTTTTATTTGATAATTAAACTCTATATTGGTTAAAAATTAAATTATATTTATTTTTTGGAAATTATTATTTTTAAATAATCAATATTAAAAAATATTTGGTTAGGATTCAGTTCATTTGGATGATTTATAATTTTTGGAGATAAAGTTATATTTTAGAATTTTTATGAGGATTTATAATAATTATTATTATTATTATATTTTTGTAATATTATAATAAAATAGTATATATATAACAATTTATAATGGTTTTCTTGGACATGAGAATTTTCATCATGTGATCTTGAGAGAGTGAAAGTAGATAGTGTATTTTTATTAAATAGATTGAAGAACCACCAAGAGATAGATGTATAACTTTTTTGAACTGTTGCTGATTAATTAAATTCTTGATGACATTCAATATCTATTTCAGTTATAACTATTAGTTATTAATTAAAAACCATATAATTTTTATATATTATTTTAAAAATAATAAAAATGATAGAGGTATTGGAATGATCCTAAAATTATATGTAGATTAGGATTAATCTTTTTGTGAAATTTGATATACCATCTGACATCCATAAGTTTTGAAATATTCAAACATAAAATCATGATGACTAGTTTATACATGTTATTACATGTATAATTTTTTATATAATTTCATAAATTTCATATTAAAAATTAATTCACTGATATAATTTATTGATATTTATGACCAATTCCATTATTTTTTTGAAAAAAAATACATGTATAATTATCAAAAAGATAATATTCAATTATTTTGTTAATGTGGAAATGAATTTAGTGTGACAATATTTTTCAGAATCGAATTAATTGATTTTATGTAATACTAGAGATTTATTTTCTAGGACATTACAACTAATCGGGATTATAGGGCCTTATGTTTTTTGATTCTATGCGTATAATTTTAAATTATATGATACATTAAAAGTGACTATGATACGATTTTAATTTTGATGGATTTGATGCTTTTTTTACAATCATCCATTGATGATAGTGGATAACTTTTCTATTGATTGAAACAAAATTGAGTAGAAAATTTATATAGTTCATCTAATTATCCATATATGTTGGTCTTTCCACCACAGTCCCCTAGTCACAAGCCCTTGGCGTGAATTTTCCATATTCAAAATGAAATTTACAAAACTGAATGATATAAATGTAGTTCAATGTGGAAGACTATAAGTCATCAATGCAATTTGTTATGTGGATGGTGATTCTTAATATGATAGTGCATTGTCACCCAAGAGAAAGACCATGACATTGTATTTGTTAAATAAAATCATTCATTTTCACATCACTATATAATTGGAGGCACAAACAGAGTTATGGTATTTCATACACTATTATAATCAATGATTTAATATTTATTAATTATATATAAAAATTTCCTCATTTGAATTTATGAAGAGTAGTCGGTGTGTTCATGTGGGTGACCCTTGGATCACCAGGTTGGTTATAACAACTTCAATTTATGTGGACAAAAATGATAGTTCATTTTTATACATATTAGTGGATTTCATTAGACATATCATTCCCCTTAATATATATACATTGAATATTTTTTTGTAATATTTGGATTCTTAATTTTTAACAGACCATATTCAATAGGGTTTTATAAGTTTTAGATGAATGTTTATTTATAATAATAGTATATGAAATAAATAATATGTGATTTAAATTTAAATGAAATTATCATTAGCAGAATTCAATGAAAAAACTGTAGACATGCCTGTATATGTTTTTAATGAAATAATTATACTTTATTTCATTTTATTAATATCTATGTGATGTATTGGATGAATAATTTTTCATTGAAGAAAGTGAAACCATCATAGGAAGGTAAATAAATTTACAATAGATAATTAATTTCTATAGAGAAAACAATGATTTTTTATATTGATAGATGAGATTCCCATAATAATGGAATTATATATAAAAGAATAAATAATTACTTTTTTTATTTTAGTTATGAAATATATGAAGTAATGATGTAGGAATTATAACAATTCCTAGAATGTGTATTGGTCTCTATAACCTCACCTTGAGTATGATATAATATTTTCCTTAGAGGATGTTGTTGATTTTGGGAATTTATGGCACTACAATGTACTCACTCGCTAGATTTTAATGGGTTCAAATGAATAAATTTGACCATGTACTCTGTTTTACCCATTGTTTTTATTTTGAGGATACTAATAAAATATATATACAAATTCAAATCATGACCACTAACCATAGTTTTACGAAGATGAGGTTTCACCATAATGACACGCAATTTCTGTACAGTTTCTCAAGGTTCAATGTGGATGATTATTCAATATGTATAACACCATTATACCCTTTGTTATGGGAATGATGAAAACAAGATATTCCACTAAATTGATTGATTTTTTTAGTGGAGATGTTTTTTCATACATTTTATCATGTATAGGTGGATATAGTTACACTTAGGGTGTCATAAAATGTTATTTCTTATGTGAAATATTAAATAAAAATCATATGTAGTTTTCTGTGAAAATATTATTAGTTATTATTTATATTAATTATTTTTGAAAGCCATCAACATGTCTGGATGATGAAATCCCATATCTATATTATTGTGAAAAAATTATTGGAGATAAATATAGGCTCTCCGTTATGGTGAGAGGGATCCTATGTTGATCTATGAGAGCCTAATCGTTCTCTATTTGGTATAACATTGTATTTGGTGTCCCATTCTTAATATTATATTTATAAACGAAATTTCACACTATCAAAACATTATATTCTATTAACAATCAGAAGTTATATTATTTGTAGAGTATATTCAATGTGAATAATGTGTATATTAATATGATTTTTCATTGATATTTTATCTATATAATGAAAAATAATGTTATGTAAATACCTATTTATTATCCACAAGTCAGCTACACTTTAGGTTGATCACACTGAGTCATTTTTCTGACCTATACATAGAAAATCCACACATTATTCAATTTTATATAAATAGTAAATGGAACATAATGGTTTCCAAAATGAGAATCAACATATTCATGAAGATTTATTATTGTTGTTTTATAAAAATTATTATTTCATATGTTTTCATTTGGAGTATATATTATTAAATCAAGACATATTTTTTTAGGATAATTAATGTTGTTGTACATTTTTTATGATTATTATTTCCTACCTCATTCTGTGGGATGTTTTTTAATACATTTTTTACTTTTGATATTGTTTTAGTAGAATATATATTTTTTATAGAGAAAAATAATCCCATATATGTGTGGATACAAACTTTCTAGTAGCTAGACTATAACATAGATAATTTTTTTCTAAGGGGACAATATTCCATTAATTTTTGATGTAACACTTATATTTCCATGTTTCATTTACAATAAAAATTATTTATAATAAAATTTCACTAGATAACACAACAAAAATTTAATTATTAAAATGGAAAAGTTAATATTCTGATTAAGATGTTACATCTATATTAACCATATTTCCCATGGCTACATTACCCATTAACATGGATCATATCAACATTTTTCTTACATATAATCCACTTAAAACATAAATATTAATTTACTAACTTTCATCACACGGTTCAAAATATTTATTTTATAAAATTGTCATATTATAAAAAAAATTGTTGTTATTACAATATATATTCACTAACATTTTAATTTAATCAGATTATGGCCCTTCAGATTTCCAATATCAAAACTTGTTACGTAAAATTTTTTGTTACCCATTTACACTTGTATTAGTCATATAAAATCATTTATCCAATACAGCTAATTTAATCTTATGAAGTAAAAAAATATCAATTGTGTTTCCTATTGTATATAATTTTATATTTTAACATTTTACACTATTTTATAAATGAATTCAGTTCATAATGAATTATAAATGTTTTAATTATGGAATTTCTGTATATAAATATGAAATATTTATAAATTCCATAAAATTATGGAATAAAAATATTTATTGTACTAATGTATGAATAATATTATTATGATTATATAATAACATTATTATAATATGATAATAATATTCATTATCAAAGTTATATAGTAGTGATTATTTTAGTTTTACCACCTACAGAAATGATACCACATTATAATCAAAATCATGAACATTGAAGGTTAATAATACATATTTAGATATTATTAATGTAAAAAATAAATAATATAATATATATTCTGGGTTATGGATTTTGTAATTATCCATTAAAAATAATCGTTAAAAGTAACACTTTTAAAAAAATTATAATATGAATGACATAATAAATGAGTGGGTAAACATGATGAATAATATTAATTTACATTTATCAAACTTCGGTCTATATAACCCAGTGTATCATCATGTTTTATTTTCCATGAAAACACATTAGATTAAAAAAATACATAAACATAGAATAATGTCAGAGACCATAATACCAAAAAATATATGGAATATTTAGTTTGTTTTAGATTAATTGAATGTATAAATTATATGTTATTAAAAAATATATAATAAATAAATATAAAAAATAATAATAAAATAAATTAATTAAATAATTTCTCTAGAATAAATTATTAATAAACTGATGTGCTTTATACACACAATGATATAACGTTCATTTATCCTAGATTTGGAATAATGGGAAGATCCTCTTGAACATAGATTGGATGAAATTTTCTATTCCATATATATTTTCAAAATTTAAACCAAAAAATAATGACTATTTTTTCCAATCATCTATAATTATTATATGTTTTTTATAATTTATTTGACATTTATTGTTTTTTTATGATATTTCAAATACTCTGATAATTATAGTTACATTTAACCTATTTTATGTCTATTTCATCTCTCCATTTTATGATTCCTCTTTACTAAATTTATATATTATATGTTTTTGAGTCATTTCAATTCTATAAATCATTTTTTTATTATCTATGTAAATATCCCAATATATTTCATCATGTATTTTATTTTTAAATAAATTATATCACCATATATAAATATATCAACATAGTGTGAAAAAAATGAAATTCTCTTATTAATTAAGTTATAATATCTAATCTTCATCAAATGTGTATTCCAACAATGTTAACAAAATTTTTATTTTTTAGTCTTTAAAAAACTCTAATGTTAAAATTTATGTATATGGATTTACATTCATGAGGTTATCTACTATCATTATAAAAATTATTTATATATCCCATAATATTATTCTATTTGATACATTGTTTTCATGAATTATGGATACTGTGTTTTTTATTACTATCCTTTTTACGTGTAACACATATATATGGACATTATAATGTGATAGATAGATATGAAATTATATATGTTCACATAACATTAAAAAATACTTATATCTTATAAGATCATTATATATATGACCTTTATAGTAACATGTACACTTTTTTATGTTAATTTTTTGATGTTATAAATGAATGATTTTGATAATATCTTATGATAATTTATGCGAAATATTTTTATTCTGTGCTTATATTCCATGGTCCCTAGATAATATTTTACGATTCCAAAAATTTTACTACATGTATAATATTTATTTCTACAAATCTACTTTGTTATAATATGTTTACTTATTTAAATCATAATCTATGTTCATTCATGTAAATTTAATTAGTATACATTTTTTACCTTAACAGGATGTTATCTCTCCATTTAAAATTTCTATCTCTAATGTAGTTATATTTGTAAAATTGATTTATATATAAATATTTTTTGGAGGAAATATATGTTGATTTCAAAACCAGATAAAATATATAACATATATCCATGTATAGTAATCCATTTTGTTCAAGGTGTGTGTTTTAAACTTCAATTGTTCTTTTAAAATACTATATCATTATTTAAAATCATTACACACATCTTTTTTATTGTAGTAACAAGAAATAATAAATCAGATAAAATATTGAATATAATAATTGATATAACATGTTATTAATAGAATATTAGTGATGTATTAGTGGGGTAAATAATGATATATATTTTTTGTGAGAAATATTACCCATATCTATCATCTTATTTAGGGAGTAAATATTATATGATAACCTCTTTTTTGGGGAGTTATTTTTCATAGGTACATAAATTATTTATTAATTTTTATATAATATTCACATAGACATAAGAGGGTTTATGGGATATATATAATACAAGTAATTATATTATTAAAACAATATAATATATGTTTTTTAGATTTATTGAACCTAGTTAGATGTGTTTTTAGATCATGGCAGCTCATTTATGTGGATTTTCTCTGTTTTTTGGAATTTTTAATGACATTAAATTTGTTTATAAGGGATATTATATCATATTTATTGGTATTATTTTACCAAGATTTCATTTTATGTTTCATGAATCTTTATGATGTTTCATTCCTTGTCAATAAACATGTTCAACAGTTTTTGAAATTTATTACATCAATTGCAAATTATCATTGTCAAAAAATTTATTTTAAATTTATAATAGTAAGAAATTTTTCCAATACATTTAATTTATGTTCCTTGACTCCTATCATAAAATCATAAACATTTTTAATGTGTACTTCTGTTGAAATTCTTAATCTAAACGTCAATTATTCTGATATCTCACTATAGTTAGGATACAAACACATGTATTTGTGTGTTTGCAGTGATTGTTTTTGTTTTTGTGTATGTTTATGTATTGTATTCATTTTTGTATTCATTTTTTATTGTATGTACATCATTACATGTGTACATTAAGGGAGTTTATGAATATTTTTTCAATAAATTTCTTCTCTATTTTTTGATTCTTTATTTTTTTATATAATTATGTTTTTTAATCTGTTTGCGTGAATGTGTATTTTTTGTTTATGCGGGAATATGGGAGTATAATATGAGTGTTTTATAAAGATAAAATGATATATATAGTGTGTTTGTGTTTAATTTATTTATCATATAATAGAAAATTGTTTTAATAGTGGTATATATAAGTATTCAAAACTAACAATTTTATTATATAACCATTTTAATGATGACTATAAATTTTAAATAAGTATTAATTTTATGTTATACTAATTTCAATTTATATTTAAATATTGTAATTTAGTGTCAATATAAATATATTTTTTACAGTAATAAATATTAAAATATCCAATTTCAAATAGATTAATGAAATTATCTATAAATACCCTTTAAAAATGTAAAACCCTATTTTTTTAGAATATATTTATCTTTAAATGAATTGTTCGTGTATTATTACATTAATGGAATGAAACTCCATGTTAAAAACAAACAATTATATAATAGAAATTTGTAGTTAATTTAATGGGTATATAATGTATGAACCACAATTTTAAATATATTATTTAACATTTTACACAATTCAAATGTATTTATTAATTATTAATATATAGATATAAAATTTTTAGTTAAGTCATGTTGTAGTTCAAAAATAAGTTTGAATAAAAAATTATTCTTATTACTTTTTCATAGGTAATGTTTTATTTTTCTCATTACACTTATATAAATTTTAATTTGTGAAAATTACATCACTTTTGAAATAATCACATCAAAATTTTCATGGAGTTAAAAGTTCTATTTTTTATAAAAAAAATTGATTTTATATTTATTTTTTAAAAACCGAGAATTATCTTGAATTTTTTTTGTTTCATGATATTGAAATTTTAAAATTTCTAAAATGATTTTATTTTTTTCTTATATATTATTGATATTTAATTTATTTTCATTATAATTATGTTAATATATTATTTAAAAAAATATTAAAATTAAGTAATTTTATTGGAAATCTACTTTTCATTTCCTTTTAATGGTAAAATATTAATTATATTAGGTTACTAATTGGAATTTAATTTCATAAATATGATTATGTGTTTTTTAATATTCTTGATTAATATAACATAAAAGGATCAACACAACTTTTGATCATTATGAATATAAACAATAATAAATATTGGTCACAATATTATATGAGAAGTACAATTTGGTTTAAACTAAGAGGTAAAGATTTAAAATCCCCCTTACACATTATTTTATCCTATTAGATTATTTGAGATAAAATATTTATTTTTATGTAGATAAATAATCAATTTTTGGATTAATTTAATAAATTTGGGGACATAATATTTTTTTCTGTGATGATAATTTAGGTTTTTTCCAATTTTCAAAATATATTAGGGCCTTTGAATTTTGATGACATGGTTTAAAGAATACATTCTAATAGGTTGTAATTAAAATTTAAAAAAATATTCATTTGATTATTATTTTACCAAAAATATCTAAAACCCCAAATTTTTACATTAATTCAATGTAATATAATGTTTATGCTGAACTCGAGTATTTTCCAAGAAAACTATTTAATGTGTAATCCACTTGAAATTAATGAAATTTATTCAACATATATAACTGAAATATATGAAAAGGAATAGAATATTTTTAATCTTCATATCCAAATAAAATAGAACAACCAATTTATTTTATTCAAATTTTATTTTAGTAGGGAAAATGATGACTTCCCACAGTTAAGGTTTAAAGGAGTTTAAATTTGATTTATGTGGTGCAAAGAAATAAAAGGAATATGAAACATCTATAAATGTGATTAGTTTAGTTTATTTCAACGTTTTCATATCATTTAATATTTAGTTTTTTGTCTCAACATGAAATTATTATAATTTATTTATTATTTAACCTGTTAAGTAACTACATGTGAGTCTTTTACCTCCCTTGTAAAATTATTACACTTATCCTTTCTCCACCACACATAATGAAGACTATATATTAGAAAATAAATTCCATAATACAATTCTATATTCCTTTATTACATCCTAATTCTTCTTTTCCTCCTAATATACAATATATTCAACATTTAAGGCTTAAGGTTAAAGTTGTTTCTCAACAAAAACGTATTTATATTAAATAAGTAGATTCAATTTTATTTATTATTCTACCCCCAATAAATAAATCTAATCCATTATGAAATAATAAATTAAATTTTTATCATATATTTTAATATTATTTTTAATATGGAACATCCATTACAAGCATCTTTTTTATGTTATTTAAAATAAATACATTGATCACCTGAACATACGACATACCATCACCAAATAGTGGTGTAATTTGTTTTTAGTATCCATTTTATTTGTCTGGTTATATAGATTTAAATAGTACAAATGTACTATATTTATGATATAATTATAGTCCTGGAAAAATAAAATATCATTTTACTTCTTATTGTTCCACTTATTATAAATATGAAAATTTCAGTCATGCGTGGGTATGGATTACCACTTCCAGAATGTGATGTAATTCATTTCTAATCCTGACCATTCAATTAGGATTCAAAAATATATATATAATGAAATATATTTTATATGTAGATAGTTAATGCAAATTTAGAGATGATGGAACCAAGATAATTATTCAAGGATTGGTAATTGAAAACCAAAAAAGTCCCAAATATATAAGTTAATGTCACCAAAATTAGTTATTTAAATAATTAGTTTTTAATAAATAGTTGTTATATTTTTAAATGAAAATCAAATATTATATATTATATACTATTATGGTTGTTTAATATATTAAAATTAATATATTTAAATTATATATTAGGTTTAATACATAAAAACCATGATGAGACATGAGGTAAGACATCTATGATTAATTCATAGTTTTATCAGGATTGTTTAAGGTAAAATATACATTTAGAAAATTATTGGATCCTTATATGATAAATGCATATAATGTTTCTTCACATATGTTAAAAATATATGTTTTCATATATGGAATTTTTATATTATTTTGTTCTATAAATTTTATAGAAAGTTGTTTTAGAGAATGTTGTTCTATTTTCTCTTGACTTATTTGGAAAACTATTTTTATTCAAATCGTTGATTTCTAAAAAAAGATGAAATATTCACAAAATTATTTTAGTGATTTGTTAAAGTAATTTATTCCTACAATAATTTTATAAAAACAATTTAATTAGATTTCGATTTCAATTTCTAGACAAATAATATATTACAGATGGTGTGGAATGAAACTTTATATTAACAAGTATGAAAAGAACATAATTTCCCACTATAATGACCTCTCATTACATTAAATATTACATTAAATTTTTATATTTTCATCATCAAAGATAATTATTTGTAATATATTTTGGAAATATTCTATTTTTATATATTTTTATTCAAAATTAAAACAAATTCCCAAATAAATATTCCGATGATATTTTAACACAACAAATTTATCTATAATAACTTGTTCTTGAGGTAAATTTTTATATACTAGCATATGATATAATTTTAATATAATAATTTTTATATTTATATATTTTTTTTCTTATTATGATTTTTATATGTTAAAATCCCATTTATTTTTCATGCATTATGTTATGATGATATTTTTATAATTGTAACACCCCAAGATTTCATAGTGTGTTATTTCTTCAAAATAATTCAATAACTTGCACTACACGCAACAACGAGTTCAATCACACCATGACTTACAAAAAAAAGCCATTCAAAAGAGGTTATGGATAGTATTATCTAAATTTTAAACTTTATATAATCATTATAATTTTAGAATCCATATTATGGGTTTCTTAGATATAATGCAAGAACAAATTCATTTTCAGTATTGCACTTTTATCAACTTTTAATAGTGAACCCTTTTTAAATACAATATTTTAAACTTTTTGACTAAATGGGGGCATCAAAAATTTAAAATGAAACATCCCAAGCTTCCACGGTACGCTTTCTTTGAATAATACAGTAGCCTGTGTTGTACGCAGCCTTGAGTTTTAACACACACCACAACCAATCAAACTAGCCATTATGAATAGTAATACCTACTTTTTGAAATTATATATATTTTATATTTTAAAATGGACTTCATTTCTGGATTCGGAATATCAAATTTAGCCTAAGGTGAAATTTTGGTACTTTTCGGATAACTTTCATATTTTGATGAATACTGAAAATTACTAAATTTTAATTAAAAACAACTTTTTTAATCAAAATAATTAATAGTGATAAATTATGAATTTGAGTGGTTTTAAAGTATATTTAGAATATATTTTTACCATTTAATATAATGTTGGTCATTGTACATAATTTTACAATTAAACCAAACATAAACAAGTGTCAATCTTTTGATAGTTATTACCTCTTAAAAACACGCTTTTTGTTTTGACAGCGGGAATTAATTTTAAATTAATTTCTGCCACTTCTGTGTTTTGAATTTAGAAAAATGGATTCTATATTTGGAATCAGGATGTCCAAATTGTGTAAATAGGTAACTTTTATTTTTAGACATTTTGAATAATTACTGTGGTAAATATTTTATTTACCATGGTTAAGGGTAAATCCGGTAAATAAGGGTTAAAAAATAATATTATAATAATACAAAATTAACCTAAAACATGTCCTAACCTTATTGGTGGACACATACCCGACCAGGAGCATCCTTGGGTCAATTTGGGGACCCCTTGGATCCACTTGTATGTGGTAGGGACACTTTATATTAATAAAGTTAAAATAAAAATAAAAATGGCATAAGCTTACATCTTTTAGAAGAACAATTTTTACATAGGGTTATACATGTTGGATTTTCGATTATAAATATTAATTAGAAAGCTAAAAAGATTTCCTACATAATGATATTTTATTTATAATTTTTAGACATCAAATAATTTAAATTATTAATGACACAATAATGATGCAATGTTTACCTCATTAATAAATCATTTAAATAAATAAGATTATAATGATTAAAATATTATCTAAAACCTGTCCAATTCTTATTGGTTGATGTTATTTAGAATATGAGTCATATTATCTTCGACCGCAATGATTTTTGGACCATTATAAACCGAATATAATTATATTATAAAGTAATACTATCACTCTTTCCTAAAGAGCCCCTCTTCTCCCTTATAAAAGGAGACCACTTCTACTCATTCCTCACACCTCTCAAGCCACTTGTCTCGTCCAAACTCTGCCCAAATAAGCTCCCCACATCCCTCTCCTCCTCCTTGAAGCTTCCCCTTAGGCAGAAAGCATTTCAAGAAGTCCTTTGGTTCCAACCAAAGTGAGTTACCTAAATTAAAGGTAACGATTTCTCTTAAATTATTTTCATTTATTTTGCTTCTCCAACCCCCAAACTCTTTTTATTTCCTTTCTTTTGTAACAACACCAGTATCCTCAATATACTAGGATGTTTTTATAAGAAGGATTCAAACTACACATACACACAACTCCATCTAATGGATGATGAACATAATGTTTCTGTGGATGGAAAACTAACGCCTCACGAAACGATGATTGTTCAAATACATCTTACCGCCTCTCATGGTGGCCATTAGGATGGCACTATAATTAAATATGATATTAATGATATAAATTTTATATATAAGCTTCTGTGATTCCATTTTATTTCATACCATTATTCGTTTCATGTTGTATATACATACGATAATTTCATTTGAGGAAGTGCGGACTACCGCCCCCTTAAAATGATATGACTCGTTCATACCACACATGGAACGTATAAAGGATGGTGTTAATGAACTTAAGTAACATATATAAAATATTATATTATACTGGAATAGTAATATACCTATGTATCATTTGGATTCAATTCTTTTAAAATAAAAATTAAATGGAAGTAGCGTTCGTGCGTACGTACGGACTACCGTCTCCACGAACGCGGTGAGATCCATCCTCCATCGTATCCATTCAATTCTTATTCTCATTTTAGGGTTAAAAATAATGTTAATATCATTCTTATTATGAATAATATATAATCTATCCATTACAAACATGTCTTACGTAACCAATCATTTAAGAAGAACGAATCGATTATCACCCGAAACGACGATAATACTAAGATATTATTAATAAATCAATGTTCAAAGAACATATATGATATCATATTAATGTATATGATTCTTGTATAATTTAATAACAATTATTTCACCATTATACAGGAGGTTAACCTACCCCAACCAAGGAAAAGTACAAGGTAAGGTATTTTTCTTATCTCACATTCAATTCTGTGAGATTTCCATTGTTCGCTACTAAATTATTGAAAGTGGTGTATTGTGTACTTCCATTTGATATATATTATCATGATTCACATTATATTCATGTTATTATGTAAATAATTTGGTGGTTATTAACTTTTGGCCATGCGACTCAGTTGATTAACGTGGTAAGGGGTTTTCATCTCACTCCTTATTCCCATGAGATTCATGCCATATTGCCACCATTACCTTTTGTGTGGTGTATGTACTGCCCATAATTATATTCTTTGTGTAATACACTCTAATTTATGTGTACTTACATATTCATTATATGATACCTCTTTCATGGGTTGTATGTTTCATAAGTTACCAAACTGGTAAGGGTTATTTCACAATCTCTTCATTATCCGAGTTTGTTTATACGTAATAATCTACTGGGATCTCGTTATCATCCACATCCATGTTTCTTCAAAATGTATTTCAAAACATTTTTAATATTTAAAAGAATATGGGTTAAAGTCATTTATACCCTTGTTTGACTTTTTATAAGAGGTTTATAAGGGAATCTTTCCGTCGTTTTCCAAACAAGGTGCTTTTTAACCTTTTCGACAGAATTAAGATAAGAATGTTTTTTTTAACTTATACGGCGGGTGCAGTTATTTTCCACCGTTATAAAATCGTCAAAGCTTCCCTTAAAATCTTATAAGATTATTTTCAAAGAAAATGTTTGATTTTATATGGATCTTAAATGATTTCAAAATAAAAGGAGATATTTCTTTAAAAAGAATTTTGATTTCATCTATATCAACATCCTTTGATGGGTTTTAAGATTATTTGAAGTTGATTTATTATGATACAAAACTTCTATATTGTTTTGAAGGTTTTGTGATATGTTTGACTGTGGATGTGCTATTTTTATAGCATTCATAGTTTATGGTGAAAGTATTGACATTTCGTATGCTAGTTCCAATAAGAATGTTTATGTTATATTTCAATCTTTACTTCATATGAATGTGTTGGACAAGTATGCTCCAGGTTGGGGACTGGTTAAAGTAAGCCCTCCAGGTTAGGGACTGGTAAAAGTAAGCCCTCTGGGTTGGTGTCCGGTTATTAGAGGCACTCCGGGTTGGTGTCCGGTTATTAGAGGCACTCCGGGTTGGTGTCCGGTTATTAGAGGCACTCCGGGTTGGTGTCCGGTTATTAGAGGCACTCCGGGTTGGGTTCCGGTTACAGTTAGCCCCAAGGTCTTGGGACGAGGCCTTGAAAAGTAATTAAAGTTTAGCATTATGCATTCCAACATTATGAAAGTGGTTATTGATTTTGCATGTGATTATTCGATTAGTAGAATATCCATGTGAATAAGTAAATGGCATTATCTAATTTTATTTATGCCATACTATGTTAAAAGTTCAAGTTTAAAAGGATTTTGTTTTAGTTATACATTGCCTTAAATGTTTATTCTTATTTATGAAAGTTTCCTCTATATTGTTATCCTTACTGGGCATTTGAGCTCACCCCTTTTCTATGTTTTATTTTTCCCAGGAAGTGAAGAAGTAAATTATGAATGACCTGCAGGGATATTATGAGGGGATTATAGTGTGGACTGTGGAAACATTATGTTGTTGTAGTAGTTTTTCATTTTATGATGTAATGTAAAACTTATGAATATATCTAGTGTTTCCAAGGCTACTAAACCAATCGGTCTTTCGAGATTTGATCTTTCTTGTGATCATGCCAATGTTATGTAATAATGCACCGACTCTAGGCAACTAGGGTCGGGGCGTTACAATAATTTTTATCCCCTTTCAAAAACATACAATTTTATGATATGAGTAATGATTTATGATATTGGGAAATACAGTTGAATGGACTATGATTATGAGACAGGTGGAAGAAAAATTACTTATTCCTATTCTTCATTGATTAAGGATGGATATCTAATGAGATAGTTTCAAAATGAATGTGGAGGGAACCCCATTTAGTATGATACTCTTTCCAAAATGATTGTCTTGGGAGTTAAAATTTAATAAGTATTTGTTTGAATAGAGGGTGAAAAAACCCCACTATGTTATTCTTAGTAGTTTTCTATGACTATAGAAATAATTTAATATTAATCATTTATCGAGAAAAATTATTTACTAAGATTAATATGTGTTCTCATAGATAATGATTGATTAATGATGATATGACACACATAGAGCACTTTTTATATTACAAAGCCTTATTCCAAGATTTTGGATAATTATATTTGAATGATTTGGTGTAATGAATGTAGGATTGATCATGTTCACATACCCATATGATTATATAATTTTCCCGTACTATTATTTATTTTTAAATATTATTTTTCCCATACTGTGATTTCTGATATAACTATAATTAATGATTCAATTATTTAGGTTTTAATTTAATAATTTAATTAGCATATGTTTTTGATGATTATTGTGTTAGAGAATGTATGAGTGTGATATTGAAGATAATTAATGATATAATGTGTTTATGTATCATGTATCTAATGAAACTAATACTTTATATGTATTTCATTCATTATGTAGATACATAAAGAATATTCTAATAAGAATATACAATAACCATGTGAAAAAATAATGGCTCATTTTAGTTGACATAAATGAAGGGTTTAGTTTATTTCATATGAATTCGGTTATTAAAATTTGCTTATATCATTGGTCTTATAATTATGAATTTGATAGTAGATAACTATTTTTTTAAGCTTTAGATTAAATTGTTTTCATAACAATACATCCATTTCATTATAATATCTCAGGTTGTGGTTTTGTTTTAGTGTAATTTAGGGTTAATAATCCATAAAATAGTTTGACGATAATAGTTTGTCCATAAATTAGGTTCATGATGAGATGGAATCTGACTGCCATCCAATCTAGATATTAATTTGGTGTATGATTATATCCATTCCCTTTTACATTATGAACTATTATAAAGGTTTTTAATAGACAATGACAATGAATGACCTAGTTTAAACATAATTTTTAATAGGGTTAAATGAAATTTTCATTATGTAAACATCCTATAAATGATTAGTCATTATTTCTACCTATTATTATTATTATTCCTAGAACTATTTTTTTTTTCTTCTAATAAATGGATAGAACCATACCAAATCATGTTAATGTCGTATGTGATAGATACTGTATTGATATTCCAAATGAGAATCCATTTCAAAGACGGAGTTTGAAGGATAATAATTTTATTACGAAAAATAATAAATCCTTTTATAGGGATAACAATATAAACATGGCTGGGTTTCATAACACACATATTAATATAAAATGATAGATTCCTGAATACCATGGAGGAAATAAGATTAATATTACCAAATTTCAAGAATGTGGGAAGAATAAATAAATGTATTTTCTCAGTTGAAAGACATGATGTTTCTTATGTGGAAATTAATGGGTTATTGAATAAAATTTTATTGTGTTTTTATTTCAAATATGTTTCAATATTAAAATTATCTGAGTCAATACCATATTCTAATAGAGAACTTAAGGATTTCCAAGGGGAATATGTTATTATAGACATTGAAGTGGAATTATTATTGTTTTTATATACTATGAATCAATGATTATGTTGTAGAATGGTTTTATCAATGAAATTTTTTGTTATAATATTCATAAAAATAAGAGGATTTTTATTCACTTGTTTTGAACTATGGATTTTAAAGAATATGTTTAATGTTATCACTGAAAGATAAATTTTATTTAGTGGTAAGGTGATATTTTAAGGAGAATACATGATGATATCAAAGGAAACTCTTAGTATATGACTGATAATGATATATAAATGTTTATTATATATTAATATATCATAGGAAATCAGAAAGTAAACGTAATAGTTTTGTTGACATTGATAACAATTAGCAATTTGAAAAAAAATGTGATTTTGGTCATCTTTGTAGAATTTAATATCTTTATTTAATTCATAAATTATATTCAATATTCTACAATTTTATTTAAAGAATACATAATTTTTTGATTTCAAGAATCATATAAGTTTTCATTAGGTTTTATAGGGACTCTCATAATATTCATATTTTAAGCGATTCTTTTTATTAAAATGATTGGTATGTCAATTTATGAGCATATCCTTGTTTTTTAGGGTTAAATATAAAATTGATAATGAAGAAACAATATATGATCAAATATTTTATATTGATTTCAATTGGTCCATAGATATTTTTGAGGTGTCTTAAGGTTAACTATTTGTGGAATGGACGGAGTTAGACATTGAGTTCCAATGATGTGGTTTTAAATATTAATCTGTTTTATTTACTTATATTTCTTAACTTATAAAAAAATTTCTTTTTGATAAATATTTAGAAATATTAGGAATGAAATATCATTATTTTATGGTTTTTATACTATTTTAAAATATAATTTTAGTGCTCCAAGTATGAAAAATGTATCTTAAATATTATTTCATTGAGTAATAGATTAAATAGGAATTTATCGAGCATTACCATGGGATGAAATATTTCTAATGAAATATAAATAAACTATGTAAGTGAATTTTAATAAATACTATATGTTGATATAAACCCCCCTCCCCAAAAATAGGAATATGATATTATAAATTAAAATGTTTTATCTTACCGACATTTCTAATAGATTGAAGATCTTTTCACCCCTCACAAATTTATAGCTTTATAGTCATTATCCTTATCAAGTCCATGTACAATTACACCCAATACTATTATCTGAACATTAATTTCCTACTCCATGCCAATATTTTTACTTCCCACAAATGTCATCCATATCAATGAACCAATTTTATTTTATTACAAGTGAGCATAATGTTTCCTAATTCATGATTTTAAAAAAGTTTTAATATAAACTTTTTCAATATGGGTTTCTACAAAGGTAATTTAAGGTTTTGAAACATTTTTTAGAATGGTAATAATTTGAGATAGAAATGTTTTTAGGTGGATGGGATGAATTTCAATCTATATTATTTTAGAAAATAATTTTCTATAAATAAATTTTGTTTGTTCGATAGCTTTCTTGGAATACAACACCAAGCTTAAAGGGAGTTGTTACATATAATATCATATTAATTAAATTTAACGGTATGAGTAAGAATAACTATATTATGAAATATATATTAAAATTTTTACATAATTCAAATATTTTTATTAATTATTATATATATGTACATAATTTTTAGTTGTCATTTTGGGATTATGTGATAATTTTACTTATCAAATTTTTTATTCCACTTTTTGAAAAAATGATAAATGTTGTTTTTACAATTTAATAAATATTATTTCATGAAATATATTACAATTTTTAATTAAAAATATTAAAATTGTTTAAGTGTTAAATTTTTGGTGTTATTCATATGAAAATATTGATTTTTTATTGGTTCAAATGTTATTTTTTAATAAATCTTGTCTTTTACATTAAAGAACATAAAATACTCTATTTTTTTAATTGTCATCGAACAAAAATTAATTCATTTACGTTATTTAAAATTTAATTAATCTTATTAGAATAAACATTATACCTTATTTTTTTGAAATATTTTTATTCTTAAGAAAATAATTTTTTAGAGGAAAAAATTCCATCATATTTTTCTTGATAAATTTTAAATAAATTCATTTCCCTAAAGAATTTAATTTTCAAAAATTGATTCAATATTTGTATTCATAATTTTTAATATAATTTATTATATTGAACTTCATTTTTCCTCATTATGAAAAGTAATCATAGTAAATATTTCTCACATTAGTAAAATAGATAATATAGTCATTTAAAGATACATATAACTTATTATTAAATAATATATTGAATTTTTGATCCAATATTTTCATTTTTATGACATGTCATATTTTCTTCATATTAAATTTTTTTTTTTAATTTGATAGTTCAAAGATTCCACTTTTTAGAGTTCTTAAATGGTCTAAAAACCTTCCATTATTTATTATTTTAGAAAAAAAATTATGGAAACCATATTATCACTTGATTTCATTGTAATATTATCTTTTTAAAAAATTGGTTATCATATTAAAAATGTTTTTTCATGAGTTTTTTAATATTTTATTAAAATAAATTTTCTAAGCCTGTTGAAATGAAATATTATACATTGTTTTGAAATGTTTCCATTAGAATTCAATATAATTTTATAAGGCCCATTTTATTTTTTTGTCATCCAATTTTCTTACCATGGGAAAATGTGTAGTTATAATTTTTTTAGTTAAAATTTATATGATGTGTATTGACTATATATAAGGGTTAAAATATACAAAACAATGTCCAAATGTGATTGATTGTGTTTATTTTTACCATATCACATCGTAAGAAAATATTTGGTCCATTTTTTACTTCAATATATTATGATATTTATATTATTTAATATTTTATGCCATTCTAAGTGTCTCCTTTTCATTATTTATATCAGGATTCCACTTATCCAATCTTCTCAACAATTTAAGAGCCTTATACTCAGACAAGGAAGAAAGCACAAAATTTTTCTTCTTATTATACCATCTATAAAAATTTATTATAAATTATAAATTAATGACTTCAAAATTTCAAATACAATTAATTTCCATTATGTTGATGGAATGACCATTATCCACCTCCTTTCAATCCTATAGAAAAAACATCACTTATTCAGATGTATCGCTTTCTAAATCCGTAGATTGTACTATTATAAATATTGAAGTAATAACTATATAATTTTTTTTATTAATTTTGGTCAAAAAATTTATGATATATTTTACCTTCTTATACATCCACTGATTAAAAAAATTAATGTCACTCGTGTGTATGTGTGGACAACCACCTTCACGTAGTGAGGTGAATATTTTATAAAAATATACATTCATTAATGATTCAAAAAAAATTATAATAATTAACAATTATATGTATATCAAGATTAATAATTGAGATATTATGGAACCACGATCAATGTACTATGATCGTGACCACAAAACCAAAACTAAAAAGAAAAAGATCCAGTCAGAACCAAGAAAATTGATTCTAATAAATATTTTTTAATTAATGGTTAAGAAAATAATATAAATAAATAATATGTGGTTTTATATTAATGATTATAATTTTTCTATAAATTTATAATAAATATATACTTATTATATATGATTTTTCACGTGTGCGAGGAATGTCATGACTTGATGAAAGATATTTATTTTTCATTCAATATTTTAATTTGGATTGCATTTCCATAATTTTATATTGAATAAATTATATTTTTATTATCTATAAAACGCTTTTTATTTTTAATATCATTATGTTATCTCTATAGCATATATGTTTTATTTTCATTTTCCTATCTTTGGTACTCTAAATGGATATATTTTTAAAAAAAATATTCATATCTTATTTATCTTATTTCAATTGAGATAAAATATTCTTCTATATCTACAATTATTTAAATTTTTTCATGAATGTTTTTTACATTAAATAATTAATACCTTATTTATTTTTTACCAATTTTGAACATTAAAAGTATATTTTTATGAGGAATATTCTTCTAATATTATGTATAAGGTAATTTTTTTATATAGTGTTAGAAATCAATATTTTTATGATTATGTTGTTAATAAATTTCACCTCCTCCAATACTACTCAATGACATGAGGAATTCATCAATTATTTATATAATTATATTCAAAGAGAATTATTTCCAAAATATTTTGGAAACATTTTTATTTCAATTTAATGATTTGAAAATGATAATGATATTTAAACAATAATTATTCAAATCATTTTAAAGTAACAATTCATCTATGATAACCTCATTTGATGTTAATTATAATTTACAAGGTAAATAATTCACTGATTTCTTAATTATTAATTACCAATATTATTCATGATTATTTTTTAAATGTTAATGGATCCCATTTATTTTATTTTTGTAGTTCTATGAGGAAATGTGTTTAAAACAGTTTTCTGTTCCCTGAGTTTTGATATGGTTGTATGATTAATGTTTCATAATCATAAAGAACATATTTAAATGGATCAATATTATATGGGTCGTTTATTTGAATTTATATTTCACTCTAATGAATTAGTTATTGATGGATATATCATGATATAATTAGAACATTAATGGGTATTGAACCCAGATTAGTAAGAGATTATGTCCATAATGATAGTCTGAGGAGAAAACCATAACTAAAGATTCAACGTAATAGGGAGTTAACATAATCCAAAATTATTGTATGGGAAGTTACTCTATACTATGGAAACAATTTTATATGCTTAGGTGTATATCATAAAATTATGTATTATATTTATGATGTGTGAATATTGATTATGATATATTATTGATGAATTAAAAAACATATGGATTTTTTTTAAAATTTTTATAACTGCACTCAATATCGTGATTTTTGATGTAAGACATTTCATTGATTGGGTGCGATTTTTGTAGTCTATGATCATGTTCTAATACACTTATTCATTTCTTATTATCACTTCTAATCATTTATTTATATCACATATGTTTAGAGTTACGTATAATATGATATCACCCTTTATTATGATTCCTTTATCTGGGATGTAAATAATGATTTTTTGTAGTGAATGAATAAGATGTGTACTATGTGTGAATATCTTTATGGGATATTTTAATGATATTTCATTAAATAATATATTTGTGCATATAATATTTAATGTAAATAATCCATTATAGTTCTAGCATGGGTTATATTGTTATCTAATAAAAATACCACTAATATTTTTTATTATATTTCTTAAAATGGTACTGTTCAATAAATATAATATTGTATATTATATAGAAGATATAAAAATTAATATTTCAATGTTCCCTTGAAATATTATGCGGATCTCTATTGGGGTGATTTAATGTACTATCACAACAAATTCCAAATAAAACATATAGATTTTATCAATACTTTTAATGAATAAGATCAGTAAAAATCAAATAGTTGATATATATGTGATATAAAGATATATACAACATCACATTAAACAAAATATTTTAAAATGTATCCCCAGACATTTTTTTCGTTGCTACACCCTATGTACTTAATTTCATTGATACTACATCACGCATATTAATTCAATTATTTACAGGATCTAGGTGGTTTGATAAAAAATCGTCATATATTCATAAAAGTATACAATATTCGATATAATGGAATATGATGAATGACAAAAAGAATTAAAATTCAATGAGATTCCCCAAAGTTACTCAAAATCATTTGATATTTTCTCAAGATTAAACCTTTTTTATTTTAAAAAACCATTATTAAAAAATATCTTATAAATATCTTAAGAAAGTATTCTCTTACTTCTTTAATTATATTCATTGTTCGTCATGAAAAAAACATGGTTTAGAGTCCATAAAAAATAAAAAAAATTACATTGTGGATGATGGAATAATTTTTGGTCAACAAAAAAATCCAAAAATAATGGATCAAGGCCTTTTTAATAAACCATAAATTATACAACTAAATATATGTAATATTTATGGATTATTAACATATTAAAACATCATTTATTTATTAATTGTAATCACCATGAACCTAGTATCCTATAGAATGTTTTATATTAATACATTAGGGATAGATACATGTAATCAAAACCAAACAGACAAAATTATTTAGTTGTCTTAGTAAACATGTTACATTAATTAACCCCACATTACACATGAAATCATAAAATGCATCATAAAATTTTCATTCGGATCATAATTATTTAATATATTATATCCATTTATGACAATCTCAAATATTTCAGGGAATCATGTTGAATGAAAATGAAAAATATTTGGGATCTCATATTCTAGTATGGTAATTTACGCAATAGAAGGAAAATAATGTATGAAATATATAAAGATAAAATCATTACGTATAAATAATCACATGATCTTGAAACATATACATGGAATTCCAAACTAATGACAAAATCAAAGGTTCATTAATTACTAATATCATAACAACGTAAATCATAATCCCAGGCATCATTAACATACCCTTAATGCCTCATGCCAAGACATCAAACAGAAAAAGTTATGGTCTTAGAAAAATACCAAATATTCTTTGTATCATGAGATCAATCGAGGTATTTTGGGGCTATAGTAGGTCCAAAAAATCATAAATTATGACTTTATAATTATTCATATATATGGATTTAAATATAATAAATATGAACACCCATATAAAAAATCATATGAAATGTAAATAATTTTTCCTTTCAATATAAATTATCACAAATCATCCGACTAATATAAAAAATGGTATTACATGTTTACATGTTTAGTTAAAAATATCATAAAACATCTATAGAACCAATATTAATTTTATAGTATTAACATATACCCATTAGAGAAAAAGTAAAACATGTTTCGTTATTTTTTTGGAACAAACATAATAAAAATTTCACTAAAATATTTATTTAGAATAATAATTTATTGACATTGAAATACACATTAAAAAACTAAAAAATAATTTAATATAAGTAACAATACTTTATTTTAAAAAGGTCAAGTAAAATTGTGATGTATACTTAAAATCATTTATTAATCATGAATGTGGGAAATATATTTCATGTCGAATATGTTCATAGAAAAAAGTCCATTCTCACTATTATAAAAAGTAGAAAATGTTAAATGTTTAGAAAATGATATGAAGATTATTTTTAATGAATAATTTTAAAACTGGGTAATGTCTAAAATTGAATTTAACCGACCAAAATATTTTATTAAAAAAATTATTTAATTTATCTTTAGATAAAATTTAGTGGGAAGATAAAATATTAGTAGTCCTGAATAATGATGCAATCATCCAAAAAAACCCTTACTAGTTTTGTATATTTTTAATAATAAAACCATTGATATAAATATCATCAATTTAAATATTAAATAACATTAATAAAAATATATTCATGATATAAATTATCAAATGGGATGTGTTTAAACCACTCATATTAATTATGTGGTGTATAAATATTTATAATTACATGAGTAAATGTTAGAAGATAAACCCTTAACTCATTTCCAAGATACATCATACATGTGTGTACCGCCTATATAATAAATATATATTTATAAAAAATCTAATATATAAAAAAAAATTTACCATATATGATCTAATAATATTCTTTTTCGCACAATTGTTACCAATTTTTTTTAAATCATTCTTCTTGATAATAAACCATTTTTCAAGTACATTTTTCTTATGTTGTTTCAATATATTGACATTTATCAGAGTAACATATTATAAAAAACATTCATTCTATAATTATAATATATAATAATTATATATGTATTTAGATTAATGAATACATGATATAGATAGAAAAATGATTTACAGTACTCATGGAGATGGTTGGACATACGTAGTCATGAACAATGTTTTCAATTATAGATAGATTTTTTAAAAATACATAAATAATAATTAACCATATAAGAATAATTATTATAAAATATAAATATTATATGTTCATTAAATATATCCTTATTCCCAACCTTATAAAATAAAATTAAAAACATATATCATTGCTTTGAGAAGGTGGTATTCAACAAGTATGCATGAGCGACATTATATTTATTCAATAGATTGGGAGGAATGGTGTTATATGAGGTGTTGTAAATCTAGAATAGTTGTTTTTTAATAATGATTATATATATTTATTAGTTCAATCTTAATATTCATCCATGTAAAGTGGTAGTGACAAAAATTATTACATTGTTACGTGGAGATGGTAGGTCGTGCCTATGAAAGAGAAATGATTTTGTATTTTAATTGGATGAAAATTAGAGAGAAATTTTTTGTAAAATAATAATAATAACATATAATGATATTTATGATACTATAGTTATTATTTTATGATGTTTAAAACACATTAATAAGATGATTAAGAAAGAAATATGAAGAAATTCAGAAAGCTGATTAGTTATTTTTTATTAGAATTCATTTAAATATCATATTAATTGGATTATTAAAGGTATTTTTAAATGACTAGAAAATATAGGACATGTATATGGGGTTTTAAAAGTTTAATGGCCTGGTCTTGGTTGAGTTAGATGGCTAAAAATTGTTTAAAGAAGAAATATGAGAGGAATTCTTTTGTAATTAAGGGGATGAACATTCTTGTATTTTCTTAATGTACTAAATTAATATTGATTTCATTCCACTAAAATGTGATCCAAATTTATATATTTATAATAAATGTTTTGGAAAATACTTTATTCACAAATAAGATAAAATTTGTCGATGTTTTGGGTTTTTTCACCATATATTTTAATATTAACCCAACATTATGCCTCTTGACAATTACAGTAACATTTTGGATTTATATGATTTATGATTTAATAATGTCACTGAAAATTGTAAAAATACCAATAAAAGGAATTGGGTTGTTGTTACACCCATTTCCCACTCTTCTGGAGAAATATAATATTTTTTATATTTTTAAATGTTTTAAAAAAATATTATTTATAATAAAATATCATTAATTTCATTGTTAAAATAAATAAATTAAATTGACATTAAATACATCATAATTGATGTGTAATTAGAATATAATTATTCCAAAACTTCATAATATGGAATATATATCTATATAATTCATGTTCTATATTAAATAATACATATTATATTGCTTCAAATATTTTTAAATTCCTATATTCTTTTATTTATTTGGATAAATAATGTATGAAAATTTTTCCAAGAATTTAAGGTAATTATTTAATAATAAAAAAATTAAACAAATTACCATTCTGGATATAATTTTATTATTCAATATATTTGCAATAATAATAATTCTGAAGTTGATTTGTTTCCATATATGAACACATAATATACATTCAAAACTAAGAGAGTATAATTTTGTAAAATTATTTTATTTAAATACAATATAGTAAATTATCATGGAAATTTGTTGATTAAAAAATTACATTTGATGAAATATTTGATAATTTTAAATATTTCTTCATCGAATAATTATTATGATGAAAAATGATTCTCTTATCAATTTATTTTAACCCAAATAAACATGTTTTTCCGTTTATCAAGTTGATATATTTTACCATAGTAATTAACCATAGTTCCTAAACAGAAGACATATATTTACCAAATCTGAAACACACGATTAGAAATATTAAATACATTTTAAAAAATTAAATACCAATAAATTAATGAAAATAATTTTCACATAATTGGAAAAAAATTATTTAAAACGTTTTTTTCATTAAAATGATTATTATGTAAAAAAGGATTTAAAAAAAAATTAACATAAAATTGATTCTAATATAAATTAATGAGTTAGAAAAATTAAAAAAACTAATTCTATTTTTATATCATTTTATAAGAAAATGAATCCTTGAAAATCCTTGAAAAGGAAATAACATTTTCAATAAATTTTGGTATTTTCACAAATTAATGAAAAATCATGAATTTTTTAAAATCAAAAAACTTCACCCTATGATTATTTAGATATTTTAATTTAAAAATTAATTTTATTTATAAATAATTATATTTATTTATTTTTAAGAAAGTAATTATAATTTTCCTATATAATATTAATTCAAATAATTTTTGAATAAAATGTATTTTTGAATCATTAAATAACTGTACAAAAAATTGTGTACATTTATCATATAAATAAATCAATGAATTTATTTTTAAAACAGCTTTATAATTATTTCATATCTTTTTAAACACAATTAATACCCAAAAATTAAATGGAATGGTTATAACTATCATATTTTAATAATAACATTACAAGGTAAGGAATAATGTAACATTATATAATGATTTTAATATCATATATATCATATTATTTCATTTTATATACTTATATATGGAATTCATCTAGTTTGGTGATGAAAATAGTGTAACAGTCGCTTCGTTATGGTAGTTTTCCAAATGTACACAGATGACATTACCACATCATGTGTGAGTACAAAGGTAAGAAATGATAAGAAATATTAAATTTTCTAAATGATAAATATGTAATTAATATCATAAATATACCATCTATATAATATATTTTTATAACAATACAAAAATTACATTTCATTTAAAATGTTAGTGATGAAAGAATCACATTGCTTTGTGAGGTGGTAGTCCATCGTACATACGAGTGAAATCATTATATCCCCTATTTAATGGAGTATAAAAAGGTATATATAATATAATGAAAACAAATGTATAATTTTGATTGAATTATAATATATATTATTTATATCCATCATCATTCCCAATATTGATTGGTTTCAAAGGAAAAATGAATGACTTTGATTCGCGTGGCAGTACTCCATCGTGCACACAAGAGATGATATGGAATCCCATTTGACAGAAGAGCATATTATTTATGGTCTTTAACATATTATGACAACATAAAAGTATATATTATATAATTATTGTATTATATAATCATGGCTAAATAATAATTTAAGGGGGTGGATAAGGAGAGAAAACCAAAAAGGTCATGGATTAACATTACATATTCATTGGGAATCCTTCATAGGTTTACACCAGAAGACATTCTAGGATGGATTTGATCAAATAGTTAAACATTAATAATACGGGGAAGAATGTTGGGAAGTTATTTTGGTAGGTATTTTCCAATTGAAATATGATTTATGGGGTAAATTAGATAGTATAGTGTTGACCTTTTATAAAAGGGGGAGAGGAAACACTTTGAATTTTTAAAATAGTATTGTGGTCCCATATTTTTAAAATTTAACAAGGGTAATAAAATATATATTATTTGTCTTTATAGGTTAAATGGTAGAAATATTTTGGTCCACTAATTTTGTGACATGTTTATACGTGACTTTTACAATCATCTTTTTGGTATTCCCACTTTCACACAATTTATTAACATTACGACGCAAAAACTTTTTTAAAATTTTAACTATTCAAGTTTGAAAAAACAAATTATTTTATTATATATTATTAATTATATGGATTACAAATAGTGAAACTTTTTTTGCCATATAGATTAACATATTTATTATCATTTAATTTACAATTATTCCCCGAGATGATGAAATAATGTTTGTTAATATGAACATTGATTTTCTTGGAAAAGATGACTAAATATTTACACTATAACTAATAATAATCATTTATGGAATTTTAATTAATTTTTACTGGTATTTAATTTAATAATTTCCCTCAAAACATTCCAAAAATCTGGATTTATTTAATTAAATAACATTTGTAAACATTTGTAATTTTAAATAAGTTTTTATCAAAACACATTTTCAAACCCCCAAAAAATCTCATACTAACAAATAAGTGTTTTCCAAAGTAATAAATTGGAAAAAATATAAATAAATAAAAATTATTTTACTAGATAAAATAAAAATAACATAAGGTAAATTTTAAATCATTTAATATTTTGAATAGAAAATATATTTTAAAATATATAAGCATTTCAAACTATTCACCAAAAAATAGTTTTTTTAAGCATCCTGAAATTTCACTAAATGTAAATTTGTATATAATTATTTATTAATTAATAGTCAAATTTTCCCTTTAAAATTCTAAAATTTAAAAATTATACCTTTACAAAAATTCATATAAGAAAATAGTTTATGTATAACTATTTCCTTTGGATGTTAAATTTTATAAAAAAAATATAATGAATATAACAATATAAATAATACTAATAAACATGAAAATTGATTTTTCCATCAATATTTGGATTTTTAAATATAAAAAATAATATTAATCATAAAACATTCGTAGTATTAATCCCATAAGAATTACCTAGATATATAAGATTTTTTTGAGGTATATTCTTGTATCACATGGGTAATTTGTTTATGTTGTGCCACTATCCTTATAGTTGAGACTAAGAATGTTAGTAGTTTATATCATGACCTTCCATTAATATTCCTGATAGACATTCTCTCCAAATATGGATGAATAATCACATCCCTTTCAAGATATTACAAATTTGTTTTATTCAAAAATTATAAAATTTGGGAAATGATTATTTCTATTATATGCTTTATCTATTTTTCCACTTCCTTCCTATTCTCCTCATTATTTTCATCAAATATACAAGTAATGGAGAATTATTTCACTATTTTGATATCACAAGATACTATATCATCATATGATGAGAATGAGTCATAGGTGAACTTTAGTACATCGAATTGTGATCCAGAAATCATCCCAACTCCCGAACCCTATAGAAAGTAACTTGACAACTAAAATATGAAAAATGATCCATAGGTGAACTTTACTACATTGAATTGTAGCATGCTACTTTGATCATGATCAAAAATCCATCCTCTGGTAAATGGAGAATTAGGTCTTATTATTCACTCATGATTTGTGAAAACATTATGTTTCAGTATGAGACATTAACCATACAATTCTATCTCATGTTGATTGCATCTTGCAATGGATGTTTCAATCACATGATTTACATAAGTACATCCTCAAAGTCATGTGAAAAATGATCACGATCCTTAGAAATTAAAAAAATTAATTGATAATAATTTATTATTTATTGTATAATTATGGATTTAGACTAAATATATTAAGGGAGTACATATTAGATAAACTACCGATGAAATTACTCTACTCTGGGCAGTGTTGTGAACGTGGAGACGGTTTGCATAAGAAATCTACTGAATGGGAAATCCCCAATCTCATATCCTGTAATGCCACGACCATAGATTCCAAAAGTCAGTGCATTATTTAAATACATTTGAATTATTACAGGGAAGCATGTCCTGAAAGTCTGATCACTGTAGCTATCTTGGAAAATAGATTACATACTAGAATGTTACGTTACACCTTCCAACATAAAACACACAAAAAATACTCTCCTTGGAGAATTCTGTTGTTCCCTTTACTTAACCTTGAATCATAAACATAAAATTGTTCATTAGATCCTGGGAAAATAGAACATATGAAAAGGGAGAGGTCACATGCTCAGTAAGGGTAAATAATTTAGTGGAAGCTATATACTTTTATGGCAAGATGTATAATAAAAAAACAACCTTTTAATCATAAACATGATCATAATATGGAAAAAATAAATACATATTACCATATTAACATGGTCATGGATATTCTACTAGTCTAATAATCACTTGTAATAACTACTTTATTATTAAGGGAATGTATATTACCAGACATTAATTTTTGTGTCCAGGCATCGTGCCAGTACCTAGGGGCTAACTGTAACCGGACCCCAACCCAAAGAGCCTCTGTAACCAGACTCCAACCCGGAGAGACCCTATAACCGGACTCCAACCTAGAGAGCCTCTGTAACCAGACTCCAACCCGGAGGGTATGCTATTACCGGACCCCATCCCGTAGGGCTTACTTTTACCAGTCACTAACTCGGAACATACTAGTCTAACACATTCTTCTTAAGAAGAGGTTGAAATATTACATAAACATTCGTATTAAAACTAGCCTATGAAAAGTAAATACTTTAACTATAAAACATAAATAGCATAAAAATAACTCATCTGTATTAAAACATATCACAAAATATTAAATACAATATGGAATATTTGTATCATAATAAATCAATATCAAAAAGTGTAAAATTTATCAATAGATGTTGATATAGTTGAAGTCAATACTATTTTTGAGAAATATATTATTCTATTTTGAAATAATTTAAAAGTAACATAATTATATAGAAAAAATTTATTTATAAAATATTCATATAATTTTTTAAGGAAATTGTAGATGACGTTATAATGGCAGAAATTTTTTGCAGCCACCATATAAGGTAAAAATGACATTCTTACCTTAATTTTGTCGAAATGGTTAAAAAGTACCTTGTTTGGAAAATGATGGAAAGATTTAGTTCAAAAACATATAATGTCAAATAAGGGTATCAATTACTTTAACCGATTGACTAGTAAATGGAAAAAAAATTAAATATATTTTAAGAAACATGCATGTGGATGATAAAGAGGTTCCAGTAGATAATTAAGTATAAGCAACCTCAGATAATAAAGAGATTGTAGAATTAACCCTTACATTGTAATTTTCCTTGGTTTATGATACATTAACCTCCTATATAATAGTTAAATAATTGTTATTGAATTATAGGAGAACCATATACATAATTATGATATAATATAATATCTTCTAATAATGCTTTGTTAATGATATTTTAGTATTATCGTCATTTCGGGTGTTAACTAATTCTTTTTATTTTATATTATTTGTTACATGAGTCATGTTTGTTATGGTTGTGATGTTTATTATTCATATCCAGAATGAAAAAAAGTCATTAAACATTATTATTTATCAACAATTGTAAATTAGTCTTGAATGGTTACGATGGGGAATGAATCTCATCGCATTCGTGGAGACGGAAATCCGTACGTAAGCACGAGTGACAATATAATTTTTTGATATTAAAATTAAATATAATTGGATGTTATATTATATATAATGAATCATTATTATGTTATATTTATTATTTACATCAATTATAAATAATTATTATATCCATCCACATAATAATGTGTTGAATAACAACTACACCACGACATATAGACGGTAAGTTGTACGTATGAATGTATGGTGACATGTCATTCAAAGGACGGATTGAATAAAGAATATGGATGTAAAATATTCATAATAACTTCTTAGTATATAGAATATATCAGAGTTATTATTTTAAAATGGAAACAATAGGGAATGAAGAAATAGAAAATTAAATAACCTGAATGATGTGATGAAATATTTACCTCTTCTTTGAGTTCTTCCTATTGTTTTGATAAAAAGGTCTCCATAGGTTGGATTTATGACTAAAGGAAGGACTCTATGATTAGGGGAGGATAGTTGATAAAATATTTTGGCAGGGTTTATCCAGGCCAAATGGGTCTAAAGGTATGAATTTGATAGAAGGGGGAGAGCCATTTTATAAGAGGGTTGAGGGAACCTTAGGAAAAGATTGAAATATTATTTTATAATAAAATCATTTTCGGAATAGAATAGCTCAAAAAGGATTTATTTTGAGGATGAGGTCGGTATGGGTTGATAACTACTCAACCAATTGGTTTTAGATAAGCTTGGGTCACTATATTAACCTCATCTTTACAATTTAACTCTTAGTTAATTAGTTTGTCATTTACCATGTCTCTTTGTATTTTTATATTATATGATTAATAAACATACTATAAACAACCAAGAGAACCTCAAGTGGTTCATTAATGACATATATAATATTATATAAGGCCTTTGGCCGATCCTTATATTTTTAGGAATAGAATATCAATTAATAATATAATATTTGTTTTGAAAACTCATCTATGTCAATTTTGACACTATTTTCTATTTTGTTTAAGTTAAATTCATAACAGTAATTATTAAATCAAAAACAATACATTTACTAAACCCTAACATGTGATATTAACATATAAAATTATTGGAATTCATAAAAAGTCTGAAATTACATTTATTTGGATATTTATATTTTCAATTATTTTAATATTTCGTTAAAAAGTTAATTACTGCATCATCATTGTGTCATTAATAAATTAAATTGTTTAATGAATAAATAATTTTAATAAAGTACCATTATTTAGTAAATATTTTTATTTTTCCAATATATATTTATAGTTGAAAATATGACTTATATAACCCCATGAAAAAATAGATTTACTAAAAGATATTTGTTTATGTCATTTTTTCATTTACATTAAGTTAATTAAAATAAAGTGTCATTATCATTCATAAGTGGCTACATGGGGTCCCAAAATCGACCCAAGGATGACCATGGTCGGCCATGACTCATAAAATATGGTTATAACATCATTTATGGTAATTTTTTATTATCATAATATTCTTTTTATCTTGAATTACCTTATTTACCATTCACTGCCTTAAATAAAAGACAACAGTTAATATTCGTAAAAAGTTATTTTCATCTTATTGAACCTCATTTTACTTACAAAGGTTTACTGTGTATCTAGGATTTTGGAAATTCAACTCACATAAATTATAAAATTATGTTTTATGCAAATTTGAAAATTCTCCTAGGTGGTGGGTAAAAGACGATAAAAAGTTCAATAAAATTTTTATATATATAAACTTATTATAAAATGACTCCAATGAATTATATTAAACTTATATAGGTATTATGTATCTATTTTTACCAAAAATAAATTAATATAAAATAAATAATTATTTAAATAAAAAACACGGTT
The DNA here is from genome assembly GCA_963277665.1 of Viscum album. NCBI lineage: Eukaryota > Viridiplantae > Streptophyta > Magnoliopsida > Santalales > Viscaceae > Viscum > Viscum album. Next base: position 1,149,723,017 of record OY728120.1, read on the forward strand.
TTATCAAAAAACTCAGTGTTTTCACTATTCATCAAAAATAGAATGTTTTTCAAAAAAATACCAAATTTTCACTCTAAGATAATTTTCATATTAGGAATTCAAAAATTAATCATAATTAACCAAATTAAAAACATAGAAGTTTCATTTAATAATTTATAATTAGTTCTTGTTGGGAAAACCAAAAAACGTGTTTTTAAGAAAAAATAATTAACAAAAGATTGATACATGTTTATGTTCAATTTCAAGTTGAAATTATTTCCAATTATTAACATTGTATTAAATGGTAAAAATATAATATATTTATCCTTAAAATCCATTAAAATGTATAATTCAACACTATAAATTATTTTGATTAAAAAAGTTGTTTTCAGTTAAAATATATTATATTTCACTATTAACCAAAATACGAAAGTTATCATAAAAACACCAAAAATTTATTGAAACATAATTATAATTACCAATTCTAAAAAAGAAGTTTATTTTGTCAAATTTAATATATAAATGATTAAAATATATAATTTAATAATTTTTTTTCCATTAAAAGACGTTAAAATTTCATTTTTTTAATGAAATACTTCTTTTACCTAAAAAATAAATTTGTTTTTTTATTTATGAGAAACTAATAATATGGATTATATAATTATAATGATTAAATAATGTTTAAAATGTAGTTAATAGTATTCATTAACTCGTTTGAACGGCATGTTTGGTAAGTCATGGTGTGCTTGAACTCGGTGTTGCGTGTAGTGTAAGTTATTGAATTACATTGAAGAAATAACGTACTATGAAATCTTGGGGTGTTACATTCTTACCTCCTCAAAAAATTTCATCCTCACAATTTGAAATTTTTTATCGAAAATAAAAGGTTGAAAATAGAATATACCTTTGTGGGAAAATCCACTTCAAAAATTGTGTTAATAAAATTTAGTCCTAAAAAGAGGAAAAGGGGAATGAAAATGTCGCCGCCAAATTATGATCTCGATTAGGAGAATATTGGTGGAAATTAGAGACAAATAATTGTAGGCAAAACTTAAATACTTATATGGTGTGATTGATATCATCAGTCACAATCAATTTTAGAATTGATGGAGTCAAATCCATCAATCTATGATGATTTAAAATATCATCATTTCAACAAAACATAAGGTATTAGGATAACACATATTTTATTTTTATGATCCCTTAAATAAAGATTAATAATTAAACTCTTCATTCAATAGTAGATGAAAAAAATATACTTGACCAGTAGAGTTCCATCCATTAAAAAATTTCTACTACAAACTAATATTTCACTCTAAAAAATAATAGAACTTAAAAAATATTCTATTTATCATATTCTTATAGGGTTCCAAAAAAATGAATTTACAATTAACCTATCAAACCCTTTAAAAATGAAACTAAATTATACAATCCATGAACTACATGTAGTCTAGTGGTAGGCAATAAATCCCAATCACACTACAGTTGTGGGTTCAATTCACGCAACTTTTTTCAACGTGACGAGTTGTCACACGGACTGTGTGTTGTCCTTTTAATAAAAATCAAAAAATTACTTTAACAATAGTATCCAATTTCAAAGAAAATCAATTCAAATATTTAGACTTATCCAAAATACTTTTATCTAAACTGAAAATACAAAATTTATAAGGAAGTTAAACACAATTAAGATCCTTTTTCCATGTAATAAAATGTGAACACCTTCATCTTGTATTATTTTAAAACATAGTAACACCCTAAATTACCATAAAACAATATTTATTACATTCATGCTCCCATATCCTTTATATAATATTGGATATATTCCCTATATCCAAAAATATTGAATATTCCTGCAATGATTAAATAAACAAACTATTAATCAGTTCAATGGAAGTCAAGAATATCTAATATAATTTATCCAAATCTACCATATCTTATTCCAAAATCACTACATCATTATCAAGACCATATTAACGATTACATTTCCTACAACTATGTATTTTTATAAGAAGTGTATCTTACTATTAAGTCACTTTTCTTAGAACCATATAATCTCAAATCCTCAATATAATTGTACTGCAATAAAATCATTATTTATATAAATAATTCATATAACCAGTATATTGTTGATACAACACTCTAATGATATAATTATATAATAACAACATAATAACACTAGTCATTATTCATCATCTGAGGTAGTTTCATAACATGATTATTATCCAATAGCATCATTTAAGGTATACTCTAATTAGTGGGACATTGATTTCTGTAGTGTCAGAACACCTTGCAGATGAATAATTGTACATTTGAATATATTTTCTTACACTTGAAATCACGTACTAGGTGTCCTTTTTATCCACACTTATAACAAACTCACATTCCCATCAAGCATTTACCAAGGTTATTCTTTCCACAGTTATTACATATAGAAAATATTTCTTTTCTCTCTTCCCATTATCTATCTTTCTCTCTTCCATCATTTTCTTCTCTTTCTTCCCTTAAAAGTTATAGTATTCAGATAATTATTTTCTTATCTTATTACCACATGATTCTATTTGTCTATATATTGATATTACATGGGAGACTATTTACTTTATAAATGTTTTTTTAATACCGTGAAAGATATGATCCTTCTTACTCATTGGATTATACGTATTATTGGTGTTTACATTCCTTCAACTGGGCACCATTTCTATACAATGGAATACAGTAGGTCAGTTTATGAATTGCAATGAATAATTCCAAACATGTAAAATTCCTAACGTAAATTGAAAATCTTATGGATATAATCTATAATCATAAAAATATTTTCTTTGAGTAGGTATATACTCGTAAACACTTCATAATTATTTGTCAAGAAAATGAGAATTATCCTTAGGATATCCCCTGGGATAGTCGTAACCAAGAGTGAAACAAGGCCTGTTGTCGTGAACGAGTTCCTATTCGAGTCTAGCTCAAAGCAGTGTTTTCGGTTTTTACCCCTGGTATATCTGTGCCAGAGCTACCTCTACTTGTTCTTATCCAGATAGGGATGTATTTTCTTGGAAAATTCAGAAAATATCTACATTAACAAAATTCAAGGTAGATCTTCTCTACTAATCCTCAAAGTCTACCATAGGGTAATGTGCTCTAATTAGAGTTATCTAAATCTTGTTTCCAAGGTTATTTCTAAACTTCCTCAGATACCAACTGTAACGACCCGAACCTAGAGTCTTAGAGTCTATGAATTATTTTAATAAATTGGCATGATTACAAGGAATAAAGTCCTGAAAGACCGATCAGTTTAGTAGTTTTTGAAAATAGATATCATAAATGAACATTACATTACACTTTCCAACATACAACACACAAAAATATATAATCCTTTGAGAATGCCATTGTTCCCTAAGCTTAACCATGAATCTTAAACATATAAAACTTCATGGGATCCTCGGAAAATAAAACATAAGAAATGGGGGAGCTCTGATTCTCAGTAAGGGTAAATAATTTAGTGGAAGCTATGAACATTTAAGGAAAGATGTATAATAAAAACAACATCCATTTAAACAAAAACATGAATATAATATGGAAAACATAAATCAAAAATTTGAATATCAATATTCACATGGATATTCTACAACTCAAATAATCACATGTAATAACTAATTTCATAATGAGGAATTTATACTACCGAACATTAATTTCTGTGTCAAGGCCTTATGCCCGGACCTAGGGGATAACTGTTACCGGACCCCAATTATGAGAGCCTCTATAACAAGACTCCAACCCGGAGTGCCTCTGTAACCGCACTCCAACTCGGAGAGCCTCTGTAACTGGACTCCAACCCGGAGTGTCTTCTATAACTGGACTCCAACCCGTAGGGAATACTTTTACCGGTCCCCAAACTAGAACATACTAGTCCAACACATTCATCTTAAGAAGAGGTTGAAATATAACATAAACATTCATATTAAATCTAGAATCTGAAATGTCAATACTTTAACCATAAACCATGAATAACATTAAAATAACTCATCCATAGTCAATCATATCAAAAAACTATAAATAAAATATGGAAGATTTGTATCATAATAAATCAACTTCAAACAAGTTTAAAATTTATCAAAGGATGTTGACTCAGATGAAATCAAAACTATTTGGGAGAAATATCACTTTCTATTTAGAAATAATTTAAGAGTCCCATAATTATAAAGAAAATATTTATATTGAAAATATTCTTATAAGCTTGTAAGGGAATCTTTGATGATTTTATAATGGAAAAAAATATCCACACCCAATGTATAAGTTAAAAATGACATTCTTACTTTAATTTTGTTGATAAGGATATGAAGTACCTTCTTTAGAAAATGAAAAAAAGATTCCATTCAAAAACATATAGGGTAAAATAATTTTATAAATGACTTCACCCCATTGTCTAGTAAATAGTAAATTTGTTTTCAAATATATTATATGAAACATGGATGTGGATTATAAAGTGGTCCCAGTAGATAATTATGTATAAACAACCTCAGATAATGAAGATATTGTAGAATTAACCTTTACCATGTAAATTTCCTTGGTCGAGGGGACATTAACCTCATGTATAATAGTTAAATCATTGTTTTGAAATTATTCATGAACCTTATAGATAATTATGATATCATGTATGATCTTCTAATAATTATTTGTTAATGATATTTTAATATTATTATTGTTTTGGATGTTAACTGATTTGTTTTCCTTTATATTCCTTGATACGTGAGTCATGTTTGTTATGGATGTGATGTTTATTATTCATATCTAGAATGATATCAATTCCTTAAACAATATTTTATTCCATCAAATGAAAATTAATCTTGAATGGTTACGATGGGGAATGAATATCATCGCGTTCATGGAGACGGTAATCTATACGTATGCATGAGCAACAATATCATTATTTTTGTCACGACCAGTCCTCAGGGCCCGTGTTGTGACTACCCCAAGCCCGCCTTCCATAGGCCAGGGGCTGGTTAATATCACCAAAGGCGTAAATCCCGATAACTAGGAAGGAATTTCCTTTATAACACATAAACACATACAACCAGAGTACAAGAGGAAGTAATACACTAAGTACAAAAGAATGTGCTGAAAAGTAAATGGGCCAGAATAAAAACCCAACTGAAAATTACAATTACAACTAAACAAAAGTATAACAAGAAAGACAAACAGCTGGATGATAGAAGCAGCTCCTGGGTCGTCCACCACGGATCCTACTTGAAGGGTAGGTACAAATAGCTTCCCCAATGCTCGTGCCTGCCAACCTCCTCCGAGTATCGTCTCGTCGTGAAGTCCACATCCGGGTAATGACTAATCATGGGGTCCACCTCTGGGTACCATCCAGTCCTCATACACTCGGCCTCTGTTAGCTTTTTCCATTGTCTGCATCCAACAGAACGAGGTTTGGGCATAGCCCGTGCATGGGTGAGTATAACAATACTCAGTAGGGACCCCGAGATCCTCAAGGTCTCACCAAATCCAACAAGGATAACCCCAAAAAGGATCTCAACAGATAACCTTTACTTAGTTATAAGCCCATACATATAACTAATTTATCATGTAACCCATCTAAAACATGAGGAAACACAATGGTTATGAAATCAACGGATAATCACTACTTAGGTATATGCCCATATATATACCTAAGTTATCAATCTCTATATGGCTCTAACTTCAAAGCCCAAGCACATCCAGTCCACACAGGATATAAGTCAATCATACCAACGATAATGATTTAAAGTCATGACTCAGCTCACACAGGTATACTTCTCACAAAGAGGGGTGGAATGATTAGATGTAGCATCTGAATCATCTCCTCTGCCGAAACCACGTAGGATCCGAGTACAGAAGTCTTCGCTGCCGAACCGACGTAGGATTCAAGTACAGTAACCATCACTGTCGAACCCACGTAGGATCCAAGTACAGTCGTCATCGTTGTACAACCCACGGAGGATCCAAGTACAGTCGTCTTCGCGGCCGAACCCACGGAGGATCTAAGTACAGTCATCCTCGTTGTCGAACCCACGTAGGATCCATGTAAAGTCTTCATCGTCGTCGCAGTCACATCCAGATCTAGGGTTCCCGCACACAGCATGCTCGATTCCGGGAGGGTCCGCTCCACGAGCCAAGAGGGTGGATACATCAACTGTCACAACGTTTAGATTTGATATATCCCAATGTTCCATCTCGTCAATAGGAACTCAACGTGACAAACGACGCATCAATCGGACGCCCGGTCTGGGAGATAAAGGCTTTTCCTTTCCAGGGGCCCAGTTAGAAATACGCTCATTTCTAACCTGGCCGATATCCATAGTCATCCAAAACTCACATAGAGTATCGTAAAATAACTGTATCGTCAAAGGGGTCTCAACGCAACAAACAGCGCGTCAATCGGATGCCCGGTCTGTGAGTTATTAGCCTTTTTGTCCTACGACCCGGTTGGTTTCGTATAAAAACCAACACGACCTTATCTCAACTATACACCAAACTCCCATGGGGTATACTCAAAGGAATCGTTTCCCAACATGATTACCAACACCATTGACGGTTCCTCAAACCGACATCCGGAGCTCATGTTATAACCGTTTCCGCTCCAAGGGCCTGGTTGGTTTCAGGTTCGAACCAAACCAACCGTAACCATACTTCCCGAAACCTTGAGTTTAATTTATCGAAATGATCGTCTAGATCCAATGAATCCTACGCAATTAATGGTGCATCGATCGGAGGTCCATAACTCATGTTATGGGCGTTTAACTGAAGATGATCCAAAAATAGGGGGTCTCGGACCGGTCTGACCCGGCCCAACACCCCTAGGGACAGCCCGAACCGAGTTGACATGAATTGGGTCTGGTCCAGTTGGGCACGGCCAGGCCTGGCCGGCGCGGTCCGGCCCGACCGGCATGGCCCGACTCCATGGCCGAGCGGATGCCGCGGAGCGGGGGGCATTAATTGATACCTGCGGGGCAATGCGTCGCCCCGGTCATTCCAGATCCCGCGGCCACGCGTGATCCACCGCCGCGACACAGCCGCGACACAGCCGTGATGGTTCTTCTCCAGCGGCGCGCTGGGGCGCCCCCACCTCCCGTCACCGGTGCCACCTCTTTGGCGTGGCGCGCCACCGCCACCTTCTGAAGACCACCGGACGCGCTCCAGTGGTCTGTTTGTTTCCACCGTCTTCGCCAGCGGTTCTCCTGGGAACTGCTCATCATAGCTACGACTTTCAAATGCAGTTGCGGTCCTGTTTCATCATCACCATCAATCCACACATCAACAAAAAGACTGTGAAGGTTTGTCGGGCTGTGTTTGTTCGGCCTGCGCCTTCCACGTTAGGCGTTATCAAAAGTTCGAACAACAATGATGTTCAACGACTGACAGGGCACTATTTTAATCAATTATAATTGAACTTAATTCCCAAAAATACCCCCAAAAATAAATATTCCCAACCCGCAAATAAAAAACATTCACGGTTCAACTTGATACTGATTTGATCTGCGTTCTTTGTTTTAGAAGGGAACAACCATAGGAATATTAACTTTCTCAAATTATAACCCTACCTCGAAAAGAAGTTCACTGTTGTCAAGCGCCGTGGATGACGACGTCGTTTCCGTCATCATCAGTGTGCCCCTGAGGAAGTGACGTCTCCTCTTTTATCACGGAGAGAATAATAGAAGGCGAGATGTCGTTGGCCAGTTCCTGTGTCGATGTCTCCTCCCTTGTCATGGAGGAAGAAGAGTACGGAGAAACCGAGTTCGCCAAGTCGATGTTCTTCGTCGGAGAGTTGGCGTTCTTCAAAAAAGGAGATGAACCGTTCTTCGAAAACCCAAGAGCTCTCCAAAATTTCTCCCCAACACCACACTTTCCAACACCCCAAATAAAATAAGGCTTATCCTTATTTTATTTAATATTTCCAAGAATATAAAATTTAAAATTAAAACACTTAATTAACATAATTGAAGAAGTTCAATCAATTAATTATGGTGTGTGTTGGCATGAATTAAAGAGGGAGAGAGGGGAGAGGAACAGTTAATCAATTAAAATCAAGGGGGTGTCAACATTAAACAAAAGAGTTTAATGGGTTTAGGGAATGCGAAAGTTTCGGGCTCGTGTGGGCCCCACCTCACAATTATTCTCACATGGGTAGTTAGGAGTTTCCACTCCATCTCCCCCAAATAGTATATAACCACTTTAGTTAAAGTATAAAAATTGTTCCACAATATTTATTCACTTCTTATTTAATCCTCAAATTTTAACTTCGCCTCCCGTGCAAACCCAACCTCAGTAAAGGTCCACTTAAGAAATTACCGGAGTTGTGAGTTCATCAGTGCCCTCAAATTTCAATTCCATGAATCAGTTCAAAAGATAGTAAAACCCGCTCGTTCGTTTACTAAACGTACCCAAGCTAAACTTCAAAAATTGATTCCGGGAAAACCGGGTCTCAGAATCAAGTGCCGTCAGAATCCACAGACTCGAAAAATTCCAAGGTATTTATGGAATTTTTTTTTGAAATTTCCAGGTCTTTAAATTACTCCCACCTCATAGCTTTACGTACCCGTAAATCTATAACACAAACTAGGCAAACTAAAAGAGGTACCGAGCACGCATCTAAGCCTCCCGCTCTATGTGCTCTCCCGGAGGTTCCCGTGCTGCTTGCAAAAGCTCACAAGAGGAATCGACCATCCTCGTAGGACCCACTCCAGTCAATCCTCAACATCTACTAAAACCTCCATGAATGTTTCCCTATCATGGATGTCTAGCTACCTATGGTCAATGATGTGTGAAGGGTCGTGCATGTATCTCCTCAACTGAGATATGTGGATGAAATCATGCACCCGGTGAAACTGAGGTGGAAAGGTCAAGAGGTAAACCACATCGCCTACCCTACTGAGGACCTATAAAGGTCCGTGGAACCACAGAGATAACATGATGCCACGTCCACATCTCCGTAGACCTCATCAAGTTGAGACCCGTAAGAAAACGTGGTCTTCATCCTCAAACTCCAGTTGTCTCCATCTCATATCAACATATGATTTCTCCCTGCTCTGTATAGTCTTCATCCACTCCTGAAAGATTTGCACCTTCTCCGGTAGCCTCAAAATGAACGCACCGGTATACGTCTACCTCAGCTCCTGAAATTCTCAGCTGGCATATACCTAACCACACAAAGGTTTTTCCCCCTTCTTCGTCAATGCTAAAAGCAGTGAAACAACTATGGAAAAAGTATGGCTCAAATCTAAGTCTGGTCAACTCATGAGTGATTGACTGCACCCACTTATGCATGATTCCATCATGTGATTCATGGGGTTTCCTTTTATCTAACCATGGAAAAACCCATCACAACTTTTTAGGTAAACCACAACATTTTTTCCTAATACAGTCAATCTGTGTATGAACTTTGGTTGCCTATTCCATACCCAAACTAACGTCGTAAGGCCTCGACATTACCACCAAGAGGTTAAAACCGAAACTCTCACCTTATGGGTCAGATCACACCATCGGCGTAAGGATTATTATCGAGTCTCCTCCTAAAGGTATCTCCAGAAATGTGGGTCAAGTCAACGGCTTAACTGGAATCTCTAGGTCTGGGAGAAGATTCGTGGAAGGAAGGGATGATTCGTATCAATGTCTGTCGTTATGGAAGCTAGTAGTAGACACAGTCTGTACTTCAAATCATTCCTAGAGGCCTTGGGACACACTCCTTGACCTCATGTAGCTACTCTCTTCCCCAACCCTCCTGTTCCCTAAGCTTGGTGGGGACTACAAAGGCGGGTGGTTGTAACATGTCGAAATGTACACCACCACATGCTGCTCTACCAGATCTGTTTCCATGTATGTTGCACTACAGATTCATTTATCCTTAACACTTCCTCTTCTTGAAACATTTTACACGCCCAAGTCTCCGATACTAGCGCCAATTTCCTGATTTCCCACTACTAACATTCACTTGATGTATCCACTCAGCCAAATAATTCTCAACCACAAAGGTTCTCTCTAGCAACCCAGCATAAGTAAGAATGCATATAGGAAAAGTGATGGATCGGATGTCCTTTAGAAACACCTCACTCTGAGGTCCGAGCTATAATGCACTATTTGTATTGTAGTCATGAAGTACTAGGAATGATCGATATTCCTTGATGAATACTAAGCTACCCACATGTCATCCTACCAAAGCTGTGTAAGCTCTAGAAAACTCTCACCCACCTCCTCAAGTTAGTGCTCAGCCACCTGTGAGTCGGGCTCACCTCGGAACCTGAGGGGTATCTGATGCTGAAACATGTGTAATATACTATGACTTCATGCGTCGTCTAACGGTACCACCGGTTGAAACTGCTGCCCAACAGGTAGTGATATAGCTGGCACACTACCCGAAGGTACTATCTCATGTATCAGTACACGTACCTAAGTACCATCATTATGCCGACCATCCTCATGGTGACTCACTGGGAAACACTAGTAGCTAAGATCACCATATACTCTACTAGTGTCTAAACTAATTGTAGAACTCTAGAAATCACCACCATCGAGTCCTCTGCTGCCTGGGAATCTGTCTCACCTCGTAACATCGAAGGCCTCTGCGGCTGGAACACGTGCAACGTGCTCTGTCAGCGTGCACCGTCCACTAGTACGGCTGGTGGCATCTGCATCCTAACGGGTGGTACTGCTGCTAGTACACCACCCGAAGGTGCCAACATAGAAAGAGGGAAATGCTCCAGAGTATTATCACTCGGTGGGCCGTCATCTATTACTCTCTCAGAACTCCAACTGATTGTCCGCATGGAGACATCCTGAATAGATGCGACATGTTAAAATGATTAAAACATGGTGAGCTGACCTAGTGTGAGCTAACTTAATGAAAACTATTAGAAAAAATAGACACAATCTGTGTTTTCGTGCACTGAGTCAGAAATCAGTAGTCATGGTCCTGGTGTATGGATACGTTGGCCACCGCACCAATATTGGACTCCCTGAACTAAAGACCACACTCGGTACCCATAATACTATTTCTTCATATAAAATAATTATCAGAGTCTTGAGTAATGCAGTAGAACTGACTCCTCTAATACCAATTTTTCACGTCCCGTCCTCAGGGCATGTGTCGTGACTACCCCAAGACCGGCTTCCATAGGCCAAGGGCTGGCGACTAGCACCAAAGGCGTAAGTCATGATAACTGGGAAGGCATTGCCTTTTTAAAACAGAAACACATCCAACCACAGTACAAGAATAAGTAATAAACTAAGTACAAAAGAAAGTGCTGAAATGTAAATGGGCTAGAATACAAACCCAACTGAAAAGTGGAGCTACAACTGAATGAAAGTACAACACTAAAGAAAAAAACTGGATGATAGAAGCCACACCTGGGTCGTCCACCACAGATCATACCTGAAGGGTAGGTACAGATAGCCTCCTTAACGCTCTCTCCCACCAACCTCCTCTGAGTACCGTCTCGTCGTGAAGTACACCTCCTGGTACTGACTAATCATGAGGTCCACCTCCGGGTACCGTCCAGTCCTCGTACACTCGGTCTCTGTCAGCGTTGCCCGTTGTCTACATCCAACACAACAAGGTGAGGGCATAGCTCGTGCAGGGGTGATGATAAGAATACTTAGTAGGGACCCCGAGACCCTCAAGGCCTCACCAAATCTAACAAGTATAACAATAAGAAGGATCTAAATAGATAACCCTTAATTAGGTATAAGGTCGTACATATACCTAAGTTTTCAAGTAACCGATGTCAAACATGAGGAAACACAATGGTTATGAAATCAATGGATAACCACTACTTAGGTATATGCCCATTCATATACCTAAGTTATCAATCTCTATAAGGCTCCAACTTCCAAACCCAAGCACAACTAGTCCATGTAGGAAAGAAGTCAATCATACCATAGATAATTATTGAAAGTCAATACTCAGCCCACACAAGTATACTTCTCATGAAGAGGGGTGAAGAAGATTAGATGTAGCCTATGAATGATCTCCTCTTCCAAACCCACATATGATCCAAGTACAGAAGTCGTCGATGCCAAACCCACGTATGATTCAAGTATAGTAACCATCACTACCGAACCCACGTAGGATCCACGTAAAGTCGTCATCACTGCCGAACCCACAGAGGATCCAAGTATAGTCGTCATCACTGCCGAACCCATGGAGGATCCAAGTAAAATCGTCCTCTCTATCGAACCCATGTAGGATCTAAGTACAGTCGTCCTCGTCGTGGCAGTCGCAGCATGATCTAGGGTTCCCAAACACAGCATGCTCGATATCAGGAGGATCTGATCCATGAGCCAAGAGGTTCGATACATCAACTGTCACAATGTCAAGATTTGATTCTCCCAAAGTTCCATCTCGTCAATAGGAACACAATGCGACAGATGGCGCATCAATCGCACGCCTGGTCTGGAGATAAAGACTTTTTCGTTCCAGGGGCCCAGTTAGAAATATTCTCGTTTCAAACCCGGCCAATATCCATATTCTCCCAAAACTCACATAGAGTATCTCAAACGAACCGTCTCGTCAAAGGGGTCTCAATGCAACAGACGACGCGTCAATCAGACGCTCGGTCTGTGAGTTATTAGCCATTTAGTCCTGGGGGACCGGTTGGTTTCGTGTATGAACCAATCCGACTGTATCTCAACTATACCCCAAACTCCCATGGGGAATACTCAAAGGATGCTTTTCTCAACATGATTATCAATGTCGTTGATCGTTTGTCAAACGGACATCTGGAGCTCAAGTTATAATCGTTTCCTCTCCGAGGGCTCGGTTGTTTTCAGGTTAGAACCAACTCGGTCGTACCCATACATCTCTGAAACAATGATTGTAATATACGAAAATGACTGTCTTGATCCAAGTAATCCTACGCAACTAATGGTGCATCGATCGAAAGTCCACAACTCCAGTTATGGGCATTTAACTGAAGATGATCCGAAAATAGGGGTCTCGGCCCGATCTGACTCGGCCCAACACCCGCTAGGTCACCCCGAACCGGGTTGACCCGACCCGGGTCCGGTCCAGTTGGGTGTGGCCCGGCCCGGCCGGTACGGTCCGTCCTGACTGGTGAATCCTGGCCATGTGGCCAGCCATGGCTCAGCCAGCCTAGCCGAGCGGATATCGCGGATCGGGGGGGCGCTAATTGATACCGACGGTGCAAAGCGCCGCCCCGATCATCCCAGATCCTGCGGACGCGCAGAATGTACCACTTTGCCGCATCGGCACACCTGTGGTGGGTCTTTTCCAGCGGTGCGCTGGGCACTGCCACCTCCAGGCGGCCGGATGGCTCCGACCGCCGCCTCCCGTTGTCGGCATCGCCACACAGGTGCGGCGCGCCGCCACCACCTTCCGCGGACCACCAGACATGCTCCGGTGGTCCGTTTTTCCCACCATCTTCGCCAAAAACTGTCCAAGAACCTGATCTTCACTGCTAAAACTTTCAAACGCTGTTCTGGTCCCAGTTCATCATCACCGTCAATCCGTAAATCAACAAAAAAACTGCGGAGGGCTGTCGGGCTGTGTTTGTTTGGCCCTTGCCCTCCGCGTTGGGAGTTATCAAAAGGTCGAACAACAATGATGTTCAACGGCTGACTGGGCACAATTTTAATCAATTAAAATTGAAATTAATTCCCAACAATACCCCCACAAATAAATATTCCCATCCTGAAAATAAAAAACATCTTGGGATCGACTTGATAATGAGTTGATCCGCGTTCTTTGTTTTAGAAGGGAACAACCATAGGAATATCATCATTCTCAAATTTAATCCCTACCATGAAAAGAAGTTCATGGTTGTCAAGTGCCGTGTATGACGGCGTCATTTCCGTCATCATCGGTGTGCACCCAAGGAAGTGACGTCTCCTCTTTTGTCAGGAAGAGAATTATAGAAGGTGAGACGTCGTTAGCGAGTTCCCGCATCGGTGTCTCATCCCTTGTAGCAGAGGAAGAAGAGGACGGAGAAACCGGGTTCGCTGAGTCGATGTTATTTGTAAGAGAGTTGGTGTTCTTCAACAAAGGATATGAACCGTTATTCGAAAACCCAAGAGCTATCCCCAATTTCTCCCCAACACCACACTTGCCAACCCCCCCAAATAAAATAAGGCTTATCCTTATTTTATATAATCTTTCCAAGAATTTAAAATATAAAATTCAAACACTTAATTAACCTAATTGAAGAATTTGAATCAATTAATTAATGTGTGTGTTGTCAAGAATTAAATAGGGAGAGAGGGGAGAGGAAGAGTTACTCAATTAAAATCAAGGGGGTTTCAACATTAAACAAAGGAGTTTAATGGGGGGTTTAAGGGGTTTAGGGAATGTGAAAGGTTGGGGATCATGTGGGCCCCACCTCACAATTATCCTCAGATGGGTAGTTAGAAGCTTCCACCCCAACTCTTCCAAATAAGATATAACCAATTTAGTTAAAGAATAGAAATTATTCAACAATTTTTTTTCACTTTTTATTTAATCCTCAAAATTTAACTTCTCCTCCCGTGCAAAAGAAACCACGGTAAAGGTCCTCTTAAGAAATTATCGCCGTTGTGAGTTCATCGGTTCCCTCTGATTTAAATTTCGAGCACCGGTTCAAAAGATAGTAAAATCCACTCATTTTTTTACTGAACGTGCCTGATCTGTACTTTAGAAATTGATTCCGGGCACACCGGCCTCGGAATCAAGTGCCGTCAGAAGCCATAGACTCGTAAAATTCCAAGTTATTTAAGAAAACAAAATTCCAAGAAATTTCCGGGTCATTACAATTTTGATATTAAAATCATATATATATGGATGGTGTATCATATATACGGAATAATTTTCATGTTATATTTATTATTAAATCAATTATACATCGTTATTATACCCATCCAAATAATAATGCATTGAATAAAAACTACACCACGACGTGGAGACGGTAAGTCGTATGTACGCACCTATGTTGACTTTTCATTCAAAGGATGGATAGAATGATGAATATGGTTGTAAAATATTCATAATAATGTCACAGTATATAGTAGATACTAGAGTTATTATTTTATAATGGAAACAACAATGAAAGAATAAGTGGAAGAAGAAATGAACGTGAAATGGGTGATGAAATATTTACCTCTTCTTCGGGTTCTTCTTATTGATTTGATCAAAAGTGATCCATAGGATCAATTTATGACTATAGGAAGGAATCTAGGAATAATGGAGGACAATTTAGAGGATATTGGGGCAGGTATTTGTCGATCCAAATGGTTTTAAAGTGTTATTTTGATATAATGGTGAGTTCCCTTTTATAAGAGGTGTGACAGGCACCTTATGAAATGATTGAAATATTATTTTATAATAAAATCATTTTCAGTTTATAATTGCTCAAATATGATTTATTTCAATGATAAGGTGGGGAGGGGTCAAAAACTACTAAAAAAATACGTTTTAGACAGGTTTTTGGTCACTATATTAACCTCATCTTTTAAAACACTTAGTTAATTAGTTTGACATTTAACTTGTCTCATTATATTTATATATTATATGGTAAATAAACGTACTATAAACTTCCTGGAGAACCTAAAGTGGTTCATTAATGACATATATAATATTATTTAAGACCTTTGTTCTAAACTTTTATTTTGAGAAATAGAATATCAATTAATAATATTATATTTGTATTAAACTCTTTTATGTCAATTTTGAAACTATTTGATATTTTGTTTTTTTAATTCATAAAAGCATTATTAATTCGAAAAAAATTCATTTAATCAACAAAAACATGTTATGTTAACCTATAAAATTAGTGGAATTCATAAAAAGTCTCAAATTACAATTTTTTGGATATTTATAATATCAATTATTTGAATATTTCATTAATAGCGAAATTACAGAATCATCATTGTGTCATAAATAAATTAAATTATTTAATGTTTAAAAATTATAAATAAAATACAATTATGTAGGAAATATTTTTATCTTTCCAATATTTTTTTTTAAAAATGATGACTTATATAACCCCATTTAAAAATTAATTTACTAAAAGATATTTGTTTATGTCATTTTTGACTTTACATTATGTTAATTAAAATAAAGTGTCATTATCATTCCTAAGTGGCTCTAGGGGGTTCCAATATCGACCCAAGGATGGAAATGGTCAGCCATGACACAACCAATAAGGTTATGAAAAGTGTTAATGTAATTTATTATTATTATAATATTCTTTTTTACCTTGAATTACCCAATTTACCTTTAACCGTGGTAAATATGAGTCAATAGTTACTATTCATAAAAACATTCATCATATTGTACCACATTTTACTTAATGAGTATAACAGTGTCTCTCGGATTTGTCAAATTCAACTCACATAAAAGGTAAAAATTTGTTTTGTGCAAATTCTAAAATTCTCCTAAGAGGTTGGTAAAAGGCGGTAAAAAGTTCAATATAATTTTTATATATCTAAAATGATTATAAAATGGCTCCAATGAATTATAGTGAACATATATAGGTATTATGTATCTATTTTTACCTAAAATAAATTTAAATAAAATAAATAAATATTTAAATAAAAAGTCGGTTATGACCAATAACTATGTGTTTTTCACTAATCATCAAAAATTGAAAGTTTTCTGAAAAATACCAAAATTTCATCCTAAGATAGTTTTTATATTCTGAATTAAAAAATTAATTATATTGTACCATATTTGAAATAGATAAGTTTCATATATTAATTTAAAATTTATTACCATTGTCAAAACCATAAATCGTGTTTTTAAGAAATAATAACTAACAAAAGATTGATACTTGTTTATGTTCAATTTCAAAGTGAAATTATTTCCAATTAATAACATTGGATAAAATGGTAAAAATATAATCTATTTATACTTCAAACCATTAAAATTTATAATTTAAAAGTACAAATTTTTTTGATTAAAAAAGTTGTTTTCAGTTAAAATATAGTATTTTTCACTATTGACCCAAATATGAATGTTATCATAAAAACACAAAAAAATTATTGAAACTATATTCATATGTCCCAATTCTAATGAAGAAGTTTATTTTGTCAAACTAAATATATAAAAGTTTCAAATATTGGATTTAATAAGGTTTTTCTATAAAATGGCTGTAAAATTACTTTTTTTTAAAAAAATTCTTATTTTATCTGAAAAAATGAATTTGTTTTTTCTCATTAAGTATAAAAAACTCATAATATGGATTCTAAAATTATAAGGATTATATAAAGGTCAAAATTTTGGTAATAATATTCATATACTATTTTGAATAGCTTGTTTGTAAAGTCGTGGTGCGCTTGAACCTAGTGTTGCGTGTAGTGAAAGTTATTGAATTACAATGAAGAAATAACGTACTATGAAATCATGGTGTGTTACATATAAACTCTTTGATTCTATCACCAAGAATAAAAATTTGGAAATGAAATGATAAGAACACATAATATTTAATAGAGAATACTTCGGTTTAAATGAATTTTAATAAAGAAACTCCTAGTGGAGGTTGGAGGAGAATGCCTTTTTAAAAGAGATCATCCAATTAATCATTTATTCTTCCTAGAGGATTGAAATATATCTACGAGCCTACCCTTCATCCACACCCTCCCAATCCTCGACCAACCCTACCATAGAGTCAAAATCTCATTTAAATATATTTTCGGAGGGCTAGGGTTTCAAATGCCAAAAAGGGTAAAAGTATATTTTTGTCTCCCAAAATTAATTCATATTGGCCATTATTTATTACCACCATACCATGAAAAAAAAATTTCAGTCTAGTTGAATGATATTCTCAAAATTTAGTCCTTTATCAAATCACAACCATTCAGTCTCATTCAATCCTTAATTCAAATGTTACGTCAATTTTAAAGAGGTGGTGTCACGTCTTCTGAATTCTGTATATCCTGTCATTAATTCACAATTTTTTCTCAACAGATTTGTGATCCAGCTACCATGGTCGGAATATAAAATTTACACACTTTAATACTATAATTCTAAATTATTCAAAATTAAAAAGTTATCACAAAAATACTGGGATGATATTAAAATGGTAAAAAATTAATTTCCAAACTATTTATATATTCATGTCCAAAACACATTTATGCCCTTAAATATTCAATATAAGATTAATGTGGTGAAATATTATTGATTCATATCAACAAAATATTCAACAGAAACATGTATTGTACACTCCCCCACACTTACCTTACTACACTCTTCAAAAAAAACTCATGTCATGTAATCTTGAAAATATTTCATGATAAAATTTATCATTCAAAGATAGAAATATGCACATAGAAAAATTCACCAAAAATAATTCAATCTCATCAAATCTAGAATTTATTTTCTCAATAATTGTTCTAAAATAATATCCAATGAAATAAATAATTATAATCATGTGAAATCATCATATGACTTAATCATTCCCCAAATTCCCCACATGTGTGTGGAAATAAATTGAAGCATGCACCTCCACCATTTTTTAGTATATTCAGGTCAAGAAAAACTTATCTTCGTACATGATTTTATTCCACTAAAAATTTTCAACATCCTTTGTAGTCCAATTATAAAACATGATAATTTATGAATACCTAGAAGTCAAAACATTAGGTCTTGACCAAAATATTCCCCTATGTTGTAAATTTTTTTCACTCCCCACTTTATTGATTTTTTTTAATTTTTATTGATTTTTAGGGAATAAAATAGTTTAATATTATGTACCATTCAATTGGTCAATCTGATACAGTAATAGAAATAATATAAATAGAAACAAAAATATGTAAGTACCATGTTATTAGATGAAAACGATTACTTACATAACAATATCGTCAATTGGGTACGAAAAACTCAAATTACATTATTGTGTGTGATGTTAACGGGGAAATTAAATGAAAATTCTTTCAAAAAAATGTACCATAATGAATGACATCAAATATCTAAAAGGATTCCAAAAGGTCAAATCAAACATATAATTGAACAACATCCATTTTCATAAAAAATGACAATCAATGGTGAAAAGCATCCCACACTCAACATGCTTCACGCGAGGGCTGAAAAATAGAACTTGTAATATCATTTATCCGATGGATTTTTTGGTGATATAGAATGATTTTTTTTATCTTTTTATTGATTAAAAAAATTTTGAGGAAATAAATTCATAATTACATAGAAAACAAATCTTAAAGAGTTTATCCAAAATTATATCCCCTCCCCTAAAAGAAGAAGGTTAAATTGTCCTCAGTGTGACTTAATGAATTGTTAAAATTCAAAGGAATTTTAGAATTAAAATTAAAACAAGTAATATAAAAGTGAAACGGTAGGGGAATCCTTGATGTTTTCAAATGATGATGGTCTCAGGCAGGGTGATGATATCAATTTCATGAGATGGGAATCCCTCAAGGTATTGATTCAACCAATGCCCATTAACTATAATGTTCCGTCATGTTTCCTCTTGAGTAATCTCCATATCCCCATAAAAACATTAGATAACACATAAGGTTACAACCATCTATAAAAATACTTAACATGCATCAACATCAGTCATGAATTGTATAGAAGCACTTTATCACTAACTAGAAACTCCTTTTTTTGATAAATTTATCTTGATATTATTTTGATATTACTTTTTAGAGAACTGAGTTCTCATATAAGGACAATAGAATCTCCTCAATCAATTGAATTTGAATCAATAATTGATATCTAGCTCGGGCTAAATCAATGTTTCATCTTTTTACATCCCAATGCTAACACTTATCGACTTCCACAGGGAGATGATAATCTTTCCCAATAACAGTATGAAATGGGGAAATACCAATGGGAGTCTTATATGCCACCATATAAGCCCATAAAAAATCATGTAAGATACTTCATGAGAATTATGTGATTGGAAATCATCATTATCCTAATGTGGTTGACTTGAAAATTCTTATAGATCCTGAGGAGAAGATGTATGTTTAGCACCAAAACTTACATCTGGGGGTCATGAGATCCAAGGAAAGGGATATAGTTCATAATAACTTTTCGTTGTTGTCTAAGATGATGAGATTGTTTCATCAACATCATTATCTTATGTTAATAGATGAATTTGGCACAAAGTTGTTGAATTTTGGATTTAATTGGTATAGAAAGTATTCATGAAACAAGCGACACCCACTGATAGCTGGGTAAAGCTTCCTACCTATAAATTTTTTTGACATGAAATGTATTGATGGGATATTAAAGGGGATGATGGGATACATGGTGAGAAATATTGGAAGGAATTTGAGATGATGTTTCTGAGGAATTTTTATCCCATTATGTTGGGTAATTGAAATGATCATGAGATCATGAATATGACGCAAGAGGCCATGTCATCATTGGACTATGTTTTACAATTTACTAATCTACAATGTTTTTTCCCAAAATTTGGATCTAATGTGATTTATTGGGAATGGAATTTCTCGGTCAGCCTCCTCTGTGAGATTAAGTAATAGTTGTGTATTTTTATTTTAATTAGATTTGAGGATGTGATGCAGTATGAAATCGTCCCGGAAGGGAAATTGAGAGAGGCCATGAATACTGTCCATGCAATTTCAATAGGCCGATATGAGAGCTATTAATTGATTTGAATAAAGTACCACTATTACATATTCCTCAAATAAATTAGTGGGTACAGTTGTCTAATAAGTCTAAATCACTCTCTGGACCATGTTCGGTTCTAGTGTTATCAATATGTAATTTTTTCCCACATTTTACAATAGTTTTCTTACTCTGTAGTTGATTTTCATATATGTGGTGACTAGGACATCATCAGTGGTTCTGTGAAAACCTCCAATTGAATACCACTAGAATGGAAATAAGATAAGCACATGATTGAGGAAGGGGCTCAGATACCTCTTAAAAGGAAGGTAACTGGAGTTCCACTAGCCCTTCTGGTTGTGTAAGGGGACATTGTAAATCAATGCATGAGCAACCAAACTAGGTGAAAGAAAATGAATAGGGTGGTAAAATTGAATCCCATGATGGAGGGACTTGATAGCAGCATGAATTTAATACTACTAAAACTGTTGTGGGTGAAGGACCATCTACTGTTAGAGTTAGAATTCTTATTTCCAATATTGTATCATATGTTTTTCATAATAAAGAGGCATCAAATTATATTGTATCTACCCTTTTTCAAAATGGTTTATTCTTGGATGTGGAAATATTAGAGAGTTATTTAACCATGAAAACACCATTGGAAGTGTGGTCAGAAAATATCAGACCATGCAAGTCATGTTCTCTAGAGTATAGTTGATAAAATATCATTTTGGAACTCGTCATTATAGAAATGGAAGGCTTCAAATTTATTCTTGTTATTTATTGGTTATTTCCACAAAAGTCTCAAATTATCTATTATAAAAGGAGTGTTTCATTTCTATCCCTTTCTAGTGGATGTTATATTATCCAAGGGGAGTTGTATATTCATGCTGGTCTTATGGGACCAATTTAGTGTATATTAGACTATATCATGGCTTAGATAGTTTTTATTGCCCTAGATAATGATTGAATACAACAATATTATTTTCCTATAGTGGTGTACTATTATTAATTATTCAATATTGATGAGTTTTACGGATTACATCCAGATTCTCATATCATGTTTATAATCGACATGGTTTTTGGAGTAGAACCAGTTTTTATCCCACCATTTATAATGAAACTAGGAGAAATTCATTAGTTGAAAGTTTAATTAGATGATATAGAATATAATGTATTTATTCATTCGAGTACATCTCCATGGTGTTCTCCAATTGTCTTATCCAATAATGATGAAGGTCCAATGCGCTTATTTATAGAATACTAGAGGTTGAAAAAGAGGACATTCAATAACTTGTATACTCATTCATTCATTGAGGATATTTTTCATTAGATGAAATGTTCGATGATCTTTTCCATGATTTATTTTTTATCATGTTACCACTAGTTGATCGTGAGACCCTCAAGATTACACCATGCTAATTTTAGAAGTTTTATTGCTTTTTTGAATTCATATTGATGTGGTTGGGGTTGAATAACATAGTGGTGGTATTAATTCCCTCAATTAATTGGATATTTAATCCTTTTATATACCATTTTGAGTTTGTTTTTTTTCAACAATAGTTATTTTACACTCAGGCATCAACCAATCATTCAAAACATATTGATATATTCATGAGTATATTAATAGATAATCACCATTATAATAAGTTAACAACAAATTGTTTCTTCATTAATAATTTGGACTTATTGGTCCCTGTAATCAAGAAGGTAGGAGATTTAGTTGACCTATATAATGTCGTAGATATGTTATCTTTGGAAAATCCAAATATCTTCTATGATATTCAGAGATTTATGGGGTTAACAAGATATTTTCATTACAGTATCCCATATTTATCTTCTTTAGAAACACCAGTTTCATGGAATACATAGAAATGGGTTATGTTTTTTTGTATGATTCTTGAAAAAGGGATTTTTAGGAGCTAAAAGGAAGGTTGATCGTAACACTAATCTTCACATTACTTATGTTGAGTATAGAATATAAAATATAATTTAACACTTCTATAGGTGGAATCTTAGAGTTTCTATTATAGGAGGATTTAGTGGTTTCTTATGAACCCAAGTAAAAGAGACAAAATGAGTGGAATTACAATACTCTTGATGGGGTGTTAGAGTATTGGTATATTCCCTAGAATATTAAAATCACTATCTCATGGGTGGTATTTTTGTGGTATACACAGACTATAAAATCCAAAGGTACTTATTTTTTCAACAAGACGTGGTATTTTAGAATATGAGGTGGGTCAAGTATCTTGAGTATTTTGAAATTGAATTGGGTTATATACTAGGAAATAGAACGTCATTTCCAACACTCTAAGACAAAGGAGAAAGACATCAATATTATGATAGTGTTTTTACTAGTGGTATATAATGGACCTCTTTTTATACATGAATCTAGTTGTTTTTTGAGTATAAATGACGATTATATATGACATGGACAGCTGTTATATCCATTATTTTGGTCGAGATTAATACTGTGTAGCTGTCTGATCCAGATAGATCATATATGGCGAACAAATTTTATAGTGTAGTGAAACAATTAAGATGGAATCCATTTTTGTAAATTCTAATATTTCTTTCATGGAATATTATGGTTACCTATGGAATTATGTGATGAGATGATGAGGGACTATCATGCTTCTAGATGGGTGATGCATCCTTAATTAACAATGATGTATCATGATCTCTATATATAGTTCTAGTGGTCAAGAATGAATAATGAGATCGATGGAATGATTGATTGATGCTTCACATGTAAATATGTGAAAGATGAAAATCAGCAGCTATTAGAGATATTGTTTCCTTTTACCATTCATATGTGGAAATGGGATGATATCACATTCTATTTTTTGATAGTATTCCCTTGGAAAACCTATAATAATGATGTAGTATGTGTTTTTCATGATCGAATTGAAAAGGTATTACACTTCTTACCTTTCAGGGAATCCTTTATGTTTGATATTGGATGTATTTATGTGGGTTATGTAGTTCGGTAGCATGGTGTTCCAAGAAGGAACGTTTTAAATAGATATCCACATTTCACTTCAAATTTCATTCAGGGTCTTTAGATGGCAATGGGATTGCATGTTCATTTGAGAACAACCTATTACCCACAAAACTGATCGTCTATCTATGTGTACTATTCATGATAAAGAGGATATGATATAAGGTTGTGGTTTGGATTTTATTCTTAAATGGGAGAAACATATGGACCTTTTGGAGTTATCAATATAATAATAGACTCCAAACATTTCTCGAAATGGATCCTTTTGAGGAATTTTATGGTAAGATTTTATATTTGACTCTTTGTTAGTTGGTGGTAGGTGAGCCAGCACTTTTTGGGACTAGTATCATTCCTAAGGCAACTTAGCATGTTCATTTGATCATACAGTGTTTTTTGACCATACATATATTGAGAAAAAACACATGATAACCATCCATTGTATCCTATGAAAATCTAGGATGGTCATCTTGTATTCCTTCAAGTGTATCCTAAGTTGGGAAAATATCATATTTTGAAATATGGAAAGTTATCACATTGGATTGTGGGTTGATTGAAATACTGGAATAGATTGGTCATGTGGAATAATTTATAGACCTTGAACAACAATATAGTTCCATGCATGTCAGGTAACATATTTCAAAAATATAGATATATAAAAAATACACATCAAATGTGATAGATATTGATGGCCTAATGCTTTGTGTTGACGTGCCCTTTCAAGATCATCTGATATGGGATCTCTATTAGTAGTGAGAACTATCTACCTGGAAGGACTATACCATTTCATTAAGAGTAGTGGCAACATGGGTTAGCTAAGGAGGAGTCATGGTAATGGGATTTTGATATGAATAAATCTTGGATATATATGTTCATTGAGACCTCAGAATGAAACTTGGTGAATTCTAGGTAATATCTGATATATGGTGGTGAGGTTGTAAGATAATATCCTTTTTTAGGTACATCCCTCATTCAGTGTTAATTATTGACTTCGTGGTTATGCGTTGTTTTAAGTTGATGGTCCATTGTTGGGGAAAATGACATAATGTTTAGGGATGCATGTTTTTTGTAATTAATCATGTTCATTAATAAATAGGTTACATGTTTCACAGTTTAATAGTATGTTAAGACACATTAAAGGGGGTTGGGTTATTTAAATGGAAAATGGACGGACAACCCAACTATATAACATTTATACAATATTTAAATGCATTACTCATCATGAAAATTTCATGTGTTTTTATTAAAAAATCACTTGAGGTGATGGGTTTTCTGGTATATCACCTTAAAATGATTTTCATGGCATATAAATTCATTACATGACATGTAATTCCCTGAACTTATATATAAATTTATGATGTGAAGCTGATTATCATTCTAAATAACTATTTATTTTCTTCTCTTGACCTTTGGAATTCCTCTAAGTGATTTGGGAGGTCCAACTTCCCTTCTGAACGTCCAGTTTCTATGAGAAATTCAGCTTAAGCCTTTTGATTATGTTGTTCCCTTAAACCACATCATTTTCATACCATTATAGTGTAATACATTAACCAAGTACATTATTGTTTTCTATCATGACCTGTTATTATATAAAAATATTCTTATGATCATCTCCACCTTCTTCCTCAAGAGTGTTTTCCATTCAAAGCATAATGTTCTTTATCATTCAATTGTATGTGTTCTTAATATTAACCCTATAGTTTGATAACATCCATGTTTGTAAAATATTGTGATTTATCCAAAAAAATCAGTATAAATGATTAAATAATGAATTGGATTATTCCTTTGTGTCATTTTATTTCAATTATCCTCTATCCTTACTTATGGATGCCCAATGGGAATGTAGACCATTAAGATAATTTAATTGGATAATAGGTTAAATTGTGTTTTTCAGAACATGATACATTAGATTATTGTTTGATATAGAATCCATATATTGTGGAATATTTCTTATTGATATAATTTTAAATCAATTGACATTTAACATTAAAGATGTATATGGAATATAAATGGTAATTCACATAATTACCCAATGACACATAGGACATGATATTGTTATATACATGTCTTATGAGATGAAATTTATTCCCATATGAAGTGATTATATATTTCTCTTGTCTCTATTACATAAACACATATATGATGTAATGATGATATTGAGCAGGCTTGACCCAGTACCATGCTCTAATGCTAAGAAACAGCTACATCTACCCAGCCCCTTACTGTAACGGTTATAGGCCTTTGATGAGGATACTTTAATGTTTATTTGGATTTAAAATAAATTGTTGTAAATAAAACATGGTTATATTGTTAATAAAGGCATGGTCATATATCATCCTTAGATATATTATATAATGGAATTGATTCATGATTTTCTACAATTGTTATATGGTTATGGTTGTCATGGTTTTATGACACACTTAGTTATAATCTCTCATGGATCTGAAGCAAGTTATTATTTTAATTAATTAACAGTAAAATTAATTAATACTATTTTTATCACATTACTAAATATACATTATAATAGACTGATTAGTTTAAAAAATTTGGGGTCTACCTACATATTTATAATCACACCCTATTTCTATTATTGTTTGTTACCTGACCATATTTTACGGATATGAGTTTTTATCAGGGAAAGGGACCATATTGTTGATTAAATTAATTACGGATAGTTTGGAGATATGATGCTGGAATGGTGTGGGGTTTTGGACTAGAAAATGTTTTTTCATTTTTTGAGACTGCATGTATTTTACATGTATTTCTTCCATCTTGATAATTAATTACATTTTATAACGTCATTACATTATACATTTATTATTTATTGGATTATTGATTTCGTTGGTATCTTTTTCATACTGTATGACTATATTTTGATTTATTCCATTTTTCTTATTTCTTTTATAATTTTAATAATATTCATTCCATTGGGTATAGTGTCCCCACAGTTCACTTCACCCCCCCACTATCAGTTGAAAGCCTCTTTCTTATGGGGGAGGCAAACCAGAGGTCTCAAAACCAACACTTTTTTCCCAATTGAGATAGTTCTAGATTATGGGTCATTCCACTAGGGATTATAGAACGACATGTGCTAATTTGGTAAGTGATTTTGGTAGGTCATTTCATAACCAATTAGGGTTTATGTTTTTAAGAAGATATAAGAGGTAATGTACTTTTATAAGAGGGGGAGAGGACAGACATGATATTTCTGAAAATAAATAAGTGATCCCATGTTTTTCATATAAATAAATTGTCCAAATTTTTCCATTACATAACATTATAGGTGAATTGGTGTTAATATGTCTGTTAAAAAGTTCTTAGACATGATTATAGGTCATTGAAACCCTTAAATTTATAGATTAACCCCTGGTAGAGTCACTTTTACCTTAACTATGATAATTAATCATTACTGGTTTCACTATTAATTTTGGTCAAAGAATAATATTGCATTATCTAATAATATAATTTTTTTATTCCCAATATGAAATCAATTTCATCAATATCCATTCACATTAGTGGAATATTTTATTTTAAAATAAATCCCATAGATGCGACGGAATACTGGTTTTTAAAGATAATTATTCAAATGTTCACATTGTTTATCCATATAAAATAGGTATGAAATTGATTACAATAACCTAAATTGTATTAATAGAGGTGTCATTGAAATAATTTATTTTCAAAAATAAATTAAAATACTTTTTTATATATGAACAAATAAATCAAAATTCGGATCAAAATTAATATTCGATAAGTTTTCATTATTCATAAAAAATATGGATCATTTGATAAAAATCCCAAAAATCACTCTAAGATATTTTTTATATTATATTAAAAATTATTATTCATATTATACAAAATTAATAAATTTTAGGTGGTTTTTTAGAAAAAAAATACTTGTTCCATAAACGGTAAAAAACTACTTTTAAGTAATAAAAATCTTTTGTATAAAATTGCTTTTATTCCAGTTTCATTCCTAGAAAATATATATCATTAAAATTAATAATTTTATTCAATATGTATTATATAAATATTATGAAAATAATTAAAAATGTAATTTGGTAAATATACTAATATAAAACACACTTCTGCAAATAATAATATTTTTCAAGAGAAATATTTCATGTTATTTTCATATGGGTTTCCTTTAATTTAAATTTAATTTCTCAGAATGGAATTATGTATATATACATTTTTAAACCATATGAATATTATTTATTTAATACTATTCATAAATACCATTCAAATGGCTATGCGAAAAATCTTATGTTAAATAAAATTATTATTATAATATGTCACGTTTTATTTAAACTCATTGTTGAGGGTAATGAATGATAAGCTCGATGGTGCATGTAACACCAGAAAAATTTAGTGTTGTTTATAAATAAAGACAGCCATGGTGTTCCCTGTAAATAAAATATAAAAAATATTAAATTATATTGAAAAAAATATCTCATAAAATATCATGGTGTAAAATTAGACCATCCTTATAATGAATTTATCCATCAAAATTCAACTCAATCATCAATGATTTATGTGTTACAATTTGAAAAATAGATACCAACCTCAAAAAATTAAATTAATAAAAATTCGATTAAAAAGGTAATGTTTGAAACATAATGGTTACCGAAGGTGACTCATTACTAGGTTTCCACACAGTTGGTCATAAGTGGGATGTGAAGATTTTAACAAGGAATAAAATAATAAATAATTATAAAGAGTGATAATGATCCCTAATCAAAATAGAGTGGGTGATCTTGAGAATGATAGTGACCAGAAAACCTGAAAAAGGAGTAACATGAAAAAGATCCTTGATGTGATAAAAAATTGTAACAACAAGACAACATTTTTTTTAAGAACCCATCCCTAATGATGGATAATTTTTAGAAGAATACATAATTTTTTATTTCATTTTTTTATGATAAATATATCATCTATAAATTACCCTTGTATCATTTTTTACATCAAACATTAGTTTAAGAAATAATATTGAATTTTCTATTCCTGATGATAAAAATGGATTATACAATAATCAAATATAATGATAATTAATTACCTATATATTCATTTATCATAAAAAAATGGTTTTTGATTTTTTTCCAGTAAGGATAAATGTACATATAATGATGTAATACGTTAATATATTATCCCCATCAAAAATAAATATAAACCAATCCATAAATGGTTAAACATATAACCCTTCTAAATAGTTAAACATGAAAAAATTATAAATAATTCACCAAATATCTATAATGATCATGTCATTAATTACCATAAACAATAAAGTGGATATTAATAATCACATACCATACATGTGAATACCTTCAACACATATTCACTTGAAACATAGTAAGGACTTATTTTTACATTAAACCGTATTGAAATCGTGCATACATCCTTATTCCCTAAATAAAACAATGAGGATTGGATTTATTCCTTACTAAAAAACTTTTTATAAATAAATAATTGATATCATAATCAATAATGTAAATAAATTATTAATCAGTTCCATGCTAATTAGTACTATCCAATGTAGTTATTTAGATCTATAATATCATTATCCATACAACATTACCTCCACATCCCGAATATATTTAGTGTTATCTTCCCCTAAACAAAATATCACCTTTAAATTAAATCACATTTCATGTCTATTAGTACCATATAACATAGTCATTAATTTTTTTAATGAAACACCTCTACAAATAATCCTTATATATATTCATATAATGTAATTATTTAAATCCAATACATAATCAATTTTATTATATGTCTCTATACTCAAGAAATTATCTTAGATACAAATCCATATTCCCTAACACATCATTCATTTCATATTTCATTTATAGTCTCATTGTCATGAGTAGTGTAACCATTACTCATACCACCTTTATAATTATATTCTTGATATTCTCCTTATGGAAACAATTTTCATAATTCCCATATATTATAGATTTATATGATACATCCAATAATAAAAACCTACTTACACTAATATTTATATCCATTGTGTCAACTTATGGTATCATCTTCCATCCTAAATTTCATACACTATTCCCTTATTTCCCACATATAAACCATCATCTCGTGTAATATAGACATTATCTAGAGTTATTATTCTCACATTCTAGATATATAGAAAATAGGATATTAATTCCTCTACAGTCTCCAGTACGTAAACTCTATGAGAAATGTATACATTTCGTATTAGATATGTCCCAGAGATGTTTAAGGTTCACATTGACAATCATATTCCTTGAAATATAATTAGGAAATATATAAAAATCCTTACATCCTATCATCAACCCATTTGGTTTCTCATAAAATAAAATATCCATCACATTCAATTGTTGCCTTGTTCTATATTTTTCTCACAATTGAATAATAATGGAATAATATTATGAGAAATGTTAATAATAATAAAAAATCACATTATCTAATAAATAATTTTGGAGGTCTAAATTAGTACATCATATTTTTAATCTAGGTAACATATATTTTTACTAGTTCAATCAAATCCATAATCTATTTTGATATTGTGTAATGGTTTATAATTTTTTTGGACATTACAAATCATATGAATAATGTGGGGAAAATAGGTGTGTAGCAAGGATCAATATCATTCATTAATTCCTAATAGATTATAGATCAATATAGTGTTTTCAGTGTTGTAACCCTTAGGTACTTGTTTAGAAGATCCACATCCACATGTTGTATCTATATAGGGATGTACTTTCATAAAAAACATGTGCTTTATCCTTTACCAAAATTCCAAGACATTATCCTCAACATTCACACTTCCATATAATTATCCTTAGAGATCACCCAATACATATCCTTATAAATATATTTATGGATCTCAATAATGTTATATCATATAGGTTTTAAAAGGATAGATAATCCATTCCATTGATACCAATTAGTGTGACCTAAGATTTTAATTCATGGATATTACATCTTTTAGATGAATATTTATTAAATTACACAAATACACGCCTATAGACCAATATATTCGGGTTTCTTGAAAATCATGAAACAAAATCTTCTTAACTAATGAATGATATAGAATGGATCATATATGAATAATACAATTATGTATTGTTCATATATATACCCAACATAAACCAGTCTACATATTCTGGATGAATGGAACCATAATAAAGGGTGATCTCAGATTCCCATAAATGGAAATCAAGAGAGATACATGTGAATAACAAAAACATAAGGATATGCGAACATTATCATAAAACTTGGAAACAATACCATGAATATCAAAGATCACAATCTTGAGTAATGGAATAAATATTGGTATTTAATATGATATAAATCATATGGAACCAAAATAATATGATACATGGGAACATCACATGTGCCTAAAAAATGAATGTGTGGATTACAAATAATTTTATTACATTGTGGACATGTATAAATATAAATAGTTTCACACATTAAATTAAGGACATGAAATCATAAATGTGTTTATGGATTACAAATAATTTTATGACATTTTGGACATGTATGAATACAAATAGTTTCACTCATTAAATTAAGGACAAGAAATAAATCTTTTGAGTAAACATATGGACATCCCATATGGTCCAGGTGTAACGTTAGGGAAATGAAAACAATTACATGAAATTCATTTAGGACATGTAATAAGGTTCACACATAAAATATTGAATATGTAATTAGGTTCATGAATAACATTATAGACATAAAATACAAGTCCATGCATAACATCATAGTAGTTAAAGTTCACCCCAAGGTAGTCACAGTAGAAAAAAACATATTGAACAAGGTTCACTCTCCATTAATGTTATATTTATCACATGCGATATAATTCATTACACAATGAATTAGAAACTGTTATATGTCCCAACCTCTACAAAATTAATAATTTAACTATTTTTTCTAAATGGTCATAAAAATTTGGTAATATATTATCCCCTGAATTGAAAAGTAATTCATAAAAATTTAATCATATCATAATATTTTTTAAAGACTTGGGGTTTATAATTATATCATCATTTTTTTGTAGCGCAACGCATGAAAATAATTGCCTTTCAGAAGATTTTTATCATTGTATAACCCATTTAATAGAAATGGTTTTTACCAACATCATGTCATCATAAACAAAAGTCATACATATTAAGAATAATAATAGTGTCTATGGTTCATATCACTAGTAAATATTAAATTATATCAAATCATTTCATTTTAGATGGGGATAAATTTTGAAATATCATGTAGATATTTTCTTTGCTATTACTACCAATCCTTCAAAATAAATTTTTAATGAATAAAGAATTTTCAAAATCCATTTCATTAAAAATATCCATGAAAAGATATAAACGAATCACTAAAAATAACAAAAATAGTTTATTGAATAAAATATACTTACCACATTGAGAATCTATTTTTAAATCATAAAACATTTTGAAAACTATTTTATTTTAAAATAACCATGAACCATTAAAAAAATTTATAATAATTTATATAATTTATTTATGGAAAATATTCCTTCCTCTTTGAAATAAATTTTCATAAAATTTTTATTTGAAAAAGACCATGAAAAAATATAACGAAATATTAGATGAACTGATTGGTCATGATTTCAGAAGATTCCTTCATGCCATTCATGTTAAAAATATTTTTCCTTCAACATTTCCAGTCAATGCTAAATGTGTATTATTTAAAAAATAACATGAACATTTCTGAAAATTTATTTCTCAAAAAGAAAAAAATGTGTAAACATTTAAATTATAAATAGTATGATATTATTAATAGGTTATTTAAATCATTTTAAAAAAAAGTTTTTGGATGTAGTAAAATTTCAAAATAAAGATAAAAATAATGTTGGATTTTCATATAGGCAGTTTCATAATTATCTTAAATAAAAATGAGTGGAAAAATAAAACAATTACTATAATATAGAGTGAATAACCATGGGAAAATAAAATTCATGATTATTAATGAGGGTCAGATAAGGATATTTCAACATTGAAAACATAATCATAAAAAATCATTATAATTGAAT
The DNA here is from genome assembly GCA_963277665.1 of Viscum album. NCBI lineage: Eukaryota > Viridiplantae > Streptophyta > Magnoliopsida > Santalales > Viscaceae > Viscum > Viscum album. The sequence continues at coordinate 1,149,755,576 of OY728120.1, forward strand.
TGATTTTTACATAAATTCTATACAAATTTGGTAACATTCAATCATAATCACCCAAAAAGAACAAAAAATGGTAGTGAATATATAATTAGGATAAATAAATTCTTCATTTTACAAGACATAGGGGATTTATATAATCCTCGTGAAAGAATTTAGGTCCATATCATTGAAATTCATGTAAAATATGGAAATTCCAGAAAAAAATGAATTACCGATTTGTTATCCTTTGAACTAAAAAGTAGATGAATGATAGATAATAAAATATATTTGTAAATAAACAATATTTCAGTATAAGAATCATATAAATAATTCATGTGTGGTATGTATTCCACATAATTGAAATTGGTGGTGTAAAAAGGTATGTGCATCCGAAAAATAAAAACTGAGATAAATCCCATTTAACAATTTTGTAAATATTGAACTATTAACACAAAGAAAAATATTTCGTAAAAATTTTTTGTCAATACACATAAAATTAAGGATATTTATCTTAAAAATAGTTCATGGTAATTATATAAACCACATAAGGGGAATATGTGGTGAATATGGTGTGTGTATTATCGAAGGGAAAATTGAGATGATAATTTCTTACCTTATGTGTAACACCCCAGGAAAATAAAGAATATGACATTTTTATATTTATCCATATTTGTGAATAAAATAGTAATATTACTTTAAAGTGAACTCTATGCTCTATGGTGTACCCAATACACAACAACGAGTTCCTTTGAAATCTTACGTTGCACTCTAATAATAAAATAATTTTATTTTAAATGGTAGTTAACACCTAGCCGTTGTAATGATGGGAATGAACAGAACTAACTACAAAATTATTATATATGTTTGTAAAATATTTTTATTTTTTACAATAAATGTTAGTGGATTAAAAATGCGAATGAATCCATTTTTAAGAGTAAACATTCTAATATTCCTTAAGAAGTCGATTAACTGCATTTTGAGGGAGAACCTCTTTTAATTCCACTTTTTGAAAATTTTATGTGTTATATTTGAAAAAATAAAATTCTACTTTATAATCGGGACATCAAAATTTACTTGGTGTAAATTTGTGGTATTTTTCCGATAAAGTTCATTTTTTAATGAATAGTGAAAAATGTCGTATTTTAATTCAAAACCACTTTTTAATCTAATTTAATTATATGATTAGATTATCTTATTAATTGGTTTTAAAGTTAAATTAGAATATATTTTTACCATTTAATCCTATAATGGTCATTGGAATTAATTTCACTTTGATATTGGACTTAGACTAGTGTCAATATTTTAATAGATATTGTTTCTTAAAAACATGCTATTTGTTTTGACAACGAGAATTAATTATTAAATTAATTAATGTAACTTATATGTTTTGAATTTTGTAAAATAGACATCATTTATGAATTCGGAAAATAAAATATAGCTTAGGGTGAATTTTTGGTATTTTTCTGAAAAACACCAATTTTTGATGAATAGTGAAACTACTAAGTGGTAGTTAAAAAACAGATTTTTCATTGAAATGAAACTTTACCACATCTGTGATTTGATTTTCAAAAATCCGATATATATGGTTGTCATTAGGAGGTAAATTTTGGTTCAATGAGATTAAAATAATTTTTGGTTGAATAGTAACTTTTAATTTTAATGGCGATTAGAGGTAATTAGTGTAGTTTAAGGTAAAAAAACTGTTTTAATAATATGAAATGACCATGAAACATGTCCTACCATTATTGGATGAGTCATTGCCGACCAATACAATCCATGGGCCAACTTGGGGACCCCATGGGGCCACTTTGGTAGTAAAATGACATTAATACCTTTTTATTTAAAGTTAAATTTAAAATGTCACCAACATGTGTTATTTTACTAAATCAATTTTTACATGGGGTTATAAAAGTCAAATTTTTTATTATAAATATTCATTAGAAATATAAAAATATTTCCTACATCATTCTATTTTTTAAAAAAAAAATAGACACTAAATAAATTAAATTATTTATGACACCATGATGATGCAGTGATTACCTCATTATTTAACGATTTTAAAAAAATTAAACGATAATGTAAAATGTAAGACCTAAACATGTCACAAACCTATTATATGGGATGATTTCAAAACATGATCACCTTATCCTCGAAATATATCCTTTTTGGACCTATAAAATCTGAAAACCATTATATAATAAAGTAATATTTTATAACATTCCAAGAGTGCCCCTCCTCTCCTCTTATAAAAGGCCCCCACCTCTACCACCTTACACACACCTCTCAAGACTTTGGATCGTCCAAAACCTGCCCATTTAATCTCTCCACATCCCTATATTAATCATTTAAGCCTAACATTTGGATGAATTCTCTTGAAGAAACCCTTTTTTTTCAAACCAAGAGGAGTTACCAGATTTAAAGGTAATGTCTTCCCTTGTGTTCTTTTGTTTTATTTTGCTTCTCCAAACCACTAAACTATTTTTATTCATTTTTTGTAACAACACCAGTATCTTACATATACTAGGATGTTGTTATAAGAATTATTCGAGCTACACTTACAAACACCTACATCTAATGGTTAAAGAGCATACTGTTTCCATGGATGGCGAATTTCTGCCTCACGAAACGATGATTGTTCAATACTCTTCTAACACCTTCAAGGGTGGACATTAAGATGTCAATATATTTATATATGATATATAATATGTTTATGTGTTCCATAAGCTTCTGTATTTTGCATTTATGGGATACCTTTATGGTTTCCATTATGGGTAAACACGATATCTTCAATTTAGGAAGTGCGGACTACCGCCCCCTCAAAGTGATTTGATTCGTTAATGACATATGTGAGACGTATAGAGGATGTAATTAATGGTATCACATATTATATCCTACTTCAATTATAATATAACTTTATATAATTATTATTTCATTCCATTCAATACAAAAAAAAAGAAATGAAAGTAGCGTTCATGCGTACGTACGGCTTACCGTCTCCATGAACGGTACATTTCATTTCTTATCTCCAAATGTTATGTACTATTATTAGTACATATATATAATGGATATATATGTAATATATTACATCTAAATGATTGATATCACTCTGGAATTATAATTTATATATATATATATATATATATCTCATTTTTTTTAATTCCATTAATATGACAAAAAATGAAAGTAGCATTCATGCGTACATACGGCCTACCGTCTCCATGAACGGTGCTTTTAATTTTTTATCTCCAAATGTTATGGAATAGTATAAAATGAATATATACTAGATATATATGATATTTAAAACATCAGTACTATTATGGATATGATGTACCTATTACTACATAGAAAATTATTTTCCAACAAGTTCAATTTTTACTCATGTACCGAACATCAACAAAAACATCTGACATGAACTCACTTTATTAACCAATTATTATAACATTATAATATGTGATATGAAATTAATAATAATATTTAAAGTAGGTCCTTAAGAAATTATAAATTGACCAAATTTTATTATTCAAGAGATTAAAGAACGATCGAGTCATGTTGGACACGAGGTAAGGGATCCTACTCCTCTCTTTCTTTTTAAGTACACTCTTTTATGTCATTAATTTAAGATCATCATTCTTATGATTGGGATTTTCTGTTATATTACTCTTACATTACTTTTTATGTTCATATGATGAGAGACCCTATTTTCTCTCATCAATCCATTTTGGAAGTTTTGGGTGGCACCGTTAGGCTGCCGAATTTTCGTAAGAGATCCAACCTACCTCTTTCATTTTAAGTACTCTCCATTATGTCACTTCTTCTAATCTCCACTTTGTTATGTTGGGGGATGTCCTTTTATATTCCTCTTGGTGAAACTTTTATTTTAATATGATTAAAGAACCTATTTTATATCATCAATCCATTTTTGGATGTTTTAAGTGGCGTCATTAGGCTGCCGAGTTTTTGTAAGGAATTTTTCATCTCACTTTTATTCCCGTGAGATTTATGCTACATTTTCCACCAGCTACTTTGAGTGGTGTATGTACTGCCAATTATTATACTCTTTTTTTAATATAATTTTATTTATGGGTATTTAAATGTTCATTTTACAACCCTTCTTCAATGGGGTGTACGTTTCGAAAGTTACCCAAGTCGGTAAGGGAACCTTTCACCCTCCTCTTTTTAAAAGACTTCTTTTGTTATGTATTTTAATTCAAATACTATTATGTTGGTATATGTTCTTCTATATCCTTATTTATGTAAATTTTATGTCCAAGTGATGAGATACCCTTTTTATCTCTCATCAACTCATTTTCTGAATTTTGAAGTGACGTCGTTAGGCTGTCGAATTTTTGCAAAGGAACTTCTTAACCAAATTCTGATTCTTTGGGATAATCTTGTACTCATTGAATATGTCGTTCTATGAATATGTGTGAATAAACTCTGATTGTTTTACACTTAATACCCACTTATATTTTGTGTATTCGTTTTCCACACATAAATATGTAATTTATTTATCCTTAATCCAAGGATATCGTCTTTGTATGGGACTTCATCTCAATCTCCTTTCATTGAGGCATATTTTGTTTTATACACAACCTTCTTTTATGTGGTGTATAAACCCATTTGACATTTATGTTTATCCAAAAGGAATATTTTCTATATGAAGTGTTTTATAAAATGACAAAAGGGAATGTTTTTTTGTCGTACGTATGCGGTGACAACGACTTCTCTGCCGCCATGACCATTATTGGAGTTTCAGCTTCCTCTACAAGCCATACGTTTTTTTAAATGAAAAATAAATACCATGTTTTACTTTTATTTTATTTTGTTATTGAAAATGGTTTTCATAATGTTTTTATATCAATGTGTTGTATTGATATCTTGTGTTTGAAAAGTGTAAATGTTATGTTTCCTTTATGCATGTTTTATGTGATACGATTATGTTATGGTTCTTGGAAATTATTATGAAGACGGGTGGTTCCGTGATAAACTAAGGGCGGGTGAGCCCGATATCTCTCTCCAATGCATTGGGTAAGGCGAAGGAGTTAAACGTTAAGGTTTCTCCGAAGAGATTTAGGGGATATCCTGTGATGGGTATTCCAAACGTAACCAAGAGGGTTACTCCCTACGTAAAAATGTTATGAATGCATCAAATTACCTTTATACCTTATGATTTATATGTTTTATTCATGATTTTATGAGGTATGTTAATGTTCTTATGTTTTATGAGTAAAGTATGATTTCATTGATTCTTATGTATACATGTACTCATGTTTCCTTTCCATATTTTTATATTCCTTACTGAGATTTTTATGCTCATCCCAAGTTTTGAAATGTTTTATACAGGACATAAAGATGAATCGGGTCAAGGATGGGATCAAGGAAAGACATGCTATCTAAAACATGGAACTATACATGTTTCTTTTAAGAGTTTTTTATCGAATCTTAGTAGAAGGGTATACATTGTAATATTTTGAGATTTAATAGTTATGTCCTAATTCTCTAAAACTATAAACCTGAAAAGATCCTCAATGTGAATTATTCAATTTAATTCAAGATTAAGTAATGTTTTAAGGCCAGGGCCTTATAGTTGGTATCAGAGGTCGGTTTAGATAAGTTTAGAAGTTAGGGTATTCTCTAAGCATAAGTGACATTACCATAATGGCTAGGATTTCAGAAAGAGTCATAGTTTTTAGATAAAGTGAATGAGTAAGTATATCTTAGTGTTTATCTTCCACATTAGTACATGATAATTTTGTTGATATACTCACACTAGCATATTTGGTTTTAGTAAATGGATGGATCTAGCAGGCACCAATGTGAGAATGGGTTTGAAGGAAACTGTGGTGGTTCTCTGATTAGGAGACCAGATGAAATGGGGGATTCAATGAGGAAGTTCGTGGTTGTTCTAAACCAACTATCAAGGAGTCATGATCAACCACTTGAACCTTGGTAAGTTCTGTAATGCATCATGTACAAGATGACCAATCGATGTGGAAGTTCATGTATTAATTATAAAGGTAACAATTAGGGTTTATATGATCCTTAATTTTGAAGTAACTATGGGTTACTATATGTTATGATGTAATATGAATGAATTGAGATAAACTTGAGGTTAAAACATGTTAGGGTTATTTTTGGAGTTTTATAAAAAGGACAACACGCAGAACGTGTGACAACCTGTCGCGTCGGACAAAGCTGTAGGAATCGAACCCACAACCAAAGTGCGACTGGTATTTATCGCCTACCACTGGACTACGTGAGGTCCCTGGTTAGTATGACTTATTGTTTTTAGTTAGATGATTTTATGAATTATGAGTAAGTTAATTTTGGGTTATCTATGGAAATTATTAAACTATCATGGAGGATATGTGATTAGGTTAATTACATTTCAATACGAGACTTTAAGAGAAACTGATGTTATTTGGAGATAAGTGTTACCTTGGAAGACTATGCGATTAAATCCTTCAAATATTTGGGTTTCAATATTAGTTTGTTTTACATTGAATAATTTGATGGACAATTTGTTTATCAGATGGTCTTCATTGAACTTTGTGTTTTCTTGGACAATTTTTGGAGATTAAGAATAGATTTTCTGTTTATAAAGTGTTAGCCTTTTCAGGATTATCTGATCTTGTACGAAACTTTTTGTTTTTGGTTTTGGTTAAAGTCTAAAGACATGGGAAGTATGTAGTTCTCTTTTTTTTATTAGGTTATTCTCTAGAAGTTGATTATATCTCTCTTAATGTAAAAAAGTCTTCCTAAATACTCATCATTTGGGGAAAGTATGAGTTTGTGTAAGAAATCTAGTAAAAGTTGAAAGTCAACGTGACAAGTAAGTATGTTTCCTTAAGATCAAAAATAAATTCCTCAATTAAAAGTAACATAAAACAAAAATGTTGTCTATTATCTTTTCCTACTGGGGAATCAAATACTGTTTAACCTACCACAAGTTTTTGATTTTCTTGTGGTTAAATTTCTCTTAAACATGTTTTATATCACTCTCCCTCAGAACATTACCCTTTTCTTTTTCCTCCATGTCCATATTTTCCTACATGGAATCCTAGTATGGGTTAACTAGAGTGACCTATGTACTTATCTTTCTTTCTTTTAAAGTGATTGTTTTACCGACTCTTGTTCCGATGTGGGACTTTCAATGATGTTTCTGAGCCCAATTTTTAAAATTGCGAGGACGCAATTCCCAAAAGTGGGAAGGATGTAACACCCCAGGAAAATAAACAATATGACATTTTTATATTTATCCATATTTGTGAATAAAATATTAATATTACTTTAAAGGGAATGCTATGCTCGATGTCGTACCCAATACACAACAACGAGTTCCTTTGAAATCTTACGTTGCACTCTAATAATAAAATAATTTTATTTTAAATGGTAGTTAACACCTAGCCATTGTAATGACGGGAATGAACAGAACTAACTATAAAATGATTATATATGTTTTTCAAATATTTTTATTTTTTTACAATAAATGTTAGAGGATTAAAAATGCGAATGAATCCAATTTTAAGCGTAAACATTCAAACATTCCTTAAAAAGTCGATTAACCGCCTTTTGATGGAGAACCTATTTTAATTCCACTTTTTGACAATTTTATGTGTTATATTTGACAAAATAAAATTATTCTTTAGAATCGGAACATCAAAATTTACTTGGTGTAAATTTTTGGTATTTTTCTGATAAAGTTCATTTTTTAATGAATAGTGAAAAATGTTTTATTTTAATTCAAAACAGCTTTTTAATCTAATTTAATTATATGATTATATTATCATTTGAATTGGTTTTAAAGTGAAATTAGAATATATTTTTATCATTTAATCCTATTGTGGTCATTGGAATTAATTTCACTTTGATATTGGACTTAAACTAGTGTCAATCTTTTAATAGATATTGTTTCTCAAAAACACGCTATTTGTTTTAATAGCGGAAATTAATTATTAAATTAATTAATTCAACTTATATGTTTTGAATTTTGTAAAATATACATCATTTATGAATTCGTAATATCAAATATAACTTAGGGTTATTTTTTGGTATTTTTCTGAAAAACTTCAATTTTTGATGAATAGTGAAACCACTAAGTGGTAGTTATAAAACAGCTTTTTCATTTAAATGAAACTTTACCACTTCTATGATTTGATTTTCAAAAATCTGACATACATGGTTGTAATTTGGAGGTAAAATTTGGTTCAATGAGATTAAAATAATTTTTGGCTGAATAGTAACTTTTAAGTTTAAATGGCGATTAGAGGTAATTAGTGTAGTTTAAGGTACAAATAATGTTTTAATAATATGAAATGACCATGAAACATGTCCTGCCCTTGTTGTATGATTCATGGTCGACCAAGACAATCCATGGGCCAACTTGGGGACCCCATGAAGCCACTTTGGTAGGAAAATTCCATTAATACCTTTTTATTTAAAGTTAAAATTAAAATGTCACAAACATGTGTTGTTTTACTAAAACAATTTTTACATGGGGTTATAAAAGTCATAATTTTTATTATAAATATTCATTATAAATCGAAAGATATTTCATACATAATTATATTTTTTTAAAAAAATAGACACTAATAAATTAAATTATCTATGACACCATGATGATGCAGTGATTACCTCATTATTTAACGATTTTAAAAAAAAAACGATAATGTAAAATGTAGGACCTAAACATGTCAGAAACCTATTGGATGGGTTGATTTAGAAACATTATCACCTTATCCTCAAAATATATCCTTTTTGGACCTATAAAATCCGAAAACAATTATATAATAAAGTAATATTTTATAACATTCCAAGAGTGCCCCTCCTCTCCTCTTATAAAAGGCTCCCACCTCTACCACCTTACACACACCTCTCAAGCCTTTGGCTCGGCCAACCCCTGCACATTTAATCTCTCCACATCCCTCTATTAATCATTGAGGCCTAACCTTTGGCAGAATTCTCTTGAAGAAACCATTTTGGTTCAAACCAAGAGGAGTTACCCGATTTAAAGGTAATGTCTTCCCTTGTGTTCTTTTGTTTTATTTTGCTTCTCCAACCCCCTAAACACTTTTTATTCATTTTTTTGTAACAACACCATTATCTTCCATATACTAGGATTTTTTTATAAGAAGTTTTCGAGCTACACTTACACACACCTACATCTAATGGTTAAAGAGCATATTGTTTCCGTGGATGGCGAATTTCTGCCTCACGAAACGATGATTGTTCAATACTCTTCTAACACCTTCAAGGGTGGCCATTAAGATGTCACTATATTTATATATTATATATAATATGTTTATGTGTTCCTTAAGCTTCTGTATTTTTCATTTATGGTATACCTTTATGGTTTCCATTATGGGTAAACGCGATATCTTCATTTTAGGAAGTGCGGACTACCGCCCCCTCAAAGTGATTTGATTCATTAATGCCATATGTGGGACATATAAAGGATGTAATTAATGGTATCACATATTATATCCTACTGGAATTATAATATACCTTTATATAATTATTATTTCATTCCATTTAATAAAAAAAGAAATGAAAGTAGCGTTCATGCGTACGTACGGCTTACCATCTCCATGAACGGTACATTTCATTTCTTATCTCCAAATGTTATGTACCATTATAAGTACATATATATAATGTATATATATGTAATATATAACATCTAAATTATTGATATCATTCTGGAATTATAATATATATATATTCCTCATTTTGTTTTAATTCCATTAATATGACAAAAAAATTAAAGTAGCGTTCATGCGTACGTACGGCCTACCGTCTCCATGAACGATGCTTTTAATTTTTTATCTCAAAATGTTATGGAATAGTATAAAATGAATATATAATAGATATATATGATATTTAAAACATCAATACTATTATTGATATAATGTACCTATAACTACATGGAAAATTCTTTTCCAACAAGTTCATTTTTTACTCATGTACCGAACATCGACAAAAACATCTAACATGAACTCACTTTATTAACCAATTATTATAAAATTATAATATGTGATATGAAATGAATAATAATCTTTAAAGGTGTTCCTTAAGAAATTATAAATTGATCAAATTTTATTATTCTGTAGATTAAAGAATGATTGAGTAATGTCGGACACGAGGTAAGGGATCCTACTCCTCTCTTTCTTTTTAAGTACACTCTTTTATGTCATTACTTTTAAGCTCATAATTATTATGATTGGGATTTTCTTTTATGTTACTCTTACTTTACATTTTATTTTCATATGATTAGAGACCCTATTTTCTCTCATCAATCCATTTTGGAAGTTTTGGGTGGCGCTGTTAGGCTGCCGAATTTTCGTAAGAGATCCAACCTCCCTCTTTCTTTTTAAGTACTCTCTTTTATGTCACTTCTTTTAAGATCCTCTTTGTTATGTTGGGGGATGTCCTTTTAATTCCTCTTGATTTACATTTTATTTTAATATGATGAGAGACCCTAATTGATCTGATCAATCCATTTTTGGATGTTTTATGTGGCGTCATTAGGCTACCGAGTTTTCGTAAGGGATATTTCATCTCACTTTTATTCCCGTGAGATTTATGCTACATTTTCCACCAGTTCCTTTGAGTGGTGTATGTACTGCCCATTATTATCCTCTTTTTCTAATATAATTTTATTTATTGGTTTTTACATTTTCATTTTACAACCCTTCTTTAATGGGGTGTACGTTTCGAAAGTTACCCAAGTTGGTAAGGGAACCTTTCCCCCTCCTCTTTTTAAAAGACTTCTTTTGTTATATCTTTTAATTCACATACTATTATGTTGGGATATGTTCTTCTATACCCTTATTGATGTAAATCTTATTTCCAAGTGACGAGATACCCTTTTTATCTCTCATCAACTCATTTTCTGAATTTTGAAGTGACGTTGTTAGGCTTTCAAATTTTTGCAAGGGAACTTCTTAACCCAATTTTGATTCTATGGGAAAAACTTTTACTCCATGAATATGTCGTTATATGAATACGTGTGAATAACCTCTGATTTTTTTACACTTAATATCCATTTATATTTCGTGAATTCATTTGTCACATATAATTAGGTAATTGATTTATCCTTAATCCAAGGATACCATCGTTGTATGGGACTTCATCTCAATCTCCTTTCATTGAGGCATATTTTGTTTTGTACACAACATTCTTGTATGCGGTGTATAACCACCTTTGACTTTTACGTTTATCCAAAAGGAATCTTCTTTATACGAAGCGTTTTACAAAATGAAAAAAGGGAATGTTTTTTGGTTGTACGTATGCGGTGACAATGACTTCTCTGCCGCCTTGACCATTATTTGAGTTTCGGATTCCTCTAAAAGCCATACATTTTTTAAAATGAAAAATAAATACCATGTTTTACTTTTATTTTATTTTGGTATTGAAAATGGTTTTCATAATGTTTTTATATCATCATGTTGTATTGATATCTTGTGTTTGAAAATTGGAAATTTTATGTTTCCTTTATGCATGTTTTATGTGATACGATTATGTTATGGTTTTTGGGCATTATTATGAAGACGGGTGGTTCCATGATAAACTAAGGGCGGGTGAGCCTGATATAGCTCTCCAATGCATTGGGTAACACGAAGGAGTTAATCTTTAAAGTTTCTCCAAAGAGATTTAGGGGATATACTATGATGGGTATTCCAAATGTAACCAAATGGTTACTCCATACGTAAGAATGTTATGAATGCCTCAAGTTACCTTAATGCCTTATGATTTCTATGTTTTATTCATGATTTTATGAGGTATGTTAAAGTTCTTATGTTTTATGAGAAAAGTATGATTTCATTGATTCTTATGTATACATGTACTCATGTTTCTTTTCCATGTTTTTATATCCCTACCTGATCTTTTTATGCTCATCCCAAGTTTTTGAAATGTTTTAAACAGGACATAAAGATGAATTGGGTCAAGGATGGGATCAAGGAAAGACATTCTATCTAAAACATGGAACTAGACATGTTTCTTTTAAGAGTTTTTGCTATGGATACTTAGTAGAAGTGTCTACTTTGTAATATTTTGATGTGTAATAGTTATGTCCTAATTCTCTAAAACTCTAAACCTGAAATGATCCTCCATGTGAATTATTCAATTTAATTCAAGATTAAGTAATGTTTAAGGCTAGGGCCTTATAGTTGGTATCAGAGGTCGGTTTTGATAACATTAGAGGTTTGGGTATTCTCTAAGAAATAGTGACATTACTATAATGGATAGGATTTCAGAAAGAGTCATAGTTTTTAGATAAAGTGAATGAGTAAGTATATCTTAGTATTTATCTTCCTCATTAGTACATGATAATTTTGTTGCTATACTCACACTAACATTTTTTGTTTTAGTAAATGGATGGATCTAGCAGGCACCAAAGTGACAATGGGTTTGAAGGAAACTATAGTGGTCCTCTGGATAAGAGACCGGATGGAATGGGGGATTCAATGAGGAAGCTCGTGGTTGTTCTAAACCAACTATCAAGGAGTCGTGATCAACCACTTGAACATTGGTAAGTTCTGTAATGCATCATGTACGAGATGACCAATCGATGTGGAAGTCTAGGTAATAATTATAAAGGTATCCATTAGGGTTTCTATGATCCTTACTATTGTAGTAATTATGGGTTACTATATGTTATGATGGAATATGAACGACTTGAGATAAACTTGAGGTTAAAACATGTTAGGGTTATTTTTGGAGTTTTATAAAAAGGACAACACACAGCTCATGTGACAACCTGTCGCGTTGGACAAAGCTGCAGGAATCGAACCCATAACCAAAGTGTGACTGGTATTTATCACCTACCACTGGACTACGTGAAGTCCCTGGTTAGTATGAATTATTCTTTTTAGTTATATGATTTTATGAATTAAGAGTAAGTTGATTTTGGGTTATCTATGGAAATTATTAACCTATCATGGAGGATATGTGATTAGGTTAATTACTTTTCAATATGATACTTTAAGAGAAACTGATGTTATTTGGAGATAAGTGTTACCTTGGAAGACTATGCGATTAAATCCTTCAAATATTTGGGTTTCAATCTAAGTTTAGTTTACATTGAATAATTTTATGGACAAATTATTTATCGAATGCTCTTCGTTGAACTTTGGGTTTTGATGGACAAATTTTGGAGATTAAGAATAGATTTTCTTTTTATAAAGGGTTATCCTTTTTGAAATTATCTGATCTTGTACTAACCTTTTTTTTGGTTTTGGTTAAAGTATAAATACATGGGAAGTATGTAGATCTCTTTTGTGGATTAGGTGATTCTCTAGAAGTTGATTATAGCTCTCTTAATGTAAACGAGTCTTCCTAAATACTCATTATTAGGGGAAAGAATGATTTTGTGTAAGAAATATAGTAAAAGGTGAAAGTCAACAGGACAAGTATATTTCATTAAGATCAAAAATAAATTCCTCAATGAAAAGTAACATAAAACAAAAATGTTGTCTATTAACTTTTCCTACTGGGGAATCAAATACCGTTTAACCCACCACAAGTTTGTGATTTTCTTGTGGTTAAATTTCTCCTAAACATGTTTTTTATCACTCTCCCTCAGAACATGACCCTTTTCTTTTTCCTCCATGTCCATATTTTCCTACATGGAATCCTAGTATGGGTTAACTCTAGTGACCTATATACTTCTCTGTCTTTCTTTTAAAGTAATTTTTTTACCGACTCTTATTCCATTGTGGGACTTTCAATGATATTTCCGAGCCCAATTTTAAAAATTGCAAGGTCGAAATTCCCAAAAGGGGGGAAGGATGTAACACCCCAGGTAAATAAAGAATATGAAATTTTTACATTTATCCATATTTTTGAATAAAATATTAATATTACTTTAAAGGGAACTCTATGCTCTATGGTGTACCCAATACACAACAATGGGTTTCTTTGAAATCTTATGTTGCACTCTAATAATAAAATAATTTTATTTTAAATGTTAGTTAACACCTCGCCGTTGTAATGACGGGAATGAATAGAACTAACTAAAAAATTATTATATATGTTTTTAAAATATTTTTATTTTTTACAATAAATTTTAAAGGATTAAAAATGCGAATGAATCCAATTTTAAGCGTAAACATTCTAATTTTCCTTAAAAAGTCGATTAACCGCCTTTTGATGGTGAACCTCTTTTAAATCCACTTTTTGACAACTGTATGTGTTATATTTGAAAAAATAAAATTCTTCTTTAGAATCGGGACATCAAAATTTACTTTGTTTAATTTTTTGATATTTTTCTGATAAAGTTCATTTTTTAATGAATAGTGAAAAATGTTGTATTTTAATTCAAAACCACTTTTTATTCTAATTTAAGTTTATGATTAGAGTATTTTTGAATTGTTTTTAATGTTCAATTAGAATATATTTTTACCATTTAATCCAATTTTGGTCATTGGAATTAATTTCACTTTGAAATTGGACTTAAACTAGTGCCAATCTTTTGATACTTATTGTTTCATAAAAAATACGTTATTTGCTCTGACAGCGGGAATTAATTATTAAATTAATTAATGTAACGTTTATGTTTTGAATTTTTTAAAATAGACATCATTTATGAATTTGGAATATCAAATATTTCTTAGGGTGAATTTTTGGTATTTTTCTGAAAAACATCAATTTTTGATGAATAGTGAAACCACTAAGTGGTAGTTAAAAAACAGATTTTTCATTTAAATGAAACATTACCACTTCTGTGATTTGATTTTTAAAAATCCTACATACATGGTTGTCATTATGAGGTAAAATGTGGTTCAATTAGATTAAAATAATTTTTTGGTGAATAGTAATTTTTAAGTTTTAATCACGATTAGAGGTAATTAGTGTAGTCTAAGGTAAAAATAATGTTTTCATAATATGAAATGACAATGACACATGTCCAAACCTTATTGGATGAGTCATGGACAACAAAGACAATCCATGGGTCAACATGGGGACCCCATAGATCCACTTTGGTAGAAAATTACATTAATACCTTTTTATTTAAAGTTAAAATTAAAATGTCACAAACATGTGTGGTTTTACTAAAACAATTTTTACATGGGGTTATAAAAGTCATATTTCTGACTATAAATATTCATTAGAAATATAAAAATATTTCATACATCATGCTATTTGTTTTATAATTTTTAGACACTAAATAAATTAAATTATTTATGACACCATGATGATGCAGTCATTACCTCATTATTTAACGATTTAAATAAAATGAAAAGATAATGTAGAATCTAAGACCTAAACTTGTCAAAAACCTATTGGATGGGTGGATTTCGAAACCTTATCACCTTAACCACGCAATACATCCTTTGTGGACCTTTAAAATACGAAAACCATTATATAATAATGTAATATTTTATAACATTCCAAGAGTGCCCCTCCTCTCCTCTTATAAAAGGCCCCCACCTCTATCACCTTACACACACCTCTCAAGCCTTTGGATCGGCCATCCACTGCCCATTTAATCTCTCCACATCCCTCTCTTCATCATTGTAGCCTAACCTTTTGAATAATTCTCATCAATAAACCCTTTTGGTTCAAACCAAGAGGAGTTACCCTATTTAAAGGTAATGTCTTCCCTTGTGTTCTTTTGTTTTATTTTGCATCTCCAACCCCCTAAACTCTTTTTATTCATTTTTTTGTAACAACACCAGTATCTTCCATATACTAGGATGTTGTTATAAGAATTATTCGAGCTAAACTTACACACACCTACATCTAATGGTTAAAGAGCATACTGTTTCTGTGGGTGGCGAATTTCTGCCTCACGAAACGATGATTGTTCAGTATTATTCTAACACCTTCAAGGGTGGCCATTAAGATGTCACTATATTTATATATGATATATAATATTTTTATGTTTTCCTTAAGATTTTTGTATTTTTAATTTATGGAATACCTTTATGGTTTCCATTATGGGTAAACGCGATATCTTCATTTTAGGAAGTGCGGACTACCGCCCCCTCAAAGTGATTTGATTCGTTAATGCCATATGTGGGACATATAAAGGATGTATTTAATGGTATCACATATGATATCCTACTGTAATTATAATATACCTTTATATAATTATTATTTAATTCCATTGAATACAAAAAAAAATGAAAGTAGCATTCATGCGTACGTACGGCATACCATCTCCATGAACGGTACATTTCATTTCTTATCTCCAAATGTTATGTACTATTATATGTACATATATATAATAGATATATATGTAATATATTACTTTTAAATGATGGATATCATTATGGAATTATAATATATATATATCTCTCTCATTTTGTTTTAATTCCATTAATATGACAAAAAAATGAAAGTAGCGTTCATTCGTACATACGGCCCACCGTCTCCATGAACGATGATTTTAATTTTTTATCTCCAAATGTTATGGAATTGTATAAAATGAATATATACTGGATATATATGATATTTAAAACACCAATAATATTATGTATATGATGTACCTATAACTACATGGAAAATTTTTTTCCAACAAGTTCAATTTTTACTCATGTAACGAATATCAACAAAAACATTTGACATGAACTCACTTTATTAACAAATTATTATAACATTATAATATGTGACATTAAATGAATAATAATCATTAAAGGAGGTCCTTAAGCGATTATAAATTGACCAAATTTTATTATTCAGGAGATTAAAGAATGATCGAGTCATGTCGGACACGAGGTAAGGGATCCTACTCCTCTCTTTCTTTTTAAGTACACTCTTTAATGTCATTATTTTTAAGTTCATCTTTCTTATGATTGGGATTTTAATTTATATTAATAATACTGTACTTTTTATGTTCATATGATGAGATACCGTATTTTCTTTCATCAATACATTTTGGATGTTTTAGGTGGCGCCGTTAGGCTGCCGAATTTTCGTAAGAGATCCAACCTCCCTCTTTCTTTTTAAGTACTCTCCTTTATGTCACTTCTTTTAAGATCCTATTTATTATGTTGGTGGATTTAATTTTATATTCCTATTGATGTATATTTTATTTTAATATGATGAGATACCCTATTTGATCTCATCAATCTATTTTTGGAAGTTTTAAGTGGCGATGTTAGGCTGTCGAGTTTTCATAAGGGATTTTTCATCTCAATTTTATTCCTGTGAGATTTATGCTACATTTTCCACCAGTTCCGTTGAGTGGTGTATGTACTGGAAATTATAATACTCTTTGTCTAATATAATTTTATTTATGGGTATTTATATATTCATTTTACAACCCTTCTTCAATGGGGTGTACGTTTCGAAAGTTACCCAAGTCGGTAAGGGAACCTTTCACCCTCCTATTTTTAAAAGACTTCTTTTGTTATGTCTTTTAATTCACATACTATTATTTTGGGATATGTTCTTATATATCCTTATTGATGTAAATTTTATGTCCAAGTGATGAGATAACCTTTTTATCTCTCATCAACTCATTTTATGAATTTTGAAGTGATGCCGTTAGGTTGTCGAATTTTTGCAAGGGAACTTCTTAACCCAATTTTGATTCTTTGGGATAAACATGTACTCCTTGAATATGTCATTATATGAATATTTGTTAATAACCTCTGATTCTTTTACACATAATATCCACTTATATTTGGTGTATTTGTTTGTCACACATAATTATGTAATTGATTTATCCTTAATCCAAGGATACCGTCTTTGTATGGGACTTCATCTCAATCTCCATTCATTGAGGAATATTTTGTTTTATACACAACCTTCATTTATGCGATGTATAAACCCCTTTTACTTTTATGTTTATCCAAAAGGAATCTTTTTTATATGAAGCGTTTTACAAATTGACAAAAGGGAATGTTTTTTTGTCGTATGTATGCGGCGACAACGACTTCTCCACCGCCGTGACCATTATTTGAGTTTCGGCTTCCTCTACAAGCCATACCTTTTTTTAAATAAAAAATAAATACCATGTTTTACTTTTATTTTATTTTTGTATTGAAAATGGTTTTCATAATTTTTTTATATCAATTTGTTTTATTGATATCTTGTGTTTGAAAAGTGGAAATGTTATGTTTCCTTTAGTCATGTTTTATGTGATACGATTATGTTATGGTTCTTGGGAATTATTATAAAGACGGGTGGTTCTGTGATAAACTAAGGGTGGGTGAGCCTGATATAGCTCTCCAATACATTGGGTAATGCGAAGGAGTTAAACATTAAGGTTTCTCCGAAGAGATTTAAGGGATATACTGTGATGGGTATTCCAAATGTAACCAAAAGGGTTACTCCCAATGTAAGAATGTTATGAATGCCTCAAGTTACCCTTATGCCTTATTATTTCTATGTTTTATTCATGATCTGATGAGGTATGTTAAATTTCTTATGTTTTATGAGTAAATTATGATTTCATTGATTCTTATGTATACATGTACTCATGTTTCCTTTCTATATTTTTATATCCCTTACTGAGATTCTTATGCTCATCCCATGTTTTTGAAATTTTTTACACAGGACTTAATGATGAATAGGGTCAAGGAAGGGACCAAGGAAAGATATGTTATCTAAAACATGGAACTAGACATATTTCTTTTATGAGTTTTTTATAGAAACTTAGTAGAAGTTACTACTTTGTAATCTATTGAGATGTAATAGTTATGTCCTAATTCTCTAAAACTCTAAACCTGAAAAGATCCTTAATGTGAATTATTCAATTTAATTCAATATTAAGTAATGTTTAAGGTCAGGGCCTTATATTATGTCTGGATGTTTTTTGTACATGTTCAAACCTTCAATTCTAGGGATAATATAATTATGTTTTAAAAAATTCCATACTTTCCATTCTTTGATCCAAAAATAATGCTTCTAAGATGTGGTTATGGGTGATGGGAAGATATTTTTTCGATGCTTGTCCAATAAAATATGATTGAAGGAGAGATAAAGGGAGGAGAGGTGGTGGACTTTAATAAGTGGGGAAGGGATAAATAAGAATTTTTTTTAAATGAAATAACTTCTCTCACATTCTTCATATATACAAATTCACCAAAATTTTCCATTATACAACCATATTGGTGTATTGGTATAAATATGATAGCCAATTGTATTTTGACTACTGTATAGGGCATTTTAACCATTATAATTCTAGTTTAACTAATATTAAAACCATTCATACCAAATCCAGGGTAATTAATATTTAAGAAAGTTAATATTCATTTTTGTCAAAAATTATGTTCAAAAAAGTTATTATTATGAATTATTTTTATTTCTAATATATAATATGTTATTTAAAATTAAATTCATCCACATGGGAAAAATTCAATTTAAAATTAACCTCATAGATATCACAATAAAGAAGGTTGTTTAATTTATATTTCTAAAATTTTACAATGATTATAAATAAAATATCTATATTAAATTACTTAATATTACATAAATTTTATCAATGGATTTGTAATTAAACTTATTTAACTTTGAACCCAAATTAAAATATAATTTATCATTATACATAAATTAAATTAAAATGATGTTTTTATTTTAAATTCAATATTTTTTACTATTAATTAATAAAATTATTTTTCTTTTTAAAAAATAATAATTAATAATAATTAAATTTTTATATTCAATTATTAAAAAATACTTATTATTTTAACAAAATATTTTTTGATCAGAGAAAAAAAATTGTTTTAAAATTTTTGCTCTATTAAAAGGTGAAAACACATCAATTTAGAGAGAAAAATATATTTAAAGTCAAATTTTATTTATTCTTATCTCTTGTTAATACATAATATAATTAAATTTTAGGAATTTAATTGAATGTGGGGTATAATTATTTCATTAAAATCATTAAAAAAATGTGATTTGGATAATTTAATGATATAAAACACACCTGTGAGCATATAATTTTTTTCATCAAAATTTTACATACATTTTGGAAATGAATTTATTTTTAATTATATATTATTGCGAACCAACAAATTTTTTTTATATGCATGTGTAAACAATATTTTTTTAATTTATTTAAAAATATTCAAAACCATAACTCTTTTAATGGATAAGTGAAAACTATCATATTCAATAATAGTATTTTAAGAAGATATAAAATTCCACTTAAAAACATTTTTGCATTTATTGAAATATAATCTAAGAGTTTCATGTAATGTTAGCCAAACCTAGGAAAATTTGTAAATCAAGATAAACATAGTGTTTTGTGTAAATCAAAAAATTGAAAAATAGAAAATTATTTTAATGAAGATGTATATTTCACTATATCTCAAGTTGATATAATGGAAACTAAAAGTTATGTCAAATAATAAGAGTAATTATTCATGGTTTATCTCACATTATCCAACATTGATGTATTATCATCACATGGAGAAATATTTTCCTTCTATAATAAATAATCTAGATTTTTATGAAGTATAATTTTTTTGTACCATGATTATTATGCATTGCCCAAAAAATATAACAGATTATTGCATATGATATTTTATATCATTTTGAAATGAAATTGTTGCATCTAGTTATAGGAATAAATATTATGTTTTTTAACAAACATGTTTGTGTACGTGAATTGTGAATGTTTTGTTGATAGAATGTGATTTTATTTACCATCTTTATTGATTAAAGAAGTTCCTTAAAATTTTAAGCTCTTTCTTAAACTATTTTCCTAGATATAACACATGTGTTGACATACTAGATTGATGATATTGATTATGACCAAATGGGAGTGTGTATGTGTAGCATAAGGGACATTTATGTTATACTTTATTTCCCTGATTACATTAATATATTTTTTATTCATTATTAAAATTTATCATATTTATTGTATGTTACTAGTTTTACTAATGAAGATATGTTGTGATATATTTTGTGCTCTACCATGTTATGCATTCCTCTGTAGGTATTGTTCACATTTCCAAAATTTGGTCAACCATCATAACATGCTTATCTCTTAGGGTTGATAATTATTTTTGGTGATGGAAAAAAATCATCGGATAGGGATTAGATGATGCATCGTGGGTGATGTTTGTAAAATTATATGACTAGTTGATATCTATGATCATGTGCCTTGATACATAATGGAAGAATATTTCATCACAAGATCATTACTCACTTAATTCTGGATTGATGCCGAGTGGTACATACAGATGATGATGATTAGCATGATTTTCAGAATCAATGATACATCTTCATTACTCCATAAATATTGACATTCTATCTATCATGGAGATGAGGTAGGTACAATTATTACTCATCATGGATTAGTTAGCACACTTGTTCTTGATTTTGGATTGTCTTATTACTTTCATGTTTACAGTTTGTTCCTTTGAATCAATTTTTTTCATTAAAAAACTCATTTGAGGATTCATTTGTGGTGTATTACCGGTATTCATTAGTCACACCCCATATGAGAACATCATTTCACATGAAGACATATTCTTTATGGACCTAATAAAGGGTAAGTGGCATATGGATGATAGTTGAAATATGGATTCTGGAGGGGGGATATGATAAATTCTAGAAGACTTAATTATTTAAACATGTATATATTATCAAGAAAACTTCTATATTTTCTTACTTTTGGATCATTTTTATTTATTAATTAAATAACATGTTTTCCATCTTTCAGTTTTCACATGTTAATTTATTTATTGATTATATTGCATTTTTTTTTGTGTTATGGAATGACACTAAGAGTATTGTGTCCCCACTTCATGAACTAGTCAATTTAATCTAGTCCACAACCTCTTGTATATATGGAGTCATGCATGAGGTCATGTGACCCATTGAATCGAACCATGTGGTCTGTGCCCATGTATAAAAGAAGAAATATCATTTTTTAAAATAATTAGGGAAACATATTACCTCTTTTTTAATTGAGCCCACAAACCAATACACATTTACATGTTGGTATAATGAAAATAACCCTATTTAAGTAGATCCCACACTTTTTTATTGTGATCAATTTCCCCTCACTTTGTGGTTGTGAGAACTATTGAGAATATTCGATGAGAATAATGAGATTTATATATTATAAATCCATTATTAATGAATTCTTTTATATCTATAAAATGATTTATAGAATTTGAGATATGTATATAAATACAAACGAGAGATAATATGAGATTTGGAAAGAATTTATAACACTTTGGGAAGAGGGATTTGAGAATGATAGTGATTAATCATATAGAATGGAGTAGAGAGTTTTCATAAAAGAGTATTAATAATTCCAAAACACCTAATATGTAATTTTATAGGACCCAAAATGTGTTGTTATTTAATGTAATATTTCATTATAAATGTATATAAAGAATGTCTTCAACAGTACAATGTTGAACACAATAAATTATCCTTCCTACTAGAAGACTTGGAACTACATGATACCATGTAGCATCCACTGGGAAGCCAGGGGACCACCTTGAGATCTCAATACACTTCTTTCTTCTACTTTTAGACCAATAATCCCCAAAATAATATGGTTTGTAATTTCCATTTCATCGACTACATCTTCTTTCAAACTCAGCATCTAATGAATCTTATACCAACTATACCTCTGTCAAATGTATTCTTAAAATCATCTCTCATTATACCCTATTCATTAAGTATATAAATATATTTTCCCAAAAAGTAAACATGGTCATCTTGTTTTTTTCAAATCAACATTAATTTCTCCATAATGATCATTTGTCAAATGAAATAACGTTATATAAAGGGTTCCTAAAATCCCACAATGGAAAACCATAACTACCTGAGAGTGTGTTTTATGTCATTAAAACTCTAGGGGAGATAGATATAAGTACAATAATTTCTCCATTTTGACAATCACAAACACTTAATTGAAAAAGTTAGATTAACTAAAAATAAAGAGTAAAGTATATAACAATTTAAATCATGATTATATAGATAATGATTCAACATACTTATTTGATAGAAATAATTAAAAGATATTCAATATTCTCCCTGAAAAAACCATCATATACCAAAAACCAATAATCATATCCCATGATGAAATTAAAAAACATCCTCCCCTAATGACCAAAGCTCGGTAGATTGAACAAAAAAATCCATCCCCATTTTTATTATCCAAAATCAAACAAGGAAGATAAAAAAGTAGATTATAAGAAGACGATAATTATTAAAAAGATAAATCAATTGTAAAAATGAAATAGTCACTCACCCATACAGACTATCAGTAATGTAATGGACTATTATTAGAGATTAATTCAAGTTAATATATAAGGATACATAAATATATAATTTTGAGATAGATAACATCTAAAAACTGAAATTAAATAATTTCAAAAAAATGAATGATAGAATTATCAATAATTATAATTAATAGTTAAGATATTTTGAAATAGAAAAATTAAAATAGATATATAATTTTTGAAATGTATGTGTTGAAAATAGAAAAGTGAAAATATATTATTTAAAGGAATAAAAGGTGATTTAAATTAAATTACTGAAATTAAAAAGAAGATAAAAATAAAAAAAAATATACTAATAAACTATCCACTTTTGAAAATAATAATGTGTTGAGGATTAGGTGATAGGATAGATCTAGAAAAGAGATTCAAGATGGAATTTATAACTTCAATGTTTAAACAAAAGCTTTCCATATAGATCTTCTGTAACATTAATGGATAATAAAAAGTTATAATCCATCGTAATTGGGTAATTTAATAATTACATCACAACAATAAGAGTTTAGAACTCCTTCTATGGTTTATAACACAATTATTTTATAATCCTCCATTTGATAGATTAATGATCCTAGGTGGAGTATCTATGAAAAATATCAATATAAAACATCATTTGGTAACCATTATGGTTTGAAAATTTTAGCTATTAAAAAATTTTAAATTGAAATTTTTGGGTCCAGTAAAAGTTCATAATAAATATTTGGGAACCCAAACATTTTAATAATTTTTGTGAATAATATTTTAAATATGTATATAATTTGGTGTGCCATATCATGAATTTTTTTAATAGGATTCTCAAATTAAATTCTATAATTTAAAATATCTTTTAAAATCATATTTTTAGAAACACATTTATCATTGGTTTTAATTTTTGTTGAGATTAGATTATTTGAAAAACAATCACACTAATTATTATTATATAGATTAAGATGGAAATATCATGTTATAACAATTTTCACCATCGGTGAATTTAGAAACAATTATATTGAGATCCTTCATTTTATATTTTAAATCATCAACAAAAGGATGAAAATTTAATATTGAAACCATTTTATAATTTTTAATTTCAAACTAGAACGGTTTAATTAAAAAATATCAACAATTAATCATTTATTTTTCTTTCTATGATTTCCATATTTATAAATATTTTTTAAAAAATAATCATTATTGTGTTGATATAAAGTTAAAAAATATGAGTAGGTTTGAGAGGAATTAGATGAATGTGAAGGAGAGTGAGAAAAATGTGATCAAACCTCTTTATCCATATTTATATGATTCATGATGTATTTAGTAATTTCATCACATGATTCATATTTCTAAATATAATATTTGTTAATATTAAATGTTGAATCATTAATATCCTGCATACAATTTTAAGATCCTTATAATTTTTTTAAAGGGAAAATACATCTTGAAGAAATTCATCCTTCTGTTAGAAAATGTAAGTACATCCATAACATCAATATTATTTTTTCATTTTGGAAGAAAGTAATAAATTATTATTTTTTCAATTTTTTCTTCTCTTGGTCTCATGTTTAATGTAAAATTTATTATGATATTCACATCTATAAAAAACATCATCATTTTTTCATTAAAATCTATTTATTTATTGTATTATTATACATCCTCAATATCTTTATAAACATTCTATATAATTATAATTTCTTATTTCATAAGGGAGATAATTAGTTATTCAAGTAGAATATTTTGGATGTCATCTTCTTCTTATACTACCACTTCATTTGGAGCCCGATATCTTGGAAAGACCCAATTAAATTTCTCCATGATCATTTATGTGCACAAATCCTCTGCAGGATTTATTCTACAATTGATAATTCCAAATAAAATTTATTTACATATCAAAAATAGATTTTTATGATTTCTTTTAATATAATTATAAGTATCATATAAACATATCCATTTTAGACAATTTTATCATTGTCTATTCCATCATGTATGAACACAATGATTTTCCAAACATCATGAGTGGGCTTTCAAGATTAAATATGATTAAATAAATTTATTCATTACCACAATGGAGTGTGTTCATGGATTTTCAATTATATTAAATGGAATTAATATCCTGAGGAGTGTAGGATTATTTCTATTCATTTTTTGGGGTATAACCATACCCTACCATTTTACAAATTGTGTAACCTATTATAATATGAAATTTAGGAATGGTCTTTTTGTCATATAAAAACTTGAACAATTATATAAAATATATTTTCCCAATAAAATTAACTTCAGATGATTTTGAATGTAAGATTCCATTTATGAAATAAAACTACTAAATCGATTATAACTAAAAAAATTAAAAGAAATTTGTAAAAATTATTATTGATGTCATCAAAGAACATATTCTATGATAAAACATATTGGTCATAATGGAAATTATAAGAGGTGGGAAGGGGGCTTACATAATATTAAAATTTAATGAAACAAATGTAAAGGGAAATTTAGGATGGTTTATAAATCATAATGTAGTGAAATTGAATGAGCGGTAAATGATATATTTGAATTATAATAAAAAGGATAATATCCAATTAAATAAGCTAATTATAAATAGATGATATTTAGAGAAAAATTATTTTTCTCTTTATGATGTTTGAGATAAGATATTGATGTTTGTATAACAAATGAGAGATATATCACAATTTTATAGGAGTTCAGCAAGAGAAGATGAAGTTCCCCTGTGTCTATGTCTATTGATTCGAGATATATGAATTTTTAGGACATCCATTTATTTGTAATTGAAATATAACCAAACCAAAATCCATTTATATTAATGTAACCCCATGAATATAAAAACCATTGTTTTTATATAATACCAAAAACCAGAAGCACTTATTTTTAGTAGGATCCTATGTAACAACATCCCTTTATTTTTTTTGTTTATGATAAGAATCCCATTGAAAAATATCCATCACTTCTCTAGTTATGATCAATAGTCCCTCACATTATAGATGTGATAATCTTTTAGATGATGTGATGAAAATAAATATATTTATATATGGAATATCCTTTAAAACATGAATAATCTATTTATCAAGAATTTTTTTTAAATTTAATAATGATATTGAGAGAGATGGGAGTGAGACATTCAGTTTTTTATATGAAGAACAAATTAATGGCACAATGGATAAAAGAATGGTTGAGATGAGTCATCTTGATTCAGATTGAGTGTTGTTTACATAATATAAATGATTCTTGTATGTTTATACGGATATCCTTATAAATGATCAAAGGGGTTAAGGAATATTTTGGAATCCTTCATCTACATTTAAGATGAGAATGTTTCCAATATGACAAAATTGAGCATAATAAATAATTAAAGGGACTTTTTGTCCCAACACCATTAGATCCCTGTTAATCTCTATTTGGTAGACTGTATACCACCTAGAGGTTCATTCAATCTTTCATTTTCTGCCAAAAATCTAAGGGGCAGATAGAGGAAATCGTCAAAGCATTCCAAGACATTAGTTTACTTGTGATTTATTCACTACTTCTCATACAAATTTTCCCTCCCCTAATTCACATAAAAAAATATAAGGATCATTAAGCTGCAATAATATATATTTAAATATGAGAATATATTTTTCAAATCCCTCAGCATAGTTATCATGGTTTTTTTTAATTGAATTCAATATCCTAAAAGGGATCATTACTCACATGAAAAAACACAAATTAGGCGGCCTAAAATTCATCAAAATGAGAACATTAGATAGAAATTAGGGTATTTGTGATCCTAAAACATCTAGAGTGAGCACAGAATAACTTTTATTCCTTCTATATCTTCTATTTTCTATTATACATATTAGCACAAATGTATTGAATATATGTATTACTTGTTTAATTTAATTTTTTTAAATTATTATCTCAGTGCCTTTCTTATTGATTAAAATGGTTTATCCCAATTTTATTCAGGTATAATGATTTTATTTTAGATATTATTTTTATCAGTCTCTCTTAACATTAAATTTATATTCGATTCCCACAATAATTATCTCATGGATATATTTTCATATCTTCATAACAATTTCACATTACATGATAAAATATATATATATATATATTACTCTATATATTGTAAAAACCCAATATTCTATAATTCAAATGATGAGTTTCTACATAGAAAGGTACTTCAATGAATAGGTAGGTGTAGGATGAAAAATTCATATTCCATTTAATTAAATTTTAATAAATATTAATTATAAACCATGTATATTCAATATTATTTTTATGTAATTACATGGAATTTATTTATATATATTTTAAATTATAAATAAATTTGATATAGAATGTTACGTGTGGGGCAAAAAATTATATATCCCCAAGAATCATTTTTTGTATCATTATTATTTCATTCCATTTTTTATATTATTAATGGAAATGTAATTCTCATTTTAACATTTATATGGAATTATTTTATTATTTATTCCTGCGTTATTATGTTTATCTTATAGATTTTAATATTCCATAAACTATATGACACCCCTTTCTGAGCATCACATATTAACCATTTCTATTGCTTTATCATTTCAATAAAAGCCATTTAGATTTAAAAAAATGTTATCTATACAATAAAAATAGTGAAAATAATATTTTATGTTATATATTTATGTTTCTCACGTAAAAATTTAATTATATATATATCTAGTCTCTTCAGAATAGTAAATTTACAATTACCTATATTATGATTTATGAATTATTTCTAATAATTTTAAATAATCCATTTATCTAGGATTATATTGTAATGGTTTTTACAGGTAATATATCATTGTAATTTTTTGGTCCATGATGTGTCAGGGTTGAGTTATAAAGGCGTTCTATAAAATAATATTACTCCTTATATCAATCATTTACATAATGTTTTTCCAATTTATTAGTTATATAGATATCATTATGAACCATGTAAAATTACAGAATTAAGAGCATTGGATAGAGATGAGGGTTCCCATTTTGTGAACAATTACTCTGAAATAATGCATCCCCAACAGAATATATTGTGATGTTAAACAATCTATCTTATATGGGTGTCATAGTTGAATGATGGAAAAATGAGTGAAATAAATAACTTAAGAAAATGATAAATGATCAGTACCCAATATATCAACTTGAGGTATGAATTTAAATTTATTTAATTAGTATGTGAATATTTATTTTATATGATGAAAATTATTATGGTTGATAGGTTTTAATATCTAGATGTTCTTTTAAATGTGTAATTTATTTTCATGTTATCATCATGTTATTAATATTTATTATGTGAATTAATAATTGAAATCTAATAATGGTAAAATGTAACTACTATTCATTTTAGGAAAAAAATAAAAAAAATATTCAAATATATTTTGGGGGGTTTTATTTTTATCAATGATTGATAATATTTAGAGATATAATGGATATTTTATGACTTTTGTATGGTGAAAGAAAAAGAATAATATTAATATTATTCATTAAAACCATATTATACACAAATAATGCATAAAAAGATTTATATATGTTTCAATGACATTAAACTTAGCCTATTGTTCTCTAGAGAGTATGATAGGAGAGTGTAGATTTTCCAATCAGATAATAAGCAATTACTAAGAGACGATTGTATGATTATATGTAACTATTTCTGGTTATTTAAATTTTATATTCCTTAATGTTTAGTCAATAAATTTTTCCTTATGATTTTTCAATTCATTCTTGTTTTGAAAATCACAAACACCTTATACTTAAGAAAATCCATAATTTACTTCTATAAGGAAAATTTATTTCTTTAAGTAAATTTACCCTTACCTAGATTTTCGTACTCATATCTAAAATTTTTATATGTATAAAATTCAGATTGAAGTCCAAAACCTTGAAATCATACAAATAATTAGATGTAAGTTATTCTATTTTTCATTACCAATTCTGATGATGAATTCTCATTAAGAATTCTGATAATGAATTCTAATTATGAATTCATATTATTAATTATCATTATGAATTCCAGTGATGAATTCTCATTACGAATTATGATGATGAATTCTCATTAAGAATTCTGATTATGAATTCTCATTACGAATTACAGTGATGAATTCTCATTATGAATTCTGATAATGAATTCTCATTATGAATTCTGATTAAGAATTCTCATTATGAATTTTAGTGGTGAATCCTCATTACGAATTCAAATGATTAATTCTCATTACGAATTCTGATTATAAATTATCATTATGAATTCTGTTGACGAATTCTCATTTTGAATTCTGATTACAAATTCTCATTACAAATTTCTTATTAAAATATAATTCGAACATCTCTTTATTATAGACTTCTAATACCTTTTTGGTTAGACTACGAACTTTTTTTCCAACATTACGAACTTTGGTTTTGCTTATGCTTACACTTGATTCATTACTAAACGATGTACTGTATTCAGTTTTTGACTAACTATTTTTTGAGTGACATGTGTACAAGTCCCTCTGAAATTCAAGGAAAAATATGACTGTTGGAGGAGGGAGCTGACCATTGGAGCTTCGCCTATAAATAGGAGCTCATTTGAAAATTTTCAGAACTTTTAAAACTTTTGAAATTTTGGTAATCAGAACTTCCAGAAGTGATCTCTTGAGAGAGATGATCTTATCGACTCTCAAAGCTTCATGCAGAAAGTTTGAACAACTTTTTCAAAATTTTCCATGTACATACTTTCTTCGTGCGACTCCGATTGTTGCTGATTACAATCAAGGGATTCTAGGGATATGAAGACAGAGGTTCCCACACCTCGAATTTGAGGGCTTCCATGCTGAGGAAGATAGAGGTTTTGACTACTTAATAGTTGAGGGCTTGCAAGGATAGCACGACAAACTCCGATCTTCATATCGAGGGCTTACCCTTGTGTGTGTAAGACAGACTTTCTTGAAAGTATAAATCACGGGACCTTAATCTGTGGTTGTTGGATACCCTTCTCTTTGGGTTAAAAGAGTTATTGTTTTTACATGTAGTTTTAGTACTTGTTTTTCTGCTGCATTTTTTATTGTTAAGGAAAGTATATATTTCTTATACTTGCTTACTTGTACTCTGATTTAGATAGATTCTATGCGCTTTAAGGTAGAATCTTAATCTCTGTAACATTTGTTAAGTTCCATTTTCGGATTCACTATTCCAAAATACAGCAAGTCTTTAGTACTCATAGAGGTCTTGTGAATTTGATTTGTTTAACTTTGTTAAACATAGATCTTCACTTTTTAAGGAAATTTTTAAAAGGTACAATTCACCCCCCCCCCTCTTATATATGAGAATCTCATTCTTATTTCAATCCAACATTTGGTATCACAGAGTATATCATACCTAGAGTCATACCATTCTAACAATTGGTATCAAGGGATTTGGTTCAATCTGAATTAATCTCACGATTAGATTCAGAAGAGAATTCTTGGATTCACATTTTCAGGATTCATACCTTTCAGAAACTTTTTTTCGAAATCATAGTTCGGATTCATTTTTTGTTACAGATTCAATTTTTTTTTGCTTAGAATATATTCTCTTGTTTACAGACTATTACTGCTAATAAGTTTGTGTGCCAAATTTTTTCTTTAGGATGACAGGTTTAAATGTTGGTTCCATCGACAACTTAAATCCTACCAGACCACCAATTATTGATGGTATTGATTTTTAATATTGGAGAGATCAGATGAAGACATTAATTATCAATAATGGGGTAGATATCTTTGTCATGCTTACTAGAGGATAAAAAATTCATGACAAGGAATTAAGTGCTTTTACTAATCATAAAAAACATGAATACCAACTCAAATATAAGGTACACAATATTTTACAATGTTCAATGACTAGGAACATATATATATAAATTTATTCCTGTGAAACAACTAACTGTATATGGAAGAAACTTGATG
This sequence comes from Viscum album, assembly GCA_963277665.1. Taxonomy (NCBI): domain Eukaryota; kingdom Viridiplantae; phylum Streptophyta; class Magnoliopsida; order Santalales; family Viscaceae; genus Viscum; species Viscum album. Next base: position 1,149,786,636 of record OY728120.1, read on the forward strand.
TTACACATTTTGGTAAATCCAAATTCAATGAGATAAGAAGAGATTTGTTGAGAGCTGAGTATCATGGTTTTAATTTTCCTTATGGAGAACCCATTTGTAAGGTGCAACAAAGATTCATGACTATCGTAAATAGGTTAAAATCTATGGGAGAGAAAGGTCGAGATGATAAAGCCCTTGTCGACAAGATTATTGACATCATTCCGAATGAGTGGGAATCAAAGAGAACTGCTATCAATGAAAACAGAAAGTTTACTCAAATTTCTCTTGTTGGTATATTTGGAACCCTTCTTCAACATGAGACAAGAATGAATAGATATTCCTATGACATAAAGAAGAATAATGGGAATGGTAGTGTTTCTTTTACTACAACTTCAAATCATATTAATGCTAAGACTCCTAAGAGAGTTACTAGATCCAAATCTAAGAAAGTTGTTATTCAATCAGAATATAGTGAGAGTTAAGTCTCAGAAAATGAGTTAGATAATCTTGCTCGAAGGATGAACAAGATAGCAGGATAGAGAAATTTCCAATCCAAGTATAAGAAGAAGGAATGGAAAGATAGGAGAGATTCAGAAGTTATATGTTACAAATGAAAGAGAGATAGACACATTTGACTGGATTTCCCTTTTCTCAAAAATAAAGAGAGAAAAGAAAGGCATTCTTAAAGGAGCAGAAAGAAGTATTACAAATCCAAATCTAAGAATGTTCTGAAAGAAAATGACACTTGGAGTGCCAGTGGTGGTGACCCTTCAGATGAATCTTTTTATTATGAATTTTCAGGACAGAAGAATCTTGGTCTTACAGCCAGGATACCTATTGATAATCATTTCTTTATGGATAAGGTACAAATTTCTGAATCATTGAACAATGTTTCTCTAAATGTTATTTATGGTAAAAATTATAACTCTTCTAATGAAGAATCCTCTTCTGATGAAGAAAATACTTTACCTACCTATGCAGATGTTTCTAGGTTTGCTGAAATTCATGATATTGAGAACTCAAAATTAATGAAAAATAATGATAAGGAAAACTCTAAGAATATTATTCTTACTAAGGAGATATCAGATCGTTCTAAATATCATGATAGGAAAAATGATGACTTTGAAAGTATTTCAAAAATTCATGAGGAAGTAATCTTTGAGAAGAACAAACATTCCTAAGAACTTTAGAATGCAATTTCTACGAAAAATATTTTCGAGCCTAGCTCAAGCTCAAGTGTTTTTTAAAATAAGAATATAGTTATTAAACTCACATCTGAAATTTTTTCCTTGAGGAAGTGTTTTTCAAACATTACCCATGGTAAAGAAAATTTTGATAAAATGTATTCAAAAATACGACCTCCAAGGAATACTTCTGGTTTTGGATACACTAGTTCTGAACCAATATTTAGTAACAACTACTTTGTTCCTCAATGTGTCCCATTTTGTACAAAATGTCAATGTGGTGGTCACTGGGCAAAGAATTGTTCTTTAAACAAAACCCAATCATTAGGATTTCATAAGGCATATTTTTCTAATAAAATGTCGGTACCCCAAATCTTACTTTCTGATATTTCTGGATCCATGTATGTTTGGATTCCGAAAACCTAAATTTTTCTTATTTTTAGGAAAATAGGGAATATACCAACAACAATAATTGGTACATGGATAGTGGATGTTCCCGATATATGACTGGTAACAAAAACTATTTTAAAAATATTATCAAGACAAAATGAGGAAAATTAACATTCAGAGATAATGATCCGGGAGAAATTATTGGTATAGGTAATATCGATCTTCTGGGAAAAACTATGATTTAAATTGTTTGGTTTTTTAATGTTCATAAGAACAACCACATTAGCATAATCCAATTATGTGATAACAGCTACCTTTTGAATTTTAGAAATTATAAGTGCTTAGTACACAATTCTAAGGTGGAGTTTATTCTTTCATCCAATAGGCAAGAGAATGATTACACACTAAACATAGAAGACCTTAGAAGCCAAGACATACCTTTCCTAAGTGCAATGGAAGATCATTTGTGATTATGGCATAGAAGGTTATGACACTATAACCTTAGAAACTTATGTAAACTATCAAATAAAGGTTTAGTTAAGGATCTACCAGAGCATAGATTTGATTCTTCAGAATATTGTGACCCTTGTCAATATAGAAATCAACATAAATCATGTTTTAAATTAGTCGTTGAAGTCTAAAAAACTGATGCATTATTGTTGGTGCACATGGATCTTTTTGGTCCAACACAATCTCGAAGCATTGGGGGAAAGTATTATGTATTTTTCTTAGTTGATGATTACAATAGATTTATATGGGTCTATTTTCTAGAAAAGAATTCTGATGGTTTTTCTTATTTCAAAAGATTTAGAGCCCAAGTTAAAAATGATAAAAACCATCCATTGAAAACTATTCATAGTGATCATGGAGAAGAATTTCAAAACTCTGATTTTGAAACATTTTGTAGTAGAAAAGGTATTACTCAAAAAATTTCAGCACCCTAAACACCTCAACAAAATGGTGTTGTTGAAAGAAGAAATATAATTCTTTAAGAGATAACTAGAACCATGTTGAGTGAGTATTTTTTAGCTAATAATTTTTGGGATGAAACTGTAAGTACTTTTTATTATTCTATAAATTGTTCTTTGATTAGAAATTTTCTTAATAAAACAATTTATGAGTTATGGAATGGTGGAAAACCTAGACTTTCCTAATTTAAGGATTATGGTTGCAAGGTATTCATTCTGAACACCAAAGATAATTTACACAAATTCTCACTAAAATATGATGAAGGAATTTTCATAGGCTACTCCACAACTTCTAAGGCTTATACAGTTGTGAACAAAAACACTTGTGCTATTGAAGAGACAATACATGTTAAATTTGATCAAAATGGTCATTTTGTTTTCAAACAACCTCAACCTACATCTTCATATGTGTTTTCAAAAACTGATTATCAACCTTTAATAGAAAATTTTTCTGATAAGGAAATTGTAAAAGAAGATTCTTCTGAAACATTCAGCCTAGATGATTTCATACCTTATGTTGATGAACATGTTTTTCAAAACCCAAATCAGTCGTTTCTTAAGAATCATCCCAATGATAGTATCATTGGTGATTTAATCAACCTGTAAGGACTATAAGTTCCTCAAGAAATGAATTAGAACATCTAGAATTCCTTTTCCAATTGAAACCAAAAAGCACTGATGAAGCCTTATGTGATGATGATTGGATAAAATCCATTCATGATGAACTAAATGAATTCGAAAGGAATAAAGTCCGGACCTTAGTTTAAAGACCTATGGAAACTTCTATAATTGGAGTAAAATGGGTCTTCATAAATAAGTGTGATGAAAATGGATTCATCATAAGAAATAAAGCTAGATTAGTTGCTAAAGTCTATAATCAACCAGAAGGAATGGACTATGAAGAAACCTATGATCTAGTAGCTAGACTTGAATCTATTCGTATTTTACATTCCTTTGCAGAATTTATCAATTATAAACTTTTTCAAATGGATGTGAAATGTTATTTTCATAATGATTTTGTCCAAGAGGAAGTTTTTGTTGAACAACCTCCTAGTTTTGAAGACACAAAACATCCTGATCATATTTTTAGACTTACCAAAGCTTTGTATGGCCTCAAATAGTCCCCCCGAGATTGATATGATAGACTTACATGATTTCGGCTTCAAAATAACTATGTTAAGGGAAATGCAGATCCAACCCTTTTTATTAAGAAAGATAAGAAAAATGTTTTAATTGTTCAAATTTATGTTGATGACATTATATTTGGTTCAACCCAGAAATATTTTACTGATTCCTTTGTGGGTATAATGACATATGAGTTTGAAATGAGTATGATGGGTGAGTTAACATTTTTCCTTGGTTTCCAAATTTCTCAAAAACCAGAAAGAACTTATATATCACAACATAAGTATATTAAATATCTTCTTAAAAATTATTGATTTAAAACACTAAAAGTATTAGTACTCCCATTGGTACCTCAAACACACTTGATCTTGATTATGCTGGGAAACCAGTAGATCAAATATCTTTTAGAGGTATGATAGGAAGTCTACTTTACTTGACATCTAGTCGACTGGACTTAATGTTTTCAATATTCTTATGTGCGATATATCAATCCAATCTTAAAGAATCTCACATAAAGGCAGTGAAAATAATTTTTTTCTACTTAAAGAGAACCATTGATTTAGGAATCTTTTATACTTCTGGAAATGATTTTGTTTTGAAAATATTTCCAGATGCTGACTTTGTTGGATGTTGAATTGATAGAAAGTGTACATCCGGAACTTGTCATTTTCTAGGAGAATCATTAGTTTCTTGGTCGTGCAAGAAGCAACACTCGGTAGAACTCTCCACTGCTAAAGCTGAATATGTAGCAGTTGGAAGTTGTTGTGCTCAAGTGTTGTGGATGCAACACACACTCACAGACTATGGCATGAGTTTTACTAAGACTGAAATATTTTTTGATAACAAAAGTGCCATTCCCCTTAGTAAAAACCCTTCACATCACACTCGTGAAAAGCACATATATATTAGGAATCACATTATTAGGGATCACACACAAAAAGGAGATATCATTCTTCAGTTTATCGGAAAGTAAGATCAACTTGCTGACATTTTCATAAAATCTTTACCTTCTGATAGATTTGAATAAATTTAAAAGAAGTTAGGAATGGTAACCATAAGGCAATCTTCCTTCATTAACTTCTTTTTGAATCATTCTCCTTATAGTATTAAACTCCTTTTCATAGGGGGGGTACATTTGGTTGTTAGACTTTCAAAAAATTTCATAATGATCTTTTTAAAATCTTTTTAATGATATTTTCATAATGAGAATTTTCGTAATGAAATTTTCATACTAGAAATTTTGTAATGAAACTTTCATACTGATAATTTTCATAATGAAATTTTAGTACTGATTTATTTTTTAAAATGAAAATTTTCATACTCATAATTTTTCATTCTCATAATTTTTCGTACTCATAATTTTGCGTACTCATAATTTTTCGTACTCATAATTTTTCATACTCATAATTTTTCGTACTCATAATTTTTCGTACTCATAATTTTCCTTACTCATGATTTTTTTTCTCATACCTTTCATACTATATATTTGATACTCAACGTTTTTGTAATAAACTTTTCGAACTTATGTTTTTCGTACTTTTTTTGTAAGTTTTTTGTAGTTATATTTTCTTCAAGAAGAATATCACCTCTTATGAATAAAACTTCCTAGCCAATCCGAAAGGTATGAATTACTTACTTAAGTTTTCGTAGTCACTTTTTCTTATTGGTAGTATCTTTCTTTTAAAATATTTCGTATTCATGTTTCCTTAGTTTTGAATGTTTTTGTTAAAACCTCAAAAGATCGGATTTAAAATTTTCGTGCGGGTATGATTTCAACTGTCAGATCAGATTAGAAATTTTTTTCAACCATTAGATTGGTTTTGGAAGTTCAAATGTCACCTCCATCGCCTATATAAAAAGCACCCCTTTTGGGGTCCCACATCGATTTTAAAGCTCTCTCATTCCGAACCCCTACCTCAGTACGTTAAGCCCGTTACGAACCTTTCAGTGATCCTCCATTCCAAATGTTTATAGAAGAAACCACTCAAGAAATGTCTTTCATCAAACCAATTTTAGCTTGTTTAGTCTATAGAGAAAGGTTGGTTCATCCGAATTTCATTAATAAGTATGATTCTCTTATCTCTAAGAACATCAAACTCAATGGTTGGGAAGATTTTTGCATATCAAAGACTGGGGATCAGGATGTAGTTTATACTGACTTTCTTATAGAATTCTATGAGTGTGTTTCCTTCTATGAAGTAGATGTAAGAGAAAGGTTTTCTTTCATGTTTTATGGAAAGACATTCAAGATTTCTTACACCAAGGCTTCGATATTGGTGGGATTATCATATGATGGAGAGACTGAATTTTGTTCTCAGAAACTGTCGGATGATCAGGGAAGCTTCAAAAAAGTGAAGGCATTGAAATTCCTGGCCTCAAAGATGATAAAACAGTGAAGATTACTCATCTCTCCACCAATAACAGGATTTTTTTAGTTGTGGTTTCAAGGATTTTTCGTACCGAGGAGAGGTGGTAATGAAAATCTTAAGAAGAGTGATATTTACATCTTGGATTTCTTGGTAAATATATAAAACATCAACCTGATGAGGCACATTCTTATTACAATTCAGAATATTAAGAATGGGACACTGAAAGACAAAATTATTATGTATCCTACTCCCCTCTCCAAGCTTATTATTAGATGTCTTGATTCTTTCAAGGTTGCATGCACCTCAAAGATCAAAAATAGTAAGGTGATGTTGATATGTGAATACACCTTAAAGAGGATGAAAATTGGTTTTTCAAAAGATTCAAGAGAGTTCTACGATCTTCCACAGGAGGAGGCAGAAGACGGTATAGAAAATGTAGAGAAAGATGAACCATCTATGAAGACAGGGAAGAAGAGGAAGGTGAAGGAAGTTCAAGCTGAAGGAAAAAACTCTTATGTCCAAGGAAACCCAATATGCACCACCCAAGACAACGAAAAAAAGCATACCCTGATTATGTTGCAGTTATGTGGAGAGAGGTCAAGGAGAAGAGAATGGAAGGGGAACCTCAGTTCAGATTAGACCCTGGTGAGGCTAAGGCCTTAAAAGAGAAAGCATCTGCTGAGTTAGAGAGGCAAGAAAAATAGAAGAAGATGACAAAGAAGTTGTCTGAAGATGAAATTGTGCAATCCCTTTTGAAAGCTACAGATTTAGCCTCTGAGATGATTCTTGTTCTGGAAATTTCCTTACTGAGCCTTTACCAAAGATACCTGGAAGGAATTACTTCACTCCAAAAAAAGTACAAAGGGAAATAAGTTACTAAGGGTGTAGAGGAAGACTATGTATAAAGAGTAGAAGAAGAAGAGTAAGAAGAGCATGTAGTAGTAGAAGAAGAAGAGGAAGAACGTAGTGGTGATCTTGATGACTTGATTACACAAGTGGAAGACTATCAAGAGAAATAAAATCCATCAGAGAAACCACCACTACGAACTTCTGAGGTCGAGTCCTCAATGTTTGTCACTCTGGAAAAAGAAGCTATGAAAGAAGGAAGCAAAGATGATGATAAGGAGGAAGAAAAAGAGAATGAGTTTTTTGAGGAAGAGAGTTATGAGAAGAATTTCTTTGAAGAAGGATCATATAAGGAAAAACTAGATGATGATAATATTGTTCAACTATCTGAAATCGAAGAACAATCTCCCAATGAAGCAATTCAAAAAAATTATAAGGGGAAGAAAGTGCTTATGGAAAAACCAACAAAAGATGTTATAAGAATGAAGGCGGTTGTTGGTTCTTCTAGAAGGAATTTGGTCCAAATTGAAAAAGAACAATCCACAAGCAAAGTGTTTGATTCGGAATCATCAGCACTGGGTCATGACTTTGTTATCGAGTCTTTGAAAAAGATGGTGGACACCATTTCGATATTTCCCACCATACACCAGATGCCAGATGCTTCAACATGGAATGAATCAAAAGTCAGAATCCTTATCTATGGTGATGGATAAGTGTGTGAAGATTGAAGAAGATCATAGAAATTTCTTTATCAATTATGATGTGCACAGGAAATCTTGTAACAAATTCACTCTATGGTTAATGAAAGTTGATGATGATTTGGCTCAGTTTGATCGTTTTCTGAATGATGTGCAAAATTATTTTGACACTGAGGATAGAAAAATCAAAAATCTTTAGGAAAATCTGACCCTTGAGAAAAATTCTATGAATCAACAAGTTAGAGATTTGAATGGGAAGCTTAACTCGGTTGCTCAGAACTGGAAAGGGGAAAGATATTTCCAGATTGAGTTTAAAGAGAAGCTGGAATAGCAAGATGAGTTAATGAAAATTCAGGAAGAGGCCATGAAGGCTTAGGAAGAGGTACTGAAAGCTCATCAAGAAAAGATCACATCTTTGGAGAGGCATGCTGAGGAGGATCAGAAAGATTTGAAGAAGGTAAATATTCTCTTGAAGAAGTTAATTCCAAAGGAGAAGGAAGACAAATGAACTAAATCCGATCTTTTATTGAATTTGATTTTCCTTGTAAAAATTCATTCAACTCTAATGAAATATCAGGTTGTTTGTAACTGGTGTTATTATATACTAATGTTTTAGGTACCTTATTACTTTTCCATTCCATCAATTCTTTTTGAAAATTACAAAGGGGAAGAAGGAAAAAAGAACTACTAAAAAGGGGTAGAAGGAAAATCTCTATGTAAGAACCATCCCTATGTAAGGGGGAGCTTATCCAAGGGGGAGTTTCTCATTAAGAAGGTTTTCATTCCCATGATAATGAAAAATCCATTATGGAAATCCAGAATACAATCCTTAGTGTTCCTAATCCTAAGGTGGAGTTAGTTGTATTCACCATCATCTATAAACAAAGGGAGATAAGTTTTAATTTCAAATCCTAACGAATTTTTTCTAAGACCATATATTCATTTTTGTAAGGTTGTTTGTGATTTCCTAAAAAGGGGAGATTGTTGAGTCAATAAGGTTTTCCTTATGAATTTTCCATTCATTCTTGTTTTGAAAATCACAAACACCTTATACTTAAGAAAATCCATATTTTACTTCTATAAGGAAAATTTCTTTCTTTATAGAAATTTACCCATAACTTGATTTTCGTATTCATATCTAAAATTTGTCTTCGTATAAAATTCAGATTGATGTCAAAAACCCTAGAATCATACAAATACTTAGATGTACGGTATTCTGTTTTTTTTTACGAATTCTGATGATGATTTCTCATTACGAATTCTCATTATGAATTCTCATTACGAATTCGTATTACAAATTCACATTACAAATTCCAGTGATGAATTCTCATTACGAATTCTGATGATGAATTCTGATTACGAATTATCATTATGAATCACAGTGATGAATTCTTATTATGAATTCTGATAATGAATTCTCATTACGAATTCTAATTACGAATTCTCATTACAAATTCCAGTGATGAATTCTCATTACGAATTCTGATGATGAATTCTCATTACGAATTCTGATTATGAATTCTCATTACGAATTCTGTTGATGAATTCTCATTACGAATTCTGATTACGAATTCTCATTACGAATTACATAGTAAAACAGAATTTGAACATCTCTTTATTATAGACTCCGAATACATTTTTGGTAAGACTACGAACTTTTATTTTTCCTACATTATGAACATCAGTTTTGCTTATGCTTACACTTGTTTCATTACAAAATGATGTTGTGTATTCTGTTTTTGATTAACCGTTGTTTGAGTGACATGTGTACAGGTCCCTCCGAAATTCAAAGAAAAATATGACCGTCGAAGGAGGGAGCCGACCGTTAGAGATTCACCTATAAATAGGATCTCATTTGAAAGTGTTCAGAACTTTGAGAACTTTTGGAATTTTGGGGATCATAACTTCATGAAGTGATTTCTAGAGAGTGAGGCTCTTATCAACTCTCAAAGCATCTTGAAAAATGTTTGACCAGCTTGTTCAAACATTTCCTTGTGTAGACTTTCTTCATGCGCCTCTGATTGTTGTTGATTACAATCGAGGCCTTCCGGGTATAGAAAGACAAAGGTTCCAACACCTTGAAGTTGATGGATTCCTTTCTGATGAAGAAAGAGGTTCCAACATGCCTGATAGTAGAGGTCTTGCAGGGATAGCATGAAAGACTACAATCATTGTATCGAGGGCTTACCCTGGTGTGGGTAAGACACACTTTTTTGAAAGTATAAATCGAGGGACCATTATCCAAGGTTGTTGGATACCCTTCACTTTGGGTTAAAAGAGTTATTGTTTGTTATTTGTAGTTTTACTACTTATTTTTCCTCTGCATTTTGTATTTTTAAGGAAAGTATAACTTTCATATACTTCCTTACTTGTACTCTAATATAGTTAGATTCTATACGCTTTATGGTAGAATCTTAATCTCTTTAACTTTTGTTATGTTCCATTTTCAGAATCACTATTCCAAAATCCAGTAAGTCTTTAGTACTCATAGAGTTCTTGTGAATTTTATTAGTTTAACATTGTTAAACTTAGATCATTCCTTATTTAAGGATATTTTTAAAAGGCACAATTCACCCCCCCTTTTGTATCAAAGAATCTCATTCTTATTTCGAACCTACGTTTGGTACCACAGAGTATATCATTCTCAGAGTCATACCATCCTAACACTTAATATATATATTTTCATTATAAATTATAATTAATGAATCATAATAAAAATTAAATATATATTATTCTATAAATCACATATATGAAAATGGAATTTTATTTATCAATAACTTCAGATATTATACTAATTTAAACAATAGAGAAGTCTTTTATACCAAAACATCTCTATATGTTTTTATCTCTTGAAAGATTAATTTATAAGGATGTATTTACACATGTAAGTACATATACTATTATGTTTTGAATTATATAAATATCATATTAAATGTTTTTTATTTTTATAAATATTATAGAGAGAATATCTATTACCCATTTCAAAAAAATATAATTAAATAAATATTTTATAATTATCGTTCAAATAACATTCATTGTAAAGATATTTGGAAAATGCATTTAATCATACCATGTTTTCATTAATATTGTTAATAGATGATTTATATATTGGTGAAAAAATATCTATAATTTTGACTTATATCTTGATTTTACATACATACTTTTGGATGATATAATTTATATTATATAATCATTATCAAGGGGAAAAGATACAATTTGAATTCAGAACACAATGAATTGACTTCTTTCATTAAAATCCACCATTGATCATGGTGGATGGAGATGATAGTGACTGAGAAAAAAAATGATTGTAAGAGGTATATAGATCATTAAATTCTCAATCTAATGGTGTTTCATGACACCATAGATCCATAACTAAAATTCTCATCATGTGGATCTACATAATACATGTTGTGGTTGACACAACCATATGAAAAAATATGGTTCAATGTGGAACGATCCATTTCAAAACTTCTATAGTTGTGGTGGCATGATATGAATAATATGGATGATCATTCAATTATATAAAATGGAGAGGATCTTGGTTTTCTACATCAGCTATATTGGTGGGCAATACCCATCAAATTTGGTATCTACATTGAATAAATTTGATGAAATAACATATTTCCACATTACCATATAAGATGGTACATATCAATATCTCTTCAATATCATCTATATATTTTAATCAATGATATTATATCTAGTTATTTACTTGTATAAATGAATAATGTTGATGGTTGAAGAGTAGGGGTTGGGTTCATGGGGAGTCCTTGTGGAACTCATAGTTAGTAACAACCCCTTTGATTTTTATAGAGGTTTAATATATCAACTTTATTGAAATTGGATGTTCTAATAGAATTATTTTGTCACATAATAACCCTTACTATATGGTTGGGATATATCAGGTAATGTTTTTAACCATGATTTTTATAAAACACTATCCAACAAATGCTTATAATCTTGATTATAATTATTGTTAAGAAAATGATTGTATGTAATATTAATGAAATGATATAAATTTACATGTAATTAAGCATAAATTATTTTAATGATGGCCTAGTAAACACACAAATATATGATATCAATTAAAATAATATATATGAATTATATAAATTTAAATATAATTTATGTATTGAATGAATAAAACTTCATCAATGAAATAGAATCATACATAGGTTAATGAATACTATATATATTTATGACTGATTTTTATAGGGAAATTTTGAATCAAAATATTAATGAAAAATATGCTTTTAATAATGGAATTAAAAAACAATAAAGAAGTTGATATTTATTTTATAATGGGAATGATATTGATCTAGTTATGATGTGGAAATTAAAATTCTTTTTCAAGGATTACTCGTGTGTTTTCCCATTCTTTATGTTTAATATCGTATTATGATTGGATGACTTTGTTCATTTTGGGAATTTGTGACTCCACTATGTACTGACTCACCAGTCATAAGAGGAATGATATTATAATATCAATATATTTACACCGTTTTAAAAAATATTTATGTTATGGTTATTGATAACACATATGTATGAATTCTAATCATATCCATTAACATTTTTTTTCATAATGATGATGTTTCATCTTAGTGATTATACTATTTCCCTCCCACTGTTCTCGGATTATGAGGTATGATGATTGATTAATTATAATACCAATCTATATACAATAATTAAATTAATTTAAATTTTATATTCCACTACAACATAGCTATTTCATATATTGTTATTTTTATTTACACAAAAACTCATGAGTTGTGGTGGAATTTATATATAAGTTTTCTATGAATTATGGTTTGGGTGTGAACTATTAAATGGTTCCATGACCCTTACTAGAGGGTCTCATGTTGTGAACACCCCAATCCCCCCTCTGATAGTCCAGGGGCAGGAGACTAGCATCGAGTAGGCATATCCCACAAATGGGATGCATTTTTCGGTGTAAATATAAACTCACACGCATCTCTATGACTAAAAATTATGAAATTTAAAAACTCAACATTTTCATACAAATAATATGTTACCAAAAATATTTTAATATATTATGAAAGATAGAAATTAAATAGGACTAGATTTCAGGTTGACCAAAACAAAGAGCCTTCCAGGTGAAATCATATGTTCATGACACTCATCCATAGAAGACCTTACCTGAAGAGTAGGTGTTGGAAATATGGATGATGTCATTGGTGAAAAACACGTTTATATGATCAAAAAAAACTATAGTAAATGGTGCACAGAGAATTGATGGAAACACAAGAAGTACACCACAATGGAATCAAAAAAAGTATAGTAAATGAATTAAACCCATAGAGGTATAAGTTTATATCAGGAAGGGAGGGATCTTGAGTTGTAGTCCACAAATATCATACTCTCCAATACACTAGAACTGTCCATGGAACTTGAAGTGTCAATGGTGCACAGAGAATTGATAGTTCATGAAGTGTTGATAGAGTATAGAGTTTCAATGATACTCGGAGCATTGATAGTGCCAAAAGAATTGATGGAATGTGGAGCATCAATAGTGAAAAAGTGTCAATATGTCATGTAGCCCCATGTCAAATAGTAAGTAAGTCACAACCAACCGCAAGATTCCTTTCATAGAACACTTTTTATTGGAGAACCTAGTCCTCAGGCCATTAGTTCATATTACAACAACAATAAATACTCTCATTGATTATCTCAAATGTTCCACCTCATCTTAAGGGTCCCAATGATGAAATGACTCTTCAAAAGGATAGAAATTTTGGATGTTAGAGTTGTTTTTTTCTGAAAAGGTCTGACACGGGTCATATTTGACCAGTATGACAAGACTAGACCTATCGGCCGACTCGAACCAGTCTGTCCGACCCAAGTCAGACTGTCTTGGTTCAGACTAGCCCGAACCGGCTCAACCTGCTGGGCTCGGCACATTGGTCACAACCACCCTCTCAGCATCCCCTACTAGTTCATGCGGTCCACCCCGACTGCGTCGACATCTCTTGTACACCCTGTCATCCAGCGTAATGCTACCACGACCCCCTTATTGCCGCCTATGGCCCCTACCAAGGGCACCCATGTGGTCCTCTCCGAACCATGTTCCCCCTCCACTGTCGACCACCCTATCTATTGATTTTACTACTTCATGCTCTACCTAGACTAAACCGTATTTGGCCGATACTGCCTACACCACCAACCATCATACCAGTGGCCCATTTCTTCCTCGATCTCCCCCTAGTCCATCCCCCATAGTTGTGTCCTTCCCTTACCGCCAGTATCTTACCATACCCTATCGTAAGCTGACGCCTCTCTCAAACCACACCACACACATGTCATACCTATGGTATGCCGTCATAGGGACAAACCATCGATATTAAACCATTAAACCATGGCTCGTGGGTGTAATGGTCAATAACTCAGATACATGTTTCAATGGAGAATAATATATAAATTACACAATTGATTTAGGGGGATAGATAAAACACATTGAACACCCAACGAACATATCATGAGATTGTTCATGTCGACCATGATCTACTCATATCAAATGTTTTAACGAATAGAAAATCGACAAAAAGAACTAATTCACCATTTAATAAACCCACTAGTAGTTATGTATCCCACAAAAAAGGAAAACCTCAGATCAAATATTTTTTGTGTCGGCCTACGTTTGACATTAGAATCTATGAGAGAAAGGAAATCACAAGGAAAGTCAACATCAAACATCGTGGTTGGTTCATTTGATGATGAAGTATGGAGCTCGGTGTCATCATTGATCCTCAACTCACTAGTCTTTCTCATCATTCATTTGATAGGTTTTCATTCCCTTGCCTCAGATAAATTTATTGTGTTATGGAGAAAACCATGGATTCCAAAAAATTTCCCATAATTAAAAGAAACCAATGTTGTGACAAATAAAATATTTTTAACAACATTTATTAATGATTGTTAACTCCAATTTCTAACTTTCATAGAGGCACCATGTTGTTCAATGTTAGGACTTACATATAATAATGTAATTTCTCTAAACACAATAGTTCCCTTGGGTTTCTTATCTTTGAAACTATTTATAATTCATTCATTTTCTAATGAAAAACTTCCCTCTATATTCATTAAAAACATTACATTTTTTATCATATCATTTCAGGAACTCTAGGCTGTGGAATATCAAGCAGCCTCAGAGCCTGGTCTCAAAATTTTCCCAATTATTTTATGAAAAATAAAATTAAAGAAAATCCAAGTCAATAATAATTCAAAGACATGTGGATTTTAGTGAGATAATATTATTTCTTATGTTTATATATATAAAAACATCGAGTTTATAAATGATATTGTTCTCATGGAATAATTTTTCATTATAATATTCCATATATTATAACAAGAAATAGGAATATGAAAAACTATTATTTATTTAATTAATACTATATCATTAATTATTAGAGAAAATACATAAAATTGAAAACATTACCATTGAAAAAAATATAATGATTGAAAATATTTAATGGGAAAATATAGATAAACCCAATGACTAGAAACATCACCCCCACATCCTACAGTATATAAAAAAATATATCTAAATAAATCACAATTATTGAAAATAGAAATACATAACCATTAGTGGAACATTTTTGAATAATTAATGAAGAATTTTTTTTATTTATAGGCGGTAATTTGTCAATGTGAATATTAGTTTAATTTCTAGAATAATAACATTTTTTGGGAATATTAACATGATTTTAGGAATATTAATTTTAACTCAAAATAATAAATTTTTATACAAAAATTATTTTTCATGTTTATTTTAGGTAATAATAAATATTATAATTCCAGAAAAATATCATTATTATGGAACTCCAATAAAATATAAACATATTTTTAATAAATTATTTTTCAAATTATTTAATTACAGTCATAATTTTAACATTAAAAATTATAATTACATAATATTGACATTTATTTTGATAAATTAAATTTCATTTTTGAAGGCACCACATCGAAATTTTCAAATTTTTATAGTTTGGTACATTTTAGTAATACAATAATTTTTTGGTGAATAGTAATGAAATATAGTTTTTCACAAAACCAGTGTCTCTTAAATTACAATATTATTTATTTTATAATGAACTAATGTATTCTAAATCATTATTTTAAGCCATTATATAATTATTTTCACCAACAAATTATTAATATAAATGAATCATAAATTTGAAACCAAGAATAGTATTTTTAAAAACCTACAATCAAATGTGATCCCCTTAAAAAAATTCCTTTCCACAATCCATTTGAATGTTCCAATGAATTAAAATTTTAAAAAACTTCAGAGTATAAAATATCATTATTTTACATTTATATATTATTTATAAAGAAAAAACATAATATTACATGTTTTTCAATAGATATATTATTTTATGTTATATTTTGTTCTGAAAATACCCCTCTCCTTAATTATAAATTACCCCTGCATCCTCTTCGATAACCACTCATTCCTCTCTAAAAAATCAAAACATATACCGAAATACTCCCTCTTAATACCATAACAATACGAATAAATGTTTTTGATGAAATCAAATCCAAACATAAAGTTATTTTTTAGTCACACAAGAGAAGGAACACTGTGGTTTTATTAACTTTCTATAAACTAAATATTTTTTCTTCTTATAATTATTTGTTAACATCCCATTCCAATATAATCCCATATATTGTTATTTAGGGAGTCATTTAACCTAATATTAATGATATTAATCTACATTGTGTATCATATTTACTATATATATATAAATTTGGAAATTCTCTTTCCTACTCTAGCCATAATGCCATAAATGGTTTATTGTCACCTTATAGAGACATTGTTATGTCCTTGTTTATAAACACCATTATGTATGAATATTATGAATGATATATAATTTTTAAATATATAATTAAAGGTATTTCATGCTTGTAGAGTTAATTATAATTAATCATAATAAATATTTTATGTTAATACATAAATCCAAACAAAAATAGAATATTTAATTAATACATCATTTCAAAAAAATAACATTTTACAAGGAGTGTTATAAAATATAATCACTTAATTATATTGTATGAATAATGTGAAAAATGATGAAATATTCACTTCTATAACAATGTTTTAAAAGTCCTAGTTTAATTTTTCAAGATGTAGAAAATTGATGAAATAATGTTTGAATTATGGTATGGGGGTTCTTGAGACCAACTAATTTTCATTGGATTATCCCACTATCTAGAATTATTGGGCATGAATATTCATATGTTCTCATATAAATATAATTTCACTATTCATAATTTTTATTTTTTGTGGTATTCATGATTTCACAATGATTTATTAGCCAAATATAATGGCTTTCATAATATAATTCCATCATAAAACATTACTTTTACGCATATTGATTTTTTTTACAAACTAAATAATAATGATTATTATTCCTATTCTATTTTCCATATTTCATTTGGATCCCCATGTTTACTCATTTTTATTTTGAAGCAATCCTTTGGAATAAGATTCAAATACATTAGTTATTTTAAGACTATGATTGTTATATGTTCTATTTGGAATAAATGATTATGTAAATTTTATAATGTGATGGGTATGATCTAAATTATATTGGCATCCAATTCATTGGTTAATTTTTTGTATCACATGATATAACAAGTATTATATGTGAACATGAATATATGATTTTTCATGATGATGTTGATATGATTATGCACATATATTATGCATGATTATGATTCTAGCTTTGTTTAAAACTATATAGGGTGTTTGACCACTATAACATGGTGTTTGGTATATATGTAATGAAACATTCAATAACATTATCTCAAAATTCCATCTTGATTTTTATTATGATCCTATTATAATTATATTATTATTATTATTATTCTAACCCATGATAGTTTTTTTCATTCCATTATTCATCTTCGTACTGGGATTTTATCTCACAACATTTATTGATTTATAGGTGATTACAAATAATAATTATAACACAAGATTTTATAAGGTTAAATGAGAAGTATTTAAATAATATATTATTTTTTATTAAGTGAAATTTATATATACGTGTAACTTTATCATGAATCTAGACATTTTGATCCTTGATTTTTATAGCAATTATGTTTATTATATTAAAAAATATGTAATATTTTTTTAATTTTAATGTAGGACCTCTATATTTTCTATTTGTGACTACAATACACATATGGATTGTATGGGACCAAAAAATTAGAATTTATTTGAAAAAAATGAATAGAGTAAAATATATGTTCTCCTCTTTAATGAGAGGTATATCACATTGAGATACAGGAACCCAATCCATATCTAGTAGGATGTTTTCCATTGTGGTAATTTCTTATAACTATATATATTCATTCAGTTACACAATAACATACATAGAAATACATATAGTATGTTGAGTATCATTTTTAATGTTATTTGGAAAGTATAATGATATTGAATAATGGGCATGTTAATATGATTTTTTTTCATTGTAATTTTCTATCTACACAGTGTTAATTACTGATTTGTACATATGTTTTTATTATTCACATGCCAATATACTACAAAGGATGAATATATTGATTGTTATTTCTCACCTCTATATATTATTATTCAGAATTTATCCTTTTGTTCAAAAATACCAAAGTGAACATATTGGATTTTTTTGGAGTATAAATATATTTGTGAAGTTGTATGGCAGTTGATTTATGAGTAGTTATTATATTTATTTCTATAATTTAATGAATTTTTTATGATAAATATTATTTGTGGGGTATTTTTAAAAAAAAATCATGGTTTTCATGTTTTCTATTTATGAAATAATTTTGTTAGATGTTTTGTGTTATATTTTTTTACCCGAAGACAGAGTCTACCAGCTCCACATCCAAAAAATAATGAGGGGTTGTCCATGATCAAAAATAGAAATGTATTGATAATAAATCCTTTAAGAATATTCTCTCTTTTGATAAATTAATACTTATTAAGAAGTACATCATTATTTTTAAGTAGTATTAAATGGATTCATAGTGGAAATAAGCTATTGCTGAAGATACATTCTATTTTGGATGTGGCGAGCGGTGTGAATTTTATGATATGTAATTGTCTCTTTTTGGTTAGTATTTTACGTTATATGTGGGTAATCTGTCCACCTTCAAAAATGTCATTCCTCGCTATACTTTTTCAAATTTTTAATAAATTGTCATAGGTTTTGGCCTCTGATTTGACTTACATGTGTATTTTCTTACTTGAAGATATTTTTTTAATTTGAGATATGTTGTTCATAGTGTAAAATATTACAATGTATGTTTTTATACAAAAATGCTTGTTTGAATAACCTGACCTAGAGGCAGTGGGTTTGGGGAGCTGTATCAAAAATATGTTAGGATATAACACTTTTACTTACTTTTATATTTATGGTGAAAAAAACTAATAATATTATTTCAAATGTTATATTAAAATTATTTTTTATTTTCCAATAGTCATGTTACTATTAATATTGACATGTTATTTTTATAATTTTCGTATTCCAAAGGCTAATTAAAAATTTTATAATAATCATATTAGCATTTTACATTATATACATACCCCTAAAACATCAATTTTTATTTACTAACATTCCACATAAGGATCTATAAATTTGGTTTATAATATCATTATGTTATTTCATATTTATTACCCTCTTAGTAAAATTATATTAACAAATATAGTACTTTTATCCTTTCAGATTCCCTCATATTTCTTTCTTTTAGTCTTATAATTAACATTTTCTTATTTTCCAATTAATCTTATAGTGGTTTTATGATATTTATTTATCATTTTCATTAATGATATATTATGAAATAATATATATATATATATATATATTGTTTCATTATTTATTTAATTTTATGTAATAATTTTATAGCATATTTTCTCAATGAAATAATATAAATATGAAGTATATAGTTTTTAAGGAATGAATTTTCATATAGAAAGATAAATTTTTAATATATTACATAGTGTTCTAAGACGTTTATATTTATTATAATAATATAATATTATTATAATTATTATACATCTATAACAATAGTATAGTAATCTGATAATAATTGCATTCCCATTATTGTATGATAATATATTTATTGGTTTTAAAACATACATTGATGACCTAACATTATAAAAAATTTAATAAAAAATGTAGATTTATAAAAAATTATTAGTACTTATAAATTAATAAAATAAAATTCCAAGATATTTTAATTGTTATACAGTGTTAAAAAACCATTTAAAATATTTTTTAAAATATATCATTATAATAAAATTTTGTTATTATTGGTGGAATCTTTCAGTGGTTATTATTGAGTAAAAATGAAAATTTACTTATATGAAATAGGGTTCTTTATAACACTTTTCATAAACATGATTTACTTATCGTCACTATTCGTATGATGAAAAATTCACCAACATTGAATAATTATAGATACCACTATTTCAAAACATATATTAAACATTTAGGTTTACTGACATTCATTGACTATATAAATTATAAATTAATAAAAATATAATAAATAAATGAATATCTATAAATAATGACAAAATAGAATAAAAAAGTTACTTTTTAGAATATATTATTAATAAAAAAAATTCATATAGGTTTTTATAGGATTTCCAAGTCCCCTATAGTTATTATAAGGGTAATGTTATCTTAATCAATCTTTGATTATACATTCCCATTATATTTATATTATTATTATATTCTAATTATTTTACTAAAAATACATTATTTCCAAATCATTAAATTATATATATTCCAATTCCCATTTCATTTCATTTTATTTGTTTTTGGTGGGTATTTAATTTACTCTGATATTTCAATGGATATTTCAACTATTTATTTCTTAATTTATTCTCTTTATTTTAACATTCTATTTTATAAGGACTATTTATTTTATATTTTATATTCATTGGGACTCATTAGATTGTCATTTTATTATGTAATAACTCTAATATGATTATTTATTATTTAATATGATGTTTTCACATCTGATTCCCAAAATTAATGGAATTTTAATGACTGATAAAATCTATGTAATTTTCTTCTTAAATATTTTAAAATTTCTTATTACCATTTATCATTTTTTCAACAATGATAATATTATTTAATATTGAAGCCTTTAAAAAAATCCTATGTTACAATTTATCTCAAAAGATATACAATCATGTTGTTTTACACTATATTTCATTAAATAATTTATCTATCATTTAAATTAATCTATAAGAAATATTATTTTTTTGAGTTAGTAAAAAATGTTTTTACAATTACTATACATTTATGTGGAATACGTGTATATAGAAGTTAGATCCATAATTTTACATCTAAATATAGCATTAGGAAATGATTTTAACTTATATGTTCTTCCTATATAGTACACTAAATGTAAAATCTCCAATATGTTATGATTATTATTGTTGTGATACATGATTTATGTTTATAACATCGTATTATTATTTATGTTTTGTATTTAGTTTTTATGTTTATGTTCGATGATCCCTTGTCATAATACATTAATGTGTAAAATTGGTTTTCATTTATTATATTTTTGTTTGTTAATATATGTTGTTATGTTATGTGTATTCATCTATATAAATATTTATGTCAATTTATATGTCATTTATTTGTATCCCATTAGTGTTTCCCCTTATATTTATGTTAGTTCATCCTTTTGATTTTTATGACATATGAATTGATATTTTTATATGGGATTAATATGTAATTATTGTTTGGATGTAATATATGTTTATTGGATAAGAAGATAATATATAAAAAAATATCCAATGATAAAAAGCAATTGTGGTCACATATTCTATTTTAAGATTCAATTGATTCATATAATTTTATAAAATGATATAAATTCATTATATATGGAATTTGGGTTTCCAAAACATGGAATAATTGGTGATAAGGTCATCAAGACATTTTATACTATCATTATTTATGAATTGTTTATTTGTGAATTATTTTAGGTGAAAATATTGATGAATATTTGGGTGACTAATATTATATGTATTAATCATTTTATTCCTGGAGTATTAATTATGTATTACATTGGATAATTTGATGGTGGTTGTATTTTCACAAATAAACCATTTATATATTCATAAATATATTATATTCACATATAGAATTAAGGGTTTATGTAATTAATCTACTATATATATCTATATTTTAACAACCATATTATTTATGTCATTTTTTAGATTTATAGAACAATGTAAGATGTGTTGTTAGATAGTGTTTTCTTCTATATTACTATTTCATTTTTTTATTTATTTCTTCACATTACTTTTGTATTTAATTTATATTATAAGATATTGTATGTGATTGTTATTTATAGAAATAATATGGGGTTTCATGATGATTTATAACATTTCTTTCATTATTAATACATTTTATCAATGTTATTTCTGATAATTTAACAATTAATGCATAATATGGTTTTACATGCAATATAAGACTTATTAATTACATTTTTTTCTATCGTAGAATTATTTGATATTAAATGTTTATGTGGGGTTTTAAATCATAATAATTCATCGATTATGGAGATATATAAGTGGGGTTAGGATAAACACAAACATAAAAAACATGCCTTTAGTGTGTTTCGTGTGAGTGATATTGTATTGGTATAAGTTTTATGAACTTGTTCATGTGTGTATTATTGGTTTCAGGTGCATCATTGGATGTTTTGGTTAAGTGTGTGTATGTGTTTTGAGTGAGTATATTTTTTGGGTGGGTGTTTTTTATTAATATGTTTAGGTGTTTTTTAATTTCTGTGAATGCGTCTTTTTATTTTTTTGTGCATGAGTATGTTTTACTGTGTGTATAATTACTTTTTTTAGAGAGATAGTGTGGGGGTTATGATTGGGTGTTATAAAAAAATATTTTTTTAATTGAGATATATACAATTATTCCAATATAAAAATCATTAATAAAAAAATAGATTTGTGGTGTCACTGCATTTTTAAAAAGATGTAAATTTTAATTGAAATAAAACTATTTGGGATTCCTTATTGGATTTTTAATTCAAGAAACGTATATTGTTTACAAATTAAATATAAAACATACATTGATAACAAAAGAGTGAAATTATATATTAAAACCACCCAAAAATATAATTTACCACCTCAATAATACACAATATTTCACAGAATAATTAAATTATATGCATTTGATAACATTCATGGAAAACATTACAATACAAAAAAATGAGTATTACATATTATAAAATAGAAATCATTTTTTTTGTATTTAATAACATTAATAAAATAATATAATATTTATTGGAAAATATTACTTACATAAATTGTAATTATTTATGTATTATGTATTATAATCCATTTTTATTAAATTCATTTTATGTTTTGAAAAAATAATTTCCTCAAAAATTGTCCATGTTGAATTTTGAGTGAATTTTTAATTACTTTCATATGATTATATATATTTTATTTCATTAAAATAATATCATTTCATAAATAAAAATATCAATATTATACTTGGGTT
This sequence comes from Viscum album, assembly GCA_963277665.1. Lineage (NCBI taxonomy): Eukaryota > Viridiplantae > Streptophyta > Magnoliopsida > Santalales > Viscaceae > Viscum > Viscum album. The sequence continues at coordinate 1,149,809,737 of OY728120.1, forward strand.
GATTTTTTTTGAAATATTTTTTATACAATCAATGTTGATAAATAATGATTTTATCGAAAATTTATTCTTTATATTACAAATTTTCAAATATATATTATTAAATGAATTCAAATTTATATTTTTTTTATAAATATTAATAAATAATCAATTATTTATATTGAAATCAATTTTAATAGTTATTTTTTAAATAAAAAATTTTCAAATTAAGAATACATTTTTCCTTGGGCACTGATTTTCATCGTGTTTTTCTCATTTAATATTTCATAAATTATGAAAATTTTATGAGTTTTATTTCATAAAATGGATTAAATATATAGAATAATAAAAATTAATATAATTTATAATGTTCTATCTAATGATTTTTTATTTTTAATTTTTAACATAGTAAATAATTACCCCCTCTATAAATGTGGTTAACTTGTGTTAAATCATTAGTCAAATAGAATAAAAATCGATATATCATATTAATTTATCAAATAGTATGAGTATAGATCCGAAAAATATATTGTTAAGCAGTTTAATAACATATTCTAAACAATTATTTAAAATTTGGGTACCCTATCTTGACTTCGGTGAAAATAAATTATATTTTATTGAAATGAAAATAGTAATTTGTGTCATTCCATTTAATGGTATAGTTTAAAGATACCATTCAATTACATATTTCAAAAAAAATTATAAAAATATATTCATTTATTATTTTACCATATAATATTTGGGAAACAAAAATTAAACATGATTTCAGTGTAAAAGTAATGTATTGTTAAATAATATATTTTCCAAAAAACAAATTTGTAACTTATTTGTGTCATTATATTAAAGCTGATTTCTCTAATCCCTAAAAATTAAATCTTATAAACTGGGATAAAATTTAGAAATCATCTTGTATTTTTTTTCAATGGACCAAATTATTTTTGATCAAATACTAATTTTATGATTCTAAAATATTTGAGTTAACACAGTTAAGGTTATAAAGGGTTTCACGTTTTTTGGTATGTGATAATGAATGAACATTATCCAAAACATGTCCCAATTTGACTGGTTGAGTTTATTTTGACCTTATCTCATATTATATTTAAAATTTGGGTTCATTTTTTCTACATTACATGTTTATTATATATATATATATATTATTTAATATATTAAGAAATTACATGTGAGTTTTCCCTCCCATTGAATTGGAATCCAACAATCCTCTCTTATTCACACATAATGATCCATATTACTCAAAAATTAACTTCCATAATACCATCATAACTTTTTTATTCACATATTGTATATAATTTTTCAAAATACACCCTTTTCATGGATTAAGGTGCAATCAAATATTATTTTCTCTACAATGATATTTAACTCAAACTAACTACATTCAACTGAAATTATTATTCTTCCTAACATAAATATAATATATCCATTATAAAACAATAAATTAATTATATTAAATATAATTTATTGTAATTATTTTTATATAAAAACCATTATCCACCTCTCATCAATCGTGTTGAAAACGAAAATATCGCAAATGCATATGTACGGCGTACCATCTCCACGTAATGATGTAATTTTTTTTCATTCGCATATTAAATTTATATTAATAATTATTTAAATAATAAATATATAAGATAATTAATAAAAAAATATGGTCTGGTAATATAAAACCATTTTCAATATCTGACCCTTTCACTTGATTTAAAATGAGAATGATGGTTGTGGGTGTTATAGAACTACCGCCTCCAAGAAGCAATGTTGTTCGATTTTCTCCTAATTCATTCAATAGTGAATATAGATATGTATATATTGGATATATATTATAACTTTATAATCACTATATGTATATATATTTTTATATTTGAACCATTGTCTAAGTACAAGGATCGAGAACGTAAAACCAAAACATGTAAGGAATATCATGTAGTTGACACTTAGAACACAGATTTTAATATAGAATTTATTATAAATTGTTTATAAGATGTGTTCTGTAAATAATATATGATATGATATTCTTTATTAGTTACTTATTACAAAATTATAACAAATGTAAATTCATTATACAATTTGTCCAAACAAGTATGAAACTGTATGAGACTTAATGTAGGCTATTTGTTTTTCAATCCCATTTTACATTATAGAATGATTTTTAATGGTGAATTTAATGATTTTAAGCGGTTAATGTCTATCCATCAAGACTAATGATTGAATCTTTATCACATGATATATGTTTGTGTGTATGGACTATGACCTTTTCTATTTTTGGGTGCATATAGATTGTGATTACTGTAATTATATACTATATCAATTGACATGAGTTTGTATATGTCATATTCATCATGTATAATGTATTTTTTATTTCTATATACTATATATAATCATGTTGTTTTGGAATATTTAGTCAGCATGTGAGATGTGTCACATGTATTGGTCAACGTTTGGTAACATGTGAGATATGACACAATATGACAACCCCTGTCTTTATTACACCCTTAAACATGATTTATTACATAAACATCACTTGTTAAAACATAGAACATCAGGTGTTCTACTATCTTTGGGGATTAGGATAATTACATAATATCTTAAAACATGGAATACAACATCTATATTGAAAACGTCCATTACATGGTCACTAAATTCCATCGTACCTAGAATTTCCTTGGATAAACTGGGGATATGCATAAGAAAAGGGTGAGCTATAAATACCAGTAAAGGATTAAACATGGAATTACCTGAGGAATACAATACATGTTAATAAATAGGCATATCAATGATGCACAAGAGAAACATGAACATAAAGACATGATAAAGCATGATAATCATAACATGGAAATGTGGCAACAACACATAACATGGAATTAGAATGAGCCAAGGCTCATTGCACATTGAGCTTGAGTAAACCCTCATTGCACAAAAATAAAAAGTAATCCCTCATTAAACTTAAATTATTATGATTCAACACTCATGTCAAATAGAGTATCATGATATTATATGTTACCCAATGCATTGGAAAGCTATCAGGGAACACCCTCCTTAAACATTTCATTCCATGCATAAGTGTGCCACATAGATCATAAAACATGGAATCAGTAATCATCATAATTTATTCCACAATTCAGTAATGTGGAATAAATACATGAATTTACCATTAAACATGTATATGTGAATAAAGTTGAATAACCTTTATATAGATATGAGTATGGTATTCACTACACAATGATCTTGGCTTGGAAAACACAATGCAATTTCAGCAGCATACTGACATGAAATAAGGATTCATGAAATTGGTTGATGAGAGATAAAAGAGTGTATCATAATATTTACATAGTATAGAAAGTAAGGGGGTCATATAGATACATGTCCCAAAAAATTAATGTAATTTATATACATAATAGAAAAGAACTAATTGGATGTAAAAGAGGAGAGAGAAATCACTCACAGAATTTTGGCATGGTAACAGATGTACATGGGAGGCATTAATGATAGTGAAAGGGGTCTCCCATAATCCAAAAATAAATAGGGAATTATTTCAGAGGTGAAAAATCATACCCCAACATTGTTAAATGGAAATTAAAGAGCATAACAATATTATGAAACCTGGATAAAAAGGGAAAGGTAGGAATCCCATATTTGGAAGTGTGATCCCAAAAGCATGGGAGAGGCTTGAGAGTGGATTCATGGGATCTAGGGGTGACTTTTGAGGATTTTAGATAGATGATTTCAGGGGTTGGTCTAACTCCAAAGGCTTTGATTCAATATGAAGTTGGAGCTTTGGTGGGTTAAGAAATGAGAGGGAATTCTTGATTATTAGGGTTGGGACACCACACATTAAACTAATCAAAACCACAAACCTGCCCATGGTTTTTGCCAATGGTTTTGGAAAAAGGGGAGTGGAAAAAATATTTTCTGTTTCTAAGGGACGAACATCTTAAAATAATTGAGCTGCTTATGTGGAAGTGAGTCTCACTCTCAAGGAAAACAATATAAAAAGACAAAATGTCTTATAAGTCTTGGAGGGTCCACTAATGGTTCATAAAATAAATCCAAAAAACCTATAATCACATTATATTAATATTATGACATATATTGGAAAACATAATGCTTATAGTATTTTATTAAATCACTACATGGTCATTATGATGTCATAAAACACATTTTATATTTAAACGGTATTTAATTTTTTCCCAAATATTCAACTGTCTCAGAAAATTATGAAAAAATAACCATTGGATAATATCAATGCCCTGATTCCAAAAATAATATTCATTTTATCTAAATAATTTTCTAAATATTTGAATTTTTACTTTTAAAATAGAAACCAACATTTATCAAAAATTTAATTGTTTTGACCAAAAATACCATTCAAACCATAATAAAAACTACAATTGCATTAATAAAATTATATGATGATTTATATTTAATAAAATATAATTTATTAATAATACTATTTTATTAAAATATTATTTAATTCAAATGACCATTAATTCATCAAAATATATTTCTTAGTTGAATATTAACTAAAAATACTATTTGTGCTTTATAAACTATTCACAAAATAACAATAATAAAATGAATGCACATTAATTATACAAAATTAATGTACATAGTCATAGTGCTAGGGTTTTGTTACATAACCCCTTATAACTCATGAATATGACTTAAGGGTATGGTGTTTGATGGTAACCGACTCTTGAGGTGGCTCAGATAATATCACTCGGGTGGTAATCTCTATTAACTTTCAATTCTTTTGTAGTCGGTTCTGCTCATGCTTAACGTGTTCAAGATCGGCATGGGCTTGGTCAAGAGTGAAGCCCAGTGACACAACCTCCATATTGAGCTCCAACAAATGAGCTTCGTACGTGGAAAGTCTACTGGATGAGATCATTTCTTCCATTGTCTGGGTAAATTGGATTTGTTAAAGCCCTATATTTATACTAATCATGTGATCACTCTTCAAAAAATATAATATCAAAGGTCACAATTCATAATGGTTTTTTAAAATCCAGAAACACAAAACCAATAAAGTTCACATTTGATATAACCATAATAAGACAATTAATTAGATCGATTGGAATTTCCATTAATGAATGTTTGGGTCATTATTATCTTCCCCCCTCAAGAAATTTCATACTCGAAATTTCCTTTTCCCACAGTAAAACTAATGTGGTTAACTATGGTACATCACTTCCTTTGATTCCCACATCACTTCTTCATACTTTTGTTTATTTCTCACAACATAATGATGAGGGGCGTTGTTGTATTTCGTAGAACATTTTCTCTACGATCAATGAACTTCACTGGTTGCTTATCATAAGAAAGATAATCCTCTAGTCGTACTACCTTTGAAGAGATTACATGTGGAGGGTCTGGTATGTACTTTCATAAGTTGGAGACATGAATGAAATCATGTACATTGGCCATTGTAGGTAGAAGTTCTAGTTGATAGGCCACAGCCCCCAGAAGATCAATAATATCAAAGGGGCCAATATACCATGGATATAACTACCCTTTCTTTAAAAATCTCATGACCTTTTTCCATGGAGAAATGCATATAAATTCAATGTCTCCAACATTAAACTCAAGGTCTCATCGATGATTATCTGCATAACTCTTCAATCAACTCAGGGCTCCCTTGATATGCTACTGAAACGTTTTCACCTTCTCCACCATTTCATCGTCCATTTCTGGTTCTTGCAGCTTACTCTCACCAAATTCATCACAACATGCCGATGTTCTTTACCTCATCCAATCCAGGGCTTCATAAGGTTCCATTCATAAGATCAAGTTGAAACTTTTATTGTTCGATAATTCAACCAGAAGAAGATGTTGATCACAACCACCTTTAAATTCCATTGATCGAGATCTTAATATATCTTCTAGTGTCTGAATAGTTTTCTCATATTGGACATCAGTTTGAAGATGATAGGCAAAAATGAAGTTTAGTTCAGTATCCAGATCATGTTGAAGACCCTTCCAAAACATAGAGGTGAATCTTGGATCACGATCAGATACAATTGATAGTGGCACTCCATTCAGCCTTACCACATTCATAATGTATATCTACGAGAGATTATTCAATGAGAAATCATCCTGAATTGTAATGAAGTGTGCAGACTTTGTCAGACGATCCACAACAACCCAGATTTCATTGTTGCCTTTGGATGTCTTCAAAAGTCTGGTGACAAAGTCCATGGTGATGTTCACCTTTTTACAAGACGGAATGGGAAATGGTTGCATCATCCCTTTAGTCTTATGCCTCTCTGCCATCACATTCTGACACCCCACACACATTGATGTATACTCATTGATCTCCTTCTTCATATTATCCCACCAATAATTATTTCAGAGGTCTCGATAAATATTGTGTTTCTTGGGTGAATAGATATATTTCAATTGTGTGCATCATAAAAAAGATACTTCTTCAGCTCAGGACATGATGGAACACATAGTCATTTCCCAAATCTCACAATTCCTTATACATTAACATTGAACACTGAGGATATCCTTTTTCTAATAGATTCCACTTTCTTCTGAATTCCCAGGACATCATTTTGAGCATCCTTTAACTATTCCAAAAGAGACAGTTGACCAATAATTTGGGAATGTATTGAATTTATTCCCCTCTTTATGATTCCCCTATCCATATTCATAAAATATAAGAAGATTGGATCCTTTTCTATTCTCATTACTGAGAGAATCATTGGGTCCTTTCTAAATAGAGCATCTTCCACCTTGTTCTCTTTCCCATGGTGGGAAGGGATTGAGAAATCATAGACTTTGATCAGATCTAACCATCTTCATTGGTACATGTCCAAAACCTTCTATGTGAATATATAATTTAGGCTTTTGTGGTCTCTATATATTTCATAGTTCTACCCAAAGAGATTAGGCCGCAAAATTATTAAAGAGAAAATCACCACAGCCAACTCTAAATTAGGGGTTGGATAATTATGCTCATGAACATTCAATTTTTTTGAAGCATAGGCAATGACTCTGTCATTTTTCATCAACACAAAACCCATTATCTTCTTTTTATAATCACTTAATACCACAAAAAATTATCCACTTGTGGGTAAAAAGAGCACAGGTGCAGTTATAAGTCTTCTTTTCAACTCCTTGATACATTCGTCTCATTCATCACTCCGTGGAATCTTTACTCTCTTCCGGGTTAGCATGGTAAGATGGTTGGAAAATTGTGAAAAATTTCTCAAGAATCGTCAATAATACCTCGATAATACCAAGAAGAAACCTATATCTATTTACAATGTTGTCCTCAGCCATCCATCTATTACAGATGTCTTGTAGGGATCCATAGGTATCCCATTTCTTGTGATGATATGGCCAAAGAATGAGACCTACTTCCACCAGAATTCACACTTTCTATACTTTTCATAGAGATAATCATTTCACAAGGACTATAGTACATTTCTTAGATGTTTCTCATGATCGTCCTTGATTTTGGAGTATATTATAATATCATCTATAAAGACTACCAAATTTATTCAAGGTAATTTCTAAAGTCTTTATTCATTAAATCCACGAATATTGTTGGAGCATTATTGTGTCCAAAAAGAATAATTATGTATTGATACTGCCTAATCTTGTATGAAAAGTAGTCTTGTGGATATCTTCCTTCTTCAACATTACTTAATAATATCCTGACCACAAATATACAACGGAGAATTATATTACTCACGTAGCAGATCGAACGAGTCATATATTCGTGGGAGAGGATAATTGTTCTTTGTCGTGATTTTGTTAAGCTCGTGAAAATTAATGCAAAGGCGCATGGAACCATCCTTCATCTTGACTAAGAGGACCGGTTCACCCCATTGTGAAGCACATGGGCATATAAATCCTTTATCCAGATTCTCATGTTGTTGTTTCTTCAGCTCCTCAAGCTTCACACTATCCATTCTATATGGAGTCTTGGATATTGGAAATTTCCCAGGTATAAGATCAATTGAGAATTCATCATCTCTCATAGGAGTAATACCAGGAAATTCCTCAGGAAACACTTCATCAAATTTCCTCACAATAGGAATGTCTTCAAGGATGGTTGCCTCCATATACTCAACAATCTAATCCAAATAGGAATGTACATAGGGTATTAATATCCATGAATAATATGATAGAGCTAAAAAAGATTAATCTTCCTCCTTGCACTTGTATTGAATCAGAAGTCGATTCTCCAAATGGATAGTGATTTCCCTATCACAGAATTTTTTGTAGGCTCTATATATGTAAGGCCAATCTAAGCCAATAATTGCATTAAATTACACCAGAAGGAGTATGAAAATGTTCGACAGGAAATTAAATCAACAGATTATGACAGGAGAGTAGATATATTAATGGGATGAAATGATTTACCGATTTGTCTTACTAACATCCATATTCACTTCCATGATTTGTGGCGATGATGGGTTTGTTCTAATAAAATTTCGGTATATAAAAGAATGAGTAGAACCAGAATCAAAAAGTAGGTCTGCTATTCTTTAAATAATAACTATCATACTTGTCACAGCTTTGTGGTTGGTGTTCACTTAAAAAGTAGTGATGGAAAAATCATGCCCTTGATACCTTGGAGTTTTTTGGTTACCTACGAAAACCCAGGGCATAGGGTACTGATTCGCAAGATGCTCTGGTTCTTTGTAGTTGTAGAAATGAATAACGCATTGATGTTTGAATGAAGAATTAATCTCTTTGGTTGTAGCCATGTGTCTTTCTTGTCAGTAGTTAACAGTTGGGGTCCCTTCTATTCCACACATAATGCATTTCCACGTCCCCTTTATGCAATTTTCATGGAGCTTATTTCCCCCACCTTTGGCATGAGGGGTATTGTATCTTCTTAGAACTATTGGATTTATCTATCATACCACCATCATTGAATTCCACCTTACGATTCTATTCCCCATGATAACCACGAGATTCTCTGATATCCATTTCATCCTTGAGCACACATCAGACAATTTCCTTGTAGCTTTCGAAGTCATGAATCACCAATACCTTCCATCGGCTATGTTTTATCCCACCAAAGAAGAGGTCAACATTGTATTTGGGGGTAATGAAATAGCCAGAAGCATAACGTACAAGCCTTGTGAAATTTTCCTCGTACACTCTGACATATTCATCGTATTTTTTCTTGAGATCAAGGAAGCCCCTTTCCATATTAAGACAGAGGGCGCACGAAAAATATTTATCAAAAAACATCGTCCAGAAATCCTTCCATTTCAATGCCTCGATATCCTTCTCAGGATTCAAATTTTTGATCAATTTCCACCATTTATCGGCATCACCCTCCATACAATAAGCTGCTAGAAGAACCTTCTCTATTTTGGATCATTGAAGGATAGAGATGATCATATCAATGTAGTTGATTCACTGTTTAGTGATTGAGGGATCAGTTGATCTCTTATAAGTAATTGTAATTTTTCTTATGAGGCTCTCGATAGAAACATGTTCTTTCTTATGGTGGGTTGAACATTCCTTTGGGCCCATTTTTCTATTAAATTATTGAGTTAACTAAGATATTATTGTGACAATGATCGGGACTCCCGCTCCCATCAGATTGGGCAACTCATTAGAACCTTCATCACATTGGTCTTCACATCGGTTGTCACCTCGAGTCCTCCTATTAATGGCCATTGGATGGAATAAAAGGAAAGTTTGGAGTAACAAATAATGGGTAATCCAAAGGCAAAACTGATGACTTATAAATAACTTTTATTTCCTTATCTTATGAATCCATAGGCTTCAAACAATTCTATTCATGATCTACTTTCTAACATATATTCTTAGTGGAATTTTTTCAATTCCCTTAATAGGGGTTCATACTATGTTTGTAAATTTACAAATTCATATCCCCCAAGAGTGTCCTAACCAAGAGTATAACAATTCCTATTATTGTGCACCATTTCCCATTCGATTTGATCTCAATGCGGTGGTTTTGGTTTTACCCATTGGACACATATTTTACATAGCCACCTCTACCTACTTTCATCCAGACAATGATGTATTTCTTGATAAACAACTTACTCAGTACTCACTAAATCAAAGGGATGTTTTTATTATAATTATTATTGTCTCTTTTATTTCACTATGATTTTCTAATCCTAATCCTAAAAATAACTAAACTTATCCTCTAATAACAACTATGACAACTCTTCTCTTTTTTACAAAGTAAAACATGATTTATTATATAAACATCACCTGATAAGACATATAAGATCGATGTTTCTAGTGTCATTGGTGCTTAGGATCATTACATAACATCTTAAAACATGAAATACAATATCTTTATTGAAAACATCCTTTACATGACCACTACATTCCCTCATGCATGGCATTCCATGGGATAACATGAGGACATGCATAAGATATGGATGAGATATAAAGCCCAGCAATAGAATATACATGTAATAACCTGAGTAAAATAATATATGTTAGAAAATAGACATATAAATAGAGAACAAGAGAATCATGAAAATAAAGGCATGATAAATCATGATAATCATAACATGGAAATGTGGCCACACCACTTAACATGAAATTAGCATGAGCCCAGGGTCATTGCACATGGAACATGACTAAACCCTCATTGAACATGAAGAATGATTAAACCCTCATTGAACTTTAATTATCATGAGTCAACACTCATTGCACATGATTTAACATGACACAATACTTTTCCAAATTCATGGGAGCGATATCCAGGCACACCCTTCTTAAAAATTTCATTTCATGCATAAGTGCGCCACATGGATCATATAACATGGAATCAATCAACATCATTAATTATTCCACGATTATGTAATGTGGAATAAATACATGAATGAAAAATTCAATATGTGTATGTTCATAATGGTGAATAACCGTGATAGCGACATGTGTATGGTATTCACTACACAATGATCTTGGATTTTAAAAATGATGTGCAATTTCTGCAGCATAACGGCGTGACATAAGAATTAATGAAAATTGTTGATAAGAGAGAAAATGGTATATCATCATATTTACGTGAAATGGACAGTAAGGGGTCATATAGATAAATGTCCATACAAATATTAAGTAATTTAGAGGCATAATACAAAATGGCTTCATGGATGTAAAAGTGAAGAGGAAAATCCCTCACGGAGGTTCAGCATGGTAAAAGGTGTACATGGGTTGAATTAATGAGTAGTGGGTCTCCCATAATCCAAAAATAAAAAGGTATGTATTGGGGAGGTTCAAATTAATTCCGCAACATTTTTAATTTATGTTAAATGAGCATAACAATATTAAGAAACTTGGATAAAAATTAAATGGTAGGAATCCCTTACATGGAAGTGTGATCCAAAAATATTGGGAGATTCTTGGGTGAGGATTATTGGTAGCTTGGGGCACCTTGGGGAGATTAAATATAGAGGTGGGAATGTCTTGGTGAAACTCAAAGGCTTTATTGATGAATAAGTCGATAATGGATTGGTTTTTATAGGAAAGCAGATGGAATTCTTTATTATTTATGTTTGGGACACCACACATTAAACTAATCAAAAACCACAAACCTAGCCATGGTTTTTCCAATGGTTTTTGTAAAAGGGAATTGGAAAACAATATTTTATGATGAAAATATCCAAACATCTTAAAATATAAGGGTTGAGTATGTGGAGGTGAGTCACACTCTCACAGAAAATGATTTAAAAAGACAAAATGTTTTATAAGTATTGGAGGGTCGACTAATGTTTTGTAAAATAAATAAAACAAATATAAAATCACATTATATTAATGTTAAATCATATATTGGATGAAAATAATGTTTATAGTATTTAAATAAATAACTATTGGGTCATTATGATGTCATAAAACACATTATATACCTAAACAGTTAATAATTTTTACCCAAAAAATCGAGTGTCTCAAAAAAATTTGAAAAAAACACCATTGGATAATTTCGACATCATTATTTTAAAAATAATATTCATTTTATCTTTAAAATTTCCTAAATATGTTAATTTTTACTTTAAAGTAAAAAACTACATTTGTTGAAAATTCACGGGTTGTGACAAAAATAGATTTCAAACCTTAATTAAATTTACAATTTCCTTCATAAAATTATATGATCATTTATATTTAATAAAAATTAATTTAATAAGAATAATATTTTTAGAAATATTATTTAATTAAAAAATCCATTAATTCATCCAAATAGATTTTATAGTTGAATATTAACTAAGAATACTGTTTTTTCTTTAAAAACTATTTACAAAGTAAGACAAATAAAATGAATGCACATTCATTATAAAAAATTAATTTACAAAGTCATTGTGCTAGGGTCTTGTTACATAACCCCTTATAACACCCAAATATGACCGAAGGGTAATGTGTGTGATGGCGACAGACTCTTTTGGTGTCTTAGATAACATCTCTTGGGTGATAATCTCTATTAACTTCCACATCTCATGTAGTTGGTTCCTCTTAAGCTTAACATGTTCAAGCTCAGTATGGACTTAGTCAAGAGAAAATCCCAATGTTGCCACCTCGTTTCTGAGCTCTGACGAATGGGCTTCGTATGGGGTAAGTCTACTGGATGAGGCCATCACTTCCTTTGTCAGTGTAAATTGGATTTTTTAATGCCCTATATTTATACTAATCATGTGATCAATATTCAAAAACTATATTAGCAATGGTCACAATTCATAACGGTATATTAAAATCCTGAAACATGAAACCAGTAAAGTTAAAATTTTATATAAAAATAATAAGACATTTAATTAGATTAAGTGGAATTACCATTTATGAATGTTTGGGTCATTCCACACAAGATTTAAGACATGAATTATTTGATGCATGTTTGAGATTATCATCACAGAGGGATGTTCTAGGCTTGGGTCAACATCTACAAAGAATATTATATTTGTTGGGATGTGAAAATGATTATGGTTATCTGCACCTAAGAGATATGAAATTTACATTTGTTGAATGTTATACATGATGCATTTGTTTGGATATCCACTTGATAGATATGTGTTTTGACTATAAGGGTCAACATGTACATGGATAATAGACACCTGATGAATGTGTAACATAATTGGGTATATACAATCTAGGAGGATGTCTAACCCTACTAACTTATTTTCCATCATGTGTTGAACCAATGTATGCATGTTTCATCCTACCTGGGGATGAGGCTGGTAAATATGGTCCATGAGGAACTGTTATGTGTGTGGTACTAGTGTAACACATGTTTATTATATCTATACAATTTATATGTTTATTTAATACACTTCTATATTCTATGAACTGATTATAATGGTTTTCGGGGGTGTTCTTTGAAGTCTTCTACTCACAACCTACAAATGATTTTTTGTGTTCCTATTGATTTCATGACCAAAGTCCTAGTGAAGGGAGAAAACCCTATGGTGGACAATTTAGGTGATAGAGTTAGAGGATATGGTCATTCATGTGTACTATTTTTGTGGGAGGTCTCTTTAAAACATTATTTTATCTCTATACAAATTCCATGTATCCTTGTTTAGTCATGTTATTCTATCATGAATGTCATCTTTCTGTATCTGAATTATTTAGCAGGATTATTTATTTAATTTATATAATTATTTTATTATTTATTTATCCCATTACATGATATGTATGATATAATATCCCCATGGTTCCACTAGAGACCCTCACTACTAGTCTAAAAACTATGTCGTATGTGAAGTCATTACTCGGGTCAGGTGGTATTCTAGCTTGGACTCAATGGTTTAGGTTGGGATATTACATAATAACGATATAGTAAAAGTATTCAATAACATTTCTTTCTACATTGACCTTTTTTACAATAGGATAGATAATATTTGAGTCTATTGGGACTTGAGCCTGGGAATTATGTCCGTGCCTAAATATCACATTATAGTGGACCTCAGAGATTCCATATAATGGAGAAATTATGTTCTGTAGATAAAATTGACTAAATTCACCTTTGGTGATGCACTTGATTTAGATATATTATTTATGAGTTTTTGTTAATTTATGAATCATGAAAGTCACCTAGGATAAATTTTAAAATATAAATATTAATTGAATTACAAAAATCATATTTAATTAAATTCATTTTGAAATTGTGATACTCTCTTTAGTACATTATTACTATAGTTAAATTTATTATATGGTTGTATTCTATTCTTTTATATATATATTTGGTTGTGAATAACATTTAAATGTTGGTAAAATGTAATTAATCCATGAATATGTGGACGCTATTTATGTGTTCCATTTAATGAACTAAAATGGAGTTAAAATGCATTGATTATAAAAACCTATGGTGGAAATAAAAATTTAAAATCTAAATGTATTAATTTTAATATGTACACTCTTATTTTATAGAGTAGTGGCTCCATGATCTAATGATCTTCTCAGGGATGAGATGAATTATGGTGGAATGAATTGTAATATCCCAAATTTTTTAAATAAAGTAAAACCCACAATTGTTATAAATTTGAAAAAATAAATTAGTGATAATTTTATTTTTCAATACATGTGTTTATTATTCCTTTAGTGAATGAGAAAATACATATTTATCACTTCAAAATATTCTATTGATATTATTTCATATATGATATTATTTAGTTCGGTATTAGGAGGTTAATAAAGCCTTTATGTTGATATTATTAGAATATTAAATATATTTTATTCACAATCATGATTTTTTTCCCAAAACATTTAATTGATCTAAAATAGTGCGTCATATGAGAATTATCTAACCACCATTAAGTATGGGATGTGGCGGTCAACCTATGCATTACATAATATTTTTGTGTATCAAGAATTTGGAAACCTTGAACCTTAAGATAACCTTTTTAATATTTGATAATATTTTCCTAAAAATAAGGGAATATATCCAAATTAGCTTTTTTAATGGAAGATAATTGAAAACCTTTTATACAAGTATACTGGTTTTACCATTAGACCAACGTAACTTTGGTGCTTGTTTTGTGTTTGGTAACATCACACATAATTTTAATAACAATTGGTAACTTATTTTTTATGGGAAGTGGAAATAATAATAATAATATTATTATTATTATTATTATTATTTGTACTAGATAAAAAAATGGAAATACAATTTTGTAATTAGTAATGGTTATATGGGGGAAATAATATTTCAAAAAATGTGAAAATGGTGATATTATTAATGGTTCAAAATAAATAAAACTAATTGTAGATAATATTAATTTATTAATTAATATTAGTGTTTAATTTTTGTTTTTATTAAAATGTTAATGGTTGAATTAGTGGGAGATATTTAATTATAATAATAATTATTATTATTAATATTTTAAAATTATGACAAAAATATTTTGGGTGTGTATACATATAATGGATATATATATGAATGGGTATATAGGTGTTTGTGAATATAAAAATATATATATCATTGGGTGTGTGTGTATATATAAACAAGAGTTTTTATGTATATACAATTTCATGAATATATATAACAATATACATATATATCTAGATGGTTTTTAATTTATATTAATTTACTCATAGATATATTTAAAAAGGGGAATTAAATCGAAAAAAATGATTGATTCATTTTTATGGGGTCATGAAAATTAAATATTATTTTATAGAGAGTTTAAAAATATTTTCAAATATTAACAAGGGTATTTATTAAAATAAAAAATAAATTATAAATTGTACTTTGGGGAACCCGAATTTCACATACCAGAGGAACCCCATAATTCACATATGTATCTTCCATCCATCTGTGATTATATTTTTTTTCATTATTTATTCAATTCATAAATGATCAATATCATATTCAATATTTACCATAATAATGCTTCATCATTTTTGTTGGGTTTTTTTTGATGAGCAGAATTTTTAACTGCTTTTTTTTTAAAAAAGAGGTCATTTTTTGGTAATGTTAAATTCGGACGTTGGCCACTATTTTAGTCATCATTGCACCAAAATTTTTGAATTCCATAAAATTAGTTCATTCATAATATAGGCGGAGGTCATGATTGTTTGACATTAATGTGTACCCAATGAGACCTATATTTGATGATTGGTCACATTATTTTTGTGTAAAGAATTTTACATGTGCTTTTTCTTTTTTTTTCAAATTGATAGTGATGATTGTGATTATGATAATCATTGAATGTAGATAATGATTAATCTTTCATTTTAATTATAAATCATATATATTGTATTTCTCATAGTTGAATTTGACCATGTAGTTTTGGAATTTTTCTTTATCATCTGAGTTGTAACACATGTATTGGTAAAAATTGGATGACATGTGATATATGAAACAAGACTGATGTCTTGAGAAATTTAACACATGTTATAGACTATCCTATGAGAGGGATGTGATTTTCATGGGTCAGAATGAACATAGAATATTCTAGTTGGTTGTATATGTCAAATGATTTTTGATATATACATAATAGGTATGTGAGAACTCATTGGTTTGAATGTTAGAATTGATGAATTCTTTTAGCCATAAAATTGAGTTAGATTTGATATGAAAATAGTGGTCGACATGTACCTGGACTATCCAGAACAATAGAAAGTTTCACATGTATGTGGCACTCAACATGGGGATTATGTGTCTTAATAATTATTAATGTTTAATAAAACATTTTACATAGGTATGTATGTTTTTCCTGGCATGGTGCCAAAATAGGTAGAGCTACTCTTTGAGGACCAACCATTATGTATGGATCATGCCTGATATATAGTTGATATATATTCAACATTTCATTGTTAATGTCATAAAATTTAATATTTTATGCAATGGGGTTATGTTTTTTGGGTGGTGTCCTACATAGTCTGTAATCACACACTACTCGGACATTTAGATGAACGTGTAGATTTCATTAACTAGGTTCAAGTGAACGGAAAATTATTTGTCATAGAGGGTTGAGTATATGGAACTCATTAAATATATTTTGGGTGTTATTTTCCTGCATTAGCAGCTCCTCACATCCTTATTTTGTATAGTAACTCTATCATGCATTATTTTTTTATTCATGTATTACTCTGAATATTTATTAATATAAATAATAATGTAATTATTTATCATTATGATGACTTGATATTTAGTGTATTGTATCGCCATGATTTCACTCATGTACCTTGCAATTGGTCAACATCATCTGGCACATAGAGAGGTCTTCTTGAGGTCATATTTCATATAATATTGAACCATGTTTTTCAGGTTAGGATTTTGCAACCTGGATAGAAAGGTCAGGAGGATATTCATGAGTGAATTAAACATTTCTATATGAACCATTATGAAGGATTTGAAAATATGGTGACCATGGATGATATCGGTTAACCATTGGGATTCATATAGTGAAATGTGTTTTCATTATTAAAATATATATTAAAATATTTTTGGGATTTGATAATATTATAATTATTTCCCACACTATGTTTTTTGGTTTTAGTCAATGACTAGAATTAATTGTAATTGTGTTGATACTAAATAAGGAATACAATGTAATTCTTTCCATCTTGAGAAAAAAAGTGAAAAAAAATAAGTAATGAAAAATAATGTAATTATTTCTAAACAATTAGCATATTATATAATTAGCAATCTAAACATTGGATAGTTTTCAGACACCCCTAATAAGAGAAAAATTGACTTTCATTAAGACCATGGAAGAATGAAAATTCAAACTCTAACATTTTTATAATGATGGAAGATTATGTGAAGTATTTTTTCCCTTGAAATTAGAAGATATTTTCTATATAGAAATTAGGGGAATAGATAATTGAATTTCCTTGTATTTTAATGACTTATATGGGTGAAATTGGGCATTATTCTATTAAATTCCATTTTTTAATTACATAATCATTGACCAAGGAAGGACCAATTTTTTTCCTTAATTGTTTTGTAATGATTACTGTGTTTAAATATTTGGATATGGGGATTTTCTTGTAAAATATTTTAATAAAAGATATTTTATTTTATAAATAATACATCTTATAGGTATAGTTCTTAATAAGTTTTTAATTAACTACATTCTTGAATATACTGAATGGTACCTAAATAAAATATTATTGACTTAGTGGAAAGGTGATATTTTATGTAAAAAATACCTTTTGAAGGAATACACTTAGAATTTTCACTATGTTAAGATAATAATGTTTAGTTTAAATATAGATATGATTAAAAAAAACAATGTAAATGGGATAGTATTAGTGACAATAAAATAGAATTTTCATTTGAAGACATAGAGATTTATGTCATCTATAATGATGTTTGATACATTTATAGATTTATGTCATATTTTCAATAGTTTATGAATTACATTTATGATTGAGGGTAGTTTTAATTTTTATAAGAATATATGTATTCAATATAGTTTTGTAGAGATTAAAATTTGTTAATTGTTTTATGAGAATCATATTATTAAATATTTTGAATGTGACAATTACAGATACTCAATATCTATGGGGACATGTGTTAAAGATGAAAAAGGTAAAATAATATTTCATAAAATCATTAATATTTTTAGGTATTGAAAATATTTAATATATTTATTAAGATGTATTTTTGTCAAATATTTATATAATTTACTAACATAAAAATTAGGTGATATTTTTGAGGATTTAAAAATTAAATAAATAAAATTATCAATTTTGTATAAATAATGATACCCATTATGCTTGTGGAAAATATTTTCAGATATATGGAACTAATTGTAGTTATTTTATAAATATATTGATCTTTAAATGTTAATATTATTTCTTCACCCATGAAAAAATCAACATGAATATTCATTTTTAGTAGTATGATTTCCAGTGGAAATTGATCGAAGCCCAACTGAATGATTGATTTTTTTTTGAAATACAATCAAATAATGTAAAATTTAATTTGTTCTCTCTCTTGAATGAAAAATAATCCATAAAATCTTGTAGTAGTATATTAAAAATGAATATATTTTCATCATACATTATATTTTAGAGAATATATGTCATTTGTTTTATGGGTTTTTTTAGTAAATTTCACAAGACCTTGTTCCTTATAACTCTATATTAGAACTAGGATCTTATATTTCACCTCAGGGACTCTATTTTAACTTCAATAAAATTTTCTCCCTATCTACAGAATTGATTATGAGTTCATTTAGGTGACCATTGATTTTCCAACATCCATTTTCAATAATTTTATACTATTCAATTATCATCATTATCATTTCAATTTTTATTTAATATAAGTTTACAAAAAGGTCATCGTTATGGAGGCCGAAAATAATGCAGACCATGTGCATCACCCCGAATCAGATTCACTCCCTCAGGCATCAATTGAGAACCATTAGAAAAACAATTGACTGAGATGTCATCACTCACAAGAGACGCCAAATGATCTGCCACTTTGTTTCCCTCTCTCCAAGTATTTGTAACGCATGTGTTCCTAGTCATTAAGTATTTTCATTCCCTAATCATATAAATTATTGGCCATGGGCAATTACCTTAGCTTCGGAGCGCATCATGGGTGACCCGGCAGTCCATCTCCACCTGCGATAAATAGATACCTCTCTGGCTACACAAGGTGAGGCATGTAAGCACCGCTCTCACCTCCGCCTGTAGGGAGCTCCAAGAACCAAAATTCGCAGAGAATACCAGCACCATGCTCCCAGACACGTCCCGAACAACCCCTCCCCCTCGCATCATCCCCTACCGACATGACCCATCATCCTTCAACTTCAATCCCTCCTCTGGTGGGTACCACCGCACCCAATTCCCCTGAATCTCGTGACCTGACGCCTGGTCCAACCCTCTAGCCCCGTATAATTCCCAAATCGCCAGTACAACCTTCCAGTTACCTATAAGATAAAACCAGTCTGCCAAGGTAAAGCATATCCTGGCGACGATCTCCATCCCTGAGGATGACACATCCTCAAACCTCACCTGGTTGATGGCCTGCCACAACGCCCATCACCCAGCGCTTAGAGTAACACCATGTGCCCCCTTCTCCTTCCCGGTCGCGTCCACTCCCTGGAACCAGCCATACAGTAAATGCTCAATGCACTACGCCTGGAATGATATCCCAAAGAAACCACTAAGGAAACCCCACACCGAACGAGCCCAATCCCATGCTGCAAAAATGTGGGATAGTGTCTCCTCCTGGAATCCAGCACAACAATAGCAACGAGAGGCCATACTAATCCCAAAGCGCTTTATATTATCATCATACGGCAGCGCACAATTCTGTATCCTCCATGTGAGGAAGCTGAACTTAGTTGGCAGGGAATTACACAAAATCCAGCCACTCCACCCAACATGTTGTCTCTGGGGGGAACTACTCCTACAAAACTATTTCAATGTAAACTTCCCCATGGGGGCAGGAGTGAAGACACATCGATCCTGCTCTGCGTTAATGAGAATAGAATCGAAAATCTCACACCGGTCGTCATCCAGAATGGCTCTAAAGAAGGACAGATATTGCGCTGCCTCCTTGAAAGTGATCATGGGCGATGGAAATCCTGGATACCTGAGGAGTCTACCCAACCATTTATGATGCCAAAACAAAATGTTCCCCTCCCCTACGATCCACCGAGATAGCTGAAAATTATATGGAATTATGGTATTGACTGCTGACCACAAAAGTGATCCACTCGTCGAAGAAAAACCAACACTGTCCCTGTACCTGCACGACATGAGACTCCCCCACAATGTCTGTTATTCAATGACCTCCCATGCTTGTTTCACATGAATACAATGAATCGTGACCTCAATGCTCTTCACATTAATCCTACCCTCCCGGATGGGCCGTGCCATCTTCCTCCAAGAGACCCAATGCCTTTTCCCATCCGAAGATGCATCCCAGAAAAACCGAGCCAAACGCTTATCAATGGATCTAACAAACCCCCTTTGGAACATTGGTCACAGATAGCGCATGGATAGTAATGGCCAAAAAAACACTGTTCACAAGTGATATGCCGCCTCCAAAAGATAAAAACTGGTTTTTCCAGTTCAGAATACTCCCCGAGATCCGACTCTCCAACCGATCAAAATCCCTTATCCGCATCCTACAAGCTGACACTGGAGTCCCGAGATACTCAAAGGGAATCGAAACCTGCCTCATATTAAACCAATTAGCCATAGTCATCACCCTACTCCTAGTGCAAGCCTTGGACACATAGAACTCACTCTTCTCCCTGTTGATGATTTGACCACTCGAGTGACAATACATCTCAAGAATATTGATAATACCATGCACCGATTTCCTCCCCTCGTTGCTGAAAATAATGGTGTCATCCATGAACATCATGTGCGATATGGATGGTAGGCCTAACTTCCTCCTGAAAGGATGGATATCACTTTTATAAATCCCTCTATTGATCTTCCTGCTCAAAGTATCCTGCATGAGAATAAAAATGCTCGGGGATATAGGATCGCCATGACGAAGATCGCGCACCGACATGAAGATAACATGATTTCGCCCTATAAAAGATACAGCCAGCCAAGCAGAGCTGAACCACCTGAAAATGATATCAGTGGCACAATTCGAAAAACCCAGCTTATTCAGGACAATGTTAATAAAACCCCATTCAGCTCTATTATATGCCTTATTCATATACATCTTGATTTCCATATTGTTCCCGCGATCTTTTGTGTTAATGTCTGTAAACATCTCCTAACCCAAAGCAACAGCTCCCTGAAATGAGCGATCCTTCACAAACCCATGTTGTTCCAGAGATATCCACCAGGTAAGAAGGCCTGACAGCTGCCTATTGATGATGCTCGCCAGAATATTGTAAGGGAAGTTACACAAACCCACCGGCCGGTAATGAAGAAGGGAAGTAGGGTCCTTGACCTTTGATAAGAGCACCAGAGTTGTGGCAGCTGCAATCCTAGGAAAGATAACGGTTCTAAAAATAACCTTAATGTAAATGGAAACATCCCCCTTAACCACCTCCCTTAAGATTCTATAATAGGACTCGGGGAAACCATCGGGACCTACTGCACATTCATGATTGATGTTCAGCATAGTTGCATAGATCTCCTCCTCCTCTGGGATGCGCTCCCGCATTTCATTGTCCTGGTTCGAGACCCGATGCATAATTCCCTCCTAGAACCCCTCATCCCCCTGATGATACCCCTGGCTCATGTTAGGATTCAGAATTGCAAGAATATCCTTAAAGAAGGCAACCGCAAGCCCCCAGACCACTTCCCGATCATCTGTGAAGGTAACATCATCATGCTCCAGGTTCGGAGTTGCAAAGTGCCACCTCTCCCTTATGCATGCATGAAAAAAAGCTGTATTTTTATCATCCTCTTTGAGCCATTTTATTCTTGAGCTATCTCTTGCCCTATGTTCCTGCAAAAGGATCATGACAGATAAAGCAATTTTCTTCTCAGAAAGCTCCCCGATGGCTTTCTCATCCCAGGCCTCCTCAATGCTAGCCTCAAGGCGATCAATGTCTCGATTAAGTGACTCCAGCTCCTGGTCCAAGGGAGGAATACTCTCAGCCCACATACGAAGGGCTTTCTTATGGCGTCTAAATTTCATTTTCATGTCCATCCAAGAGTCACCCTAAATTGGACCCTCCCAGCAGGACTTCAACATTTGCTGATAGCCAGGAATACTCAGACAATGACTCATGTACCTGAAACACTCTTGCGCTGAGACCCTCCTGTTCATGGTTAGCATCAACGGAGAGTGGTCAGTGATGCTGTGAGTCAAATGTACTACCTTTGAATTGTGGAACATCAGGATAGCAAGCACATTGGCTACACAATGGTCTAGCCTACTGTAGCATCAGTTACGTCCCGACCTGTTGTTACACCAAGTGAATGGGTCCCCAGAGTAGCCCAAATCCAATAGCCACTTGCCTGCCAAAAACTGAACAAAAGATCTACTAGCCTGACACTGAAATTCACCTCTCCCTTTCCTCTCCTCAGGTTCCGTAATGATATTGAAATCACCCCCTAACACCCAAGCCTAGTCCCATGGGTCAAAAGCATTCAACTCGCTCCACATCACCTCCATCCTCTGTGCATCACAACTACCATAAATGAAGGACATGATTATGGTATCCCCATCACCTGTTACTCTCATTGTTAAGTGATGATCCCCTGCCTGGATCAGCTCCACTGAGACATACTTATGCCAAAAAATCCAAATAAACTTGTCGATGGGGCCCATGTGCAAGGACTCATGCAACTTCACCATTGGCAAGAACTCCTTGATTTTAGCAGAATTCTGCTAATGTTCGTGGGCAATTACCACCTTGATCTTGTGCTTTCTAACTAATGACGCAATAAAATAAATTTTTACCCCTGCCTCAAGTCCTCTAGAATTCTAAATTAATGTTGGTATCATTGAAACAGCTTTCGCTCGGTTCTGACCCCAGACACCTCAGTCTTAGACACATTGGAATCAAAGCGCTCCTTATCCTGCCTATTTTTCTGTGCAGACCTGGTACTCACACTCGAACCACCCATTGAAAGGCATGGTGGGAAGGCAGGAGGCTTTGCGGTCCGCTTAAGTGCTGATCCATCCTCCAACCATGGGGACATCCGAGCCTTCACAGTAGGCTTCGCAACCACCAGACCACCAGAGGGACCTGAACCAGTCACAGACCCCTCGTAGATCCTCCCACCTTGCTCTGGAGAAGACTGTGCCTCTGGCCACGCAGGAACCTCCTGTGAAGAACAAATGTCCATTCTCCGGATAATAACCGAGGAACCCGATGCAGGGAGAACACCCTAAACCCATCCAACCATCTTGATATCCATCTTCACACCAAACCTGTCTTTACAGGTATTAAATGGACGAGCCCAAGCCTCGACACCAACCCTCTCAAGGGGGACCGGAGGTCATTTTACAGTAACTCCCCAACCGACACCAA
Source organism: Viscum album (assembly GCA_963277665.1). NCBI lineage: Eukaryota > Viridiplantae > Streptophyta > Magnoliopsida > Santalales > Viscaceae > Viscum > Viscum album. Next base: position 1,149,833,580 of record OY728120.1, read on the forward strand.
CTGGGAGGCATCGTAGGCCAGCTAGAAGGAGTCCAGCTTCGACTGGTCAACTCCTAGCTGAAGTGGGACCACAGCCAAGCACTGCTGATGAGAATGATCTATGGAGGCCACAGACCCCTTGCATTGGGCCATCGACCGAGAACCCACCATCCCACCTGAAGGCCGAGGACGAACAACGCCCCCCAAAGAAGGATGAACAGACCCCGCCCCTGCATGCGATGAAGATAACACCTCCCCCGTCATGGAGCCTATGTCAGCTTGCGGCTGGGGCACATGACTTCTCCTGCAACTATGAACTGAGTGGCCATCCAGAAGACAAAAGTCACAGTACCGAGGGAAAATGGGGAAGACGAAGACCTGGGTCCACACCGAGGACTCTTTCACCTACAACAAAATATTCTCCGGAATTGGTAAGGAAAGATCCAATTGAATTATAATCTGGGGGGCCATCATCTCCTCACAGCATAGAGACCGAGGATCCGCACACAAAAACCCCCCCACCGCATCTCCTATAGCCTTGAGGAAATATTCGTTCTGAAATGGAAGCGGAAAACCTGGAAGGCTTACCCACACGACGACCAACAGACTTTCCTTCCTTTGATGAACCTCCATTGACCATCTGGAAATGCTAAAATTCCAACGACCCAAAGACGGAGGGGCATGGCACAATGTCTGGATGAAGTCAGCCTCCAAGGCGAAAACCAGGCAGAACGAGAACCTGTGAACTGTCGGCACCCGAGCCTCTCCTTGCAATCCCCACGAAGCCACAAACCTCTTAAACACCATAAGAGGAGGCTTCACAGAACCGAACCGCACCACCAAAGTCCACCACAGACCCACCAACACCTCATTGAACGCTGATGCTTCAGTAGACAGGGTAAGGAAGGCACCATCCCTCACCACTGAGTGCGAGAATGGCATGATCGCTGGAAAACACTATTCTGAGACGCCGAGAGAGCTCCCGCTGAGGACTTCCTTCAAAGACGTCGTCAGCCGATTCTTCCTAGGGGAGGGAACCGGGGATCCCCAGCAAGAAGGGCCCCTCCCGCATAGCGCTTCAGAGCCGGGATCGAATGGAACAGGAGCCAGGATCGACACCGGAGAATGAGATGACGAGGGTACAGCGGGCGGCAAAATTTGAAAATCCCCTAGCGTGTGCGGCGCGTTCTTCGGGAGAGACATTTTCTTTTCCATTATAAGAATTGGTTTTCTATAAATTATTATTCAAAATTTGAAACTCTTGGCTAAGAATATATAAAATTATATGGAACTATTTATTAAATAGGGTCTGAATGTTACACCCAAAAAAATTTATAAAACATTTCAGGTAAATAATTTTTAGGGGTTCACTATCTTTCCTAGAATAAAACAAATTTCATAAAATGAATAGTTATATATCATAAAATATCCATTAAATTGATGAGTTTGAGTAGGATTGAAGACATTATGATATATATTTATATATATATATATATATAATTTTTATTTATTTCTAATGAATTTATCATTGAATTAAATATATATATTCAATTTTTAGTAGATTCAATATTGGATTAAATTAAATTTTTTCTTCAGAAATGGTTCTTATTGTATTATTTTAGATAACATAATAATAAATTTATAACTCTTTTAGAATTTGAATTTCATAGGAGGATATCCAATTTTAAATAAAAATTTAAATATTTTCAGAAGTTGACATTTTTTAATCTTTCTAAAATGATTCCTTTTATTGTGCAGAGTGAAAAAATTATTTTAATTGAAAACAACATTTTCATTTCATTTATTTTCAATTTAATATTTTTTAAATAGTTTTAAGGTAATATTACTTTATATGCATTCTAAATAATCAAATTATGATCATTATAATCAATTTTATACATTATTCTTGTTATAATAATATTTAATTAATGATACATTTTTTTTTCACCACACTGTTTTAGTAAATTTTTTAATAAATTATGTCATTTATGTGAATTTTATTTTCAAAATAGATTCAATATATTGATTCTTCATATTTAATTTTACTAGATAGGTTTAATTTATTTTTTAGTTATTAACCATAGTAAATATTTTCCAACTTAGTGAAAGTAGTAAAAATTAGTTACAATCGCGGGATAAACATTTAAAATCTCACTAACACAAGGATTAATCCAATTAGATGAGTGGTTTTGGATTAAATATATTTTAAGGAGGTGAATTATATATATTAAGAACTTATTTTTATTTTTGGAACTTAATAAATAGTTTTTTTAAGATAAGATATATTTTATTTAAATATAAAACTATTTAAGGTTCATTAAATTTATTTTCATGGATGAAATATTCAATTCGATTTTGGATTTCTCAAAAAGTGAAAAAACATAAATTTTTTTAATTTTTTCACGCATAAAATAATTTAAAAAATTGTTTGAGGTGATTTAAATGTAAAATTATTTTTACACTTCATTGAAAAATATAAATAAAAACTATATTTCCTGCATTTTTTATACTTATATTATAAATAATTTATCCTTCAAATAGAGAATAATTAAGAAATAATGGAATGAAATTTAGGAATAAAACATTTTATTGTTATTAGAAAGAAACATTTATTTTTTGATAATTTAATTATTATAATGCCACAAATATATAAAACATTGATTATACTTCATAATAATTGAATTTTCATTTCATGTTACAAAAACATTCATGAGAACTATAATGGATTATTTTCTTTAAAAAAATTGAATCATTACTAATAGGTTCATAAGTGAACTACACCATATATCATTGTTTTATTCATAACTATAACCATTCATAGTCTTATCATAAATAAAATCTTCTTTCATAACATAGAGGACGAAATCAAAATAAATGGTGAATTCAGATGCTCAGTATGTGTAAACAGGGGATATATCAATGATCACATAATCGTAAAAATTGCATTAGGTAATGATAACATGACATTAAAATTTTAAAACATCCATTTCATGTCATATATCATAAACATGATTTATGGAATAAATAATATATGAAAATAAGAAATGAATCATAATAGATTCAATGGAAATATGCCATGGAAGTATTTCATTATTATAGGGCGTATAAATTTTTATACAAATAATTATATATAATCATATCAATAGTAGTCAAGGATCATTTAAAAGTCCATCATAGTCAGTCGGGTTTACTCCGCAAATAATAATAGTTGTCAAAATTCAATCTTAAGACTATCATAGTGGTATGGGTTCACTACCCAAACCATTTTAGTAAAAATTGTTCAATCACATGATTATAAGAGTCTGGGAGTTCTTTACTGATCAAGGTTTACTCTCCATTTTAGTCTTCTTTATCTCACGAGACATAAATATTTACCCAATGAAATCAAGGAAAATATTGTTATCACACATCCCATAATCTATGATTTTTTGTCACATGATCCTAAAACATTAATGATATTAAAATAAAGGAAATAAAATTAGTTTCATAAAAATATCCACATATTATAACCAATGGAAATGAAAGGAGTTAAATTAAAATTTCATCCCTTAATCTAAACATAACCCCTGGGAAAAAGAACATGTTTCTTTTAACCATAAAAATTATATACATAATGGAGAAGAAAACATTCCAAATTTGAAATCCCTTCATTAAAATATTAAAAATTACCAAATATTTTTGACAAAAGCTTCATTAAAAATATCCTTGAAAATGTGTTATGGTACATCTGAATCATTGAGTGTTCATGATGGTAGAAAATATTACCCATGACATATACTTTAAAATGAATAATCCATTCCCTTATTTGGTAAAAGAAAAAAGAGCCCTGTTTGGAAATTGAAATGAAGATAAATTTTAAACCATTATAAAAATTTAAATCTTGTGTAATGTTATTATTTAAATTTCATTAATTAACATCGAGAAAATTCAATAATTGTTTTTTGAAAAAAATTAAAATAGAAGAAAAATTGTTTTTGACTAAAGAGTGAAATAAATTCATTTTTCTTTAAATAAATTATTTTGTATTTATTGAGAACATTAATAGAGTAAAATGAAAGGAAAATTTATTTTCCTAAAATAACTAGAGAAGAAATATTATTTATATTTTCTTGAGAGATAGATCATAATATTTCATCATGATAAGCATAATCATAAACAATCACATTAAATAAAGAAATTGTAACCTAAACCATTTACCACCTAGTAATTTTTTAATCGTATTCCCCATGAACTAAATGAACATATATGGATTTTTAAATCAGAGATTTTTTTCAAAAAAACCATCATAAATTACATTTGTGGTTACAATACGAAGCATGCAGAAGAAAAAATTGTAGAATATGGAATGGGTCCCTCGAAAATAAATGTGAGATGAAAGTCTCTTTACCTAAAGTATCGAATTTCCATGAAAACATAAAAAATATTTTTTTATTAAATATTATTTTATTATAAATATATTAATAAAACACAATAATATTTATCATACCATATATGATTTACTTATGACATTTTACAACATGTTCATTAATATTTCCGTGTTAAAATCATATTTTGAGTAATAACTTATTGGTTTTTCATGTATGTTTTTTTAGTATCTTATGTAATTTTTATTTAATAATTGTACCACTTGATCCATAATTTTATCCATTAAATAAATGATATATATATTCATTATATAAATATTTTAGAGTAATCAATAAAATTTAGGGATAGGAAAATAAATTGTGGTTTTCATGAAAATGGTAGGTCATACGTACGAATGCATGTTCTTTAAAATTTCTCAACGAATGGATCAAAATTTTGATTTCAAATATTTCATCATATAATAATTACCTTTTTTTCATATATATATCATACAAATTCATAAAACATACTGTTATCACCATCTTTGTCAAAATAAAGCAACAAATGGATCACATCGCTTATTGATGATGTTAGTCCCAAAATAAACATGAGTAATATTGTTGTTTTGAATAGATTAGATGGTTTGAAATTTGATGTGAATTTTTAATTATAATGTTATAATAATTTCCTAAATATAATATAAAATCATTAAATCCATTATTATCTCCAGAAAAGATAGGTTGTTATAGAATGTGAATTAGATCGGTTCGTGAGCCGGTAGTCTTTCATACCCACATTCGATGGTAACATTTCTACAAATATTGTAGCATATATTGATTTTTGTTGTAAATTTAAATAATAACATTTCGATATATTATAGATTATTATTTCATTATATCATAATAGTTCAATAGTTTGTTATGTATGTCAAAGAATATATAATATAAATATTTATGTCTATGAACAAAACCTCATCTTCCGAAAACCTCCTTCGATTTGCACTAAAACACAACATAAGTCGGTTTTATAATCAAAATAAGACATATATAATGTGTGTAGGTTATTAAAAAATGTATTATATATATATTGTCCAATTTGAAGGGTTTTTTGATTGTGAATACGATAAGAGAGGTGCTTCCTGTTTATAAGAGGGTGATAAAATGCACTTAGAATTTTTGAAATAATAAATTGTACACACATTTCCAACATTAGACAAGGATACAAAATGGATTCTTATCGAAAAATTTACATTATATGGTAAAAATATTTAATTTATGATATTTTCCATGCTGTATTTGTGGATATTTTAAGGATTATTTTCCATAATAGGCACATAGAGAGAATACGATTTTAGGGCAGGATCTTTCCGAAAAAAATATTTGGAATATATTATAATATTAAATAGAACACACATATTTCATTCCTAAAAATTGGAGTAAAACCTAAATAGATGCTCAAATTTTAGATATAGTGGCACCGTTTAGTTCATAATAGTGGCTTCACCAATGGGATGACAAAAAATTTGTCAGTGCATGTTGTTTTTAAAAATGTTGTCACGGGCATAACATGTATGAAATAATTTAATAAAATTGTATTTAATTTGATGTGTTGAAATGTAGACATACATTTTTCATTAAATGTATCCTTATGTAATAAATCATGGGTTAGTCACATAACCCTGGATTTTTTTTAGGATCATTGTAGAGAGATCAAGGTATTCATTCCGACAAACGACTATAGATTGGCCATCGACGCATGTGAATTTTCATGAATTTCACCAGTGAATGGAACACAACATTATTATTTATCATCGAATGATCCAAATCGAGGTTGGTCATTTTATTAAATTGGTATATTCCCTGTACATTATTTCTAAGATGAATGTGAATAAATTATAAAACGTATTTTTTCACAGATTGTGTGTATTGGGAGAGAATATTATTTCCGCATGATTTATTTGCTCAAGATTTCTAACCAAAATCCAATGATCTTGATAGTTGGCCAAAAATTCTTGGTCAATTATGATCAAATTTTTTGTGTCATTCACCCACTTTGATCGCGTTCTTCATCAGTTGTATTAGGTGGTATCACCTCGATGTTGTCAAGAGGTTCTTAATCAATCAGACCATCAGAATTGACTAAAACTGAAAACTGTGGCTGGATTAGTGTACATTGGGACCCATGGTTCTATAATATATGGCTATTTATTATTTATGGAATCAATTTAGGAATAGTGGTCTATATATGGGACCAACGGTATGCGGAAGTGGTGGCCGACAACTGGTGGTGGTTTGTGGTGGTGGTACGCGTGCGGGCTGCGGAGCCATGTGCGGTTGGGATCGACGATGGTGGATTAGGGGTGTGACTGAGATTGGTATCCACCGATGTGGGATATTCATCCGAGGATGAAAGTGTTTTTGAAGACATATATCTGGTCATGCTAGTGGGATCCACATGTGAACGGTGTGGTCCATGTCAGTGGGTTGGGTTCAGCCAGTGTATCGAGTCAGTTAAGATGGACCCGGGTCAGATTTAGGGAAATTAGAGTCGACCCCTATTATGGGCGAATGTGGCACCAAGTTATCTTGATCTACCAAGTGTGAAGTAACTGCCTAGCCTATCCGTGATAGGTTGACCGCAGAGGCCCGTTAGCACGGTAGGTGGACCGACCGCAGTGTTCAGTTTACAATCCTAAGAAAGTATATAGGTAGCATCTCGAGTTCCATGTTCAAATCCAGATTTCATGAGGCCCTTATTTTCACTATATAGTAATATTATAGGTTTAATGTGTTCCATTGGTAATTTACTCAAGAGTATAGCAGGGCATTACACCAATATTACTAGATTGTAATTCCCACATAAATAGGGTTTTTGGAATCATTGCTATATGATCCCATACATAGAAGGTTAACCTAGTGTGGGTTCTGATTACCCCTAGTAATTCTAGGCTTGAACCCATCATTGTGTTTCATAATCATCTCAGACTATTGTGTTCACCATAGGTAGGTCCCAAGTGATATACACCTCGTCACTGAGTGCCTTCAATGATACATAGTATCTTGGAGTTGGATCTCCCTGAATGAGTGTTTCATCAAATAGAATAGTATGGTGGGATGTTGGTTATGACCTCCAGATGTCCTGGAGTCTCTCTTGAGTATATATTGGTTTCCTTTTTTATTGTTTCTATTTATAGTTTTACATCTAGTTTTAAGTTAACTAAATTTGGTGGTTCCTGTTTAATGTTTTTGGGGTGTCCTACTATGTATTTTATGATCACCCTGGTACATTCATTTCCCTCACATGACGTGTCTTATCGAGACAATATACATTTTATTTTGTCCATTGAGGAGCGGGAATGCTTGGAGAACAACTGATGCAGGGAAGCCTGAGGTGTTTATCAAGATTAAACCTTTGATATAGACCTCTCCCATATATTAGTTTGGACTTACATCGTTTCAGTAAGTCATTTTTTATATTATATTTTAGGTGGGATTTTATTTGTCACTATTTACATACCCTTTACTTCTTATTTTACTCTTATTTTGAGACTATAGTTATATAAAAGCATTCTATCAATTGTATTACTTTTAATCATGTTGTGACATGGATTTGTTTGACTATGTACAAGTATATTATGTTAATTCATTCCATTTCAGTGAAGTGAATTCTCAGTTTTTGTATATTTCCACTGGCCAATCAAATGTGGGCTAGGTGTAGTCATAACACAAGCCCCTCTTGGAGAGATCATGATTTAGTTGTATCATAGTATTTCAATTCTACTTTTGGATTTAGATTCTATGAGATGTGTTTTTTTAAATGATGTTAAGTGATTTAAGTTCATCATTAATGCCAGGGACTCCAATATATATGTGGCAGCCGACATATCCATACACCAGGAATCTGGTCACCTTCTATTCGATGCGAAACATGAAAAAAATTTATATAGATAAAAATTGTAAATCTATCATATAGGAATGGTTGTGTCTACCATGAGCATCTTTAGTAATCTCCCATGATATACTTTTTTTACTTTTGTACATCATGTTTTCTTTCATGATTCCTCCCATTGACAACCAGAAATGATCCCACCGCATCATCACTAGGATGATCTGCATTATTATAAGAAATCAATATAGTGCCACATATTATATATAACACCATTTGTTGGTTTAATATATATTCCACCACCCATAGAGTATCATATACTACTAGCACTACCAACAAAAGATGCATGCAGGATGAATGTGTTGAATGAGTTTTAGAGGCAATGAATCCTAGTTTTTTGGTTGAGCCAAACCCCTAGTATGATAAGGATTTCCTTGAGGTGGCCACCCATGTATTTCTCCATATGTTGACAGCTATCGAAAAGATGTAAATTATTTTCATGGGTCTTCATTAGGGCTCATTCTAGTGATGGTGGAGTGTGGTGACCTAGTCACACTATGAGACATCTCTATCCATGAAATAGTTCATGAATCTCATCATATAGGTGTTCTATCTGGCTACATTATGATCAATATGCATATATAATCTTCTTCATTTATATTAGGGAAGTATGAACATGGAAGATTATTCATTTATGTTTACTTATCATTATTTCTACTACTGGGAAATGGTATGAGACTAGTTCTTCTTGGATAAGAACATTGACTAGGGATTATTATGGGAAATCAGGGAATCAATGGTCTCCCAAACAATTTCTACATATCTATGTGTAAATGAGTGATACCTATTATTGGAAGGCTTTATGGACTAGTAACCACCAAAATTTGTAGCTAGATGTAGGCACCAGGTAGCTGAGACCTCATAAGAAAGAATCCTATGACTGCCACATGGATCAAGGAAGGTCAGGTGCGTCAAGAGGTGATCCCAAGACTCAAGGAAAACGATGCATGGCTCTTATGGAAGCTCAAATTAGCTAAGGAATATGCAGTGTCTCAATTTCAATGGTTGGGGACATCTTCTCGGAAATTGATCGACCAATTTTTAAGCTGATTGGGAGATGGTTGAGGGACCACATAGGCATAGACATAGATAGGAGCGGGGTGGTTTGTAGGGATGTGAACATGGAAGAGAGCCATCCAGGTAGTAGGAGGTGGTTGAATGTTCGACCTATTACCACAACCACCCCTAGGCTGTCAATGCCCAAATTAGGGATCTGGTATACCAGTATGAGATCAGCTGCATGTTATATAGGTTTATGACCCCAAGGCCCTAGGTATGAGGCATAGTACAATCTGTTCCTTGTATATATTATCTTCTGTATTGATATAAAGAGGTGAAAGTGTTTATTAATATTAAAATATTATTTTCTTAGACTAGGATATTTGGTTCGAACCATTGACTCATCACATACTCTTGGACACTTCTACTCGATGAGAATAGATGATTTCACACTCATGCCAACTGTGTGACCTGGATCTTGGAGGTGATATTGTGGTTGTGATCTATTGGTAGTGGCATCGACTCCTTACAACATCATTCATGGTATATACAATCTCTCCATAGTTCATTATTAGATTGAATATTTTATGAGAAGTGTATGGTGTGTCAATAGTGATGGAACCAAGATTCTATTTGTTAGTTAATGGAATATCTAGGAATTGTAGGATAGACTCACATATATGAGAGTGTAGTCATGTACTCATCATATAGATAGCATCAACTTAGTTTATTGAATGATATTATAATTATGTTTTCTACTATGGTGGTGGAGTATGAGGATGTATTTCCTATATATGTTCAAGGTTTTTCTCCATAATGAAAGAATGACTTATTTAATGATTTACACCAAGGTATGACACCGATATCTACACTGACACATTGGTTGGCTCTCGGAATGATTTGGGTTCAACGTATATAGTTGAAGGACATATAAAATAAGCGATTCATGAGACACAATGTTTCAACATATGCTTCCTCAATTTTGTTTTACATATATGAAGACATCATACTGAGGTTATGTGTGTATAACATGTTCTAGAACCAAGGGAATATAAAAAAAAAGTATCCACTACATAGGACCAATGACCTATATGATTAGTTGAAAAGTGAATGATGGTTCTCATTGATTGATGTAAAATCAAGCTATCACCTGCTGCGAGTACATGATTAGTAAATACAGAAAATTACACTCATATGGATTTATAGTCACTATGTAGACATGTTGATTCTATTTGGAATGTTGAATATCCGAAAAGTGTTCATGGGACTCATGAACATGACTATTCAACCTAACATAGATCAGTTTGGGGTGTTCTTCATTAAAGAAATCCTATAGTATTCAGTGTATGAGGAGGAGAACTTGATGCACTTATGGATAATTATGGACACAAGAACACCATCTTTTCCGAAAGCACCCTATGTGTCAGTTCGGAATTTGAGAGGTATTTTTTCATTAAAAAGATTTCTCATTGGATAGAGTTTAGTTAATCCACTGATGGATAAATAGGTTCTTGATTGGGATCCACCCAAAAGTGTTACCAATGTGTGAAGATTCCATGGATTGGTTATGTACTATAAGAGAATTGTACATGGATTCTGTAGTGTAGAATCAACCTTGAAAATATGACCCCAAAGGGGATGCCTTTCATACTGATAAAGGATTCGATAATTTCCATTTAGAATTTGAGGTAGATTTTGACACGAGAACCAATTATGATATTTTTTTACGAGGGTTCTGAGTATGTAGTGTTCTATGATGTATCATAAACTGGGATTTGTTTTTTACTAATATAGATTCATCTAGGGATTACCTATTGTTCACACTAGTTGAGGCCACATGAGATGAACTACACAACCAATGATCTTGAGTTTGAAGTGATTGTCTTTGAACCGAAGAAGTGGAAACACTAACTAATGGGATAGGGGTTTAACATCTACTATGAATATAAGTGCCCCATGTGTATCTTCTCACAGAATAATCCAAACATGATTGAGAAAGTCATTGGTTAGAGTTCATCCAAGACTATTCCATTAAGATTGTCTATACACATAGAAAGGTGGGTGTGGTGGAAGAATCAATCAGTAGGATATCCATTACTCAGTTTATGAATCAGGGTTTAAAGATGGTGGCCTCATTTTAGTTATCTTTTATGGATAGAGATGTAGCGTATCACCTCTAGTCAATGGTTGGCACCCCTACAGTCTTACAGTGAGTCATAGAGGCACTTCATGAGGATACGGATAGCGAGACCCTATTTTCTCAGATGTCCATTGGGCATGCTCTTAAGAGATATTAAAAATGCGGGGAGAATGTAGTTCGCATCCAAGGATGCATGATAGCAGGAGGAGGTTTTGAGGGAGTTTTTGGAATCCCCTTCGGTGGTACATCCATGTGTGGTAAAGATGTACAATGACCTCTGAAGTCAGTTTTGGTTTCCATGGATGATAAAAGAATATTCATTGTTTGTTTCTTGATGCCTTACATGTCTGCATGTAAAGGCTAGGCACCAAGATCATGCAGGTTTAGCTCAAAACCCTGAGTTCCATAATTGAAGTGGGATTGGATGTCGATGGACTTAATAATGGGTTTTCCATGTTCATCCATGGGGACACTATTCCATATGGGTTATTGTTGACTAACTCACCTAGTCATTCCTCTCTAAAGCTACCCGAGAGAAGAATTCATTAGAGAACATGGGTTGCCTCTATTTTCCAGAGATGTTTTCATTCTATGTTTTGATCTTAATGCTCTCTTTACATCATGGTTTTGGAAGGGAATGCAGGAGGAATTTGGGACCCAATTACTCTTGAGCCCAGCATTTCACCCACAAACAAGTGGCTAGACTGATCAAACCATTCTTGTTCTGGATTAAATGCTAAGAGAATGTATGTTATGTATTTTCCATATTTGGGAGGAAGACCTACATTTTTTTGGGGTTTTCAAACAAAAAATTTATCATTATATCATTATAATGGAATTGTTCATGGATTTCTACGAGATAACCTGTAGGTCACCACATTTCATTACTGACCTAGGAGTGTCGGCGATCATGGGCCTAGTGATGGTGCAAGATACCACTAAAAAGGTACATATCATCCAAAAGAAGATGAAGACTTCACAAAGGCATCATGATTATTATGGTGATAGTAAATGGAGGCATTGGAATTTTAGGAAGGAGGCCATGTGTTCTTTTAGGATTCCCTCAATAGGAATTACAATGGTTTTGTTAGGGAGGAAATCTGTCACTGAGTTTTATCAATCCTTTCCTGATAATATGTAGATTTTTTCATGGTGGCGTATCTCTTGGCTATACCTCTAAATTTAGTCCGGGTACATGACACCTTCCCTCTTTTACAGTTGAGGAGGTACGTGTATGACTCATAACATATTATCATTTTGGATACATATATATATATATCAATGATGAAGTGAACATTATTATATACCCATTGGTGGTCTAGGATAAATATGATAGAATCCATTGAGAGAAATTGATTCTATTATTTCATGTTTAGTTGAAATACAAGAATATCGAGGAGAGAACATTGGATAAGGAGCCTCTAATTCGTACTCATTATATGCTTCCACTTGTGTATCACATGTTTTGTATTTTTTTTATGTAAACCCACAATGTGGTAAGAATGAAATGTCACATATTTTTCATGTATAAATTTTAAATATTTTATGTATTATTTTTGAGACCTATTGCTGAGATGGAATGAGATTCATATTCCTTTTGTAACTAGAACAAATTTTTGGAAAATAATAATATATTTAATATAATCTACAAATTATATTCCCAATAAAGATGTATAACTCCTCAAATAATGCCTGGATAAAAAATCAAACAGAACCGTTTTGTTTTGAATAGTGGAAATATGTTTGTCTGACCTCACATAGGTCATTTCTGGTCATTTTTTTTAAAATATGTCACATGTATAAAATGAATAAAATAACATAATAAAAAAAATTAATTCATTTTTTTGACGTAGTGACTTGTTTTTCATTGAATGTATCTTTATATTAGAATTCTAGGGCTAGTTTCATAAACCTAGATCATCTGTAGGATTTTTGAAGATAGCTCTAGGAATCCTTTTAGAAGAATGAATATAGAAATATGATCAACATACATCAATTTGGAAAGATATTGCCAATGAAATAAATAAAGATCCACTATTCATCTTTAATCACTCAAAGAGAGGTTGTGTGTGTGATTTAATTGGTTTAATAGCCATTCTATTTTCTATGAATAAATTGAATCAATCAATTAATGTAATTATTCACATATCAGTGGACATTGAGATAATAATATTTTCAAAGGATTTATTTCATCTTGTTTTCAATCCCAAATCTCTCACTCATAATCAATGCCCATGAACTATTGGACAATGATGATAAACCATTTATATTTTTCCATTATCCATACTTGTTTTAATTTTCTCTAATTGGATCCCCTTGGACCCGATTCGATGTTTCATGGTCGTTATAAACTCGATCAAACTCATGGATGTATAGAAAAAAGAAAACCAAGGATGGATTGGTGTAGATCGAGACCCAATGAGATCAGATCTATTCTTGTTTCTTCTTTTTGGTATCAGATGATTCAAGGGCGACCGTGGAAGGAACCACCATCATGTAGTAGCAACATCCTATTAATGGTGGTTTAAGATGGTGGTGGTCTATGTGAGGGCAATGGAGCAGCCTGTAGTAGACATCACTAGCAGTGGAAGTTGGGTGCAGCTGGGAGCAGTAGAAGTTGAAAGGAGAGTTATATCAATCACATAGTGGGATGGGCCAGGTGGGCCATGTTTGACCTAGCTGGGCCAAGATGGTGTTCTGAGTAAGGTTGGTGGGTCTGGTTAGACAAGATGGACCTGTTAGGACCAGGTCAGATCTGAGGCAACTAGGGTGGAGCCCTGTTGTAGTTGACCAAGAAACCATGGAAGCTCAAGTTGTCGTTGGAATAGTGATCGTGTTGCAGGTTCATGGGAAGTCGATCACAGTGTTCAACCCTAGTGGTCATGTAATGTGTCAAGTGGACTTACCACAATGATCCATCCTTAGGAGCTAATCCTATGCAATAGGTAGACCGATCATATCGATATATTGACTAATAGTGGTGTTTGGTCTATAGGCTCGGGAATGTCTATATGAAACTTCTTGAGTAGTAGTTTAAATCAAGAGTTAATGAGGTTATTTTTTTCATGTTGGGAAAAGTTTAGTTTCTTGGTGTTCCCTTGATTATTTTTTCAAATGTACAATGTTACATTACATCCACATCACTATATTTGTAATCATTTCTAGAGGTCGACTCTCAAATAGAGTGGTGGTGTACCTATGTAAGACTAGCATGTGATACTCTATCATCCTTAGTGTTGTTTGAAGAATCAGTTTGACCTCCTTGAGCATATATTTTATCCTCCATAGAGAGTGTTGCATCTGCAGTGTTTGTGGAATCTATGGTATTTTATCCCTAACATAGTAGGTTTATCCAAATTGGGTTTCTGGTTTCCCCTAGTGGTTTTTGGAGTGACCCCCTCTATGTATAATAATCATCCCAGATAAATGTTTTATATTTGGGGTCAAAATGTGCTTGATCTATTCATTGAGTTACTTCAATGATATCATAGACCCTTGAGTTATATCTCATAGAATGAAATTTTCTTCGAACAGACTCTTATGGCTGGTAGTTTCTTATGACAGCCTGATGGCATGCAGTATCTTCTAAATATATGTGGGATTAATTTATTCTTACATATGTTTTATAGTTATTCATATTTAATTTATATGAAAACACTTAGTTCTTAATGTTTATTATTTTTAGGGTTTCTTACTAATATTTTTATACTCACCCCTACATGGGATTTTCATGCACCTGTTGTTCCTTGTGCGTACAATTTCCCATTTTGTAGTTTCCATGAAGGACTGGGAGCGGGTGGAGCATAGAAGGACTTATGTAGACCATGCTTTTTACCAAGAGTGTTCTATTCACATATTATTTGACCTTGTAATAGGTTTTAATTCTATAGTTTATGTTAGACTAATATTACATAGTCTTTCTGGGGGATATTAAATAGGTATGTTTACATTTCCTTTACATCCCATTGTACTCTAGTTGTGGGATCTTATTTGAATGCATGAATTCTATCCTTTGTTTTAACTTTCTTCATTTTGTGTCTTGGGGTTGTCTACATGTGAAAATGTACTTTAGACTGATGCCTCCCATTTGGGGGAAGTGCCTAAATGGTGCGAGTCACCAGCACCTAGCCTATAAGTGGTGGGATTGGGGTATTCACGACAAGGTCCCCTATGTGATGGTTCGTGGAAAACTAAGTCCATGAAATGATATTTTTATAGTTTTTATCTCATGTTACACATTATCTTTTTATATTAACTAGTTGTAATTCTTTTTTACCCTTAACCACAGATAATATTTTTTATTTTTCTTTGACACCATTATTTTAAATAATTTAGTTTAATTTTTTTATAATATTAATTATTCTTATTACATATATTAAAGATATTTCTAAAAATTCCATTCACATAAATGGAATTGATGAATATAAAATTGAACTCACACAATAGATGAAAAAGTGGTTTTTCCTAAGAGAACCAATTTATAATTGTCGATTGTTTTAATATACAATTTTAACAAGAAAATGATTCCAATGAAATGAATTACTATAATAATAAAATAATTAAAGTAATATTACTTATATTTTTTTAACAATATATATATTTTTAAATTATTTAAATAAAATAGATGTTTTTAATAAAATCTGTATTTTCCACTATTCACCAAATATATTATCTTTTTTCAAAATTATTAAAAATTTAGAAAAAATAATTTTTAAAAGAAAATTCATAAAATTAAATTTCTATTTTAAAATATATTTCATTAAAACTTGATGAAAATTCATTAATTATATTTTCATAATATTAAATGAAAATTATTTTGTTTATAAAAAGAGATTTTCATTGAAACCAAATACATTAAAAAAATTAATACTTAGATATAAATATACTATCATTATGTAAAATGATTATTATTAAATATTTTAAAAAAATATTATGACTACCAATACAACATAACTTAATTTATTTTTTATAACAGTCTGGATTAAATCATAATAGTAATAATATATCATTGTTTCCATAAAACATGGTGTAGTTTGAAACACACGATATCGTTAAAATAAAATATAAATGAAAAAATATAATTTATTAGGTGTTATTTTAGAACCCACATAAATTGAATCTCATCATTACAATTCCATCACTCTGATACAAACAACTAATTATACTTCTACCTCCTCATATCCACAGTAACTCATATAGCTTCCTCATGTTATGGTAATTTCTCTAAAAAACCTTAACCGAGTTAGTGGTCTCATCTCGTAGAAAATTCATTATATGATCCATAATATCATTAGGTGATTCTTAATAGGAATGATTATTTTCCATTATTATTTCCATAGTGTTTAGTACATATAAAGGACCGCTTTAGTAATTCCTCAAGATATAACTATGGGACACATCATATAGTTGAGAGAGGGTCATTTGAATTGCTTAGAATTTGGAAAACATCACACTCAATAAAGAATACCATTGGAACATATTCATAAGGAAAACATTTCATTAACTTGAATTATCATAACCATGTTTAATGGATAAATGTATAGAAAAAAATTCTCACCAATGTTAAATTCAATATCACGTCAATGAGTATCAACATAAATTTGAAGTCATATTTGTGAAATCATTTTTGTCCCCAAATACCTCTAAACATTTCATCCATTTCACCATAAATCTCAAGTCACAATAGCTTTAATTCCCATAATTTATCCAATGATACTGGAGTTATACACTTCTTTTCATCAAGAGATTTATAAGTATCCATTTGAATGCTCTATTGAAAGCTATTATTGTATGAAATTTTATTTAGAGGAAGGTGATGATCCCAAAGAAATTATAAATCCCTAGAAACTGATATTTTCATATCCAATATGTTTTTAATATTAATATTAGTCTGGATATACTTCAATGGATGAAATGATGTTTTGAAACATAATTTCCTATCAATATCTAATGAGTCGCTTTATTAGAACATCAGGATTAAACTCAGATTCTTGTCAAATGTAATAATATCTGGTAGACCATATATCCCCACCATATCCTTAATGTATACCATAGGTTTTTGATTTAGAGAAAAATCTTCTCATATATCAATTAGGTGTGATGAATTTTTATGGTGATTGATGAAAACCCATATAGTATTGTTTATGTATGATGCTTTTTCGATTCCGATGACAATATACAGGGTGTTTTTTCCTATATCTTACATGTTAGTTGTAATTGGTGTAACATACCCATATAATACTATATCAAATCCAAGAACTGCTGAAATTCCATGGTAAAATATTCTTACTGTGCAATAACTCACTTCATTCCATTCCTCATAAGATAAACATTTAGATCAATTTACATTAATGTAAATACACTATGAATAGAGAATTACAAACATTGAGCATACTCAAATAAATAATTAATAAAATATATTTAAAAAGAATATATACCTTGTTATTGAACCATATCATTCCATCCTAATAAGTGGTTCTGTCGTGAACATTTTATCCTTCTTATATTGAAGAACATATTCATTCTATTCCCATTTTATAATGACTTGGACAGATGGTTGAAATATTATTGGAGAAAGGTAATATGTCACCCATTAATTTAATTTCTCCAAATCCATCCTTTAATATTCAAGAAATTTTAGATCTTTTTAGATCCTTATCATGGATAAGATAGAACGATCCATTCGACTCAAATCATCAGCCGCATCCTTTTCATTTCAAATATAGTTACGTATTGACTAGTTTTAATCATTAATCCATAATAACCGTCATCTCTGGATCATATATAACTCATTAAGAGCTAATATATTCCTTAGAATTTAAGGATATCTATATATGTCACATGTTTATACATTAATATAATTTCTCTATATCATTAATGAAAAATTACAATAGTGTACTCCAAATCAGGATGTGGGGCATTTTTATCAAGAATTATCAATTATCTGGAGGAATAATCTGTCATAGTATCATTTTATATAATAATAAATTCAAACCCATTATTTTTTTCATTAATAATGATTACAAAATCATCTCAACTATAATGTAATGTATGTATATATGCACTGAATTACCTTCTCATCAATTCTATAATATTTTTTCACATCCATCACTCAAAATAAATTGCCCTCCCTTTCATGTTAACTTGTTGAGTTGATTTAAAAAAAATATGATATATTTTACAAAATGTATCAATAATATATATCCAATCCCTGAAAACTATAAATATCAATCACCATGGTTTTCCTAGGTCTTTATTCAATCACATCTATCATTCATGGATTTTATTATTTACTCTATCTAGAGATTATATGACCAACAAATTAATCCATTTGTAAAAAAATGGGCACATTATAATTTTTTCATATTGTTTCTCCTTCTATATATTATATAGTAAACTTATTATTTGATGTCAATCAGTTTCTTTTCCCATGGAATAGATAAGAATGTCATCTATAAAGTCTACTACAATCTAATAAAGGTGATATCCAAATACTCTACTGATTTAATACATTAAGACAGTTATGGAATTAGTGAGATCAAATGGACGCACTATATTTTCATAGTGACCACACATTATATGAAATGTTGTCTTAGGTATATATTCACACAAACCATCAATTGTTAATATCTAGGGAAAAGTACAATATTGGGAAAGAAATGATCTTTATGTAGTTGGTCAAACAAGAAATTAGAATGGGGCAATGGGTACTCATTCTGGATTGTGATATTTTTCAGTTCCCAATACTCTCTACATATCCACATTGATCCCACATTATTCATAATAATGGATGGTGCTTTCATATGAGAAACACCCATACGAATGAATCCCATTCCATGATTCTCCCTGATTTGCTTCATCAATTATTATTATACAATCAAGATCATTATATATGTAGTATTTCAATTATTAATAGCTCTATGTGTGATTTATATTGAGAAATCATTATCAGTTTTTAGTTGAATACTAGACAACTCGTCTAGAATGAAATTAAATAGCTTCCACACAATAGGAGTATAATCGATGTATTATATCTACCAAATAATTATTGATAAAATCCCTTTTGAAAATAAATCAACACTTATACAAAAGATATGATATTTATTTAATTTTTATGTTTCTAATTGAAAAAATACAAGTTCACATCCTATCTTTGAATATCAAATGTGACTTTTATTCCTCATAAATCAAAGTTGTATTTATATAGAGAAATAAAATCTAGAGCTATAATGACTTAAAATACAACTGGAATGTGTTTAATGGTATTTTTAGGTTGACAATCCCCACAAATATTTACTAAATAATAATATTATACTTGAGATGTGATCATTATAAAATTATTGTATTTCACTGATTATATAACATTTAATAATTAATTATAGGAATTAACATTCTTACAGACATTTCACAACCAATTTTAATAAGATTAAATGTTGTACATAAATATTTGAGGATACATATTACTACCCAAAAAGCATCATTATATATTAAATTAATTACTAATACCAAAATTGTTTTCATGACCATGAATAACCATAAATAAGATTAATTAATCATGAATTTTTTTTTTCATAAGATAGCTATATCACGAAACAATATTTTCAATCTATCACATATTATGTTTATTATAGGTTAACATTTTTCATCAATGACTAGAATACTTCAAAATAGTTCTTAATGTGATTGTGAATTTCCAAAGACATATCCACTAGGAGTATTAAGTTAGGTGTACAACAAGACCCATTTTCGTCCACTAGTTGATGATCATGTAAAAGCACAATGTTCCATTTTGGGAGTTATTACATGTATGTATAACTCTTCAGGCTGCATATACACTTGGAGTATCCAGACACATAAGTGGTTTCTCAGAATCCAATCACTCTACCATTAACCAATATTCTATAAAATTCAATTATACACAATTGTATCCTTATAACTATCCTTTGAGGTACCCCTATGGATATCTCTAATGGAGTTTATTCATAGTTTTCAATTTTTTAAAAAACTATTCCGGAAAAACTATAATGACCCAGTTAACTCAAATATAGATATTACATCTTAATATATGAATATTCATTTAATCTTACAAAAACAAAAATGTGAATCATAAGCATTTAATATATATGGAATCTTGTATATATAATTTACTAGTTCATAAGTTAAAAAATCATCTCCTACAATGTTAATCATATGTAGAACCCATCTTACACATATAACACAAAAAACCATTATTCACAAAACTAGTAAAGGAAACATATGAAAACGTTATATTAGAATCATTTTTATTGTAGATAGGGAATATATCAAGGATTAAATAAGAATTACATAAAAATAAATGTATGAGAATATTAGCAAAGAATTTGAAAACCATACCTTGAATCGAATAGATTATAAAATTATTTCATGGTATTATTCATGGTAGTTCATCAAGAATGAATCGAAAATCAATGGAAGAATATAATCTATGGATTCATAATGTTGGCATTGGAATAGAATTTGAATCATACACATATGTACAATGAATAATTTATTTATCAACTGAGGATCATTGCATGAGATATCATAGTGGATTGGGTTCACTAACGAAACCTTCATATTTATCAAGGATCGTTCCCAAGACTGACATTAGAGATGTGGTTTACTACCCAAACCATAAAAGTAATAATGGTTCACTCCCATTATATTCATAGTGAAAAAATCCGTTTATTTAACATGGTTCACTAGAAATTATTTTACAATTTATCTCATGAGTTATTAATTATCACCCAATTAATTTGATAGCAATATAGGTTGAGAAAAACTCAAAATACAATCATTTTGTGCTAAAATATCTGGAAACATTCATCGTATCATAAACCAGGAAATGAAATTGGTTTCATAAAAATTTTATCATAATATAACCAATCTAAAAATAAATAGTTTCAAAAAAATTACCATACATTCATCCTTATATAATCCATGGAAAAGGAATGGGTTTAATACACATATTGTGATATTAAAATTAAAACATTCAATTAAATTATCAGGATTTTATCATTGATTAATATCCCTAGTAAACATAAGTAACAACAAATGATGTCATCATAGATGGAAAATGATTTTGAAATATCACATGGGACATTTCTTGAGGAAAATAATATCCCTACCATGAAATTAATTACATATACTATAAAAACATCAAAAATATTAAATAAAAACATTTACTTGAAGATAATAGGTAAATTTTTAATATAATATTTAAATCATTATGTTTTCACGATGGTAGAAAATATAATTAATGTAAAACATGATAAAATGAAGATCCTTTTCACAATTTTCAGAAAACCCAAACGTGCCTTGTTGGGAATATACTAATAATATTCCTTATAATAAATTTAATAAAAAGGCTAAATTGGTAAATATGTAATTAAAAAAACATATTTTATAATAGTAAAATCATTCATGAGAACATTTTTATGTTAACAAATAATATAGAAAAAAATCACTTTTGATCAAAAAGGATATAAATATGGTTTTCATTAGAAATATTATTTTGTACCCTTTAGTTCCAAATGAGTGTAAAATGAAGGGAAACTTTTTATCTTCATCATATAATTTTATTATAAGAATAATAATAAATTTCGCAATTTATTTATCATAAAATTTAATCCTATAAATAATAACGATAATGGAATCGTATAAATAGTGAGATTATAACATAAAACCTTAACCACATTGGTATTGATTGAATTATAATACCCACGAAAGAAATAACATCATATATATATGTAAATACCAATAATTTAAAATGTATTTCACATGAAATACATTTATATATATAATAAACAAAAAATATAATAAACATATGAATATTTGTAGAGTCTCAAATCTTGACGTACATGGACATTACATTACTTTTTCAGAATACTTAATACATAACAAAAACAGAAACACAAGGACCGTAATAGTTTAGTGTCTTTGGAAACTAAGAAAAATAATCTTCTAATCATGGTGAAAGATCTTCAACATCTCCCATAAAAATATTCCCCTTTTATTTCTTACGTAAAACCATTCTTTATATCCTGGGGAAAAGAAAACATATAAAGGGTGAGCTCAAATGCTCAGTAAGGGTAAGTATGGATAAAATAAAAAAATCATATAAATTTGAACATAAAAACTTGAACATAATGTTTAAACATCAAAATCTTGATCAATGACATAGAACATTACAGTACATAAGGCATAGATCATAAAGAAACATTAATCATTATAAAATATCATGGGAATAAAACATTAATTTGTGGAAACTATTAAGCACATGATATGATTTCTATAGTAGCCAAGGAATTGCAGGCAAGACCTTCTTAGTGGACAAATTACCTTACTGAACTAGGTTTACTTGCCGTTCCAGCCTGGTATTACTGAACTGGATTTACTTTCCATTTCAGCCATGTCTATCTCATGAGATATAAATCTTTTCCCAATGAATTGGAGGGAGATATTGGTCCCACCCATCTCATAATGAAATCATTATTACTTGTTCCACAAAATAAACATACATCATTCATAATAACCCAACGAATAAAATGGGATTCATAAACATCATACCATCATCACAAAATCCATATAAAATAAATGGATATCATTTCATAATAAGAAAAGTGAAACCATGTAAATCATAGAGGCATTATACTTGAAACATAATCATTTTAAATAATGTCATCTTAGATGGAAAATGGTTTTGATAAAACACTTGAAATGAATTCTTGAAAAAAATATCCTTTCTTCTTTAAAATCATTTTCTTTTCAAAAAATGTCCTGCATTTTTAAAAGAAAATTATTTTTTTTTGAAAATAGTCATGAAATCTTTTGGAGGAAGCTTCATGAAAAAAAGGCTTCATAAAACTGTAAAAATCCTTTCATGACGTATAAGTTAAAAAAACATTCTTCTCGTACTTTTGCTGGAAAAGTCAAAAGTACATCATAAAAGAAAGATTCCTTACACACCATGTAGTAAAATTCAAAAATGCGTAAAAAGGTCTTTAAAAATACATGAAACCATTTTTAGAAATCAGGGTCATGGATGATAAATATAACCCCAGTAAATACTTACGAATAAATAATCTCAGATAAGAATGAGTTTGGAATAATTATCTCTTACCATAGGTCTGATATGCTTCGTACGTATCCGAACCTACTGTATAATGATTTAAATAATTTCATTGACATATTTAAGAATCATATTAATTTTTATGATATCATATATGGTTTACTTATTACTTTTTATTACCCGTTCTTTTATAAATCCCATGTTAAAGCAAGATTTTGGGTAAAACAATCTTATTTATCGTACATGTTTGGACATGTTGTTCTTGATGTTATTATTACTTATATCATGATTTAATTACTTCCAGAATGTAAATCATGATTTATATATCATATATATTCATTATATATCCAGCATATACATGTATTTATAATAGTACATAACATATGGAGGTAAGAAATGAAATGCACCGTTCATGGAGACGGTAAGCCGTACGTACGCATGAACGCTTATTTCATTTATATTTATTATTTTAAGGGAATAGGTATATTATAATTCCAGTATAATATCATATATAATATCATTAACTACATCCTTTATACATCCCACATAAGGCATTAACGAATCACATCACTTTGAGGGGCGGTAGTCCACACTTCCTGAAATGAGATTATAATATTTAACCACTATGGAAACCATAAAGGCTTGATATAATTGGGAAGTAAAAAAGCATAAGGAAATCATAAACATAATATATATCATATATAAATACATTTCCATCATAATGGCCACCATGAGAGGTGGTAGGAGAAAATCGAACAATCATCGTTTCGTGAGGCGTTAGTTTTCCATTAACAGAAACATTATGTTCTTCATCCATTAGATGAAGGTGGGTGTAAGTGTAGTTAGAATCCTTCACATAACAACATCCTAGTATATTTAGGATACTGGTGATGTTAAAAAATAAAGGATTAAAAAGAGTAATGTGTTGGAGAAGTAGAATAAAATAAAAAAATATAAGAGAACCCATTACCTTTAATTTGGGTAACTTCCTTTGGTTTGAACCAGAAGGACTTATCAGAGTGCCTTCTGCCTAATGTAAGGCTTATAGGGGGAGGAGAGGGATGTAGAGAGCTTAATTGGGCAGATTTTGGACCAGCCAAATGGCTTGAGAGGTTTGTGTAATAGAATATAAGTTGTCTCTTTTTATAAGGGAGAGGAGGGTCTCTTTAAGAAAGTGTGAAAACATTATTTTATTATAAACATACCTTCGGTTTCAAGAGGTCCAAAAAACATTAATTTCTAAGATAAGATTACTCATATTCGAAATAAAATCATCCAATAGGAATTGGATAGGTTTTGGATAATATTATAATCATTATAATCTTATTTATTTAAATCATTTATTAAGGAGGTAAATACAGCATCATTTTTGTGTCATAAATAAATTAATTTACTTGATGTCTAGAAATTATAAAAAAATACCAACATGTAGGAAATTTTTTTATATTTCCAATTAATATTTATAGTCAAATAGATAATCTATATATCCCCTTATAAAAATTAATTACTAAAAGATTTTTGTTAATGCCAATTTTATCATTACATTAAATTAATTAATCTAATGTGTCATTTTCTTTCATATGTGGATCTATGGGGTCCCAAAACCGTCCCAAGGATGCCCATGGTAATCCATTACTTATCCAATAATGTTTGGACAAGTGTTAAGGTAATTTTGAGTTATTATAATATTCTTTTAACCTTGAATTACCCTATTTACTTTTAACCGTGGTAAATAAAAGTAAACAGTTACTTTTCACAAAAAATTATTTTTATCTAATTGAACCACATTTTACTCCTTGATATTAACCATGTATCTCTGATTTTAAAAATTCAACTCATATAAGCGGTAAAATTATTTTTTATGAACAACTGCAAAAGCTATTAGGAGGTGGGTAAAAACGGTGAAAAGTTCAATAAAATTTATATATATCTAGAATTATTATAAAATGACTCCAATTAATTACATTGAACTTATATAGGTATTATGTATTAATTTTTAACATAAATAAATTAAAATAAAATAAAAAATTATTTAAATAAAAAATCGGTTTTTTAATGGTAACCCAGTGTTTTCACTATTCATCAAAAATTGAAAGTTTTCGAAAAAATACCAAAAATTCAGCCTAAGATATATTTGATATTATGAATTCAAAAATGATGTCCATTTAGACAAATTATAAACATATAAGTGGAATTAATTAATTTTAAAATTAATTACCGTTTTCAAATAGTGTGTTTTTTTAAGAAACAATAACAATCAAAAGAGCGACACTTGTTTATGTCCAAATTCAAAGTGAAATTAATTCTAATCACCAAAATTGGATAAAATGGTAAAAATATATTCTAATTATACTTTAAAACCAATTAAAATAACAATCGAACCATATAAATTATTGCGATGAAAAAAGTTGTTTTTAATTAAAATATAGCGTGTTTTTACTATTCATCAAAATATGAAAGTTATCAGAATAATATGAAAAATTTATCCAAATTAAATTTTTATATCCTGATTCCAAGGAAGAATTTTATTTCGTAAAATTTAACTTATAAACATGTCAAAAACTAGATTTAAAGTGGGTGCACCACCAAAAGGCGACAAAACTATATTTTTTGAAAAATACTTATTTTACCTGAAAATTTATTTTATTCTCAT
The DNA here is from genome assembly GCA_963277665.1 of Viscum album. NCBI lineage: Eukaryota > Viridiplantae > Streptophyta > Magnoliopsida > Santalales > Viscaceae > Viscum > Viscum album. The sequence goes on from OY728120.1 coordinate 1,149,859,728, forward strand.
ACCATATTCTAGAAAATATGTAAGTTGAATAATAATGTTATAAAATTCAAAATTTACTTAATACTAGTCATAATGGCTAGTCCATAATAATAATATAATAATATATCCTTGTTTAGTAAAACCTGGTATTGCGTACAACACACGCTATCAAGGAAGGTCGCGATTGCGTGTAATGAAAACCAAGTCAGGGTTTAGTGTGGTGCAAGACTCCTCTGTTGTTTTGTATAATAGAATCCAATGATATTTCATTTATAAATTGAATATATATATATATATACACACTCAATGTTTGGTAGAATAACAACTATCAATATTGTGTATAACATGATCCAATAATAGTGTTGTGTATACTACAAGCTAATACGGTGTTGCGTATGGCGAAAGATAATCTTGGTGTAGTGTACAATAGAAGATATGAAAGAAATTAAAAAGAATATATCTCATAAAATCTCGGGGTGTTACATTCTACCCCCCTTAAAATGAATTTTGCCCTCGAAATTTTTCGGGGTTATAAATCGTTTACTATTCATTGAAACCCACATCGTAAAAAGGAATACTAAAACATAATTTTAAAAACTAAAGTATGAAACGTAACGATTACCCAAAGTAACTCATCACTGGGTTTCCATATAGGAAAACATAAGTGAAAATATGGATATGGAAGAGAAATCTAACCATTAAATTCTGATGGAGAGTGGTAGAGAACATGGCTATGAAAAAGACAACAATCACAAAGCCATAAATTTGTGATGATCTAAAGTACCATCTGATTCATCAGATATGAAGGCATTAGAACAACATTTTTTGTTTTTCAAGATCATTTCCCTAAAGTTGATGAATTAAAATAAATACTTACATTATTTTGGTACCATCTCACTGTTGTTCATGCCTTGAAAAATTTCCACTTCATCTCTTAAAGAAATGAAGTTGAATTTGTTATTCGTGAAGTGTTAGCAGATCATGTGATAGATTGATGGGTCATTCCATCTGTTTCAAAAAAAAATTTATCAAAAATTATCAAATATACATAAGTTCATCTATGGAGAGGTTAGTCATATATGATTCCAAAAATGGACTTATACTTCAACTATCATAGTGCTTAATAATATAAAACTAATTTCTACTAACCAGGGACTTCCTGTAGGCCAGTGGTAGGCGATAAAGTCATGTCGCACTTCAGTTGTGGGTTCAATTCCCACAACCTTGTCTGACGCGACGGGTTTTCGCCCGCCTTGCAGGTTGTCCTTTTTCTAAAATTACATCATTATGACATTCCATCGATAATATCTAAAAGAGTTATAGCCTTAAACAATACTAACTTATGTCCAACATAATCCATTTAAAATCTTTAGGCTTATCCAAAATACTTTTGTCCAAGCTTACAGTATAAAGAAAACAATTACTAGGAATGTTATCTACCAAGCATGTGAATACCATCATTTATCCCCAATATATCTTGGTGATCACATTCCAATCATGTGAATACCTTAATCATGTTTACTCTTGAAAAATGAATACCCATTGAACCTTATTGAAAACATGAATGCTGTCAAAAGTTAACTCTTTCCACATACCAAAATCCCAAAAATTATTTATACTCAAACCATGATATCACTTTGTCCTTATATAATTCATGAGCTCATTAATACTATCAAACATTTCGTTATCTACTTAGCAATTCTTTAGGCGCATATTAGGTGCTTTCCAAAAATATCTGAATAACTTTTCATGGTTACCGGTACCATTCATCACACACTTTCAAAACATAAGTAAAGAAAACATTGTAACAATCCTTAGATGTCTCTTTATTCCATAGTACCATGAGATTACATATACAACATTACTCTTGATAAACATTTAATCATTCCACTACCTTCTTAAACCATTGACCGAGCTTCAACAATTATTTTATCTCATATATCATTTGTAGTATTTTCATCATCATCCACATAAATACTACCCATATGACCAAGCTGATTCTCTTTATGAGATTTTCCCTTAGGGAATTGGTTTTCATAATGCCCATACATTCCACATTTAAAACACTTAACAATTGTTGATGTCTTTGGAATACCATTATCATTGTCCATGGTGTTAACTGAACCTTTTCCATTACAATTACTTGCTTTGTGACCTTCTTTTCCACACCCAATGCATCTTCCAGTTCCTTTGAAACAATCTCCTTGATGACTCTTCCCACATGACTTACATGAGGTAAATTTAACATTCTTTCCTCTATGATCATCATGAAACTCCATCTTTCTCTTATTAGCTGAGTCGAGAAACTTACCAAAGCTGAGATTATTGGTCTTATTATGAGATTTCTGATTAGGCATAATAACGATGTTTCACCTTCCAAATCCCATTTCATTAGCTTGATCATGAATAATATAATTCAATTGTCCATCATATTCTCCATTATCGTGTATCTTCATGTTTCCAGCCATTATCTAAAACCCAAAAAGAATAGTGTTAGAGGAAAAAATCATGCTAGGGAAAACAACATAATAAAGGGGTAGTACCTTCAATATATAACATCTTAAGGTTAATTCTAAGATAGTTACAATAATTATAGCACTATAACCTATACTTATTCTTAACCTTAGGGACATCCCTAGACATACCTTCGAAATATCTCTAGGTATCTCACTAAAGTTTTTGAATCCTAGTTTCCAAAGGCTGACTAAACCTTTCCTCCGATACCAACTGTAGAGACCCGAATCTTGAAGTACATGGACATTACATTACTTTTGTGGAATACTTAATACATAACAAAAATAGACACACAAGGACCCTAATAGTTTAGTGTCTTTGGAATCTTAGAAAAATAATCTTCTAATCGTGGTGAAAGATCTTCAACATCTCCCATAAAGATCTTCCCCTTTTTTCTTACCTAAAACCTTTATTTATATCCTGGGGAAAAGAAAACATATAACGGGTGAGCTCAAATGCTCAGTAAGGGTAAGCATGGATAAAATATAAAAAATCATTTACAATTGAACTTAAAAACATGAACATAATATTTAAACATCAAAATCTTGAGCAATGACATAGAACATGGTAGTACATAAGGCATAGATCACAAAGAAACATTAATAATGATAAAATATCATGGGAATAAAACATGTAATTGTAGAAACCATTAAGCACATGATATGATTTAAATAGTATCCAAGGTAATGCTGCCAAGACCATCTTAGTGGACAAAGTCCATTACTGAACCGGGTTTACTTACCATTCCAGCCCTGTATTACTAAACTGGATTTACTTTCCATTTCAGCCATATCTATCTCATGAGATATAAATCATTAACCAATGCATTGGAGGGAGATATAGGTCCAGCCATCTCATAATGAAATCATTCTTACTTGTGCCACAAAATAAACATACATCATTCATAATAACCCAATGAATAAAATGGGTTTCATAAACATCATCCCATCATCACACAATCCATATAAAAGAAATGGATATCATTTAATAATAAGAAAATTGAAACCATGTAAATCATAGAGACATTATACATGAAACATATACATATGAAATAATGTCATATTAGAAGGAAAATGGTTTTGATAAAACACTTGAAATGAATTCTTGAGGAAAATATCCTTTCTTCTTTAAAATCATTTTCATTTCACAAAATGTCATGAATTTTTAAAAGAAAATGATTTTGTTGAAAATAGGAATGAAATATTTTGGAGTAAGCATCATGAAAATAAGGCTTTATGAAACCGTAAAAATCCTTTCATGACGTATAAGTTAAAAAAACATTCTTTTCGTACTTTTATCGGAAAAGTCAAAAAGTACCTCGTAAAAGAAAGATTCCTTACACACCATGTAGTAAAAATAAAAAATGGTTAAAAAGGACTTTAAACATACATGAAACCATTTTTTGAAATCAGGGTCATGGATGATAAATATAACCCCGGTAAATACTTACGAATAAACAATCTCGGATAAGAATGACATTGGAATAATTATCCCTTACCTTAGGTCCGATTTGCTTCGTACGTATCCGAAAGACCTGTATAATGATTTAAATAATTTCATTGACTTATTGAAGAATCATATTCAATGTTATGATATCATATATGGTTTAATTATTACATTTTATTACCTGTTCATTTATAAATCCCATGTTAAAGCAACATTTTGGGTAAAACAATCTTATTTATCGTACGTGTTTTGACATGTTGTTATTGATGTTATTATTAATTATATCATGATTTACTTACTTCCAGAATATAAATAATGATTTATATATCATATATATTCATTATATATCCAGCATATACATTTATTTATAATAGTACATAACATATGGAGGTAAGAAATGAAATGCATCGCTCATGGAGATGATAAGCCGTACGTACGCATGAACACTACATTCATTTCTATTTATTATTTTAAGGGAATATGTATATTATAATTCCAGTATAATATCATATATAATATCATTATATACATCCTTTATACATCCCACATAAGGCATTAACGAATCACATCACTTTGAGGGGGTGGTAGTCCGCATTTCCTCAAATGAGATTATAGTATTTAACCACTATGGAAACCATAAAGGCTTGATATAATTCAGAAGTAAAGAAGCATAAGGAAATCATAAATATAATATATATCATATATAAATATTGTTCCATCATTATGGCCACCATGAGAGGTGGTAGGAGAAAATTGAACAATCATCGTTTCGTGTAGCGTTAGTTTTCCATCCACAGAAACATTATGTTCTTCATTCATTAGATGGAGGTGTGTGTAAGTGTAGTTTTAATCATTCTAATAACAACATCCTAGTATATTTAGGATACCATTTTTGTTACAAAATAAAGTATTAAAAAGAGTTTAGGGGTTGGAGATGTAGAATAAAATAAAACAACTTAAGAGAACCCATTACCTTTAATTTGGGTAACTTCAATTGGTTTGAATCAAACAGACTTATTGGCGTGCCTTCTGCCTAATGCAAGGATTCTAGGGGTAGGATAGGGATGTAGAGAGATTAATTGGCCCGAGTTTGGACAATCCAAATGGCTTGATAGGTGTGTGGAATTGCATAGAAGTGGTCTCTTTTTACAATGGAGAGGAGGGGCTCTTTAGGAAAGTGTGAAAACATTATTTTATTATAAAATTATCTTCAATTTCAAGAGGTCCAAAACACATTAATGTCAAATATAAGATGACTCATATTCGAAATAAAATCATACAATAGTAATTGGATAGGTTTTGGATAATATTTAATAATTATAATCTTATTTATTTAAATCTTTTATTAATGAGGTAAATAATGCATCATTATTGTGTCATAAATAATTTAATTTATTTGTTGTCTACAAATTATAAAAAATACCAACATGTCGGAAATCTTTTAATCTTTCCGATTAATATTTATAGTCGAAAATATAATTTATATACCCCCTTATAAAAACTAATTACTAAATGATTTTTGTTAATGCCAATTTTGTCTTTACATTAAATTAATTAATCTAATGTGTCATTGTCTTTCATAAGTGGCTCCATAGGGTTCCAAAATCGACCCAAGGATGCCCATGGTCGGCCATTACTCAACCAATAAATTTTTGACAAGTGTTAAGGTAATTTTTAATTATTATAATAATTTTTTTTACCTTGAATTACCCTATTTACTTTTAACAGTGGTAAATAAAAGTAAAAAGTTACTATTCACCAAAAATTATTTGTATCTAATTGAACAACATTTTACTCCTTGATATTAACCGTTTCTCTCGGATTTTCGAAATTCAACTCACAAAAGAGGTAAAATTATGTTTTATGAACAATTGCAAATGCTCCTAGGAGGTGGGTAAAAGACGGTGAAAAGTTCAATAAAATTTTTATATATCTAAAATTATAACAAAATGAATCCAATTAATTAAATTGAACTTATATAGTTATTATGTATTAATTTTTACCTAATATAAATTTAAATAAAATAAATAATTACTTAAATAAAAAGTCAGTTTTTAAATAGTAACCTAGTGTTTTCACTATTCATAAAAAATTGAATGTTTTTAGAAAAACACCAAAAAATTCAGCCTAAGCTATATTTTATTTTCTGAATTCAAAAATAATGACCATTTTACCAAATTCAAAACATATAAGTGGCATTAATTAATTTTAAAATTAATTCCCATTGTCAAATTTTGTGTTTTTTAAGAAACAATAACTATTAAAAGATTGACACTTGTTTATGTCCAAATTCAAAGTGAAATTAATTCCAATGGCCAAAATTGGATTAAATGGTAAAAATATATTCTAATTACATATTAAAACAAATTAAAATGATAATATAACTATATAAATGATTGCGATGAAAGAAGTTGTTTTTAATTATAATATAGTGTGTCTTTACTATTCATCAAAATATGAAAGTTATAAGAATAATATGAAACATTTATCCAAATTAAATTTTTATATCCTGATTCCAAATAAAAATTTTATTTTTTAAAATTGAACTTATAAACATGTCAAAAAATATATTTAATGTGGGTTCTCAATCAAAAGGTGGAAAAACTGCATTTTTTTAAAAATACTTATTTTACCCGAAAAATTTATTTTATTCTCATACCATGTTCTAGATAATTTGTAAGATCAATAACAATTTTATAAAATTAAAAATTTAGTTAATACTATTTATAACGTCTAGTCCATAATAATATTATAATAATAAATTGTTGTTTAGTGAAACCCGGTATTGCGTACAACACACGCTATCGAGGAAGGTCGCGATTGCATGTAATGCAAGACAAGTCAGGGTTGCATGTTGTGCAAGACTCTCCATTGTTTATTATAATAAAATCTAACCATATTTCATTTATAAATTGAATATATATATATATACACACTCAATGTTTCGTAGAATAACTACTATCAAAATTATGTGTAACATGATCCAAGAATAGTGTTGCGTATACTGCATTCTAATACAGTGTTGCTTATAGCGCAAGATAATCTTGGTGTAGCTTACAATAGAAGATTTGAAAGAAATTAAAATGAATATATCTCATAAAATGTTTGGGTGTTGTAATATTTCATGTGTCTGAGGGAAATAAAAGTGAAACCAAAATCCATTTACATTTAGTATTGATTTTTCATCATACATATTAAAAAATATTGAATAATAAATTTACATATAGTATAAATATATTATAGAAACATCACAATTCATATAATACAATATGTGATTTATTAAGGGAAATTTATTAATTACTTATTGAAAATTCAATGTTAAAATCAGGTTCTGGGTAATATCTGCTTCATTTTTTAGGTTTGTTTTGGTTTGCTATATTAAGTCCATGAAATTATATCATTGCTCAGTAATATATATAATTCTAAATATCATATAAATATAATATGTATTAAATATTTATGTATTTATTGTAATCTTTAAAATCAACAGATAGGAAAATGAATTACACCATTCATTGAGATGGTAGGTCATACGTACGCATTAATGCTACAACCATTTGTTCTACAGATGGAAGAAAATAAAGGTAAGAAATATGTAAAAAATATATTGTAATTTTTATGTCATATATATGTTATTTATTCATTAAATCTACCCTTATATCCATCCATATGTAGGTAAAATGATAAATGTATTGAATCGCTCTGTGGAGGTGCTATCCCACACATGTACATGGGCGATGTTATTTCTTTCGAAAAGATTAGATGGTAAAAAATTATATGTGATATAATAGCTAAATGTATATAAAAATGTCATAAATATTAATTATGGTCATTATATCTTACATTGTCTCTAGATATGAAGGGTGGTGAGGGAAAATGGAATTTATCGATTCATGAGGTGGTATTATTCCATATAGATGATTGGTGGTTTAATTTCACATTTCATGGATGTGAATATGAATATAGGTAAATAATATAACAACATAAACATATAATTATATGGTTTAAAATATTTTTTTAATATTTTCTTTGTTAATTTATATTTTTTGAGTTTTAAGAATAAATAAAATAAAAAATCCCAATTAATAATGATACCTTTTTTTTCTAACAACCTCATTTGGTTATATCTAAATGCTCTTATGGGAGGGATTATAATAGAAATTATGCCTCGAGGAAGTGGGTATTTATTTATGTTATGTATTTATTCAGGTATTGGATGAACTAAATGGTTCATTATGTGTGAATATTGGAGAATATGGGGTTCCCTTTTATAAATGCGGGAGTGGAAACACTTAGATATTTTGAATTGCAATAGGTGCCCCCATATTTTATATATGATAAAAAAGAACTATTTCATGTCATTATAGAACATTAAAAGATATAAGGTCATTATATGGGCATATATTTGTAATTAATACAATTTTTATGTAATATTCCACTTTTCTATTTAGGTCAACCTCCAATAAACTAGTTCTAGCCATCACAGTGTAATATAATGTTTTTTATTTCATATAATTAAATTATACAAACTTTTTTATCGAATATTATTTAATATTAATATTTAATAAAAAAATTGAATTACTTTTACCAAATACCAATAATATATGTGAATAATTTTCATTTAAAATTAAGCATGCAAATGTGATGAATGAAAATTTGGAAAAAGAAAAAAATTCATTAGATTTGAAATTATTTTTATCGAATGTCAACATAATTTTTATTATAATGTAATATATTGGTTTGATAAATAATTAATTGAACTCATTTAAGTTTTAAAATATTATTAAACTAATTTAATCCTTGTAAATTCCTAACCAATAATGTAGATTTTAATAAAAATTTGTATCATGCCTTATTCACTGAAAAAATTATCTTCCAAAAAAATAATTAAAAATATTTCCAAAGACAACTTTAACATGTTCATTAGGAAAAGGATTTAAATTATTTGAAATCAATTTTATGAATTTTTCAAATTTTAATCTAAATTAATATCCACAATATGCAATAGAAATCATTTTTTAGACAATCATAATTTTGAAGTATATAAACGCAATAGTAGAAATTATTTATTTAAATATAATTATATTTTATTTATATAAAACCATAATAAGTAATATTAATAATTAGTTCATTCATATTCATAATGACAAATTTAATGGAATGGTTACAATTTTATGGTTTAAATAATAATATTAATAGTATATCATAGTTTCTAAAAATAACAATGTTGGATGAAATCCATGCCATCTGAGAAATTAAATTTAATAAATAAATATTTCATATAATATTATGTTTTTATAATTATTTTATCAGGATAAAATGTTGAGTTATACATAATTGTATGGAAAATTTATCAAATTATTATATAAGTAAATTAAAAACATAAATTTCAATAATTCAATCAATTTTAATCTAAATTAATTTTTTACATGTAAATTGACCAAATTTTAATAAAACAATTGTTTTAATATAATATAATTAAAATACATTTAAATTTACTAATTTGATTATATTATTTTCAGGTAATATTTATGAGAATATTATATGCCCACACTTGGACTATTTTTGTCCGAATAAATTTAATATCATTAAAAAATCATAATGGGAATACATACAACAAAAATTTAAATATTAAAGTAATTGAATAAAATTAATATCAATTCAAAACTAATCATTAATTTTAGGCATTAGATATTAATTTGACATCAAATTTCAGAAATAGTCTTATCAACCCCCATATTACACTTTTTCCCATTAGAACATGGTTTACCTTCCACTATCATTAATCCATTACGTTCAATTCATTATTATCAACATACCATTTTGTTAATTACCTTACAATTATTTCTATTATCTCATCAACCCTGATAAATATTTTAGTATTTATATAATAATTCCATGTTTAAATACTCCATCATTATTGCATTTTAAATGACCTACATTATCCACTTAATAATGAAAAAAATCACAATTGGTAATGAGAGATTATCAAATATGGATAAAATGTATCTATGATTTAAGAATTTTATGTTATAATGTTTAAAATTCATAGTATCCATGAAAAGGATGGATATAAATCATATTTTATGATATAAAAATGAATGTTTAATGAAAATATCCCCTTTAAAATAATAATTCCCACTTCTCAAAACTCAAATCAATGGACAAGAAGCGGTGAGATCTCAATAAATGTTATAATCACTCATAAATTTTCCAAAAAATCTTATTTTTGTTTGAAAATAATTTGTGCTTACTATTTTATCATAGTACTAAATTGAATGTCACATCCAACACATATACCCATTTGATGAAATAATCTTCCAGATATTGGTGATTTTTAATTCCCTCATGTAAAAAAGAATATTTTTCTATTTTCATAAATATTTCATTAATTTAATGAAGTGTAAAAAATAAAATTAAAATGAATGAATAATGAACATTTAATAACATAAAAAATAGCACTTGGAACATATTCCATACAATATAGTAAATCCATTATGTAATTATTTCCCACACCCCTACACATAGACATTAAAATATCATGCATAAAACATTTAGGAGGGATGGAATGGTAAATATTGTCATAGAATATGACATATTCCTAGAATATTAAATCATGGATTCTATGAAAAAAAGATTAATTTAATTGATGGTCTCATGTATAATGGAACGAAAAAAAATGACTCTATAATATTAAATATTATTTTTCACAGTCATATCCTTGATAATTTCGAATGTAATATGTAGTATGGAACATTATAAAAGATCTCTGAATAAATTTTATCAATATATAATGGAAAATATTACTTCTCTAAATCCTCTTATAAAGTAATCATTTGTATTTTGACAATAATTTGTTGAATTCGATACTATAAAAAATAAATTGACATTAATTTCATATATTTAGTATATGGTAGATGATCATGATATTTTATTTCTAATATTAAAACAAATATCTTAAATATTAGTTTATAAAATTAATTCAAATTATATAATATATTCATAAAATTTATCATATGACACATTAAATCTAATAAACATTGAAATCTGAAAATTGAATCATCATATTCATAGGAAACTCATGTCTCCTATATTAATCATTAATATAAAACATTATACATTATTATATAGAAATTCTAGTTAAAAATAATTATATTGAGTTAACAGATAAACATAACAGGGAAATCCATTGAAAATGATGATCTTGTACTCCACATTCTAACTGTTTTGGGTGATGTCTGGTGCCATCATCATTTTGGAAGTATAAAATAAAAATATTCTTTAAAACACAAGGACCATTACATTAATTAAATCAATGAATGAGAAAAAATGTGTTACATAATAATACATTTCAAAAAATGAAATAAAAAATCCAAGAATATAAATAAAAAATGGTAAATATTTCTTTGATGTAGCATGTTTTCGATGGGTTTTTACATCCTTCATAAAATTTTAACCCGCTACCTTCCTATTTTTAAAAATATGTGGTGTTTATTTGATTTGAATAACAAATACATATTTCACCAAATGTGAATTCATTCTTCCTTGTTGAGGAGGACTCCATGGATAGAGGACAAGACATACATCCCCATTGAAATGAGATAACACATGAATATTTTCGGTAGGAAGCATTATGAGTCATCCACATTCATGGAAATTAATTTAACAACCATTATTTAAATACACACTTCTTAATTAGTGTACACTGAATCAATATATTTATCAATGGAAATGTTATATTTTAATTATATTTAAACAATATGAGGGAAAGAAAAAAATATATATTATACTTTAGCATTAATTTATATATATTGTGAATTTTATTATATTATAAAATACATGTGGTTCTTATCATGAAATAACACCAATAAGTTTATAGCATGTTTTGGGAGCTCCAAGTAGTACTCATATAAAGAATCATTTTTCATCATCATCCTGAATGATAAAATAGATTTTTTCCAAATCAGCCGAATAAAAAAGTTGGACTGGATTCCCTTTTTAAATTCATTAAAGGACGATGAAAATAAATTGAAGATAATAACATCTAAATGAGTTAGTGGTACATAGTTAGGATCTAATATATTCTTTTAAAATTAAATAACATGTGTGGTTTTGTATTCATCCAATGATATATATAGATATAAAGGAACTAATTATTCTTCATTTTAAAGTTTCCTTAATAGTTCTGAAATTCATATTCATTCTATTATTCATCCAATTCATGTTTATCTCCCATAAGTACATCAACATGAAAATATGCTTCATTAATTTATATCTTTTTTGTTGAGAAAATCAGAATAGTTTTTCAGGAATTTCATTCATTGACACAAATAGTTCCGCTACGATAAATACTATTCGTGAAACTCATTCCTCAATATACTTTTGTCTTTGAACATCAATTTTTTCATGATTAATCTTGTCTAATAGTTCATGAAGAAAATTTACAATGAAATTAAAATTTATTACATTCCAAGAAAATTTATGAGATTACTAATAATTTTTTGGGGGGGATTATTACCAATATCAACCACTTTTCCATACACCTTAGAGTAATACATATTTATAGAACTATAGTAGTTTAAATAAATCAAGGAAATATATATACACATTCCTATAAAATAGTGAATACTATTTAAAAACTTGAAATAAAGTGTTAATGATACAATATAATGATCTCCAAAAACGACACCATGATTTGAAACACCTTCCCTATAGATATAATATTTATAAAAATTATTTCATAATTTTTCACCATGGCTACCCATTTTCCATCCCCACGAGGTGATTTAATGTTGATAAATCACTGATTCACAATTCAAGTATTTATTTTTTTAAAAAAAAAATTATTTTGAAAAATAATGTAAAATATAGGGATAAAAAAATGAAATTTCTAACTATATGAAACATTAATATTTCTTGTAAAATATAATGAATGATGTTAGAAAAAAAAATTATCAAGATTGATTCACCAATAGAGAACCTTAAATATCAGTTTAAAATATACTTGAGGAAAATACTCCATCATATGCATGATACCCTTCTTCTATCACAGTTGTGAATGTACAATGTACTAACAAGTCACCATGTGTACAACCTATACACCTCATCAATCAATTGATAATGGTTTTAGAATGATTCATTTACAATTATATAACAGTAATGAGGATAATACCACAAAAATTCATCCCCCGGAAGAATTAAAACATAATTATAACAAATTAATGGGTTCATCACTATATTGCACACCCAGGATTTCGCTTGGGTTATTTAGTCATAATCATGAATATAAGAGTTTCCATTAGGGAATGGAATATATATATATATATATATATTGGTATGAAATAAACAATATGATTAAAAAACAATACATCGAAACTATGAAACTAATTAATAAGGGAAAATGAAGATTTTACCCTTCAACCATATATATCATCACCCCATTTTCCCTCTTTCATTCTGCATGGAGCACACACCATATGTTTAATCCACATCCTCCATTCCTCTAATGGAATCTAATTCATTCATATTCTTTTTAATTCACTATCTGATACATTGAATTCATATATGTTATTCCTTGTGTCCACATGCCAATTTGTTTTCTTCTCTTTCTATAAATCATCATTAGGTAATAAATGTATGTTATTACCTATTTTTAGTATTTTTCCTATGTATATTTTTTCTTTATTTTTTGATATATTAAAGGGAAAATACTATGTATTTGAGGATTTCATAGTCTAAGGAATGTGGTATTGATTCCTTATATTCATGATGATTAATAAAACATATTAGTTGTTTGTCATTCTTGAAAAGTCAACGATAACTTAGTTATGAACATATAAATACTCAATGTTATATTAAAACCCTTAATTAATCTCTCTCATAGATTGTGACCTTAAATGATCAATTTTTTCAATGAACATGTTTGTTCCATTGGTGTTTCATGGCCTAACCATAATTCTAAATATTAATTTTTTTAATTATTGACCCTTAATAATACATTAATTGTTTAGTGACCATTAAATTTTCTATGGACTTGGTATGGTTCCTCAATGAATCTTGGATAATTAAAGATGGAAATAGTATTATTTAATAAACACATAATGTAGTTAGGTAAGCCTAATGTATAAATAATATTTAATCTAAGAGATTACTATGAATAAATACACTATTTTTATGAAATAGACTAATATTTAATGTTATAACCCTGATCAATAACTTTTAGGATTATGTACCATTGGATATAGTGTGAAAAAGGTTTTTTGTGAAAAAAAATGTAACCCCATGGGGAATACTCATAATGACGTAGCTTTGTCCAAAAAAATTAATATACCCACCAATTTTCCTTTCCTTATACTTATTCCATGATATTATTTATGTTAGATTTGCTTTCAATGGAATTTTCCTTATTCCAAAATCATGATTTTTATATAGTTCCTTTAATAGTATCCACTTCTGTAAATAACTTTCAATGAATTTGATATAATAATCTGTACTTGTTAATGGTTTGGAGGTGTCATGATGGGGGATTTTCAGGGATTCTTGGTGGGAATTCCATGTATATCCCAATTTATTTCCCAGGACTCATTGAGTTGAATGACAACATATAATATTTCCTTTTATTTTTTTAGTATATTATATCCATGAATACCTCAACTAGATATAAATGATTCACCAGTAGGCATTAGAAATAGTATAATTCCTATGAAAATAACCCAAATTTGGATTTATTTTCTTATAAATATAATACATTGAATTTTATGAATTGATTCTAGTATATACCATATCAATATTACCTTTTACATTCTCCTTGGTCTTACTTACTTCATTTTATTACGATTAATATTGAGGGTTCATTCATCAATTTATACTCCAGAGATAAGGATTGTGGATTGATTACCATGAGTTGGATCCCTACTTCCATATATAAAAAGTATTGTGGTATTATTTTTATTCACCTAGATTTTATACATTGTAAATCACATACATGTTAAAAATATTCACAATTAATTTTTGAGTTTGGGAAGTCTAGGATTATATCAGTAGGACCTATTACTAAATGATTAATCAATTTTTTTGAGAATGTCAGCTGAAGTAGATGTAGGCGGCATGCCACAGTTCACCTCCACCTTTCCAATTTATAATTAATTTATATCTCACTTTAATGTTTTATAACAAAATATAATAATGAATTATATTCCATTTATTGGTGACCTACCAAGTTTTACTTACACACTATTTTGAAAGCTTCTTTCTCCCAAAGTATATCTTAGGGATATAGGTCTGGAAATGGATGGTTCATTATACAGTTGTGTGTCTAGGGGATGGACATGAACTATGATCAATGGATTGATATTATGATAAAAAAACCTACGAGATTATATTTATATGTTTATTTATATATATTTTTTACTAAACTTGTACATTTGTTGTTCGTTGTATGTAATTTTGATTGATATTTTTCCCTCCTAACAGGCTATATAGAAATGTATTATTTATTTTTCTAGTTATCAATTTATAATTATCTATCTATAGTTTATAGATTTTACATATTACTACATTATATTTACTACTGATCTAGAGGTTATAGTCTCCCAACCATATGATAATGACAACCTAATTTATGGTGGGAATCCTCTGACATATGGGTTGAATTCTTGAGGTTGGTTGTCCCTCATTATTGGTCACTTATATGTGAATCATAATATAGACATCACATAGGGAAGAAATAAATGTTAAATGTTTTATCTACACTTTTATGGAAACTTTATATACTAAATTTACTATGTGAAAATGGAATCCACCAAAGAATAGTCATTTAACATCTCATTACATACCTGATAGGTGAATCATTACCCTTTCTAGGGTTTTTACTTTTCATTTACTATGCTGGATTGAGAAAGAATTGGGATGATATCTATCATTTTTTAGTCTGTGATTTTTGGGATTCTCAACTTTAACCCTCTTTTTCTAAAGTCCTCCAGAGGGTTACATGACATGCAACTAGGTTACATGATGTTTAATTGTCTCTAGGTGCATATTGTTGGATGGTTTATGTCTGGAGAAGATTCACACCGTGAAATTTTACATATCATGACATACCATTACACGTCATCAATAATTTTAAAAATGGTTTTTCATTACAAGCAACATGTTTTTCAGGGGTTATGGGACTTAAGTATTTCAAAAAGTGTATTGAGATTACACATCATGTAATACCACGAAAACAGTTATTTAAAATGAGTCATAGAAAATATCATTTTTCTGCTCTACAGTTTCATTTCCCTTGACCCAATTCCATCCTAAAGTTCTCTTGGATCCCTCTAACCCTTCTTGAATCCTTCATTCATCCTTTAATCAATATTGTTAATACAGTGTGGATTCACGGGTACGTGTTCTCTTGATTATACATATTTCTATCTTTATCATCCTTTGGTATTTCAATGAATTGTATTGAAATTGATATATATATATATATATATATATGATCCATACCATTGGATCTCAATTCTAGATTGAGTTTATAGGCCTTCATATCCTTTGATATCTTGACCGGTTCTGTTGTGAGTGTTGAGTATCAGGAAAAATGTAGTTTCTTCCGCCCTGTTGGGCCAAAATGATTATCCTTGAATTGATTCATTTATTAAAATCAATGATTTAAAATAAATTTATCCAACCATCTCCAATAGATTTTACAAATCCTAATTCATGTTTATTAAGGGTTTTGAAATAGTTTTGGCATGTAAATTGGGGGAATCACAAATTCCATGGAATTGGAGTACGTTTGTGGAAATCAATTGATTTAAATTGTTTAATATTAGATATATACTCGATGGAATGTATTTAAATTAAAATGATGAATTTTATTGGGGAAATGATTTTTGAAGATGATCTAATTTATTTCAAAATAATTTCAAATTTTTTAAAATGTCTTAAAATGTTTTGATAGAATATAGTTGCTTTAATCTTGTTAAATAGGAAAGTTCCCCATTCAAACACCATTTTGGTTTTTAAATGGACAATTTGAGTTTTGTATGGGAGAAATGGTATTTAATTCAATATTTATATGAATTTTTAAGAACCTGGATATTATTTTCTTGTCACAAACCGAACCTACCTTGGCTCAAGTCGCAACTACCACAATCCCGCCTCCATAGGCTAGGGGCTGCCAACAAGCGCTGAATGCTAAAAAAAAGTCGGGGAGGCCTTTACCTGAGTACCTGTACACACACACACACAGCCCACTCAATGAAAAAGTGCAGAGTAAAGTGGGAAGAAAAGTGATGTAAACTACCCACTGCTATAAACAGACCACAAAAGGTGCATTGACCCTTAAACAGTACAGATTAAGTGTTGATGGTAAGATGAATTGAAAAGGGGAAAAACACGAGCCCTACCAGAAAAGTTCCACCACCCGGCAACAGGTAAACAAAATTAAACAGCTGGGAGTGTCCCACACCTGGAACCCGACTATGACCACCGTACGCGGTCCAAGATCCCAAACTCATATACTCCGCTGAAGTCAGGACCAACCTGTCCATCGCTTGAAAGGGCACACCAAGTGCGGGAAAATCCCAAGCAAGGGTGAGTATAAAAATACTTAATAAGATGCCCCGAAGGCTCGAGGGAGCAACAAAGGAGGTACTGAAGAGTTGAGCAGTAGATCGAACAGAGAAAAGTAAAGGATTACAACTAATAGTGCAGTAAAGAGTACAACTCAACCCAACAATAGGAAGGAAGTAGACTCATCTAAACACAAGGATCTAGAAATGGCAAGAAGAAGAACTTCTTGTCGAATATTCGCTACATATATCAAGATAGTAGACTCGTCCAACCATGAGAATCTAGACATGGAAATCATGTGGAATACCCCACGTGTCTTCACCTATCCTGGAAGAAGAGAAACCAAAACCCAAGAAGTGGGTACTGGAACAATGTATATACATATCCATATGCTCAAACAAGGAACCCGAACAAGATCGTAAGGGGATCTCCATCTCATAGCTCAACCCAATAATGTGAGTCTCCCATAGCCCCATAAGTAAACAACATCGATGCCCAATAGCCTGCACGTCTGCCCCGATGTACAATCCAGGGGGATCAAATCACCGCACCCTGACACTATCCACGTTGGGCGGCAATGACTCGCGTACACAGTTTTAGGTTGCGTCACAAGGACGTGAATTGGTGGGGAAGGAGCCACTCATACATGAGAGGTCTGGGGAAAGTCAAACCACACCTCTTCACTATCACACAGTCGAGATGTCTTCTCAATGTCAAAGCTGACACATCAATGACCCGTACAACCAAGGGTCCCGCTCCGGTAGTCACAGAGAAAATCCACAAAATATCCTAGTAAAAAGCACTGAGTCGGAAAGAAGTCATCGGGTAACCCACTTCCCAGCCTCTTCTAGAGGGTAAACACTAAGAGGTCGTCGAGTAACCCACTTCCCTTACTCTTCTGGAGGGTAAACCCTAAGAAGTCGTCGGTAACCCACTACCTAGACTTTGCTGGAGGGTAAAACCTAAGAGGTCGTCGAGTAACCCACTGCCCAGTCTCTGCTGGAGGGTAAACCCTAAGAGGACATCGGGTAACCCACTGCCCAGTCTCTCCTGGAGGGTAAAACCTAATAGGTCGTCGAATAACCCACTGCCCAGCCCCGCTAGAAGGTAAACCCAAAGAAGTCTATGAGCAACCCACTGCCCAGCCCTGCTGGAGGGTAAACCTGGAACTGCTCTGGTCTTCCCTACTGGATGGTACAACACCAGCCAACAGAAAATGGAGTGGGTATCGCGCAACCACCCAACTCCATAACAATTCACCTAGTAGAGGTGCAGTGCCCGTGTAGTGTGGATCAGGACGATACGTGGAGCTCTGCCTTGGAAAACACATCATGGTAGATCATGGAAGGAGGATATTATCTCGATTCTCATCTAGGGAATCTGCACCCAGGCTCACTAGGGCTTCGTACCCTACTGGAAACAACCTCCTGGGTAGAGGATCTATGCCCGCGTAATTTATTGGTCATAACGAATCCACAAAAACTCTACCAGGGAACACGAAGGGACATGATACTAAAATCCCACATGGATAAAGGAAAAAGGGGAACCCAAACAACTCGTCTGATCAAACTGTCGAGAACAGAAATAGGGGAAACCACTCCACCATGCTGGCCTAAACCATCGTTAACAGAAGGAACCTCTGCATCATGAGAGGTCATGGTACGTTAAGTCGAACACAGTATGCACATGGGCCCCTCACAATGTGTGGCCCTATCTCATCTCCAAACCACGTAAACAAACATTATTGGGTAAAAACTACAAAATATACCTCCGTGCATCCTCGTATACTCCCAGAGTATACCACAACTCGATCTGAAATGATATCGTGCACACAACACCCAATGTCAGTGGGAATGGGAAAAAGGTAATTTTTCCGATCTGCTTCCTCCATGTCCCTATCACGACCAACCATAACTCTTCAAACATCAACTTCACTCACATGGGAGTGAACGCAATCACACGCCAATGGTTCTCTTCAAAACATAGCAAGAAGAACCACCACCACACCACCTTTCATGCTTCCACATTTAATGATTTCTTGAATGAGACTCCACACAACCAAATGGATTGTACCATTGTAATCCTCATGGAAAAAAACACATGATCGACTATTTAATTTCACCTAGTAGACATCTAACTTAAAAGTTGTTCAACACTGCTTTACGCCCGAATGGTGTCCCGTGGTCCCGAGCCTCGGCCCTAAAAACCGTCTGGTGCATCGCACCTTTGCGATCCCCTTGGAAAGACACGTAAAATTGACTACATACTTTGGTGGAACAGATGTCCGGAGAAAAATATGCATTTCGCTATACCACACACAAGCAGTGCTTCGTGTGACCTGCACCTCGATCCCGAAGCATAATGAATGGATCACAATGTTTCCCTTCTCTCAGAAAACTACACAATGATGACTATTGACTTATCTGAATCGGACACCTGGTGAAGAAGATGGAAATCACCGCAAACTCCCAAAAAATCACTCGTGGGGCCCTCACTAGAATTATGAATTAAAATGGGCTGATTGTTCCATTGCGATGCCCTCATAAAAACACCATAAAAGGACTGCTCGCACGCCTCGAACGAACGTCCGATGAAAAAGTTGTTAAACACTGCTCGCAGCTTAAAAGATGGCCCGTTGGGACCATGTCCCAACTAGGAATTCAAGGAAAAAATCAATACTGAAAATCTCCACCTTTACACCAGGGTCACAATGCCACTGACGACGCTCAAAACGGACTCCGGATGTGTCTGCGCCGCCCAGAACAAGAACCCCCAGAATAACGTCAATCCACTTAATGGTGTTTCACGCCACCGAGTCCGCCCATTTCAGGAATTTAAAACCCTCCAACATTATCTCAAATTCTCCTCCTCAAGACGAAGCTCGCAATACTACATACATCACTTAAAATGAACACCCATAGTTATAGATACGAGTGTCCGAGGTTGAGGGGACGAACCCCATAGGATGGATCGGCCGAGACCTGCCGGTCCGCCTGGCCTGGGCCAGCCCGCGGCTCAGCCGCGCGGCCTAGCCGTGGACCCTGGGTCCACGCGGTGCTGATCGGTCCTCATGAACGGTCACGGTCGTGCACGAAGACATGCCACATGTGGGTCTCTATTCCCGCACGGTGCCGCGCGCCACGACCCCGCCTTCGTCGCACCCTTGCATGCTCGCCTGCCGCCTGGATGCCCTACTGCCGAGCCGCCGAAGCCCACAGCCACCTCTGGTGCTCACCCGCCATCACCCGCTCCGGGCCCCCATCCGCAGCCACCGAGCCGCCGCCTGGGGTGGACGAACTGCCGCCAGAACCTGCTGAAGCCGCCAAAAAACCCCCAAACACACCCAGATCTTCGTCGGACAGCTGTAGACACCTTGGGACACGAAATTCAAGTCTGAAATTTGCTTTGGAAATCTTAGAACATTTACTATGAATTTCGGGGATTTTAAATAAAATTATATGACATTTATATGCTATGAATCAAGAACAAAGTAGGCGAGGAACTTTAAAAATAAGAACGCACAATCCTACCTTATTGGGTGTAGTCCGTCGCTTCGCAAGGGATCCACTGATTCTTCAACCGACTTCTTGATGAGGGGAGAGGAACATGAAGGATGGTAGGTCTACATTGTTGAGAAATAATTCCGCCAGAGAACAATGTAGAAGGAGGGGATGGTGTTGGCTTAAAAAATGGAAAATTAATTACAACGTTTAATTAATTTAAACCCCCAAATTGACCCGCATCGGAAACTGTCGATGGGGTCAAGGATAAGAATCCCCTAGGGTAAACAGAACCACTCGAGCACAACTGAGGACTCAGAATATTAATCTGATCCTCTAGTCAGAGGTTATAAAATTTAACGCCCAAGGCTGCTAAATGACGAAAACACCCCTGGTGGCATTTTTTACAAAAATCCCACTCTCTTGATTGTTACTCCCCTCCTAGGGTAAAAGGAATGCTCCAGACTCAACATTTCCCTCAGTTTTCCCATCCAAGCTACCGTTTAGGAGCTACACAATTTATTTTGTGTGCCTAGTTTGAAGGCACATGAAATTTAATTCCGGCCACACCGGGGCTTGGAATCGCACGCCGTCTGAAGGCGCTGCTCTGGAATAACATCAATAAAATTCCAATGTCTTTTATAGAAAAAACTGGGTTCTTACATCATTCCATCATTCAAAATTTTTTCCTAGAAATGAAAAACTAGGGAACAACTCAAAGTACTAAGCCCGCACCTGGCTCTTCCATACCCAGAAGAACTCATGCAATGTTCTGTGCCATCGCACATAGAACAAAAGATTTGATTGGTTCACGTGAGGTATTCCCTTGCCGATGAAGTGCATAGAAGCACACACACTTCTTCTCGGGTGAGTCACGTGGGAGATTTCATGCACCCAAACCATCCATTGGGTTTAGGGTAAGGTGGTGGGGACCTCTCCATCCAGTCGCAGGGTCTCAAATGACCCGAAGGACCTCAGGGGTATCTCACCTCCTCAATTTAACCTATATGCCACATGCTACGACTGGAATCACTGTTTGGACCTAGGACAAAGCCCAACATTTCCCTCCTTCAGAATATACATATGGTGAAAAACCCAAGGATATCTGTTCACGCAAGGTTTCACAGCTGATTTCCCATGACCAATATTCTCTTACATGCTTGAAATGAGAAGGAGTATCCACCATCGACTAAATAGAATGGTTCCACGCCTTCTACTCTACCAACACAGGGTTACACCCCACACCCTGCATCACCATGGTAACAAGTCAAACAAGGATCAGAGAGAAAAAGAATTTCGCACACAGAGTCTAACAATTATACTGCAAAAAGTAGAAGATCCATAAAGTGTACCTATTATCACATCACACACTACAGGATCATAAACATCGAAAGCTCGGGGCAGTCCTCGGTCCCAACTGCCAGCTCTTGGGGCCTGACGTGGACCGCCTGGTAATAATGGGAGGACCTCGTAATTTCATCCCCCCGCTTCCAGTTGCTTCTGCTCCTCTACTAGCACCACCTCTCTGGGTACCACTCCGATCATGGGGCTACCTCTGTCGTGGTGGTGCACCCACTGCCTGCCCGATATTCTCAGCACGCCTGACCGGGAAGTCTCGTGCCAAGTGATCTCGGCCATCGCAAGCATAACACTGAATCTATTTGGGATGCACTGGTGCCCTCCGACGCCACTTGGGTGTATGACCATTCCCCTGAGTCTGGTTATAGGAAATCCACCATCATCGAAGTTCTGTTAGCCGAAACCTTCTAGATGCGGCAGACATATTGGCTCTATCGATCCTGCTACCACCACCAACTGTAGAGCATGACAGGATACTCTCTGTCACCAGCTCCTGCTCTTGCACCTCTGCATAAGTGGGAATGCCCAAGGGTACTATGACAACACGAATCTCTCTGCGGAGACCCTTATCAAACTTCTGTGCTCGGAAGTTGCCATCGTGGACCATGTCCGGGTAAAAATGTGCATGGTATGCGAAACTAGTCGCGTACTCAATCACCATCAGCCCTCATTGTTGAAACTGCAAGAGATACTGGATCCAAACAGAGTGTAAGAAGAAGGGGTAAAAATCCTCATGAAACACCACCTAAAAGTCATCCCACGAATGTGACGGTTCATCGAGTAACTGAGTCACCAGACTCCACCAACGCCCAACTCCTTCGAGCAAAAGGTTGGTGGCCAAAGCCACCATTAGATCTGCTGGTGTCCTTGCAATCCTGAAGAGGCGAACCACTGTCTCTATTCAAACCTCTGCAGCCTGAGGGTCTGTCTCAACGCTTAACCTCAGCGGTCTCTGCCACTAGAACTCACAGAGTGCGCTCAACCTGTGCTTAATCTCAGTCTGCTCTACTGACGTTGTCCGATACTCATGAGGCTGGGGTGCTACTACCATCCCACCAGGAGAAAGGGGATCACATGATGTGTTCTGGACTGAGGCCTCGTAGCTCATAGGGTTGTGGTCATGAACCAAAGCTAGTATCCTGGCTGGCTGTCTTCGCGGAGGTATCCTGAATGTTATCATGGAGCACCATGATCAGATTAGTATATATGTATATTACAGTAACAACAATGAGAAGCTGAATAAAGAAGGACAGTCAAGACTCAATCTGATGTGATGCACAAACCAATTTTCCCTGCAACAGGTGTCTCAGCATACTGAGTCGATAAGCGGTTTATCAGGGTCCCGGTGAAAGGATACATCGGTCGTCGCACCATCACTGGACTCCCTGGCCTCAGAGCCGCTCTCGATACATGTTTACAGGGTTGCTCTAGATCCCAAGAAATGTTTTTTAGGGATGTCTGAACAATTTCCCAAGGAACGAACCACCTCTGATACCACTTTGTCTGGACCCCACCCTACCCAGCCTCGAGCCACAACTACCCCAAGCCCGCATCAGTAGGCCAGGGGATGCTAACAATTGCTGAAAGCCAAAAAACTCGGGAATGCCTTTTCCTGAGTACCTGTACACACACATGCAGCACACTCAATACAGAAGTGCAGAGTAAAGAGGAAAGTAAAGTAATTTGAAAAATTCTATAAATAGACCACAAAAGGTGTATCAACCTCTAAACAGTACAAAGTAAGTGCTGAAGGTAAATTGATAAGAAAAGGTAAAAAATACGCGCCTAACCAGAAAAGTGCCAAAACCCAGCAACAAATAAACAAAAGTAAACATCTGGGAGAGTCCCACACCTAGATCTCGACTACGACCACCATACACAGTCAAAGCTCCCGAACTATTAAGTTTAGCTGACATCACGACCAAACTGTCCATCGTCTGCAAGGGCATGCAAGTGCAGGAAAAGCCCAAGCAGGCGTGTGTATAAAAATAATTAGTAGGATGCCCTGAAGGATCGAGGCAACAAAAAAGGAGGTACTGAAGGGGTGAGCAGTAGATCGAACATGGAAAAGTAAAGGAGTACAACCGAGAGTGCAGTAAATAGTATAGCTCAACCCAATAAGAGGAAGGAATTAGACTCTTCCAAACACAAGGAGCTAGAAACGGTGAGAAGATGAACTTATCATCAATTATTCACTACCTATAGTAGGACATTAGACTCGTCCAACCAAGAGAAGCTAGACATAGAAAGCATGTGGCACACCCCACACATCTTGGACTCTCCTGGAAAGAGAGTAACCAAAACCCAATAAGTTGGTACTGGAAAAATGTATATAGATATCCATATACTCAAACAAGAAACCCGAACAACATCATAAGGGGATATAAATCACATAGCCCATCCGAAGAAAGTGTGTCGCTAATAGTCCCATATGTAAACACCATAGATTTCCAGTACCCCGCACGTTTTCCCTGAACGACAAGCCAAGGGGCTCAAATCACCTCTCCTTGACACTATCCTCTTTGGGCAGCACTGACTCACCCGCACGGTTTTATGTCATGTCACAAGGATAATTCATGGTGGGGAAAGCGCCCCACGTACATGAGAGTTCTAGGGAAAGTCAAACCACAACTCTTCACTGTCACATAGTTGAGAGGTATTCTAAAAGTCAAATCTATCACATGAATAACCTGTAAAACCAAGGGTCCCGCTCCGATAGTCATGGAGAAAATCCACATACTATAATAGTATAAAGCACTGAGTCTAAAAGAAGTAATCGGGTAACCCACTGCCCAGCCTCTGCTGGGGGGTAAACCCTATGAGGTCATCGGGTAACCTACTACCCAGACTCTACTGGAGGTTAAACCCTAAGAGGTCGTTGGGTAACCCACTGCCCAGACTCTGTTGGAGGGTAAACCCTAAGAGGTCGTCAGGTAACCCACTGCCCAGTATCTGCTGGAGGGTAAACCCTAGGAGGTCTTTGGGTAACCCACTTCCCAGTCTCTGCTGTAGGGTAAACCCTAAGAGGTCATCGGGTAACCCACTACCCAGTCTCTACTTGAGGGTAAACCTTAAGGTGTCACCGAGTAACCCACTGCCCAGCCCCGCTGGAGGGTAAACCCGATGAAGTCGATGAGAAAACCACTATCGAGCCCTGCTAGAGGGTAGGCCCGGAACTGCTCTGTCCATCCCTACTAGATGGCACAACACTGGCCAACTGAACATGGACTGGGTATTGCACAACCACCCAACTCCAGAACAATTCACCTAGTAGAGGTCCAACACCCGTGTAGTGTGGGTCACACCGAAACCTGGAGCTCTACCTTGGGAAACACGTCATGGTAGATCGCAGAAGGAGGATATGATCTTGATACTCGGCGAGGGAATATATGCCCAGGCTCATTGGGACTCCGTACCGTACTGGAAAAAACCTCTGGGGTAGATGATTGGTGCCCGCGTAATGTATTGGTCACACCAAATCCTCATAAACTCTACAGGGGACATGAAGGGACGTGATACTGAAATCCCACATGGCTAAACGAAAAAGGGGAACCCAAAAAACTCTTCTGATCAAACCATTGAGAATAGAACCAGGGGAAACCACTCCCCCATGCTGGTCTAAACCATCATTAACAAAAGGATCCTTTGTGTCACGAGAGGTCAAGGTACGTAATGAAGAACATGATATGCACATGGGGCTCTCACGAAGTGTGGCACTATCTCATCTCCAAACCATGTACACAAACATTATTGGGTACAAACTACAACATGTACCTCCATGCATCCTCGTATACTCCCAGAGTATACCGCATTACTAGCCCAAATGTTATCGAACACACGACACCCAATGTCAGCACGAACGGCGAAAACATAATTTTGCCAACCTGCTTCCTCCACGGACCAATCCCAAAAAACCATATCTCTTCAAACATCAACTTCACTCACACAGGAGTGAACGTGATCACACGCTAAGGGTTTACTTCCAAACACAACAAGAAGAACCGCCGCCAGAGCACCTTTCATGCTTCCACATTTAATGAGATCTTGAATGAGACTCCACACATCCAAACGGATTGTACAGTTTTAATCCTCAAGAAAAAACACGAAAGATCGAATATTTACTCACCTCCAATAGTCATCTGACGTAAAAGTCATTCAACAGTGTTTTATGCCCGAACGATGCCCCATGGTCCCGTTCCTCAGCCCTGAAAATAGTCAGGTGCATCGCACCATTGTGATCCCCTCAAAAAGACACATCAAATTGACAAATTATTTGCATGGAATAGATTTCTGAAAAAAAGATGAATTTCTCCATAACACACATGAGCGGTGCTTGGTGGGACATTCATCCCGGTCCTGAAGCGTATTGAATGGATCACAACATTGCATTTCTCTCAGAAAACTACACATGGTTGACTATTCACTTGTCCGAATCGGACACCTGGTGAAGAAGATGGAAATCACCGCCAACTCCCAAAACGGCCCTCATGGGGCCTGCACCAACATGCTGAATTAAAACTGGAGGATTGCGCCATTGTGATGCCCTAGAAAAAACACCCAAAAACAACTGCTCGCACTCTCCGAACAGACGTCTGATGTAAAATTTTCTAAACGCTGCTCGCAACTTAAAAGATGACCCGTGGGTCCCATGCCTCAACTCCAGCTTCAATGCCCGAAACCATAATGGAAGTATACACCTCAACTCCAGGGTCACAACGCCTCTGATGATGCTCCAAACGGACTCCGGATGTGTCCGCGCCGTGCAAAACCAGAACCCCCGAAATAACGTCAATCCACTTAAAGGTGTGTCGCGCAACTGAGGCCCCCTGTTTTTTGAATTAAAAACCACCGACACGATATCAAATTATCCGCCTCGAGTAGAGTCTTGCAAATTTTTATACGACAAGAAAAACGGACACCCGTAGTGAATGTTACGTTTGTCCGAAGTCGAGGGGACGAACCCCTTGGGATGGACCAGCCTGGACCAGCTGGTCCGCCCGGCCTAGACTGGTACACGTTGGCCCGCGGCCCAGCCGCGTGGCCCGTTCGTGGACCTCGGGTCCATGTGGTGCCGACTAGACCTCGTGGCCAGTCACGGTCGTGTGCGGAGACCCGCCGCATGCAGGTCTCTGTTCCTGCATGGGGTCGCGCGCCGCGACCCCGCTGTCGTTGCTCCACATCATGCTCGCCTGCCGCGTGGAGCCACCGCCCGGACGCCCTGCTACCGAGCCGCCAAATCACGCGGCCACCTCCCGCGCTCGACCATCGTCGGCCACTACGATACACCCTCTTCAGCCACCGTACCACAACCTGGGGTGGCCGGACTGCCGTCGGAACTTGCTGAAGCCAACGGAAAATACCTAAACACACTCGGATCTTCGTTGGACAGCTGCAGACACCTCGGGACTCGAAATTCAAGTCCAAAATATTTTTCAGAAATCTTAGAACATATAATACATTTTCATGTGCTTTTATTTAAAATTATATGATCGTTAGATGCTATGAATCAAGATCAAAGTATGTACATAACTTTAAAAAGAAGAAAGCACGATCCTAACTTATTGGGCGTAGCCCGTCGCTTTGCGAGGGATCCACCTGATCTTCAACCAACATCTTGAGGAGGGGAGAGGAACTTTAAGTACATGAGGGATCATTTTTTTTAGAAATTTTTCTACCAGAGAACAATGGAGAAGGAGGGGAGGGTGTTGGATTAAGTAAAGGAAAATTAATTAAAATGTTTAATTAATTTAACCCCCCAAATTTACATGCATCTGAAACTCTCGACATGGTCGAGGTTAAGCCTCCCCTATGGTAAACACCACCACCCAATCACAATGGAGGTCTTCGAATTTTAATCCGAGCCTCCGTTTGGATGTTATAAAATTTAATGCCTGAGGCCTCTAAATTAGGAAAATTCCCCTTATGGCATTTTTCACAGAAGGCCGCACCCTCGATAGTTTCACCCTTCATAGGGTAAACAACACGCTCCAGACTAAACGGTGCCCTCAGTTTTCCCATCCTAGCTACCATTTAGGAGCTACACCATTTATTTTGCGTGCCCAGTGTGAACGCACAGAAAATTTTATTCTGTCCACACCAGGGCTCAGAATCGCACGCCATCTAATGGCACTGCTCTGAAATAACATCACGAAAATTTCAAAGTCTTTTATAGCAAAAACCAGGGTCTTAAATTTCTGGTAGGGATATTTATTTCGTTTTCTTAAGAAAAATAAAGGGGAAATATTCAATGTACACATCGTGTACCTGGTTTCCACATGTAGCCATGTACTGGTCGTGTAACATCTGAGTATAGGGTCGTGTAAGTGACCTAGCATACCACCTAAAGTGAAGTTGGTCGAGGTGTCATGACCCGTCCCTGGAGGCAGATGCCGTGACTACTCCATACCGTCCTTATATAGTCCACGGTCTACCGACTAACACTAAAATTATTACTCCCTAAATTAGGAAGGCATTGACATTAAATATGTATATACACATAGAGAAGAATGTTGCAAGAAGAAATCACTAAGTAAACTGCTGTAGTAAAAAGAGTGCTGGAGGTAAATGTGATGGAATATTAGACCAAATAAAAGTACGAGTACAACTCAAAAGTACCAATACAACTAAAAAGTGAAAAGAAGCTCCTAGATTTTCCACCATGGATCCTAACTGAAGGGTAGGTGCATATCACCTCCTCATCACTCCACGTCCATATGTCTTCTATGTGTCATGTCCCTCCAAATTGTCTACCTCCACGCACTGTCCAGTTCAAGAAACCTCAACCTCGATCAATGATGTATGTCATCAGCACCAGACACAATGTGGTGAGGACAAAGCCCATGTAGGGCTGAGTATAACAATACTCAATAGGGACCTTGAGACCTCGTAGTTCTCCTAATGTTCAACAAAGGAAAACCAAAAAGAGAGACATCAACTATACATAGGTATATTCCCATACAAACACCTATGTTATCAATATAAAAACATATCATACAAGAGGTAATAATACCACAAGGAAACACCACAAATGTAGTTTACCACACATAGTACCAAATAGCACAACCTCAATCCCAAGAAAAAGTTAAAGACATCTCAAAACAGGATTTATTCTAGGGGTAGTAACAATTAACATCCCCAGTAACAACGTCAAAGGCCTGGGTACTTGAGAACACCTCCTCTATCGAGTACTGTGGGCTAGCCAAATCACATAGAGCTGCTTCCCACTGACTTTGGACTGCTAAGGTACTCCTCCTGTCGAGTATTGTGGGTCTACCGTGTCACACAGAGGCACTCCCCACCATGGTTTTTCCACATCATAGAGAGGCGCTCCTCATCGTGGATTGCTGAGATACTCCTCATGTCAAGTACCATGGGTCTGCTATGTCACATTGAGGCTCTCCCCACCTTGATTTTACCACATCACATAGAGGTTATCCCCACTGGGCCTCTTGAGTAACTCCGAGTCGTAATGGTCAGTAGTCGTCAAGTCTCAGCATGTCGTAGGGTTCCGTACGTAGTCCGGTTGGGAGAAAAACTCCCAAAGACACATGTCATATTTCAACAACCCCCATGTTCAATGAAATGTTATCCCAATGTTTTATCACATCCAAAGGGACCCAACGTAATAGACAGCATGTCAATTGGATTCCCGGTCTGTGAGTTATTAGTGTTTCCACTCCGAGGCCTCGGTTGGATTCGGGGTCCGATCCAACCCGACCATACTCCAAACTTAACCAAAACTCAAGTGGAGTTTAGTAAAAGAACCATATCTATCCCAGGATTCTGGGACCGCAGACGGTTTGTCAAACGAATGCCATGTTTGCATGTTATGGCCCAAAAGATAAAGCTGGGTCCAAATAGGCCTGGGTCTGGTCTGACCTGGTCAGACAAACCTAGCCTACACTGACCCAAACTGGCCAGGGTCTGGACATGATGGCATGGGCCTCGCCACCCCCACCCCCAAGCCCATTGTCGCATTCCACCCGAGTTGGCACCGAAGGGGGGACCCCCCCTTCTGGTTTTCCCAAACAGTGCATCCGACCATTTGACTGGGTGGAACGTTGGACCCACTTGGGGAGTCCTACTCGATTTGGCATGGCCATCCGGAAGGTCGGACAATGTTACTCTGAGTAGGGTGGTTGCGTGCTGCTGCTCCACCACGACCGGCCAAATGGCCAGCCGCTATTTGGCCTCTTCTGTGACCCCCTACTCCATCGGTGGCATGAACGCGCACCACTGCTCCGCCATGCAGCCGTCCAGTTGTCGGCCACAGCCCTACCCCGCAGTGGCTGACAGGCCACGACCTACTCATCAACCTGTGGCATAGACGTGTGCCACACTTCTTTCATTGTTGTCAGCCGGGTCCCGACTGCCTCCTTCTTCCTCAAGCCACTACGGCTTCATTCCCATCCCGAAAATTTAAACGATCCCATATTCGTGATCTTTGTGTCAAGGGCTCTATTTCCATATATCGTGCTCATCAATACTCAGTTCTTCCAACATCAATAAATATTTGGTATTGAAGAACACCCAAAGAACGCGTGAAGAATAAAAAGAAAGAGGATCATGGTTTATGTGCAAGACGATGTCCAAGTTCATTTGTCCATCATCATCGTGAATTTAGGATATGAAGAATCAATAATGTAAATTCAAACATAAATAAAACCGCTACCTTGAAACGTCATAGATTCGTTTGCGCTTGTTGGGGTATCATGTTCTTTTTTCACATGACCGGCTCCAAAAGACGCCACTCCCACATCGCCCATTGGTGGTTCGGTGTCTTCTGTCACCTCTTGTTGGGTTATCTTCAGCTTCAATGGTTCTGGAGTCATGGAATTCCTTCAATAATTCATTTCTTGATGAAGCTCTCGGATAACCCTTCCCTAGATCCATATTTAAAGGAGAGGTGGAGGTTATGTAATGATGCAGAGAGTAAATGGGGCTCATTAATTAGGATGTTTCCTAATTTCACCCAACATTTCTGTTACTCAGATTCGAGGGTCATGCCATTTATTGACATGAAACATCACTGGTCCCACCTTACCATTATTCCATTGGAAGAATAGAATATAAATAAAATTATAATGTTATTTTATTTATTGTATTAAAAATTTCCAAAAACTAACTTTTTTATCCAGTCCTACTGTGATCGAAGTGAATTCTCCCTCAAGATAATCTCGATGCTACAGATTCATCAGTTCCCTCGTCTTTTTAATCTGATTAATGGTTCAAATGTTAAAAAATGCCTCTCGCGCATTTACTGAACCTAACTGAAAAAAAGTTTTGAAAAATTAATATCACTCACCCTCGACTCATGCCAGTATATGTTAGGTTGTTCTTATGTGAAACACGCCCCAAACAACCCAATGGTACTCATGGATTTCCAATCCGAGATACCATTTAAATGTTATGGATTTTACTATAAAATAATTTCAAATTTGATATTTTATTTATGACCAAAAACAATCTTTCTCTGCAAGCCTACGCCAGCCAATGATAGAATATTCCTAAAGAAATTATACCCTTATGAGTTCATTGGTGGTTTCATATTTGTAATTTGAGTTACCATATGGAGTTATAAGTATTTGAAAAATAAAATAACATTATTTAATTATTTTATTTACGGTTATTCCATTCTCAGGTTTTCTCACAGGAAGCCCATGCTGACCTAACATAAGATGCGCCTTGGGTAAACCTACAATTCTGAGTGCAACAGTGCCCTCAGATTTTTGATCCGAGTAACCGTTTAATAGTTATTCCATTTTATTTGGAAAACATATTAAGCTCACTAATTAAACCGTATCAAAACTTCAAAAGATCATTCTGGGCACTTCGGGCCTCGGAATCGTGCGCCATCAGATTTTGTGGTCTTGAAATAATACCATATAATAAAAAAAATACAGAATTTCCGGGACATTAAATTCTCCAATCCATATTTCTTTACATCCCCAAAATCCACAACAATGTCTAAGGAAACAAATGGGGGTGATCATCATAAATCTGAGCCTCCCGATCCCAGTGGCACTCCTGGAGGTTCCCATGTTGCCGAAAAACGTGCTCCAGAGGTATAGACTGCCCAAAAAGGACCTGCTCATATCGATCCTAAATATCTACTAGAACCTCCGTAAGCATCTCCCCATCATCAATGTCCAACACGCCGTGTTCATTTATTTGAGATGGGTCATGCAAGTATCTCCCCAGATGGGATACATGGAAGATATAGTGCACCCACTTTAACTATGGTGGAAGGGCCAAGCTGTATGCTACCTCTCCAGTCCACTTTTGTATCCGAAATGGTCCGATATACCCTTGTGACAACTTTCTGCCTCATCCAAATTTCAATAGTCCCCATCAAGGGGAGAATCGCAAGAAAATGTTATCCCCCTCCTGGAATTCAAAAGGTCTCCATATATTATCAGCATAAGACTTCTACCAGCATTATGAAGTCTTCACTTGGTGAGAAGTGAGACCTCATGATACAAACTCTATCACTTCATTCTTCATCCTTGGCCCCCAGTACTGACGTCGAGGTCCTAGTACATATTCGCCACTCCAGGATGTACCAATAAAGGTAATGTGTTGAATTCCATCAATACATAATCTCGATGAATCACTGGTATGATGGTGCATCCTATGAAGAGGTTGACATGCTCCCCACCTTCATAAAATCCTTCATGTGACCGTTTTGAGAATATATGAGAACTTCAGGTCTCGCAGACAACGTCCCAAGCTGTGTATCCCAAATTCACTGAGCTATTGGGGATGTGATAGTCATAGACTAGAGGTAAGATGCTCCACCATTATCCACGAAGTATATCCAAAGCGCGACTAGATTATCTGATGCCACCCTCAGTAGTTGAAGACCAGAGATCTTACTGAGTGAGTCTGCTACCATGTTCCCCTTCCTCGGCGTACATAGTATCTCAAAGTCATAGTCCCAGAATAACTCTATCTATCATCACTGTCACAACTTTTGAAAGCTCTGCCGACAATTCTCTATCCACAGGAAGGGAACCCCCTTCTTCGTCAACACTAACCACTGTTTCTCTACCCTGGAAAAGTCTGGTTCAGTAGTCTGGTAGTACACAACCAAAGAAGATGTATCTCTCCCTTCGAGGTGGTAATAATGGAAACATAATTTGAAATGATGTCCCCACACTCTACCACTACTGTTGGGAACTGAAAACTCAAATCTCTTACTACCATGAGGGTAAGGCTGGTTGACAGAAGTCTGATCGACTGCACCGTCCTATACATGAGTTTATCCTGTGCTACCCGTGTTTCATTTTTCACCGACCAAGGAATATACCATTGCAATGTTGTAGGTAAACCACCACCATTTATTCCAAATATAGACAATTTGAGTACGAACTATGGATATCCAATCCATAACCAAGATAACATCGTAAGGCCTCAACGCTGCCACCAAGACTTTCTAACCAAAACTCTCACCTCACGTGTCAGATCACACCATCGGCGTAACTCTGATTATCGAGTCTCCTATAAAAGGTATCTCCAGACACGAGGGTCAATTCAATGGCTTAACCTGAAAATCTGGGTCTTGGAAATGAGTTTTTTAAAGAAGGAATTATTGGTACCTATGTCTATTAATATGACATCAAGTAGTTGACCCAGACCGTTCATCAAAAATTTCCTAGAGCCCTTGGGTCACACTTTTTAACCATATGCAGCTACTCCCTTCCCCTATCCTCTGGCTCTCAATTCTAGGTGGGGACCAAAAATGAGGGGGTGGGTTGTAACATGTTGATAAGAACACCACCTCGTGCTACCATTGTAGCCATGCGTCCATGTCGACAGCCCTGCAGATTCATCTATCCCTAACACTTATTCTTCCCGAAACATTTTTCCATGCCCATGTCTCTGAGACTAGCGACAATTTCCTTCATTACTACTACTAACAATCACTTGTTGTGTCTGATCAGCCAAAGGACATTCAACCACAAAGGTTATCTCTAGCACCCTAACATAGGTCGTAATGCATAGTGGAATAGTGCGGGATTGGAATTATTTAAATACACCACAATCGAATGATAGATCCCCAAAGCACTGATCATATCATATTCATCAAGTACTGGGAATGGTCGGTATTCTTCGATGAATAAACATTTACCGAAATGTCATCGTACTGAAACTGTAGAAGTGTGGGAGAACTCAGAACCACCTCCTCAAGCCAGTCCCCAACTGCATGTGAGTCGGGCTCGCCATGGATCCTGAAGGGTATTTTATGCTGAATCTCATGTAAGGAACAATGCCTAAATGTGTCCTCTACCAGTACTGATGGTTGTAACTGCTGACCAACAGGTAGTGACATAATTATCAAACTACCAGATGGAACCATCTCGAGAAATGGTCTATGTACCGAAGACTCATTATCCTGTGGACCATCCTCATGGTCACGTATTGGAAAATACAAACTTCTAGAATCACCATCTAAACTACTAGTGTCTCAACTAGGGGGAATCTCTTTCCACTGCCGCCAGCCAGCCCTCAGCTACTTGGGAATTAGACTTGCTTCGAATCCTCGGAGGCCTCTATCACTGGAATTCATGTGGCGTGCTCAGTGGGAATCCATCCTCTACTGGTGGGGCTGGTGACAATGCTCATCCAACGAGTAGTGGTGTTGCTGGTACTCCACCCGAAGGTGCTAACACCATAAGAGGACCCTGCACTGAGGCCTCATCGCTCGTTGGGCCATAATCCCTTACACTCAATGTAAACCTGGGTGGTTTTCTTTGTGGCGTTGTCCTAATAAGGAACAAATGTTCCATGGTCATTAATATATACATGGTGAGATGAATCCAAATAAATAAAATAAAAAACATTTAAAAAACACATGCAATCTGTGTTTTCATGCGCTGACATAGAAATTAGAATTCAGGGTCCTGGTGTTTGGATACATCTATTACCGCAACAACATTGGACTCCCTGAACTGAAAACTACAATCATAACACTTAACACTTTTTATTCACAAAAAATATCATAGTCCTAGTTCTTCGGTATAACCGAACTCCTATGATACCAATTTTTCACGACCCATCCCCTGGGTCCCGTGTTGTGACTACCCCAATACCACCTTCTATAGGCTAGGGGATGGTGACTAGCACCGAACGACATACTCCCTAAAATAAGAAGGCATTGCCTTTAAACCATTACTTACACAAAGAGAATAATGAAACAAGAATCAACCACTAAGTTTTATATAATATTAAAAAGAGTTCAGTAAGTAAAGGGGCCTGAATGCAAGCCCAAACGAAAGTACGAGTACAACTCAAAAGTAAAAATACAACAAAAAAGTGAAAAGAAACTCATGGATCGTCCACCATGAATACTACCTGAAGGGTAGGTACATCTCACATCCTAAACACTCCTCGTCCATCCATATCCTCAATGTCACATCTCGCCGAATGGTCCACCAACGTGCACCGTCTAGTCCTAGGTACATTAGCCTCGATCAATGTTGTATGTCGTATGTAGCAGACACAACAAGGTGCAGGAGAATCCCATGCATGGATTAGTATAAGAACACATAGTAGGGACCCCGACACCTCGTAGGACTCCTAATGTTCCACAAAATAAAACCTTAAAGTAAGAAATCAACTCTACATAGGTATATCCCCAGAAATACACCTGAGTTATCAGGATAAACACATCTCATACATGAGGGAAGGATACCCCAAGTATACACCACGAATTATATCACCACATAGGTAACGTTTAAAATAGAATAATCTTAATCACATGTACATGTTAATGACAACTCACACCAAGATTTATTCTTGGGGTTATTATAGGTAATATACCCAGTAACAACGTCGAACACCACGACTGCTGGAGAACACCACATCTATCGAGTATAGTGGGCATGTTGCGTCACTCAGAGGCACATCCCACTAACCTTGTACTGTAGAGGTACTCCTCATGTTGAGTACCATGGGTCTGTCGTGTCACACAGAGGAACTCCCCAACATGGGTCCGCCACGTCACACAGAGGCACTACCCCTCATGCCTAATAAGGTACACCTACTGTAAAGTACCATGGATCTTCCACGTTACACAGAGTTTCTCCCCACCGTGGGTCTGCCCCATCACATAGAGGTGCTCCCCAATGGGACTTTCGAGTCACTCCGAGCCGTAATGGTTAGCAGTCGTCATGTATAAGCTAGTCGTAGGGTTCCGTACATAGCCCACTTTGGAGAAACACTACACAAGCAATTGGACGTACCTCAACCATCTCTATGTTCCACGAAAAATCCTTCCAAAGGTCTTTCATGACAAAAGGGACCCAACGCAAAAGACCACGCATCAATCGGATGCCCGTTCTGTAAGTTATTAGCGTTTCTGCTCTGAGGGACCGATTGGATTGGGGGTCCAATCCAACCCAGACATATGCCAACCATATCTAAACTCACCTGTGGTATATCAAGAGGACCATCATGATCCAAAGATTATGTCTTCGTAGATGGTTTGTCAAACAGATGTCTGGTTTTCCTGTCATGGTCCAAAAGGTAAAATTAGGTCCAGATGGGGCTGGGTCCAGTCCGACAAGGTCGGACCAACTGGGACCTTAGCAGTCGGGACCGACCCGACCAGGTCTAGGTTCAGCCTGGATGCCCTGGGCCTCAGCGGGCACGGCCCACTGGGCTGTGGTCTGGATTGCCCTGGCCAGCAACCTCGATTCGCCCTAGGGGGCTCATAAGGGGGAGCGCCCCCACTACTGTTTTCCCAAAAGGTCCATCTGACAGTTCAGCTTCGTGGCACGTGGGACCCTCATGAGGGGTCCCACCTAGTCTGACGTGGCCGGCCGGTCATCCTTTCAGCAGCATGGTCGCGTGCTGCTGCTCCACCATGGCTTTCCAGAAGGTCGTTCACCCTTCGGCCTCTACCACGGCCTAGCGGCCAGGACCTCCTACTCCATCGGTAGCACAGACGCGTGCTACCGCCCGGCCATGTGGCCGGCCTGATTTCCTAAAGCTAGCCTACCCTTCCGTGGCCAATTGGCTGTGGCATCCTCATCAACCGGTGGTGCGGATGCACACCTACCTTCTTTCCTGGCGGTCGGCAAGGTGTCGTCCACCTCTTTCTTCTGCGAGCCGCTACGGCTTCTTTTCAAGCCTGAAAATTTAAATGGACACATATTTGGTATCCTTGCATCGAGGGGTCCATGTACATATATGGATCTCATCAAAAATTTGTGTTTCCAGTGTCAATATATATTAGGCATTGACGAACGCATGAAGAACATGTGAACATTAAAAATAAAGAGGAGCA
Organism: Viscum album; assembly: GCA_963277665.1. NCBI lineage: Eukaryota > Viridiplantae > Streptophyta > Magnoliopsida > Santalales > Viscaceae > Viscum > Viscum album. Next base: position 1,149,897,375 of record OY728120.1, read on the forward strand.
CAGATTATGTGTGGGACAATGGCCATGTTCTTTTGGCCATCGTCGTCGTGAATTTAGGAAATGGAAAATCAATAAATTAAATTTAAATAAAAATAAAATCCCATCCTTGAAACATCGGAGAGTGGTTAATGCTTGTCGGTGGACTGTGTACTTTGTTCCTGAGACCATCTCCCAAAGATGCCACTCGTACGTTGCCATTGGTTGTTCGGTGTTGTCTGTCACCTTCTTCTAGGTCTGCATCATCTCTTAAGGGTTTAATGTAATGAAATTCCTTCTACAATTCTCTGTTTGGTGATGATATTTGATACCCCTTCCCTAGCTCCATATTTATAGTAGAGGGGGAGGGTATGTAACGATTCATGGTGTTAATGGGGCTCACTAATTAGGATGCTTCCTAATTTCTCCCAATGTTATAGTTACTCAGATTGGAGGGTCAAGCCATTTATTAGCTTGAAACGTCACTGGTCCCATTGTACCACTCTTCCATTGGAGGAATATAATAAATATAAAATAATAAATTTATTTTATTTATTCTTTTAAAAAGTTCTTAAACTAACTTTTTCTCCGGACCTACTGTGGTAAAAGTGAAGTCTCCCTTATGTGAATATCAACGCTGCAGATTCAATGATGCCCTCATATTTTTATTAATATTTAAGGTTCACAAGATAAAAAACTATGCTTGTGCATTTGCATAACGTACCCAAAAAAAGTTCTGAAAAGTTAATAACAGTCACCCTCAACCCACGTCTGTCGAGCTTAGGCTCAGTCTAAGTGAATCTAGCCCCAACGAACCCAACGGTACTTGCAGATTTCCAATCCGAGTTACTATTTAAATGTTATGTATTTTATAATAAAATAAATTCCACTTAATTATTATATTTATGGACAAAAACTAACTTTCACTGGTGGCCTACACCAGCCAAATGTTAGTATCTAACTAATGTAAGAATACCCTCACAAGTTCAGTGGTTGCCTCAGATTCTTAATCCAAGTTACCATTTGTGAGTTATAAGAATTTGAAAAATAAAATAACTTTATTTAATTATTTTATATACGGTTATGCCAAATTCTGGTCTTCTCGCAGGGGGCCCGCACTGACTAAACTTACGTCGTGCGTAGGGTAAACCCACCATCATGAGCACCACGATGCCTTTAGATTTCTGATCCGAGTAACCATTTATGCGTTATTCAACTTTTTCAGGAAAAATAATTACCCACACTAATTAAACATTAAGAAAACATCAACGGATCATTTCAGGCACCCAGGTCCTCGGAATCGCGCACCTAGAAATTTCACGGTCTTGAAATAATTCAATAAAACTTTAAAAAATATACAGAATTTCTAGAATATTATATGAGGCTAGTAAAGAGTGTGTAAATTAAATGAACACAAAATGTACTTATATTTTTTATTGATATATAAGAGAGGGGCCACATCTCATTTATAGATCACTCTTCTTCACCATGTGTCTCATACAGGAGAGCTACGAATGGCCAAGAAACTTGGATAACCTCCCATTATATCATTGAAGATCCAATTGAGATGCTGCCAGGTGCATTGGATTACCACCAGTGAGTTATGTCTTTCCCTAGTTCCTTTCTTCCTGATTTACCATATGTCATGAGTTATTGAATGTTGATTTTTTTTACCCTTTTGTAGATCTACATCATTCTAGAACGATTAAATGGTTGATGTTCAAGGTTGTTCATAGTACAAATCGACATAGGTGGTTTGTGTCTTTCTTTGATTGAATTTTGATTTTATATTCTTATAGTTCCTAATATCCATGCTTCAGGAATTACATATTTTTGTATTTTGACCCTATTTAGTAGCTAATATGGTTTGGTTTTTTGATTAATGGGTTTTCATACACATAGGATTGTATACCCTTGATATGGGCACCCCTTGGGTCTTTTCCTTGATGTGTTTTTTATGTCCATTTGGCCAAGGATTCTTATGAGGAATACCATGTTCCCATGACTTGAATAATTTAGGGTAGAGTTTTTTGATTATAATAATTGGTCGTGTTTTCCCTGAGAATGATATTTATGTAGTTGTTTTAGATTACATGTTCTTATTTAATATTATTTGTGCATAGACAATCCAATAGATAATGAGTGCCATAGAATAATAATATTTTGGGGGTTTCCATGTTTATTTAAACAGGATCGTGAGAGTCTTGGTGTATTCATTGACCTCAGTGTACTGACCGTGAGAGCTACCTAGGAGGTCATGTATAAATTAATGATGCATTGAAGACCTCGGGGATAGACCTTGAGAGTTCACCAGTGGTCGTTTCTAAATGATTTGTGCTATATGGGAAAACGGTGTTAGACCATGGGAGCTACCCATACTGTCATTATTTATTAATTTAATATTATTTTGAACCAAAGGTGCTAGACCATGAGAGCATTCCCAGAAGAATGTTGTGAGTAATTGAATGATTGTGACGAGTTTCCATGCCGAATCACAAGCATGGAATCTGTCTTACATATTATTTTAAATTGACATCTAAGACATATATTTTTACAATTACATGAGGTATACAGAGCTTAGGATAAATCCCATGATGTCATTATTCAATTGTTTAAATAATTAATCAATCTAAATTAGTGTAATTGAAAAATGTTGATTATTTACTTTTGAGTACCTCCTAGTTTATTTCATCACTTTTCATATTACCTGCTATATATATTCCACAAAAGTTAAGAACATATCATTTTGTGGTTTCCTAATGGGATTTGTCTCATAAACTTTTTGGGTATTGCTTTTAGACCCAGAAAAATTATATGGTTGTGGGTATTGATAATGGAAAGCACCCTTTTTCATCAGGTACATGATTTTTTTGGAGTTGGAGATCATGGGAACAACATGAGGCCTGCGATGTTGTTGGAGTTTATTTACTATTCTTTTTAGTATTGTATTTCCATCATTGTGACTTGTTTTTTATCTTTCCTAGATACATGCGACATGCATTATTTATTTTATATATGCTATAGTGGTTTATACTATCAATTTTCTCATGTTTACTTCTATTGAATTGTATTGATCCTTATGCTATTGTTAATATTTGTATCCACTTTTTACTATGCCAATGAGGAAATATTTTCCTCACTATTTAATCTAATTCTCTCACTTCTAGTTGGAACCCTCTGGCATTTGGGGAAATGCGCTTGACGCCACGTGACCAACCGAGTACGGGGCACCTTTGTGCGGCACTCTGAACCGTGTTGTTACAAAGTGGTATTAGATATAGGTGTTCTTTTAAGCTTTGTCGTAATATTAGGAGACAATAAATAGGGATAGGAAGGAACATATAGTTGTAAATAATCTATGCTCGGGTGTAGCTAACCTGTGTTCATGGAAAAGAAAAGTTACCTCAAATATTTCCATTTTCATGTATTGAATATATTAATGATGATTTTATTTCACCGTTTGGTGATTCACATGTATTATTCTATTATGATTTATATCATTGTGATTCTATTTCATTTTCAACCTGATTAGATTAGGTTATGGCATCTCATGCATCATATTGGAACTTGTTATATATCACATGTCTTTCTTTCTTATCATGTCATTTAGGATTCATTACTGATTTCATACTATTGTGATAAATATTGTGATAGATATGAATTATTTTGTCATTAATTTTGTGATTGAATACCTTCAATTTTGATAGGTTATTGGAATAATATAATATTCATTTTGATTAATTCCAATCATTGGTCCCTCATGTGTTATGGCCATCTTGTATCAGAATTTGAATGATCATTCTTGAACATTAATTGAATTTTTTCAAGTTATGCTGTGAATATGGATGAAAAAAATTGATTCTATGGAATATGGGCTCTCACGGGTCATAATTTGTGATTACTTTGATAAAATTTATTGTTTTCAAGGGATCCAAATAAGATTTAGTGCTTTATAGCTGGGAAATCCAGACAACATGGTGGGTGGTGATATGAACACACTTCGTGAGTTTTTATATTTGGGAAGAAACTACTTTTATTAATTACACACCATGTATCATATGTACATGTCATGTAGACTATAAAAATATGACTGAATTTATTAGAATAGGCACATGGATGGGAAACATTGGTAGAACACATCGTGTACAATGAGTAAAGGCCATACCGAAATGATGATGTGTCCGACCATGTGAGTAACGACATGGGTGGATGATACATAGGTTGTACACATCGTGTCTCGTTTATGCACAATGTCCATATTTGACCGTGTATCTGACCCTATGACCAAAGACATAGGTGGATGGAACATATGAAGTACATGCCATGTCAAGAGTAATCACGCCATGTAGTTTTATATTGGAAGGCCCCATGTTGTTTTATACGGGTAAAAGTACCTGGGGATGAGGGACAAATTCAAGCACACGCCGTGTCTATGGAGGAACAAGCCATGTGAATGGTTGTTACATGACCAGGTTTGGCATTGGTACACGCCATTGTAAATGTTTAAGGGAACATGTCATATAGGGGTTATACATGCAATGTAACCCTAATTATTGAAAAAACTAGATTGTTTCTTCTGTTACTACTTTCATGAGCTTATAAGTTTTTTTCCATTATAATAGTAAATAGAGGTTTGTTGTTGAACATGCATAGTAATACATCCATTACATCCTCTGGTTGTATTGAAGTTTTAGGGTGATGATCAGACACGAGAAATGGTAGATCAGGGAATACAAAAAGATCCACCCGGCATGCTTGTCTTGGCACCAACTGTTATACCAGACACAAGTGTTGATGCTGAATTCTTGTGAAGGCATTAAAAGGAGGATGAAGACATTCCGGGTAGCACCAAATCCTACCCCGACTATGGAAGAGTTCACGAGGGAGTTCCAAAATAATCATCCTCAAAACATTTCAGGGGATGGAGGACTACATGATAGAGAGTCGTGGTTGGATTCCATGTTTTCTATCATTGAACATCTAGAGACACCTCTGAAGAGGTAGGTGAAGCTTCCAATATACGCATTATGAGATACCACCAACAGATGGTGGGATGTTATCACATAAGCAGGACGTCATCCTGATATTGTTTGGGATGAGTTTCAAATGTCCTTATATGACTACATCAACCTTGAGATGTTGGGGACCATTTGATCTTGAAAATTCACGCATTTGAAGATAAGATCTCTTTCAGATATGGATTACACTTCTCATTTAACAGAGATTCAGTGCTTCACACATGCTTTGGGAGGTAAAAAGTTATCACATGCTTAGCAGTTTGAGGATGGTCTTAGGTACGACATATGATCACAAGTAAATTTCTTCAAATTGAAATTAGTGATAGCTATAGTGAACTAGGAGGTGATTACTGTGCACAATATGAGGGAGTTGGGAGCTGAGAGCTAGGGCGGTTCAACATCCATGGTTGGTACTCTTTTGACTAATTGTAGGAAGCACCATAGGGAGCATTTTCATGGTGATTACTGTAGTAGGGATGTTTCTAAAGGTAACCAGGTGATGTACTACCTGTGCAGGAAGAATATACACAAAAGATCTCTTTTCTTGAGAGATGAAGTTGAATATCGAGCTTGCAGTATGATGTGTTATCTTTAGCATTTTTTAGGTTCTTATAACCAGCAATTAGTGAGAGTGAATTAGTTATGAATCCATGTTTGGGAGCAGGACCACCAGTTTCTACTCGTTTAGGGAACTAATTTTCCTTAGGCCAGGTAAGCTGAGGAGGTGGTTGTGGTCATGGTAGTCCAAATACTGGTTTTTAGCGATAGCTAGGTGGATTTTAATAGGGTAGTAAGTTAGGGTCGTAGGTCCATGGTACGGGTTATAATTTTTTAGTAGATCAGTCCCTGAAAGAGTAAGATCTCAAACCCTCTATAGTTATAGGTATGATTCTATTTTCCTCAGATTTTTCTTCTACTCATTTTGATATATGGATTTCTGATTATTTGGAATCTGTTGCTATTTTGGATAGATTTTGGCTCTGTATCATCACTTCTAATTATGTTATGATGATAGAAACTCTATTAGGGATTTTAACGGCTATTGTATGTTAGTGCAAGGAGTTCCCTCTGGAGATTAGTGGGTTTCAATTCTTATGGGACCTCTATGTATAAGAGATGACATGATTCAATATCATTATATGAATGTACTGGTAGGTATCTTTCCCAGATTTTGTTGACTGTTATCATTTTAGGGTTAGTTTCACATCCCCAAATGGTGGATATTTTCTACACAGTGGATAATTGTATGTCCAAGAAAGAAGAGTAGGACAAGGGAGTAATGTGTTGGGATGAATTACATCCACGATTTCTAGATTACATGGGGACTTCACATATGGACTATCCCATAGTGGTGGGTTGATTCATAGATGTCATTACATATGACTTTTCAGATGTACCTCTACTGAGATAGGTAGACATCCTATTGAGATCAGGCCAGGAGTTTCACCAGTGTCCATTCCTCCTTATATGATGGCTACACCGGTGTTACAAGAGATAGAGAAGATGTTATAGGAGTTAAATGTAAAGGGTTTCATATGAACTAGTACGTCTCCCAGGGGTTCACCAATATTCTTTGCAAAGAAGGTCGAAGATACCCTCAGAATATGTGCGGATTATCAGATGCTCAACCAGTTGATAGTCTAGAGATGATAACCCATGATTATTATGTTGATCTTTTATATCAACATTGAGGATCGCGGGTGTTCTCGATGATTTACTTGAGATCCAGTTGTCATCATTTGTGTTTTATACCATTAGATATACTTCTTACAACCTTTTGGAGTAGGTATGGTATATATGATAATTTTGTTATACCGTTCAGTCTCATGAACACACATACATATTTTATGGCACAGATGAATCGAATTCAGGATCTGTATTTGGATTCATTTTTGGTACTCTCAGTAGATTATATCTTAATGTACTCCCACAACCTACATGACCATGCCACCCATCTTGAGATCATTTTGAGTACACTGATAGAGCCTTAGTTATATTCCATGCTTTCAAAATTCCACATTTGTATGGATGAGACTCAATTCCTGAGTCATGTTATTTTGTATTCAAGAGTATCAATAGACCCATTGAATGGTAGGGGAGTAATTTCCAAGGAGTATCCAGAGAACGTCATTAATGTATCAAGTTTTTTAGATCTCTCTAGTTACTAAATGCACTTAATATAGGGATTTTCATGCTTTGTAGCACCATTTACATGCCTGACTTAGTTGTGTGCGATGTACGTGTTGTCAGATTCCATAGATTCATCCTTTGAAGAGAAAAATGGGAGTTTGACATCCGCATCGATATTGGTTTTTCCAGATTCAGGCAAGAGTTACACAGTTTATTGTAATGTGTCAGGTATTTGGCTGAAAGAAGTGGTTTTTCTAGGGGGGATTCATTCAGTATGGTTCTTAGTAATTAAGGTCACATGAGTGGAATTACCCGATGCATGATCTTGAGTTAGCAGTAGTTTTACATGCTTTACGTTGTTGGATACAATATCTCATGGTCCAGAATTCTGTGTTGTACACTGAACACATAAGTCTCATGTATATCTTTTAATCATCATGATCTGAATTTGAGATAGTGAAGGTGGGTTGAGTACCTTAATTTTTCATCATTTAGATTTCCTACACTAATGGGAATGGCAACACAATGGATGATACGTTGAACAGGAGGACTCAGATATATGTTGTTCCGAAGGCCAGTAGTGTGTGGTAGCTGATGAAACTCTTATCAGAGATGCATTTGGAGGTTCAGGACATACATGGGTAGAAATTTCTTTCTTCAATAGATATTACCTCTACTATTTTATATCAAGTGATAATGTGGCAGCTATCATATTTTTAAGGCCTAGTCATACAATAGAGTGTGTCAGGAGAGGACCCTACTCCTGGGTGGACTGTAGGTGACGATGAGTTCTTTCTTTTTCATGGACGCATATGGGTGTCAGCAGACATGCGTGAGGAGTTTATTTGAGATTTTCATTCCTTACATTGAGCAGTTCATATTGGTGTCACCATGATGTTCTGATATCTACACCATCAGTATTGTTGGCCATACAAGAAGATGGATGTTGCTGGTTTTGTTATAAGATGATGCACCTTTTAGTATGAGAACGAGGAGCCTCAATAACCAGTAGTAATTTTAAATAATTTACCCATTATTTAGTTGTAATGGAATAATGTCATCATAGATTTTGTGACAGGTTTACTGAGTTATCCTAGAGGGAATGATGCAGTTTCCGTATTGGTTGACAAGCTCATGAAGGATTCATATTTACTTCCCATTAGATAAAACTTATAGGTTGATGAGCTTGAAAGGTTGTACATTTGAGGGATTTTATATTTTCATGGGGTTTCAAAGACGATCGTTTCAAACAGGGATTCCTAGTTAACTTCTCATGTCTGGAGGGGACTATAGAGGGATTTCGGTACACAAGTACTTCTGAGTATAACATATCATCCCCAAAAAGATATCCATTTAAAGTGCATGATTAATGTTTTGGAGTACATTCTTAGAGCATGTGTTTCGGACATGGGGGGTGCCTGGGAGAGATAGACACCACCAGTGGAGTTTTCCATCAATAAAAATTTTCTGGAAATGATTCAAATATCACTTTATGTGGATTTCTACGGTGGGCCATACCGGTCACCCCAATGCGAGTTGGAGGCAGGTGAGCCAGCTATACTAGGACCTTGTCTAGACTAGGAGACCACTGAGAAGGTGGATTTGGTTAGGAATAAGATGTCTACAATGTAGTTTTGGTTGATATCTTAGGCAGATTGATGGAGATGACCTCTAGAGTTCCAAGAGTAATATTTGGTTTTCTTACGTGCTACACTGTTGTTGGGATAGAAAAGGCTTAGGAGGTAGGGGAAGCTTTCACTGAGGTACGTCGGGATGTTTGATGTTTGGGAGAGACTGACGCCAGTTGGCTATCAGATGTAGTTATCTCAATGGTATTAGTCTATGCCAGATGTCTTCAATGTTTCTCAGCTACGATGTTACTTTTCATACCCATCATAGATGTTTCCACTAGAGGAGGTTATTTTGGAGGAGGATGCATCATTCGAGGATCATACTATTTATATTGTGGATCTCAGTACGGAGGTTCACTATGGTCAGTCTATTGATTTGGTATGGGTGATATGGTAGCAGAAAAAATTACAAAAAGATATATGGGAGAGGGGGGGACGACGTATGATCCCACTGGCCAGAGTTATTTGGATATTTCTTCTTCACCACCCTTGGAAGGGAAATTCATAGATGAATTACTTTATTTGGGGATGTTTTTAAGAACCTGGATTTTTTATATATGTATAGATATTCATTTTATATTGTTTTGAGGAAAAGGAATGAAATGGGATATTTTCTATGTACACACCGTGTACTCAAGAGTACACACTGTGTACCCAGATTCTGCAGGTATTCGTGTAGTGGCTATGTAACGGCCGAGTACATGGATGTGTAAGTGACCTAGAAAAATGCCTAATGTGGGGGAAGATTGGGGCTAGTACACAACATGTAAATTAAATGAAAACCCTATATAGATTTATTTTTTATTGATATATTAGAGAAGGGTCACGTCTCATTTACATATCACTTTTCTTCTCCCTATGTCTCGGACTGGAGAGAGAAGAAGGTCCGAGAAACATTGAGTTGCTATCATTACTCATTCCGAGTTCTGATTGAGATTCCACTGGGTGAGTTGTAATCCCACCCATGATTTATCACATTACCTAGATTACCTCTTCCTGATTTGTCTTATATTATGAGTTATTCAATTTAAAATGTTTTTAAATTTACATAGATCTAAGTCATTCTAGGTTTGTTCAAGGGACAACATTCCAGAGGGTTCATATTACAACATCGAGGTAGGTGGTTTGTTCTTTTCTTTTATTTTCTTTTCATTATATATGTTTAAGGTTTTGAATACCCATGTAAGGGGTATTTCATATTTCTTTATTTTTAACCTGTTTAGTACCTACTATAGTTTGATTGTTCGATTAAGGGTTGTTTCCAATGAATAAGATTTCATACCCTTGTTATGGGGAACCACTTGGGCCATTCCCTTGATTTGATGTTTATGGAAGTTTGGTCTAGGCTTCCTAAGAGGCATATCTTTCTTCCATGCCATGAATTTATTAGGACAGAGTTGTTTGAGTACTATAATTTCACATGTTGTGCTTCTGAATGTTAGCCATGTAGTTTTTTAGGATTTCATGTTATTATCTAATATGATTTTCCCACTGATCTCCCAAAGTAATGTGATTGCCTTAGGCTAGGAAAACTGTGGGCGTTTACATGATTATTTACACAAGACTGTGAGATATGTGGTGTATAGTTTCACCCAATGGTACATACTATTTCAGCTACCCGTGAGGGAAATTAGGATTGTTTATGCTATGTTGAACTGGGGGGTATTGACCTTGATTTCTACCTGATTGTTGTGTGTAAATTATCCATGCCTTGAAGACCAGGGGTAAGAATTTGAGAGCTGCCAAGGTGTTCTTTTTTAAATGATTTGTGCTATATGGGACCAAAGGGGTTAAATCCTGAGTGCTACCCAGAGGTTCATTATTTAGTAATTTAATGTTATTCTAAACTTAAGGGGTTATACTATGAGATCATTCCATGAGGTTTTTTGTGAGTAATTGAATGAATGCCCTGAGTTATGAAGCCAATGCCCTAGCTTGGATTTAGTGTTACATGGTTTTTTAGATGGTCTTATGAGATTTATGTTGTTAGTATTACATGTAGTGATTTTTACAATAGGCTAGATCATGGGATGCCATCATTTAATTGATTGAATAATTAAAAAAAGAAAAATAACGTAATTGGAAAATGTAGGATTGTTTACTTTTGTTTACTTCGTATTTTATTTCTTCATTTTTCATATTTCATGCTATATATAATCACTAACAGTTAGGCACATATGTTTTTGTGGTTTCTTACTATAATTTGTCTCACACCCTATTTAGGTCATGATTTTTGACCCAAACAGAATATATGGTTGCTAGTATGGATTAGGGAAATAACCCTTCTTCATTTGGAACCTGATTTCAGTTGGAGCTAGAGAGCATGAGACCAAGCTAATGCTTACGATGCTGTTGGAGTTTATTTACATTTTTAGTACTCTTATTTCAGTATTGTATTTCTAGCATTTTGACATTTTTGGATTCTTCCCTAGATACATGTGACTTGCATCATTTATTTATATATGATGCAATTGTTTATATGATTTTTCATTCGCTGTTTACATTTTTTTTATGGTATTAATACTTAGTCTACTATTACTATTTGTTTCTGATATTTTACCCTACCAATGAGAGAATAGATTCCCCAATATCACACGCAAAGAACTCGCTGTTAGTTGACAGCATATGGCATTCAAGGGAATGGACATGGGGCCATGTGACCAATCAGGTACGAGGCAACTCTAGATGGAACCCAAAACCGAGATATTACAACCTTAAAATAAATTTCACATCATTGGGTGTGTATGAGATCAAACAATCCTTGTGTATATTGTGAGTTAAATAAACACAGTCCACACTTATTCAATGTTCTAAAACATGAATTTAGAAGTCCACATACCCAATAGGATATTGATGAGTCACCTTTTTCTTGTGTTAGAGGGTAGTGTTTATGCCCATATAATTTTGATCACGTAGATAGTGGCACTTCCTAAATCTTGGAACATTATTACATATTTGAATGAAGATAATGTACCTATCTTATTATATATTTGATATTTAAATATATTAAAATGTTTTTGAACACCTATAAATCCCACCTAAACTAATATAATTCTTTTTATTAATTTTTTATTTAATCCTTTTTTTAGAAATATTCCTTCACCTGTGAAGCCATTATTTAATGTATTTTTGATCATTTGAATTGTATAAGATTATTTATTTAAATATTCCATAAAATGAAAAAACTATTTAATCTAAAATTGAAATCATTCCTTTCTTTAATATATTGTTTTCATATGATATGGAATATATGGTGAGATCCTATAGGGGTTTTAGCTCAGAAACTAATTTTTTTCATTGGGTGTTTTTAGATTATCTCATTCTAGGTTCGAGGATATGGAACGGTTCTCATAGAGGTGGATACAAATGATGAACCATGGACATTATGAGTTTTTTCCTTAGGTACAAGGGATTTTATAATGAGTTTTGGTACATGGTTTTAGGAAATATGGTCTTTAATGCTCTATTGACTTCTTGTACAATACTCATAGTTGAGTTTTTTTGAATGCTTATCGAATTTCTTGTCTCACTTGTTCTATGTTTTGTGGAAATTTAATTCAAACATGCATGTTTTATGATCCCATGTGATAGTCATCGACCCATGGGGATCAGGAATGACCTTTGGGATATGTTAGGTTTGGATCAGTTGTTAGGACACCAATGTACCCAGTCTGGGTCATGAAAAAATGTCATTAGATGAGATAGTTGAGCTTCTTGTCTTGAAGTCAGTATGAATTGTGAAATCATGTCAAGAATTGTGATATTTTTGTGATTGAGTTATTAGAAATCTCTCACCTTAATGAACCTTAAGCCTCCCAGGGTGGTGGGGGAAAGACATCTTATTGAATAGTTATATTCTTTTCCTTGTAGACATTTGGATATAGTGAAATAAATATCTTGTTTGTTCATTATGTTGGAAATAATTTTGCATGTTTCTCAGTTTTTTTTATTTTATGTCTTCATTTTTTATTATTGATGTTTTATAACATCATTACTGGAGAAGATGTTTGAATATGATCCATGATGAATCTATTGTTGATCCCCAATGATAGAATCCTCTGGTGAACCCCAATATAGTTTTGGTGATTTTTCCCACTATCAATGATCTAGGATATACACCACCTATAGTCGTCATTCAGGATATAGTAGTGGATCCTTATGGTGTATGATCATTAGAATCATTTCCAAAAGTTTCTTCACCATGAGCCTCTTGTTTTTGAATGATCCACTGATCCTCAACATGATGACGATTGTTTGGGAAGGATAGATTGTCTGTTGGAGTTCTTGGAGACATCGAATGAAATAAGTGTAATGTAATCCACCTTAGTTCAGGAAGGACTGAACAAGAGATTTTGGGACATTATTGAGACAAAAAAACAATAGTGATTAGTATAGAAAGAATTAAAGACTATTCTCATCAATAAGTGGATTCTAGATTCAATTCTGTTGTCGAAGTCTATGGAATTTTCAAGATTGAGTAAGATAAGAAAGCTGTGGCTGAGAATTCAAATCTCCCTAAAGCGTTTGTGTGGTTTGTTCTGAATATTTTATCAAATGAGAGGATGAAGGCTCAATGGTTGGATATGGGACTTTGATCACATATTCCTTCCAATGTATTTTGGATAAATCATTCCACACATGTTGATGTGCAGGATATGGTGATGATGATTGAGATGGACATGGCTTGAATTTCAGGGTTGAATGCAGTTCCTTTTTCTACCAATTGAAATTTACGTTATATAAAGTTAATGTGGATAAATGATGAATCTAATGATAGTTCAAGACAGAAATGTTAGTCTTCTCCTCCTACATTTAAAAGATTATGCCCTTTGACATTCTATAAGTGTGGAATGATATGAAATTCTAATAGGATTTTCGCTGAGGAACCCAATAACTACGGATATTAGGTATTTTCAAGAGAAATAGAAAGATTCTTCCATGCCTTTTAAACTATTCATAGTGTAATATGATCATCAAGCCATCAAAAAATACCTTGAAAATGATGTTCTTCACATGTAATGGGGTTTTATCCATTTTCATGTAGATTGATTCTACTTCACATAGAGGTTGAGTCTCTATAGTATGTTGACATGGGTAGAGAAACAATGAGAGGTACCATTTCAATATATTTTTTAATAGGGATAGAACTATTTGATATTGATACATCTCATTCATTAATTTAAACCCATTTTTTAATCTTCTAAATATTCCTATGGAATTTTTATCTTGTGTAATATAAATTATTGCGCCCATTGGTACAAAGAGAGAACATGTTATTTATAGAACCTATTGTGTATTTTCACTATTATAGGTTGATAGGTATTGTAATTTTTTAGTCCAAGACATGAAACCATTGACTTCCTTTTTGGAATGCATTGGCTCTTTGCCAGTAAATCCTATATTGATTATTTTCTTTGATAGATCTACATTACTGTAGCCAGTGGTGTGTATCTTATCATTCAAGGATAATGGGACCCAATGTCATTTATGGTTGAACCTTCTTATCCAATGATGGGGAAGATAATATATGTGTTTTTTTTTCTATTTTGAGTGGTAATCTTTGTGCAGTGATCTCCCACCATTTTCCATCGAGTTTTCCGATGTGTTTCTGTCTGATTTATTTCGGTTGAAAATCATAATAGATGTCAATTTATGTATTAACATAATTCATATTAGTGAATATTTTTATATTCATTTTACGATAAGGAACTTATAGAAATTAAAGAGATGATTTCACAGTTAGAATATCTTATTGCGAAGGTAATTTTTTGATTGAGTGTGTCATTATGGGTGGAACCAGTTCTATTTTCTATGAAAGTTGATGGTTATATAAGATTATATATTTATTAGTGAAAGCTAAATCATTTTAAATAAAGAAAAATTGTCTATTACTATGGAATAATGATCTATTTGATCAGTCAAATGGGTTGAAGTGGTTTTCAAGGATCTACCTATGATATGGTTAATATTAATTGTGTATAAAAGAACTCGAAATTCTGAAAACAATCTTTCGGAGAAGGTATGACCATTATGAGTACCCTATTACTCCCATTGGTCTCAAAATTTATTCTATTGTTTTAAAGGATTCAATGAAAATGATTTTCCAAGAGTTTTTGGATATATTTATGATTGTCTTTGTGGATGAAATCCTTGTTTAATCCATGTCATCAGATGATCATATACATAATATAAGGATAGTTATTAATATGAAAAGAATTCAACAACATTATGCCATGCATTTAATGTGTGATTTATTAATTTGGTATGTGAAATTTTTAGGTCTCGGGGTGTCTAAAAAGGTATATCAGTTGATCTAAAAAAGGTGTATGCTATTATGACTTGGGAGTATCAAAAAAAAACTTCAAGATTATGAGATTCTTGGGATCATCTAGATATTATAGCTAGTTTTTGAAGGAATTATCGATGTTTTATTCTTTGATGATTAACATAACTTGGAAGGGGGTGAATTTTCATGGAATAATAATTGATACATTTTTTTTGAAATGAATACTTTTTGACTATTGTGCCATTGTTGATATTTCTAGATGCATTGTATGGAAATGTGGTCTTTTATGATGCGTCCATTTTTCAGTTTGGGATGAATTAATATGATTTTAAATCATGTGGTTGTTATTGATATCATCTTCTTCCATCACATAAGAATTATTATACCACCAATGACATTAAACATGTAGAAAAAATGCACACAATAAAGATATGGATGCACTACCTCATTGTATAATGTTTTACTATTTATTCCGATAACAAAATCATGAGTAATATCATCTCTTAAAAGGATTTGAACCTCCACTAGTAGTGTTTGGTAGATTACCCCCAATATTTCTACATTGAAATCACCTGTTACCTAGGGAATGTGAATGCCATTTTAGATGGGTTGTGAAGGAATATACCCACCCATGCTATGAAAGAATCTTTAGAAGAGTGGGATTTGATTGCTCTATTTACATAGTTTCTTATTCATGTTCAAGAAAATGGGGATGAAGTATAATTACTCAACATTCAGTTGAATTACACTGTTTTCAAAGTGATTCTTCTTGACATAGATATTTATGCTCAATTATCTAGAATTTGATACCCTCTTTTTTGTTGGAGTCTATTTATAATTGGTCATTCTAAAAAGATGGTAATCTAACCTATTAGAAATGTATCATTCACCTATTAGTGAAAAGAAAGGCTGTGATGGGGGAATTTCATATTTCAAACAGGTTTGTGCACCTTGGAAACACTATGATGTTATTTGATATGTATAGGTAGTTATGTTGTCCATGTATGATATGGGGAATTGTTGAATTTGTTTCTCATTGTTATAAAAGCCTGCATGTGAATGTACTGTAAACCTTTGGGCTTACTTCATCCACTTATAGTACATATATAGATGTGGGATGATATCTATAACTTATATTTGGTTGGGTTTCCTCATAACCAGTGAAATAAGAATGTTATATGTTTTGTTAATGAATGGATGACCATGTCTGGCGACTTCTTAAAAATTCATTATACACCCAAATTCGAGGAGTAGGAAAATATTTATAGAAAGAAATTGTTAATTTTAAAAGTGTTAAATATACTATATTTATAGATAGTGGTCCTCATTTCATGTCTCATATTTTTAAATGAATTCTAGAGGCATTGGGATGATATTTTCATTTGAGCATGACCTTCCATCCACAATCGGATGACCATAATTAGAAGGCTATACCATTTCTTGATGACATGCTTCATGCATGTGATTTTGACTTCGGTGGGTCGTGGGATAATCACATTTGACTAGTTGAAATTTCTTATAAAAATATTTACATGTCCACAATCAGAATAAAACCTTTTAAGGACTTACATGGTTATCCTTGTAAATATCCATTTTTTGAGATTGTTTTAAGATACTTTATTAGGAAACTATTTTTAAAAGAGATGAAAATAAGGATTCAACAAAATTTTCCATGAATGTTGAGGAATTCATCTGATATAAGTCTCATGCCAATAATTTCAAAAGACTATGGGAAAGTATTTATCTGATACATATCATGTCTTGAGGTAGATTGATATTGTTATTGAACCTGGTTTCTCTTTTATTGAGAGGCCAGTAATGATAGTTGATTTATGGACCAAGGTACATTGTGGGATGATGATAAATTTTATTGGTGTTCTAAGGGATCTTGGATTTGATAATCATGAGATGTGAGAACATGTGTCACCAGTGAGAGATTATTATTGTTTTATTTTTATCATATAAAATGATTTTTAATCATTCCTTTTAATAGAAAATTATTATGGTTGAGAGATTGTAACATTCTGTTACCGATCTAACTGGTACTTATTTAATAGTGTCATGTTTTTTCATTTTCATTTCATATGTAGTCTTTAGAAAAAATTGGGATTATACCTATAATAGATTTAGATATTTTCTAGACTCTCATCTTTAACTAATCTTTTCTATAAGCTTCTAGAGGGTTACATGTGGATTGACTGGAACATATGATGTGTAATGGATGCTAGGTGCATACCATAGGAAGATTCATGTCGTGAGAAGATTCAAACCATGAAAAGTTACACAAAGACATGATCCTTTAATCGTAATGAGATATTTAAAGAATGTTTTTCCAATAATGCAATGATTTTTTTGGTGGTTTAGAAATATAACTATTTCATGATGTGTTGTTTAAATACACATCATGTAATACCCCAACTGTGATTTTTAAATTGGAAACACAACTGCGATATTTTTTTCACCTCCCCTACAGTTTCATTTCTATTGATACAAATCCTTTCCTAGGTAATCATGGAGCCCTACAACCCTTCTGGGTTCCTTTATTCAACATTTGATCATCATTTCTCTTTTAGAGTGGATTATTGGGTAAGCCTTGTCTTCATTATTCATCATTCTATCATTCTACACCTTTTTTACTTTAATGGATCATCTTGAAATTTATGGATCTAGGATCCATACTATTGGATATCACCTCTAGGTTCGGTTTCATATACTCATACACCATCATTCTTGTTGACATATTCCATTTCTAGTGCTGTGTTTTGGGGAAAATGTAGGTATCCCCGCCCCGTTTAGACAGACTAATTAATGATGAATTTCATGATTTATTTAAATTATTAATTTCGATAATATTTCTCAACGATTATATGAATATACTTGATAGAAAAATTTCCATTTAATGTTCATATTTGAAATAGTTTGACATGAAAATTATGGAATCCCTGAAATTACATTTAATTGGGGATAGTTTGTGGAAATTGGAAGATTTAATTTTTTTTAATTTAAATTATAGATTTCAAGAAATCTATTTCAATTAATCTTTTCCTCTTTATTTTTTAAATGAGTTTTAGATTTGATATAATAGGTTCTGAATTTTTTGCAAAAAAGTGAAAATGACATAAAATGATTTTATAGAATCAATCTTGTTTTATCTTGTGAAGGAAAAATGATTTGGATTAAAACCCCATTGTTGTTTTTAAATGGAAACATGGAATTTGAAATTAGATTAATTGTAACTAAATTTATTTTAAGAGGTATAAAAATATTTTTCCCATCATTGATTACATAAGATAACATGAAACCCTTGGGCATTTTGTGAGTTATTTGGACACACTCTATGGTTATAAAATGTTCTAAAACATAAATGCATCAGGTCACATCCATGATTGGATGGTGAAAATTATACTTTTCCAGTGTTAGAGGAAAATTTTTATACACATATTTTTGTGATTAATTAGTTATTGTGGAGTCCAATAGCCTGGATATTTTGTACCTATTTCGAAGATAACCACAATTCTCACTTGTTTTATATTTAGGATATAAATATATGACAATGTTGTTAGACAACATAACATTCCTTCTGAATTAATATAAACTATTATATATATATATATATATGTTTTTTAATCTATTGTATTAAAACTGATCCATAGCCTATAATGTCATTGAATAAATTAGTTTCCATCATTTTAATTCCATAACATGATTTGTTAAAATGTAATTTAAAATACAGGACCTATGTATTCTATAATAGAAATAATTACATCTGTTAATATATTTTTAGGAATTTTATATGGAAATCATTGGTGATAACCTATTGGTATATTTAACACACACCCTACTTGTGACTTACGGTGTTTTAGATTATTTCCTTATTGGTTTGTGCAAGGGGAAAAGATCACTTGGTGGTGGATCCATCTACTGATCCATGGGTGTGATTAGTTAGGTAGTTAGTGACCTTGGTTGTTTGTACATTCTATTATAAATGGGATTTAGTAATATTTCCTTTAATAATCTTTTGAATCTAGGTACATTACACCTAGTGGAGTTTCGTTGGAATGTATATTGACTCGATTGTCTTGTTTCATCGATATTTTGTGAAAAATTCATTCTCGCATTCATGTAGTGTGATACTAGGTTATAGTCACCAGCCTATGAGGATTGACAAATCCCTTCATGTTGTGTCATTACAGGATTAGTTATTGCGTTTCTAGGGTACTTGATATGGTTTGTGACAAGTAATGTAGACCCTAGATGGTCAGTTATAATAACACTGACTGATGATAGATTCCAAATGTTTTGATTTAATTATATTTGGTTATATATTCAATATCATCTAATACAATATTTATATCTACATCTATTTTTTCTTTTATATTTTTCTTTTATGAATACAAAATATAATCCCCCACAGAGCATTAATGAATGAATTATCTATAAACAATCATGGTTGAACATTTCCTACACTAAAATTATATTATACATTTCAAATTAATTATTTATTATTTCCTTTATAAAAATTTAATAAGTATAGATTTGGTGGATTTTGATGTAATCTTGGAGATTGATTATCATTTTAATTAAAAATAATGAACTGATTATAGCGATAATTGTGATATAATTTCTATGGAATGTACGAATTTACATGTCTGTGTGTCAATATTTCAATACTCAAATCCCTTCAACCACCAGTCCCACTAGCTCATATTAATTAAATCCTTGGTGATAATATAGATCAAATTAAATACATTCTAATGTGAATATACTACATACATATTGTGCATGAATATATAAATATATTTTATGATGAATTATGATGAATTACTTAAAATAGATGATTTGAATTCTCAATTGATCTTATCCATAACTAAAAATGAATACACAGTCTTTCTAAATAAATGGATCAAGTGGTTCTTTTTTGATAAATATGAAACTATAGGACATCTGTGATAAGTAAAACATTAATCCGTGTGTCTTATAATGGGGGACCTATATTATTAATGGAGGATAATTATGGTTGAAGGAGGTTATGGATTAATTATATAGAAATTTATTAAATTAAAATAAAAACATACAAGAAATTAAATACCCACATAATAAACATTACATGGATCATTACATCTCAAATGGTGAACGTTATTACAGTAATCATCTATTAAGTGTTAAGGAAGATGATATCCTAAATAAAACTTTTTGTTATGAGGTACGTTCGTTATGATGTCATAGTATAGAATTGTGGAGTAAATAATTGAATAATTGGAATTATTTATTTGATAAATATGGTTTCATACAATCATCTTCATAAAATTGATTTATTATTTATAAATGAAATTCTTGTAAATTCTATGATTTATGAGGAGTAAGAAGATAATTTTATAAATATAAATTTTGTTCCGAGGAAAATGTTTCATTATGGGAAATTCAGTAAATGTGTATCATTGATTCAATGTGATTCCTTTATTATAAATATTATTTAAAATCATGGTATATCTACCATCCCTTCCAAAATATTGGGTTTCATGAAATATCCAAGACCCATGAATATAACTAAAATTCAATGTTTATTTATCTTACTTGTGTACTATTTGTGACTTTTTAAATAAATAAATTATCTAATATCTTATACTAGATAGGGGAAAATTTGGTAAAAATATAATGTATAAAAAATGTTATTATAAATTTTAGTTATTGAATCGAATATTTGGAAATTCAATTGTGTTGAGTATTCTTCATTGTAAGAAAGGGTTTTAATTTAAATTTAACCATAAAAAAAGTTATTGCATGTATTCTGATGAAAAATGACAGGGTTATGTAATATGAATCTATATAGTTATATTACCTTGATATTAACTATCGAACTGAATATTTTAGGTTATTAGGGATGATCCTCTCACTAACTATATAATGGAAATAACTCTATAGTGAGATATGTGATATATACATTGACCATAAGTTATTTAAATATATCAATCCTCCAAATAAAATTAATATGAGGAGAAGTATATTATATGAATAACTCAATGATTATTATTGTGTCATGAGTTATAAAAATTTTAAATAAAAATGGAAACATTTGTGTTGCATCAATAATACAATTGTATATTATCCATTATCTGGGTGGAGAATGATAAAATTCACATGAATTTGTTAGGAATGTACTTTTGTGTTATAATATAATCAAAAGAATATTTCTATATTGATTTAACTACCAGAACTTATTTCTTATATAGGATTAATAAACCCAAACATGATGAAAATTACATATAAATATGATTGATTTGGTAATGAATATGAATTTTCTATATTTCTATCTTCGAAATTTTAAGGGTCAGTGAGAGGATATGTGTCATATTAATACTAGAGGTGAAGATAGGTAAATAGTATGGGGGTCATCACTCATGCATATTTATATATTAGTGTAGAACCAATATGTATAGTGATGTATGTGAACATTTTTTCTCGGTAAATATAACATGATAGACTATTCATTACCCTGAACAATGATTAGTATGAATTCTAATTGATAAATTACTAATGTTTTTATACATTAACAATAACATGGTGTATATTTGATAATATCAATAGGTATTCATCCCTAGGATACCTATGATTTTTTTGAGGAACAATGATATATGGGTAATTATATATTGTTTAATAATGATAGTCAATTTCAATGTATTTAAAAAATATTTTCCATATAAAATCGATCTAGGAGGTATGAAAATGATTTTGTGAGACTACACAACAATATAATATAAATAGATTTTGATATTGATTCATATATTACATTACAATAATTGAGGACTCTCTGAAATTATTTAAATAAAATTTTGAATATAAGAAAAATGTATCCCCCTCAAACAAATAGATTGTCTAAAGTATGTAAAAAAGTATTTCAGGATTTTATAATTTCATTTTGTCTTCACAATAATTTATGTGGGGATCAGTATTTACTTCCAATGGAGTTTCCATACAATAGTAGTTACTGAAATAATATAAAGATGGATCCATTTAAATCATGGAATGGAATGATATATTAGACTTTGATATGTTTGGATAATTTTGTATAATGATATTTAATGGTTCCAAAACACATTGATAAAACATCAAAGAAAATAAGATCCATCAATAAGAATATAAAGGATCCTTATATTAGAATGATATTTTATACTAGAAAATGATGGATCATTATTGAATTCCAAGTATGGTGTCATATATTTCTTAATATATGTTCATTGAAATGGTTCATGAGGTTTGGAAATACAGGTAATCTAATTCAATGTAATATAATTCCATTTTAAATATTGGAGTGGATTGATGATATGATAAGTTATTTAGATATTCCACCGAACTTGTCAATAGTTATCACTGTATTCAATATATCTCTTCTATAAATGTATATTCCAGAACCCACCAATATTATCAAGGTTAAGAAAAATTTATTCATGTCTTGATTTGTATTATAATATTGATCCATTTATGATACATGATATGAAAGAGAAATTTCCATGTAATTAGTAACTCAATTGTTTAATGCTCTATAAAGGACACATCAAATAGAGGAGGGAAAAATGTATCCTTATTATGAACCGATGACGTCTGATAATATTTTTTCTTACTGGTTTAAAATTTTTAGAATTAAATTATTATAAATGGATTTGAGGATGTGACACCCATGGAATTAATAGTATGAAATTGACATAATATATTACAAACTAATGCATTGATAGTGATAGGGAAAAATCCATTGAGACTGTGATATATAATAATTTAAAAAATAAAAAATATATTTAAATTAAAAAATATATGAATCCATGATAATATTATTTAATGTTCATAATATCTATAACCTGACCAATACAATGGAAGAATAATTTTGTCCATGGAATAAACATGTTAAAACATTTAAAAATGTGAAGTATTATCTAGGGGATTTGTTTAAATGAATTTATAGGAATTATATATTCATAGTACATAAATATTTGGTATCGTGATCATTGGTTATTATGAATATTAATAAATATTATGGTTGATAATTGTGATTATTGGAAATAGTGTTGTTATAAATTATTTAAAATAATTAATATAAAATAATTTTAATAATGAGATCTTAATAATTTCTTACAAAGAATAAAAAGAATTAAATATTAGAAAAAAACACTATTATTCCTATTTATCATTTCTTTAGATTGAGGTTTCATAACAGGGAGTAGTCAATTGATGGATCCCAATATTTTTTTCGACAATATTTGTATGAGTGTAATAATTTAAAGAAAAGATCATTTTAGTGGAAATTAAAACAATTCAAATGTTTGATGAAACACCCCATGAATATACCACCATTTTTCACCATAGTTTGTGGATTTATTTTTTCGTGATAATCGGTTTTGTATCTTGGGTTTAAGTAGCATTAATGATCAAATCTATTTAGAAATGAAAAAGAGTTTACTCTGAATAAAATTTATTATCAAAAGTTTTATCCTAACTTAAATTTTAAATTTTTCATTACTATATTATTAATTTTATAAAATGGGTTTTTTATTTTAATTTTGGATGTTGAAATTATCCAATGGTTTAAAAATGGTATTTTTTTGGTAAAAATATAATATTATAGTAAAACATGGTGAAATACGGTAACTATGAAATAATAATAATAATACATATATTTATATATAATCATGAATGAAGATTGAAAATGTATGTGGAATTGTAAAATAATAGAACATAAAATTATCTTAGATCTCTATTAGAGGTAATGAAAATCTCTAGAAGGTAGTTGTGTACTATAGACAATTATAAAAAATATTCATATCTTTTTTCCAAGAAATTACTCTCACAAAACCTATAAGTACCCAGCCCATATTCTCATTTATCAAACACCAAATTCGGAATTACCTCTACATATATATCTTTAATTGTCTATTATACATCATTCTATTAATTCATGAAGTTTTTTTGATCTACTAGTAAACTCTCTAATACAAATCTCGAGTGATGTAATGGTTCCAATATCACCCTCAACAATTCTGATTGGAATTTATCTCATTGTAATATCTTTAAGTCACAAATTTAATTTTAAAAAATTATTATATACCCATTTTATTATCATTAATTATATATATTATAAATTTAATTATTTAAAAATCACTCTCATAATACCGTTTCTTAAGTTATTATCATTTCGTAGTAAGACTCCCTTTTCCTTACCCATCAATTGATATTTAAATTTATAGTATTGAATTAATTTTTATTTCATATTTCATTATTAAAATATTTTAAAAATATTATTATTTTTCTATGTACATGTTTTATTATATCAATTTTATTACCCATTTGAATCAAAATAATCATCATTCATAAGCCATTATATAACATAAACACAGCTATTTTTATAATCTTATTTACTTCAATCCATAAATTAACGATGTATCTTTTATATTAAAGATGAATTATTTTTATGTGGTTATCCGTATATATGGAATGGTATCCCAGTATTTGTATCCTCTATCACGTCCTAAGTGGATTAAAATAAATTTTTGATTAAATTCACCTTTTTCCAATCAATGCATTTTTCCTTGGATGTCATTCTTTATGAAATTTCATATCCAAAATATATGATGAATATATTTGATTAAATAATATTTATTTATATAGTTTTTATCAATTATTTATTTAGAATCCTACCCTCAAAAAATTTTTTATTCCTTTGACTATATATATTGACCATATTACACAATACAACATCATATTATCTACAATTCTATATTCTACGACTGATAAGGGTATATATTTGAACATTGTAAATCCTTAATTTTAATATAAATATATATATGAGGACATGAACATCACATCAATATTAATTACTTTTCTAGGAATATGGACAATTTCTTATATTCCATTTTTAATACATGATAATATTATAAGAAAACATTTATTGATAAATTATGCTATGTATTTCAATGCAGTTCATTCGTGAATAAAATTTATGGTATTTATTGCTCAATATTAATAAATGATGGAATACATTGGAAATTTATGTTATAAGTATGGTCTAGAATTATATACCCCTAAGTGAACTAGTTGGTCTCATGAGACAACTATACTCATGTAACGAGAGCTTCTTTACCCTTAATATATGATGTCTTCGTAATAGGGCTCAGGAATATATTGACGATTAAAAAATAATATGTTAAAATCATTTAAATAAATTCACAATCATTTAATATAATATATTTTATTTTTTAAGTAAAATTTTATCCCTGTATTATGTTTTTTTATATTTTATACATAGATATAACATCATACATTTACCTATTGATCATTTATAACTAATTATGTTATTTTTCAATTTTAGTTTCTATGGTATGTTATCCCATACCACAATTTTGAGCTCAAACTTTAATTAATTTATATTTTCACATGTAATTACGTGGAATTCTATATATGATCACCTTTGTGGATAATATTATGGGGTAAGTATATATTCTATAATAATGTAAAATGAGATTCTGGAATTTAGTGTTTATTTAACTACTCTCACGAGGACTGATAAACCATGATATTATTAATGTAATAAAATGTAAACTCATTACTAGGTAATAAATAACCCACAAGGTCAGGATGATTATAGTTTAGGGCATTACATATTTTCTGTAATGTGTGTCACTTAACCCTTCTGTACACCTAACCCAAATATACGTATCTGATTATATGATTCCAATGTACAGCCAGGGAAAAGAATATACACAAAAATAAATTCACAAATGAATCTACCTAACTAATTTTTGGTCCCACCTTATTATATTAAAATATATATTAACCCTTATTTCATATTTTGGAAAACCGCATAATAACCCTCAACATATTAGAATCTATCTACAATAGGTATCACCTCAAATTATAATACTCTCTGAATAGAGGCCCACCAAACCAATCTATCATTCCCTAAACTTCAATAAAAACAAAAAAAAACATTAGAAATATTTATGCTAATCATAAATATAATAATAATAATGAAAAAAGTTCAAAAAACAATATAAATCATTAAATCCTAGTAAATGTAATATTACTTGTCAAAGAGGGTCCAAATATTAAATTAAAAGACAATAATTATAAAATGATGTAAGTAGGAATAAAATGATACCCAATAACATAATATAAAAATACTATATCTTACTACATTACACAACACAAAATAAACTCTAAAAAATATTTCATAGCTAACAATAAACATTTAATTCATTAAATATTATTAACCATATGTTAAGAAGCAGTCACAAAGTCAGTTCACTTTATTTAAAATCACATGATTGAAAATAAATAATAAAAAATCAAATATAAATTATTTCTAGCTCATGAAAAAGTGCATATGAATTTTTATATATATGAAAAATAAACACTTGGATGAAAAATAAATCATAATATTTTGTCACTAGATGGGAATGTTTTACCAAAGAGTTGTATTGTCTGATGGGTTTCATAAAATTAATTAATTGTTAATTTAAGTAGTAGAAATAATTATAATTTCTTACCCAGAATCTACAATGTATTTAATAAAAACATTATTTAAAAATGGAAAATAAACACAAAACTTGTAATTGTGGTACCTCAACTAACATATTGATCTTAGTGGTTTGATGAAGATCACCTAGAGGTGACTAAAGCACCCTCTACCCATTGGTGTATCCATAGGATGATGTTAGTGAACAATTATATCATAATAATTCCACTAATAACCTAATATAATTCTTGATCCTCTAAATGTATATGGAATTGAATTGAGATATATTATGATGGGATTGAATTGGACATTTATTTATCATGAATTACACATAAAAATAAATGAATATTACTTCTATTTATATAAAACTTGGAGCACTACTATGTTATTCATGGCTTCAATTTTTTCTATTGTATGATTTAATACATTTTTTTCTACATATTGTAACCCAATTCCTTCAAAATTATTTCATGTATCAAATTTAAATTTATACTTAGATTTTTTTGTAATCATTAAAACCTAATATTAAATTTCTTTATTCGATAGAATGATGATTATATATATAATATAATATGATTTACAACAACAATTCCTTATTTTTCAATCCAATCATATAATATGATATGATAAGTAGTTGTAATAAAATATACATTTCATGAATTATGATATTGTGAAATGCATTGAATGTATAGTAGATTTAGGGTATATCTATTTCAATTTCACATTGAAATAAATCTAGGTAGACTTAGTTTCATTTCACTTTATATAGAATCATATAAACTATCTTATGAAACCATATCTAAACCCATTTTCAATTAATTTTCAATAATTTTTTTAAATATAATGTTAATAACATTGGGTATTAAATAATATTAAATACATTGTGAATACACATGAAAACCCCATATGGATAAAAAATATTTTTTTATATAATCTCTTTAAGATTCAGTTGAATTTATATTAAGTAAACCAAAAAGTTTTACCACACAAAAATTTATATAATTGAAAAATAAATATGAGTTCCCAAATTCATTTTTTCAGGGAAAACATATTTAAAAATTAACCAATACTAATCAAATTAAAATGTGATCATTACTGATGTCCATGGAAAATGTGTATCATTAAAAATTTTCATACCGCATATATAAAAAACATTTATTAATTTTCATATGAAACTTTTTTTCAATGACAATATCTATATATGGGATTTTGGTAATGTCAGTCCTATATTACAACTCATACATTATCGATTCTCGATTTTTTTTCTAACATGGTGATTATCCATGAAATCTAGGTAATGTCACTACTATATATATCAAAAATATTTATAAATTTTCAATTTAATTCTCTATGTGTTGTATATTTAATATTTTATGTATGAAAACTGTAATAGATAAAATATTGAGAGATCCAATCATATTTTTTCTGATGATAAGGGGTCTCTTATAGTGTGTACAACTATATCCACTATGTGTGGTGTTTTTTATCCTAAGAATACATATCTATTATATTATTATCAAGAAGAAAATCAATAAATGTTATATCCTTTTACTTTTCTCCTATATCCACCCAAATAAAATGACATCACTATCTTTCTACTCTTCAAATATAATTTTTTTATGTATTACCTCGATGTGGGATCAGTAGCATTGATGATTGATATCCTTCATAGTCATGTTTCATATGATCATTTTCTTCCTCAATAGTAATATTAATGGATTCCAAGATCATTATTAAAGCATTAAAATATAATTTCAGAGAATAATTTCATCTCGATAATATTCTAATATAAGAATATCATAGGCTAACCCTCTCCTATGAATTTTCATCATTCTGAATGATTTTAAAATTTACGAATTAATAAAATTATTATATTTTTCACTTACATTAATGTAAATGATTATATTAAAAAAAATTAAAGTTGATCATCATTATTCTTAAAAAAATATTTATATTAGTGATATAAATGTATGGTCTATTAAGATCATTTATTCATCAATTTTTTATAATTATATTTATAAGAATGTTTCCATACTATGAACTATTAATCCTCCTACATTTTGATAATTTATTTTCATTTTAACATATTTCTGATATTATATTTTATTTTACCAATGTCAAGGAATAGTATATTCACATAATATCAAATGTTTCATAGATTGATCTGCATATTTTTCCCAAAATTATCATTGAATATTTCATTAAAAAAATTCCCCAAAAATTTCATCAATATGGATCACTAAATCTCTATGTAAATAGGCACAATTATAGTCATTGTATAAAGGATAATATCCTGGAATGAAGACAGTGCAATAAAATATAGTTCCATATGGGCATCAGAATCTCCTTTTCCTCACAACATTTAAACATCTTAAATTTTCATTCCATATTAAACTAGTAATTCTTACTCATTAAGCTCCATAATAAAATAATTCAATTCAGGGAATTGAAACCTTTTTCATGATATTCAATACATATACATTACTTCATGCCAAAAAATTTCATTTATCTGTCTAAAATTAGAAAAGAATTCTCATTTTCAAAATATAAAAAATATTTGAGTCATTTCAAATTAATAAATCATTAAATTCTTCACCATGAAAAGATATACCATTAAATATTTTAAAAAGGAAACATTCAGTTGCACCACATCAAGTTCCAAGTTATGGAGCTTCTTATTTTCAGAATCATGAAACACCATATCCATTATCACTATAGTGGGAAGAACCCTTAAAATCATTTATAATAATTCTGGATATGACCACCACGGGAATAACTTTTAATGGGAAGCCTCAATTTTTATTCTTAGTGAATATTATTTTTCCTTTAATTTTTTTCAAGTAGAAAAAATAATGTGCCAGAAAAATAATATTTACATCCACTTACTGACCTTTACATAAGAAATACTAAGCCCTACATATCAAATAAATAAAATTTCACATAAAATTATAATTTTGTATAAAAATATGTTCCTTTTATTATTGAATAATCAACTCCTTTGCATAAAATTACATTTTACACCACTATAGGTTATTTCCTTAGTTTATTATTCATGTCTTATGGATGGAAACCATATTTATCAACAAGAAAGGTAAAACCCTTATTCTAGATAACATAAAAAATATTTCATTCATCGATTTTTTTAAAATTTATTCAGAAAATGACGTTTCAAATTTGTATATCCTACTCCCATTGTTACTTTTATTAATGTCATTCCATTACTAAATTTATCTTTTAATGAAATCATGAACATTTTATAACCTACTAAAAATTCATTAATTCTTCTAAAGCATCTTGAATAACATGAAATAAATTTCTAATAACTTCACATTAACTTCTATACACACTATAAATAATTTATATTTCCAAATAAACGTTTTTTTTCATCAAGTTATTTTTTTAATTTCATCAATGTAATTATTTATACATATAGTAGTATTCATTAAAAATACTATCTTGGATAGATCATCATAAATTTTTTTGAGGAAAATATTATTATCATTAAAATATTTATCTACACAATGATTATATAATATTAGTAAACTCTATACCCTAATCTATATAAAATATATTTTAATATTACTAGGGTTACACCTCACCCCTTAAAAGGTGGATTATCAAAATTAATAAAAAATGAAGGCCTTCGGGCCATTGGATTATATTGTTATACTACCTTAAAATTAGTAAATTTAACAATCTAATACCTTAATTATGCAATTTAATAAAATTTTTTATTCAAAAACTGATTCTCAACAAAATATATTAAGACATTAGACCATCGATTGGTATTATTTTTCATGTGATTTAATCTATAATGATATGGTGGTAGAAACACACATTCATATTAATTTACACTATTAATGATGGAAGTATTTGAATCCAAAGCTCTGTGTTGTTTATTATCTTATCATGTAACGTCCACAAATAATCAACTAGTCACACCTTTCATGGGAACATCATTCAATATTTTTTCCTTTTATGTATCATAATAGTATTTTTAATAATATTTTATCATTTTATATTGAAATAAATCTTATTATCTCCAAGTTAATTGACAACAATTAAAAAAGAAAACAAGATGGTCAAATAATCCCTAAATTGATTTTTCTATAATACCAATATTAAAATACATGTACATATACTATTTATATAATTTATTCTCTACACCATTATTTTGAATAAATATAAATACCCTTGAGGTAGTGTGGTATAATCTTTTTGAAATAAATGTTTTGCCAAATATTCCACTCTATGTCTACATGATCCATTATTTATGTAGAAAAAAAGATGAGTAGAACTAAATGAAAATGATAACCATTATATAATTTAATATGATAATATATCAAAAATGCATTATCTAGGGTCAATCAAAATTTTATAGGGCAATAAAAAATTTTAGAATAAATTATTCTGATAAATTAATAACCAAAAGTTTACCAATAAACATAACACAAAAGACTATAATGATTTATCTTTGATAATTATTCTCGTATTTTCTAAAAAATTTACCATGCCTGAGGGAAAAAATAATTCCACATCTCTCCCTTAACATCAGAATTGATTCATTTACATTTTTTTGGATTCTTTTTTGTTGCCACTCTTAGAGGAATTTCACAAAGATTATCAAATCTTCCAATCATATTTAAGATAAAAGGTTTTTATCCATAATTTTTTCACATAACATCAATTGATTATTTTTAACCCATATTATAGCATATCATTGATATCTAGATGTTGACACACTATTACAATTTCCCAGATCCATGTTCTTGAATCATATGAAAAATTACCTAATCATCCTTGTCATTTTATTCTAAATTACATTGTAGTGTGTTTTCATAGGTTAGTGAATGTTTTGTTTTAAAATTGTTAGTATTTTATTAGAAAAATAAATTAGTTTACATGAGCTTTCAAACAATTTTTATATATGTATTTATTTTTATTTAATTTTCATAAGCCATTTAGGTCCATAATTTGAATTATAACCTGCCTTGTTCTTATAAAAACATTAACTGAAAATAATTTTTTTTGAGAAATCAGAAACATATATGTAATAATTTTAATTATATTTATCATTATATGAAATAAATACAATTTTCTAATATCTATTTGGGTTTTATAATAATAAAACACTGTCAAATTGTTTGTTGAAGTAAATTTTATCTCATAATATTATGAAGACCAAACATAAATAGTTTCTATATTTCTAGTTTTACATCATTATTAAGGAATTTAAAATTGGGGATATGTTTCGCATCCTTTATTAATTTCATTATATCATAAAACTCTTTATAGATCACCATAATATACTTCATAAAAAAATTCATTCATTTTAGAATTCACTATTAGTGAATTGTGAGTGTCATTAAACATCATTTATTTGTCATTGAATTGTTCATTCATGAATATAATTATAGAATTGTTTTAATAAATTCCCAAATAAAATTGGCAATCTATTATATGGATTCATTGTTGTTTATGATTACATCAAGATAATGATTTTAAAATTTAGAGGTCTTTTCATGATGATTTGGGATTCTATTACTCATGGCATTACTTTCCTATGTTAAATCTATTCTCACCGTTATATTTTTTCCTTTTGATTTCCATTTATTGTCATAATGTATTCTATGATGGGTGATATTATCCTTCATGTCATGGAATGTTACGTAAATAGAAAAAAATCACCAATAACTTACTACATGGAAATCCTCAAAATATAATATTCGTCAACATTAAATTATTATGACGTTTGATCTTCCCTACATGTGAAGGGATATTGTTTAGGATAGTTTAAGATTGATAATTCTATTAACTCATCCCCATCTACATTATTGTATTCATATGAGTTACAATTATCTTCCATCCTCTTTATTACAGAATTATCCTCATGTTTTACTTATTTTCTAATAGATCTAATTCTTTTGTTGATGAAATGAAGTAAAATATTGATTTTAATCATTTTTACATAAGTTTGATACCTTATTAATTATTTCTATATCACTAACCATCTTTAGGTAATCCATTAACAAAGCACATGTATCGGCCGATGATATACCTATTGGGTGTCCCCGATTCCCAGGGTATGTATAAATGTTATATGAAATTGTATTTAATCATATAGTATTATTTACCCCATTAATAAATATTTAATTATCTATTAAATTCATCCATTATTTTTTTTGAAGTTTCAAAAAATTGGGATTTCGTATCAATCAAAAAATATGAAAAAATTAATGATCAATAATAGTTATTAATAAAAAATGAACATCTAATAGATAATAAATAAACAACAATAGCAGAAGAGACAATATTGATATATGAGATATCGATTTGGATGATACAAAATAAAAAAAATTATTAATTAACCCAGAATAATATCAATTTGAAATCTTGTCCACTATGTTTGGATAATACATTCCTTCTCATACAGTGATCCAGAACTAGAACCTAAAACCGCATAATAGATTAGGTTTACTAAAATTTATTATAATGAGATGTGTTTTAGGAAAAATATCTCTTTAATTATTAACTATAGTATCAATTAATTTTCAATTTACCATGACTATAATTAACAATAGGTTGAAAATTTAGGTACTGAATAGAATTTTCTTCTGAAAAAATAATGACATTTCACATAATGATAATATTAAAACTGAAAAAATTAATTAATGAAACATTTAAAATTATTTATGAATACAATACATTGAAATAAACCTTTTTAAATACCATTATTTTCCAAATTCCAATCTCACATTGAATGTTCTCAAAAAGGGTTCAATGCATGAACATAATGTCAAGGTAAACATAGTAGGAATATCATAAAAGAACACTAAAATATTATGTCAGTAAAGAAAAAAAATTAATATGCATAAAATTTTAATGATTCAGTAATCATGGGATGTAACAAAATGTACAATATGGAGACCCTAGACATATTCATATCTGAACCATAAATTGAAATAACAATGAATTATTATTTATATTTCCAACTAGTTACCCTCAACTATCCTCATCGGTGGAACTCTCATGTGACCACACACACAAATGTTTATTTATTTTTCCTTATCTAGAATATATAGAAACTATATCTCATACCTCACAAAGACACCTAAGACCCCAAGATGAATATAATGGTTGGAGTTAAGATATCCTTCAAATAAAGTAACATAATAAATAATCTACAAATTAAAAATACATATCACATCCCACCATCTTATAGTTACTCATGTGAGACCCCTCTTTAGAAAAAAATATTAATATATTCTCATAATAAAATTTCATGATATTTGATGATATATCACTTTTTTTATGAAACCAATTTCAAATTACTAACTAGGAATTATCATTTTAAAAAATTCATAAATTTTCTATGAAAAAAACATCATTAATATGAAATGAAAAAACAAATGAAAACATAATATTACAGTCACAATGTGGGTAATGTGCCTCTTACCCAATTTATAGAAATATATCCTTATAAATTTGTATTTGATAACATTTTTTTAATATAAGATACAATTTAATAAATTAATTTTTATCATATGAGATCTATAATATTTTAAAATATATATAGACTTTATATGTAAATATACCTATATGTGTAGATATGGGAATATAACTCAAATATATAAATATTCATTAGAATTATAACAAATCAAAAAATAGGGAAAAATTCATATCACAATTCAATTCATATGAATTTACATTTAATTACATAAAAAACATAACAAATGGATGTTTTCAAATAAAAAACTAATAAATACATCAAAACATTTCATTTAGTTTTTTATATAAAAGTTATCACAGAAAACACTAAAATAAATTGAAAATGGCCTCATAAGATTTACTTAAAACAAATAGTGTACATATTTTTCAATACAATATCATGAAAATCTAAATGCTTAGAGAACAAAATGATTAGTTAAACCAGTCACTCGTAAAGAATTAAATATAAATTTAGAAATCTAACAACATGATAAAATTAGTCGAAATGGAATTTAAAAAGTGTTAAGAATATCTTGGTGTTCATAGGAATGGTTCTGAAACACGTAACTCAAACTGGTGATAATATGATGATGCCCTTGATTATTAAAGTGATAGAACCTAACAATCCAACCACGCACACTAAAATCATGAATAGAATTTGATTAGGTCCAACCCTCACCATGGGGTTTTCCAAAAATAATAACAAGGCAAGGTAACAAAAGAATAGAAAGAAAGGAGAGGTAATAAAAGAAGAGGAAAATATAATCAATTGAATAAACAAGAAAATTCAAAGAAGAAGATCCTAATAATCAATGAATATGTAAATAAGGGGTTTTTTAAGACATAAATTGTTCATTTTGGTTGTGTGAGGCATATAATTGGTCTAATGGTTTTTTTATTTTTTAGATATTAGCTATGTTAATTAAAATTTAATGAATATTGGATTATCTAAATGGTTTGGCCAACAACGTCTCATGTCATATTCGGATCACATTCCCTTCATTGGAGAGAAACTTAATATCATTATATTATTACATATGGTATTAGATATATTAAATAATAATAAAAATAGATCAAATAAATACTGAATAAATTTTCATAGCTTCTACATGACATAAAGTATCTATATACGAAAATAATGTGCCCTTTAATGTGATCCTGAAACATCAACATTTATTTTTTACACTAAAACTCAACTAAAGGATCGTGGGCATGAAATAAATAAATTAATAAAGAATATAAATTATTTTATGTGATAAATAACCAGAATTTAAAATTTTTTTCATCTAGAATTTCCATGAATTCATAAAAAACAATTTGAAAAGATATTTCAAGCTAGCACTAAGGAATATCCCAAACAATGACTGCTAAACAGATCCAATTATATGATACACTACTAAATCATGATTGTATCTATGAAAAAACAACATTTCTATCATGTTTAATGAATAAATACAATTACAAGAACCAAAATTGACCTTAACACCACATAAGGAAAATATTAGCATGGTTTTTGAGAAAACAATGAAATTTAGTGGAAAATGACCCACTGCAACATGAGTTTTAAACCCAAATAACTCAAAGTGTACACTGATATATAAAAATGAAATTATTTCAAAAAAATCACTTAACTATACCAATAATATAGTATTGTGATGTCTCTAAAATGAAACACATAGATGAAATACAATGAAAAAATTAGAGATAAAAGACAAAACTAAAAACAGATACTAAGGATTACATCGAAACATCAATAAAAACAACTAACATTAAAATAATATGTAAGTAATTATTATTATCCATTCAAGATTTCATCCTATAGAATTTATATGGAAATCAATATTGAACAATATATTGATTGGTCATTGGATAATTGGGGAACAAATTCTTGAATTTCATGAACTTGGAACCCAAGAAACATATGAGAGAGTGATTCCATTGAAAATATGAGGAATCAAAATTGTGAGACACAAAAAAATGGTCATTCTATTTTATACCCATTTTAGGGTGAGCAATACTTATTATACGTGATGAAAATAGAGATTCCCCCCGCATGGGTTCCAATATAAACATTATCTTTTCTTGAAAGGCCTTTTCCACTAATTTATTAAATGATAACACTCAAAATGAATAAACTATATCATTGTGACCAAGTTAAAGTCCCATAATGAAAAGATGAACCTTAAATGATACTATATACACCATCATTAGTGAAAAGGTAATAACTTCATTGAATTATTCAACATACTCCCTTATTATTTTTCCCCTTCCAATACCCATTAGCTTTTATATTCACTCGAAATTCACTTCCTCCGAATGAAACCTCTGAAAAAATGTGTTGTTAAATGAAACCTATTACATTTAAAGAAGAAATGATTATATTTTTACAGATTACACCAATAATGAACCATACTATTAAGAAACCCCATTTCTGTTATCACCCAAAAGGCTTATTCAATTTATATATACAAAATATTCCCTCAATTTCTCCAAGTCACACCATAGCCTATATCAATACTAGGTCACAATAATATATATAAAAGAACCTATAAGTTTCCAACACAATCACACCACATATATTTATGGTGTATTTGACCACTTTAAGAAAGGCATATATATTATTCTTGATGTGCCTCGTTTTTTTGGGGAAATTCTTTAGACGCATATTGTAAATATTAATAAAAAATATAGGATAAATAACCTAACACCATAAAAATTCATAAATAGATCGAAATAAATCATCAAATTACAAAACTAATCAAATATTAAAAATTAAAATAACAATAAATTATAATAAATAATGGAAAATTAAAAATAAAATTAAAAAATAACCTCAAAATTTCTTCTTTAAATTATTTATGGTTTTGAATTTGTGTTGAAAACCATTTTAAATTTTAAAATATTCCTTTATAAAATCATTTAGTCACAGTTCATACATAAAATATATTATTAATCATTTTCTAAAAAAAATTATAACCTGCAATGTGTTATTATTATTTTAATTTATCATTAAAAAGTCTATTTATCTAGATTTTAAAACTCAAATAATATTTTTTATAGACAATCATTTTATAACCAAACACTAATAAAAACCTAGTATACAATATAACACAAAAAACATCATCATAAGGGATTATTTTTATTTTTGAAATGACTATATATTTTATCATACCATGTAAAAATTGGGATTCATATAGTTTATTTCACTTAAAATAATGTATTAATGATCCCAATGGGTTTCTTTTACATTCAATCTTTAATAATAATTCCAATTTATCATATAATAAAATTCCCCAAAAAATATATTTGTCCATTGAATAATCTGAAATAAAATTACTGTGAAACTAAATAAGCCAGAGATAATTAATTGATATAAAAACATATAAAATATTATCGACATCCAATGGTAACTCGTGTTTCTTCATTAGAGGAAGTGATGATTCACTCACGCATTACCTAACTAAATACTTGTAACAATCCCAACTACAATGATAAAATACTATAAAAATATAAATGGGAACCGTAAAACCTATAATCTCTTAAAAACGCTACCACTAATTCCATTTTTCGTATACAAAATCTACTTCAACCCTCAACGAGTAGCCTAAGACATCATTTGATATACTGGGGGGTTTTCCAAATCCCTATGGGATAGAAACAAGTTTCGTGGGGTAAAATATAATCGCTAGGGATGATTTCCAACACCAAATTTTATTTTATACGATTCAATAATAAATAGTAATTTCGACATGAGTTCTTTATAAATTGGACACCCATTCTATAAGAATTCTTAGAAAAATATTTATAAATAAAAAAATAGGGATAAAATGAAAACAAACATCTATAAAATAATTGATAAATAAATTTAATTGAAAAAAAATCCATACTTAATAGACCATGTTTTATAATAAAAAAAATCAAAATAAAAAAGCACCTAGCATAGTTTCCATGTGATCTATATGTGATGATAAAAATATTACACAAACTTGTTCAAAGAGTGATCCATAACCAAAACCATGACTTGATAAATATCTCTATACCACAAATATTGAGTAATAATAGAATTCAGTGTGAATAATACACTGTAATGGGTAAGATTCATAGAATTCAAAAAATTTCAGTCAATAAATTAGACCACAATTTTTTTTAATTTAAAATTACAATATAATATTATTATTTTTACATAATATATAAAAATTTATTCAAAAATATAGCCATTAAAAATAAAAAATATAATTAAGATAACATTTAAGAATCATTATCATGATACCCCTTTAAAATAGAAAATATTAATTACCATATATAATGACAATATCCATATAAAAACAATGGAACATAAAAAGTATCATAATTAGGATAATTTTATAAAGGTAAAGGCATTGGGAATATTATAACTGAACCCCAAAAAAATATTATTGTAAAGAAAAAAATGTAAATAAAAGGAATTAAGGCATTCATAACCATGGGAAAATATGAAAATTCTCTTCAGGGTACCTAATATATACTTTGATAAAACCATGAACATGCGTATCGATGCTTCATATGTCTATAAACGACAGGTTTCCCTTAACTAGCCTTACTGAGGTAACTCCCCAATAGATAATAACATAAAAAACTATTTTATCTATTGAAGACATGATAGTAGTCACCTCACATATTTCACTAAGATATATAGTACACAATTATACTTATAAGTGTGGGAGTTTAGTTATCCTACACATAAAACAAATCAATCAGCAATCAATACAAACCAAACATAATGCTCATCCAACCTCCCCACACTCACTGATTTTTAACCACTACTTAGAACCAGACTATATGATCACAACATAATTTAACATGCATTTTCTGTTGGGGTGCATACATTTTATCAAATAAAATTAAAATAAATAATTATGAATTACAATTTAAAATTATTAATAATATTTTTAAGAATGAAAAATGACATCAAATGACATTAAGAAACAATAAAAACATAAAATTTGTTACAAAATTTTCTAGAAGGGCCTCTAAAATAATATTTAAGAAACACACTTTTTAAATAAAAATTTTATGTTATTTTTGTTATATAATCATTAATTGGAAAACTAACTTTTTTCTAATGGATAAAAATAAAAGAGAGGTAAGAAAATAGAGGAAGTGGAATATTTTACCAAATGATAATGTAATCAGTATGAAAAAAAAGACCTTTTAAATACAATGTGGGTAAAATAAGAGGTGGATTTCTATCCTTGTAATGGTTTCATATTAGTTTAGGTGATGTGTTTGGTGAATATAGTTTCATTTTAATATGGTTCGTTATGGAAAATAATTTTTCTAAAAATTGGTTTATCTACATGATTGGGTCAAAAAATTGTCTAAAACATGCCCAAACCATTTATAATTCACAGGTTTGTACAAGTAAACCACATGGTTGGTACAAACTATAGGAAAAACATTACACTATTCATTATATATTTCTATGTTAAATACTGTGAATATTCACATAATATCTACATTGTCAGTAATATTCATGCAGGATAACTGTGTACATTTATCTAAAATCCCAAAACATCAATATTTACACAATTTTCAATATAATATCAATTAATTAACAATATAATATATTAAAAAGGTAATATAATGGCTGTGTTTGAAATATTTTCTCATTCTTCCATGTATTTTTCATATTCTCCAAATAAATTGAATTGTGTTCAATAATTGAAACTTATTCTCATAGTCTACAATAAAAAATTTATTATTGATGGGAAACTATTTTTCATATTCTCAGAATATATTGAATTGTGGTTAATATTTGAAACATATTCTCATAGTCTACAATAAAAAAATTTTTATTGATGGGAAACTCAAAAAATTAAAAATATAGTGATTTTTTAGAATTATATCAGAGGTGGAACCACATTCCTAATACTAATTGATGTTACACCTTAACTGATCAAGAATTCTATTATGGTGGGGGGACTGAATTTTTTTTTGATAACTGTCAAAATTAAAATAAAAAATCACATATCCAACATCTTCACCTAGTATGTTAATGGATCTCTCACCATTTTTCTATCTTTAGTTCATATGACTATAGAAAATAATTATAATCCCAAACAAATTCAATCACTTATTAAATGATGGGGATCACTTATAATTTGAAGGGATGCATCACTTCTGTATTTGTGGTTATTAGCTCATCCCCATAGATCCTATTTTATTATCATGATGGAACATCATAAAGGGCATATCCATGGACCCATACACCTAGAACGAACCATGTATAATTTGATGACCATCATTCATATATTATAATAAAAGTCTTTTTTATCACCTTGATGTATGATCAATCATAGGAAACTCTCATTTACATATTGTATTTGATGTCTCCTATATATTTCTATAGTTTGAATCAAGATAAATAGATTCTATAGAATTATTCATCCATTAAGATGTAATAATTTAATTTTTTGAGTTCCTCAATCTTACCTTATAGTATAGTATTTTTTGGGCGACCTACTCACTATTTATTTTCATTTTACTGAATTATTTGAAATAAAAATGTGATGGTCCTCTTATCTAATTCATATAATTCTACATCACATTGGTATTATAATAAAATACATAATGTTGGGACTACTATTTTTTAACCATGAATGGTTTATTTAAATGAATATTGAGTAGGGTCTCTTCGAAACATTTCATCTTCTTTTATTATTCATATAAATTATAAATCCATGTTATTATTATAACATGTTAATACTTCATAAGTTTTATTCATCAATCCCATTTAATGCAATATAATATATAATATATGTATTTTTAAAATGAATCATTATATTATCATCTAATTATATCAGTAATATTTCATATTTATCCCTATACATTAATAATTATTATCACAGGTAATTTATATAAAAATAATCATCATTCAAATAAATTTAGTCAACCCCTACATATTCTATAAAACATACTATTAAATTTTCAATCCTTATTAGATTCTATCAAGGAATGAAAAAAACATGCAAAATCATTATCGATATATACTTTGAAAATGATTTTTTCCTATTTTGTGGTTAAATATGAAATTGTAGATCCATCCACAACTACTTATTCATCCTCAATTAGATTAATTACCTAATTATTCTATTTGGGGTGTAGAATTCTTCCTTAGGGTTTAGAAACTATCAAATTTATTTCTCCCGAAATTTATTCTTAAATCAATTGTATTTGATAAAGTTATTGTGATTTTTCAAAAATATTAATTAAAATCGAATCATTAAACATAATATGTCAATAACTATTTTAATATTTTATATTGTTCCCTTTATATTTTCAAATAATCGACATTATCATAATCTTTAAAAAATTTCACAGTGATGAGGTCCACATTTCA
Organism: Viscum album; assembly: GCA_963277665.1. Classification (NCBI taxonomy): domain Eukaryota; kingdom Viridiplantae; phylum Streptophyta; class Magnoliopsida; order Santalales; family Viscaceae; genus Viscum; species Viscum album. The sequence goes on from OY728120.1 coordinate 1,149,938,782, forward strand.
AACAATTTTAAAATGGTCATCCATTTTCACTTCATTTGGAATAATGCACCCCAACATTTAAATACCACCTCAATAATAGATCCACTGGATTACCACATCACGAGACTGAATTATTGGATTCCATTTCAACTTCTCGAGTTCTAACATATTTAGAAGTCTAAATACTTAAACCACAAAGCTAAAATTACAAACACATCATCCTAATGATCATTATGAATGAAATAATAAGTAAGATATATATATATATATAATGAAATAGAAAAAACATACATCTCAATGTATATTTATTAGTTTTTCAAATGTCCATGTCCTCTTCATAAAAAAATCAAACACATCACATTATGTTCTTTCCTTTTTTAATTCATATGGAATTTTGTATAAAACCCTTATGCATAAGATAAAATGTGAAAAACCATATTCTTAGTGTATCTATCACCAATTATTTATATATTCATAGAGAAAATTTCATGAAGTGTAATTCTTTTAAAATTTTTAAATTCATCACATATAGTTTTTTTAAACCACTTATTCTTTTACAAATTATCCTTGTGAAAGAATTATTTTTCTTTTTCAAATAGGAATTTAACTTTTTCAGTTATTTATTACAATTAATAAAACATTTAAAATAATACTTTAAATACCATATAATAATATTTTTGTAATTATAATGAAGTGACTAATACAAAAAACACCTATTTTAGCTTTTTTTCATTGTACATGTAAATTTCATTAAATTACCAGTCTTTATTTTTATTACTCAAAAATAATAAATCAATATAAAAAACCTCAACCATATTTTATTCTCATCCAGTTCGTCGCATCATTATGGGGATATAAGATTAGAAAAAACTATACTCCATGACATATAAATCATATTGAAATCTTGCCCCAAACATATCGAATAAAACTATATACCACATTAATTCGACACATAATCCTATCCCACATAAGTAAATATAATATACTGAAAATGTATCATGTGATTGAACATTACAAAATATTAACTTCCATTTTAAAGAATCTATAAAAATAAAATGATATCAACTCACTTTAAACTCATTTACCATTATAAACAGGTAAAGAAACTCACTACCAATCTCTAATTCTTTTATTCTCTTATAATAAAATATTCACAAATCAACATATAATAACACAATTCTTAGTAACATTATTCCAAATTTCTATATTTATATGAAATTTGTCTTCCTTATAAGTTAATTTTCTCAATATATGTTGAAATAATTCTTCTTCCATTCATTCTCATTGACATCAAATACAAAAAACACCATGTGTGTTCAACACTCTGTCGATGAATATGAAACATGTCATTAATTATTGATCACATCACATGACCGTCGTCCTATGGATTTTCACATCATAAGTCTTATCTATTTTTTATTGTACACTTTGTCAATAAATCATAACATTTTTCCAATATTTCATACTCATCAAACAAGAATACTAATCCTATCAATGTTAATCGATAATTGATGACATAATTAACAAAATATCCAACTATAACATGATTTTTTAGGTCTATAGGATTTTATAAGAATGGTATCAAAGTATTAATGTTCTCATTATAGGTATCTATCAAACCACTTTAATATATTAAAATAAAGTTTGAACCTTGAAACCCTAGTATACCAATAATAGAGTCATTGACATTCCATGTGGTATTACATGGGGTGTGGAGTCATCAAGGGCATGAAACTCCTTTTAGGACTCATGATAAAATTTCAAATCACTACATGAAAAGAAAATCATGATAAAATATACATTTTTTACAATATATAATACTATGTGAAGTTTAATGATTAGGGATAACTCAATACTATAATTTTATAGGCCAATTATGTTAATAAATGAAGCCAACATGAAATAGATGAGACTAACTCTTGTTTTGAAATAATAAATTTTATATCCTTGAAATACAATTAAATTTTTTATAAAAACCATATATAAGAAACACAAAATCATATTACAAATTATATACCACAAAATCATTATTTTTTAAAAAATATATATTTTCCTAATAATCTTATTACATCTATATATAATTATTTCGAAATATCTATGTGTTCATTAGATATAAACCTTCAACAAAGATCATTTACTATATTTCACCTATAATTATTTATAATAATGGGATTTAGACCCTTATAAATCATGTTTATATTATTCAACTCTAGGATAAAAGTATTGAAAATAATTTATTTCATAAAATCAAATATTAATGTTTTAATAACTTCTATTGTCTATATAGAACTATTTATATGATTATCATTTTCATCATCCTGGGTAATTATTACATCATTACTTTTCCATTATGATAATTTTCATTACAATTTCATTATTTACCATCCCAATATAAATTATTTTAGTATATAAAGTGTTTTCCACTTCATGGTGGTGACAACATATTTCCCTCTATACTTATCTTTTCCAACATAAAATAAACATAATGTTTTGAAATAATTTTTTATTGTTTTTCATTTTTAACTACATTATTCATTTAATTTATCATAATTTAAATTTTATATACCCAATAGTATACCAAGAATCATATTCTAAAATATATTATAATTCGATTATAATGGTAAGATACATAATCAACCTTTGATTTGGAAAGAAAACATTTGTACATTAATGGTATTATTTAACAAATAATCATTCATATTTTATATTATGTATTTAGAGAATTTTAAAAATATAATACAATCCCATAAATAATTTTAGTAATGGTTGTTGATATCATTTCCTCAATCCATTTTCATGCATATATAAATAATCTTTCATCTTTTTCTAAAAACTCTCATCCTTAACAATTTTTGGCTTGTTTTAGAATCTGATGATTCCATTAACATATGTATTAAATAAATTATCACATATTGTTTATAGAAAATCATTGTTAACAAAAAATCACTAATCATATAGAAGAAGTGGTATGGAAAAAATCACCCATTATTATGTTCCATTTGTTTTTTATATTTAAAATAATATTCTAGTCAATGAATAAAAAACCCTTTAACTATTATTTTGAAGGAAAATATAGTCTATATCAATACATTATTTGTATTAAAACCCTATATATTTACATAATATGTATAAAACAATGTCATTATTAAATTAACTGTCAATATTGAATGAGTTATTTTAATAAAAACTGAAACGACAAGGTCATTCCTTGGAGTTCCACAAAATCATCTTCATATTGTAGAAAATACCACCATAAGGAAACAATGTCCCTCCATCCTAAATTTTCATTTATTGTTCAAAAATTATAGATGGATACTTGAAAATAATTTTTGGTCATTTGGAATGTCATTTATTCTTCAATATTCATTTTTCAATGATTCTTTATAGTACTAGTGATGTTGCGGGAGGAGTTTTTGAGTGACTTCCATACATCCCATTTGGTGATATATCCTGGTGAAGATAAGATGTACTAGGACATCAATCATTTGTATTGGTGTCATGGGATAAATATTGTGGTGGAAGATTTAGTTTCACACTTCATCACTTGTCAGCATGTGAAGGCCGAGTATCTAGTCCCCACAGTCTAGGAATATCCAATTGAGGTACCACATCAGAAATGGAATGGTATCTTGATGTACATCATGACAGGGTTACCATGCATTCCCATGGTCCAAGATTCTATCATGGTGATCATGGACCGACTCACCAAGTCAACTCACTTCAAACCCACCTTGGGACGCCACTATATTCAAGAGATTATGTGGCATCATGGGGTGCCTTCAATGATCGTCTCAGAATGTGATGTGTGCTTTGCATACCTATTTTTGAAGGTATTATAGGAGGTTCTTTAAATGTGTTTTCAAATAATTTTCATGGTTGTTTTCTGTCTATGATTGTATTTAGTTAGAAATGTGTGTATATTGTTTAAAATACAATTAATTTTACATTCAAACTACTTATAGCCCAATAAATGAAACACCTTTAAATTTTTATTCAAATGAATGTGCATTCATAATGAACTCTACAACCAGTTTAATCTATGGAAATGAATTTTTCATATAGTATAAACACCATTCCATTTGTATTCCAATCATAATAATTCTATTCTATACATGTTCACAGAAACAAGAAAACAAGGGTGTACTGATATCAACATATAATACTATCATGCATGATTTTCTTAAAAAATGCAATGATGACCATTTTATTGGTATTACAACTTATGAGAGCTAAAATATTAGGCAGTTATTACTCTTATATTATTTAATATTTGAATTCGTATAACAAAAAACATATAAAAACATTCCCAATCCAATTATATAGGTTCTGTTATTTTTAGTAGATGTATTAAACGTATGGAAATTGATGATCAATCCCAACATTCCAATATAAATACACCGTAAAAAACAAGTTCAAATACATATTTACATTATTATTAATAGAATAAGAATTGAATTGGTGAAGTATAATTCCTTACATTAGCATGACATCTACTGTAACCTATATATTAATAGTGTTTACACTTATATCCCATAATAACAACAATGTTTACACTGGAAAAGTTAACATATTTACACATTTGGATTCATTAGTAGAAACATTACACAAGTATTTCTTACAGGAGTAGTATTCACACTATCAATGTTTATACTAACATCATTACAGTAGCAGTACTTACACTATTAGTTCTTATACTAGAAATGCTTACACTGGAACATTATATAGCAACATTACCTGTAAAAACACATTTTTATAATGAATATGTCTGGGAAATATATGGGTGACAAATCTAGGAAAAATGGGAAGGATCATGTTGATGCTATGTCTGCAATGACACAAGAATCCCACTCACTAGTGCTAGGGAATACATAAGGGGGTGTTCCGGAGAGGGTCTGGGGGTCTGGGGATAGTGCTGGTGCTGGGGAAGAGGGAAGGGGTGTGTGATGTGGGAAGGAGTGGGGTGTGTTGGGTGGGTGGGGGGTTCAATTATTCAGTGGGGTTGGTGCTGGGGAAGAGGGAAGGGGGATGTCCAAGAGGGGGTTGTTAGTGGGGTGCACGGGTGTTCTGTACGTAGGGGAGAGAGGGGTTGTGCAAAGGGTGGGGGGATGTGTTGGGGGTGGGTCTGTCCAGGTAGAAGGGGTTTGCTGGGTGGGGGTGGTTACAATAATTGGGGGGGGGGCTGGTGCTTGGGAAGAGGGTAGGGGGAAGGGGTGACCAAGGGGGGAGGGGGTGTGCTTGGGGGGGGGGTCTTTTGAAGGAGGAAGGACCCATGATGTGTTGAAACTTGATCCAAACTGATTATATTCCATTAATAGGAAGAGTGATTCTTAATTAATAGGTCTCAACTATTTGAAAATATCATTTTAAAGCTTGGAACTATTTCTCCCTTGCATGCAGGAACATGATTGGACCCATCAGGCATTGTGGTTCTTATATGTTGGGAGGTGACTTTTTTAATCATAGCAAACATGTATGTTTAAGTTGAGTTTTTATTTTATTTTGTTTATCGCATCAGCCACTTAGGCCTTTTACTAATTTCTATAGATGGAGGGTATTTATATTCTACGAAGGGGCCAGAAGGGCACCGGTGGTTCCTATATGGTTTTCTTTGCAAGGGAGGGAGATCAAGGTAGTTGATGGATTAATAGTGTGTTTCATTTTTGTCGTCTTTTACCATGTTTCTTCTATTTATTTTATTTTCCTTCTTAATGGATGTTTGACATATGGATGGGTCATTCTGAAATTATATTTGTTTTCTAATTCCCTTTTAATTAATTGTTTTGGGGGGAAATTGTTCCCCAGTGGTGATTCCTTGATGCCCATACACTTGTTCCCACCCATGGGCATAACCCGTCCACCATAGTTCATCATTTTATTCCTAAATCAGAGTCTATTTCTATCCCATGGGAAGGACTAGGAAACATGGATAATTAGGGAGGTATTGAAAATGTCTAAAAATGAATTTTGAAATACCATGAATAAGGATCGAGTACATTAGAATTTTTAATGAGCAGATATGGGAGAATATGAAATATATATTGATTCGGAAAATTCTATGGGTATAAAAGGTAGTGAAATGATAATGTGTTGGGATTAAAAATGGAAATTCACATTCATAACCAATTTGATAATGTAATATCAGATCGTGAACTATTGTATGTTGTTGGAGTTAATTATTAGACTTCATCCTAGTGAAACTATAGAAATACCATGGTGAAAAAAACACTCTATCATACAATAGATAGTTTGTTTGAAATTACTTGTAAAACCATCATTGACCTCATGGTAGGGATCAGAAATTGTTAGCCGATTTCAACCAGGGGCAAGAATGTTATTCCATTATCACATACCCTGAGTAGAGTGTCACACAACCCTAAATACAATAATATCCCCAATAGAAATACCTGAGTTTGTCTGAAGCTACCTTCATTCTCGGATACAATGTTAGGTATAGGGTGAATCTTCCCACTAGTTATTCTATGATTATTTTGATTATTGTTAGTGCCTTCCCATATAGTTTTGTTTTTCCAGGGAATTCCACTCTTCTAGAAAAGGACAGGTAAATGGATCATGATAATTGGGATCTCTATATTGACTTGTCAATCTATGTAGGAAAAAACTAAATGCCCCTTGTAAGACTTTCATCATTCAAACATATCGCACCCAGAATTAGGGTGATTAATCCTTTGTTCGAGACACCAAACACATATCAATATATCCAAATCATGAATGCCATTTCATTATGAAATTCTTCCATGAACTAATTCACCATCGGTCTTCTTCGAAGACTTCTTCTTTATGTTAACACATAAAATGCACTCTTCATATATAAATTTTCAACACATCTTCATGAAATAGATCTCCATTCCATTATTCTTGACAAAGCACATGCCTCTTTAATCAAACATACCTCATTCATACATCATATATTTTCAACAAATCCAACCAATCAAGCAATGTTTGCAATAATCCAACACAATGGATGATCCTGTTTTTAAATATGTTTCCTCTGGAAGAGGTTAGTGTCCAAATTCCTCACATTCTATAGAAGGTGAGAAATACTATCTCATTGGCCGATATAGTATATGAGTCTCATACAGGGGGTGCAGTGGTGGTGGAGGTGGTACAGGGGGTGCAAGGGGGATACAGTGGGGTTGGAGGTGGGCGTGGGGGAAGGGGGTGTCCAGGGGGGTCCAATGGAGGTGGGGGTTGGGGGGGGGGGGGTCCAGGGGGTGTCCAAGATGGTTAAATGGGGGGTAGGGGTGCAGGGGATAATGGGGATGGGTGCAGGGGGTGGGTTCTAGGTGTAGGTTGTATTTGGAGGTGGAGGTGGGGTAAGGTGGGGGGTGTAGGCACTGTCCAAGGGGGCCAGGGGGTGCAGGGGGTAGTGGGGAAGGGTTTGGGGGGGTGCGTGCAGGGGGAGGGGGTTCTGGGTGCAGGGGGTGTCCTGGAGGGGGGGGGGAGTGGAGGTACAAGTGGGGGGGGGGGGGGGGGGGTCTAGGGTGTGTCTATGGGGGGGGGGGGGTTCCATGGGGGGTCTAAAGGGAGGGTGCAAGGGGTAGTGGGGCTGTGTTCAGGGGGGTTCTGGGTGCAGGTGGTACTGCGGCTGTAGAGGGAGTGTCTAGGAGGGGGGGAGGAAAATAGGGGAGTAGGAGTGGTGGGGGTTCATTGGGGGTCCAGTGGGGGGGGGGGGCTAGGTGTTGGGGGTAGTGGGGCTGGGTGCGGTGGGGTGGGGCGGGGGGGGGGGGGGTTCAGGGTGTAGGTGGTTCTAGGGTGCTGGCGGGGGAGCTGATATTTATTGGAAAACCCACTATACACATAGTTTGAGAACCTTGGGTAAATATTCTACTACAGAACCCTCTATACCCATTGTTCTTAAACCATGGGTAAATATGCTGATGTAGAACAATTTTTTCTTATTTTTCTATAAAATTTTGGCAAAGATGTATTCCCATGGTTTACCAAAACTATGGGAAGTTGAAAATACTGTTTGATATAACCATGTTTTTTCTAAAACCGTGGGTATAGGGAAATCCCAATGCCTTGGGAGCCATGGTTCATCAAACCGTGGGTATAGCCTATACCCAAGGTTTAAAGGGAAATACCCATGGTTTGAAACCGTGGGCATATGGAACTTTTCTAGTAGTGATTATATCACGATTTTTCAAGCCAATGTTATTTTGTAGTGAATACTATTCCAATTTATCTGTCAAGGGGTTTCACCTTTATACACATTTACATAATGATTATAATGAATCATGTATTTAATCCACATCCATTTATCTTGAAATAAATTATGATGAATGATTCCATGTTGTATGATCCATGTGACACACTTATGCATTAAATGAGATGTTTTAGAAGGGTGCACCCTGATAGCGCTCCAATGCATTGGGTAAACATTAGTATCATGATCCGTCATGTGATATGAAGATATAACCATGATAATTCATGTTCAATGACAATTTACTCATTCTAATTCATGTGAAATGTGGTTCTACTCATTTTCCATGGGCAATGATCTTTAACTCATGCTAATTCAATGTGAAATGTTGTATCCATATTTCCATGTTCTGATAATAATTCTTTATCATTCATTTATGTTCATTTTTCTTTTGTGCCCCATTAATATTACTATTTCCTATCATGTGTTGTATTATTCATTTTATGCCTTGTTCACTCCCTTACAATGCTTTAATGCTCCCCCTTTTCCTATTCATTCCCCTAGGTTACACCATTCAATTATATGTACGAGGGAATATAGTGGTCATGTAAAGGAAATTTTCAAAAAATATGTCGTGTTTCATGTATTCAGTTGTTGAGTAATGTTCCAAATCCCCAAATACTCTATAACATTCTATCATCTCTATTGTATCAAGTAAATATTTTATGTAACATTTCACGTCTAAATGTGCAATAAAAATTAGGGTTGATAATGATGGTATGAGAGGATATGTTTATTTATTTTTGGGATTAAGATTAGAAAACCATATTGAAAGCCTTAGGAATAAGACTTAGTATAAAAGAATATACCCAAACATTGATGATTGTTGAGTAAGTGTTTATTAAGAAAATAAATCCCTTTTATATATACGAGTAGGTAGAGGTGGCTCTAGAACAGATGTACCTAGGAGTGAAAACTCCAACAAGGTATTTCGGGATTGACCATGGGTATCCTGGGACATGAAAATGGGTTATGCCACACTGTTGGTTATGACACTCCCAGTGATATTAATTGGTAAATTCACAAGTTTAGTATTAAACATTATTATGATAATTAAAAAAATCCCCTAAAAATATATATTATAAAGTATATCATGGATAACATAGATTGAAGAATATTGATTCACATGTTAAAGAAATAAATGTTATTTATAAGTTATTAATTTTGGACTTTTTATTAAACTTTATGTTTTGCCCCTATCATTCAATTTATTCTAGTCATTGGCCAATAATTAAAGGACATGAGCATACAACCGATGCAAAGACCATTGTGATGACTGTTCTAATTAGGGGCCCAATCTGATGGTACTAGAAATCTTGACATTTGTCCTGATACTCTCTCAGATTACATAATATTTGAATTGAAACATGGGTCAAGAGTAACATTCAAACCCCTTAATAAAGAACAACTCACTATTGAGATATTCATGAGATAAAGGCCTCCTACATTTAATGGGTCGTATGATCTCTCAATCGCCGAATAGTAGATCAACTCCATTGAGATGAACATATCCATCCATCAATGTTTTATTAAAGAGAAGGTTATTATGGATACTTATCATATGAAGGGTGAACCCGATCAAAGGTGGAAATTGATCAAAAATACGAAGCTAGAGTGGTATATCGATGCATTAGAATGGAAGTATTTTAAGAAAAAATTGCTGTTAAATATTTTCCTCCCACATTCATGCTTAAGATTGAAAGGGGATTCCTTTCCCTAATGAAAAAATGAAGAACAATCCACCATATCATATAAGGAAATCATCACAAGTCATGCACGATATGCCTCACGATTTGTTGTTTCCCCTAAATTCATGGTTGCATACTTCTTTAGTGGGATGAATCCTAGCCTGCAGAAAGCCTCGATGATTCATGGCATTGATAGTTATGAGGTTATTGTCTGATGTTCCCTCAACATAAAAATGGAGACATATAATCTTAGCAGTATCATGTGGATAAGAAGCATAAGGTTGACATCAATTATGGAAGTCCTATGGATGAGTACAACGGTACAATGAAAATATAGCACCCTACTTTACAAAGGTGTCGAATGAAGAAACCTAGATACTTCTTGAAGGGGACAAGGAAATTCTTTAGGTGTGGAAGAGAAGTGTTCCTAGCCTTTAACTGACAACAAAAAAATAGCAATGGAAACATATTAGAGGAATGCTCATTTTGACCCTCAATGTTTTTTTTCATTGCTTCAACATCGAAGAATCATGGAACCTTGAAAATCAATGCCATAAGCCATGGTTTTTTAGAGGCAAAGAACATCCTCTAAGGTAGAAAGGGAGAATTTTTCCGATCAATACCACCGATGTTAATCCCAACAATGATGTGGTGATAGGTTTGCTAGAAATTCATTCATGAATAGCGAACACACTTTTTGATTCGGGTTCTAAAAATTCTTTTGTATCTTGAATTTTTGGTAGTACAATCACAACAACACCAAAAACTATGGATTTAATGATGTCAGGGAGTTTGGAAAATGGGAAATCATTGAATCCCATGAATATAACTCCAAAATTGTCATAATTTGTAGATTGAACATCTCGAAAAACCATATCATACTCCCTATTCTTGAATTTGATGATATTTTCTGCATGGATTGGCTTTCCTTATATAGAGCCGACATAAATTTTTGTGAGAGGGAAATCACTCTCTATATGGAGAGTCGACCCCCGATTCTATATATGTGTGAGGAGGAAGATTAATATTCTATAACACCATCATCTCATGTGTGGATATTACTTCCCTATTAGAACTTGTTTTTGGCTCAAAATATTGAGTCAATGGAAACAAACATCCTTGAAGACATGACTATTGTGAAGGAATTTTCTTAGGTGGTTCTCAATTAATTTCTTGGTTATCCTCCTAGTAGGGATGTTGAGTTATCAATCGACCTTATACATTGGGAATTGGAAATATAAAATACTCTTTATAGAAATGTTATTATAGAGCTTAAGGAGATTAAATAAAACAACAGAAGAATCTAGATAAAGGGTTTATACGCCCAAGTGATTCACCATGGGGTGCTCAAGTCCTCTTCATCAAGAAGAATGAAGGGTCAACGCACCTATGAATTGATTAATGTGAGCACCAAAAAATCATGATAAAGTACAAGTATCCACTTTATAGAATTGATGACTTGTTCAATCAGTGACATAGAGCACAATACTTCTCCATGTTTGATATGCGGTCAGGATATTACCAAATAAGGGTGAAGAAGGAAGATATCCCACATAATTCTTTTCATATAAGATACTGGCACTATGAATTCACTGTAATGCCTTTGAAACACAATAATTCTCTAGAAATCTTCATGGTTATGATGGATAATGTCTTTAGAGATTACATCGAAAAATATTTGGTATTTTTTAGATGATATTATAATATAATCCAAAAACCATGGTGGATCATGAGGAGAATATAAGGGAAGTACTAAATTCATTGTGAAAGTATAAGCTCTATGTGATGTATAAAAATTTAGAGTTCATGTTAAAGGATATCTCTTTCATGGGTCATATCTTCACACGCAATGGGATATCTGTGGATCCCTCTAATACAACTACAATTGAGGGTATTCCAAGGAAGAAATCAGCAATGAATATCTATAGAATCTTGGGGTTAGATGGATTTTATCACCGAATTGTGAGAAATTTCTCATGATTGTCTAACCCTCTTAACAAGCAAATTCGGAAGGGAGAAATTTTTTCTTGGAGTGATGAATTCAAAGAGAGCTTCCTTGTGCGGAAAAGGAGGCTTATCACTGCACCTGTGCTCACATTACCCATGAGTGGACAACATTTTGTGGTATTTAGTGATGATTTGATGAAGGGCCACGGTTGGGTGTTGATGCAGAATGAAAAAGTGATAGCATACACCTGAAGGTATATACAAATCCATGAGAAAAACAATCCAACAGTTGATCTAATGACGGTAGTTGTGATCATTGTGTTGAAAATTTGTAGAAATTATCTCTATAGGGAGAAGTTTTTGATAATTACTGATCACAAGAGCCTCAAATAAATATTCACACAATGAGAGCTGAATATGTTCCAACAAAGAAGGATAGAACTCATAAAGGGTTATGACTGCTCAATCCACTACCGTCTAGATTCGGTAAACTGGGTCGCAGACACTCTATGTAGAATGGATCTTTCATCCTTGATTTTTAGAGTATGAAAATTTGAATCATTAATGGAGGATCATCATAAATACTTTCTCAAATTATTGCTCAACCGTACCTCATGGAGAAAATAAATGATGCTCAATGATGTGATGTGGAAATTATGAAATGGGTAGAAGGTATCAGAAATGTTAAATACTCGGAGTTTGAGGATGACAAGGATGAAATTTTTAGTTTTGGGTCAAAAATATGTGTACCATCCGATACATATATAAATAAAGATATTATAAATGACACACATATCTCAACCTTATCTAATAACATAGGGAGCAGAAAAATGTATCAAGATTTCTGAGAAAACATTTGGTGGGACAATATGAAAAGGGAGATTACTGAATATACATCAATGTTCCTGGTATGTCAGCATGTGATGGAGGATAGGAAAAAGTATAAGGGGTGATGGAACCACTACCTATACCAACATGGAAGTTGGAAAACATTACCATGGTATTTGTCACTATACTTCCATGGACATCCAGAGGAAAAAATGATAAATGGGTCATTGTGGATTGTCTTATGAAGACCGCTCACTTTATCGTGATTCGAGAGGACTACTCATTGGATAAACATGCAAAAAGTTACATCAGATGAGTGTTAAGGATACATGGAGTTCCAATATCTATTGTATCTGATGATGATCCTTCATTCCCCTCAATGTTCTGGAAAAGTCTCCAATATGCTCTAAGCACTGAACTGAACATAAGTACTACCTATCATCTTCAATCTGATGGCCAATCTGAGTGAACTATTTAAGCACTGGAAGATATGTTATGATCAAGTTCTAGGGACTTCCATGGAGGATGGGACCAACATATTCTACTGGTTGAATTAACTAACATTAATAGTTTCCACTAGGGCATCTGAATGACACATTATGAAGACCATTTTTAGAAATGGTGCACAACACTGGCGTGCTGGGATGAATTCGGTGAGCATAGGCTACTAGGACTTGAAATGGTCAAATAAATGATAGAGAATGTGAAAACCATTTTTCCACATATCATGGTAGCCCAAAGTCAAATAATGATTTATTCAGATAACCATCGACAAGACCTTGAGTTCAATGTTGGAGACATGGTATTTCTATGAATATCATTGTGGATGATTTTCATGAGGTTAGGAATGAAATGGATGTTATGTCCTAGGTTCATCAGCCCCTTTGAGATTCTTGATTATGTTGGTACTGTGGAATATCTACTAGAAATTCATCCCACCATGGACAATTTAAATGATGTCTTTCATGTATCCCTCTTAAAAAATTACATACTAGAACTTTCACATGTACACTCTTCTAAGGTAGTAAAGCTAGAGGATTCTCTTTTTTACAAAGAGAAACCTGTGATGATTTTAGATCATAGAGAAAAGGTTCTGCGATATATGACATTTTCCCTCATCAAGGTGTTGTGGAGAAACCAAATGTTGGAAGAAAAGAACCCGAGAATAGGAGGAAGTGATGAAGGAGAGTTACCAACATCTGTTTTTTTATTTGAAAAAGAAATTTCGATGGAGAAATTTCTTCAGGAGGGACTATTGTAACAACACATACATTTAATAATGGAAATTTCTCTTGATCTAATTAAATGTATTATTATGTTAAAAAGTTATATATAATATGAACTTATTTGTTTTTATGAATTTTTATTTTTAAAATACCGTTATGAATTTTGACTATTAATGTTATAGTCATTGAAAAGTTATCACATTATTAGTATAAATATATGTCTTTAACAAATACAATTTACTCAGAAAAAGGTAGTGATGGACTCATCCTGTAGACATTCCTCGTATGAAGCCCATTTTTCGGAGCTCTTAACGGAGGTGGTGTCATTGTGCTTAGCTCATAACCAATACTTTGCTGAGCTTCAACATGTTAATCTTGAGCAGAACCACCAACAGGAGATGTGGAAGTTGATTGAGATTGACACTCAAGAAATGTTGTAACGCCCCGACCCTAGTTACCCAGAGTCGGTGCATTATTACATAACATTGGCATGATCACAAGAAAGATCAAATCTCGAAAGACCGATTGGTTTAGTAGCCTTGGAAACACTAGATATATTCATAAGTTTTACATTACATCATAAAATGAAAAACTACTACAACAACATAATGTCTGCATAATTCACACTCATATCCCCACATAATATCCCTGCAGGTCATTCATAATTTACTTCTTCACTTCCTGGGAAAAATAAAACATAGAAAAGGGGTGAGCTCAAATTCCCAGTAAGGATAACAATATAGCGGAAACTTTCATAAATAAGAATAAACATTTAAGGCAATGTATAACTAAAACAAAAGCCTTTTAAATATGAACTTTCAACATGGTATGGCATAAATAAAATGAAATAATTCCATTTACTTATTCACATGGATATTCTACTAATCGAATAATCACATGCAAAAATCAATAACCACATTCATAATGTTGGAATGCATAATGCGAGACTATCATAACCACATAGTCAAGGCCTCGTGCCAAGACTACAAATAAGATTTTTTCAAGGCCTTGTGCCAAGACACTAGTTTGTCTCATGAGACCTACCGATGCATCGAGGAGCTATAGCGGGCTCCACCCGTCACATATTAAGTCCAATGCATTCCCATATGAAAAGGTTTAAACATAACATAAACATTCGTATTAAAACTAGCATACAAAATGTCAATACTTTCACCATAAACTATGAATGGTATAAAAATAGCACATACACAGTCAAACATATCACAAAACCTTCAATACAATATAGAAGTTTTGTATCATAATAAATCAACTTCAAATAATCTTAAAATCCATCAAAGGATGTTGACATAGATGAAATCAAAATTCTTTTTAAAGAAATATCTCCTTTTATTTTGAAATAATTTAAGATCCATATAAAATAAAACATTTTCTTTGAAAATATTCTTATAAGCTTGTAAGGGAAGATTTGAAGATTTTATAACGGCGGAAAATAGCCGCACCCGCCGTATAAGTAAAAAAACATTCTTACCATAATTTTGTCGAAAAGGTTAAAAAGGACCTTGTTTTGAAAACGACCGAAAGATTCCTTTATAAACCACTTATAAAAGTCAAAAAGGGTATAAAGGACTTTAACTCATATTCTAGTAAATAGTAAAAATGTTTTGAAATACATTTTTAAGAAACATGGATGTGGATGATAAAGAGATCCCCGTAGATTATTACGTATAAACAACCTTGGATAATGAAGAGGTTGTGAAATAACCCTTACCTTGTACTTTTCCTTTGTTGGGGTAGGTTAACCTCCTGTATAATGGTGAAATAATTGTTATTAAATTATACAAGAATCATATACATTAATATGATATCATATATGATTTTTTAACATTGCTTTATTAATAATATCTTAGTATTATCGTCGTTTCAGGTGATAATCGATTCGTTCTTCTTAAATGTTTGGTTACGTAAGACATGTTTGTAATGGATAGATTAAATATTATTCATAATAAGAATGATATTAACATTATTTTTAACCCTAAAATGAGAATAAGACTTGAATGGATACGATGGAGGATGGATCTCACCGCGTTCGTGGAGACGGTAGTCCGTACGTACGCACGAACGCTACTTCCATTTAATTTTTATTTTAAAAGAATTGAATCCAAATGATACATAGGTATATTACTATTCCATTATAATATAATATTTTATATATGTTACTTAAGTTCGTTAACACCATCCTTTATACGTTCTATGTGTGGTATGAACGAGTCATATCATTTTAAGGGGGCGGTAGTCCGCACTTCCTCAAATGAAATTATCGTATGTATATACAACATGAAACGAATAATGGTATGAAATAAAATGGAATTACAGAAGCTTATATATAAAATATATATCATTAATATCATATTTAATTATAGTGCCATCATAATGGCCACCATGAGAGGCGGTAAGATGTATTTGAACAATCATCGTTTCGTGAGGCGTTAGTTTGCCATCCACAGAAACATTATGTTCATCATCCATTAGATGGAGTTGTGTGTATGTGTAGTTTTAATCCTTCTATATAACAACATCCTAGTATATTGAGGATACTGGTGTTGTTACAAAAGAAAGGAAATAAAAAGAGTTTGGGGGTTGGAGAAGCAAAATAAATGAAAATAATTTAAGAGAAATCGTTACCTTTAATTTAGGTAACTCGCTTTGGTTGGAACCAAAGGACTTCTTGAAATGATTTCTGTCTAAGGGGAAGCTTCAAGGAGGAGGATAGGGATGTGGGGAGCTTAGTTGGGCAGAGTTTGGACGAGCCAAGTGGCTTGAGAGGTGTGAGGAATGAGTAGAAGTGGTCTCCTTTTATAAGGGAGAAGAGGGGCTCTTTAGGAAAGAGTGAAAGTATTACTTTATAATATAATTATATTCGGTTTATAATGGTCCAAAAATCATTGAGGTCGAAGATAAGATGACTAATATTCTAAATAACATCAACCAATAAGAATTGGACAGGTTTTAGATAATATTTTAATCATTATAATCTTATTTATTTAAATGATTTATTAATGAGGTAAACATTGCATCATTATTGTGTCATTAATAATTTAAATTATTTGATGTCTAAAAATTATAAATAAAATATCATTATGTAGGAAATCTTTTTATATTTCTAATGAATATTTATAATCGAAAATCCAACATGTATAACCCTATGTAAAAATTGTTCTTCTAAAAGATGTAAGATTATGCCATTTTTATTTTTATTTTAACTTTATTAATATAAAGTGTCCCTACCACATACAAGTGGCTCCAAGGGGTCCCAAAATTAACCCATGGATGCTCATGGTCGGGTATGTGTCCACCAATAAGGTTAGGACACGTTTTAGGTTAATTTTGTATTATTATAATATTATTTTTTAACCCTTTTTTACCGGATTTACCCTTTAACCATGGTAAATAAAATATTTACCACAGTAACTATTCAAAATGTCTAAAAATAAAAGTTACCTATTTACACAATTTGAACATCCTGATTCCAAATATGGAATCCATTTTCCTAAATTCAAAACACAGAAGTGGCAGAAATTAATTTAAAATTAATTCCCGCTGTCAAAACAAAAAGCGTGTTTTTAAGAGGTAATAACTATCAAAAGATTGACACTTGTTTATGTTCGGTTTAATTGTAAAATTATGTCCAATGACCAACATTATATTAAATGGTAAAAATATATTCTAAATATACTTTAAAACCACTCAAATTCACAATTTATCACTATTAATTATTTTGATTAAAAAAGTTGTTTTTAATTAAAATTTAGTAATTTTCACTATTCATCAAAATATAAAAGTTATCCGAAAAGTACCAAAATTTCACCCTAGGCTAATTTCAATATTCCGAATCCAAAAATGAAGTCCATTTTGAAATATAAAATATATATGACTTCAAAAAGTAGGTATTACTATTCACAATGGCTAGTTTAATTAGTTGTGGTGTGTGTTAGAACTCGAGGTTGCGTACAACACACGCTATCGATTATTCGAAGGGAAACGTACCGTGGAAGTTTGGGGTGTTACATTCTCCCCTCCTTCAAATAATTGCGTCCTCGCAATTTCTAGGGTATTACTGCATAAAAAGACTCGGGTGGTTCGTCATCATAAGTTCCTCGGGTTCCCACGTTGCCTTTTCCATCTTATGATTTCTCCACAAAACTTTTACCAGACGCGTCGTCCGGTTTCTCAGTACTTGTTCTCTTGTATCAAGAATCCTGACGGGCTCTTCGCAATAAGACAGATCGGGTTCCAGTTCTAATTCCTCATAGGTGAGTACATGCTTTGGGTCAGGCATGTATTTTCTCAACAGAGATACGTGGAACACATCGTGAACTTTGGAGAGACTTGGCGGCATTGCCAATCGGTAAGCTACAGCCCCAATTCGTTCTAGAATTTCGAAAGGTCCGATGTACCTGGGACTCAATTTACCTTTCTTACCAAAACGTATGACTCCCTTCCACGGAGATACCTTCAGAAAAACATGATCACCGACTTGAAATTCCAAATCCTTCCTTCGATTATCGGCATAGCGCTTCTGCCTACTTTGAGCTGCTTTGATGTGATTTTGGATTACTTTCACCTTTTCCACTGTTTCCTCCACCAGTTCTGGGCCTACAAGTTTTCTTTCACCAACGTCATCCCAACAGGTTGGTGTACGACATCTCTTTCCGTATAACGCTTCATATGGTGCCATCTGAATACTCTAATGGAAGCTATTGTTATAGGAAAATTCTACCAGTGGTAAATATTGATCCCACATACCCTGAAAGTCAAGTGAGCAAGATCTCAACATGTCTTCTAAGGTTTGAATAGTCCGTTCTGATTGTCCGTCCGTCTGAGGGTGGTAAGCAGTGCTCAAATGAAGTTCAGTATCCAGGGATTTCTGAAGACTTTTCCAGAATCTTGAAGTAAAACGGGGATCACGATCAGAAACAATCGATAGGGGTACTCCATGAAGTCTCACAACTTCATTAATATATAGTCTTGCTAGACGTTCCAGGGGTAGATCTTCTCTTATAGCAAGAAAATGTGCTGACTTGGTAAGACGATCAACAATAACCCATATTGCATCATTCCTTCTAGGAGTCTTTGGTAGCCCCATGACAAAGTCCATCGTAATATTGTCCCATTTCCACTCCGGTATGGGAAGAGGTTGCATGACTCCTCCAGGCTGTTGCCTTCCAGCTTTCACTTGTTTACAAACCATACATCTTGACACAAAATCAGCAATGTCCCTCTTCATGTTGTCCCACCAAAAATGTTCCTTCAAATCTCTATACATTTTGGTGCTCCCAGGGTGTATAGAGAAATTGGAACTATGAGCGTCATCCAGCAATTCCCTTTTTAGATCAGGTATATTGGGAACACAAAGTCTCTTCCCGAATTTCAAAATTCCATCTTCATACACAAAGTCTCTCAATCTCCCATCATTCACAGCTTTAATCTTCTTTTGGAATTCTTCATCATCGGTCTGAGAAATCTTAATCCTTTCTAGTAAAGATGGTTTGGCAACCATTTGAAAAAGCATTGATGTTTCACCTTCCCTGGTTATTCCCATGTCCATCTTCACTAGATCCATAAAAATTGGATCCCTTTCAATTCTCATATTGTTCAAAACACCATGGTCTTTTCTACTCAAAGCATCTGCCACCTTGTTTGCCTTCCCTGGGTGGTAGTGTATCGTACAATCATAATCCTTGAGTAATTCAAGCCATCTCCTTTGCCTCATGTTGAGTTCTTTTTGTGAGAAAATATACTTCAAACTATTGTGATCAGTATAAATCTCACATTTTTCACCATAGAGGTAGTGCCTCCATATCTTCAAAGAAAATATCACTGCTGCTAACTTGAGATCATGAGTAGGATAGTTTTGTTCATGAATTTTCAACTGTCATGATGCATAGGCAATAACTCTATCATTCTGCATAAGGACACAGCCAAGTCCTTTCTTCGATGCATCACTATAAATAACGAACCCATCATTCCCCGATGGTAGAGTCAATATAGGAGCATTGAATAATCTTCTCTTCAGTTTTTCGAAACATTCTTCACACTCTTTTGTCCAAACAAATTTAACCCCTTTACGTGTGAGCTTCGTTAATGGGTTAGCCAATCGGGCAAAATTCTGGACGAAACGTCGATAATAACCTGCCAAACCAATAAAACTACGTACCTCAGTTATACTCGTAGGTGCTGGCCATTCTTGGATTGCCTTGGTCTTAGAAGGATCAACAGAGATTCCATCTTTAGAGACAATGTGGCCAAGAAAAGAAATCTCCTGAAGCCAGAATTCACACTTGCTAAACTTCCCATATAATTCATGCCTCCTCAGAGTCTTCAAGATAATGCGCAAGTGATTTTCATGATCTTCGTAGGTTTTGGACTATACCAAGATATCATCAATAAATACCACCACAAATTCATCGAGATACTCCTTGAAAACTCTATTCATCAGATCCATGAATACAGAGGGTGCATTAGTCAATCCAAAAGGCATTACAGTAAACTCGTAATGCCCGTACCTGGTTCGAAATGCTGTCTTCGGAATGTCTTCCTTCTTCACACACAACTTATGGTATCCAGATCGAAGTTCAATCTTTGAAAAGTATTGAGCTCCATGCAGTTGGTCAAATAAATCATCAATACGAGGTAGGGGATACTTGTTCTTTATCTTTATAGCATTGATCTCCCTGTAGTCGATACATAACCTCATAGATCCATCTTTCTTTTTAACAAAAAGAACAGGGGCTCCCCATGGAGAAACACTAGGGCGAATAAATCCCTTATTACTCAATTCCTCTAGTTGTTTCTTTAGTTCGACTAACTCTATAGTGGACATTCTATAAGGGGTCTTCGATATAGGCCTTGATCCAGGAATCAAATCAATAGAAAACTCAACTTCTCGTTCTGGAGGATGTCCAGGTAAATCTTCCGGAAATACATCTACAAATTCTTTCACAACAGGTACATCCTCTATTTGAACATTCCTTTCCTCACCGACAGTTATTTCATTCTCTTCCTCCCCAATAATTGAATTTAGTTGAGCTACTGGGGGTGGATCTAAATAAGAATTAGGTGGTGACGATTCTGCTCTAAAAATAAGGTGTTCCTTATCATTATCATCAAGAATCGTAACCTCTTTCTTCTTACAATAAATCTTCGCATCATAGTTCGAAAGCCAGTCCATACCGAGGATTATATCAAACTCAATCATAGGTATGACGATGAGATCAGTAGATAAAGAAAATTTATGTGCTCTAATGGGGACTGATTCACAAAACTTTGTTGCAACGATACTTCCCTTAGGAGTTTTAACTGACAACTCCCTTATTAAATCAAATTGGAAATATCTAATTTTCTTAGCAAACTGGGAAGATATGAAACAATGCGATGATCCAGAATCAAATAATGCATTTGCTAAACTTGAGGAAACCATTAAATTACCTGCCACCACGTCTTTTGGAGCTTCTACCTCTGCAGTAGTGATAGCATAAGCCTGGCCTTGATCCCTTGGCCTTTTCTGAGGTAAGTTCTCCTGACGCTTAGGACATGCATTTGCATAATGCCCCATCTCCCTGCAATTGTAGCACTGAACGTTGGTAGCTTCCTTCTTCCCCTTGCAATCATGAGCTTGGTGGCCTTTTTCACCACACTTGTAACAGACTCCCATTCCCTTCAAGCAAGTACCAGGATGTTTCTTCCCGCATTTACCACAAGATGGATATTCAACCTTTCCCTTCTTCCCCTTATTTCCATTCCCAGATTGATCAGCAGGTCTCTTCTTCTCTTGCTTTGCTTTAAAGTCATAAGACTTAGAGAATTCCTTTTCGGTCTTGATAGCACATGAGACAATGACTTCGTACGACGAAAAGGATTGTGAGACTAATGCTCGACGAATAAATGGTTTTAACCCATCAAAGAAACGATCAATCTTACTTCTTGGGTTGCGAATATAATCTCCAGCATACCTCGCTAACCTTGTAAAGTTAGCCTCATACTTTGTGACATTCTCATCCTCCTTTTGTCTCAGACTCAGAAATTGCCTTTCCATATCTGCTCGATGGTCGCGAGGGAAGTATTTTTCTAAAAACAGATCTTTGAACTCCCTCCATTACATATTTGATACTTCATCATCTTCCTTCGTATTTTGAATCAATGACCACCATTGATCAGTATCTCCGGTGAGGCGGTAAACTTCCATGATAACTTTTTCCCTTTCACTGCTCCCCAAAGCCTGAAATATTTTCTCTAGGGAAAATATCCATTTCTCAGCTACTAAGGGATTTGTATTCCCATTGAACGTTGGTGGTTGTTGCCTCATGAATCGATCTAACATTGATCCTCCACGCTGCGGATCAGGGTGCTCCATACGGGTAAGGTTATTATTCATAACCTGAGTAAGTTGTCCCAGTATGGTGATTAGCTGATCAGTACCAGTTGCATCACCAGCCCCACTATAATTATCTTGAGCAGGAGGGAAATCCCTACATGGAGTGCGTGCATTGATACGGTTTCCATTTCTTCCACTAGGCGCCATTTCTAAACAATGGCATAAACTAGATTAGTTTATGAATCAAAATACATAATCCCATACTTATAAAACACTTAACATAAATTGAACTATTTATGGATATAATCCATAATCATAAAAATGTTTTATTTGAGGAAGTATATAGTCATAAACCCTTCATAATGATTTGTAAAGATAGTGAGAGTTATCCTAAGCATATCCCCCGGGAGTGTCGTAACCAAGAGTGCAGCAAGGCCCGTTGTCGTGCACCAGTTCCCGTTCGAGTCTAGCTCAAAGCGGTGTTTTCGGGTTTTACCCCTAGGTACATCTGTGCCAGAGCCGCCTCTACCTGCTCGTATCCAGACAGGGATGTATTTCTCGGAAAACTCACAAAATCTCTACAATACCAAAATTCTAGGAAGTTCTTCTATACTAATCCTCAAAGTTCATCTTAGGTCTATGTGCTCTAATCAGAGTTTATCTAAATCTAGCTTCCAAGGTTTGTACTAAACTTCCTCTGATACCAACTGTAACGCCCCGACCCTAGTTACCCAGAGTCGGTGCATTATTACATAACATTGGCATGATCACAAGAAAGATCAAATCTCGAAAGACCGATTGGTTTAGTAGCCTTGGAAACACTAGATATATTCATAAGTTTTACATTACATCATAAAATGAAAAACTACTACAACAACATAATGTCTGCATAATTCACACTCATATCCCCACATAATATCCCTGCAGGTCATTCATAATTTACTTCTTCACTTCCTGGGAAAAATAAAACATAGAAAAGGGGTGAGCTCAAATGCCCAGTAAGGATAACAATATAGCGAAAACTTTCATAAATGAGAATAAACATTTAAGGCAATGTATAACTAAAACAAAAGCCTTTTAAATATGAACTTTCAACATGGTATGGCATAAATAAAATGAAATAATTCCATTTACTTATTCACATGGATATTCTACTAATCGAATAATCACATGCAAAAATCAATAACCACTTTCATAATGTTGGAATGCATAATGCCAGACTATCATAACCACATAGTCAAGGCCTCGTGCCAAGACTACAAATAAGATTTTGTCAAGGCCTTGTGCCAAGACACTAGTTTGTCTCATGAGACCTACCGATGCATCGAGGAGCTATAGCGGGCTCCACCCGTCACATATTAAGTCCAATGCATTCCCATATGAAAAGGTTTAAACATAACATAAACATTCGTATTAAAACTAGCATACGAAATGTCAATACTTTCACCATAAACTATGAATGGTATAAAAATAGCACATCCACAGTCAAACATATCACAAAACCTTCAATACAATATAGAAGTTTTGTATCATAATAAATCAACTTCAAATAATCTTAAAATCCATCAAAGGATGTTGACATAGATGAAATCAAAATTCTTTTTAAAGAAATATCTCCTTTTATTTTGAAATAATTTAAGATCCATATAAAATAAAACATTTTCTTTGAAAATATTCTTATAAGATTGTAAGGGAAGATTTGAAGATTTTATAATGGCGGAAAATAGCCGCACCCGCCGTATAAGTAAAAAAAACATTCTTACCTTAATTTTGTCGAAAAGGTTAAAAAGGACCTTGTTTTGAAAATGACCGAAAGATTCCTTTATAAACCACTTATAAAAGTCAAAAAGGGTATAAATGACTTTAACTCATATTCTAGTAAATAGTAAAAATGTTTTGAAATACATTTTTAAGAAACATGGATGTGGATGATAAAGAGATCCCCGTAGATTATTACGTATAAACAACCTTGGATAATGAAGAGGTTGTGAAATCACCCTTACCTTGTACTTTTCCTTTGTTGGGGTAGGTTAACCTCCTTTATAATGGTGAAATAATTGTTATTAAATTATACAAGAATCATATACATTAATATGATATCATATATGATCTTTTAACATTGCTTTATTAATAATATCTTAGTATTATCGTCGTTTCAGGTGATAATCGATTCGTTCTTCTTAAATGTTTGGTTACGTAAGACATGTTTGTAATGGATAGATTAAATATTATTCATAATCAGAATGATATTAACATTATTTTTAACCCTAAAATGAGAATAATACTTGAATGGATACGATGGAGGATGGATCTCACCGCGTTCGTGGAGACGGTAGTCCGTACGTACGCACGAACGCTACTTCCATTTAATTTTTATTTTAAAAGAATTGAATCCAAATGATACATAGGTATATTACTATTACATTATAATATAATATTTTATATATGTTACTTAAGTTCGTTAACACCATCCTTTATACGTTCTATGTGTGGTATGAACGAGTCATATCATTTTAAGGGGGTGGTAGTCCGCACTTCCTCAAATGAAATTATCGTATGTATATACAATATGAAACGAATAATGGTATGAAATAAAATGGAATTACAGAAGCTTATATATAAAATATATATCATTAATATCATATTTAATTATAGTGCCATCATAATGGCCACCATGAGAGGCGGTAAGATGTATTTGAACAATCATCGTTTCGTGAGGCGTTAGTTTGCCATCCACAGAAACATTATGTTCATCATCCATTAGATGGAGTTGTGTGTATGTGTAGTTTGAATCCTTCTTATAACAACATCCTAGTATATTGAGGATACTTGTTTTGTTACAAAAGAAAGGAAATAAAAAGAGTTTGGGGGTTGGAGAAGCAAAATAAATGAAAATAATTTAAGAGAAATCGTTACCTTTAATTTAGGTAACTCGCTTTGGTTGGAACCAAAGGACTTCTTGAAATGATTTATGCCTAAGGGGAAGCTTCAAGGAGGAGGAGAGGGATGTGGGGAGCTTAGTTGGGCAGAGTTTGGACGAGCCAAGTGGCTTGAGAGGTGTGAGGAATGAGTAGAAGTGGTCTCCTTTTATAAGGGAGAAGAGGGGATCTTTAGGAAAGAGTGAAAGTATTACTTTATAATATAATTATATTCGGTTTATAATGGTCCAAAAATCATTGAGGTCGAAGATAAGATGACTAATATTCTAAATAACATCAACCAATAAGAATTGGACAGGTTTTAGATAATATTTTAATCATTATAATCTTATTTATTTAAATGATTTATTAATGAGGTAAACATTGCATCATTATTGTGTCATTAATAATTTAAATTATTTGATGTCTAAAAATTATAAATAAAATATAATTATGTAGGAAATCTTTTTATCTTTCTAATGCATATTTATAATCGAAAATCCAACATGTATAACCCTATGTAAAAAGTGTTCTTCTAAAAGATGTAAGCTTATGCCATTTTTATTTTTATTTTAACTTTATTAATATAAAGTGTCCCTACCACATACAAGTGGCTCCAAGGGGTCCCCAAATTAACCCAAGGATGCTCATGGTCGGGTATGTGTCCACCAATAAGGTTAGGACACGTTTTAGGTTAATTTTGTATTATTATAATATTATTTTTTAACCCTTTTTTACCGGATTTACCCTTTAACCATGGTAAATAAAATATTTACCACAGTAACTATTCAAAATGTCTAAAAATAAAAGTTACCTATTTACACAATTTGAACATCCTGATTCCAAATATGGAATCCATTTTCCTAAATTCAAAACACATAAGTGGCAGAAATTAATTTAAAATTAATTCCCGCTGTCAAAACAAAAAGCGTGTTTTTAAGAGGTAATAACTATCAAAAGATTGACACTTGTTTATGTTCGGTTTAATTGTAAAATTATGTCCAATGACCAAAATTATATTAAATGGTAAAAATATATTCTAAATATACTTTAAAACCACTCAAATTCACAATTTATCACTATTAATTATTTTGATTAAAAAAGTTGTTTTTAATTAAAATTTAGTAATTTTCACTATTCATCAAAATATAAAAGTTATCCGAAAAGTACCAAAATTTCACCCTAGGCTAATTTCAATATTCCGAATCCAAAAATGAAGTCCATTTTGAAATATAAAATATATATGAATTCAAAAAGTAGGTATTAATATTCACAATGGCTAGTTTAATTAGTTGTGGTGTGTGTTAGAACTCGAGGTTGCGTACAACACACGCTATCGATTATTCGAAGGGAAACATACCGTGGAAGTTTGGGGTGTTACAAATGTTATCCATGCCACCCCATTAATCAATCACCATCCCACACCTTACCCATTATTATTATGCGGGTGTTATAAGGGATTATGTAAAAAGACCATAGCACTCGGATTATGTTCATTATTTTAACAGAAAATATAAATAAATTTTATTATTGTTACTTTGTAAATAGTTATCAAAGCACAAATAGTATTTTTTGATAATATTCAACTAATGAATCTAATTTGATAAATAAATGGATTTTATAATTATATAATATTTTATTAAAATATTATTATTATTAAATTACTTTTTATTAAATATAAATGATCGTCTAATTTTTATGAATACTATTGTACATTTTTCATATGGTTTGAAAGTTGTTTTTGTCAAAACCAATGAATTTTCAATAATTGTTAGTTATTATTTTAAAAGATAAAATTCACAAATTTGGAATATTATTTGGATAAAATTAATATTATTTTTTGAATTAGGATTTTGAAATAATCCAATAGTGATTTTTTCATAATTATCTATGTTAGTAAATTTTTTGGGTAAAAATATTATACATTTTAAATATATTATATGTTTTATGACAACAAAATGACCCAAAAGTGTTGTAATAAAATACTATATACATTATTTGGGGCCAATATTTGTTTAAAAATTAAAATAATGTAATTTTTGGTTTATTTTATTTATTTTCTGATTCATTAGTGGACCATCCAAGACGTATAAAACATTTTAAATTTTTAAATTTATTTCCATGAGAGTGTGACTCAACTCCACATAAGAAACACTATTATTTTAAGAAGTTCATCCACTACACTTATAAAATATTTTTTTCCACTACCCTTTGGCCAAATCCCTGGGCAAAACCAATGGGATTGATTTTGGTTTTGTTTAATTTAATGTGTGGTGACCGAAACCTAAATAATAAAAATTCACTCTTATTTCCTATATAAACTCAACCATGATCCCACTTCCACATCACTCAATGAATTTGGAGTTCATCCAACCTCTTCCCTCATCTCTCCAAAATCCTCTCAAGGAACCCCATAATCCCATGAATCCTCTCTCAATCCTCTCTCAATCCATTGGGATCACAATTCCAATTATGGGATTCCTTCCTTTCACATTTTATCCAATTTTTTTAATATTGTTATGTCATTTTATTTTCAATTATAAATGTTGGGGTATGATTTTGAACCTCCCATTTACTACCCTGTTTATGCTTAAATGATGAGAGTCCCCTTTCTCCTTCATTAATACCTCCCATGTAAACCAGTTACCATACCCAATTTCCATATATAATTTCTCTCTCCTCATTTACATAAAGAAATTATTATATAATATGAATCTAAATTACATTACATATGATGGGACATGTATATATATGAACCCTTTATGTTACATTTCATGTACATATGATGAGACTCCACTTTCTCTATCACCAACCCTTTTGATGAATTTTTTTGTCACACCGTTATGCTGCAGAAATTGCATTGCGATTTTCCAAGACAAAATCATTGGGTTGTGAATACACTACTCATTTCTCTATAAATGTTATTCAGGTTTATGATCATTTAATTATTGATTATAAATCATTATGAATTTATTACAAATCCCTTTATCGTGGAATAAATAATGATGAATGATTCCATGTTTTATGATCCATGTGTCACACATATGCATGAAATTAAATATTTAAGAATGGTGTGTCCTGATAGTACTCTAATGAATTGGAAAAAGATTAGTATCATGATACATCAATTTAAATGAGGATTTAATCAATCTAAATCATGTTAAATGAGGATTTAATCATTCTAAATCATGTAAAATGAGGTTTTACCCCTACTTCATGTGCAACGTGACATGGCTCAGCCTATTTCCATGTTAAGTGTTACTTCTACATTTCCATGTTGTGATAATCATGCATTATCATTCCTTTATGTTTAGGTTTATTTTACGCTCGGTTGATATTCTTACTGCATACCATGTATTGAATTATTCATTTTTTTGTCTTTTATACTCCCTTATTGGGCTTTATAGCTCACTCTTTTATTATGCACGTCCTCAGGTTACTCCATGCAATGCTATATATGAGGGAATTTAGGGGTCATGCAAAGGATTTTTTCAATAAATATGCCATGTTTCATTTTTTATGTCGGTATGTATTGTTCCAAAGACACAAATACACACAACCTCACAAGATTTTATGTTTAATCATGTAATGATTTTATGTAACAAATCATGTCTATATGTGCAATAAAAAGTAGTGTTGTTATAATAAAGGTTCCTGAATTCGACCTTTATTGTGAAGGAATAATAAGGTTTAGACACCATGTTTTTATTCTTCCCATACAAGAATCGAGGAAAAATCTATTGGATGAGGAACTTAGTTATTTTTCTCTATTCATCCTAGAATTATATGGATGTGCAAGGACCTAGAAGTGTATTTCTGGTGGGATTGAAAGAAATAAGATGATTTTGAATTTGTCTCTCAGTGATTCATTTGTCAATAAGATAAGGATGAGAGACATAAGTATAAGGGGACGTTACAACCATTACCCATACCAAAATGGAGATAAGAAAAAAATAGTTTGTACTTTTTCATCATACTTCCCATAAAATAAAAAATCTATAATGCTATGCAGGTTATAGTTGATCTCCATATGTTTTCTTCACATTTCATTACTATTTTAAATTATTTATAACTTGATAGACATATCAGGACATATATAAAGTAAGTGGTCAATTTCATGGAGTACCACATTCCGTTATATATGATCAGGTTCAAAGAATTTCCTTGTAGTTTGGGTGAAGTCTTTGGTATACTATTGATACATAGTTATGGTTCAGTAATTCTTATTATCTTTAAATATGCAACTAGTATGTGAGGACTCTCTAAACTATAAAATTCATGTTGAGAGCATTGTCTTTGGATTCAAAGGGTTATTCGGATTATCCCAAACATTTGGTGGAATTTTCAAACAACAATAATATTCAGCCAGGTGTTCATATGGATCCTTATGAAGCCCTATATATAATGAAGTGAGAAATTCCAACATACATGGGTGAAGTTTGGGAAATAAACCTATTAGGATCTGATCTAGATGATGAAATAGAAAAATTTTCTAATCTATTCAAAAACATATAAGAGCATCTTAGAGTCAAAAAAATGTGATTCTAGAAAATGAAGAATAAAACTAGAGTTTTAAGTGGGTGACTAGGTGATTCAATGAATATCTCCTTGGGAGAGAGTACTGAGATTTGGAATGTAGGGAAAGCCAATCACTAGCTATATCCATCATTTTAAAATTGTGGATTGTGTTGTGATGGTAGCTTACCATTATTTTTCTTTCAAATTATCTTTTTGATGTTATTGATGTGTTCCGTGTATCTATCCAGAGAATGTACATACCTGATCCGCATATTAACTAATCCCAAAAGTCAAACTCTTGGAGCATGATATTTCTTATGATGAAAAACCAATAGAGATTTTCGATGGGAGTGAAAATGTTGTGTGAATCAAGACGACTCTCTAGGATAAATTTTTTTGGTAGAACCACCAATTTTAGGACTCTACATGGAAACATTAGGATATGATTATGGAGATATAACCCCATATTTTTTAACCATGTGAGGAATTTTGAGGGAGAAATTTAGTTTACGGGGTGTAGAATGTAACACATGGATGTTTTGTTTGAAATTTTTTCTTCAAATTATTTT
The DNA here is from genome assembly GCA_963277665.1 of Viscum album. Classification (NCBI taxonomy): domain Eukaryota; kingdom Viridiplantae; phylum Streptophyta; class Magnoliopsida; order Santalales; family Viscaceae; genus Viscum; species Viscum album. The sequence goes on from OY728120.1 coordinate 1,149,969,011, forward strand.
AACTCTTCAATAGCATTCATTGAACACAATCTTCAGTATAATATATCTTAAAGATTCCAATAGTATAAAATGACCATTTTAACATAGGCATTAGGTCAGTAGGAATAAATATTACTATCATATTAAAATATTTGGTGAAGTCATTCACTAGAAATTATTTATGAAAAATATGAATCAATTATATATTTAGATTTATGTTTTAATAAATTTACAGATTTAAAATTAGTAAATCTAATAAATAAAATTTAATTTTTATGTACATAATTAAATATTTCTATTATTTATTGAATATATTATTTATCCTAGGTTATGAATAAACCATATTTGATGTATAAAATTCTATATTTTCAATAAGTTATTTTTATACCTTTTAATTGTAAACCCCTTTAGAAGAGGTATATAAACCATATTATGAATAGGTATATATAAATTTAATTTTGATTAAATTTTAATACTTTCTGATTATATTTAAATTTTTGATAAATAGTAAAAATATGTTAAATTTTAACTGAAAACTGTTTTATTCATCAACATATTTTATGTAGTTAAATTATAGTATTGAATCTATTTAGATAATAAAAAGATTATATTTTTATCATTCAATAAAATATTACTCATTATTATTAATTTTCATAAAATTTAGATGTAAAAAAATTTCAAACTTTTTCTATGTTTTAACATTTAAAATCACATCTCTCTTTCTGTCAATGGGATTAATTTTATATTAATTACAAAAAAATTTGTGTTGTGAATTTGGAAATATGGATTCCATATTTGGAATATTTTGGTCAAATCTTTGTAAATATCGATAGTTTATTTTTGGTCATTATTTATAGTAACGTCATTAATTTTTATTAATACAGTAAATGGAAAATCTTATATTTAATGGTAAGAATACTAATATAAAATTTCTATAACACTTGACTTAATATGATCGATTTATTGTGTTTCAAAATAAATCATCCTTCGGTATAAATTGTATCCATAGGATTCCACTTAGATGAGATAATAACATTTAATTTATCTTCATTTAAAGAAATGGTAAATAGGTCTCAATCAAATTTAAATATCTAAATCATATTTATATTTGATTATAAAAAAGAAAATTCCATTATAAATATAAATTTTAATGGAAAAAAATTATTCTTTATCATGGTATTTTATAATTTGATGAATTAATAATTAATTAATTGATTAGACATAAATAAAACAAATTTCTGTAAAATAATGATAACCCTGAAAAGACCCTAAAAGTTGAAAAAAATATTATAGGTCATATATATCTCAACCATAAAAAGATAAGGGTCTAGTTAGTGTCCACTAGTATATTTATACAAGTGATTGTGACAATTATAGTGTCTTATTTAATGTGATGTTAATTTTTTTTTACATTCGTAATTTAACAAGTATATCCTTTAAAATATTAGATTTTCCTGAATAAAAATTAAACTAAAAATAATATTTTTGAATATATTGGATTTATCTCCATCATAGTATTTTATTTAAAAACTTTATTCACCATATGTGTATGTTAAATAATTCCACAAAATTAATATAGTAATTTTTAATTAATAATATATTACCAACAAATGTTATTTAATTTTTTAAAATAAATAAAATCTTGGCTAACTAATATGGAATGGATTTATATGCTTGTGTGTCTTTCATGAAAATTCATATCATCTGTTATGACATTTATTATTAAATTCATTTATTTTTTGGATATTTTTTTATCTATTCCATGGAATGGTATCATGATCTTTCATATTTAGGAAAATATTTTAAAAAATAATGTACTTATTTCTGATAAGTATGATCTGATTAATATCTATATGATTTATTATAACTAATAATATATGTTCCCCTGATAATAAGTTTGTTTACCCAATGTCATGATGAATGGTAAATTGTAAGATAATCCAAAAAGGGTTCTACTTATGAAGAATTAAGTGGAAGACAATGTAGATTTCAAATGCACTAGTTTTTTTATTTTTTCCTGTTTCTTAAGCCACTATACCTATATGGTGCTATTGAAGATTTTATATATTTTTTAATGAATATTATGAGTCTTTGAAATAATATAGATGTTTATATATTATGAGTCATTATACTAGTGGTGTGTGGAATTACTAGGGGAATAAAACTAGATATCTAACTTAGAAAAATAGTTACCATTACCAGAAGGGAGGTGACATGAAAGGGAAAAAAGTCATATCTAACAAACAATGAACAAGGAAATCGATAACCCTCACCCTTAAAATCCCAAAAAATAAATACCACCAACATCAAATGCACACGCAGGATAAATAATAATATTCCATTTCAAGGGGGGAATCAATAATCACATAGATATTGAAAACTCGCACATGGGGTAAAACATTAAGGGGAAATTAGGGGGTATATTTCACATCAACCGTTCTAAAATCTTATTTTGAATCAGGCCAAAAAAACACAAACATTGTCCAAAGTTTCATTACATTTTGCGTTTCAAAACATACCACATTAGTGATATCATAGAAAATGATTGAAATCAATCACACATTAAATAAAATAACAAATCCATATTTAAAACATGTGTTTCCTTCATTAAAATATAATACAAGAACAATTACCTTCATTAACGTCAATCATATTTTAAACGAACCATTTTGGAATTTATTTGAAGGGGAATACAATACACTCCTTAAAAATCACCATTTGGAATCAATTAAAGATCCAATTTATAATTATTTTTTAGGACTATTACTCACAATAAAAAACGATCTTTAAAAAATTTCTTTTTCAAGTAAAAGATGAAAAAAATTAAATTCATAAAATTTCATTCAAAATAATTCCAAAATCCCCATGGTATTTTTCCAATGATTAAAACCTCAAAAAAATCCATTTTTAAACAATATTAAATTGAGTTTCTATAAGAAACCCTTTATTCCAATATCAAAACACAACATACTGGACTTAAAAAATTCAAACGATATCAACGAAATTCACTTATTAATAAAATGATAATTTATAAATCTAAAAAACACCTTCGATTTCAAAATGAAATACATTCATTAAAAAAATACATTGAATAATTGGAAATCAATCCCAAATATGTCACCTATATTAGTGAACACAACAAAAAGGATAAAAAAGAGTCTTAAAGTCAAAAAACCAACCTTGAAAATTGAATCCAAAAAAACCCATAAAATAGACCATAATATTTCTCTAGATATTTGGATAATACAAACCTCGTTAATAAGAGAGATGGACTGAATTAGGAGGTCAAAAGAGGAATAAATACATAAAAAACCTCCTGGAAATCACTAAATATAATCCTAGAATCATGATATAAGAACATTAGAGATCCTCCTTGGGATCCAATGTTTAAACCTACATGAATGCCGGATAATAAGGTTGAAATACCTCTTTATTTTAAGTAGTAATTTTAGTAAATTTCCCAAATTGTAAACATTTATACATTCATCACAATTTTGATGGACAGTTTTGAAAATAATGAACCAACTGTGCATTTCCCACTACCCATACATAGTGAACCCATAGAGTATGGACACATAGTTTTACAAATCATTTGATATATATTTCCCATCTTTATCATAAAACCAAGAAGATTCATTATTTATAGGGATATATGATATTTTTTAAAAACATTCATTATATTTTTGAAATTCTTCTCCCAATAGGATAGGCCAACACTAATAGGAATTGAACATTTTGTAATAACCATATAGGATAACCATTCATATCATTAAAATTCTAAAAAACATGAAATTATATTGTTAAAAATACCAAAACTCATTATTACTCAATATATGAGAAAACACTAAAAATAAACAACATAGTGAGATGAGGGATTTCAAATACTCACCACCATGCTAATTATTTACCTTATATGATTTAGTCAAAACAAAGGTTTTATAAAACCAAATATACCCAAGGGATCTAAGAATATGAAACACCCATCATGACCAACCTCAAATACAAAAATAAAATATCCTCAAATTACTCATACCCATTATCCAAATGTTTCCACAACACCTTCATGAACAACCAAAATAGAAACTTATGTGAGATTTAATTTTCGACATTATATTCTTAACGTGGCCTCCCAAACATTTTTATTTCCACTAACATAGAGGTACCAAAAAAAATTAAACGGTACAACAACCAAAAATAACAACGAAATCGTTAAATAGTTCTACTCTAAAACCAAAAATGATTTCAAACTGAAATGAATGATGGAATCCAAAAGAATAAAAAAACAAATGAAATGAGATCTTACAACAAGTCACAATAAATGTTGGTAACCTTGTGTTAAAAATTGGATCACCCTCACATAGTGCACCCTAAACATCCCAAATCTAATTCCCAACTAGTATAAAAAAAATAAAATAATAGTTCACCCTAGTTAAATAATCATTAACCAAATAACATTCTCAGGTACAAATGATGAGCACATAAAATTCTCAATAATGTAATGTGAACAACTTCAAATGTCAATAATTTTTTTATCAAAACATCAAGGAATCATAAAATGAAACTAAAATTCACCCAAAAAAAGAACAAGTCAATCCAAATACACACTCTCATAAGTAATATGGTATTCATGGGGTATTATAAAAATAAAAAAAGTAATTTAATAAGAACCATGGTGTTAGTCCAAAAAACATCAATTGGTAACATCTTAAAGAGGAACCATCTAGAGGATTTAAATTACCACAGTTGAAAAACTAAAATTATATCCCAATATTAAAACTATCAAATTAATGTTATAGAAAAATATCACTCAAAAAATGGACCAAAGGCCATGCCTTTCATAAAAAAAGTGTTTAAGAGACTTCTTATGCTGGCCAAATTTAACAAAACTAAGGAAAAATATAGGATTATTTATAGAATAGGGCATATAATATTTTGTATCGAGACACTATAAACACATAAAATAAATCTTTCACACAAAATTTATTCACTCGTCCACAATAAATGTTTTATCCCAATTATAATCCTTATATGATGGGTTTTGTATTCCCACCTGATAGAACTAGGGAATATCCCACCACAGTTTTCACTCACAATTAAACATTCACTCAAACGACCTCACTAAAAAACTATTTATATGATGGTAGACCAAAAATAATTATAAATGAATTGAAATCTTGGATAATACAACTTTAAGATAAAAGATGTTTCTGTTAATTGTATATGACAACCATTATCGAAAATATCATCATCTCAATAACGTAATAGGCATATCCCTCCACAATTTCTCTCCGTAATGAAGGGTAAAAGGCTAAATAACATTCTAATTTTTATCATCTATAGAGAATTACCACTAAAAAATACCATCCTAAAGGGAACCTAATCGATTTCATTATGTAACTGTAATTTACTATCGACTCCCACCAATCATGGATAAACCCGATGAGTATGCTCTCAACATATCTCATTATCAATGCTTCCAGTATTCCAAGTAAATTGAGGATCAAATCATTTTTTACAATAAACATTCATCAATTAAAGCCCTCATATCACTAAAAAATAAAGGAGGTTTCTATTTCATGATGTCTAAAATAGGGAACGAACTTGAGGATGGTTTCACAAAAACCACTCAACAGAATGTCCAGCTAGGATCTTGAACTCAAGAAACTATTTTTACAGTTAGGGGTAGGCCGAAACAAAAAATTACATTAACTGAATGGTTTCTATCCTCAAATAATAAACTGATTTATTACCTCATAGGATAAAAATCACGATAATAAATGATTCATCAAGAATGTTTCACATCATTTACACCATGAAAAGATAAATTTATTTTGAAATCCAAATTTTCACAAAGAAATGTAGATATATCACCCCACAAAGGTGTCATATTTAACATCCATCTATAATAATATAATAGTAATATCATCATAGAAATACACATATCCCAAATAAGGGACCCAACAATATTTCTTTTCAAAAATCCTTTACATTTTATAAGTTCAAGCATCCAATGAAATCACACCCAACTCACAGTTTTTTGAGATCATCATCCAAACATAATTCAAAATAATAAAATATTTTTTCCATGATTACAATAAATCATATTTTAGAACAAACTATTTCAACCCATACTTATATATCCCAAAAAAACACTTTTAAAATAAGGAAAACCTAATTACAAGAAAATAATTTAAACAAGGTTCACAAGAACCTCATCCACAAAGGTAATAAACACACTCCTATTCGGTCATTGAAATAATCAATGCATAGATACATAGAACAAGTCATAAATAATTGGGAGAAGATACTTTTTCTTTAGAGTTATATTGTTGAGTTCCAGCTAATCGATGCATAGCTGCATTGATCCATTTATCGTCTTCATTAAGGGCACTATCACGACCCATGGTGATGTATTAGAGCATATGAACCATTTTTTCAAAATTCACTTGCTACTTCTTAGTTACCTCATCCACTTCAATAGGATCCATCTTATATGGTCACTCTGAGATAAAAGAACCTCAGTTTATGAGTTCTATTGAAAACTCTACCTCACAATTCAGGGGTTGTCTGAGTAACCCTTTAGGAAATACATCACTTTATACCCTCACGATGGGAATTTCCCCAAGTTTTATGCCTTCCATTGACTCTACCTTTTGAGAAATGTATGATTATTCTTAAATAATAAACTCCCACACCATAGAATTAATTTTCAATGGAGGTTCATTATCATCCTTGATTTTGTTTAGGAGTATGGTATGGTTCAGAATATGAAAATATATTTCATTTTCCCAAAAGATGAAATTTTCTCCAAATAACTAGAGCTATAAAATTTCCATTGCAGCGTTGAAATACACCGAGGTAGTTATTACGAGATCTGATGGAATAATCATACCACATATGCCAAAAATATAAGATTTCATCCCTTATGATGCAATTAATACACAATTTATAATTTTTAAGGAAATATATACGTCAAGGTTTCAGGGATTCGATTCAATATTTATATAAAACTTTTGAGATATAAAATAATGCATAGTACTAGAATCAAATAATACCTTTTCCCCATTATTGAGTGAATTGGAAGTGTAGCTTATATTACTTCAATGTAATTATCTACATCCATTATTGTGATGGAAAAATCCTTCCCTTTCACCTTTGGATTTTCTAGATGATGATGTTGATTACCCTCAGGGGATAGAGGTTTAGTGAAATGGCATAAATAGTTCCCTTGGTCCCAAAAATTATAGCATTGGACTATGGATTGTGATCTATAATAATCCACCATATTCTCCATCCTTCTCATATATTTTTGATAGTCTTGAGATCGGTGGCCTTCTGTCCCACACAAGAACCATTTCCTCGACTCTTTGATGTTGTTTCCATGATGCATATTCCCACATTTTTTAAAATGTTTGTGGTTGAATTTTCATTCCATGTTTATCATTAGATCCTCTTCCATGAAACTCCATCATTATTTTCATATCACCATATGCAATGGATAATTTACCAAACTCCATATACTCTTTGATATCACATCGAATGACTTCATCATAACTCATCATGTCTCGAATTGCATGATACATTGAAAGGTGGGGTTTTAATCAAATAATGAATCTTTCAATTTTTTCTATGATTGATTATATCAAATCCCTAAGCATAGCTTGTTAGCCATTTTATATTCCACTCATGGGATGTGAATGATTCAACATCATTTTACATTAGTTATATGTATAATCTCTCTATCTTAATATGATGATTTTGTGGGTAATAATTGCTATGAAACATTATCTTATATTCTCCCCACTCAATATCTTCAATTTCAAACATTTTCTTGGTGTTATTATCAAATGAAAAAAATTCATCTGCCTCTATATTGAGATGATAAATGTCCAGAGTCACATTCTCTATCTCAAAATAATTAATCACCAAAACATCTTCTCCATTGTGTTGACCTAATGTTCTGTAACTTGTTGATCAAAATATCCACAAAATGTGTGTGGTAATTTATGAATAAAACATGTAACATATAATTTTCCCTGTTAGGTGAATTATTTCTTTCCACATTATTAAGGTTATTATTCATAACCTAAGATATCTAGGTAAGAATTTTCATGAATATTTGAACTCTAACTCCCAAAGCATTGGGGATGTCGTTCGAGAAATCTCTGCAGTGTCCCTCAAACGGGTATTGACATGGTTTCCCCTAGTTCCCACAATTTTATAAAATATTAAAGGTTAGTACAAATCATATGTAAACAATTCATGAATAAATAATTTATTCCTCTGTGAAAGTAATAGTAAATGTATATCGTATGGGAACCTTATGTTTTGAAAATATTATTCTATTTTTTATATACATGGTATGGTATAATGGGTATTTTCACATAGGTTCTCTAATAATAATTCCCAAATTAACTAAAACATGCCTCTACTACCAACTATAGCAACCCTACATTTATGAAAATCCATTTACATAATATTATTGGTAAAAAACAAAAAAAACATACCCCAATAGGATAAAAAGTTTAGTTTCCTTAGAAAACATGGATCATAGATAACTTTTACAACATAAAACATAAAACTGTTTATAATTTCATATTCTCAATATTATTATTGGGCCTTGAGTTATACATAGAACATATAATAACATGAGTATATACAATTAAAATGGGAAATAAAAAAGTACTGTAAGAGGATAATAACATGATATAATACCACATGGGGTGAGAATAATTGTTATCATCATAACATAGTCATAATATCATAAATATGATATGAAGAATTATTAAAATGCTTTAAATGTAGAAATAAAAAAAATGTAAACCTTATGTTTTAGTAGTCAAATAACACACATAGTTATGAACAATTCATGAATCATGGTTACATGTATTCCACATTTACTCAGGATATTCCTTACATTACCCAATGCATTGGGGTGCAGTATAATTCTATGTTCAACCATCACATCCTAAGATAAAAATAATCATCCATGCCATAGAAAATGTATATCAAAACTGGTAATAAATAACACATCGAAAAGAAATATTTTTAGTTCATAATTCATACATTCATAAACATTGGGTTCCCAAATTAAAGAGCGATTAACATTCATGATATAAGAACCATCAACATTGTGTGAGAAGTAAAATTTGTTTTTTTGAGAGAAGCGTTCTTGAGGAAAAAATTGTGTTTGACATAAACACTAGTGAAGAAATGAATATCTTATAATAGATATTATAATGAAGAATAAATTATATTTATAGAATACCCATATAAAAAATGGTGTGAAATAGTGAAACCCCAAATGGAGAATATTGGGTTCGAGAATTTCACTAACCTTGTGCCCGAACGCTATCTTTATTTTAATACCTTGAATAATCACATAAGAATAATTAATTAACAATTAAAGAACATTTCAAACTTGTAATTTATTATTTATTTTTTTATTAAGTTCTTTAATGGTCGATTGGACGAGTTAGAGAGTTTAAATTCTTTGTTCGGGAGTGTTTTTTTTCTTATTTCACATGAATGGTTCACTTGTACACATGATGGATATTCGTGTAGAACTTGCATAAAAATTCAGAATTTATATGAGGTGATATTAATGATCTTACATGTGTTTAAATTATTTTATAATGATTTTTTATATAACATGAGGATAAATCATTAGTAAAAATTTAATTATGATCATTTTTGGTTAATTTGGGTTGTTTTTGGATCATAACAAACATGTTTGGATTTTTCACATAGTATTATGTATAAAATATGTTTACATATAATAAAAGGGGATAAAAATAAATATTAAAATTTACTATCAACCATTTAATTTCTTTATTTACATAGTTTATGGTATCGATGGAAAATGGATGTGCATCACCCACAATGTAGTTAAATTCACACGGCACAAGCGTTGAATTCATTTTTATAAAAAATGAGAGAGGGGCTATAATGAATAATATTACAGAAACATGACATAATACCATTATATTAATAATAATAGAGTTATTAGGGAATTTGGAAAGGATATGTTGTGTATAGTAGAAGAAAAATGACATTTCAAATAAATTTGAAATAAAAGAGACATAGAAATTACATCCTGAATTTTGCTCTTGAGATCCTCCTAAAGGCACTTAGGATTTGTATTTGGATGAGACCAAGATATCATGAATGTGGGGGAGGGTTTAATAAAGTGTTTTTTTAATAATATGGACATGTATTTAATCATTATGTGTGTGAGGAAACGAGGTTGGGAGGGGTGGTATTTATAGTGATGCCGATCAATGTTTTCTCAATATTTAATTCAATAGTTCATTAACATCCCTCTAGAAAAGAAATATGGATGATTCCATAACTAAATATTGTAATGAGGACATTTGAGTTTGAAAAAATGGCCATTTACATTATCCATGATTGAATCATGATGTAGAAATTCATTTATTTATCCAATTTTGTAAATTAACAAATTTAATGATTTACTAAAAAATCAATTGTTTCCGAACAGTCCCCAAAATCAGCCCTAACAATTGTTTGACCAACAAAATAAAAAATGAACTAAATTTTATTAAAATATTTTTCTAAATATTATCCATTTGATTTTTAATTTTGTTAATTATTTAAATGAAAATTACATGATTTATAATTAAAACTGATATTCTAAACCATTGAAAAATTAATTAAGTTATAATTAAATTGTCATATAATCATAAAACATGAAAATAATTATTTAGGAATAAATTTCATGAATATATATATTCTGTTAAATTATTAAATTAATCATTAAATATTCATGAATTACCCAAAAAACACAATATAATATTATTCTATCATATTTTCACTTATATGATTGATATGTTGAATTTATACTATCATTGGTAAGGTTCCCATTATATTAGATGATTTACAATAAATTAGTGTCATATTATATTTCATAATAGTAACAAAACTATCAATAAGTGTATGTTAAAATTCACAATGAAATTAATCTTTTTTTATCATCTAAACATCTTACAGATCACAACTATGTATGTCTGATTTTTGAATTTCAAATCACATAAGTTGAAAAATTATGTTTAATGGTCACATATTATTTAGTAGTTCATTTAATCATGATGTGTCATTGTGTTTATTAATGTTATTTTATGTGATTATACTATATGAAATAATTATAAAAAGGTAGATCAATTGATAAAACATTTGTTCATTATAGTGGATACCATGAATGAGAGGGAAACAAATGAAAATGATCACGATTGATAATTACCCAAATATTAATTTCCACTTTATTTCATCCTTTTTATGCCTCCATAATAATATACATAACATTATTATAAACTTGATTTTTTAGATAATTATAGAAATTTATAAAAATAGTTATCAAATTATAATCATTATATTATATTTTTTACATTATTTTAATGAAATTGATGTGTTTTGATATAATGTTTTCTTTAATAATTTCTCATTTCTCTTTGATTTATCTTTTTCTGTTCAAATTCATTTATAGAGAAGTAATACTAACTCTATCATGTCATAATACATTTATTAACTTATTCATATATTATATTTAATTAATCATAAAAATAAATTTATTTGTTTACTTGAATTGTTTAAACAACGTATATGTATGTGGATAACTTGATTTTAATGATGCGTTGTTGAATAATTGGGAAAGGAAATTATGAAATTTATATTTTTCATAAAAATTATTATTAAAGAATGTTAAAATTATTAAAATATTCTAAAAGTACTACATAAATAATTTTATATTATATTGTTAAAATGTATTTAGTGAAAAATAAGAATGGGAAGAAGAAAATAGGGGATAGTAAATAGAGACATACTTCTTCCTCAGTGTAGCTTCTCTTGTACGATACTATAAAACTCCATTGGTAATTGGATTTTTACAACTCTGGAATTTACCAAAGTATTCTATGGGGAATGAGTTAGAGGATTTGGGTATATCATGATAATTTTATGAGGTGGGAGGAGTATTTTTCAAAGGGAAGTGACACTGGTAGTTTATACATGAGGAGAGGTGTATTGTTAGAACATGATATTGAATAAAATAATATATCCATGATAATCCTTTTAATAGTTATTATTTTATATTAAAAAGAATATTTAAATTAAATTACCTAATTTTAAAACTATTATTCGCAATATATTTATAAATGATGATTTTATTCAAAAGGAACACTGGAAAAAAGAAAAAATATTATTTCAAGGAATCACTTTTGACTTTAGATCCTTGAATGATCCTTTTCAGTTTAGAAATTATCTTTATTGTATTTTAATGAAACATTTATTAAATAAAAATTTCATATCTGATCCTAATGTTATATATTGTGTTGTGTTTTTATTATAATATAAATTATGTAATTTAAGATTAAATGATTTTTTCAATAAAATGTAATTTTAATATTAACTTTAATATTTATTTATTTCAACGTCTTGCCAAAAAATCAACCATTGAATATTTTGATGTACTTATTTTATAAATGACATTTATTTTTCCAAAATAATTTTCTAAAATATGAAAATTGTTTAATATATAAATTATTATTATCACCATGTAATTTAAAATACAATTTATTAAAAAAATTCTTTTGTTTTTTTAGTGTTTTGATATTGATATTTATTTTTTGTTATTTTAAAATTTATATCTACAGAACTTAATTATTATAAATATATATATTTTAAAATATATTATTTTTGTGTAAAATTACTATTCCAACAGTGAGGTAACTATTCAAAATGGCCAAGTTACTGTTCTCTGTTGTCAAGTTACTATATAGACAATCACATTATTATTACAATGGTCAAATGACCTCTTTTAAATATCTTTAATTTACTTCATTTATTATTCAACTCAATTACACTCAATGTTATAGTTTTTTTCCTATAATAATGATTAGTTTTTTTTAAATTTTGATTCATTTATATAGAGTTAGAAGTCGGGGTGATGAATCTAGTGGATTTGGGTGATCCCAAATTATCTCATTTTAGATAATCTATATTAATATTTTTTTACAAACCACACACGGGGGGTGATGGGCCCATAAGGGGCGCTGCGGCTCTCAAAGGCTCTCCTCGTCGCCGCCTCCTTCCCTCGGTCCTTGCCGTCTCCCTCCCTTGGATCCGGTGGCTCTGAGGTTTTCTACGACTCTCCCACTCTCGTCTCTAGGTCTCTTGTCCATGTCCGCTCGCAGGATAGGGTTTTCGCTGGAGGCGCGACGCTGGTCAGAGTCCGAAGCTCAAGGCTCCGGTGGGCATGGCTTAGGTTTTGCGGCGACTCTTGAGGTGATAAGGACGGCGGCGATGGGATCTGGGTTGCGGGTTTCCGCTGCTTGCATCGGTTTCTTGTTTCCCTGTGATTAGGGTTTTGTGGTTTGTAGTTTGTTTCACTGTTTGTGAGATTTGGTTTTATGGATCTGTACCCGGTGTCCTCTGGCCGGGGACGGTTATTCTTCCTAATGGTCGATGGCTTACGGCTATGGTGAGATCGACGACGCTTCTGGATGGATCTTCGGGTGTAAGACCGATCCGTCTACGACATACTCTACGGAGCACTCTGGATCCTTCCTGGTACGCGTCGGCGCCTTCCGCGGCGGTCTGCTCTTGACCATGGGTAATGGGGTTGTGGACGTTGGTGTAGCTCATCTTCGTACCAGATATTTTGGTTCCCCTAAGTTTCTCTGGTGGGCTTGATGAATAGCGTGGCATGGGTGGTGGTAGTCTGTCACCGGTGATGCTCACCGGCGAGGAGTGTCTTTCCTCCGGTGTTAAAGCATGCGGCGGCGCGTCGCGGTTGTTCACCGGCGGTGCTGTCTGATGCGCTGATGGTGCGTGGCTCGAGGTGGCGGCCTGCTCGAGACGGCCCGGTAATCAAGACTCATGATGGTATTCTGGTTTGAATTTGAAATTTGAATTTGCGGATGGTGGTTTTTGGTTGTAAGCCTGGTTACCGGTTTTCCTTAAACCGGCTTTGGAAAATATAAAAAAAATGATTTGCCGATATATTAATATTTTTTTCAAAATTTAAATTTATGATTTTTAATCGGATTCATTGGTGATTAATGTAATATGGTTTTTAGATGAAATTAATTTTCTTCAGTTTATTTTTCTTTATAATAATTTATAATATATTATAACACTAATTTTTTTGAGGAGAAGAATTCCATTTATATCCACAGATTGGTTACACTATATCCCATAGTCTAATAAAAAATATAATCTGCTAATTCCTTTGGAACAAACCTATATGAGTTTTCTAGGGAAGAGGATGTGTTCTTATACAATAAATTTTATTTTATTTCATTATCCACCTTCGTAAAATATTGTTAAAACATGTTAATTTAATAAAATATATATATTTAATATATAAGGATTTTATTAGGACTGATATCCATCTAGTCATCCATCAAATGGGAAACGAAACTGTCGGTCGTGCATACGATGTAATACTACCCAACGAGCTGAAGAAGTCCATATTCTTTCCCAACCATTAAATGGTGGATATATGGATAGATTTAATATAGATATTATATATTTAGAGTATTATTATAATAATTTATTTCCAATTTCACAAATAAATTCTTACATTTAATTTCGTTTTAAATATGACGATGTCACTCATGTGTACCCCTAACTACCACCCCGTGAATCGATGTGGTTCATTTCTAAAAAATTATTTACAGGGATGGTAATAAATATAATAGGATGTAATATATGTGATATATATTAAATTATATTTATTTTTTAAAATTAATATATTACACACTTCGTTATCCAATCACCAATTACTGAAATGAAAACATCCTTCTTGCATATGAACAACCAGTTGTCTCTAATAAAAGATGTGATATTTTTTCCATATTCAAATTTCAACAATAATTATAAAATATTTATGACGAAAAAATTATAATTATAACATTTATATCATTGTTTGGATAATAAAACTATGTAATATATGAGAGAACAAAAATATTCATGACAAAACATGAATGAGGAAACATGGAAATTAGCACTCAAAACAAAGAAATTAATGAAATTTTATTAATAAATTGTTACTAAAATTTTCAATGGGATCATATATTATATTATAAATATTTATTCAGCTATATTGAAAATTAATTAAAATACTAACATAACAATGAAAGATTTTATAGCATGGTCAACCAAAATTAAGCATGAGGAAATATGCTTCATCTAAATTTCCATTCATTGAGGCATATTGTTTGATTATGCACAAAATTTATTTATATAATTTATATAATAAACCATTTACATGTAATATAATGATTAATTAACTACTAATAGTTTTTTTGTTTTATAAGTTATTATTAATTGTAAGAGGATTTTAATAGAATGTTACCATGTGGTAAAGAAATTTATAACTCAATTTATTTTCAATGGGTTATATTATTTGTTGATTTTAATTTATATTATATTATTATGTTTGTAATGAAATTTTTAGTATATTATTCTATTTTTAAAATTATTTTATATGAATTTACATTTTATCTACATAATTTATTCATTAGTATATTCTCACATTAATATTATGATATTTTTTATAGTAATTTCATAGTATCCTTTTAATCTAGAGTGTTTAGGTTTGAATTTTAATTAACATGATTATTGGATCATTGTTAAATAAACCAATTACATATTTTAATTATCCATATATTTGTTAACTTTTTAATTTATATTAGTAATTTCCCACTCATTGGTACTGAAAATGAATGTGAAAAAGTTGTTAAGAAAATATGACATCATTTCTCTCTATGGAAAAACAATTTTTATTTAAAACAAATAGTTTCAAAAAATGATTTCAAAAATATTTATAAATTTTTTTATCTGATTTACATCTGAAATACTATAACCTTGTTTAAATTTTTATCCATTTTTTTAATGGAATGCTCATGTTTTTTTCCAAAAAACCCCCTTTTTTCCTTTACTAAAAATGTGAATGGATTTTTTTTATAATGTATTGTATGAATGGTAGTTTCTATCTCCATGAAAACTCATTGTTCAAAATACTACATTATAATATTCATAAAAAAGCTAATAAAATTATTTTAAAATGTTTTTCTTAACATTTCGTTTAAAAAATATTATTTTCCTTGGGAAAAGAATATTTTTCGAATAAACTATTTTTAATTGTCTTTTTATAGTATTGATATTCATCTATTAAAATAAACGTATATTTTATATTTAACAAAAGGGTATATGATTCATGGAAACCATTCTTATCTTTTGTATGGTTGATTTATGACCATTTTCACCAAATAGAGTACACAAATTCACATTCATGATTTTGTTTTGTAGTAATTAACATTTCCTTGAAATATTCAATCTAATTTGATCATTAGACATCAAATTCCCCTTAAATATCAATATTATTTTTCATAATTTTATTTATTGCTTATGCTTTATATCGTTTCAATATAGAATGTTGTAATTTTAATATTATTTTTATATATGGGTAATCTGGGGAAATAATGATAAATATGTGTTATTAACTCCATAAGGATATTTAAGGATAAGGAACATTGCTCATGAATTGAATCTATTATTTTAAATATAAGGAATGACTTAGAAAAGCAGTAATGGGTTGGCCCAAAATTATATAGACCCTCAATTAATTGAGTGTGTCATGAGGAAAATCTTAAATATTTATTTGAATGGGATTTACTAAGATGATTAAACATCCTAGAGAAATGTCTTGAATGTACTGATATCTTGGTTCCTGAGCCCATGTCATCTATAATTTGGTCTTTCATTCGTTAAAAACCCCATTATTATTATAATTGAGATTTTCACACTGATATTATATCTAGATGCATTTCATTGTCATTTTTTTATTAAATGAGTTATGTTTTTAGTTGTTAACTATGAAATATTGACTATTATATATCTATTCCTCAGTGCCAATGTTATTTAAATTAAATATGTTTTCTATTATTTAAATTTCTATATTGAATACTCATTATATAGTCCAGGTATTCATTCTATTTAAATTTACTGGTCGTATTATATTACTCAAGGGGGGGGGGGTGAATTGAGTATCTATACAAATTTCAGGTTAAAAAGTATTCTTAAAATGTCTCCCCAGAAGGTATAATACAACATATGTAGTCAAGAATATACTGTTATAAGAGTTGGACTATATAAATATCTTCATAGAGGATCGATTAGTTCTCATGAATCATATCTTATATTTTTAATATTATTTTTGAAGCTATTCTAGAAGGACAAGACAATTATAACTTTTATTCCAAGATTAACTATCAAAGCGAATTTAGTGATTTCTGAATTATACAGTGACGAAGTAAAACAGTGAAGAATAAATTAAGCAACACATCGAATAGGAAACAAGTGGTTCAGTATCAAGCCAAGTCCTAATCCACTCCCCTTGGTGATCACCTAACATAAAGAAAATTATATAAATAAACCTGATTCACACCCTGGATTGGGGTTAAAAAGAATACACAGGACTGTCCAGGCCACAAAGGGACTTCTTCCACAGTTCTTTGTGGGTACAAACAACCATTCCACCAAGGGACCTCTTACACACTTATCATAGGGTATACATTTATAAAAAGATGTTTGAGTAAGGATATCTTGTATCCTTTGGTTTAATGTTGGAGACAGAGTGTGTTGTTATACATATACACACACTTCTCAAAAGCTAGTAAAAAGATACACAAAATAGCAGAAATATTGAGATAGGTTTAGAAATGCTCTGACTGTTAGTCTTTGTAGCTTTGGGATTCAAAGATGAAGAAGATGTAGGAATAAAGTCCTCGTAAGGAAAAGAGAGGGTCGTAAGTCAGACAGATCCATCTTGTATTCCTGATGATGTTTGACAGTGTGAAGATGTTCTCAATTCTACGATTCATGTATGATTATTATGTTCTTCAACAATGTCGAGTTTAATGAGACAATTATTTCTTCAAAAAATTTCTATGTGTGTTATTCATTGTCATGCTCACACCCACTTTCTTGTTTCTCTTTTCAGTATTATGACACTGTAACCTTTTTTTTCTTGGCCGCATTACACTTTTATCAGGGAGTGAATGTGTTTGAGCTGAAAGGTTTCATTTATTATACACCTTGTACCTTGTACTGTCTGATTAAATTTCTAAAAAAAATATTAATTATGTCATTTCATTTAAAATATTTAAATATGACTGTTAGAGATTAAATATAATGATGAAAAAATGTATTACGAAATGGTGTCACAGTATGTCATGGAAACATTGTCTCGTTCATGGTGTCTAGTTCATGGTGATAAGTTATCACAGTGTTTGTTTCACGATGACTCATGGTCATTGTGTATTCTTGTTCACGGTGTCTCGATGTCACATTGTCTAGTTGATCACGGTGTCTCGATGTCACAATGTCTACTTGTTCACGGTCTCTCGATGTCACAGTGTCTGCTTGTTCACAGTGTCTCAACCTAGGAAAATATCTGTATTCAGACGTAAGAATTTATATTTATGGAATGGATTAAAATCAATTTCTTTTAGAGAAGTCATTATAAATTAGACGAACATATAATATATATTAATCAAACTGAGTGTATAGCACTTAAGATCTTTCGATAGCTTTTACTAAACAACTGTGCATTTGATGTGATATTGATACATGGAGTTAACATGGTTTATAGACTGAATAGGATTTGTGATCATTAAAAAATGATTAATTCATATTGAGTCTAACAATCTCCCACTTTTTGATGATCACAAATCATATATATTTTGATTGTATATTTGTTCTAACCACATAGTTCTAATGTGGATATAACATATATATAATGAGCATATAAGATATATAGAGTGAGTGGGTATATAACATATATATATAGTGAGTTTGAATATAACATATATAGAGTGAGTGTTATCTTCTCCTATAGAGATTTCTCCCCCTTTGGGGATTATAAAAAATGTAGCATGAAATATAATGAAAAAAGAGACATGAAAAATGAATAATGTATTAAATAAAAAGAGGGGCATTATGAAAAGGAAAACAAATGCAAAAATATTTCCATCAAAAGATAGTAACCAATGCGCTTCTTCACATACAGGTCTTCTGTTTTCCCTAATCAATATTAGTTGAAGAGGAAGCCATAGAAGAAGGGGTTGAGGTAGAAGAAAAAAGTTAGTTGGTTGATATAGAAGGTAAAGGAAGACATTCAAACATAGACGTATCCAGATTAGGTGTAGTAGAAGACT
The DNA here is from genome assembly GCA_963277665.1 of Viscum album. Taxonomy (NCBI): domain Eukaryota; kingdom Viridiplantae; phylum Streptophyta; class Magnoliopsida; order Santalales; family Viscaceae; genus Viscum; species Viscum album. Next base: position 1,149,988,228 of record OY728120.1, read on the forward strand.
GAGGGAATTGTTGATCAAGGATCATAGGCCTAATATGACTGAGTTCATGACTAACCAAAATAGAAGTGGAGGCTAGTGCAGAGGTGAATGTAGGAAAACTAGGTCTTAGAGGTTCAACTGTAGGAGAAACTATGGCTATACTATGTACATGAAGATATGGCCTTAACATCTTGATAAAATCAGCAATGATCTCCCCCCATACTTCATATATTTCTCACCTCCATCCTTGTTTTCCATAAAATTATCAAACAGACGATTGAAATTTGCGATCTTTGGGACTTGAGACTTAAATTCTTGAGTAACAGGAGGAATCCACATATATTCTACAAGATATTTGAAATTATTGGTCATGCCAGTCTTTGAGAAGATTCGGTGAAGTAGAAATCAAATTTCTAGGAAATTTCTTACTGAGCATCATTAGAAATTTTTGAATGGATTTGGACAAGATCAAGAACTCTAAAACTAGTATTGAGAACTTCATATAGAGAATCTTTATTTAATCCACTAAGAATAGTCTAAAGTTATTCATTGACCACTTTTCTGAGCATGTCACAGTCTAAAAAATATTGAGAGGATTTTCTATATGCCTTATATGCATTGATATCTGATGTAAGAGATTTTAGATGATTTATCACTTTTTGAAGGCACCTCATGTACTACTCAGTGAGCATGTTATAACTAACAAGAAGCTCTTACATCTCATTTACTATATGGTGTTTCTTTCTAAGACATTATAAGCTAAGGAATAAAAACGAGGTTAAATCTGAGAGGCAATATTCTATGGGGTTTGAGGAATAATAGGCACCAAAGGATGAGAAGCAAGCTCTGATCTTGAATTCATCACTTTCTTCATGTCTTCAATCGTACCTCTCAGAGTATTTACTTCATCACTAAGCAGTATGTTTTCAACAATGACTTCTAGAATCTCATGATGAATTTTGGGTTGAATTTACCAAATAACTTTTTCCAAAAATTTTGAGGCATCTCTCTCAATTAGATTGGTTACAGGAGCTGGTTGGGTATTTAGGAGTTTTTCAACTCCAAACAAAAGTGTAGCACTAAATTCTTTCAGATCATCTTTACTCACCAAGGATGGTTGTTCTAGTGAGGGTTCATAAATAGGGACTGATACAGGCTCATGATTGTTTTCAGGGGAAACATTAGGGACATATTTAAATTATAACATAGAGTAAAGGGAAAGACCTTTTACTGAGTGTTCCTAGTAGTCAGTCCCATCATAAAATCTGGGGAATTTTTACCGAGTGTCTACAGGGCTTGGATCAATCGGTTTTGGTACATCAATAGATTCCAGATTTGGGGTTTCTCCCCCTCAATAGTTTCATCATTCTCAGGACTGAGAGGCTTAGTGTATTTATCTATTCCCACTAATTCATCTCATAGTTCCTCACCCATTTCTTGTCTAGCATACTAAAAAGTCATCTCTAACCTTTCCTCAGCTGAGGTAATTACTTCAAGAATAGATTGTTCCACTATGAGTTCCTCAAGGTCTTATTCTTGCATAATAGGTAATTCTTCTTCTAGAAGATCTTCTGTATCATTATTTTCGATTTCTATGGCAAAAAATTTTGTTTCAAATTCGGTTTTAACTTTCAGATCAACAAATTATTTAGATGTAGGGACTTATTTTTCACTTACTACCAGAGGGACATGAGTGCTACTTTCCTTATCAGAAACTATTTCACTGGGAAGCACAATAGCCTCTTCTGCTTCCTCATATTCAGTATAATCAAAAACATGATTTGGTTCCAAAAAAGGATTATAAATATCATTTGGTCTTGATGGATCTTCAAATGGATTTAACATTTCATAAATCCTATCATTGTCTTCCACCCATTCCATTTTACATGGATTCCATGTGATTTTCATCCTAATGTTATTGACTTTTGAAAGGAATAACTATCAATCCTAAATAGAATCTTCATTAGGTCTCACCATACCTTTGGCAAGATGTATGGCTGAGATACGCCGAGAATAAAATTGGGAGGTTGACTTGGTTGTGGTTTTGATCATCTCACACATATGGTGTATGACATACTTATAGAGGTTGATCTTGTTCCCATTTTTCATTAGATGAATCAGAAAAACATCCTGATATTTTAGTACAGTGAAATACCCTTTATTGGGGCTAATCAAGTTCTATATAAACATAAAAATAAGTCAATTTTCTCCATCTAGTTCACCAGCAATAGCTCTCCTCTTGGTGTCGTTTTCAGTTAATCTTTTCAAAGTAGCTTCCAAAACATTAAATTAACTAGAAGGTGGAGGTCCTCAATGATAGATCTCACAGATTCCTTCGTGAGTTATCCTATGGCATGGAGCCCATAACCTTGAATAGAATGTGCATCTATGGGAATTTTTCTAGCTTCTTATAACATTAAAATCTTCCGAATGAAAGGATAATTGATCATACTGATAAAATTGAGCCACTAGATTAGGGTATATATGACTATCGCTCTTTAAAAACCATTCTATCTAGCCTTTACCTTTTAAAACATTCAGAACCCGTGATTTTCTCAACAGAATCCACTTAGGGAATATCTCTTTCTCATGTACTGCTACTCTATTCACCAGATTTGGATTTAGAGGACCTTTGGGTTCCATATTAGGTGTGATCTTCGTCTTCTTTGAGCTACGTTTCTCAGGAGTCGACAACGAAGGGAATTTCATCCAGGGAATTCACTGAATGTTCGAGAGAGAGAAGGGATGAAGGGTTGAATAAGGGTTAAAAATTCATTGAATTGAAGAGTGCTCAAGTGATGGACAAGTGATACTTCATTTATTTTATCAGTTAGGAATATGAAATGTCGCAGAAGTAAAAATGTGGAAAATTAAACCATGAAATTAATAATAACCATGATACAGTTTTTAATTTGTAAATAAAAATCATAATGAATATTAACAGTGAGACCATATCTGGTGTTTATGATGAGGCAGTGAATGAATTTTATTGTGAGACAGTGATTGAACATTATTGTGAGATAGTGATTAAACGTTACAATGAGACAGTGACTGAACGTTATGGTGAGACAATGACTGTCAGACAGTAATCAAGAAATATTAACTATGAGACCTTCAACATGGAATAATAAGATATATGTCACGACCCGTCCTCGGGGCCCGTGCCGTGACTACCCCAAGCCCGCCTTCCATAGGCCAGGGGCTGGCGACTAGCACCAAAGGCGTAAAATCCCGATAACTGGGAAGGCATTGCCTTTATAAAATAAAACAAGCACCACAGAGTACAAGCGAAAGAAGTAAACACTAAGTAAAAACTGAGTACAACAGTAAGTGCGGAAAGTAAAAAGGGGCCGGAAATACAAGCCCAACTGTAAAGTACAACTCGAAAGGGAAAAAAGCAACTGAAAAGTAAATCTGCTACGCCGAGCTGTCCACTGGAAATCCCACCTGAAGGGTGGGTACAGATAGCTCCTCTGCTCCTCAGGTCCCACCGTCCGCTCCGAGTATGTCTCACCCAGTGGTCCACTTCCGGGTACCGCCTCGTCATCACGTCCACCTCTAGGTACCGCCTCGTCGTGAGGTCCTCCTCCGGATACCATCTCTTCGTATAGTCCACCTCCAGGTACTGTCCAGTCCTCGAACACTCGGCTTCTCTCAGCACTGCTCGTCATCTGCAACCAACACAACGAGGTGCGGGCATAGCCCGTGCAGGGGTGAGTATAACGATACTCAGTAGGGACCCCGAGACCCTCAAGGTCCCACTAAACCAACAAGGATAACCACAATGAAGATCTCAACAGATAACCTCTACTTAGGTATATGCCCATACATATACCTATGTTATCAAGTAACCCATCTCAATCATGAGGAAACACAAGGATTGTGAAATCAATGGATAACCACTACCCGGGTATATGCCCATACATATACCAAAGTTAGCAAGTGACCCATCTCAATCATGAGGTAAACACAAGGTCAAAAGTCTCAGCTAAAACCAGGATTTTCATTATCGAAACCGTAACTGCTGAAGAGCTCCGTCTCTGGAGTGTACAGTGGTCCTGTCACGACTCCGAGGTACTGCTCACTAACCTAAGACTGCTGAAGAACTCCACCCATCGAGTACTGCGGGCCAGCTGCTACAACCAAGCGCTCTCATGTGCCGCTACAACCAAGCGCACCTCTGTCGTGGGTCTGCCGCTACAACCAAGCGCTCCCATGTGCCGCTACAACCAAGCGCACCTCTGTCGTGGGTCTGTCGCTACAACCAAGCGCTCCCATGTGCCGCTACAACCAAGCGCACCTCTGTCGTGGGTCTGCCGCTACAACCAAGCGCTCCCATGTGCCGCTACAACCAAGCGCACCTCTGTAACACACCGAGTCGTTCGATCAGCAGTCGTCGGGTCTCATCCAGCTACACGGTCTCCATACTCCGCACGCTCGTCACTGGGAGGGTCCGCTCCACGAGCTACAGGTCGATACTCCAAGTATCTCAAAGTCCCACTAAGAAGTATCTTAAAGGACCGCCACATCATAGGGGTCTCAACGCAACAGACGGCGCGTCAATCAGACGCCCGGTCTGTGAGTTATTAGCCTTTTCGTCCCAGGGGCCCGGTTGGTTTTGTGAGTGAACCAAACCCGGCCGTATCTAAACTATACCCCGAACTCTCATAGGGTAAACTCATAGGGACCGTTTCTCAACGCGATCACCAACGCCGCTGACGGTTCGTCAAACAGACGTTCTGTCAGAAAGATATCAGCTTTTCTATTCCAGGGGCCCGGTTGGATTTCGGTGCGATCCAACCCGGTCACTATCCATCTGCATCCAAAACTCGGGCGGAGGATGCCAAAAGTTTCGTATCGTCAACAGGAACTCAACGCAACAGACGGCGCGTCAATCGGACGCGCGGTCTGAGAGTTATTGGCTTTTTCGTTCCAGGGGCCCGATTGGATTTCGGTGCGATCCAACCCGACCGCACTCCGTCGGCATCCAAACCTCGAGCGGAGTAAGCCGAAAGATCCATCTCACTTAGAGGAATTCAAAGAAACAGACGGTGCGTCAATCGGACGCCTGGTCTGTTATTTATTGGCCTTTCCGTCTCACACCCACCCTGGGAAACTTCCCAGGAGGTCACCCATCCTGATCAGTACTCTAGGCCAAGCACGCTTAACTACGGAGTTTTAATCACGTAGGCTCCCGAAAAGGAAGGTGCACCTTGAGTATAGTATACCAAAATGACCGTCTCGATCCAAGGATCGCGTTGCCGCTAACGACGAGTCGTTTGGAGGCCCGTAGCCCAAGATACGGGCATTTGACCAAACCGCTCGGTAACGGGGGTTTCGGGCACGGGCCGTCCCGGCCCGAGACCCCCCGGATGGCCCAAACTGGGTCGACCCGCCCCGGACAGGGTCGACCCGGCCCGACACAGCCCGGCCCGGCCCGGCGCGGCGCGGCCCGGCGCGGCGAACCGGCTAGGCGCGCCGGTTCGGCACAAGGCAGCGCGCAAGGCGCGCTGCCAGCTTGGCCGAAGGCCGAGCTTGCTGGAAACGGGGGGCTGCCTGCCCCCCCCCCTTTTGTGAAACTGGCCCCCCTCATAATGGGGGGCCAAAAAACTGCCTGGGGGAATTAAATTCCCCCGGTTTCCACCAACCCGGCCGGCCGACTTCTTGTCAACAGGACCGGCAAGGGCCGGTCCTCTTCCGTCTTCCGGCACCGGCGGCCCGGCTGGCCGCCGGTAATCACGATCCGCCGCGGCTCGGAACCGGCCGCGACCTTCGTCATCTGGCGCGGTGCGACGGCACAGCACCCCTCCGCCGCGGCCCCGCTCCGGCCGCGGCGTCTTCAGTTTCCTTCGACGCGGCGCGACGACGTCGCGTTCATGATAATTCTTTCCACGACGCGGCGCGACGGCGCCGCGCAATAATTTCCATGTGATTCCCGCGTGGTGCGACGGCACCACGCTATCTCGTTTCATCCGCAAGAAACATTCAAGAACAAAGGAGGGGGGTTCGGCCGTGTTTGTGCGGTCCGGTCCCCCTCTCATTAGACGATAACACTTAAACGTTCATCCTCAAGTTTGTCATGCTAGAACCAAGAACGGAAAATAATTAAATAAAGCAACAACAAACCCCTACATCGCTTTTCGTTATGTGTTGACGAAGTCGAGGAAAGGCGGCGGCGATTCGTCGACATCAGAAAAGAGAAGCCGTTGACGACGTCAGCGTTCTTCGTGAAAGGCGCTCCCTTCTTTATTCCGGAAGGAGTGGGAAGGAGGCATCCAAGAAGGGATCGACGTTGGAAACTTCACGTGCTTCTTAGGAAAAGGCATTCTTCGTCGAGAAGACGTTGTTCCATGTTTGGAGATGTCCTTCGTGTTCTTCGTCGAGGGTGGAATTCACTTCAATCCTTCCATGACTCTATCACAAAGATTTAGCCAACCCCAAACAATAAAACAACACAGCTTATTATAGTGTTAGCTTAATGAATTCAAAATAACTCAAATTCATTAAGTTACATCCTTCATTAATGGGTGAAGAGGCTCCAAAATTAATGAAGGTGGAAGTGAAGAGTCACATTTAATTGGGGGGGGGGGGTTCAAGGGAGTTAAGGAGTTTAAGGAGTTAGGAATTTGAGGGGTTTTGGCACATTAAGTGCAAGAGAGTTTAAGGGGTGTAGAAGAGAGTTAAGGGGAAGGTGAAGGGTTGGGGCTCGTGTGGGCCCCACCTCACCTTAATCCTCACTTGGTTAGTTAGGAACTTGTGATTCCACCCCAACTTCCACACTTAGGATATAACCACATAAGAAGATAAATAAAATTTGTAACACAAATTTTATTTTTCTTTACACTTAAACCACAACCTTATTAAACAACTGCTCCCAAGCAAACGCAACTCCAGGAAAGGCATTCCTAAGAAAAAACCGGCGCCACGGTTCCATCGGTGCCCTCGGAATTTGATTCCGGGCACCGGTTCAAAAGTTAGAAATTCCCGCTCGTTCGTTCACTGAACGTACCCGAGCCAAACTTCGGAAATTGATTCTGGGCACACCGGGCCTCGGAATCAGGCGCTGTCAGAAACTGTGTTCTTGTAAAATTCCAAAGAAAATTAAGAAAAAAATTTCCTTGAAATTTCTGGGTCTTTACATTACTCCCACCTCAGGGCTTTACGTCCCCGTAAAGCTTCATCACAGACTAGGGTCACAAAAGCGGTACAGAGCACGCATCTGAGCCTTCCGCTCCCATGTGCTCACCTGGAGGTTCCCGTACTGTCAAAGGAAGTGCACCCAAGGAATCGATCATCCTCGTAGGATCTGCTCCTGTCTATTCTTGATCCCCACTGGAACCTCCGTGCATGTCGCTCTATCATCGACGTCCAACTCCCTGAGGTCGATGATGTGTGAAGGATCAAGCACGTATCTCCTCAATTGAGTTACGTGAAATTTATCATGCACCTGGTGCAACTGAGGTGGATGTATCAAGCGATAAACCACCTCGCCTACCCTGATGGGGACCTAGAAAGGTCTATTGAACCTCGGAGATCTCTTGCCGCCTCGGCTACATCTCCGTAAACCTCGTCGAGGTGAGACCTGTATAAGAACGTGGTCGCCATCCTCGAACTCTAATGGTCTCCCTTTTTAGGTTAGAACTGAAACTCAAAACTCCTGCTGCCACGAGGGTAAGGTTGGCCGACCCAAGAATGATCAGTTACACCCTCCCATGCACGAGTTTATCTTGTGCTGTCCAGGGTTTCCTTTTCGCCGACCAAGGAAAACCCATCCCAACGTTTGCCTAATACCATCAATTTGAGTATGAACAGTGATTGCCAAATACATACTCAAACTAATGTCGTAAGGCCTCGACGCTGCCACCAAGAGGTCCTAACCGAGACTCTCGCCTCAAGGGTCAGATCACACCATCGGCGTAAGTGTGACTATCGAGTCTCCTCCCAAAGTTATCTCCAGACGTGAGGGTCAAGTCAACGGCTTAACCGGAATCTCTAGGTCTGGGACTAGATTCATGGAAGGAAGGGATGATTCGTTTCGATGCCTGTGGCTATGACAGCTAGTAGAAGATAAATTCCGCACTTCGAATCATCCTTAGAGCCCCTTTTTGGTCGCACTCCATGACCGCAAGCAGCTACCCTCTTTCCCTGCTCTCCAACTCCCTGAGTCTAGCGGTGACTACAAAGGCGGGTGATGGTAACATGTTGAAATGTACACCACCACGAGCTGCTCTCCAAGCTCTGGCTCCATGTCTGCTGCTCTGCAGATTCATCTGTCCTTAACATTTCCTCTTCTTGAAACATTTTACATGCCCAAGTCTCCGAGACTGGTGTCAGTTTCCTGCTTTCCAAACTTCTAACATTCTCTGGCTGTATTTGATCAGCAAAGAATTCTCAACCACAAAGGTTCCTTCTAGCACTCTAGCCTAAGTAGAAATGCATAGAGAAACGGTGCTGGCTCGGAAGCCCTTAAACATACCATGCTCAGAGGTCCGACCTCTATTGCACTGAATGAAACGCTTCCATCGAGTACCTGATATGTTCGGTACGCCTCGATGAATTCTCAGCTATCAACACGTCATCCCGCCGAAACTGTAAAAGTTCTAGAAAATTATCGGCCACCTCCTCAAACCAGTCCTCAGCCACCTATGAGTCAGGTTCACCTCGGAACATGAGGGTATCTGAAGTTAGAACACATGTAAGGCAGTAAACTTACATGTGTCACCTACCGGTACCGCCGGTTGTAACTGCTGACCAACAGGTAGTGATTTATAGCTGACACACTACCCAAAGGCACTATCTCAGGCATCGGTTCACGTACTGAAGCCTCATCACTATGCGGACCATCCTCATGGTCATTCACTGGAAAACACTAGTGGCCAAGTCCACCATCCACTCTACTGATGTCTCAGATAGGCGGAAAACTCTAGCAATCACCTCCATCCACTGCTCTGCTGTCTGGAAATCTACCTCACCTCGTAACTTCTGAGGCCTCTACTACTGGAACTCGTACAATGCGCTCCACCAGCATGCACAGTTTGCTAGTATAGCCATTGTAATCTGCTTCCCAACAGGTGGTGGTGCTATTGGTACACCACCCGAGGGTGCCAACATAGTAAAAAGGGCCCTGCACCAGAGCCTCGTCGCTCGGTGAGCCGTCATCGAGTACTCTCTCGGAACTCCAACTGACTGTCTGCGTGGAGACATCCTGAACAGATGCGACACGGTCAACGTCTTATACCTGGTGAGCTGAATTGGTTTGAGCTGACTTTAAAACTTTGGAAACACACACGCAATCAGTGTTTTTGTGTACAAAGTCGGAAATCAGTAGTCAGGGTCCTGGTGTACGGATACGTCGGCCGCCGCACCAACACTGGACTCCCTGAACTGAAAACCACACTCGGTACCCTTAACACTATTGCTTCACAGAAAGAAACATCAGAGTTATAAGTTCTGCGGTAGAACCGAACTCCTCTGATACCAATTTGTCACGACCCGTCCTCGGGGCCCGTGCCGTGACTACCCCAAGCCCGCCTTCCATAGGCCAGGGGCTGGCGACTAGCACCAAAGGCGTAAAATCCCGATAACTGGGAAGGCATTGCCTTTATAAAAGAAAACAAGCACCACAGAGTACAAGCGGAAGAAGTAAACACTAAGTAAAAAAATGAGTACAACAGTCAGTGAGGAAAGTAAAAAGGGGCCGGAAATACAAGCCCAACTGTAAAGTACAACTCGAAAGGGAAAACAACAACTGAAAAGTAAAGCTGCTACGCCGAGCTGTCCACTGGAAATCCCACCTGAAGGGTGGGTACAGATAGCTCCTCTGCTCCTCAGGTCCCACCGTCCGCTCCGAGTATGTCTCGCCCAGTGGTCCACCTCCGGGTACCGTCTCGTCGTCATGTCCACCTCTGGGTACCGCCTCGTCGTGAGGTCCTCCTCCGGGTACCATCTCTTCGTATAGTCCACCTCTAGGTACTGTCCAGTCCTCGAACACTCGGCTTCTGTCAGCACTGCCCGTCGTCTGCAACCAACACAACGAGGTGCGGGAATAGCCCGTGCAGGGGTGAGTATAACGATACTCAGTAGGGACCCTGAGACCCTCAAGGTCTCACTAAATCAACAAGGATAACCACAAAGAAGATCTCAACAGATAACCTCTACTTAGGTATATGCCCATAGATATACCTAAGTTATCAAGTAACCCATCTCAATCATGAGGAAACACAAGGATTGTGAAATCAACGGATAACCATTACCCGGGTATATGCCCACGCATATACCAAAGTTAGAAAGTGACCCATCTCAATCATGAGGTAAACACAAGGTCAAAAGTCTCAGCTAAAACCAGGATTTTCATTATCGAAACTGTAACTGCTGAAGAGCTCCGTCTCTGGAGTGTACAGTGGTCCTGTCACGACTCCGAGGTACTGCTCACTGACCTAAGACTGCTGAAGAACTCCACCCATCAAGTACTACGGGCCAGCTGCTACAACCAAGCGCTCCCATGTGCTGCTACAACCAAGCGCACCTCTGTCGTGGGTCTGTCGCTACAACCAAGTGCTCCCATGTGCCGCCACAACCAAGCGCACCTCTGTCGTGGGTCTGCCGCTACAACCAAGCGCTCCCATGTGCCGCTACAACCAAGCGCACCTCTGTCGTGGGTCTGCCGCTAAAACCAAGCGCTCCCATGTGCTGCTACAACCAAGCGCACCTCTGTCGTGGGTCTGCCGCTACAACCAAGCGCTCCCATGTGCCGCTACAACCAAGCACACCTCTATAACACACCGAGTCGTTCGATCAGCAGTCGTCGGGTCTCAGCCAGCTACACGGTCTCCGTACTCCGCACGCTCGTCACTGGGAGGGTCCGCTCCACGAGCTATAGGTCGATACTCCAAGTATCTCAAAGTCCCACGAAGAAGTATCTCAAAGGACCACCACGTCATAGGGGTCTCAACGCAACAGACGGCGCGTCAATCAGACGCCCGGTCTGTGAGTTATTAGCCTTTTCGTCCCAGGGGCCCGGTTGGTTTCGTGAGCGAACCAAACCCGGCCGTATCTCAACTGTACCCCGAACTCTCATAGGGTAAACTCATAGGGACCGTTTCTCAACGCGATCACCAACGCCGCTGACGGTTCGTCAAACGGACGTTCTGTCAGAAAGATATCAGCTTTTCCGTTCCAGGGGCCCGGTTGGATTTCGGTGCGATCCAACCCGGTCACTATCCATCTGCATCCAAAACTCGGGCAGAGGATGCCAAAAGTTTCGTATTGTCAACAGGAACTCAACGCAATAGACGGCGCGTCAATCGGACGCCCGGTCTGAGAGTTATTGGCTTTTTTGTTCCAGGGGCCCGGTTGGATTTCGGTGCGATCCAACCCGACCGCACTCCATCGGCATCCAAACCTCGAGCAGAGTAAGCCGAAAGATCCATCTCACTTAGAGGAATTCAACGAAACAGACGGTGCGTCAGTCGGATGCCTGGTCTGTTATTTATTGGCCTTTCCGTCTCACACCCACCCTGGGAAACTTCCCAGGAGGTCACCCATCCTGATCACTACTCTAGGCCAAACACGCTTAACTACGGAGTTTTAACCACGTAGGCTCCCGAAATAGAAGGTGCACCTTGAGTATAGTATACCGAAACGACCGTCTCGATCCAAGGATCGCGTTGCCACTAACGACGAGTCGTTTGGAGGCCCGTAGCCCAAGATACGGGCATTTGACCAAACCGCTCGGTAACGGGGGTTTCGGGCCCGGGCCGTCCCGGCCCGAGACCCCCCGGATGGCCCGAACCGGGTCGACCCGCCCCGGACGGGGTCGACCAGGCCCGGCACAGCCCGGCCCGGCCCGGCGCGGCGCGGCGCGGCCCGGCCCGGCGTGGCCCGGCGCGGCGAACCGGCCAGGCGCGCCGGTTCGGCGCAAGGCAGCGCGCAAGGCGCGCTGCCAGCTTGGCCGAAGGCCGAGCTTGCTGGAAACGGGGGGCCGCCTGCCCCCCCCCCTTTTGTGAAACCGGCCCCCCTCATAATGGGGGGCCAAAAAACTGCCCGGGGGAATTAAATTCCCCCGGTTTCCACCAACCCGGCCGGCCGGCTTCTTGTCAACAGGACCGGCAAGGGCCGGTCCTCTTCCGTCTTCCGGCACCGGTGGCCCGGCTGGCCGCCGGTCATCACGATCCGCCGCGGCCCGGAACCGGCCGCGGCCTTCGTCATCTGGCGCGGTGCGACGGCACCGCGCCCCTCCGCCGCGGCCCCGCTCCGGCCGCGGCGTCTTCGGTTTCCTTCGACGCGGCGCGACGACGTCACGTTCATGATAATTCTTTCCACGACGCGGCGCGACGGCGTCACGTTCATGATAATTCTTTCCACGACGCGGCGCGACGGCGCCGCGCAATAATTTCCGTGTGATTCCCGCGTGGTGCGACGGCACCACGCTATCTCGTTTCATCCGCAAGAAACATTCAAGAACAAAGGAGGGGGGTTCGGCCGTGTTTGTGTGGTCCGGTCCCCCTCTCGTTAGACGATAACACTTAAACTGTCATCCTCAAGTTTGTCATGCTAGAACCAAGAACGGAAAATAATTAAATAAAGCAACAACAAACCCCTACATCGCTTTTCGTTATGTGTTGACGAAGTCGCGAAAAGGCGGCGGCGATTCGTCGACATCGGAAAAGAGAAGTCGTTGACGACGTCGGCGTTCTTCGTGAAAGGCGCCCCCTTCTTTATTCCGGAAGGAGTGGGAAGGAGGCATCCAAGAAGGGATCGACGTTGGAAACTTCACGTTCTTCTTTGGAAAAGACATTCTTCGTCGAGAAGACGTTGTTCCATGTTTGGAGATGTCCTTCGTGTTCTTCGTTGAGGGTGGAATTCTCTTCAATCCTTCCATGAATCTATCACAAAGATTTAGCCAACCCCAAACAATAAAACAACACACCTTATTATAGTGTTAGCTTAATGAATTCAAAATAACTCAAATTCATTAAGTTACATCCTTCATTAATGGGTGGAGAGGCTCCAAAATTAATGAAGGTGGAAGTGAAGAGTCACATTTAATTGGGGGGGGGTTCAAGGGAGTTAAGGAGTTTAAGGAGTTAGGAATTTGAGGGGTTTTGGCACATTAAGTGCAAGGGAGTTTAAGGGGGTAGAAGAGAGTTAAGGGGAAGGTGAAGGGTTGGGGCTCGTGTGGGCCCCACCTCACCTTAATCCTCACTTGGTTAGTTAGGAACTTGTGATTCCACCCCAACTTCCACACTTAGGATATAACCACTTAAGAAGATAAATAAAATTTGTAACACAAATTTTATTTTTCTTTACACTTAAACCACAACCTTATTAAACAACTGCTCCCAAGCAAACACAACTCCAGGAAAGGCATTCCTAAGCAAAAACCGGCGCTACGGTTCCATCGGTGCCCTCGGAATTTGATTCCGGGCACCGGTTCAAAAGTTAGAAATTCCCGCTCGTTCGTTCACTGAACGTACCCGAGCCAAACTTCGGAAATTGATTCTGGGCACACCGGGCCTCGAAATCAGGCGCTGTCAGAAACTGTGTTCTTGTAAAATTCCAAAGCAAATTAAGAAAAAAATTTCCTTGAAATTTCCGGGTCTTTACAATATACATCAATATTAAATAAAATAGTATGACATTTACTTAATATTTATCATTCCATGTTCTTGTATGATGTATTATACTATTTAGGTATTTAATGGTTTGGTAAATCTATCAACAAGATGATATTCAGTACCAATGAATTCCAAAGTTATATCACCTTTTTTATAATGATCTATCAAAAGGTTATATCTTACATCAATATGATTTCTCCTAGAATGTGAAACATGATTTTTCGAGATGTTAATATGACTTTTGTTGTCACAATTTATAGGTACATGCCTAAATTGATATCCATAATCTAGTAACGTGTGTTTCATCAACAAGATTTTTTCACAACTACTACTAGCAGCTATGTATTCAGCTTTTTCAGTAGATAATGCAACATAATTTTGTTTCTTTCTACAACATGATATTAGTGACTTTCCAAAAAAGTGACATGTTTAATAGGTTCTTTTTCTATCTAACATAACACAACCGAAGTCAACATCAGAAAAACTAACTAATTCAAATTATTTCCCTCTAAGATAGAACAATCCTAGATTGGGAGTATGCTTGATGTATTTCAAAGTTATCTTTAAAAAATTAAAATGAGATAACTTAGTATTTTCTTGAAAACGAGCACACATACACACACTAAACATAATGTCAGGTCGACTAGCAGTTAAGTAGAGTAAACATGCAATCACTCCTCTATAAGTTGTTTGATCAATAGATTTTCCATCTCCATCAAGATCCAACATACAAGTGGTACTCATGAGAGTGTCACAAATTTTTGTGCTATCCAATCCAAAACGTTTTTTATGTTCTCTAGTATAATTAGTTTGAGTTAAAAAAATACAATCATTACATTGAATGATTTGAAATCATAGAAAGAGTATCAGTTCACCAATTAAACACATTTCATATTTATTTTTCATCATTTTAGAAAAATAAATACATAAATAATTTCTTGGGGATCCAAATATAATTCCATCTACATAAATTTTAACAACTAAAAAATCATTAGAAATTAGTTTTATAAAAAGTATAGGATAATTGATTCCTTTTGTAAAACCATTGGAAAAAAGAAATGTACTCAACCTATCTTACCATGCTCTTGGATCTTGTTTTAAACCATATAAAGCTTTTGAAAAATTTAAAATATGATTTTGAAAATTATGGTTTGTAAAACCAGGGGTTCTTTAACAAATACATACTTAGCTATATACCCATTTAAGAATGAACTATTAACATCCATTTGATATAGTTTGAAATTTTGATGTGTAGTATAAGAAAGAAAGATTCTGATTGCTTCAAGTCTATCTACTAGTTCTATGGTCTCCTCATACTCAATTTATTCTTCTGGAATAAAACCTTGAGAAACCAATCTATCCTTGTTTATAACTATGTTACCACATTCATCTAACTTATTTATAATCACCCATTTAGTGACTATGGTGAATTTGTCCTTTGGTCTTTCAACATGTTTCCAAATTTTGTTCCTTTAAAATTGATTATTTTATTCTTTTATTTTCATCTCTATAAAATTCATCATTGATAGCATCATTAATGTTTTTAGGTTCATGTTGTGACAAGAAGACTTGATTTTCCACCTTATTTCTAACTGAATATCTAGTTTGAGTTCCTTTGTTTAGGTCTCATACAACAGCTTCTATGGGATGGTTCTTAAGAGTTCTGACAGCTCCTGAAAAAAGGGACTAGAAATTTCAGGTTCATCAATAGGTTCAGGTTCATTGTTAATAGAGTCTTCGGAATTTCCATAACTGGAAGTTTTCACAGATTCATTCACATAATGGTGTGAGGTTTTTGGATTAATTTTCAGATTTGATACATTATCCTCCATGTTCTCTAGAATGGTTTTAGGCCCATGTGGATCTATTTCATCAAATTTGACAAGGAACGATTCTTCCACACATTTAGTTAATTTATTGAACACTCTACAGGATTTACTAGAAATGGAGTATCCTAAAATGATAACTTCATCACTCTTAGATGGATATTTTTCAACATTGTCTTTAGTATTAAGGATATAGGCATTGCAACAACAAATATTGAAGTAGTTAACCTTGGGTTTTTGATTGTTCCATAACACATAAGGAGCCCTTTTTATAATAGGTATGATCAACTCTCTATTGAGTATATAGCTTTCTGTATTTACAACATCAAGAAAATATTAAATAGGTAGGTCATATTCACTATGAATTGTTCTAGAAATATTTTGTAGGGTTCTATTTCTTCTTTCTATAACTCCATTTTGTTGAGGTATTCTAGGGTAAGAGAAATTGTGACAATAACCATTTTGTGATCAAATGGATTCAAATTATTGATTTTCAAACTCACGGCCGTGATCAAATAATATGGATTTAATTATATGTCAACTAGGATTTTCATAAGATGTTGCATATTTAGTAATATAAGATCATGCTTCACTTTTTTGAGCCACAAAGAAGATCCAGGTATATTTAGAAAAGTCATATATAAGAACATAAACATAGTTCTTCCCATTTAAACTAGAAACTCTAGATGGTCTAAACAAATCCATGTCAACCAGTTAGATATGTTGATAAGTGGACACCAATTTATTTGTTTTGAAGGATATTTTGTGTTGTTTTCCCTTTTGAAAAGGATTACACACTTTTCCATTTGGAATCTCATGTTTGGGTAAGTCTTTAACTACGATTTTTCTAGTCTTCTTTCTATGGGAGTAAATATTAAAATGTCCTAGTCTCATATGCCAGAGCCAAGACTCATTATGAAATACACTTAAGCACAAATCATTTTGAGAAGGTATGGGATCTATGTTAACAGAGTAATCAATTTCATTTCTTAATAGAGAAAACACTTATTCTTCATTACAATTAATGAGATTTCAAGGATCATTTTCAAATATAACATGAAATCCATAATCACATAATTGTGAGAAAGTAAGAAGATTTTATTTTAATCCATAAAAAAAGTAATTTAGAAATTAAAAATGAATTAGACTTACTGATTTGGATGAGGCTAGTAATCCTTCCATTTGAATTATCACCGAATGTGACAAATCCTCCATCTATTTTTATTAGGTTCTTGAAAAATGAGTAGTCTCGTACCACGTGTCTTGAACATTCACTGTCCAAGTACCATAAACATTTACTGGAACTCTTTAAGCAACTTTCGAACAAAATGATTAAGAAAAAACCGATTTTGGTTCCCATACTCATTTGGGTCCAGTAATATTAGTAATAAGTGATCTAGAAACCCATATATTCATCATTGGTTTCCTATAATCATTATGTAATGTGTTTGAAAAATAAACACTATTTGGTCCAGAAAAACTTGAAATAGTAATAAGTGTATCATAAATTGAACAAGTAGATTTGTGTCCGGAACTGGGAGTAAAACTATATGTCCTATATTTAGAAACAAATTTTTTTCTCAAAAGGTTTCTTTTTCCCGGTTGATAAGCAATGACAGTGTTGAATTTAGGGGAAATTGTTTTACCTAGAATTTGAGTAAGGGTATTTTCCCCATTGGTAATATTTTCTAGATCATTATTAAATTTCTCATTATACATTTTTAATTTGTTGTTCTCTTTGAGCAGTTGAGAATTTTTTTTCTTTTTTAGTTGTGAGTTCAGATTTAACAGTCATATTATGAGTATACTGTCTCTTTGATTATTTATATTTGTCATTTATTTAATTGCATGTTTCATCATGAATGTTATAGTATAAAAACATTTCTTCATTAGTCATCTTTTTGGAGTCACTCTCATATTCATAAGAGTATGAATTTTGTACAGGACTATCCAGTGCTAACTCAGATGTGTTTGTCATAAAACACATATTTTCTTTGTTAGCTTGTTCAACATGTGATGTTTCTGAGTCACCTGAACTGTCCTCAGAAGCACTCCAGGGTTCTTTAATTGAATTTTTATACTACATTTCATTGTCCTCATATCTCTTCTTGTACATGAGCTTTTTACTCTCAGCCTTGATAAGTCCAGTGCGCTTAAATTTATAGCAGACAACCTATTTAGTCTTGTCACTTTTTTTCAAATCCTTCTTCCATCTTATTTTTTGGTCATATTTTTCGTCGAAGAAAGGCTTTCAGAAAAATTTCTTCTTTTTGTAAAATCTCTTGAACCTTCTTTCTAAATTATCCATCTCCTCATCACTGTAAAGTGATGATTTTTCACTAGTGAAACATTATATAGATGCTTCTAATTTCACTTTGTCTTGCTGTTTAGAGGTGGTGGTCTTGAATGAAATAGATTTCATTTTTGGTTCATCCTCCTCTTCCTTGTTGTCTTTAATCCCTTCTCAATAAATCATTAGATTCCCAATGAGTTATTTTACTGGTACCTTGCTGATTTATCATGATTCTCTAACAAGGATAGAGGTTCTTCTCCATCTTTCAGGCAGACATCTTAGAATTCTCATGATCTGATTCTGGGAAGTGACTTCTCTTCCAAGAGAAATAATTGTGTTGAAAATATCATTGATCCTAAGATACATGACAATGATAGGCTCATCAGATTTGATTTTAATGTTATAAGATTTAGAAGTATACGTATTAATTCTCATTTCATTTACAATAGATGTTCCTTCATGTGAGACAGACTGGGTAACCCAAATTTTAGGGGCAGTTTTACAAGTCGAAATTCAATTGAATTCTTCATCTCCTAAAGAGAAGTATAAAGAATTCATAGATTTTCAATTTTTATTGTAGGTAGTTTTGATAGGTTTATACCATGTGATTCTATCAGTAGTGGGAATCTTATATTCATCTATAATAGAAGAACAAATTTCAAAACCCATGCATTCTAAATGTATTTTCTTTTTAATTTTCCATTGACCATAGTTGGTTTTATTAATGAATGGTGGTATCTTGGATTCAGCACCTTCCAATATATTATCCATAATTCCTAAATACATAGAAAAATCTAGAAATTTATAATTAAGAAAACATTACAGATATTAAAAGTATAACTAAAATGATAGTTGAATTATGTTAAACATAGTATTAATAAACTAGCTTTGATACCAAATGTTGTTCAGAGTGGATTACTCAAGAGTGGGGTGAATTGAATATCTACAAAAATTTCTAGTTTAAAAGTATTCTAAAATGGTTTTCCTAAAAAGATAAATACATCCCAGTTAATCAAGGTTATACTATTATTTGATTCTGACAATTTGAATAACTTCTTAGAAGATTGATTAGTTCTCAATAATCATAAGACCGATTATTAATATTACATTTGATGTTATTATAATATGACACGACAATTATAACTTCTTTCCAGAATTAAATATAAATTCAAATTTAGTGATTTCTAAATTATACAGTAAAGAAGTAAAACAGAGAAGCCTAAATTAAGAAACATAGTGGATATGAAACAAGTGGTTCAGTATCAATTCAAGACCTAATCCACTCCACTTGGTGATCACCTTACACCGAGAAATTTACATCAATAAACTTTATCCACACCATGGATCGGTGTAAACAACCGTACACAAGACTATCTAGGTCACACATGGACCTCTTCCATGGTTCTTCATGGGTACAAACATCCAGGCCACACAAGGTCCTCTTCCATACTTATCAGTGGCTATACAAGTATAATAGGATATCTGAGTAAAGATATCTTGTATCCTTCAGTTTAATATAGGAGACATGGTGTGTTGTCATACAGAAACACACACATCTCGAAAGCTAGTAAAAAGATAAACAACTGAGTAGAAATATTTAGATAGGTTTAGAAATTCTATGAATGTTAGTCTTTGAAGCTCTGAACTTCTGAGATGAAGAAGATGCTGAAATCAAGTCCTCGTATGGAAAATAGAGTATCCCAAGTCAGACAAATCCAGCTTGTATTCTTTGTGATGTTTGACAGTTTGAATATGTTCTCGATTCTGGGATTATTGAATGCTTCGTGTATTCCTCATCAACGTCGAGTTGTATTAGATAATTCTTTCATCAAATAATATATAAGTGTGTTATTCGTTGTCATGCTAACGCCCTCCCACTTGTTTCTCTATTTAGTATTATTCCAATCTATCAATTGTTTCTGGGACACATTACTCTTTTATATTAGAGTTAATGTGTTTGAGATGACAAGTTGCATGTATTCGACACCTCTTACTGTGTACAATCAGATGACATGTCTACAAAAAAATATTAATTATGTTAATGCATTTAAAATATTTAAATATGAATTTTTGAGATTAAATTGAAATAAGACAAATCATATTATGAAACGATGTCACAGTATGTCATGGAAACAGTGTCTCGTTCATGGTGTCTGGTTCACGATGTCTAGTTCACGGTGTCTGGTTAAAAGTGTCTATTTCGCAGAGTGTGGTTCACGGTGTTAGGTATTCATGGTGTCTTCTTCACGGTGTCACATGGTCACAGTGTATGCTTATTCAAGGTGTGTTCATGTCATGGTGTTTACTCGTTCACGGTGTCTCGATGTCAGGGTGTCTTCTTGTTCACTGTGTCCTAATGTCACGTTGTCTTCTTGTTCACAGTATCTTGACATAGGAAAATATATGTATTCAGACTTAAGCAGTGATATTTATGGAATGTATTAAACTTCATCATTTATCAGTGACGTAATTATAAAGTAGATCAACAACCAGTATATAGTAATCAAACTGAGTGTTTAACACTAAAGAGCTTTGGATAGATTTTACAATACAAATGTGTATTTGATGTGAGATATATTAAATAGAGTTTACAAGGATTACATACTGAATAGGATTGGTGATCATTAATACATGATTAATACATGTGCGGTCCTAAAAAATTGAATGTTTGTTCAGTTACATTCTTATCCATATTATTTATTCCTATCCTAATCATGATAGTAATGTTATTGATTAAATTGAATGCATGTTCTGATTGTTACATTTATATAATTATTATTTAATATTTAATTTTATCATATACATGGTATGTATTCTAATTTTTGTAACACTTACTATGAGTTATATTTTAGCCTTACTTCTTTCATTTCCCAGGAATCTAGGCAGGGTGCTATGAATGATATGAAATGATATTGTTGAGGGAATAATTATATTCTGGGGAAAAATATATCTTTTAAATTATATTTTAAAATTTAATATATGAATATGTAATATATATATTTTACTAAGATAATAAAAAATTCCTTCCTTCATGATATGATTCAATATGTATTATAAAAATGTGATAAATTAGACTTCATCTAAGGGCTACTCGAGTCATGTACATTATTTTTAGTATCAAAGGAATTTTATTATTAAAATTATGAACTAAAATTATAAAAACATGGATATGGGAACATAAAACTATTTAGAAACTTGAATATACATAATGAATAAGATCATAATGTTTTGTGAGGTAAATATTTTTTGGTTTCCATGGAAATAAATCAATTTTTTGATACTACAATTGTATTTTGTTCTTACGATGATATGCCTCGGTGTAATTAGTACGAAACATTAGTGTCATGAATAACTTGATAATTAACTAGTACATTATACTCGGACTTATTATGCACATGTTTAGACACTTCTAGGATATTTTATTTGATTAAATCACATTTTCGTTGAATACCATTTTAATGGAATTGATTACATGATGCCACCAAATGAATTAGGTTAAACCTAATGTGTCTTTTAATGAATATATATTCTCAGGATTTAAAAATTCTAGAAATGATTTTATGGTTTTCCACCTATGATTTTTGTTTCCCACACTATCGTATTTGGTTTCACTGATTCACTAAAACCCAAAGAAATCATTTAAAATTAAACTTAAAGGAAAATATAATGACTATGAAGAATCTAAATTGGATTATGAATGGAGTGAAATACTTTGTATTATTCCCAATTATCTACCTAGAAATATGATTGACAAACAATAGCTTAACCTTCCACTAAACTGTAACACCCAGGTTATTGAAAAAGGAAAACCATGCCTATTAAAATATGTGATATGCAACAACAATACCAAACAAATAATGATTATTTAAATACACCTTTTTTCAATTCTTTTTTTTATATTACTTGGATTGAATAAATTATCAAAAATTTATATATATATCATAAATATATTGATAAATTCTTATTAAAAAGTAAATCAAATTAGGGTAATGTCTTTTTGTTCATAAAAATATATTTTCTTTATTAATGAATTTGTATTTATTTTAAAAAAAACAATATTATAAATATTTTAAAGAAAATTAAGAAAATTTATTTATTGATACAAGATTAATTATTCGATATCATAAATTAAATATTGATATATCTTGTTTTTTGAAAATATTGATTTTTCAATGAATATTGAAAATTATAGTTTTTATGAAAAATATCATTTTTATTGAAAAAATAATTAATTTAAAACTAAAATTAATCCTATAAATTGTCATAAAGGTATATTTGATTCTATTTTTTTATATTAAAATAAATTCATTACATTTAAATCATCTATGAACAAGAATTTATTATAGGTTTTTTTGGATTAAAAATATTATTTTCCTGAAAACTATTTTGAAATGTATAATGTTTTCCATTTTAATTAATTAAAAACACCTAACGTTAAATAATATATTTTAAATTTAAATTTTATATATGTATAATTACAAACTAAAACTCATATAATTAAAATTAATAGTTGATGGGTTAAATTATAACCATATTTACCTAAATAAAGAATTTCCCTAGAAACCGATTTCTATCATGCTTACTGGTTTTATATGAATTTAAATTATTCATACCATAATAGTTTTTTATATAAAATGGATAAAAAATTTGGAAAAATATTAGTTAAAATTACATAATATTGTCAAAATAATTTTAAAAAAATGAATAGTAACTGTAGAAAATATTAATAACCATTGTAAAATAAAAATTTGTTAATTATGGGTACAAATAATTTAATAAAACTTGAAAAAATATATCCCCAATATTATGAATATATATATTTCTTTTTAATTAAAAATTTTATATTTATTCTCTTTTTTTTTAATTTCTAAAAGATTATGAAATCATTTTCATAAAAAAATATTGATATAATTACACATAGATTATATATTTATGGAATGTAAATTGCCACATAAGACACTACTTTTGATGAGTTAATGGATTTTTGAATTAAATATTATTTCAATAAGATAGTAATTATAACATGAAAATATATATAAATTTCAATATAATATTTATGAAGTCAAATATAATTTTTATAGGGGTTCAAAAATTGTTATTTTTATAAAAACAAGAATTTCTCAATAAAGGTTGATTATTTTTAAAAAAATATAAAATTCAGATAATTATAAAATAATTAGACAAAATTATTATTATTTTTGGAATCATAACATCAAAATTATCCCACTGTATATTTGAAATAAATTTTTAAGACAGTCGAATTTTCAAGTTAAATTAAATACCGTATAAATATATATAACATATTATGAAATCAAAATGACCCAAAAGTAATGTAATATAAAATATAATTGTTATACAATAACTAATATATGTTTTCCCTTTAAATGTTTTTGATTTTAGGTTTAATTTATTAATTTCATAAATCAGTTTATTTCCTCCAGATCCATTAATATATTTTTATGTTTCAAATTTATTTACTTATGAGTATGACTAACATACACATTAAAAATTTTAATACATAATTAGTTTAGACAAATGAACAATTAAAATATTGAAATCCAATCCCATATGGATGGAATAATTGACAAAAACAATGGTATGAATCCTTGTTTTGGTTATGTTTTTATACAGAGACCAAAAACTATTATTAAGAAATGATAAATAATTCCCCACTAATTTTCTATATAAACCCACCAAAACTACCACTTCTCTTTAATAAAAATACATAGATAATTTCATTACACATCCCTATCCTTTATAGGGTCTTCCCGAGATTTCCCCGATCTCTCATGAATCTTCTCCAATGCTTTTTAAGTCACACTCTTGTGGTATGTGATATTTTCATTTTCTAATTTATTCGAATTTATTAAATATTTTACACCTTTAACTTCTAATTCTTATCATTAGGTTAGGTTTTATAATTTAAATATTATAGTGTATTTAATTTTAAAATGATTATATTACCCATTATCTCTAATGAAATAATTTTACTAATTTCTTATTAATGTTGTTATGCTTTCAAAATTTCACCTTGATTTTTCCATTGCAAACAAATGTTTAGTGAATACGCATACCTAGTTACTATATAGGGTGTCCATGGTTATTAAAATAAACTTATTTTATTGTGAAATTACATTTATCTACTCCAAACACATTATTCATGGAATAAAAATTGATGAAAAATTATTCTATGTTTTATATTCTATGTGGAAAACATAGAAATGAGAATGAAATTAACGTGATGGGTTCGCCCAGAATTAAATAGTCCTCTAATGTAACGTGTAATGATTATTCTCATGATATGTTATGTTGATATATGGAGTAAACATGATTCCGTTATGGTACTTTTACCGTCATGATATATGGATTTTTATTGTTGACATATGTTTATAATGTAGAGTTTTATGTAATATACACATATCAAATGATTCCTTTATGTTACATTGCTATATCTTATCTCATTATAAATGATTATGATTCTCATCCATTTTAATGTCGCTGTGATCAGCTAATTTTCTAATACATATTAATTACAACATGTTATTCCATATTTATTCCATTTTTAGAATTTATACACCGCACCTCTTTAATGTAAGTGTTGATACCACAGAATATGTTTAATACACTTTTAAACAGCTTTTATTGTTTTTTTTCCATTTTCCATGAAACATCTATATAATGAGGGATCTGTGGAAGGACCCCCACTAGTAGTAGTCCTTGAATATTAAAGATCAAGGAAAAAATAATTCATCTCATTTAAATGAAATTTAAGAATTTCTCTCAAGGAAATATGGTATATTTACCATATAAATGAGAAAATATCTCTTTAATAGTTTCAACACAGCTTTATACAGAGCCCAAACTAACTCACACATCAAATGTTTGTGGATATCAGAATTTTTACAAATTTAGTATAGGAAGGTGGGGGATCTCACAACCCATCTATATAGGCTCATCCACAAAGAAACATCTGTGTATCTCCAACACGCCTATAAATACACCACTCAACCTCAATTTTCCAAATGATGACCTAACTCTTTAATGGTGAATCCTAGATAGGGATCTCACATCGTAACTCCCTCACCCAAGAAATCAATCTCTACTTGGTCGAACAATCCTGGACTATGGCAACCCTTCTTTTTAGTACACAATTAAACCGAAATAATTACATAAACATCCCTTGATACAACATAAATGATTGAGATGCCTAGTGTATTTGGGGATTTGGAG
The DNA here is from genome assembly GCA_963277665.1 of Viscum album. Classification (NCBI taxonomy): domain Eukaryota; kingdom Viridiplantae; phylum Streptophyta; class Magnoliopsida; order Santalales; family Viscaceae; genus Viscum; species Viscum album. The sequence goes on from OY728120.1 coordinate 1,150,013,172, forward strand.
CATTACATAACAACATAAAACATGAAATACTACATATTTATTGAAAACAACATTTTCATGACCCTTATATTCCCTCGTACTTAGAATTGCATTGGATAAGCAGAGGACATGCATAAGAAATAGGTGCGCTATAAAGCCTAGTAAGGGAATAATTATGGAATAACATGAGGAATACAATACATGTCAGACAATAGGCATATCAATATATAACAAGAAAATCCCAAAACTAAAGGCATGATAAATAATGATAATCATAACCTGGAAATGTGGAAACAACACTTAACATGGAATTTGCATTAGCCAAGGCTTAATTCACCTGGAGCATGAGTAAACCCTAAATGCACTGGAAGCATGAGTAAATCCTAGTTTCACTTTAATTATCATGATTATACATCCATTGAACATGAAGTAACATGATACTATAATTTACCCGTTGCATTGCAACGCTATCAAGGCACACCCTTCTTAAACATTTCACTTCATGCATAAGTGTGCCACATTGATGATAAAACATTGAATCATTCAACATAATCATTTATTCCAAGATAAAAGAATATGGACTAAATACATGGAAATAATTAAACAATATGTAAATTTTAATTATGTTGAATACCCTTGATATAGAAATGGGCATGGTATTCACTACATAGTGACTTTGGCTTTGAAAAACTCAGTGCAATTTCGACAACATAACGATGTGACAAAGGAACTCATAGAAATGGATGATGAGAGAGAAAGGGGTGTCTCATTATATTTTAATTACATGTAATTTAAGGGGGTCCTATAGATACATTTCCCAAAAAATTTAATGGAATATAGATTCAAGATACAAAAGAATTGCTTCAATGTAAATGTTGAGAGGGATGTTCATTTCGGAATTTCAGCATAGTAACGGGTGTACATGGGTGAAATTTAATGATAGATAAATGGGTATCCCATCATTAAAACATAAAAAGGGAAGTATGGAGGAGGTTTGAATCCTTTACCCAACATTTATAATTTAAATTAAATGCAAATATTAATTTAATGTATATTGAACAAAAATGAGAAAGGAAGAAAAATCCTTCCATGGAAGTGTGCTTCCAAAGGTTTGAGAGAGGCTTTATAGAGGCTTCTTGGGATCATGGGGCACATTGAGAGGATTCTAGAGAATTTTGGGAAGAGTTTGGGCTAACTCAAAAGTCTTTATGTGAGGAGGCAGTGGGAGCTTGGGTGGGTTTATATAAGAAATGAGAGGGAATTGTTTATTATTTTGGTTTGGGACACTTCATATTAATATTACCAAAACCAAAAACCAGCCCATGGTTTCTCCAATGTAATTTTCCAAAGGGGAGTGGAATACAATATTTTATAATTCCAAAGTCCGAATTTATTAAAATAATGGGGTTGCTTATGTGGAAGTGAGTCACACTCCCAAAGAAAATAATCTAAAAAGACAAAATGTTTAATAAGTCTAAAGGGTCCACCAATGCATTGTAAAATAATTCAAAAAAAAACAAAAAATTAATATTTTAATGGTAAAACATATTTTGGACTAAAATAATGTTTATATTATTTTATTACATCCCTATTGAAACATTATGAAGTAATAAAACACATTATATTTTTAAACGGTATTTAATTTTTACCCAAAAGTTTGACTATCTCAGGAAATTATTAAAAATTCATCATTGGATAATTTCGACATCCTGATTCGAGAAATAATATTCATTTTATCTAAATAATTTTCTAAATAATTTATTTTTCACTTTTTACTAAAAAACCGAAATTTATCGAAAAATCATGGGTTTAGACAAAAATGGCTTTCAATCTTTAATAAAAATTACAATTGAATTAATAAAATTATACGTTCATATATATTTAACAAAATAAAATTTAATAACAATAATAATATTTTATTAAAATATTATTTAATTCAATAATCAATTAATTCATCAAAATAGATTTCTTAGTTGAATATTAAATAAAAATACAATTTGTGCATTAAAAAAATTTACAAGGTAAAAATAATAAAATAAAAGTATATTAATTATTATAAACAAAAATAATGTACATAACCATAGTGCTAAGGTCATTTTACATAAACCCTTATAACACCTACATTAGACCGAAGAGTAAGGTGTGTGATGGTGACAAACTCTTGGGGTGGCTCAAATTACATTGCTCTGGTGGTAATCTCAATCAACATCCAAAAATCTAGTAGGCAGTTCCGCTCGAGCTTAACATATTCACTCTTGGCTTGGGATTGGTCAAAAGAGAAGCCCAAAGATGCAGTCTCCTTTTTGAGAATTGACAAATGGGCTTTGTATGTGGGACGTCTACTTGATGAGTCTATCACTTCCTTTTTCGGAGGAAATTGGATTTGTTAAAGCCCTATATTAGTACTAATCATGTGATCACTATTTAATGGATATATTAGCAACAATCATAATACTTAACGGTATTTTAAAATCCAAAAAAATAAAACCAAAGAGGTTGACATTTTAGATAATAATTTTTAATAAAGAGACATTTAATTAGATCAAGAGGGAATTTCATTAATTGAAGTTTCAATCGTTACAATCTTCCCCCTTATGAAATACCACCCTCGAAATTTAATTTTCCAACACTAAAACAGAGGTGGGTAACTTTTCTTCATCATTTCCTCTAATTCCCACTTCACTTTTTCAAACTTGTGGTTTCACCAAAACACCTTGATGAGGGGAATTGACTTAGTTTCTAGAACTTTTTCTCTACGATCTATGATATTAACTGGTTACTGCTCATAAGATAGATCATCCTCTAATTTTATAGCCTATAAAGAGAGTACATGTAAATGTTCTAGTATATAATTCCTTAAGAGGGATACATGAAAGTCATCATGTACTTTGGACATGGTAGGTGGATGTGCTAGATGATAGGCCACAACCCCAACACGATCAAGAATCTCGAAGGGGCTGATGTACATTGTACTTAACTTCCCTTTATATCAATACATCATGAACTTTTTCCATGGATATATGCATAGAAATATCGTATCTCCGACATTAAACACATGTCATCATCGATAGTTATCTACATAACTCTTCTATCAACTAAGGGCTGCCTTGATATGTTGTTGAATGGTTTTCACCTTCTCCACCATTTCTTCGACCATTTCTAGTCCATGTAGCTTACTCTCATTGACCTCATCCTAACCCACCAGTGATCTACACCATTTCCCATAAAGGGCTTCTTATGGTTCCATTTGGGTGCTATTGTTTAAACTGTTATTTTGAGAGAACTCAACAAGAGAAAGATGATGATCCCATCCTCCTTTAAAGTCCATTATGCACGCTCTAAAAATTTCCTCAAGTGTTTGGATAGTCTTCTCGGATTTGCCATCAGTTAGAGGATGATAGTCCGTACTGAAGTTCAATTCATTATTCAGATCATGTTGAAGACTCATCCAAAACATAGAGGTGAATCTTGGATATTTATTGGACATAATAGATAGTGGTACACCATAAAGCCTTAAAACATCCCAGATATATATCTGTTCCAGTTGATCTAATGTGGAATCCTCGCAAATATAAATGAAGTGTGATCCCTTTGTAAGAAGATCCACAACAACCCAGATTTCATTGTAGCCTTTGGATGTCTTCAGAATTCTGGCGACAATTTTCATGGCGCTGTTTTTCCATTTCCATTCTGGTATGGGCAATGGTTTCATCATCCACTTAGACTACTTCCCCTCTGCCTTCACTTTCTGACACACTAATCACTTTGATATATATTTAATGATTTCCTTCTTCATATTATCCCACCAATAATTATCTTGGATATCTCGATACATCTTTGGGTTTCCTAGGTGAATAGAGAAATTTGATCTATGTAGATAATCCAAATGTTCCTTCTTCGGCTCCGGACTTGATGGAACCCATAGTATTTTTCCAAATCTCACAATCCTTTCATCAATTACATTAAACTCCAAGGATTTCCCTTTTCTGAAAGCTTCCTCTTTTTCCTGAATTTTCACATCTTCCTTTTGAGTATCCTTTAACCTTTGCAAATGTAACATTTGAGTAGTCATTTTTGAACAGATTAATGATGTTCCCTTCTTAATGATTCGCATGTCCATATTCATAAAATCTATGAATATTGGATCCTTTTCAATTCTCATAAATGATTGAATCGCTGGGTCTATTCTACTTAGGGCATCCGCCACATTGTTCACATTCCCAGGGTGGTAATGGATTGAGAAGTCATAGTCTTTGATCAGCTCTAACCGTATTCGTTGGTACATTTTCAACACCTTCTGTGTGAATATATACTTGAGGAATTTGTGGTCCTTATATATTTCACTCTTCTCCCAAAAGAGATATTATCGCCAAATTTTCAAATTGAATAACACTGCGTCAAACTCAAGGTCATGTGTTGGATACTTCTATTCATGAAGATTAAGTTTCCTTGAATCATAGTTAAGGAATTTTCTATTTTTCATTTGTTTCGGATCAGTTTGAAACACCCAACAGTTCTGTATCCTAGGACACATGGTCCTGCTTTCCAAAAGAATCCATTCGATGGGGGATTTGTCCAGCGATGATTAAGAACTCACATTGGTCGAGAGGATGGGAATTCATGCTCATCACACCCTTTTGGGGTGAATTATTGCTTGTTCCGGGACTCTCTTATTGATTTATGACTTATTCATATGTTTGCGAATATTTGGTTTATAACCAAGCAAAGTATCCTTGGATTTCTCCTGGTTAGCAATGGCCAGCTAAATGCAGGGATGTGGAATCATTTAGGCCTAAGGTTTACCATCCCTCATTGGATTAATGACTCTGAGGAGTTTAGAATCATTGAGATGACACTAATTTGAAGCCTCATAACTTGGCGCTCTGGAGTTTATTGTCGTCCATGGGGGGACATGTAACGGCTTGAGCATTTGGATCGAACCCATGATACGGGATTCCTACGTATCTCTGTGAGAGGAATCAGAATCCACATAGTTCGGTAGTGCAGTTTAACATCATGTGGGATGAAGGATCGGGGCTTACACTCTAAGGTGGCCTAATGAGATGGTGGATGGGGCTTACTCTCTGAGGCATCCTATAGAGTTGGTGAACCAATGTAAAGGGGTCAAAATGACCGTGTGGTGGGATTGAACCTCATGGAGGATTCCTATGGACCTCGGTTTAACTTGGATCAAAGTCCTCGTAGTTCGCTTTGGCATGATACAATTTAACATCATGCAGGACGGAGGTGAATCGATGTGAATGAGGTCGGAACGACCGGATTGTGGGAATGAACCTCATGGAGGCTTCTTACGTACCATGTCTTGACATGGATCAAAGTCCTCGCAGTTCACAGGAGGTTGGGGTCAGGGTTGATGCTTACTCTAAGACCACGTGAGTCATGCTCGATGTGAGAAACATGAGGCAGTAGAGACCTGACTATCACGTCGTGGATGCGGAGTAGGGCTTACGCTTGGAGTGGACCAATGAAATGGATATTGGTAGTTACTCCAGGATGGAGGCCCGATGGTGGAAAATCCTAGTGGGAGAGAGAAAGGGTACCCATGTGTCCATCTCCCCTCTTGGTTCATGGCACCGGGGAAGTACAGAGGTGCATGGGTTCTTCCTCTTGTAAGAAAGGCTAGGGGATTACACCAAGGAGGATGACCTATCACTATCAGAAGAGGGGATAATTACTCACCACTAGCATTGAAAGTAATCACAAGTGGGGTCCCCTGCTCCTGGCCAATGAAGAGGCAGAAAGGGGACTCCCAGTCTCGGACCCCGCACTACCTTGGGTATGTGAACCCAGGAATGTTTAGGGAACCCACTCAAGGGCCGGAGCAACCCCTTTTCCCTCGCCTATAATGGGTATGTGATCTCAAAGTAGCACACTTATTCACCTGGAGAGTTCATCATACTCATCTGGTGGCTTCGGTAGAGGCCTTGGCTGAAGGACGATGAATAAGCCAATAAGGGGGTTGCGAAGGATAAGGCTGGATTGGAAGGATTTTATCTGGATCAGTGAATGGGAACAATGAAGGAGTTGGCATGCCACATGGGTGTTTGAGGATTGGCTCCCTTTGCGTAGGGGGGTGCTACCTGGCTGGATATATCATCCACGTACTAGGGTGGTATGTGGACTGATAGGCATCCCGCGTACCAGGGTGGTACGCGGCTTCGGGTTCGACCCGCGTACCAGGTTGGTATGTGGCAGAGTCCGCACGAGCAATGGAGGCCCGGGGAAATTCTGTTCGGGGGTTCATTGGTTGTGGCTTCGCTCGTGTAGGAGGGTGCTACACGGTGCGTCAGATCGAAAGAGGGGCAAGACTCCCTGTTCCGCGGGGAGTACATCCACAGAGGGTCCATGGATCTCGATCTTATTTTTTTCTTTTTATTTTAAGTTCACGGTAAACCAACTTTCTATGCATTTTTCGGTTCCTTAGTAATTCATTTCCAGTTTCATACCTGTTCTAGTTCGCGAATTCGAACTTCACTGTTTGTGAAATCCTATGCTCCTTCATTCGAAATCCTTCCACCCGAATCTGATCGATCCATTTCTTCTCCCCCTCAATCTCCTTTTATACAGTGGGGAATGAGATGTATATGTGGTCATAAAACACCTTTTGCAGAGGCCCATGAACGGAAACCCATTTTATGAATGACTTAGTCAATCTGCAACTCACGGGTCATTGAATGCACCTCACTGGTGTACCAAACTAGTTCGGGGATTGCTTGGCTGCTGGGAAGGGCTCCACCTCTATTCTACGAACTAAGGCATATGCGGTCTGGGCTAGTTGACGTGGTTCGCTGCTAGGATGGTTTGTGACGGTGGACCGGCATGGTGCTCATCCTGCTTCGCGCTTCGCGGAGGGTCCCCGCATCTGTTCTGCGAACGACAGTGGTCCGGGGAGGGGGTGACTTGCTGAACCGGCCGCGTACAGTCAATATTGGACCCGTACTCGGACCGGTTCATCTTTTTCAAACCATTGAGTATTCTTCTCAATTTTTCCCAACTCCTTAAGGGAAATTGGGCAGAATCCTCTATTTAATTAAGGGGATTCTCATTCTCCTTTCTGATTTTTCAGGACCCAACAAATTCCCCCGATATGAATGGGGTCTGATCGGAACGAAGAGGATACTATTCTGATGTAGAGTGGTCCTGAAACTGGGTTAGTTTGATATAGAGGGGTGGACCCGGTAGGGGACCATGCCTATAAATACGGAGGCCAATACCATTGTATTTTACCAGATTCCTCGCGATCACGAAGATCTTTCTCTTAGTCTCCACGTGATTTCTCCTTTGCGAAAATCCTCATCCACGAACTAGATTCCATTTCCGCAAACCATTCCTCGTTCACACCTTCCTTCACCCACGAACCAATCTCCCAGCCATGAACTATCATTTTTAATCAATTAAGAAGTATGTTACAATGGGCCGCATAATAAATCACTGCGCGGTTATGATGGTCTACGAACTGAAATCTTCCAGACATTGAAAATTAGTGAAATCCTCCGAACACAATCATTTAAATCCGGGATTGAGATTCCGCAGAGCATTCGGGTTCGCGGTTTCTTGGCCAATAATCCACAGGCCAGAGTACTGTATACTTCATCCACGTAGGGTTGGTTCACGGGATGCAGTCATCGTGAACCACCCCTTGAGGCCAGCTCATGACCCTCGTCATGAAAGCTCCTTGAGGGAGTCCTTCGACATATATTTATAATTTTGCCCACATTTTATTATTCCATACAAACCATTTGCCTCATTTTGTTGTAATGTAGGGAGAAAATATGGTTTCTCCTCAACCTACACCCAGGAATGTAGTCGAGCCTCTTCCAATTGATCAAGGGAGATGTCTAGCTATGATCTATATAGCTGAGAGAATTAAAGAGGAACCTACCCAACCAATCATTTTTGACGATGGTGTCTTGAAGGACATAATCTCCCCTAGACTTCTGGGCTATCTGCTATCAAATCGTCTTCCAATTTATGGTTTCGGCCTTCAAGACGACGCCCCTATCCCCCCTATCTTCTCAGGTCTTATGTCCCCTTTTTTGTAAGGGTCACCGAAGTGCGCTCAAGAGAACATCGCCCAATCGGGATAGATGATCATTGATTCTGATCCAAAAGTGGTGTTCATTTTGAGAGGATCTGTTTGGACCCAATGTGATCGGTATACTCAGGACTTCTCCCAAGAAACCATCGTCATGATTTACCCCTCCTTGATCAACCTTACCTGAGAGGATCCTTATGCAGGATGGATTCCCATTTGGGATCTTCGGTCTCATGGGATTTTCTAAAATGACTGGGCCTCGGCCTTCTGGGTATGTTATCATTGCCGAGAAATTCCCGAGTCACTAGATGCAGAGAATTTGTACTCCGCAGGTAGGGCTTCCAAGTATGTTGTTTGCCCACCATCTTCGATCCTACCTGACATGCTCAGTCGCTGTTGTTCAAGAACTAATATGTTCCAGCTTTCCCATAGTGAAGTTGGTATTATTTTATGGGACATCTACCAATTTGGAGGGATTCCGATCATTGGTTAGATGTTGGATGAGTTTTTTCCCACCCCTGATGCATGTGATGATGCCGAACAGGTGCCTTCATTGGTGAGGGATGTGAAGGTTATGGCAGGGTGGTCACTGGGTCACCCTTTGTGTTACCACTCTCTTATTCCCTATAGAACCTGGATTGGGTTATTTTTTAAGACCACTACTCCTGTGCCGAAGATCAAGCACCCTAGGACTCATCCTTCTCAACAATCATGAACTATCCCAGGTTCCTACTGGGCGGTTCTGGAGGCGGGCAACAACCTTTTATGGGGTTATGAGGTGCACCCAGGTGTGTCACCTATGCTCAGTCTGATAGGTCTTTTCACCATGTTTTTGTGTGGGTGGATAATCCCATCTCGGGATATCAACCCGAGTGTCCGTTCATGCACCATGATGATTGATGTTGAGCAAGAGGGAGGCCGCCTGGTGAATCTGGTCTTGCCCACTTTGGCTCGCATTTACAGATTACTGAGCCACATACAAGAGGGCAGGTCACCCTATCATCTAAGTGGGCCATTTCAATTTTTATATGGCTAGGTAGCAGATCATTACCACTGTTATGAGTATCGTCATAACACAGTCATCCCTCTTCCCACCCTTCAGCCTACCATACTTGATATAGTTGGAGTTCATCTGAAGTCCCTTAGCTCTGATGAAGTTGTCATGCTTATAAGTTATTTTTCCTAGTTCGCTTTCACTCCTTACACAACTCCTTCTGGCGTCACGGTTGACGACTTCAGGGGGATCATAGAAGAGTGTTCTTAAATGATTTCGCTGCAGGATGGGTTTTTACCCGTGCAGATTGATGGGGTTTCTCTGTGTGAGTTGTACCCCCCACATAGTTTTTCATGACAGTTTGGATTCATGAAACTCCTGGTTTCCCTTCCCCATCCTCGGGCCTGAGGACTGCATCCGGACACTCTCCATCAATGGTGGTTGATTTTGAGTTGGGAGGGATTTGACACAAGCATTACCTTGCCTGACGCAGGAGCGGTTTCCAGCCTATCCTCGGAATATGCGAGAATATGGATAAAGCATTATCCAGATATGATATTGGGGAAGGCTAGATGAAAATTTCCCAAATCGGGGGGCACTGCGGCTGTTGTGCCTACCAAACCTTCCTCATCAGCTTCGAGGGAGGATCGACTGATGGCTCACATGTCAAAGAGGATCAGGGAATATTACTCCTTTAACCCCTCTGTGGACCATATTCAGACACATCCAATCCTTTTGGATGTAAATGATGATGACCCAGTGACTTTGGTTCCCCATGATGTAATTCCCAATACTCCGCCGACCAATAATGGACTTACCAGCTTAACTCCAATGCTTTAACTAGGACTAGAGGCTTTTGACCCTCGAGTCCTGAAACCATCTTCTAGTGCGCACATGTTTGCGTTGGCCGCAATACCAGACTTCCTTCTCGTGCAATCTAGCCATGATTCCAAAGACCCTCATGTCATGGCAGACCACCGAGCAGTGCGAAGGTGGGCCTGGCCCTGGATCTGTGATATTTTTCGAAATACTACTTTGAATGAAATGGAGACTAAAACTAAATCCCTTTGGAAACTCTTCCTAGACCTGGGGTCAGGTGGGTTCGACTATCGACAACTTCATTTTCTCTCCTCCCAGGTCATCATTTCCCGCGGGGAGTCCGCTGCTATTGAAAAAAAACATGCCCACCTCGCTGCCTCTCATTTCGGGACCCAAGCCCTTGAGGAAGCTATGATGAAGCTCCATCAACTGATAGTAATAGAGGTGATCTCTCAATATCGGGCGACCTCCCTATCTACCGAGCTGCACGAATGCGAAGCTCGAGCAGCGATGCTGAGGGATCAGTTGTCATCTCTGACTGGTAACCTCTAAGCTACCAGGAAAGGATCAAATATCTCCAAATGATGGTGAGGAATGTTCATTCGGTGGCTGATGTTGAAGCCAGGGAGAAGTCCATGCTAGATAAAACTTACAACATCTTTCACCGCACGGTTTTCGATCTGATGGAGAGAGTGAGCCAGGCTCCTTTGTGATCACCAGATCTATTTTTGTATATTCTGTTTTACTTTTTTTGTTGCGGCAAAGGAGAGACTTCGACTTGTGGATGTCCCCCCCCCATTTTTTGTGTCTAAATGGAATACAATCTGTTGTCGATCTCCCCTTGCTGTAAAATTTGATTGTTACCGGAACAACTATTGCATAAACAAAAACTCACTGAATAATTTCGGAAAATGATAAAATGGAAGCTAGCTCTAATTTTTTTCCAGGACCAAAGGATCCAGTGAGAATAGAATGACCTTCTGCTATGGTTTTGTAGAAAAAAAAACTCCACAATATTTTTATCTTTTCTGTTAATACACTAATTTTTCTCGGGTGCATTTGGTGTGGACCCAGCGTTTGTGGCTAGGATTTTTCTAAGGTCTCCCTTTTTGGGTTTTTGGCCTAACAAGATTTTCCCCTCTATTTTTTTTGTTAGCAGTTTAAAGTCCCGCCAACAATACTATCCTTACCGATGTTTTAGGTCGAATAGCTTTGACCAGATATGGTGGGGAGAGGGCCCAGACGAGGTATGGTTGATTAAAAGTTGTCTCAATACGCTTCAGAAGAACGTGGGGGAGGGGGAAACATGTTTATATTTGAACGACATGCAGGGCATGTCACAAGGAATGGGAATCGTGTCAGTGTGCAGAGGGTTCCTAGATACGGGAGAAACATCAAGACTAAATTTCTCGAGAATGGGTGCCTGGATACTTGAGAAACATCTAGACTAAATTTCCCGAGAATGGGTAAAGTCATACTTTCTCATGCTGGTGTGAGATGGTGGTTTATGCAGGTCTGGCCCATGCATTGAAGGGAGGAGGAAAAACTTCTATTCCAAATTGAACCCGTGAAGAGATCGACCATGCAGTTTAACGTCATGTGGCGAGGATGGAGGGAATTTGAAATTCTGTAATGTTTAATGTCATGCGGTAAGGATGGTTTCCATGCAGTTTAATATCATACGGTAAGGACTATTTTTGTGTAGTTTAATGTCACGTGGTAATGACGGTTTCCCTGCAATTTAACATCATGCAGAAAGGACGGTTTCTGTGTAGTTTAACATCATACGGTAAGAATGCTTTCTGCGCAATTTCACCTCATGCGGGAATTATGGTTTCCATGCAGTTTAATGTCATGTGGAAAGGACGATTTCAATTCATTTTAATGTCATGCGGTAAGGACGAGATGCTTGTTTAAATTCAGAAAAAAAAGCTTGTAGTTAGAGGCATCTCCCCGGATGTTTAATGCTCGGTCTTTGCAGCTTCACGCCAAGCAACAAAGACATGTTCTGTGCAGTTTTAAGCGTCATATGGTAAGGACATAGTTGCAACAACCACTCTTGTTCAGAATGTAACTGGGCATGAACATCTCGGAATGCCCAAGATATGGAGAGGGGTCGATGGTGTAAATCGTGTTTCCAAGGATTCTTGGATCAGGAGAGATGATATGCGGGCTCTATGGCCAGTAAGCATACGGGGCTAGGAAGAGTGTCGTCTGAGGAAATATTGCCTTTGATAGATGGGCCAGGAGCTATCAATATGCAGATCCACTAAGGTCATGGTATTCATAGTCATGAAAAGGTGTCCACGTGTCGATAACATTCCACTTTCGATGGCCATGAATGAGTATGAGGGTCCACGATTGACTGGTCCATGAAGTATGCCATTTGGTAAGGAAATATCTAGACATGTCGGCGATGTTCATCCCTGGTTACTGTTAAAACTCGAAGAGTTTACCGCGTTGATTTATCTTGCACATGGGTTATACCTTTACTCTATATATTTTATGGTCGTGCGATAAGGATGAAGTAATCTTAGTTTAACGGTAGTAGAGTTCAAACCATTGGGTGACTATTTCTATATTTACCCGGAAGGAAACTGAGTTAGGAGGCTCTGGTATACATTGAACAAGTGTGAGGGAATGAGGTTGTAAACTGTAACTATGGGGTTTACCGGATCAGGAGGTATGTTATTGGGGCTCTGAGGGCGGTAAGTGTACGAGGCTAGGAAGAGTGCAGCCTGATGAAATCTTTCCTTTGGTAGATAGGCCATGGGCTATCAATATGCAGAGCCTCTGAGGGCATGGTATGCATAGTCATGCAAAGGTGTCCATGTTTCGACAACATTCCACTTCCGATGGCCATGGATGATTATGAAAATCCAGGATTTCTCACAGTACATAGTTCAACATATGGGGATAATAAAGTTCAAGCATATAAGAAACATCATTATCACAATTATCCATCACGTCAAAGTAGCCTAGCCCTTACTTGATGTTTGTAGATGAAAATCGTCATGTTAACCATGAGTAGATACATAGGCTCACCAGGTAGGGATACCCTGTAAATGTCTGGATGTGAGAGGGGAACAAACTGTTAAACCATTGCTCCAAAAATTTTTGGATCGGGAGATATGATATGGGGGCCCTAAGGCTGGTAAGAGTATGAAGATAGGAAGAGTACCACATGATGATATATTTCCTTTGGTATAATTTCTAGGGGCTATCAATATGCAGAGCCATTGAGGGAATGGTATGCATAGTCGTTAAATAGTGACAACGGGTTCATAACATTCCACTTCCGATGGGCATGAATGATTATGAAGATCCGCAATTATCTGGGTTGTGGAGTCAGATGTATGGAGAGGATGAATCCAAATGTGCATGGAGTATTCCCATATCATTCCTCCATATATCTTGGGTGGTTCGTGATAAGGTCTGTGCAGTTTTACGTCATGCGTTGAGGATGAAGTCCGTGCAGTTTTAACATCATGCGGTGAGGATGGAGTCCGTGCAGTTTTAACGTCATGCGGTGAGGACGAAGGTGGACTGATGGGAAAAGGGGATTCTGTTTAGTTTAACATAATGGGGTAAGGAATAGGGGTATATATACCTATGTTTTCTTTTATTGGAGGCAGGGCTAGGAGATAAGATCCCGATGTCGCTACGTATCCTGTGAGGGGAGGAATCAAGCCTCGCATAGTTCATTTGGGGAAAACACCCCTTGCGGGTCTGGTCCGTAGGGGGGAAAGGGGGTAATTTTTTTATTTTTTATTTCTTTATATTGGGTGGTTGGGCCAGGATGTGTCATTATGGCATCACTACATATCCTGCGAGGGTAGGAATCCAGCCGTACGTAGATCTTTAGAAGACCATGCAGGTCTAGTCCGTACACGAGGGAAGTGGAAATTTTTAATCATTCTTATCCGAGTAGTTTAATGTCATGCGGTAAGGAAGAGGAATAAACCCCATAAAGGTATGGTCCTTATACAAGGGAAAATATCTTTTTTAACATTCTTATTTGTGTAGTTTAATGTCGTGCGGTAAGGATGAGGAATACACCCCATGTAGGGTTGGTCGGTATACGGGTGGAAAGGGAATTTTTAACCTTATTTGGGGATGGCAGGGCCAAGATACATAATCCTGGCGTCACTACATATCTTACAAGGGTAAGAATCATTCCGTACATAGTTCTATAAAATCAATGCAGTTTAACGTCATGAGGAGAGGACGATTAATACACCACGTGCAGTGTTGGTCCATACACAGGGGGGGGGGGAGGGAATTTTTAACTTTATTTGGGGATGGCTGGTCCAGGATAGAGAATCCTGGCATCTCTACATATCTTGCTAGGGAAGGAATTTTTCTGAACGTAGTTATTTAGAATTGAGTAGAACTCGTCTATATTTGGTCCGTACACGGGGGAAAAGGGTATTTTTTTTTTATTTTCACTCGGGGATGGCTGGGCCCGGATGGGGGATCTTGGTGTCACTACGTATCCTACAACGCCATAAATCAAGCCTCACATAGTTATTTTAAATCCATGCAGTATAATTTCATATGGTGTGGATGAAATACTCTTAGTTTAGTGTTATAGAATTTGGACCGTTGGGGCTTGGCAGTTTAACGTCCTGCAGCTCGGACGAAAACTGCTTTTGATTATGCAAAATACTTCTTCAGAAATCTCTCATTTGTAGGAGCAGTAGTGAATTGCTCGTCCATGGAGATCAGGACATATTCCATGTTAAATTAGAACTTGTGTATAAAATATGGACCCTCCCACTTGGGCTCCAACTTTGGATTCTTCTTTCCAGTTATCATTGGGGTCCTGAGGACCAACACCAATTCTCATTCCATGAAAGACCAAAGATGGACCTATATATTGAATGCTCATGTGATTGAGTTCTGATATACCTCAAGATGGTGAAAAGTGTGAAACCGCTTATCATCTAGTTGTTCCAATTCTCTTAGCTGTTTTTCAGATTTATCATCGTTGGATAACTGATCAAAAATGGAAACACTGAGCGAGGGAAATTTTAGCTCAATGGGCATGACCGCTTCTGTTCTGAATAATACAGAGTACGGAGTAGCCCGAGTAGCGGTGTAGATTGTGTTTAGATAATCCCACAATGCATGAAAAAGTTTATCCAACCATGATTTCATGTCTTTGTCCACTGTTTTTTTGGAGACTTTGGACTGGGTCCTGTTGAAAACCTCTATCTGTCTATTGGCTGCTGCATGGTACTGGGATGAGTGGTTAGCCTTGATACCATATACTTGGTACAGTTTCTCCAATTCATACGAGTATAAGTTGGTGCCGTTATCCATCAGTATGGTATGAGGGACACCAAATATAGTGATGATATTGGTTTTCACTAAGCTGGCAATGTTTCATTCCCCGACATCCTTGAGGGGTACAACATCTGCCCATTTGGAAAAGAAGTTGGTTTCTGTGAGGATATACTTTAGTTTTTTAGCTGTGGCAGGAGGATATGGTACCACGACGTCCATTTCCCAGATGGAAAATGTCCAGGAGTACTTGGCCTAATGAAGTAACTCTGGGGGTTGGTGAATGAAGTTGGTATGAATTTGGCATGAGTTGCATTTTGTGGTAAAGTGCTCGCAATCTCGTTCCACGGTGGGCCAATACTACCCATAACATTGAACCTGAAGGGAATGGTTATTCCCTTATGGTTGTGGTCCACATACTCCGACATGAACATCAGTCATGACAGCATCAGTTTCTTCATCATCAATGCATCTGAGGAGGACTCAATCGAGGCCTCGTTTGTAGAGGACCTCTTGCTGACCTGTGCCAACGTAAAAGACATAGTTGATTTCCCTTCTCCGTATTTTCTCTCATTCAGCCATGTCTGATAGAAGTTCCCCTCTTTGAAGGTAGTTTGCAATGGGGGTCCTCCAACCGGTGGCGGGAGAATATGGCTCAAGGATAGGACTCACTTCTTTGATTTCTTGTGTCTTAGTCTGAACAAACAACAAGACCATTCGACGATGAGCATTACTTATAATTATTTCATCCCGGTTTTGGTCAGCTATGGTTGTGGCCGCATTAGCTAATGCATCGGCCGGGGCATTCTGAGACTGGGGAATATAGGTCAATATTGGATCTATGGAGAATTACGCCATTAGCCCTCAGGCAATACCAAACAGGGGAATCAGCGCCTCCTTTTTAATAGCACAGTCACCATTGACCTGATTGATGACTAGTTCCAAGTCACCTTATACCTTAAGGTGTTGTATTTGTGCCTGTAGTTTGATTCCAGGCCAGAAATGAGGGCTTGATACTCCGCCTCATTGTTTGTACATCCTTCTGAAAGGAAGAAGGAATATGGCAAGACTGCCTTTTCTGGGGACACGAGTATTATCCACAAACCCACCTTGTTAAATCTGGGATCCTCTATCCTTTTCCCTATTGGGATTCAGGATGTGCCGTCAAAGTACATTTACCATGTTGGTAGCTCCTCTTGAACCGAGAATATGTCTTCATCAGGTAACTTGACGTCCACTGCGGTTGTCCCTGTCCAGGGGTGCTCTTCCAAAAAATCTATTAACGCCTAACCTTTAATAGATTTCTGAGGCACAAACCAGATGTCAAACTGTGGCTTGATGACTGCCCATCGGGATATGCACCTGGTTAGTATTGGGTGGCTGAGGATGTACATGAGAGGGTAACTATGAGAGACTAAATGGACTTCATGATGCTGCAGATAATGTCGTAGTTTTTGAACTGTGAAGACAAAGTCAAAACAACTCTTCTCAATTTTTGAGGATCGAGTTTCAACATCGATCATGGTTCAGATGAGGTAATAGAGAGTGTTTTCACTACTGAATTTTTTTTGTGTGCAAGGAATGCTCCTAGTGACTTCTCTAGGGAAGTCACTTATAGGATAAGAGGTCTCCCTTCAATCGAGGGCATGAGCACCAGCAGACTTAAGAAGTACTTCTTTAGGCTGTCAAATGCCTCTTGGCACTCATCTTTCCATTGGTACGTAACCCCCTTTTTCATTAACCTTGTGAAGGAAAAACATTATCCAGCCCGGTTGGCTATGAACCACCTAATGTAGGCCATGTGTCCTTGGAATCCTCTCAACTCAGTGAAATTGTGGGGAGGTGGCAGTCCAAGTATAGCCATTGTCTTTTTAGGGTTGAAATCAATGCCATGATGGCATATGATGAAGCCAAGGAATTTTCTTGTTGTAACCCCGAAGGCACATTTCAATGGATTAATCATCAGGCTATGTTGTCAAAGTTTGTTGAAGACAGTTTCAAGGTCAGACAGGTGATCTGAGCATTTTATTGATTTGACCACCATGTCATCCACGTAGCATTCGACGAATCTTACTATGAATGGTTTAAAGACACGATGCATGGAGCGATGATATGTGGCGCCAGCATTCTTGAGACAAAAGGGCATGTCCCTGTAACGGTATATTTCTTGAGGGGCCCTAAAGGCAGTGGCTTCTTCGTCTTCTTGGGCCATCTGGATTTGATTATACCCAGAGTAACCGTCCATGATGGAGGGAGCCTCATACCAGGCCATTTCATCGATTAATAACATGATAATCGGGACCAGGAAATCCTCTTTTGGACAATGCCGATTAAGATCTCTGAAATCGATGCAGACACTGATTTTTCCATTCGTTTTCTTGACGGGGACAATGCTGGCCAACCAGATGGGGTATTGGACCTACTGAATGAATCCTTCTTTAATAAGCTTATCGACTTTAGCCATTATTTTTTCCGCATGTGTGTGGTGAATCCTTCTGGCAGCTTCTTTATAGACCCAGCGGTATTCTAGCAGACCTAAGTGGTGTGTTTCCAGTTCGAGATCGAGTGCCGTTATTTCCGTGTAATTCTAGGAAAAAACATCTCGATGTTCCCTCAGGAAAGAGATATATACCTAGTGCTTCTTGGGAGACATGGATGTACAAATGAGATTGGGCTTCCGGTCTTCCTCGGTACCAAGGTTAATTTACCTGAGCTCGTCTACAGTGGTGGAGATACCTTCCTCAAATGATGGAGGTGAAACCCTGAGATCTTCCTCCTCCTCATCCCTCAGATTCTCATCTTATTGATCTGACGGGAGGAGAGTTCTCGGCACGAGCTCCTAGGGGTCTAGAGGGGAGGAATCGTGAGCATCCCTGATCAAGTAGTAGTCCCCAAATTTAGGGTTATCAGTTGTTTCTGCATTGTCACACTCACCGGTTATAGCTGAAGTCATGAGGATGTTTGAGTGTGTGTCCGGGCTTGAATTCCTTCTTTCAACATGGCTGATGGGAAGTACGTAGTCTCCTCCGAGCTGATTGAGGGGGCCATCTAGTACCATTTCAAGGACATTTGGAGGTGGGATCCTGTCAAGACCATCGAGCGAGGGCCTCTTCTTCTTTTTCTCATAAAACCCGACGTCAATGTTGTGTGATTCAGAGAGCTCTAAAGGGGCCTTGTTAGCGTACAATGTCCCACTTTGTCCATTGATGAAATACTTGATACACTAATGGTAGGATGAAGGAATGGACATGTGCTTATAGTGAAATGGCCTTCTATGTAGGGAATTGAATGATGTGGTCTACAGGACCACCAGGATTTCTGAGTAGGCCACAAGGTTGCCAAAATGGGTTTTTAACTTGATTTGTCCCATTAGCTTCTGTTTAATCTTGTCGTAAGCCAACAGAGTTGTGGCTGAGCATACTAGGTCATCCCCACTATAGCCTGACATACGGAGTGTCCGTAGGGGAAGGAGTTTAACACCAGAGCCGTTGTCAATAAATACATTGAGGATATCAACATCATTTAGTGTGCCAGAAACATATAGTGGTTTGATAAGTCTTTCCATGATGGAATCTTCATCCTGATTGGTGAAGGAGATCACTGCACTACATTCAGTCGGACCAGTCTCCGTCTGGTAAACCTCAGCGGCAGCTACCTCGTCTTGAAACACTTGTTGGATGAGCAAGGCTTCTATTAGTGCCTCCCTGAGATCTGATGACAAACTCAGGGCGTCCAGGATTGAAAGTTTGGCTGGTACTGATGCCATCTGCTTAAGAATATTGTATTTCTATGCCAGTGGTCGGTGCTTCTCCGTTGGTGGGAGTGTTTTAGCAGGCAATTTGGGAGATAGAGTATGTGACGGGGAGGGGCCGACTGGGGGGTCGGATGTCGACGGTGTTCCCACATTCTGGGGGCTCGTCCCATCTAGTCTGTTTTTGCACACCAAGCTACTAGACACTTGTTCCTCCTCTGATGGGTACCACAGAATGACGGGCCATAATGGCTTCTTGTGGAGGTGGAAGGATATTATTTCGCCTGTTGAGTCTGTTGAAGGGCTCTCCCACAGGTTTCTTCGATATTAACAGTTTGGGCCGGGGTAAAAACATAAGGTTGGTTTCAGCCGCAACTATGTCTCCCTTGGTATCCCCTGATTTTGTGGTTCTCCTCCTGAACCCTTGCGTCTGGAACTCGGGTTCGTAACCATACCCTTCATCAGGGAATGATTCCATTAGATGGATGACGTTTATAGAAGCAATTATTAGCTCCTCGTCTCATGACAGGTCAACCAGGTCGGTTGTCCCTGATGGTGTCGTTTGGTGGGTCAGTTCCTGTGGTTCCACATTTGGGGGCATAAAATCCAATAGTGTCATGCCTAACTTCGGCCTCATTGTGGACTGATCCTCTTGCGCTTGTCTCCTCCCTGCTTGATTACTCCTAGATGATTGGGTCATGGAGGTTTGTGAGGCCGATATTGTCGGTTGTGTGGCATTAGGGGCTGTTGGTGGCAACACATGCTGTCAAATATGAGCTCAGAGTATTCTCAGAGCTCGGTTCACAGTGTTTCAAGTCATCCAATCATCAAATTTTTGCCCCTTTTTTCTGGTGACTTCCTGCCACCCCTCCCCCTTTTCGGAGTCAATGGCAGAAATATACGTCAGATGTGCTGGGGGTGGTCCCAGCTCGACCTACCCAGATTATGCCATCCTTTGCAAGAGGTCTTTAAAGATGATTCATTCGTGGATATTTTGCCTTAAAATTCGATGGTAGGGACAGTAATCTGGCCTATCATTGCGGCTAACTTCTTCGGGCATCCTTGGATCTGGGAGGTGGAGAAAGTTGAAATTCACGACGTCGATGAAGTAGCCACGAACTTGGTCCTCTCGGAACGAGTATACATTTTTTCTTCGTTCATAGAACTGGTTTCGCTTCGATCCTCTTTGATCATCCCACTTGGGCGGAGGTGGCCACTGATATACTGGGGGGCCTAGATGATTTGGTGGAGGCCTAGGCAGTGGATCCGGCACATGGGCTGGCTTGAGGGTGACAGAGGATGCTTCAGCTATAACAATTCTCTTTGTAGGATTATGCAAGGCTATTCACGACTTCATAATTTTCCGCTGTAGGGAGTCTTCAATTCTCTGAGAAATGGAACAGAGATTGAAGAAGCCAGTGGTGCACTCTACTGGTATGAGTGGTGTTTGAATCTCATCTCGAAGGTTAACAATTCATATGTCTAGCATCTCATCTTGGGGCATTGTCCAGTTAAGAGAGTAGGTCAGTCCCTTCCATCTGGCGATGAAATTGCAGACCCTCTAGTTCTCTATATGTGTTCAATTCAAGAGGTCGTTGACCATTGTTTTAGGCAGCATTGAGTTGAAGAGGAACATGAACTTTTGTCTAAGGTCTTCACATCTCTTTATAGAATGAGCTGGTAGATTCGTATACTAGATGAAGGAAAATCCTTGCAAGGTCCGCACGAAGCATCTGATTTTAGCTACTTCTTGTTGTTCCGGAGTTCCCATCATAGGGTCACAATAAGAGGCGTAGTGCATCAAATGTTGTCTCAGATCACCTGACCCATTAAAAATAGGGAAAAAGGGCTTCCAAAATTGGGTGGAGGAGGGGTGTTGCTCACCCAATCTGGGTAGGGAATCCGGTCTCTCTATATCAGAGCACGTCAACATTCTATCGCTTCCAATAGAGTTTTTAGTGCCTCGATGGTGTAGGTGAGTCACCGGTTTACATCCTGTTAGGCCCGACATTGGGCAGGTGTAGCCCGAGGCATCACATGAAGATCCGGCTCAACAGGCACCAAGGGTGAATTTTCTGTTTGTGACACCTTCGGAGGGTTCAGACATACTCACTTCGGTTGCTTCCTAAGTAGAGGTAAGTGTTGCTATTCACCTGAATAGATGTTCAGGTAGTTGGATGGATCAGGTGCCTCATTGGTCGGGGAAAACCTGGGTCTTTGAGGTGCACTTGTCGGGAGTTCAAGGTGTGGCTCTTCTAGGGAATCACTTTCAATAAGAAGATTCCTCTAGAGTAGCTCAGAGTTGAGCTGCATCAATTATTTCATTTCCTCATCCTATCGAGCGAATTTCCTTCGAGCGTAAGTGGATCGTTTTTATCAAGAGGAGGAGGTGGGTTAAGGGTAATCAGTCCTTTGTTCTTATCCTTGTTGGAAGCTCACAGGGTAAGCAAAGGGGGATTATCTAGAAGGGTGGCCATATTTATGGTGGCCCTCTGGTTCTGGCTGTGTACACCTGGTGGTTCGTTGTGAGTCACAGCTTGACCAGAATCATCACCTCCCGATCCATCCGGATTTGCATCATCTCTGGTGTCACCCGTGGAGTTAGCCTCTATAGCGTTGATGGATGCATATCACGGGGTGGAGGAGATGTTATCTTCCAAATTGGAATAGGATCTTTCACGCATTTTACTGGTCCTCCCCATCCTGTCCCGAGATTTTGTTCTGGACTCCATGACGAATGGTGAAGCAGAGAGTTCCGTGATTCGACCTCATGGTATGCCTCTCTATAGAAAGATATGGTGATTAAAAAGGCGTGATAGGTCATGAACCTCCTCTTCTGACTGTCTTCTGTAAATGAGAGAATACTGATTCTCTTGGGGGTGGTTGTTGTTGAGGTGGTAAAAATGACCCCAACCTGGAGGGCTGGGGTTGGCTCCGATCCCTGGATGTTGAGTCTTTTACCATTTTTATTGGTCATAAGGGGGAATTTTTTGTTACAAATTCCCCCAGCCTTGCAGGCTAGGGTTTACCCTGGATTGCGGTAGTGGCTGCTGCTATCGCTACTTGCCTGATCTTGCATGCCATCATTCGGTGGTGAACTAGATCTGATGTCGAGTTCACCATTCAATCAATCCCCTATGTGGCGGCAAGCAATGACTGCTGATTGACCTCTCTTAGGCAAGAGTCCTATTGTATGCTTTTGGTGGACTGATTTAGGAGTTCTTGACTGGCTTGTTCCCTTCGGGCCTGACGCTTCTGAGACTTTCTCAAGGCCTGTATTTGTTGTGTGTGTCACCTTTCCCGAACAGGGAGACCACTCAATCGATATCTTGACGTGACGATGTTTCAAGATATTACGTCAAATGTATTCTTCTGGGAAGGGATCATAGTGAAATGCAATGTTCCATGTTCTCCCCATCCTCTGATATGGACTCCATCAGAGCGTCACCAATGAGGCGGCACAACTGGTGTAGTGCGTCGAGGCAGGCTAAGTCAATGTTTTCTTTACACCTCTCAGGTCGCGGTTCCCACGATGGAGGATGATATTCCAGGTCGATATGATGCAGGAGGTCACATATTGTCGGGACATGGTTTACATACCCATCGTAGGGCAAGAAGCTTGATTTCATCTTGTGAATGGTTGTCCATATATCGGAGCAGATTTCGTGCACACATTCTTCTAACAACATTCTGGGTATGTCGAATTGAGAGGTGGTCGTCGGCCAAAACATAACCGGTATATCATTTCTCACTAGTCATTTCCTCAGCTGCAGCATGTCAGCATACTCCTCCGATAGTGATTCCTCTACCTGGTCAGCCCAACTGAGGCTCTCACCGATAGTGTGGTCGGAGGCAGTGGGGCCGGTAGGTGTAGACTTATCATGTGGTCGATTCCGAGGTGGTTTTGAAGATGATCGTGGCCCCGAACCATCTCTTGATTGAAGAAGGGTGTCGTTGGAGACAAGTTGTGAATCTGACATGCTTGATCTCATCCTTCTGAGTGCCTCGGCGTATGAGGGCTTTTCTGCGCTTGATTCGACAGGGGGAGGAACTTCCTGTCGATATGAAATGTCACTGCGGGGAGTAACTTCGTAATGGAGGTTTCAATGGAGAGGACTACCATTATAGCTGTCACATGGAGAGAATATGCGGGGTACACCCTGGGAAGGCCTTCATAATGTACCTCAATGAGGGGAGGGCCTTCTGGTTGATCGGAGTTTAGGTGGGGAGGGCCTCTGCTATCCATGTTGTAATGGTGAGGGCTACCATTACTACTAGACGCCTCACTGCATAGAGGACTTTTGCAGTGCATACACTGGGGAGGACCTCCAAGGTGTATCGTAGCAAGGGGAGGACCTTCTGGCTGCGTAGCATTGTCACAAGGAGGGCCTTCACAACAATGTACATCATGGTGAGGATGACTATCATGGTTCGACGTTCAATGTGTATCTAGGGATGACCTTTAAGACACACTGTGAAAAGGGGAGTACCTTCTTGTTGCTTGGGGTCATTGTGGGGAGGACCTTCATAATGGCATCCATCGTGGAGAGGACTGCCATCACAGCTTCCACGATGGCGAGGAATACCATCACAGCTATCGCTGGTAGAATATCTGTGGGGTAAACCCTACGTAGGGCCTTTAGATTGTACCGCAACAAGGGTAGGGCCTTCTCATTGCTTGATGTCTCTACGAGGAAGACATCCGTTATTCGAGTGGTGAGGACTACCACCGTGATCTGATTCCTAGATGCGTGGAGTGTCGTTGCAACTTAACCCCTGGGGAGGACCATCAGGGTAGTCCACAACAGTGGGAAGGACTTCTAGTCTTTATGAGACGTCACTACGGGGAGGGCCTCTGCTGTTGCAATTATGATAGCGAGGACTACAATCATAATCTGTGGTCCCACTGCATGAAGAGTGTTTGTAGTGTATACCTCAGGGATGACCATCAGGGTCGACCACAACAAGTAGAAGGACTTATTTCTGGTTGATATTCTGGTCACACTGAGGGCTACCGTTACTCGCATCAAAAGAGAAGCTCTTGTGATTGATCATTATATGCCCACGGGGGAGGCCCCTGCGGGTGCTCTGGGGAGGACCTTCAGAGCTGGTGGTAGTGACCTTACAGGGAGGACCTTTACAACTGATACTTCCACTCCCATAATATGGTAATGGGTGGGCAGGGTTCTGATCCATCGTTGCGTGATTAACGGCATTTGAAACCCCATAATCCAGCATATCGGAGTCATAAACCCACTCATTATTATCCGGCTGCCTTCGACACGTTCAGAGTACTTTCTTGCGGGCAGTAGGGACCTTCTGCTATTGATAACGACCTCCACCATTCGGTCCCTTTATAATTGGGTCTCGTGATTCTACCTGGATATGCCGACGAACATCTTGACTTTTAGCAGGGATATATGCCTGCTTTGGAGCGTCCACCGTGATGGACGAGTGTCCCCTAGTTGGAATGAGTGAAGATGATCGATCTGGTTTCCCTTGTATCAAAGAATATGGCCGAAGACCCTCCTAGGAAGAATCCGGAATGTAGATCTTCTTTGAGGAGGATATCTCATCTCTTAGATGAGTAGCCTTAATTAGAGTGATGGGCTCAAAAGCCCATGTCCTTGCTGTTGCCGCTGATGTAATTACATTTTGGAAAGTCTCCAAGATATGAGCTGGGATTGATACCTGCTCCTCCATCATTTCCAGGATATAGAGAGAGACATCTTTGGATAGAATGGGTATGAAGTCCCATTATGGTATCTAAGTAGGAATATCCTGCTCCGGTCCCCCGATGGTCAGTGGGTATTAAAAATTCTCTTGTGTCGGGGAAAATGAACGAGTCTTCCCTTGTGCTGCGATATGCCGGTTTATCTCTATGTTTTTTACCACATAGAGATGACGCACTATACTTGCATCCACAGGGAGATGGACCTGCATATATTGGTTTCCCACCATATAGATTCAGTGGCCTTTGTTGGCAGGGAGACGTGCCTTCCTATTAATCGACGCCACATCTGGGGGTAGGATTTGTTAATCACCACCATATCGGGATGGTAGGCGTCAGGAGAATCTGCTTGAAACTGGTCTAGAAGGTGCTGGGTTGCCACCACGTCTGGTTGGTGGGATTCACAACCCAGGGCAGGGAAAGGTGCATGTCAGGTAGGTGTCGTCATGTGTGAGTGATGGGTTTGATGGATCTTGGCGGGGATGCACGCCTGCTCATATGATGCCACCATGTCTGGATGGCGACCTTAGAGGAGCGAACTGGTGTATGTGAATATTCGTGATACATCTACGTTACTGGGCAGTAGAGGTCCTCCTCAGGGACATGGGTGATGAATGGTCCCTGGTTGTATGTTTTCCACCCTGGTCGGGCAGTTTGAGGGCCCGGACCTCGAGGAGTGTGGGCCTGGATCCTCAGGGAAAAATACTCCTTAGCATGAGGATATTGTGTCGCTATGTAACCGCGACGATGTCTTTCGACGGGGGCCTTAGAGAGGAACCCCCGTTCAGCGGGGATTAATTCCTCAGTGTCGACCTCATCATCCTCACTATGATAATGTAGGTATGCGTTGTCTCATTCTGGGGATAGACTCTCGAAATTATTTGAGATGGCAACAGGTGCCATCAGGATCTGCTTTTGCGACCACTGTCGGGAAGGCGACCAGCTCGTCTTGAGGGATTGGAGGGCGTGCATGGCCGCCTCCACCATCGGGAGTGTACCGTTCAAGTGGTACTCTCAGATCAATGCATCTAAGACCCAGTGTTGAAGATGCTGAGTAGGTTACAAGGTCCTTCGTTGGTGAGGATGTCTGGTCATTACGTTGATTGAAGTATGTGTCTATGAGTTCCTCCATGATTTCATTGGATCGAAGGGATTTCTGAGTGGTACCTGTAAAAATATTTTAACAAATACAAACATCAAACCTGTCAAAGTAGCAACTCATGATCCAATGCGTAATTAATGACCTTTCATGGACCTCCATGTGAGTATAAGGGGGAACAGAGTGGTATTAGGTTAAATCTGTCTTTCTTGGTTAAAGATTCACGTCGGGTTCACCATTTTTGTTTCAGATTAGTTCGAAATGCCCAAAGGTTCAGTATCATATGGTACGTGGACCTGATTCCCAAAGGCAAGAGTTCGATGGGTGATTTGTCTAAAAATGATTAAGAACACACATTGGTCGAGAGGATGGGAAGTCGGGCTCATCACACCCTTTTGGGGGGGAATTATTGCATGTTGCAAGACTCTCTTAGAGATTTATGACGTATTAACATGTTCTCGAATCTTTGGTATGTACCCAGGCATAGTATTCACGGATTACACTTGGTTGGCAATGGAATGGTAAATAGAGGGATGCATAATCACTTATTCCCAAGGTTTACCATCCCTCATTAGATTAATGACTCTGAGGAGTTTGGAATCATTGAGACAAAACTAATTTGAAGCCTCATAACTGGGCACTCAAGAGTTTATAGTCATCCAGGGGGAGAGAGGTAACAGATTGAGCGTTTGGAATGAACCCGTGATATGGGCTTCTTACGTATCCCCGTGAGAGGAATAATAATCCACGTAGTTCGGTAGTTCAGTTTAACGTCATGCGGGATGACGGATCGGGGCTTACACTCTAAGTTGGATTAATGAGATGGTGGATGGGACTTACACTCAGAGGCAACCCATAGAATTGATGAACCGACATAAATGGGTCGGAATGACTGGGTGGTGGGCTTGAACCTCGTGGAGGATTTCTATGTACCATGATTTGACATGGATCAATGTCCTCGTAGTTCGAATTGGAGGAATACAGTTTAACATCATATGGGATGGGGGTGAACCGACGTGAAAGAGGTCGTAATGACCGGGTGGTGGGCTTGAACCACGTGGAGGCCTCCTACATACAATTCCTTCACATGGATCAATTCCATTTTAGTTTATAGAAGGTTGGGGTAAGGGTCGATGCTTACTCTAAGCCCACATGAGTCATGCTTGGTGTTAGAAATAAGAGGCAGCAGAGACCTGACTATCACGTCACGAATGGTGCGTCCGTGGGAAGCAGAGTGGGGATTACACATGGAGAGGACCACTGAAATGGAGATTGGGACTAACTCTAGGATGGAGGCCTGATGGTGGAAAAGCCTAGTAGGAGAGGGAAAGGGTACCCCTGTTTCTATCTAGCCCTTAATTCTTGGCACTGGGGAAGTACGGAGGTGCATGGGTGCTACCTCCAACAAGAAAGGCTAGGGGATTACACCAAGGAGGCTGCCTAGTCACTCTCAGAAGAGGGGATAATTACTCACCGCTGGTGTCAAAAGGAAATGCATGCGAGGTCCCCTGCTCCTGGCCAATGGAGAGGCAAAAAGGGGACTCCCATCCTCGGACCCCACACTACCATGGGTATGTGAACCCAAGAAGGCTCCGGTAACCTGCTCAAGGTCCGGAGCAACCCCAATTCCCTCGCCTACTGTGGGTATTTGAACTCAAAGTAGCACGCTGATGCACCTGGAGATTGCATCATACAGATCTGGTCACTTCGGTAGAGGCTTTGGATTGAGGATGATGAATTGTCCAATGAGGGGGTTGTGAAGGATCAGTCCATATTGGAAGGATTTTATCTGACTCAGGGAATGGGAACATCGAGGATTTGGTGGGCCACATCGGTGTATGAGGAGTAGCGCCCTTCGCGTAGGGGGGGGGGTGATACGTTTCTGGAGAGACCGTCCACGTAATAGGGTGGTACACAGACTGATAGGCAACCCACGTACCATGGTGGTACGTGGATTCAGGTTAGATCCGTGTACAAGGTTGGTACACGGAAAAGTCCGCTTGAGCAATGGTGGCCTGGGGAGATGTCGGTCAGGGCTTCACCCACATAGGAGGGTGCTACGCGGTGCATCAGATCAAAAGAGGGGCATAAAGTCCCTGGTCCATGGGTAGTACATCCACAAAAGAGCCATGGATCATGGTCTTTTTTTCATTTTTTATGTTTGTGGTTCACCAATTTGCTATGTGTTTTCCGATTCCATATTAATTAGTTTCCAATTTCATACCTGTTCTGGTTCGCGAATTGTAACTTTACTGTTTTTGAAATCCTAAGATCTTTCTTTCTAAATTCCTCCACCCAAATCTGATCCATCCCATTCTTCTCCCCGTCGATCTCCTTTTATACAGTGGGGAAAAAGATGTATCTACGGTCACATGACACCTTTTTGTGGAGGCCCATGACTGGAAACCTGGTTTATGAATGACTTAGTCAATCCGCAACTCGTGGGGAATTTAATGAACCTCACTCCCGAACCAAACTAGTTTGGGGAGTGCTTCGCTGCCATGCAGGGTACTGCCTCTGTTCCACGAACAATAACATATGCGATTCAGGCCGGTTGAGGCGGTTCGTGGCTGGGGCGGTTCGTGACGGTGGACCGGCCGGGCGCCCATCCTGCTTCGCACCCGCGGAGGGTCCCCGCCTCTATTTTGTGAACAACATCGGTCCATGGAGGGGGCGACTTGAAGAACCGGCCGTGTACCGTCAATATTGGACCGATACGCAGACCGGTTCGTCTTTTTCCAACCTTTGAGTATTCTTCAAATTTTTTCCCAAATACTCGAGGGAAATTTAGTAGAATCCACTCTTTAATTAATGGTATTCTCATTATCCTTTTAGGATTATTCAAGACCCTACAACATCAACACACATCCCGAGCCCTTATTTGAAGAATCACTGAATACCACAAAATGTTCAACAGTTGTTGGTAAAGTGAGCCCAGGCGCAGTGATAAGCCTCCTTTTCAACACTATGAAGATTTATTTTCATTCATCACTCCAATAAAACTTTACTCCCTTCCTAGTTAGCTTGGTATGTTGGTTGGACCATTGTGAAAAATTTCTCACAAATCGTTGATAATATCCTTTTAACCCCAAGAAGCTATGTATATCCGTTACCGATGTTGGCCTCATCCATCCCTAAATTGCATTTGTTTTGGTGGGATCAAAAGATATCCATTTCTTGTGATGATATGACCAATGAATGAGACCTCCTTCAAAAAGAAATCACACATGATGTACTTTGTATAGATATTCTCCTTCCGAAAGGTCTCTAGTACAGTTATTAGATGCTCCTTATGATTCTGCATGGTTTTGGAGTATATATAAATATCATCTATAAAGACTACCCTAAATTTGTAGAGGTAATATCTAAAGACTCTATCCATCATGTCAGTGAATATTTCTGGATCATTAGTGAGTCCAAAAGGCATTACTATGATTTATTAGTTCCCGTATCATGTACAAAATGTAGTCTTGGTATATCTTCCTTCATCACCTTTACTTGATAATATCCTGACCAAAAATCCACCTCGGAGAAGTATTGTGCACCACACAGCTGATCGAACAAGTCATTAACTCATGAGATAGGATAATTGTTCTTTATTTTGATTGTGATTAGCTCGTGATAATCAATGAAAAGGCTCATAGACCCATACTTCATCCTGACGAAGAGGACTGATGCACCCCATGATTAAGCACATGAGCGTAAAAACCCAATATCCAGATTCACATGTAGTTGTTTCTTCATCTCCTCAAGTTCCAAAACACCCATTCTATAAAGAGTATG
The DNA here is from genome assembly GCA_963277665.1 of Viscum album. Classification (NCBI taxonomy): domain Eukaryota; kingdom Viridiplantae; phylum Streptophyta; class Magnoliopsida; order Santalales; family Viscaceae; genus Viscum; species Viscum album. Next base: position 1,150,042,670 of record OY728120.1, read on the forward strand.
AGATATTGGAAATTCCCTAGGTATGAGATCAATTGAGAATTGAACATATCTTCTAGGAGGAAGGCCAGGAAATTTCCCTGGAAACACTTTAGCGAATTCCCTCACAATAGATATGCCTTCTAGGATTGTTGTCTCCTTAGACTCAATCGTCTAAGCCATATACACATGCTCATAGGGAAATAATATCTATTCTTGAGATAATGAAGCTAAAGAAGATTCATCTTTCTCCATGAACATGTAAAGAATCGGGGTTGATTATCCACATGGATAGTGATTACCCTCTCATGAAAATTTATGTTGGCTCTATATCAGGATAGTCAATCGATGACATTAATTGCATCAAATTCTTCCATATGCTGTATGGAGAGGTTCATCAGGATGTTTGATAAACTTATTATGATAGTGGATGAGTTATATTAATGGGATGAAATCATTTCCCCATTGGCCGTACTAATCGACATATTCACTACCATAAATTGTGGTGGTTTTGGGATTGTTCTACTAAAAATTCGAGATATAAACGAATGCATAAAACCTGAATCAAAATGTATGTTCTCTATTATTGAATAAATAACTAGCGTACATGTCCAAAATTTGTTTTTGGGGTTCACTTCGACAGTAGTGAGGGCAAAAGCTCACCCTTGCTGTCTAGGAGGTTGTTGGTTGCCTCCGAAAACCCTTGTCTTAGGGCACTAATTTGCAAGATGCCCGGGTTCTTTGATGTTGTAGCAATGAACCATGCGTTGAGGTTCAAATGGAGCGGTCATCTCATCTGTAACTGGAGCGGGTCATTTTTCTGATAGTTAATAGGCAGGTGCCCCTATTTTCCACACCTAATGCATTTTCTTGTCCCCTTCACGCAATTTCCAGGGTGCTTCTTTCAGCACCATTGGCAAGTGGGGTGCTGGATCTTCTGAGCACCATTGAATTTATCCATCGTAAAACCAGAATTGAAGTCCACCATATTATTATTATCCCCATGATACCCCTGAGATTATCCAATCTCTATTTCTATCTTGAGAGCACATCAGACAATTTTCACATAAATGTTGAAGTCACAGATCACCATCCCTTTCCACAGGCTAGGTTTCAGCCCACCGAAGATGCGTTCAACCATTCATTCAGGGGTAACGACAATGATAGAGGTGTATCGTGCAATACTTTTTTTGTTTGACTCATTCGATCAGACAGATTTTTCACGACCCAACCCAACGGGGCTCGAGCCGCGACACCCCAAGCCCGCCTCCAATAGGCCAGGGGCTGGCGACCAGTGCCGAGTAGGATATCACACACATGGGAGACGTTAGCCTAAGGTACCTGTACACACGCACCCACAACACCTCCATGCAACAGTGCAGAGATAAAGAAACTGAAAAGTAAATGCATGCATACACTATCCCACAACCAGAGAGCAACAGCAAAAGTACTGAATGGCAAAACAGGGCCCACCAAAAGAAAACTACAAAGCGCGTCCAACCTGCTCGGAAGAAGGGGAACGCTGCCACAAACACCCGCCGGAAAGCTCCCTCGGCACAGTTCCAGTAAACACCCCGGTCAACTCGCTCACTAAGATCCGCCTGCTCCGGGTCCTCCTGGGACTCCGTCAAAAAGCCTGTGGTCTACACAAGACACAAACATGGGCGGGCAAAGCCCGTGCATGGGTGAGTATAAACATACTCAGTAGGCACCCCAAAAACCCAAAACCCAAGGGAGCAACTGAAAGGCAACAGTCCGCTCAACCCAGCCAGAGGGAACCCATAAGAGAGAGAAACTCCATCTCGTGACCATCCTCGGCTAAACACAACAAGTCAGCTAAGCTAAGATCAGGTGTATGCCCATACATACACCTTGAACAATCCAGATATACTCAGCTCACGCCACATAGCCACAAGAGGTACCGACCTCATCACCAGCAACTCTCCACAACCAGGAGAGTACACCACGAACACTGTCATACCAGATGACACTCATCCGAGAGATACACTCCATCGAGTCCCAAACAAACATCTCATACACTCACCCGAGAGACCACGCTCGTCGGATAACATCACTGAGGAAACATCGCTGAAACAACATAACCACCAAACTCCTCGGATAGGGGATCACCGCTAGGGTACGCTAGGGGATACCAAGACCCACTCCGGTATACGTAGCTCATAGATAGGGGATCACTCCCAGGGTCCGCTGGGGGATACCACGACCCGATCTGGCATACATAGTTCTCACAGATAGGGGATCACACCCAGGATCTGCTGGGGGATACCACAACCCGATCTGGCGCTCGACAGAAGCTCCACACTCAGATAGAGGATCATCGTCCATATAAATATGGTCACGACAATACCAGAACCCTATTTGGTATAACTCGCAATGTAGGGGATCGAACCGACGATGCCACAACCCTACCGAAACCACGCGCTGAGTAAGGGATCGCATAACCAACGATACCGTAACCCTACTATAAACCACATGCTGAGTAGGGGATCGTATACCCGACGATGCCACAACCCTACTGAGCACGGTCCACCGCATAGGGGATCATATTTCTGATGATCCCACAAACCCTACGGGGTAAACCTGCTAGATAGGGGATCACCGCCCGTGAATAAGCGGTCACAGCGATACCAAGAACCCGATATAGGGTAAAGATGCTAGAGGATCCGCTCCGGGCCCACCGGAGGGATACCACAACTCTAACAGTTTAAACATCCCATCGAGAGGATCACAAACCCATACGAAGGTTGTGATACCACACAAACCCTCGTAGGAACGAACCAAGGGATAACCCTCAACCACTACTGGTCTAAACGTCGCTAACCCAAGCGAATCGCCACAACACCACACTGCGCACCTCTGAAGCCATAACCGAGGCCACCATCGCGTTCCACACGGAAAAACACATAGGATAGGCTGTTTACTCGCCCAAAACGAAGCACTGGTGAAAAAGGAACTATTCACCGTAGCTAGCTCGTGCGGGGCCCACACAACGATCCCGAAACCCATCGAGCGAATCACACCACGGTGATCCCCTCGAAAAAACAAGCGGAATCAACTACTCGCTCATTCAAAACGGACACCCGGGGAAAAAGGTACTATTCACCAAAGGCCAGCTCGGGTGGGGCCCACGCCTGGATTCTGAAACTCACCGAACGGATTGCACCAGAGCGATCCTCTCGAAAAAACACACAGGATCGACTATTCATCTGCCAAAATCGGACTCCTGGTGCAAAAGCTGCGTTTCTCCGTAAACGCCAAATCCCGGCCTCGTGGGGCCCGCACCCCGTTCTCAGACCCAACACCCGGAAACCATCTCAAAAAGTCTGTCGTACCATCAGGGTCTCAACGCCACTGACGACACGTCTATCGGACGCTCCGGGTAGAAGTTACCACGACCCGAAGTCGTAAAATAATAAAATAATATTATTTTATACGACGTTTCTAGCTCTCGGGACATGATCCCGAACCTTTCAACCCTCGAACTCATACCGCAGGTTTCGCCTCATCGTCAGGGTCACGTCGCCGCAAACGGCACGCGAATCCGACTCTCGGAGTGCAAGATACAGGGGTTTAAAGACCCCCGTATGCGAAAAGAGGTCGTACCGGCCCCGACTGGCCGCCGCCGCCGCCGGCCCGCCCCGGCCGGCGGCCCTCTGCCGTGCGCCGCCGGCGCGCCCCCGCGGTTCCGCCGCGCTTCGCCCCGCTAGGCGGCCGGCCGCCGCGGCTCCGCCGCGGGCCACTGCGGGCCACCGGGCTCCGCCGGCACCGGCAGACCATCCGCGGACCGCCGGGGGCACCCCGGTGGTCCGTTTTACAATCCGGAGGAGTCTACACGACCCTCAGGACCCGATCTACACTGCTACGGCTTCAATTTGCAAAAAAACGCAGCAAAAACGGGATCGGGGGTTAAAACTAAAATCCGCCTACCTCGCGGGCGAAACGCCGACGTTCTGCCTCAGATCCGCGCTCCAGAGCTTCCGTTGCACGCTCCTGGAACGTCCGCCGTCGAATTCTGAGCTCGTGGGCGCTTCGTTTGCTCGATTCGGCGGAGTGGCGGCGAAGAATGGCAAAGAACAATAAAGGGGGGGGGGGGGCGCTGATATTTATATCAGCGGCCCGCCGGCGCCAAACCCGCCTCGGACCCGACGCCCGATGCGAACAAAAGTAAGGTCACCCCTAGGGTAAACGCACCGTTTTGAACGCAACGACAGACTCAGATTTGCGATCCGAGACTCCGTTCAGAAGTTATTCAAGCCAACGCCCATAAACCAACTTTTCCACTTATTTACGAAAATGCCCCTGGTGGCGTTTTCCACAGTAGGCCCGCGCCCGCAAATTTTACACCTCTCCTAGGGTAAACGACACGTTCCGGACGCAACCGTGCCCTCGGATTCCCGTTCTAAGATACCATTTAGGAGATATCACACCCCCACCATGTGCATAGTATAAAAATACTTAATATTCTTATAAAATTAATTCCAGGCACACCGGGCCTCAGAATTGCACGCCGTCTTCGCGCCTAGCTCTGGAATTATTCTTAGAAATATTCCAAAGTCTGACAGGACCAAAAACCGGAGTCGCTACATCCGCCCCCCTTAGAACTTTTCGTCCCCGAAAAGCCCTAAGCATAATGAAAGAGACTGGACTCTCAACTGGGTCTCACACACCAGCGAGCTCACCAACCAACACCCATGCCCGAACATATAAGTCAGAGGGACTCATTCAACACACCTCAGTACTATCCGCTTTGGGCGACATTGACTCGCCCGCACGGTTTTAATCACGTCACAAAAACACGTCTTGGTGGGGGAAGGATCCATCTACCTCATGCATTCGAAGAATGCAGAACAACTCCCACACAGGGTCTTACCAACGCCCTGAAAAAAACTCGAGCAAGAAACAAAAAGAAAAGAGTACCGCTAAACAGTGTCTATCAAACTACTGTAGTAAGTAGAAAAGACACAAGGCGTACCTCCATCCATCCGCGGTGCCTCTGGGTCGACTGCCTCTAGGGCATGCAGCTGTCCTCACCCTCGACCACCAACTCCCTAAGCTTGGAGTGGACCACCTGGCGGTGGGGGTGGTGGAAACTGGTACTGCCTACCACCACCTCCCGCTGCACCAGATCCGCCGCCACATCCGACGCCCTGCGGACCTCCTTGCTCGAGATGCTGCCTCTGCCAAGGCGGTCTATCGACCGGCTCCCTCTCAGCAGCACGTCGGGTCGGACAATCTCTAGCAAGATGTCCCCGACCATCGCAAGCGTAACACCGCCTCTCCTGTGGCTGACCAAAACTGGCCTGTGAGCCCTGTGAGCCCTGAGGCTTAGATCCTCCATCCTGGGGTCTCCTCTTGAAACTTCGGCCACGTCCAGACCCCTGAGTCTGACGTCGACTACCAGATGCCGATCCGACTAGCAAAGTATCAACTCTCGCGTTCCCAACACTAACAGGGGGAAACTGCTCAGTCAGAAAACTCTCCACCACCAGCGCTCGCTCCAGCACCCCAGTGTAGGTGGGAATGCACAAGGAAACCACACCTGCTCGGATGTCCCTGCGTAAGCCCTGCTCGAAGTTCCGAGCCCTAAAGAACGGGTCTCGAACCATATCCAGGGAGTAGCGCGACAGGTCTGTAAACCTCACTGAGTACTCTGACACAGTCATGCTCTCCTGTCGAAGCTGCAGAAGCTCCTGGATCCGTACTGACCTCAGCGTCACCAGATAGAACTCTTCCCAAAAGATCCACTCAAACTATGCCCACGTGAGCGTCTCCTCGTCATGGGACTGCGTCACCAAACTCCACCATCACCCGTCCGAACCATGCAGAAGGATCGCCGCTAGGACCACCATCTGACCAGGAGGTGTCCTCACTAGGCGGGAAACTCGAGTGACTGCCTCGAGCCAGTCATCAGCTGCCTGGGGGTCTGGATCACCCCAAAACCTTAGAGGTCGCTACCTCTGGAACTCGTGCAGTGCACTCAGCCTGCGTGCAACCTCATCCTGCACCACCAGCACAACTAGCTGCTCGACAGGTGGTGGCTCAACTGGCAGACCACCTAGAGGTGCAACCTCAGAACCTGCACCCTGCTCCACAGCCACTACACGAGGCGGGATGTCAGCACAATCCTGCTGCAGAATCCTCGCTGGATTTCGTCATGGAGGCATCCTGAAATACATTCAAGACGCACCACAATCAAAGAGTATATCTGGAGAGCTGACTCAAGAAGGACAAGGAAAACCCAAAAACCCAGTCATATATGATGCATGTACCATTATGTCCCTGCGACTAGTGTACGGATGTCCCGAGTCGAAAGGCAAGTTATCAGAGTCCTGGTGTATGGATACGTCGGCCGCCGCACCAACACTGGAGTCCCTAGCCTGAAAGTCAAACTCGAAACACCCTAACACTGCCACTATGCAACCCAAACCAAACTCACAGCTAGACCGGCTATGCTCTGAGATCCCAATGGTGGAACCTCCTCTGATACCACTCTGTCATGACCCGACCCAACGGGGCTCGATCCGCGACACCCCAAGCCCACCTCCAATAGGCTAGGGGCTGGCGACCAGTTCCGAGTAGGCTATAACACACATTGGAGGCATTATCCTAAGGTACCTGTACACACGCACCCACAACACCTCCATGAAACAGTACAGAGATAAAGAAACTGAAAAGTAAATGCATGCATACACTATCCCACAACCAGAGAGCAACAACAAAAGTACAGAAGGGAAAAACAGGTCCCACCAAAAGAAAACTACAAATCGCTTCCAACCTGCTCGGAAGAAGGGGAACGTTGCCACAAACACCCGCCGGAAAGCTCCCTCGGCACAACTCCTGTAAACACCCCAATCAACTCGCTCACTAAGCTCCGCCTGCTCCGGGTCCTCCTGGGACTCTGTCAAAAGGCCTGTGGTCTGCACAAGACACAAACATGTGCAGGCAAAGCCCGTGCAGGGGTGAGTATAAACATACTCAGAAGGCACCCCAAAAACCCAAAACCCAAGGGAGCAACTGAAAGACAACAATCCGCTCAACCCAGCCAGAGGGAACCCAGACGAGAGAGAAACTCCATCTCGTGACCATCCTCAGCTAAACACAACAAGTCAGCTCAGCTCAGCTCAGGTGTATGCCCATACATACACCTTGAACAATCCAGATATACTCAGCTCACGCCACATAGCCACAAGAGGTACCGACCTCATCACCAGCAACTGTCCACAACCAGGAGAGTACACCACGAACACTGTCATACCAGATGACACTCATCTTTGAGATACACTCCATCGGGTCCCAAACAAACATCTCAGACACTCACCTGAGAGACCACGCTCGTTGGATAACATCACTGAGGAAACATCGCTGAAACAACGTAACCACCAAACTCCTCGGATAGGGAATCACCGCTAGGGTCTGCTAGGGGATACCAAGACCCACTCCGGTATACGTAGCTCACAGATAGGGGATCACTCCCAGGGTCCGCTGGGGGATACCACGACCCGATCTAGAATACGTAGTTCTCATAGATAGGGGATCACACCCAGGATCCGCTGAGGGATACCACAACCTGATCTGGCGCTCGACAGAAGCTCCACACTCAGATAGAGGATCATCATCCATATAAAGATGGTCACGACGATACTGGAACCCTATCTGGTATAACTCCTGATGTAGGGGATCGAACCGACAATGCCACAACCCTACCGAAACCACACGCTGAGTAGGGGATCACATAACCAACGATACCGTAACCCTACTATAAACCACATGCTGAGTAGGGGATCATATACCCGACGATGCCACAACCCTACTGAGAACGGTCCACCGCATAGGGGATCATATTTCCGATTATGCCACAAACCCTACGGGGTTAACCTGCTAGATAGGGGATCACCGCCCGTGAATAAGCGGTCACAACGATACCAAGAACCCAATCTAGGGTAAAGATGCTAGAGGATCCGCTCCGGGCCCACCGGAGGGATACCACAACTCTAACAGTTTAAACATCCCATCGAGAGGATCACAAACCCATACAAAGGTTGTGATACCAAACGAACCCTCGTAGGAACGAACCAAGGGAGAACCCTCAACCACTACTGGTCCAAACGTCGCTAACCCGAGCGAATCGCCACATTGCCACACTGCGCACCTCCGAAGCCAAAACCGAGGCCACCATCGCGTTCCATGCGGAAAAACACACAGGATAGGCTGTTTACTCGCCCGAAACGGAGCACCGGTGAAAAAGTCACTATTCACCGTAGCTAGCTCGTGCGGGGCCCACACAACGATCCCTAAACCCATCGAGTGGATCACACCACGGCGATCCCCTCGGAAAAACAGGCGGAATCGACTACTCGCTCGTCCAAAACGGACACCCGGTGAAAATGGTACTATCCATCGAAGGCCAGCTCAGGTGGGGCCCACGACTGGATTCCGAAACACACCGAACGGATCGCACCACGGCGATCCTCTCAGAAAAACACATAGGATCGACTATTCATCCGCCAAAATCGGACTCCTGGTGCAAAAGCTGCGTTTCTCCGTAAACGCCAAAACTCGGCCTCATGGGGCCCGCACCCCGTTCTCAGACCCAACACCTGGAAACCATCTCAACAAGTCCGTCGTACCATCAGGGTCTCAACGCCACTGACGGCACGACAATCGGACGCTCCGTGTAGAAGTTACCACGGCCCGAAGTCGTAAAATAATAAAATAATATTATTTTATACGACTTTTCTAGCTCCCGGGCCACGATCCCGAACCTTTAAACACTCGAACCCATACCAGAGGGTTCGCCTCGTCGTCAGGGTCACGTCGCCGCAAACGGCGCGCGAATCCGACTCCCGGAGTGCAAGATACGGGGGTTTAAAGACCCCCGTATGCGAAAAGAGGTCGGACCGGCCCCGACCGGCCGGTCCGGCCGGCCTGGACCGGCCGCCGCCGCCGGCCCGCCCCTGCCGGTGACTCTCTGCCGCGCGCCGCCGGCGCGCCACCGCGGCTCCGCCACGGGCCGCTGCGGGCCACCGCGGGCCGCCGGGCTCCGCCTGGGGCACCCCGGTGGTCCGTTTTACGATCCAGAGGCGTCTACACGACCCTCGGGACCCGATATACACTGCTACGACTTCAATTTGCAGAAAAACGCACCAAAAACGGGATCAGGGGTTAAAACTCAAATCCGCCTAACTCGCGGGCAAAACGCCGACATTCTGCCTCAGATCCGCGCTCCAGAGTTTCCGCTACACGCTCCTGGAACGTCCGCCGTCGAATTCTGAGCTCGTGGGCGCTTCATTTGCTCAATTCGGAAGAGTGGCGGCGAAGAACAGAGAAGAACGATAAAAGGGGGGGGGGGGGTGATATTTATATCAGCGACCCGCCGGCGCCAAACCCGCCTCGGACCAGACGCCCGATGCGAACAAAAGTAAGGTCACCCCTAGGGTAAACACGCCGTTCTGAACGCAACGGCAGACTCAGATTTGCGATCCAGGACTCCCTTCAGAAGTTATTCAAGCCAACGCCCATAAACCAACTTTTCCACTTATTTACAAAAATGCCCCTGGTGGCGTTTTCCACAGCAGGCCCGCGCCCGCAAATTTTACACCTCTCCTAGGGTAAACGACACGTTTCGGACGTAACCGTGCCCTCAGATTCCTGTTATGATCTACCGTTTAGGAGATATCACACCTTCGCCACGTGAATAGTATAAAAATACTTAATATTCTTATAAAATTAATTCCAGGCACACTGGGCCTCAGAATCGCACACCGTCTTCGCTCCTAGCTCTGGAATTATTCTTAGAAATATTCCAAAGTCTGACAGGACCAAAAACCGGAGTCTCTACAAGATTCATTGTCTTTTGGCATTACAGAAAGAAAGTACCTTTCCATATTAATCCAGAGGGTGCGTGGAAAATATTTATTGAAAAACATCTTCTGTAAATACTTCCATTTCAATGCCTCGATCTCCTCCTAAGGCTTCGTATTTTTGATCAATGTCCACCATTGATCGGAATAGACCTCCATATGATAAGCACATAGGAGAAACTTCTCTTGTTCAGATCATTGACAGATGGAGATGATCTTTTCAAAGGATTTGATCCATTGTTCAGCGATGGCGGGATCAAATGATCCATTAAAAGTAGGAGGCCTTTGTCTCTTGAAACTCTTGATAGTGACTTTTTATTTCTTGAGGGGGGGGGGGGTTGAATGTTCTTCTTAACCCATGTCTCTATTCAAATATTGAGTTAGCTAAGAGAGAAGCATGACAATGTTCGCGATTCCCACTCCCATTGGATTGGACATCTCATTAGTACAGTCTTCACATTGATCTTCACATTAGTGGTTAGCCCGATTCCTCCTACTACCAGCCATTGTCTAGATTAAAAGGAATGTTAGTGGTAACACATAAAGGTTAATACAAAGAAAAAATTGATGACTTATAAATAACTTTTATTTCCATAACATATGAATCTATTGGTTTCAGTCTATCTTATCCATGATCTTCTTTATAGCATATATTCCTAAGGCATTTTTTTAGTCAATTAATAATGGTTCATACTAATCTTGTAAATTTTACAAATCATATCCCCCAGGAGTGTCTAACCATGTGTGCATCAATTCCCATGTTCATGCACCAGTTCTCATTCAAGTCTAGCTCAAAGCGGTGTTTTCATGTTTTACCCCTATGATACAACTGTGCCAGAGCTGCCTCTACCTGCTCGTATCTATACATGGATGTATTTTTTTGATAAACCACTTGGGATTTTATTCCCATCCAAATGGGATATGCAGGAAGCCTCTCTGAGTCTCAAACCCAATGTCCCAAATCAACCCTAACCTTTTTGTAAATATCTCAAATAGGTCTGGATTCTGCATAGAAATTCATATGCCTTCTATGTTCCTTTGGCTACTTCTGCATAATTCTTAATCCAACGATTGAATATGAACCTTACTACTATATTTACTTGTTATATAACAATTAATTATAGTGTTGGGTCCCTATAACATGATTTTATATGGTATAATGATCCATATTATGCGGACCCAAACAACATTGGTTCATGATTCCACTCACAAGATTACATTGAAATTCCATCTATGGTCTCAATTCATATATGTAAACAAATTATATCACCCCAAATGATGATACCATAGAGTTACCATAGACTCCCTTGACGAAAAAATAGCATCTTTCCCTAATATGTGTCTAGAAAACTAAAATCATCATAATAATGATCATAGAATATATATGTTGTATATAAGGGGATACCATTGAAGGAGAACCTTAGACACATACGCATATTTCCATTAATGATGAATCTCATAAACATACAAATTATTCTTATAATTATATATCAATATAATTGATTTCTAATATCCGGATAATCGACAACGAACATGATACTTATTGAATGATTCATGAACATTTCCTAAAAATATGTAAGTGACTCGGAGTAGGAATTAATACCCTCAAAAGGGTTTGATGATCCTGACCTCCCATCCTCATGACCAATGTGATTTTTTATGCAACATAGGTCAAAACACCTAATGAGAACCTTCCTTTGGATCGTTGGTCCCCATGGATATAGAACCAATTGGTGTTTTTGGTTCCATGAACAAATATATTGGAATCTATTCCGAAATAGTAAATCAAAATGTAGTGCTAAATTCCACATGAAATACTATTTCCCCTAGTTATCCGTTGTAGTTTTATGTAAAATAATTCAAATAATGTTTTCCATAAATATGTTTCATTTCTTGTTTTATGTTTTCATGTAATATACCTCATTCCAAAATATATTATACATTTAAATCATCCATGTTATATTATGTTTAATATTATGTAATAAATCTAGAATTAATCTTGAATAAATAACCATATTGTTTTATATTGTATCAACGGAAATGTTTAGTTTGTTTTTGTATTAGGATTAAAAACTCTAGAGAATGTCTAAGGGATATGTCTAATTATAAGAAAACATCCCTAAATTTCTATAATTACAGAGTATGTTTTTTATCAAAAAATACATTCGTGTTTTGATACTATTAGTGTATGTGGCTCTGGAATAGATGTACATTGGGTTAAAACCCTAAAACACTATATTGGGTTAGAGTCTAATGAGAACTGGTATATAAAAATAACCCTTGCTGCACACCTGGTTGGATACTCTCAGGGAATATTCGTTGGTCTATACACAAGATCAATAAAAACATTATTATAGAAACAAAATACAATAAGAGTATTTGATAGGAAATAAAAAATGGATAACATATATTTAATCACATACATTCATATGTTATGGAAATACATTTAATGTATATTTTTTTGGTTAATTTTAATTGGATTTTTGTGAATGTGAATAATATTTTAAAAGAATTAATAATTTTGAGAAAAGTTGAGATTATAGTGGAAAATTGATTAAATGATGAAATTATACTTGTAAATAATGTATATTTCCTTACATTTCGAGTCTATATTTTAATGCAATTATTTAATCTATGAAAATATAATTGATTAATTTTTTTTGCATATTATGATCATTTTTGATGAATTGATGGTCATATTATCAATCAAATACTTATGGTATTGTGGTAACTTACATTCCCCTAACCATGTTCATAAACATAATCAATTATTTATTTGGTTTTAGTTTACTCTTTCACGTATATGTTTTCAATTTGATATAAATATATCCTACTAGGAAACGTAGTTATGTGGTGACCTTCAAACATTACTTCATCTCTATTCAAGAAGACGTTTTATTGACCCTATTATACGATGTCCATTTTCAATAAATATATTTTAAGGATTCAAAACATCTCTTAGCACGATCAATTTTATATTTTAAGGATGAAATTTATTAAAGGGGTAATAATGTAATTCCATGTGTTTTTAGAAGAGAAAACTGTTTCAATAGCGTATGTGATAGGAAACACTGAACCCAAATCAACAATAATTAATTTAATATTACCATTTTAAACATTCCATTATTTTTTTTGTATAGGTAGGATTATAAAAATTATGAATTATATAAATATAAAAATTATATTGATAAATCTTATAATATAATGAATCAAATTTTGGTAATGACATTTTTTCTAAAAATGATGTTTTTACTAATAGTGATTTATTAATTGTCATTTTTTTTGAATTAATATTATTATAATTTTATTGATAATTTTTAAAATGTATTTTATAATATAAGATCCATTTTTATATGATCAAATAAATGTTAATAAAGTGTAAATTGTTTCTATTTTTCCAAAAATATAAATTTTTTAGTGAATAATGGAATATATGTTATTAATATGAAATTACCATTTCATAGGATAAATTAATAATTGTTTAAGAGATATTATTATTTTAATTTTGAACGATTGTAAACGATATAAAAATAACACTAATTAAATTAAATAAATTTATTTTAAATGATATTTATACCATATTTTATTATAAATATATTTTTACAATAAAAAAATGCATTTTTTCAGAAAACATTTTAGAAATGCATAATGAATCTTCTTTTTTATTTATTAAAAGAAGTCCAAGTGTGAAATGATCTTAATTAAATTTATATTTTATATATCTATCATTACTAATTTAAATTCATACACTAAATATTACTATTTAATGACTTAATGTGAAATAATCTTTTCCTTGAAAATTTGCATTTTTTAGAAAAACTGCATTCCATCAAGCTTATGTGTTGCATAATAATTTTTAATATTATAATTATGTAAATTGATTTTGATAAAATGAATTTAAAATTTTTATTAATATTAATTAATATTTGGTAATAAGGTAAACTTATGTTTTGGACAATATGGATAGTAAATCAAGTAAATATTATTTGTGATGGTAAAAGAAAAACATGTTAGTTAGGTGTAAAAATAATTAATCAATTTTAAAGAAAGTAACCCAAATATAATGAATATTTATACGTAATTTTCATTGGATTTATGTTTATTATTATTCATTATTATTTTTACTTTATATATGATTAGTCATTCATTTCGATATATATATAATTTAAATACAACAAAACAAAAATTATATTTTAATATAATATAAAATGCCAATTAAGTTATTTCAATTGATAAATTAATGTATTTATGAAATAAATAATTTTTTAATAAAATATTATCATAAATAATTATTAAATATAAAATATCATATAATTTTATCATGTCAAATATATTATTTATAAGATTTTGAAAACTATTATTATAAAAAACACCATCTTTTTTAAAAAATTGATCAATTTAATTTTAAAAGTAAAATTCATATAATTAGAGAATTGGTTATATAAAATGATAATTATTTTTGGCGTAATTATATCAATATTATCCAACATTGAATATTTCATAATTTTATAAAACAATCAAATTTTCATGTTAATATTAATTATTGTATAAATATACGGTGTGTATTATGGCCTCGTAGTGACCAAAAGTAATGTAATATATAATATAATGGGACTCCATGAAAAATTAAATTAATTTATTTTTAATTGATGTGATTTTATGATTATTTTATTAATTCCACAAATCCTTATGAATCCTCCATAACCATTTATATATTTCAGTGTTTTAAAATCATTTATTGAAGAGTGTGAATCACATGATCATCATCAAGGTTATTATTTTATTAATATCGTCTCTTGGAAAATTAAAATAATGTAAAAAAATTCCATTGGTTTAAATCATTGGTAAATACAGTTGGACAGTTCGTGGTTTTCATTATTTTATTGTGTAAAGTCTAAAATTTATGTTTGATAAATAATGAAGAATTCCACACTCATATCACATATAAAACCACCCGTTATACCACTTATATTCTATAAAAATCATTAGAGAACATCCATACTTTGACACCCCCTCTCTATATTCATCTAATGGTTCCCCTAAGATCTCAATAATCACATATAATGAGTTTTAGGTCATGACCTCAAGGTAAGGGATAAATTACTTCTTCTCTATATTCATGGTTCTCCATTATATTATGCATTGTATTCCCAATTACTGATGTTTGGAGGTGATTTATCAAATCCCTATTACTATTCACATTATATAATAATAAATTGACGCCATTGTTTTCTCATCAAACCCTTTATGATTTTTATATAATATCATTATGCTGCTGAAATTTCACCATGATTTTCCCAAACAACATGTGTCATGTGAATATGAATTCCCAAATCCTGTCATGGGTGTTCAACATTAATAACACAAAAATAAATTATTGGAGACATATATGTATGTATTCAAGACAACTTTATGATGGAATAAATAGTGATGAAAAATAAATTCATTTTTTATAGTCGATGTCACATAAGGATGATAATTAAATGAATGTGACGGGTGTGCCTAGAATTATATAGTGCTCCAATGCATTGGGTATTGTATATTCTGATGAAAGGAAACATTAGAACATGGGGTAAACCTAATTCCATTATGGGGATTTATTCATCATGATGTTCTGGAATTTACCCATGAACTAGGTTTATGATATAGTGTTTTATGTTGATTCATCATTTTCCATGTTAATATTATGTCATCATGTTATATAATTCCTTAGTGTTCATGTTTATACGTCTCTCCCATTTTTCAAATTTATATAATAATTGTCTATCATGAATATATTTCATCAAGTTAGTCGATTTTTATTCCCTTTCTATGCTTTAAAGATAACCCACTTCTAATTAATTTCCGCAATATATCCCATTTAGTTTTATATATGATCAATTTAAGGAATTAATCAATAATGATGATGTATTTCTTGTTTTAGATTTCTTATTTAAAGAAAATAATTATTTACAAAAATATTCATTTATATTGTATAGTTTTTAGTTAAATGATTTTATAAATAATTTTTAATGATAATGTAGTGGTGTTTCTATTGTGGTTTGTAGATTAATGTATAATATTAGATAACTTGGGGTTACCGTATTGGTTTTTGAAAATAGTTTGATAGATGAGGAAATAATTTTCACAATATTTTGGATTTTAATATCATTTAAATATTAATTTCAATGACATTTCCACAAAAAAAATAATTTTGATTATTCATTTCATAGATTATGAAATGAATTCAAAATTTATTAAGGTCAAACCAAACAATAAAATAGTTCTTATAAAATAGAAAATTTTCCAAAATATATAATTCTATATATTTTTAAATAGTAAACTAATTCCTAAAAGTTTGAAAAACAATATTGTCCAAAAATATATCCTATTATCTTCATATCTAACATATAAAATATTATTTTGAATCATCACAGATTTATGGCTATTTGGTCTTAAACTATCAATTTAATATTAACTTTCATGTCATCTATGACCTCAATAACTCACTAAAATTATATATGACTATCTTTTATGTTTGTATCATTACATTACACCAATTTTATATAACAAGATAACCATGTTATGTTTTATTCTAGATGTAATTTTTTCCCCTTGGTCATTATCAAGTGGATGATTAATTAACACCTTAATTATTTGAGGGTTTTCAATAATGCTATATAGTAATTACAAACAATAGATTACTGAGATGCAGTTTAAATTGTGAGGATGAAATTTATGTTTTTTGTAGAGGATTATATCAAAAATAGTTTTATAAATATCATTTTATTCGTCATATTATATGATAATAAATATTGTTCTTAAACATTGCCAGAAATATATACCTATAAAGTTATTCTATTCGATACCTGGAAGAACACGCAACCCCAAGCCCAAATAAACCATAATATTCTATATTATTTTAACCTATCTATTAAATTTTTGTGTTTTAATAGTACTAAATATATAATAAAAATTATGATTATCCATATATTTGAACTAGAAAAATATTAAGATAAAATAAAATGAAATGATTTTATGAAAATTTGCATTTTTGATAAAAAATGGTTTTGTCACATTCTTCACAAAAAATTAATAATTTAATACTAAAAATTTTACAATTATTAATTAAATTTTTAACTTAATTCTATAAATAATAATATCAAAATTATCTTACTATATTTTTTTGGGATTATTCTACAAAACCCATTTTTCTATGAATAGTGAAACATTATGACTTTTATTGAAAATATTATTTTCATTTATATATTTTAAAATGTAAAATTATATTTTTTGGATGTTTAATGTAAAATTAGTTTTATTATATTTAAAATAAACTAATTTACGTCATTTTAATCAGTATTATATTGACTTTTGATATTAAAAAAAACTAAAGTAATACAAATTTTACCTTCGGAATTAAACATTTTTGTCATGTCTCTTAGTATTATTTTAAATTGGATTACACAAATTATATGAAATAAATTTGTAAAATTATATTACATTTTTTAAAAAATAATTATTTATATTACCTAACATTTGAACCTAACTTTTAATCATTGTTAACTGTAAATGACGTGAAAATTATGTAACACTGTTATTTGAAAACTGATATATGAGAGAGTTTAAATATAACAGTAAAGGTTAAAATGACCAACAAGACCTTCCAAAACCCATTATACAGATATATTTATATATTATATCTTATAGGGATCAATAATGAACTATTTTGGAATTATTGTATTGAGTTAACAATGTGGGTATAATTAATTATATTAAAACAATACATTTATGTCATATATACCACTTATAAATAGTCACCCACTATCATCCAATAATGAAAATTATAAATTAATTTTTTATTCGAAAAAAAACCCATGTAACCACCTTACACCTCTAAAAACAACCTGTAGCCCTTGGTTTGACCAGTTATCCAAACAGGGAAGGCATATAGTGAGAATCTAATGAATTTTTCTAAAGAAGGGGAATTTTTATGAAATGTAATTTCTTATTTTTTATTTATCTAATATTCATAAAATATTATTAAACCATTGAAAGACAATGAACTCATTTTATTCCATATAATTAAATTTCACAATGACCTATTTATGTATGTACTTCCATTAAATGGGAAATATAAACATTGATCAAGTGTATAATAGAAAACTATCAGATGAACCAATGTAATTCATTTTCCTTCCATGCATCTCATTATTCAGTTAATGGTACTAAAAAATATTCCAAATAACTAGAACATTCATGGAAAATCAGATATGAGAAAACCTGTAAATATACATCCAAAAAATAAAAGAAAACATTTATAATCATTGGTGAAATGTCATAAGTGGACAATAAATGATATAATAAATACTAATATGATTGTGGAAAAAAATAACATGATGATTAAAACCATTATACATGATTTTGAAGAATATTAAATCAAAAGTAAGTAACATTTAAGGGACTTAATCGCAATTTCCCTTCAATTAGAAATATTGTAATGTTATGCACCAAATATATTTTATATGGTGTATACACTTCACCCGTAACAAGTAATATCATGATTCCATAATAAATAATGGTATTTTATTTTTAAAATTGAATTTTACTAATCAAGGGGATTTAAAATAAAATATACCATGTTCTATATAATTTCATTATATTATTTTTTTCATTGGTTTATATTACTTCATAATTGTCTTTTATATTCTAGGATTATGCTTGTAATAAATTTTTACTATACTCTTTTATAATTCCAATAATTTTACATGGATTTAAATTTTATTCAAATAATCTATTCATTGGTTTATATTCATTATTATATTATTATATTTTATAGTTTTATTTGACAATATCATTTTAATCGTGATTGTTTATGGTAGAATATTTATTGATGGAAATTATTTAATAACTGTAAAATAATCCACTTTATTTTTCTAATCATCATTTGATTAAATATTTATTCAATTTAATAGTACCATTTCCACTATTTCGTACATAGAAATTATTGTGAAAATATTTTTAATAAATTTCAACTATATATATCTATTCAGTCAAAATTTCATTTTCTTACGAAACACTGTTTTCAAAAAATAAAATTAATTTTTCTTAATTTTGTTTCTAGAATGTACCACTATTGAAATTTTTACACAATTTTTACATTTAAATAAATATTTTTAATGGAATCTCTACGTAGGATTCTAAAGAATGCATATTTGGATTTTTTCAAAAATATGAATGGAATAATTATTTTAGAATATATGGAACATATGGAATATAATTTCATCATGACCACTCATTGTTTTCAATCATAAGTTATATGTTTCAATGTTTCATTTCAAAGAAAAATAGTTTAAAAATATTTTTTCAAAAAATATTTAACAAAATCTAAATGTAAAAGAGGGTATTTTCCATAAGATTGTTTTAAAAATATTTTTATGGAATTTTTATTCATAAATGAAATCAATCATTTATTTAAATTGTACTCAACATGAGATATGGTATTTTGATACAATCTTTATTCTATATATGAATAATTTGTGCTGGTTTTTACTATTAAAATTATTGACATTTACCTTCTTGATTCTTTTTTTATCATTAAAATTATTTTGGAATATTCACATTATTTTGATCATTAATCATTAAATTTCCCCGAATTGTTCAAAATAATATCATTTGATATGATTATTTTTAAAAAAATATATCATTTATAAATATGGTTTTGAATAACGAATTTTTTCTATATAACGAGATATTGATAAATCATTATTATGTACATAATAAGAATAAATGATGTTAAGGAACATTGATGACAAAATAAATTGATTATTCAATATATGTGGATTGCTTTAGAAATGTAGTGATGGATAGGGCTTAAATTTATTTATCCCCGATATAAATTATTAATATTATGAGTAGATTCAATATTCTAGAGTTAAATGGGTTTTTATATATATTATGAAACTGTATTTTGAAAGGTCTTGATTGTATATGTATCACAATTCCAAATATAATGGAGTCCAATAATAAATTATTTCCATCATAATGAATTTAGTGATTATAATCCATCATATTTTAGAAATTTTATTATCCATGGATTCACATAATTATTATTTATTGATTAAATGGATGTCAATTAATTTATTTACGATTCCACATTGGTTAAATTTTTTTAATAATATTCTTGTTATTTGAATGGAATTTTTGTTCCATTATTTAACTTCTATATTGGTTATACCTGAACAATCAATTATTATAAAGTTATTGAAATGGGTTATTTATTTAGTTATTTACCATTACATCTTAAATATTCCTTATCTAATAATGATAGTCATGTTTTTTTATTAAATATAAAAAGTGTTAGGATATATAAAATGTTATATTGATTATTCAGTATTGATTATTAATCATTAACTCTTTAAGGATTTCAATTTATTTATAATTTACTAAAAATTTTACCTAAACGTTATTTTTATCCACTATTATGAATATTAGAAGTGTAATATGATTTATAATAATGGATATAATAGTTGGAATAATTATATTCTATAAAAAATGTTTAATTTTGTATGTTAAAAGGAAATGTACGAATATTGTATTTGTCCAGTTTAACAAGCCTACAAAACTATTCAGTCCATCGAGAATTTCTTATATGTGACTTATTCTAATTTAATGATTTTGACACCGACATTAATTTTATGCAATCAGGGTCAATACATATTATCTCAAATTATATTTATTTTAATATTATTAATATCATTGATTTATTTATTTCATGATTATGATAACCATTGTATTAGTGATTTGTTAATATTAAGGGTTAATATATATTTAGAAAATAATAAATCTAAAATCTAATGATTAATATTAATATATTATAATTCAATATGAATATTTGTAACCCAACATATCCTCCAGTTATCCCAATGTTAAAAATATAATAGTTATTAAAAACAAAAGTGTGATGTTTTGAATTAACTTTATATAAAACATTACCAATGTCATAATCACAACGAAATAGAAAAAAAGAGGTCATAAATTTGAACATAATATGATTATTAAGGATATATAGTCATTTAATAAAAATTTGGATAATTTTAGGATCATTTTTTAATTCTTATCATATAATTTTTAACGCATAATTACTCTTTTTATCCATTTAATGGAAATAAAAATTATTGTGGTTACTATTAATTTTAAAAATCAACAATAAAGGATATTTAAAAAAATTGGTTGTATTGATTCAAAATATTTAATTCATTTTTTCATTAATCTATAAATAGAATGTAGAGAATTTAATTTAAAATCAAATTAGAAAAACACATAGAAATGTAGTTTAATGGAAAAAAGATTTTTTAATATAAAAAATTTTCATTATTAAATTTTGTATAAAATTCATTTCAAAAACAATAAATAGATATTTTTCAAATAAAAAGGATCAAATATTATTTTATAACTATACAATTTTTTTTACTTTTTAAATAAAACATTTCATTCAATTTAAATATGTAATGTTCACAATTCATTGAAAAATAAATATTTTCATTAAAATGAAAAATACACTACAAAAAGATAATATAGAAATGATTTTCAAAAAAATGATAATTATTTGAAAAAATATAATTTCATAATTTTTTAAATATTAATTAAAATATTAAGAAAAAAAATGTAAAATAATCATTTTTGATGAAAACAATGTTTTTTAGAATGAAATTTATTTACTAAAAATTATGTAATAATTTAAATGGAATTAATAAATAAATTTTAATTGGTACAATGAATATAAATTTTAAAAATTATATAATCTTATTTATTCCCATTAATTTAATGGTTACATTATAATGATGATATTTAAATAAAAATATTTCATGGTTCGTTTATGCACGATGTTGTGTGTGGAATACATTATCGAACATAATGTCCTTATTTTAGAATAATATAATATATCAGATAATTCAAATTCAAAATCTAATAATCCATCCCATAAACGATTCAATGATTCCCAAATGATTCATCCATCTAAAAGTATCATAATATCCCCCTAATGTAACTCTTTAAATTACCCCAAAAATCCTTCATTCATACTCCTTGAATGAAGAACCTTGATCTAATCCCATTATAATTTTATATTATTCATTATACTAAGGATGAGGAATCATTAATGACCATTATCCATATTGAAATAATAAAACCTCGTAATCTATCGATATATCCTTTTAAATCCATCACTTAACATAATGTAATTTCATGAAATGATATTTTCATTCCAATATTATAATGTAAAGTCATGTAATATTAATTTAATACACCATAATCTAATATAGATGAAATATATATTTTTTAATATTCTCTTTTAAATTAAGAAAATATCCCATGTCAGCGTTATTTAAAAAAATTAATGATTAGGTCATCATTAAAGCATTTTCCAATTTATTTATCCAACCATTTATTCCTATTAATTGATGATATTATTATTAAATTCTAAATATAAACATCATAAAATATTATTGTATATTTTATACAATAAGTTTTAAAAAAATTGTTCTTTTATGGGAATAAAAAATAACTATATGAAATAAACATGTTTCCTTTACATGGAACATCTATTGGAAAATATCCAAAGAATAATATAATTAGATCATCCTTATGCCTAACTAAATGAATTCCAAACTGATAACTTTCCTAACTAACCATACTTACATAACTAACATCATGAATAACTATAATTGACTTCATTAAGGGATCTTACTTTATTAATATTAAAATAATTGAAAAAGAATGAAAATTTCACAAATTTCGTGATTGACTGCATGTTGAGTTCCAATTGATCATCTCTGATTCAATTGACCACATGTTAAAAACCATTTAACATTATTTTGAAAACCAACCCAATATTACATCCTCAACTAATCAGGAATCAAAAAGATTTCATATAACTAATTGAATGTACATTGATTTCTAACTAATTTTATCTCCATCAACTATCTGCATGATTAAAACCTACCAAAAATGCATTGAAAAGAATAATACCATATGATAATTCACCATACCACACAATATCTCCATGATGAAACAGGTTTTCTCAATGATATTGCATGATGAAGTCCAGATTGGAAAAAAGGATTTAGTTACCTTTATAATGATCTTCTAATCACCCATCAACATTACCTTGTATAAATATTCAAAGTCATATATATTCAAAATATTATTTTCAAGCCTATTATATGTCTACCAAAATCCATTCCAATAATTACATTAGTATAATTTATTAGGTTACTCTATTAAACCTTCTATAATTATCGATTTTCATCCATATTGTTCGTGGATTTATTAAAATGATAGAAAATATTAATCCTACTTCAAAAAATTTTGGAAACATAAAAAAAATCACATTATCACCATAATTTAATATTCTCATTTTAAACTAATTTTGTCACCTAGTACCATGGTTTCAACATTCTCACCCATTGGATTTCGGTTGATAATATCCATTGAATCACAATTATTCACCCCTGTTAACAAAATACAAAGGGATGTCATCTCCCCTTATTCATAGAATATAATCACCATATTTAAAAATATTTATTCATTATATGTGTGCCTATTTATACAAGGATTTATAACCTGAATTTCTAAAGAATCATATAATCATCTAACTCCTTAATGATTACCTAAATTATAAAAATTATGCTCCCCATTAATACCTTTTCGTAGGACCACAATAATTTGTAATCATAATGTTTTACTCAATTATATAACACACCTAAAAAATCTCTTAAATTTATATATTAAGACCACACACATTCTTTCATACATGAATTTGTGAATCACCATATAAAAAGTATTATCAACCAATCCTCCAAGACTAATTATTCAGATCACGGTGTATGCAACAATATGTATGTTATAAATTATCAATGTAGTCAATTATCATATCAATAAATATTTTGAAACTTTTTAAAACATGGGATCATTCACCACCACGTGAATCATAAATAGGCATATGTTCTCAAGAAAAACAAGTTGAGGTCACTTATGTAATGTCCCGACATTGTAACCAATTACTAGTTCCCTAAGCTATTTAACTACAAGAATTTTATCATGCATCCATGCATTCCATATTACACTTACTAGAAGTGAGTGTAACATATGTAACATGGGGGGAAAATTAACTCATTATCAAATCATAAAAACTATGGATAATATCAAAAAATAACCAAATTATATTAATCAATTAAAATGATATTCACTAAATCAATAATAATCCCAAATCACATGTGGAATAAAAAATAAGAGAAAATAATAACCCCCCCAAAAAATTTAAAATATGTCATTTCATGGTAATGTCATGTAAGGAATAAAAATCCCAATATGAAGACACACTCACAACATATAGGCATGCCCCAAAATCATCTATATCTCCTTAATCCAAGCTCCATCCTAAATCAAATCCCAACTATATAACATATGCCTCTTTACATTATCTTTTACTGTAATGACAATTTCTATTTGGGTACTAATACAAAGGACCATGTAAGGTGTGAGTACAAATAATTAGGTGACCACCAAAAATATATACAAAAATATCCAGTCTATAAAAATACATATAGTTGTGTAATGAATAAATTGAAATTTTTAATGAAATTAATTCTCACATTAAATTATTTTTTAATTAACCACATAGACCCCCGTATTCATGGTGACAACCAACACAATGATACCACCGCCACTTCTATTTGGAGTAAAATCCATCCATAAAATGTATATAATATTTAATTCATCCAACTCCTTTCATTTTTTATTTAATTTAAAATATCTTCTAAAGACATTGACGGCCTAGGGAAAAATTCCATAACCCTAAGGGTATTTCGAACAATAATACTGCTATGATAACTCAATGAACACATACAAAAAATATACATCTTATGTAAATAGTGAAGAAGTTTTGAATCTCATGGGTATTTTGAGTAGTAGTCGCTACCCCAAAACTAAAAAAAATTCACACATCATGGTTCCACATTAATAAACCATTTATCTATAACTTCTAAAAACCATTACTCAACCAATTTGGAAACTTAATTTATCAACCATAATCACAATCTCATTTTTGAAAAATGTGTAACTCAAAAACCATAATTTTAATTATATTAACACATCCCATGGGTTTCCATCATGTTTTGTCTCAAAATCATTAGTGGGACTAGTGGGACCATTTATGGTTTCAAAATCTTAAGGATATAAATTATGTAAATCAATTATAATTGAAATTTCATATACCAATACACCAAATTATAAAAAAATACTATTGGAATTAACCATTATACCACCTAACTGAATGTCAATGATGAATGTTCTCCAAACTGTAATCCTCAATTTAATGTTGAGCGGTCAGATTCACAACAATGGCATAGATCTATAGTTAAAATATATGGACATGATCCAATGAATCACAAACATAAAATCTATATCTATACCATCTCCATCAAAGTAAAAATCATCCCTATTCATCAATAAAGAGAGATAAGAGTGATTGGAAACATAACCGACAATAAAAATCGAAATTAGTAGTGTTAGGTCCACCTATGAAGATTTTGTGTAAATACTAGTATGTACGATACTTTTAATAAAAAAAATCAGTGGTATAAATTATGTATGAATGATTTCCTCAGTGGAGGCACACAATTTTCCCAACTATTTTCCATAAGCATGAACCCTTTATTCAAGAGAGAACCATTTCTCATAATTTTTGAATGGTTTGAAATATGATTTTACTAATATGATAATCCTCTTTTTTAGGTTTCATGTATTGGGGAAGGAGGAATCCTAGCATGGTCAAACCGTGCACCATCTCCTACAGAACCAAAAGGGGTGCACTATTTCCTAATGAAAACCTCATTGTTTTCCCTATCCATGTGCCAAACACAAATATCCCCATGGGGGTAAAAATATTTCTTATATCATCCAATACAACACCAAATAAAAACCCACCCCTAGTATAAAAAAATTAGTGTAAAAGAGTACCTAAAAAGAATGAGATATTTCCAAAAGGATGGGATCATTCAAACTCCCATTATTATAATAGATCTTCTTAATGATTTATCCTCAAGAATCACTAATATTTTTTGGTAGAAAGTATTGTAAAATGACACCACATATTTTCATCCCCCTACGATGTGTCCTACAAAACACAGACATGATTCCACAACAGTGGTACTTTTGGAATTGTATTTCCCCATAATAATTTCTCAGTATGATCTATAACATAATTCTGATTCTCCTTAAAATAATCATCATCTCAATTATCATCTTCATAAAAATAACTCATATTATAAGGGTCATAGTGACATTGATAAATATATAAACCAATAGAATCATCATGAATATTACAATAACTCTTTATAATAGATAAAATTTATTATACCGGTCTGATCCTCTTCAAAATATCAACAGGTCCAACAATCCAATAAAAAAATGCGCTGTTTTAGAATCCTTTTGTGTCCCAATATCATCAAAAACCAAAATAATACAAAATAAACCCCAATAAATTCAAGGGTATAATGATTCCAATCATCATAAGATTTATTTATACTCTGATGAATATAAATTCATTTCCTAATCATTTATAACTCCTCTGATGTATCATGTATTAGACTCAGTCACAAAAACATATACTCTCCTTCCACCATTCATCAAATATTTTATATTCACGACATTAAATATAGTGTCTCATTTGGTTCCATATGAATAGTTTACACATAACTTGTGTTATAGGATAACTCAACGACATCTATTTTTTTCTCCCAACACACAAAAATTTCTTGGAAGCATACTAAAAGATGGTCCTCTAGAATTTGAATAGTATGTTTAGAGTACCCATATTTCTATAGGAAGAATGACATGCATTGAAATTCATGGGTACCAAAAAAATTCTATAATAATTTCTAGAACTACGAATTAATTGATAAATGAGAATATGAAATAATAGTCCGTTGTACATCATCCAAAAAAATATATCCTGAACCACCATGTTCCCTGTCTAATTGAATGTGAAATTATTCCACATAAAAATGAAATGGAATAGAATCATCAATTGATCCACAATCACCCATATAGATCCATTCATTCGATGGATACATAGAATACCCAACATGATATCCTAGTTAATGTTGTCCAATTTCTATTTTGGAATGAAAATCCATTCTAATAAACCACCATGTCATTGATTTTATTCCATAATTTACATATAGGTGTGGTATCATTCAAAAAACCAATAAGATCATTTTTTATTCCTAGAAAAAAATACTGTCTATGTAGGTCACCTTACCTTGTGGTTAAAAAATGATGAACCCCCAATTTGAGGCATGAAAATCACACATCATATCCTCATTCATACTCATAGGAACATCATCACGATTCTAGACATTGATGATCTCACCCATATCAATAGTCTAATCAGAAATCATATCCACACATTCAAGGATTTAACTTATGACCATTAACAAAGGATCACCAATCATCTTATCCGTAATTGCTATTAGAATTGTGGAATCAATGTATAAGGTTATAAAATTCACATTCTCGTAACCCTATAGAACTTTAATATGAATCTCATAAAGCATGGTCATAATCATCCACTTAGAACATGAATCTTGAATAGCATAATTCTATGTCTTCATGCTCAATGAATCAAAAACAATTTTTTCCATTTTGAGATTATATGCTCGCTCAAAGTCATAAGAATTCATATTATTGACCAACATGTTCTTCTAGATATTCAAATACCAATTTTAAAACATGTACATTATGATTTTATGCTTGGTATAGAGTAAAAATTTCTCCCAAAAGATAATGTCACTAAAACATTAATGCATAAACTACTTAAACCAACATGAGATTGTGGGTAGGAAACTTCCATTCAAGTGGCCTTAATTGTCCGGACACAAATACCTCAAATCAATATCACTACATCTATAATTCTCCACATTTGATTCCAGACACACCACAAAACATAGTATACTCATCAATTATCTTAGGTTAGATAAAAATTGACACAATATTATTAAAATTCTCCATATCAGAAAAAGAATTCTCACATGCTCCAGACCATTAAAACATGATCCCCATATGTGTCAAGCTTAATTTTGGTGCTTCTAGAAAGGATAACTCGTTGATGAATCTCTTCTAGTTGAATTATAAACCCTGAAATATATGTATATCAAAATCATTCTTTATATACTCCCAATAAAAAAATTTTGATCTTCCTCTAGGTCCACGAACACTACTTCTTCTAATATTATATGACTAAAGAAGTGTACCCTTACAATCAAGAATTTAATCATTTATTCCATGGTGTATAATTTATGAACTCTCACATTACTCAAGATGATGTCAATATTTTGGGCATGATAATCATGATTTTTGGACCACACCATGATGTCATGAAAAAAACCACAACAAAATGATCTAGGAATTGTTGAAAAATTTATTTAATCAAGGCCATAAAAACATCTACATTGTTTATCAATCCGAATGACATCATAAATACTTATATAGGCCCTAACAGCTTCTAAAACCAATCTATTATATATCATATGGCCTAACTCTCAACCAATGATAACCTAAAATGAATTCAATATTGGAGAAAATAGATGCTCTTATTAATAGGTCAATGTGATCATCGATATGTGGGAGGGGATATCAGTTCTTCACTGTCATACAATTCAAAATCCAGTAATATATATATATAAATACGGCATCACATCATCTTTCTCATCCCACAAAACTATATAACCAAAATGTGATTTACCTGGATATATAAATTCATAATCCATAAATTATTATAGAATTACTTTAAACTCATGAATATCTATTTATTACATCATGTAATGGATAATATATACTATTTCAGCACCAGTAACAAGTCCAATTGTAAAATCAACATCCTTTTTACATGTAATCCCAGAGATGTCCTCAGGAAACACATCCAGAAACTACTCCACTACAGGTGGTAAGACATCACGAATCATACCCCAATCATATAAAAAATGAATTTCTACATTAGAAGTGAGAACCCCCATTTATGATGAACTGGCCATGTAAAATGTACAAAGATATCCAACTCCACATTTTGAACATAACTATTACATTTAAGATACGTAAAGGCCACTCTCAAATAGTTAAAATAGATGCAGTCATTGTACGATACCATCCATTGAAAACCCAAAATCAAGTCATCTCCTGATATTTTGAGTATATAAAGATACCAAGGATATTGATACATCTCATTGTGGGGAGAACCCCCTTACATTAATTTATTTACTTCAATCATATTACAGATATTATATTGATCATCACAACCCCACTCAAAAACTCCACCATCATACTAAAATCATTCTGATGTTGGTTACATTTAAAATAATGAGAGGATCGTGTATCAAATATTGAAATTGAAAAAATATATGTTAAAAGTATAGTACCTCTGACAGTCGATGATCTATACTCATAATCCCTATGTACCATATGAACTGTATACAACATCACTACCCCTCAACCTTATAATATAGTCTATGTCCCATGATCTAAACCACAATACTCATAAGAGATATCTTTCATAGAATTACCACATCCACTATATTGAACCCCATTTCCAAATGAATATGAACTACCTGAATGATATGGGGCATAAGATTACATTACAATACTCTAACACATCATGGTTACTCATTCATAAACCAACAGTCGTTGTTTTTTAGAATACCTTTGCATGTGGCTCATCCTATCCTAGGCTCGACACTCCACAACTGGTCAGGGACACTGTTTAAAAATATGACCCTACCTACCATGGTAGTGGCAGTATAATCGGTTACTACCTCGATTAAATAATCCTTCTCTAAATCCGATATGCTTCTCATCCCCCCAATTATTTTTCACATAGATATACTTCCATCATTCAAAATACATTCCTCCATGAAATCTAGCAGAAATCAGCTTCCTTAAATTGGAGTCCTCCTTCACGTTCCCCTCATTAATGAGAACCTAATTCTATAATTCAAGAACATATTTTAGACAAATTACATTAACTTAGGACTTAGTAACACATTTATAATAATATTGAAATTGTTTCTCCAAAGTTTCCTCTTATCCTACCAACATTGGAGAAAATCCCATCAAATCTGTAAAGCGGTTAGCAAGGTCGTCCACGGAATATCCCACTATGTGAATTGCATAAAATACAATTCTCTATCATTTCTCTAAATACCTTGGTAACGGGGTCCCATGTATATCTCTTAAATGTCCTTCCAAGCCATATTCTAATGCTACTCATCCATAGAATGATTATCACACCATAATTTCACTATCCTACATGACAAATAAGAATCAAATTTTACCCTCTTATCATTAAATGTATTATTGTGACAAAGTATCATTTTGATAGACTCATTCTAGAACATATATTTCTAAGGTCCACCCTCTATGGTAATTATCAAAGGGTTCTACAACTGGAAATACAATGTTTTGTCATACATATTTCACCAATACATCCATATGTCACTCTTTATAAACTTCATTGATAGATAAATCTTCTCATGAAACATTTCTCCCACCGCTTCACAGGTAACCATTAGAACAACATGTTCCACAATAGAAGGCACATCTATGGCCATGTAATCTTATCTTCTTAAAATCAAGTATCATTATTGAGGTATATATCTAATGTTTTAGAAACACAAATTAGGACACATAAGACCACAATATCACATTTTTATAAGAGGGATTCACATAAAACACAGTGAAATATTCCATATACACTGACAGAAGATCGAAATTGTGGCACTAAAACAACCCTCAACCATATCGTAAAAGGATAATGTCTAAAATATGGTAAAACACTTCAATATTTTAAATTTTACCATTATACGCCCATCTCTATACATCAAATTACCTCATTCCGCAACATTTACAATTGTAAATTTATTATTTGATCATATTCAATTAAAATTACTCGAAACATGAAATGAATCTAATTTCAAAAAATCACCCAAAACATTATCTTCTATGAATTCATAAAATGATGCACGTGGCATAAAATTATGAGATCCTATAATTATTTATGCATACTCCACATCAATTCCAAACGAGTCCTTATGGAAAAAACATAGAAACATATAACTCCACACAAAAAGTGCATCAGTAAATTTGAAATAACACTCTACTATTATAGTTAAAATAATGAACATAAATCCCATATGGTTACCTGGGTTTCCCCTATCAATGGTTACACCCATGAAATATCTCAGGACCCTGTCCCGAATCATCATAGTCCCCTTTATACCATTCCAAAATAGTATGAAAATTGAAAATAAATGAAAACTACGGTCATACCACTCTATAACACCCCAACCCATGTTCCACTAGAATGTTCTTCGAGAAGGTATGTTAGGTGACCTTAGGCATACCTCACCATATTCTAATGGTTACTAAATAGAAATGATGGACTAATATATAGCATGGGGTGACTGTTCCCTATTTTTGATATAATAAAAATACTAGAAATCATTACCCAATAATGAAATTGTGAAAAATAATAAACTATATATTATCATAATCAATATTCATCCAAAATCATATGATGGAATCTAATATAGGGAATAATAATATACCAAACCAATGAGGTAAATATGTCATGTCATATGACAGTATTGTTTAATAATAAATCCCAAAAATAAATACACATAGAATAGTACAATGCGGGTCCTAACAACATGTTTGGTTCCCTCATCCATGCCCCATAATGAATCACAAACTAATCTATCAAACATAGGCCTCAATTGAATAATTTAAAATAGACTATCTAGGAAAATTCCCATTGGATTACACATATACATCATTATATAGGCTGCATGTTATAAATAATTTGACACAACCACTGAGGTCAAGGATTGATTTATTATTAACATGGATCCTATTACATTATTATAATACCCAAAAATGTATTTTATATTACCTTGTTAAATATTTATTAATTATATGTATTACATGACACCATGGTCATTGATTGGATCCTCATAATTCAATGATTATTTTTAGAAACAAAAATAATAAAATGATTACATGTTCATACACTATTTGAGGCTAAAGTGGGCAATATGGTATTTACATTGATCTACTTCATATACATTTACATATACTAATATACTATTTCATTTAATATTCATAGATTGGATGGTATAGACGTTATTGGTGGTGGCCTACTGAGATTTATCTCAGACCCTATATGGGACCCAATGGATCTAATGATGAAAATATGTATATAGGTATTGATAAGGGGAAGCATCACTATTGGTAATTCTGATCATGATTTCTTTCTGACGATGGATCTTAGTAGTATATGACATAGATGTAGGTCTAGATTCTTGGAATATTTTCAGTTTCATTTCAATAGTTTCTTAGCATGTATTATCGTATTCCATTTATACTTGTTTCCAAATTTTATAAATAGATAATTTACATTATCATCCTTTGTATATAATACCATTTCTAGACATTAATTATTACTATCATTTAATTGGTAATTTATGTCGTCTTATGATATGTTATTCATTTATATCATTATTATGTTATTTTATATTTTATTCTATATGTGATGCCATCCACTTTGACATAATGGAATATTCTCCCTAAAAACACACCAATGGACCTCACTTCATGGTGGTAGAATCTGGTGTACAACAATGCACACTTGAGGCCATGTGGACAACAATTATCGAGGGACCTATTAGTGGAACTAGGTTCTAGGACACCATAAGTTTGTATAATATAAAATATCATATTACATTACATTTTTAAAAAAATATTCAAGATATTAGGGATGCCATAGAACATGGTTATTATTCATTATTAGGAGTAACTAATCCTCTCTCATGGTAAATACCAAGTTACCAAAAATGAGGAAATTATTATTTTTGTTGTTTATTATAGTTCATATAATTCTCCCCTTGGGTAAAAGGCATTCTATGTGATTGTTATTATTATTATTATCTTTATTATTATGGATTTAATTTATCCTTAGTCTGATGAAATGTGGGAATGTAATAATCAATCATGCTTCATTATAGGGACCTAAAAGCTAATTCTATGTGTATTTCATGCTATATAAGTGCATAATATATCTTGTACTTATTGTGTTTCCAATTACTACTGATTAAACTATGGTTTCTATATATGTATGTTCTACTAACAACTTATCACGGGCATGATAATTGTTTTTTAAAGTGTCAAAATAATTATAGATATATTTTTTATGTATACTATGATGGTTTAATATTAAATGGCCATATCCTTCCCATGTTATCTATCTACTTCTTCTTACATGTGCCTCAATATTTGATATTGTAATTAAAAGTTTCCATTCAAGGCATGTATGGGCCCTCAAATATTATAATGAGTAATTAATCGAGATGAACTATAATATTTTACCAATTGTGGTCTGAGACTGAACATAGATGGGGTTAATTGAAATTGAATTGGTGATGATTTCCTTGATAATTTTCCCATGACCTTATTCAAGGGGTATAGTGATTCACTTAAATATAGCATTGATATATGTATATAAAATAATGAAAATATAAAATGTAGCTCATGAATTATAAATTAAATTGGATTCCAATAAAATATGATGAATAATTTGATTGACCATTCATCTACAAAATACTTAGTAAATAAAACATAACCACTTAAAAGTGCCACATAATTTTAAGAGGGTAGTTTGTGTAGTATAACTTGGGTCATGAATCCTCCATCTTTTGCCCTGAGACATAAGTCTTGTCATCAAAATAAATACTTGAGGCATCAAATATTATACCCCAACTACAAACGTTTTGACAAATTTTAGAGGGTATTATAAATTTAAAGAGTCTATGCAGGGTAAACACTAAAATGTACTTATTATGCATGATATCACTCATGAGTTCTTACAGAAGAATCCTCCCATCATTTTTGGGGGTGGTGGTCCCCTTTCTATTTGAAACATGGATGTAGGCCACTATTTTTAAATTTGATCATTTGGATATTCCTCTAGATAGGATGGTAAACCTGTCGACATATATATTGTATGATATTTAGCAATTATGGTCTAATGTTATTACTTGGGTTTTTTAAATTAGGTAATGGTCTGGGAAGATATCCAAATGCCTTCAATGATTATTTATAACCAAATACCCTGAGGGTTAACTAAGATAGATATTGAACAAAACTAGAGTAGGGTTCTATTCCTATTATGAAATTTTTAGCAGTTTTTAATGAGTTAATGTACCTTTCACCACATTTAGGTCGTGGTAACCTATATTGAGTGCATTGTTTCAATGATGGGGCCTTGTGTAAAATTCAATTAATGGTGAATTTATTTCACCTAAATACATTTTCTAGGATCATTAATTGGTATATTATTACTAAGTGTAGCCTATGAAAAGAAAATTGTTCTCATAATAGGGGATTATTGATAAGGTAGGGAAGTAGTTCTTCCGATATACAGAATCGTAGCATTGAAGGTTCTTATTAATGTAGTGGTAGTTAGTGTATCCAAACTGTATCTCCATTATATGAAATCAATGTTGACATCATTGGAATATGATTCTTTAGTTTGTTAGATACCCTATACTATTATGAGGCTACATCCATTCAAGGCCTCTTATGAGATAATATCTGACCTTTCCATGTTCTACTTATAGAAGAGGCTCTACACCAGTTCTTGCATTAGAGTATCGATGCGTTATTCAATTTATTTTAGGGAGTGGTAAAATCTATACCTAGAAAATACAAGTTGTAGGTCATAAACTGGGTATCCAAACTTCTAGTTGTCAATGTCAGAAGACTAATCCATCTCTGGGTACTCAATCTATAGTACATAGCATTGGATCAGGCCTGTTTCAAGTTTTACAGCTGATACACAAGGATAATAGTACATGAGAATCTACATTATGATGTACCATTCTTTTATCCTCCATTATGGTATATTTTTTGTCCAATATATGTTAATTAAACTTATTTATCTCATTATTGACCATTGATTCTATCGGTTTGGGAATTCAATACTTTTTTGTTGTGATGACCTTTGAAACACAACTAGTATTGTGGTTAGAGGACATAAACCAATGTAAGGACATTCCACATGAGGTGGGAAGTTATCCTTTCTTATAGGACCTCTTTCCTCTTGAGTTTATGAGCATTGAAGTCATTCTATAGATGTATTAGATGTAACATATCATACCAATGGGGAATAACATCACCACAGTGTGTACATTACCTAATAATATGGAAGGTAGAGTGGGATTTATAGATTAGTAGAGCTAGACCATAACATCATGTTCTTGGTGGTGTGACAACCTGCATTTTTATCCTCTTCATAGAGGAGCTTCTGATATATCTGGCACACATCCCTCTAGTAGTTGATTTTTTTAGGGGAATTGTTGTTGATGATTTTTATTGAATAAATTATAATGGAGAGGTATAGTGTATGATTTATATTTTTCTGGAAATGGTTCAATTTTAAATTATCTTATATTGGTTGCGACCTATTATACTGCAGGAGTTAAAGTGGCAATTGGAAGATCAAGATTCTAAAGGATTTATCAGACCTAGTACATATTTTTTGGGTTCACCTATGATTTTAATCAATTAACCACATTTTTACTTTCATCAATGCATGGATTACCACATAATGAATCATTATATAGTTAATAATTGGTATCTACTACCTCAAATAGATGTTCAATTTGACCAGCTATAAGTATCATGTGTATTCTCGATGATCGGCATAAGATCGAGCTATCATCATCTGTGAGTCAAACCATCATACATACCTCAGAAAATAATTAGTATTAGGTATAGTATTTATGATTATATCATTATTAAATTCGGTCATACAAATGTTACTATCATTTTAATGGATTTTATTAACAGGTTTTCCATCCCTATATATATATATATTATTTGTTTTCTCTTTTTAGGATGACATTTTTGGGTATTCTGATACTTGTAGATACAATTCTAAGCATCTTGATATCATTTTTAATTCCATAAGAGAGAATAATATTTGTTGAAATAAAGGTAATTTCTACTTATGGATCAAAATAAATTCAAATCTTGTGTAATAATATATGAGAATCAGATGTATATGTTAACCAATGGAAGGCAAGTTTGGTACATTTTTTGGAAAATCCCATAAACATGTGATATATGAATTGTTTCTTAGGGATGGATATATGTTATAATTATTTTTATTAGACATATCATTATTTTTTTCATCACATAAAAGAATTAAAATTAAGGGTTTTAGGTTTCCACTATCAGAATCATGTGATAAATATTAACAGGGTCTGAATGAGAGGCTTACATCAGATGATATTTTGATTCTATGAGAGCATGGAAAATGCTCTCTAATTTTTTATGATGCCTCATGAATCATGTTGGGTGCAACTCTGATGCATGGAGTTCTTTTTTTTTTGCATAGTGATAATATACTTTGAGGCTTCATTTGGGAATCTATCTAACACATGATCTGGATCTTAAAGCAGTGGAAATACCTTTTGTTCTATGGACACTATCTGATGGGTGAGTACTTTTAGGGTGTTTTTGAACCACAATATCATTATATATATCTTTTCATTACATGAATTGAATGTTAGATAAAAAATATGGTATGAATAACTTTAGTAAATAGTATTTTTTATTTTTTATAATCATTGAAATGGATATGCAGAAGCAAATGTGCTATGTCAGAAAATTCATGCACAAGACCTATCTGAAGCCAGTAATGTTTTGAAATTTAAGGCACAATTTTCTATGCTGCATAAGGACTGTTATGATAGTAACAATATGTATTATCTAAAAAACATGAAATCTACCTATTCCTTATTGATATGGTGAAGAGGATGTAGTTTTTAGATCAAGAGGGGTTGGTTCTCCAGGATTGAATTTTTGATGACGAACCACCTTATGATTGGTTGGTCAATGGAGAAATGATAATACATATGGATGGATGTTTTTGGGTTCATACAGATATTAGTGAGGTAATGATGTGAGATTATCATTATTCTCAGGGGAAATCCATCCAGAAATCTATATGATATATAGATATATGTGACTATAGTATTTATAGCGTGGGATGAAATATCAAATAACTAGTTTTATCACTCAGTGTTCCACCTATTAGCAGAAGAAAATGGGTAACAAGTGACATAATACATTTTTACATCCCTTAATAGTCCCAAAATTTAAATGGGATGTATTCATAATGGATTTTTATGTTATGATTCTTGGGTCTTTTCAAGGTAGAGACGTAGTTTGGGTTGTCATGCATCGACTGATTAATGTATCCCAATACCTTCTTATTCTAGAAAGATTCCCAGTTGATAATGTGGCATGAATGTATGATTATGAGATCATACAAACAACATGGGGTACATAAAAAATATAATTTTAGATATGGAATCATGATTCTCATAATGGTTCTGGTTGGGGTTATAGTGAGATATGGGTGGTCATTTTCTCCTATGTATAGTTTTTCACGCTCAGATCATTGGACAGTTAGAAAAGATTTTATATGATTAAAAGGACATGTTCAAATCATGAGTAATTGATTTTAGAGTTTAATGTGAAAATAATATCCCTACATTAATGTTCCCCAATAATAATATATTTCATACGATGATTTAGATGGATCCTTTTGAGGCCTTATATAACTGGTCAGGTCATTCACCATTGTACTGGTTAGAGGTAGGTGAAGAAACACTACTACGTACTTGTCTCCTTTATGAGACTTCATAGAAAGTTTATATGATCATAAGGTGGATTTTATTCATTTTTTAATAACTTTTTATTTACTCTCTTTACTGATGATCAATGAAAAGTGCATAATTTGTGTGAAATACTCATGTTTTAATATTGAATGTTTTTTTATCATTATTTGAATGAGTCAAATCGATTTAGTTTCTATTTTAAATATAACACTTATAATATTTATCCATATTTCATTATTATTGTTTTTAGGTTTTCTTATGTAAATTCCAACACATAAATAGAAGGGAACTTTGGCTAAATCATCCATTCGGATGGTCATATGGTCCACATAAGAAGACCCAGTGAATCTATGATGTAACTAGACCAACCATGATTAATGAGTTACTATACTAAATCATGATGCCCAAATTTTTTGAAACACCACCATATATTCCGGATTTTTCGAAAGAATCATGGATAAAAATTTGAATTTCCAACTATAAAAATAATGGGCCCAACTAATACATTGAAGTCCATAACACTATTCTAATAGGTAATTAAACTCAAGGCATTATTCATGTATTTTCACCTTATATTCTAATACAATAAAGTGGTTATTTTTTAATTTTAAGGATAATATATTTCTGGCCCACATGATGGAAGAAATTATTTTTATTTGAGGAAATATTCGTATTCCAAAAACCATTCACATTTCATCCTTCGAAAAGTATTAGATTGAAATGGACATATTATACTTGTTTATTCAAACCACTATAAATTTAGCTCCATGAGTCCCATTGATTCCAAATTATTTGAGTAAATAGAATCCACTCATATATACTACTTTGAGGAAAGTTAAATTACAGGATTCAACAACCCGGAAGTCCAAATCATCCAACCAAATGGTTTAGTAGTTCTGGAACGAAAACATTCAACCTCCTTGGGATATATATACATCCTCCTCTTCTACTTTCATGGGGTTGGAATTTTAGAAGATAGAAGAATACATTATCATTACCATTGATTTTCTAAAGGCTTAGTAGGACCTTACATACTCATGTTTACACTTGAGAGACCCTTCCTCCTCTTTTTGATTTCATTTACTTTTCTGATCTTTTCATTGGTAATTGCGTAAGTTGTTTTGAATTTAGTTTGAATATTAATGCATGTTTATTGTTCATATTATTGTTTAATCATACACCCTCTATTCTTAAATATTAATTCTCATAAAATATTTGAAATTATGATTAAATAATTTCCCTTATTTTTCATCCTCATTCAATCAAAATAACTTCTTTAAATATCATCACTGTTCGTGTGTGTGTGATCGAAACAACTGTTTTATTATCCTAATCTTCTCATTTTATTTATAACTAATCATCATAAAAAAATATTACATGATTAATAAATATAATACTGGCTGATTAAATCTTCCATTGGGTTTAGTCAAAATTTTGGGATGTTAATTGATTGAGAGTATTTTCTCGTTGAATATTATTAAAAAGAACATTGTGTATTTTGGACATAACATGTCAAGGATGGGTTACTTGTTTAGTATAATGCATGGTTTACATGGATTATTGGATCCATAAATAATCCAGCATCAATAGGTAATAATTAATATTATAACCCTATGATTTTTGAGGCATGGATTAAAACCATAACACATTGGAATTCCAGTCAATGTCATCTTGTGATGTTTGTGTTAATTTAATGCAATATAAAGAATTTCTCAATGATATCACAAGCGTAACTCCCTAATAGTGAACTCACCCACACCATTATCATTTTTTTAAATAAATCATAGTACATTAATCAATTAATTTCATATCAAAAAACAAATCCCCCAATAAAAATACAATCAATTAAAAATAAGTGACTGTTAAAAAGTATCATCTTCGTGGATTCGACCTGTGTGCATCTATTCACATTTGAAGAGAATATAAACCATGAATGGGAGATCACTGACAACTAGTCATCCTTTAAAATGGATTTATTTCTTGGGATGATGCATTCTATCTTTAGTCATTTTTTATTATTGTAAAAATCAAAAAAAAAACACCAAGAAAAACCCACCTTCTCATAAAAATCATAAAAAAATAACTTAAAGAAAACCCCATATTCCTCATTCTTCCCATGTCTCTCTGAATTCCTCATAGCCTCCAAAACAATTCCATAGATTTATTTGAACCAGAATTTGAGCGTACACTTCTCCAACATAGGAGGATGATTAGGGACAATCCAAATCATGTCCAACCAATTGAATTAGATATTGACAGTACAAGGGAACATATACAAAAATAAAAGGTTTCCCTAGATATGAATTACCAACCCCTTGGTATTCAATATCAAGACAAAGAGGCTGAATTCAAAGTCAATTTGGTTTTGATTCATCTATTAACTCATTTCCATGGGCTATCTAGTGAGGATACACATCTCCACCATGAAGAGTTCTAAGTGGTGTTCTCTACTATGAATTCTCATGGGGTTTCATTGGAATAAATAAAACATTGATCATTCCCTTTTTCCTTATCTGAATCATCCATGTCATGGGTTTTCTACCTCCATCCTGGTTCCATAACCACATGGAATGAGATGAATCTACTTTTCATAGAAAAAGTCTTACCTACTTCTCATAGTACTTATATCCAAAAGAAAATATGTCGTATACATCAATTCGACAATGAATCACACTTCGAGTATTGGGAGAGGTTCAAAACGAATGTTTTAACCTGCCCACAGAACTAAATCACTAACCGAATATTGATCCAATACTTCTATGAGGGTATATTGGCTATGGAGATAAATATCCTTGATGCCGCATGTGGCGTGGCTCTTGTGGATTAAACACCTACCTCTTTAAGATATTTCATAAGAAACATGGAAGAAAATAGAAAACAATTCCATACTTGAGCACATTCTCAAGTCAAATAAGCCCAAGATAGTCAATCAATAGAGTTGAACATGATGATAGATTGGATGAGTGAACTTAGAGGTCTAGTGTGACAACTAGCTGTAGCATCCAAATCCCTATCCTCTTATTCTCCGAAATTTATATTTCATGGACCTATTAAAAACTATGGAATCTTTAACTCACTATCTCATCCTACTATCACATGTCCACTTATTCACGAAGATCCTTTTGAATTATCCGAACCAATGGAGTTCAATGTAGCATATTCTTAGATGAACACCAACCCTCAACAATCAGTTCAGTTTAATAGAAACTTCAACCAACACCACTCAGAGCCCTTCTCTTATACCTTCTACCAAGGATTGAGTTATGGTAATACCATCTCTCATCCCCCACAATTACCTCCCCAAAACCCAAACCAATTTCAATATGGTCAATGTGTTGGTAACTTCCAAACACATTACCATTTTTTTCCTCAACCTCACCAGATCAATCCTCCACTTCCTCCTCCAAAATTCCAATATACTAGTGGGCCTTCCAAATTCACAAACATATAAAATCTCATTCATGAGAACCAAAAATCAATGTAATCCCAACATGATACACGACTCTTCTTCCGCGAAATCGTGGGAAAGTATAGTAGATGAACATGCCTCCTTCACATGTTCCAACCTAAAAAACATTGAAACCCTAATTGGACAAATTGCATCCCACCTGAGATAGTAACAATAATTAAAATATTCCCAAGTCCCAACTCATCCAATACCCAAAACCAAGGCTAATGTAATTTAAATTTCAAATTGACCAAGAAAGAAAATTAATTTTCCTCAAGATGATTACACCATCCACCCATTAAATGTTGACATAGAAAATTAATTGAGAAAGAAATGTGAAAAGGAATCTGAATCCATTCCCTCACCTCCTTCCATTCCACTTAGGTACCCAATTCATTTTCTTCAATCCATTTTTATGACAAATAAGTCCATTGTACTCGATCCTAAAATTGTCAACATGTTTCGACGTGTTTATGTCAACATTACCTAATGAGACTCCATAAAACAAATTCCTATGTACAACAAGTTTCTTAAATAATTTTCCACCGATAAGAGTAAACATAGGAGCTTCAAAAATTTTTCCACCCTATAGTCTATTTCCATAAAGTGAAATGTTCCATGGTCCTTTACGGTTCCATGCCAAATTGGAAGTTCAACTTCAATAATGCACTCATAGACCTAGGAGACTCAATTAATTTCATGACCAAATCCATATTCTCTAATCATGGTCTTGGCCCCAAACAATCAACAGGTTTTGTCATTCAATTGGCTAGTCGATGCACTGCTAGTCCTAAGGGTATATTCGAGGATGTCAGTGTTCTTGTGAATGATCTTATCTTCCCTACTAATTTCTATGTACTTGACATGGATGTTGAGCCAAAATCTTCTCAATATACCTTAATAATATGAATAACCTTTCTAATGATAGCGAGAAACAAAACTGATGTCAATTCAGGAATGTAATCTATATAATTTTCTAACCAACTAGTTAATTCATCAATTTTCAAGCCATGAGAAACCCATCTGAGGATCAAACTGCATTATCAATCCATGAATCCGAGGACACTTCGGAGAGTTGATTGAATTCCATTCCATCATGTTCATCATGTTCTAACGAGAGAGGATCTTTTAAAATCTACACTATGATTATCCATGTAATAAAAGGGGATGTTTATGAAGACCATTCATTTATAGACTCCATCAATCTATAGGTACATGAAAAATCTCGTAAATCACACATAAACTATGATATCTACTACTTCTCCTTGGAAAATATTATGGAAAATTAATCTGAAGCCACTGAAGTCCCTTACTCTATTCCTAAGTTGTTTAACCCACAAATAAATGATGATACTGATCTAAAACCTCTACCG
Source organism: Viscum album (assembly GCA_963277665.1). Classification (NCBI taxonomy): domain Eukaryota; kingdom Viridiplantae; phylum Streptophyta; class Magnoliopsida; order Santalales; family Viscaceae; genus Viscum; species Viscum album. The sequence goes on from OY728120.1 coordinate 1,150,085,121, forward strand.
GAAAACCTGAAAAATTAATTCCTTTTCCATAATCACACATATCCTTTCATTCATTCTGCTTCACATACAGATATTGAGGAGGCCAAACATGTTCAGCTGTTAGAGGAAAATAAAAAGGCCTTAGTTTGGACCATAGATTACATACCAGGAATCAACCCTTCTCTTTTCATGCATCACATCCATCTTGAGGAATCCTACAAACTAATTAGAATACCACATAGAAGACTCCATGAAATCATATTTGAGGTAGTTAGGGAATAGATCACCATGATTTTTCCTAATGGTATTATCTACCCAATTTCTTTTGGTGAATGGGTTATACCAATTCATGTTTTATCAAAGAAGGGTGGGTTAAATGTTGTTAGAAATGAATATTGGGAGGTTGTCACAACTCGAGTGAAAAACAAATGGTGTGTTTGCATCGACTATATGAAATTGAATTTTGAAAGAAGAAAAGATCACTAACCTCTTCCATTACTTGATCAGATGCTATAATGATTAGCTGGAAAGTTAAACTATTTATTTCTTGATGGATACACCAGAAACATCCAAATACCAATAACACCACAAGACCTATAAAATAATACTTTCTCTTTCCCCTTTGAAACATAAACATATATGATTATTAATTTTGTCCCTTTCAATGCTCCTACAACATTACAGTGGGGTATGATGAGTATCTTTTCTGAATTCATTGAAAACTGTATGAAAGTCTACTTGGATGAACATAAAATAAATGGATATTCATTTGAATATTGGTTGAATCAACTCAATCATGTAAATTAATAGTTTTTCAAGTTTAACCTTTTGATAAATTTTTTAAAATGTCACTTTAGGTTTGTGAATGGGATTGTTCTTGGGAACATAGTTTCAACAGAGGGTATTGATGTCGAGCATGAAAAAATTAAAGTGATATAATCAATAAATGAACCCATTTCGATTCGAGACAACCATTCATTCCTTGGTCAGGCGGATTTCTATTATCTATTCATCCATATCTTTTGTAAGATTTCAATCCAAGTCACTTGGTTGCTCAAAAATGATGTCACATTACATTTCAATTATGTTTGAATGATATAATTCATTGAACTCAAAGCTGATATTACAACGTCCCCAAAAATCAAACCCCAGAACTGTCCATATGCTTTGAGTTGATGTGTGATGCTTCTAATAGATCTATTGGGGATGTTCTTGTTCAAAGAAGAGAATGGATTCAAAAAGTCATGTATTATGCCTGAAATACTTTGTATCAAACTCAATCTCACTACAGTATCACTAAAAATGATCATTTAGAAGTTGTTTTTACCTTAGATAAATTCCAACTATATCTATTAGGTTCCCAAATCATCATCCTCATTGACCATTCTGATATAATGTTCTTACTCAGAAAAATTGATTCCAAACTAAGGCTGATAAGATAGTTCTTAATGCTCTATTAGTTATACCTTAAAATAAATGATAGAACAGTAAAATAAAACCGTGTTTCTGATCATCAAAATAGAGTTTAAAATTCTTCTCATAGAGAAATCATTGGTCATGAATTCTCCATTTAGCACCATTCATCTATCACTCCAAATATATGATTTTATCCCCCAATTGTAAACAACTTTGTTGCTAGTATTTTTCCTAAATATTTTTTTCATAAGAACTAAAAATGAAGCTGAAAAGTAATTCAAATTTTTTTTTTTGAAAAATAATAATATTTGTAAAATTGGAGTTGACAAGGTAATAATGAGATGTGTTGATGAAGATGAACTTTCCTCAATCCTATAATTCGTTCAAACATATCCCAAAGGTGGCCACTTAGGACCACGAATGACCTCCTGAAGGGTCTTCGACTTTGGATTCTTCTGGACATCACTCTTTAATGAATCTCATGTGTTCTGAGAATCATGTCCCACATGCCAATAGTTTAGAAAAATTTCAAGGTGAATTGAAATTCTCCAAAATAATTTAATTTTCCACGAGATCTTCGATGTTTTGGGCATCGATTTCATGGGACCATTCCCCATCTTCGAAAGGATTCTCAAACATTATTCTTATGGTTGATTATGATTCTTGGGTGGTAGAGGCCAAACCCACTAGAAATGATGATTCCAAAACCATTATTGACTTCCTAAAGACACAAATCTTCCTCTGATTTGGAACACCTTGTTCAATGATAAATAACATAGGACCCTGTTTTGTAATTCAACCTTGTAATATATTTTGAAAAATAATGGGGTTGTTCATAAAAATTCAATTCCATATCAGCACAGAAAAATGGAAAGTATAAACTTTTTAATCGTAATATGAGAAGTTTGCTTTAGATAATTATAAAACCCACCAGAAAAGATTTTCTTGAAAGACGTGGTGATGCACTTTTCCCTTATCGAATTTCCTATACAACACCCATTTGGATATATCCGTTTAGGATAGTATTTGGTAATGAATGTCATTTCCAAATATTAATCCCTAATATGTCATTTTGGGCTATAAAAACATGAAACATTGATTTGAAAAAATCTAGTGAAGAATTATTGTTTCAATTCTATAAATTTTAGGAGATTCGAGTTGATTATTACGAGATTTTGAATCTCTATAAAGAAAAATACAAGGTGCTCCATGGAAAACACATCCTGTAAAAAGAATTTTCATATGGTGAAAAGGTATTTCTCGTCAATTCATGATTTTGAGTTCACCCAGGTATGCTTAGTTCATGTTGTTGATGTGATTTTATTTTTTCTCAGGTTTAACCATAAGGTGTAGTGAAAGACCAAGACCGCTCTGAAAATAGGAAATCACAGTTAATGGACCTCGGTTAAATAATCACCATAAGAGGATGAATAATCCAGAAACAACGTCAACTTCCACATGATCCCCAACATCTATAGTAAACACACCACTTGATGGAGACGGTGACCCACCAAATCCAAACCAGGGGCACCACTTTCCTTTTAACTATATCTCTCTTCCTCTCTCTACGACTTTATTCTTCTTCATATATCGTTCTTTTTTACCACTTTCATCACCAAAAACTTTATTTTTCACATTCACTTTTATGTGTGTGTGTATTTAAAAAAAACTAAAATAAACTAAATAATAAATACATAAATGAAAAAAACCAAAAGATTCATACTTACTCACCATCCAGTTTAGAAATTTTGTCCAATCATTTTTTGGAGTAAAAAGACATGTTTTCATTACAATATTTTGTATTTTCATAAAAAATATGGACAAATTTAGTTTGTTAAAACCAAAAAATTAGGAATGGTCAATTTATGATTTGGAAAATGATTTTACCCCAATAGTGTGGAAAAAACTTATCTTTCAACCCAAGGACACCTATGGCCATATTTAGAAAATGATTAATTTTCACCCATGATTATTAGTCTTGAGTTTGTGGACCTTTGAGTTGAATTTCCCACTTTTTTTGCATTAATATGATAGAGTATATTTATGAACAACATAAAAATCAAAATATAAAAATATCCTACCAATAATCTTACATTAATTTTATTTTTAAATCCCCTCTGAGCCTATGAAAACAATTTCTTTAATAGAAACATTACAAGACAAATACCTTATCTCACCCAACATGTACTTGTATTTACATTTCATTATTTATTAAAATTTACGTAATTATAAATTTATTTCATTTTGAGTGCCCTTTTGTTGATTTTCAACGTGTTAAAACATTATTGTGGGAATGAATCCATTTTTGTGTGGGGGAGAGGCTACGGTTCATTGTGTTTTTGGAATTTATATATGCATATGACATATTTTTCAAATATTATTGAAATGTGTTCAACAAAAAAATAATGCCAAAAATAAAAGGATGTGTTCTATGTGGGTAAAAAATAACTCTTCCTCAACCATTGATTTTTTATAACTATTACAATTAGTGTCCTGTGGAGATCAAACATGGGTTGGGAGATGAGTGTGAGATCAGTTTCAAGTTCAACATTCTGAAAATATAAAAATAAAGAACACATAAGTAATTGGAAGAAGATTCATGTTTTGTAAATATTCAATATTCTCATCCCCGTCATATTTTATTCCTCTTTTTGTGTCTTTTTTCACACAATTTATCCATTGTAAATATGTGTTTCCATTTATTTCCATGTTTTATTTCAAAAAATATTGTGCATTACTTTTTCCATGTTGGTGTTTTATCGCTCCTTCTAATCTTTTGAATTCTAAATTCCTAAAATTCCATATCCATAGAAAAACCACATAAAAAGTCCTCTTGATTCGTTTTCACTTTAGTATTGGGAGTAGAAGCTGAGAGCTTTTTCACACTCTAATATTTTTACATTTGGATGGTAAATGAGTGAACCTCCAGAAATAATTTTTTATCATCCTAAGAGGAGTAAGTTTCCAGTGCCCTATTTTTCAATTTCGAAAAAAGAGCATGGAAAAGGGTTGTTTTTTGAAAAAATAATATGTAATTTTTTTGTGGAATTCAATATGGATGATTGAAATATTCTATACCTCCCCTAAGTGTGGAAAACATTAATTTAATATTTTTTTGTCACTGAAAACGATTTTATAATTTTTTTTATATTTTATGCACATGAGAACTTTCCCAAGACAATGTGTGGGGAATTTGATGTTATTAATTTATTAAAACATTGTATATACTATCTTTACTGATTTCCAATAAATGGTGCATAATGTTTTTGAAATACTCATGTTTTAATATTTAATGTAATATTTTATCATTATTTGAATTATTTAAATCGATTCAGTTTACTATTTTAATTATAAATATCACTCTTATTCTCAAAATTGCATTATTTTCTATTTTTAGGGTTCCTTACTCATGTTCCAACATTTCATCAAATGGGGTAAATGGCCAAATCGTCCATTGAGAGGGTTATATGATCCACACAAGAAGACCCATGGAATGTGTGAAGAAACTAGACCGACCATAATGATTGAGTTACCAGTCTGACTCTCAAAGCACAAATTTTCTGAATCTCCACATTATATTCTTGACTATCTAAAATAATCATGGACAATAATTTGAAATTCCCACTACAAATATAATGGGCTCAACTGATGCTTTTAATTTCGGGCCACCATTCTGGCATTTAATTTAAATCAGGACACTATTCATGAAATTTATCCCAATCTACCAATCCAATCATAATGGGATTTTTCATTAATTTAGATAATATATATTAAACCAAATTTTTAGAATAAATTATTTTTATTTTAGGGAATAATACTATGGAAAGGTCCATTCACATTTCCACCTTAAAAAATGTTTTGATTGAAATGGATATATTAAAATTGTTTATTCAAACCGCTATAAAATTGACTACTCACATTCCATTTCCACCAAATTTTAGGAGTATATAGAAGAAATTCATAACTATAAAATTGATAAGAAGGATATCTTGTGATTCAAATTTCAGGAAGTCCAAATAGTCAATACATGTGGAGGAGTAGTTTTGGAATGAAAACAGTTCACCACCTTGGACTATATATACATCCTGGTCTTATCCATTCAAAGGGTTGGATTTCAAAGTATAAGAGCATAAATTGGCATGATCGAGCCTTTTACAAATTTTTTGGAGGACCTTCTATAATCATGTGTTCACATAAGATACCCTTCCTCCACTATTTAAATGAATTTATGTTTATGTTCCTTTCATTTTTAATTAAGTAATTTCTTTTCAATTTCATTTAAATTTTAATGCGAGTTTCTTATTAATATTATATTTTAATAATCCACAATATTTTCATAAATATTAATTCTCTGAATTTTTTTTAAATCATGTGGATATAGCTTCCCTTCTTTTTCTCCCTCATTCAATCAAAAGTCTGTTTTTTATTCTCATCACCATTTGTTTGTGTGTGTGTGACGAACAACTCTTTTCTTATGCTGTTATTTTAATTCTATTTATAATTAATATCTCTAAACACATATTACCATATTAAAAACTATATTAATTTTTAATTAAATAAACCATTTTGGTGAGTCAAAATTTATTGATGTAATGTGATTGAGAGTATTTTCTCGATGATTATTATTCAAATTAACATTGTGTATATTGGAATTAACATGTCCTGGATTAATGAATTGTTTTATTTAACGTGTGGTTTACATGGATTATTTGAACAATTAATAATCTACAATAAACATGTACTGATTGTGATTAGAAATCCATGTTATGTAAATTCATAGATTAATACCTTGACATAGAGGAATTCCAATCATTGTCATATTGTGAAGTGGATGTTAATTTAATGCAATATAATGCAAATATCAAGGATATCACAAGTTAAGCTCTCTAATAATGAATTCACCCAAATATTTTAAGAAAATTTAAATCAAACACCATCCACTAATCACATCATTTATTCTCTGCAAACAACCCCCCCAATCAGAATACAATCAATTAAAAATATGTGTTTATTAAAAAGTATCATCGCTGAGGACTCGACCCATGTTCTGTTATACACATTTGAAGATAATCAGAACCTTGAGCGATCGATACGAAAAAATTGGTTGTTCTTTCATATGGAACTATTTCTGGGGTTGTTGTATTAATTTTGTCATCAGTTCTTGGTTAATGTTAAAAAAAAGAAATAGAAAAATGAAAAAAACACAATGAAAAACCCGCCTTATAAAAAAAACATATTCGAAAAAAACAAAAATAATAACCCATCTTCCTCTTTCATCCAAAATCTATATGAATTCACCATTTCATCCTAATCAAATTATCTCATATTTCGTTTAACCTGAAATTAAGAAAACACTTCGCAAACATAGGAGGACCTTTAGGGATAATCAAAACCATATCCAACCAATTAAATTAGATATGGATAATCCTAGGGAACAAACCCTTAAATAACATTATACTCCTGATATTAATTACCAAAACCTTTTAATTGAATATCCAAACATAATGGCTAACTTCAAACTCATATTGAGTTTGATTCATATTCTACCTCATTTCCACAGGCTAGCCAGTGAGGATCCATATCTCAACCTTAAAGAGTTACATGTGGTGTTCTCTACCATGAATCCTCAAGGGGTTTATGATGAAAAAATAAAACATCGAGCATTCACTTTTTATTTAGATTACTCCACAATGTATTGGATCTACTAACTCTCCCTTGGTTATATAACCACATGGATTGACATGAAGTGACTTTTCATAGAAAAATTAATTCTTTCTTTTAGTACTGCTTCTATCCTAAATGAAATTTGTGGTATCCATCAATTCCCCAATTAATCACTCCATTAGTATTGGGAGAGATTCAAAAAGTATGTGGGAACATTCCCACAACACCAAATCCCAAACCAACTATTGAACTAATACATCTATGAGGGGTTATTGGCTATAGAGATAACTCTTATTAATTCCTCAAGTAGTGGTGCTCTTGTTGATAAAACTCCTACTACTGCAAAATATATCTTAATTAACAAGGATAAAAACAAACAAAAATTACATACTCGAGCACATTGTCAGGTCAAACTAGACCATGATGGTCAATTGTTATAGCTGAATAGGATGAAAGAGTGGATGGGTGAACTTACAGGTCTTGTGAGATAGCTAGTTGTGGCGTTTGAAACCCCAACATCTTCATCTCCAGAATCTCTGTTCCATACCTATCAACAACCATGGAATCTATAGATCCATATCTTACACAACCAACATATTATAAGGCCCCATCCTTAAACCTTACTTAATCTTGAGTTATTACAAGATTACACATTGAGGATCTTTTCGGGTTTAGAGTTTTAGAGAATTAGATCATAAAACTTGCATTACATTACACATATAAACAAAGTGGTTACATAAAGATAGTATTCTTATTTACCATCAATGGAAAAATATTTAAAATAAAACATGGATTCTTTCTTGACACTTCCTTGACACTATCATCATATCATGTACCTTTCCCTTGACCTATGAAAAACATTTCAAAAAAACATGGGATGAGCATTAAAATCTCAGTAAGGGATATAAAAATACGGAAAGGAAACATGGGTACATATATACATAAGAATGAAATCATACATTACCCATAAAACATAAGCACATTAACATACCTCATCAAATCATGAGTAAATCATAGAAATCATAAGACATAAAGGTAACTTGAGGCATTCATAACATTCTTACGTAGGGAGTAACCCTCTTGGTTACGTTTGGAATACCCATCACAGTATATTCCCTAAATCTCTTTGGAGAAACCTTAACGTTCCACTCCTTTTCATTACCCAATGCATTGGAGAGCTATATCGGGCTCACCCGCCCTTAGTTTATCACGGAACCACCCGTCTTCATAATAATGCCCAAGAACCTCAACATAATCGTATGACATAAAACATACATAAAGGAAACATAACATTTCCACATTTAAATCACAAGATATCAATACAACACATTGATATAAAAACATTATGAAAACAATTTTCAATACCAAAATAAAATAAATGTAAAACACAATATTTATTTTTCTTTTTTAAAAAAAGGTATGGCTTGTAGAGGAAGCTGAAACTCAAATAATGGTCACGGCGGCGGAGAAGTCGTTGTCGCCGCATACGTACGACAAAAACATTCCCTTTTTTCATTTAGTAAATGATTCGTATAAAAAATATTCCTTTTGAATAAACGTAAAAGTCAAAGGGGTTTATACACCATATAAAAGAAGGTTGTGTATAAAACAAAATATGCCTCAATGAAAGGAGATTGAGACGAAGTCCCATACCTCGGGTCGGACTTGACTCGGTCGTTATTTAATCTCCTGAATAATAAACTTGAGTTAATTTCCACTTGTTTAAGAACCTTTTTCAAGTTCATTATTCCTTTTATATCACTTATTGCAATGTCATGAACACTATGTAATTATTTAAGTTAATAACGGTCGTTTTAACGATCATTGGTACTTGAGTCAAAAATAAGCCCTTTATAATTACAAGTTGTTCATGTATCCATTATATACAGAATGGTATTCATTATGTAGATATCATATATGTCATATATATCCAGTATATGCATGCATTTATAATATTACATAATCATTTAGAGGTAAGAAATGAAATGCACTGTTCATGGAGACGGTAAGCCGTACGTACGCATGAACGCTACTTTCATTTCTATTTCGTATTTTATAGAATGGAATCATAATGATATAAAGTTATATTATAATTCCAGTATAATATCATATATAATATCATATTTCCATCCTTTATACGTCGCACATATGGTATTTAACGAATCAAATCACTTTGAGGGGGCGGTAGTCCGCACTTCCTTAAATGAAGATATCGCGTTTACCCATAATGGAAACCATAAAGGTATTCCCAAAATGAAAAATACAGAAGCTTAAGGAAAACATAAACATATTATATATCATATATAAATATAGTGACATCTTAATGGCCACCTTTGAAGGTGTTAAAATAATGTTGAACAATCATCATTTCGGGAGGCATAAATTCACCATCCACGGAAACAGTATGTCCTTTAACCATTAGACGTAGGTGTGTGTAAGTGTAGCTAGAATCCTTATTATAACAAAATCCTAGTATATCAAAGATACTGGAGTTGTTACAAACGAAATGTATAAAAAGAGTTTAGGGGGTTGGAGAAGCAAAATAATACAAAAGGACTCAAGTGAAGACATTACCTTAAAATCGGGTAACTCCCTTTGGTTTGAGCTCAAAGGCTTCCTTGGGAAGACTTCTTCCCAAAGTGAGGATTCAAGGAGTAAGATAGGGATGTGGAGAGACAAAATGGGCAGGGGTTGGAAGAGCCAAAGGCTTTGGGAGTGTGGGTAAGGAGGTAGAGGTGGGGGCCTTTTATAAGAGGAAAGGAGGGGCACTCTTGGAAAGTAAAGAAATGTTACTTTATTTTAAAATGAGTTTCGGATTCAAAAGGTCCCACATTGATATAATTCTAGGGTAAGGTGATAAGGGTTATAAATCCACCCATCAAATAGGGTTTTGACATGTGTAGTTCATATATTGTACATTATCATTTCATTTTATTTAAATCCTTTATTAATGAGGTAATCGCTGCATCATCATGATGTCATAAATAATTTAATTTATTTAAAGTCTAAAAATTATAAAAAAAATACTATGATGTAGGAAATATTTTTATCTTTCCAATTACTATTTATAATAAAAAATATGACTTGTATAAACCCACGTAAAAATTGTTTTAGTAAAACATCTCTTGTTTGTGTCATTTTTACTTTAACATTAAATAAAAAGTTATTTATGTCATTTCACAACCAAAGTGGCTACATGGGGTCCCCAAGTTGACCCATGGATTGTATTGGTCGGCCATGACACATCCAATGAGGGTAGTAAATGTTTCAAGCTCATCTCATATTATTAAAACATTATTTTTACCTTAAACTACACTAATTACCACTAATCGCGATTAAGAACTTTAAAGTTACTATTCACCAAAAAATTATTTTAATCTCATTGAACCACATTTTAATTCTTAATGACAACCATGTGTGTCGGATTTTTGAAAATCAAATCACAGAAGTGGCAAAGTTTCATTTAAACGAAAAATCAGTTTCATTAACTACCACTTAGTGGTTTCACTATTCATCAAAAATTGATGTTTTTCAGAAAGATACCAAAACTTCACCCAAAGCTATATTTGATATTCCGAATTCAACAATGATGTATATATTAAAAAATTCAAAACATGTAAGTTTCATTAATTAATTTAATAACTAATTCCCGCTGTCATGGCAAATAGCGTGTTTTTATGAAACAATACGTATCAAAAGATTGACACTAGTTTAAGTCCAATTTCAAAGTGAGATTGATTCAAATGACCACCATTGGATAAAATGGTAAAAATATATTACAATTTCACTTCAAAACCAATTAAAAAGATAATATAATCATATAAATAAATTATATTAAAAAGTGGTTTTGAATTAAAATACAACATTTTCACTATTCATTAAAAAATGAACTTTATCGGAAAAATACCAAAAATTCACAAAAAGTAAATTTTGATGTACCAATACTAAATAATAAGTTTATTTTGACAAACATAGCTTATAAATTTTTCAAAAGATAGATTTAAAAAGGGTTTTCCATCAAAAGGCAGTAAAACAATCTTTTCAGAATATTAGTGTATTCCATGCATAAGATTGTATTTATTTTCATTTTCAGCATCTAAAACACTATCTTAATCATTAATAGACATAGATAAAAATATCTATTATTCATTACTTACTTGGGATGTTACACATATGAACACAAATTGATGTGGATACCTATAATTTATCATCACCCATTGATCTTAATGCAGTATATACATAGAGGAACACCAACCCTTAGAATTCAGGAATGTTCATTAGAAAGTTCAACCAACCCCAATCTGATCCCTTGTATACTATCTTAATCTATGTCATGAGGTATGGTAATCCCATTTCTCATCCCCCTAAATTCCCTTCTCAAAACCCAAAACAATTACAATGTGGTCAATATGTTGGTAATATCCAACAACATTTCACTTTTTTCCTCAATATCAATGGATCAATCCTCCTCCTCAACTTCAATGATTCCACTAACCTAGTGAGACTTCCCAATTCACCAACCAATACAATAATTTTCCCATGAACCAAAATCAAGGTAATCTTAATCCAAGAGAAGCCTCTTTTACATGTAACTATGTGAATGTGCCCTGGAAGATCATTCCATCTTCACCTATTCTAGCCTCAACAACATTGATATTAAAATTGGTCAACTTGAATCCCAGAAAGCAATCAAAAGCAATTACATTTTTCCCAACTCCTAGCTCACACATTACCCAACCGCAAGGCTAATGTATGTTCAATTTCACTTAGATCAAGAAAGATAATTTTTATGCATCATGATGAGTCATCCAACTACCCTTTAAATGTTGACCATGAAAATGAATATAAACGAAATGTGAAAACGAATATGAATCAATTCCCTCACATCATTCCATTCAGCTTATGAACCCAATTCATTTTTCTCAATCCATTTCTAATACAATGAGTTCCTTTGAACCCGATCCTTAAATGAAAGACATGATTAGATGTGTTGAAGTCAACCTTCACCTCTTAGAATCCATAAAACAAATCCCTATGTACGCAATCATTCTTAAGGAATTTTTCATCCATATGAGGAATATTAGGACCTTCGAAAATGTTTCCACCCAGAAGTCTATTCCCATAAAGTGAAAAGATCTAGGGAAATTTATTATTCCATGAATAATTGAATGTCCCAACTTTGATGATGTCCTCATAGACTTAGGAGCCTCAATTAATTTCATTCCCAAATCCTTCTTCTCAAACCATGGTATTGTTACTTTACATCCAACAGGTTTTGAAATTCCATTTTCTAATTGAAGAACTGCTAGTCCTGAGGGAATATTTAGGTATTACCTTGTTTGAGTGAATGATCATATCTTCCTTGCTGATTTCTATGTCCATGACATGGATGTTGAGACTAACTCAACTCGATATCCCATAATAATAGGAAGAATACTCCAAATGATAGTGTGAACACAAATTGATGTCAATTCAGGCATCATATCCATTGAATTTGGTGACCAACTGGTCAAGTTCAACTTTTTCCCAGCCATACCATACCCATTTATGGATCACTCTGCATTCTCAATCCACGCTTCTGAGGAAACATCTAAGATTCAATTGATCCCCATTCCATTATGATAATCATGTTCTAAAGAGACAGGATCCTGTGAAATCTGCACCATTATTAACCATGTCCTAAATGGTGAAGATGATGTAGAACTATCAATTATAGATTCCATCAATCTTGAGGAACTTGAAAAATCTATTTAGCCACACGTCAACTATTATATCTACTACTCCACCTTGAACAACATTATGTAAAATGAATCTGATGCAACTAAAGTCCATTCCTCCATTTTCGAGTTTTTAACCCACAAATTCAAGATGAGGATGATCTGAAACCTCTACATAAACACATGAAATATAGATACATTTTCCATGATTACTCATATAATTTCATTATCATAATTCAATTTACCAAAACATAAGAGTCCAAACTGGTTCAGGTGTTAGAGGAAAACAAAATGGCCATAGGATGGAACCTAGATGACATTCCAGGAATCAATCCTTCCCATTTCATCTATCACATCCATTATGAGGAATCATCTAAACCAATTTTACAACCACAAAGAACTCTCATTCCACTCATAAATAATGTAAATAGGTAATATATCTCCACGCTTATTCATGCTTTTATTATCTACAAAACATATGATTGTGAATGGGTTAGTCAAATTCTTGTTCCACCAAAGAATGGTGGGATAAGTGTTTTAAAAAATGAATAGGGGAGGTAGTCACAACTCAAATGAAGCAAAAATGGCGTGTTTTCATCTACTATAGAAAATTGAATGTTTAAACAAGAAAATATCACTACACTCTTCCATTTCTTTATCAGATGCTAGAAAGTTTAGCAAGGAAGTATCACTATTGCTTTCTTGATGGATACACTAGCTACTTCAACATACCAACCTTACCTTAGGAAAAAGACAAGACACCATTCTAATTAACCAATAGAACATATTCATATAAGAAAATTCATTTTGGACATTGAAATTCTCCTACAAATTTCCAGAGCTATATGAAGAGTATCCTGTCTGAATTCATCAAAAATTCCATGGATGTGTTCATGGATGGCATTACCATTTATGGTGAGTCATTTATATTTTTATTGAATTATCTCTATCGAGTCCTTAAAAAGTGTGTAAAGTGTAACCTTGTGTCAAATTTCCAAAAATATCACTTCATGGATGCAAATTCGATTGTTCTAGGGCACATAATTTCATAAGAGGGTATTTGAGTCGATTCTACAAAAATTAAAGTGATCCAATCACTTCCTGAACACACTTATATTCAAGACTTATATTCATTCCATTGTCATGCCAGTTTATATCTCGTATTCATCCATAACATTAGTAGTATTTCCCTCCCACTCACTCGGTTGATCCAAAATGATGTCACCTTCCATTTTGATGAGGTTTGCAAGACCGCCCGCATTGAACTCAAAAAATTCTCTAACATATTCCCTGATAATCCAACCCCCAGTTCGGTCCATACACATTGAGTTGATGTGTGATTCTTCTAATAGATCCATTTGATATTTTCTTGGATAAATAAGATAAATTATTCACCATGAAATCTATTATACCTGAAAAACATTGAATGAAAATCAATCTCATTAAACTGTCACTAAAAAGAAACTATTGGTGGTGTATTATTCAATAGATTAATTCTAAACCTATCTCTTAGGTGCGAAAATCATCATCTTCACAGTCCATTCTCCTATTAATTTTATAGTTGGGAAATGTGATTTCAAATAATGGAAAATAATATGGATGCTAATACTCCAAGAATTTGTCCATTAAATCAAAGAAAGTCCTAGAAATGAACACCTTATGGCTGATCACATGAGTAGAATTTATAATTATTATCATTCATAAATCCTTAATTCTAAATTCACCATTGAGCATCATTCATCTCTCACTCCAATGTTACCATTTTATGCCCCAATTGTAAACTAAATGGTTGCTGGTATATTTTATGAATTTATTTCAAAAGAACAAAAAATTAACGTAAAAAGTGATACAAAATACAATTTTGGGGAAGATAAAAAACATTGGAAAACTGGGGCTAACATGATATTTATGAGATGTGTTTATGGAGATGATCATTCCTCCAAAATAGAATTATGTCACTCATTTCCCATAGGCGTCCAATTTGGACCATAAAGGACCTACCGAGTGGTAGTAGGCTCTGGATTATTCTGGCATTATCTCTTTAAGGACATACATGAGTTTTGTCAATCATGTACCACATGAAAAATGTCTGGCACAATTTCAAAGATAAATGAAATACCCCCAAAGCCATTACATTTCTGTGACTTCTTCGATGTTTAGGGCATTGATTTCATGGGACAATTTCCCACTTCCAATTGATTCTAAGACAATATTCTTACTATTGATTATGTTTCTAGGTGGGTGGAGGCTAAACACACTATTAAGGTTGATTCACTCACTATTAGTGTGTTCTTATGGAAACACATCTTCCACCGATTTGGCATACCAAAATCCTTATTATGTGACTTAAAAAATGTTTTTTTTATATAACCGAAAAATTATTTTTTAAAAAGAATTTTGTTGTACATAAAACATCAACTGCATATCGACCCCAATCAGATGGCAAGGCTAGTCATTCTAATAGTGAAGTTAGAAGAGTTCATGAGAGAATTATAATACCAAAAAATAATGACTGTCCTGAAAAATATGGCGAAGAACTTTTGTCTTATCAAACTTCACATAAAACACCCATTGGGATGTCTTATTTTAGGATTGTTTTTTGTAAAGCATGTCCTTTCCTAGTGGAAATCAATCATAATTAATTTTGGTCTATAAAAACATTTAATATTTATTTTGAAAATTCTACTGAAGAAAGATTATTTAAATTGGTTGAACTACAGGAGCTTCATTTTGATTCATACAAGAATTATAATCTCTATGAAGTAAAATCCAAGGAAGACAATGAAAAACACCTGCTGTGAAAGTTATTTCATGAACATGAAAATTTAATTCTCTTCAATTATTGATTTTTAAATCATGCAAATTTGCATAATTCTTATTGGGAAAGTCCTTTTATTGTTTCACATGTTTAATCATTTGGTGCAGTGTAAGTCAAAGACCCCTCTTCAAAATGGACCTTCATAGTTAACAGACATCAGATAAAGCACCACCATGAGATGATTCAAATCCTAGAAAAACATTGACTTCTATAGGATCCATAACTTCTATATTTAACACACCACTGGATGGATATGGAGACCCAACAAATCTGAACGGGGGGAAACTCTTCCATTTAACTATATCTTTCTTCCCCACTCTATCTCTTTTTTATTCTTCTTATCTCTTTCATTTTTTAATACATTATTCATAAAACCTTTTATTTCTCATTATCATTTTTGTGGGTGTGTATTTTAAAAACACTAAAAATAGAAATATTAAATAAACAATTGCAAAATAAAAAGAATCGTACTTTCTCACCATCATGTTTTGATATTTTGTCCAACTATATGGCGAGTCAAAAGTCATGTTTTCATCACAAAATATTGTATTTTCAACGAAAATTTAGGATAAATAATATTATTACAAAACCACCAAATTTTTAATTCTCATTTTATGATTTGGAAAATGATTTAACCCCAATTGTGGGGAAAACAATTAGGTTTAATGCCAAGGCCACCTCTGGCCATCTTTTAAAAATTTTAGTTTTTCACCCACGATTGTGAGTCTTGAGTTTTTGGACATTCAAGATTAATTTCCCACTTTTGAGTGCATTAATATAATATAGGCATTTTCTAAACCCCATGAGAATAACAATTTCCAATAATCCTCCATTTACCCTTACATTAATCTTAAATTCTAAAGCCCCTCTAAGACAATGAAAACCTTTTAATTGATAGCCACATTACAAGCCTAATACCCTATCCCACCCAAAATCTACAAGGATTTACATTGTAAAATTAATTGAAATTTATGTGTGGATGGAATATATTTCATTTTGGTTTCCCTTTTATTTCTTTTAAAAGTGTTATCATATTCTTGTGGGAAAGAATCCTTTTTATTTTAGGGTTAATGTTATCATTCAATCTATTCTAGTAATATATATATTCTAATGACATATTGTAAACATTTTATTGAAAAGAGTTAAAGAATAAAAAAAATGAAAAAATGAATTTGTGTTTCTTTGGTTAGTAAATAATCACCTTACTCAATATTTGATCTTGTTATAACTACTACAATTAGTTTCATGAGGAGATCAAACATGGGATGAGAGATGAGTGTGAGATCTGTTTCAAGTTTAACTATTGAATGATGAAATACATAACACTTATTTTATTGGGAGACGTTTTTTTATTTTTTAAATATTCTATATTCTCATTCCCTTCAAATTTTCATCCACTTTTGTGTCTTTATTCATAAAATTTTTACCTTGTAAATATTTCATCCTATTTATTTCCATGTATTTTCAATGAAATTGTGCATTGATTTTTTCATATTAGTGTTTTACCCCTCTTTATACTCATCTGAAAACTGAATTCCTACTTAACTGTAGCCACATCAAAACCCCTTAAAAAGGCCACCTGATTATTGTTCACTATAAGTTAGTGAATGGAAGCTGATATCTCTTTCATACCCTAATATTTTTACTTTTGGATGGTAAAAGAGTGAACCTCTATAATAATTTGTTATCTTCTTGAGAGGAGTATGTTTCGAGTGCCCACATTTTCAATTTCTAAATATGTCCTTGAAAAAAGATTTCATTCAGAACATTGTTTCTATAACTGTTTCAGGTGAAATTCAATATGGTTGAGTGAAATTGTATAAACCTCCCTAAGTGGGGAAAACAAAATTTTGATATTTTTTGGTATGTGAAATGATTTTGTAATGTTTTTTATATTTCCTGCACTTGAGGGCAGGCCGAAGACTATGTGTGAGGGATTTGAAGATATTAATTTATTCAGAACATTTTATTTACTTCAATTAATTATTCTTATTGAAAATTTCATAATTGGTGTGAAATACTCATGTTTTAATATTAAATGTAATTTTTGATCATTATTTGAAATAATCATATCGATATAGTTTACTATTAAAATTGTAAATGTCACCATATTTATCCGAATCTCATTATTATTTATTTTTTAGGGTTCCTTACTGATATTCGACAATTTCATTAGAAGAGACCATGGGAAAAGTCATCCATTTGGAGGGTCATATGGTCCACACAAGAAGACTCAAAAAATCTGTGATGAAACAAGACCAACCATGATGATTGAGTTACTGTTCTAAATCCTAAATCCAAAATTATCTGAAACTTCAATATATTTTATTTCTTATTCCATATAATGATAGATAAAAATTTTCAAGTCCAACTCCCAAATCAAGGGGGTAAATGATGCTTTGAAATACAATACTCCATTCATGCCGAGAATTAAAATGAGGACACTATTCCTGATTTTTGCCTTAGACACTCATAAAATGAAGTTGAGTTTTTTATTTTAGAAATATAGGATATAGACGGAAAACTATTTAGAATAAATTATTTATAGTTTATGGTATCTTTCTATCCAAAAAAACATTCACATTTAAGCCTTCAAAAAAGTGAAAATTAAAATGGAAAAATAACGATTGTTTATTAAAACCACTATAACATTGTCTCATGTTGTCCAATACTCGCCATATATTCAAATATGATAGAAGACATACATATCTACAAAATTGAAAAAGATGATATTTATCATTCATCTTTTTGTATTGCCTAATGTTCGAGAAAGTGTAGGTGTAGTTTTTGAATGAAAATAGTCCTCCTCCTTGGGCAATATATACATCCCCATCTTCTACATACATGGTGTAGGTATTTCAGATGATAAAAGAAATAATTGTAATGGAAAAAGTTTTTCCAAAGCTTTGGGAGGACCTTCAATACTCACGTTTTCAGTTGAGATACCCTTCCTCTATTTTTTCATTTAGTTTTGTGTTCCTTAAATTTGTAATTGTGTATGTTGTTTTCAATTTTTTTTGAATATTAATGCACGTCATTATTCATAATATATTTTAATTATCCACTATCTGTTCTTAAATATTAATTCACTTTAAATATTTGAAATCATATTGAAATACCATCCCTTCTTTTTCTTCCACATTCTATCGAAAGTTATTTTTTTATTCTCATCACTTTTCGTGTGTGTTTTTGTTTGATGCACAACTCTTTTCATATCTAGTTATTTTCATTCTATTTATAATTATTCACACTACACACAAATTACCAGATTAATAACTATCATAATGGTTGTGTAAATATAGCATTGGGGTGAGACAAATTATAGGTATGTTGAGTGATTGAGTGTATCTTCTCAATGAATATTCTTCAAATTAGCATTGTGTATGTTGGACATAACATGTCATGGATTAAGGATTTGTTTAGATTCGTATGTGATTTCCAAGGATTATGGGAACCATAAATATACTACCATCAACATGATCTGATTTAGATTACAACCATATATTCTATTAATAATACGATTAAAGATGAAATAGATAGAAATTACAATCAACGTCAGTTTCTAAAGTGGGTGATAGTTTAATTAAATATGAATCCATGATAAAGGATATCACATGCCTAAATACTTGATAAAGAAATCACACCAATCTTCAAAAAAAATTTAAATCAATCACCAACCATCCATAACTTCATTTAATCACTGCAAATGACCACCCAATCAAAATACAATCAATTATAATTACGTGACTATTAAAAATTATTATCATTGATGATAACACCCAAGTTCTGCTATACACATTTGTAGAACATAAGAACCATGAATGGTCGATAGGCTACAATAGGCTGTTATTTCAAAAGAATAATTCTAGTTCATATTAAATATAGAAATATTATACCATTCAGCTTCAAATACCACAAGAGTTCAAGGTCGGGGATCATTTTTTCATACGGGTAGCACCTCGACATGGGAATAGATGGATACAAAAGAAAGGTATGTTTTTGCCTCATTATTTCAGGCCGTTAGAGATTATTGATATTTGTCAGGATGGTGTCCTATAAATTTTTTATTACCTTAGAGGTACTTTTACCTTCATGACATCTTCCACATTTCATAGATTCTCCATTATAATGCTGGCCCATCTCATACTATTGGTTGTAGGGAGGTTGAGACAGATGTAGATGATTATTTTGAGGAGTAACCTATATAAATCATTGATCAGAACACGATGGAACATTAAGAATAGTCTGTAAAATTACTATGAATTCTATGGAAACAAAACCAAGTATAGGAAGATATGTGGGAGTAGTTGGCCTACATATGATCTCAAAGGATGAATTAGTTAAAGGATAATGTTTCTCTACCCGTTGACGGTGAACAGGATGACGAGTTACATTAAAGGAGGATGACTGTAAGAATCTGGTATTTCAATGATGTGTGGAACCTTAAAATTTTATTCAGTTACTTTTTTGGAACTATTATTGATTCTCAATTAGTTAATCATAGCTTTGTGGGCATCGAGACTTGTTCAAATCTTTGAACCCAAGCATGTGGATAAAAGGACTGGATATCACGGTTAGTATAAACCTTGTGATGTATTCCACATTGTTTCCCTTATTGTATGAGGTCTGGATAGTTGGATTATAGAGGCTATACAGTTTGAGTAAAACATGCCACCAGGAATTCATTTCCATTCATATGGTTTTTATTTTTTAGTAGATCCATCTTTCATGGTTGGTTCATGGTTTCTAATATAGTGTGTCCTTACTATTCATGCTCCATAATTAGATTGTGGGAGACACATGGTTGGAATATGATTTGTCTAAGAATGTTTCCAACCCATGTGACCAAGAAATATTTGGGTAAACATAGGAATTTAAAATTATGATTATAATAACCATGCCACTATTTCCCTTGAACTCCTCTATCAGACAAGATGCCTTCATTTCACCTATTTATGTTCTTAAACTACCCTCTTTATAGTTTATTATTATGTGTCTTCAACTAAGAAGGGATACATGATCTTATAGTCTTGATTGATTCTTCTAGTATTGATATTCAATCCATAGTTTCATTTTGTGATATATATTTCACTCATTGATAATATTTTTTAAAATATCATATTCTTTATATTCAGGGCATTGATCCATTCTTTTATATTATTTCAATCCAAGCTAATATATTATTTTAGTTTAATATTGTGACACTTATTAAATTAATTTCCTTTATTTATAATTTTTTTTCTCATAATCCATATCCATTTCTATGTAATATCATTATGTCCATGGATTTTGAGACCTAAACTCCTTCCCCCCCAAATATGGTTCTTCCAAAATTATTCCAGGGAAAACCATATGGGTCAATCTAAGACATTGTTCAGGTGTGTGGATTTAACGTGCTAATGGTATTCCCACAAAAACTAAATAAATTACACATTGTTAAATGTATAGTGCCTCTATAGCAAAAACATGACCTTTCTTTGGAAAATAATCCAACATGATAAATAAATCTTCATTGTACATGTAAATTATATTATACATATGACATGGAATATATAATTATATGGGAATTTATATTGTTTTCATATACATAACCTGAAGTTTCATGATATTGAACGGAAAAGGAA
Organism: Viscum album; assembly: GCA_963277665.1. Lineage (NCBI taxonomy): Eukaryota > Viridiplantae > Streptophyta > Magnoliopsida > Santalales > Viscaceae > Viscum > Viscum album. The sequence continues at coordinate 1,150,106,339 of OY728120.1, forward strand.
AATACAAAAAAATTAAATATGTACTTAATGTTGGTAATGGTTGCATGTCCCTTAACATTTTTCACCTTATATGAAAGGAAATGAAATGATCCCTCTAAATTATTAAATATTATGAGTATTAGATAGCCTAAAAATATAATGAGATAATTATATTATTCCTATATCATATATTCCATTTCATATTTGTTCGGGAGGTCATATATAAGCCAGCCTTGGGTTCTTGATGGAATTACTTCAACACTAAGAAGATACCATTCTAATTCATTGAGCCAGTTTTCAATGGAGATACCCACCATGGAATATAGTACTTTTCAACTAGTGGATTATTAATTTGACTCCATATTAAGCCTTTAAGATCATCGTAATATTAAGATTCCCTAGAAAAACTCAGTGGATCTAGGTTGAGATCTTCAATCATAGATTTCCAAGGATAAAACCATAGGGCCTAGTCATTCTTAGTCATTACATACATTTTTTGGGATCCTTGGACTCAATTAAATAATTTATAGTGTAATTCCAATGGTGATTTCACATGGATTACTGCCAAGCCCCATTATTCATGAATCATTTTATTACTATGATGGCTTGACCCCTAAGGTCGTGGATTCCTTGGTTATTACCTTGGATCCTCTTTCATTATTATGATCCCCATAGATTCATTTTTGTACCTTAGATATAGTTCAATAATTATCATTATTATAATATAACATAGTCATTCCTTGTTTCAAATAACATAACTTATTATAACTAGGAACATAAATAATAAAATGATTACATGTTGAGACACCAATGGAAGTGTAAACATGTATTAAGGTATTTAAATTATTTTACTGTATTAAATTTTATGTAATCCTTAACAAGATTTTAGATTATATTCATAGACAAGTTATTGACGATCATGTCTGTGTTGTTCTAAAAAATATTATCTAACACCCTATCTAGGATTCTAATGGAACTCGTGTGGATTCATAGAATATAGGTGTTGATAAGGGTTAATGTCTTTCTCTAGACTCATGATTATTATTTCATTCAAAGGATGGAGATTGGTAGTTGATGGCCAATATGAAGCAAGGGTTAAATGGATATTTTTTTTACACCACTTTTTATTGAATGTATATCACACTTCCATGTATACCTATTTTTATGTTTTATTGTGACATGAAATATATTATAATCTGTTGTATATTATTCAGTTTCTGGGCTTTGATTATTATTATTATCATTTAATTTTTTTATTTATGTCAACTTATGGTGAGTTATTAATATATATTATTCATCCATTATTTTGTCTTCTTTTCTAAATAATCTATGCTCTAGTCATACATCTAGGATTAGTCTCCCCACATATACAACGTTGGCCCTCACTACTAGTCTGATGGATTTAGTCTACATATAGGTGTTCTTGTGGACATGTGTCCAATAGGGCTCGGGGAACAAATGAGTGGTACAAAGTATGAGAACATCCAATAAAATGTTAAATAGTAAAGGATTTTTTTTAAAAAATATATTACTCCTGATAATTGGAAACTCCATTCATGTGGAATATATACAAATATTTTTTCAATAAAAACTATTAATAAAAAGTTCTTCGTTCAAAAAATGATTATATCATTCTTTTATAAAAATATATATAAATATAAAAATAGGAAAAATAATAGTAATGAAATATTGGAGAATATTAATGAGATTATTGGAAATAATTAATTGAATTTACATAATTGAAAGAAAAGGAATCCCATAATAGAAAAAATACTAGTTTCTTCAAAAATATTCTTTCAGTCTTTTGAGTAGATAGGCAAAAAAATGAAAGGAAAACATGTAATTTTTATAAATAATACACAAATTAGAAACTAAATGGACATCAATATATATAATGGTCATATAATTCACCCAATAGGGACTTAATCGAAAAACAAATTATTATGAATTATATTTTGAAACAAACCCTTTCATCATTATAAACATTCAAGTAAAACCACTTTGAAGAATATAATTTCTAACGAAAACATTTAACACATCGAATAATTAAAGGATCCTCAAAAATAATATTAAAGGGATCATAAATGATAAATTACAAATAAAACATGGATTATTAAAGTAGAATTTTTATGATATATAATGTTCATTATTTTTGAAGATGAGAGGATATGTTGTGTCCATTTCATATGGAGTAGATGACACTATTGTAATTATTCAAATGATTAAAATGTATATGAATGTGTTTATTTAGCTTTGTTCATCCAAATTATACTATTTTAGACTATAGGGATATATATGATATAATTTTAGTTATCTAATAAAATTATTAAATGTTTTTTATGTAATTGTAATAATGAATTTATGATTAAACATCCCAAAATAATCTATTTTAACATTTATTATAGTATTCAATTATTACCATGGGATTTATTCATAATGACTGAAAATGAAATCATCCTCAATACCAAATATGGAAATGAAAATAAAATTATTTATACAATTATATTAAAATGATATTTTCATAAGGGGATTAATTAAATTTATAAATAAACCCCACAACGTTAAAAAAACAATATTTAGAAGAATTTTATATGTGATTTCATAAATGATCTTATACCAAAATAAATTATAATGTTTATTCATATGTAATTAATTATTATATATATAAATTAATGTGGATTATTTAATTTAATGACAAAATTAAAAATATAATATATATTTTCATTTTATAAGTTTAATGAAAAAATAAGGTTTTAGAACAAAGTTATTTTTCATTTATCAGTAAAAATAATTTTTTTTCAAAAAAAATCCCAAAAAAATTCAATATCAGCTAATATTGAAATTCTAGTTACAAAAAAACAATCAATTAGCTAAAATAATAATTCTGATAGTGGTAAAATTAATTCTAATGTATGGGAATAAAATGTATTAAAACACATTTGTGAAAATACCATATTTTGTATGATTGAAATTGATATAATGAAACTTATATTGGATTTTTTTTCACATAAAACAAATTATATATACATAATGTTTTAATTTATTAATTTTATAGAAAATTATTGAATATTTGTATCATATTTTTATTATTCCTCTATATAGAATTTTATGTGGTAATGGAATAAGAACATATGTTCCACTAAAAGTTCATGGATGTTCCCAATGAGAATGATATCCTTGAGGTTACATGAAAATATTCATAATTTTTTTTGTTCTTTAGATATATTTCCTCATCAAAAATTTGACAAATGTAATTGTTTATAAGGGGTGGTTACTCATAGATTTTTTTGGCACCCTATCATACATTTCTCCCTTATTAGATAATAGATTCAGATATTATGAGAAAGATAACCATTGGATTGAAATCCATACATACATACATACATACATATATATATATATCTGGGTTTATGTGTGTCATTAGATTCTCAAATTTCAGGATGTGTGTATTGATCCTTTAAATTTAAGGTAGTTATAATAAATACCATAAGTTATGTAACATCATGAGTTGATGAAAATCATCCTGGCATATGTTCTCATAGATTTATGCTATCTTTGGTGATCCATGAGTTATATTTCCTTAATGAATAATGTGTTCAAGGATTTATAACATATAAACCTCAGAATGAGCTGATTCCTCATGACCTATTTGGTGAATAAAACATCATTGATAAATGCTTATCCTAAAATGCAATGAAATATATTTCAAGAACGTAGGTTAGTAACACAATTATAAAAACCAATTTATTATATATATCAAAATTACATGATTATATTATATAGTAATATATTGTAGGGGGTTTTATGTTTTTTAGAAAATAATATATTTCAATATGGGTTCCTTGGATTCCTTCTATATTTTAACCTTTTAATTGTGTCTGCTCCACCGATTTCAAATGAAAAATTGACCAAGAGGTCGATACACTATGATTAATTAGAATCTTAGTTAAATTTTATGATTAATTTAGAAAGATATAATGATCATTATTTTTTATTTATGGTTCAAAAATTATTCTATATTGGTTAACCTTCTTGATTTTATCAAAAAATGTTTAAAATAATATGTGAGTCTATTTATAATAAATATTTATTTTCATTTTTTCGGAAATATAATATTTACTTTATATAATGATAAATAATGATGTGATATTTATTCAATAAATTATTAATAATCATTCAAGGTTCACTAAATTTCAAGGTGGAATAGTGGGTCGACATTTCAAGACTGATTTGAAATTATATAAATGAGATTTATTTATTCTTAGGGGAAGTTGATGTTAACTGAATATAAATAATATTATTATCAGAACATGGGGTTCACTAAAAATTATGTAATTTTCATGTTTCCAATATGATTATAAAATCCAAAAATCATTCATATATATACCATTATATATTTTTCTTTTGTGACATTAGTTGTGCTAAATGGAATGTGAAGATATCTAAAAAACCTTAGATATTGTACAATATATCTCTATTGTTTTGTCTCCCCCTAGTATCTCAATACATAAATAGATCATAATGATTTATTTCCTATTGATTGAAAATAATTTATGACCAACCATAGACTATTAAATCTATGCAAGAACACTATTATTTTATAAGGACGTTTAGAGATTATAGTTAATGTGATTATCACTAAAAGATGGATACTTCACAAGGATCCTACAATGTAATAATTAAATTATGATATAATGTCAATAATATCATAAATAAATAAAGAATAATACATTAATTTAAATCTATATATGTTTATAATTTATTTGTTATTTACATCGGATGATCCTCATATTCTAGATTCGGTGGTCTTGACAATTAATCTGCTAATTAATACTAATTATCATGATTATTTATTTTCTACATAGCAGATTATTCAGTTAATATGAAAAATAATTGAATTGGACACACAACATAGGAGCTTCTACTGCACTTAAGAGGTAGAAGTTGTATCAGAGAGGTAACTAGATTAATTAATAATTTATCATTTATAATTTATATAAATATTTGAATATTAAAAAATTTATCATAATATCTATTTGTAATTTTGATTCAACTATTTTTATCACCTCCCATTCATCATTTAGTATCAAATTACCAATAAAAAATCTAAATTAAAATGAACTAAAATATAAAATTTCCATATGAACATACCATGAATTGTGGTTGACGAACACATGACTACACACTATGTACTCATCTAAAAACCATATAAATTTTTATTTGGGGTGTATCTAAAATTTTTATTCTTTTATTATATTTATATCCAATCAGATATTCTAAGAGAAGATATACAGCGATCTAGACCATATGGAAAGTAGTACAAAGAACTACACACTATGTCACTAAAACAGATGATGTGTTGTCATAATGTTCATTTGGTTCGGAACACCGGGGGGTCCAAGAATTTCATGTGTCTTATTTATGATGAAAGCGATGAAAATACATGTATCATAGATGCCACTTTTCATCAAGGAAGATTGCACATCATTTTCCCCATACACATTGATGATAGACAATGATTCAATGTCACCAGATGTTTGTACTTGTCACATTCATAATAGACCACATGTTGTGTAATCCAATACACACGGTGTATTCTATAACATGTACTGTGATTAATTTTTCACGAAGGGAGTAGTTAAATATATAAATAACCCTATACACTTGTATTGTTTGTGACATTTTTTTAAAATACATGCCATGTCATAGGATGTTGGTTATATAATAAATTAATTTGTGTGTTTAATTTTAAATATAAAAGTTGTTTATGGTATTTCATATAGTGTGTGCCACATGAATTCATTAATCACATACAATTAATTTGATAAGTGTTTCTAGTTTGTTTTTTTATATTTTCTATTCCATGTAATTAAATACCAGACAACGTATGTTGTATAACCATAGAATTCACAACCATGAGGGAAATGTGTTGTAGTTTGGAAGTGTACAAGTCATTGCCTCCATGTATACTTTTGTAATTTACTATATTTAAAAAAATATTTTTGATTAAAATTGTGGATGGAATATTTCCAGTATGTTTGTGAAGGAAAAATATAAATGGGATTAATTAGAATAATAATTACTGATATTTATTAGTTCCAGAAAAAGTAAAAAAATTTAATAACTAGACTGAGAATGTGGGGTTCTAGCATGATACACAGATGATGAACAGTTTCAAATAGACCTATATTTTTTTAGAATTTAGGTGGAATGCTGAAACACAAATCATGCTATTGTTCTAGGTGTTTTAACATACTTCAAAGTTTAGGAGTTCTCTAATTTGGCGTTCTATCAATTATTAGGGAAACATTAGCATCATATTTTTGGGAGACATAACATGGTTTCCCTAAATTGTAGACTTGTCCAAAATTACATGTTGTAATAATAGGATAGGTTTGATAAAATCATTATCCATGATTTTTGGATTTTAGAATCCATTCAAAAGATCAAGATATTCCAATTTAATGAAATTGTTGAGTTATGACAACTTAAAACACATCAATTAAATATTTAAGCCCATATATAGGTTATAGTAATGGGAATATGTGTCTTTTCTCTAACAACATGCTTGAATAAATATTTTGAAATTAATGGTGATGGTTATTTGGATATTATAAAGGGGATGGAGGTTAATAAATATGTATGATAGAAATTTCTTACTCTAGTTTGTATTAAAGGAATTACTAAAAATCCACTATGAAATTTTATTGAAATGGTGATACAAGAAAATTATAACATATCATTATGAGAGATAATATATTAGGAAGTCTATATCCAATGATTAAAATTATGGGAATTGTATATGATATTTCACATTATATTATTCCATGAATAGAAACTATACATGTTGGAAACCTGATATCTTGAGTTGTTTTCTAAATAGGCCATGGGTAAAGAAGTGTCTATCTACCAAAAATATGTTTGCGATTAAATAGACATCCAATGTTTCATTATCTCCATCCTGGGAATTTAGAATCTAAATAAAAATAATTATATGGGCACATAAAGCATCATATAACTCCATTTTGATCCTTATTATGAAAAAGTGTGACATGGGAGGTATGAGTTCCCCAAATAAGTATTCATTAGACGTTTACAATATGGGTGGTATTGATAACTTATCTATTCTTTATAATTAAAAATAAATATTTATTAGAAACATTAGTTTTTAAAATACTTGAGGAATTTCACATAGATCTCATTATATCCCCACTACCATGAACAAAATCCAGTTTCATTGTGAATTGTAATATGAGAAATAGTGATAAGCCTCTTTTATAATTTCTTACTCGTATTTTTCATGTTGATAAATTAAGGGGGTGTGGAAGTCAAATGGTCCATATGGTGAACATGGAAATAAATGTAAAATGAAATGGATATGATGATTCATTCCAAGATTGAGGATATAGTTAACCATCCATTCATGGAGAAGAAGATCCATCTGGAATAAAATTAATAGAATATGTTTTTTTGGATTTGTAATGAATGATCACAAGATGGGAAAACACACCCAGCCGATGAACCAAGGGAAATAATCAACTACATTTATTAATGTGAATAATAATTCCATATCTATATGTTCAATGATAGATATTTCCTGTGATTCATACATATGTATCCAAATATCGCAACCAAGCATATTTTTTTGGGTTATTTTGAGGTGAGGTTGTTCAATAGGCTTCCAATTGGGTGAGGCTATATTAACTAGAAAATTTAGAATACCAAATCACCTGGACGACATAAGTGATTTTTCTATTTTCTGAATTGTAATTATATTAGTCACATAATGAAGAAACTCATATATGTATCATATTTATAGATAAAAGTATTAATTTTCAATTTTTGAAATTACATTTTCTATGTTTACAATAATAGAACTTGCTATGGTGTGTCATAGTTGAATACTAGTATTTATTTTATTTTTTTGAAAAAAAGAATGAAAATTGACGATGAAAAGAATAATTTGAATATATTCACTCCCAGTACTTGCATCTGCATATCAGTTCTATAATAGATAAGTATATCATGATGATCTATCTTGATGGTTATTAGACTCTTTATAGAATAACCCACATGAATTATTTTATGATTTATTACAAGGTGGGGTTGAAGTGTCCCTATTTTTTTGGAAGTGTAAAAGTTATACAAAGAATCCAAAATTTATAAACACATATGTGAGCGTAACTATATAAGTAAAAATATAGAGGTTGTTTCTGAACCTTTTTAAACATTTTTAATGGCTTGAGTAAATAAATTTTTGGCCACATGATGAGGTATAATTATAATTCTTTTGACAAGATAATGGTGATTTAGAATGAGGTTTTGAATTAGAATTCTATGTTGATAAATATATTATGATTGGATCGAGGTGGTGAATATATTTACTAATAGATTATCATAATTCTAGTAGAGTATGTTATTTTACCTCAACTCATTTATCTATAAATGTCACTATGTAAATGTGTTTTCGAATTGGTGAACCAATGTAAACTAGAAATATAACGTTCGATGATTAGTCTCACATTACATCAATAACAATTTTGATGAAATGAATTACATGTTATAGAATATATAGTAAACTGAGTACTAATTAAATTATTAAATGGTATTCCCATAGGGTATGGAGTGGAAATAGATTTTTTTTCATGCATTAGGGTGTGAGGTGTTTGTAAGGATTTATATAGAACCAAAATAACAACCAATGAAACTACGTGTATCTCTATAGGGTTTCTTAAAGAATAAATGTGATAGATTCATTATGATCCCTAAAATAAATTGGTTATATTTATGAAGAATGTTGTATTCCTTGAGAGGAAACAAATCCCCAGGAATTATAGTGGGAGAAATAACTACATCTCATAAGTTGATATTAAACCTACATTTGAACTTGAATAAGAAAAAATCCCACAGATCATTGAAGAAGATTTATGTTCAAAAAAAATTAATGTGTAAGGTCCTGACATAAGTTAAAGAAAAATAAATATATTGTTGTATAGTCATAAGAAATTTTGAATCATTTTTAAATGAATATAATCACCATCAATATTAAAATGAGGTTTTAAAAATGAAATAATCTATTAATTCTGAGGTAGATTCCATGTACTAAATCTATATGTGGGTTTTAGTAGATCATCGAATAGATTTATAGATAGTTGGGTAAAAACGGGCATTTAAGAGACACCTCGACAAGGATGGATATGATAGAAACTATAAAATATGGCTAGTTGTTAAATTATATATAAAATTTATGTTCATATAATATAATGAATCCTTTTTTATAGTCTCTATGATTAAATACATTATAATCCTACACACCAAAATATCTTTCCTAAAATATGATATTCAGAATATGGATATTGAATATTATATCTAAAATGTTAACATTTATGCAGATGTGTATATGAAATTATAGAATGGTTAGTGACTCTATGAAATGTGAAAAAGGTATTCACGTTAAATAGATTCATTCATTAAATAACAAATTAATCAATGACAATAAACATTTATATTGATAAATCTATAAAATAATATATCTTCATTATGAGTTAATATTTTACATGATTCAACAAGATGTTTAGTGGGGGTATTTTCTTATCAATCATATTATATGTCGATGAATTTTACTAATTTCAAATGTGATACCAACTATTCAAGAGGACGAGGATGGGTTGAAAAAGTGCTTATCCATGAAGGAAGTCATGGAAGAATCCAATATTATATGTATCAATATCACCCATGATAAAAAAGTATACTTATAATATTCAAAATTATTTACATTGAAAATAATTTAATAGGTTAAGTATCGATCTATCCAATAGGATATTTTCTCGGATGTAACATGGTGTATATAATTCCATGAATATGTGTCCAGAGAAAAAACAACAAATAAATAATTTTAGTGATACCTCATATGTTTTTCCAATATTATCTATCATGACTTGTTGTTATGTATTAGGAATGATGTTACCAATATTTTGACATCAGTAGGAGGATAAAAATATGATCCAGGTCCAAAATATTTGAATGATGTTATGGTTTTAGCAAATAATATATGGTCACATTAGGATATTTTCATGGTGAATTGAGGAGATGAAGAGATAGATATCTCATATTAAATAAATTATTGAATACATGAATATAAAATGATCTAAATTCATACTAAAGAAATTATTTTATTCTTAATTTAGGAGATGTTAGATATATGAGTTAAAGGAATCTTACACTTACAATTTCTTAAGAGGATTTTGAGTATAAAATGTATTCAAATCTAGATAAATAAGTGGTCTGTATAAGTAACATTGTCCAAGAACATTATTTTCTTCCTAGAAATCAAGACTATATCACAATTAACTATAGAATCCCAACAATGGTGGGTCATTACATAGGTCCATGGTGAAATCAAAGGAAAATAATATACTTTGTAAGTTTCATTAGATGATGTACTTTATTCAATGTGTTCATTTGGTAGTATAAACAGTACCCATGATGGAAAACATTTTAGACCCCATAATGATGACACTATCTTCGAAGACATCTTAGTATCATATGGGAGATAGTGGATGAAAGTTTGCTAAGATATGTCTATAATGAATGTAGTTGTCTGTTGGATTTGAATCTATATAATGAAATTCTATCTACATGATGATAACATGTACACACTATCATGAATATTAATGATGTTTCTTTTCACATGAGGATTATTCGACTATATGAAATAGTATTACATATTTCACTAATAATATTTATTACATAGAAAGGTCATAATATTTCACCACTATGTAGAGAACCCACAAGTGTAATTTTTGTAATCATTAATTTATCTTGTATATATCAAGATGATATCATTTTATATGATAGAAAAGACACATGCTATTTAGGGAAGAGACTCATAGGACATTGAGGCGCCCTCTCATGGTGTTCTCCATTATAAAATTTTAGAATATAATATTAGGACAATAAAACCCACTGGTAGGAAATCCATATATATATATATATATGTGTTAGTGGATATTACAACATATATATGTTTATATTTATCCTTAGACACAAAGATCATCCTTAATGAATACTAAGATGCCCATAATTTATTATATTAATGGAAAATAATATAGAATTTTAACAAAGTGTATTATAAAACTTTATTATCTATGAGTAATATTTTAGTAATTGATAATGATATAATGTATTAATCCACTTTACCCCTTAATAAAGGATGATAACTTCAGAAATTTAATTTGAAAGGAACAAATTTGTTAAAAAATGGCCATTTTGTTATTTGGGAAAGTTTTTTTTCCTAATTCAATGAATGATACATCATGAACATTCTTTGATGATCCCCTCATGAAACCATATTGATTAGAAATACCATAATAAAGGTATTAAATAAAAAAATATTAATTTATATAAAGTTGTATGTAATTACTATATTTTATTCATTCTATATGGGTTACGTTGCATGTTATTAGACCTTATATATTGAAATTATAAATCACCATAAATATCTACTATGAATGATACATAAGGGGTCACACAATAAGTGTATATTAAATATAAATAAATATCAATATTGAATATAGCATGTATGAATAAATAGTATTCCATCGTTATGCTTCATTGATTATTTGGGTTTTTACGACCCCGAAATAATCTCGAGTCATTTAAGGAATTCAATTAAATACTATTAAATAATTTTTTTAAATATTTAAAAAATTAATATCTATTACATATATAAATGAATAATGGAGTGATATTTATTTATTAAATAAATTATCAATATTCAACGTCCAATAAAATTCATGGAGGATAATAATACCAATTTAAAAGGTTTGATTGAAAATGATATACATTGTATTTATTTATACATCATTGATTAAAATATCATGTGAATAAGAGTTATATTATTTTTAATTCTTGGGGTTTACAAAAAAATAAATAATTAGTATGGGGAATATATGAAAATAAGAAATATGAAACCTTCAGTAACATATATCCACTTATATCTAATTACTATGAAATATTCAAAGGAACAAATAATAGAGAGAAGAACTATAAAAAAACATTTGAGGGAGTTCTATAGTTGTTTAATTTCGTCTCACCACCTGTCTCAAAAAATTGAGAGACACCATGAATTATTCATCCTCAATGTGAATTTTTTTTATGATCTACCATAAATTATTTAACAAATAACGATTTAAAATTATATAACCTATTGATTCTATAGAATAATATAGTTATTTAAAGGGCTTGTGTGATCGCCACCAATGGGATTATACACTTCGATCCTCCAACATAACATAGTACAATAAGATCATGTCGACATAGATATCAATGACTAATGAATTGAATGTTCAGGAAATTATATATCTTTATTAGAAGTAATTTTAAAATACATTTTATGATCCTCCTTTTCTGTTTCAAGAACTCATTTCCAAAAATATTTATATTGACTACATTGGTATTTTTTTTATACCCCTCTCACATTATTCAGTGATCATAAAAAATAACAATGTTCTCCATGACCATAGGCTCTTATATTATGAAAAAATCAAATATATATTTATTTATTATGAATCAATCAATACATTTACATTACATGAAAAATCTATATTTTTTTTAATAATGTGTTTATTATAATTAATATCAACAAATTTAAGGGTACAATTATGATATTGACTTTTATATAATATTTTTTTAATATTATATTATAGTTGTCATTCAAGTTCATTAGCATGATTTCATTCTCTTATAGTGCTTAAATTAATTTCAACATCTAGATTATCTCTCACTCCCTGAAATGGATATTCAGATTTAATTTTCCTTTCATGAAGCTAAAAAATATCTTCTAAAGAAACATAATATCTTAAAAATAGTGACAAGTTATTACTTCTATCACTAGATATTTTCCAAAACCAAGATGGTTATAAAAATTTATCCAATATGGATATATCATAATATTATAAAATTATATATTATTATCTAAAAGGTTATTAACATTATAAAATTTTTATTCTAAGAATTTTCTAAAAATATTTATCCTCAAAACTAGACAAACATATGTGTCTCCAAATTCAAATCCCAAAAATTTCTGAAATATTTTATTATGTATTTTTTCTAATTTCAACATTAACAATAAACAAAAAAAAAATAAAGTATCTCCCATTGTCGCACAATACAAACATTAATACATATATCCCATATTCTCTTAAAATAATTAATTAACATGAATCACCATAAAACATAAATGAATGTATATATGATTCATAATAGATACTTTATTCACATTCCAAACATAAAATGAAACACTATCTAATATATTGTAAAAATATAAAATTAAATTAAACTTCATTAAAGATTTCATATTCAATTGTTCAAAAACATAATTATCCATTACAATGATACTATTACAATCCATAAATAATAATAAATATAATTGAAATAATTATCTAAATATTCAGTGCTATCTCTTAAATAGGAACATATTATTGTTATTTATCCCATAGTCATGTTTGTTCCAAAAAATATCACCATACAACTAAATTAATATTCAAGGATGTCAATACCAGTGAAAATATATTTTATAATAGATAATAAAAACAAACTATACAACACTGAATAGATGATTCATGATTCACATACCTAGAATATCCTTAATAAAAACTTTTACAACAGAGTTACTGAATCCCAATATATAAACACGAACATCATTCCACATTAATGACTAGTATAGAATGTAACATTAAGTATCCTTGTGTTTATCCCAAGGATTTGTGAATTAACACATATAATAACATGTTCCCCACATATTTGACATTAAATTCTAAATGGTTCCATAGGATTTATTTTATTTACTTCCATTGAACCTATTATTTTTCGCAAATAATTACTTACAACATGTACTCATTTTCCATACCCAAAACATATTCAAGCTCTTTTTGAATATTTCTCCTAGTATTTAGTCACAAATTATATAAAATTATTAAGATAATTATTCATTCATACATTCTCTTAATGAAAATCCATTTTTATACTTCCTGGATAATTCCAAAATTCACTAATGTAAAATTTGATAACGAATTATCAAGGATGTTGGTAATGCAATATCAAAATAATTATCATTACATTTGACATTTGACTTTGTTGTTACTGAGAATAATAATTACCTAATCCCCCACATTCATCATTTACATTATTTTACAAGGTTCCATCCATATACTATAACTAAAATGAATAGTTTGAAAAAACTCATAGTGAGTAATCATGTATTAATGAGATATCATCCCAAAAAGTTCCAAATCATGAAACCTTATTTTCAATACATGAAATAGTTGTTGTATCCTATGTTAGATATTTTTTATTATAAATAAATGATTCTATAATGGTTTATAAATAAATTTTACAAAAACCCATGAATATTCCAAGAGACTAACTTATGGCCAATAATCATGGACTAATGATGATCGAGATAATACCCATTCCACATTATTAAGAGTTTTTAGAATAGGTGCTTTTATTCCCCATCCAAATTGAAAATAAAGTCCTTATATGAGTATTTATTTACTATGAAACCATACATTTTACCCCAAACCAAATAATTATGATATTAAAATAAACATTGAAAAATCCCAATACTATGTCATTATATTATGTTCCATAATCTATGTTTTTATAAAACATGTTCTTGGGGTCCCTACAAAACATTCTATAAAATAAAATTTAATAAAACTAACTGTTGTACACAATATATGGGGGTTACATTATTACATTTCCACTCAATACGAGTGATCACATCCTACCGATTCAAACAATGTATTCCTTTTAAAAAACTAGAAAAATTATTGATTGAAATATATGATTTTTAAACCTAAAATAAAAAATAGTATTTTCATAGTGAAAATTATTATTTCCATTTGAGTGTTATTTAATATAAATAATATTACCCATCATGGAATCCTTGATCAAGAAACAAAATAAATGGGAGGTATCAAATACAACGTCATGGAAAGATAACAATGAACACTATCAGAGAATATATCATGCATGAATAATATGGAATGAAAAAATGATTATCCAGAAATTCAATATAAATAATCACATGATAATGAATATTATCGATTGATAACATAACTATGAAAATAATTACATGGAAATAAATAATTTATATTATAAATATTGAATTCATAATGTCATATATATTAAGGTCCCTGATGTGGTCTCATCCTAACAAATCATATAAAAATGTAAAAGACATATGTAAAATAACATAAACGTTTCCCCCCATCAGATCCATCAATTCATCAATATTATCTTTAATTATAGGCCCATAAAATAATTAATAAGTACAATTATTTCATCATAAGAATATAGAAAATATGTTAATAGAAATTCCATAAAAATATATTACTCTCCACCCCCGTTGAAGTAGGATACAAAATTTCAAAAAATTCACATATCGAAAAATTATAATATATATTGAAAAATATGGTGGGTGGTATCATTATTGTATATCATAAGAAAAGGAAAATATTCTTCCAATGATTTCAAAATAGATGAAAATTTACTTTAAGGGTTATGGGAATATTTTTGGAAGAAAATGTACATTTCTTTTTAAAATGCAATATTTAAAACCTAAAAAACTAATGAAAGGGAAAAAATTTTGTTGAAAGAAGCATGGAAAAATATAAAATATTATTAAATCAAAAGATCAATTATGATGGATTTATAATTAATTCTTGTGATTTATGTTAAATAAATGATTCTATTTACACACATGGTAAAAATATCCTCATTTGGTAAAAAAAATAATGTTTAATTTAATATTTTTTTATAAAATGTAACACATAGGTAATAATGAATTTTATAAATTATTATAAAATTATAAAAATATTTTTAAATTTATATTAGTAAATATATAAATGATCTTAAATTATTTCAAACTAAATAGAAAATTTGAGTCATTTTTATTTAAAATAAATCGTTGCAACATTGGAGTAAAAATGTGATTAAAATTCAAGGAAAATATGTAATTTAATGTAATAACATGAGGTGAATAAATATTATGGGTATTATAAAGAAATTATTATATAGGTCCCACAATATAAACATAAATATACAAAATCCTGAAGAAGGCTGATATTTTGATATAAACCCTTAAAACCATATAAACATTTGAAATAAAAAACCATTAATGTATATGATTTGAAAAAACATTAATACCACTAATAAATATTTTATTTTGATATATTATATTAAATAGTTATAATATACACCATTTAAAATAACAAATTGTGTTTAATAATATTTATGTCTCATGTTATTGAAAATTTAGTCATGAAACCCATACCGTGTGTCTGATATGATTCATAAGTGCCTTTAACCATATTAAAAATAAGTTAAAATTTATTATAATACCATTAAATAAACATATATGTACTTATAGTTTCATATTATATTCATAAATTACATTACACCATCTATTTATTAATAATTACTTATTAATATCAGCATGTCAATGCATTAATTATTTCAATTTTCATTTGAGTTAAGGTCCTTGAATATTTGTGAGGATTCCAGAATATAAATAAAGTTAATAATGATATAAATTTCTGATATATTCCTTATATACATATTTATTATCACTATTTAATATATGACTTATAAAATTAATCACATCGTTTAATGGAGGTAGTAGTCCTTAGGTACGCACGAGTGAAATTATATTTTTTTAAACATGTTGTGGAGAAATAAGGTTAACAGTATCAATTATTTATTTACTAAAATTTATTATATAAATATAATATATATTATCTATATACATCTTATTATCCATAAATGAATCATGGGGATGAAAATGAAAAACATCTTTTTGTGCGGTGGTAGTCAACACAAACACATGATAGATGCGTACATTTTTTATTTGATTGAGATGGAGATGAATAAATGATGTACACTGACATAATAAAATCCTAGTATATGTTATATAAATAATTAATTATATCCTCTAGTTTAAAAAATAATGTATTTTTTATAATATTAAATAAAATTAAAACCTTGTGTTAGGTGCTATACATCTACTTTGGAAAAACTTGTTGGGCTTACACTATAATTCTTTTATGGTTTGTATTTTAGTCGAAATAGTACCCGTAGATCATTTCGAGGGATTTTAGGAATTAATATAAATATTAAATTTTAAATATATAAGTATCATTAATTATTAGGGATAGATGACAGGTGGTGTCCTTTTATAAGGGAACAAGAAGAGACACATGGAAGGATTCCATATAACAAAATAGCTTAATGTATTTCTAAATACATGTGGTTCAAAATTTGAATATTATCAAAGGTATGATGATATTGGAAAATTATATATATACATTAATATTTATATATGTTTTATTTAATTTTTTCCCTTATATTTCTAGTTTAACACCCCATTATGACATTTTATCCCTTATCAAAATATTGATTTTTACCTTTGTTACTATTCATTATGATCAAATATGATGTTGAAATAAATAATAAATAATTGTAAAATACATATCAAGTTATGTAGTAAACCTTGTGAAATTCATCTTATTAAAGTGGATGATTTTAATTCAAAAAAAAACATGAAAAACAGAACATAAATCTACTATTAGATAATAGAAATATTTATCACAGAAATGATCCTCTAATAAAATTAAGGGTAACGATAATTCCTATGTAATTTTTTAGATTTTTTATACTTATTGTTGACTTATGATAAATATGAGGAAATTTATAAAAACAATAATAATTTATAACTACATTATTTAATGGAAAAAATGATAATTTTGAAAAAACGGGCATTTTAGATCTACAATTAGAAGATTTTTTTCCCAAAAAAATCAAAAAACATAACCATAAGATATTTTTAAAATGATAATTTTAAAATTGAGACCCATTACTTAAAAGTCATTCAAAATAATTACAATTAATTATAATTACATATATAAAATTTATGAAAAATAACAATTAAAGGAAACATATTTTTAATGCATATAATGCATTTACTGAAACATGAGTACTTATATATTATTCATATATTAATAAATATTAATTATTAAAAAACTATACATATTTTTTATAATTAGGTTATTTTTATTTATACCTTCCATGTAAATTGCAATTTTATAATTGTCAAAATGTAATAATATTTCTATTATATTTCGAGGATTTATTATCAATCGATGTTGTCTATTGAAAATGACATCGATTGTAGTATAAATTAAAATTATATTTCTTATGGTGTTGAAACATTATTCCATTTTTAGATATGAAAATTGTTTTTAAGGGGATTGTTTTTACTTGGTAATTAATCATTTTTTGGACTATGGTTGGTTATTGTGATCTAACCTATTGCTTTATATTATCCAATTGTCGTAGATATTGTTAACCTTTTCACCACCACTTGTCTATATTTATTTTTTGATATTCACTTTATGTTACTGCAACTTAATTATATTTATTCCTTCTATTCTATGTGATTAATTCAAAAATAGTTTTATGTTTTCAAGATTTATTATACATAAATCCATTTTCATGCTACCTCAAACAATTAAGATCTCTTCCACGAACATTGACCTATATTATTATGGTGTGATTGGAGATCACACTAAGGAATAATTTTTTTAACTTATTCTGTAGAAATGAGTAACATTTTATAATTATATATACTTGGGGAATCATTCCTCAATTACCTGATCCATTCTCCATCAAATATAATAGCCACCTCCTGATTTATTTGTTTCTATATTTGCTTCCATTTTCATTATGTAGATTATTGTGGTTCAAACATAATTGTTATTTGAGGCTCCTTCCTCTGATCATCACCTTCATCCTATAATATAGTGAATATATTTTCTATATTAACATATTTCATTCTAGTTAAGGGTCTTCCCTTGTGTGTCACTGGGATATATGTGTTCCCTATAACTTTATTGGATCTCATAAAACTATAATTTCAAGATAGGTGTCCATTGTTAGTATAAATAAGTCCTACACCATTACATTATACTTTTTATTATGTAATTAATTATATTTTGATTCAACATTACTTATATCCCAATTTATCCCTACGGATACTAGAAACAAAATCATGGTGTACACCATTATTCCATATTAGTAGCACGACAAAGATTCCTTATTTTGAGAACCATTTGTACTAGAATAGGAATAAATATTCTATATATTAATTGATTACATAGTTATGTGTATATAATATTCAAGAGGTGGTAGAGTTTTAATTTTACCTACTAAATATATAAAATATAACTTATGAGGTATCATAAAATTATTTTTCCATTTTTATGTGTTGTTTATAGTTTCTAGTGCATTGAAATTATCAAAGTTTTTATTTAATTGTATAATTATCTCATTCATCCACAAAATAAATTGAACTCTATATTTATTGTATATTTATGCAATTTCTTGAGACAAAGAATTAATTATTTTACATCCTTTATTTTTATTTTTTTCTAATTTTGTTTATTATTCCATAATTTAAATAACATTTTTCCCTTTTATAACCAATATTAATTATATAAAAGTCTATAGATTCTTTTTCAATGTTCATAATTTTTATCACAATGAAAAAATATTTACTAATTTTAAAATTCACTTTGGTTTTCATGTAATTTTGATACATCAATTTATAAAAAGATCATATCACTCCCTTATTTCTGCATAAAAAACGTTCTTATTGGTGTGTAAAATATTATACTATTTCTACCATAGATGCCTCATCAATCTCTAGTTCTATGTTCATGTTTTAAACTATAGACTTATATGTATGTTCAATAATAGTTTTATATACATATGTATCATATATAATGGATATTTACAAATAAATAAGAGAATATAAATTCATAGGATCCTTATTATTGGTTTTATTATTCCCTGTGCCTTTAGTTGTAAGGTAGTGATCATCATGGTTCGTGTTTAAAACATCATTCATCATTACATACATATTTCTCCCATAGAAAATTTACAAAATCATCTATATTTCCATTTAATTGGAATATATGTAGAATTTATAATGAAAATCACTTGAAAATTTTCTTATCAAGATATTATATACCATTTCATCTCCTTATATTTCATTAAGCATTTTCTAATATGTATCTCTCTTAAAGAACTCCATAACATTCATGACAAAATTCTATATAAATAAAGATATTTATTTTTGAAAAAAATAGAATAGAGATCCATTAATTAAAATAGTTTTTAACATTGGAACAAGTCCTGAAACAAATCTCAAATCAAATATATAGGAATAAGGAAGAATTAGAAAAGTTATGATTCAATAAGACATATTATAACTGATGTCAGAATGAGAAGGGAGGGATGTATTTTTGTGAAACCAAATTTTAATCTTTATTATTACCCTCATTATATAGAAAATTAATTCTATCTATGATTTATTTCAAATACATAGAAATCACTCACAAAAGCCATATAAAAAATAAAAATCACATAGGGAATCCGTTATCTTACATGTATCAAGGAAAATATCTTATCTTAAAAGCACACATCCATAACTTTTTGATGTTACACATACTGTAATACTATGTTTAGGGATATTATATTGTATTTAGGATGTTATGACAACTGATTTTATGGATAATTACTCTTTTATACCCATCAACATTACTCAAGTGAGTGATTAATCAATTCATAGTGTTGACAATATCATCCATATATTTTTTAACTGTAAGACACTCTCTATCTATTGTGATACCAAATATTTCATCATTATATGCTGATATATTATCTATTAACTTCCACAATTTTCTTCTAACTTCTTAGTTTTTATATTTGACAAACTCATATCAGGGATTTTAGACTTGTACCATTCTATTCCAACACTAGATGATTGATTCATATATGTAAGGGTGACTATTATGACTTCTTAGCAGTAACACTCATCGTATCCACATTTGGAATGTTTTATGATATAAATTTCAAGTATAATTCTTCTTATTAATTCTATGTGTATATATGTAATTAGATTTTTATCTTGATAACTCTATCATTAATATGAAACCAAAAATAGAAACAATATTCTACGAATAATAACATTCTTAATTTATTTAGGATATCAATATTGAAGTATGCATAAAAATTTTCCTTTATAGATCATCAATATTATCATCTCCCCCATATTTCTAGAACTACTTCACAACTTATTTATATGAACATGATTAAATACAACCAATCATAACCCATATTTTAGATCTGAACATATTTTTCCCCTCCTTTCATGATTCTGCCAAGGGTTTCATAAATTTTCATTCAATTAAAAATCCAAAATATCCATATGAAAATATTAATTTCATAATTTAAATATGGAGTTCATCCATATTTCATGTTCTCATACATATTTTTTGAGTTTCCATATTATAGGATTTTGTAAGATAGATACTTCTAAATGTGTAATCTCTCTACACTCCTAATAATTAGAACAATTTATCCACTATAGTAAAACTACATTAATTATAAAGATAAATACCAAATATGGTTCCACTGTTCCATCATGTTGTTTCCAAGAAAAACCATCCTTATATTGTTGAATTGTTATACCATAAATTCTCAGTCAATTTTTCCTTCAAAAACAATGAATGAAACTCCAAGATCATTGACCGTTTTAGTTTTCTATTCTTGTTTATGGTCATTTTTATCAATAATTTTCAACTCCTATAAATAATCAAATCATAAAACCTTATAATATATAGATATATCTTTTTCAATCACCAAATTAAATATCATAATATCATTCATCAAAATTTTTATTTCAATCACAGAATAATTTTTCATGCAATCATTAATTAAAAAACCAAATTTAAATCTATAAGATATTTACCATATTTAATATTTCCTAGGAATTTATATACTATATCATGTTATGGTTCATAAATGGTGTTTTTCATTTACCATACTTCACCAATTTTTTCCATAGTTTTTATTCCACCATTTCTTCCAAGGAATATATGTGATTATTCATTTTTAAATTTTTTATATAAACATCATGAAATAACATTATATACTTCCTAATATAATTTTTATCAAATTTAAGTCTTTTATTTCCTTTGAAAAAAATCAATGAAATAACTATTTTGGAATTACATGTTATGATAATATAAAAACATCAATGTAATAATAGTTTTGGTTCGAATTCATTCCTATTCAACTGCATTCTCTAACTGCTAACATTCCCAAACAACATTTACTTTTCAAATAAAAAAAATATAACTATAAATTACAACAGGATGTGATCCAAATAACTACACATTGATCCAATGAATCCTGAATTAAAATTTCAAAATTGGATGAATGAATTGTATATTAAATTCCTACAAACCGTTCTTGCTTTAACTTACCCCAAGAAAAAAAACTATAAATAATTTTAGAAATATCCAATCATAATTATCTCAACAAGTCATGGATGAAAATTTAAAAAAGTCATGATCTGACATTATGTTGAGTTCTAACCGACCATGTGTGCTTCAACTGATTGCATAAATTAATCACACTAATTGAAAAATGAAAGCCAACCTACCATTTTAAAATTAAATATTTCAAATCCTAATTCTAGGATATATATTTTTTTCTCTGTAAAGAACATGAACATATAAATATACCATAATTTAACTTTTTTCCTTTAAATTGATCTTATGATCGCCCTTTAACAAAAAATTGTGTACCTCAATGAAAATTTCAGGAGGCACCATATTATATTTCCCAATTTAATCATTATTCACTCAAATTAATTCCATTATTTCCATAAATATAATTTTTTATGCCTCATAAATTACTTAATTTGATGTTATTTTTCATTTACATTCAATTCATTCTTTGTTTTTATGGGTTTCCCTGGAACAATTTTAGAAATGGGTGGTTACTTCATGATTTGGGCCAAACCATGACCCAATTTCCATATTTAAAATCACAATTTTTTTATTTTATAACTCATAGTTTATTGACCATTATTCACAAATTACCCTTTCCACTTTTCCTAATATTATTTTTTAATACCACTATCTCGATTTTTACCCCTAAGGAACTCATAATCATAGTGGATATGGCTGATGTGTTCAAGCATTTTGCAATCCCATGATCCCATTTCCAGATTTTAGGAAATAATTTATTTATTTTATATCTCAATCATTTTTTCTAAAATTTTTGGACATTAAACATCTAAATATATCCAAAAACCCTAGTCCCACCACCAGTTTCCATTTTCGCACTTTTGAGATCAACATCATCATTTATATGGGTGATATTCTTTAATGTTTTTCAAATCATCTGGATTTGAAAAGGGAATCTTTTCCTTTAGGAATCAATAATTTATTACTCATATCCCCCAATTTTAGTCACCAATAGTCCTACTACGCCTTATTCAAACATAGCTATCAATTTTGGATGCTTGGAGATTCAAATAATTGTTTTGGGGATATTTATTCAAAGTTTCTCAAGTAAGTGAATTCATCACTTCTTCCTTCTATTTCCTCTAGGTATATCTTCTTCCAAATCCCACATCTATTATTTATTGGTTATATCTTCTACCTTTATAGTCAAATACCTAGGTCTCGGTTATTACGTGATTTTTGATTTGTGGTTTTGATCGTTTAGGGCTGGTTTAAATATGTTTTGGGTTTATAAACAATCAAATGGTTCTATTGGGTGTGGATTTTCATTATTCCATGGATTGGAGGTATGTTTCCTATTTAATTTGTGATTTTTTAGGATTTATATTTTTCAAGGGATTTAAACCCTATACAAATTAAATGTATTGTTTTATAATCCTTAAATAACATTATTTGGTATTTTTCATGGTGTTTATGACCTGTTTTAGGAAAAGTAATTTTTTTGTTATAAAGGTGCACACAAATCGTTTTTTAAATTTTTACTCAATTTTCAGACTAGGTTTTCAATTTTTAGAACATGGTTTAAAAATTTTAATAAATGTTTGGAAAGAAAATTATATTTCATAAATTCTTAGTGCTAAATTGAATGTGTTTCATTAAATTTTTCATGCCACGTTTTTGGAAAAGTACCTTGATGGTTTTGTGACATCAATGTGATTAAAAATGATTGTTTCGGCTTATGAAAAATATTTTTAGTGTATGAATCAATGTTTTTGGGTTCCTTATGTGTGTTCCAATCTGGTTTTGGGTTTTATAAGGAAATGAGTATGGGATTTTAGTGGTTTTTCTCATGTGTTTTGATAAATGACCCATTTGGAATCTCAATAGAAATGGATGGCTTCTGAATGTGTAACCTCAACTTTTATGTGTTTTAGTTACATTTTTAGTTTATTACAATTTTTTTAAAACAAATTATTAATGGTTTAATTTGTTCTTTTGATAAATGATATATTTTAACAAATTAATTGAGGCATGTTTGGTATTTTTTATGTAATGTTTGTTTCATGTGTATTTCATGTTGTATCAGAGGGGTCATTTTATGATTCATGAAATATATTTTTTAAACATTATTTGGGATAAAACATCTATTTTGATATGGTATTAGTGGGTGTTTTTCAATTAGGATTATTTTTAAATGGATTTTATGTGCAAAGCCTCGTTATACTTATTGAAATCGTTTTATGAACATTTTATGTGGTTTATTGACCAGTGAAGGATATGTGAAACACGGTTGAGGGAATTTTGGTGCATGTATGACTTGAAAATTAACTTTTAATGTCCAATGTGTATGTTATATCATGTGTAACATGATTTATCACAATGTGGGAAACCTGAGTATCGAGGTGGGAAGACGTGTACTAGTATGCTAGTGATCTGAAGTGGGTTTTTCCCTGCTTCGTGTAGCAATTTTTATAATGAAAACACTAACTAAACTATGATGATGATGTTATAGAACTCTAGGATATTGGTATTGATCCCAAATATTGTCTTGGGTATGAGAACAAATATTTTTATGGTCACCCTTCACCGCGATATGCGGTTCCTAGGGCCCCTAGCTAGCTAGTTCATAGTGATGTTTCCATGACTAGTTATCATTGAATATTTTGTACTCAACGGTACTGTATGGTGTGTTTGGTCGGTAAATTTAGTATCATGTGTGTTCTATTTAAATGTGTACATTCTTTTAATAATACTTCTTGAATACTATTTTCATTTTGGTGTTTCATCTCTATGAAATTGGTAACTATAATTTCCAGTTTATGAAAACATGAATGAATTTTTTTGTGATGTTTGATTCATGTAACCATGATTCGAAAACATAAATTAATTTATTGTATTTATAACATGAAAATGAGGTTTATTTTAATTTAATGTAGGTGCATTAGGAATAAAATATCGTGCTAACTTACTCTGTTTTAATACTCACACCAATAGTCTTCTTCTATTTTTATCTCTTATGCAGGTTTAGCATGAGCTTAATCGCCTTAAGTGATGTCTAATATATTTTTTGGATAGTGAGTATTGGGGTTACATGGAGTTAGTTGGTTTTCAGGTTTGTTCGGTTGAGTTGTATCGTTTATTTTTACTTTCAGTATCATGTACAAATAATTATTAGTTCAAAATTAATATAAATGTATGTTGGAATGTCTATTTCTTTCTACTACTTAGTTATTGTTTATATTTTGGAAAAACTATACAATATTTACTCTAATAGATTCCCTTATCCGTTCTTGACATCCTTGGAAGCTTAGGAACGCCTCTTAGAACTCATCTCGGAGCATTCAGGGTAACCTGTCTAGTGTCGACCAAGAGTGGTTCATAAAAATGGTATTAGAGAAGGTCGGTGCTTAGAACACCGTGATTTTTAAGAGCACCCTATTTAATTGTGGGATTTTATGGTAGATGGATTAGGGTTGTTGTAAATTGAGGGGTAGTTTTTGGAATAGTGTTGTGAACACATTCTCATTCTGATCCTCAGGTTTCCATGGGAGGTCCAGTTTTATTAGTTTTATTGGTTCTTATAAAAGGTTTGGTGATTAGGATATGACATGAAGAGTAAGACTAATGGACTCCATGGGATCATAGGGACGAGAATTCCATTTGGAGACATGAATAGTCCTAGGAATTCTCTCCTTGTTTTTTGTTTATTTGAAATATGGCCACCCACTATATGGTCAAGTCAACAACTGAAAATAGTTCCCCTCTTTTTGTCTCTTGGAACTTTCTTGTATTTGTAATTTTGTTTTGAAAATCCTCTTATGTTAATTTTGGAAATTGGTTTTCATGGACTATTGGGATTCAAAAATATGGAATGTGGGTTTTAAATGATTAATATGAGAATGCTTTTGGGATTTTTTGGGTTTTGTGAGACAAATTTGGTGTTAATGTGGAAATGATTTAACATGATTGAATTTCTTCAATCTGAACTTATGGTTATATGAAATAAAAATTTTATAAATTTTGGTTTATTTTAATGTGATTCTGAAAACATTTTATTAAATTGGATGTGTTGGGCTATTGAATTGTTCTTTAATCTGATGAATTGAGTTTGGGAAACGGTTTTTACCAATTAATATTTTTCTCAAAAAGGATTTTGTCATTTGTCTCTAATATATTAAGAAAAAAGACCATGATGAAATAACTAAATCATAATGGTTTTTTGGAAAATCTTTTTTGTTTGGATGTTTTACTAAATTAAATGGAATGGGTTTAAATGAAATAGTTCTTAAAAAAGTGTGGTTTCTTGAGATGATGTAAAATGTTTTTAAAAAGGGATAGGATTTTGATGGAGACCAATGGGGTTTATTTTTCAATCTTAGTAAAATGGTTTGTTGTGTGGAAATATGAATTTTTTTTGGACTTAGTGGATAATGTGACAATATAATGTACATGATTTTAGAAATGGGATGAATGATTTCTCATGTAAATTATGATGTTTGTTTTATCCATTGGAGTTTTCACGGGTTCTCACTTTCACGGTTTTGTATAGATATGTTGATGCACACCCTATATGGAATAGTGGTTGGGTGCCCAGGGTGGCACAAGAATATAAATGTGAGTGAGACTTGATGAAAAACCATTGATGTATATGAAAATCCACCATTTTATTATTCAAATGTTTCTAAAGGTGAACATTTTTGGTGGTATGGTGAAATGGTGTTTATTTGTGTTGAATTATCATTTTTTAGAAGTGTGGTTTGTGTGGTATGATTCTTCATGCTGTGGAAGTGATACACATGGTGCGTCTTGAGATGGGATCCTATTGGTGTCTTAGATATGGGGAAATGTTCAGTGGGTTTCTATGGATATGTTTGATGTTATGACGTGGTAATTGATTCTTCATTACTGGTAATACATCTATTTAATATGAATAATGATTCATTTCATAAATTCAATCCACCTCTTTTGTTGATACCTCAAATCATTTTAAGTAATATATAGTTTTTTGGGATTGATCTAAATTATTTCCCTATAATGAAAATTATTTTGGAAATTATAGTTGTGTTCAGCGATGTTGTTGTGTTTTTTCGAATTCATTTTCCATTCTACTCCTTGATATGAGTGAGATAGAATATCTCTATAAATCTATGATTTCCTATTTATATGATGGTATGTTTTTGAGAGATTGAGTTTTGTGGGGTGTTGTGATCCTTAGCTCCAAGCCACGGTGCAATAGATGCTTCAAACAATAGGGATCAAGCCATTGTCTTCAGATTAATTCTTTTCACGCAGTTATAAAATCCCCAGAGGTGTGGGGTGATCAAATAAGCTCATTTATTCACTCTTTTGAAATGGAAGTATCTATGTTTTTATTTTGGGCTCTCTGCACTGTGATTTTACTATATTAACAAAGAGAATGGTGGATATATCCCTCAAATAGTGTTTATAGTTATGCCGTATCAGATGTGGGATTCCATTCAATTTCCCTTTTGTGGAAAACCAATGTGAATCTAGTGTAGTCTATTCATAGGTGAGAGTCGTGGGGGGTTCCTCAATTCCTTTTCGGATTTCAGTGGCCCAATTATTTGGTCCCCTTCCATTCCTACCTTTATTAGTGGCGGATTGATCCATGTGAAAAGTGATGGACTAGTTATTTTCCATTTGTAAGGGAGTGATTTGTTTAAATGGTCTGGTTATAGCACTCTTAATATGGTATTTTAGGTTGCTGTGGGAGAGTTTTGGGGGTCCTGTGCGAGTGAGGCTCAATTATAGTTCTGGTTGAATTTTTGTTTGTTCATTTCTAGTTGGTCTCTAATGATGGGGAGTCCCACTATGTCTCTCAAATATCATTAATTTATGTATTTTTGGATGTTATATGTGATTTAATGGTGGGTATCCCGTTCCCCCCTCCAATCATTGTATTTTGTGACTGCAAATTGGTTTGGGTGATCATTGGGTTCATTGGGGGAAGGACCAAAAATTTGGTTATTGGCTTTGCTGTGTAGGTTGTGCCAGATCATTCCATTGATTATCTGAAAAATGTTTTGAGTTGGTGTTTTTTAGGAATATGATTCTATTATTTTGATGTTGGATGATATTTCATTGTCCTGCGATGTTGGACCATGTTGATATGGAATCCTTATGTGTTGATCATTTAGTTGGAAAGGGTTATGGATTTCTTGGAGAGGATTGTTTTTATTCTTGGGAGAATTTCTAAATACATTAAATATTTTAAAGGTATTATTCATTTAATATCCATTCCCCCTTTGTTTTGGGGGGTTTCCTATAATGTTTTGGATAAAATTGTTGTTATTTGATGATTTCAGCAAAACTATAACCCCTTTTCGTGATTTAAAAACAAAATTTATTTCTTTTATAAATAATTCTTTTTTTCAACAATTTTCACTCATTTTACATCCCACTTGGCATAACATAACTATTAAATACACCATATCCATTTTGACCCCGTAGAAACTCACAATCATTGTGGATTTGTGTGATTTATATAGACACTATTCCAACAATTAAATATATAATTTATTTCATTTATATATCATTATGTTTTTAATACTTTTCAGTCATTACACCTCTCATTATATCCAACTAACCCTAGTCTCACCCCCCAATGTTCCATTTTCCATCCTTTGTTCCCATGTTCATCGTGGATTAGGGTGAATTTCTTTAAGTTTTCTCAAATCATCATGATTTGCAATTGGATTTTGATTTTTTCCGAAATCACTAATTTTTTACTATTTCCCATCCATCTTATTTCCCACTCAATCCCCTAATCCATAATAACCCTATCATTAATTTTTTTTATTCTACGATATTGAACTATGGGTGTATTTTGGTCTATTTCTTCAATTTTTCTCAAGTAAATGTATTCCTCTATTGTTCATTCCATTTACTTAGGGTTTCTCCTCCTTCCCCCTCTATCCAGTATTTCTTGGTTATCTATTCCCTTAGGCATTGAATGGCCTAGGGTTTTGTTATAACATTATTTTATATGGGGTTTTTTTCTTTTGGGGTTGTTTTTTTATATGTTTAGGGCTTATAAAACCTCAGATGATGATATCAAGTGTGCGTTTCTATTCCTCAAAGGATTTGAGGTAGGTTTCTCAATGGACATGTTCTTTTTTATTTAAGATTAATATTGTTTTCATTGTATTTTCTCCCTATAAAAATTATGAATTTTTTATAATAATTAAATAACATTATTTGTTGTGTAATGTGGTGTTTATGCCTTGTTTTGTGAAAATTACTATTATTTTGTTAAAATGGTGCACACCAATTGTTTTATTAAATATTAGGATAATTTTATCCACATTTTCTGAGGTTATGAACATTTTTTATAACATTAAATAATGTTTTTTCATGAAAACTTTAGTTTATAACCATTTATTGGTAAATATATTTGGTTTTATGAAATGTTGCATGCCACATTTTAAGGAAAGTGCCTGGTTTGTTTTTTCAACCAAAGGTGGTATAAAATGATGGAATTGGTTTTTGAAAATTATTGGAAGCAGGTGAATAAATTTTTTTGGGTTACTTATGTGTGTTCTAATATATTATTGTGTTTTATAATTAAATTAGTATGTGTTTTTAGGGTGGATTGGCCTGTGTTCTCGATAAATAGATCATTCGACATCTCCATAGAAATGGATGTATTTTGAATTGGTAACTAGAATTTCCACTGGGTTATAGTAAATTTTTTGTTTCTTCCAATATTTTGTTTAATCCTATTCTTAATAGTGGAATTAGATGTTTATATAAATTTTGTTTTTTGATGAATTGTTAAACTTTTGATTGGAATTTTTCATTTAAAACTAGTTTCATGTGTATTCAATGTGGTATCATTGAGGTTATTTAATGATTCATGAAATTGATTTGTTAAATATTTTTGGGTTTGGAAATTCGGTTTTGACATGATATTTTTGGGGTTTTAGAATTTAATAAGAATTTTTAAATGTATTTAATGGGAAATCCTCGTTATACTTCCTGAAATTGTTTAATGAACATTTTATGTGGTTTATTGACCTGTGAAGGATATATGAAACAAGTTTGAGGGATATTTGGTGCATGTATTATTTGAAAATTAAATTTTCAAGTGAAATGTGTATGTGATATAATGCGGAACATGATTGAGCACAATGAGGGAATCCCATGAATCTAAGTTGGCGGATGTGTACAAGTATGTTAGTGATCCGTAGTAGTTTTTTCATTATTTCGAATAACAAGTTTGACGATCACAACACTAACTAAAATATGATGATGATATTGGGGAACAATAGCTTCTGGGTATTTTTCCCAACCACTGGTTCATTCATGAGTGCATTTATTTATTATGGTTATTTTTCCCAACGATACTAGGTACTTGGGGCCCACAACAATCATGTATACATGGATTTTCCGATGAATTATGATCATTGTATATTTTTCACTCACCGTCGGCATGCTGTGTGTTTGGTTGATAAATTAATCAGAATTAGTGTTCTATTTAAAAGATAAAATTCTTAAAAGTAGCCTTCATGAAAACTACTTTCACTATAATGTTCCATAACATTGAAATTATTTTCTATTTATCAGAACGAGTAATCATTTTAATTGGTAATTATTGATTCATGGAAAATTGTTAGGAAAACATTATTTTATATATTGTATTTTAAACATGAAATTGTTGTTTGTTTCAATTTAATGGCATTTCACTGGGAAAAGAATATTGGGATAATCTATTGAGTTTTTTGTCTCACACCTATAGTCTTTTCTTGTTTTTAGCCCCATTGCAGGTTTCAACATGAGATTTATCACCTTGGGGTATGTTTGATCGATGTGTTGAAGAGTGACTAGCATGGTTACGTTGAGTTAGGTGGTTTTTAGGTTTTGTCGTTTGAGTTTTTTGGTTCTGTAGTACTTTTAGTTTGATGTAAAATTAATTATTTTTTCATCATTTATATAAATTAATGATCGGATATCTGTTTCTTTATACTAGTTTTTTATTATTTATATTTGGGTGAAAACATTCCCTTGTCACTCTAACTGACTCAGTCAACCCTTGTCTCCATCCCTAGAGAATTTTTAATGCCTTTATGGACTTGTTGCAGAGCAGCCTGGGTGACCGGTTCAGGGGCGACCTAGAGTGGTTTGTGAAATATTAGGTACCTCAATTCAAAAAATTTAATATCTATAAAGACTTCAAGATCATTTAAATAGTATATAATAATAAGCTTATATCTTACCCATTTATATTTGCTTCTATAAACATTAACAATTATTGTTAGTATGTTTTCACCATAATTATATATCCATGTTGTCTAAAAAATATAATATTATACAATTATGGGTGGAACACATATAAAAAATTTGGAAATTATTATCCTATATATATTGAAATCTTCTTAAAAATTCATTTCAGTTTCCTCATATTTACCCTTTTTTTAATTAATTTCCAAATATAACATTTTTCATCAACATTGTATTTCCAAAAACATAACTTAATTATTATACATCATGAAAATTATTCACATTTTTTAAAACATTCTTCTTATAAAAAAACAAAGGCATATTATTGTGTTCTAATTAATTATACAAAAGAATAAAAACACATAAATCCATGAATTATTCGATTTTACCAATTAATCCTAAATTATTAATGTAACCTAAAAATGAATTAATCATCCATCAAATAATATGTATTTTTATTTAAATAATTAAAAATTTAAAAAAATCAAATTATAATCATTGTCATAGATCCCATCAAAATTGTGATTCAATAGGGAAGAATATGACCCTTAAAGAATGGTCTATGAGTATAAGGCTATATAATCTAGGTTAACTAAGAATTTTTGGCATAATTATTATATACGATAGTATATTTGACTTTATGAATTTAATTTTTAAATTAATTAATCATTAGTCAATGATTCCCTGACAGGAATCTAGATAATATTCTATGAATAATGAGTCTTTAGTTATTTGTTCTATATACGCATTGGCACTAAAGAACAAAAATCCTTGATATAAATTCTAAATACTGACTATCTATTGGATAATATACATTGAATTTTGTTTTTTAATTTTTTATTTTGAGATTTAGATTAACTTTTTCAATCAAAAAATAATATTTAATGAATATATTATGTAAGTGGTTTAACATTAAATTGAAACTTATAGTGAGAATTTGGAATCATGGTGCTAGGAAGAAGTTAAGCATGAGGTAATACCTAAACATGTGAGGTTTAGAATATCATCTAGGTTAAAAGGAAATAAATATATGTATTCATCAACATTATATTATATTTTTTTATTAATCATTTATTGGTAACATTATTTGAGTATGAAATATAGTTGACTGTATCTCGTAAAAATGATATTACTATAAATGTGGTTATTTATTCCTTTAATGATAAAAAAAATTAGATTCCATTTCATTTCTATAATAAAAACAATGAATTTTATAAAAAATTTAAATACTTATTCATAGAACACCATGACAGTTTGAAAAGATACAAGGAATGGATGGTGGTGAGAATTTTTATGTCAATGAATAGTGTGGATTTTAATGAAATGTGATCACATGTTTTGAAGATTATCACTATCATGGTAGATCATAGTGTTGTTAAATCAGAGTAAATAAAAATTTTGTATTTTAATGAGACGACTATTTTATATTTGGATAATTGAGGAAGTATATTTATATGATGAAAACTGAAGGAATTTGTAGATTCAAGATATAATTTACAAGATTGAAAACTATAGAAAAGGGTATATGGGATGATGATTAAACATTGGTAGTGGAGTAAATGATTCAATGAATTTATAAATAAATAAGTAAATAAATGATATCTTAATGAAACATGTATTTCAATACTTTTAGTGTTGTAATGATACAATTTAATCTATTTGTGATTGGAAATCTCATTTCAAGATAATTTATGAAAAATTATTTCTGAGATAAAAGATCATTGGATATATAGATACATACGAATTTGAATAGATAATAGGGAAATATTATATGGATAATGATCAAGAGAGACTATATAGGTCGATCCTGGAGCAATCATAGTAAGACTATTTTGGGATGGTTTTGAAAAAGTCTAAACTTCTAGAATAAAATCAATTTCATATTCCTTAGGAAAGCCATTTTATACAGTCTGAGGACCTTTAAAAATATACATGAATAATTTGAGTACATATAAGTGTATCTTTGTAAATATCCTCTCATAATCTTGATGTATAACCTAGTTTGTTCAGTACCTAATATTCCTCATGTAATATTAGTCGTCAGTGGGTACACGAATATTTTATGGATATATTGGTGAATCTGTCAGTTGGTTACAAAAGTACCAAATAGAAAGTTAAATTATTTCATCATACATTAGGAATGGACTTCATTGTGAAGGTATGCAGATGTTTACCTTCCATGTTATATTTATAGTATTATTATTAACATGAGTTATGTGTTTAATTGGGGGAGTAATATCAATATGATTTTTATCAAAATTGATGAAATTTTTAGTTGAAAATATCATAGAGAATATGTATTTCATTGTAATAAATGATACAAGGGATATCAATTAGATGAAAAACATATTGTATATAAAATAAAAAAATAAGGAGGAAAATTTATTTCTTTTTGATATTATAAAAACAAATCACCTAAGGAATACTCCAGTGTTATATAACATTATGAAAATTAATCACGTGAAGTGAAACATTAGTTGAGGCGTAATACGGAATTGTATACTAAAATTGTATATGATTATAGGAACGAATAATCATACAAATATATTAGCAAACAATTTTTATTGATAATTTGAGGTATATTTTTTCATATTTTGGACTCCATTAAAGAAATTGGTTAGTAGGAAAAAAATAGAATAACACTATTAAAGAATGGATTAATTTATTATATACATCAGTCTTCAAGTGGATATTATTGTAATAAGGGACCCTAATACATCTGTTGAATTTGGGATATGCTTTAGTGGCCAGTAATGAATGATTGTTCCACAAGGATTGTGATTTGATCAACTATATAATGTTTGATTGAAGAAATATTGATTTCTTTTTATAATACCATGGACATTAGTAATGGTGAGTTAAGTATAATTATATAGCATTGATCAAATTATGATATTATAAGTGCATGGGATATTGTGGCCTTTCCATTATTTATGACCTCATTTCAAATTATGTTTTCTATACTACATGTTTTCACCCTGTAATTTTCCCCATAATACAGTGACAATAATTTTTCCTCCCTTTGGACATGAGGATTCTTCAAAAATAGGGCTATCAATACATTTTTCATTCTTCATTATTCTTATCCTAATTAATCCAATATATATAATATCATATTTTTGGTTATCCAAATATTTCTTTAACACTTATATATCATCTTATTTCAGTTTTACAAAATAAATGATTCCACCAATAAAAATAGGAATTCCTATAATATTAAAAAATTCATCCACGTTAAAAATACATAGAATATTTATTCACCAAGACATAAGAATTTGGATATGATTCTACTTATTACAACCACATGATCCATTATATTCTAAAAATGGGTATTATAGTGTCAGGTTCTTCTTAATGTTAACAATGTTTTCATCTAATTTTGTAAAAAATATATAGAACATATCAAAATATATCACATAACAAAAAAACGGAATATGGAATATAAATTTGATGACACAATGATATTTTTGGTTCAATATTAGTGAATACATCAAAGCGGTATAATCATAGTAAATGGAATGTGTACCAAATACCACTAATCAATACTTTTTTATATTATTTATATATGTCTCACTACACAACTAATTTGCACTA
This sequence comes from Viscum album, assembly GCA_963277665.1. Taxonomy (NCBI): domain Eukaryota; kingdom Viridiplantae; phylum Streptophyta; class Magnoliopsida; order Santalales; family Viscaceae; genus Viscum; species Viscum album. The sequence goes on from OY728120.1 coordinate 1,150,141,531, forward strand.
TCTCTATCTTCTAATCATTGCATTATTTTAAAAAAATGAGATTTAATAACATACTATTAATTGAATAATCAAAGTCAAAATAAAATGATATCCGATAAAACATCCAAAATTGGTGTTTTCTAAACATAAACTTCCTCTGTTCAAATACAATTATTTAATGATGACAAAAATATCTGTAAAAACTCTGTAACTCCTCGACCCCAGTTACGCAGAGTCGGTACATTATTACATAACATTGGCATGATCACAAGAAAGATCAAATCTCGAAAGACCGATTGGTTTAGTAGCCTTGGAAACACTATATATATTCATAAAGGTTTACATTACATCATAAAGTGAAAAAATACAACAATAACATATTGTCTCCATTTTCCACACTATTATCCCCTCATAATATCCCTGTAGGTCATTAATAATTTACTTCTTCACATCCTGGAAAAAATAAAACATAGAAAAGGGGTGAGCTCAAATGCCCAATAAGGATAACAATATAGCGAAAACATTCTTAAATAAGAATAAACATTTAAGGCAATGTATAACTAAAACAAAAGCCTTTTGAACTTGAACATAAACATAGTATGGAAAAAATAAAATGAAATAATGCCATTTACTTATTCACATGGATATTCTACTAATCAAATAATCAAATGCAATATTAATAACCACTTTCATAATGATGGAATGCATAATTCCAGACTATCATAACCACATAGCCAAGGCCTCGTGCCAAGACTACAAATAAGATTTTGTCAAGGCCTTGTGCCAAGACACTAGTCTGTCTCATGAGACCTACCGATGAATCGAGGAGCTATAGCGGGCTCCACCCATCACATATTAAGTCCAATGCATTCCCATATGAAAAGGTTTAAACATAACATAAACATTCATATAAAAAATAGTATACGAAATGTCAATATTTCACCATAAACCATGAATGGTATAAAAATATCACATCCACAGTCAAACATATCACAAAACCTTCAATATAATATATAAGTTTTGTATCATAATAAATCAACTTCAAATAAGCTTAAAATCCATCAAAGGATGTTGACATAGATGAAATCAAAACTATTTGAGGGAAATATCTCTTTTCTCGAAATCATTGAAAAGTCACACATTTATAAAGGAAGTAATTTAAAAGTGATTTTTGAATCAAAGTGTCCCATACCACTTTGAAACTTTTGAAAATAAATATCATCTCAAAACCTTAATGTCTATATAAATAAATCCTTAAAATAATTTTGAAAACATGGACATTAATTAAAAATATTTAGAAAGATAAATCTTTAAAACATTTAAAATTATGATCTTAATAAAGAGTAAATTTAAAAAATTCTTAAAATATTCATTTTAAAATCATTTAAAAGTCACATAATTATAAAATAAAACATTTACTTTGAAAATATTCTTATAATATTGTAATAGAAGCTTTGACGATTTTATAACGGCGGTAAATAGCCGCACCCGCCGTATAAGTTAAAAAAACATTCTTACCTTAAATTTGTCAAAAGGTAAAAAGTGACTTGTTTGGAAAACGACGGAAAGATTCTTTTAAAAACACATAAGGGTATAAATGACTTTAAACCATATTCTTTTTAAATAGAAAAAATGTTTTGAAATACATTTCGAAGAAACATGGATGTGGATGATAAAGAGATCCCATTAGATAATTGCGTATAAACAACCTCAGATAATGAAGAGATTGTGAAATAAACCCTTACCTTGTACTTTTCCATGGTTGAGGGAAGATTATCCTTCTGTATAATGGTGAAATAATTGTTATTAAATTATACAAGAATCATATATATTAAGATTATATCATATATGATCTTTTAACATTTCTTTGTTAATAATATCTTAGTATTATCGTCGTTTCGGGTGTTAACTTACTCGTTTTATTTTATACGTTTTGTTATGTAAGACATGTTTGTAATGGTTAGGTTGTATCTTTTTCATATTCAGAATGATATCAAGTCCTTAAAAATTATTTTTAAATCATAAAATGTTAATTATACTTTAATGGATATGATGGAGAATGAATCTAATCGCGTTCGTGGAGACGGTAGTCCGTACGTACACACGGGCGACAATATCATTATTTTGATATTAAAAATATATATAATTGGATAGTATATAATATATAAAGAATCATTATCATGTTATATTTATTATTTACATGAGTTACACATCATTATTATACCCATCCAAATAATAATACATTGAATAACAATTACACCACGACGTGGAGACGGTAAGCCGTACGTACGCACTTATGATGACATGTTATTCAAAGGGTGGATAGAATACTGAATATGGTTGTACCAAATTTATAATAACATCACATTTTATATAAGATACTGGATTTATTATTTTAGAATGGTAATAAAAAATAAAGAAGAAGTGGAAGAAGAAATGAATTTGAAAAAGGGTGGTGAAAACATTACCTCTTCTTCGGGTTCTTCCTTTTGATTTGCTCAAAAGGGCTCCTTAAGGTTGGATTTATGATCAAACTAAGGCCTCTAGGTTGTAGTGAGGTAAGTTGAGAGAGTATTTGGGAAGAGTTTGGATGAACCAAAAGTCTTTTAAGGTGTTAATTAATGAGAAGGGGGAGTGCCCTTTTATAAGAGGGGTGAGGGGCACATTTAGAAAAGCTAGAAATATTAATTTATAATAAATTCATATTCGGTTTCTAATGTCTCAAAAGTTTATTATTAAAAGGTTAAGGTGGGTATAGGTCTAAAAACATTCAAAAAATAGACATTAGACAGGTTTTGGTTACTATATTAACCTTATCTTTTAGTTTTAACTCTTAGTTAATTAGCTTGACATTTACCATGTCACTTTGTATTTTGATATTATCTAGTTAATAAACATACTATATAAATCCAAGAGACCGCCAAGTGGTCCATAAGTGATACACCTATCATGATATAAGTCTCTAGGCCGAACCTTAGATTTTTACGAATTTAATATCAATTAATAATATAATATTTGTTTTAAAAACTATTTTATATCAATTTTGACACTATTCAATAGTTGATTTTTGTGAATCTTATAAAAGAATGATTACTTCGAAACAAGTCAATTAAATTAATACTAGTATGTCATAGTATCCTAGAAAATTAGTTTAATACATCAAAAGGCTCAAATTATATTTATTTTGGTATTTATAATATCAATTATTTTAATTTTTCACTATTATGGTAATTACAGCATCATTATTGTGTCATAAATAAATTAACTTAATTAATGTCTAAAAATTACAAATAAATTATCATTATGTAGGAAATAGTTTTATCTTTCTAATTAATATTTATAGTCGAAACTCCAGCATATATAACCCTATTTAAAATTGTATTTCTAGAAGATATATGCTTGTGTCATTTTTGTATTCATTTTAACTTAATTCAAATAAAGTGTCCCTATCACCTACAAGTGGCTCCATGGGGTCCCCAAATCGACCCAAAGATTCCTATGGTCGAACATTTATCAACCAATAAGGTTAGGAAATGTTTTATGGTAATTTAGTATTATTATAATATTATTTATTTAACCCTTATTTACCGGATTTACCCTTAACCATGGTAAATAAAATATTTACCGAAGTAATTATTCGAAATGTCTAAAACTAAAAGTTACCTATTTACACAACTTGAAAATCCTGATTCCAAATATGGAATCTATTTTTCCAAATTCAAAACACAGAAGTGGCAGAAATTAATTTAAAATTAATTCCCGTTGTTAAAACAAAAAGCCTGTTTTTAAGAGATAATAACTATCAAAAGATTGACACTTGTTTATGCCCAGTTTAATTGTAAAATTATGTCCAATGAACAAAATTATTTTAAATGGTAAAAATATATTCTAAATATACTTTAAAACCACTCATATTCATAATTTATCACTATTAATTATTTTGATTAAAAAAGTTTTTTTTAATTAAAATTTAGTAATTTTCACTATTCATGAAAATATTAAATTTATCCGAAAAGTACCAAAATTTCACCCTAGGATAATTTTGATATTCAGAATCCAAAACTTAAGTCCATTTTGAGAGATAGAATTTATAAAATTTCAAAAAGTAGGTATTACTATTCATAACAGCTAGTTTGGTATGTCATGGTGCGCTTCAACTCGGTGTTGCGTGTAGTGCAAGTTATTGAATTATTTTGAAGAAACAACAAAATATGAAATATTGGGGTGTTACATTCTCCCCTACTTCAATAAATTGTATCCTCGCAATTTGAAATTGTTTTTCGAAAATAAAAGGTTGAAAATAAAAAATATCTTTGTGGGAAAACCCACATCGGAAATTGGGTTACTAAAATTTAGTCTTAATATGAGGAAAAGGGAAATGAAAGGGTCACCACCAAATTATGATCTCGATTAAGAGAACATTGGTGGAAATTAGAGACATATAATTGGAGGAAAATGTAATATTTATAGGTAGTGATTGAGGTCATCAATCACAAACAAGTTTAAAATTGAGGTCCTTAAATTCATCAATCTATGATGATTTGAAATACCATCGGTTCAACAAAACATAGGGTATTATGATAACACATTTTTGGTTTTAGGATTCCTTAAATAAAGTATAAGAATTAATTTATTCATCGAATAAGAGAAGAAGAAAAAATATATTCTTGAAAAATAGAGTTCCGTCATTTATCTAATTTCTACCACAGACTCATCTTTCACTCTAAAAGATAATAGAACTTAAAAATAATATTCTATTTATCCTATTCATATAGGGTTTAAAAAATGAATTTATAATTCATCTAGCAGAACCATTAAAAAAAGAAATTATTCAATCCAGAGAATCATGTGGTTCAGTGGTAGGTGATACACCCTTGTCGCCCTTCGGTTGTGGGTTCAAGTCTTGCGGCCTTGCCGGACGCGACGGGTTGTCGCCCGACCTCCGGGTTGTCCTTTTATGGCAATAAAAAATAATCCAAACTAGAACTATCCAAAATAATTCAGTCCAAAATTTATAAGGAAGGTAAACACAATAATGATCCTTTTTTCCGCGTAATAACATGTGAACACCTTCATCATGTATTCTTTTAAAACACTGCAACATCCTGAATTACCATAAAACCTTATTGATTACATTCATGATCCCTTATTCCTTAAAGAATAATAGATATACTCCTTCAATACAAAAATGTTTTAAAACAAAAAAATGATGGAATATACAAATCATTAATCAGTTTCAAGGTAGTCAAGAATATCTAATATAATTTATCCAAATCAATCATGTATTATTCAAAAATCACTACCTCGGTATCAGAACTATATTTTAGTTTATCATTCTCTCAACCATATATTTTCCAAAAATTTATCCTTCTATTGAGTCACTTTTATTTGTTCCACACAATCTCATGTCCTTAATGAAATAGTACTGTAGTACAATCCTTATATACTCCATAATTATTATAACAAGTACATTGGTGATACAACACTCAATTGACATAATCAACGTAAGAACTCTAATCATTCCTCTTCATCTGTGGTAGTATCATAACTTGATTATTATCCAATAGCATCATTTGAGGCATAGTCTGATGACTGGGACATAGGTTCACATAGTGTCCAAACTCCTTGCAAATGAAGCATTGTACATTTGAAACCATTTTCTTACCCTTGCAATCACGCACTTTGTGCCCTTTTCCTCCACACATATAACAAACTCCCATTCCTTTCAGGCAAGATCCAGGGTGTTTCTTCCCACAATTATCACATATGGGAAAATTCTTCTTTTCCCTCTTCCCTTTATCCATCATTCTCTATTCCATCCTTTTCTTCTTTTGCTTCCCTTAAAAGCCATAGGACTCAGTAAACTCTTTACTTATCTTATCAACACATGATATTATTTCTTCATATGATGATAATACATGGGAGACTATTTCTCTTATAAATTCTGGCTTATGACCATGAAATATATGATCCATCTTTCTCTTTGGATCATGTGCATTGCTGAAGTTATCATTCCTTCTACTGGGAGCCATTTCTAAACAATGGCATACACTAGGTTAGTTTATGAATAACAATACCTAATCCCAAACTTGTAAAACACTTAACATAAATTAAATGGTTTATGGATATAATCCATATTCATAAAAATGACTCCTTTGAGGAAGTATATACTCATAAACCCTTAATAATGGTTTGTAAAGAAAATGATGCTTATCCTAAGCATATCCCCCAGGAGTGTCATAACTAAGAGTGCAGCAAGGCCCGTTTTCGTGAACCAGTTCCCGTTCGAGTCTAGCTCAAAGCGGTGTTTTCAGGTTTTACCCCTAGGTACATCTGTGCCAGAGCCGCCTTTACCTGCTCATATCCAGACAGGGATGTATTGCTTGGAAAACTCAAAAAATCTCTACAATACCAAAATTCTAGGAAGTTATTCTATTTTAATCCTCAAGGTCCATCTTAGGTCTATGTTCTCTAATCAGAGTTTATCTAAATCTAGCTTACAAGGTTTGTAATAAACTTCCTCTGATACCAACTGTAACGCCCCGACCCCGGTTACCCAAATTTGGTGAATTATTACATAACATTGGCATGATCACAAGAAAGATCAAATCTCGAAAGACCGATTGGTTTAGTAGCCTTGGAAACACTAGATATATTCATAAAGTTTTACATTACATCATAAAGTGAAAAACTACTACAATAACATATTGTCTCCATAGTCCACACTATTATCCCCTCATAATATCCTTGCAGGTCATTCATAATTTACTTCTTCACATCCTGGGAAAAATAAAACATAGAAAAGGGGTGAGCTCAAATGCCCAATATGGATAACAATATAGTGGAAACTTTCATAAATAATAATAAACATTTAAGGCAATGTATAACTAAAACAAAAGCCTCTTAAAATTGAACTTCAACATAGTATGACAAAAATAAAATGAAATAATGCCATTTACTTATTCACATGGATATTCTACTAATTGAATAATCACATGCAATATCAATAACCACTTTCATAATGATGGAATGCATAATGCCAGACTATCATAACCACATAGCCAAGGCTTCGTGCCAAGACTACAAATAAGATTTTGTCAAGGCCTTGTGCCAAGACACTAGTTTGTCTCATGAGACATAACGATTCATCGAGGAGCTATATCAGGCTCCACTCATCACATATTAAGTCCAATGCATTCCCATATGAAAAGGTTTAAACATAACATAAACATTCGTATTAAAACTAGCATACGAAATGTCAATATTTTCACCATAAACCATGAATGGTATAAAAATAGCACATCCACAGTCAAACATATCACAAAACCTTCAATATAATATAGAAGTTTTGTATCATAATAAATAAACTTCAAATAAGCTTAAAATTCATCAAATGATGTTGACATAGATGAAATCGATACTATTTGAGAGAAATATCTCTTTTCTCGAAATCATTGAAAATTCACACATTTAGAAAGGATGTAATTTAAAAGAGATTTTTGAATCAAAGTGTCCCATACCACTTTGAAACTTTTGAAAAGAAATATCATTTCAAAACTTTCATGTCCATATAAATAAATCCTTAAAATCATTTTGAAAACATGGACATTAATTAAAAATATTTAGAAAGATAAATCTTTAAAACATTTAAAATTATGGTCTTGATAAAGAGTAACTTTCAAAAATTATTAAAATATTAATTTTGAAATCATTTAAAAGTCACATAATTATAAAATAAAACATTTACTTTGAAAATATTCTTATAATATTTTAAGGGAAGCTATGACGATTTTATAACGGCGGTAAATAGCTTCACCCACCGTATAAGTTAAAAAAACATTTTTACCTTAAAGTTGTCGAAAGGTAAAAAGTGCCTTGTTTGGAAAACGAAGGAAAGATTCCTTTAAAAACACATAAGGGTATAAATGACTTTAAAACATATTCTATTTAAATACAAAAAATGTTTTTAAATACATTTCGAAGAAACATGGATGTGGATGATAAAGAGATCCTAGTAGATAATTGCGTATAAACAACCTCAGATAATGAAGAGATTGTGAAATAAACTCTTACCTTGTACTTTTCCTTGGATGAGGGTAGGTTAACCTCCTGTATAATGGTTAATTAATTTTTATTAAATTATACAAGAATCATATATATTAATATTATATCATATATGATCTTTTAACATTTCATTGTTAATAATATCTTTGTATTATCATCATATCGGGTGTTAACTTACTCGTTTTCTTGTATATGTTTTGTTACGTAAGCCATATTTGTAATGGTTAGGTTGTATATTATTCATATTCAGAATGATATCAATTCCTTAAACATTATTTTTAAATCATCAAATGATAATTATACTTGAATGGATATGATGGAGAATGAATCTCATCGCGTTCATGGAGACGGTAGTCCGTACGTACACACGAGCGAAAATATCATTATTTTGATATTAAAATAATATATAATTGGATATTATATCATATATACAGAATAATTATCATGTTATATTTATTATTTACATGAGTTTCACATCATTATTATACCCATCCAAATAATAATATATCGAATAACAATTACACCACGACGTGGAGACGGTAAGCCGTACGTACGCACATATGGTGACATGTTATTCAAAGGGTGGATATAATACTGAATATGGTTGTTCCATATTTATAATAACATCACCGTATATATAATATACTGGAGTTATTATTTTATAATGGTTATAACAAAGAAAGAAGAAGTGGAAGAAGAAATGAATTTGAAAAAGGGTGGTGAAAACATTACCTCTTCTTCAGGTTCTTCATTTTGATTTGATCAAAATGGCTCCATAGGTTGGATTTCTGATCAAACTAAGGCCTCTAGGTTGTATTGAGGGAAGTTTAGAGAGTATTTGGGAAGAGTTTGGCCGAACCAAAAGGCTTTTTAGGTGTGAAGTAATGAGAAGGGGGAGTTCCCTTTTATAAGAGGGGTGAGGGGCACCTTTGGAAAAGCTAGAAATATTAATTTATAATAAATTCATATTCGTTTTATAATGGCTAAAAAGTTTATTATTCAAAGTTTAAAGTGGGTATAGGTTGAAAACCATTCAACAAATAGAATTTAGACAGGTTTGGGTTACTATATTAACCTTATCTTTTAGTTTTAACTCTTAGTTAATTAGTTTGACATTTACCATGTCACTTTGTATTTTTATATTATATAGTTAATAAAAATACTATATACTTTCAAGAGACCCCCAAGTGGTCCATAAATGATACATCAATCATGATATAAGTCTTTTGGACGATCCTTATATTTTTAGGAATTTAATATCAATTAATAATATACTATTGTTTTAAAAAAAGCTTTTATATCAATTTTGACACTATCAATAGTTGATTTTTTTGAAACTTATAACAGAATGATTACTTCGAAAAACATCTATTATATCAATCAAAATATGTCATATTATCCAAGAAAATTAGTTTAATTCATCAAAAGTCTCAAATTATATTTATTTTGGTATTTATAATATCAATTATTTTAAATTTTCACTATTATGCTAATTACTGCATCATAATTGTGTCATAAATAAATTAACTTATTTAATGTCTAAAAATTATAAATAAATTATCATTATGTAGGAAATATATTTAGATTTATAATTAATATTTATAGTAGAAAATCCAACATATATGACCCTATTTAAAATTGTACTGCTAAAAGATATATGCCTGTGTCATTTTTGTATTCATTTTAACTTAACTAAAATAAAGTGTCCCTATCACCTACAAGTGGCTCCATGGGGTCCCAAAATCGACCCAAATATTCCTATGGTCGAACATGTAACAAAAAATAAGGCTAGGACATGTTTTAGGGTAATTTATTATTATTATAATATTATTTATTTAACCCTTATTTACCGGATTTACCCTTAACCATGGTAAATAAAATATTTACTGAAGTAATTATTAAAAATGTCTAAAAATAAAAGTTACCTATTTACACAATTTGAACATCCTGATTCCAAATATGGAATCCATTTTTCCAAATTCAAAACACAGAAGTGGGAGAAATTAATTTAAAATTAATTCCCATTGTTAAAACAAAAAGCGTGTTTTTAAGAGATAATAACTATCAAAAGATTGACACTTGTTTATGTCCGGTTTGATTGTAAAATTATGTCCAATGACCAAAATTATATTAAATGGTAAAAATATATTCTAAATATACTTTAAAACCACTCAAATTCATAATTTATCACTATTAATTATTTTGATTAAAAAAGTTGTTTTTAATTAAAATTTAGTAATTTTCATTATTCATGAAAATATTAAAGTTATCCGAAAAGTACCAAAATTTCACCCTAGGCTAATTTTGATATTAAGAATCCAAAAATTAAGTCCATTTTGAGAGATAGAATTTATAAAATTTCAAAAAGTAGGTATTACTATTCATAACGGCTAGTTTGGTAAGTCATGGTGCGCTTTAACTCAGTGTTGCATGTTGTGCAAGTTATTGAATTATTTTGAAGAAATAACACACTATGAAATCATGGGGTGTTACAAACTCGCTAAAAGAACTCAAAATATGTAAAAATTCTATAAATTATATAAATATTTCTACACTCAAAACACTCATTTATTCATTATTAAACTACATTGGGTAGATCATTTAAATAATTCCTCTTATGAATTCCACCAGTATGTAGATAATTATACAAAAATATATATCCACTATAGTTAAACTAAAAACCATTTATAAAAAAATATCTCTCTAATAATCCAAACTACACCAAAAAATCAAAATTATTATAAATCACACAATGAAAAATGTGTTCTATTTTACAATAATATGATTTTGTTTTCTTGACACCTCAAATCCAAGAAACATATTATTTTAAATCACAATTCATAGAATATTTAATAATGTATTTATTATGAATTTTCATATATTGGATTTGTATTACATGGTTTTCACTAGAAGATGATTTCGAAAATTTAGCATCTAATATTAAATTTCTATTGTGAAATAAACCTTGATAAATTATTTCCACCCTGCCTAGTTAGCCATTTTTTATGAAGAAAATTATAATAATAATTTTTATTCTTTAGAAGATATGTTATTTGAAACAATAAAATTCTCAGTAAATCTAAACAAACACTTCGATTATTCAATAAAATATATATCATAATGTTTCTTATTTTACAATGTTATCATTAATAGTTATTGAACTAGACACAAAAAATAACTCATTATGTTAACATATACCGTGATGTAAACTATATATTAATTATATAGATTTCGACCTCTCGTGATTATCATTAATAAAATGAATTCTACTTGGAGAAAAATATTCATGTCACATCTTGGTTTATAAATCAAAAACACGATATCAACCACTATATTAGGGTAATATTATTCTTGAAAAAATACTTCAAAATCATCCATGTCTTCATTATTATACTCCAACATCGAAACAAAAATTAATTTCATTCATTATCATTAATTTTATACAATTGTTGAAAAAACAAAGAGAAACAATATTATAATAATCAACTATTATAATTCAATAATCTTCACATAAATGATTTGGGATCCAATGAATATTCTAAATAAAAATTTATGGTGATCATATATTAACTATAAATTCTATTAATTTGTTGTATTATTATATTATTATATTCATGGATTTAGTAAGTCATATTTCTATAGGTATATAAACATTATTTGTGTTGTATTTTATTATGATAATATTATTTTTTCACGATCCTACGTACATCATAAAAATCAATTGGAAATCATTTTTAAGACCATACATGAAATAAAAAATGTGGTTAAATATCTATGTATCACTTATGGATTAATGTATTGATGTTTTCTAGATAATTCCTTTAAATGATAGAAATTTATATTTTTCCTAAAAATGTAATGGTAGATATGTCTTGGTAAGGATAAAGAAATATTATTTAAATCATTATTTTAAAATAATGTGATATGTTTTTATGATATCATTTTAAATATTTATGAATTTATCTATATATAGAAATATTGATCTGAAAATGTTTAATTTTTAATCTCACAAAATATTTAAATATATTATCAACTAATTAAATTTAATACTAACAAAATTTCCATTATATATATTACCAAAACCTATTAATAAGATTATATTATATTATGATGTATTCAGGTTTGGTTAGAATTTTATTCTAATGCAATCAGATAATGTGGTAGCTTATAAATCCATGAACATAAGACCTCATGAATTTTATAATCCTATAAGTTATATATAATATATTATAGTTATAAATTATAGTGTCCCTATAAATTTACACATATTAATAAACTGTTTTTAAAGAAAAATAACCTACATGTACATCCAAAATATCACGAGGCTTAGTGTATTTTGAAGATTATATTTAAAATACATAAAAAGGAAACTATAACATGAAGTAGTTATTTTACCAATAATATGATCCTAAATCCATTTTAGATTCAAAAAATTCAATGTAAAAAGAGGGATATACATTATGGAAAGGTTGATCGAAAATGAATAGTAAGGGAATAAATATAACAAGGAAACATAAAGTGTGTAAAATAAATAGCATGATATACTAAAATTTATGGATAAAGTGTAATAAAATGGGATTATAAAATAAGGGAAACGAAATATTATGATCTTGGAATCATATAAAATTTGGTAGGAACATATCACCTGACATAAGAATGTATTAGGTCTAACTACCAAGATAATATTACATTGTGGAAAAGTACCATAAATTCATTAGGTTTACACATAATCTCATATATGATGTCTCATAAAAATAAATCATTACCCAATGAATTGAAGCACTATTTTATAATAATAAAAATATCATATTCAGTATAATGTGTGGTACAAAAGTAAATGAATCATAAGGCGTAAACAAAAAAATTACCCCTGAAAATTTATGGCTTTCATAATATTGTCTCATAACATTATAACATGAAATTACTTAATGGAGTCATTTGAGTAATCAACATATGTAATTTATTACACCAAAAAAAATAATGGAGAATTACCTAGATATGTATGTAGGGGAAATATATACATAATTTAGATTCCTTCCATATTATCGATGTTTTCCTTCATTATCTTAAAAATCATTAATAGATTAAATTGAATATTTTTTGAGTCAAATACCCTTTTCACTGTAAAATAAATAATTCAAAAAATAAAGATATAAAAATTATTAATGAAATTATATTATTTAAAAAAACAATGGAATCATATAAAATTATATTTATTTATTTGAGTTCCCCAAGAAAAAGATAATTCTATAAAAGTGTTTTATGTTAAAAGAATTCTTTTCACATTTTTGTAAAAAGGTGAAAAAAAGAGTTATTCATAAATTGAAAAGATTTATTTCATTCCATTTTTAAAAAGACAATCACAGGGAAAAATTTATTCAATAAATCATTTGGTTATATTGAAAAACATTTTTTGAAAACATTTTTAGAAAACATGGATATATTGAAATAAATTTTTGACAAAAGAGATAAATAGTCATTTTTCATAAATAAAAATTTAATAATAATTTTTTTAAACTGATATATGAAAATTGAAAACTACATAAAAATTTCAGGATTAAATATATTTTATAAAAGTAAAATTATTTTGTAAAAAAATTCAATTAATTTTCTCCAATGGAAATCAAAACATAAACAATCCCATTTATCATGAAATTGAATCATAAAGCCTTACTTATTTGGTAACATATGAATCATAACAAAGAGAATTTATTAGATACATTATGAATATAAATATCAATAAATAAAAATACTCATTATATAATATTAAAAGGTTATGTATATACACCATTTAAAATAAATTCGTTGCATAAAAGAACATGTGTCCCAATGAATGATGTTTTGATATGAAAACCTTACCTTGAGTATGGACATGTCATGTATGTCTTTTTTATCCTATATGATAAAAATTACATCAATGCTTTTCACAAGACCTGATTATAGGAAAAACATAATCCTTTTACATCTTATATTTTATGTAAATATTTTATTTTATAGTCATTTATGTCTACATTGGGTGTTTTGGGGATGGTCATTTCAAAATTTCAATATATAATTGGTGTGTTATCCATTTTCAAAGGGTATATTTTTGAATCATATTAATAATAATAATTACTTAATTAGAATTTTATTATATTATCTATGTTTTTCTAACAAATTATTAAACATGATACAAAAAAATGAATGATGTTACAAACATGGAGATCATAAGACACATGTACACATGATAAACGTTTCCATTTAACGGATTATAATGATGGGATGATGTTAAATGTTATTTTATGTGTTTTTAGTTATAATAATATCATAAAATCAAAAAATTTCATTAAATTTCCTTGAATAAATCATCCAAGATATTAACTGGGAAGTTCAGGAGTCGAGCGGACTCGAGTCCTAAAAATTTATTAAAGAAAATATAAATACAGCGAAACACCGAACATGAGGCGCCAAAGTTACCACCAAAACAAAGAGTTTCAGAACACTGCAACCCCAAAAAAATCTCAAATACTAATATTGCAAAACCAATAAAAAAACCACATGCACACAACTCACGCCAATCAAACAAATCTAGTGTGAACCCTACACACCAAATCAATGATAGCCTGATGACAAGAGCCACCGACGGGATGTGACACACACCCCAAAGTCATCCTTCCACCAACCCACGTCTCCATACCAACACGTCGATCGTCATCGGCCTAATGCAAAACACCAGAAAACTGGAAATGCCAGCCTACCGCGAGAAGAAAGCAACACCCGAGGTCAGCATCCGCATCACACAGCCATGATTCGCCCACAATTAAGCAAGTCACGCCAACACCCCATTTGAAGTCAGCCACCCTCTCCATCAATCGCCCATGATTGCCGACCAGTAGGCAATCCATCTGAGGCGCCAGGATAGTCACGTGTCGCCGGCAGATCCAACTCCACGCAGAGCATCACACCACGCCCAGACTCAGGGTTCCATCTCTACTGCCCGAAAACTCCGAAGAGCCACGTCAGGTCGGCCTGCCAGGATCCCAACCACTGGTGGAACCCCCGGTATCCCAAATCCATCCCAAATCAACGTATGTGGATCCACGAAATGAAACCACCACAAGAAAAACATCCCCTCCGATGTTCATCCCACATAGCCTCCATAGCCACATATACTGATGAGGCGGATCTTCGATCATCAGCCCCCAAAAAAACAGTTCTCCTCGAAGTAAACCAATCCATCCATGACCCATCAAACATATATCACTAGCCACTCCCATCAGTGTGCCATTTTCAACAACCGCCATCAATTCACCACCGATAACCACCTTCATCACTTCCACCAACAGAGCGCCATCAACCGTCGTCATGACATCCATGATCAAGCCACTATCACCATCTTCATCCTCCAACAATCCCACAGACATTAGCCATTGGAAATGCCCATCACTACAATCATGAAGTGGCGTAGCATGTCTTCTGCTGCATGAAGAAAATAGATCAATGTGGCAAACTATCTCCTCCTCAGATCCGCTTGAACAGAGATGCAACACATCATTACTAGTGCTGGATAAATCCCCCTGAAATAGAGAGAGAGGCTCTCATTTTATGATAGAGAAACTCTCCATCACATGCAATGTCATACAGTCATCTTTGATCTAGGATATTAATTAAAAAAAATCAATCACTTCACATCATGAGGGGATATAGTCTTTTACACACCATAATGGCCCGAAGGCCTTATTTTTTTATTATTTATTTTTAATAACCCCAGTTTCATGGGATGATGGGAAACCCTTACAAGGCTCGTGGTCTTAGAGATTACATGACCTGTAGGTCTAAAAAAAATATACACACTGTAATTAGAACTCATCCTTCCAGCTTCTTCAACATGATATCAGTTCTCAACCTTCACATGTATGTTCAGATAGGCTTCTATTGTAAGCACATGTTGTTATTTATGTAAATTTCATTACATATATTTCTAAAAAATATTCTAGGATTCTTCATGTTGTACACATGAATGAAAGTTTCATTTTAATTGGATTATAAGGTGATAAATTTTATGATATATTAATTTTATAGAGAAATAATATTTCATGAATATTAAATATATATATATATATATATATGTCAATTAAATCTATCTTTATAAAGATTCACATGATTCATGATAGAAAACTATTTACAATGTTCAGCGATGTGGTAGTCAACTGTACACATGAATGATGGGATTATTTCACATTTTACAAAAATATTGAAGAAATTATGTTATTAAAATATAATTGTTACATATATGTAGACGATATATAATTATGTTATTATATCATCTTGATTTATAATTATTTTCATGTGGTGGAAGAAGAAGTTATAAAATATTTTTGGTTAGGAAAGATAAATCTTCTTTCGGCCAACTCATTATGATTATAACTAAAACCCCACTATTCATAATTTATGATCAATAAAAGGCCCTTTGTAAATATTATTGAAATTATGTATGTTATTAATTAATCAATCTAATGGGTATTTTATGTGTTTAATGTATATGATAGTGGGTTCTATTTATCATGGATTAGTGGAATTATTTTAAAATGCCAAAACTATTCAATATGTATTAGTCACATTCATGAAAAGTGCTCCCAAAATTTAAAAAATAAATTATGGTAGAATACTTAAGGGAGATACACACCTATACCATTCATAATTTTAATTTTAAAAAATATATTCAATATAAATATTTTGGTTAACCAACATAGGAACCTATTTTTTACATTAATAGTTGTTGATGCTTTTATTAATTTTACTATTCAATATGGCTAAAAATTTAGTAGACCGTATTACATAATATTAAAATTATAATTCCAGACATGGACTCCATTTTATCAAAATAATGTCATATACTTCTAGTAATGTGATTTAAAATTAAAACAATGCCTGTGTCGAATATTTTTTTTCTTCTGGAAATGCATTTTCAAGCATAAGATGATATTGTAATAAATATATGAAATTTTATCAAAATTAAATAAAGGTAAATTAATTTTTCATGGATATAAAAGTTATTAATTGAAATTAAATATTTCAACATTATATTTTATTTTAATAACATACAACAGAGAAACATTGTTCACATTGGAAAATTTTACAGAAAAACGTGTTTTCTAACATACAAATAAACATATATTAATATCTAGCATAAAGATAACATAAATGTATTTAATATTTAATATATAAAGAAATTACTTATGATATGTATAAATTAAATCAAAAAGGTAATATTTATCATAAATTTCTTAATTTATTGAAAAACTTTGATTGGTTTACAAAAAAAATGGTATTTTCACAATTCACTAAAAAATATTCTTTTAAAAAATTCATAGAATTTCACTATTTGTAAATATGGATATTCTGATTTCAAAAATTAATTGAATTTTAAAAAATAAATCTTATTATGTTTCATGAAATTAATAATAGTATTTTCTAACAAAAATCCACTTAACCATTATTGAGGAAAACATATTTTTTGAAAATGACATGTTTATTGAAATGACGAGTACTTATTTCATGGAAATTTATAAATTCAATAAAAATTTAATATATATTTCATAAAGAAGATAATCATATTCATTAAATAACATTTAACATGTAGGCTATAGGAAAAATGACCGTAATTTTTATCAATAAAATTTAATTTGTTGGTTTAAATAAATGTATTATGGATATAGAAAGCACATGAAATTATTATTTTCATTATATCAAAAGGAATTTAAATTACCATTTATTATCATTAAAATTGATAATTCATTCATTTAGTATTGATCACATGACCATTATAAATTTAGGGTTTTAATTAATCCTTTTGGCATAGACAAAGGAATTGGGGGCCTCAACCAGTAGGATTGTACCCTCTTAAGACCATTTATCATAACATCCAAGGTAGATTGAAATTATGGTATTTTACTTAGACAATCCCAAGAAGAGATCCAACTAATTAAGTGTGAGTGAAACATTATGTGGAAGATGTTCTAGGTCTTCAAAATCATGTCTAAAACTATATACACTGGATGACCCCACGAAATCCCCACCATAATTCACCATTCAATTAGGGAATCTACTAGTGTGATGAAGGTATATGTATCAAGACACTAGAATTAATAATATGTACATTATATTCTATATAAAATAATGAATATATTATATTCCTATTATTATTAGTTTGTAAATAAATGTGGTTAATTAGGAAATCTATTTTGAGGAGTTAATGATTTTTTTGAAATAAATAATATTATAATAAAATATTATCCTAAAATTACATTTCTGAATAAAAAATGATTATATAATTTCTATAAATTCAAATTTAATTTTCTATTAATAGTTTAAAATTGTTTTTTGCAAAACTCTTCATTTTTCAATAAAAGTTTGTTTTAGTATAAGAGTGAAAATTTTCATATATAAAAAATTAGTTAGATAAAATGAATATTATTTTTGAAATGAGGATGTCAAAATTATCCAATGTTTAATATTTCAAAATTTACTATGTTAGTCAAATTTTCAGGTAAAAATTCAATACCCTATAAATATATGGTCTGTTTTAAGATATCATAATGGCCTAATAATGATGTAATAAATACTATAAAAGGAATAATCTGTGAGAGAAAAAATTATTCGTTTATATTAGTTAAATATTTGGTTTATTATATTTTTTTCAAAGCCTTAGTTAATCCTCCAAGATAGAAAATATATTTTATGACCATATAATTCTTGCCTTGAATGTATGACACACCTCAATATAAACAACTGAAATATTTTTATGTAATCCTGACCTAGCCCTATAAAATAATTTATAACTCTTCCCTATAATAGATACCATGGGGAAAACAATGGGATTGTTTTTTTATTTTAAAAATATTAATGTGTAGTGTCAAAAACCAAAATAACAAACAAATCAAATTCCTTTTGTGTATAAACCCACACAATCATACATTTAACTACAATTAATATATTTTAATCATTACCAACCTCTATTTACTACTCCCACGAGTGCTCCCTTGACGTCCATATGATCCCAATAAGCCTCTCACAATCCTTTTTAATTATACATCAATGTAACAAATCTTCCCCCCAATTTTTGTTAAGCACCTCTTCTGTGTAATTTCTTTTAATTTCTAATTTCTTTATTTTAAATTTGTTCATACAAACCTTCTTATTGTGCATTTTATGTATACTTGATGTGATATTCCATTCACTCCCATCAATACCCCTCTCTATTATCCATTAATCTCACCGGTCACTATTCCAAAATGTAGTAAGTCGTATTCCACTATCCGCTATTATAGGAACTCATTTTCAGATATGCCGATTAAGTTAAATTTTTGTAATATCCGATCTGATCTAACACAATCCCATTAATATAAATTTTATTTGTAAATAATTATAGCTTCATTAATCTATCATTAATAAATTAATGTTTTTGTATATACAGATATTTAGATACTGAAATTCCGTAAGGGAGTTATCCTTTTTCATTCAAACTAAAGTACTTTGTTTATATAATGCATGTTAAATTCCATTAAATATGTTGAAATATTATGTTCCCTAATAACCATACTATTTATATCATATATTAATAACCCTTTATCTATAATCATCTCATTTTATGAATTTATATGTCATGTCCTTATACTGCCGAAATTGAACTGCGATTTTCCACGCCAAATCATCCTGTAGTAAATACATAACCAATTACTATATTGAATGAATTCAACATTCTTCACATATAAATTTTTGTTTAGGATATTCAAGTATTTTTAACACATTCCATGATCATGTAAAAATGATTATGTCAAATGAATCCATGTAATATGATCTATATGGAACACTTAAACATGAGACTAAAATAACTAAGAAATGTGCACCCTGATTGCACTCCAATGAATGGGGAAATGTTTAGTATCCTGATACATCATCTTTGGGATTATGGTTTAGAAGATTATTTAAGGGTAATTTATTCCACTATGTTTGTAAAGTGGTTAACATGATTCTTTTTTTAATGATGTAGTGTTTTATGTTGTTTCCACATTTCCATATTCTGATTATCATGCTATATCATGCCTTTATATTCAATATACATCATTACTCTTTGATATTATTTTCCTATAATGTATTATAATCCACATTTTATTACATTTCTATTCCATTATTAGGATATATTGATCACCCCTTTCTTATGTATGTTCTAAGGGTATCCCATGTACTATTAAGTATGAAGGACTATCGTGATAATGTAATTCAATAATGATGTTGCATTCCATGTTTTAAGTTGTCATGTAATGTTCCTAATATCCAAATACACTAGAAAATTATATCTGTTATTTTTTATTACGTGAAAATATATGTAATAAATCATGTATTAATTGTTAACATTTAAAAGTGTTGTGTTAGTTTGTATCAGATGATAAGTTCAATTTTGTTGGATATGGAATAGAAAAACCTAGTGAAACCCATAAGGGATAAGACATAGTGTAAGAAAACATCAATAAAATTTGTTGAGAATATAGTAAGAGTTATTTTATGAAAATAAATACCTATCTGGATACGAACAAGTTGATATGGATCTAGATCATAAGTATCTAGGAGTAAATCCAAAAAGAACCTCATTGAGATAGACTCGAATGCGAACTTCTGTACAACAATGGGCCGTGCTGTTCTCCATGTTTGACACTCCTATGGGATTTTCTTTAGTAAATTCATAAAATCATAACAAAATCTTTTATAATTGAACAATAAAAATTTCCACAATAACATATGATATGATGTAGATCTTGGGTAACATAGACTAAGTCCTAGAAACACAAAAAATAAAGAGGTAAATTTAATTTATCCCTTCAATGTCATTAGATTCCCCTTTATGTATTTAATAGATTAAAATAAAATCCCATGTATATATTAAACAAAATACATACAGATCCAAAATTTTAAAGGTACGATAATCATCCATAGTTTTATGCATTACTTTATATCATGAACGTTTAATAGAACTATTCAAACAACACCACAAAGAATGTATGTTGATATGTCAGTGAAGATATTAAATGGAGAAATTATTCCATCCCATGAATATAACTCCTCCCCTATTACCATTTGAGTATTGAACATCCTATTAAACCTTAATATTCTTCACTTGGTGGAATTTCATTAAATTAATATAATTGATTTTATTACCCTATGTAGAGCCAACATAAATTTCCAAGAGAGGGAAATCATTCTCCATATGGTGAATCAACCCGTGATCCAATACACATGCAATAATAAGGATGAATCTTCTTTATAACTATCTTCTCATTAAAGGATATTATTTGCCTATGAGAAATCAAATCTATCTCAAATTATTGATTCTACAGATTGAATAATTCTAAAAGAATTCCTACTATGAGGGATATTTCTGATGTGTTTACCAAGGAATTTCCGGGTCTTCCTCCTATAAGGGATGTCAAATTCTCGACTGATCTTATAATGGATGTGTTTACAATATACATGAATCCATATATAATTTCTATTGAGGATTCTAAGTAACTAATGAAACAACTATAATAGAATCATGATAAAGAGTTTATACTCCGATGTGCTTCACCATGGGGTATACCATTCCACTTAATCAAGAATAAGGATGGGTCAATTCGCCTCTGCATATATAATCATGAGCTCAACAGAATCATGATAAAGGAAAAGTATCCTTTACCAAAAATTTATAACTGGTTTGATCAGCAATGTTGAGAAAAATACTTCACCATGGTGAATCTGTGGACATGATATTACCATGTATGGGTGAATAAGTATGATATCCCCATGAATAATTTTCATACAATGTATGGGATTTATGAGTTCATAGCGATGACATTTGGA
Organism: Viscum album; assembly: GCA_963277665.1. Lineage (NCBI taxonomy): Eukaryota > Viridiplantae > Streptophyta > Magnoliopsida > Santalales > Viscaceae > Viscum > Viscum album. Next base: position 1,150,163,449 of record OY728120.1, read on the forward strand.
CTCACATAAGCATAAAATATCTCTAAATAATTGATAAATATTGTATTCAGAGATTACCTCCACAAATTTTTTGTAGTACAGATAGATGATGTAATTATATACTCCAAAACTAAGGAATATCTTTAGGAGAATCTGATCTATATGATAAAAACTATGAAGAAGGATAAGCTTTATGAAATGTTGAGAAAGTGAGAGTTCTGTTTGAAGGATGTCTCACACCTGGGGCATATCATCAAAAGAAATGGGATATTTGTGGACACTTACAATACATATAGAATTGAAGGATGGACATGTCCATCATATGTGATATATATCTGTAGCTTCCTTGGGATAGATTGATATAATCACCTATTTGTGAGAATCAGTTCATGATTTTCAAATCGTCTTACCATTATAACTTAGAAGGGAGTCATGTTTTCTTTAAATGTTTAATGTGAAGAAGGATTTATAGAGATGAAAAAGAAGCTTATACCTACAAGAGTGCTCACAGTACCCATAGGTAGGGAGATATTTATAATCTTCAATGACGATTCAAATAAGGGATTTCTATGCGTGTTGATGAAAAATGACAAATAAATATCGTATACATTATTGTGGTTGAAAATTCACGAAAAAAATATTCCACGAATTATCTAGAGTGAGACTATATGATCATTGAATTTAAAATTTTGAAGTATTATTGAATTGGGGATAAGTTTGAAATATATATAGATCAATAAAGTTTCAAGTATATATTCACATAGAGAGAGTTGAATTTTCATCGATGAAGATCTTAAGAGATCATCAATGATTACAACTGATAAATTCACTACCATCCTAGGAAATATTACATAGCATAAGATACATTATGTTTATGGGACCCATAACTTATATCATTAATGAAAATTGATAAGGATCCAATCATCATAGATTTGATGAATATTGGAATGAGAATCATAATGAATGGAAAATCAAAAATCACTTCACAAATGATTTCTTAATCATCACTTTTGAAAGGGTTGAAGGATGCTCAGAAATATTATTAAGGAATTTAAATGAATGTGGAAACTATCATAATATAAAAATCCTTGGTGTTTAGTGTTAATATATAATTAATTGTGGGATTTGGGTCGAGGATATGTGATTCATCAAATCCCGAGTTAAAGAAATAAATTATGGATGACGAACATAGTTTTAATTTCTTTAATCACCCAAGAAACACAATGATGTATCGAGATATCTGGGAGAATAGTTGGGGGGATAACATGAAGAATCCTATCATTGAATAAACATAAAAGGGATAGGTATTTCATCATGTGAATGATGATAGGTATATGTTTAAGGGGATGATGCAACCATTACCAATACTACTTATGAAATGAGAAAACATCACCATGTACGTTTTCACCGAACATCAGAAGAAATCCAATGGAAATAATGCTATATGGGTTATTTTGGACCATGTAACAAATACTTCACACTACATTAGGACTTGAGATGATTTCTCACAGGATCATCAGTCACATTTTTACGATAGAGAAGTCGTATGGATGCATGCAGTACCACTATTGATTGTGTCTAATTGAGATCCATCATTCATAATTATGTATTTGAAAAGTCTACAGCATTCACTAACCATTGATCTAAATTTATGTATGGGTTATCACCATCAAAATGATGGTCAATCTGAGCATACTATTGAAACACATGAGGATAATCTATGAACTTGATCAATAGACATGAAATGTAGAAGGGACCAATATCTTCATTTGCTGGAGTTCTCTTTCAACGATAGTTTCCATTCGAGTATACAAATTTCTCCCTACGAAGTCCTTTATGTGAAGATATGCAGTACACAATCATGTTAAGATGATGTTGGGGAATGTAAACATATAGGTCCGGAAATGGTCTCAAAAATGGTGGAGATGTATAAGACCATCCAGCAGCACATCAATGATGCTAAGAGTTTAAAAAAGTTTTATTCTGACAATTGTCGATGTGACTTAGAGAATTATGTTGGATACCTAGTATTCCTATGAATATCTATATGGAAGAGAGTGATAATATTTGGGAATAAGGGAAAGCTTAGTCTATGGTACATCAACTCATATGAAACCCATGATCACTTCAGAGTAGTGGCCTATTTACATGCACTCTCATTGAAACTATCTCAAATACATGATGTATTCCCTGTATCCTTATTAATAATATACATACTAGACCCATACCATGTAGTCAATCAAGAGGTTGTACCATATAAATGTGATATTTTCTATGAGGAGCAACTGTTTATGATCCTATACCGTAGAGATAATTTTCCATGAAATAAGTCAATCCCCATCGTCAAATTGTTGTGGTCAAACCTCATGTTTGATTAAGCGACGTAGAAACCAGAGGAGGTGATGAAGTAGAGTTATCCTCATCTATATTGTTGTGGGAAAATTATTTTTTAGGGATAAATTTCATAAGGGTTAATTTTATTAATGACATAAACTATTTTGAATAAAATTCTAATTTTTTATTTAATTAAATGTATTGTGGATATAGAGTACACATGAAATTAATTTTTTATAATATTTAATTGTATTTAAATGACTATTAGGTATCACTAAAATTGATTATATAGTCATTGAATAGTGATCACCTGTGTATTAAAAATATATATGGTTTAATCAAATCCTTTTTTGCACCGAGAAAAGGAAGTGATGGCCTCAACAGGTTGGATTATACCCTATGAATCCCATAGAACATAGCTTACAAGAGAGATAAAATTTATGTTATTTATTCTAGAAAATTAAAAAGTCAATATCGAATAAAAAAAGCATCATCCAAATCATTTACGAGAGAATTTATAATTCGTCAATATCACGATCTTGATCATGTTCACTGAACGACCCCTTTAAATCCCCAATATCAAGAACCCTACTCTTAGGCAATGTTTTGATTTGATGAAGGGATATGTATCAAGACCCTAGAAATAATAATATTTACATTATTTTTTAAATTGAATATTGAATATATTTTTTCTATTATTATCACATTGTAAATAAATATGGTTCATTAAGAAATGTATTTTCAAGAGTTAATGAATTTTTTGAAATGAATAATATTTAATAACAATTTATTATTAAATTAAATTTATTAAATATAAAATGGTTATAAAATTACTATGAAGTAAAATGTTATTTTTTATTTATATTTGAAAATTGTTTTATTTTTCAAAACCCGTCAAATTTCAATAAAAAGGGTATTTTATAAAAATGTGAAAATTGACATGTATATAAAATTATTTATATAAAAATAATATTATTTTTTGAACCAGGTTGTCGAAATTCTCCAAGAGTGAATATTTCATAATTTTCATTGATAGTCGACTTTTTAGGTAAAAATTAAATACTGTATAACTATACGTTGTGTTTTATGACTTCGTAATGGCCCAATAATGATGGAGTAAATAAAATAAAATGTATATTATTCCGAATACATATTTTTTACTTTAATATAATGTATTTTTATGTATATTTGTGTTTTTTTAAAGCTTAGTGAATCCTCGAAGACATATAGTATATTTTAAGATTTTAAAATCATTTTCTTGAAAGTATGACTCACCACAAAAAAATAAATTGAAACATTTATTAAAATATGACCATAGAATTATTATATAATATATTCCATTTTACAGTTCCAGATTACGTGTGATGAAATCAAGCGATGGTTTTTGTTTTTAAATAATTAATTTTTTAGTTTCCAAAACCAAAATAATAATGAAGTCCCCCTCTTTCCCATATAAACCCATGAATGATTACAATTATATTCAATGAAAACAAATAATTTTTTGACCATCCACAGAACTATTTTCCATAGAACCCCCCGCCGAGGCATCCCTAATCTCCCATGCATCCTCTCCCAAGCCATTACAATAAAACATTCATGTAAGGGATCTCCCTCTCCCCTTTTTCTTCCAGCACCTCATTTATATCATGCCTTTTAATTTCAATTTACATAATTTTGGATATGTTTCTACATGAATCCATATTGTAAATTTGATGTATAAATTATGGGATATTACTTTCACTCTTATTAATCCCTCATATGATCCTTTAAGGCCACCCATTGCTATGCAAAAATTCTGTAATGGTTCTTTTACTCTCGTCTCTTATCAAGCACCACTTTTGTGATATACATTTTAATATCAATTTTTTTAAGATGGCATATGATCATACATACTAAACATACATTCCATTTTCTTTATAAATAATTAAATCTTCATTTCACTCTAATTAATCCATTCTTGATCTTTTATATACACATGTTACTATGTAGAAATTCTTTATGGGATTTTCTCCCCTCATTCCCATTAATGAAATTATTTTATACTATTAATCCTAAATTAAAAGAAATATGTTGGGATATTATGTTCCAAGATCCCCTTACTATCTATTCATGTATAAATACCCCTTTCCCTCTTATTTTAACATTTTATAACCTTTTATATGACGTCGTTATGGTAGTAAAATTTCTCCATGATTTTCCATTAAAAAATTAGCATGTAGTGAATACCACACCAAATTCTCTACCATGGATATTCACCATTATGAATATATAATGGTTGATTTTGGACATGATTTTATGTATTCTATATAGCATGATCATGAAATAAAAGATGATGTTTAATTGAATCCATGTTATATGATCTATGTGGCACACTTAATCATGATATTGAAATAAATAGGATTGGTGCACCCTGAATGTGCTCTAATTCAATGGGTAATGTTTAGTATCTTGATAAGTCATGTTAGGATAATGGTTTACATGGTTCCTTTATGATAATTGTTTCCACCTTGAATGGAATGGGGTTTACCTTATACCATTATTTTTACAATATAACATTTTAAGATGTTTCCATATTTCCATGTTATTAATATCATGTTATATCTTGCCTTTATATTCACGTTCCATCGTGCCCTATTGAAATTGATTATTTAAAATTTATTATTATACACAATATATTCGATGTTTATTCCCTTATTGGGATTTATAGACCAATTTTTTTTATGTATGTCCTAAGGTAATCCCATGTAGTGTTATGTACAAAAAATTTTGTGGTCATGCAAAAGAGGTTTTAAATAAAGATATTGTATTTCAGGATTTATGTTGTCATGTAATTTTCCTAATTTACCAAGAAATTATAATTTTCGTTCATCAGAGTTGTATTGAGTTATAATCTATGAAATATTTCGTGTATTAATTTATAATAAATAGCAGGTTTGTTATAATAAAATTCATATATAAATAATTATGGTTTATTTGTGTTTAATGGTGAATGTATCATATTATATCGAACATAGATTCCATCATAAAATCGTGAGGTTTTATATTCTTTTCCACTTAAATTTGTTATTTCATTGTATATTGATCATCTTATCAGAAAGAAATGGTTCAATATATGAAAATTTCCTTTTTTTAACGGCTATATCATAAAATATTTTAATAAAAAATCCACTTAAAACATGGAATGTGGAATATACATGTTATATTTAATAATACATTACAAGGTTTCATAATAAGAAAATAGATTTGGAAAGTGTAAATATTTAATTTTAATAAAAAACAAAATTATAATGGAGTGATATAGAGATCATTGATAAAATGAATGTAAATGATGAAGATAATGGAAATTCCTATAATATCCCAAATAAATTATGAGTTAATACCATTGATTCATCAAAAATGAAGTACATATGATATAATTTAGGTTTTACGATCCATTTCCTATAGTTTATGTTTTATTTCACAATAAATAATCTAAAAAATTATACTTACTTGATAACTATATCAATCATAAATAAAACATCCATTGTGGTTTCCTAGATCAAATTCAACATCACTTTTTTTTCTCAAAGCATTGTACATCCATTCTGAATTTTTATACATTAGACACTAAAATTAAATATTAACTAATTATAAGATCTATAACATAGTGACAAGTCATTTTTCTTATTTTTCTAAAACCTAAATATTTTTAAATTTTAACAATACCCAAAATTAAGATGAATATTTTCATATATAGAATTCAGTATTAAAACCAAATGATTCACATAGATCATTCCTTAAATAAAAACACTATATCATAAATATCCTCAGTCATACCACCCTCTCAACAATCTGTACCCCTCCTAGGCTGGAAATGTGAGAAGTGAGATAGTGAACTCTGAGTCCCACATACAATAGTCCCTGGGTGGGCAACTAGAAATAAGGTTATAGTAAAAACATGAATAAGAGGCATTCCCCTCTCTGATAACACATGTAGAAGGAAGAGATAAGAAAGAGACCAATAAAATCCAAGTAAAACTGAAATATAAAATAAATCCAAAGAACACATATGATATTTCATAAATGAACTACTACAACTATAATAGAAAACTACAAGTACCAAAGGAATGTAAAAACAACAACAACCATGAAGCTCAATTAGATCATTCAACCCCATGATAGTGGAAACCATCCGGATCTCCAAATTTCTCCATGTTACCAAAATAATAGATTATATATAAATAGGGTAAGTATTAAAATATACTCATTAGGATCCTCCCCAAAGCCTCTCATGAAAAAGTATAGAAATCATGATAAATCACTGTGTACCCCATGCGAAATTAACTCATCACCTAAAAAAATAATACCATGTTCTTAGCCTCACCTTGGATACTCTCACCATGTATCACATACCAGAGTATATAATATAATAAGGAATATCCTGGGTAACCAGCTACCACTTCCCCAAGGGTTTTCCAATTTTCTCCAATGTCCCATGTCCTAAGAATCTATCTCCAAAAGTCATTCCAACATACACCTTGGAGAAGAAACAAAACATTCATCACATGCAGCACATCCACCAATTCCTTGTAACAAAAGTCACTAGGTAGTTTTTAGGAGCCACCATGGCTTTCATAACATGTATCATACATCATGAATTATACCTCAATCAATTACCACCCATACACCATGTAAGAATCCTCATTCCATCACAGCCTATACACATTACCCCTATAGTAGTCCCAAGGAAACTATACCAATAATATATGTTTTTGAATAAATAGAGCTATTATAGACCATTACACACATATACGGGGAAAAGATAAATTTTTTGCCTACTTACACAAGTTACTTCCAAGATAAGAGACTGGGACCCAAGTGGATAGTCATCCATCCTTACTTCCACCGTAATGATGTGAAAACACACCCAAGGGCTATGAATCCATTTGGTGTTAGTTTCCCTATCTGATGAAGTGGATTAGTTAATATAATCACAAAATGTATAGAATATACTTTAGCATAAAACCACACTAAGGTCATAACCTAGTCTTAGACTGAACTGTAACTAATGTCTCTCAGTCTCCCAACTACAATTAATAAGACAAGGTATCCTATATGTACACAACCAAAATCCACATTAAACCCAAATTCCACATTATCAATTTCTTTTAGTTTCACTTTACATTAATTATTTCATGGATCATTATTTAACAATAATCAATTCCACATTATATTTTTTTATCATCACACCCAAAGTCCATTGTTCCGTTCAATTGTAACCTAATCATTGTGTCTCAGAATTCACCATCCTAATTGGTTATCAACATTTATTTCATCATTTATTAATAGAATTATCACATTTCTATATTAACGGGAATTCTAGAAAACATTTATTGCTATCAAGCATAGGGTGCTCAAGATGGTGAGTAGGTGAAAAACCTATTGATATGTCACCACCTATAACAAGAGGGAATACCCATCCATACTCGAGAAGATAAAAATAGAAACCATGTGGCATACCTTAACAACATTCACTGCTTTTTGAATGGAGGGTAGCAAGAAAAGTTTCCCGGATCAGTGTGGAAAGTAAATAAGATAAACAATCAACATGATTCAGCCATCATAAAGTCCTTCACATCTAATCTGTTTTATCTTCTCAGGTGTCCTCCCCAACACCCACATGCCTAAACTAATTCCCCTCGCCACTCTAGGCATTAGCTGTTATAGTAACCACTGGGCCTCCCTGCCTCCCCACTTCAAAATAGCCATGTGAGCTAACATATAAAGACAATAATCAGGAAAACAAACATCATATCAACTATGATATTAGACCTTAAACAAGGAATACAACCATCATACATAAGGATCACTCGTGGCTCCAAATCACAAGGCACACATCCTTATTAGAAAGAGGGTAACCCAGATCCATAAAAGGTATTTATTTTTATCAAATAACTGTTTTGTTAATCCATATGGATTTAATTGATTTATTATTCGTAGGTTCCAACTATAGGTGACCTAAACTATAAGCTCTCACAAATTAACTAAACAGTTAATTGACATGCCTCTAATTCATTATCAACTAGCATCAACTTCCTTTTCCTCATAAATTAGTTCATTTAAAAATTCTAACCATAACACCAAACCATATTCATTTACATATCTCATTATCATTGACAATTAATTACAATTAATCAATCATTACATTATTTTCTAATTTCCATCAAGAATTACATGTTACACAGGTCCTGAATAGTTAACACACTGTATAGAAATATAATTTTGAATAATATACAATATATAAAAAATAATTTATCAGGTTCAAATATTTATAATGAAAATTTCATTGTGATATCTTCGGCTAGAACATGATAACTCTATAGTTTCATGTAAAAGAATTGTGATGTTTAGAATCCCTAAGCTCAAAAGGTATCATGATGTTCATTCCCTGAGAACAGTCTAACAAATTGGATCACAACCACCTCTCTTGGAGGACTCCATCCACCCGAGGACGTTGAGACCCCACCACCCCGACCAACACCCAAGAAAACTCTATTAGGAACATGAAGATTATATGACATAATAGGGAATGGATAAACTGAAGGATATGAACCTAGAAGAATGATGATAGATTTTACCTTATATTAAATATTGATTGATACTTCTTGGTTTTACCAAAAATGGGGTATCACATGTAGAAACAAGATCATAAATGGGAACCAATCCAAGGATATCTATTTGATCACACAACACCTATGGAAAGGAAGGAACGGATCAAGGGTCTCACACAAGAAATCAATAAGAAAAAAAGAGGGGAATGTATCTCATCCATTTATAAGATTTAACCGAGCATAGATTTAAGATTCATTGGATTTTTCGTCAATATCAGATCTATCAAAGAAATGTGTTTTGACCGAGTAATGTCGTCCAAACTGTTTGGAAAAATTAATATAGGATTTATGGGATTTGAATCAACTATAAATCCCATAAAAATGATTTTAATTATTTTTAAGTCAATGGATATTTCAAACGGGTGAAACTTTGATAAATCATGAGAAAAATTGAAATTTTGCGATGAAAATGAAATAGTACTAGAAACACGGTTTTTGACACAGTTTTAGTACCACTATTTTTGTGCAACCTTTTTTGTGCTACCATTTTTGTGCGACCATTTTAGTGCAACCATTTTGGTTCCACCTTTTCCATGCTACCATTTTTTCCACTATTTCAGTGCTACTATTTCTATTCTATCATTTCTGTGCCACAATTTTTGTGCTACTATTTCACTACCACTCTTTATGTTCAACCCTTTATGATATATTGTTCTTGTGCTACCATTTCTATTCCACAGTTTAATGAAACAGTTTCATGACCCATATTATTAATTTTCTATAAGACTGTGTCACCATTTCATGACCCAGCATCCTGAAACAGTTAGAAATTAGGAAATTGAAGTGACATTGTTTCAGGAAATAGTTTCCTGAAATAGATTGTAAAATTTTTGTGGGATGTTACAAACATTTTGTGATAAATTTTAATGAAATATATGGATATTTATAAAATGATGTGATACCATTTCGTGAAATAGTTTCATGAAATAGTTTGGCAATTTGGAATGGTGTTATGGATTAGTAACCATGACCTCCCAAAACACCTGATCACCAGATTTCAGTAATGGAAGAGATTAGAGAGGTCCGAGCTATTATAGAAGATAAATATAAAAACATTATCATTATCACGAATCCAAAACCAACCCATATAGGAAACATAAAAAGTGGTCCGAACAACCACCCTTTGAGATATCTATTAATGTTCTCGCGACCAAATGAGATCAACCACATCAAAATACACATGTGAAATGACATGATTAATAGAAATATTACTTAATAATATCTCATGGGAGAAACCTCTAAAAATAGTGCAAGAAACAAGTCACAAAAGAAAGACATCTAATAACCAATAATGGTGTACAACCACATACAACAATTCATTAATCAAATTACAAATTAATCAACATGGGGTACTAAGGGAATATCTATGACACATGTTCTTTTGTACACTCATCCCATACACCATGTCTTTACAAGAAATAGACCAACTGGATATCAAACCCATGCAATAACTTCTCCTTACTATTTTGGATCGCTACGTGACAATCCTCAAAGGTCAAATCATCATCAAGGTGGATCTCCCATTAATAAATGAATCGAGCGTAATCATAAAGATAAATATGGAGAAGAGACAGAGGAAAAACATAGTGTACATGTCTTACCAGTTAGGGAAGTGCTACCGGATACACCATGGCTCCAACACAAGATTACACATTGAAATTCACAAAAACTAGGGACAAATCACACACCCATTGCCAGACCATCTTTACCCGTGTTGGGAAGACACCTTCAAAAACATGTGATTCCTAATATCAAACTCCAAAAGTCTACTATAATGATTTGAATATGATTTATGATGATCTTATGCTGCCTTAATCCTTTCATGAATCACCTGAATCATATCTTTCATATTCTATAATAGTTTCAGTCCGTGAATTGCTGACTCTATGACCATATTAAAACATAATAGAGAATGGAATGGTCATCCATATAAGACCTCAAATAGTGATATACCAATGGTGGAGTGTAAGCTACTATTTTAGGTGAACTCCACCAAGGGTAATTACCTCATATATAAACCTCTTAAATATAGGACACAATAGTGGAACATGTCTTCTATAGTAAGGATAGTCCGCCCAATTTGACTGTCCATATGTGGATGAAAACTAGTGTTATGGCATATATATAAACTACAATCATGCTAGAGACCTCTCCACACTGTTTAGGTAAAATAAGGATCGTGATTGGATGTTATCATCCTTGGGACTACATGAAGTCTCACCACATCCTCCAGAAATTACCATGCCAAAACATCCACTAAGAAAGATTCATTAATTTCAATGATGTGGGCTCATTTCGTTAAATGATCCACTACCACCCATATATGATCATAGTGTCCCTGATATCAAGGTTAACTGGTAGAAAACATTATTGAGATATCCTCCATGTTCTATTGATGAACATCTAACTACTATATAAAATCATCGGTAACACGATGCTCGACCTTCAACATCTGGCCGACCAAACATTGAGACTCAAACTCCGCATCTGTAAGCTTCATCCCATTCCCCCTAAAATAACTCCTAAAGGATCAGTACATCCTTTTCATTCTAGGATTCATCGCTAATGAAGATCTGTGGAACACATTGAAAACCATCTCATGCATTTCCAAAGGAATGAAAATCATTCCCACTTACAGCACCTGGAGTTTTTCATCCTCAGACCAACCATTAGGGGCCTCTTCACAGATAAGTTGGTATCTACAGAACTCCACCACATGATCCCCCAACATGGAATCTTCTACATGTTTCACTAGAGATGATTTAACTTTCAACTGGAAAAGACAACCTTTTCCCTTGACTTCTCCCATATTTCGATGCAATGCTAAAATTTATATCATTACTCTGCTAGAATAAATTTATTCAAACACTACGTCACTACGTTACATCCATCATTGAGCATTAGCTACAATATTTCAATTTCAATGTGAATATGAGATTTCAATGACATATTACTATAATAACATCAACCAATGATGATACTGAAATATTAGGTCATTTAGGGAGAAAACATACCTCATGCTCTTATCATCTATAAAATAAAAAAAAGTGCTATTAATTGTGGTAATGTCTCCACAACTTCAAAGCAAACACCACTTCCAAAAAACTCAAGATCATGGGTGGAATAATAAATTACATGGGGAAGAAACTATCGAGACCCATAAGAAAAAATGGATCTTTGCTTTATTAGAATTCTTCCTAACCCAAGACGTGAATCATCAACAAAAACATCAAACAAAACTCCATCTTCTAGAAGACAATGATCTGAAGCACTGAAACTTTTTTCCATTAGTTACATTTATTTTTCCTATCAAAGATTAGTGCACACAAGATTCTAATCCTTCCCAGTCTACGATGTCATAGGAGTCACGACCTAAGATAAATTGGCTATGAACCTCCTGTAATAGTCTGAGATTCCATTTAATATTCACACCTCACCCACTGTCTTGGGGGCTTCCCAATACACAAATACTTGTATCCCTGATGTATCCAAAGATACTCTTGACTGGAATATATATTTCCCCATGAAATGGACTTATGGACCCCAAAACACACATTTTGACAACATCCCAAACAATAGATGTTGTTTAAGAACTCTCAAAACATCATGCATATGATCTGTATGCTCTTCCAGAGATGCGATGTATTCAAGGGGGTTATCAATATAATCCATAAAAAACAAACTTAGGAACTCAGAAAATATATCATACATTAATTCCAGGAATACAACTGGAGCATTCATCAAACTATACATCATTACAATGAACTCATAATTCCCATGATGAAAACAAAATGTAGTCTATGGGATATACTCATCCTAAACGAACATATGATGTCTTTTTTATCACATGTCAATCATTTAGAACCAACATTAACCCTTCAATTTTTTCGATAATTCATCAATCTCTTGAAGAGGAGAATTATTATTAATTGTCACTTTGTTCAAGTGATTATAATCCTTACATATCTGCAAACTATCAACATCCTTCATCACAATAAAAAGTTGTTGCACCCCATGGTGGAACACTCAGCTAAAAAAATCGCACTATAAAAAATATCAATATTTACATAGAGTTCCCATAAATCAAAAGGGTCCATCTTATATGGATACATAGAGATTAGAAACTCTCCTCACTATAGCTCGATCCCAAATTCGCTCTATCATCAAGGGGGTAATTCTATAATCACTTTTGGAATGATAAGAGGGTACTTTTATAGGATATTAGAAAACACCAACTATTGAAACTATGATTAACATAGAATCTGTTAATCCCTCATGGAAGAGAAACACATGACTATGGCCCATCAGATTTTCTCAATCGCCAAAAAAATACAACTGGCTCTTCATCAGAATCGACGAACACCACCTACCTCTTGAAGAAATCCATGATTACCTTTACCTAATACAACCAATTCATTACGAGGAGTAAATATTATTTTTTTATCCATAAAAATTTGAAATCTCCCCAAGAAAGGAGATGTCCCAAAACTATCTCACAGTCTCTACATACTTCATACATATTTTCTTGACCTCGAACCGATGCAGTCAATGCCATTGGAACTGGAAGAATCCCTAACTCATGTCCCAAATAATATACTAGGAAAGGTGATATGAAGGAGTTTTTTATTCATGAATCAATAAAAGAACACATCCATGTAAAAAAAATAAATGGGTTCCTAAAACAATGTCTGGCTCACATGGCGTTGGCATCGCTAAAGCCTGAAGCGGTCCAAAACCAACTACACGACCTCTCTGACCCTGATGAAGACCACCTTCATGGATGTGATTTTCACTTTGAGGATTGGGTGCATCCATGAGTTGTTCTCTTCCCTCACCATTTTCCCTCTACTAAACCAATGCGGGTGAATCTTGTTTTTGTTTCCTCGGTTGGAACCATATGAACGGAGGAACCTGAAGTATAACACATGACACAGAAATTCTACCCTAAAAGGCTAGGAAGTGTTTCTACGGAGGATTTTTTCCTCAATATAAATAAATAACCAGGTCCCTTGGCAATTTCATGAGAGATGTATCCTTAGGAGAAATGATATACTTATGGCTAGGACCGACCACAGACCAAACAGAAAATTATCTACCTTGAAAACCAAGACCCCTGGACCACAAAACTAAATAATGAGGAATGCTGATGACATCCCACTCATGATGATCCTATTATAGGTAATGTACTCTTGAAAACCTCTGCCCTTTATTGCACAACAACATATTTCTTCAGTATAAAAGGGTGACATGTCGCTGGATCTCTAGATTCAATGAACCCTCAAAATGTCCCACTACAGTCTTCTCATTTGGAAATAGGTCTGAAGAATATTGTAAACGATTCCAAAAAATTGATTCCAAAATATCAAACACTAGAGCTCCCCTATCGAAGGGTATGTTTCTCCTAACAACTATATACCTATATGGTCAGAGAAATAAACTCAGCTATGATCATTTATCGGAACTCCTCCCATGATATTTGTTGACACCTCAGTATCCCTAAGGAACAATAACCACAATTTCCTCACTACACCATGTAGCATCATCACAAATAGAGAAACCCATTGCACCTTTCATGAACAGATATAAATGATGGAAATCTTAACAACCTAAAACTAGACCTCCATGACTGTATCTGAAATGTATCCCTCATAAATCTACAGAATTGTGATAGAACTCTTAGAATTTCATCCTCCATGTTTCTTCATCATCAACCTCAAAACTGTGACGATCTACTGGAATAGCTTGTTAGACAACCTCTACGTGAACCTGATGAGGACGTTGACATAGAACCATTATTACAATATAATAAATACGTATATCTATTAATGCTATAATATTGAATGGTCCACATTAAATAATAATTTTTTCATTTAGTAATTTTAGGTTAACCTATCACAAGTTCTATCCATTAAAACTTGGGAACAAGGAATAATGATGAATTATCATTTCCTAGGTCTCAACCATAAAACTAGTATCACCTCATTTAGTATAAAATATAAAGATAGTGGTATGTGCATCAGATCACAGGGGGGACTAAATCCATCTCTCTCATATAGTCTCCAGTGTCTACATCACTTGATGAACATGAATGACACTATTTCCATACCAAACCATGAATCCTCGCATGTGACTAACAAAAAACATCATCCTTCCCCTCAACTAGACCTCTAATACCACTATGTCATGACCCCATACCCAAAAGGTGTTTCCATTGTGGGATAAAATTGTGATAAGGGAAATAGTGACCCACAGAGTCCCACCTCTTGTAGTCCCTAGGATGGTGACTAGCACCATTGGTATAATAAAAACACAAATTGGTGGAATTACCCAATAAGATAACATATACGAAAGAGAGAGATAATACAGACACCATAAAACTCCTACACCTGAATCATAAAACTACAAGTACCAAAGCTAAGTAGAATTAGTAGCAACCACGAAGCCCAAAGTACTATTGTAACTCTAAGATATTTGTAACCATACTAATCTGCAACCTCATCCAAGATACCTGAATAACAGTTTATATACATAGAGGGTTATTATAATATTATACTCAGTAGGATCCTCCTTGGAGCGTCCCACACAAAATTAATGAAATCATGTAAATGCACAGTGAAAACTAGTGAAACTAACTAATCACGTAAAAAATATACTATATTACCATACTCACCATGGATACTCTCACCATGTATCACATGATAGAGAATATAATATAATAATGAATATTACAGATACCCTACTACCACTTACCATCTAGTTTTTTGAATTCTCCCAATGTCTCACGTCTTAAGAATCTCTCTCAAAAAAGGATTACCTGGAGAAACCTGGATAAGCACCACAACATGATCTTCATGCAGCAAAACCACAATGTCCATGTAAACAAGGTTGTCAGGTAGATTCCAGGAGCCACCACATCTTTCATAATGGCATACATCATGAATTAAAACCCAAGCTATTACAGCCCATACAATAAGTATGTATACTAATGCCCTCATAGCCTATATTTGTTATACATATAGTAGTCCATATGAAACTATATCATGAATATATGTGTGTGAATAACTGCAATACATTACAGAACTCAACAAACATATATGGAGAAAAAACTATTCGATGTTCCTACCAATAAAATTAACTAATAATAAAAGAGAGCATGGTCAAAGATGGTATTCAACAATCCATCCTCCCAACAAAATGTTGGGGAACCCCCCCCCCCCCCCCCCCCGAGGCTCATAATCCCATGGTTGTTAGTAAACCTAACAAATAGAGTGGATTAGTGTATAGAAACAAAAAAAGTATAGAATATTCTATATGTCAAAACAACACTATGGGAATAATATAGTCATAGACTCAACAGGAGCTAATGTCTATCAAACTCTTGGAAGCCACTAATAAAAAATTTGTCTTATAAACACCCAATCATTTAAAGAGTAACATAATATTACTTTATCCCTTTTCATCAGTTTCACTTCTTATTAATTGATTCTTTAATATTTAAATAACGATTATCAATTCCACATTATATTTCATTAGAATCGCACACATAGTCCATGTTCCTTTAAATTTAAACCTCATCATTGTTCCCCAGCATGATCCTACCCCATCAGATAACAACATTTATTAAATCATTTTTTAACAGCATTATAACATTCCCATATTCTAAGACATTCATGAAAAAAGTCTTATTTAAAAAGAACAAGGGGCTCCCAACAGTGAGTAGGTGAACTACACGTCTAGTAATTACCATATATAGCAAGGGTGAAGAACTATCAATACTTGAGAATCTAAACCCAAAAAGAATGTGGCGTACTCCACGCGACATAGAATCTTTTTGTTAGGAGCGTAGAAAGAATATTTTCCTTGATTAATTCGAAATGTGAAGAAGATAAATAACCAACATGATTCACCAAAAATCTAATCATTTACATCCATCATGTTTCCTCATCTCGAGTGTCCTCCTCAACACCCACATACATAAATTGACGCCATTTTCCACTCTAGTCATCAACTTCTACCACAAAAACTTGGCCTCCCTACCCCCACACATCCCAATAGTTATCAAAGCTCACATCTGAATATAAGAAGAATGAAAAAAATATCATATCAATTGGGTTCTTATACCTTAACCAAGGAATCCATCCATCAAATATAATGAACACTCATGGCTCCAAATCACAAGGAACGAGACCTTACAAGAAAGAGGGTAACGTAGAACCCTACCAGGCATTAACGTTAATCAGAAATCCAGTTCACTAATCTCTCTAGATGTAATCGATATGTTATTCGTAGGTTCCAACTACGTGGGACCTAAAGAGTAATAAATCACAAATTAACATAATAGTTAATTGACATTCCTTTAATTCTTTATCAACAAGAATCAACATGAATCTAGCTCATCAGTAAGTAAAAATAAACAAACATACAACATCAAAAAGTAGATTAATATTGATGCATCTTTATCTGTTGAAATGAATTTCAATTAATCAGACATTATGTTATTTAACAATTCCTATAATTAAATACATTCTAAAGATAAAAATAATATATATCATGCTATCAAGTAAAACAATTTTCAATAACATATTATCTATAACAATTTATTTATCATGTTAGAATATTTTTTATGTCAATTTCATTGTGATCCAATGGGGTAAAATATGAAAACATTATAGTTTAACGTAAAATAATATTGAAGCTATGCACCCCTACCTCAGAAATGTTCTGATTTTCATTGCACGAGAACTGTCCAAGAAAATGGATCATCATCAGCTCCCCTAGAGGATTGCACCCACACATGGACGTAGAGACATGACCACACAAACAAATACCTAGTAAAACTCCATTAGTAACATGTGGATCACATACCATAATAGGGAAAGGAGAAACAGAAGGAGATGAAACCACAAGATCAATTGTAGATCATAACAAATATTAGAGACTGATATATATCAATTGGTTGCACATAAATAGGGTGTTCACTTGAAGCAGGAAGAAATAAAAGGGGAACCGATCCATAGATGAATGTTTGAACACATGACTCCTACAAGAATGCAGTAAAGGTTAAAACATATCGCTCTAGGAAATAGTAATAAAGAACAAGGGTAGGCGATTTATTTTACCTTTAGAAGATTTAATAGTTTTACAGTTTATGATACATTGGATTTTTCATTAAGATATGATCTATCAAGGATCACATATTGTGAGTGAGTAATGGATAATAAATTATTAATAAAAATTAAGATAAGAGTTTGGGCTTCGAATCAGCATTAGATTTGTTAAAACGAAACTGTTAATGCATTTTACGTCAAAGGAAATGTCATGATGGTGAAAATGTATGAAATTTGAAGAAATTGAGAAATTTGACAAAGGAA
The DNA here is from genome assembly GCA_963277665.1 of Viscum album. NCBI lineage: Eukaryota > Viridiplantae > Streptophyta > Magnoliopsida > Santalales > Viscaceae > Viscum > Viscum album. The sequence goes on from OY728120.1 coordinate 1,150,181,783, forward strand.
ATGAATGTGTTTTGGAAACACTATTCATTACACATTTTTAATACCACAATTTCAATGATACCATTTTTGTGCTACCTTTTTTATGATACGATTTTTGTGCTACCAATTTGGTACAACTGTTTATTTTCCAGAGTTTATGTGCCCCCATTTCTACTCCACCATTTCTGTGCTACTTTTTTCTGTGCTACCATTTCTATGTCACTCTTACATGACACAATTTTATGAGACTCTTGGGATATTTAGAAATGGTGGTGACACCATTTTGTGAAATAGTATCTTGAAATAGTTTTGATTCATGACATTGTTTCATGAAACAATTTGGAAATTTTGAAAAATGAAACGGTATCATGACACAATTTATGGAACCAGAATAAAATTTTTGCAAAGGATTTCAAACCATTTCATGAAATAGATTCAAGAAGTAATTTGGAAATGTGGAAATGTTTGGGGATAATTCACCTGGACCTCCCAATACACACCAATTAGCGTATTTCAGTAGAGGAAGTGACCGGAGTGTTATGGACATTTAAAACCTCAATTAAAATAATAAAAATATGTATTTATGTTCAAATGTTTTCTCATAGTTTTTACCGTACATATCCAAAAATGTAATAAAATTCCTCCAAATTAAAACATTAGGTTAAACATAAGGGTTATATATATCTCTTAACATATTAAAGCATATGCATAAACATTATTAATCACCTCAAAATTCAAAAAACATAAATATTTAATCTTATAATATGTTTGTAAAAAATAAAAATAATATTTATCCAACAAATCCCGTATTTAGAAATTTTTTCACAATAACTAGAACATCACGAAGGCTACTGGTAGGTGAAACACCCTTGTAACCCTGCAGTTGTTTGTTTTTTCCCTACAACATTTCCCGATACATTGAGTTTTATCCATCATGTGGGTCTTCAATTTTCTAAAAGTATATTAATATAATTCCAATAAGGTTCCCAAAAATATAATGAGAATCCTAAAAATTAAATTATTCATTAAATATGTTTTTAACCACTAATGTATTTTATACAACATGTATTTATTTTTATTTAAATTAAAATATTATTATATGAAAATTATTATCATGGAAAAATATTAGGATAAACACTAATGCTCAATAATAGCTTTAAAATTATGTTTGAAATGTATAAAAAAATTATTCTCCAATTTATCATTTCATTCATAAAACCCATACTAATACAAATAGTAATATAACTATAAATTTCACCCAAAATAATATTAATTATATTTTAGTTCCTTAAAAAACATAAAATAGGTATTTATGCCTTTAAAATTATGATCTACCATATTTATATCACCCAAATAAATATTTAGTTTATTCTAGTTCATTTATTTTTAAAATCTAATCAATTACTTTATAGTGGTTCATAATGATTCTATGAATTTCAAAAAAAAAAAGATCCTCCAAGAGTGTCAAACGAGGTCTTCAATGAGGACCATTTTCAAGAAATAGGTGACTATTTATTCACATCCAAATCTGTTTATTTAGAAGTTACTAACCCCAAGAACAACTGTACCAGAGCCACGTCCACTTTTAATATACTTAAAAGGATGTAATCTTCTAGAAACCACTAAATCTACCCATCACCAAGATTCATGGATACACTCTTATAAAAATTATATCATTATACCTATCTTTATTTATAAATCTACAGTTCTCACAAATGAAATCTCATCCATGTTTCAAAATTTTAGCTTGAGCATTGTTATGATACCAACCATTGTGAACCAAGAATTTTAGACATTTTATTATTTTATTTTTAATCAGGTATATCTTTTATGTACATCCAAATTATTATGAGGCCTAGTGTCTTTGGAATACTATGTTTATAATACATCACAATGAATCTAAAACCTAATAAATTACATCATATTCCTAAATGAGATCCTAAATGCAATTAATATTGTAAAACCATATAGAATAACGCAAGGAATAAAAAAAATAAATGGGTGTGATCAAATTTCCATTAGGGAATAGACATGATTATGAAATATAATGTGTGATTCAATGCTATAACATGATATCATAAAAGAGAAGGATAAAAGATAATCGAAGGGGATAATAACAAAAATAACATGGCATCATAAGATCATAGAATCACAATAAATGTTGAAACATCATATAACAAGACATCAACATGAGTCAAGGATAACTTCATAAACAATATGACATAGTGGAAAAAGATCCATAGGTGACTAGGATTATTACCCAATCCCAGAAGTGATGTCTCATTCGATTAATGCATTACCAAATAAACGAGGGCATTATCTGGGAACACCCATCATTATAGGTTACTTGTTTTGTGTTCCCAAAATAAGAAATCATTAATAATTTATAAATAAAATAATATCCAATTGATAGAAATGGGATTAATAATATTGTATCATATCATAATCAAGGTAAATTTCATAAAAAATGCACTTTAGAGATGAAAAAATGTATGTATTCCCCAGAAAATGTAATGAAGAATAAAGTAGGATTATATGTGAGAGAAATATTTAAATATTTTATATGAAATCCATATCAATAAAGGTTGTAATAACTGATAAAAATTTCATCAATTGAATAATATTAATATTTCATGATGAAATTACCCTTTCAAATGGGAAGTCACCTCATTGAGATCTAAAAATTTCAAAAATATTATACAATTTATTTTCATGTGAAATTACCCATCAAACTACTAAAGTAATATTTAATTAGTTGAGTGGTCATAATCGTGGGTAATTCATTATATACCGTATAATTTAAATAAAACATTCATTTCAAACTATTGGAATAATGTTTTAAATGATAATAATTTTAAAGAATAAATGATTATTTATTTCAAAAACAATATAATGTAAAATATGTAAAAATAATAATAAATAATTTTGAGATTTTTAAATGTTATATGGAAAAAATTATAAAACCTTTTTAATGGAGAAAATGAATTTTTTAACTGATGATATAATTAATGTCATATTTAAAAAAAAATCAATTTCTAAATTATTTCATTTTCTGATGTGATGAGTATTTTACTATTATAGAAATTTCATAATTACAAAAATTATAATAAAAATAATGGTTTTTATTTGACACTGATCAAGTAACTTCCAATATTGGAAATTCAAGCAAACAAATCCCTATTAAAATGAGATTGAATCATAAAACCATTGCACTTGTGTTAAATTTAAATCCTAAAATCCATGAATGAAGTAATTATTTATGAAATAAAATATTAATTTAATGGAGGATTATTTTTTAAATATTTAATTTTTTATTATATAAAACATTTGAAATGATTATTATGTGTTAAAGAAAATCTGTCGTGATGATGGATATTTTGAGACAAAACCCTTACCCAGATTCTAAAAATTCCATGAATGTATTTTTATAACATATAAAAAATATATATGAACAATTTATTTATTATGAACCTCTTATTGTTATATTATAAAAAATTTTATTAGTCTATTTAAATAATTTATTTATGTCTGTTTGTCTTAGCTATTTTGAGGACTCTCAAATCATAATTTTAAAATGACATTAGTGTGATCGCTATGGTCAAAGGGATAATATTTCCACCATATAAAAAAGAACAATAATTACAAAAATAATTTTTTTTAAATAAATTACTTTTAAATAAAATAAGAAGGATTTTTTGTAAAACATATCATGTTTCAACCATAGAAAAAGTAAGTCATGTGTTCACATGAATAACATTAACATTTTTTAACGATCATAGTGGAATGAAGTTAAGATTTATTTTATCTATTAATTATTTTTATTATATAATAAATAATATATTCTTTCCTTAACCACAACTATATATACATTCCATGAGATGTAGTGATAAAAAATCGAGTCGCTTTGCGAGGTGGTACACCATATTATACACAAATGAAGTTATCATTTTAAATGGATTGTATGGTAAGAAAGAAAATGATATATTAAATATAAATCATCCTAATAATTTTATTAATGTAATATCTAAAAAATATATTAATCATAGTATATATCCATTTGAGGAGATGATGGAAATGATTTACATTGGTCCATGAAGTGTCGGTCTTCCATACACATGAACAATTATTTCATTTTCCATTTTATGGGTATTGATATTGAGTTAGGATATAAAGTTATCATTATAAAGTATTAGTGTATTAAATTTAATGAAGTTATTTTATCATTAGAGTTGATAAATATTTTGAGTATGTGGAAGAAAAATAAACAAATATGCTTGTTTTAGAACAATATATCTTCTTTGGACTGCATATTTAGGATTAAAAATAATGCCTACCAATTTTCGATTTGTGATAAAACTGATTCACCATATACATAATAAGGTATTTAGAGAATGTTTATCTTCAGTTGTCCTTAATTAAATGTTGTTATAATAGTGTAATAGATAGTATATAGGGTTTCCTTTTATAATGGAGGAGTGACATTTGTGTAAATATCCAAAAGTATTCAATAATGGGTGTCACCCTCATGTGAGCTATCTTCAAAATTGAAAAATAATAATTGTATGAGATTTATGTACTAGTATTAGAACTATAATTCAATAAATTAATGTTTCTATTAGTTTATTTCATTAACCACATTATATTAACCCCCATGTAAACATTTTTTAATATAAATCAGGCTAATTTTTTTTACAGTTTCTTATTTTCATTATGACCAAAAATTAAATTGATTTTATTAAATAATATTAAATATGTTTATTCAAAATATTGAATTTTTTTTTATCAAAATTAATTCACATAATTAAAATAATACAAATAATAATTAAACTTACAGATCTGTTGAAATAATGGTATTTAAATAAAAACATTTTTATTCATAAGACGATTTTATAATAACTATATGAAAAGTAATAATAATTAGTTGGAATAATATTCATATATAAAGATATATAACCTATAAATACAATTTTGATAAATACTATTTCATTTTTATTTTAATATTTTAATGTGAAGATACATTATGAACTTTAATGTAGTTTTCATTCAAAAATGTTTTAAAGACTAAGAATAAAAAAAATTAAAATAGAATATAAAGAAGATTTAAATAAAATAAATTAGAATTAAAATAACTAAATATATTCATATTACCGTGAAATAATTATTATAAAATAGTTTTACATATGAATTACATATTATTTTATATATTAATTAAAGAATTATAAAATCATAGTAGTTTCACTATTCACTAAAAATATTTATTGTTTAGAAAATCCTAAAAATTTATCCCAAGATATTATAAATTCAATTACTTAAAAATTTAAGTTCAATATATAAAATATAATTATTATAAGCTAAAAAAATTAATTATAATATAAAAAAGAACTAAAAATCAATTTTCATGAAAACGTATTTGTTAATGAATAAATTAATTCCTTAAAAAATTGATCACTCATTTTATTAGAATTTATAAATATAGTAGAAAGTTAATATATATTTTATAAATTAGTTAATACTATTCATACCCATTATTTAATGGTTTTGTTATAATGTTCATATTTTATTTATCTTTCTACTTTTTAGTTCATTGTTGTGTGTCCCACTTGATATCATACATAGTATTCCCTCTGAAAACATGAGGTGTTACATAAATTATTTGATAAATAGTGAATTTACATAATTTTTGAGATATTTATGATTTATTAGTTCTAAAATATGTTAAAATATATTTTTTTTTTATTTTTTTTGATTTGGAGACAATTATGATATGCTGAATACCTAAAAACAATTGATTTTGAACACCTATACACAGAATAAAAAAGAAATGTGGGGGTAGATTATGTTTATTGATATCTCAATTTGCATATATTAAATAAGTAAAATAATTCAATGATTATGATTTTTAATTAGAAATTAAAACATTATGTATAAAAGGAAAGATATTGTTTGTTATTATAAAACATAAATTATACATAGGGAAAATATGAAAATTATTTGATTCATAATGTACGGTAATAAATTTTATCATTAATAGTTTAGAGACCATTGATGGGTTTACTTTGACATCGTTCCTTCCACATAATTTAAAAAAATCTATATAGTCTTTTCCATTAAACTCTATTTTATATGTTTTGAATTACTATAATATTAAATATTGAGAAGTTCATCATGGTTGAAGAAATGTATATTATAATAATAAGTAAAAATTATGGGGAATCAAATAAAATTTAAAACAAATAGTTTTCTCTCTCAATATTTGATTTGGGATATGTCTTAAACAGAACACCACTATTAAAAATTATTTTTATTACCTTTGAATATATTGATAAGGGAACATAATGATATTTATATGAAAACATTTATTTTTAAATTGACCACACCAAAGAATCATAGTATTATATGAGGGATTATAGATTGATTGGAAAATTTCTCTAATTTAAATTCAATTAAACAGACCTATATTATTGAATATTAAAACAATATATACATAAAATATGATGTTCCATTTCAAGGATTCCATATATTTATTTTTTATGATGGATATTTTATTTTGACATTGATTATATATTATTCCATGAAATTTATCTAGGGGATATTTTTTTAATATGAACATGAACTATTACTCCTAAATAAATTTTTATTTGGAGTGAATGATATTTTTTTTGGAGGATTTGCTTCTAGATATAATGTTAGACATTGGGAGACAATGTGAATATAGTATTTTTCAGATTTATTTTTATATAATAAAATATATGAAAATTTATTTCATATATATCCATTGTGATATTTTTACTGATGACCATTTGAGTCACCGTTATCATAGTATAGGATAGAATAGAAGGCTCTATTTGGGAATAATTGTTTAGAAAATTTAATAATTAGGTTTTTTTTATTATAAATAGAATGAATTCCATGGAAGGACCCCATTTGGAGTTTCATTTCCGTGTTAAAAAAATGAGAGTGACCTCGGAAGACTACCATTAATAGGTCACAAGTTTTAGACTTCCACTAAGAGTTTGAAAAAAATCACATGGGGGGGTATCCTCAAAACCCAAAGAATATATAAATAGAAAACACCAATTAATTACATTTAATAATAAAATTATCTTTCTATCATAAATATATAAAATATTATATATATAGATAAGATATAATAAATTTTGATGATAAAAAACACTTATAACATCAATTTTTGAAAACCTGATAGGAAACATATGATCTTGAAATGCCAAGATCAATATATAAATCCTATTTATATTTTAGACACATATATATATATATATTGAAGGTGGAATAACATATAAGTAATTGATTCCGGATGATCCCTAATAAATCCAATAAAAATGCGAAAGAATAAAATAAATGTATTATTGAATAAAAAAGGAAAACATTTTCTTACACCTAGTAAACTATCGCCCATCTTCACAATGGATTACACACAGATTAATGATTATTGATTTAATTTCATAATAATAAAGGAATATAACTAATTTCGTTATAAAAAAACACTTCTCCACTATTCCTGTCAATCTCATACTCTCAAAAACATTAATCATGAGACTCTAATCCCATCTATGATCATATTCCAATAGGAAATAATAACCACAAAACTATATCCTAACTATATCCTCATATAATATATAACACCATTATACAACATAAAGCATCACATATTTATATCCCATAATATTAAGGTAGTATGTATGAGTAGGAGATTCAATTAATGTCCCACTCTTTCCACACATGTCCCCTAACATGTATCAAAACCTCTATCACAATATCATCAACGAACCACATTTGAGAAATAATGACATAAATCCATTACATTAACAGTATAATTCACTTAATATTTTCAATTCTATTCTACATCTCAAATAATGGTTGGGGAAGACGGATTCAATGACCATTTATTCCCTCTAGAATATGTGTGTATAGGAAAAAACCCTAAATAGAAAACTATATGATCATTTATTTGGTATTCCAAATTAATTTTTGGTGTTTAAGAAATAACATGGAAATAAAAATTATAATACACATAATAAAATACTAGTCCTAGGGGATTGAACATAACACATCACCCCAATTATACCAACCAACACAATATTTCATATTCAAATCGAAAAATTCCACCATGAATACAAACCAACCATAAAAACCCATTACATATTTCCACATGGGAATAGGTAGGATTCCAATTTTCTCATAATATTTTGAAATTAATGATTTTACATTAACATATTTATCACATCATGTTATATATAATTAATATAAAACTATTCATTAACAAATATTCATATAGTGCATCAATAACATTTTCTTATAATGATATTAAGGTCAAGATCACCATCCCTTTTACCACATTATATTTCCAATTCACCGTAATTTTTTATTTCATAACAATATTAACTCAAAAGAGTATTCCAGTTCTAATATTTTAGTTATTATTTAATTTAAATCCATCACAAAACCATGTTACCAGTGAATTATTATGAAAACTATATTAACATCTCTAATGTGAAAAACCACCATTATATCCAAAAAACTATCCCATTTAAAAAAAACCATGAAAAATATACTATAACCATGGCACAAACCATTCAAAAAAATCCTAACTACAACCACACATGATCGTCCCTATATACCACCAAAACCATCCAATACCTCCCTATCCACGTCCACAATGACACCACAAATAGTATCAACAAAGAACAAAATTTTATAAAAACACATTTTACATTATTGTATTAGACATTAATCCACATTATTTTATAATTCTAGTATTATACACTAATTTCATAATTTACATTTTCCAAAAACTGGATTCATTAACACTTTTATGTGTATAACAATTAATGGATGGTGATAATGAAGTTGAATTAAAAGAAAACAAGGGTTTCACAACATCTAATGATGAGCATGATGAAACATAAATGTATTGTTAAAATATTCATAATCCAAATGTTAATCATGTTTTATCCCATAAATTTCAATAGACCTTTTCATTTTATTATTATGTTTTCATAAACCCTAACCCCATTAAACGAAGTATCATTATTATTTCTTACTAAAACATAATTTTGGATAGATATTTATTAAATCCCCTACCTCAACGGTTTCATCAAATATAACTTGATGGATTAATGATAGAGTTGTTATCATGTAGTAAAGATCATAATATTACAAACTCAAAATCCAAACGTAAAAAAACATTTTCAGTCAATCATTTCAAAAAAATGAAATCTAAATTATTTCCAGATCCATATAATCCAAATGAATATGTAATAAGAATGAAGATAAAAAAAATATGGATCTCAATTGAGGTATTGAGGTTATAAATCTCTTCCACACAAGGGATACATCCACTAATGAATGATTTATGATCACCATATCTGGTCCACCAAACACAATGTTTTTCTAAATGGTGAATTGTTTTTGGTAAAATCAATGTTTTAAAGAAAATTAATTATAATTCCATAAAAATATGAAATCATTGATCTAAGAAGGATTTCTTATTACAATGAGGCCTCTCTGATGATCCATGATGTGATCTAAAAAATTGGATGGTCAACCACGTTGAATCATTGGAATAAAAAACATCATCCAAAAATTAAAAGAATCATAGTGAAACAAACCCTATATAAGAAAAAGCACAGAAACCAACGACCAAGGACAGCACAAAGAAACACCCCTCCCCACAAAACAACATCTGTAACCTCGAGATACTTCACATCATAACCATATTCACAACATCATAACAAAATCCCATTTGAAAATAAAATACATTATTTAAACTAATATCCCATACACCATCACATACACTAATCATCACACTACCAGCTCCTACATTATTCTGAAATTGATTCTAACAACAATAATTCAAATTCCTTCAGCCATTTGGATATGTTTTAATATATGCAGTGATAATATTATCCATGTTGTTATATAAAAAACATTACCAAAACCCCATTTGTCTCCATCTAAATTCTCTATCATTAGTCATTATAACATTTATAACATAAATACATTAATTATGGATTTGAGGAAATATAAGTCCATATATTGGATTTATATAAAATTAATCTTTTCCTTGAAAATAAAAACAATACCCCAAGATTGGATTTATCCAAAAAATACAATAACCATTATGGTTTAACTCTTAATAAAGGACATTCCCTTAACAAGAATTTATGAAAAACCTAATAAATATATACCCTAAATGATTTTTGAATAGAATCGATCATCTAATTATTAAATCAAAAATTCAAAATAACTCTTGATTCAAAGTGTATGACTTTGAATCATGATCCCATGAATTGTCCCCAAATATAATATGATTCTCAAGGAAATTAACAACAGGATGGTTTTCCTCTTTTTGTACCTCAATTTTGGGAATATAATCATCTATCATCCAGTGCTTGAACATTTATTCCTCCTCAATATTTGTCACGAATGGACCCGTACCAGGGCCTGATACATAACTAATACAGGAACACCTCCATAGGATAGGGCGTGGTGACTAGACACAAAGGAACAACATACATGGGGAAACAAATTTTTATTTACATGTACACACACACACACAACCAACTCGATTCAAACATATATTGAGATATAATGTAAAAGACGCAACCTACAGAAAAAGTAAACTCAAGAATGAAAAAAAATGGTACAAGTAATATAATATATATAGAATTGAAAAAGGGATAAAATACACAACCAATAAGTAAAAGGACCCAACCTAATGTAAAAAAGAATGTAATGCACTTGAGGAAGACCTTATCCATGAGTCCCACAAGGAACACCACAAACATTCTAGAAACCTGCGATCTAGAACTCCCTGAAATCCTAGGAAAACATGTCAATTATCTGCATAAATCAATATACATGTGGGAAAACCGTGTGTATGGGTGAGTATAAACATACTTAGTAGGACGCCCCTAAGAGGAGGGGATAGTAAGAGATACAAATGGAAAGGAAATACTGCATATAGAACAATAGTTCAGTAAATTAATGTAGCTCAGCCCAACAAGGGTGTGAAAAAAGCCCATCCAGACATATAGAGCTAGACACTGTGAGATGGAAAACATATCATCGACTCTTCATGACCTCTTATAGGAGAGTATTCTCATCCAACCACAAGAAGATAGATACCAAAATCCCATGGAATACCCCACTGGTCTTTGACACATTGGGAAAAAGAGTAACCAGAACCCAAATAGTAGGTGCTGAAATAGGGTGTGAAAATTTATATACATATACATATAATCAATAAAATGTTAACTAAACATGAGTTTAATGGAATTTATAGAGACCCTTGCCTTTTACATGTAACATTAACCGATTATAATCAAAATTAAACATCATAGTACAATACATTGATCATAATGTCTAGTATATTGGTAGACTAGGTACATTAAATTGAAAAGAGGGAACTAAATAACACATTTTTTTTATATTCAAATTGATCTCCTATCATTTATGGTGCTCAAAAATCTTCATTGGGTACCCAGGGCAACTCATGAACAATGTAATGAACTAAATATCCCAGTAAGGGAATAATAAAAAATACCAAGCATTAGCACATGGGATAGAAGGAGATATATGATGATATAAAAAGGTATGTATCATATTGAATCATATCATATAAACACGGAGTCGTTATACTATGTAATAAACATAAATCAGTACTTTAGAATGATTCATGGATAACCTCCATGATAGTTTCCCATGGTAGCACACTCCCAGGCATACTGCCAAGAACGTAACACTTGGTAGCACAAGCTATGGCTAACAGCCCAGACCATCACACATAACGCCTCATCAGAATCCACAGTACTCAATGAATTGGATCACTATCTGGTTAGAACCATATTATCTTTTCATGAATATTTTTCCGCATAAATAATCTTATATATTCAATCTTAAATAAATAGAGGTGTTACACATTGAATGAATTGGGTACCACAATCCTATCATAATGCATAATAAATGGTGGTGTCATTAAAGTGTCCATGAGAGGAAGGAACAAAAATATACCCGGAAATTCATAAGGGAAAAAAGGAATGTATTGTTGTCTGTTTTTTCAGGTATATGTGATAACATATTAGAAAAGTATTTATGAAATTTTATAATTAAGATATTCTTGTTCAGTTTAATCGAAAATACTATAGAGCCTTTAAAATAAAAATGGAAAAATAATTTATAAAATTCCAGATGTGAACCAAGAATATTATAAAAATAAAAAGCCTGATTTTATTAATAAAATGGTTTATAAAAATAGAGAATATATTCCACTTGAAATTTGGTATGAATTTAGGATGTTGCCTTAAAACAATTTTTCTTTTCGGGATGTATAGAGGAGGGGATCACATAGAAACATGTATATACCTGAAGGAGAATGATTAAAGGGTCATGAGAAATAAATTGGGTATATATACACAAAATTTATATGATTTAAATGAATAGATATGATAACTTCATTTTGGTAATAAGGAATATGAGGAAACCCCAACGAATAAAGGTGGTTTGGGTAGAATCCCTTACATATTATTGGCATGGTTTCAGGAATACATAATATGGCCTAATGAGAGATAAAGGGTCTTATAATCACTTATATATCATGAGGGAAGTATTTGGGAGGTGTAAAATCATACCACATAATTATTAATGACAAAAAATGGGAGTAACATTGTGTACAATCATTAATAAAATTGAAATATAGAGGATCCATTACCTTAAGTCTGATGGTGTTTTTCACTAGATCATAATGACATTAATAATAAAAATTGGAAAATTAATTAAAAACTCCATGACATATAATATATTTTAAAAATTTATTATATAATTTTTATGTTCATTTGTTACCATTCTTATTGGTTTAGTGGTTCAATTTAATTGTTTGTGTAATTCCCCGACCCCAGTTACCCAGATTCGATTCATTATTACATAACACTGACATGATCAAAAGGGATCAAATTCCGAAATGCCACTCAGTTTTGTATCCATGGATGCACTAGATATATTCATAATTTTTAAATTACATCATGAAATAAAAATATCAACAACATTTTGTCCCCATTGACCAAACATATATTTTTAGTCTATTCCTGTCAGACAACCGTAAAATACTTCATCAAATCCTGGAAAAAATATAACATAGAAAGGGGAGAGCTCAAATTTTCAGTAAGTATAACAATGTAGTGGAATATTTCATAAAAAATCATAAAAAATTAAAGAAATGTATAAGACTAAAACATAACCCATTTAAAAATATTATTATACATAATATGGCCAATATAAATAAATTAATTCCATTTAATTATTCACATGGATATTTTACAAGTCAAATAATCACATGGGATATTAATAGCCAATTTTATAATGATGGAACACATAATTCTAGACATCAAAACCACATAGCTAAGCCCTTGTCCCAAGAATAAAAAAATGATTTCATCATGGCCCTGTGCCATGACAGTAGTTTGTATCATGAGAACTACCAATGCATCAAGGAGCTATAGTGGGATCCACCTGTTATTTACTAAGTCCAATGCATTCCTCATATGAAAAGGTTTAAACATAACATTAACATTTGTATTAAAACTAGAATAAAAAATGTAAAAACGTTATCACTAAACCATGAATGGTTTAAAAATAACACATCCAAAGTCAAACATATCTAAAAACCTTAAATACTATATGGATGTTTTGTATCATAATAAATAAACATCAAACAAAATTAAAATCCATTAAAGGATGTTGACATAGATGATATCAAAACAGTTTTAGAGAAATATCTATTTCTATTTTGAAATCATTTAACTGTAATATAATTATAAATGAAAAATTTATTTTGTAATTATTGTTACAGCTTGTATGGGATGTTTGGATGATTTTATAACGGCAGAAAATAGCCGCACCCTCTATATAAGTTAAAAAAAGACATTATTACCTTAAATTGTTGAAATGGTAATAAAGTACCTTGTTTGGAAAAGAATGGAAATATTCATTTCAAAAAAAATATGTTAAAATAAAGGTATAAATGACTTTAACCCATTATCTAGTAAATAGTAAGAATTATTGGAATTATATCTTTATGAAAACACAGATGTGTATGATAAAGATGTCCTAGTAGATACTTATTTATTAACAACCTCAGATAAGTAAAGAGATTGTTGAATTAACCCATAGAATGTACATTTCCTTAGTCAATGGTATGTTAACATCTGGTATAATTGTTGAAACATTATTATTAAACTATACAAGAATCATATAAATAAATATGATATCATATATGATCTTATAATGTTGCTTTGTTAATAATATTTTCGTAGTAATGTCATTTGGGGTGTTAACTAATTCATTTTCCTTTATATTCTTGGTTACGTAATGCATGTTTGTTGTGGATAGGATGTATTTGATTCATATAATTAATGATATTAAGTTCATAAACATTATTTTTTATCATAAGATGAAAATTCTTCATGAATGATTACAATGAGGAATGAATCTCATTGTGTTCATGGAGATTGTAATCCGTACATACGCACGATCAACGATATCATTATATTGATTGTGAAATTTTATTTAATTGAATTTTATATCATATTTTAAAAAAATCATTAACATGTTATATTTATTATTTTCATCAATTATATTCATTATTATACACATCCATATAATGATGTGTTTTAATAACAAACTACACCATGACGTGGAGACGGTAAGCCGTACGTACGCACATATGGTGACTTTATCATTTATTGGATGGATAAAATAACTAATATTGTTTACCATATTAATAATTACATAAAATTATGTGTAGTTTAATGGATTTTTTTTGTAAACAAAAATGAAAGAGGATGCGGAAGAATGAAAGAACACGAATGATGGTGGTGAAATTATTACCTCTCCCACCGGTGTTTCCATTTGAGTTGATCAGAAGGGCTCCTAATGATGGATTTCTGATCAAATTAAGGCCTCTAGGGAGAATATAGGATAGTTGAGAGGATATTTGGGTAGCGTATTGCTGATCCAAATGGATTTGTAGGTGTGGATTTAAGATAAGGATAAGTACACTTTTATAAGAGAGGTGAGGGTCACATTACGAAAATCATGAAATATTATTTTATAATAAGATATAATCTCATTTAAAATGGCTCCAAAATGATTTATTTAGAGGATAAGGAGGGGGTGGGTCGACAAACACTCAACCAATAGGTTTTAGGCAAGTTAATATCAGCATATTAACCATATCTTTTATATTTAACTCTTTTTCAAATAGATTGATATTTACCATGTCTCTATGTATTTTTATATTATTTGGTTAATAAACATACTATAAAAAACCAAGAGAACCACTAGTGGTTAATTATTAATATATATAACATTATCTATGTCCATTGGTCGATCCTTGTATTTTTTGGAATATAATATCATTTAATAATATAGTATTTTTTTTAAATAACTCAATTGTGTCAATTTTGACACTATTTAGTATTTGGATTTTGTGAAAATAATAATAGCATGATTACTTTGAAAAAAATATTGAATCAACCATAAAATTTCATATTAATATTGAAAATTAGTGGATTTCATTAGATATCAAAATTTACATTTATTTGGATATTTATAATACCAATTATTTTACTATTTCATTAAAAAGGTAATTACCTCATCATCATTGTGTCATATATTCAGTAAATTATTTAATGTATAAAAATTATTAATAAAATACCATTATATAGGGATGCTTTATAGATTTCTAATTAATTTTTATAGTCAAATATATATTTTGTGTAACCCTATATTAAAAATGGTTTAGTTATTAAACATTGAATTTAACACTTTTAAATCTTTTTTAAATAAAATAATAACAAATGTCCTAATAAAATCCATGTGGACCAAAAGGATCATATTTTATTACTAATATTTTTTTGGTCTAACTACACATATACAAGAAATTAGGACATGTGTTAGGGTAATTATAATATCATATTTACCCTTAATTACAATATTTTCTTTTAATCGTGGTAAATAAAATTAAAAAGTTACTATTCTCCAAATACTTATTTTCAACTAATTGACCACATTTTAATTACTGATGTCAACCATGTCACTTGGATTTTTGAAATTCAACTAATAGAAGCTGTGATATTATGTTTTATACAAATTTGTAAATTCTCCTAGAAGGTGGGTAAAAGACGATAACCTGTTCAATAAAATTTTATATATCTAAACGTATTATAAAATGAATCTAATTAATTAAATTGAACACATATAGGTATTATGTATCTATTTTGAGCAAAAATATACTAAAAAAGATGAATTTATTATTGAAATAAAAAGTCAGTTTTAAACAATAATACATTCTTTTTCACTATTTATCATAAAATTGAATGTTCTCCTAAAAAATACCAAATAATCAGTCTAAGATATTTTTGATATTTCAAATCCAAAAAATGAATTCCATTTTGAAGAATAAAATACATAAAATTTCCAATAGTCGGTATTAATATTCAAAGTGGGTAATTTCATTGGTTGTGGTGTGTTAAAACACTATGTTGCATACAAAAAAAGTTATTAAATTATTCAAAGGAAAACAAATTGTGGATGCATTGGGTGTTACAGTTTGGGTTAACATGTTTTCTTGGACAATAGGATCTCTCCAATGTAAATTTTTTATTTTCAAAAAAAGTTTTAATGTAAAAGTGATAAACCTCCCAATTCAAGCATGCAGAGAAATTATAGAACCATTGAAAATAAATTTGAGACTTTTAGAAGTATTATCCCTCAAAAGATTCCAATAGAGAGAGGATTCCCATGTGTCTGGAACACACTCTTTTAATAAATAAAAATGAGATTCCATATTGTCCCAAGATTCCATGTACTTTTCTTGATTAATCATCCTTTCATTATATCCCCTAATCAGTATAGGTCTTGCTTGTCATTCCATGCACTCTGCTCTCTATTGGTTGCTACTTTAAGCATTCTTCCGATAATCTTGTTAGATTCTTCATCAGAGGAATTAATCACCAAAATGAATTCCAATATATCTTCATATGAATGTAGTAACAGCTCAAAGGATTTCTCATGGGACACAATTGACTCCCACATATGAAGGGATTCAGCACCATGATCCGCAGACTCAGCATGGAAACCTTAGTATTTGGAGTCACCAACATTCATTATGTCCTTCAACATTTTGGCAGACTTTGTTTCCATTGGGAGATGTAAGTATTAATAGACATTTCTCCATATCCCCATCATTCTTTTCCTCCTATGTTGGATGACATGCCCTCTATCATGAAGATATTCAACAAAATCACCTGATGAGAACTCAAAAAACTCTTTACTGGACACCCCATGCTCATCATTCTGAGCTGAATCTACATCCTGAAGTAGATCATCATTCACCGTCCCTTCAAAGTGGTAGCCCATCATAATATTTGGACCAGCCCTCCATGGACTAGAATGGATCAGTAGACCACCCCTATGTTCTTCTCCTGTCCCTTGACACCTAATAACTATGCCTCTATTTCAATCATCAGAGATCCTACACTTTAACTAGATCCACTTTCTCCATGAATTGCCTCAGCATTAGAAGATTTCATGGGAGTCCTAGATCCTACATCTGCTATTGTCACTGTCTCAACATCTAGATAATTGCCACTGTCTCATAGCACAACCCCTCCTCTGTTCACTACCAGCATCACATCAGCACCCTCCTGCTGCGATGTATCAAACACATGAAGCATTTGACTCATGTCTATGCGTGAGGGTCATAGTACCTCGTCCACCAATGCGATTCCACCCTATGGCCCACTTTTCTCCTACGTAACACCAATTGGAAAACAAAAATATACATTAGATAGACACACCATTTCCCCCACCCAACCCATTGAAGTTTTCCCTTGAACTCGCCTTTTTAGGATATAATTCCTTCCTCTCACGTCTGTAGACATCCACAGGGTGCCCCAATTTTTTACAGAAGGAGCTGAATATGAAACATGACTCATAGAGCACCGGTTTCTTGGGACAGAAATCTTCCTCCTATGTATTCAACACAAACATGGGAGAAATTGTTGATACAAATATTTACACACATATCTAAGGTTAAACCGGGTGATAGAGAGATTTGATTCTAGAATCAACATTCAAATATCTTCTGAAAAGGATCCCTAACTTTCTCAAAATAGATGGATTTTGAAATGGTAAGGGATGATAAGGGAAACTAACCCAAATCGCAGTTATAGAGAAGTCACGATTCATGTGGAAATCATATGACCATCATAAGAGGTAGAACAGAAATCCATTGCAGTTGCACGGTGCATTGGACCAAGCCTTCAATAGATCCTCCTCCATTGCGAATTGAATCAGAATGTGTCTGGAGTCAAGAAAACCCACCATTTCTCTATCTCGTGATCCCAAGGACCCAAAGATTCATCATATCAAATGAATACATGGAAGGATGCCTCTTCTTGATATATGAAATCAGGTAATTATTCAGAAGTCTTGAAGCCTCATTTAACTCATAGGTCAAGAGAGAACAGTTCAGAAAGCCACTACCAAAATCAGGTACTTTAGGGGAAATAGAAACCTGGGGAAAAGGTGAAAGAGATTCAAGGTTCGAGAAAGATGTGAAGGATGAAGGCACTCCCGTGAAAGAAATATTAGGAACCTCCCCTAGAGGGGGAGGAGGGGCTGGCTAGGGAGCCACCACCATCACCGAAAAGGGAGAACCCTTTCCCTCGATTTCTCAATAATGTGTCTGTTTGTTTTCATGGTTTTTAATGATATGTCCACTTCTATTTTCATTCAAACACTCTTGTAAAATGAGTGTGGTTGTCCAAAATTGATGTTATGTAAAATTAATGAACATCTAGAAGATTACATGGTTATAAAATTTATTTTCATATTTGGAGTGATGGTGTATCATTATATAAAACATCAATGAAAAACACTAGTAATAAATTTGTGATTTTGATTATAATTAACTTTTTTATTATAATTTCATGTCATGTTAGAAATATGGTTCTATAAAATCTCATAAGATCAAAATATAATTTTAATAGTATGGCTCAACCACAATAATGGTTTCATGACTATAATTGAAGATGGTAAAATAAATTTATAAACTATCATCCTGGAATTTGATAATTTAACAGATCTCAGATGGTGATTTCATTTCAATCATATAAAAAAGTTAGAAATATATTTGATAATGAATTACCCCATTGACATAACAAAATTATAGTTCATTTTTGGTATTTTATTTTTCATACAATTTGGTTTATGAATGGTTAGGGAGGAAAATAGGACAATGGAACAAGAAAAGAAAATGAATGAAAATAAAAGCGAAATTTACCTCTTGATTTATTCTTCCTTGAGATCCTCATATGGGAAAATGATTTAGACTTTTTAGGAGACCATGGGATGTTAGACATGGTCGGGGATCTGGGTGGAGATTTTGGAATAATTTAGGGAAGGCTCACAACATAAGAGGAGTGAAGGGAAGTGGTAAGTGGGGGTGGTATTTATCATGGAGGAGAGGAGGGTTTTCAAAATATTTAATTCCTTACAATATTAATTTCTCTCAAGACCAAAACTAGTGATGAATCCTTGAAGAAAAATATTAACATTTTAATGTGATGTTGAACCAATTGGGATTAAATCAGCATAACAACATCCATGACACTATAAAAGACGTATTTATCTTAATTTTTAAATTATTGAATTTTACTATTCATAAAAAATTCATGTATTTTAGACAAATCAAAAAAAAATCACCCGAACCATTTTTTGACGTGTAGAATCCCAAAATACACTCCATTTTATAAAAATAATTTTTTAAAATAATTTTAATATACATTTAATTTTAAATCATAATTTACATGAAAATATTGATTTTAAAACTGTAACGAATTTTATAATTATTTAAAAAATTTATAAAGGACTTCTAAAATTGTCTTAAAACCAGAAGACATATAATCATTAACTAATGAAAACCATTTAGAAAAATAATTTTTCATTTATATTAAATAATAAATAGTAATTAATTGATTACGACTTCTAAAAATACCAATAAAATTACTATGTTCATATTATCACTTATATGATTGCTAAATTATATTTAGACAATCATATGTGGGGCTACTTTTATTTTGGACGTTTTAATATTCATAACGGTCATATTAATATTCATAAGGGAAGTATACAAGTCACAAAAAATTACATTAATTCCATCGGACCACAATAATATCTATGAACGCAACTGTTTATGTCTGATTTTCTGAATTCAAATCAAAGAGGGGTCAATTTATTTTTTACTAGTCATATTTTTCTTAGTAGATCATTGGGTTATGATTTAATGGGAATATATGACATAATTATAAGAAGGTAATTTCCATTTATGAAACAAGGATTCATTACATTATTCTCCCGATATGAAATTTCACAATCGAAATTTCCATTTTCATTCATGAAATAAAAAGGTGTGGGTACTTTTCCTTCATTGCCACCTATAGCTCCCATGTTTCCAGTTCATAATTATGGTTCCACCATAGTACATTGTCTAGGTAAGTAGTGTTGTTATGTAGAACATTATCTCAATGATCCAGTATTTTCATTGGATGCTCCACGTATGAAAGATCATTCTCTAACTTTACCACATCAGAATATAGTACATGTGGAGGGTCTGGTAAATACGACATTAAGGGGGACTCATGAAAGACAACGTGTACATTTCACATAGTAGGTGGAAGGGATAGTCGATTGGACACAATCTAGATATGATCATGAATATTAAAGGGGTTGGTATACATTGTACATAGATTTCCTTCCTTCCCAATCCTCAGGAACTTCTTCCACGAAGATGTGTGATGAAATTCCATGAATAAAACTTTGAGCTCAATGAATCATCGACAATTGTATGCATAAAAATTTGGTCGACTTTGGGATTCCTGGATACGATGTTAAATGGGTTTCATCTTATACTCTATTTCATAGACCATTTTTGGTCCTAGCATCTTACATTCACCGACTTCATCACAACACACTCTTGTTTTGCATCTTTTCCCATAATGGTATTTGTATGGTGCCATTCAGATGCCCAACTGGAAGCTGTTATTTCAAGAGAATTAAACTAGTGGAAGATGTTGGGCCCATCCTCATTTGAAGTACATATATCATGCTCTCAAATTTTCTTCTTGTGTCCGAATATTTCTCTCAGATTTTCCATGAATTTGAGGATGAAAAGTTGTACTGATGTTTTCTTCAGGGCAAAAAGCACGTTTGAGACTTTTCCAAAACATTGAGTTGAATCTTTGATCTCAATCAGATAAAATAGATATTTTTAATCCCTGAAATATAACCACATATTTGATTTTTATCAATAAAATTTGATCCGATGAGAAGCCCTCTCGATTTGAGTTAAATTGTGATGTCACTACTGGAATTTAGTCTTTTCCCAACGGTAGTATACCAACGGTTTACTTAAACCGTTGGTATAGTGAGCCTTTGCCAACGGTTTAACAAAACCGTTGGCAAAGGGAATTTCGGTGGACCCTTTCCCAACGGTTCCCTAGAACCGTTGGGAAAGGGGTGCTAAACTCACACATTTCCCAACGGTTCCAGTGAACCGTTGGGAAATGTGTGCCTTTGCCAACGGTTTTTATAAACCGTTGGCAAAGGTTTCCCCCAAATTCCAGATCGCGATCTCCTCTCCCCATTTGGACAGAGCCCTAATCTATTCGCTCCACTGCTCTCGTGAACCCCATCCGACTCCACTGCTCTCGCGAATCCGAACACCAGCACCCCCCATCCGAACAGGTACACCCCCATACGAATAGGTAAAATTTGATCTCAACCATATTGTTGTAGTTGTTTTAATGAATAGATTTTTTCCAGGTGTTGGTGGTTTAATTGATTATTGAAATTAATATCTAAATAGGATATTTTTTGTGTTTGTGAAGACTTCTTTAATGTTTTTGTATTATATGTTTGGAAGGAGAGTGTTCAAAACATGTAAATCAGAGTTGGGGGAGGCTATCGTGAATGTTTACATGTTTTGGATAATGGATTGTGGGAATTATGGATTGTGTTCAAACCAATTTGATATGTTTTGGATAATGGATTGTTGGGGTAGGGGGTGTCCACAGGGGTGGGTGGGTTGTCCACGGGGGTGGGCGGGGGTGTCCATGGGGGTGGGAAAGGCTGTCCACGGGGGTGGGCGGGGCTGTCTAGGGGGTGTGGACTGTCCTGGGGGTCTGGGTGGGGTGTCCTGGTGGGGGAGGGGTGTGTGGGGTGTCCAGGGGGGGTGGTATATCTAGGTGGTGGTGGTGGGGTTGCAGGGGAGGGGGGTGTGGGATGTTTGCGAGGGTGGGAGGGGCTATCCAGGGGGTACGGGGTGTCCAGGGGGGTACGGGGGTGGGCGGGTTGTCCACAAGGGTGGACGGGCTGTCCACGAGGGTGGCTGGGCTGTCAAGGAGGGGTGGGCGGGATGTCCAGGGGGGTGGGTGGGCTGGCAACGGGGGGTAGGGGTGTCCAGGGGGGTGGGCATGCTATCCAAGGGGGTGGGGGGCCGTCCATAGGGAGAAGGGGTGTCGAGGGGGGTGGGTGGGCTGTCCACGGGGGTGGTTGGGCTGTCTAGGGGGTAGGGGGTGTCCACGGGGGTGGGCGGGGCTGTCCTGGGGGTGTGGGCTGTCCTGGGGGTCTGGGTGGGGTGTCCTGGTGGGGGAGGGGTGTGTGGGGTGTCCAAGTGGGGTGGTATGTCTAGGTGGTGGTGGTGGGGTTGCAGGGAAGTGGGGTGTGGACGGGGCTATCCAGGGGGGTACGGGGTGTCCAGGGGGGTACGGGGGTGGGTGGGTTGTCCACAAGGGTGGACGGGCTATCCACGGGGGTGGCCGGGCTGTCAAGGAGGGGTGGGCGGGCTGTCCAGGGGGGGGGGGGGGTGGGTGGGATGGCCACAGGGGGTAGGGGTTTCCAGGGGGGTGGGCGGGCTATCCAAGGGGGTGGGGGCTGTCCATAGGGAGAAGGGGTGTCCAGGGGGGTGGGTCGGCTGTCCACGGGGGTGGTTGGGCTGTCTAGGGGGTAGGGGGCATCCACGGGGGTGGGTGGGTTGTCCACAGGGGTGGGCGGGTCTGTCCACAGGGGTGGGAAAGGCTGTCCACGGGGGTGGGCGGGGCTGTCCAGGGGGTGTGGGCTGTCCTGGGGGTCTGGGTGGGGTGTCCTGGTGGGGGAGGGGTGTGTGGGGTGTCCAGGGGGGTTGGTATGTCTAGGTGGTGGTGGTGGGGTTGCAGGGGAGGGGGTGTGGGCTGTTTGGGAGGGTGTGCGGGGCTATCCTGGGGGGGGGGGGTACGGGGTGTCCAGGGGGGTACGGGGGTGGGCGGGCTGTCCACAAGGGTGGACGGGCTGTCCACGGGGGTGGCCGGGCTATCAAGGAGGGGTGGGCGGGCTGTCCAGGGGGGGTGGGTGGGCTGGCCACAGGGGGTAGGGCTGTCCAGGGGGGTGGGCGGGCTATCCAAGGGGGTGGGGGGCTGTCCATAGGGAGAAGGGGTGTCGAGGGGGGTGGGTGGGCTATCCACGGGGGTGGTTGGGATGTCTAGGGGGTAGGGGGTGTCCACGGGGGTGGGTGGGTTGTCCACGGGGGTGGGCGGGGCTGTCCACGAGGGTGGGAAAGGCTGTCAACGGGGGTGGGTGGGGCTGTCCAGGGGGTGTGGGCTGTCCTGGGGTTCTAGGTGGGGTGTCCTAGTGGGGCAGGGGTGTGTGGGGTGTCCAGGGGGGTTGGTATGTCTAGGTGGTGGTGGTGGGGTTGCAGGGGAGGGGGGTGTGGGCTGTTTGGGAGGGTGGGCGGGGCTATCCCAGGGGGGTACGGGGGTGGGCGGGCTGTCCACAAGGGTGGACGGGCTGTCCACGGGGGTGGCCGGGCTGTCAAGGAGGGGTGGGCGGGCTGTCCAGGGGGGGTTGGTGGGCTGGCCACAGGGGGTGGCTGTGCTCTCGTGAACCCCCCATCCGAAAATCATCGACCCCCATGGACAACCCACCTTTTATCCCAAATTCCATAGATTTATACATTATTTTATTATATTATGTCTCAAATTATCTAAAATATGTTTTTGATGTTCTTCACGTGACCTATCATAATTCCTTCTCATAATCTATAGTGATCATGGGAAGATCCCATGCATGATTCATGATCACTCAAATTATTCTGCAGATCATACATAATGGAAGCCTTACAGGATGTGAGATGATTATATCTATGAAATATACTCAGGTACCTGGCGAGGAAGTGAATATTAATTCAAAAACGTAAATCGCATATGAGGATACCCTACTAATATGGTTATGGGATGAGGCATGCTCTGATGTGATAACACATTAAGTTCTTGTTGGTTTTACATTTTGTCAATAACACATTAGTATGTTTTTTTCACATGTGTAGCTGATACCATGATTATTTTCTTCCTTTATCGTTTACTTAAATATATTTTCTATTAAAGTTCAATCCTATTGAATTGTTTATGACAAAATGACTTATATGAATTCTTTTTACAGAATGGATAGAAGTTGGATGTATGAAACCGATCATATCTCAAGCGATTTTAAAAACAATTTGGAGAGCTTTATAGATTTTTCATTTCAAAATGCTTCAGATAGTGGTCACATACACTGCCCTTGTTCCAATTGTGTTGGTAGACCTTGGTTGAGTCGTGAAGAAGTCAGCTACCACATATCCAAAAATGGTTTTCAATCTAACTACTTTGTGTGGTATCACAATTGGGAGAAAATGAAATCTCAAATTGGTGATGATTGAAATGAAAGGACTGGAATGGAGAATTTGTTAGATGATCGGTTTCTGTTTATTCGTCATCATGAAAAAGAAAGGATTTCAACTCAAGAAGACATTAATATGAGGACAACTGATGCATCTTGTGAAAATGATGATATTGATAGGGTGAAAAAATTGAATGATGCTACCACGACTCCAGTATATCGACAATGCGATAAAATTATAAAGTTGGAATTTTTAATCCGATTGTTTCATGGAAAAACTATGTATGGGATTTCTAATACAGCAATCAATTACATTCTTACCCTCTTGAAGGATTTACTTCCAGATGATGCAGATATTCCCTCAAACCACTATATGGCATGGAAGTTAGTTGAAGAACTTGGAATTTCCCGAAACAAAATTCATGCTTGCCCGAAAGATTGCAGTTTATTCTGGGAAGAAACCGCTGAACGAAATGAATGTATAAAATGTGGCACATCCCGCTGGAAGTCAAAATATGATGGAACACCATCCCGCATTCCACAAAAAGTAATGTGGCACTTTCCATTGATCCCCAGACTCCAGAATCTTTTTATGTCTGATGACATATCAATAAAAATGAGATGGCATGATACCGAGAGAAATAAGACTAATGATGAGTTGGTTCATCCTGCAGATGGATTTGCATGGAAGAGATTTGATGCTCGACATCCTGATTTTGCAGCTGACGTGCATAATGTGAGGCTGAGTCTTTCATGCGACGGTTTTAATCCGTTTGGGCAGATGCTTACTTCGCACAGCACATGGCCAGTTTTTATACACATTTATAATCTTCCCCCATGGTTGTGTATGAAAAAATCTTTCACTTTCATGAGTATACTCATATCTGGTCATTCTGATCCCGGCATTGATATTTATGTATACATGCAACCTTTAATAAAAGAGTTGAAACTTCTTTGGGATATGGGTGTGCGCACATACGATGCATGTTCGAAAGACATATTTCAGATGCGTGCTACGCTTATGTGGACAATCAATGATTTTCTGGCTTATGCAATGATGTCTGGATGGAGCACGAAGGGAAAACTGTCATGTCCAATTTGTATGAAGAATACACGATCCAAAAGACTGAAACATCGTTGTAGTTTCAGTTTTATGGGACATCGACGATTTTTTCCAAAGGATCATCCTTATAGAATGAATCGTCGAAGATTTGATAATACTATAGAGACTGATGATCCACCTCAGCGTATGTCTGGAACTGATGTGCTTAATGAATTGAAAGATTTCAGTTTTTCATTCGGGAAGGGTCAAATGAAATCTGGAAAGAGAAAGAATGTTTCCCCAGAAACCTGTTACAATTGGAGGAAGAGGAGTATCTTTTTTGATTTTCCTTATTGGTCAACCAAATTGCTACATCATTGCTTAGAAGTAATGCATATTGAAAATAATATATGTGAAATGTTGCTTTCAGTTCTTCTAAATGTCAAGGGGAAGACAAAAGATGATTTACGATCACGACGTGACTTGGTGGATTGGGGCATCAGACCAGAATTGCATCCTGTGCGTATCAGTGAAAATAAATGGCAACGTCCATGTGATTCTTATGTGATGACACCTACTGAAAAGAAAAACAATTTCTGGAAGTATTAGAGACTATTAGAGTTCCTGATGGCTATTCAAGCAACATATCTAAACGCGTCAACAGAAGAGAGTTGAAGCTAAAATCTATGAAGACTCATGATTATCACGTTCTACTGCATGAGTTGCTTCCAATAGCAATCCGTCATCTTTTGTCCAATAATGTAAGGGTGGGTGTTATTCGGTTGTGCCATTTGTTTAGAGATCTTTGTGCTAAGAAGTTGTCCAATTCTTTCTTTGAAAAAATGTTGACAGATGCCCCATTAATTTTGTGTGAGTTGGAGAAAATATTTCCATCATCATTTTTCACATGCATGCTGCATCTGACTGTCCATATTCCAACTGAAATACTTCTCGGAGGACCTGTTTCTTTTCATTGGATGTATCCAACTGAAAGAAATATGTTCACATTAAAGTCTTATGTTCGAAACAAGAATCATCCTGAAGGTTCTATCGTGAACGGTTACTTAGCTCAAGAATGTATGGATTTCTATTAGATGTATTTGTCTAATCTTACTACAAGAATGAACAGACCAATGAGAAATGAAGAAGAACAATATGAGAAAATTGAACCCAGTTTTCCATCACTTCCTCAAACAGGAGGAATTCCTGGATCATATACATTGAAGACATTAATCCATGAAGAGCGGGAGATGGCACATCGCACAGTTTTGTTCAACTGTGATTTGTTCGATGACTATATCAGGTAACAAAATTGAATATGTATATCTTAAATATATATCTGTTAAACTATTCATATTTTTTTATCTACAGGGAACATAAAACAATGATAAATAGGAATCATCGTTCTTTATCTTTGAGAAGGAGAGAGACTTTTCATAACAAAGAGTTTTCTGCTTGGTTAAAATTGAAGGTAAAAATATTACTGTTTAAATTAATTATTTCAATATTTACTTAAGTTTAACTGTCATTTATATTGCTGGTATTGAGTTTGTCTGCTGACTCTGTCTCTGAGGAAATAAGAGCTTTGGCTTTTGGTCCTAATACCGTGGTTCGTGATTGTCAATAAATTGTTATCAATGGGTACAGATTTATTGTCACTGAACGAGCCAAAAACTTGAGAACACAACATGATGGTATTATGGTTACTGCCACAACAGATTGTTATGCCAGTGCATCAGATAGTAGACCGCGACTTGAAAATGTGGGTTATTATGGAGTCATTGAGAAAATAATAATATTGGATTATTACTCTCATGGATGAGTCAAAATGATGAAATGCCATTGGTTTGATTTGATGACGAGACATGACACATTTATTGATGATTGTGGATTTCGAGTAATTAATATGACCCGCACTCTTGCTACTGAAGAACCGTATGTGTTGGCATTAATGGCTAAACAAGTTTTTTATGTCAAAGATCAACTTCAACCAGAATTTGGTGTCATAGTTGAAGTAATTCCAAGACATATTTTTGATGATGCTGATGATGGAATTGACACTGTCCCTATTGCCATTGGAACCAATCCATTTATTTCTTTTGATGACTCCAACAGCTCAATTGTCAGAGTTGATTGTGAACCTGAAGTTGTGGTTGGAAATATATAGAATCATTCATCCATGTTCTCAATTCTTTTGGTTTACCTCAAGTTGGGTTGGTATGGTTGGTAATATTCATATTTATTTAGTATTGATCACAAACATGTTTTAGCTGACTTGACCGTTATGTGAATTTTCAATGTTTATTGGTTGCTGTTTTATTTGAATTGCATTTTCTAATTTGGAATTGAACTGTATTCAAACCAAATCAAACAATATTTCTAACTTGGTGAACATTACAACTTGTATGTTTTATTAAATTCATTCAAGCTCTTCTAAAACAATTGATAGCTAAATTACCAATGAATCCCCTCATTCCCTCATATATTTAGTTTTTTGGTTTACACATTAACTTCCTTTTTCTAATTAATTACATATTTGTTTTCAAATGCAGGAAATTCAGCCAATTGAAGAGAGACGAAGAAAAAAAATGGCGGGGAACAATCGTCAGATGGAGGAGCTGGGCGTTCCACCATTAGTGCCTACAGTGAGTACCTTATTTCAAATATATATATATATATATATATTTACAGAATATATAATGTCATGTGATTAATTTTTTTGTAAATTTTATTGTAGGATCCACCGTTACGCCGATAGTTATTCGATGAGGAGCCTAGTACTGGTCCTAGTACTCAGGCCGGTGGTAAGAGGAGGGTTCGTACCAGAGGTGGACGTAGAGCTGCGCGTGCCCGACTAGACCCTGCCCCTCCCACTGACGTTTCAGCCTTCCCACATTCTGATCCCGGTGTGTCATTAGGGACACACGGGGTATTTAGGCCTCCCATGTTTTCGCTACCTTCTGCATATTCTGCCCCATCATTTTCACATCCCATGATGATTCCCACTCCCCAGTCAGCATCAGGTCATACAGCTGTTCCATATTCTTTTCCTTCTACTTCTGTCTCTCCGCGCTTTTATATTCCATTTTCTTCGACTTCTGTTCAACCAGAGGGTGTTCCATCAGGTTCTGTGGATCCGGCGCCACTCATTGATCAGACTAGCACATGTATATTTATAAAACCCTAACAAATTTTTATAGTAATATTTATTTTCATTATAACATGTTTTGATAAAATATTTGTTTTTCTTTCATGACAGATACATCTACTGACAGGAGGCGGGGGCGGGGCCGTACACGCATGCGTTTGGTGTGGAACCGTCGCACACAGGTTATGGTGGAATATAATGAATACAATCAGATGGTTGAGAAAACAGGGCAGCAATGTCGGAGTTTTCTGGCGACGCTTGCCAAATACTACGACATCATTCCCGTCAGCCCGCTGTCGTGGAGACATTTGCCACATGAGGTCAAAGATAGAGCTTGGGCCGAGATATGGGTAAAAAATCTGTTTTATTTAATGCCATGAATTATTTTTGTATTTATATGAATTAATATTTTGATTTCAGCTTTGATTTAATTTTCCTGAAGGTGAGGGTGCACGACTGGAACATCTAAAGGATTTAGGCGAGCTTTGGAGAGCCTACAAGCATGAGCTATATATTGGCTGGCATGCTAGAGTTGGCACTGAGTTAGAGGCGGTACCAGTCGTGGATGATTGTCCTATAGAGTAGTATCGTCAGATGATTACTCATTGGATGAGTACCCAGTTTAAGGTATGAATTACGTTTGAGGTATTTAAATAATAACTTTCAAGTTTTGCATTAATATTATCCTTTGCATTATAGAATTTTATTTAGGAATCATCTGGAAAAAATAAAAAAAACTTGATGCAAAAAAATACCTTCATACACTAGGACGCACGACGATGCCAGATCATGAGAGGCAGCAGGTATGACAATTGTTTATAAGTTTTCTTTACGACTTACATTTTCTTTTGTTTCCTCAATTATTTAATCATTTGCAAAAGTTTTTATATAACTTTTGTTTTCAATGTCATTGTAGAGGCAAGAAAAAAATATTGAAGGACGTGTGCCTCGAGCAAAACTGTTTTGCACGGTGGTTTCAGCTCAATCTGAGGTCGTCCGCTATGAATTTGACCGTTGGACACCCGTTTTGGCTGTTTATGACACCAGAACTGCGTTGTCGGTCACCGCGGGCACACGACACGTCCGATTGACGTTCCGTCTGCTCGACCACTTCAGAAATCACTCTCCCATATTTTTCGTCTTATTTCAGGCCCTTCCAACTTCGTTCGGCCTGTTTGGACCCCCCCCCACGTGCGTTTACGAAGCGCGCACATCACTTAAAACACGAATATTGAGCCGTACCGCGCAAACCGCATGTCCGATTGACGTGCCGTCTGCGCGTACATGTCACGAATAATAATTAGAATGTTGCACGGTGGTTTCAACTCAATCTGAGGTCGTCCGCTATGAATTTGACCGTTGGACGCCCGTTTTGGCCGTTTATGACACCAGAACTGCGTTGTCGGTCACCGCGGGCACACGGCACGTCCGATTGACGTGCCGTCTGCTCGACCACTTCAGAAATCACTCTACCGTATTTTTCATCTAATTTTAGGCCATTCTGACTTCATTCGGCCCATTTGGACCCCCCTCACGTGCATTTACGAAGTGCGCACATCACTTAAAACACAAATATTGAGCCGTACCGCGCAAACTGCACGTCCGATTGACGTGTCATCTGCGCGTACACGTCACGAATAATAATTAGAATGTTGAACAGTGGTTTCAGCTCAATCCGAGGTCATCCTCTATGAATTTGACCGTTTGACGCCCGTTTTGGCCGTTTGTGACACCAGAACTGCGTTGTCGGTCACCACGGGCACACGGCACGTCTGATTGACGTTCCGTCTACTCGAACACTTCATAAATCACTCACCTGTATTTGTCGTCTGATTTCAGGCCATTCCGAAATCGTTCGGCCCGTTTGGACCACCCTCACGCGCGTTTACGAAGCGCGCGCATCACTTAAAACACGAATATTGAGCCGTACCGCGCAAACCGCACATACGATTGACGTTCCATCTGCGCGTACATGTCACGAATAATAATTAGAATGTTTCACGGTGGTTTCAGCTCAATCAGAGGTCGTCCGCTATGAATTTGACCGTTTGACGCCCGTTTTGGCCGTTTGTGACACCAGAACTGCGTTGTCGGTCACCGCGGGCACACGTCACGTCCAATTGACGTTCCGTCTGCTTGAACACTTCAGAAATCACTCACCCATATTTTTTGTCTGATTTCAGGCCATTCCGACTTCATTCTTCCCATTTGGACCCCCCTCAAGCGCGTTTATGAAGCGCGTGCATCACTTAAAACACGAATATTGAGATGTACCGCGCAAACCGCACGTCTGATTGACGTGCCGTCTACGCGTACACATCACGAATAATAATTAGAATGTTTCACGGTGGTTTCAGCTCAATATGAGGTCGTCCGCTATGAATTTGACCGTTGGACGCCCGTTTTGGCCGTTTATGACACCAGA
The DNA here is from genome assembly GCA_963277665.1 of Viscum album. Classification (NCBI taxonomy): domain Eukaryota; kingdom Viridiplantae; phylum Streptophyta; class Magnoliopsida; order Santalales; family Viscaceae; genus Viscum; species Viscum album. Next base: position 1,150,213,148 of record OY728120.1, read on the forward strand.
ACTGCGTTGTCGGTCACCGCGGGCACACGGCACGTCCGATTGACGTGCCGTCTGCTCGACCACTTCAGAAATCACTCTCCCGTATTTTTCGTCTGATTTCAGGCCATTCCGACTTCGTTCGGCCCATTTGGACCCCCCTCACGCGCGTTTACGAAGCGCGCGCATCACTTAAAACCCGAATATTGAGCCGTACCGCGCAAACCGCACGTCCGATTGACGTGACGTCTGCACGTACACATCAAAAATAATAATTATAATGTTTCACGGTGGTTTTAGCTCAATCCGAGGTCGTCCGCTATGAATTTGACCGTTTGACGCCCGTTTTGGCCGTTTATGACACCAGAACTGCGTTGTCTGTCACCACGGGCACACGGCACGTCCGATTGACGTGCCGTCTGCTCGAACACTTCATAAATCACTCACTCATATTTTTCGTCTGATTTCAGGCCATTCCGAAATCGTTCGGCCCATTTGGACCACCCTCACGCGCGTTTATGAAGCATGCGCATCACTTAAAACATGAATATTGAGCCGTACCGCGCAAACCGCACGTCCGATTGACATGCCGTCTGCGCGTACATGTCAAGAATAATAATTAGAATGATGAACGGTGGTTTCAGCTCAATCTGAGGTCATCCGCTATGAATTTGACCGTTGGACGCCCGTTTTGGCCGTTTATGACACCAGTACTGCGTTGTCGGTCACCTCGGGCACACGGCACGTCCAATTGATGTGCCGTCTGCTCAACCACTTCAGAAATCACTCTCCCGTATTTGTCGTCTGATTTCAGGCCATTCCGACGTCGTTCGGCCCGTTTGGACCCCCCTCACGCGCGTTTACGAAGCGCACATCACTTAAAACACGAATATTGAGTCGTACCGCGCAAACCGCACGTCCGATTGACATGCCGTCTTCACGTACACGTCATGAATAATAATAAAAATGTTGCACGGTGGTTTCAGCTCAATCTGAGGCCGTCCGCTATGAATTTGACCGTTTGACGCCCGTTTTGGCCGTTTATGACACCAGAACTGCGTTGTCGGTCACCGCAGGCACATGACACGTCCGATTGACGTTCCGTCTGCTCGACCAATTCATAAATCACTCACCCGTATTTTTCGTCTAATTTCAGGCCATTCCGAAATCGTTCGGCCCGTTTGGACCACCCTCACGCGCGTTTACGAAGCGCACACATCACTTAAAACACAAATATTGAGCCGTACCGCGCAAGCCGCACATCCGATTGACGTGTCGTCTGCGCGTACACGTCAAGAATAATAATTAGAATGTTTCACGATGGTTTCAGCTCAATCCGAGGTCGTCCTCTATGAATTTGACCGTTTGACGCCCGTTTTGGCCGTTTATGACACCAGAACTGCATTGTCGGTCACCGCGGGCACAGGGCACGTCCAATTGACGTGCCGTCTGCTCGAACACTTCAGAAATCACTCACCCGTATTTGTCGTCTGATTTCAGGCCATTCTGACTTCTTTCGGCCCGTTTGGACCCCCCTCACGCGCGTTTACAAAGCGCGCGCATCACTTAAAATACGAATATTGAGCCGTACCGCGCAAACCGCACGTTCGATTGACGTGCCATCTGCGCGTACACATCACGGATAATAATTATAATGTTTCACGGTGGTTTCAGCTCAATCTGAGGTCGTCCGATATGAATTTGACCGTTGGAGGCCCATTTTGGCCGTTTATGACACCAGAACTGCGTTGTCGGTCACCGCGGGCACACGGCACGTCCGATTGACGTGCCGTCTACTCGAACAGTTCATAAATGACTCTCCCATTTTTGTCGTCTGATTTTAGGCCATTCCGACTTCGTTCGGCCCATTTGGACCCCCCTCACCCGCGTTTACGAAGCGCGCACATCACTTAAAACATGAATATTGAGCCGTACCGCGCAAACCGCACGTCCGATTGACGCGCCGTCTGCGCATACACATCACGAATAATAATTAGATTATTGCACAGTGGTTTCGGCTCAATCCAGAGACGTGGTGTGGCCAGCACCACTCAATGTGTCCGTCTTTTGTTTCAAAAGGACGTCATTTTAAGTGAAAAGCATCAACTGGCATACAGAAAACCGACCAAATGCATTCCTAATCTGTTGATAATTTATCCCAACAATCCATGAGTCAAATGTGACGTGTACGAGCCAACCCGGGATGAATCCGAGCCGCGGTGTGGCCAGGATAAGTCTTAGTGTCTCTCTTTTGTTTAAAATGGACACCATTTTAAGTGCATACTGAAAAAAGACCAAACGGATTCGGTTTCCGTTGAAACATTAGGAGAATGATCCATGGGTCATATGTGACGTGAATGAATCAACCTCGCCTCAATCGGAGACGCGGTGTGGCCGACACCACTCAAAGTTTCTGTCTTTTGTTTCAAAAAGACGTCATTTTAACTGAAAAGCATCAATTGACATACAAAAAACCGAACAAAGGCATTCGGACTGTGTTGATACATTAGCACAAGGATCCATGGGTCGTATGTGACGTGTACGAGTCAATCCCGCCTCAATCCGAGGTGCGGTGTGGCCGACACCGTTCTAACTGTGTCTCTTTTGTTTAAAATGGACAGGATTATAAGTGAAAAGAACAACTGGCATACGCAAAATCGACCAAACGCATTCTGAATCTATTTATAATTTATCACAACGATCCATCGGTCATATGTGACCTGTACGAGCCAACCCGGGCACAATCCGAGTCGCGGTGTGGCCGAGATCAGTCTAAGTGGCTCTCTTTTGTTTAAAATGGACAACATTTTAAGTACATACGGAAAACCAACCAAACGCATTCGGTTTCCATTGAAAATTTAGGAGAACGATCCATGGGTCATATGTGATATGTACGAATCATCCCCGCCTCAATCCGAGGAGCGGTGTGGCCGACACTGATCTAACTGTGTCTGTTTTGTTTAAAATGGATAGGATTATAAGTGAAAAGAACTGGCATATGAAAAACTGACCAAACGCATTAGGTTTCCATTGAAACTTTAGGAGAACCATCCATGGATCATATGTGACGTGTACGAATCATCCCCGTCTCAATCCGAGACGCGATGTGGCTGACACCGCTCTAACTATGTCTCTTATGTTTAAAATGGACATGATTATAAGTGAAAAATAACAACTGGCATACGCAAAACTGACCAAAAGCATTCCGAATCTTTTGATCATTTATCACAATGATCCATGGGTCATATGTGACCTGTACGAGGAAACCCGGGTTAAATCCAAGTCGTGGTGTGGCCGGGATCAGTCTAAGTGGCTCTCTTTTGTTTAAAATGGACACCATTTTAAGTACATATGGAAAACCGACCAAACAAATTAGGTTTCCATTGAAACTTTAGAAGAACGATCCATGGGTCATATGTGACGTGTATGAATCATCCTCGCCTCAATCTGAGGCGCGGTGTGGCCGACACCGCTCTAACTGTGTCTGTTTTGTTTAAAATGGACAGGATTATAAGTGAAAAGAAAAACTGGCATATGCAAAACGGACCAAACGCATTCGGAATCTTTTGATAATTTATCACAATGATCCACGGGTCATATGTGATGTGTACGAGCCAACCCGGGTCAATCCGAGTCGCGGTGTGGCCGGGATCAGTCTAAATGTCTCTCTTTTGTATAAAATGGATACCATTTTAAGTACATATGAAAAACCGACCAAACGCATTCGGTTTCCATTGTAACATTAGGAGAACGATCCATGGGTCCTATGTGACGTGTACGAATCATCCGCGCTTGAATCTGACATGCGGTGTGGTTGACACCACTCAAAGTGTTCGTCTTTTGTTTTAAAAGGACATCATTTTAAGTGAAAGGCATCAACTGACATACGGAAGAATGACCAAACGCATTCGGATTCTATCGATAATTTAGCACAACGATCCATGGGTCATATGTGACGTGTACAAGTCAACCCCATCTTAATCCGAGATGCGGTGTGGCCGACACCGCTCTAACTCTGTCTCTTTTGTTTAAAATGGACATGATTATAAATGAAAAGAACAACTGGCATACGCAAAACTGACCAAACGCATTCGGAATCTTTTGATAATTTATCACAACGATCCATGGGTCATATGTGACATGTACGAGCCAACCCGGGATGAATCTGAGTCACAGTGTGTTCAGGATTAGTCTAAGTGTCACTCTTTTGTTTAAAATGGACAACATTTTAAGTACATACGGAAAACCGACCAAACACATTCGGTTTCCATTTAAACTTTAGGAGAATGATCCATGGGTCATATGTGACGTGTACGAATCAACCCCGTCTCAATTAGAGACACGTTGTGGTCGGCACCACTCATAGTGTCTGTCTTTTGTTTCAAAAGGACGTCATTTTAAGTGAAAACCATCAACTGGCATACGGAAAACCGACCAAACGCATTCGGATTGTGTCGATACTTTAGCACAACGATCCATGGGTCAAATGTGATGTGTACGAGTCAACCCCACCTCAATCTGAGGTGTGGTGTGGCCGGTATCACTTCAGGTGTATGTATTTTGTTTAAAATGGACATCATTTGAGGTAAAAATATATGGTATAGAAAAAACCGATCAAATTATGAATTGAATTTCGGATTCCACATATAATTTTCATCTAAATTTTAAATTTAATTCTATATGAATTATGTACGTTTATAATTACGTTATGAATTATAATTTAATTATGGATGTGTATAGTTTTAGGATCCATTATATGTTAAATGTGTATGAATTTGTTCGTAATTGTATATGTATGTTTTATTTTATTGCAGGTACAATAATTGGATTGAAAATGAGGTCAAAATGAGGCTTGATGGAGAGGGGCCGGATGGACAGGGGCTGTGCAAATTGCAGGGTGCTGCAATTTGCATCATAGGGTATGCCAATGGTTTAAAACCGTTGGCATATAATCCTAAAGATGTTTTTACCAACGGTTCATTGAACCATTGGTAAATATCTCTTTTCCCAACGTTTCTAAACCACTGGGAAAGAGTTTGGGATATTGATATTTCCCAACGGTTCTCCCAAACCATTAGGAAAAACTATCTCAACGGTTTGGAAGAACCGTTGGGATAGGGTGGCTTTTGTGAGCCTATACCAACAGTTTCCAGTAAACTGTTGGGAAAACCTTTTCCCAACGGCTTACTTCCCTACGGTTATCACAACCGTTGGTATATCATATACCAATGGTTAGAGGGGCTTTCCCAACGGTTGTGAATCATTGGGAAATATTATATTTCCAGTAGTGTGTCTTTGTAACACAATCCACAATGACTTATTTATCGTTTTTTCTTCAGGATGTCCTTGGAAGTCCAGTGATAATGCCCATAGTGATTTTCTCCCAGATCCATGATGGTATGGGTTGTGATTTCATCAAACCCTTATACCTCTATCTTGTATCCTTCACTTGATGACATAATAGGAACATTGATGTATACTCCACAATCTATATCATCATATTATCCCACGAAAATTTCTCTCATAGATTTTGATACATCTTTGTGCTCCATTGGATAATATTGAAGGATGAGGTATGTGCATTATTAAAAATCTCCTTCTTTATCTCTAAAAAGTATATTAAACCTAATCATGACCCAAATCTCATCACTATTTCCTCATCAATCATGAATATAGATGATTTGTCATTTTTAATGGCTTCCACCGTTTTTTTAATTTTCAAGTCATTTCATTATCGATCCTTTATATTCTCCATGAGGGATGGTTTAGAATTAATTTTAGAAATGATTTATGATGTTCCTACCTTAATTATTCACATGTCTATGCTCTTAAAATATATGATGATTTGATATTTTTCAATTCACAAAATTAATAAAGACACAAGGTCCATTCTACTTAATGAATTTTCCACATTGTTTTTATTATAGGGTTTGTTATGTATTGAGTAGACATAATCTTTGATGATACTTAACCATCACCACTAGTTCATATTAAACTCTCTTTGTATAAATACATAATTGAGACTCCACTTATCAGTATATATTCACACTTCTCCCAATTGAGAAAATGCCCCCAGATTGTTAACGTTAAGATCACAACCACTAACACCTGATCGTGCGTTTGATAGTTTTTATTAGGTATTTTAAGATTCTTTGAGGCGTTGGATATCAATTTATCATTATCATCAAGATACAAACAAAGAATTTATTTGAAGAATCACTATAAACCACAGAGTGTTCTGCAGTTATTACAACTGTGAGTACTAGTGTAGTGATTTTACACTTTTACAGATCCTTAATAAACTCTTCAAATTCCTTCATGTAGAAAATCATTACCACCTTCCAAGTCATCTTGGTCATCGTGTTGGAATATTGTTAGAAGATCTTCAAAAAATTTCAACAATACTCATATAGACCTAGAATATAATGACCCAGGTATTTAAAAAATAATACATTCTAATTTCTATTAACACTTATGAATAACATAATAATTTTAGGTTAAAGGGGACTCTTTTTTGGATAGCGTATTTGACATGCGACAACAGTTTTCTCTGAAATCCTTTATTGCACACAACAATTAGTTATATGGAAAAATTAAACAATAATATTTTTATTATTTAAAAAGGTAATTAATGCCTAGGAATTGGAATGGAATGAATGAATAGTATTAACTGAATTCATAATTCCAGTTTAATCATTTTTAAATAATTATGCATTTTTTACAAAAATTATTTGAAATGTAAATAAAAACAAATCGAATATAAAAGATGTATTTTTATGAAAACCTATTTAAATGATAATAATTTTGTTTTCGTTTCACTATGAATGGATTTTTAATTACAAAAATATTATGATATATATTTTATGTAATGTTTTAAATTCATTTTATATGTTTTAAAGATATTATATATGAAAAAATTCAATTTTTTGGAGAAAAGAAGAATTTTTTTAAAAAAATGTAGTTTCACAGCCTTTTAAGGGAGAATCCTTTTTAAATATTGTTTTTTTAAACTCTATTTGTTTTATTTTAAAAAGTAAACTTGTTTTTCAAAAGAGGAACATTAAAATTTAAATTTTATGAAATCTTGGTATTTTTTTAATAATGTTTTTATTTTATTGAATTGTGCAAAATACTCCTTTTAAATTCAAAACTACCTTTTAATCTAATATAGATTTATAGTTAGATTGTAGTTTTAATTTGTTCTAATGTTTAATTGGATTATATTTTTTTCATGTAATCAAATTTAGTCCATTTTATTTAATTTCAATTTGAAATTGTGAATAAAGATGTTTCAAAATTCTGTTAATTTTGTCTTCATAAAAACACTCATTTTGGTTTTGACTACGAGAATTAATTGTAAATTAAATTATTAAACTTATGTGTTTTTAATTTAGAATAATGGATTCCATATTCGGAATTAGGAAGTCCTAATATGGTAAATAGGTTACTTTTATTTTAAGACATTATGAATACTAACATTAGTAAATATTTTATTTACCATGGTTAAAGGGTAAAAATGCTAAATAAGGGTAAAAAAATAATATTATAATAATATATTACTACCCTAAAACGTGTCATACTCATATTTTGTGATACCTGTATGACCATCGGTATGCTTGGGTCGATTTGGGGACCCCATTGAGCAACATTGATGTGAAAATGACATTATGTAAGAATTATTTTATGGTAATGAAAAATGTAACATAAACATTTATCTTTTTGTAACAAAATTTTAATATGGGAATATATATTTGATATATTAGACTATAAATAGTACATCTAAAGACAAATATATTTCATTATTCATGGTGTTTTAATTATAATTTTTAGATTTCAAATAAATAAATTCATTTATGATACAATGATGATGTAGTAATTACATTATTAATGGATGATTTAAATAAATGAGATTATAATTATTAAAATAAATTTATTTTAAAACAATTTATTTCCTCCATGAATTCTATGAATGATTATTAATTTTTATATTTTAATTACTGATTTTTTTTTGAATGAATCAAGTTGTTAGGAATTTATAAAATGTCATGATATGAATAGTATAAAAAATTGAATAAACTATTTTTAAAACATACTATTTAATTAATTGAAATAATAGTAATAAAATATATGACTCATCTAGTTGACCTAGATAATATTTTAAATGACATTAATGAAAAAATTTAGTATCAATTTAAAGTTTATAGTTTCTATATTAATGATATAGTATGGATACAAAAGAACACAAGGTAAAGAGTCAAATTAGTAACTAAGGGTTACAACTAAAAAATTTGGTTAAATTTGAAACCCAAAATTCTCTAAAACCTATTGGTTGAAAGGATTTAGAATATTACTTGCTTTATATTTTAATTTAAATAGAAGGGGATATTTATAAATCGATATTTAGTTTATAATAAAAAATGTTTGAAGACATTACTAATGTACCCCTACTTCCAATTATAAACAAAAATCACCTATAACCCTTAATCACATCTCTCAAGATCATTGTATCATCCAAAATATACCCAAATAATCTCCCAACAACATTATATTTCTCCTAGTATCATAAATATGTGTATAAGTAAGTTTATGAAATTCATTTATCTTAAATCAAAAGAAGTTACAGAATTTGAGGTAATGTCTTCTCTCAAACTTCTTTCATTTATGGTGCTTCTCAAACCCCAAAAAGAATTATTAATCAATTTTTTAATAATATTATCATTATATTAAAAAATATAGGAATTTATTATGAGAATTATTCCAACTATACTTACCCAAAAATCCATTTAATGGATACAAACATACCATTTCTGTGTACGACAAACTAATGCCTCATGAAATGATGATTGTTAGATTTTTCTCTACCACCTCTCATGGTGCCCATTGTAAAGAAACTGTATTAAAATATGATATATGTTATATTGTCTCTATTATAATATAATTTTTATATACAGACATACATTTATTCATTACATTATGTGTAAATACTATAATTACATATGAGGATTTGCGGCTACCACCCCTTAAACGTTATATGACTCGTTCATGCCATTCACGAAACATATAAAATAATGAATTTACAAACATATTTACCATATATAAAAAATTATATTATACTGGAATTATAATATACCTATATATATATATTATTTTTAATTCCATTAAATATGAGAATGATATAGATGAAGTGTTCATGCATACGTACGGCTTACCATCTCCATGAAAGTTGCATTTAATTTTTTATCTCCAAATGTTTTGGAATACTATAAATACAAATATACTAGATATATATTATATTTTAATCATTAATAAAATTTCATAAATAATTTACATTTTTCCCAATAGTCAATTTTTAATTATAAGAAGTTTATTATCAACTCATATACCGAATATCGACAAAACGAAAGATATTAAAATAAAATATTATGTAATTTTTATCATGTAGTAATAAGTGAAATAAATGGAATAATAATATTGATAATTGTTATTAATAAAGTTGAAATTAACGTAACATTATTTTTTTGAAGCACAAGTAACATACGTGATGAATCATATTTAATGTAAGGGACTACATCTCTATCTCCTTTCATTGAAGAATTCTTTGATTTATACCTGAAATTATTTTATACTGTGTATAAACCCCTATGAAATATAATTTCATTCAAAGGGAATATTTTTTTCTAGGAAGTGTTTTACTAAATGAGAAAATTAATGTTTTTAATGCCTGTTGTGACAACAAACTTTCTTCTTCCATGAGCATTATTTGATATATGTAATCTTTAACAAGATGTAATGTTTTTAAAAGGGAAATAAATACCATATAACCCTTTTTAAATAATTTATTATTGAAAATTAATTTTTAAATGAAAGTACTATTTCAATGTCATTAAATTATTTCTTGTGATTTCAATTGAAATTTTATGATTTAAATGTAGCTATTTGAAATCTTTTATTTGTGTTGATGATATAATGGTACTAGAAATTTTATGGGTGGTTATGTGATTAAAAAATTATGGGTGGTTCCGTGATAAACCAAGGATGGGTGGTCATGTTATAACCTCCAATTCATTGGGTATAGAAGTCAGCTGTATGACTATTCTGTTTAGTGATATGTGTGGAAGCCGACCGTATGGTTATTCTATTTAAGTATGTTTAAGTACCATGTTACATTTATATGTTATATGTTGTTTTTTGTCTCCTTTATGGTAATATTTTTGTTACAAAAAGGGGAAGATATGAGATTATATTCAGTGAAGTGCTTTTTCTACTTCATAAAGGTGAGAAGTATTACTTACTGATTATGTATTCTTGGTTTACATGTTTTTCTTTCAAAAACTAGCTTTTTTACTTCTTTATGTATCCATTACTGAGATTTTTATGATCATCCCATGTTTTTAAATGTTTTTCATATGAATTAAATATGAATAGGGTCATGGATGGGGTGAAGGAAAAGTAATTCTATCTAAAACATAGAGCTAGACATGTTTCTTTTTTAAGAGTTTTTTATGAAAATAATTGATAGTGAGTAGAATTGTCTACTTGTAATATTCAACTTGTTATGTATATGTTTTGAAATAATTATCTAAATCTATAAAAATTAAAATATCCTCAATGGGAATTATTAACATAATTCAATATTATGTAATGTTTAAGGCTCGGGCCATATACTGGAATGTGTGGATCATCATTATAAATATTTTCCTGGGCCACTCTTAAATTGCACTTTTCTTGGTAGGGTCTAAAGATATCCCTTTACTGGTGATAACATTCAATCTGAATGATATTTCCTCAATCCAAAACTCACAATTTTTGTACATTTCATATAGATTTTCCCTTCAAAAAGTCATTTACATAATATTCAAATGCGTCACATGTTCCTTCATGCTCATGGAATATATGAGAATATCACCGATAAAGACTATGAAAAAATATTCAAGGTAATATCTAAATAATATATTCATTAAATCCATGAATATTTTTGGAGCATAATTTATACAGAAGAGAATCAATATGAACTCATACTATCCACAGCTCATTCTAATAGTAGTCTTGGGGATATATTACTTCCTAAAAATTATTTAGTGATATCCTGACAGAAGGTCCACTTTTGGGAAATAATTAGATCCACGAAGATGATCAATCAAGTCATCTATCTGTGGTGGGGATACTTGTATTTTATCGTGATTTCATTGTCCTCACAGTAATCAATAAAATATCACATTTATACATCTAACTTCTTGAAGATGGGTAGTGGATCACCCCATGGTGATGCACTCAGGAATATAAAAGCCTTTACTAAATTCACTTGTAACATCTTCTTTACCTCTTCTAGATCTACTAAGGAAATTATATAAGTTTTCATGGATATAGACATATATCCAGGAATAAGTTCAATTGATAACTAAACCTATCAACTTGGAAGATGTCCAAGAAACTCTTTAAGGAATACATCAGTGTAATCACTATTGATGGGAATGAATTTAAGCTTGATTCCCTCTTTTGTTTCAGTCATTTGAGCTAGACATGCTTGCTCATAATGAAATAATATCAACACTTGAGACAATGATTATAAAGTAGATTCATCTTCCTCCATACACTTGTATTGAATTTCAGTATGCTTCGGAATGTAAAGAGTGTTATCCCTTTCAGAACAGTTGATGTTGTATTTGTATAAAGATATCCAATACATGCCCAATATAGTGTTCAACTTTTTTTAATTAAGTATGAATATATTTTCTTGGTGGATTAGTCTAGAAACGTTAACTGATGAGGGGTTATAAACCATGGACTCAATAATTTTCCCATTTTATGTTCTCATAGATAACATATCCTTGGAGTTATTAGGTGGGGTATAAATAGATATACTAAACATTAATGATCTTAAAGAATGTGTAGAGACAAAATCATTTAGAGTGTTCACTATTAGAGAATAAATATATATCACTCTTGACACCACATCATTGCCTAGAATCCACTCAACAGTAGTGATAGCATAATCCCTTCTTTGTTTCCCATGATGTTGTTGTTGATTTCCTCTAAAAACCCTCGACATAGGGAAATTGATCTCCTAATTCCCATGCTCTTTATAATTGCACCACTTCACTAAAGGATATGTGTTGGTATTATCCTTCCTTTCTTCTTCCACACTAGATTAATTTATCATATCCCTTTGGAATTTTTTTTCACATGTCCCAAATTTCATCATTAAAAGCAATTCTTGGTTCCCATTAGACATTTCACATGATGATTCTTCACACAATTTTTACTCAGGGGATGATTAGGATTGTTTACATCATGGAATATATTTCATGGAACACCCAAATTAGATTCCATTTTCATATTCTTGTCACTGGGCCCATGATACCACTAAGCCTCTCTGATTTCCATTTCAACCGTAAGTGAACAACAAATAATATGCTCATAGCAGTCGATGTATCGAATCACTTTCACTTTTTGTAGCCTTGGATTTAGTCCTCTAAAGAATGGATCCCCCATTATTTTGTGGATCATGGAAAATCAAGAGGCATACCATGTAGGCATAGTAAATTAGGATACATACATCTCGATTGACTCATCTTCCTTCTGCATGAATTCAAGGAACTCACTTTCCATTTTAAGGTGGAGGGTTCGAGGAAAATATTTATTGAAAATCCTTTTCTTCATTTCATCCCATTCCATTGAATCAATTTTATATAGGGCTTACTATTATTGATCATTTTCCTCCACTAATCATCTTCCCCATAAAAAAAGACTGCTAGTATGAATTTACCTTCTTTTGTGCACTGGAATACATATAATATCATTATCAATGGAGTTAATCCAATGTTACGAGATGATTAAATCAAAAGATCCACTAAACATGATAGGAATTTTCTATATGAAGGATTATACACATTCATTATCTAACTATGGTGTAGAATGGTGTTCCACATGATTCATTTCATTATTCCTAACATCATCGAGCTGAGTGATTACTATCATGATTTTTTGAAACTCATTCCCATAATATCAGTCACATAATTAGAGAAATCATCACATTCCCTATGAGATTGGTAGTTTTCCCATGTTCATATATTTCCCACCATTAACTATGAAAAATAACATAGAATTATAGATCTTGAATACTAATCTATTGAGAATAAAGAAGGAAACATTGAACACAAGAGGATAAACCTGTAAAGGAGAAGTATATCCTAACATGTGATTCCCTATGTTTCTCTCTAGGTTATCCTTGTTATATATCCTAACATATATTTTTATCAGATTTTCTACATTCCTTTAATAATGGCTTTCAAAAAGATCAAGAATTTACATAAGTATATCCCCTATAAGTGTCAAACCAAAAGAGATGAAATGCCAATTTCTGTGAACCAGTTTCTGTTCGAGTATAGCCAAATGCATTGTTTACGGGTTTTTCCCCAAGAGAAATGTATTCCAGAGCCACCTTAACTTGTTTATATCCAGATAGGGATATATTTTCATTATATACTACTTACACTATACTTACCAAAATATAGGAATGTTTTTTATACATAGTCTCATCCATCAGGTTCTTACTAAAGTGCTCTATTCTTAATCCCTTTAAATAACTAGAACATTATATGCATAAGGACCCGACCTTATAACATTACATAATATTGAGTTAAATGAATAATTCACATTGAAGATATTTTCAATTTTAGAGTTTTAGAGTATTAGGCCATAGCTATTACATAACAATTTGAATATTACATTTATACAAAACTACTCAGTATATTTTTTTTCATAAAATAAAAACTATTAGAAAGAAACACGTCTAGTTCCATATTTTAGACAACATGACATTTCCATGATCCCACACTGGACTCGATTCATCATTATGTTCTGTGGAAAAAATTCCAGAAACATGGGATGAGCATAAAAAATCTTAGTAAGGGTTATAAAATAAGGAAGGGAAGCATTAGCCCATCAATAAATACAAATCAATGAACCTATATTTTTCAATCATATCATACCTTACGAAATCATAATATTTATGAATAACACACACAAATCATAAATCATAAAGGTTACTTATGGAAACCGTATCAAACATACATTGTAGCTATCATAGCTATATATAGAGTTACACTTGGAATACCCATCATAGTATATTCCATAAATCTCTTAGGGGAAACATCATGTTTACCTCTGTCACTTTACTCAATGCATTGTAGAGCTATCTCAGGCTAACCCTCCCTAGGTTTATCACGGAACCACCTATATACTTAAACAATACCCAATAAACATAAAATAATCATAACATATAACACATGTATAAAGGAAAGATAACATTTCCACATTCCAACATATCAAATCAAGATATTGAAATAAACAATGTTTTATCAATTCATTTTCAAAACCATTTAATGAGAGATGTTTGAATCAAAGTGTCCCATACAACATTAATGATTTTAAATGAATTATAATTTGAAAACAATAATTTATATATAAATAAATCCAAAAACCCATTTTGAAAACACAGACATTAATGAGAAATATATAGAATAACAAAACATTAGAACATTTAAAATGATATTTTAGTTAAAGTGTTTTTTAACAAAAAGAGAGATGATTGAATACAAATAATTGAAGAATAACATTTAACCAGAACATTATAATATCATGTGAATAAAGGAATTCATGATATAATATGTCAAAGTACATTATATACACCATATAAAAGTGAATTGGTGTATAACTACAATGAAGTCTCAGTGGAATGTAAATTGAGATGAAATCTCCTATAAAGATTGTATCCTTAGGTTAAAGATAAATCAACAACATAATTATGTGTGAAAAATATAAATACACTCAATATGACTGGATATTCATTGTAATTCAATCAGAGGAAATTCACACATATTCTTGTAAAAACAACAACAATGAATTGGATGTTTAACTCAATAAATAGATATTTAGTTAAAATTACTCTTATCAAGATCTTATCGATGAGTTGAGAATTTATCAATGGATTGATTATGTGTATCAAATGTATATCCGTAGAATTGGGAGTGTAAATAAATACACAAATAAAAAGTAGCGATTCCCCACATAATCATATCATGACATAATCAAGAATTAGAAGATTAACCAAAGGAATGGAAATTGGGTTAAAAGGTTCCCTTAACGATTTGGTAAATTACGAAACATAAAACCCATGAAAGAAGTATCAAAAAATGAATATGTAAATACAAATATAGTGAAGTATATTACACAATGAATAAAATCTTGAGCAGTACATATTCTACACAAAATTAAATTGCGGCAAATTTTTCATGAATCTCACGGGAATAAAAAGTTAGATGAAAACCACTTACCACGTTGTAATCAATAGAGTCATATGACCAAAAGTTAATAACCACCAAATTAATCACATAATACCATGAATTTAATTAGAATCATGATAATATATATCAAATGGTAGTACACAATACATCACATGCAATGAATAAGTGGCGAATAATGGAAATCTACCGGAATTAAAAGTGAGATAAGAAAATCCCTTACCTTGTGTCCGACTTGACCCGTTCGTTTCTTTAATATCCTGAATAATAAACTAATTTTAATTTATAATTTCATAATAACCATTTTAATGTTTATTATTCCTTTCATATTACTTATTACCATGTTATAAATATTATGCAAAAAATTATGTTAATAATGGTCATTTTGTCGATATTTGGTACTTGAGTAAAAAAAATGAAAATCTTATACTTACAACTTGTTCATGTGGTAAGATATTAATTATCTTCAGAATTATATTAATGATTTTGATGTCATATATATAATATATATCCAGAATATACATGTATTTATAATAGTACAGAACATTTTGATGTAAGAAAAGAAATACACCATTCTATTAGACGGTAAGCGTACGTACACATGAACATTACCTCCATTTCTATTTCTTATTTTAATGGAATTAAAAACATAATCATAAATAGTTATATTATAATTCCAGTATAATATAATATAAAACATTATTAACTCCATCCATTATACGTCCCACATAAGTCATTAACGAGTCATATCACTTTGAGGGGGTGGTAGTCCTCACTTCCTCCAATGAGATTATCAAATTTACCCACTATGGAAAACATAAAGTATTTCTATTAATGGTAAAATATAGAAGAATAAAGAAAACATAAACATAATATATATCATATATAAATACAGTTATATCATAATGGACACCATGAGAGGTGGTGGGATATATTTGAACAATCATTGTTTTGTGAGGTGTTACTTTTCCATCCCAAGAAACATTATGTTCTTCACCAATTAGATAGAGGTGTGTGTAAGTTTAGTTATAATAAATCTCATAACAACATCCTAGTATATTGAGGATACTGTTTTTGTTACAAAATAAAGGAATAAAAAGATTTTAGTGGTTGGAGAAGTAAAATAAAAGAAAACAATTTAAGTGAAACCAATACATTTAATTGGGGTAATTACTTTTGGTTTGAAGCAAAGGACTTCTTGATTTTCCTTCTTCATAAGGTAAGGATCATAGGTGGAGGATAGGGATGTAGGGAGATTAATTGGGTAGAGTTTTGATGTGCTAAAAGGCTTTAGAGGTGTGTGGAATTCGGTAGAAATTGTCTCTTTTTATACGGGGGAGGAGGGGCTCTTTAGAGATGTGTGAAAATATAATTTTATTATTTAATGATATTCGGTTCCTAAATTACCAAAAATCATTAAAGTTTACGATTGAATGACTCATTGTATAAAAAATATCAACCAATAAGAATTTCAGAGGTTTTGGATGTTATTTTAATATTTATAATTTTATTTATTTAAATCTTTTATTAATGAGGTAAATACAACATCATTATTGTGTAAAAAATAAATTAATTTATGTGATGTCTAAAAATTATAAAAAAACTTCCATGAAGACGGAAATATTTTTAACATTACAATTAACATTTATAGTCAAAAATATAATTTATATAACACCGTATTAAAATTAATTTACTAAACGATTTTGGTTTCATTCATTTTTTCCTTTACATTAAATTAATTAATCTAAAGTGTCGTTATCTTTCATAAGTGGATCCATGGGGTCCCAAAATAGACCCAACAATTTCCTTGGTCTGCCATTACTTATCCAATAGGGTTAAGAGAAGTGTTAAGGTAATTTTGAATTATTATAATATTCTTTTTACCTTGAATTACTTTATTTACCTTTAACCGCGGTAAATAAAAGTCAAAAGATACTATTCATCTAAAATTATTTTCATCATATTGAACCACATTGTACTTCTTGATAACAACCATGTATGTTTTATTTTTGAAAATCAATTCATAGTAGAGGTAAAATTTCATTTAAATGAAAAGGTCAGTTTTTTAACTACTACTAAGTGACTTCACTATTCATAAAAAATTGTAGTTTTTCAGAATAATACCAAAAAATCAGCCTAAGCTTTATTTGATATTCCAAATTCAAAAATGATGTATATTTTTCTAAATTCCAAACCTATTCGTGTCATTAATTAATTTGAAATTAATTCGTGTTGTTAAAACAAAAAGCGTGTTTTTAAGAAACTACAACTATCAAAAGATTGACACTTGTTTATCTCCAATTTCATAGTGAAATTAATTATATAAATTTAATTTAATTACATATAATAAATTTTTGAAATGTCAATGATTTATTTTGGATGATGTAAAATCAAAAATAATGAATGACATTAATTGATGTAAATGGACATTTTATAGATAATATAAAAATATTTATTTAAAATTATTGTAAATATAAATAACACAACATATTATAACATATATTCACAAAAAATAACAACTATAACATTGAAATATATTAAAAAAACCAAATTCTATTTTTAATTCAAACATCAAAAAATATTTATTTTTTAATGTTTCATGTTGTAGATCAAAATAAAACATCAAATATATGATGATATATTGGGTTTAAAAGAACGACTCTATTTTGAGGGTTTTAAATTAATTTTCAATATTAAATATATTTATATAAGTATATAAATATATTTATAGAGTTCACTGAAAATATATAGATGCTTGGATTTTATTAGAAGGGATATAATTCAAATCATTTATTTGAAAAAAATAGATTCATTGTTTTCTAATATATAACAATGATAAACAATTTAAACATACTAATATTATAAATTATAAAAAAACTAATATATATATATATATGAACACATATATATAACTTTGAAAATCAAAATGATCCCTTAAAAACCATAAAATTGATACATAAAATGATTGATAAAAATAGCCCCTTATGTAAAAATTGGGGTTTATTAATTGAAATATTATATATTTTAGTTAAACAATCATTGATATAAAATATAAAGGAACACTATGTAAACTGAAAAATGTAATTTGAGTATTTTTTATTGTCCTATTTCATGTATTGTTTGTTAATATATATATATATTTCATATTTTGTAGTGATTTTCTATCATGTAACGGTTTTGAATTCAAAAGGAACATAAAAATGAGTCATTTTTTCTCATGTTATCATTATTATTATGATATGATATAATATTATTATTATGTTCTATTATCTCATTTTATCTTAATTATGTAAATATTTAGGTCATGTTATCTTTTGTTTTATTTATTATAACCCCATTTTTATCATTTTTATCATTTTTAATTCATATTATCATTTGTTTTTTCCAAGACTCACATTTTGTCTTCTAATTTATCTCCAAATAAATATTTTTTTTCAAGTCATCATCATTATTATTACATTTTATTAAATTATATTTTATATGTATTTTATTTGTTTTTATAATAATAAAAATATATATATTCACAATTTACAAATTATTATACAACAAAAAATTAGTATAATTACATATATTTATAAAATATAATATCCTTACATTTATTTTCACTAAAGTAATTTATCTAAATTTAAACGTTTAAAATTATAATTCATTCTTTTAGTTGAAATAATATTAAAGTAACTTATTTTTTTAAAATAATATTCATATAAACATATATAATTTAATAATTTTTTAAAATTTATTCGTTATATTGAAAACATATCATGTTTATTTTATTTGATAAAGTTAAGCAAATAAAATAAGTTATTTATTAACCATTTTATTAAAAATCAAGAAGTTTCATATAACCAACATGGGTGGATGGTTCTTCCCACCACGAGTACAAAGATTATAAATTTCATGTGCTAATATATCTCAGTATATTTACGTCATAATAGGTTATGTTTTGAGATATATTTGATTGGATTGAAAACTCTAATAAGTCTTAATTGATTTTTAACTGATTTGGTATAAGGAATATGTTCCCTGATTCCCCGATCCCCATCCTATTGATTTTACTCACATCCTGGCATGTAAATTGAAATTAGAGATAAGGTCTCCACTATGATATTGAACTATCTACTTTGTTTGGTGATTATAAATTCTATTAATGTCCGGGTTGTTTCTATATTTTATTGAAATAACAGTCACTATTTGAGGAATAATATATTTTCTTACCTACTGTCATGTAGACAATAATTTCGAGGAACTAATAAAATGGGAGTTTATACATGTAATATATGTGTTACAAAAACTATCGATAAGATAAAGATAGTTGTTGATAGAAAACATCAAAAATGAATTTTATAACTTTAAATGAGATGGTTAATAAAAAATTAGATAATTTCATTATACTAATGAGACTTGGGATAATTTGAGTAGAAGTTATGAAGGTATCATGAAAGATATTGGAGTTAAGTCAAAAATCTAGATGAGTAGGTTTGATCTTATAAATATAGTTATTAATGAAAATCAAAATGATATATTTACATGCTAAAATGGTATTGTTATAAATATCAATGTTTTTAAAGACAAGTAGGTTTACTATAATATTTTTAAGAACCATTTGTGAAACATCCAAGATAGTTTAAATCTAATTTTTTCACCTCTACACGACCAAGAAAATATATGATTAGAAAAACTCCACAATATTAACATAAAATATTAAATTATAGAAGGAATAACATTTAATACAAATTTTGTAGAATATGTATATTTTTATGATATGTTAAAAGGGTTGTACATAGATTAATATATATATCATTACTATTTGATTCAATTACCATTGAAGTTAAAGAGGATTTCATCAAAATTGTTTCTATTGTTACTAGGAAATATTAAAATATAAACAATAAATAAAATTGTGATTAATCTCATTAGTAATGGAATTATAATAAAAATGGTGATTTTTATGGAAACATTCCTTGGGAAAATATTTTTTTCCAAATTAGATATAGAAGATGATAATATTTTAAAACAAAACATTTTGAAACACTAGAAATGTTTTTCAATCAATAATATAAATATGTCGAGTAGAAAGGTATGGGATGATATACTAACCTAATATGAATCTAATTATAAAGTCATATTTTTTTATTATGTTTGAAAGGAAAATTATTTATCAAGTAAAAATGATGGGGAAAAATAATGAACATAACTAAAATAGATTCTAAACGAAATTTTGGAATCACATATTTATCAAAATTCACATCTCAAGAAAGTGAATAATTATTTTTATATATAAAATAATGATATAATTTTTTTGAATGATGTGAAAATTAAAAAATATATCATAAAAAATTAATTTTATTATATAATATATACTGAAACTTGTTGATTTAGAAAATAATATGAACAATCATCAATAAAAACTAGTTGGAATTTTTGAAATCGACAAGGGAGAGATAAAACTTTTTAAATAATTAAAGAAGAACAAATTTATTTTACCTGAATATGAGAATATTGTAAAATAAATTGAGGAAAAAAATTGATGAGAATGAAAAAGATTTATCTAAAACAAAATAAACGTGTCTTCCAAAAAAATATATATAAAATATTATATAACACTTCTGTAATATAGTTGATCATAAAGGTTAATCTTCCATAGATGGTAAAAAGAAGGGTTCAGAGATGCAGATTGATTTTATACCCATAAAATCACAAAATACATCCTCTATTATTAACAATGTATGATTATAATATAACACTAAATCATCTTAGACTGATATTATTAGTGATAAATAATAATATATAAAAATTATTTGAATAGGTCAAGAATATATCACATTGAACAATAATTATCATTGTCTATAATGTATAAAAAAACATCATATCAATATAATTATTATCCCAAGTGATGTAATTTTAATGGTTATTTCTACTATTGTGGTATATTTACAGAAATACTATAATAATGATAGGAGAATTTGTTTATACTTGTATAAGGTTTTGAATAAATTAGAAGCTATGATAATTAGATGAGAATAATAATTTAATGAATGTATTATACTGAAGGAAATAATATATACAAATTCAATAATTAAAATGTTTTATGTTATTCATTTGATAAACTAAACAAATTTTTACAACAAAATAATCTTTTGTTGGTTATTTTTTATGATCAAATATAGGGATATAATTATAGTGGAATTAGAAAACCCTATTAATGAAAAATGTAATAAAAATGATTGCAAAATGAATATACTATTGATGATAAGGTATCTGCATATGGTAAAATTAATAAAAAAGAATAAATTGAGGTAAGTGAAATATTGAAATGGTACTAAAGTCTTTGTGGATATCATGGTATCCTAAGAGGGAAGAACAAAAATGATGTTGAAATCTCAAGGTTATGATAATACATTTCAATGTAAATATAATTTGAAATATTCATATAATGATTCATCATATCAGGAAAAATCTATTTAAAATATGTGCATTCTGATCACAATAATGAAATAAAATCCCTTGCTATTTATGAGATGATAATGTAGAAGTCTTGGTTGAGAGGATGCCCTCATTATTAATGTTCCTTCTATGAAAACTTTAGGTTAATCCTAATTCCCAATATTTTTTTTGGAGTAACCACTACTAGAAAAATACCCTATACCAACGGTTTGGAACCGTTGGTATAGGCCCTCAAACCGTTCGTATAGGATATATCAACGGTTTTGAAAACCATTGGTATAATTAATAGGAAAACCTATACCAACGGTTCTCAAAACCGTTGGTATATGTATTTCAAAAAAAAACATTCGGTGGGATTTGATCTCAGGACCTCTAGTTTATAATTGAATTACCTAACCACTAACCTATCATGACTTTTGTGAACATAATTTCATAAATAAATATATGTATTGTTATAATAATTTTAAATTTTGATTTATATAATGTTCTCTGTAAGAATATTAGATTAAAAATCGAAGGACCTATACCAACGGTTTTGAGAACCGTTGGTATAGGTCCTTTGATTTTAGGACCTATACTAACGGTTTTGGACAAACTGTTGGTATAGGGTCTCTATAATGGACCTATACCAATAGGTTGGCCAAAACCCTTGGTATAGGTCCTATATGCCCCCCCTATACCAACGGTTTGTCCAAAACTGATGGTATAGGCCCATATAAGTGACCTATACCAACGGTTTCGGCCAAACCGTTGGTATAGGTCCAAATTAATGAACTATACCAACGGTTTGGCCAAAATCGTTGGTAAAAGTCATATTTTCAATAGTTATCATTTAAATAAATAAATGAGAATACGAAAAGGCGTTGGTTATGTTTTGTAGTCAGAATTCAATAAAAAGGCAGATCTGTTATTAAAATATACCATCAAGACGAGTAAGGATATATTGATGACCATTAAAAATATACAATAAGATTCATTTCTTTGACTTTCACACTATATTCATATTCTATTGGTGTATCAATTTAATCATCCAATAGTAGTTGTGATTATTTTTAATACGATGAAATAAAAAGTGTTATGTTTCTGAAAATGAATTCTTTTCATCCTTTTTTTTAAATTATGGAATTTTTTTTCTTTAAAAACAAACTCAATTATTATCTAATTAAAATATTATTGAATAAGTTTGAGGAAGGTATTATATAAATGATTTTTTTGAAAACATTTAGTAGTTTGATTGTACACTATTTCTCTCTCTGTCTTGTACTCCCATATATACCTCGATTTTTTAACTAATAGAACTTAATTTAGTTACTCATGATTTACTATTCTTGTCCCTCTATCATATTCCTAGACTATAGGATTGATAAAATAGAGTATATATGAAAACTATGTTTCACATTAAGTTTTATTTTTAGTGCATAATTGAATGAAAATGCACACCCATATGGGGGAAAATAGTGAAAATATTTTGACATTGAAGTTATGTGGGGATATATAAAATAATAAAAAGGTAGATATTTTTTAAAAAAGAAATTTTTTGATTGATTAGTGTTCAATAAATATGTTCTTGTTGGAGAATTTATTTTGGTAATTTGAGGTGAATGATTGTTTTATTGGTTATATCAATATTATAATGTTTAAATATGGTATGTTTAACCCAAATTATTTTACATCATGATCATCTATTTATAATGATAATTCATGATGAATTTTTTAATTTATTAAATTTTCCAATGTTGGATTTATGAAGTCTGTTAGGTGGGACTATATGAATCTTGATCAGTTGTAGAATATTCTATAAAAATTAGTTTTTGAATTTTTTTAATGATTCATTAATATGGTCAGTAGTTTAATATTAATGGATCAATAATCTACAAACATCACTGGAATATGTTTTAAATTAAAATTATCGAGTTATATAATGATGAATATATATATATATATCTAGTTTTTCTATCATGAAGCAGCATCTCAACGATCATAATGTTTTGAATTGATGAATTTTATGTTATACAATGTCTAATATCTAGAATTGTTGTAGTTAGAGTGAAAACTTGTGTTATTACTAGATTGATAAATATTATGAATCCTTAAGTTATAATTCAATTAGTACATCATTTGGGGAGACTAGATTTTGGAGATTCTAGAAGATCATTATAGTCGAATGATGAGGATCCTTGTAAAGAGTAATGTTTCTTCATAACAATACGTTTTTCATCAAAACAATTGTGGAAAAATACTACTATCACTATAAAAACATATTAATAGAACAATGTTGAGATATATTTTTTATCAGATGTTAATTATAACTAGATAAATTATTAATGATCTATACAAATAATTTGTAATGTTATACTTTTTGATGATGTTGATCTATACTTTAAAGAATAACAAGTCATACAAATATTTACAGAATAGATGATGAGTTCTTAAGGCTCATATTCAGGGTATAATTGATAATTTAATGTAGGTAAATTGAAGGAATATTGGAGTTGATAATTCAAATTTTGAACTTATATTTATTCCTTAAATTTCAGGGGGTGTTGAGCTAATGTTAAGGTGATATCATTCAGATATTGTTTCTTATCGATCTTCAGTGAAATTATTATTAGTTTATCATGAGTTTTAAATAGATAATCTACTCGTTTGATGAATAAGAGGATGATATTAACGATTTCTAGATAGTTAATTTCAAAATATTTGGAGTATAAGATTGATTATTTCCAAAGACTTAATAGATATTACATTGTTTAGGAAGGTGTAACAGAGGAAGATGAATTAATGTAATATGGCTATAAAAATAATCTGAACTACACTGTGAAGTGAACCAAACAAACATGCACATGAAAATGTCGTACTATTCAAAGAATACTACATAGTGGATTATCACAAACTATATGAGGGGTGTTCCATACAGAATCTGATTGAGGCGTACCAGAGAGAGGAGTCTGAACAGAGGGGAACTTCTGATAGCTTCTTAAAGGATTACCAGCTTTAGGCTCAATGGAAATCGGCACATTTGATAAAGATATAACATAATATTATATTTATAGAAGATTATAAAATGAATAGTTGTTAGTGGAAGTGTTTGGGAAAATCTTTTGAATTTTTTTAATTTTAGTAGATACAAGTCTATATTTATTCTAAGGATGTTTCATGAGAAGATCTCTTTTGATATTGCTATTATAGAAGATTCTGAATTTGTAAATAGGAGAATGTTATCGACAATTTATGTGGAAGGAGGCCATCTGAAGATGTTTATTTTGAAAAATGGATCAACACTAAATAATGAGGTTATTATTTTGGGGTATAACTAGATACTGAAGTTTTTGTATTGGGGTGTATAACCTTGAAATGAATATTTTATTAACTATGTGATATATAATGTTAATGATAGTAAATAGGGATTATGACAAATTATTGTGCATGTTTTGGGATAGTCTATATTGGGAGATAAAGCCAAAAAAACAAGGAGTTTGGTATCACATTGTGGCTAAACATTTTTAATATCCTCTATTGATCTCTGGATATATTTATTGGATAAAATGTCAGATTTTGAGATATCATTGAGTGAATTGAGAAATATAATCTATTATAGATGATTCAGTTTTTATAAATATTCATAAAAAGAAATAAATCACTAATTCCCCCTATACCTCATAAAAATCATTTTCAAATCTGCGAACATCACATAAATATACCTTTAAATAATGGAATTATTTCTTTTTATGGTCCATCATGATTTTTTCACTAATG
Source organism: Viscum album (assembly GCA_963277665.1). NCBI lineage: Eukaryota > Viridiplantae > Streptophyta > Magnoliopsida > Santalales > Viscaceae > Viscum > Viscum album. The sequence continues at coordinate 1,150,238,626 of OY728120.1, forward strand.
TGAAGATCAAAATGTGGACATTCATATAATTAAACACACTTATACACTTATTTTCTCTTCCAATATCTCCTCCAAATGTGTGATGGATGATGTTGTGATGTTCTACTTGTTTCATTGAGGTAAAATACATTTATCTCAATCAATATCTTCCTTTTCTTCAATCCTCGTTATTTTAAAATGAACATGATCTATATAGTTTTTATTTAAATCCTTTTTTATTCAAATAACGAACAAAATGACCAAACCATAAAGATTATGTTCATGGTGGTAATTGAAGGAACCTTATTATATTTTTGTTACTTCTACAGAGGATATCGTCGAATACTCTTTACTATGATTGTTTTTTAGTTCAAATAAATTTATTTATTACATTTGTAGGATTATTTCATAAGGAGTATAGTGCTATGGTAGGTACTATATAAAATGAAAACAATACAATTAATGAAGATTTTATGTCCTCATACTCCACCTATGATATAAATTAAATAAGGTATATGGTATAACCATTAATTGGTAACTCAATATTTCATAGTGATTATGAAAAAGCATTTGGATACCTTAATTTGTTTTTATTTTTTTGATTTTATGGACTGCATAATTTTTAATATACATTTTTCTAATTAAACAAAACAGTTCAATTATTCGTGATGAATTAAGATATTTGATATTGATGATGAATTGTTCTAAAAATATACAAAATGAGTATGTTTTATATATTTAAAAAGTGATGTAATTATATTTCATGAGATAACAATCCATATTTATGTCTTATATAATTTAATATTGATTTATATCCCTTTGACATTATTAGATTTTCAATATTTTGATGTTTTTCTATGAGAAAAATCTTTTAGTGAAAATTATGTTTAAAAAATAATTCAATGGTGTAAATGATCATATAAAATGAAATAAAATAAAATATATAGTTGGTTATGAAATGAATTTTATATTATTAAATGCCTTAATCATGTAATAAAATTAATGATGTATGAATATCTATGTGAGAATAAATCTTGAATTATGGCACACAATATATAATTAGGGAACAAATCATAAGATAAATAAGATAATAAATATAGTGAATGAATTATATAACACATGATATAATATATTGTTATATAGTAGAACAATATAAAATTTGAGATGTAAAAATACACCCATGAAAGGGAACTATAACAAAATTTGAAACATTCTATGATTATGTAAAAATATGCGGCATGTGTTGTGATAAAAATTTAATTGATATTTTATAGGAAATAACATTGAATTTTTTGATTCAATGATTTATGATTTTTCATTGGATGATATTGTGGGATAATAAACAACATATGATTATATTGATTATGATACTATATGATATTAAATTTTATGTTATGGTAAAAGAAACAATTTTATAATTATACTCTATATTGGTGTTCTATGATAATCATTTATCTTTATATGTTTTATTACTGTGGATTATGATTCTACTTTTTAAATTATTTGTACACAATGTTAATTTTTTGATGTGGTTTATGGATTACATGATGAGAAAACAATATTTGTGATTATTTTTCTCACTATATAAGAATGATTATGTACAAATGAAATTAATCTATCCAAAGAATGTGAAATATTTAATGAAATTATTCCCATTGGGTCTTTGGACTGGATTCTCTGTGGAAGACATCATTTCCTTAGGGACACACCTATATGGATTCTCCCTGTCTAATATTATTCCATTCCAGATCAACCATATGGTAATTTTTTTTAAATATTTAATCTTAATATTAACCCTTGATTATTATCCACATTATCTTTTTTTTATGTTCTCATATAAAAATCGACCATCATTGTGATTTGATATATATCGTTTCTTATTTTAAAATTTCATGTTCTCCTTGTGGTGGAATGGATGGAGAATTTTGGATTCAATTCGTGAAATATTTTTTGATTAATATTGATATTTATATTTTATATTATATATGTTCATACGATGATGGGTAATTATATCCTTTTACAAAGACATGTACATACACACACATTTTATAAGAATAAACACTATTTCACGTATTATTTTGAGATAACACTTTTATTAAATTCATAAATGGTTATTCATACTCATCTCATATCTAGGTATAATATAGTGTACTATATATTCAATAAGAAAATTCATTAATTTATATAGGTACTTTATGTATTGGAATTATGAATATTGAAACTATATTTATTTATTTTATTATGATGATTATGGTTATTTTCAGTGCATAAATATAGTTCATTAAATTAATGTATAAATATTATGAGACAGTCAATTTTGATTATATTTTTTTATATGATATGTAATTTCCCATGTATTCATAGATGATGTTTTATTTTTGTTATAAATATGTTATGTTTGAGTGTGAGAAAAAGATATAAATAATTATTGACTCAAATTGTATTTATCCATAACAATTTTCTTCAATATTCGTTGAATCGTGATATATATATTGTCCGATTGTAGTTTGTGTTGATACATAGGTCCCTCATGATTTATTCATTCAACATGGTACCAATATGATTGGCATGTGTGATATAGTTAAATTAATTTTAACTATAATGAATTAGTACTTCCAATAAATTCCATTCGAATATCACGTCCACACGGCCACGATTGCAACCCATGTTCTAATGTGGACTAAATACATATAATTAGAATGTAATAAATGTGTGAGATGTTTTCTAGACATAAAAAATAAAGGAATGGTAAACCAGTCAAATTAAATTTGGTATTATATATGGGAAGGATAGGTACTAACATCCCACATCATGTATGTGGATTTTGGTAATTTGAAAACATGTGAAAGGATTTGAATGTTTGACATGACTAAATGAGATCATATAACATATATATTATATAAAACATAAATTTTAATTATGTTTTTTCTTTGATATGATTATGAATTATGTAATTTTTCTATAAATTTAACTTTTATAAGAGAATTATCCTAAATAATGTTTGGTGTAGTTTTTATTATTTTTAAAATGTAATAATATTATTTAATGTGCATTTGAAAAAAATAGTAAAACAATAATGATAATAGAGTGAATGATATTATGATAAATTCTATTTTTTAACATATATAATATATAAATAAGGATAAAATTTTATTATAAATGAATTATTTAATTACTTCTTAGATAAATTAAAATTATATGAATGGATTATATAAGAAAATGAATTTAAATTATTTGTGGAGAATTTAGTAGATATTGGAATTCCATGAAAATATGGACTAATATATTGTTTTTCGAATTTTCATTTTGATTTGAATATTTGTGGTAGTGAAATTCTATATTATGTTTTAAGTAACACAAAAACTATGTATTTAAATTAGAAATATATTTTATATATATTTTTATGTTATATATTAACAATATATATGACATGGGACATGTGGTTTGGTCATATTTTGGATGTTAATAAAATTATTGTTTTGGAATTTGGTTTAAAAAAAAAATATAAATACGAGAATGTGTATAATTTTTTGAAATAATTAATAAATTATTAGTACCTGATTTGAAAATTTTGAATTGATTTAGAGTTGACTGAAATTCAATATGATTTATAATGAACATGACTAAATATTTTTTCCATTTTAGTTTTAGATATTTAATACATATTTATGAATTAATGTTTTCTTTTTGGTTCAAATTGTTTTAATTTAATATATCAATGTTATTATATGGAATTATTTAAATACTAACGACAATATTTTTTCAATGTTCTAAAATGATGATTGTGTAATTAAGTTTTTATTCATAAAATATGATTAAACTAAAGAGGTTGGAAATTTATTTTAATAAGAATAAATGATTTAAAATTTGATATTTTTATTATTTGTTACATGTGAATTATTATTAATATATTTTATTTTATTATTTTAAATCATTAAATTTATTTTAAAAAATATACTCATTTTTATATTTTAAAATTCAAAATTGTTCATGTGAAGGACATTGTAATAGATAATTAAATGAAAATATAGCACCTCATGTTTCATTTAAGAAACCCACTATTTATGTACATTATGGATGTAAAGAGTTGGTAGATTTTTTAGAGGATTATTGGATTTTTTATGGTTTTGGTGTATTGTATTTTGATTTTAATAGTTTGAGAATTTTTAATATTAAAACTGAAACACCCATTTGAAACAATGTTATGTGATATAGAGGCTACTAGTTAAGCGCAGGGTTATTTACACAATTATTACAAACCATGTTGACACCCATGAGTAATAGTGAAAATAATTTAGAGTGAAAACATGTTTTTGGTGAAAATATTTTCTAGCCATTTGACATATCCAGGAAAATGGAGCAGGGATGTAGTCTCTTGCACACGATTTTCACACGTTATTCCAAACTGTGTGCCTAAAAACATCAATGTTAAAAAACATATCTATAAATCATTGGTATCACATGTGATTAACCATAAACTACTCATTACACTCTTTTAAGATTCTATCTAGGTTTTCCTTCCTCCCAATGTCTTTGGAGAAACATACCTATGATCTAGAGTGATCAATGTCAAATAGAGGTTCATTGATGGCCCGATTTCATTTTTTGTCTCAATTCATTGTAAATTTTCATATATTTGTTATTCATACCTGTCATGGATTCTTATATCTAGATATTTTCCGATACATATCTGATTATTCATTGAAATAAAGTTGAGATACCATTATGTTGTTTCCAGGGAATAATATGTAAGGCTAATTTTTTGGATATTTATCTTGGTTATTTTTAATTATTCTTTTCATTATTCACTTCCACCATAAATTCGATAATGGATTCATCACTCTCGAATCCTCTTATTAAAAAATGATGACATTGTTTAATAATTTTTTAATTTTATGAAATTTTTTCTGAAGTTGATGATAATATAATGCATGAATCCCACATTTGTTATGGTCATTAAATTTTTGGAAACTTGTTGTTTTTAATATTTCATTGTTTATGGATTTTAAAAAGTGGAATTATTTTGATTAATATAAAGGGTATGATTGAAATGTTATCAACAATTTTTATTTATTTAATTTTATTTTAATGGTTGGTTTTAAATCGATTTGGAATACATGGGTTGTTTTGAGTTCATGCATTCGAAGTGACCCTCAATAAGGGGAGTGTACCACTAGGGAATTAGGTATGTGAACCTGCATAATGGGTGTGTTCAATTGTGGAAAAAGATAATTTCAAATATGTAATCACATTGTTCATGTATGATAAACCACTCATGAGTATAGAACTATCACCCAAGTGTGTATGTTTTGGTGTGTGTCTGAACCGTGAAATGGATATTACAAAAATAAAACAGAAATGGTTTAATGCATTATTTTTTTTCTTTCCATTAATCTATTTTATAGGAAAATATTTTTAGGGTGAAATACTATTTCATTGATACAAAATGTTAAAATTAGATAATATGTTTATATAAATTGTTTTATATAAATGTGAAAACATTTCCTGTCATAGTGGAGTGAGTTGAAAATTCAATTGTCGAAAATGTGTTGAGTTTCATTACATAACCCCTAAATTGTATTTTTTTTGTTATTTTTTTGATATTGATTAATGAGAAACAATAAAATGATATGTATATAAATTCATTAGAGATATTTCATGATATATTGGGATTTTGTTTGAGGTGGATCATGGATGATGTTGTGACATATATAGATATATCTTGGAATCTTTGAGTTTTTTTGTAATGTCTTCAATTTTGTTCCAGGGTGCTAGTTTTTGTTTCAACACTATACTCTAATATGGGTTATGGAATAGTTTAATATTGTTTCCTTTTTTATTCCATTTAGTTGTAGTCATTTTTATCATGCATCATTTTTTTTGGATATGGTGTTCTTAGATGGTTTTCCATAATTCACAAATGGAAAATCATCTAATAATTATATTGAAGACCTATGAATTTGTTTCCTATATTTTGGTGTCTCGAGGATTCCACAAACGTCCATGTATTAATTTTTCCTCTTCTCAATATAATGTGGGTGGAGGGATGTTAGAAATGTTATTCTTCTTGAATGAATTTTCATTCATTTTAGGAAAAATCTTATTGATTTTTCAATAAACGGGCTAGAAAATCATTCTTTACTAGTCTGTGAGTTGGGATGGTTGAAATGAGTAATATTTCAGAACATTTAATGAAGATCATAAAATTTTTTACCTAACCAATTTATATTTATCATCAAGTTAACATGTACTTGGGGACATAAATGTTATAGATACACTTTTTGGAGTGTTACATCATTTTCAACGTTTATGACCACAAGAAGAGAATGAATGAATTTTTAGAATTGAAATGAAACCAGGAGTACATATTTCATTTTGAAAAATTATTTATGGTTTTTTGTAAATTTTTTTATTAATTATTATTGTTGATTTTTTTTTCAAAAAATCATATATTTTTAAAATACATGTCAATTGTATTTTGAAAATAGTTACGTTTATAAAATAATGTTGGAATAAAAAAAATATTTGAAAAGGAAAAGTGTGGAATTTTAGAAATCCTTTTTGTGATGTGGGTGATAATGTATAATTTTACATTTTTTAGGCTTCACCTAGTAGAGAGTGGGACTTATTTTGATTTTATAGTTTTTGAAAAATGGAAACTAGAAGAAGGAAAATAAATAAATTTGGAAGAGGATGATGAGAATGTTGTTGCAGTAGAGACATAGGAGATTAGATATCGTATTCTATGAATTGTGCAGGCCTTTTAGGCCATGCATACAGGCAACCAAATGAATGAACCACAGAATGTGGATCACTTATTCATGTTCCCGAAGAAAAATTCACCTATTATTTGGGGTTATTCATAACACGATAAGGAAGGTGTGTGGTAGAATAGGATAAATCAAATCATTAATTTCTTTGGAACATCGATACAAATGAATTTTAGTTTTTTATATATATAATGGATGTTATTACATTAAAGTGGTTTGATTTTGTAGTTCATGATTTGTTAGACCAATGTATTACATTGAAAGGTTTTGAATAACTGTTCAAAATAAATTATATTCTAAAACAATAAGGATTTCAAAAATTATGGAAATTTTTAACCTGAAAATAGATATTCTCTCAGTGATATAGTTTGTGAAAAAATTTATAAATATTGTCGATTTTTAATCGAAAATGATTCTATTATATCCTTGAAGGCATAAAATTTTAAATCCGTGTCGAGGGAAGAGATTCTATAAATAATTTCCATAATATATAGAAAAATTAAACAATGATTTTAAATAAAGCAACACTAGTATAGTTAGACATCTCAAAAACCATCTGTTGAGGAAGAATGCTCATAATAAAGGGAAATAGTCGGATCTCTAACGCTAAAAACTAGTTGAAGATGTAAACCTATTTCGATGGAAGTGGAATGACTCAGAATTAGTCATCTGGATGGGTGAAACATTCTCTAAGACCCATTAGTACATCTAGATGTTTTCAATGTGGATTACTCTACCACATGAAGAAAGAGTGTATAACACCACCAAGAGCATGGCACAATTTATATTATATTGTGAATATGAATGATATTATCATAGAGCTCCAATGTTGGATGTTTGAGACACATCAAATGTTAAATTTTTTTTATTATTGGATGGAAGGAGTGAAGCTAATTACTGATCATTAGTAGAACTAATCTAGACATTGGGATTTTAGGGATTCCATGAATCCATATGATGTGAAATATGATAGTTCAACAAAGAGCAATGTGTGGTGATTAAGAAGTTATATAGCACATAAAACATTACTGTGGAGGATCAATCTAGACCATAGATGGTTATAGGTAAGATAATTTTAAATTATACCTTTATGTAATCTTGATTTTATTCATGTCCATCCCACTCATTTATTTTTTTCTGCACTACTGATCTTCTAGGTTTAATTTCTCAAATGATGGCTTCTATTTTGAACCATCAAACTCCTCATGATCAAAGAGAATATAAAACCATTATGTGTAATGAATGTTCTATAATTACTTATAGATTCATGAATATATGGGAAATCTCATATCTTTAGTTTGATGCTATAAAAAATCAGGGTCTTCGATTTGTTGAAAATATTCAAGGCTCCCATCGATTGGTATAACCAAATGGTTTGTTTTACGAATGAAAATTAAATACCTCCTCTCTTTAGAGGAAAAAATAATGAAAAGGTAGGTGAAATAGGATTTTTGTGACCAGAAGTTAGACTGATCTCCAACTAGCTTGTAGTATTGATATTTTCATCAGTGGATGAGATTGAGAATATCATTTTCATCCTATTTTTGATTATTTTCCAGCTTATTTTCAGGAGAATGTTTCAGGGATTCCACCCATAAATGATGAATGTTTATGATTAATCTCCATCTTAAAAATAGATTCATTTCCAATTTATAATACTAGAGGGAATGAATAAAATTACCTTAATTGAACATATACATGAATTTGTGGGAAAACAATGAGTACACTTGGGCTAGAATGTCTCCATGGGAAGAAATAGTCATGATTGTCAAAAAGGTGGATGTAAAAATTATTTTATTTGGGAATATCATAAACTAAACTCAGTTAATATAAATGATCTATATCCACATCCATAAATTGATGATCTATTGAATAAATTTCTGGAAACTCTTAAATTTAATTTTGATTAAGATATCAAATATAGTGACTTTTTAAGGAGGGTATTCTAAAAAAATCTCATAGGAGTATATATAGACATTAAAATTATATTGTTATTCCTTTGTTCTTATAGATGCAGCTATGGTCTTCATGGAATTCTTTAATCACATATTTTAAAGATATTTGTATGCTAGTTGGTTGTGTGTGTTGATGAAAAGTTATTTTATTAAAGGAAATGTTCTAAGCATGAGTAACCAATGTATATGGTGTGTCGAATTTTCTTGGGATCATATTTACTATTCCAAATTATCAAATTATTATTTTTGTATAAAATATGTATATATACATGGCCATTTTATCCCTAAAAGTGGTATTTTTTTTGATCCAAGAATGATATAGGTTGTTCGATCATTTCATATTCTAATGAATGTCTTCAAGATACATAGATTCTTTATATTTTCTAGTTATTATTGATGACATGTTTTAGAATTTTCAACACATTATTAAAATATTATAGTTTGGATAGTAATTAAATTCTCAATTCTAATAGAATAATAAATTTTATATGAATTTTTAGAGTATATAGTTCACCTTACATTAGTAATATTCTAGATTTTTCAGAATTAGGAAAAGGTTATATGGTGTATTGTAATTATTTAGGATCTCGGTTTGGATTTATTCTCTTGTAGGGAGATCATGTCATTGATTATGTCTTATTGTAGTAACCTATTCATGAAAAAATGTACCCAATGCATAATTTGAAGTATTATACTATCATTCAAAAATTGAATACTTCAAATCTTTACATCTTTGGTGAGAAAATTACAATTTATAAAAATAATATCTATATGAAACTCATTTTCATGTAATAGATTAGATTTTATTATAAGGGGGATTGATGGAGAATCACCAAACGTTTGAATTTTAATTCAATTATTATATTTGTAATGGATTTTAAGTACTAGATTAATTATACATAAATTCATTTATTTTGTTAGAAAAAGATAATTTATTTCAATGGAAGTTGATGTTTCTTATAACATACATTCACTAGGATTGTGATGATCGAGGTATTGTAGAAGTTTTATTCTTTTTGTCTTCAGTTCATGATTTTATAGAGATAGCTAAAGAGGCGCATACATCTAATTCATTCTTTATATCAATGAGTTCCAAACTGAATGTTGGGGACAACATTGAGTTATTGAAATTAGATGGAAGATTATTTTTTTATTCATAGTATTGTTCCTATGGATTTTCAAGAAAAACTTATTCATTCTTACATCCATTAAACCAAAGATATTCACATGATATTATATAATATTTATAAAATGTTGAAAACCATAGTTTTGGTTTGTTCATATGAAAGGAAATGTGGTTGAGTTTGTTATGAGATGCTTAACATGTCAGTATAATAATATAGATTAAAATAGTCATGAAGTTGTGTTGTTGTCTTTATATATTCCCATTTTGAAATGGTAGCAAATTCACATGGATTATGTGATATTCTCCCAATATTGGGTTAGAAACATGATTCCATGTGGGAGAAAGGTGATCAACTAAAAATGTCGGCTCACATCATCCATATTATTCTATATCATATATTAAATTTTATTTCTAGAATCTATATAATAGAAGTGTGAAATAGGTTTGGAATAATAGTTTTGATATTAGTGTACCATGATCTATAGATTAATTCTCATTTTTAGAAATCATTACAGCAAGCCCATATGACTCAGTTTACCCTGAGTATGAAATATCTTCCTTAGATGGATAGAAAATCATAAAAAATTATAATGGAATTGGATTAAATGCTATGTTATTGTGTAATAGATTTTTGTGGCTCATGGGATGAGAATGTAGCATTATTGGAGTTCTCATATAAGAGCCTTTATTAGTCAATGATACATATGGATCATTTTGAACAATTTTATGTGAATCATTTTCATTTAACCATTTATTGGTTAAAAAATATGAGACATAACTGGTGAGATGAATCCTTATTCAATAGGAAATTGAAATGATTATCTTGATCTATAAGAGAATGTAGATGACTTAGAGATTTGAGAAATTTCATACCAGTCATCACTTATGGTCGTTTTCATTCGTGCTGAGTAATCAGTAGTTCTTGATAATCTCTCCATGGCCAGGGAATAATCAGTTTGTAAAATCATGCATGTTATCACATTGATGTATATGAAATTTAGTGATAATTGAATAGTTTTGTGTGGTTGGAATATCAGTTTTCATTACCACTATAGATTAGTGCAGTGCATAATGTATTTCATGGATCTCAATTGAAAAAGTTCCTGCCTAAACTTGACCATATGGCATAATAGGATCATGTTGACCAGAAGCTGGATTCATCATTGGTTCATCTGATAATGTGGATTATAGAAAGGTAAGATAATTTATTTTGTGGGATTATCATCATTCATGTGTTAGTTTTGAGTAAATGTTGTCAGAATAAGAATTGAGTTAGGAAGGGAGAAAGAAATTTTCGAACAATGTCATATAATCTTTTAGGATAATGGTGGTTTAACACATTCTAGTGAAGGAATGGTAAATAGTTTGGATAATGTATTATCTCAAGTTTCAGGTATGTAAATGTTTTATTTTTCATTTCTATTATGAGTTTGGGTGATGTTGGGGACGGTTTAGAAGAGTTTTGGATTTTTTGGTATTTTTTAAGCGTGAACAGTTTGATGAATATTAGTAGAAACCGTGGAACTCATATCATAAATTTTGAAAATAGAAAATAAATTACGAGGTTGGTCCAAAATTAGTAAAAAATTAATCCAAACCATGTGACCACCCTATAGTAAAAATACAATGAGGAATAGAGGATAAATGATGTTTTCATAATGGTTATCATTATAACAAATACAACTATTTAATGTGTGTTTGGTGGTTGTGTTTGGCACATAGTTTGTGAAAGGATTCAGAAAAAATGATTCAAAAACCATGCCTTATAAAAAATAAGGTCTTTAAATTATGTATCTCTATCGATATTACATCTAAAACAAACATTCTCCCTCATTGATGACAGTACACCAATTTTTATCTCTTCTTAAGTCTTTGGAGACTCTTCCCATCGATCCCGGAGCGATCAGTTGTGAAATCATCATGTGTTGAAGGCCAAGTATCGTAGTAATTATCTATTCTTGGTGGATTTCCATATATCTATTATGTGTACCCTTAATGGATTCATAAATATAGTGTTTTCATGATAGATCTATGATATTTTATAACAATTATAATGATATAGGTTTGTGTTGTTTTTTGGGAACAATATCATGGGGGTTAGATATTCAACCTGTTTTTGATGACCAATTCTCGACATTATTCATTTCATCTGTCATTTTAGATGTTTTAGGCCTAATAGTTGACTCCACCTATTATAACATGAAGTATTAATATGATATTTATTGACTACCTATAAATTTATTGTGAAATTATGTACAAATCATGTTATAAAACATATTTATTGAAGGATTTTAGATTTTTGGAAATTGGTTTATGTGGAAAAATCATTGATTATTTATTTGAAAATGACAATATTAAGAAATATATTTTTTATTCATTGAAATTTTTTGACATAATTTTTTGAAATAAATGTCATGTTTTATTGAAATGTATTATAATGGTTGTCTTTACATGTTATTGTCATACACAAGTTTGTGTGATTTCATAATTTCAACGTAACCCTGAACAATGGGAATGCACTATTGGTATAACAAGAGTATGACCCTGGATAAGGGGTATATTCCATTAAGGAATCAGTTGATTATAAAATTATAGACATCATGATGTAATGCTTAGAAAATTTTCATGAGTATGGAACATTCAATGAATAATTAATGTGTGGGTGTGTATGTGTTTGAATCATTAAATCTGTATTCCAAGACGTAATATGAAATGGTTTATATCATTTTTTGTTTCATTACGCTGAAAATTTTGGTTGGAAAACTATTTTGTTATGAAACTGCTTCAATTGTTAATATTTTTTTAGAATTTCATAAAGTGTTTTAAACAACAATTTTATAAAAATTTGATGAAATGTTATACCATTGTTGCATGACATGGGATGTATTTTGGGGAAAATATTTTGTGATTCATTACAGACCCCCTTATATGGAAATTTGATTTTTCTGAAGATATTGTTTATTAAAACAAAGGAAAAGGTAAAGTATCTCATTTATTTAATGATGTTTCATGATACCCTATGATATGTTTGTAGAGTTGGGGAACAAATAATGTTGGGAATTATAGATTTTTTTCTTTGGAGCCATTGATATTTTCAGTTTCTTCATTCATTTTATATTCTAATATTCGTAATGATTACATCATTATACTCTAAAATAGTTTATGGTATAGTACAATGTTGTTTCCTTTTTGTATAAATTTTAGTTGTGTGCATTTTTGTCATTCATCATTTGTATCTTATTGGGTGATGGTGTTCTTGGATGGGTAATTTTATTTACCAATTGTATAATTTTACACCAAATGTAATAAGGCCCTTGGTATTTTTCCAGCATTTGGTGTCTTACGGATGTTAATTAAGTCCAAGTATAAATTTTTCCTCGTCTCAAGTCAATATGGGGGGGTGGGATGTCATATACTATATATATAATTATGTATTATTTACCTATTATTTTATAAAATATTTATATTTGATTTATCAAAACTTTAGTCACATGGATATATTAGTAATTTCCAAGAGTTAAATAGGATCATAATGTGATTTTAATAAATTTAATAATGTTTACTAAAAATGGAAAAAATGTTATGATGTTATTTTGGTATGATATATAAATAGAGAGCATAAATTTTGGATTACCTATAACAAAATGTGTTCAAATTTTTTATTCAATGTTGTAGGTTGATGAAATAGTCCAACTAACATAGTGAAAAAATCCCATAAATCTTGTATAGTAAATGTGTAAGGCGTTAAATAGGGAATCACATGAAGTGAGAGGATTTTTAAGAGTATTTTTTGGAATACTAATATAGTTAAAAAAATCAATGATTCATAAAAATAAATGAACATTTATTTTATCACAAATATATATTAAAATTATATTGAAAATAATTAATGAATATTAATAGTGTAAATTTAAATGAAATATTTTGTTAAATTCAGATGAAATAGTATAATGATTGATGGTGGGTGTTGTAATATTTCAAACATGTAATATGGTTTTGGAAAAAATATTATAGTTTTGTCTGGGAAATTTATTTTTCTAGCATAATTGTTTTGGTAAGTGGTGTTATATTATAATGACAATCAATATATAAATTTTGATTAAAAGTAATGACTAATTTCAAATTTAAAATATTTTGAAGAATTAATGATTTTATTATAATTTATGGAAAAATAATTCAATAACATTATAGTTTAATGTGAATTTAATTATATGGGATGGTGTAACATTTCTAAGATAATAATGAAAATTATTTTCCATAAATGATTGTGGGAGGGTTTCTATTTTAATGAAAACATTTAACTTATGTTATTGTTGAAGAATAGTGAATTTATTTTGGAGAGTGCTTATGGGAAGATTATTGTACATGGTGAATGTTATTGCTGTTAATAATTCTTTTACAGGAAAAATATTTTATTGGAATTTTTTTTATAAAATTAGAAAAATTTCATACATAATGATTCATATTATGATTGACCACTCTTAGAATATATTAATTAGAATTTCAGAATGTAGTAAAAAGTTTGTGAAACAATATTTATTAATGAATTTAATGGTAAATATTACCCCCTCAAAGGCCACATTTATAGGAAAAAAGATTTCAAAAATGTTATTTTTTAATAACTTATATTTTTTTAATTTATTAAAATTTATATTATTATAAGTAAATAAATATTAAAAAAAATATTTGAAATTTTTCCCTTGATTGAGCGGGGATATTAATTTTATCATTAATAGCATATATGTTTTTTATATGTGGAAAATGTAATTATAGACATATTATAGATGAAATATATAGAATAAATTAGTGATAATACTCTAATATTTATCAATAACACCTATAGTTAATTTGGATGTTTTAAACAATATTTTCAGTTGGTTGTGAAATGAAATGGAACACCACTATTCTATATGAGATCCTTATTTTATATGGGACTACATCATTATTTAAGTGTAGTTTTTTTGTTTAGGGAAAACCCACTTTTAACATACATGTTTTCTTAAAAAAAATAATTTCAATTTATTTTATCTCCCATACTTTTTACCTTTCATAACTTTCATTTCACCTCATACAATGGGATCTGTGGAGAGATTATTTAAAATATATTGAGGTAAATTTATTCAAAATAATGATTAATCACACTATTCATCAATATTAATTATTATGACATGAATTAATTTATTGTATTAGTAATTTATGTAATTGGTTTTTTGGATCTTATCATACCCCAAAAAAATATTTTTTAAATTAGGGTATCAATATTTTTCTTTATTTGTTTCACATTAAATGAATGGATAGTAGTACTAGACTATCATTTGTTTAATTTTTTCATCAAATTTATATAAGTCGTTATTCTAGGGGATGTTATTTTCTATAATTTGAGTATTGGATAAATTATATTTATTTTGGTTATTATTTAATTTATAGAGTATAAATATTAATGGGAAACCCTTGGGATAGAAGAAAAATAGGGTAGGTCCTTACACATCCATTAGTAGGCTCGATATATGTTATTACATATTTAATAATATTTCGATACATAAATTTGATTTAAAATAATTTATTTTAACAATAATTTGGTTGATATAATTTTTATAACAGATTTTACCACATACCTAAAGCAAAATAAATTTTACATGTTAATGCTCATTGAAGAGTTAAAAATCTTATAGTGTGAACTTAATTGTTCATTATTCAACTATTCAAACTGTGAATGGATAAGTGTTTGGGAGACTATCTTAATTGTATGTCTCAGCTAAGTTTTAATTATTTATCCTATATAAAATATCATCCATATTTCTATCTCTTTGAATTTTTTATATTGGTTTACTATTTAGAGGTATTTTTTAGAAGTATTATTTTTGATTATTATGCATTAAAAATTCATCCTTGGTGTAAATGTTCTTCCAAAATTAACTTAAAACAAATATGTAATGATTCAAGTGATGAATTATTTCACAATAATCTAGAGATGTTTGGAATTATAATAATTATGTAAAAATATCTGGTTAAACCTTAACGATGAAATATAATCTAATAAATATAATTTGGGAACTCATAAATTGGTAATATAATATGATAAATGGAAATAATTTATAGGATTATAGCTGATATTAAACTATGATATAAAAAGGAATTAAAAATGTAAATGTGATAAATTATGTTTGAAAAATATAAAAACTAGATGTTATATGATTTAGGAAATAGGTATGTTCCATGAATATGGTGAAAATTTAACATATTTTTTATTAAATGTTATTCTCTATTACGTACTTCCATGATTTATGATTTTTTGAATCATGAAGGGAATGATATCTAATGATCTATGATCATATTTATTATGATATGATTTGGCAAAAAATGAAATATATATTTCAATTATTTTTATGATTTCTAATGATAATCCATGATTACTTTTAATCAATATTAATTTTATATTTTGTTATAATATTTATATTGATGAAAGGTTTGTAACCCCATGTTATATTGTGATTTTTTACCTATATCATAGATATTATGTAGAAAATATAGTATAGTATTAACATTGTTTCAATCTTTATATTTATAAATATTATATTTTTTTTCTCCTGTTGCATTTCTATCAAGATGACGATAACCCTCTAACATTGCCCAAGTGGTTCATTCCCAATTTTATAAATTTTATATTAAAACATCCACACATTATTGTTCTATTTTATGATAATTTGTGATTGAAATTAATTTTTCAATTTTTCGAATCTTGAGGATTCACAAAACCATAGTATATTATTATGCCTAGAAAGAAATATGCATGATCTATTTTATTCATGAAAATTCACGAGGAACAAATATTCAACAATATGATTTTTGTGAATTGTTTCAAAGATTTTATATTTTAATTATTACATCTACGAAACAAGTTTAATCTATTATTTCATTATAAATTGTATAATGATGTTTTCTTCCATTCTCTCTATATCACTAAAATTGGTTTAATTTCTTATACTAAGACTATATGAATCAACATTAAGCGTCCCTTTTAATTTTTCTTATATGTGTTGGAATATTTCACATCTGAATAGAACATTTGGGATTTATTCTATAAATATTACATATAGATTATGTGATTCTAGGGGGGAAATTATTCAAAAAACATTGCGTATTTTTCTAAAATATAAATCATTAGACATATGTGATTGAATAATTCATGTATGTGGGTGAAAATTTATTTAAGACTTGATGAAATGGTGTTTCTGTCACTAAAATATAAATAATGGATATAAAACATGGAAAAACAATATAGAGAATATTTAACATTTATGCTTTCAAAATTATATAGCTAATTATGGAGTAAAATTTGCCTCATTTCTTCGAAGATTTTTTTTCTATCCAAGGAACTAGAAATTCTAGAAAATCATTTTGAAAAAGAACTATTATTATAAATATGTAATTTGATATGATGTATTAAATAAAAGGTATGAGTTGATTAAATACCCTCTGTCACTAAATAATTTTCTTACATTACCTTAATAAATACTTGGAAACTTTTGAAAATTGTAATAAAATTAATTTATGTGTGGTTCCACTTTTAAAACGATTCTAACCTAGGACTATGTGATTCAAGAAAACAAATGATGACATAACATCAATTATAATGAAAACCCTGAATAATAACATAAAGGCCTTATAAATCGACCTAATAATTCAAATTTTATGCAATCATATCTCAGTTGTGTGACTTAATCAAAACAAGTATCCCAAAAAATATTCTTTACAAAATCTATAAAACCAAAGTAATTCTTCATTAACACATTAAAAGTAAACCTTAAAAATTACTAAAACATCACACTCACATAATATACAATCTATATCCAAATAATATATTTATAAATCATATAAAATCCAAAAATATATATCACATACTCAGACCGTCATAACAATTCTACCGAACCGTAATAATCAACAAATAAGACTAAAATATTAATCCCTTAAATATAAAAATAAATTCAACTACCCAACCCATATTCAAGGAAAAACCTAGTGGAAACCATCGTAAATTTTCCTAAATTATTTTCTTATAATATGAAATCAAAATCATGAACCTAACCTCACAATAATATTCTAAAAATTTTAATAAAAATCTATAAGACCTTTATTAAAATAAAATATCAATTTATAGCATTTAAATTTTAAATAAACTACATTATATGATCAACAATTTCTTAGAAAATTAACCAAACTATAAATAATCCATTTTTCTCATAGTTTTTTGGTAGATCAAAGATTTTATATATGTCCTAGGTATATCCCGTTTGTTGGTCCATTATAAATTTTTTAATAAAAATTACACCACAAAAAATAATCAAAAATCAACTAGATAGATTATATACATAATAATTTATCAAAAATATTTAGGAAGTCAATGATATCAACCGTGGATAATTTCTAAATTATCCTTTATGTGTTATAATGAAAAAAACATCACATATTAACCCAATAAAACAAACCCCAACCTTGATAACATTTATTTTCCTATAAATTTTCTAATGATTTTGAAAAATCAAGTATAGAACTGTGCAGTGAAAAGGAGATAAAACATTCAAAATAAATATAATTACAAATTATTGCATATTTTTATCTTATTAATGTAAAAAAAACATGATCCACTAGGGATTCAAAATGATATAATGAATAAGAATCCTTATATTCTTAACATAAAATAATGGTTATATATAAAAATGGTGAAAAATTATGATTAATATGATATGAAAGGTAATCATTTTATATTAAAATTTGTATTATGAAATATAATATTAATTGATCTATAACAAACATGGAAGGGGAGTGTGATAAATAAAAAAATTTGGGAATCACATGCTGGTTAGAGAGAGAGATAAAATAAACAGAAGGGGGGATAAAATTGAAAAACAATGAATATTTTAATTAATTATTTATATCTAATTTGGAATTTCATAATATTACACATGAGAATGATTTTTTATTTTTTTATCTCTAAGGAAAAATACATACCTGGAAAAATTGATCCTAACTATTCATAGATTCCATATTCTATTCACTTTCCCCCTTATCACCAAAATATTTTTGGGGACTCATTCTTTTTATAATATTTAGTTTTTTATGATAATTTTACGTATCTAGGATATTTAAATGTTACCTAAATTATAGTATATCCTCTTCATAATAATTTTAATATTTAAAATCATTTTCACTTTAATTGTGTTGAAAATAATAAGTTAACATTGAACATCTATAAAAATATGATTTGTTAAAAATCCAAAGAGTATATTTCCCCTTTATTATTGTATAATGATTCTAATGATAATTTTAAAAACCTATATATATTTTTGGAATTTGTTTTCCATAAATAATTAAATAACCCTTCAACTATATTATCTAATATACATAAAAGCCCTAATATATTTTTGGGGATAAATGATAGTTTTAAGTATATATATTTCTAAGGATTTCATAATAAATTTTTATCAATATGTTATACTTAGTCTAAAAAAATATGTTTCAACAGAATTTGATCTAGAATCATCCCCATTAAGACTCACCATTAAATCCCTAACATAACTAACGATTAGGGTTAGTTCAAGTCTAAAATAGATATAATTTAGATAAAATCGATTTATTACATATCAAGGAAAACAATAATCCAAATTGTTATTTTTGAATATAAAAAAACGGATTATTCATAATAGTACATAAATATTTATTCTTAATGTAATAGTATATAGAAAATGATTTGATATGGTAATGAGAGACATTTTATCACATTTACTATAACCCCTTCTTCGTTTTATATGATTTATATTTCATACAATTATTTATTTAATATCAATTTAAATTCTAAAATTGTTTTAATAATTTATCTATGGTTTCACCATTATCATCCTATATTTCAAATGAATCATAATGAACCTATGGAGCATCATATATAACATTAAAATTACATTTAGGTTGTTTATCCAAAAAATATTGAACTATAATAGTTTTAATTTTGTATCATTTTATCATAATGACATATACTTCTAAATATTAAAAATTATTTCAGTAATTTTTTTACTATATTTTAATCATATTAATTTTGTTGAGTATATAATGGTCAATAAATTATTCAAATTTTATTCATATATATTTTTTAGTCTTTTATCATTGTTTTGAGTATGTCAAGAGAATCTAATAAAATTGTAATGCTTGATATTTGATCCATCCATAATAATATTTACTTTATGTTATCCTTATATTAATCATTAATATACACATATTATTCACTGAGTAATTGAGGTATATATTTCATTATAATATAATTGAGAATAACAATGCACATCTAATATTGTTTATGTAATTTCAACAGAAATTAATTTTTTTATTTCAGGACAATGATTTGG
The DNA here is from genome assembly GCA_963277665.1 of Viscum album. Lineage (NCBI taxonomy): Eukaryota > Viridiplantae > Streptophyta > Magnoliopsida > Santalales > Viscaceae > Viscum > Viscum album. Next base: position 1,150,258,850 of record OY728120.1, read on the forward strand.
GTGATTTTTTAAGGTTTGTTGTATTGTAATATGTATAACTACTAAAAATATTGATATTTGATATGGGGAATTTTCAATAGAACCCCATCAAAAATTTTCTATAGTAGAAAAGTGGGTCACAATTATGTTTTTTTAATGGAACATCATAAAAAATACTATTTACAACGAGACATGGACCTCTCACAAATAGTGTTCCCATGAATCCATAAAAATGGGTTTTCACATAATTTAATTTTATATTTTATTGTTCATTTCATTGACATATCTATGATATTTTATACCCATGTTAGTATGTTATAGTGGTATTCAATGATTTTATAGGAAATTTGGATGAGTTGGTCTGGGAATAGGGGAAGAATTTTACAACATGTGGTAGAGTATAGTACAATGTGTGGAGCCACAATATAGTTCCAAGGAAGTATAATGTTATGTTTTATAAATGGGTGATATAAAATTATTTATTGTATGGACTGTGTAATAAAGGTTTCTGATGTGGAATTTTAATGTTGTAGCCAAAATGGGTTTCACCATAGAGACTTATATCACACCACATATGGGGTGTCCACTTTTTTTAGCACTATAATTGTAGAGACCCGAATCATAACGTACATGGAAATTACATTACTTTTGCAGAATACTTAATACATAACAAAAACAGACACAAAAGGACCGTAATAGTTTAGTGTCTTTGGAAACACGTAACGTAATCATCTAATCATGGAGGAAGATCTTCAACATCTCCTATAAATATCTTCCCCTTTTGGTTTTCTTACCTAAAACCATTATTTAAATGATGGGGAAAGAAATCATATAAAGGGTGAGATCAAATTCTTAGTAAGGGTAATCATGGATAAAATAAAATAAATCATATACATTTGAACTTAAAATCATGAACATAATGTTTAAACATCAAAATCTGGGGCAATGACATAAAACATGGAAGTACATAAGGCATATATCATAATGAATCCTTAATCATGAAAAAATATCATTGGAATAAAACATGTGATTGTGGAAACCATTAAGCACATGATATGATTTCCATAGTATCCAAGGCATTGCTACCGAGACCATCTTAGTGGACAATGTTCCTTTCTTAATCAAGTTCACTCCTCATTCCAGTCCTGTATTACTAGACCAGATTAACTTACCCTTATATCCATGTCTATCTCATGAGATATAAATCTTTACCCAATGAATTGTAGGGATATATAGGTCACACCCATCTCATAATGAAATCATTCTATCGTGTGCCACAAAATCATAAATCATACACCATAGCATAACCCATGTAATAGAATGAGATTATTTACCATCATTCCATCATAACATAATCCATATATAAGAAAAATGTATATCATTTCATCATAAGAAGAATCAAACCATGTAAATAATGGAGACATTATACTTGAAACATAAACATATTAAATAATGTCATTTTAGATGAAAAATATTGTTGATAAAAAACTTGAAATGAAATCATGAGGAAAATATCCTTTCTTCTTAAAAATCATTTTATTTTCACAAAATGCCATGATATTTTAAAAGAAATGGGTTTTTTTGAAAATAGTCATTAAATCTAGTATAGGAAGCATCATGAAAATGAGCCGTTATGAAACCGTAAAAATCCATTCACGTCGTATAAGTTAAAAATAACATTCTCCTCGTACTTTTGTCGGAAAAGTCAAAAAGTACCTCGTATGGTAAAAAAAAGAAAGATTCCTTACATACCATGTAGTATAAAAAATGGTTAAAATGGAATCTAAACATACAAGAAACCATTTTTAGGAATTATGGACAGGGATGATAACAATTACCCCAATAAATACTTACGAATAAACAATCTCAGATAAGAACGAGATTGGAATAGTTATCCCTTACCATACGTCTGATATGCTTCGTATGTATCCGAACCTCTTGTATAATGTTTTAAATAATATCATTGTCTTATTACAGAATCATAATCATTTTTATGATATCATATATGGTTCACTTATTACTTTATATTACCCGTTCTTTTGTAAATTCCATGTTAAAGTAGCATTTTGGGTAAAATCATTCAATTTATCGTAAGTGTTTAGACTTTTTGTTCATTATATTATTACTTATATACTGATTTAAATAATTCCAGAATTTAAAACATGGTTTATATATAATATATATTTAGCATATACATATATATATGAAAGATCGATAAATGAAATGAAATACACCGTTCATGGAGACGGTAGGTTGTACGTACGCATGAACACTGTTTTTGTTTCCTTATTGAATTGAATAGAATTAAGTAGATGAAATAAATATATATATACATAAATCCAGTATCATTATTATGTCATATATTTCATGATTAAATATTATATATATACTTTATAAGCATTCATGAATGGTTAACATGGAGAATGAATCTCATCGCGTCGTGGAGACGGTAGTCCGTACGTACGCACGAGCGATGATACCATTCCCGTGATCTCAGAATTGTATTGAAGTGTATGTATAATAATTCATAATCAATATCACTTTACTATAATCATATATAGTTATTTATTTACACCATTATACCCATCCCAGTATGGTGGTGGTTGAAAATAGATTACACCACGACGTGTAGATGGTATTTCGTAGGTACGCCCGCGTGGTGATTTGGTTCTACATAGGATGTATATAAGGTGAAATAAGATTGTTTCATATTTATAATAACATATTAATATATAGGTAATACTGATTTTATTACGCTATAATGAGAAAACTAATGAAGAAGAAGTAGAAGAAGAAAGAAACATAAGAGAATCGGAAGAAGAGATTACCTCTTCTTCGACGCACCTCATTTAAGCTTCCTCTTAAGGAAGTAGAGTTGTCCTTTTGAGAAGACCAAAACCTCCAGAATGTTTCTAGGGAAGTGTATAAGAGAAATGGGCAGCGGTTGGCTGAGCTTCAAGGCTCAAAAGGGTGTGAAGAGAAGAGGGAAGGGGTGCCCTTTTTATAAGGGAGGAGAGGGGCATCTTTGAAAAACAAACATAAAATATTATTTTATAATAAAGTCATATTTTGTTTTTAATAGCTCCAAATTGTTTTATATCGAAGCTAAGGTGGGGATGGGTCGAAATCCTCTCGACCAATAGTTTTTATACAGGTTTGGGTCATTATATTAACCTTAAATTTTAGTTTTAACTCTTAGTTATTTAGATTGACATTTACCATGTCACCTTGTATTTTTATATTATATAGTTAATCAACATACCATATACATACAAGAGACCCCTAGTGGTCAATTAATGATACACATATCATTATATAAGTATCTTGGCTAACCCTTAAATGTTTTTGAATATAATAACAATTAATAATATAATATTTGTTTGAAAAACTATTTTATGTCAATTTTGACACTATTTGGTAATGGATTTTTTTGAAAATCATAACCGCATGATTAGTTCAAAAAACGTTAATTATTTCAATAATAACATGTCATAGTAACCTATAAAATTTATGGAATTCATAAAAAGTCTCAAATTACATTTATTTGGGTATTTATAACATTAATTATTTTCATATTTCATTATTTGGGTAATTACTGCATCACCATTGTGTCATAAATAACTTAACATATTTAATGTCTAAAAATTATAAATAAAATACCATTAGGTAGGAAATATTTTTATCTTTCTAATGAATTTTTATAGTCAAATTTATCTTATTCATAACATCATATTTAAAATTATTTAGTTATTAAAAATTGATTTTAACTATTTTAACCATTCTTTAAATAAATTAATAATAAATGTCCTAATCTAATCCAAGTGGACCTAAATGGTCATATATTATTCCTAGGGTTGTTTTTGGTCGAATTACACTTATACAATAGAATTAGTACACGTGTTAGGGTAATAATAATATCATTTTTTCCCTTAATTACCATATTTACTTTTAACCATGGTAAATAAAAGTAAAAAGTTACTATTCCCCAAAAATTATTTTCGTCTCATTGAACCACATTTTAGTCCTTTATATTAACCATGTTTCTCGGATTTTAGAAATTCCACTCAGAGAAGTGGTAAAATTATGTTTTCTGTGAATTTCCAAATTCTCCTATGAAGTGGGTAAAAGACGGTGAAATGTTCAATAAAATTTTTATATATCTAGTTTTTTTAAAATGACTCCAATTAATTACAATGAACTTATATAGGTATTATGTATCAATTTTGACCTAAATTAAATTTAAATAAAATAAATAATTATTTAAATAAAAAGTCGGTTTTTAAATAGTAACCCAGTGTTTTCACTATTCATCCAAAATTGATAGTTTTCAGAAAAATAAGAAAAATTCACCCTAGGCTAATTTCTATATTCTGAAAGCAAAAATGAAGTCCATCTTGAATGATAAAATATATAAAATTTCAAAAAGAGGGTATTACTATTTATAACGGCTAGTTTATATAATATTTTAAAAACATATCATTGTATAGTGAAACTCGATATTGCGTAAAACACATGCTATCGTTGAAGGTCGCGATTGCGTGTAAAGCAAGACAAGTCAGGGATTCATGTAGTGCAAGCTCCTTTTGGTGTAGTGTACAACACAAGACATCAATGAAATTAAAAGGAATATTTTTCATAAAATCTCAGGGTGTTCCATTCTACCCCCCTTAAAATGAATTTCTCCCTCGAAATTCGTTGTGGTCATAAATGGTTTACTACTTGAAAGTTTATTTCATAGAAACACACATCGTAAAAAGGAATACCAAAACATGACATTAAAAACTAAAGTATGAAACGTAAAGGTTATACATATTAACTAATCACTGGGTTTCCACATATGAGAACATAGGTGAAAATATGGATATGGAAGAGAAATATGACCATCAAATTCTGATGAAGAGTGGTAGAGGACATGGCTATGAACAAGCCAAAAATCACAAAGCCATAAATTTTTGATGATCTAAGTTACCATTCGATTCATCCGATATGAGAGCAGTAGGACACCATTTTTTTATTTTCATGATCATTTCCCAAAAGTTGAAGAATTTGAATTAGTAGGATTACTTACTTTATTTTGGTATCATCTCACCGTTTCTCGTGACTTGAACAATTTCTACTTCATCTCTTAAAAAAATGAAGTTGAATTCGTCTTCTGTGAAGTGTTAGCAGATTATGTGATAGAATGATAGGTCATTCCATCTATTTGTATCGCAAAAAGTTTAGCACAATTTATTAAATATACAGAAGTCCATATATGCTGAGATTAATCGTATATGGTTGCTAAAATGGACTTATACTTCATCTATCAGAGTTATTAATAAAATAAAACTAGTTTCTACTAATAATAGACTTCCTGTAGGCTAGTGGTAGGCGATAAAGGCCTGTCGCACTTTGGTTGTGGGTTCGATTCCCTTATCTTTGTCTGACACGACCCGTTGTTGCCCATCCTACGGGTTTTCCTTTTTCTAAAACTATAATATTATAAAATTCTATCAATAATATCAAAAAAAATTTTTTCCCTTAAACAATACTAAATTATGTTCAATATAATCCATTCGAATTATTATGGATATCCAAAATACTTTTTCCAAACTCATAGTATAAAGAGAACGATTACTAAAAAGGTCATATAATAAGCATGGGAATACGATCATTTATCCCTCATATATCATGTTGGTCACATTCCAATCATGTGAATACCTTAATCATGTATTCTCTTGAAAAATTAATACCCATTGAACCTTAGTGATAACATGAATGCTGTCAAAATTTAACTCTTTCCACATACAAAAATCCAAAAATTATATATACTCAAACCATGATATAACTTTGTCCTTATATTAGTCATGAGCTCATGAATACTGTCAAACATTTCATTTTCTCCTCATCCCTTCATTATGCGCATATCATCTTCGATCCAAAAATATCTCATTAGCTTTCCATGGTTACCGGTACCATAAAATTATTGAAAACCACAATAGGCCAATACATAAATATTCCAATATTCCACGATACTATATAAAACATTATTTTGGAATCCCATTACACAATCACATAATCATTCCACCACATCATTTTCATATTCAACATCGCCAATAGTTATCACATGTGACTTCCCATTTCCCTTTGCCTTAAGTGGTTGCTCATGTCGATCATCATTACCCCTTGGATTAGGGCATTGATTAGAATAATGCCCCATTTCCTTGAACTTGAAGCATTTAAGTGTTGGTGTTGTATTCTCTACAGTCCTTTCTTTATTCACATATTTAGCAACCCTTTTTCCATTACTTCAACACTCAGCTGCTCGATGACCTTCTTTTTCACACTTAACACATTTTCTAGTCCCTTTAAGACAATCTCCACCATGCTTCTTTCCACACTTTGAGCATAAAGAAACATTCATCATCTTTTCACCATTGTTCTGAGATTTCTCCTCGAACTCCATCGTTTGTTTCTTGTCCAAACCATGAAATGGATATGTAACACCAACTTCCATTTCTACCTTGATAACACAACGCACAATTTCATCATAGCTACTGATGACTCTTATAGCTAATTCCCTTCGAAGACATGGTTTTAAGAAACTGATGAATCAATCAAAATTAATTTTAGGTTGGATGATAAAGCCAGATTCATACCTTGAAAGACTTGTAAAATTTTCTTCATATATACCAACAGATTCATCATCCTTTTTCATAAGCTCAAGGAACTCTTTTACCATCTTTGTTTGAAGAATTCTAGGGAAGTACTTACTGAAAAACATGTTATTGAACTCATCCCATTACATAGATTCAATTTAATCATGGGGCCTTGTATTCTTAATTAGAGTCCACCGCTGGTCTGCTTCACCTTCTAAACGGTAAACAACTACAATGACTTTATCATGTTCTGAACAGCGAAGTATGGAAAATATCTTTTCAATGGTACCGATCCATTGTTCAGTAATAAGTGGATCAGAAGACCCATTGAAAGAAGGTGGACGTTGCCTCATGAAGGACTTAATAGAATATTGTTCCCTTCTCTGCTCATTCGGAAGTCCAGAATGATTCATAGATTGCGTATGTATAGAAATAAGATTTTTCACTCCATATCCCATAACATTGGTTTGTTCCGGAGGAAAATCATTTCATTGTCCATTACATTGATCAACATGGTTCTTTCGGGTTCCATCCATCTTCTAAAACCCAAAAAGAATAGTGTGAGTGGAAAAATCATTTTAGGGAAAAAAACATAATAAAGGGGGAGTACCTTAGATATCTAACAACTTAGGTTTAATTCTAATATCATTACCGTAATTCTAGGACTATAACCTATACTTATACTTAACCTTTGGGACATACCTAGACATACTTAGAAATATCTCTTGGGGTCTCAGTAATGTTTCTGCATCCTAGTTTCCAAAGGTTAACTGAACTTTTCCTATGATACCAACTGTAGAGACCCGAATCTTGACGTACGTGGAAATTACATTACTTTTTCGGAATACTTAATATATAACAAAAATAGACACACAAGGACCAAAATAGTTTAGTGTCTTTGGAAACTCAGAACGTAATCTTCTAATCGTGGTGAAAGATCATTAACATATCTCATAAAGATCTTCCACTTTTGGTTTTCTTAACGAAAACCTTTCTTTAAATACTGGGGAATGAAAACATATAAAGGGTGTGCTCAAATGATCATTATGGGAAATCATGGATGAAATAAAACAAATCATATACATTTGAACTTAAAAACAGGAACATAATGTTTAGACATCAAAATCTTGGGCAATGACATAAAATATGAAAGTACATAAGGCATAGATCATAATGAAACCTTAATCATGATAAAATATCATGGGAATAAAACATGTGATTGTGGAAACCATTAAGCACATGATATGATTACCATAGTATCCAAGGCATTGTTTCCAAGACCATCTTAGTGGACAAAGTCCCTTTCTGAATCGAGTTCACTCCACATTTCAGTCCGGTATTACTGAACCGAATTAACTACCGTTCCTGCCATTTCTATCTCATGAGATATAAATCTTTACCAAATGCATTGGAGGGAGATATAGGTTCCACCCATCTCATAATGAAATCATTCTTTCGTGTTCCACAAAATCATAAATCATACATCATATCATAACCCATGTAATAGAATGGGATTCTTAAACATCATGCCCTCATAACATAATCCATATATATAAAAAATTGATATCATTTCATAATAAGAAGAATCAAACCATGTAAATAATAGTGACATTATACTTGAAACATAAACATATTAAATAATGTCATTTTAGATGGAAAATATTTTTGATAAAACACTTGAAATGAAATCTTGAGAAAAATATCCTTTCTTCTTCAAAATCATTTTCGTTTCACAAAATTACATAAAATTTTAAAATAAAAGGGTTTTTTTCAGAATAATCATGCAATCTTGTAGAGGAAGCTTCATGAAAATGAGTCGTTATGAAACCGTAAAAATCCATTCACGCTGTATATGTTAAAAATAACATTCTCATCGTACTTTTGTCGGAAAAGTCAAAAAGTACCTCATATGGTAAAAAAATATTCCTTAAATAACATGTAGTAAAAGTAAAAAATGGTTAAAAGGGACTTGAAACATACATGAAACTAGTTTTAGGAAATATGGAGATGGATGATAACAATAACCCCAGTAAATACTTACGAATAAACAATCTTGGATAAAAACGAGATCTGAATAGTTATCCCTTACCTTATGTCTGATATGCTCTGTATGTATCCAAAACTCATGTATAATAATTTAAATATTGTCATTGACTTATTACCAAATCATATTCACTGTTATGATATCATATATGGTTCACTTATGACTTTATATTACTCGTTCTTTTGTAAATTCCATGTTAAAGCAACATTTTGGGTAAAATCATTTTATTTATCGTACGTGTTTCAACATGTTGTTCTTGATATTATTACTTATATACTGATTTACATAATTCCAGAATGTAAAACATGATTTATATATAATATATATTCAGCATATACATATATATATATATGATATATCGATAAATGAAATGAAATACACCGTTCATGGAGACTGTAGGTTGTATGTATGCATGAACGATGTTTTCGTTTCCTTGTTGAATTGAATAGAATTAAGTAGATGACATAAATATATATATAAATAAGTCTAGTATCATTATAATGTCATATATTTTATTATTACTTAATATATATATACTTTATAAGTATTCATGAATGGTTAATATGGAGAATGAATCTCATCGCGTCCTGGAGACGGTAGTCCATACGTACGCACGAGTGATGATACCATTCCCATGATCGTGGAATTATATTGAATTATATGTATAATATTTAAGAATAAATATCAATTTACATTAATCATATATATTTATTTATTTACACCATTATACCCATCCATGTAAGGTGGTGGTCGAAAACATATTACACAACAGCGTGGAGACGGTATTCTGTACGTACGCACGGGCGGTGATTTCGTTTTCCGTAGGATGGATAAAAGGTGAAATAAGGCTGTTTCATATTTATAATAACATATCAGTATGTACGTAATAATGATGTTATTACTTTATAATGAGACAACTAAAGAATAAGATGTAGAAGAAGAAAGAAACATGAGAGAATCAGAAGATGAAATTACCTCTTCTTCGACGCACTTCGTTTAAGATTCCACATAAGGAAGTAGAGTTGGTGTTTTGAGAAGAAAAAAACCTCCAGAATGTATCTAGGGAAGTGGATAAGAGAAATGGGTAGGAGTTGTCCGAGCTTCAAGGCTTAAAAGGGTGTGAAGAGAAGATGTAAGGAGTTCCCTTTTTATAAGGGAGGAGAGGTGAACCTTTGGAAAAACATAAAATATTATTTTATAATAAAGTCCAATTCGGTTTTTAATAGCTCAAAATTGATTTATTTCGAAGATAAGGTGGGAATGGGTCTTAATCCTTTCAACCAATAGATTTTAGTCTGTTTTGGGTCATCATATTAACATTATCTTTTAGTTTTAACTCTTAGTTAATTAGATTAACATTTACCATGTCACTTTGTATTTTTATATTATATAGTTAATAAACTTACCATATACATCTAGAAGACCCCCCAAGTGGTCAATTATTGACACACCTATCATTATATAAGTATCTTGGCCGAGCCTTAGATGTTTAGGAATATAATAACAATTACAAATATAATATTTGTTTTAAAAACTATTTTATGTCTATTTTGACACTATTTGGTAATGTATTTTTTTTAACTTATAACTGCATGATTTGTTCGAAAAATTTTAATTAATTAAATACTAACATGTCATATTACCCTATAAAAATTGTTTAATTCATAAAAAGTCTCAAATTACATTTGTCTGGGTTTTTATAACATCAATTATTTTAATATTTCATTATTTAGGTAATTACTGCATCACCATTGTGTCATAAATAACATATATTATTTAATGTCTAAAAATTATAAATATAATATCATTAGGTAGGAAATCTTTTTAGAATTATAATGAATATTTATAGTTGAATTTATCTTATCCATAACCCAATATTAGAAATGATTTAATTATTAAACTTTGATTTTAACTATTTTAACCCTTCATTAAATAAATTAATAATAAATGTCCTAATCTAATCCAGGTGGACCTAAATGGTCATATTTTATTCCTTAGGTTGTTTTTGGTCGAATTACACATATCCAATAGAATTAGGACATGTGTTAGGGTAATAATAATATCATTTTTACCCTTAATTACCCTATTAACTTTAAACCGTGGAAAATAAAAGTAAAAAGATACTATTCACCAAAAATTATTTTCATCTCATTGAACCACATTTTAATCCTTGATATTAACCTTGTCTCTCAGATTATCGATATTCTCATTACATAAGTGGTAAAATTAAATTTTATGTGAATTTCATAACTCTCCTTGGAGGTGGGTAAAAGACGGTGAAAATTTCAATAAAATTTTTATATATCTAAAATTATTATAAAATGACTCCAATTAATTACATTGAACATATATAGGTATTATCTATAAATTTTTACCTAAAATAAATTTAAATAAAATAAATAATTATTTAAATAATAAGTCAGTTTTTAAACAGTAACCTAGTGTTTTCACTATTCATCAAAAATTTAAAGTTTTCAGAAAAATATGAAAAATTCACCCTAGGCTAATTTTGATATTCAGAATCCAAAAATTAATTCCATTTTGAAAGATAAAATTTATAAAATTTCAATAAGTGAGTGTTACTATTCATAATGGTTATTTTATATAATATTTTAATAACATATCGTTGTCTAGTGAAACTCGATATTGCGTAAAACACACGCTATCGTGGAAGGCCACGATTGCGTGTAAAGAAATCCAAGTCAGGTATGCTTATAGTGAAAGCTCCTTTCGGTGTAGAATACCACACAAGACATCAATGAAATTAAAATGATTATTTTTCATAAAATCTTCGTGTGTTACAACAATAGTGAAGGTAAAGATAGTATATGTTATATTATCATGCCATAATGAATCCTTAGAGTGGGATTTTCTTCATCATCCCCTAATTCATATGGAAAATTATTACTTTGAATTATCTTATAATTTGTTTATATTATTTAAGGACCACATCTCTTTTTTTGGAGCCATATTTCCAACCCCTCATCCACCATATGCCTTTAATTTTCCTCCTTATCCATATTTATTTCATAACGTACTAGAGGACTATATTTATTATATAAATATTCTATTGTATGTAATATGTTCTTATCAACATTAGTTTTTTAATAACTAGGTTTTATATCATATATTCCTAGATTAGACAAGTGTTTTACCTAAAAACATAAATTAAGACATATTATTATGATTTAATACTTTTAGTTAGACAGGGTAAAATAAGTATTAGATATTGGACAACATAACATCTAAAACCTTGTTTTCGGTGGTACCTTTTATATATAACTATACACATGTTTGTCTATTTTCCAATTACATTCATGTGAAATTCATGTTTCTAGTTTGCGATTCTAAATTAGGGTGAGGTGAGCTCTAATTGTCTACCATATTTAGGTAGAATTTCTTTGAGTGATTTCTGGTATGCCTAATTGATCATTATATTCTTCCGATTCCTAGTTAAAATGATACTAAGGGGAAAAAATGTTTGTAATTATTTATAGATCCATACATGTTCTTATTTCATAATGTGAGTTGTGATGGGAATATAATCACAAAATATGATCTATTTAATACCCTTATATGGTGTTTTCCTTTGACGAGCAGATAAGATATTTTTTCATATCCGTGATTTCGTGAGAAAGTATTCGCGAATTCACATTGAAACTTTCTAATAATTAATTTATGGATCACTATGTTATTAATGGTTTTATATTCCTTATATTATATTGGTCATTAATATCAAATTTTATAAAATTGTGTGACTGAGAAATAACGCATTTTTAGGATGTTTGTTTGAATATTATATAGTAATGATGGGTAATTAGGACTTTGGAGGGTGAATATCATTGGAAAGAGGTATTATATGAGTATGAATTACTATAGGGTATCATTGTTAAGGTTTATATATAACTGATTTACAATAGGATTTTGTATATTATTTAAATTGTTTAATGTGTTTCCAATAAGTTTGATTTTATAGGGAATTCTTCATTAAATTTGCAGACTATATTAGTGGGTAGCCTTTATATATAAACTTTAAGCACTGTAAGATTCACCTCGAGGTGTTGATGGGTTTTAGTGATGTCATAGTAAATGGTATTGATATTTTATGCATTTCTTTTAGGAATTATAGGGTACTGACTATCTTGTGAGGGGACTAGTGAGATAGTGTTTATATGGTTGACCTATGAGTGAGGATTGGGCCTTGAGTGAGGCAATAGGGCCTATAATTATCCTGGGTATAGTGTAACAGAAATTATATTTTTTATGACAATGTATAGTTATTCTCTTCAGGGTAGGATATGATATTTTTTTATCTAAAATACTAATGTAGAGTGCTTGGTATGGATATATAGGTATCAGAAGTCTTGGATATTTAATATTTTTTTGATTTACATCTCATGTACTTATCATGGACATGTTGGGAAGATAAAAATAGAGAAGTTTTTTTCCCGATACTTACATGTCACTGTGAAGAGCCACACCAAATATGTTCTTATTCATCTAAAAATTTTAGAGGATAACATATATTATTAGATGATCCACAATTACTCTATTATGTGGTTCTATCTATGTCTCACATTTTAGTGGTTTTTTAAAACATCATATGGATTATTATGTTTTTGTTTGAAGATAGCAATTGTAATGTGGCCAAAAGGTTTGATGTGTAGATATTAAACAACTAAGGTTCTCATTATTCTCAAGTGATTAATAGATCACCATGAGAGGAATACCAGTCTCTATATATTCCTAGGGATCAAAATTATATGATATCAAATCACTCTATATTTTCTATCCTAGGTATGTGATATCTTTCCCTTGATGAGTTTCCTATCATTTATGGTATCTATACATGTAGGTATTGTGATATTATGCCTATCGATTTTGGGTTTCTTATATGATATGGTGTCCATCTACATGGGTCTGGATATGTCATGCATTTCCCAAGTGAGATTCACCTACATAATGTTGGATATGCTACACCATCCTGATATTCACTTCCCATTAATGATATTACATTAGGAATGATTACATACAATTAATGTAGAATGTGGATATGAATATCATTATTGTCTTCTCACCACATAGATATTTTACATAATTTTAGTTATTTTTAGTTTTTATATTCCAATACATGTGGATATTATATATGATAGAGTATCCAAGGAAATTTTTGATGGAAACCAATAGAGTTATATCCTTACTACCAAAATATGAAACATTTTCATCTTCAGATATTACATGTGGATTTTATGTATCATGTTATATAAGTGATATGGTTAGAGTAGATGGATAGTGTTTTAGGAGATAGGTTAGATGGGGAAATAAAGTATCATATCTAATTATCCATTATATATTATATCATGTTAATTATTATTCAATATTAATAGTTTACTATTATCAATAATTATATACCATTATTATTATTTTTAAATTATAATACTATTTATTAATTTTTTTTGTATATGATGATACCAAGTGTATAGTCCCCCCACCCACTTTAGTTAGACCTGTAGTACTTGTCATTATTGTCTAGAATGTGGTGAGGAATTCCTAAGGGAATTTAGATCCAATGGATCAACCATCATTCAAGTAAATACAATAGTAGGGAATTATATTCAATGGCTTGTCTTATTGATTTATATTACAATGGGTAAAAAATGTAAAAATATAAATATTTAAGAGGCTTTATTTTCTATGTATCCTTTATTTTTATGATTTGACCAACTATATCCCCATTATGAAAGGATTCAATAAAATAATTAGTTTATTTTTATAACATTGTGGCATCTATGAAAAAATAGTTTTTTTTATTTAATTTCCTATTGTTCACAATGTACATGACCCTATAAAAATTTAATATTTCAATCATTGGATCTAAAATAACTTAAATTTATTTATTCTAATTTTTTTTATAAATATTCATTTTATTTAACTTTTTATGTAGAATCATATCTTATTCATTTAATTATACATTAATATTTTTATATATAACTCATACATAATGTCATATAAATTACTCACATCCAATAAATCATCTTTAAACAATTGACCTATAACGCATTCCCCACATTTAACATTTGCGTACAAGTTTTAGTTTTCCTTAATCCTTTAATACTTGGTGTAAAATTATCCCAAAGGTGATATACGATCCAAATAATTTTTTATCATTTAATATAACACTATAGTATAATGCCTTATGTGTATAAAGTATATTAATTAATTTGAAGACTGAAACCACTAATAACTTCGAGGATCCACAACCAGTCTCCTTTTTTATTTATCAATAATTTTTTTATCTATTTGGAGTACATAATTTTATATTATTCTTTGTAAATATTTTCATGAATGAATTTATTAAATGTCACACCATTTCATATCATCCATTATTTTTTCCAACCTTGACTTTTTTCTAGGAGATTTCTATTTAATGAAGTTATATATTTATCACAAATGATTGAATCCTAAAATAACATTATATAAATAGTTTATTATTCCATAAATCATCATATTTAGGAATAAATTTATATGAAAACAGAAAATCATTTAATTTAATTCTTATTTAAAAATATACTTAATTTTATACTATTTATACCAATTCATTATCCTACAAATAAAAACACCACTTCATGAATCTCTTATTATCCTAACATTCATTTACGTAACTCCCTATATCAACATCTTCAACAGTCATTATATTGGTTTATATTTTCTTATATATTATATATTAATGAACGTATTTGATTTAATTTTAGAGTCTTCTATATAAATATATTTCATATTATTATTTATTTATTTTTAGTTAAAGAATCAAATTATAATAACCCAACATTACCTACTGAGTGAGATATTTCTTAGTAAAAACATAATAATTCGTATAGATAGTTTCCTTCATTTTATAATTATACGAATAAAAACATTTACATTACCAATTAACATATTCTTATGTTTTTTGTAAAAAACATGAACCATAAAATATTTATCATGAAATTCAATATAATGTTATTCATTAGAAGGTACTTCAGTAACAAAATTTTTGGTAATTTTTTTATCATAAGTATTGATTATTAAAAATAAATTATCCAAAAATAGTCTTTATTCATTATTTTTGGATAACTATTCCGTCACTCTATTCTTAACCCCGTTTTCTAACTTAATATTTTTATGGAGGAAATCCATCATTATTTATATCAAGTTGAAAATTAATATATTTAACAATACATTACATATATTCATATCAAATATTGACACATAAATATTTATATTTATTCCATTTGATCACATATATATTTATATATATATCTATATTATCATTATCTTCATTATTAATATGTTTTTAGTTTTATGATTTATTTAATAAATATTGTATTCCAAGCCTAATGAATGTATGATTTGTTTAATGTTCGCAGATACTTCATTAAATAGTAAATTATTCTCACTCTATACTATGTAGAAAAAATTCATTAATCAGTATAATCAACACTTCTTTTGTTACTTAAAAAAACTATAAGAATGCTCCCAACACCTATATCATAAAAATATTTCATAGATAATTTACACATTTTTTTTTATTCTCATTTACCATTCTTAATAATAATTGATATGTTTTGTATAAACCTTTTCTAATTTCAATCAATAATGTTACTTTTTTTATCTTTATATTTTTTCACATTAATTCATAAATACTACAGCTAATGTTTTTATTTATGTTCAATTAAATTAAATCTTTTATTTCATCCATTGGTTTAAGTATTGTATAATAAGAAATTAATATCACATCTACTATAGATATTCCATCATAAAATCCTCAGTATAGAGGTTTGGGGACATTTTGGACACTCAATGACTATATTGAGATGTATTTATGAAAATTAATATATTTACAGATCAATTGAACACAATATTGGGAAATAAATATCGTAATTTATTGTTGACAAACAATGAATATTTTTTCATCATGACCATAAATTATTTTTTATAATCGTCTTGGAATTCTTATTTCATTGCATTTACTGTCGCGAGGATTTATAAAAAAACTATGATGAGAGTAATACAATAATAGAGATATATAAGTAGGTTTTAGACAATTGATTGAATGATCGAGGTCAACCATTGATTTTTTTTCTACATTGAGATAAAAATACTTGTTAAATAAGAAATTTATATTTTTTATTTAAATTTAAATGACAAATATTTTATTACTAATAATATCCCATTTATGAATTATAATTAATATAAAGAATCATTAAAAATATGATAAATAGATAAAATTACATTTAATTTAAAAATTGTGTGACTAAATTATAAAAACTTCCCAAAAAAATATTTATTACCACAAGAATGTATGTACTTATTTTAAAAATTTTTATTATTTTTATTATTTAACTAAAACCATCTTTCAGAAATCAAAAAATTAAATTTTCAAAATTATGGAAAATTATTGTATATTTATAAATTAATTCATCATTTAATCTAAAATTATAGATAAAGGGTAACTTTAATGAAAATAATGAAATAATAAATCCTTAATCATTAACATAATTTGTAGAAAACATGATTATTTTTAACATAAATATTTTACAACTTGAATTTATTAAAAAAGTAACTAATTCACTATTTTTACTGTTTACATCTTCAAATATATGATCTATAATATTTATTATGATATATATATATAAGTAAATAGAATCATTAATTTATGTAATATAATACCAATAATTCAACTAAAATACTTTTAACAAATATAAAATTTATTTTCAAGGTTTGATCTTTATATATTTGTGAAAAAAATTCTTCTTTTACCAAAAAATTTACCAAGATACATAGAAATAATTGGTTGTGACCTTAATCTAAATGATTCAAAATAAATTATTTGATATATTTAAGGTTATATGAAAGGTGTTTTATGGTATGTTGAATTATGTTTTCCCATTCATCATATTATACATTAGAAGGAGATAATATTTGATCAAAACTATCATAGTGATGGTTTATATTTTTATTTTACAAATCCATGATGGTCGATTTTATTATTTGTTAAATGTATTTTATAGTTTTATAATTATCTAAAAAATATAAATAATTATATTCTCATTAATTTAATGAACAATGTCATTATGTTTTTGTGATAATAATGTGAAATTTGAATATTGGTCCTTGTTTAGGGAATGTTATTAATAATTTGGTTTTATATAGTAATTTATAGAGCTAAAGACCACTTAAGCGATGTTTTTTGATCAGTTTGGTTATCTGAGGGTTATCGTCATTTAATTTATGAGTTCCAAAGAGTGAATATGTAATTACATAAGTATATAAGTTTAGAAATTTATGTCCAATAATATATGGATCATGTGTGTTTGAATAATACAGAGGACTCGGGGATGTTAGTTTTTAATAGGGATCGAGTCTGGGTAGTTTTCCTCAAATCATTAAAAACATTTGTAGTTGTTAGAGGGAATGAATTGTTTTTTAAATTATTTTTCTTAATTACAAGTCTTATAATTATTATATGTGTGCTCTTAATTTTTCAATTTTTTAATTCATTCAATACGACAAGCATAAGAAATAGTATTTGAATGATATGTGAGTAATTTGTTTTTTGGTAATATGGATAACTAAAAAAATATTATCTATGAAAAATTATAATAAATTATTGGATTTGGAGAAAAAATTACTAAAATGGACACCCATATAAAAATATATTCCCAATGAATGTGGCAACTATAAGAAGGGTCTAATTTTAAAGTACGATTTCTGATTTTAGATGATAATATAAAGTGTCATATCCCATGTATAAAAGTTTGGATATATATATATACAAGATTAAAATATAAAATAAGTTGATATATTGGAAATAGATCCATAAAAATCACATAAATAATTTTTTATGATTTATCTATGTGTACAATTTTACATAATGGTTTTTTATAATTGGAAAATATAATTTGTATGAGTAAAATATCTAATGTACTGTTTTTCTTGGGAAAGGGAAGTTCCATTTATATTAAATGTATTACATATTGGTAGTGATATTATATATTTTTTTAAGGATTAAAAAACCTTATGTATAAAAAATAGCATACATATAAGGATATGTAATGGTCTTTCTTATAAATTATAAAAAATGATTATAATATATGTAATGTTTTTCTTGATGCTTATGGGTCACCGATGTATATTTTTATTTCAATTTCATTACTATTGTACTTACAATGATGAGATAAAATATTAAAATGTATGATCACCATAATATCACATGTTTAGTGATATATATATGTTGTTTGAATTTCTTAAATGGATTTAATATCTGAGTCACTAAGGTGTAATGAGTTGTTTCAGAATCATCAAAATCTATAACATTGTGAGGTAACGTGTAGAAGTAAATTTGTTGAAATGTGAATAATAAATGGTCTCATAGTGGATATATGTTTTTTAACCCAAATATTTAATGGTAATATATATGTAATGACCTAGGTATTTATAGAATAAATCACTTTCATGATTTTATTTATAATAAAAATATTTATTGGTTTTCAAATAAAAAAAGGAAATCGAATGAACTATATTCTCTTCTTATAAGGTTTCTTAAAGGATAATTAAAATATTTTAAAATCTCATTCAGAAAAATTAATTTCATTTTTAAAATAATTATATTAATATATAAATTGTATAATATTTTTTGATTTTTTCGAAAATATATTTTTTCAGCGAATAATAAAAAATACTGCTTTTTACCAAAATAGTCTTATATTTTCATAAATTTATGTGATTAAAAAGACCATAAACATTTATAACCTGATTTCATATATAATAAGTATGATTCAGTAATATATAATCCAAATAATTACTTTTTAATAAAATATTTTTGGAATTTGAGAAATTGCATTTTTTGGGATTCAAAATGTGATTTTTCTAAAAAACTGTAGTAAAATATATAATGTTTATCCATTCTAGATTATTAAAATAACAACTAATGAAGAATTTTTTAATTAAATTATTTCACCATATATAATTAAAAAATAATTTATATTAATATAATAATTATTCTTATTAATCATATAGTTAAAATAATATCATCTTTTTCTAGTAAATGCAATTTTTAAAAGGAAATTTATTTTCATGGCATTGGGTTTGATTTTAATTTAATTTATTCAACTATGAAAATTTAATTCTTTTAATTAGATATAATATTTTAAAACATAAATATTTATTTTCTCTAAAAATTTCAATTTATTTTATTTATATAACAATTTTGATAATAAAAAAATTGATTAACATGGTAAAAGAAATAATGGGTATATTTAGGAGTCAATAAAAAAAGATAAGGAATATTATTACATAAAACAAGCTTAAAATATTTTTAATTGGATTATTTTTACACTATATTTTCTAACATTTTTTAATAAAACCAGAACTACATCCTATAATACTTACTTTTTAAAAAATATATTATAATTATAATTAAGGTAAATTTTTAAAGAGGTGTTCCAACAACAAGTAAAATTCCTAACTAAGTGTTTTTGTTTTCATTATTACAAAACATTAAAATATTCTTAATTTATGATTAATTAATATTATAATTATCCCACATATAATTATTTGTAATTATTTATATGGAATAATATATATACATCTCATATTCTCTCAAATGGGAAACAATATTTTCTCTCATTAGTATGGCATACTACTGCCTCATATACTATTACGAGATGTTTTCCTTCAAAACACCTCATAGATGGTTATGATGATGAATTTAAATTATTTAAATTATATTTATAATATTATCATACAAATAGACTACATATATGTGAAATTAATTTTTTTAACTTTCTGTTATTTATGGGATATGATAGTGTCACTCTTGTTTATGGGTGACTACTACCTCGCGATGAGATGTGATTTCTTTTTCACTAATGAATAAATTATATGGTAATAAGGATAATATTAATGAATATATATGATATATGTGAAAAAATTTATATTAAATACATATTTATCATTATGAATTTGTAATATATTATTTGTTCCATAGCTTCTCACTCCCTGAAAAATGATAACAATATTCATTTTTATATGGACTGGAACCTTTATGAAGCATTGTGACTCTGTTTCAGAACCCACAAAACATGGATGATATATATAGATATATTTAAAATAAAAAATATCTTATATATTATATTATTATCTTTATTTAAATAAAACATATTACTTACCTCAATTCCATTTTGATCATTGAAATATGAAAGTGTTGCTAATGCGTATGTATGGTATACTATATCCATGATCATAATGTTTTTAATTTCCCAAAACTATAAATCATGGTTGATATTATAATTATAATATATATAATTATGATAATTATGTAATTATTATTATTCAATAGATGTGTAGATACTAATATATTAAACCATAGACAACCTACCAATTTAATTTGTTGACACATAAGCCATGTATCATCAAAACATATGATATAAAATTTATTTATTACGTGATCATATAAAACATTGTAACAAGAGAATGAAAATTTATTAAAAATATTATAATTGTTCTAGGAAAGAAAATAATTACAATGTTTTTTTTATTTAGGAAGATAAAGAATATATGTGATGTTTCATACTCATGGTAATGGACTACAACTCAATTTACATATATGGAGGCTTATTTTGGTATAATTATCCTACATACGTTTATGATGTGTTAACCCGGTATTTTGTGAATATAGTAATCAAATAATAATTATTATTTATTATATTTTTTTAAAACACATCATTGAGTTTATATTTTTTATCCTGAAACCCATAGTTTAGATTACGTCACAAAAAACAATGAGTGTATCTTTTCCTACATGTTTTATTGAGTTTTAAAAAAGAATAAAAACCTATTAAAATATCATTATGTAATATGATAATTAACACCAAGATGGTGTAACATATGGAATGAATAGGATTAAATAAATTATTAATCAATATTATCAAATCATGTATATAAAATGAAATAGACAATGAACAATAAGATTGAAATGAAAATAAAAAATAATTAAAATAAATGAAATATGTTTTTGAAAAAAAAATTTATACACACAATATATTTTTAAATAAGAAAATAAAAAAATAAACTTGGATGAATTATTTTAATTTTATATATTCATAAAATATATAATATTCATCTTTCTTGTTTTTTGGAAAATGGATAAGAATAAATCCAATTTTATTCCTAAATACTCTATATTTCAAAAAATAAAAGTTTTTTCATTTTTTCTAACATGGATAAAAGATAAATTTTGACACTAATAGAAATTTAAAAAAAAAATCAATTTACTATTTATATCATTAGGTTATAATTATCTTACGGTGTTGTTTTTAATACATTTAGAGAAACTACATTTATACTGAATTTTAAACAATACTAAATTTCAAAAGAAACTACATCTTCATGTAATATATTTGTGATGATAAATTATATTTCAATTTTTTTAAATTAAAATATTATCCATAATATATATAATAATAAAACTGATGAAATTTTAATCATTTTAATATTTAATTATTATATAAAAACCATGTAAACATTGGATCATTTCCAATTTGAATACTCACATATTAATAACACCTATGGGATTAAATAAAATGTTTCCACTTATGTTAATTGAAATTTGAAAGTATTTTTGTGCAAAACAATGGAGGTTACCCGATGAAGAGAAAACAATCTACATCAAGATTTTTAATTTTATTTCCACATAAATCTCTTTTAACAAGGTTTTAATATGATGATATAATAACCTCAATATGTTGAATATATTAAGGTGTTTTTATTTTATTTTAATGGACCAAATATATACCCACTACATCCAATGGATTATAAAATTATCATTCTTCTGTACGGTGAACTATAGCCTCTCATTCTGATCTCATTCATTTTTCCATGACTACCTATCATGGATGGGTATGATGAAAAATCTAAGTAATATATATTACATTTATTAAATTATTTTAGCAATTTATTAATTATGTCATATATACCTTTTTTACACTTCATTCTTTAGGGTATTATATAGTATCTCTCCTGTGTATGGTGGACTACCTCCACACAAAGCGATGTAATTTAGTTTTCACTAATGATTTTCATGGAAGATAAAAGGATAATTTTTATGAATATATGTTATATAGATGAAATAATTATGGTATTTGTGAAATATTTTTCATTTTTAAAATATAATAAATCATTAATTTCTTATATTTTCACTCATAGAAGGATGATTACATCGTTCATATATGTGTGTACTACCACCTTCTAGATGTGATGTGATTCTTTCTTTCCATTACCAGACCAAAAGTATGATAAATTTTATTATATTTAAAAAACTAATATTTTATTATAATAATTTTATAATGAAAAATTATTACTTACCTATTATCCACAACGACCATTGAAAATGGTTGTCTTACTCATTCGTACTTACGACCTACCATCTCCTTGATCATGTCATTCTTAATTTCTCAAAATCATCATTCATGATTGTTCATTATTTTATAATTTATGTATAAATATGATAAGTACATAATTAATATTACTCATTTTATGAACCCGAATCTTCTTTTCAGGTATGTTTTTCTTTTTTTTTTTGTCAATTTTTAGAAAAATTTGAAAATATGAAAATTTTCAAAGTACACGTCCTGTACTTTATATGTACATGTCGTGTAGATCGACACCGCTGGATCCTGTGTGCTGCTCATGTCATGAGCACACACATGGCTATGTAGGGGTGACATGGGGGCAGCCTAAGGCGGAGTACTGAAATATAAAGTACACACCTTGTACTCTAAAAGCATACGTCGTGTACTTTGTTTTTTTCATTAAATGCAATGGGGTCACATCTAACCCCTAGAAGCTTCTTCTTCTAGGTCCCGTTCGACCGAGAGAAACCGTACAGCGCCGAAACTTCTCCAAGCCCCTGAACCTCTGTTTGTACTCTGAATCGACCGCTATCGATTGCGTTATAACCACATCAGTATCCTCTTCCTTCTTCTTCTGTTTCATTCCATTATTTATTCTCTTTATCATGTTTTTTTTGGGTTGAATGTTTTATGAGTTTTCATATATCTTCAATTTTCTAAGGTGATTCAAGCCTCTTGGTTCAATTATATCAATCTCCTAACATCAAGGTATGTGGTTTGTGCTTTTATGTAGAAAATCATTGAGTATTATGTGAAAATTCCACCAATACCCTTGACTGATGTATTGCGTGTTTCATGTTTTTCCCTAGTGGTTTTCCTAATTTTCATATATGCCTGTGTAGAGGTTATTGTTTGTGAATAGGGTAATTTACTATGCTTTGGATGTTTTGTCCAAGGATGTTTTTCCTATTTATGACTATTTGGTCTTGTTTTCCCTGTTAGACTATTTTCCAGTTCCATGCCTATCTTGTAGGATGGTGTGATTTTAGTTCTTCCATGCTGAGATGTTTTAGAATACTAGCCATGTATTTCTTAAGGTTACTTTGGACGTAACATGATGCGATACATGCTGACTTTACACAGGGATGTGAGAACCAAGTGTAGTAGACCATAGGGAGAATGGATGTAAGGGCTTCTCCAGAGTGTCTTTATAATACGAAGCGAGACCATAGGGGGAATTAACATTGACTACTTCCTTAGAGTGTCTGTAGTTCATCAACATGGGCCATATGGGGAATGGGAGGTTGAGTGCTTCCCTTGAGCGCCTTTAGTACGATACGAGACTATATGGGGAATTGATGGTGAGTGCTTCCCCATAGAGTCTATTTCTTTAGCTGAAACAGTGGGCTGAGACTGTGTGTGCCTCCCATAGGGTTTCTAGTACTTGTAGGTTGAACCATAGGGGTTAGGCTATTTGAACTACCCAGTGGGTTACCTGTTGTTCTACTTACATGAGTGTCTGCTTTCTTGTTTGTAAATTATATGCTAGAAAATGTGGATTGTTTCCTGCTGAGTACTTTCATGCTTACTGCTGTCTGTACTTTTACATGCCATATATTCACTGACTATTAGGCATATAGCTTTGGGTGGTTTCCTACTCAGTATTTTGTCTCACACCCTGTTTGGGTAATGCTTTTGAGCCCAAACAGATTATATTTTTGCAGGTATAGATAAGGGAACACACCCTTCAACTTAATTTTCTAGATTGCATTGGAGCTAGAGAGCATGAGACCAAGCTAAGGATTGTGATGCGGAATAGTTTAACTTCTTTCTTTTACACTTTGGTTTAGCACTGTTGTATTCCTTCATTATGACTTTTTTGGCTGTTTTCCTAGAAATACATATATAATGAATCATATATATATATATATATATATATATATATATATATATATATATCTCTCTCTCTGCCCCAGTTGTTTTCATTATCAGTCTTCTACTGAAACTGTTGTTTGGTATTTACTGTTTCCGTTGTTGTATGCATTTGTATACATCCATTGTGTACATTGCCAATGATGACATAGTTTCCCCATTATCACACCCAAGTCCCTCGCTACTAGTCGGCAGCCGTTGGCGTTCAGGAAAATGTGCTTGAGTCCATGTGACCAACCTGGTATGGGTCACCTCTGGATGGCTTCCAGAATCGAGATGTTACAAAATGGTATCATAGGGTTTGTTTTCTCTTGACATACTGATTGGGGTCTATGGCCAGGGATAGGATGGAATATGTACTTGGAAATGAGATGTGACCGAGTGTAGTTAACCCGTGTACAGGGAAATGCCATACTACCTTGTTTATTGAAATTTTACTGGTTTTCATTTTTACAGTTGATTTGATTTTACCATTGGGTGATTCACATGCTTTGTGTTGTTACCATTGTTGATATTTTGGTTCTATTTTTGTCGCAACCCGATGAGATGAGGGTGTGCCATTTCATGCATCATATATCCAGTTACTAGAAATCACATGTCATGCATTCTTTCCATGTAATCTAGGATAAATTAGCAATTTCATGTTGTTGTGATAGATGTTGTGTAGAATATGCATGTTGTTGTGATAGATGCCTTGATAAAGATATATTCTTCTTGTAACAGCATTGATTGTGAATGGTTTTACATGAATTAAAGCCACATTTTGGTTCGTGAGGTGTTATGGGCCCTCATGGACCAGACCTTGGTGGATCATTAGCTTGTTTACCTCGTTTGTAACTTGTTAAAGATTCCAATATTTGATTAGTGGGGAGTATGGGCCCACACGGATCGGAATTTAGCACTTCCAGTGTTAGTTTCAGTGTTTTATGGGCTCTGAAGTAGTTTCTGAGGATTACTGTCCAAAAAAATCCAGAAAACATGCCGTATAGTTTTGACTACACGCCATGTGTTCTTCCGTTGAGGAAGAAATAGTTTTATTAAGTACACACCATGTACTTTATGTACACTCTGTGTATTCTCTAACTGTGTCACAGGATGTTTGGGCAGAGACACAGGATAGGGAAAATCAGGTGGGAACAAGCCATGTACCGGTTCTGCACATGATGTAGTATAATCCTAGGAACCCGGCCATGTATCTAACAACACGGGTCGGTGGACTCTCTTCTTATTCACATCATGTCACCCTCGAACAAGCCATGTAGTTTTACCTAGGTACCCGTCTGTGTCACGAACAACACGGTATGGTGTTATCCTTTCTCATACATTCTGTGTCAGTCTAGAACATGCCATGTAGTTCGAGCCGTGTGTCAGGCCGTGTCACAAACAACACGAGCCAGGTGAAGCATGTTGCGTACACGTTGTGTCTACCATGCACACGTAGTGTAGTTTTTTATTAGGGGATCCATGTCGATTAGTTGTGTAGAAGGACTCGAGAAGGGGAAAGGATCCAGGGACACGCCGTGTGTTAGGATAACACACCATGTGTTTGGGGTGTTACATGACCAGATTTGGAAAAAGTACACGCCGATGTAAATGACTTAAGGGAACATGTCGTTTAGTCTTCATACACACCGTGTAATCATGTTTTATAAAATATGAATGCTTTATAACCATATTACCTTCTAAAACTCCTAGTTTTCAGTCCCTGATAATGTAATATAATGTGCGTGTTTGACCATGTAGAGTCCTGGCACCAAAACGTCCTCCAGTTGTACACCAGTTTCCATGTGGTGAACAGAAACCAGATATGGCTGATCAAGGGATTCCCATAGATCCTCCAGTCGTGATAGTCATGGAACCAGCCATTATACCTGACACTGGAGCTGATTCATAGATTAGATAGGGATTTCTGAGGATGATACATATCTTCTAGGGTGCTCCCCCTTCTTCCACGTCTATGGAAGACTGGACGTGGGTTTTCCAGTAGAAACATCCTGCCACCTACTCATTGGAAGTAGGATCATAGGCTGTAGAGTCATGGATAGAATCCATGCTGGTGATCATCGAGAATCTAGAAACGCCTCCATAAAGGTGGGTCAAGAACACAACATAAATGCTACGAGACTCCTCCAAGAGGTCATGGGATGTGATCTTAAAGGCAGGTCATCTGAAGGTTATGGCGTAGGGGAGTTTCTGTGCTTCATTTATGACTAATTCTATCTAGAGACTCTGAGAGCTGACTGAGCCCAGGAGTTCATGAGCCTAGATTAGGGTATTCTTTCTATAATGGAGTATTCCTCTAGTTTCACCAAGCTTCAGTGTTTCACACCCCTACAGAGCGGATGTCAGGACCCGTCCTTGGGGCCCGTGCCGTGACTACCCCAAGACTACCTTCCATAGTCCAGGGGCTGGCGAATAGCACCAAAGGCGTAAATCCCTATAACTGGGAAGGCATTGCCTTTAGAAAAGTAAACAAAACATCACAGAGTACAAGTGGAAGTAATACACTATGAACAAAAGAAAGTGATGAAAAGTAAGTGGGCCAGAATACAAACCCAAATGAAAATAAAACTACAAATAAACTAAAGTACAACAGAAAAAGATAAACAACTGAATGAAAATAAGCAACTCCTAGGTCATCCACCTCTAATCCTACCTGAAGGGTAGGTACAGATAGCGCATCTCCTGGATCGTTCACCACGGATCCTACCTGAAGGGTTGGTACAGATAGCCTCCACAACACTCTCACTCATCAACCTCCTCCGAGTATCATCTCACCGTGAAGTTCACCTCCGGATACTGACTCGTTGTGAGGTCCACCTCCGGGTACCCTCTAGTCCTCGAACACTCGGCCTCTATCAGTGCTGCCCGTCGTATGAAACCAACACAATGAGGTGCGGGAATAGCCCGTGCAGGGGTGATTATACGAAACTCAGTAGGGACCCCGAGACCCTCATGGGGTCACTAAACCCAACAAGGATAACCACAAAGAAGGATCTCAATAGATAAACCTTACATAGATATAATCCCATACTTAAACCAAAGTTATCAAGTAACCCATCTCAATCAAGAGGGAGCAGAAAGGTTATGAATTCAACGGATAACCACTACCTAAGTGTCTTCCCATACATATAACTGAGTTATCAAGTGACCCATCTCAATCATGAGGTAAACACAAAGGTCATAGACTCAGTTCAAACCAGGATTTTATTCATGATGTCGAAACCACGGCTATTGGAGAGCTCCTCCTCTGTCGAGTACAGTGGGTCTGCCGCTACAACAAAGCGTGCCCCACTAACCATGGACTGCTGAAGTACTCCACCAGTCGAGTATTGTGGGCCTGCCACAGCAACCATGCGCATCCCACCATGGGTCTGTCGCTACAACCAAGCGCACCCCCTCATAGCCTACAGAGGTACTCCTTCTATCGAGTACCACGGGTCTCCCGCTACAACCAAGCGCACCTCTGTCGTGGGTCTACAGCTACAACCAAGCGCACCCCACTGGGCTATCTGAATCACTCTAAGATGATCGATCAGTAGTTGTCAAGTCTTAGCCAGCTACTAGGTCTTTGCACTCTACTAGCTCGTCAACGGGAGGGTCCGATCCACAAGATACAGGTAGATACTCCAAGTATCACAAAGTCCCATGAATAAGTATCAAAAAAGACCACCTCGTCATAGGGGTCTCAATGAAATATACGGCGCATCAATCGGACACCCGGTCTGTGAGTTATTAGCCTTTTCGTCCTAGGGTCCCGGTTGGTTTCGTGTACGAACCCACCCGACCGCATCTAAACTATACCCCAAACACTCATAGGGTATACTCATAGGGACCCTTTCTCAACGTGATCATCAACGCCGCTGACGGTTCATCAAACAGACGTCCGGTCTGAATGTTATTAGCTTTTCCATTCCAGGGGCCCGGTTGGATTTCGGGTTCAATCCAACCAGTCCACTATCCAACTGCATCCAAACCTCAGGCGAAGTATTCCAAAAGTTCCGTCTCAACAATAGGAATCCAACAATGTCGACGGCACGTCATTCGGACGTCCGGAGCTCATGTTATAAGCGTTTCCGCTCCGAGGGCCCGATTAGTTTCGTAATCGAACCAACCCGGACATATGCAAAGTTCTCCGAAACCATTTATGTAATATACCAAAATGCTCGACTCGATCCAAGGATCACATCCCAACTGATGGTGCGTCGATCGAAGGTCTGTAGCCCACGTTATGGGCATTTGAACGAAAAGTGCCTGGAAATAGGGGGTTCTGGCCCAGTCCGACCAGACCCAAGACCCCCTGGGTCGGCCCAAACCAGGTCGACCCAACCCAGGTCTGGGTCCAGCCCACTAAGGCGCGGCCCAGCCTGGCTGGCATGGCCCGGCCCAGCCTGGGTGGCCCAGCCCCACCTGGGCGCCGGTTGGCCCGACGTGAGCACACCTGGCACGACCTGCTAGCCGTGCCGTTGCGGAAAAGGGGGGGGGGGGGGGTTGCCCCACTTGATAGAAGCCGCGACCCCCCTCCATTTGGGGGCCGCTCCCTTTGACCGCCGGGGGTTACGACCCCTGGTCTCCCCTAGTCCCGCGCGGTCGCGGGACCGCCGCCTGCCGCCGCGGCTTCAGCCACGGCGGACCCTCCTAGCAGTGTGCCGGCAAGATGTTTCGCGGACCACCAGATGCGCTCCGGTGGTCCGTTTTGCTTTCCTTCTTCGCCAACGGTCCTCCTGGGAGCTGTAGATTACTACGAAGGGTTCAAAACACCTTTGTGGCCAGCTTCATCAATGCCAATCGATCCGTCCTTCAACAACAATCTACGAAGGGTACAGGCTTTTTTTGTTATCTCCTGCCCTCCGTGTTAGAGGTTTTCAATCAATATCAAACTCAACCAAACCCGAATATTCACCCCGCAACCATCCTGCATGAACTAGCGATCCGCGGATCAAACGGCAGAGATTGATCCGCACTCATCATCCTTTTCTCATATGATAAAAGGGAAAATCAAATATAATTCCCCTACCTTGTGTCGTTTTTCGTTTGTCAGATTTGATGTGAGAAAGACGTCGGATTCAATGTAGTTCGTTGCGCCCTCTCCACGCTACCGATCGCTGCTTGTTCGTTGGTGTCTCGTCGGAGAAGATGGAACCTCCGTATTCTTCGATGAAGAGACACCATTCTTCGTGGAAGGAAATAGTTCTTCAAAGCTCTAGAGCTTTCTGTCAAAAACAATTTCCCAACACAAGTGTCAACCAAATTAAAATAAGCATCCACCTTATTTTAATTGAACTTGGCAATCCATTCCTCTTTTGAAAATCAAACTGCTTAATTAATTAAATCTTGAGTTGTTTAATTAATTATAGATAGGTTGGAAAATTAATAAGGAAGTGCAGGAGTTTCAGAATTAAAGGTGGGAGTTTATGAGAGTTAAAGTGAGTTATGTGAATGTGAAAGGATGGGGTTCGTGTGGGCCCCAACTCACATTTTTCCTCACATTTATCCTCACATGGGTAGTTAGGTGCCACCCTAACTTCCCCATGTAGGATAAAACTACCTTAGACATAAAAATAAAACTGTTTCACAATTTTATTCATTCCTCATTTAATCCACAATTTTTATCTTCTCCACCCACACAAACGCAACTTCGGAATGGGTGTTCCTAAGAAATTACCGGCCCGACAGTTTCATGGGTGCCCACGGATTTCGATTCCGAGCACCGATTCAAAAGTTAGAAAAGCCCGATCGTTCGTTCACTGAACGTACCCGAGCTAAACATTGGAAAATGATTCCAGGCACACCGGGCCTTGGAATCAGGTGTCGTCAGAATGTGCGTTCTTGAAAAATCCCAAATAAAATTAAGAAAAAAATATCCTTGATATTTCTGGGTCTTTACATTACTCCCACCTTAGGGCTTTACGTCCTCATTATGCTTTAACACAAACTAGGGATAAAAAAGCGGTACTGAGCATGCATATGATCCTTCCGCTCCCATGTGCTCACCTGGAGGTTCTCGTACTTCCAATGAAAGTGCACAAGAGGAATTGACCGTACTCGTAGGACCTGCTCCTGTCGATCCCTGACCTCTTATGGAACCCCGCAAAAGTCACCCCATCGCCAAAGTCCAGCTCCCCATGGTTAACAATATGCATTGGGTCAAGCACGTATCTCCCCAGTTGAGATACGTGGAAGTCATCGTGCACCTGGTGCAACTGATGTGGATGGTTCAAATGGTAAGACACCTCACCTACCCTGATGAGGACCTGAAAAGGTCCGCTGAACCTCGGGGATTACTTTCCGCCTCAGCCACATTTCCGTAAACATGGTCGAGGTGAGACTTGTATAAGGACATGGTCGTCATCCTCGAACTCTAGAGGCCTCCTGTCAGCTTTGTGCAGTCTCATCTGCTGTGATCCATAGGCGAACAGTGCCCACTCCTACATCAGGACACACCCGAGTCCGGTCCCTAAAGCGTCGTAGTGAACTATGTAACCAACGCCCACAGGTTGGGCGCACCGGTCAACCCAGCTCCTGAAAGCTCTACTGGAAGGGGTGCCACAACTCTGTAGAATTCTGGAACAAAGGTATGTTTTCCCATCTCCTAAGTGATCGAATGTACCCTATTATGCAAGATTCCATCCTGTGCTGCCTGGGTTTTCCTTTTCGCCGACCAAGGAAAACCCCATCCCAATGTTGTAGATAAACCACAACCCTTTTTCCTAATGCAGTCAATTCGTGTATGAACTGTGGATCCAATCCATACTCAGACCAACATCATAAGGCCTCGACGCCGCCACCAAGAGATTCCAACCGAAACTCTCAACTCGTGGTTCAGACCACACTGTCGGCGTAAGTGTGATTATCGAGTCTCCTCCCAAAGGTATCTCCAAACGTGAGGGTCATGTCCATGGCTTACTGGAAACACTAGGTTTAGGAAAATATTCTTGGAAGGAAGGAATGATTCATATCAATGTCTGTTACTACGACAGCTAGTAGTGGACACATACTATCCCTTGAATTATTTTTAGAGCCATTGGGTCACACTCCTTGACTGCAAGAAGAAACTCTCTTCCCCTGCCCTCCCGCTCCCTGAGCCTGGATGGGGAAACAAAGGTGGGTGGCTATAACATGTTTAAATGCACAACACATCATGCTGCTCTCCTAGCTTTGAATCAACATCTTCTACATTGAAGATTTATCTGTCCTTAACATTTCATCTACTTGAAACATTTTTCACGGCCAAGTCTCCGAGACTGGCGCCAGTTTCCTACTTTCCCATTGCTAACCTACATTGACTGCATCCATTTAGCAAGAGGATTCTCAAACACAATGGATCTTTCTAGAACCCTAGTATAAGTAGGAATGCTTAGAGAAAAGGTGATGGCTTATATGTCCATAAACACACCACACTCAGTGGTCCGATCTCTATAGCAATGATCGAAACGTATTCATCGAGTACCCAGAATGTTCGGTACGCCTCGATGAATTCTCAGCTACTGACACATCATCCTTTCAAAGCTGTATAAGCTCTAGAAAACTCTCACCCACCTCCTCAAGCAACTCTTTAGCCGCCTGTGAGTCATGTTCACCTCGGAACTTGAGGGTATCTGACGTTGAAACACGTGTGAGGCATTATGTCTACATGTCTCACATACGGGTACCGCCGGTTGTAACTGCTGACCAACAGGTAGTGATGTATAGCTAGCACACTACCCGAAGGCACTATCTCAGGCATCAGTCCACATACCGAAGCCTCATCACTATGTGGTCCATCTTCATGGTAACTCACTGGAAAACACTAGTATACAAGTCCACCATCCACTCTACTGATGTCTTAGCTAAGCTAAAAACTCTAGCAATCGCCTCCAGCCAGTGCTCTGCTGTCTGGGAATTGGCCTCGCCTCGTAACCTCGGAGGCCTCTACTGCTGGAACTCTTGCAACATGCTCTGTCATCATGCACAGTTCGATAGTATGGCTGGTGGAATCTTCTACCCAACAGGGGGTGGTTCTACTGGTACACCACACAAGGGTGCCAACGTAGAAAGAGGGCCCTTCACCGGAGCCTCATCGCTCGGTGAGCCGTCATCAAGTACTCTCTCAGAAACTCCAACTGACTTTCTGCATGGATATATCCTAAACAGATGTGACACGGTCAACGATTTATACCTGGTGAGATGACCTGGTTTGAGCTGACATTAAAACTTTTGGAAACACACACACAATCAGTGTTTTCGTGAACAAAGTAAAAAATCAGAAGACAGGGTCCTGGTGTATGGATACGTCGGTCGGCGCACCAACACTGGACTCCCTGAACTAAAGACCACACTCGGTACCCTTAACAATATTTCTTCACAGAAAGAAAATATCAATGTTATATGTTCTGCGGTAGAACAGACTCCTCTGATACCAAATTGTCACAACCTGTCCTCGGGGCCCATTTCGTGACTACCCCAAGTCCGCATTCCATAGGCCAGGGGCTGGTGACTAGCCCCAAAGGCTTAAATCCCAATAACTAGGAACGCATTGCCTTTATAAAAGTAAAGAAAACATCACAGAGTACAAGTAGAAGTAATACACTAAGAACAAAAGAATGTGCTGAAAAGTATGTGGTCCAGAATACAAACCCAACTGAAAGTACAGCTACAACAGAACGAAATTACAAATGAAAAAGACAAACAACTGAAAGAAAAGAAGTAGCTCCTAGGTCTTCCAACTCAGATCCTACCTGATGGGTAGGTACAGATAGCGCAGCTCCGGGATCGTCCACCATGTATCCTACCTGAATGGAAGGTACAGATAGCCTCCACAATGCTCTCGCTCTTCAACCTCCTCCGAGTATTATCTCGTCATGAAGTCCACCTCCGGATTCTGACTCGTCGTGAGGTACACCTTCGGGTACCATCCAGTCATCGAACACTCGGCCTCTGTCAGCGTTGCCCATCGTTTGTAACCAACACAATGAGGTGCAGGCATGGCCTGTGCAGGGGTGAGTATACGATACTCAGTAGGGACCCTGAGACCCTCAAGGTCTCACTAAACCTAACAAGGATAACCACAAAGAAGGATCTCAATAGATATCCCTTACTTAGGTATAATCCCATACTTATACCTAAGTTATCAAGTAACCCATCTTAATCAAGAGGAAGCACAATGGTTATGAAATCAATGGATAACCACATCCTATGTATCTTCCCATACATATACCTGAGTTATCAAGTGACCCATATCAATCATGATGTAAACACAAAGGTCATAGACTCAGTTCAAACCGGGATTTTATTCATGATAACAAAACCACGACTACTGGAGAACTCCTCCTCTGTCAAGTACAGTGGTCCTGCTGATACAACCAAGCGTGCCCCACTAACCTTGGACTATTGAAGTACTCCACCTGTCGAGTACTGTGGGCCTGCCGCTGCAACAAAGCGCATCCCACCATGGGTATACCGCTACAACCAAGCGCACCCCCTCATAGCCTACAGAGGTACTCCTTCTATCGAGTATCGCAGGTATGCTGCTACATCAAGCGCAGCCCCGCCGTGGGTCTGCTGCTATAACCAAGAGCACCCCACTGGGCTATCTGAATCATTCTGAGACGATCGATCAGTAGTCGTCAAGTCTCAGCCAGCTACTAGGTCTCTACACTCTACTATCTCGTCATCAGGAGGGTCCGCTCAATGAGATACTGGTCGATAGTCCAAGTATCAAAAATTCCCATGAATAAGTATAAAAAAATACCACCTCTTCATAGGGGTCTCAATGCAACAGACGAAACGTCAATCAGACACCCAGTCTGTCAGTTATTAGCATTTTCGTCATAGGGGGCCGGTTGGTTTCGTGTACGAACCCACCTGACCGCATCTCAACTGTACCCCGAACTATCATGGGGTATACTCATAAGGACCGTTTCTCAACGTGACCACCAACTCCGTTGATGGTTTGTCAAACGGACGTCCGGTCTGAAAGTTATCAGCTTTTCCATTCCATGGGACCGGTTGGATTTCAGGTTCAATCCAACCCGTCCACTATCCAACTGCGTCCAAACCTCATGAGAGGTATGAAAAATGTTTCGACTCATCAGGAGGAATCCAAAAAAGTCGACGACACATAATTCGGACGTCCGGAGCTCAAGTTATCAGCGTTTCCGCTCCGAGGGCCCGGTTGGTTTCGTATTCAATCCAACCTGGTTGTACCCAAAGTTCTCTGAAACCTTGAGTGTAATATATCGAAACGGCCTTCTCGATCCATGGATCACATCGTAACTGACGGTGCATCGATCGGAGGTCCGTAACACATGTTATGGGCGTTTGAAAGAAAACTGCCCGGAAATAGGGGGTTCGGGCCCGGTCCGACCCGGCCCGAGACCCCCTGGGTCAGCCCGAACAGGGTCGAACCGACCCGGGTCCGGGTCTGGCCCACTAAGGCGCAGCCTGGCCCAGCTCGCGCGGTCCAGCCCGGCCGGCGTGGCCCGGCCCCGCCTGGGCACCGGTTGGCCCGGCGTGAGCACACCTCGCACGGCCTGCTGGACGTACCGTTGCGGAAAAGGGGGGCAGTTTCCCCCCTTGATTGAAGCTACGACCCCCCTCCACGTGGGGGTCATTCCCTTTGACCACTGGGGGTTACGACCCCCGGTCTCCCCTTGTCCCGCGCGGCCACGGGACCACCGCCTGCCGCCGCGGCTTCAGCCGCGACAGACCCTCCTGGCGGCGCGCCGACATGATCTTCCACGGACCACCGAACGCGCTCCAGTGGTCCGTTTTGCATTCCGTCTTCGCCAGCGGTCCTCCCGGGAGCTGTATATTACTGTAAAGGGTCAAAAATTCCTTTGAGTCCAGCTTCATCAACGCCTATCAATCCGTACTTCAACAACAATCTGGAGAGGGTCCTGGCTTTGTTCGTTAGCCCGTGCCCTCCGTGTTAGAGGTTTTCAATCAATATCATACTCAACCAAACCTGAATATTCACCCTGCAACCATCCCGCATGAACTAACGATATGTAGATCAACAGGAAGATATTGATCCACGATCGTCGTCCTTTTCTCAAATGATAAAAGGGAAAATCAAATATAATTCCCCTACCTCGTGTTGTTTGTCGTTTGTCGGATTTGATGCGAGAAAGACATCAGATTCAACGTAGTTCGTAGCACCCACTCCACGCTACTGATCCATGCTCGTTCATCGGTGTCTCATCGGAAAAGATGGAACCTCAGTATTCTTCGATGAAGAGACGTCGTTCTTCATAGAAGGAAATGGTTCTTCAAAGCTCTAGAGCTTTCTCTCCAAAAGACATTCCCAACACAACTGTCAACCAAATTAAAATAAGCATACACCTTATTTTAATTGAACTTTCCAAGACATTCCCCTTTTGAAAATCAAAACCATTAATTAATTAAATGTTGAGTTGTTTAATTAATTAGAGATAGGTTGGTAAATTAATAAGGAAGTGGAGGAGTTTCATAATTAAAGGTGGGAGTTTTTGAGAGTTAAAGTAAGTTATGTGAATGTTAAATGTTGGGGATCATGTGGGCCCCACCTCACATTTATCCTCACATTTATCCTCACATTGGTAGTTAGGTTCCACCCCAACACCCCCATGTAGGATAAAACTACCTTAGACTTAAAAATAAAATTGATTCACAATTTTATTCATTCCACATTTAATCCACAGTTTTAAACTTTTCCTCCCACAAAAACGCAACTCCAGAATGAGTGTTCCTAAGAAATTACTGGCGTTGCAGTTTCATGGGTACCCTCGGTTTTCAATTCCGAGCACCAGTTCAAAAGTTAGAAAAACCCGCTCGTTCGTTCACTGAACGTACCCGAGCTAAACATCAAAAAATGATTCCAGGAACACCGGGCCTCGGAATCAGGTGCATTCAGAAATTGAGTTCATGAAAAATCCAAAAGAAAATAAAGAAAAAAGTTTCCTTTAAATTCCTGGGTCATTACAGCGGAGATGGTTTGATCTTGTAAAGAAAGTTTGAGGATGGTCTTAGAAGGGAAATCCACTCACAGGTGAATGTAAATAGGTTGAAATCCATCACATTCTTCATAAAAAATGCACTGATTGCGGAGAACAATCTGAGAGATTCCGGATCTGAGAGCCAGGGCGGTTTCGCTTTCAGGGTTAGTTCTCCACAAGCTGATAGCAGGAAGCATCGTACGGAGTCTACACATGTTGATCCGAGGCAGCGAGACACATCTTCAGGTTTCCAAGTGGTATGCTACCAGTGTGGAAGGGATGATCATACGAGGAATCAGTTCCTAAGAGACCTATTAGAGTGCCGATCCTATGGAAAGATTGGTCACCTTCAGCACTTCTGTCAAGTTTTCTGACTAGTAGCTATTGACAGGGGTTCATCCATGACTCCTCATTTAGGAGAAGCACAACCAGTTTCTCACAAGTCTGGGAACTAGAGTTCTACCGGCCATTTGGTCTGAGGTGGATTTCGAGGTTGTGGTGGTCAGTCACCAGTCTTTTAGCGACAGCAGGGTAGATCAACTCAGAGCAGTCAGACAGGGTCACAAGTCTGTGGTACAGGTCAGGCTTTTGTTGTGGAGAAGACCTAGCAGGAGCAGGATCCCTGACCCTCTACATTTCGAGGTACGATCATAGTAGCATCTGTTTTATATTATGCTATTTTTGATACCTGGTATTCCCATTGCTTTATCTCTATTGAGGTTGTGGAGAGCCTTTAGATCTGCATCTTTTCTTCTACTAATAATTTGACTCTAGAAACAACGTTGGGGACTATGACAGCTAGTGTACGTCATTGCACGAAGTTCCCTCTAGAGGTGGCTACATATCACATTCTATTGGATCTCTATGTCCTAGAGATGACAGGATATGATGTCATTATCGGAATAGACTGGCTAGTTTCCTTCCAAGTAGTCATCGATTTCTATTGCCACAAGGTGAGTTTCAGATCACCAGAGGGTGGATAATTTCTTTATCGGGGCGAGTGGGATATCCAGGTGATTCGAGTAGGACCCGAGTATCATGGGATAGGAGGACTTACATCCTCAATTTCCAGTCTATATCTGGATGACCGGGGGACTTCACAGTTATACATTCCTCCAATGGTGGAGAGTATCAGGGATGTGTTTCCAGAGGACATTTTAGGTTTGCCTCCAGAGCATGAGGTATACTTCTCGATTGAGATTGTGTCAGGAGTGGCACCAATGTCAATTCATTATTAAAATATTGATACACTTCAGTTGTGGGAGCTCATGAAGCAGTTAGAGGAGCTGCTGGAAAAGGGTTTCATCTGACCCAATACATCACCTTGGGGTTCGACTGTTCTGTTTGCGAAGAAGGTAGACGATAAGCTTGGGATTTGTGTGGATTATCAGAAGATGAACTAGTTGATAGTCAAGAACTGATATCCCCTGCTTAAGATTGATGATATCTGTGATCAGCTTTGAGGAGCCCGAGTGTTCTCGTAGATTGACTTGAGATACGATTATCATCATCTACATGTTAGACCATCAGATATACCTATCATAGCCTTCAGGAGAAGGTATTGTCAATTCGAGTATATGGTTATTCCATTCTGTCTCATGAACGCACTTGGAGTTTTCATGGAACTGTTGAACCGATTGTTCCATCCATTCTTAGTCTCTTTCATGGTGGTCTTTATGGACGCTATCTTTTTGTACTCTCGCACTCGACACGACCATGCTACCCATCCTGAGATCATTTTGAGTACACTGAGGGAGCATCCGTTATATGCTAACCTCTCGAAGTGCCACTTTTGGATCGATCAGATTCAATTCATGGTTCATGTTATCTCACAGACATGAGTATTAGTAGAACCATAGAAAGTGAGTGCATTAGATTAAAGGGAGAATCCGAAGAACGTCGTTGAGGTGCTGTGTTTTTTGGGGTTGGATGGATACTACAGAAACTTCATACATGACTTTTCACGCTTAGCAGCACCGTTGAGAAGTCTGACTAAGAAGGGTGTGATGTTTTTATGGTCTGATTCTTGTGAGTCAGCCTTTCAGTAGATGGAAGGAAGTTTCACTACAACACTAATTCTAGTCTTTCTAGAGTCGTTCAAGAGCTATAATGTTTAGTGTGATGCTTCATGTATCGGGCTGGGAGCTGTGCTAATGTAGGGAGATGGAGTTGTTGCATATGGGTCTTGGCAGTTGAGCCCACATGAGAGGAACTACCCAACACATGATCAAGATTTGGTAGCTTGTTGTTCATGACTTACAATGTTGGAGAAATTACCTTCTAGGATAGAATTTTGAGGTTTTCATAGACCAAAAATGTGTCATGCTCATTTTCACTCCGCGTGATTTGAATTTGAGACAGTGGGGGTGGGTCAGGTACTTACAATCCTTTTATTTCGAGCTTGCCTATATGTCTAGGAAAGGCCACACTGTAGATGATGTGTTGAGAAGGAGGACTCTATTACAAGCAGTTTAGGAGGACAGTTTTGAGTGGCATCTTATGTCTCTATTCTCCGAGATTCATTTGGAGGTGCCCGATAGACATGGGAAAACTTTTCTATCTTATGTAGCCGTTACCTATACACTTTATGATCGGGTACAAATGAGGCAGCTATCAGACTCAGAAGGCCTTGTCCCATGGGAAATCGTGTTAGGAGAGTAACCATTTATTGGGTAGACTATAGGCAAGGATGAGATCATATGTTTCCAGAGATGTATATGGGTTCCAGCAAACAAACTCTAGGAGCTGATGCAAGACTTTCATTCCTCTGTTTGAGCACTTCATCCTGGAGTCACCATGATGTGTCATGATATGCACTAAGAGTATTGGTGGCCAGGTATAAAGAGAGATGTTGCTGGTTTTTTTATGAGATGTTATACCTGTTAGTAGGTAAAGGAGGAACATCAGTGACCAACATGTCTTTTACAGAAGTTACCCATTCTGGAGTGGAAGTGGAATGATGTTGTGATGGGATTCATGACTGGTTTGCTGAGGTCACCTTGTGGGAATGATGATGTATGGGTCGTTGTTGACAGACTTATGATGGTTTCTCACTTATTTCCAATCAAGGATACCTTTAGCGTTGATGAGATGGGGTGGTTGTGTAGCCGTGATATTGTGTGTCATCATGGAGTTCCACAATCCATCATTTCAGATAAGGCTGCACATTTTACTTCTTAGGTCTGGAAGGGGCTATACAAATCTTTGGGTGTGCAGGTGCTTCTGAGTACAGCTTACCATCCCCAGATATATGGCTAGTCTGAGCGTATGATTTATCTGCTTGAGGACATTCTCCAAGAATACATTCTAGACATTATAGGTTCTTGGGAGAGGAATATACCTATTGAGGAGTTTTCCAACAATAATAGTTTTCAAGGGACTATTTAGATGGAACCTTACAAGTCTTTTTATGGTAGGCCATGTCGATCACCCTTATGTTGGCTGGAGGCAGGAGAGGTAGCTTTTCTAAGACCTCTCCTTGTTCTGGAGACCACAAAGTAGATCGAGTTGATTCAAAAGAGGATGGATACTGTATAGTCTCGGTAAAAGTCTTATACTGAATAGCGGATAGGACCTCTGGAGATCGAGGTCTGAGATCAGGATTTTCTTCGTGTCACACAGAGGTTGGGACACAAGAGAATTATGAGATAGAGTAATCATTCAACGAGGTACGTCAGGCCATTTAAGGTGTTGGAGATAGTTGGGCCGGTTGCCTATCAGTTGCAGTTACCTCATAGGTACTGAGCTATGCACGATATTTTTCACGTATATCATCTCCGACGTTGCATTCCAGACCCATCTCACGTCCTTCAACATGAGGAGTTTGAGCTCTAAGAGGATGCATTATTTGAGGAGAATCCTATCTGTATTTTTGATCACAATACGAAGGTTCTCTGTGGCCGGTTTGTTC
The DNA here is from genome assembly GCA_963277665.1 of Viscum album. NCBI lineage: Eukaryota > Viridiplantae > Streptophyta > Magnoliopsida > Santalales > Viscaceae > Viscum > Viscum album. The sequence continues at coordinate 1,150,299,697 of OY728120.1, forward strand.
CTCTTGTACGAGTTCTATGGCAGTACGGGCAGGGTGTAAGGTGAGACTTGAGAGAGGGAGGCTGATGTGCGATCACAATGGCCAGAGTTTTTCGAGGTTTCTCCTTTTACGCCATAGTAGGGAAATTCAAGGACGAATTTCATTAAGGGGGACGTTTTTAAGAACCCATATCTTCTTTTTAGATATGTTTTTATTTTTCAGGTCATTTTTTAGAAAAAGAGGAAAATATGGAAATTTTCAAAGTACACAATGTGTACTTTATAAGTACACATCATGTACTTTGATACAGTTGTATCCCGTGTGCTGGCCATGTCATGAACACACTCACGACCATGTAGGGGTGACATGGGGGCCACTTAATGTGGAGTATGGAAGTAGAAACTACATGTCGTGTACTCTAAACGTAAAGGCTGTGTACTTTATTTTATTTCATTAAATGCCACGAGGTCGCGTCTAACCACCAGAAGCGTCTTCTTCTAGGTCCCGTTCAGCCGAGAGAAACTGTATGGTGAGGATACTTCTCAGAGCCCCTGAGCCTCCGTCTGTTCATTGAATCGACCGTCGTCAACTGCATTATAATCACAGTGGTACACACTTCCTTATTTTTGAGTTACATTCCATTATTTCCCCTCATTCTCATGTTGTTTATGGATGAAATTTTCATGAATTTCCATAGATCTTCGACATTTTATAGAGATTCAGGGCTTGTGGTTCACATATATCGATCTACTAACATCAAGTTATGTGGTTTGTGCCTTCCTGTAGAATGTCTTTGAGTATTATTTGAAAATTCCACCAATACCCTTGACTAAGGTATTGCGGGTTTCTTGTTTTTCCTTTGTTGTTTGCCTACATTTCTTGTATTCCTGAGTAGAGGTTATCATTTGGGAACAGGGTAATTTACTATGCTTTGGATGTTTTTCCCATGCATGTTTTTCCTTTTTATGACCATTTGGTCTAGTTTTGCCTATTAGACTATTTTCTTGTTCCATGACTAGCTTGTAGGATGGTGTGATTGTTGTTCTTCCATGATGAGATGTTGTATAATGCTAACCAAGAAGTTCGTGAGGTTACATCAACCATTACACGATGCGATACTTGCTGAAAGTACACATGGCATTGAGAACCTAATTTAGTTGACCATAGGGAGAATGGACGTAAGGGATTCTCCATAGTGTCTTTATAATACGATGTGAGACTACAAGGGGAATTGATTTTGAGTGCTTCCTCAGAGTTTCTGTAGTTCCTTGACGCGGGCCACAGGGGGAATGAGACGTTGAGTGCTTCCCCCAAGTGCATTTAGTACGATATGTGACTATAGGGGGAATTGACGGTGAGTGCATACCCATAGAGTCTATTTCTTTAGCTGAACCAGAGGGGTGAGACTGTGTGTGCCTCATATAGGTTAACTAGTACTTGTAGGATGAACCATAGGGGTTTGGCTATGTGAACTGCCCAGAGGGTTACCTGTTGTTCTACTTTCTTGAGTGTCTGCTTGCTTGTTTGTAAATTATATGCTAGAAACTGTGGATTGTCTGCTACGGAGTACTTTCTTATTTACTTCTTCCTATACTTTTACCTGCCATATATTCACAGACTGTTAGGCAAAGATCTTCAGTTGGTTGCCTACTGCGATTTTGTCTCACACCCTGTTTAGGTCATGCTTTTGGGCCCAAACTGATTATATTGTTGCAGGTATAGATAAGGGAAAACACCCTTCTAGTTTAGGTTCTTGATTCCATTGGAGCTATAGAGAATGGGGCCAAGCCGAGTCTTGCGATGCTGAGGAGTTTATTTTATTTCCTTTAATTTTTTTTAGCACCATTGTATAATAGCATTGTGACTTGTTTGGCTGTTTTCCTAGTCATATATGTATCATGCATCATTTATATATATATATATATATATATATATATATATCTACTCCAGTTGTTTTATTTATCATTCTTCCACTGTTATTGTTGTTTGGTATTTACTGATTCCGCTTTTGTATGTATTTTTCTACTTCGGCTGTGTACTTTGCCAATGGGGGCATAATTTCCCCATTATCAAACCTAAGGCCCTCACTGCTAGTCGTCAGCCTCTGGCATTCGAGGAAATGCGCTTGAGGCCATGTGACCAACCGGGTACGGGGGACCTCTGGGTAGCTTCCATAACCTGGACATTACACTCATCATATTTTTGGACCTTTGTCAACCTAACAGACCCAAAAATAACAAGAAACAATATGAATGAAAAATAAATCAGCTCTTACTAGAAACATGATTTTAACAAGAAATTGGTAATAAATAGTTAATGAATGGTCATCAAGAGAACACATATTTTATAATATATTACTATAAGTTTTTACAATATATATTCAATAAATATATTGTTATTATATAGCAGGTTTGAACATGTCTGAAGGAAGTTTATACTTAAGACAATAAATTTATAGTCTCTCTAATATTTATGGGAGACATGTGTAGGTTCGCAACACACATATTTTTTGTGAATTATATAATTCTCCTTTGAGATGTTATTTAATTAATTTAATATTTTCCTTTATATATAAGGTTTCATTTTATATTAATCTTTATTTTCCATTATGAATCCAATGTACACTAAAGCACTATGGGATTTTTGTCTCACTTTTTACATCAGTGAGACACATTCTATATTCGCCCCTTTTTATTTTATTCTATGTATATACACACCATTAATGTAATTTATGATTCCAATCTAGATATTTATTATTATTTATGTATCCATTTTAAGACATCAAATTCATGTGGATTATAGTTCAAATGTTTGAAATACAGTAATGGATATTTTCCTCATTTTTCATTCTTTAATTCATATATTTTGTTATGAACCTATTATATTTATTGAGGAGTATCTACATCCCCTTTTACTTGTAATATAATAAATTTTTTAATATCATTATAATATATGTTTCTTTTAATTATACAGAAGTTTGTATATTACCATTCAATTTTACACAAGTGGCAATGGTATTATGATAAAATATTGTCTTGTATCAGGATTTTTTTGGATTATGCTTCAATTGATAAAATATTATGATATAGATTAGTTGAATCACACTAGTTTTTGTATCCTATAATTAAGTCATTTGAATTATTTAAACATTTTATTTCCCTCCATTTGTGTACCCAAAAGATCAAAATATTGTTTTAAAGAAAAAACATTTGTATATCTCTCTTTAGTCAAAAATAAATTGTTATTAAAAACAAATTTTTCAAATTTTTTTATAAATTATATTACTCATTATTAAAATTAATTTTTGGATTAATTTTTACAGATTTATTACATTTCAAAAAATGTTTTTGAATGAATATTCATGTCTATTTCGAAACTAATAATGTTTGGATTTAACTAAAAATATTAATGGAATATTTATTTTAACATGTATGTCAAAAATATATTTTTTAGTTGTCATGGAAATTATTTTAATTAATGATTACATTATTATTTCTTGGGGGTTATTTTCATATAAATGAATTTTTAAAATGTTTTATGAATATTTATTTTTAAAATTAATTTCCAATGACATTTTGTATTCCTCACAAAATATTTTGTGGGATATTTTAGAATCATTCCCAATCTAAAATGATATCATTTTATGTAACACGATAATTTTAGGGGAAATGAACCCAGGATCCAAATATTTTTAAATCTCTGAAAGGTTTATCCTGAAAAGTTGTTTATTAAACCTATTTCTCTTGTACAGGTTGTAAGCTGATAAAATTATTATATAACCCATATTTTTTCATACGTTATACTATAATGAAATTATAAAGTGATTATAATTCAGGATTCTTTTGCATTGTTTATGATATGATGAAATTTTTAGGAAATCCATTTCATTTCACATGTTCTGATATGATGAATATTTTATGATCTTTTGGAAAAAAGATGTATGATTTATATTATGTGATAGTTGGGATATATACCATTGTCCAATTCTGTGGGAAAATTGGGGTAACTCATGAGTATATATGTCATGTCTGAAATTGATTACATTTTAAAACTGGTATGTGTAAGCCTGATTATATACTCACAATGTTATTCATGAACCTGAAAAATATTCCATCTGTTATGTGTGAAACAAATTACATGCTTACTGGGTTATGAAAAAACATTTATTTCATATCCATAATGTTATGTGTGCATTTAGTTTAATGTCTATGTGTTTATATGGGGTAATGATTTCATTTCATATATATAATTTGTGGAACTGTCTCTATTTATTCCTTTTGAAAATGAAATAAGATAATTTTTCATCCAAAAATATGGGAGTTAAACCAATTTAATTATTTTATGCCTCATTTTCTTTGACTCATTTATGGTTCATATCTTACGAAATTCAAATTTTTATATAATGGAATAATATCCTGATATTTTAAATTTAGGATATGGTTTTAAAATATTATTATCATATTCTCATGCCCATATTTTCAAATTGCTCTTCGCTCTCTTCCTGTCTCCTTCCGCGACGTGCTAAAAGGTGCTAATTTTAGTAGCCTGAAGGAATGTATGCAACCTCTCTACAGAAATATGGAAGATGGTGATTTCTTGGTCGATGCTGATCCGGAAGCCCTGAAGCAAAGAGAAAAACTGTGCAAGTAATTGGTCCTTGCCCGAGTCTCATACAACACAGGCGATAGACCCTGGCCTCATTCTGAGCTAAATAATAGGATTGCTCACTGCTGGAATTCATCAAAATGGAAGATGGATCCCCTTGGAAAAGGCTACTATCACATCCTCTTCATCTCTCAAGGTGAGCTCGATAAGGTATGGAAACTTGGTAATCTGCAGATTCAGCCTGGATTTCTTAGAATTTTGGATTGGTACCCTGCCATTAACCCATACACACACAATAATTATATGGATCATGTATGGGTTAGAATTCACGGTATTAATTGGTTTTATTGGCATCCGATGATTTTAAATGACATTGCTTCTCGAATAGGATCCCCTATTAAAATTGATCATAGAACATTGAATGGGGATCTAGGCCTATATGCTAGAGTTATGGATGAAGTAAACATAGCCAGAGAATTACCATCTAACATAGAATTTAATGCCCATGATCATAGATTAGAGCTCAACATTGAATATGAAAACAATCCACCCTTTTGTGAAGTATGAAAACTGATTAGGCACAACACTGATTATTGTAGGGTAGTTATGAAACAAATGGACCCCCCAATTAATAATGATTGGCACGAGGTAAAGCATGCTAAAAAAGGGAATAATGACATAGATAATTCTGATCCCCCCCAAAAAAGCCAAATATATGGGTTAAAAAATCCAGTGACGTTCCATTCCTAGAAGGAAAATCTTGGGGTGATTTGGTTACGGAAGAAGAGGACTTATAAAACAATGACAATCCCAATGGTTTAGAAAAACCAGTAGTTGAAGGCAACCGAGGTTGTTCAGATAAGAGCTACCCTTTTACTATTTCCAATTCTGCTAATAATACCTCTTCCTCCAGTACTTCATGTTTAAATTAGAATAATTGGAGGGACCTGGAGGCCTCTGTACCTTCAGTTCTCAAGGGGAATACTACTGCTTCTAACAAGTCACAATGTAAGAATGTAAACACTACAGATCCAGGTAACTCTGTACACATCATTTCAAATGTTAAACCTGTTACTACTGTTTCTAAAGTTCCTGAAATAGAGACTCAATATTTTAATCCTGCCTCTCCTGGAATTACTACTGCTCACATTTCATCACACACACTTGATTCTAATTCCATTTTGAATGTAGAACCTGTTTCTATCGACAAGGAGGTGCCTAATACTTTGGTTGACATGAAGACTTCTGCTCTGTTGCAGCATCATTCTGACAACTCTACTCCGGTTTCTGTTGAAAATACTACTATTCCTATTAATGAATCTGTCTTACATGCTACTAGGGTTGATCCTTCTTTCAATCATTTGGAACACATCATCTCACACACCACACTGCCTGTTACTGTTTCATATACTGAATCTATCCATAAGCCTGCTTCCAGTTCGGTTAACAGCATGGTATCCAACCCTCCAGATGACAAGCAGGATTCTGTTTCTATTTCTGATTCTTTATCGGATTCCTTGAAACCTGTTGAATCTGAAACTGTCCAGACTAATACTGGAATATATTCTCATCTTGTGCAACATTCTGCTCAGGATGTTTTTCTAGAGATTGTCCAGACAAGCCCTATTCTTCCTCCTATTTCCTCAAAAATTTCCTCTCCTGAACCACCTAACCCACCTCATTACTCACCAAATAATGAGATTATTCTGGATATATATGAGAAAAAGCTCTCTTCTGAACATGACACTGTTCATAGAGCTGACAAATATCACACAATGGACAGTACTGATTCTATGAGTACTCCAGTTGCTGCTCCTAACCCAAATTCAGACCTGAAATCTGATTCCTCTCAATGTTCTGAAACTTATGATAGTAAACAAAAGTCTACTTCTTCCTCAATGGTTACGAGATCCCAAAAGAAGAAGGGATCTGGTAAATCTAAATAAAATAAGGGTTCTAACCCAAACCGCAAATAGAAATGAATATCCTTTATTGGAACTGTCAAGTTGTGGCCAACAATGACACCTCCACAACACTTAAGAGGTTTTTAAACACTCATAAACCCCAAATCATTGACATTGATGAACCTAAAGTCACTTTGAAAATGAACTACATGAGATTTGGTTCTCTCAAATACAGTTTCTTAGGTTCTTGTAAAATCGGTCCTCAATTTGACTCTTTGTGGATCTTTTTCCTTAATACTTTAAAAAATGTGAACATTTTTAGAATTTATGAACATCATATTACCTGTGAATTCTTATGGAATGGTTGGCATATCTATTTCCCTATGTTTTATGCCAAGAATATATATCAGGATAGGAGATCTTTATGGCATGAACTCCTTGATATGGCTAAACACATTCAAGAATCCTGGGTTGTTTTGGGTGACTTCAATGCCATCTTTTCCCCTTCTGAAAAAATTGGTCCCTCACACCTTTCTATATCTTGAAAGGAATTCAAATCTACTATTGAAGATTATAATCTCTTTGAAATCACTCTTATTGGCACAAAATACACTTGGTACAGGAAACATTACAACAAAAATGTTTCTAGTAAACTTGATAGGGATTTTTTCAACATGAAGACTCTTGATAACTGGGACAAAATATCCAGTGTATCTCTTCTGAGACTCAACTATGATCATCATCTTATCCTTTTTAGCATTATTATGAATGATCGAAAGCCTGTCCTTCCTTTAAAATTTAATAATGCTTGGTCTATGAATCCTGATTGTGTCACCATTATATATAACACCTAGAACTCCATGAAACACCACAAAGATTCTTTTTCTTGTTTGCACAAATTCAGAATTCTCAAGAAGGATCTTAAATGTTGGTGTAATAATACAAATTATCAAATAGATCTTGATATCTCCTATCTTGAAGATGAACTCAGTCGTATCCAAACTCAGAACACTAATTCATATTTTAATATGGATCCACAATTGGAAGCTAATATCTCTTATAAACTTAATTCCTTACTCACATTTAAGGAAAATATTCGTAAAAAAATATTAAGGACTAAATGGATTACAGATGGCGATCGAAATACCAAATTCTATAATTGTCTTCAAAGAATTATAAAGGCCAGTCGTCCTCTTACTATGCTCATTAATAATGACTTGATCATTGATTCTGAAGATGCCATTACAGATCATGTCACCTCATACTTTTATATCATTTTTAATGGTCCTGATATAAATATTGATCTTAAACCTGATATTATTCCTTTAATGGTGGATGAAAGAGACAATGAGTCTCTTTTAAGCACCCCACTTGTTCATGAAATCAATGACATAGTATTTGGTCTAAATCCAGTCAGAGCTCCTGGTCCGGACGGATTCAATAATTGTTTTTTCCATAAACATTGGGATATAGTACACAATGATGTTTGTAACCTTGTTAAGACCTACTTCACTCATGGATCTCTACCTCATGGAATCAATGCTCAATTTTTTACCTTAATTCAAAAGGTTGATAATGCTTCTGTGATCCATCAATTTAGACCTATTTCTTTGATTAAAACTATCTTTAAAATCATTACCAAAATTATTGCTAATAGTCTGGATCCTATATGCAATAGATTCGTCTCTTGGAAACAATTTGGTTTTATTAAAGGAAGGTCCATCCAAGACTGTATTTGTCCTGCTTCTGAATGTACCAATAGTTTAAATAGAAGCACAAGAGGGGGTTATGTGGCCATTAATCTGGATATCAGAAAGGCTTTTGACACCATAGTATGGAATTTTATATTCAATGTCCTAAACAACGTTGGCTTTAATGATTCCTTCATTTGTAGAATTAAGACTCTAGTTCGATTAGCTTATATCTCAATCCTGATTAATGGCACCCCTATAGGTTTCTTCAATTTCTCAAAAGGTGTCAGGTAGGGCGACCTACTTTTGACTATCCTTTTCATTGTTTATGAGGATTACCTAAGTAGAATTCTTAACAATTTGGTCGATCAAGATATGCTAAAACCTATTCAAGTTTCCAGTAATTTAAATTCCCCTCCCCACCTTTTATATGCTGATGATATTATTTTATTCTTAAAAGGGGATAAAAAAAATCATCATGTTCTCAAGAAAGACATTTTTTAATATGACCAAATATCGTGGCAATAAATTTCTTGAAACAAATCATATATCCTTTTTGGAATGAATTTTCTAATAAGAAGGAAATCTAATATCACCACTTATCTGGGCATTAAAGAGGGTTTTTAGCTTTCATTTACATGGTTGTTCTAATATTTTGGGGTCAGCCGAATGCAACCTATTTTGCTAACATCATCGATCAAATCACAAATCAACTCACTATATGTAAAGGTAAATCCCTCTCCATGGTTGGGAGATTTTGTTTGGTTAAATCGGCCATTATTTCTAAAATGGAATATTACCTTATGGTCTATAAATGGCCCGTCTGCATTTTTAAAAAATTTAATACATATATTAAAAACATCATTTGGTCTGGAAGAATTTTTGAAAAGAATCATGTTATAATACCTTGGAAATGTTGTTGTAAACCCGTTGCAAATGGTGGAATTGGTACAAAAAAAATTAAACTTGTTCAATGATGCTCTTCAGGCCCGCCTCACTTGGCACATTATTAATTCCACTTCTAAATCTACTGAATTCCTGAACCATATATTCCACTTTAAGCTTTTAAAAGGGAATTTTAATTTCATCAACTCATCCATCTGGCCTTCTATTTGGGACTCTTATCACAAGATCATGCAAAATTCAAGATGGATAGTCAGTGCTGATTCTTACATAAATTTTTGGTGTGAAAATTGGTGTGGTAGCCCTCTAATATCCTTGATACCCTCTAATAATCATCCTGAAGATACTAATCAGACTTTAAAGGAGGTCTTACAATCTCACCAACATGATCTCCTTGATAATATTGTGCAAATTATTGATAATCATCTTTTTTCTTCTGATCGTGATTTCCTTGATTGGGAACCTTCTACACATGGAATTCTAGATTAAAAAAATTATTATAATCATAATTACTCTGAAAATGACTCTAGTTTTCTTTGGTTGAATCATTTTAACAAACCCTGGATTAAACCTTCTAGGCTCACCCTTATTTGGCGCATTTTCCATAACAGATTACCAATGGGAACTGGTCTTCAAACTTTTGGTTTTCAACTCTGTTCTAATTGTAGCCTGTGTAATCATCATAGGGAGGATGCCAATCACCTTTTTCTATCTTGCGCGATGGTCCTTACTCTATGTAATTATATTTTTTAATTATTTAATTGCAGATGGTTCTTTACTGACTCAATTTCATTGTTATTAAAAAATTGTACTAGACGTGATGTTTCTCTGCAGATTAAAATTCTTTTTTTGGCGGCAGTTGTTGAACTCGTGCATGAGATCTGGTACGTTAGAAATGATCTCATTAACAATAATCACTCTCTCAATGTAAATGTAGGGAAATCTCGGATTATTCTTGCGGTTCATGAAGCTGCCTCACTTCAAAAAGACTGTTGCAACAACTCGGTTGGTGACTTTGAGATCCATTGTCATCTCCGTGTTCCTGGAATCTACCAAAATCCCAAACAAAAATTTGAAGTGTTCTGGCAATCACCAATTCCAGGATGGATCAAAGTGAATGTTGATAGTGCTTCCAAAGGCAACCTAGGCCCTACCAGTTGTGGTGCCATCTTCAGAGGCTCATCTGGCCAGTGTCAGGGATGCTTCTATGTTGGATGTGGTCACTCTTCATCTCTAGAGGCGGAAATGCTGGGGTTCATTCATGCTGTTGATTTTGCGATTCAATGAGGTTGGATAAAGCTGTGGATTGAAAGTGATTCATCCACTATCATTCATCCCACCTGGAATGGCAACATCCATCTGGCATGGACACTTACCACTCGTTGGATGAATTGTCTAAACATGCTCCATGGGATCGATTATATAGCTACTCATTCCTACCATGAAGCGAATGTTGTTGCTGATGCTTTTGCCAACAAAGGAGTTCATCAGAGCATTACTTGGTTGGACTCTATTACTTCCGACATACTATACCTTTTTGATTGAGATTGTAAAAAAATCCCATCCTTTCTCCTCTTGTAATCCTTTTTTGATTATCAATAAATTGTTCTTTGGCCTTTGACCAAAGAATTAACTTTAAAAAAAATCTAAGAAGATGTAATATCTCTATATTATAATTTGGGGTCTCTATTATTTGTATTAGTGGATTGGTTTAGTTAACCATTAGATAATTGTATGATAAAGCAAAAGGGAGATCCTGAGAGATATTAATAATTATATTCTGCGGGATGTCTATAAGGGTAGGTCTAAGGATGATTAAAAGTATTGTAAAATGTCCAGGAATTTATGTAAAGGATAGAGTGATGGTTTATAGGAAATTACATATATTTATAGATAATAATAGTGGATGTGGCTCGTGTAGATTGTTATAATGGTTAATAATAACATAATGAGAACATTTAGATTTAGTTAATCATCATGTGGTGTGTACCAATGGGACTTTCTGCACACCTGGTATTACTATCTTATGGGATATGATTAGGAAACTCACAAACTATTTAAGAAAAATTTTGATGGGTATAAATTTATTAAGAATACTAAAAACCTATTAAAATCCAAACAATATATAGATTACACAATTGATGTCATAATTTTGACTCCATATTATAGATTACTAATTATTATGTTCCTTTCCACTATGATTAGTTTTTATCACACTATGTTTTTTACTTCAAGTCAAGAGATGCAACCAGAAAGAGTAAATTAGTCATTAAATATGATGTAAAATTAAATTTTTATTATAATCCAAATTGGATGACTATCAGAGGGAATCATAAATTTATTATGCAGAGTAAATTATCACAATATATGATAAAAAACCAGAAATTTGGTTATATTCATATCGCATAAAATATTTATAATATTGGAATTTATGAATGTTCATGTGGTAATGAACAAAGTGGAATGAATATTTGATTTCATTCAAGTAAATAATGTTGGAAGATGATCCTTGATGTCTATAGAGTAAAAAATTGAAGAGCAATTAATTTTTTTCTAGGGAATATGGGTGTTATATAACTAAATGCCCGAACCCATGAATTAACATCTAGAACCAGGAATGAACTATTTTGTGAAAATAATTTATGTTGAGGGATTGAATTATATATTATTTTTTCCCATAATTGTGTTATAGAAGTATTTTACCAGTGAATTATTTTTATAAAAATTATGAAATATCAAAGGATTTCATTATTTTTGGAAGAAAAATATGTCTCCATTTAAGAATAAAATATTCTTTACAGGCACAATCAAGGGTTTATTATTTTAATTTATATCATATGTTCCATTTCGTTGAAACTGGTTTTTTAGTTTAATTTGATTATATTTTTTCAACATTAAGTGTATTTAGAGAAGGCATTTTTTACAAGAAAACACATTGGTTTGGTATATTATTTAATATCAATGTCATTGGAGGAGTAATAGATTTAATAATTTGGGGAAAATGATTTTAGATAATTTTATAAATTAGTGATTATAATATCCTTGAAGTCAAAATAAATAATTTTTATATTTGATCAACTTCAAATTTCAAAATATGCATTGTTAACAAAGAAGATTTACTAATATATCCAATTTCTAGAATATAAATTATGTATATGGTAATGTTTTAGGTTGTATGAGATTAAATTTTATCTTATAGTGACATTAATTTTCCCTTTATAGTTTTGAGAATGCATTATAAATATCTTGATGCATTGTTTATTTTTTTGCATTTTGTATCATCCCTTGATTGATGATCAGTCTATAGGAACAATTGAAACCCTAGAGGATATGCTAAGATATTGTTCTATGTATTTTAAATATAATGGTGATAAAATCCAACCTCGTCTTTATTTTTAGTAAAAAAATATATTACATTTAATAATTTAAATGGATCTTTATAAATACCTTTATACAAATATGTATAGAAATTAAATGTATTGGGAATAAGTTCTAAAAAAAATTATTAGTACATAAGAAAGATAATGAAATTAAATATAATTTCATACCCATTAAATAAATCATATTGGAAAAGTATAAAGAAATGTTATGTAGATAATTTTCAAAGCGATCTTGAATTCTATTTTTGTGAGAAGGTATCTCTATGAATTTCACTTTGGAATAATGAAGGGAAACTATTCACATTGTATATCCATCCCTTTGATATTCTGGATCATTTTGGGACCTTAGATTATCGATTAGAACATCAAATTCACTCAATCATATTAGTGATGTGTTACATGTATCATTATTAGGAAAATATATACCTAATCGATCACTTGTACTGAAATCATAGTTTGTACAACATAAGTATGATCTTTCTAATAAGGAACCATCAATTGTGATTTTAAATCCACAATAGAAAGTGCTATAGGACAATAACACCCACACGTTCAATGTTTTTTTCGGAGAAACTGAAAACATGAGGAATAAATGTGGGTGCAATAGGATGTAATAAGTCATAATTATTATTAGTTTTTTGTTTAAAATTTACATATTTGGAGTGGGAAATTTATTTTATGGTGGTAGAATGTATCATGCTGAGATTTTATGAAATATTTTTAAGAAAAAAATTTAATCATTTAAGAATTTTACATTACATGGAACACATTGTTTCTATTTTACTAAACACAATAGTTCTGTTATCATTCATTACAAGAAACACTAGATTTATCTTGTGATAAATGAAACACAGAGTTTACATGAAACAAAAAATTCTATTAAAATAATAAAATTTAATCCTATAGTTACCACATTTCTATTGGAAATGGGTCTTTGAATAGGATTTAATAAATTATATAAATATGTGGTCTACACATTTATATAAAATGAATATATTTTTGACCTATTAATTATAAATTAAAATAAAAACATATTGTATATAATGTAAATATTTTTCTTAATGTATATATTTAGGCACAAAACATTGTATACCTAAATAAATAAATAAAACAATATTGTAGTGATTATGATTTATTTTATATATTAAATATTAAATACATATTTTAAAACTAATATTACGTGTTCTCTATATAATAGATAAAAAATCCAAATTTATAGATAAATCTTGTTATTTTAAATAACTTTTATCATAATTTATCACACATTCATTACAAATAATTTTTGAGAAATTATAATTTTTTTTCAAATAATAAATTTCATTTATGAAATATTAATCTCAAAATTATCTTATGAATACTCATTGAAAATTTTCTAAAAAGGTCAATTTTTTATGAATCGTGAAGAATATTGATTATTATTTTAAAACAATCTTTTGGATTAAATTATTTATAACGATAAATTACATCATAATTTTTTTTATGTAAAAATTAAGTTATTATACACATATTGATCAAATTTATGTAAATTTGAATTTTTTTTATTTTTTTATAAAAACATTGTATTTATTTGAACATTTATAATTGAAAAATATTTTTCTAATCACATCTATAGGATTAAATTATAAATAATTTTCCCAATTTTATAAATTGAATCTGGATAATGGGATTCCATTTTTTGGATCATCATAATTTATATTATATAATCGCATTTTTTTAATTAGTTTCCTAAATGATACTAAAAATAGTAGAAATTAATTATAATTTTTATGTTAGAAACGGGATTACCAAGTGGTTAAACTTAAAAAAATGTATTTAAAATGACCTAAAAATAAATACGAAATATGTTGTTTGGAAATGTTTTAACATTATAATGTATAAGTATATATAATACAACATTTTATTTTCTTTTTGAATTTTAAAAAGGTGTGGAGAATATTCTCTTCCCAAAAAGTACAATTGTGCCAATCACCTCACTTTTAAAAGTCCACAATCACTTCTCTATTCATAACATAATCAAACCCTTTATGTTCTTAAAAGGCCATCCAAGATCAATTTAAAACATACATACTATTATACATAATGAATTATTTTTCTAAAAAATACATCAATGAAATGATTTTTTGGAAAAAATAATGATGTCATGAGAGGAAGATATAACATTATTCGTCGATCGTTTTTATTTTATTTTTCCTATAGGTCCATATATTCTTATTAAAACAATACTATATAATTATATATGTACCTTTGATATAAATATATGTTTTTATGTTAATTTAATTACCCAAAACCATCCTAACATCAATCAAATGGGTTACAATATCATCATTAGTGTGTACATAAGACTGCCCCCTCATGAACTAATGTCATTTTCATAAACTAACACCTCTCAATGATATGCATGCATAATGATATAAAATAAATAAAAATATATATTATATTTATTACATAATTATTAATATCCATTTATTATATCATATAATCCTTTTTATGTTGTATTATTTTGGGGTTACATCAATGTCCCTTGAGTTTAAGGAAGACTACCGCTTTTCAAAGCATAGAGATTCATTTTTAACAATCAAATTGCATGGATGACAGTAAGGACAGAGTTAATGAAATTATATTTTATAAATTAAATAAATATAATATTAATTAAACATTTATTCTTATTAAATGATAATATCTCATTTTATTTCTTACATATTTTTCACTCAAAGATGATAACATCATTCATGTACATGTAGACTACCACTTACATGATGCGCTATTACTATCATTTTTAATCACTACACAATATAGGTGATGTGTATAAATATATATAAAAATAAATAATATTATATTATTATAATTCTATATGATAATATATTACCTTCCACTTTTATATAAATATAATTTAATAATTAAAACATACTCTCGTGTTTGAACAATCTACGATATCAATGAACATAATATAATTTATTTCTCAAAAAACTGTTTCTTGATTGGTAAAAAATTGTATAAATGAAATTTAATTATTATAATTATGTAATTCTTATAACTATATATATTATGGTACTATGTGTAAATTAATGGGACCCAAAATAACAAATCAATATATATATTAAAATAAATGAAAGTATTACTCGAAACACGATTTGAAGATGATTTTGGTTATAAATAACTAATGTATTACATTAATTTGATATTATGTGGTAAGATATATATAATTATTGTTTTATGATAGTCTTATAGAAAATTATATTCATTATATAGGTGTTTTTAATTGGTACAAAGGATATTTATTCTTACGGTAAGGGATTTAATGTTAGGCTTTTATTTTATGGAAAATATGTAGGTTTACCAAAAATTTATTTTCTATGGTGTATATAAATCCACATTTAATATTAATATCATAAATGAATTAATTTTAAATATATTTCATGTTGATTTTTCATTATTATTTATTGGGGTTACAATTCAAAATATTATATAAGCGGTAAGGAATTTATATCTTGCTTTTTATATCCACAAGAAACATTTCAAATAAAAAACCAATTTATTTAATATGGTTGGTATATATACCATGAATAAATATTAATATAATCGTCCAAATAATTATTTTTATTTACATTTACATTTTATAAACACTTTTTCATGAAGTTTGTGGTTCTAAATTTACCAAAGTAGTAGTACATTTTTGTCTCAATTTTCCTTCTTTGAGACATATGTTATGTTATAAACATACATTCTTTTATGCTATTCATATACATCCCCACTAACATGTAATTTATGGAAAATATTTATTTTAATGTTGATACATGTTCCATTAAAGTTTCTTTTATCAAGGTCCTTACAGTTCAATGATACCTATGGGGTAATGGTTCTATTATAAAATCATAATGTTTATTGACATTGTTTATGATTATTCTTCCAATAATGAAAAATTATTATGTAACTCTCTGTAATCTCATTAATTTTATTATTGGAATTTTATTTCATGTGTATTATGGTTTTCCTTTCATTTCATTCTCATTATTTTATTCACAGTTCAAAAAATTATTTTTAAGAAAACATATCCTAATTTTTGTATTCTATTAAAAAATAATTTTATTCCAAAACAATGTTTTCTAAAAATATATTATAAAATGTTTTAAAATTTATTATAAATATTTAATAATTTTTTTACCAATTTCCTAAATTTTAAAAAATATTCAATGACTCTTCATTCTGTTTTAAAAAAATATGAGTTTTTCAATTAGGAAAAAATGTGAAATGAGTCATTGTTTAAATGTGTGTTATATTAATGTTACATTACCCCCCAAAAAATATTTTCTATGAAGCTTACATTATATTTTTTCAATGTTATTTTTACAGAAAACGATTTTCAAAAAGTTTTATGACTTTTTTTATAAATATATTTTCAAAAAAAGGTTGTTTTCTTCAAGGAATATAGTAAGTAATATTTCAAAATAATTATCCATGTAAAATTAATAAATTTTAAATAACATATGATTTGATGGGGATATGAATCTAAGATACCATTTTTATTCTTTTACTGAATTATTTAACTTTAAATGATGTTTTTGAATCCCATTATTCTAACTTGTGTAAAACCATGATAACATTTTAATGAAACATGATTATTTTTAGACATATTATGATATGAGGAAATGATGAATTAATTATGAACACTGTGACTTTTACATATGTCGTGATTTAAATAAATTTTTATAAAACCCATTACATTTCCCGAATTTTGTTATTATAAATGTTATCTGATATTGTTGCATACATACAAATTATTTTCGTTATGAGATGGTAGAAACATTATACCCCCTATGATGTATTATGTAATGATGGATAACTCATGACTAAATATATTATGAATGAACCTGAAATCATGTTCAAAATGATATGCATTTTCATGATTACATTTTCAAAGTGTTATTCATTAACCAGATTACATTACCACAATGTTATGTGTATACCTGATTACATGTTCATTGTGTATTTATTATAAATGTACTTATAGTCTTAAATATTATGCGTGGAGTTGGTTACATGTCCATAATTTTATTTAACAACCTGATTTCATTTTCCCAATATATTCATTTAACATCTCTCTATTTTGGAATTATCAAAATGTTATAAGAGTATGTGTATTTTAAAAATCAATTCCTTATGACTATGATATGCTCTCGTGGATCATGTTATTTTACTCACTTATGATTCATTTCTTACTAACAACCAATATTTAATCAACTTCCCAATATTATAGTCATTGATATGTAGGTTATGTTTTTCAAATGTTATAATCATGATCTCATATCCTTATATTGATTTTAATCCTATTTCACTCTCTTTTATAAAATTATTATGAATATTATGTTACCATTTATTATGTTTTGGTTCCCCATGATGTAAAGAAATGTTTCGAGTAGGGTATTTTTGTAAATTGTAATAAAAACTAATATCATTATGGGATATGTTGAAGATTTTTTTACCAAATTAGAATATTATATACCAAGACTCCAAACACAATAAACTATTGTGGTACTCAACAATGTATTTTTATAATGTATTAAAAACTCATGTAAATATATTTTACATCAATTTTTATATGAAAACTTCACTACATGAGGTTTATATTTATCCATTTTACATCTTAAAAAATGTATTTCTCAATTCTCAGGGTATTTAATGAGTTATCAGTTATTAATTTATAGGAAATTTGATTCAAATGAATCAAAATTGATAAAATAATTTCCTTTAAATTTTTTAGGTTTCACTTATAACTCTATTTTTAATCTGTATCCATCTACTAAAATGATTTTATTTTTGATAATAAAATATCATAAAGGAATTATTCTTTATAACATAGGTTATGAACGGTGGGACCACTTCTCTTAGTAATAACGAATGGGTGAAAATCTAATGAAACACATTGTTTTTGGAACTTTTACTACGTTGAAACAAAAAATTTCTTCACCAAATCTAAAAAAATACTTCCATGGTTTACATCAGTTAGAAACATCCTTGTGTTAGGAAATTTTTTACCGATATTGATGTTAAAGTTTTCTTCATCTATAATATCCTCTATATATAAATCTGTGAAAATTATTAATTTACCATCCTTCACCAAAACAACATCAAGAATTCTGTGATGTACATGAATGAAAGATCAACCAATAGAAGTGGATCTCAAGTTTGTTTCATTTATTTGGTCCCCAAAATTCATTATGGACAATAAATCTCTTAATATTGATAGTTATAAAAGGATATCATAGGGTTGTTTCGAAATTTCATGTCCACATAGTGCATGAAATAGAGAAAGTTCTAGTATCTCCCATTTTCGGAGTGATATTCCAATGAACAACTACTAAGAATTCCACAATTAATGAGATAACTACTTGGACATCCATTTTATCTTCCATAAAATGGACATTTCAAAAATATTTCATAAGAAATAATTTTAGAAATCAATTTAATAAAGGGATTTTTGGATTGAAATTGTTTAAACATATCTACAAATAGATAATACTATCCATCTCCTTTACCTTTTCACAACAACTCTGGAAATGGAATATGCTGATAGTATGTCGGATTAGTAGGTAAATTTTTTCATTTTCAAGATTTTCTTTTGTTGGACATATCTTAGTTAGAACAAATTTCATATTACTCCAAACCATATTTACTTATAATAACTTTCCTATCCATTGTTATGAGTAAATAATTTTTTTTAAGATTTTAACATCATTCAATAGACATCATATTAATTCTGGAAAACTCACATTTTATACTCCTATAAACTATTGATATCGATTCCTCAATCGAATGAGTCTCAATATTATGAGGAAATGTACCCATCAATTATTCCTATTTTTTTCAAGGTTGTAGAAGCCATCTGATTGGTTTCGAATTTCAGATTCTTTGGATCATATCCTATGATCATAATTTTTCATATAGTTATTGAGAAAGTTTCCAAAAATTCATTTATTAAAGCATGGATGATTTTTTATTCCATTAAAGTGCATTAATAAAATATTGTTTTGAGTGTTTATTAAAAAGGATGTTCAATTTTTTCTAATTTTCAATAATCTATAATATGAGGAGTGTACCCATGTTGTCCCAATTTCATGGGGGCACATCTACACTATTATTATGATATTAAAATAGGATAGGGTTTTTTGGCTGGTGAGCCAATAAAAATTGAAAATATTATTACAGCTATTGTTGAGGATTTTAAACCAACTAATTTAGTTATAATAATTCATTTAAATAGATTTATAGTATTACGATATATCCATTCATATCATGTTTCCTGGTATGGTTGCGGGCCTCAAAAAATGTCACATTAATGTACTTATATACAGTGTAGCTTTACACATAAGAGGGAGTTCTATTGAAACTGTTGTATTCTTTCATGAGAAGATCCTCTATCTCTATACCATATACTGGAAATCATGGAAATGTTGTCTCACAACACTATGTCAAATTTCGGATTCTTCATTATTATACCTCCATAAATGGTGGTGTTTAAAATAGTGAGTGTATCTCGTTGGTGTCCCTAGTATGAGTTTTGATCTTATAGAATCTCAACAACTCTAAGATGTGGGAATTTATTGATGCACTCATGAATCAACCTGAGGCTTTTCATGCTGAATCTACCTTAACATAGTTGAAATTATGGATCTCATTTCAGAGCATCAATGTCTATATGGGTGGAATGTGATTTTCCCAAAATTTCATATATAAATATTCAAAATTCATGATTGACTCAGGTTCATAAATTCTAATCAAATCCATTTATATGTCAAGAAATTAAAAGGAAAAAACTTGATGTTTGATGATGTAACGTCCTGACCCAAATTTCCCTCAAATATGTAGCCTGACCAATCAACACATGACATCAAGGACATCTCGCCATACCCCTGAGGCTGTTAAATAGTTTTTTTGGTCTATGAATAGTTATTATGGAGACAATACCCTCATATTCAGAGTGCACAATGGAAATAGATAATAAATTCATAAAAAAAAGTAGCACATAAATTAGTTTTCAACTAAATAATGAAAATGTTAAAATCTAATTTATACAATGAATTCATGTCATAGTGACACATATCGGAAATAAAAAAAGAAAACACCATACAGTAAATTCTAATATATGAATAAAAAGAAGACTCAAATCCCCAAGGGAGATCTCTATGAGCATCCCAAGCTCCTGCTCGGTCCGTTGCTTCTAACTCCCGAGTATAAGTAATAGCTACATGAAAAGTTTCATAGTCCTCTAAAAAATAATGTTTTCTTGGGTACACTAGTGAAAAGGCAGCCCAAGTAGGGTGTTATATATACAAATCAGTAGTCTAGGACCACCAGTTGTCTAGCTCTACCTTGAATATTTTAATATAAAGGTGTACATATATAACATGGAAATAACCGAACTGAATAAATATCCAAGAACCCATCCTAGTACGAAATGGGTTCTTAATGGGGAAACCTGATTTGGCCCGTAGCAGGAATACGAGTATTCATTGTAATTATAAAAGAATATTTATCAATCATAAATACAATTCAACAATTTATCCATAATTCTCTTTTTACCCATTTACTATCTCCAAGGATCCCATCGTATCCCATAACTCAATGCTAACACAGGATCATTCCAGATATAAAATAATTATCAATCAATCTTCTTTTAATAACATTTAATTCTAGTTTGACCCACATCCCTAATTAATTTCTTAATTCATTCATATAATAAACAATTGGTGAATAATGAAACAACGATCACCTAAAAAACTGGTTCATTTATTTATACATCTGGTGTAAGAATTCCATGTCTAACACCTAATTATCATTTAGTATTGATCATCAGGTCAAACACCATTACATATAATCACATAGATAACTATTGGAGAGGAACTCTATTCCCATGTCCAAACTACTACCTTGGTCAGGAACACCATGCTATGCACCACATTCTCATTCTTTCATTTGATAACTATTTGGGAGGAACCCCATGTCCAATCCCCAACTTCTACATTTGTCTAGAATGCCATATATCTCACCTAATTCTCATTCATTAAATAATTTACAAATTCATTAATCCCTTTTCAAGAATCAATTCATCATGAATAATCCACATTCATTACCATACTAATACAATGATTAGTGAAACATCTCAAGAACCATTAAATAACCCCATAATTAACTGACTACGTTATTCCATTAATTATTTCATCAATTAATTAATTTATTATAACATTTCTTGTAACATCCTCAAATGATAAAAGGGTTAAATGACTAAATGATATGACTCATGTCAACAAGGTGCACCTTCCTTTTTGGGAGCCTGCCTGATTAGAACTCCACAGTTAAGCGTTCTTGGCCTGGAGTAGTGATCAGGATGGGTGACCTTTTGGGAAGTTTTCCAGGGTGTGTGTGAGTGAGGAAAAAGCACACTGGAAAGGACTTGTGTTGGCCTGTGGGGATTGTCATTAGTCAGATGACCCGTTTAGGCATGTGAGTGGACCCTGGGGTGGGCCCCACGTGTCTGTGGGGCAACTGGGGGTACCTGGTAGTCAAGGACCCGACGACCATGTTAAGGCAGGGTGGTTGTGCTGTCACCGGGACACAGTTGTCACATTTGGTATCAGAGGTGGTACCCAGCCTTAAGTGCGGTGCACTGCCTGGGTTGAGATGTAGGGCCCACAAAGAGGGCGTTGTGCTCTAAAGGGGGGTGATTGTAACATCCCCAAATGATAATAGGGTTAAATAACTAAATGATATGACTCATGTCAACAATGTGAACCTTCCTTTTCGGGAGCCTGCTTGATTAGAACTCCCCAGTTAAGCGTGCTTGGCCTGAAGTAGTGATCAGGATGGGTGACCTTTTGGGATGTTTCCCAGGGTGTGTGTGAGTGAGTACAAAGCACACTGGAAAGGACATGTGTTGGCCTGTGGGGACTGTTCTTAGACAGATGATCCGTTTAGGCATGTGGGTGGACACAGGGGTGGGCCCCACATGTCTGTGGGGCAACTGGTGGTACCTAGTAGGCAAGGACCCGACGACCATGTAAAGGCGGGGTGGTTGTGCTGTCACCGGGACCCGGTTGTCACATTTCTCACGAGTAATTAATTATCCGCAACTAATTATACAATAGAGTACTTCAAGAGAACATAATTAATGCACCATTAATTATCTCAATTTTTCCTAATCCTCATTCACAATTAGTCCACCAAACTTTTAACTCAATTATATATTTCGATATCTTATATTTAATCCCCAGATTAATTAAATATATTAAAAAGTAAAGAACATAATTAAATAACAATTAATATTTCCATTATAAATCTCATCTTTCCATAATTAATTCATCAAAATTAATTTTCCAAATAAAATCTCAAATTATCATAATTAATTCTCACAATTTATTATCCTTATAAAAATCCTGGAACATAATTAATTCCACATTAATTATCATACATATCCAAACATGATTTCATAATTAATATCACCAAATTAATTATCATAACCACAAAAATGTAATATTTCAACAACAATTCTCGAGATTCATAATCAATTCACAAATTAATTATTTTGATTTATCCAATTAAAATATCATAATTAATTCGGAAATTAATTATCTCATCATATACAACCCAATTTTCATAAATTCCACTCAACCCAAGTTCATCAAAAAACAAGGGTAGAAATATCAATTCGCATAGCATCATGCTAAATGAACATGACACTATAGACATTATTTTTTTAGATTGATGTCAAAATGCCTGTGTTGGTGGGGTTTTATTACAATACATAATTTTTGTTATATGACCAATTATTTTTTATCGATATGAAATTTTCTTCAGTATTGCTGTCAATGTTATTAAAGGAAGAAGATTAACTATAAAGTCATTTTTCAAATAAAATCCATATTGAGGACCTTGCCTCAATGAATTGTCAAAGAGAATTCTTTCAAAATTAAATCACAAAATGATCACACCTACACAACTCTATATAACCATTCACACACTTATAATTCATCACCGCACCAAACAACAATTAACTATAACTCATAAATAGTGCAGTAGAGATAAACATACACCCAAATAAATAAACATAACAAATCTAAACCATAAGTACCATATTTAATGAGTGAAAATCTCAAGAATGTTTGTTAAACCATTCCTAGATTAGAAGGTGGTAAATGAAATCAAGACGAACCATTATTCCTTCCGTGGTTGTTGAAATATATACCAATGGATCCCAAGAAATATTTTTAACCCCCTTGAATTAGAAGATAATTAGAAACCAAAACAATTTTGGGTTATAGGGTTTCAGTATAACAGATAGTAGGTGAAGTAGAGACTAAATGGATGATGTGAAGAACAAAACATGCATTGAAGAACTTTCCTCGATGAGATTTACATCATCCATGAAGTGTAACCGCCCATGCTTCCACGATATGTTTCCCTTTGAATAATTTAATAGCTTGTGTTGTACACAACTTCGAGATTCTAACACATAACGACGAATGAAATTAACCGTCATGAATTGTAATACCCACTTTTCAAATATTATAAATATTATCTTTAAAAATGGAGATAATTTTGTAATATGGAATATCAAAATTACTATAGGGTGAATTTTTGGTATTTCTTTGAAAACATTCAATTTTTGAAGAATAATGAAAAATACTAAATTTTAATTAAAAACAACTTTTAATACAAATAATTTATTATGCTAAATTATACTATTGAGATGTTTTTATGTATAAATTGATTATATTTTTACAATTTATTCCAATTTTTTTCATTGGACGTAATTTCACATTAAAACTAGATATAAGCAAGTGTCTATCTTTTGAAAGTTATTACTACTTAAAAACACGCTTTTTTATTTTGACAACGAGAAATAATTTTAAATTAATTTTTTCCACTTTTCTGTATTTAATTTTGAAAAATAAATTCCATATTTAGAATCATTAGGTTCAAATTATTTAAATATGTAGCTTTTATTTTTAGACATTTTGAATAATCACATCGTTAAATATTTTATTTACCATGGTTAAAGGGTAAATCTGGTAAATAATGGTAAAAAAATAATGTTATAATAATATTAAATTTCCTTAACACATATTCTAACCATATTAGATTAATCATTTCCTACCATGGGCATCCATGTGTATATTTTGGGACCCTATTGAGCCACTTGTATGTGATAATGACACGTTATATTAATTAAGTTAATGTAAATACAAAAATGACATAAGCATATATATTTTAGTAAAATAATTTTTTCATACAGTTATATATGTTAAATCTTCAATTATAAATTTTCATCAGAACTCTAAAAATATTTCCTAAATAATGGAATTTTATTAGCAATTTATTGAAATGTAATAATTTAATTTATTTATGACACAATAAAGATGCAGTATTTACCTTATTAATGAAGGAATCAAATAACTGGTATTATATATGTGAAAATAAATATAATTTGAATGTTTTTATTCCATAAAAGAATTTTCTAAGTTAATGCGACATGTTATGATTGATTAAATGAATTTTTTTCGATGTAATAATGATGTTAGGAATTTATCAAAATCAAAATAGAGAATAGTGTCAAAATTGACAAAAAAAGAGTTTTTCAAAAAAATATTATATTATTAATTGATATTCTATACCTAAAAATATAAGGTTCATCCAAAAGTCTTAAATAATACTATATATTAAATTAATGAACCACTTTAGGTTCTATTATATGTTTATTGTTTTTTTATTAACCAAATAATATAAAAAAACAAAGAGACGTTGTAAATGTCACACTAATTAACAAAGAGTTAAATATTAAAGATAAGTTTAATATAGTGAACCAAACCTGTATAAAACCAATTGTTTTAATGTATTCCAACCTATCACACCTAATACTATAAATAAATAATTTTTTTATCCATTAGAAACCGAAAATTATTTTATTACAAAATAATATTTCAATCTTTTCTTAGGGTGCCCCTCACCCCTCTTATAAAAGGTCACATTCCCATCTATCAAATTCACACCTTCATTGACATTATGATCAGCCAAACCCAACCCCAATATCCTCCAAACTCTGCTACCATCATCCTAGTGGCATTACATTAGTTATAAAGCCATCATATGGAGACCGTTTTATCAAATAAAAAGGAAGAACACGAAGAAGAGTAAAATATTTCATTACCACTTTCAAGGTATTTATCCTTCCACGTCCTCTTTCATTATTGTTTCCATTCTAAAATAATAACTCTAGAATCTTCTATATATCTTTATGTACTTAAAAATATGGTACAACCATATTAATTTTTCTATCGATCCTTTTAATGACATGTCACCATATATGCATACGTACGGCTTACCATCTCCACGTTGTTGTGTAGTTGTTATTCAATACATTATTATCTGGATGGGTATTATAATGATGTATAATTGATGTAAATGGTAAATATAACATGAAAATTATTCTTTATAAATGATATACCATCCAATTATATATTATTTTAATATAAAAAAGTGATATTGCTGCTCGTGCGTACGTATCAATTACCGTCTCCATGAACGCAATGAGATTCATTCCTCATCATATCCATTCAATAATAATTTTCATTTGACAATTAAAAATAATTTTTAAATACTTAATGTAATTCATAATATGATTAGGAAACAACATATCCACAAAAATAATTACTTACTTAATAATTCATATAATGGAAAACGAATCAGTTAACACCTGAAGCAACGATAATACTAAAATATTTTTAAGAAAGGAATATTAGAAGATCCTAAACGAAATCATATTTAATTATATGGTTCTTTTATAATTTAATAAAAATTATTTCACCATTATATAGGATTTCAACCTACCCTAGACCAAGGAAATGTACTTGGTAAGGGTAAATTTCATAATCACTTCATTATCTGAGGTTGTTTATATGTAATTATATATTAGGACCTCTTTATCATCCACATCCATGCTTCATAAAAATGTATTTCCAAACATTTTTACTATTACTAGTCAATGGGATAATGTCATTTATAACCTTATTTTACCTTATATGATTTTAAAGGAATTTTTCCATTGTTTTCCAAACAATGTACATTATGACCTTTTTGACATAATTATGGTAAGAATTTTTTTATAACTAATAATGTGGATGTGGATATTTAATATAGTTATAACATCTTCAAAGCTTCCCGTATAAACTTATAAGAATATTTTATAAATAATTTTTTTCATTAGAATTATTTGACTCTTAAATGATTTCAAAATAGAAAGTGATATTTCTCTAAAAAAGGTTTTGATTTCATCTATGACAACATCATTTGATGGATTTTAATCTTATTTGAAGTTTATTTATTATGGTACAAATCATACATATTGTATTTTAGGTTTTTTGGTATGTTTGACTTTGGATGTGTAATTTTACAGCATTTATGGTTTATGTATAAATTATTGATATTTTGTATGGTAGTTTTAAAATAATTTTTAATGTTATATTTAAACCGTTACATATGAGGAATGCATTGGACATAGTATATGATGGGTAGAGCCCGATATAGATCCTCGACGCATCAGTTGGTCACATGAGACACACTAGTGTCTTGGGAAAATTCAATGACAAAATTATATTTGTAGTCTTGGAACAAGGCCTAAAATGTGTGGTTATGAAGTCTAGAATTATGAATTACATCATTGTGAAAGTGGTTATTGATATTTCATGTGATTATTCTACTGGTAGAATATCCATGTGAATAACTAAATTGAATTATTTTATTTTATCTTTTCTATATTATGGTCAATTTCATGTTTAAAAGGCTTTTTTAGTCCTATACATTGCCTTAAATGTTTGTGGTAATTTATGAATGTTTTCTCTATATTGTTGTCTTTATTGAGCATCTGAGCTCACCCCTTTCTATGTTTTATTGTTTCCTAAGATTTGAAGAAGTGTTTCATGACTGACCTGTAGGGATAGTCTAAGCGGATATGAGTGTTGTCTATGGAAATAATTTTGTTATAGTTTTTAATTTTATAATGTAATTTTAAACTTATGAATCTATCTTTTATTTGAAAGGCTACTAACCTGATCGGTCATTCGAAACATGATTTCCTTGTATCATTCCATTGTTAGGTAATAATGCACCAACTCTAGGTAATTGGGGATGGGGTGTTTCAGTTGGTTTTAGAGGAACTTTAGTACATACCATGGAATCTAGATTTAGATAAACTTTGATTAGACCACATTACCCTAAGATAGTCTTTGAGGATTAGTATATAAGAACAACCAAGAATATTTTTATTATAGAGATTTTGTGAGTTTTCCATGAAATTCATCCATTTATGGATACAAGAAGGTTGTTGCGGCTCTGGTACAGATGTAACTATGGGTGAAACCTGAAAACACCGCTTTGAGATAGACTCGAACAAGAACTGTTGCACGACAAAGGGATTCGGTGCACTCATGGTCATGAAACTCCTAGGGGATATTCTTTGGAAAATTCTCATTTTCATTACAAATCATTATGAAGGGTTTATGAGTACATACTTCCTCAAAGAAAACATTTTTATTATTATTGATTATATCAATAAAATGTTCAATTAATGTTATCTGGTTTACAAGTTTGGAATTATGGATTTCAATTCATAAAGTAATCTAATTCATACCATTGTTTAGAAAAGGCACCTAGTGGAAGGAATGGAAACCGTATCATTTCAAGTAATCCATGTAAGGATTTACCTCCTACCCAAGATAATTATAGGGGAGCTGGTGAAGCAATTGGTGTTGATCAGCTTATCACCATACTGTGACAACTCATTCAAGTTATTAATTATATCCTAACCCATATGAAGCACCCTGATCCATATCATGGAGGATCAATGTTATATCACTTCATGAGGAAACAACAACAATCATTCAATGAGAGTAAAAATCCTTTAGTAGCTGAGAAAGGGATAAATTCCATAGAGAAAATATTCCACGCATTGGGGAGTAGTGAAATGGAAATAGATGTCATGGTAGTTAACCACCTCATTGGAGATGCTGATATATGGTGTTCATTAATTAAAAAAAAGGAAGATGATGAAGTATCAAATATGTAATGGTGGGAGTTTATAGATATTTTCTTATAAAAATAATTTCCTCGTGACCATCAGGCAGATATGGAAGGAAAATTTATGAGTCTGAGGAAAAAAGATAATTAGAATATCGCAAAGTATGAAGCTAACATTACAAGGTTAACAGGACATGCAGTAGATTATATATGTAACCCAAGAAGTATGATTTATAGTATCTTTAATGGGTTAAAATAGTTTCACTATTAATCATTAGTCTCACAATCCATATCATCATATGAAGATATTTCCTCATGTGATATCAAAATAGAAAAGTAATCCTCTATGTCTTACTTATTTAAAGCAAAGCAAGAGAAGAAGAGATCTTCTGAACACTCTGGAAATGAAAATAAGGGGAAGAAGGGAAATGTTGAATATTCATCCTGCAGTAAATTTGGAATGAAACACCATGGTACTTGCTTGATGGGAATGAGAGTCTGTTACAAGTGTGGTGAAAAAGTCCACCAATATTGTGATTTCAAGGGAAAAAAAGAGGTTCTCAATGTTGAATGATACAATTGTAGAGAAAGGGGGAATTATGAAAATGAATGTCCTAAGCTCCAAGGAAACACACCTCATAAAAGGACAAGGGATCAAGGCTAAGTTTATGTTATCAATACTTTTGAGGTTGAATCTCTGAACGACGTGGTGGAAGGTAATTAAATGGTTTCCTCCAGTTTAGAAAATTCGTTATTTGATTCTATATCCTCGCATTGTTTCATATATTCCATTTCTGATAAGAAAATTATATATTTCCTATTTTATTTAACAAGGAAGTTGTCAATCAAAACTCTTAAGGGATGTATCATTGCAATAATGTTTTTTGAATCAGTCCCCATTAGGGCATATAAATGTTCTTTATCTGCTGATCTCATTATCATACCCATGATTGAATTTGATATAGTCTTCCGTATGGATTGAATTTCAGACCATTATTCAAAAATTTATTATAAGAAGAAAGAGGTTACTATTTTTGATGACGATGATAAAGAACACCTATCATTAGAGTAGAATTGTTAACACCTGATTCTTATCTACATCCACCCCCGGTAGCTCACCTAAATTCAATTATTGGGGAGGAAGATAATGAAATAACTATTTTTGAGGAAAAGAATGTTCAATATATAATAGGTACATATTGTGTAAGAATATTTTGATGTGTTTCAAGAATATTTACCTGGACATCCTCCAGAATGAGAAATTGAGTTTTCCATTAATTTAATTCCTGGTTCAAGTCTCATATCAAAGACCCGTTATAGAATGACCATTGTGGAATTATTGTAACTAAAAAAACAACTAGAGGAATTGAGTAACAAGGTATTTATTCAATCTATTGTTTCTCCATAGGGATCCCCTGTCCTTTTTGTTATGAATTTATATGGATCTATGAGGTTGTGCATTTTCTACAGGGAGATCAGTGCTATAAAAATAAAGAACAAGTATCCTCTACCTGACATTGATGATTTATTTGACAAAATTCATAGACCCCAATATTTTTCAAATATTTACCTACAATTTGGATATCATCAATTATGTGTGAAGTAGAAAGACATTCCAAAAACAACAATTTGAACCAGGTATGGGCATTACGAGTTTACAATAATGCATTTTGGGCTGACTAATGCACCGTATGTTTTCAAGGATCTAAAGAATATTGTTTTCATGGAATATCTTGATGACTTTGTAGTGGTATGTATTGATGATATATTGGTATACTCCAAAAACTATAAAGATCATCAAAATCACTTGCGCCCCATTCTGAAAACCCTAAGAAAAAATGAATTATACCAGAAGTTTAGAAAGTTTTAATTCTGGCTTTAGGGGATTTATTTTCTTAGCCATATTGTCTCTAATGATGGAATCACCATTTATGCCTTTAAGGAAATATCAAACCACGAATGGCAACCACTGATGAGTATAACTGAGGTACGCAATTTTATTGGTTTAACAGGTTATTATCAACATTTCATCTAGAATTTTTCCCGATTGGGAATCCCATTAACCAATCTCAAACGTAAAGGGGTTAAATTTGTTTGAATAATAGAGTGTAAAGAATGATATTAAGAATTGACGAAAAGATTAGTCAATCCTTCTATATTGACTGTACTATCAAGGAATGAAGGGGTTTTTACTTATAGTGATGAATAAATTAAAGGACCTAGTTGTGTCCATATGCAGAATGAGAGAGTTATTGCCTATGCATCAAAATAACTAAAAAATAATGATCAAAACTATCCTACTCATGATATTGAGTTAGCAGCTGTAATCATTTCTCTTAAGATGTGGATACATTATATCTATGGTGAAAAATGGGAGATTTATACAGATCACATGAGTTTGAAGTATATTTTATCACAAAAATAACTCAACATGAGGCAAATGTGATGGCTTGAACTACTAAAGGATTATGAATTCATTATACACTATCATCCGGGGAATGCAAATAAAGTGGGAGATGCTTTGAGTAGAAATTATTATGGATTTTTGAATATGATGAGAGTTTAAAAGGATCCTATATACATGGATCTGGTAAATATGGATATGGGAATAACCAGGGAAGGTGAAACAACAATTATTTTTCAAATGGTTTCCAAACCGTCTTTACTATAAAGGATAAAAATTTCTCAGGCTGATGATGAGGAGTTTCTAAATAATAATAATGCATTGAATCATTGGAGATTGAGTGACTTCATATATGAAGATGCGATTTTAAAATTTGGGAAAATATATTGTGTTGTTGATATACCTTATCTAAAAAGAGAATTGTTGGATGATTCTCATAGCTCCAATTTCTCTATACACCATGGGAGCACCAAGATGTATACTGATTTGAAGGAACATTTTTTGTAGGAAAACATGAAGAGAGACATTGCTGATTTTGTGTCAAGATTTATGGTTTGTCCACAAGTGGATGCTGGAATGAAACATCATGGAGGAGTCATGCAACCTATTCCCATACCTGAATGGAAATGGGATAATATTATGATTGACATTGTCATGTGACTACCGAAGACTCCTAGATAGAATGATGAAATATGGGTCATTGTTGATTGTCTTACCTATAAAAAACATTTTCTTGATATAAGAGAATATTTAGCACATCAAAGCTTAGAAAAAATATATATTAATGAAGTTGTAAGACTTCATGAAGTACCCATATCAATTATTTCTTTTTGTGATCCCCGTTTTACATCTAGATTCTAAAAAAGTATTCAGAATGCCCGGGATACTGAACATCGTTTGAGCACTTCCTTCTACCATCAAACTGATAGACTATTAGAAAAGTCTATTCAAACCTTAGAATACATGTTGAGATCTTTCTCACTTGACTTTTCAGGTATGTGGGATCAATATTTACCTCTAGTAGAATTTTCCTATCACAATAGCTTCCATTAAAGTATCTAGATGTCACTATATAAAGCATTATACAGAAAGAGATGTCATACACCAACTTGTTGGGATGATGTTGGTGAACGAAAACTCGTAGGCCCAGAACATTTTGAGGAAATGATGGAAATTGGGATGGAAATCCAAACCCACATCAAAGCAGCTCAAAGTAGGAAGAAGAAATATTCTTGTAAACGAATGAAGTATTTGGAATTTTAGGTAGGAGATCATGTATTATTGAAGGAATCTCTATTGAAGGGTGTTATAATTCTCATTAATAAGAGTTTATTAAGTCCCAGGTTCATGAGACCATTCAAAATTCTAGAATGAATTAGTTATATAACTTACAGTTGGCAATTCTGGCAAGTCTCTCCAGTGTTCATGATGTGTTCCACGTATCACTGTTGAGAAAATACATGCCAGACCCAATACATGTACTCACCTATAAGGATTTAGAACTGGATCCCGATATGTCATATTGCAAAGATCCTGTAAAGATTATTGATACAGGATAACAAGTGTTGAGATACCGACGACTCATCTGGTAAATGTTCTATGGAGAAATCATAAGATGGAATGGGCAACGTGGGAACCTGAGGAACTAATGAGGAAAACCCACTTGAATCATTTTAGGTAGACATATTCTAGAAATATTGAGTTTGAAATTATTCGAAGAAGGGTAAAATGTAACACCTCATGCTTCCATGGTACATTTCCCTATGAATAATCCAACAGTTTATGTTGTACTCAACTTCGAGATTCTAACACATTACGACCAATCAAACTAGCTGTTATAAATAGTAAAAACCACTTTTTGAAATATTATCAATATTATCATTCCAAATGGACTTAATTTTTCGGTTCATAATATTGAAATTATCTAAGGGTATTTTTTTGATAATTTTCTGTAAACATTATGTTTTTTGATGAATAGTGAAAATTACTAAATTTTAATTAAAAGAAATTTTTTGATCAAAATTATTTATAGTGCTAAATTATACTATTGAGTGGTTTTTAAGAATAATTTTATTTTATTTTTACCATTTAATCCAATTTTTGTCATTGGCTGTCATATCTCATTTAAACTAGACATAAGAAAATTTCAATCTTTTGATAGTTATTATTTCAAAAAAACACGCTTTTTCGTTTTGACAACAGAAATTATTTTTAAATTAATTTATTCCACTTCTATGTTTTGAATTTAGAAAAATGGATTCCATATATAGTAGTAGGAGGACCAAATTGTGTAAATATGAAACTTTTATTTTTATACATTTTGAATAATTATTTCAGTAAATATTTTTATTTACCATGGTTAAAAGATAAATCCAGTAAATAAGGGTAAAAAATAATATTTTAACAATATTAAATTACACTAACACGAGTTCTAACCCAATTTTCTGATACATGTCCGACCATGGACATAATTGGGTCTATTTTGGGACCTCGTGGATCCACTTGTAAGTGATAATGACACTTTCCATTAATTACGTTAAAGTAAATACAAAAACGACAAAAGCTTATATCTTTTAGTAAAACAATGTTTACATTAGGTTTTATATGTTATCACATCAACTATAAATATTCATTAGAAAGATAAATATATTTCCTACATAACTGTATTTTATATATAATTTTTAGACATTTAGTAATTAAATTTATTTATGACACAATGATGATGCAATATTTTCTATATTAAGGAAATATCCAATAAATGGTACTATAGATGTAAAAATAAATATAATTTTAATGTTTTGATGTGATAACTGAATTTTTTAAGTTAATATTACATGTTAGGATTGATTAAATGAATATATTTCTAAGTAATAATGCTGTTAGTAATTTAACAAAAACAAAATATCAATTAGTGTCAAAAGTGACATAAAAGTGTTCTTAAATAAATATGTAATTATTAATTGATGTTCTATTCTTAAAAATCTAAAGCTCAGACAAAGGACATAAATAATACTATATATGTCATTAATGAACTACTTGAGGTTCTATTGGATGTTTATAGTAATATTATGAACCATATAAAATAAAAAAAACAAAGAGACATGGTAAATGTCAAACTAATTAAATTAGAGTTAAATTTTGAAGAAACAATTAATATAGTGATCCAAACCTGTCTAAAACTTGTTTTTTGAGTATTTTTAGACCCATAACCACCTAATAAACGAATTAAATCATTTTTTAGCCATTGAAAACAGAAAATTATTTTATTATAAATTAATATTTCAATCTATTCTTAAGGTTCCCCTCAACCCTCTTATAAAAGGGTGCATCCCATTCACTCAAATTCACACCTTCAAATCCATTAGTCACAAAAATAAAACTTCCCAAATATCATCCCAACTCTCCTCCCTTCATTCCTCAGGTCTCTTTTTAGTCATAAAACCAACCTATAGAGACCTTTTGATCAAATCCAAAGGAAGAACCAGAAGAAGAGGTAAATATTTCATCACCTCTTTCATGTTCTTTTCTTCTTCCAATCCCTCATTCAGAGTTGTTTCCATTATAAAATAATAACTCCAGAATCATATATATATATTTATGTTATTATAAATATGTTACTACCGTATTCATTATTCTATCCATCGATTGAATGACATGTCACCATACGTGCGTACGTTCGGCTTACTGTCTCCACTTCGTGGTGTAGTTGTTATTCAATACATTATTTTTTGGATGGGTATAATAATGATGTATAGTTGATGTAAATTATAAATATAACATGATAAGAATTACATATATATGACATTAAATCCATTATATAATATTTTAATATAAAAATAATGATTTTGCTGCTTGTGCGTACGTACGGAATACCGTCTCCATGAACACGATGAGATTCATTACCCATCGTATCAATTAAAGAAATATTTTCAGTTGATGATTAAAAATAATGTTTAAAGACTTAATATCATTCTGAATATGAATAAGATACATCATATCAATAACAGAAATTACTTACACAACAATGCATAAATAGGAAAATGAATCAGTTAACAACCGAAACAATGATAATACTAAAATATTATTAACAATGCAATATTATAAGATCCTATATGATATTATATTTATGTACATGGTTTTTTATAATTTAATTACAATGATTTCACTATTATAAAAGACGTTTACATACCCTAAACCAAGTAAAAGTACATGGTAAGGGTTAATTTCACAATCTCTTCATTATCCGTGGTTGATTATACATAATTATCTATTGAGACCAATTTATCATCCACATCCATTCTTCTTAAAAATGTATTTCAAAACATTTTTACTATTTAATATACAATGGGTCAATGTAATTTATATCTATATTTGATCTTATATGTTTTGAGAGGAATCTTCCTATAATTTTCCAAACAACCTAATTTATGACCATTTCGACAATATTAAGGTAATAATGTTTGTTTAACTTATACGGTGGGTGCGGCTATTTTCCGCTATTATAAAATCATCGAAGCATCCATTAAAATCATATATGAATATTTTCAAAATAAATTTTTTCTTTATAATTATGTGAATCTCAAATAATTTCAAAATAGAAAGAGATATTTCTCTAAAAAAAGGTTTTCATATCATCCATGTCATCATCCTTTGATAGATTTTATGTTAATCTGAAAATGAATTATTATGATACAAATCATTCATATTGTATTGAACTTTTAGTGATATGTTTGAATTTTGATGTGTTATTTTATACCATTCATGGTTTATGGATAAATTATTGACATTTTATATGCTAGTTTTAATACGAATGTTTATGTTTTGTTTAATGCTTTTAATATGAAAAATTCCTTTGACTATGTAAGTGATAGGAGGAGCCCGATATCTCTATTCGATGTATCAGTAGGTATCATGAGACAAACTAGTGTCTTGGCACAAGGCCTTGACAAAATATTAATTTTAGTCTTGGAAAAAGGCCTTCCCTATGTGGTTATGAAGTTTGGTATTATGCATTCCATCATTATGAATGTGGCTATTGATATTGCATTTTATTATATGACTTGTAGGATATCCACGTGAATAAGTAAATGGAATTATTTGATTTTATCATTTCCATATTATGCTGAAGTTCATGTTTAAAATTATTTTGTTTTAGTCTAATACATTTCCTTAAATATTTATGTTAATTTATGAAATTTTCGGCGATATTTTTATCCTTACTGAGCAACTGAGCTCACCCCTTTATATGTTTTATTTTTTCCTAGGAAGTAAAGAATTATTTTATGACTGAACTGATGGAATAGTCTGAGGGGAAAATAGTGTGGTCTATGTAAACAATGTTGTTGTAGTTTTTCATTTTATAATGTAATGTAAAACCTATGAATGAATCTAGTATTTCCAAGGCTACCAATTTGATCCTTCTTTTAGGACATGAATTACTTGTATCATGCAAATGTTATATAATAATGCACCAACTCTGGATAAACTAGGGTCGAGGCGTTACAGTTGGTATCAGAGGATGTTTAGTAAAAACCTTGGAATCTAGAATTAAAGAAACTCTAATTAGAGAACATTACTATAAGATATAAATTGAGAATTAGTATAGAAGAACTTCATATAATTTTGGCACTGTAGAGATTTTTTGAGTTTTCCATGCAATACATCCATGTATGGATACGAGCAGGTAGAGGTGTCTCTAGAACATATGTAACTAGGGGTGAAACCCAAAAACACCTCTTTGAGCTCGACTCGAATGGAAACTAGTGCACAAAAATGGGCCTTGATGCACTCTAGTTTACGAAACTTCTTGGGGATATTCTTTGGAAAATTATCATTTTCATTACAAATTATTATGAAGGTAGTATGAGTATATAATTCATCAATGAAAACATTTTCATGATGATGGATTATATCCAAAAAATGTTCAATTTATGATAACTATTTTACATATTTAGAATTATGTATTTCGATTCATTAAATAGTATAGTTTATGCCATTGTTTAAAAATGGTGTCTAGTGGAAGGAATGAAAACCTTATCAATGCACGCAATCCATGTAGGGATTTCCCTCCTTCTCAAGATAATTATAGTGGAGCTGTTGAAACAACTGGTGCTGATCATCTTATCACCATACTTGGACAACTCACTGAGGTTATGAATAATAACATACTCATATGGAGCACCCAGATCCACATCATGGAGAATCAATGTTATATCTCCTTATGAGGCAACAACCACCAACATTAAATAGGAGTACAAATCCATTATTAGCTATGCAAAGGATAAATTCCGTAGAGAAAATATTCCATGCCTTGGGACTAATGAAAGGGAAAAAGTTTTCATGGTAGTTTACCGCCTCACTAGAGAATCTAATCAATGGTGGTAATTGATTCAAAACCAAATGGAAGATGATGAAGTATCAAATATGAAATGTAGGGTGTTTAAATTTCTTTTCATAGAAAAATAACTTCATTGTGACCATCGAGAAGATATGGAACGATGATTTCTATGAATGAGTCCAAAAGAGGTTGAGAATATCACAAAGTATGCTGCTAACATTATATGTTCATCAAGTCTTTTGGTAGATTATATATGTAACCAAAGATGTAATATTGATGGTATTATTGATGGGTTAAAACCATTTCTCCGTCGAGAATTCATTTCACAGTCCTTCCAATCGTACGAAAATATTGTCTCGTGTGCTATCAAGAGAGAAAAGGAATTCTCTATATCTTACGACATTAAAGCAATGCAAGAGAAGAAGAGATCTTTTGAACACTCTAGAAATTGAAATAAGGGTAATAAGGGAAATGATGAATATATATCCTGCATTAAATGTGGGAAGAAACAAACCATTACTTTCTTGAATGGAATTAGAGTCTGTTATAAGTGCGGTGAAAAATTCCACCAAACTCGTGATTGGAAGGGGAAGAAATAGGCTGTCAATGTTGAATGATAGGATTGTATAGAGAGGGGGCATTATGCAAATGAATTTCCAAAGATCCAAGGAATCATACCTCCTAAAAGGCCATGGGATCAAGTCCAAGTTTATGCTATCACTACTACTGAGGTTAAAGATCTGAATGACGTGGTGGGAGGTAATTTAATGGTTTCTTAATGTTTAGAAAATGATTTATGTGATTCTGGATCATCACATTGTTTCATATCTTCCCAGATTTCTATGAAAATTATATCTTTCCAAATTGATTTAACAAGGAATTTGTCATTCAAAACTATTAAGGGAAGTATTATTGAAACAAAATTTCATGAATCAGTCCCCATTATGGCATATAAATGTTCGTTATCTACTGATATCATCATCATACCCATTATTTAATTTGATATAATTCTCCGTATGGATTATATTTCATAAGATGACGAAAAAAATTATTATAAGTTGAAGGAGGTTACGATTTTCGATGACGATGATAAAGAACACCTTATCATTAAAGCATAATTGTCACCACCTGATTCTTATCTATATCCACACCCAGATGCTCAACTAAATTCAATTTTTAGGGAGAAAGAGAATTAAATAACTGTGGGTTAGGAAAAGAATGTTTAAATATAAGATGTATATATTGTGCAAGAATATGTTGATGTGTTTCCAGAAGATTAAACTAAACATCATCTAGAATGAGAAATTGAGTATTCCATTGATTTAATTCATACTTCAAGGCCCATATCAAAGACCCCTTATAGAATGGCCACTATGGAATTATTGAATCTAAAGAAACAACTAGAGGAATTGAGTAAAAATGGATTTATTTACCCCAGTTTTACTCCATGGGGAGCCCTAGTCCCTTTTTTAAGAAAAAAGATGGATCTATGAGGTTGTACAATGACTAGAGGTAGATCAATGCTATAACAATAAAGAATAAGTATCCCCTACCTCTCATTGATGATTTATTTGACCAACTTCATGGTGGTCAATATTTTTTAAATATTTACCTAAGATCTGGATATCATCAATTGTGTGTGAATAAGGAAGAAATTCCAAAAAAAGCATTTTGAACCAGCTACCGGCATTACGAGTTTACAATAATGCCTTTTGGGCTAATTAATGCACCCTATGTTTTCATGGATCTAATGAAAAGAGTTTTCATGGAAAATCTTGATTACATTTTAGTTTTATTTATTGATGATATACTGTTATACTCCAAAAGCATTAAAGATCATGAAAAGCACTTGTGCACCACTCTAAAAACCCTTAGAAGAATTGAATTATATGGGATGTTTAGCTAGTGTGAATTTTCGCATCATGAGATTTATTTTCTTGGCAATATTGTCTCTAAGTATGGAGTATCCATTGATCATTTTACGACAAGAGAAATCCAAGAATGGATATCACCAAAGAGTATAAATGAGGTATGCAGTTTTACTGGTTTAGAAGGTTATTATTGACGTTTCGTCCATAATTTTTTCTGATTTGAAATCCAATTAACCAAGATCACACAGAGAGCGGATAAATTTGTTTGGAAAAAACAGTTTGAATAATGTTTTGAGGAATTGAAGAGAATATTAGTCAATGATCCTATATTGACTCTACCATCAAAGAATGATAGATTTGTTATATATAGTGATGCATTAAAGAAAGGAATTGGTTGTGTCCATATACAGAATAATAGATTTATTGAATATGAATCACAAAAACTAAATATTCATGTACAAAACAATCCTACTAATGATCTTGAGTTAGAAGCTGTAATCTTTGACTGTATGATATGGATATATTATCTCCATGGTTGAAAAATGTGAGATTAATTCTGATCACAAGTGTTTGAAGTATATTTTCTCACAAAAAGAACCCAACATGAGGCAAAGTAAATGGCTTGAAATACTCAAGGATTATGAATTCAACATACACAACCACCCGAGGAAGTCAAATATGGTGTTAGATGGTTTGAGTAGAAATGATAATGGTGTTTTGAACAAGATGAGTGTTGAAAAAGATTCTATATACATGGATCTAGTAAATATGGATATGGAAATAACCATGGAAGGTGAAACGTCAATACATTTTCAAATGGTTTGCAAACCATCTTCACTTGAAGGGATAAAAAGTTCTCAGCATGATAATGAAGAGTTTCAAAAGAAAATTAAAGCATTGAATGATGGGAGATTGAGTGACTTTTTATATGAATATGGGATTTTAAAATTTTGGAAAAGACTTTGTGTTTCCAATATTCCATATCTAAAAAGTGAATTGTTGGATGATGCTCGACACATTTTCTTTCTATAAGATAAGATTTAACACTTGAATGTTTTGAAAGTCATTAAATTAATGAATTTTTTAGACTTCATGGATTAACCCTATCGATTGTTTCTAATTGTGATCCCTGTTTTACATCATGATTCTGGAAAAGTCTTCAGAAAGCCCGGGATACTGAGCTTCATTTGAGAACTTCCTACCACCCTAAAACTGATGGAATATTCGAACTGACTATTCAAACCTTAGAATACTTGTTGCGATCTTTCTCACTTGACTTTTAAGGTATGTGGGATCAATATTTACCTCTATTACAATTTTTCTATAACAATATATTCCATTCAAGTATTCAGATGGAACCATATTAAGCTTTATATAGAAAGAGATGTCGTACCCCAAAATATTGAGATGATATTGATGAAAGAAAACTCATAGGCCCAAAACATGATGAGGAAGTGATGGAAAAGTTTAAGGCAATCCAAACCCTCATCAATGCCGATAAATATATAAATAAGATCTATGCTTATAACCGAAGGAATGATTTAGAATTTCAGGATGGAGATCATGTTTTTCGAAGGAATATCTATGAAAGGGTGTTATACCTTTCAGTAAGAAGGGAAAATTGAGTCCAATATAAATTAGAACTTTCGAAATTCTAGAATGAATTGTGGTTATAGCTTACCGTTTGGCAATGCCGCCAAGTCTATCCAAGGTTCATGATGTGTTCCATGTATCACTGTTGAGAAAATACAAGCCAGACCCAATGTATGTACTCAACTATGATGAATTATAACTGGAACCCAATATGTCATATTAAGAAGAGCCTGTCAAGATTTTTGATATAAGAGAACAAGTGTTGAGAAACTTGAAGACTCATCTTGTAAAAGTTCTATGGATAAACCATAACATGGAAGAGGCAACGTGGGAACCCGAGGAACTAATGATGAAAAACAACCTGAATTTTTTTATGCCGTAATATTCTAGAAATTTTGAAGATGAAATTATTTGAATGTGGGAGGAATGTAACAACCCATGCTTCAATGGTACTTTTCCCTTTGAATAAAGCAATAGCTTGTGGTGTACACTACTTCGAGTTTTTAACACATATTGACCAATCAAACTAGTCATTATGAATAGTAATACACATGTTTTGAAATTTCATAAATTTTATCATTCAAAATTGACTTCATTTTATGGTTCAGAATTTCAAAATTAGCATAGGGTGTATTTTTTTTATTTTTCTAAAAAAAAATCAGTTTTTTGATGAACAGTGAAAAGTAGTATATTTTCTTTCAAACCAACTTTTTTAATAAAAATAATTTAGAGTGATATGTTATACTATAGAGTGGTTTTAATGAATAATTAATTTATATTTTTGTCATTTAATCCAATTTTGACCATTGAAAGTAATTTCACATTTAAACTGGACATTAGCAAATGTCAATCTTTTGATAGTTATTATTTAATAAAAACACGCTTTTTGTTTTGACAATAGGAATTAATTTTAAATTATTTTCTTCCACTTCTGTGTTTTGAATTTAGAAAAATGGATTTTTATTTATAATTAGTAGGTAAAAATTGTGTAAATAGATAAATTTTATTTTTATATATTTTTAATAATAACTTCGGTAATTTTTTTTTACCATGGTTAAAGGGTAAATCCGGTAAATAAGGGTAAAAAAATAATATTATAATAATATTAAATTACACTAACATTTGTTCTAACCATGTTTTTTGACACATGTCTGACTAGGGGCATACATGGGTTGATTTTGGGACCCCATTGAGCTACTTTTAAGTGATAATGACACTTTATATTAATTAAGTTAATGTAAATAAAAAAATGACAGAAGCATATATCATATAGTAAAAAAATTACATATTTTTATATATGTTATCTCTTAGACTATAAATATTATTTAGAAAGCTTAAAACATTTCCTACATAATGATATTTTATTTTTAATTTTTATTCATTGAATAATTAAATTAATTTATGACACAATGACAATGCATTGTTGTCATTATTAATGAATGAATCAATTAAATGGGATTATAGATGTTAAAATAAATATAATATGAACGTTTTGATACCATCCAAGAATTTTATAATTTAATGTGACATGTTATAATTGATTAAATGAATTTTTTTTCAATGTAATAACGTTGTTAGGAAATTAAAAAAAATAACAAATAGTGTCAAAATTGACATAAATTGTTTTTAAAAGAAATATTATATTATTAGTTGATATTCTATTGTTAAAATATAAGTTTCATCCAAAGGCTGTATATAATAGTTTATATGTAATTAATTAAACACTTGAGATTTGTATGGAAGTTTATAGTATTTTTATTAACCATATAATATAAAAATATAAAGAGACATTGTAAATGTCAATCTAATTAAATATGACTTAAATATAGAATATAAGTTTAATAAAGTGACCAAAACCTGTCTAAAACCTATCTAATGATTTTATTTTGACCCATCCCCACCTTATCCTAGAAATAAATCATTTTGAAGCCATTATAAATCGAAAATGGTTTTATTATAAAAAATTATTTCAATCATTTCCTAAGGTGCCACTCACCCCTCTTATAAAAGGGCGCTTCACCTTCTCTCAAATTCACACCTTCAAATCCATTAGGCTCAGAAAAAATCTTCCCAAAAATCTTCCTTACTATCTTTCCTTCATCCTATTTGCATTCCTTTAGTCTATAATCCATCCAATGGTGCCCTTATGATCAAATCAAATGGAAGAACCTAAAGAAGAGGGAAATATTTCATAACCTCTTTCAATTTCTTTTCTTCATCCACATCCTCTTTATTTTTTGTTTCCATTATAAAATAATAACCCAGTATCTTCTACATAATGTAAAGTTATTATAAATATGGTAAAACCATATTTATTATTATATGTATCCTTTGAATGACATGTCACTTTAAGTACATGCGTATGGCTTACCGTCTCCACGTCGTGGTGTAGTAGTTATTCAATACATTATTATTTGGATGGGTATAATAATGATGTATAAATGATGTAACTATTAAATATAACATGATATTTATTCTGTATATATGGTATAAAATCCAATTATATATTATTTTAATATCAAAATAATAATATTTCTACTTATGCGTACGTACGGATTACCGTCTCCACGAACTCGATGAGATTCACTCCCCATCGTATCCATTCAAGACTAATTTTCATTTGCTGATTAAAAATAATGTTTAATGAATTAATATAATTATGAATATGAATAAGATAAATCATATACACAACAAAAATTACTTACGTATCAATTCATATAATGGAAAACAAATCAGATTACACCTGAAAAAATGATAATACTAATTTATTATTAAAAAGGAATATTAGAAGATCCTATATGATATCATATTTTATTATATGATTCCGGTATATATTAATAACAATTATTTAACCATTATATAGTAATTTTACCGACCCTCGACCAAGTAATAGTACAATGTAAGGGTTATTTTCACAATTGCTTCATTATCTGAGGTTGTTTATAAATAATTATCTACTGGGTCCTCTTTATCATTGTCACGACCCGTCCTCGGGGCCCGTGCTGTGACTACCCCAAGCCCGCCTTCCATAGGCCAGGGGCTGGCGACTAGCACCAAAGGCGTAAATCCCGATAACTGGGAAGGCATTGCCTTTATAAAAGAAAACAAGCACCACAGAGTAAGCAAGCGGAAAAAAGTAAACACTAAATACAAGAGAAGTGCTGAAAAGTAAATGGGCCAG
The DNA here is from genome assembly GCA_963277665.1 of Viscum album. Lineage (NCBI taxonomy): Eukaryota > Viridiplantae > Streptophyta > Magnoliopsida > Santalales > Viscaceae > Viscum > Viscum album. Next base: position 1,150,343,607 of record OY728120.1, read on the forward strand.
AATACAAACCCAAAAGAAAGTACAACTACAACTGAACAAGTACAACAGAATAGATAACAGCTGGAAGGACGGAAGCGAATCCTGGGTCGTCCTCCTCGGATCCTACCTGAAGGGTAGGTACAAATGGCACAGCTCCTGGTCGTCCACCACGGATCCTACCTGAAGGGTAGGTACAGATAGCCTCCTCCACGCTCTCGCCCGTCAACCTCCTCTGTGTGTCGTCTCGTCATGTAGTCCACCTCTGGGTACTGACTCGTCGTGTAGTCCACCTCCGGGTACTGACTCGTCGTGTATTCCACCTCGGGGTACCGTCTAGTCCTCGAACACTCGGCCTCCTTCAGCACTGCCCGTCGTCTGCAACCAACACAACGAGATGCGGGCATAACCCGTGCAGGGGTGAGCATAACGATACTCAGTAGGGACCCCGAGACCCTCAAGGTCTCACTAAACCAACAAGGATATCCACAAAGAAGATCTCAACAGATAACCTCTACTTAGGTATATGCCCATACATATACCTGAGTTATCAAGTAACCCATCTCAATCATGATGAAACACAAGGATTGTGAAATCAACGGATAACCACTACCCAGGTATATGCCCATACATATACCTAAGTTATCAAGTGACCCATCTCAATCATGAGGAAACACAAGGATTGTGAAATCAACGGATAACCACTACCCAGGTATATTCCCATACATATACCTATGTTATCAAGTGACCCATCTCTATCATGAGGTAAACACAAAGGTCAAAAGATTCAGCTCAAACCAGGATTTTCATTAGCAAAACCGTAACTACTGAAGAGCTCCGTCTCTGGAGTGTATAGTGGTCCTGTCATGACTCCGAGGTACTTTTCACTAACCTAAGACTGCTGAAGTACTCCACCTGTCAAGTACCGCGGGTCTGTGGCCAACTACTGGGTGGTCCGTCCGCTGAGGGTCTGCCACCAAATACCGGGCGCTCTCCCTAATAGCCTACAGAGGTACTCCTCCGGTCGAGTACCGCGGGTCTGCTGCCAACTACCAGGCGCTCCGTCCGCCGTGGGTGTGCCGCCAAATACCGGGCACTCCGTCCACTGGGCTAGTCGACTCACTCCAAGTTGAGTCGGTCATGCAGTCGTCAGGTCTTAGTCGTCTACATGGTCTCCGTACTCCGCTCGCTCGTCTCTGGGAGGGTCCGCTCCACGAGCAACGGTTCGATACTCCATGTATCTCAAAGTCCTACTAAGAAGTATCTCAAAGGACCGCCTCGTCATAGGGGTCTCAACGCAACAGACGGCGCGTCAATCGGACGCCCGGTCTATGAGTTACTAGCCTTTTCGTCCCAGGGGCCCGGTTGGTTTCGTGTGCGAGCCAACCCGGCCGTAACTCAACTATACCACGAACACTCATAGGGTATACTCATAGGGACCGTTTCTCAACGTGATCACCAACGCCGCTGACGGTTCGTCAAACAGACGTCTGGTCTAAAAGATATCATCTTTCTCCGTTCCAGGGGCCCGGTTGGATTTCGGGCACAATCCAACCTGGCTATAACCCAACTGCATCCAAAACTCAGGTGGAGGATGCCAAAATTTCTGTATCGTCAACAGGAATGCAACTCAACAGACGACGCGTCAATCAGACGCCCGGTCTGGAAGTTATTGGTTTTTTCGTCCCAGGGGCCCGGTTGGTTTTTAAGTTAAAACCAAACCGACCGTAATCCAACTGCGTCCAAACCTCAAGCAGTGTAAGCCAAAAGATCTGTCTCCCTTAGAGGAATCCATCAATGTTGACGACACATCAATCGGACGTCCGTAGCTCCAGATATGAGCGTTTCCGCTCGGAGGGCCCGGTTGGTTTCGTGTACGAACCAACCCGGCCAAACACAAAGTAATACGAAACCTTAAGTACGATATATCGAAACGACCGTCTCGATCCAAGGACCGCGTTTCCGCTGACGGCTTGTCTTTCGGAGGCCCGTAGCTCATGTTACGGGCAAAAGACCGAAAACGGTCCGATGGCGGGGGTCAGGGCCCGGGCCGACCCGGCCCGACCCCCTGGGTCGGCCGAACCGGGTCGACCCGACCCGGCCCAACCCGGCCGGACCCGGTCCGGTCCGGGCTGGGCACGGCCCGGCCAGTCGGACCGGCCTGGCTCGGCTCGGCCGAGCGGCCAAGCAGCTCGGGTGCCGCGGGGCGCTGCCCCCACGGGTTGGAGGTGCCTCGGCCCCGCGTGGGGACGTGCTGATTCAGCGGACGCGGCATGTCGCCACATCCCGTGCGGGCGAGCCAGACTCGTGCGGCCGCGGGTCCACTGGCCGCCGCCGCCGCCGCCTCCGCGCCGGCAACCCATGCCACCGGCAGCTTCCGCGGGCCCCCTGGAGTTACTCCGGTGGTCCGTTTTCTTTCCCGTCTGCGCCGTTGCCCCTCCCGGGTTCCGTTCATCACTACGGGATCATAAAAATGCCCTTGCGTCACGTTTTCTCATCGCCCGCCAAATCCCCACAACCACGAAGAACGACGGAGGGTTGTCGGGCCATATTCGTTTGGCCCATATCCTCCGCGTTAGAATAATAACAACTGGAGAATTATGCAACACATGAAACAACAATTTTAATTAATTAAAATTGTTCATAAGAATCCGGTTCATTAATATTTAAAGAAACGTTCACGGGAATATAAAATATTCACAACAACCCCTACCTCGTCAAGTCGTCGCACACGGGTTCTTCACGGATTTGATCGACGCGGAAGGAGGCAATCGTCGCGTCGCGGAAGGTGTCACGTCGTCGCGGATGGGCGTCGCGTCGTCGCGGAATACGGTGCGTGTCGACGAACTCCGAGGTTCAAGAACAACAGAATTAATTTTAATAATTAAATCCATGCGTTGTTAAAAACCACAAAAGAGTTTTTTAAAAAAAGAAACCTGAAATCTCTTACCTCAAACAGAAGATCGAGGATTTCGTTGCGGACGAAGGAACTTCGCAGAAGAACATCACGGAAGAGGAAACGTCGACGTCGCGGCACACGGCGTCATGTCATCGATTTCCGCGGTCCGGCGTTCTTCGTCAGAGGCCGGCGTTCTTCGCGTTATTCGCGTTCTTCGCGAAGAAGGGTGAAGGCACAATAGTTATGTCAAAAGCCTCCCTACGTGTAATCCTCAAGATGTGGCATAGGTCTTATTTTATTACTACGCCAACGGATTTCAAACCGGTTAAGAAACGAAAAAGAGATAAGTAACGACCCATTAATTCGTATAATTAATTCAACGAAATAAACCACCCAATTAATTCAACGAAGAAAACCGCCCAATTAATTGGTGCATTAAGAAATTAAGAAAACGCGTCAGTTGACTTTCATAATGATGGGTTTTTGCGGGTGCGTTACTTAGCAGAAAAGAAACGATGGGGATCATGCGGGACCCACCTCACAAATATCCTACCAAGAGGGTAGGATATTTCTGGATATCACCCTATCCGCATCGACTCAGTTTATGATGCTTTAAGTGGCTTTAAGTGGCTTCCAAGCGACTTAAGTGAAATAAAATAAAGTTTGTCGTACAATTTATTTTATTTCATAACTTTAAGCCCAAAAATTAAAAACCACACCCGAGAAAACGCAATTCCGGAAGAGGTGTTTCTATGAAATTACCGGCGCTGTGATTCCATCAGTGCCCTCAGAAACTGCGGTCTTGTAAAATTATAATGAAAATTAAGAAAAAAAATTTCCTTGGAATTTACGGGTCTTTACAATACTCCCACCACAGGGCTTTATGTCCCCGTAAAGCATCACCACAAACTTAGGGATACAAAGGCGGTACTGAGCACGCATCTGAGCCTTCCGCTCTCATGTGCTCACCTGGAGGTTCCCGTGCTGCCATAGAAAGTGCACAAGAGGAATCGACCGTCCTCCAAGGATCCGCTCCTGTCGATCATCGGTCCCCACAGGAACCTCCGTAGAAGTCACCTCATCGCCACCGTCCAGCTCCTCATGGTCGATGATATGATGAGGGTCGAGCACGTATCTCCTCAGATGGGATACGTGGAAAACGTCATGCACCTAGTGCAACTGAAGTGGATGGGTCAAGCGGTAAACCACCTCGCCTACCCAGCTGAGGACCTAGAAAGGTCCGTTGAACCTCGGAGATAACTTGGCTCCCTGGCCACATCTCCGTAATCCTCATCGAGGTGAGACTCGTATAAGGACGTGATGGTCATCCTCGAACTCTAGAGGCCTCCATGTCCTGTCAGCATAAGGCTTCTGTCGGCTCTATGTCGTCCTCATTCGCTCTTGGATGACCTGGGCTTTCACTAGTCTCACAAGAGCTTCTATGATTTCTTCTTTGCTGATAAGAGAAATCTGGTGTCATCCCCTAGATGAACCACATTCGTTGCCTAATACAGTCAATCCTGACATGAATGATGCATTCATGCCATGGATGACGTCGTAAGGCCTCGACGTAACTACCAAGAGATCCAACTGTCACTCTCGCCTCCAAGGGTCGAGTCACACTGTCGACATCAGTGTGTGGTCACTAGGTCTACTTTAGTAGAAAACTCGAAAGTGAGGTTCAAGTCAACAGTCATAACTGGGACCACTCAGTATCAATCAAACAAAAAGGACAGGAAAGAAAACTTTACAAGATATGTATCTTTTCATTATTGCAGCTCATGGTACAAAGACACAAAGAAACTACAGACAAACATCAACAAAACTAGAAGCAACATGATTAATAGCCTCCAGGTCGGAAGCTAGTCCCGCTCCTGTCCATCTGCTTCCGGAGCTCTATGACCATAGGCCTCATCTGCCTGAATATGAGCTCTCCCATGACTTCCTGTCCCCTACGGTCGGGGTGGGCCTCTTGGTGGTGGTGGTGGCAACATCCCGAAGCGTTGTCCACCTCCAGCTGCACGACCAGCTCCTCTGCCATGGCCGCCTGCTCCTTGCGGTCCGCCCTGATTGAACCTCTGCCTCTGCCTCGGAGGTTCTTCATTTAATTTCTGGTCATCTGCATGGCGGGTCAGACAGTCACGTTCCATGTTACCAATTCCGCTGCAGGAGTAACACTGTCCACTCTCTGCACGTCTGGCTCTGACTCCACCCCGGTTTCCCCGCACAACTGAACCTGAGCCATGCAGTCAGCCATCAGTAGGTCTGGTCCTCTTGGACCTCTGCGTCATCTGTCTACTGCCTGCTCTAGATGACTTTGCCGCAAGCCGGCTAGTGGTGGGTCCTGCTGCTGAAGACTGCTCAGAAAGGAAACTCTCCACTAAGAGGGATCTCTCCAACACCCCTGTCTGCGTCAGAATACTGTGAGAAACAACAGAAGCTATAATCTCTCGCCTGAGACCCTGCTCGAAGGTTCGGGCCTTGTAGAACGGGTCCTGTACAATATCTGTGGAGTAGAGCGAGAGGTCTGTGAATCTCGCTGAGTACTGCACCACTGACATGCTGCCCTGCCGCAGCTGAAGTAGATCCTGTATACGCACCGCTCAAAGGGTGACTGGTACAAACTCTGCCCGTAACAGGCTCTCGAAGTCTGCCCATAGAAGTGTCGCCTGGTCATGCATCTGATGCATCAGGCTCCACCATCTGCCTGCTGCAGCCTGAAGAAGGCTGCCAGCAAGGATCACCATGAAAACTGTCGGCGTCCCCACTAGCCTGAAGACTCTCACCACATCCTCCATCCAATCCTCAACCGCCTGCGGGTCCGTCCCTCCCTGGAACCTGGGTGGCCTCTGGCGCTGGAACTCATGCAGTGCGCTCAAGCAACGTGCACCCTCTGCTGCTAGAGCTGGTGGCATCGGTGGCCCAACGGGCAGTAGTACCGCTGGTGCCTCTGCTGGTGCCTCAACTGGGATAGGGCCCTGTACTGAGGCCTCATCGCTCGGCGGGCTGTCAGTACGTACCACTCTCGGGGCTCTAGCTGGCCATCCACAGGGAGGCATCCTGAAAGAAACAACGTGACACGGTCAAAGATTATCCCTGGTGAGCTGACCTGGTTTGAGCTGACATCTAAAAACTTCTGGAAAACACACACACAATCAGTGTTTTCGTGCACAAAGTCGAAAATCAGTTGTCAGGGTCCTGGTGTATGGATACGTCGGCCGCCTGCACCAACACTGGACTCCCTGAACTAAAAACCACACTCGGTAATCTTAACACTATTGCTTCACAGAAAGAAACATCAGAGTTATAAGTTCTACTGTATAACCGAACTCCTCTGATACCAATTTGTCACGACCCGTCCTCGGGGCCCGTGATGTGACTACCCCAATCCCACCTTCCATAGGCCAGGGGCTGACGACTAGCACCAAAGGCATAAATCCCAATAACTGGGAAGACATTGCCTTTATAAAATAAAACAAGCACCATAGAGTAAGCAAGCGGAAAAAAGTAAACACTAAGTACAAGAGAAGTGATGAAAAGTAAATGGGCCAGAATACAAACCCAAATGAATGTACAACTACAACTGAACAAGTAAAATAGAAAAGATAACAGTTGGAAGGATGGAAGCGACTCCTGGGTCGTCCTCCTCGGATCCTACCAGAAGGGTAGGTACAGATGGCGCAGCTCATGGTCATCCACCATGAATCCTACCTGAAGGGTAGGTACAGATAGCCTCCTCCCCGCTCTCACCCGTCAACCTCCTCTGTGTGTCATCTCATCGTGTAGTCCACCTCAGGGTACCGACTCGTCGTGTAGTCCACCTCCGGGTACTGACTCGTCGTGTAGTCCACCTCTGGGTACCATCCAGTCCTCGAACACTCGGCCTCCGTCAGCACTGCCCGTCGTCTGCAACCAACATAACGAGGTGCGGGCATAGCCCATGCAGGGGTGAGTATAACGATAGTCAGTAGGGACCTCGAGACCCTCAAGGTCTCACTAAACCAACAAGGATATCCACAAAGAAGATCTCAACAGATAACCTCTACTTAGGTATATACCCATATATATACCTGAGTTATCAAGTAACCCATCTCAATCATGAGGAAACACAAGGATTGTGAAATCAACGGATAACCACTACCCAGGTATATGCCCATACATATACCTAAGTTATCAAGTGACCCATATAAATCATGAGGAAACACAAGGATTGTGAAATCAACGGATAACCACTACCCAGGTATATGCCCATACATATACCTAAGTTATCAAGTGACCCATCTCAATCATGAGGTAAACACAAAGGTCAAAATATTTAGCTCAAACCAGGATTTTCATTAACGAAATCCTAACTGCTGAAGAGCTCCGTCTCTGGAGTGTACAATGGTCCTCTCACGACTCCGAGGTACTGCTCACTAACCTAAGACTGCTGAAGTACTCCTCCTGTTGAGTACCGCGGGTCTGCAGCCAACTACCGGGTGCTCCGTCCGCTGAGGGTCTGTCGCCAAATACCGGGCACTCTCCCTAATAGCCTATAGAGGTACTCCTCCGGTCGAGTACCGCGGGTCTGTTGCCAACTACCAGACGCTCTGTCCGCCGTGGGTCTGCCGCCAAATACCTAGCGCTCCGTCCACTGGGCTAGTCCACTCACTCCAAGTCGAGTCGGTCAAGCAGTCGTCAGGTCTCAGTCGTCTACACGGTCTCCGTACTCCGCTCGCTTGTCTCTGGGAGGGTCCGCTCCACGAGATACAGGTCGATAGTCCAAGTATCTCAAAGTCCCACGAAGAAGTATCTCAAAGGACCGCCTCGTCATAGGGGTCTCAACGCAACAGACGGCGCCTCAATCGGACGTCAGGTCTATGAGTTACTAGCATTTTCGTCCCAGGGGCCCGGTTGGTTTCGTGTGCGAGCCAACCCGGCTGTAACTCAACTATACCCTAAAAACTAATAGGGTATACTCATAGGGGCCATTTCTCAACGTGATCACCAACGCCGCTGACGGTTCGTCAAACAGACATCTGGTCTGAAAGATATCATACTTTTCCGTTCTAGGGGCCCGGTTGGATTTCGGGCACAATCCAACCCGGCTATAACCCAACTGCATCCAAAACTCAGGTGGAGGATGCCAAAAGTTCCGTATCGTCAACAGGAATGCAACGCAACAGACGACGCGTCAATCAGACGCTCGGTCTGGATGTTATTGGCGTTTTCATCCCGGGGGCCCGGTTGGTTTTTAAGTTAAAACCAACCCGACCGTACTCCAACTGCGTCCAAACCTCAAGCGGAGTAAGCCAAAAGATCCGTCTCCCTTAGTGGAATCCATCAAAGTCGACGGCACGTCAATCAGACATCCGTAGCTCAAGATATGAGCGTTTCCGCTCCGAGGGCCCGGTTGGTTTCGTGTACGAACCAACCCGGCCAAACCCAAAGTAATCCGAAACCTTGAGTGTGATATACCGAAACGACCATCTCGATCCAAGGATCGTGTTGCCGCTGACGGCGCGTCGTTCTGAGGCACGTAGCTCAAGTTACGGGCAAAAGACCGAAAACGGTCCGAAGACGGGGGGTCCGGGCCCGGGCGGGGCGTGGCCCGGCCAGTCGGATCGGCCTGGCTCGGCTCGGCCGAGCGGCCGAGCAACTCGGGTGCCGCGGGGCGCTGCCCCCGCGGGTTGGAGGTGCCGCCGCCCAACCTGGGGCCGCGCTGATTCAGCAGACGCGGCATGTCGCCGGGTCCCGTGCGGGCGATCCGGACCCGCGCGGCCGCGGGTCCGATGGCCGCCGCCGCCTCCGGCCGCCGGCGCCGCCGCGCCGGTGGCCCGCGCCGCCGGCCGCTTTCGTGGGCCCCCGAAGTTGCTCCGGTGGTCCGTTTTCCTTCCCGTCTGCGCTGTTTCCCCTCCCAGGTTCCGTTCTTCACTGCGGGATCATCAAAATGCCCTTGCGTCATGTTTTGTCATCGCCCGCCAAATCCCCACAACCATGAAGAACGACGGAGGGTTGTCGGGCCATGTTCGTTTGGACCGCACCCTCCGCGTTAGAATAATAACAACGGGAGAATTATGCAACACATAAAACAACAATTTTAATAAATTAAGATATTTCATATGAATCCGGTTGGTTAATTTTTAAAGAAACGTTCACGGGAATATAAAATATTCACAACAACCCCTCCCTCGTCAAGTCGTCGCACGCGGGTTTTCGCGGATTTGATCGCCGTGGAAAGAGGCGATCGTCGCGTCGCGGAAGGCGTCGCGTCGTCGCGGAAGGGCGTCACGTCGTCGTGGAATACGGTGCGCGTCGACGAACTCCGAGGTTCAAGAACAATAGATTTAATTTTAATAATTAAATCCGTGCGTTGTTAAAAACCACAAAGGAGTTTTAAAAAAAAGAAACCCAAAATCTCTTACCTCAAACAGAAGATCGAAGATTTCATTGCGGATGAAGGAACGTCGTAGAAGAACGTCGCGGAAGAGGAAACGTCGGCGTCGCGGCACACAGTGTCACTTCGTCGATTTCCACGGTTCGGCGTTCTTCGTCGGAGGCCGGCGTTCTTCGCGTTCTTCGCGTTCTTCGCTTTCTTCGCGAAGAAGGGTGAAGGCACAAGAGTTCTGTCAAAATCCTCCCTACGTGTAATCCTCAAGATGTGGCGTTGGTCTTATTTTATTACTACGCCAACAGATTTCAAACCGGTTAAGAAACTAAAAAGAGATAAGTAGCGACCCATTAATTCATAGAATTAATTCAACGAAATAAACCGCCCAATTAATTCAATGAAGAAAACCGCCCAATTAATTGGTGCATTAAGAAATTAAGAAAACGCGTCAGTTGACTTTCATAATGACAGGTTTTCGTGGGTGCGTTACTTAGAGGAAAAGAAACGGTGGGGCTCGTGCGGGCCCCACCTCACAAATATCCTACCAAGAGGGTAGGATATTTCTGGATAACACCCTATCCGCATCGACCCAGTTTAAGCTGCTTTAAGTTGCTTCAAGTGGCTTCCAAGCGGCTTAAGTGAAATAAAATAAAGTCTGTCGTACAATTTATATTATTTCTTAACTTTAAGCCCAAAAATTAAAAACTATACCCGAGAAAACGCAACTCCGTAAGAGGCGTTCCTAAGAAATTACCGGCGATGCGATTCTATCGGTGCCCTCAGAAACTGTGGTCTTGTAAAATTCCAAAGAAAATTAAGAAAAAAAATTTCCTTGGAATTTATGGGTCTTTACAATCATCCTCATCCATGCTTCATAAAAATGTATTACAAAACATTTTTACTATTTACTAGACAATGGGTTAAAGTCATTTATATCCTTATTTGAGCTTATTTGTTTTGAAAGGAATCATTCTGTCATTTTCCAAACACAGTATTTTAGGGCCTTTTTGACAAAATTAAGGTAAGAATGTTTTTTAACTTATACGGTGGGTGCAGCTATTTTCAGCAGTTATAACATCGTCAAAGCTTCCCTTACAAGTTTATAGGAATTATTTCAATATAAATGTTTTATTTATAATTATATGACTTTTAAATGATTTCAAAATAGAATGAGATATTTTTCATAAAAAGTTTTTGATTTCATCTATGTCAACATCCTTTGATAGATTTTAAGCTTATTTGATGTTGATTTATTGAGATACAAAACTTACATATTGTATTGATGGTTTTGTTATATGATTGAATGTGGATGTGTTATTTTATACAATTCATGGTTTATAGATAAATTGTTGACATGTTGTATGCTATTCATAATATGAATTTTTTATGTTATGTTTAAACCTTTTCATATCCGGAATGCATTGGATTTAGTAAGTGAGGGTTGGATCTTGCTATAGCTCCTCGAAGCATAGGTAGGTATCATGAAGCAAAAAAGTGTCCTGGCATAAGGCCTTGAAAAAATCGTATTTTTTGTCTTGGCACAAGGCCTTTTCTAAGTGCTTATGAAGTCTGGAATTATGTATTCCATAATTAGGAAAGTGGATATTGATATTTCATGTGATTATTCGACTAGTAGATTATCAATTTGAATAAGTAAATGTAATGATTTGATTTTATTATTGCCATATTATGATGAGTTTCATGTTTAAAAGGGGATTTTTAATCTTATACATTACCATAAATGTTTATGCTTAATTAGAACTGTTTCCACTATATTTCTATCCTTACTAAGCATCTAAGCACACCCCTTACTATGTTTTATTTTTTCCCAGGATGTGATGAAGTATTTTATGACTGACCTACCGAGTTATTCTAAGAGGATATGAGTGTGGTCTATGGAAATAATGTTGTTTTATATTTTCAGCTTATAATTTAATGTAAAACATATGAATGTATCTATTATTTCCAAGGCTACTAAAAATATCGGTCTTTTGGGACATCATTTCCTCGTATCATGAAAATGTTATGGAATAATGCACCGACTTTGGGTAACTAGGGGTCGGGCGATACATGAAGTAACCACTCCGATCTGATGTGAGGAGAGGGATCCACATTGGGGAGTGGTGCACCGCACCATGGGATAATGAGGGGAGGGGGTTGCGCCTCACCCTACTGTGTTCCTCCATCTTATTTACACCCTCAAATAACCCCAACAAAATTTATAATAATTTATTCAATAATAATAAAATTAATAATAAAAATATTATTAATATAATTTAAATTTAAATTCTACTCTGATAATCCCCGTAACTGCCACATTAAACCCCATTTAATTAAATTATTCTCATGTGTATTTAATTATATAAAAAATCCTCCTTACCACAATTAAAGTCCCTTCAATGAGATAAATTAATACCACTACAAGACATAATTATTTAATTCAAATATTCTTACATTGAAATTAATTAAAACATTTTCCCCACATTAATTAAATATTTAAATTCATCATATATTTGAATAATACTATCAAACCCCCTACTCCACATTTATTCCGAATTTAATGAAATTCCATTGAACATGATCTAATTAAATAAAACACCAACTCGTTATAAATTAATTACATTCTCTCGACATTAATTGAATTAAATGAAACCATATTTTGTATCAAAGAATAAAATTCTTTTTACCATTAACTTATTCAATTACACCACCATATCATGATATTTAATTAAATCCCTCGTAGTTGGTAATTTAATAAAATAAATTAACCTGAACTCCAAAACAAGGTAAGCCATAAGGTTTGGCTCACGTTTTCTGGAAAATCCTGCGAAAACAGTGTGGGACCTTATTCAAAGGAACCTATATCACATTGTTTTTACCACATGGTCTTCCTAACCATATTCAGACTATTTGAGTGCCTCTGTATTACCATTTTAAAGCTACATGGCCTGACCTGCATTGTTTGACCAACCGTGCACAGCCGTGCAAATTCCACTGCAAGTTTTGGTGATCACGAAAACCATTTAGCCACACATAAAACTCCTCTAACCTTAAAACAAGCCATTTTAAACCTTTTATATTGTCTACACTCTGAAAACATTAACATGAAACTTGGTTGTAAAACTGATCTGTCCAACAAACGATGAAGATCAAAAACATTTCTATTTTTACCTAGTTCAAAAACACGAGTCATTAAAATTTACCCACCTCAAAAAAATATTGTCCCTAAGATTCTATCAAGATATATTAAAGAATTAACAAACCCACCAAGGTCAAAACGTCTCATTTGAATAATTAAATTTCATTTCTAAACACCAAACACACCGTTATCCAAATCAAAATCCCAAGGGATTAAAACGTTTAAACACGATCCAAATCATATAATCCAACCCAAAACATAAAAATAGAACATAAACATTCCCATGAAACCAGAGAAAAGATTCAATAAATTTCCCCTATATTGATTTTTCCACCCGAAACCCTACTGTGACCCTTAACCTGATGACATTCCTTTAAAATGATTTGATCACCAAGCAGTTATAACCAAAGATCTCACTTGACTTTCTGTGACCTATCCACGTCAGCGAATCTAAAAAATAATAATAATTAAAACTATCATTTCCTATAACAAATAGATGTGTATCCAAATGTACCACACATCACTAATACAACCTAGATAACAAAATATAAGGTGAACTATCAATGGTCAGCTCTTTTAAAAAAAGCTCGGCTTCTCATGTCGACGCGTCATTAAGCAAAAAATGATGCCTACATCACCCAAGTAATACTTTCTGCTTCAATGAATGCCTCTAAAACTCTTTAAAAAAGACACTTTAGCGACATTAAACCCCTATATATTGTCCATGTCATCGAAGAAAAGATCAGTCGCTCAGAAGAACACTATTTCAGAAACACGTTAAATACACATGTGACATTCAACGAACCACAATCACCATGTAAAATTCTCACGTGAAAGCCACAACATAATCCTATTAGCATTTAAAATGCCTTGAATCCCAAAATAAATACTAAGGAAATGAATCTATAATGATACAAATATAAAATGTGCACACAAAAAAACAATGCTTCTCAAGATCTATATGTGATACCTTCCATGGACCAGTCCCATAATGAGAATAGGCGTCAACCCTATCTCTTGGTTACTCATAACAGAAAACACTATGCTAAAAATACCCCCCGCCCCTTAATTTTTTTCATTTTATTATAAACAAGAAATTAGGCATTTAAATGCCTTTTAATCTGCAGACGACCTCCAGAGGACCTTTTAATTCAAAATATCAAGGTTATTTTAAATGAAATTGAATTAAAGTTTATATCATTCCAATCTCAACAATTTTAACTTTATAACCATTTTCAAGCCCACTATTGTTATACTTGGATCAGTCACATGGGTGTCCATTTAAAAATTAATAAGGCACCCATACACCTTACTGTGGGAATGTGGCTCTCATTTATCACAATTAATTTCAATTAAACATTATTTACTTTAGGTGAAAAAATTTAAATCATTTAAATGAATGGGTTTCCCATTTCTAGGGATAAGTTGCACATACACATTATAAATGAAATTGGAAACTATTGAAAATTTATCCAATCAAATGAAAATATTTGTACTCATGAATCTATTTGCACATAAATAATACTATAGCATGTTATCATTACTAATAAAACAACGACATGTTAAATCACAGATGCGTGGAAAAACATCTAAAAATGATAATAACAAAGGTAGTAATGAATATAAACAACCAAGCATGATATATCTAACAATAAAATAGGCTATCTAACGAGGGATTCTAATGAAAATCAAAACATGGAATTTCACCCAAAGCACTCATACAAATTATCAAGAATCCTAATAGTATAACTTCATGGCTTGTCATATGTATGGCATGTGAATCTTCAGTTTCCTATAATGTTGCATGGAATTAATTTCTCATTCCATATCAGGCCAATGAATATTTTAAAATTTAGATAAATCATTAATTAGTGGAAAATACAATAGTCACTGTAGGTGTATTCAAATCAACAATAACATCAATCAATATAAACACCATTACAAATCCCAGGCTATATGGTCATTTCCCATACATGGGGTGATCAGTCCAGTGCATGGATTTTAACCGAGCATCAAAACATTCCTATTATCCTATTTACCAACCTTAAATAGAAAAAAATGAAAAAAGGAATAAAACATTAATAGTTCATACCAATTTGTAACGTCTCGTCACATATTACCCTCAAATCGGTAGCCAGACATATCACCATATGAACACAATCACATCTCCCCATACATTAGAGGCTAAAGACTAGCCGCAAGGGTTTATGGAAAATTATTGGGAAGAATATACCCTCATATATTTTGTGCACAATGGAAATAGATAATAAACATACAAATAAATGGTAGGATATAAAAAAATATTTAACTGAATAATGATAATAGCCAACACCAGTTTATACAATTTATGCATGTTGTGGTGATACATATTGGAATGTAGTAATCAAAACAATATGCATTATATTCCTATACTTAAATAATGAAAAGACACAAAGCCCCAAGTGTGTTGTCTTTGAGCATCCCAAGGAATCACTTAGTCCTTCGCTCTTAACTCATATGTACATGTAACATCCACAAGAAATGGTCTACAGTCTTGCAAACAAGAAGCTCTACATGGGAATCCTAGTGCAATGGTGGCTTGAGTGGGTTGTGAGATATAAATCTCAGTAGTTCGAGACCATCTGTTGTCTAGATCAATATAGACAGTATATAAAATGGTTTACATGTATAATAATGAAATAACCAAACCGAATAAATAACCAACAAACCATCTAGGATCAAAAGGGACACCTGGTGGTAATACCAGCTTCGGCATATAGTCAGAATAAGGGTCTACATAAAAATAATACAAACATATTTATCAATCATAAATACTTTTCAATAAATTACCAATTACTCTCTATTTATACATTTATTTTCTCCAAGGATCCCATGGTATTTTGTATCTCAATGATAACTACGGTTGGTTCCAGAAATATAATAATTATCAATATATCATTATTTAATCACATTTAATTCATGTATGATCCGCATATCTCATTCATTTAATAATTGTTTCATATAATTTAATATTGTTCTAGAATGCCATGTCTAGCACCTAAAAACCCAGTTCACATATTTATACTATTAGAGTTAGAACGCCCTGTCTAACACATATTTCTCATTCAGTATAGATCGTCATGTCTATCAACCATACATATATGTGCCTAGGGAAATATTTGGGATGAATGTCGTTTCTGAATACCATCTTCTACCTTGGCCTAGAACGAAATTTCTAGCACCACATTTGCATTAATTCATTTGATAACTGTTGGGGAGGAAAGTCGTGTACATTTCCTAACTTCTACATTCATCTGGAACGCTATTTACAACACCTATTTCTCATTTATTTATAAATTAAAAAATTAATTAAACCAAGCTAAATAATATATTTCTCAAGAATTATCCACCAACATTACCATACTAATCCATTGATTAGTGAAACATATCATGAACAATTATTTAACCACATTATTTATTAAGCCCACAATTCCATTAAATAATTCATTAATTAAATAATCTATTAACACAAATCTAATTACATAATTAATTCTCCTCAATTAACTAGACAAAATATTATTGCAAGAGCACATAAATAATACACCATTAATTATTTCAAATTATTAATTTAATCATATCACCACTAATCCACCAATTAATTATCTCAATTATCCCATTCAATATCTTATAATTAATCCAACAATTAATTATCTACATTCCCAAGTCAAGAACCCAGTTAATTCACAATTAATTATTCCATTCTAAATATCAAATTTCCAGAATTAATTCTTCACAATTATTTATCGAAGTCAAATATCATCCTAATAAAATTAATTCTCACTATTATTTATCATTAATCAACATCATGGAACAAAATTAATTCATCATTAATTATCTTACATATCCAATAATCATCCCAAAATTAATTTCCCACAATTAATTATCTTATAATAACAAATTCAATATATCAATTACAATTATCTTGCTTCATAATTATTTCAAAAATTATTTATCTTAAATTATACAATTATAATATTATAATTAATATCATGATTAATTATCTCATCTTATCGTGCCCTGTAAAAACAAATTCCATTTAACCCATGTGCGTCAAAAAATAAGGAATGAAATATAAATATAAATTATAATAAGATAAAAAACATTTCACACTAAATGTTATGTTCATAGCTTGAAGGAATCACACCTCCATTGGAGGGGTATAATTTCAAATCGCGATTTTTAATCTAACAAACTTTTTATTCTGATATTCATTTTTTCAGAATAATGCACTCAATGTTATCAAAATTTTTATATTAACAAGAAAATCATTTTCTCAAATAAAATCAATGATGAGGAACCTACCATAATGATTTTTACAAGACAATTCTTTCTAACATAAACTGATTATTTCTCACGCACATGCACCTCCAAAAAATCATGTGCACACTCGGTGTTCATCGTCACACCTAACAACAATTAATAGAAACTCATAAATATTCTAGAGGAGACCAACACCCATCCAAATAATTAACCTCAACCAATCTAAACCATATGTACATTATTTAAGAGGTTTAAAACTCCTGAACGGTTATTGAGCCTTACCAAGATTTCATGGCAAAGAGCCGAATCAAGATGAATTGTCATGACTTTGGAGGAAGTTGTCAAAATATATACCAACAGGACCTGAGACATCTTTTTCACCACCTATAATTGGAAGAGAATAAGAAACCGAAACAATATTGGGTTTTAGGGATTTAGCCAAATAGGGATAGGTTGAAGAAGAGCTAAAATGGATAATGAAATGAACAAAAAATGTAGATAAGGGAATAACTCGATGAGACAGACATCTTCTAGGAAGAAAACACCGTGATATGACATGAGGAGTGGGAGCTGTGTTGGGGAGTGGTGTGGCACACCATGGGTGAATGAGGGGAGGGGGTCGAGCTTCACCCTGATTTGTGCCTCCCTCTTATTTCCTCCCTTAAATAACCCCAATTAGTTTCATAATAATTAAAAATAATAATTATAATAATAACCATATTATAATTATAATTATAATTTAAAATCATCTTTGATAAACCCCTTAACTCCCCCAATACACATTATTTAATTGAATTCTATTCTATTAAATTTATTTAAATAAAAACTCGTCTATACCTCCTTTAATGTTATTCCCTTAAACTTAATTAATTAATACCACTCTAACTCATTGTTATTTAATTATATTCATCCATTATCAAATTTAATTAAATCATTTCCCCAAATTTCATTAAATAATGAAATTCCTCCTATTATTGAATTTAATTAGGTAAAACCCCACCTCTACATTTATTCATCGTTTAATTAAATTCCCTTGACCAGGATCCAATTAAAAAACCCCAACTCATTATAATTTAATTGAACTCTCCAAAATTAATTTAATTAAATGAAATACCATTTTTCATCAATTAATTAAATTCCATTTACCATTGATTTTAATAAATTTAAAACCCCCATATCATGAAATTTAATATGATCCCTCGAAGTCGGGAATTAAATTAAATAAATTAACCCTAATCCCAAAAATGGGTAAGAAACATGGTTTGGATCATATAGTATAAAAAATTGTGCACCAACCATGTGTGACACTCTATCAAAAGAACATATGTTGCCCAATTTTTCTTGTACGGTTAGCCTAACCATGTGTCGACTTTGTGAGCACCTCTATCTCAACTATATGATGTTGTATGGTTTGACCTGAATGGTTTGACTAATCGGGTATAGCCCGTGTGAATGCCACTACTAGTTCTGCTGCTTCTGATACCCATTGAGAACTTGTAAAACTCATTGAAACATTAACTTATACCATTATCACCACATTTAAATTATCTAAACTCAAAAAATATCTACCAGATGATTGGATTTTTGACTGACACATCAATCACATGGAAATGTTCAAAAACCCTGATATTTTAAACAATTTAAAAAACATGGGGCCTTAATTACAAAATAAATGATAGGTATTGTTTTTTTAAAATTGTTATAGACATCTAAAAAGTTATAGATGAGTTAATTGTGATCTTCTCATTAATGTTAAATAAATTTTCACATGTTTTTCATCATATAAAATAGTAAAGTCTTGATTTCAACATAATTCTTCCAAATATGAGGATGTAAAATGATCGGTGTAGTACAAATGATGGATGGGGAGACGTAGTCCATAATTTTACCCTTGTAGGACACTAGAACACCCAAATAGGGGTGCTATGAATCAAAGTGTCATATTTTTTTAAATGTAAATGATCTTGTTCTCATATTTTTAGGAACATATAAAACATATTTTATGGAATAAATTAGTTATTAAACATTCATATATTGATAAATACCAATGAATATGTACATGGTTCATCGCTTTGGGATACTCTAAGGATAATATGATGATATTGTATTATTTGATCCTAAATTCACTATGATTTAATAATTATTAGAGATTATAGATGGTCAGATTCATTCAATATGTTCTAGGAACATTGAATTTCCAATAATTTTAGTCATATGAATAATCCAACCTCAGAACACTTCCATTGACTCCACTGGATCAGTAACATGGGTGAAGTATTACTGAATTTAATGGAATGAAGGTAGCCTCAGTATATAAGGAATGTATGACTTTTTCCCTAATAGGGAAATACATTAATTGGACCATAGTCATGAGTTGATGCACATAAAACCACTATTTATCTAAACTAGTTGTACAAAACTATTTTTCATAAATCTCTCATATGTTCAAATACCCCCTTTCTGTTGTAATGAACTATAAATTTTCACAAACCCAAACATCTTCACCAATCCCCCAACAGTGGTGAAGCTTGTATCCATCACGCAACACTAAGTATTTATAAAAATCATATACATTATGAAACATGATTTTCTAATAATACAAAATCTCTTAAAACTAAACTGTATTTTTGCAATTCTTACAATCACAAATAATTATTGATTGGTAAATCCCCCAACAATAAAAAATTAAATGAAAATAAACATTTTATCACATTATGTTCATATATTAAAATTATTGGTTGAAAACATCAGATAGACATTTACATTTGAAATAAATCTGAGATCACCATGGACACTTCCTGAACTTCAACATTCATTTTTGTGAATTGATAGGTAAATTTAACCCATTCATGAATCCTCTAATAGTTTTTTAGATTTAGTATTACCCCATCATTCATTCATTAACTATAAAACCATTGAAACATCATATTTTATCATGAAGAACCATTCATTTATGAAACAATTATCATCACGAAATCCATGACTGTACAATATATAATAGGGATCGGTGCTGGAAAACGATCTTTCATGAAGTTTTGTACTTCTTCTGGATTTTGATGTCGAAAAAATTGAATAACACAGGGAAATGACTTCACCTTCATCATGTGAGATGTCTTCACTATAATATCACCTTCATTAGAAACATTCATATCATCCCTATTGTGGATGGAAAAAAATAAAAAATACACTCTATTTATAGCTATGATTAATAATTTTTCCCAAAAACATCCTCCTTTTATTTTGATGGAAATATTTTGGTAAATACAATAAAGAACCATGCTCACCAAAAAAACATACTGACCTAATATAAATCAGATATCACTCAATTTATACATTAGTAGATCATAGTTTTGAAAACAAGGATGATAAAATATAATTTCATGCCTTGATAACCCACCGAAAAAACATACAAAGCTATAAAATATCATTTTATTTCACTAATCTTCTCCTTTAAAAATGAACCCAATGAACCAGTATATAAACTTTTAGTGTTAAAAAAACACTCCTAGATCATATCCTCCCCATATATATACATCACTTCCATTAATAGATTAAAATAGCAAATAAAAATGTCTGACAAGGGTATAACAATAACCAATTCCTGAACTACGAAGTGGTTGAACAATGATATTTGAAAGATGTTTCTTGAACACATTTTCAACAAATGGCTTAGTCTGAATGTCAGCAGCTTTGTCACATGTGCCAAAATTCCCATTTGTAACCACAAAATGTTTAATTTTTATATCATGAAGATATTTAAGATCTTAATTTAATTGGAATGATAATTCATGAACTTATTTCATCATAATATCGTTCATGATGTTACTCTCACAGTGTACTGCCATCAGCAATTTCACCTCATCTCCAATATCATTGACTTTTTGCATCATGCATAATATCTTATGTTATGACATCATCATAGATAAATAACATGAATATATAGTACTAATAGAATTTCATTTTTTATTTTTCTTCTAAAACAAGCACATTATTTTCTTCCTATGATTAATGTGCTTCCACTTGTGGACATGTGATCGGCCACATCTCCAGACCAATCATTAGAAGAAAATACTGAATTTTTTTTAATGCTACAGACTGAAAAAATAATCTAAAATAGAGAGTACCATAAATATATGTCATTATTCATTTAATAGATGAAAAATAATATAGACTCAGATTAATGTGGTAGTGAGATACTAAGAATGTAGCAACAAATATATCAAGCCATGTAGTAGTAAATTATAATATTCTTCTAATGATCATCCAACATTATGTGTGAACCATAGATTTTTTATCCTTAAACATTCCATGTTTTTCCCAACTAGAATTAGCATAACTTTTTTTGTGGAGTCATGCAAGTTAAATATATTCATATATTCTCATACATATTTTTCATGGGACATAAAGGTAAAATCGTTATTTTAAACTAATAGATACACTATAATGTATTTCAGTTCACCAATCGTAGACATTTCAAATATAGATTTCATGTTATTAGAAAAATAGTCCACCTATACCTAGATTATCTCACTGGAAATAATATCATCCACATATAAAATCCCTATAAACTTCCCACTACAAGAATTATTCACATAGAGATTACACTGAAAAAATCATATTTTAAATTCAATTTTTTAGTTTAGCATCTTTTGATAATTCCATGCTCTTGGCTCCTACATCAGTGCATAGTCAGCCTTATAAAAATAAAAAAACATTATCTGATCATTTCAAATCATAAATCCCGCTGAATATTAGATGTACACATCATATTTAAGAACTCCCATTATGCTTGTAATTTTAAATCAATCTAATCCTCTCTATACCCTCTTGAAATTTCCATGGAAAGAAAATAATTATTGACTCTAGAATAGGGATAGAGAACATGTTTTATCAACATGATTGGATTTAATATGTGAATAGCCTTTTCAAACAAACAATGACTTATTTTTATCACATTTCTATGAACATAGAATTTTATTTTACTCATTCATAATTCTTCAATCTCATTTTGATTAATTGGACTCTTATAAATATCCCATTTCCAATTAGTTTTAAGCTACTGCAATTTTTCATTTATGGACATAACCCATGATTCATACTTAAAATCTTGGTCAAATATTGTTGGTTCCATGATTTATAAGATTCTGGAATGTGATTCATTCCTTATTCCCCTGGATTATGTGGTTTTCTCTTATCCCCAATGATGTTGGATAGATCAATTTCTTCTATTTTCATTCTCACCTATTTTTTATTAAGATAATTCAATAGTGGTTTCCTCTTATGAATCTTCATCGGAATCATAATAATTTTTTTATTAGAAAATGTTTTTAAATCCATCCACTATTTCTACATTTGAATATATACCTTGTCCACTTTATTTTTCATCTTCAATAATATAACATTAATAGATCCATCAGGTATTTATTGTTATATTATTAATAATCATGGCATTATTTCATTCCATTATCTTTCTAAGATGAATAATATTATAATTTTTAGGCTTTTATTTTCATTGAATATTTATAGAATATTTCGACATCCTCACATAACCATACTTTACATGATTTATGTTTTTCATTTAACGAAACATTTACATCCAAAAAAATAATTTACAGAGAGATTCCACCCATACCATTTCTCATATGGTGTCTCCGTTTCTCCTATCAAAATCCTTGTTTGATTTTTAGTGTATATCGGTAATTGAACAACCTCATTCCAGTAATTACATGAAACCCAAATCACAATCCAAATAGTCATGGCCATATTATTAATTAGACGATTAATGTTTTTAATCATTCTATTTTGTTGAGGGATTCTGACAACATACACATCATGATTTATCTATAATATTTTTAATTTACTTTCAAATTCAATTGATGAGTATTCATTTCAATTAGAAATTCATATAATATTGATTGTGGAGCTAGTTTCATTCTTATTTCAATGATGATAACTCTTCGTGTAATAATGAACATAACTTTTCTACTATATAAATATCTCACACACAATTTTATTATTATCATTATTAAAAATAGAGTTATTTACCTCTCTACACATGTTCCTTCAACATTCATTTGTCCATATATGTCTGTGTGAATGAGATAAAGGATATGTGGTTCAATTTTTTCTTCATCTAACATAAAATACTAGCCATCTTACTACTCATGCATGAATCACATCCCTTTTCTAAATCAAATATCAAATTTGGAATATTAAAAACTATCCTGATCAAGGGTGTGTATCCAATATTCTTTTGATTCATGTGACCCATCCTTCAGTGCCAAAAATCATTCTTCATATGTAACAATTATGTCAGAAGTGTATTTTTTAATGACAACCAGATATAAAATTCCATTTATTCTATATCCATTCAAGATAGAATTATCTATCTATCCTTAATTTTCATGCCCCATTATATTAAATTTCACTACTTCTCCCGTGTCATTGTTTTTATTCAAACTTGAATGATTTTAATGCATAAAATGTATATAGTAAACTTCATTTATCTTCATCTTTTAATTTTCTATTTCTATATTATCACTAATATAAATGTTAAATGTATTTTCACATCCAAATATCACTATCCAGTATTCCCTTTTCAAAAATTTGTTTAAAAAAATATTCTTTTCCTATCATATGAGATGATAGTCCATTATTAATAATCTATGTGGTAATTTTATTTTTACCTTTGAGTGATATTTCTATAAAATTGGCTTTATCGATTTTAATTTTTTCCATCCATGAGATAAATGATTTAGTAGAACAAAATTTGATAATTACCAATATAATTTCAATATGAAGGCGCTCATTATACTCAAATTCATATCCTAGAAGAGAAGAGCTTTTCCAAAGGTAATTATTCTTTTATGTGTATTTAATTTCTTCATATTTGATTATTTATTTTTCCCACTTTTCTTATACATGAAATTAATAGCATTATAGAAATAATTATAATAGTGAAAACAAAATCTATATAAACTCATACTTCTATATGAGGAATGTTATGGTCTCATTGTCATTTTCTTGAATTCTATGTTCTTCAACATTATTATTGACCATTTCCATTTCACATTATCATATTGTTATCCCATATTAATTAAATGACCTATGAGGGAGTGAAATAGGATTTTCCATATTAAAACAACTACCCCTTAATATCTTGTTTTTTCATTGAACAAAACACCCTTCTATCCCTTACTCATATCAATTACATAATCAAAAATTAATTCATAAATAGGACACATGAAATTTTACATGGTTGGACCACACTAGGCTATATCCAAAGAGAACACAATGATAATGTGGAAATTTAATAAATTCAATAGGTCTCAATACTAGTAATAAAGATCAAGATATATTACATTTTCACCTAAGATCACAACCTTATCAATGATTAGGGACATCTCATTCCATCTCAACTGTCACCCACTCAATCCTTCCATTGATCAATCACTACATTTGGAAAGGATAACCTTATTCATCTTTATTTTATCACATCTCAAAAAATGATTCTTAAATAGTTATTGGACATTTATATCCCTACATTATAAATAATTAATGCATGCTTAGTTTCTAATTGATAATCTACTAAAGATTTAATTTCATCCACATGATGAATACTAATTTAACATACATATTACAGGAAATCCCTTTAAAACAATTTCATATTGCATAATACCTTCACAAAGCTCACATATCCTTTAGCAAACTTCCAATTACTTCACATTTATATATTTACATTGCAAACTCCACAACATTAAAATAAATATCACCCCTTTCTAAAATATCAAACCTCCATTGTGATGTATCTTCCATTTCTGAATAATAAACATTTCATGAAGATCAATTAACCCTCATGAGTCTCACATCCTTTTAGTAGAATTATATTACCTTTAAAAACATCCATTCAACGTGATAATTTTCTCAAGTACAACCAACAAGAAACACATTTTCCTAATCTGTTACATGAAATTTTCTAATGGAATATCTGCTAATAATGTGTGGGTATATGCATATTAATAAGTGATACCATCATTTATAGAAGATTTCATACCCATCATCATAATTTCAGGAATATCTCCAATTTATTATGAAGTTCCACATATTACAATGCTGGTGGGAAAATTCATTAATTGAGAGGCATCTAGTAGTTGAGGAGATTCACCATATTTTTATTTCATGTGCATGATGATTCAGAAATTCACAAAAACCATCATTCACATCAATTAATTCAATAAAAAAACATAATAAATTCAAAAAAACCAAATATTCATGAATACTATTCCTTTTTCATATTCTCATAAGAAATTCATCAATATTCAACTTTCATGATGATTTATTTTTCATCCAAATTTGGTGTAACAAAAATTAGAAAACATTACAAATCGGAACCACCATGTTTAAGCAAATATTTATACAACCTATAGATAATCCATTCCTACATTTTAGATATTCTGATACATAACGTGTAAAAAATCATGATGAAAATAAATAATGGTCGATGGAGACCTACTTTTTGAATAAACAATATAATCCAAAAAACAATAAAATATTACCTTGAGGAATTCGCTTCCGGGCAGAAATATTATGGCCCAGAAAGACCAAAAAAAACCATATGGAGAAAAATATTTTCACATTCATTTCCGGAAATGTACCCATCATTTGTAGTAGCATTTGGATAGTATTACTAAAGGATACATGATGAATATTTTCTGGTAAATATTTTTTAGTTGAATATTTCATTGTTAGAACATAAAGATCCTTTTTTAATATGTCAAACTATTTTCATAACATTATTTGGTATCATCCTTTTTCTATCCATTATTGTTTTTCATAACATTTCTTTTTACTTTATCTCAACCATTGAGATATCTGATCAATAATTGCCTTATCTACTCCTTCAGAACCATGTTTACTTTTTAATAAAAACTATAAATATGAGAATATTACAAAATGTAATTTCATATTTGATTACCTGGATTTTGATTCAGTTTCTAATTTACTCATTAGTTTATTAACTTCTTTTTCATGTCCATAAACTATCATTTCTATTTCTTCTAGTCCTAATGTAATTTCATTAATGATTTTTTGGTACTCTCTAATTCAGATTATAATCTCTAAACCATCATTCGAGATTTTAGGAATTTTGTTGTTTTCTTCAATATCCCCTTCCAATTTATTTTTTTTCAAGACATTCAACTTACGGGGAAAAATAATTCAATATATATCCCATAATTATACATTCCATTATTTGAATATCAAGCTAAAGATGATCACTATCATGTTTCACCATAATAGTTAACCACCAATAAACTAATTTTCTTTATATTATGTTAGTTATATATTTTCTACAATAGCCATTAGTGATCCTTTGCGTTCAGAAACATTTTTTATACATCCTCCCAAAAGACATTTTCACCTTGTTCTTTTTCACAGACGAAGCTCATTATCTGTAATTTCCTTCTAGATTTTAAATCTTTTTTATTATGTTACCTTTTATGAGGATTCTTCACAATTTTTTTTCACTTTATTAAACCTAAAATTTATATGGGAATCAAGAAGAAATGTTCTCTAAATTACCCCACAAAGAATAAAGAATTAGAATATTTCCTTATAATGCCCCTCTTAATCTATTAAATTTTCAGGAAATAGGAGAAGGTAATTCACCATCCACATCATCTACAGTATCATGAAATTTTAAAATGGCATGATTTTTTATCAATTTTATTCAATTTACATATTTTCTCACATTTTTGTATCCAATAGTGTAACTCTAATTATATTTTCCACTACATTAATTTTCGGATCGTCATGGGAATGTTTAGAAAAATATCTTCCATCAAGGTCTATCAAATTTGTATTTTACAATGTTTCAATTATTTTAATATTTTTTTACTATTTAAATATCATTAACCTCTTCATGAAGTCCAATAATTTCTCAAACACCATTATTAATTTATTTAAAAACCCATCTATATTTTCCTTAGGATGAATTTATATATTAGTGACCATATTTTAAAAAACATATAGTTTGGTCTTCTTCAAATTATTATTATATTCATATATATTTTCTACTTTTCCTCACATGGACTTCGATAATTTTCAATTCCTATAAATAATGTATATTTCATTTGATATTGATTTAGTAAGGGGATAATTTGTTTTCCTTCAACATCATCAATTTCTCCATTTATTTTAGTCACATAAAGTCTTATTTCATCACATAACTAAATCCGTTGATCTAATGAGAGGATAAAATCTATCCAACGAGATTGTAGATGATATATATTGAAATTCATGGAAATATGGATGATTCTTCACTCAAATAGTGGCACTCCCCTAACAGTCCCCAAATTATCGATGAACAATATAAGGGATAGATTTAATACCAATCAATGTTTACCTCTATACCACATGTAAGAGCCTATAACACCCTAATAGGTGAGGGTGGATCAGGATGTAAAATTTTCCTTCTAATGAAACCTTTCATATTCCCATGTTGGTGTGAACTTGTAAAACCTTTTTGATGGAATTATATAGTTATTAAATATTCATATGTTGAGAGACAACACACTGGTTTTACTTGGTTCACAATAAGGGATATTCCAATAAGGATACCCCAACATTGTTTTAGACATAAATGAATCCACTATGATTCACTAGTTATCATGGAGTGTATATTATTATACATAGTCACTCAATATTAGTCACATTTCAATTATAATAATTTTATGGGTGAACACAGTCTCCCTCCGAACACATCCATCGACTCCCCCAAGATCACATCATTGGGTAGATTCTTACTCAATTTTAAAACTTCAATGTAACATTATTAGATTTGGTATTTATCTATTTTTCAGAAATAAGCATCAAACACTTCTTTCAAATTTTTCCTAAGTTGATGCACTTAATATCACTGATTAAAAAAATATATTTTCAAGTCTATTATTCATGAATCTCCCAACGTTCATGAATGCTCCATTTTTTCAAAGAAATATTAGTGTTCACAACTACACAGACCTTTGTGAATGTCCCAACCTTCATGGATCTTGTATCCTTCAAAGAAAACTATGTTATAAATAAACTATTATTCTTCATGAAAAAACCATTTTCCCAAAAACCATTACATCAGTTAAGACATAGCTAGTATTTTAATGTAGCATAAGCACACAAATAATTACTTATTTGTGAAGCTCATAGCCTTAATATTTACAAAGAGGTTCCGACATTTCAAAAATTCAATTCATATGTTCAAATATGTTATGGAATATTAATTATATAATTTCCTAACGTCCCATCAAGAATTTTGTAACTTTAAAACCATCAAAACATTGTATTCTATTTAAATTCTCTATACCATCACAAAATGCAAATATTCATGAAATAGTTATCTTTTCAATATGTTAGAAGATTTTGTCCTCAAAAAACACCTTTCACAATGATTTCACATTATTCCTTATTGTGATCCCCAAAAAAGTTGAAAAACACTTGAAAAATACATCACATTAATTAAGGAATCTATATGAAGTGTATGATCACTAATTGAAAAATTTATATTATTCAAACTTTTGTGGATTGACAATAGACTTTAAATACACTCTATTTCTTGTTATTAAAATAGTGGTTCAAAAAAACTCTAGTACAACTCGCCATTCTCTCTAATACTCAAGTGATGATTATTATTGGTTTTGGGGGTGTGGGTATCCATGATTTTTCAATTTATCCAAAGGAATGAATCGACATGGTGATATGAATCCTATGATCATATGATTGAAATATATTAGTTCTAGAGTATCAAGGCTCAATCGAAAAATCATAGGTATATAACGCATAAACTGGGTCAATAAATTTATAAATAAGGTTTGTTTCTATTATAATATGATTTAAAAATAAATGGGGGTTTTGAAAGGTAGGTGGGAATATCCTTGTTTTATTACAATATCATTGTTCCCAGGAAACTCACCACCCAATCAATGGTGATTAAATCTGATTTTATAGCACAATATCATCGATTACATGTAGGCGTCGATCATATTACAATTCATACATTCCAAAATACATTCAACTATAATGGTGTAGCAATGTGTAGGAATGGGGTCAAACCCATAAGGGATTCTACAAGGCACCCTACTATCATAAAAATTTTGGTATGATTTCTCCTGATTTATCATTGGATCAGTTTTTATGAAGAAATACATAGCATGGGATTAACTCATATTAATATGAAAGGACAACAATAAATTTCAATGTTTAGGAAAAAATGTAATACTAAAAATAACTCAGTATAGACCTATAGATAATTCAATGAATTGGTGAAAGGACACCAATTAGTCATTGTCCCACCAAATGGATGTACCTTATATAAAAATATTTTTTTCTAGATATAGTAAATAACCTAGGTGCATTGAGCATGGATTCATGGATAAACTATTACAATGAAATGGTGTGAGATTTCACCACTTCATCTAGGCCAGGGTCCTTCTATTACATCTCACATAGTCGGGGTAGATGCGAAATAATGGTATTAACATGTTTTAAACATATCTACTAACCGTTGGGTTTCCAAGTATCAATTAAGATAGTAATTAAGTTCAAAGACACCCTTAATATCGACCTCTAACCCTATTAGGATTAGTCATTAATGTCATAATAAAAATAATGTAAGGAATTTGATGAAATAATCGAGATAATATATAAATAATTCAATATAAACAATTCAACATTGTAAATCAAAAAAAATCAAAAATATACTAACATTAACGTGGAAACATTGAAGATCTCTGTATTGGGGGAATTTTGAATGTCAATAGATATTGAAATCAAACATATAAATAGAATCCCATAAGGAGATAGTATTATAATAGAGTGTGGTAAAAATAGAATGATAATAATCGTAAAATAATGTAATGGAATCAAAATGGAATAAAAATAGGAAATAAATGAAGTCAAAAAAATCAATTTGGTCAACAGGTTCGAATGTCATTGTATGTGTTAGTGGTTCCTTTATATATATAGAGCTGACCATAACACAACGTGTAAGCGACTAATGTTGTAAAACTCTTTGAAGTGGATTCTAAATAAATAAATTCATTTCATGAAAGTGTTTTTTCATTCCATTTAATTTATATATAAAATGTTCTCTAAATAACCTCGATCTCTAGAAATCATTGATCATTTCATTGGTGGGATTTTTGGTTCGAAATTTTCAAATCTGGAATCCCATCATGTTTGAAATTATTGTTTTTCAAGATGATTAATATAGATTTATAACATATTCTTAGATTTGTTTCTTATGAATTGTAATCAAGTGTTGGGAATCATCTCATTCTTTTCTACTTCTAGATATATGCACATCGAGTGAATTTTATTGACAATGTATAATGTAAAATTTTATTATTTTTCTTGACATCTTCCTTCCAGTCTTCAATTTATAGTTCATTAAAATGCACATCAAATCTTATTATATTATTAAATTATTAATTATTATTCCATAAATAAATATTTTGATTTTTTAATATAATTATGGATTATCAAATTACATCAACTCAATGCCTTATTCACATGATTTCCAAATTATTACGTTTAGGGGCCCATGGATTGACTGAGGTCTTAATTCTATTCATTAAATGAGGTTGTGTTTCAGATAGGATAATAATATTTCATTAGTATAAAAATATGACAATTTATTATTTCTTCACCATGTTGGGACCAAGTTGGATGGATAAGGATGTAAGTAGAGTTTGTTATTAAAGGGTGTTGTTTTTGGTTGTCAATGAAGCTAAATAAATTCACATTGTAAAGGACATGAAAACTATGATGATGCTTTGATGATTTGTATTTCACAAATATCATAAGTTTTTATAACATATGATGCAATCCTTATGAAGGATAGGGGGAGTAAAGAAGTGTTTTTTGGAAATTTAAATAAATTTGGACACATGTTAAAGATTGGCATGCAAGTGAAAAAGTGGAACACAAGTATAAGCATCGCACAAGTATGGCACGGAAGTATAAGCGACGCGCAAGTGTGGTGTGCATGTATCTGTGGCGCACAAGTGGATGTTGCGCGCAAGTAATATTTCAGCATCATCATATCAAAATATGACACAGGAAATAATGTGTCACGCTAGTGTTGGAATGTCTCACAAGTTATGGATCGGCACATAAGTTCTGGAGCGGCGTGCAAGTGATGGAGTGGCGCGCAAGTGCTAGAGTGGTGTGAAAGTGTTGGAGCGATGCACAAGTGTATGTGGCTCGCAAGTAACCAAAATGACTATAAATATACGACTAGACTCCTCATTTTTAAGGCTCAACACTTATGAAAAAAAATTTGAACTCTGATCACGCAAGTAATAAAATGTGGCTCGAAAACTGAAGTGGCTTTCAATCTAAAGTGCGTGCAAGCTTAGGGTTATTTATAAAGTTTTCAAGTAGGGTGGCGTGCATGTAGGGTGGCGTGCATGCAGAAGTGGCACAAAAGTTGTCAGAGGCGCTCAAGTAGGGAGGTATCTTCAAGAAGTGTGTGGTGTATAAACCAAAAGTGGAACATAAGTTGTGAGATGTGCAAAATTGTGGGGAGAAATTTGTTAGTGGCTCTCTAGTATGTAGACGCGCAAGTTGAGTGGTGCGTAAGAAGGTGTCATGCAAGCTGATGCAGTTAGGCGCACAAGAAGTGAGGCACGCAAGCATGGAGTGGCACACAATCTATTTGCACCAGGAGGTTCATACCGGCTTTTGGGTAGTAAAGTGAAGAATAGTTTTTAAATATTTGATTTGTGAATGTTCATTAATAATCATAGAATAATTACATTACCCTATTAGTTCTAAGAGGAAGAACACACACAATTTCATTGTTTTCAAAGTGCTACACGAGTGTAAGGGTATATCCAACTCATTGTATTCCACCAGAAAGGATTTTTTCTATTGAATTGTGTGGCACATGTTTTTTTCCATACCAAACCAAGGATTTATCTACTCTTGTTGTGTAGTTAATCTTGTAACTCATTTGTTCTTGTTTTTGTGTGTGTTCATCAGGGAAGAAACTCTTTATTAGGAGGTGAAGGGTGTTTCAAAATGAAGGTACATAAAATGAAAAAGATATCCCTAATTCACCCCCTCCCCCTATCAGTGATACATTGATTCTGACTGGGAACATTAATTTGTATCAGAGGGACAAGTTCCCTTCGTTTAATCTTTGCGAAAGTGGTTAAAGATAAGTTGTGAAGGAGAATCTAAATTGAGTGAACATTAAGGGGATTCTGATTTCTATGGAAAAAACTATCACATTTTGAAGGAAAGAATGATGTATTATCTTATGTCTCTTGGATATGATGTTCTTTAAACTACAACATATGGATTTCCTGCTATTGATGACAAGGTTCCTCTTACACTAATCGATTATAAGAACCTTAAGAATGATGGAAGAGCTCAAAATGCGTCACTCTCATCTCTTTCTGAGTGTGAAATTTTATGAGTGAAATGTGTTGCTACAGTAAAATTAATCTGAGAAAAACTGAAGAACAACTATGATGGAAATGATAAAGTGAAGAAGGATAAACCAAAAATCTGGAGACTGAAGTATGAAGACTTGAAAATGGGTGAATCTGAATCTGATGGAGATTTATTTACCATGATAAATTATATTGTCAGTACAATCAGATGTCTTGGTGAAATGTTGGTGTATTGTACTGTTGTCAAAAAGATCTTGAGAATTTTTCCTGACAAGATTTATGCTAAAGTGTCTTCCGTAGAAGATAGAGTCCCTAAAACATTATCTTTGGATGAGTTACATATACTATCATTTCTTATGTGATGAGAAGTGAGAACACTATGAAGTGAAAAAAAAATATGATATAGAAATGTCATTCAAGGCTACAAAGTAAGATAAGTCAATGAACAGTTTTATTGAATATGATGCTGGGGAATCTGATTCTGAAGATGAAGTATGTAAAAATTTTGATGAAATGTTATCCTTGCTTTCTAAGAGTGTGAAATGAGGTACAAGGAAATACAAGGGTAAACTTCCCTTGGAATTTTTTGAGTGCGGATCTGTCAGTCACATTGCAAATAACTATCCTCAAAAGAATAATGATGATGAAAGTGATGATGATAACAGAAGTCCATGAAGGCTGTGGAAGAAACTAGCTGACATAGATAAATATTTCTCAAGGGGGAAGGATAAAAAGTTCTTCATATAAAAAAGTTGAATATTTTATCTAAAGATGAAGATTAAAAAGACAGTGAAGATGAATTTGAGAAATTATTTTCTAAAAAAACTAGAGAGATTACCATTATTGCTGCATTGAATAATGAAGTGTATGAGAGAAAAATTTCAGAAGAAGATGAAACTCAACATGAATATCATCTAAAATAAGAGTTGAAAGAATGCTTGTGGAAGATTATAAGCCTTGATAAGGAAAACTACCAGCTGATAAATGAAAATTCAACATTAAACAATCAAGATGGTTTTACTGATAAGAAAATATATATGGAAAAGGAGATTGATGATCTGAAAAATTCTCTTGAGAATACAATGAATCGTAATGATCATCTTGAAGTAAAGATGAAGGTAACAGTTGAAGAGTTCAAACTAGTCCAAAATAATCATTAAAAAGCTGAAGAAATTAATATCAGTTTCAAAAATTCTATCTCATAAGTTTCTGAATGTTCCAGTAAGAATGAACTAAACAAGGATCCACAAAAGTTACCTTCAAATATTGAAGTGAATGATAGAACTAGCTCCGATAAGAAAAAGGCTGGAAAGACCATGTATGTGGTCAAAGTTAGGAAAGATGAAAAATCAGGAGTGCACAAAATTCCCGAGTCAAGAAATACTTCTAATACTGATAGTGTTGTTAAATATGAAATGAAAAAGGTAGTTAAAAATGAAAACATCTACTTTGATGGTCAACATTGTTCGTTTAAAAAGGTTGTTGAGAATTATTTTCATAAATCCTGTAAGTATAGAAGTTTTAGAGGAAAATATTATTTCTATGGTTATTGCTGGTATTGAGGTGGATTTAGACACATGGTAAATATGTGTTGGTTCATCCAACGACATTACAACTATTCTACATGTTTTTAAAGGAAAGGATTGGGGGGAGTCAATACCTTAAATATATAATGTCTCTAAATAAATTTGAGAAGATAACAGAGAATACTAGTGTGATTTTTGATAATAGGTTCCAACCATAAGAAACTATTTGTGAAATATGTGATCGACCTGGACATCTTCCCAAGGGATTCATTAGTGTGTTACCAGTGCAACAGATTATTCTAAATAATTCTCAAAAGTTATAGTTATTAAAATCTAAACGGGATATTTCTAATAAGTCTGAATAGAGAGAGTGTATGGCTATCTGACCAGAACACATTGACCTATCTTGGAAATTAGTGGAAGCTCAACAGAAAGTGAAGGAAAAGGAAGAAAAAAAATCACTTATAGTCGAAACTGCTATGAAAGCTAAAAAATGAGAACTTCCATGTATTCTTGATAGTTGGGTTTTTCTCATATGACAGTAGACTTAACGTTGCTGAAGAATGTGAAAGACGTCATGGAAAGACCCATTACATTTGGAAATGAAGAATCTCTGAGAATCAAAGTTATTGGATCAGACATCATCGGAAAATAAAAAATGAAATCTAAGAAAACATTATATGTTGATGGGTTGAAACATAATATTCTATGCCTTTCACAACTCTATGATGAGGGATAAAAAGTTATATTCATAAAATATGGGTTCGTTTTGAAATGTGAAAATGATGGAAATATAGTTACAAGAGGCAAACATACAAAAGGAAACTTGTTCCATGTTGGTGAAGTACAAAATTCTTGTTACATAGGAATTGTGGTTGAAAATTTGTTACGGCATAAAAGACTGGGAAATATGTGTCAGAGAAACTCGTGAAATCTATCATTGCGAGACAATGTCAGATATATGCCTGATTTATCAAGATGATGAGATTGGTGCTACACTATTTCTAAAAAATGGAATATTGCAAACTCTTTTCTTAAGAGAGTTGAAATTCGTTCAAAAAAACCCTTGGAACTTATAGATTTTGATATATGTGGAAAAATGAGAAAGAAATCAAAAAAATTGAGATATGTACTTAATTACATTCCTGTACTACAGTACTCGCATTACTTGTGTTATGTACATGAGACATAAGTCTGATGCTCTGAAAATGTTTAAATGTTATAGGAGGAATGCAGAGAAGGAATTTGAGTATTTTCTGAAGAAGTTAAGAACTGATAATGGTGAAGAGTATAAGAATGATGATTTTGAATGTTATCTTGAGAAGCATGGAATTCAGCCTGATTCCATCTCACCATACACATCTCAACAAAATGGGTTTTCTGAAAGACAAAATTGAAGCTTATTCGAAATGGGAAGAACTATGTTTCTTGAGAATAGTAATTCTCATTATTATTGGAGGAGAGCCATGATCACTACTGTGTATATTTAGAACCGATGTTTCATTAGACCATGCACAGATATGACCCCATATGAAATTTTGTATGGAAAAACTCCAAGTATGAAACACTTAAGAGTTTTTGGGAGTCCATGCATTATAAATAAGAATGGTAGAAACCTTGGAATATTTGAGAAAAGAGGAGATGATGGAATTTTCCTTGGCTAAGCTTTAGAAGGAAGAGGATATAGATATCTCAACAATGAAACAAGAAGAATTATTAATTCATCATATGTAAAAGTTGTTGAAAATGTTGAGAAAGAAAAGTAGTCATATGTTGATGTGTAAGTGGAGCAGGATAGAGAAGATTTTATTAATGATTCTGATAATTCTACCAACTGTGTTAATCTTACCGGTGAAGAGGAATCCGAATTAGAAATCTCAAGTGAAGAGGATGAAGTACTAACAACTCATCCTTGGTCGAGGAAACAAGTGGTGGCTCAGAATATTATTGGAGATAAACGTCAAAGGGTTCAAAAAATAATAACAACAAATGCTATATCACATACTTCTCTTTATTCAAATGTGGAACTGAATGATGTAAATGAATCATTTGACCATCTATAATGGGTTCATGTAATGAATTAAGATCTTGATCAAATAGAGAATAATTATACTTGGGAACATTTACCCAAGCCGGACAACAAGAACATTATTAGTACAAAGTGGGTTTTTTGGAACACGCTGAATTAAGAAGGTAATTTAATATGAAACAAAGAAAGATTGGTTTGCAAATGCTTTTCACAAATTAAAGGAATTGATTTTAATGAAAGCTTTGCTCCGGTGGAATTATTAGAAACAATCAGAATATTTCTTGCTATTTAAGACCATGACAAGGAAGTATACATTGAACAAACTTGTGGATTTGTTATTAGAAAAGAAGAATGTTATGTGTGTAGGATGAAGAAGGATTTTATTTGGCTAAAACAGGCTCCGAGATCATACAATTCTAAATTATATATTAGCTTAAAGAAGATGAACTTTAAGAAAGGGAGATTAGACAAAAATCTCTCAATCAAGGAATGTCACGAGTTTTCATTGATCTTTATTGTTTTTGATGATAATATTATATTTTCTAGAATTATTTAAAGATCATGTGAAACATTTGCTGAGGAGATGAAGAAGATATTTGAGATGTCCACGTTGGGAGAAATGAACTACTTTCTTGGGATAAAAATTTCACAGAAGAATGAAATGGAAAATTCGAAACCCGTTTCCACTCAAATTTCAGTGGGAACCAAGATATCTAATGATGGAGATGTAAATGAAGATGATCAAAAAGCGTTTCGAATGCTAATTTGAGCCTATTGTATTTGACTGCCTCATGACCCGACATAGTCTATGTTGTCACATTATGTGAAAGATTTCAGAGTGCTCCTAAATAATCACATTTTATTTTTGGAAAAATAATTCTCAGATATATGAAAGGGACAACAAATTTTGGAATTAGGTATGATTGCTCATCAAAAAATGATCTATTCAAGTATTCTGATACAGATTGTGCTGGAAATGTTGATGATTGAAGATCCTCATCTTGTGGAGTTTTCTTTATGGGGGAAATTTGTGTTTGTTGGAATAACATGAAACAGAATTAAGTAACTCTTAGAATAACTGAAGAAGAGTATGCTGCTGCTACTAAAGATGCAACTCAACTAATGAGTATGAAGACTCATCTAGAAGATCTACTTGTTGATGTAATACTACCTTTGCTCATGCGATATGATAATCAGAGTGCAATCAATATTACAAGAAATCTGGAACAACATTCTCGTTCAAAATGCAGTGATATAAAGTACCAGTTCATCAATGAGCATAGGGAGATGAATGAATTGAGGCTAGAGTACATTGCAACATCTGAAAAAGTGGATGATATATTCAAAAAACCAATACCGAAGGAACCATTTGCAAAATTAATATTGAACATGGGTGTCCAAACTAATTCTCATTGTGTTTAAAGTATGTCTTTATATCCCTACTATCATCCTGCCTTAGGATAGTGCTTTCAAGGGGGATAATTGTTTCATAAATCTACCCATATAGATTCATGCACAAATGGGGAGTTGTGGGTAATTTTTGAATCTATAATGTATGTGTTTGAAGTATTCTAACTATTTGTTTGAGTGGTTGTATGAAACAATGTTGTTTTTATGAAAGTTGAATAATTGAAGAATGCAGAAGTAGAAGCTTGATAGATGTTCTGAAGAAGTATTAGGAGATAAGATCATTAGATTTCATAGTCACTTCTTTTAGACATCATGGTTTTAGATGTCAATAATTCTTGTTTCCTACAACGAGTTAGTACACGTAGGCTTAGAATTGTTGATAAGTAATCCATTGCTTAAGATTACAATGTTTAGTGATATATGAATCTTAGATGACAAAAAAATCCAAAGGAGGTAATTTTTGGGACAATGCTGGTCGGATAAGGAAGTAAGAAGAGTTTCCCCTTACAGAGTGTTGTTTTTTGTTTTCTAAGAAGCTAACTCAATTCACTTTGTAAAGGACTTGAAAACTATGAAGATGCTTTGCTGATTTTTATTTCAAAAATATCATAAATTTGGAAAACTTGGGATGCAATCCTTATGAATGATAGGGGAGTAAAGATGTGTTTTTTTTGTTAAATGTAAATAAAATGGTACGAAAGTTAAAGATTGGCGCACAAGTCAAAATGTGGAATGCAAGTATATGTGACATGCAAGTGGATGTAGTGAACTAGTCATAATTCAATATCATCATATCCTAATATGAAAAAGGAATGAAATTGTCGTGCTAGTGATGTAATTTCGCGCATGTGATGGATTATCATGCCAGTATTGGAGCAGCGTACAAGTTCTAGAGAGTCACACATGTGTTGGAGCGGCGCACAAGTGTTGGAGCGGCGCACAAGTGCTGGAGAGGCATGCAAGTGCATGTGGTGAAAAAGTCACCAAAATTCCTATAAATAGACGACTATCCTCCATATTTTTAAGGCTCAACAATTAAAAAAAAAATGATCACTGATCTCCCATGTTGTTGAAAGTGGCTTGCAAACTGAAGTGGAGCGCAAGGTGAAGGGGCGTGCTAGTTGAGGGTTATTTATAAGGGGCACAAGTATGGTAGCGTTCACATAGGGTGGCGCACAAGAAGAACTGGCGCACAAGTTGTGTGAGGAGCGTAGGCTGGGAGTTGGCTTCAAGAAGTGTGTTGTGTATATGCCAAAAGTGGCACACAAGTTGTGAGTAGTGCAAAATAGTGGCGTGCAAGTAGTTAGTGGTGCGCAAGCTGGTAGGCGTGCATGTTGAGTGGCGCGCAAGCAGGTGGCGCGCTAGGTGAAGCAAGGAGGCGTGGAAGTAGGGAGGTGCACATGCAAGGAGTGGTGCACAAGCTGTTTTCACCAGGAGGGTCTTACCAACATACGTGTAGGAAAGTGAAGAATTGTATTGAAAGGTTTGATTTGGGAAAGTTTATTAAGAATCAAAAAATCATTACATTACACTATTTATTCTAAGAGGGAGCATAGACACTATTGGAATTTTTTCAAAGTGCCTAATGAGTGTAAGGGTATATCCTAATAATTTTATTCCATCTCAATGAATTGTTGTCTAGTGGATTGTGCAGTACTAGATTGTTTTCGAACCATAAAAAGGACGTATCTACTCTTGTTGAGTAGTGAACCTTGTAAATTTTTTGTTCCTATGGTTGTAGGTGTTTATTAGGGAAGAAAGTACTTATCCATAGGCGAAGGGTGTATCAAAAATAAGGAATTTTAAAAATAAAAAGATATCACTGATTCACCCCCTCCCCCTCTCAGAGATACTTTGATCCTGGATAGGTACTTCACACCATTGAGGTTTGCCTAATTAGATTTTTTTTCTCACCCACAGTCTGTGTACTTCTTGGTCTATAAAGTCATCACATATTATTTCATGTTGATAAAGGATACATGTTGGATTGGGAGAGTCCCACAGATTCAAGATCAAGTAGATACTCTAATGTGGATTTATATGATTGGACTTATGTATCTTGATAATTCCATTCAGACTAGGAATGTGGCTCTGACTAGGTATAGAAGTATATTAATGTATTCTTATTTAGGTTTCTTATATATAACACTATATATGTAACGATCTCAGTAGGCGATCAGTTTTGTATGTATGAAATAGTTATATGGTCATGGACTATAGTTCATTTATTATTATATCCTTAATCACATATATTTTTAGTAATGACTATTTAATTACATCTATGATTAATGTTTGGGTTTTTAATATTTTTTTCTCTAAGATGAGGGTATAGTCTCCCAGATGTAACACTCTAGGCTCATGCTTGTATTCATCAACCTATGGAACCTATAGAGGTATGATTGATGCTTACTCAGCAACCTCTGCAGTTAGTATTTATATATTGAATCAGGTTAGGATTTGAAATTTTGTTATCATAGAATTATTTTCAAATTTTATTATAATATCATACATGTTAGAAAAGAGTATTAGAAATGATTTTATATCAATGTTTCATATTCAAATCGTGATTTGATAAAACATAATAGGGTAAGAATCCATGGTTCCAGGGATAAGGAAATATTTTTTAGGATATGTGATTTTATATTCTTATATTATTATTACAGTGTATGACACATTTTTGGTGTGGATTTCATGATCTATTATGGATTTTGTCTCTTAGCCTATTCAAATGTGGACCATGACTGATTTGACCCATGAACGAAAAAGTTAATAGGTTCCCCATGAATCATATTTGGCATGTACTTTCCAGATGTCATATTCCTTCTAATGAATTATATTTTTTTTATAAAAAATATTTTTATCATTTCTACAATGAAATAAATATTATTTACCGATATATTTATTGGGGGGAACTATACCCAATTGGGATGACATAAATATATATTTCATTCTAATAGTAGTTCAAATGGATATATGATAAGTCAATCGATTAAGAGGATGATGAATCAGACCTCATTCTTGCGAGGTAATGTCACCCTTGAATTTTGAAAAGGAAAACGGGACCTAGTGATTGACCTCACATGGGGTGTGATTATTATGTGTAGCTATACAATGTACGTATAGAAACTTATATGGGTGTTGGAAAATTTATTTGAATAGAATTTTACATAACTAGATCCAGAAAGTGTTGTATGGAATAGATCACTAATACATTTACATTGGTATATTGTTTGACTATATAGGTAATCATTGGACATTGATTCTATTATAATATTCACTTTTGGATTTATATTTTTAGGCACAGTTAACTAATGATTCATAACAAACATCTTGGAGATTTCCCTAATATATTTCTATATTATATTTCATAATAGAACAAAATTTATGGTTATAAATTTAGATCCTATAGTGTGATTTAGTAACACGAATGATCATGGATCATGAGGAACATCTGGTTGTATTACCATATCAGGATGCCTGATGATGTGAGTTCATTTTATTTTATATGTTAATATTATGACCCTCAATAGAGGATATCTTTATTAGGATTGTCAGAGATGATTTGAGCCTAGTATATCGATGAGTGGATTCTGTTTTTCATTAATTTAAATTATTAAATTTTGATGTTACTAAGGATTTTAATTTAAATGTGTTAACATTAACAACATATAGGGTGATTCACTATATAAATTTTTAAATGGATACTTATATAAATGAAACCATATTGATAGGTATTTAACCTCATTATTTGTTGTTACCTAATTATTCTTTTAAGAGGGTTGTTAGGGGAATTATATTCCTTCATTTTATATGGGTTTTTGTACGATGCCATATGAAATTTGAAATTGTGAGAGGCATCACCAATTGAGATGTTGGTATAATATAGTGAATCTTCATGGTAATTCCTTGGCAGGGCTACGTGCAGTACATTAAGAACCTTAGCGAGACTCATATCCTAATTGTTTTATGTTCAGTCTGATCGATTGAAACTCGCAAAAGTGGTTTTCATGGGTATATG
Organism: Viscum album; assembly: GCA_963277665.1. Lineage (NCBI taxonomy): Eukaryota > Viridiplantae > Streptophyta > Magnoliopsida > Santalales > Viscaceae > Viscum > Viscum album. The sequence continues at coordinate 1,150,384,722 of OY728120.1, forward strand.
TATTCTTGATTAGGTATTGATTGTATATATATTCATTTTATAGACTTATTTATGATAGGTTCATTGGTTTAATTTCATAGGAATGATGATGCCTTTGGTTTTTGTGGAAACTCTCCGGGTGCCTGTGTTTCAATATTGAGCTCTAGGGGTATGACTATTCCGGTTCATGTCCATCTCAAATAATGAAGCATGTAGATACTTTTTATAGAATGGGTAGAGATGCATGAGTAAAAAGTCAATGTATAATTGGTATTCATGGAAGAAATCATGGAATTAATGATATTATCATTTTAGACTATGAGTTCAAGGGGAGATTATATATTAATTATAATAATGTTGTAAGTTGTATGGTCAATGTAGACTTGTTATTTACAACTCAAAGGACCATGAGTTAGGTTATAATATTTTGAATTTGACACTTATTGAAACATTTAAATACTATATCGAGGAAGGGATTTGTGTGAAGAAATGAAGGTGGTTACTAATAAATGGTTTAATAATTGTTTCTTGATGGGTTTGACAGTATAGGGAATTCCCATCTATGGTAGAAAATACTTCTTTAATAAATTGGGTTCCCTGAGGCCTGGAATTGTTGGTAGACCTGGACATGCATTTTTTGGAGACAAGGTGATATGAGTATGTTATATGAACATTTATCTCTATTTCGGTGTTCATGGGGTGAAGAGAGTGATACACACCTATCAATGTAGTCTTAGTATACTCCTAGTTTAATGAATATCATAACATATATTTCGACATCATTCTAATTTGGCAGAGAGATAATTTTAACTATGGTGATATTTTAAAATGTATTACTTCTATTTATCTAATGGACTCATTAGAAAATTCCCATCATGAGAGGAATATAGTTAAAAATATGGTGTTAGTTACATCATAGTCTTTTTTTGGGTGGTGAAACTCACGATAAGACAAAATTTTGATTTTGTTTGGGGAAAATATTCTTGAACAGATGGAATAGGTGATGTTTTGATAATTTCATATTTAAACACATGTATGAGAAAATTTTCCCATTCCATTCATCACGATATTTGATTGAAAATGTATGAGCATTGAACTTCAAGTCCAGTAGTGAGGTGATGATGATAAGGGTATTAATAAAATGGGGAGAACTAGGTTGTTCATTAGTAAACATATTCCATGGTGTAATAGTTGTGGATGCTGAGAGACTGGTTATTGGAAGTTAAATATATCATAATAACTTATATATTTTAGATGATATTATTGATACAGTTTTACAACCATGGATTCTCTGGGATGAGAAAGAATATGGTGTTGGGGTTGTAAATCTATTGTTTTTGTTAACTATGAACATCATTTAAAATTTTATTTTATTACAGTTACATTATTTTAAGGGATATAATAGTCATTTCCTCTATTAAATGATCGTAGCTATATTTATTAAGTACTCTAATAGTCTACGAAATAATTGTTTATGTGATCAGAGTTTGTGGGAATTTGGAGTGATCTAATTTTTTATTGAATAATTAATATTTATTATTTAATTAAATAAATATTAATATATTTCCACATGTTCGTTTTGAAATTTATTGTAATTAGGGTGTTATGATTATATTTCCTCGTCTCTTTTGACTCTAGAGTTGGCGTTTTTTACTACACGAGGAACAACCTCAGGCAGGTATTTGGGCCTTGGCATGTGAACCCATTCCTTTTTATTCATTTTCATTTTCCTATTTTATTACATATCCTCTTCATGGATTCTAATGTAATCTACTTTTGTCTTTCGACACTTCATGGAAAAGAGAGAAAATATATAGGGGGCTGAGAGGTGACACTATGGTACTCAATATGTCCTCTATCATCATGAGAAAGAACCATATTTGGGAAATGAGAAATGATCTGTAATATTCTTCATGAATTTCGGATGTTATTATATTTTACATATATTTCCAAAGTTTTATTAAGAGTTAGTGGGAACATGAGAATCTGTCTTTCTGATAATGATGTCTTCAATGAGGTCTTCCAACATATTCAATGATAATGAATTCATTTATTTGCTAATATTACCATCATTGAAACCCCTTATCAGAAAAAGGTCCTTCTTGGTTACCCACATATCATGCTGACTAATGAAATCCAACTAAAGCTCCCTTCCCATCATTTTCTTCACAACTTCTTGTATAGAATTGATGTAAATAAACTCCTCCACCATATCTTATTCATATTGTGAATGAAAAGAGTAGGACATAGGGCTTAAATACATATTAACTATTGTTTCGTGCATTCATTCCAACTACATTGATTTAATTTTTTTACATGACATGGTCTCCATTTTTAGGAAGATACAAGTATTCCATATGCCACTTATTTTTCTTCTCTGAAGTCAATATGATATATCCTTAGTCCTGAAAAGTGATTAACCCTATCATATACATCCCTCCTGTTATTTGAGTTTCAATGTTATTCACAAGTTCATGGTAAAGTCCATATAGACCTACAAAATAGGTATAGATTTGGATAGGCTCTTGTCTCTGACACTGGCCTGGAACCCAGTTCCCCACCTATTCTTAATTGGTTCCCTCAGTATCCAAAATTCTGTTAAAGTCATCTGGTATCCCTTTTAGAACCTACCTTAGTCAATAAACCACAGACTATTTTCCTTTCATCTCCATTGAATGTCCCTTCTTGGAGGAAACACTTCAATCTATAAGAATTACCTCTATTGATTCCATAAAAACATATTCCTTCCAATTTTCACTGGTACCAAACCTCAGATGAACCACTAACACATAGGTGGAACCCAAGGCGTTGGGACCTTCCTCAGGATGAGGATCTAGTATAGAATAATTCCCACTACCTCCTTGGGGACCATCATGCACTGGATTTTCCACATATACATTCTCTTTCTCCTCCCCAAAAAGTTTCTACTCCAAAATATCATCCATCAGCTTTTGAGAATCATTCAAACCCTTTATCACCCGATCCATACTCACATCAAAATATAATATGGAAATAGGATAGTTATATTTTTCCCCACCATTCTCATATTTTCTAGACCCATGTCTGTAATACGCCAATGAATTACCCAACTAAATAGAAAACTTGTCAAAAGCTAACCCATGATTCATGAACCACAGATAGCCTAAATGGTATTCTTCCTCTACTATGATCCAACAGAAATCAACAGCCAATTTTGATGCATCATCATCAAAACTGAAAATATGGTTAACCGGATGATGCACTCCATTATTACAACTATTTGAGCCTTGGTACCTCCCTAAAAGGTTCATGATCATCTTAACAATATAATGGTATTGGAACGGAATGTGGATGTTTGGGAAACCCACCTATTTTGCAACCGAAGGAGAGTTAAACATCATATGTAATTTTTACAATAAATGAATTTTTATGAAATGAGGCCCATTATAGATGAGAGGAGCACTATATTATGCCTTGATGAGATCTTCCTCTGATTAGAACATGATCATTAATTGCTTGTTTTTGTGAAAACCATGTAATATCTTTTTTGTAAATCCCATTTTACTAAAACAAACCAGTTTAATGATTCTACATATGGCTGACTCAGAGATAATGAACTAAAAAATGTGTGATTTCATATAGGAGATACTCCATTGTAATCTTCTAGAAAAAGTAAAATATTTGGTCTTCAATTGAATATATATTGTACTATAGGGCAGTGAATGCATTGAAGGAATAGTGGAAGAAAACCAGAGTTCCAAAATGAGAAAAGGGGACTCTACTCCCTTGAAGGATGCCTTAGGTCCCTCCCCCTCAAGAGGGGGAGGGAGCTGCATGATTGACACCACTATCACGGATCGTATGATAACATCCCCCCTTGAAGCAACTACTTTACATAAAAAATTATGGATTGAATGTGAATGATACCATAGTTTTATAAAAATATAGTTTTAATGACTTATTATGACTTCCAAGGACCACCCAAGGTGGAAATATTCTCAACATGGAGAAAAATAGGATGTTTGGGTCATTATCAAGGTTTTTCCATTCATAAATCCAAATCTTGTATAGTTTAGTTCAAGAACAAAATCTGTGTGTTCAACATGTTAGAGGAATATGACTTTTTCGAAGTAAATGGTTCTTACAAGGGGTAAACTCTCTATAATATTTCTTTTCCATTTAGCCATGTACAAGGAAAAATATATTTTTATATATCCATTCCACAATAGAGGGAACTTGTTCGGAAATGGTAGTTGTCAATGTTTCTAGGTATATATCCAAATATCCCGTGTAGGTTTTCTTTTATATATCGGGTACATGGCTAAAATTTATGAGGGTTATATGATATTTATAAGTACACAACATGTATATGACAGATGTTCAGGCCATGTGAGGTACACCGGTAGGTACCATATGTAGGGTATAAATCGTGTACAATGGTATTATATAAAATATAAAATTTAAATACATGACATTTTGGGGATTTGAGAGTACACATCATGTACAAGGTTGTCCATGACATATAATTCAACCATTCTATAATTTGAGTATTTCCTATTTTTTAGGCTTGAGAGTCATAATGTAGAACACGAATCATCCATTTTATGATTTTTTCACATAATCATAATGGTGATACCAATGAGGTGATTTTAGTACTTCCATGAAATGTATTGGATGAGATATCTATAATGTGGAGATTATTCCTCTAGTAAATATTTTTTCCCTCCTAAGGGAGAGACATAAGATAAAATACAAATAAGTTCATATGGAATGGATAATGGACATGATATTATTTTTACAATGACCACATATCATGAATATTGGGACGGACCCTGGTTAGCGTGAATGAGAAGAGATATGATGAAGAAGACATGTTGGGTGATCGAACCATCCTAGTTTGATACCTTGATCTATCTTGATAAATGATCCATATTACTATACTAATGATAATTTCATACTACCTTATAGAATAACATGTAACATTTGTCTGTTTAATGAGTCGTTGAATGGATCCTAGATATGATTTCCATAATTACTCTTTATGAGGATATTGGGTATGATTCCTCTACTATATTATTGTTTATGGGGATCCAAATGGGGTTAACCTTACATAAATGATGACATAGAGGATCCTAGGTGCGATGCATTCACTTGTGTGAAAATAAAGGGGATAAAAATTAGTATTCCCTTCTAGGATAAATCCTGAGGGAGCTACTGGGTTTCTTATAAAACTAGTGTTCATAAGATAGAGAGTTATAAGTTTGTGTTTATATTCTGGTGGGTTTCACCCTAGAACCCATAACAAATATGGGATCCCAATGTGTTGTGGTTTTAGTAATGGGTTTAAAAATGTATCAAGCCACACACTTTACGTTATCCGTTACATAGTTAACATTTAATAATTTTTGGATTTAGTATGTTCATCCATGAAATCAACCCCTGGTTCCTGGTATAATGTGATTCTATGTTGGTGATGCCTAGAGGTTTTTTTTAAGGATCCAATTACTAAACCATTTATTAATGTCTGTAAACATGGAGATCCACAGTGGACATTATCTTACATAGATATGATTTAAATTATTCCAAATGGAATTCCATAATGAAAATGTAATTCCACAGTCTTGATGATAATAATATAATTCCTTGAATAATATGTATGTTCCCAAGGTATAAGTACTTAGATGGGTTCATTGGAAAAGGAATGATGTAATTATTAGAGAGATACTAGTGTTCTTGATAGGAAATTACATATGTAGGCTAATTGTTTAAATGGGATTATATATTTCCATGAAATATACATGGGATCCTAATGTGTAATTCCGTGGAAGAGTTCATAATAATTAGGAAATATATAGTATATACTTCTAGGTGAGGGTATTTTACAACATATTGTGATTATTATTCTCTTGAATTAGAAGACAATATCCTTGACTGGTTCATAATATAATACTCAAGGTATATGTGGACACAAAATTTTTACAAGGCCCGAACATGACTTTGGATGAGGCTCTTGGGAAGTTTATTTTAATTGATTAAATGTTGATATCTCAATTCTGGAGAGTATTCCATATAAATAAACTTTGGGACATGACTCTTAAATTTCATATGAGATGTAATGATGGAACTAACTATAGACTGGGACCAATGACTGACACACTAGAATAGAATCAATAAAAATGATATGATATTCCTAATAATCCTTTAATAAATCCCAAAAATTTCTTTCTTGGCTGTATAATTATTACATGGAATCATCATTATAATGATTCCCTACTGGTATGGGTGATCCTAGAGCTATTAAATGTATCCGCCTATGATGGATTTGGTTTATTAGATACATTTATATAATTGGAGAAATATTGTAAGGCCTATTTGGATGGAAAAAATATCGACTTGATTTTACACATCTTTCATGGTATGACATCAATCTAAATGCATTATTAATATTATGTATATTCAAAAAATTTTACAATCCCAATTATTATTGATGGATTTTTTTTTATTATTTAATTTTATTTGCGGTTAATCTAGGATTTAAATATTTCATGATAATTCACTTATGACAACAGATTATAGGTCCAACGTTGGGTATGTGCTTCTATGAATTATTTCTCATTACCTATATGTGCACCCTAAAGTTCTTGAAAAACATATGTATTCATTCAGATTAAGCATGGATATGTTATGAATAATGTGATTTCTAGGGTTTCATTTTAATTTTTAGAATCTCATGTGGATTCTTTTGAATAGTATGGAATAACACGATAGTTCCAATGAGACTCAGTATGTCTTACATATTTGAGTTTGTAGTAGACTGATTTACATTAAATTGAGTTTCTATTATGAACTCATTTATATGTGATCATACTAATGGGAGATTTGTTTTATAATAATGGAACGTCCAGTTGGCCCCTAAATTAATTATATTCATTACTAATAGTTTTTTTAATTATATTCATTCTTTACTATGTATATTTACATCTATGGTTGATTTTTGGTTATTTATTCTTTATCATAACTCTTATATGAGAACATTTTCACTACACTGACACACCATGGGGACTTAATACACGTTAGAGGCCTCTTTAATATGTTGTGGAACACTATATTACTTGCCACCAACCAATCTGGTTACTATTTATGGTGTGAATATAGTAGGGATGTGATAGAACAATAAATTCAGAGGGGTAAGGAAAATAAATTGAAATGTTTCATGTCAGAAAATTACCTATTATTTTAGAGACATCATTTGGATGAAAACATAATACTTGAATATTTGTATTTATGAAAATACCAAAGGATATTGAATGTTTTGAAGTAATATAATAAGTAATTGTTGTATGTATTGGCTGATCAAGAGTTCTCAATGATTGTGAATAAGGGAGAAGAAGTCGTTACCTTTTATAAGTTATTAGAGGGATACATAAGTTATTACCTAAAATAAATAAATAATATAAAGTCAACTTATTGGGAAATCAAATTTAAATGGACAATATGAAACCCCATGATATTTTAACAAAGCACGATGTTTGATATTGTATGCAACATGAATCATCATTCATAAAGATACCCAAAAATTTATTTTTTCAATTTGACAATTATATCCTAGCTATTGAATTGGAGAGTATGAATAGTAAAAACCAAAATATTAAATAAATTTATAATACCTAATTAATAAATATGATTTTATGAAATATTTTCTCAATTTTTAGTTAAGTTATTTTATCCTTCAGAAATACATTTTCTCCAAAAATGTGTTTTCATCATTTAATGAGTTAATATTATAATCCCGTTTTGTAACCTATGTAAATATAATTTATATAAATAAAATAATTTTTATGTCATATATATATGATTACTTTTAGGTGAAATTTATGTATGTTTTTGAAATGATTGATTTTCCACTAAATTATGAGAAATATCATTTTTATCAAATAAATCTATTTAGGTTTGAACCATTTCCAAATAACCATTTTATATTAAAATAGTTCAAAAAATAAAACTATACTACTTTATTATTAATAATTCAATTATTTTTATTAGAATCAACTTTATTATTTAATTTGGTAGAAAATCGGTTTCTGATATAAATAACTATTTTTAAGAAAACCTGCATATGTTATAAAATGAATATTTAGTTACATTTTTTACAATTATATTAATATGAATATCTATAAATGTTATTAATAAAATTTCATTAAATGAATTTTTTTACTCATAAATACAAATTTATCACTTATAGTATTTTTTATCATTTTGATTAATTTAAATTGCTTTGTGAACAATAAACAAATATTGTTTTTATGAAATATAATATATTTTTCAATATTGAAAAGGCAAAAAAATTAACAATTTTATGAAAATATGTAATAACACCAGTTTGATAAAATATTATAAATATATGTCATAAATTATTTAAATTTTAGAGTTTATTATTTATTCCATGACAAATATGAAAATCATTTTCAATGCTGACTCAATGATAGGGCAGCACTGAAAAAGACATATTTGGAATCATAAAAATAATAATTAGATTGAGTTAAGTCATTCCTCTAATTTTATTTTAATTATTAACTATTATATGGGTTTTTATGTAAATAAATGTTAATTATTGTTATATAACAATTGGATTATCCAAATTATTATGCAACACTTTCACATAGAAATAAATCCACAAATAACACATTAAATTAGATTTCATGAAAAAATATGAGAGTTAGAATAAATATTTAATGAATATAAAGGGATATATTGATCTTAATAAAAATATTTTAATGATATATATATTTCTAATAATTTAACTTAATTATAAAATTATCTCTTTTTCATGTAAAATTCTAAAACATAAAAAATTTAATTTATAAAAAATAAAAGAATGGTATTACTAATTTTGAAAGTAAAAAATATATTTATATATATAGTGATACAAGAAATATATATATTACTATGACATTATTAATATATAATAAAATATTTGGTTGTAATTTTACCTATTTATTGGTGTATCTGATGTCAATGTAAGGAATAGTATCAAAATTGACGATAATGATATTATATGGGATTAATATTGTAATACATTATATAAAAATAATAAAAAATATTAAATAATAATAAATGAGATGTTATATTTTCTAAAAATTCATCCACATAAGATTTATAGGCAATTTAGAAGCATTTGGCTCTAGAATTTTCATAATATATTTTAATATTTTAATGAATTCCAAAAGGTCCCTTCGACTAAAATATAAAAGGGAACATCCTCATGCAATTCTTCACACAACATTAAGCATTGTATAATGAAAACGTACTTCCTAGTCTTCTTAAAAACTTATATATTCATGTCTTTGATATGATGGTCTTCTCAAAAAACTAACCTAATGTCCCTGAATGAAATATCTAATGAATGTCTCTAAATTATGATGTAATCATCTTTAATGACACTCTAAAGTTTATTTACTCTTAAAAATCCTATTTATGTATTTTTTAAAACCAAAAATAATAAATACAATATTATATTAATAATTAATGGTTTTAAGGAATATTATACAACTATATTTCATCTTTTATCGATCCTAAAAAATTGAAAGCACCCCGTGTGTATTCATATGACTTACCTTCTCCACATATAGGTATAATAATTTTTTAATAACCACATTTCTTTACTATTATAATAATTGTTATAATGGATATATATATATATATATGAAATTACAATATGATATTGGTTATCCTAAATGAGTATATCATCCATTTCATGACCCATTCACCATTAAATGGAATGATACCATCGCTCATGTAAATGTATAGACTTCCGTATCCAAAAAGTGATGCTTCTCATTAATTATATCTGACGTTGAATAATGGTTATAATAATATATTGAATAATTAATTCTTATACTAGTAGACTTATTAAATTTATAGAGATAATGAATTAATTCCCTACTCAAATGGACAAGAACATATGCGAATAAAATCTTTGGAAAATTGAAGTATTTAACAAAAAAACAATGGTTATATAGATATATTATTAACGACCATATGGTAAGATGTTATATTAGTATTATATAAGATATAATTAATTTTAATATGGATATGGTGTAAATTATATAAATTATTAAAACAATTATTCATGAGAAAAAGTAGAATTCCACTAAATGAAAGTTCAAGGTAGGGTTATCTCATCTCGCGTATACATCTGTGATACATATTACATATTCAAAACATATTTCCTTTCTGTAGTGTATATACAAACCTTCAATATAGTATATCATGAATCTATTTCTCTTCATGGAATTTAATTTTTTTATTTCATGTTTTTATGGGGCTTCTTATAAAATAATGACCCAAGTGATGGGTTTTTGATTCATAATCTAATCATTATTCAGGATTGTTTATTTTTATGTCTCAACTCGGGAATATTTATCACCAATGTACATGTTTATAAAAAAATTACTAAAATGTTCTTAATGATAAACTAATATTATAAATAAAATTTAAAATATTTTTTCCATTTACAATATGGTTTTAAAGGAATGTTTTTTACATTTTCTAAATGAGTTACTTTGTTATTTTTCCAACAAAAATATGTTAGATATATTAATTTAACATATGAGGAATAAATAGTTTTCACAAAGTTATAATGAAATAATTCTTTTAAGATTACATTACTTGTCTACTTGGTTATCGTTAAAAATTATATTTCCTTCAAACTTCTAAATTATTTTCTTAAATGTAAATTTCAATTATAATGATATGTTTTCAATTTTTTTAAAATGATCATTTTTATGATGATTTTATTCATCAATGACCAAAACCAATTTTTTTAATTTTTCACCATTGTGTATAGGTTTTAATGATTCCATCCCTTGAATCATTCACCTAATTTTTGTCATATTATATTTTATTTATCTTAAATGATCATATTCTTATTTTATAGGTATTATCATTTCCTATGATGTATATGATTTCCACATATTGTGTAATATTTTCAACATTTTTGATTGAATGTGAAATTAGTTATATATCCATATTATTTTCTCAATATGGATATTTTTTTCCATAAATCATAATAATTTATGATTTATATTGATCATTTCAATTTATGAGGAATGCATTATGACTATAATAATAGGTAGGTCCTATAATTATATGGCCCCTCAAGGCATCTAAAGGTCTGACATAAAAAAATCAGATGGCCGAATTAAATTTATTTTTACCCATAATGATTAAACTCTACTATGATTCGTTTTGATAGTATTTAATCATTATTTATGAGATCGTGGCGTCCAATTTTAAGAATTTACATCATTAATAATTAGTTCGTTATTATCCATGAGGTTTTCCCCATGATCATTTATAGGGATTCATATTTTGAAAAAATTATTGATTAAATGGATTTTCATTCGAACTATTTACATTACCATAATGATATTTCCTTATTTTATAGTTATATGAATGTTATTAATCCCATAGAATGTGTGTTTATTTTTTTAATGTGCAATATAGATAATGAATTATTGATTCAAGATAGCTTCTTTTGTATGTAACCCTTACTTGCCATTTGATTTCACCCTATATTATGTTTTATTTTCCCTCGGATGACAAGATCTATTTTAATGATTTATATGTATTGATTTTGTAAGGTCCATAATTTTGTTATAAATTTAATTATTTATTTTATTTTTGATTAAAATATAATTTTAATTTCATGTATGGATCTAGTTTACAGAGACTACTAAACTATTCATTATTTCGATATGTGATTCCTTGTATCCAGTTCCATTGTAATAATGTATCCACCAACTATGGGATACTTTATATGGATTATTTATTGTGGGTATTAGGTGAGGTTTAGTATATTCCTTGTGAATTAGATTTATAAAACTATAGATTGGGTGACACATCCCTTTGAATGACTTTCATGATATGTGTAAAAATAGGATTGCATCCTATGTATTTGGGAATTACTATGGATAACACTCGTTCAACATAGGGAGTCAAATATTAAGTATAATGTTTCTGGATTTAGACTTATTTTTCATAATATTTATTTTCATAAATTACTAATGTTTTTATATTTTGATGATTTCACATTTAAGTTTTCGTTGAGTTATTATTTCGAACCCGAAGTAACCATATTATCATTAAATATGATAGAAAATGTGTTAATCCTATGAAAACCAGTGGAATAATAACATTAGTGATTAATATTTTTATTATTCAATAAAAATTATTATGTTATATGATTAAGATCCTACAACCTGTAAAACTATAATACAATCCAAATTAATGAAAGATGGATTTTTTTGAGAGCTCTGATGGTGGAATCCATTAGGGAAATATTGATCAATTTCCTTCATGTCCTAAATATTGAAAGAGACACCTTGGAGAATGGTTCAAGGGAATGGGAAAACATTTTAAATGTGGGAAGAAGGACATAAAGGATAAAATTTCCTATAATAACTGAATTATATAATATATTAAAATAATTTTCATCATAAGGATGTATTTATAGTTAATTATCTAATATGATGGTAACCAATGCATTATTGGAATTAAAGACCAATTCAAAAGGGTAACTCCTAGAACAAGGTGAGGTGTATGATATTATTTTCCTATTTTTTATGTGGAATGAATTAAATATTATGTATTTGATGTTGATTATTATGTTTTAAATTTATTTTACCAATGGTATTTTGATATGAATAATGATTGTGCTGATTTTGGGAAAAAAGATTCCTTCAAAAAACAAAAGAGTTATGGAAAAATTTTGTGTTTTTTATTTTAATTTTGATCATATGATTGAATTTTAATATATGATTTTATGTTTTATGATATGGGAGTAAATCAGGATTATTGATAATTTTGTAGATTTTTTTTGAAAACAACTATTTTGTTAAGTATATTTTTAGTGAAAAAATTAGTTAAGGAAATATGCCTTTAAATGTTATGGAAATAATTTTAATTGTATGGATAACCATTAGGGTTTACGTGATATTTTTTTTCTTGTAACTATATGTTATAATATTTTACAGAATTCTATGAGGATTATAGTATTGAAAATTCAGAACATACATGCCAATAAATAACCCATTGCACCTTGAAAGTCTATAAGGATTGAACACTCAACTTATTGGTGATAGAGGTGTATATCTTATCACATGCCTACATGATTTCGCAGTTAGTATGAAATAGTTTTCATTTATTTAAATTATATGATAGATAATAGTTTAGTTATTTTTTGGATGATACATTTTATTGTATAGGTAACCATTATAATGGAAATAGATTTTTTTGTTAAATGCATTATGTTATTTTAGACGATGCACACTATTTTTAGAAAATAACCATGAAAAAGGTAAAAACAATATAAAGTAATTATATTTTATCAATAATTTTAAAATATAAATTTTTATTAATATATTATTTTATTTTGTATTTTTGTTGATTCAGTTAATGGTTAGTGAACTTCAGAGATTATATGCTCAGTGCAGGCCTGTTTTTTTGAGATTAATATTAAATTTATGTTGGGAGACTGTGGGATAAATTACATATTCATTTTTTATTTAAAATATTACACTGGAGTGTTTTTTATATCATATGATCATACACATTTACCGAATGATTTATGATTTATTTCTGGTATTGTTGTTGAATTTTTGGATATTAAATCAATTTTCCATATATGAAGTATTAACTTTTTTTGGGAATTATATTATATATTACTAAAAATATTCATTTTGGATAATTTATAAAAAACTAATGAATGGATGATTTTTAGGTTATTTATTTTTTGATTGTAGATGATGATTCTAGTGCTACAATCCTGGAATAAATCATACACATTGTTTAGATCCAATGATGAGTATTTGGATGAAAAATATTAATAGATTGAACTATTCCTATAAAGTATGTATAATTCAATATTTCCATACATTATAAAGTAAAATAGTTCATCCACTCTATGGAAATTATTTCAAAAAATGGTTATATGAATACATTATTATTTGGAAAACATTGGCTTCTAAATCATATAATATTTATAATTTTTTTATTGTTAACTTTATCAATACAATGTTATATATAACACATTATATGCCTTTGAGGGATTTTTAACTTTTATGACTAAATTCAGACATTCAAATTTTTTCATTAGATATATATAACTATTTTTTTGTACTGCATAAGACTATCATGCATCCCTTTATATCATTTTATGTTGATTTTTATAGGTACTTTTTATGATATTGGATGTTAATAAAGAAATATTGAATAGTGAAATAGTTGTTATTGAATATGAGTTCATAGTTGTGAGGATACTATTTATTTATTGAGGGGATAATATTACACCTGTTAATTTTAAAAGAATATGATGTTGAATAGAATCTAAAAAATGCAACACTGTGTTTAAATGGGCACCAAAATTTTATTAATTTAATATGATATTTTTAACATTGAATTCTATTAATATTATTAACTATATTATGATATTTATATATATAATTGAAAAAATAAATAAAAATTAATGTATGAAATGTTAATTCAATTTTATGTTATATTTCAATGCTTTAGAAATACACTTACTTCCAAATTGAGGTTCTTTCTTTTTATGAGTGAATATTATAATCAATTTTTTTACGATATAAAAATTTTATATCATAAAAATAATCTACTTTTTTAAAATTAAAATACCAAAAATAATCATGGGGTTTAATTTTTTTACATTTCATGGAAGATTTATTTTCTTTTGAATATTGAAAAAATATCAATTTTTTTTTGAAACAATATTTTTTTCAACTATTTGCGAAGATCAATTTTGAATTAAAAAAAATTCACATAAAAAAAGTTCAATAATTTAATAAATAAGTCAATTAAATTTATTGAAATTAATTTTACAATTGAAATTTTTTTAAACCATTTCTATAAATAAATATATAGATTTATGAAAAAATATATTTTTTTATAAAAAAATTTCAACAATAATTGAGCAATTATTTTAAAATTAATTTATATAAATTATAGAAATATAATTTAAAAAATTTAAAAACATTTTTTATTTTCCAATGAAAATTTACCCTTATATGTGTTTTTTATATTGAAGTTTTGTTTTTAGTGAATATTAAAAGCATTCTATTTTTACAAAAAATGGAATCTTTAATGATATCACCGATACATAGAAATAAAATTAAAATTTATGAAACTCATTTAATTATTATATAATGTTCAGATAATATAAATAAAATTCAAAAATAATTGAAAACTTATATATTATAATTTATTTCATAATTAATATGGAAATCATATGCATTACTATCTCATAGCATGTGTTGCATCAGAATAGTCTAATTTGGAAGTCTAAAAAAATAATTTGTGTGTGATAAGGCATTTATAAACATATATATTAACTATTATTTATTATTTATGATTTTTATCATATGAAAATGGATTTTTGTGGTATAAAAAAATTATATTATTCAATGTCTAGCACAAAGCCTACATTTGACCAGTAAAGCCAAAATAACACAATTAATTTACTATTAGGATATAATATTTGAATTAAGATAAATATTTAATGAAAGTAATTTTAGAGTTTTATAAAAATAAATTTTTTTGTATGATATAAATTTATTTTTAGTTTTCTATAACTATATAACAACATGATATGGTTGTGTAGTTCTCATATAGTCATTATTTAAATAACAAAAATACGAAATTATTATATAAAAAATATTAATGGTAACATAATTTAGATAATAATGTTGGTCCAAGAATATTATATATTTACATGAAAATATTTGGATGCAATTAAATATTTTTTTAGAATTTTACTTATTTTAATTATGTTTTTAAATCAAAAATAATGAATAGTATCAAAATTAAATATATTCATATATTATAGGACAAATATTTTATTAAATTATTGAAAAATTATAAAAATGATAAATAAGATAAAACATGAAAATAAATAGTCTGAAATTTCATTCTATAAGAATTTATTGTCCATTATAATTTATTTGGTACTGTGATAAATAAAATATATCTAAGTCTTGTGAGGTATTCAAAAAGTGTCATTCACTACTATTACAAATGTTTTTACAGTTATCAGTTTTTTAGTAATCTTTGAGCCCAATATATATATGAATTCATGAACATCAATAATCACAAATTCTGTATCCATGGTCTAAAGGATCTTTTCTCCTCAAACGAACACGAATAAGTCCTTTAATAAATGATATAATCAACGTCTCATATAAAAGAAGAAATCGTATTTAATGACTCATACAAATATTATTTCTACTTCTTCTTCAACATCATTTGTTGTTTGCATTATAAGTTAATAATTAAATAATAATATATATACAGATATGTTATTCTGATAAATTATACAACCATATTATAAATTTTTTCATTCCAATGATAAAATTAATGCACCTCATGTCGATATGTATGGCATAACATCTCAAAAAAATTGTGTAAACTATTTTCAATCACCACATAAAATGAATGGTTGTAATGAAGGAAAATGGATATATTTGAAAATTATAAAATTATATTGAGTCTAAAAAATAAATATATCACCCAATTATCTTCACATTTATCATTAAGGAAATAATATTGCCACCCATACATATGTACGGCCCATCATCACCATAACACAATGATACTCAAAATCTTTATCCAACTATGAATAATGTTTATAAAAATGTGTTAAATAATTGTATATTATACATATATAAAAAATAAAATTCCACATAAAATAGATATAAATCACACGGACATTAACCAAAATTTATGTGACAAAATATCAAGGAAAATGATATATCTAACACGAAAAACAATGGTAATGATGATTTATTATTAATTAGTTGGTGGGGAGATGTTATATAAAGATTATATATAACATAAAAAATACAACTATTATTCTGGTATAAATTATTTACATTATTTAATCCAATATATACTTAGTTTTAGAACATTCAATTAATGGAAATTGATAGATAAATATTTCTCATCTATCATTTACTTCTATAAGAAATATGATATATTCAGGATATATTTCTTCTTTTTGGTTCATATACTAACCATTTAGTATATTAAAAAATTAATATCTTTTTGTTCATGGTAATTAATGTTGTATTTGAATTAATATTTTTCATGGGAATTACAATTTAATATAGACCGATGTTGTAATGGTTTCTTTCACAATATCATCATTATTCAGAATTGTATGTTATTATGTTCTCAGAATAGAATATTTATTTTCCATTTCAATGTTTTCGAAAATTATTTCCAATAACTTTTTTAATATTCTAAATTAATTATTTGAATTTTTCTTACCAAATGATAATTTTTTTAAAAAACATTTTATATAATATTTTTATTGTTTTCCAAATATGTTACATTGTTATTTAAAAACAAAAATTCAAAAGGAATGTTTTTTATCATATATCGAATGAAGAAACTTTCCCATCCTCATGATTAATTAATGATTTTATGCTTCCCTTACATTATAACAAGAATGTTTCAAATAATTTTTTCCCTTCTATTTTTTTACGTTCGTTCATTAAAATAATTTTCAATGTGAAAATGTTATTTAAAAAAAATAATGGTATTTTACGGTTCATTTATTCAATAATGGCAACTAAAATTTATTTTCCTTATTCACCACATGTTATAAATATTAATAATGACATCGATTAAATAATTAACATACTTGTGATTGTTGAATATTTTATTTCTCATAAATATAGATATTCTTGTATCATGGATACGATTATTGACTATGATATTTACTATTTCTACATGTAGTGTTATATTTTGAAATTATGTCATTATATATTGAATTATTAATAAATCCATATTCTATACTAAATATGGATAAGTTTTGATAAACCTTTTTAATTCATAAATTAAATAAAAAAATTTATTTATGAGGAATGTATTATAACAGTAGTGGTGGGTGTGCATAGAATTATATTGGCCATATATGAATCAATTGGTTTCATGTGACAAATCAGTTATCCAAATTAAATTTTATTGACAAATAATGATTAAATTTTTTTCTGAATGTTCATTAATGTATATATACCATGATATCTAATATCATAATGTTCAATACTATTAATTTCACTCATTAAGAATAAATTTATTATTATCCATTATATTTTAACAATATTATTAATTATTAAATAGGATTTTGAATAAGATAATTATTAAAAGGATATTGAATCCATTTAATTTTATTTCCATAATTATTAATTTTAATTGTGTCGTGATATGAAAATTATTAATTAAATAGAATTTGTTTTCAGTTATTTACATTTCCATATTGATTATGAATTTTTAAATCCAGAGATATTCTATTATATATAACCCTTACAAGGAATTCAATCTGACCATTCTTATGTTTTATTTTCGTTAGTATACCAAAAAACTATTTTCTGATTGATATGAAATGATATTGTATGGCTAATACTTGTGTCAAAAACTAATATGATTTTTTAATTTTTTACAATGTAATTTGAATATCATGTATTTATAAATTTTACCAAAAATAAAAAACTATTCAATCATTTTGAATGTGATTCCTTTTAAATAGTTCATATATAATAAAGTAAATATAGACTCTAGGCTAATGGAATTGGGTGATTTAAAAAAACTATCAAATTTAGGATACAATAACGGTAAAATATCATCAAAAATATATATTTAGAAAAGTTTATATGAAATTCATACCCTTATCTCTTGGCTTGATACCACTCTAAAATCCCATTTCATCTGTAATATTATTAATAAACATTTACTATATTTATTATTCAATTTGAATATAAGGAATGTTTGATCACTAAAAATTAATGAAATGTTGATTTGAAATAAAAAATTGATTTTCTCAAAATGAAAATCTATAATGTAATGAAATTATCTATAATTTAAGTGAAAAATAAAACACATTGTGTACATAAAAATAGTATTTCAGAAAATAATTATTTTTTTTACCATCATCATAATTTTTTTCATTCCTAGACATTCGATAATTGTCACATGAAAGACATATTTAAAATTCACTACATTAAAATAAATTTTTAATAGTTATCAATATATTTTATTATGAAAAACATGACTAGACCTAGGAAGATATTTTTCATTTCAAAATTATTCCTTTTAATAATGAAATGTTATTTTAAAAAATTTAATGATTATTTCACCATAATAAATATATAAATATATATAAATAAAAACATTAGCTATTAATTTTATTAAATAATTTATCGTATTTATACCCTCAAATAAAACATCTAATTTTTTTTAAATATTATACAATATTGATATTTATTAAGTCTCTTAGTTACTTGTAAAGTAAGATATCAAATATTTCAAATTTATATCAATGGAATATAAGTAAAATCTCAGGTTTTTATATTTTATCCCCCCATAAAATTAATTTGTCCAATGAAATTTCATCACTCTAATTCTATCATGTAATGATACTTCTTTTTCATCATGTCCTCATGTTCTTATGGTTTCCTTAGTTTTTTGACCTTCTAAGAATCTTTAGGCAAGGGTAGTCTTCTTTAGTAAATATTTATCAATATAAAGAATGATTTATATTTATTATTATTCATATATAATTTAATTATCCAGTTATAAAGACTCTATGTTTATTACTATGAAGGATCGGTTGTGTAGATTCCGAAAATAGATACATGGAATACATAATGAATATGAGAGTGATTCAGTGGATGTGTTACGTGATAAGCTACCATCCAAACAAAATAATGAATCTCATAAGAGCTAATTTACTTATTGTTCATCCATTGAATTTTTTTCAATCTCATAACCTTCATCAATGAAAATATTGTACTGGCTCTAGCCTTAGTAACCTAGAGTTGGGGACTCCATTTCCATATTGGAATATGATACAGGGAATCACAACCCAAATTATTGAATAGTTTAATAATATTGGATAACTAGATATATAAATGATTCCCAAATTAAATATGTAAACATAAATTATAGAATAATGTTTTTTGAGAAATAATTTTCCCCTCTATCATATCTATAACATCTTGTGATTTTTTAAAGGACACTATGTTCGGTACAGTACATGAAATGCCTCATGTAACTTAATAGAACAAATAAATATTTTTATTTAATATCCTATCTATTAAAATTTAGGGAAAGAAAAAAATTAATGGATTTATAAAATAAGGTATAAAAATCTTTATATATAATTATTTTGTGCACAATTAACTATAAATTAATGTAAACCCATTTTTATTAAAAGTTAATGTTTTTTAAAATCAATAAAATTCAAATAAATGATTTTGTATAAAAATAAAATCCATAATGTTCGGATTTATTAATGAAATATATATTTATAATATTACTTGTCATGTTTAATATTTTTCTTAAATGATAAACATACATGGTGTCAGATGAAAATATATTTTGCAGATAAGAGAAGCATATTTAAAAAAAATCATTTTTAACGCATTTTGTTGGAGAAAACATATTAAATATAGTTTCTGGAACATTCATAATCAATTTTTGACAATATAAAATTATTATTTGTAATATGGATATCATTGTTTAATTTGGTCTATTTTTTTGTTGTTTTTATGGAAAAATTTGTATTTTACTGAATAGTAATAAATACTATGTTTTAATTCAAAATGGATTTTCCTTCAAATTTATTTATATTGATAGAAAATACTTTTAATAGTTTTTAAAGTATATTTAAATTATATTTTTATCATTTAATTAAATTTTGGGCATTGTAATTATTTTCAAATTGAATTTAGATATAAAATAATTTCAATCTTTTAAATGTTTCACATTTAAAACTGACTTTTTTTGTTTTTTTTGCAGAATAAAATTTCATTTAATTTTCCTAATTATATGGATTGAATTATGTTAAATAAATTAAATATTTAGAATAATATTTTAAAAATTAGTTTTTGAGGGAAATTTTATTTTTTGAGGTATAAAAAACATACCATGGTAAAACAAATATTTATCATTGTTAAAGTAAAATCCTGACTCTGGATAAAATTTATAGATAAAAGCATAACATACCTAAAAAATAAATCATTTAAATTTTATATTATGTTTTTATAGAACCTAAACAGCCTATAAAACATAAATTACAATCCAATGTCGTGGAATTTAATTCCTCCTCAATGTGGTGAGATTTTAATATAAAATAATCTGTAAATTAGCCACATGAATCCACCTCTCCTCAATTATAAATAACTACCATCACCTCTCCATTTCAACCCATAAATCATTTTAGATCATTAGATATCTTCACAAACCTCTTATTCTAATTCTATACATGTCCAAGGGATTTTGGTCTCAAAAAATAACAAATCCATGGTCCACAACAAACTTTCATAGAGGGGAAATTAAAGAGGTATTTTTCTATAAGTACCACTCTAATTTATTTTACTTTTATACTGTATCCTCAAATAAATCAACCCTTAATCCATGATAACTAAATGATCAATTATATAGTTTATATTTATGTTTATATTGAAATATATCATTTCCATTTAATTTATCAACTCCACTTATTCATAGAAATGAAATTTTTATCCATGTTATGATAGTTAATTACCAGTGTGAATAATGATTTTGTTTCGTTTTCTGGTACCACATTAATGGAAATTATTAAAAGCCTTATTCATGTAAAATATTATTTTAATAAATATATTATAAATTATTTAATATTATGAAAATATTATATGAAACAAACATTAATTCTTTCCAAATAGGGTTTATGTTATTGCTTTGTTTATGGATGTGTGAACTACCACCCCTCTGGACGATGTGACTCATTCTAATGACACATAGAGTTTATTAAGGATTATTTTAGTTAAAAATATATTTTATAAATTGAATATTAATTAAAAAATAATTATATTATATACTTATACATATCTAATACATTTTATTTAATGTTCATTCATTCAATAGTACAAGAAAAACAAAAATATAGTCCATCCGTGTGTACAACCTACCATCTTGATGAATAGTGTTTCTAGTTTTAATTAATTTATTATTATAAATAATTATATAATGAATATATAATATATTTATATCATGTTATATATCATATATATATGATGGTATTATGACCACATTGACTATTGACATCATACTAAGTTCATTACAAACTCAATAACTGAATAACGAAAAAAATAGAATATGAACTTAAATAATTATGTAATTTTTATAACATAGTATTAAGGGATATAAATTTAATAATAATCATGAATATGGTTCTCAAGAATATTTAAATAAATAGTTTTTATAATTTAGGCAGAGCATGGAACATATGGGATGAGTCAGACTCGAGGAAAGGGAATTTCATATCCTAATTTCCATTCATAGGGTAAAACAACTACTTATTGAATATTTTGTGTTATGATTATATGAAAAATAAATATTCGATATATTATATTTATTTTTTTTGATTTTATTTGTATTTATGGTGAAATTACATAGTCCGTCTATTTTATTAACATAATAATCATTAAATGGGACTTTCTTTAAATCTTGTATCATTTAGGTATTTCGTGATAATATTTACCCTTATTATTATTTTTTTGTATATACATCCTAAATAACATTTAATATCAATTTTTATCAATAATAATGTTAATTAATGTTTTTCTAAATGTATTAATTCGTCAATATTAGGACATAAATGTTCAATGTGGAATAAGACACCTTGAACCATAATAGATATAAATGTCAAATCATTTCTTCACAATATTAATTCACATATTTATTTATATAGATATAAATGGATTGCACAGAAATTATTCTGTTTATATTTTAAAGGGTCTTAAAAGGAAACATTTTATACAATGTGTATAACATTCATTACGCAATGAAAAAATAAATGTTTTCAAAGTATGTGGTGATAACGACTTCTATGTCGTTGTTACTATTATTTAATATTTTGATTCCTCTATATGACATAATGTTTTTAATAGGGAACAAATCCATTATTCCATTTTGGGTATTTTGGAATTGAAAATGAATTTATTTTTTCAATATCATAAAAATATTTCTTGTGATTCCCAATGAAATTTTATGAGTGAAATGTTTATAATTTCAATATTTTATATATTGTGATTATATAATTATAGATCAGAAATTGATGGGTATTTACATGATAATTGAATGGTTGGTGGTAACATGATAAACCAAGTATGGGTTTTTCAATGATAAACAATTGATTACTAGTTATGTTATAACCTCTAATGCATTGGGTATAAAAGTCAGTTGTATAGTTATTCCATTTGTAAGTGTTACATGTTTGGAAGTCCACTGTATTATTATTCCACATAAAGTATGATTATAACCAAATTTACCTTTATATATTATATGTTCATTTTATGTTTTTTATGGTAATGGTTTTATTAAAAAAAGGTAAACAATGATCATAAATTTAGTGAATAGTATTTACAACATCTTAGTGGTGAAAAGTATTACTTTAGGATAAATTATTCATAGTATTCATGTCTTCAAAGACTAAAAATTTTCCTTACTTTTGGATCCAATACTAATATTTTGATTATCATCAAATGTTTTGAAAATATATTTAATAGGGTTTATGGGAGGATTGATAAAATGATGGAATCAAGGTATATGAAGTGATGTTTAAACATGAAATGAACCCATGTTTATTTTTAAAAGATATTGTCTTATTAAAAAATAGACAGATAGTGTAAGTCTCTACTATGTAATATTTATGTTTTATGTAGGAGCTATGGAATATTAATCTAATTATCTACACCTGATATGATCTTTAATGTGAATTCACGGGATAACTCATGATTATATATGGTTTTAAGGATGGGGCCTTATAATTGGTTCAAGTGGTCTATTTGGATAAATTTAGAGGTTGGGATTATATCGGAGCAATGGTTATAGATACATTATAACTAAGAGGTTTATTATCACATGAACAAATGTGAGAGGATTATGGTAATTTAGTTCTATTGGATAAAAACCGAAATAAACTGAGATATAAGAAGGATGATGGATTTGAGTATCACAAAACATTTATTTTATCATCATTACCCTATATAGTATTATTCTCTTCATGGTTATGTGACATTAATATAAGAAAATTATTTATAATTATTGATGATGGATGGAATGATATATTTCACAAACTTCAAATTCCTCCCCAATAATTTGGTAATAACGGTTAATGTAGAAACATATTCGAATGATTTTGACATCTTCTTGACTATTAAAATAACATGAAATAAATTTTTTTGTTTTCCAACACCTACAAAAGTCTAAAACAATTTTTTGGGTCAAGGAATATTCTATACATGATTTCAAGATCTCATCATGTATCACTCTAAAAAAATGAAAAAATGCAGATGTCGAGTGAATGTTATATTTTAAAATGATGGAAAACATTCCAATATAGAAAGGGAACATCAAGAAGATCCTAATATATGTTTTAAATGTATGATTTATTTTCTTATCTATAAAGTATGAAATATTATTGGATTGATTTTAATAAATGATGATTATATATGATATGAAATAATTATTTAATAATAAATAAGGTGGAATCACATAGTTAATGGATTATGATAAAAGTTTAATTATTATGATGTCTACATAAGAACGATACAATTGTCATGGTAGAGTTAAGGAGAAGAAATGCATAAATATACTATGTACTCTTTTTGTTGTGTGAGGAATTTATGAAGACTATAATTGAGTTTTAGTTATCCATGTGATTTAGAAGAATATTTTATAATGAATTATTTTTATACATAATTATAATGTTATAGATAACATTAAGGGTTCAGGTGATTTTTTTTGTAATAATGGTGTTTTATAATTTGGGTTTAAAAAATAAGGGTATGTGATAAAAATTTAGTATAAAACTAGTGATGGTTATTGATGGGAAATTCACCATATTTCACGAATGTTATAAGAATTTTATAATATTATAAAATGGAAAAGTCGTAGGATGGGTGACAACACTTCATGTCCGGTAAAGCTGTGGGAATCGAACCCACAACCAAATGGAGATAAGGGTTCATCACCTAAAACTAGCCTATGTTATGCCCTTGGATAGTGTGACTTCATTCCTGTTAGTTAAAAGATTTAATAGAATAAGAACAAATTTATTTTGGGATTTTATGTGTTATTAAATTTATATCATTATTATTGAAAAATGAAATAATTTTTAAGTGAATAATGTTTTTTTAGAAGACATAGACTATTTTAAGAACCCAATATGATTATGTTAAATATTATAATGTGGAATGTTTTTGAGAAATAAAGGTTGAATTACATTTTGGTTGACTCTATGAGGGACATATGGTTATAAGATTTATCTATAGAAAAATATAATATTTTTGGATAAATATTTGGAAAATATATTTTTTTGTTAGAAATTAAAAGAAATAGATATTTGGGGATAATTGTGGAAATTTATTTTGGAAGGCTATGTTACCGCATTCTTCTGATCTTGGGGTTCAATATCAATTTGGATTATTTTGATAAAATTTAATGAAAATTGTTTATTGTATGGTATTTGTAGGACTTTGGTATTACTAATGATTTTTTTAGATTAATTTGTTTTTCATCAAACACTGTATTTTATTATTTTATTGAAATTTACATTTCTTGT
This sequence comes from Viscum album, assembly GCA_963277665.1. NCBI lineage: Eukaryota > Viridiplantae > Streptophyta > Magnoliopsida > Santalales > Viscaceae > Viscum > Viscum album. The sequence goes on from OY728120.1 coordinate 1,150,410,355, forward strand.
ACAAACAAAATTGGTTTTGGTTAATGTCTGATGACAGGAGAAATATATTATTCTTATTTTGTGGATTATGTGATTCTATTGAAGTTGTTTCTAGTTCCTCGAGAGTTATAAATTAATATTGAATAATCATTGTATAGTGAAAAATTTGATTTTGTTGTGGAAATTGATTAATGGATAAAACAATAATTTATATTTATGTATAATTCATTATTATATTTTTCTAGGTAGTAATAGATATATTCAACACATTGGAATGGATAATAAATAAAAACTGTGATACACTTACCTTTTGACAACAGACATCTTCCATAACATATTTATAGTATTGTGACGGTTAAATATTCATGATAATGTTAATTTTCAATATCTATTAAAAAAATAGATCTAATTTTATAATAAATGTAATTATTTTATTACATGGATCCCTAGTATCTAGTTTCTCAAGTGATCTACCTACTTCTAATCCTTTTTGGAAGAAGTAGTTTAATTAATCATTTTTTAGATATGGTATTTAAATAAATTTATTTGAAAAGTCATACATTTGTTACTGAATGGAATTCATATCGATAGGAAGTAATTTATAAAAGGAAGTGATGATGTAAAATCGTGATTTTTTTAAAAAGACACTATGTTCGATTGTGTATATTATACACCACATCGAACATAAGAAAACCACTAAATATTATTTTTTGATAACATAGAAATTAAAATTGTGGAATCAAAAGTATTAATTGAATTATAAAAATATGGTTTACAAATGTTTAAAATTAATTATTTTGTGCACAATTAATTTTAAATGAATGTAAACACATTTTAAAATAAAAGAAATGTTTTTCTGAATAAATATATAAATGGAGATTAGAGAGTTTATAAAATAATAAATTTTCTTATTTATTGGTTTTATTAATGAAATATATATTTAAAATGTTCATTTTAATGATTAATATTAATTTTATATGTTTTCTAGATATCATGTATGACCAAATTGAAATTTCATAGAAGAGAAATATTTTTCAAATAATGCATTTTCTACACCTTATGATAGAGAATATTTTTTAAATATTGTTCTTGAAACCTATATAATATATTTTTGGAAAAAAATATCCTTCTTTGGATGCGGGGAATCAAAATTTACTTTCTATTAATTTTTTTTCTGATAAAATTATTATTTTAATGAATAGTGAGAAATACTAGTTTTCATTCAAAACTGAATTTTCAAATAATTTGTATAGATTGTTAGAAGATAATTTTAATATTATTAATGTATATTTAGATTATATTTTTATCATTTAATCCAATTTTGGACTTTATAATTAATTTATAATTGAAATTAGACAAAATATCATTTCCAACATTTTGATTCTTCACATTAAAAGTCATATTATTGGTTTGTCATTGAATAACTTTTAATTATATTTTTCTCAATTTTTTGAATTTAATTAAGGAAAATGGATTCCATATTTGATATAATTTGGTCCAAATTTTTTTTACTTTTAATTTTATTATATATATATATAATAATGTCACAATGGTTAAAAAATCATTTACCGTAGTAAAAGTAATCTTTTTTCAATGGTTAAAAGTAAATGTTAAAGGCATAACATGCCAAACAAAAATACGAAATTTAATGGGGGTAACGTATTTATATATACTAATGATAATATAAATCATTAATTTATGTTCATGGTCATATTATTTAATTCCACCTTATTGTGCATAGTTTTTTATATGAAATAATAAATAAATTAATCACTTGAACCCATCTATCCTCAAGTATAAATATCAAGCCTCACATCCCCATGTAAATTAAAAAAGCTTCCTAAACCCTAAAATATATTCCCTAAACTATAATTACCACCCTAACCACGTCATTTTTATTCTAGTATCACAAAAAGTCTAAATCCATTGCCAATATGGGTCTTTCAAGGTGGGGATATTCAGGAGGTAATTTTCTCCAAGTACCTCTCATAATTTCTTATCTTTTCCTACTTTCTCATCACCTAATTCATACATATATTAATTATAACACCATAATAATGTACATACATTATTTTTATACTTCTATAAGAATATTTCATTTCTACATAATTTCTCACCACCACTTATTCCAAGAAACTAAATTATTTTCCATGTTATGCCTGTTATAGCCTCTCTAAATAATGTTTTTGTACATTTTTCCATTACCACCCCCATGGATGGTCTTAATAACATTATTATGGTAATATAATATTATAATATGTGTATTGTGAAATATATTATGTTGTGGTAATGTTATATTGATCATACAACATTATTTCTATATTATGGTTACATGATAACTTCTTTTGGGGACTTATAAACCATCGCCTTCTCAAATTGTTGTGATTCGTTTACAAGAAATAAGTTATATAAGAAATATTAAAAATACAAATGGTTCAAAATTATGTTTAAATTTAAATACATATATTATTTAGGAATAACAATGAACATACATGATGAGTCAGACTGGTGGTAAGGGAATTTCATAAACCAATTTATATTCATGGGATTTAACATCTACATCTATATTATTTCATGATATAGTTATGTGAGAAATGTTTTTATATTTATTATCTAGTATTTATAATTTATTAATTTGTATTTCTAGTGGAAACACATAATCCAAATTTTTTATTTAGAAAATTATAACTGTATGGGACTCCGTCTAAATCTTATTTCGTTAATGTATTTCATGACAAAAACACAACTTTACTTTAATTAGGTGTATATAATGACTCTATGAAATTTAAAAGGGATATATTATAAATAATATTTTTAATGGATTTTTCCGTAATATATTAATTCATAGAGTTTATGATTTAAATTATCAATACAGTATGGGACACCTTGAACGTTTAAAGATATATTTTTCAAATATTTTCATCCAAATATTAATTTACATGTTTATTTATATTATTATAAAAAGATAAAAAGAACATTTTTTTACTTAATTTAAAATTATTTCTAAATGAATCATTTTATAAGAATCATTTAACATTATTTATCAATTGATAAAATCAATGTTTTTTAACGTATCTGGGGACAACGACTTCCCCATCATAGTATCTTTTATTTGATATATGGATTCATCAAAAAGACATATTTTTTATAAAATATAAATAAACCCCTTATTCTATTTTTTTTGTGTTCATATTGAAAATTGGTTTTTATAGTGGATTGACTATTTCAATATCATAAAATGACATCTTCTGATTCAAATGAATTTTTAGGAGGTAATATTGGTAATTTGAATATTTTATGTGTTATTATTATATAATGGGACTTATAAATATTATGGGTGGTGTTGAGATGAACAAAATATTTGTGGTAACTTAGTAAGAAACATATAGGTGGTTCTATGATAATCTATGAATGGGTGGTTATATTATAACCTCCAATGCATTGGGTATGAAAATAGGTTGTATGGTTACTCCATTTGTAAGAGTGACATGTGAGGAAGTCAACTGTATTATTATTCCATTTAATGTAATATAATGTTCTATGTTACCATTATTTGTTATATGTTCTTTTCTGGGTTTTATGTTAATATTTTATTATAAAATGTCTAATAAATGAGATTATATTCTGTGAAGAGTTTTTAATACTTTTTAAGGTTGAAATGTATAACCTTATGATAATGTATTCATGGATTAAAGTTTTTTGTGAGGATAATAGTTTTACTACTTTGTTAATCCCTTAATGATATTGTTATTTTGATACCATGTTTTAAAAAATAATATGATTTTAAGGGAGGATGGAGACAAGGAAGGAATCAAGGTAAAAGTAGTGATGTTTAAGATGAAACGAACCATGTCTCTTTATAAAAGTTTTTGTTTTATAAAACATATATAGTGAGTAGAAGTTTCTACCTTTTAGCATTTAAGTTATTATGTATATTTTATGGCCTAATTCACTAAATACTTATTCTTGAAATGATCCGCAATGTTAATTGTCAATATAAGTAAATATTATGTAATACCTAAGTTCAAGGCCTTATAACAACATTTAATATTAACAATAGTACACTTCATGGAATCTTGTCAATGGAATAAAAATAAGTGTGTGCTCAAATTCAAGGTAAGGATTAAGTATAAGGGATGTTATCATGAATCAAAATTAATAAAAAAAATTAATGGTAAATAATTGAACATACAATCCATTTAAATAACATCACTATCACGCAAATAATATAACAAAACAATATAGAATGTTAAATAATTGAATACACATGACAAATACTCAATATACCTAGAATGAAATGAATACAGATGTAATATAATTGATAAAATATCATGAATAATTATAAATGAATTATTAATGATGGAAATTTTTAATTATTGGATGTAATATCTCATTAAAATGACACCTCTTCCACAATTAACATTCCCATGGTGTCTTACAACTTCAGGTAATATTTCATTTAATTATACCGTACATATTTTTTATGAAAATACTGATTGATGAATTGATGGGATATCAATAATCAGACCCCATCCATGTCACTATTTTTAAATAATTCCCCATATATCTAAAAATTTATCTAATTTGTGAATATTTGATCAAATTTTCAAATATACAGGCCGAGTAATGAATATGAAAATTTCATTTTTTCCAGAGAGAAAAAATAACCTTCAATATAAAATACAGGATGGATAAATGATATAATGTTTATTAAATAAACATATCCATGATAAATAATATGGATCTTTAGGGAAAATTAAATTTCCAATGGTCACATGACAAAGAATTAATCTTGGAAAAGTTATTTAATAAAACAATGAATAATGGATTTGAATGAAAATACAATCCATGGTGAAAATATTTATAAACAATATAGATGATGAATATTAATACATTCAATGAATCATATCTACTATTGAGTATAATAAAATAAATTGTTTTTATCTATAATGAATACAAATATAATAATAATATTTTTGAAAACATTATTGAGGAAAATATACTTTTCATTTTGAAAATATCATTTTAAAACAAAATGTTAACTAAAAATATTAAAAAATCTCTATTTGAAAATAACTATTGAAACACATAAAATATTTTTTAAATCGTGGAGGGTTCATGATTTCATAAAATTCAGTACATCTAGAGAAAGTTGAAATAATGATTAATTTCCGATTTTTATAAAATCTAAATGAACCATATTTTGAAAATGTCTTGAATATTCTATTAAAATAATTTTTTAAAAATATAAATTGGTTATATTAAAATTAATAAATCATATTAAAAGGGTTTAAATCTTTTTGGAAATTATTTTTATAAAAATATTGTTGATAGAATGTGGTTTTTCGACTGAATAATGAAATGAAGAATGATTTTCATTAAACAATTTCTCAATTATATTAATTAACAAATATTGACGTAATCTTACAATAATTTGAATATATCATGACTAATCATAGTATTAAATAAATTAAATGGGTTTATTAGTAAATTAAAAAATAATTTCATTCAAAATAATCTAGAATAAATCATCTCAATTAGAATGACATTATGAAAGATACACTTACAATGACCATTACGTTAAAGGGATAATTATCCGATGAATAGAATAACTATATTAAATTTATTCCCATATAAATAAATTGAAAATAAAAAATATATATTAATTATTCATTAGACCCATAATCATAGAATATAAAACCCAAAAAAGATGTAATATAACCCAGTGAAATTAAATCGAGTTATAAAATTCTTTACCACTTGGTTACTATTAAGTCAATATCCACATAGAAAAAATATATAAAATTAAAAGGTAAAATACCGTTAATTTTTAACAAATTTTAATATTATATAGAAAATGGTCATTCAATACATCATTTATGAGAAATTAGGTGCATAACATTTCAATATGCCTCAATGAAGTGAAATTGTGGTGAAGTTCCATAGCACACATTTCCTTTGAAAAGAATGTGATTTAACCTCTTGTATAGTGGTTTGAAACATGTTATTAACATATTATAGAACCATATTAATAAATATAATGTATAATATATTTACAAAATCTTATCACGAATTTTTTAATAATCTATCATCATATACATTGTTTCTGGTTTTAATTTCCATGTTTTCTCAGTTGGGCATTATCATGAAGGATTTAATTCTTGTGAATATTCTATAGACCCCTCAAATATAGAATAAAAACAAGGAAATAATTATCTAATTGTGACATTATATATTCTTTTAAAAATTATAATGAAGTATGGTTTTGAAAAATGAACTATGATACAATCATAGACATGGTTGGATGTAAAAAATCACATGTAACATTTCCATTATACTTATATAATTAGAGAAATTAATAAATTGATAATTAATTTTAATTAATTATAATGATATAATATATATCATATTATTTTTCATAATAAACTTATATATATCATATCTGTGGTGTGGTAACTACAAGAAAGTCATGTTTCTTGGAGAAGGTGGTAGTCCACATATTCACGAACATGGTTATCATTTTCCATTGTATGAATGAATATAATATGTTATAATTTAATAATGGTAAATATTTAATAAATATGTATTATTATGTAATTTATTTCACATATAATTATTAAATATATCCTTATGATCTTCTATAAAAATAATTACTGAAAAACGTATCACATCACTTCGAGAGCAAGTAGTCGGTTGTACACAAAAGAGATGATATTGTATAGCCTAGAGGATAGAAACTAGAATGTGTGGAAATTGAACAATTAATTTTTAGGCATAGTTATGTTATATATATTATATATATAGTATATATCCATAATCATACAGAACCATGGGAGGTGGTAATGGAATAACGAATGAAATTGGTTTGTGATGTTGTAGTCTATTGTACACATGAATGATGATTTTAACTCATTTTATTGAATTTTAAATTTATTTATATAATTAATTCTAAATAAAAAAATATTATTTTATGAAATATAATGATTTTATTATATCATCATTGTTTAATAAGAATTACATGATCTTTATAACATTACATCTTGTATGGGTAACCTCCTCTGGTTTTCAAAAAAGCCTTCCACGCTTGGATTTCATCCCAAACTAAGGATTATAGGATGAAGGGAGGGACGTTTGGAAGTTATATGGGTATGTATTTTAGGAACCAAAATTGATTTAAGGTGTTATTAAGAGTGGATAAGAGGTGGCCTTTTATAAGTGATGTGATTGGTATGCATGTAATTTTTTAAATTTAAATGATGTACCCACCACTTCCTCATAAAAAAGGGTAAAATTGGAGTATTAATGATCTATATAAAAAATAGTATTGAAATTTCAGAAAAAACGTTTTTTTGAAGAAGATATAGTCCATCTTAATCATTATATTTTTCGATTAACAACTCATAATTCCCTTTTTACCATACATTTGGTAAATATTTTTTAATGTGATCACTATTTATTTTGATATAAAATAATGTTGGCCATATTAAGTAGTATAAATTATTATATTTTAAAATATAAAATCCATTATTTTAAATTCAATAATATAAGTGGAAAATGTTATATTAATATTAATCTCAAAGACAAGATGTTAATGTGGGGTTTTAATGTGAAAAATATTTAAATTATTACAATGTTTTTATTTAAAACATAAATTTTACAAGGATTATAATGACATAAATTATATTAATAGTTAAATAATTGAACTATTATTACATTAAATCCAATTAAAAATATAATTATTTATTATTAATAATTTGAATAATAAATAATCATTTAAATAAAATTAATTATTTTCCCATATTCATCCTAAAATAAACTCTTTCATAAAAAAATAAGCTATGTTAATTTTCATAAATTGATTTAAAAGAAGAAAATTTAATCAAATAAATTTTTTAATATTGGTACTAACTATTTTGAAACTATGTGTGCAATGTACAACTAACCTATCTTTTAGAAAAACCATTATTTTTCCGAAAACATTTATTTTTCATTGAAATTTTTATTATGTTATTTCTAATAAACCAATAATAATTATTTTCATAATGTGTTTATATCCATTCATAACAACCAAAATTAATTCTGTGTTATCAAGGTACACTAAATTACCATTCATTTATTATTCGGAATATATGATGCTAATTTTATTGATGAGATTAAATTTAAAGAAATAATTTGTTTAGTAAATTATGATCGGTGTTTTAGGTCTCATATTCTATGGAATATAATGTTTTACTTTTTGATTTTTTTTAAATTGTACACTCCACATTTTAAATAATTTTCATTATCATAATATATTCATGCACAATGTTATTATTTATGGGATATTTGAAAAATAATTTCATGAAAAACTATGTTGTAGAAAAGGGTTAAAATAGTTCCTCTTAATAAGATAGAATCTGTAGTAAAATTGTCATATAGAATAACACATAACAAATATTCTATAGAGGATAAAATTGATGGAAATTGATGTTTTATGAATGGATGAAATGTATATATAATTTTATGGGGAGATAAATGACATTTATCATAATAAAGTGAAGTATAAATAGAAATTTAAGTATCTAAATACCATATATCTGTGACAAATCAAAGACAATTTGATTTAGAAAAAATTAACATAATAGCATAATGTTATATTTTTTAGATCTAATTCCTAATTTTTTTGACTTATATATTGGTTTAAAAAAACGAAATATACATAATTGATATATTCCTATTTTATAAGAATAATGTCATCCCTACGTTGTAGTTCAATCAATTTCCAATTTTTACCTTACACTAAGGAATGTTTTTCATGAAATTAATTTATTATTCGTATGGAATGAAAATTCACTTTTCAAATAATGTTTTATGCTTCATATAAAGATGATTCATTCCATTGATCACAAGTAATTATTATGAAATAATTTGTATTACTAGTTTTAAAATAAGCATAATTCACCATATGGTGATGTAATGCATTAATCTCTAAAAATACATCCATAGTTTAAGACAAACCATTTCATAAATGGATTACTATATAACCCATCAATATTATTATGAACCACGTCTTCAGAAATAGGGGTGATTAATTTCCACAATGAACATGTAATTAATCTACGAAAATTGATTAAATGTCTCTTAATAATGTCATACAAATCATGGTAATTCCTTTATAATATTTTTTTTGAAAACATGATATTATTAATAGTTACCATTAATTGTTTTGGAAAACATATAATATTCCTTATTCTGTAAATGAAAAGAAAAATATTATTTAAATTAAATACATCCAAATTTTTTTAAACACCCTCAGTAATCGCATAAAATATTTTTTTCAGGAATTAAATAATAATTTCCATGTTATTTGATAATATAAGATTAACATTATCCATATCAATAATATTTTTATCCTAAAATTATTTTCATAACATTAGGGTTACATTATGGGTTATCTTTCCCTCAAGCTAGTTTCTTCATGAATTTTAATTTTCAAATGAATCATTTTTCTTATTCATTAGTACTATTCAACATACGCTTTCATATCTATAAAAGAATACTATTATAGAATATTTCATATACAATTCATAATCCTTATAACTGGGATATCATTGATTAAATACTCAAATGAGATAGTTCTTGAACAAAAATGGGAATCAATAATTAACATTTGATTATGGAAATTGAGAACAATTTACCAATATTAATTAATTATTTTGAGGAATATTCAATTTATGCCTGAGACATTAATTTGTCCAGTGACTCATCTCTTTATATATGAAGATTTATATATATGAATTTTTTTATTTCCCTTTGAATCAAAAGCATTGTTTAATTTCTCTCAATAATTGTATGATATTATAATTCCTTTTATTAATCAATATGGTTTTTCATTCATCAATTATAATCTGTGGGGGAAATCCTTCATTCCCTTATTTCCTTTATCATCATTTTTTCATACCATTATTTTCATTAATTTATTTCCTTTAATGACATAATATTTAGATAATTAATTATGTGTCTTGTTGAAACGAGATATTAGGCTATCATATTATGAGATTTTTTGGGTGACTAGTTTCCCTTTAATGATTGGATCAATATAACCAATTAATCAATCAATAATACTAGTAAGATTATTGGCATCAATGTGGTTCACATTACTTCTACCTTGAACCATTTCTAAATGATTTAAGGAACTAGATTAAATCATATCAATATGAAACATTATTTATAATACAATAAATAGTGAAATTCTTAACATAGATTTAAATTTTATACATATCTAATATTATAATCATAAACATTGTTTCTTTTTGGATATCGTTATTTTAAAATACTTCATAATGATTTGAAAACAGAATTCAAATTATTCTAAAATTATTCCCGAAAAAAATCTAAATAGTTTCATAATAAGGCTTATTATAATGAAAATTGTGATAAATAAGTAATTCCTAATGCCCCCTTTCCAATATTATTACACCTATGTATATCTATTCAAGAACAACTTCCAAAATTCATCTCCAGAGGTGGATGTATTTCCAAGAAAATAGAATAATATCAAACTGAAAAAATTCATATGATGTTATTATATTCATCTCATTCAATCATTGGGTTACTATCCCTAATCCATTATTTTATAAATCTTGTTCCTAAGGGTTATAGAAAATTTTCCCCCAGTACCATCATTAGAGACCCCAACCCAATCAACCTGAAGTAGGTGTTTCGATTAATATGATGGCATAAAGTACGTGGAATCACATTAAAAAGTAACTAATAGTTTTGAAGACCTAGTATAATATATGCATACAAGATTACCATATTATTATTTTTTGAAATAACATTCTTCCCTTCTAAAATACCCTTTCATGTAGATCATAGTACACTTCATGGATTCCTGATATAGGATAAAATAAAAATGGGATCATTTTCTCAGTATGGTTTAAGTACATCAAAATCTATCAGGAAAAAATAAGAATTATCAACATGGAAATATACATAACTAAACACAAATCCCATTTAAATTATATTACTATATTGATAAGTTATGTAATAATCAATATTGTAAGGTAAAACATTTAAAAAAATCCATTTAATCAATGAAATTTGAATTAAATTATTCTAGAGATAATATCATTATAAAAATATCATGGATAATAATGAATAAATTCTAAATAAAATAATGTCCTAATTATTGGAAATTATACCTCATACACATGATACCTTTACAATCAAGACCACTCACAATATCGTTTAAAAATATCGGTAAAAACCTATTTAATGTTTGCTTAATTACATTCCTCATGAGACATAACAATGAATCAGGGGAAGCATATAATAGGTCCCCACATTTAATCATATTTCAATAACATTGTTCATATATTTAATAATAAATTTAATTTACAAAAAATGTGGCTTATCATTAAATTTATGCATTGAGTAATGAATACAAAATTATTAATATATCCCCAAATAAACAAATATAATTCACTATTGATGATTGTATATATAAATGATATATAGATTAAGAAATTTATAAATCATTGATAAATAATATTGATTTTTAGGAGAAATTTACTTTACAATGATCACATTAATGTATATAATTCAATATAAAATTAATTACTAAAAAAATAAATCAAGGAAATGATTGTTAATAATTTCCTTGGTCAAACTAATAATAAAACCTAGAGAAGAAGAATAAAAATAGTAATAATACAACATCTCACTATGTAGTATATATATAATTAATGGTTTTAAACATTGAGGATTAAAAATAACACAAAAATATCATTAAAAACATTTTTTTGGAAAAAATAATTTTCATTTGGGAAATAACTTTTTCAAAAAAAAATTCAAATTTATTTTGAATAATCATATATTTCTATATATTAATTGAAAAATTTAATGGATCATTTAATAAATTTGGTTCTCATGAAACCTATAAATGACATACATGTCGAGTACATTTAAAAAAACAATCCTTTCACATTTTTAGTAAAACCTAGACCTGCCTAGTTATGAAAATGACATGATAATTCATCATTTAAAAAAATAAAAAAATTATTTTAAAATTTAACTTATTAAATAATTTTAAAATGGTTATAAAAATTATTATACCAGGTTAATAAAAGATTTTTTTGATAGAAAAACAAATTTCAGTTAAAAGATTAATATGAAGTCAGATTTTCCTAAAAAATCATAACTAAATTATGTTCCAATGTATGGAAAATGGTATTATTATATAAAAATATCTAGACCAACAAAAGGAAAATAAAATGAAATCATTGTATTATTAAATGAAAAAATAATTTATATCAACTAAAATTAAATAATAAATAAATTTTATTATAATGAAATTGTGAAATAAACCCCTACAATGATAGTAATGTTGATGGGGGAATTAACCAATGAAAATATTATGGTTGTACAATTTATATTTATTAAAAAAATTAGAAATTATAATTATATATTCAAGATTAATTACACAAATAATCCTATAATATCATATACAATAAAGGAGTTGTAAAATCCATTGAAATGAAATTGAGATACAAAATTCTCCACCATATGGTATCTTTTAAGTCAAAAAACCATTAAATGAATTATTTAAAATTGAAACATAAAATACAATGAATTATTAAGGAATATTTATAATAAATTTCAATGGGTAATTTTTGTATTAAATAAACAAATTAGGTTCACAATGTTACAATGTGCCTTAATGAAGTGAAATTTAGACATTGTCCCTTATCTTGTGCATCTTTTGGATAAAATTTCTCTGATCATCAGTATTTTGGTAATAAATATTTAATTAAATTATAATATAACCATAATAATTTTTTTTAAATATAATACATTAATAATATACTATCACCCATTCTTTAATTATTTATCATTATTTTCAGTATTCTGTGGGTTAATTACATTGTTTTCTCTTTTGTGTATGTTCATGAATGTTTTGATATATGTACATAGTATATTGATCCATTATCTATAGTAAAATAAAAACACTATAATTATATTATATTTAAATCAATTATAAATCAAAACTAATAATAAAATATTACTATGAAAAATGAACAATGTATCAATCATTAAGATGGTAAATCATACATATGCATGAGTAACATGTCCATTTTCCAGTGATATTTTTGAAAAAGGGTTGAGTAATATTTCTTCATCATATAGTTATAAATATATAATTTACACCATAAAATTTAATAAAATTTACTTATATATATAGACCATCCATGTGGAGTTATAATGAAAAGAGTGTGGCGTGGATTCCTAAAGGCTATAGTCCACACATATGTGAATGATGTATTCATTGTTCATTTTAAGAAAAAAAATAATAAATTAGATTTTCTTAATGATACAAATTTAATTAATATAATCTTTATTTAAACTATATCACATATAAAAATTAAATTTATCCTTATCGTCTTCAATGTATTGTTTTTGGTGAAGGAAGAATCTCATCGCTTCGGGGGGTTGTAGTCCATCGAACACATGAGAGTCGTTATCATATACCCAATGTAATGAAAAGTAAAATGTTGCGTATGATATGATCACTATAGGGTGAATGTTATAATGATCATATAAAAATTATATCCATCATCATAACCAACTATAAGAGGTGTTAGTGGAAAAAATTATTGTCATAGTTCAAGATACGGTAGTCCCCCATATAAACGAATGCTAATTTTGTACCCCTTTTTTCATGAAACATCACACTGGGCCCATGAAGTAACATACCCGAAGCCCAACTCTCGATGGCCAGGGGTAGTTGACTAGCACCAATGGCGTCAGCCTACAAGTGGGAGTCATTTTCGAGAGTACCTATACTCACACCCACACACTAATAGGTCACACAAATTGAATGGGGAAAATAAGTATATTGAAACTAGTGCTAAGTAAAAGTACAAATAAAAACAAGAAAGCCAGAATAAAAACCCAACAAAGGAAATGAATGTAAAAAATTACAACGGGACTTGGGTATATATCCACTGAAAACCACACCTGATGGTAAGAGTAGTCTATCTACTAGTAGCCGAGGTAGTACTTCATTTTTGCCTGATCATACTGGGCCCCGCCTAATACTAGGCCACCAAGTCCTACATCGAAATGACTGCCATATTCAAAAGACCCAACAGGTGTGTTCGAAGCCCATGTGGGGTTGAGTAACACAGTACTCAGTAGGGGACCCCAGTCCACTATGAATGAAATACCCTAAAGAAACCACAAAGCAATGACACAGATGTAATAACTACTCACATTAGGTACAATATAATTGTTTAGATGAAGGGTCATTAGATATAGTGATGAACGTTTCGTACTATTGAGTGAATCATTATTGATGAATCATTGCTTGTCTGTCAGGACACTAAGGATCCACACAGCTACCACTCGTCTTCCGGGCCACTAAGGATCCAAATGACTCATTCTTGTCTATCGGGCCACTAATGATCTACACGGATCCTCCTCATCTGTTGAAAAACTAAGGATCCACACTGCTACTTCTCAAACCATCAGTCATAATTTAAACTCCATGATGTCTAAAATAGAATTAACCAACAGATCAACTCATCGTAAGGGTTCTAATGCAATATATGACCCTTCAAACGGACTCCCGATCTGTAATATATCGGAATTCTAGGAAAAAGGATTGGGTTTGATGCTAGTATAATCCATCCAACTTATATGCCAACCCCACCAAAAATCCCGTAGAGTATCTGAAAACGAAAAACTCGTCGTAAGGGTCCTCGTGTCATAGATGGTGTATCAATCACACTTCAAGTCTGTGAGTTATTAGGGTTTTAGTATTCAGGGACTGGCTGCATTTGCACCTTGTCTGACCTACTCTGAACGACCTATCCTATTAGGTATGGGGGTCCCACATACCCTAGTAAAATTCAACTGGACCGACCAGACATGGTTTGGGCCATGGTAGGTCCAGTCCGGCCAAGAATGTGAGACAGGCCTAATGGGACTCACTTGGTTCGTCCCATATTGTTCAGGGGACCTACCTTCCAGGTCAACCAATAACCTAGAGTCATCCAACCATTCCCAAAGGGCATGGGTCAGGCCTGCTGTGCGTCGGTTTGGTATGCCGGAACGCATCCAGCTCCCTTGACCATGGGTCGGAACCATTGGCTATGGGCGTTGCCCACCAGCCTGAATTTTGACATCATGGGCATATGTTGGTGTGTCGTGCAGTTTAGACTCATCAGGCTACTGCATCCAGCATCAACATCCCGCCGACGCATGGGGCCCTCCTCTGGTTTTCGAGAGATCGAGGCTCACCAGCTACCCGGATAGCCTAGATGTGAACCATCCCACCACAGGGCTCTTTCATGGAACCTTATCTCCCACCTGAATTTGCGGCATAGCGTCCAAATCCTCCTATCGCCACATCAAACCGATGAGTGTGCCTCCCCTCCGCTTGTGGCCGCCGCCATTAGCGTACCGACAGATTGTTCAGCGAACCACCACACATGTTCTGGCTGTCCATTCTTCGCGCCACCTATTCCTTCCCTCTTCAAGGAATGTACTCATCACCACAAGGGTCCCAGAATCATCATGAAAAAACATTGACTGTGATTCAACAATGAATTCTCATAGAGGAGTTAATTTGGCCATGTTCGTGTTGTCATGCACCCTCTGCGTTAGAGGTTTAATGAAGAGAATGGTCGGGGGGTTAGTTCCACCAAAACAAGTGAGGTTTGAATCCAAGATAGAGATATCTCAATTAATGTTACACTATCACTTGAATGAACAATCCATGTATCACCCTGTTCCCGGCTGAATCAACGTTATTCATTTTAAGAAAAAGTATTGAGCTAGATCATAAAAATAAAATAACCTCAAGCTCAATGAATTTATTTTTCATGGTGCTTCATCCTCGAGGATCCAGGTGGTCAATGGAGTTAATTATTTATCGAGGTACATTTTTGTCATTGACATCTGCTATAATTCATCATTATTCATTTTGGAAGAAACCGTTTAGAGGATCGTTAGAGAATCATCACAGTTTTTATCTTTTCACCAACACGTCACCTATTAAATATGATACATTTACCAATGATTCCATTACGATTTGATGGTATGTCATTACATGGTTTCCTTTATGAAACAATGTCTATATTTTGGTTCATTAATGTTTTGTAACACTATGTCTTATTGATTAATTAATGTGCTTCATTAATGCATCTTATCAATACCTCATCGCTGCACTGCAACATCGCCATCCACTGCTCAACCATTGATAAAATAAATAAAATAACATTCTACTGTAATTTTATTATATTCTCAAAACTATGAAAATTATAAATTCCATCCATCCCTTCTCGGTCGTTATTATGTACTTTATAGCTGAATCCAGGTATTCTGAGTTCAACAATGCCCTTAGATTTACAATCTAAGCACGATTCAAATGTTTGAATAAATCGATCACACATTTATTTAAATGAAACTTAATAAAAAAATTTCAAATTATTTTTCACCCTAAACAGGCACTGGTCGAGGTTACCCTCTATATAAGGGGAACATGCCCCCACCATCTCAGCGGTACTCTCTGATATTCACTAGGTGTAACCGTTTTCGATTTATAAGGATTTGACAATAAAATATTTCTTAATTATTTTATTTAAGGCTAATAACAAACATCCTCTAATGTCCCATGCCATATAATGGTAGGATCTTCCTAAAGAAAGAAAAACCTGACGAGTTCATCAATGGTCACATATTTTTAATCCGATCCACCATTCATGAGTTATAATCATTTGAAAAATAGAAAAATTATTTAATTATTTTACATACAGTTACTCCAGTATTAGGATTTCTCACTATAAACATGAGTCAACTAAACATAAATCGAGCCAAGGGTAAACCCACCATCCTGAACCCAATGGTTCATTTAAATTTATGATTTAGGAAATTTTATATATTTTTTTAGTTTGTAAAGAAAACCAATCACACGAAATATTTAAAACATAACATTATTTGACAGATCAGTTAGGACACTATGAGCCACAGAATCGCACGTTGTCTCATTTCCTTGTCTATAAATAATTCCATATAAATAATAAAATACACAAAAATTAAAATATATTACATTATCCCATCCTTAGGGCTTTACATCACCAAAATCCAAAACAATGGAAAAACAATAAATGGTGCTACTGAGCATTAATCTGGGCCTCCTACTACCATGTGCTCTCCTAGAGGTTCCATTACTGCCACAAAACATAGACAAGAGGTATCAACATTCCCTGAAGGAACTGCTCATGTTGATCCATTATCCCTACATGGGACTCCAAAAATGACTAACCATCATCAATGACTAGCTTTCCCTCATCGTTGATGTGCGAGGGATCATGCACGTACATCCTCAATTGAGACAAATTAAAAACATATTACACCTGGATCATCTGTGGATGATGATATAGATTGTACATCACCTCAATAACTCCACTGATAATCTAAAAAGGTATAATAAACCTCATATATAACTTGCCTCCCCATTTAAAACACTTCAATCGCCATCAGGGTGAGTCCATATGAAACATATAGTCTATGTCCCCAAACACCATGGGTCTCCCTCTCCAGGCCACCAGTATTAACATCAGAAGTCCTAGTACATCTTCTCCCCACCAGGATGTACTACCAAAGAGGATGTATGGAACTCCTTCGGCACCTCCTCCCATTAAATCATTGGCAAAAATGTGTGTCCTCTAATGTGGTTGACTTCCTCCCCAACTATCAAAAATTAATCAGGAGTTTTTCCTGATGATAACTGAGCACGTCGGGCCTCACAGTCAACAGCCACAATCTATGCCACCTGGGCTTGCTGTGAGAGAGGTGGGGTGAATATTATAAATTTAATGATTGATAATCATACATCATCCACTGAGGATATCTCCACCGTGTCTAGTTTCTATGTCACCTCACACAACAGATGTAATCCTGACCTCCTGCTATGCGTGTCTTCCACCATGTTCCACTTTCCCAAGTGTATTGATAATTTCAATGTTATGGTCTTAGAGGAACTCCGGCCATCAACACTGTCTCAAATGTTGAAATGTCAACATGTGTCATTCCATCCCTGTGAATGTCTACACTTTTTACTGATTGATTATCTCATTGACCGTTTCATAGTGGGTAGACATGTAACGCCCCGACCCCAGTTACCCAGAGTCGGTGCATTATTACATAATATTAGCATGATCACACGAAAGATCAAATATAGAAATACCAATTGGTTTAGTATCCATATAAACACTAGATATATTCCTAATGTTTTACATTACATCATAAAGTGAAAAACTACTACAATAACATATTTTCTCCATAGTCCACACTATTATCCCCTCATAATATCCCTGCAGGTCATTCATAATTTACTTATTCACATCCTGGGAAAAATAAAACATAGAAAAGGGGTGAGCTCAAATTCCCAGTAAGGATAACAATATAACGGAAACTTTCATAAATAAGAATAAACATTTAAGGCAATGTATAACTATAACAAAAGCCTTTTAAACTTGACCTTCAACATAGTATGGAAAAAGTAACATGAAATAATGCCATTTACTTATTCACATGGATATTCTACTAGTAGAATAATCACATGAAATATCAATAAACACTTTCATAATGATGGAATGCATAATGCCAGACTATCATAACCACATAGCCAAGGCCTCGTTCCAAGAATACCAATAATATTTTGCCAAGGCCTTGTGCCAAGACAATAAATTGTCTCTTGAGACTGACCGATGCATAGAGGATCTATAGCAGGCTCCACCAGTCACATATTAAGTCCAATGTATTCCCATATGAAAAGGTTTAAACATAACATAAACATTCGTATTAAAACTAGCATAAGAAATGTCAATATTTTCACCATAAACCATGAATGGTATAAAAATAACACATCCACAGTCAAACATATCACAGAACCTTCAATATAATATAGAAGTTTTGTATCATAATTAATCAACTTCAAATAAGCTTAAAATACATCAAAGGATGTTGACATAGATGAAATCAAAACTATTTGAGAGAAATATCTCTTTTCTCGAAATCATTGAAAAGTCACACATTTATAAAGGAAGTAATTTAAAAGAGATTTTTGAATCAAAGTGTCCCATACCAATTTGAAACTTTTGAAAAGAAATATCATTTCAAAACCTGCATGTCCATATAAATAAATCCTTAAAATCATTTTGAAAACATGGAAATTAATTAAAAATATTAAGAAAGATAAATCATTAAAACATTTAAAATTATGATCTTGATAACGAGTACCTTTCAGAAATTCTTAAAATAGTCATTTTGAAATCATTTAAAAGTCACATAATTATAAAATAAAACATTTACTTTGAAAATATTCTTATAAGCTTGTAAGGGAAGCTTTGACGATTTTATAATGGCGGTAAATAGCCACACCCACCGTATAAGATAAAAAAACATTCTTACCTTAAATTTGTCAAAAGGTAAAAAGTGCCTTGTTTGGAAAATAACGGAATGATTCTTTTAAAAACGCATAAGGGTATAAATGACTTTAAACCATATTCTTTGTAAATAGTAAAAATGTTTTGAAATACATTTCAAAGAAACATGGATGTGGATGATAAAGAGATCCCTGTAGATAATTGCATATAAACAACCTCGGATAATGAAGAGATTGTGAAATAAACCCTTACCTTGTACTTTTCCATGGTTGAGGGTAGGTTAACCTCCTATATAATGGTGAAATAATTGTTATTAAATTATACAATAATCATATATATTAATATGATATAATATATGATCCTTTAACATTTCTGTGTTAATAATATCTTAGTATTATTGGCGTTTTGGGTATTAAGTTACTCATTTTCTTTTATATGTTTTGTTACGTAATCCATGTTTGTAATGGTTAGGTTGTATCTTTTTAATAATAATAATGATATAAAGTCCTTAAACATTATTTTTAAATCATCAAATGATAATTATACTTGAATTGATATGATGGAGAATGAATCTCATCGCGTTCGTGGAGACGATAGTCCGTACGTACACACGAGCGACAATATCATTCTTTTGATATTAAAATAATATGTAATTGGATATTATATAATATATAAAGAATCATTATAATGTTATATTTATTATTTACATGAGTTAAAAATCATTATTATACCCATCCAAATAATAATATATTGAATAACAATTACACCACGACGTGGAGACGGTAAGCCGTACGTACGCACATATGGTGACATGTTATTCAAAGGGTGGATAGAATACTGAATATGGTTGTAGCATATTTATAATAACATCACATTATATATAAGATACTGGAGTTATTATTTTATAATGGTAACAACAAATAAAGAAGAAGTGGAAGATGAAATGAAATTGAAAAAGTGTGGTGAAAACATTACCTCTTCTTCGGGTTCTTCCTTTTGATTTGATCAAAAGGGATCCATTGGTTGGATTTCTGATCAAACTAATGCCTCTAGGTTGTAGTGAAGGATGTTGAGAGAGTATTGGGGAAGAGTTTGGCCAAATCAAAAGGCTTTTAAGGTGTGAATTAATGAGAAGGGGGAGTTCCCTTTTATAAGAGGGGTGATGGGCACCTTTGGAAAAGCTAGAAATATTAATTTATAATAAATTCATATTCGGTTTATAATACCTCCAAAGTAGATTATTCAAAGGTTAAGGTGGTAATAGGTAAAATAACATTCAACCAATAGAATTTATATAGTTTTGGGTTACTATATTAACCTTATCTTTTATTTTTAACTCTTAGTTAATTAGTTTGACATTTACCATGTCACTTTGTATTTTTGTATTATATAGTTAATAAACATACTATATACATTCAAGAGACCCCAAAGTGGTCCATTAATGATAAACCTATCATGATATAAGTCTCTTGGCCGAACCATAGATTTTTAGGAATTTAATATCAATTAATAATATAATATTTGTTTTAAAAACTCTTTTATGTCAATTTTGACACTATTAAATAGTTGATTTGTTTGAAACTTATAACAGAATGATTACTTGGAACAAAGTAAATTAAATCAATTATAATATGTCATATTATCCATTAAAATTATTTTAATTCATTAAAATTCTAAAACATATTTATTTGGGTATTTATAATATCAATTATTTTAATTTTTCACTATTATGGTAATTACTGCATCATCATTGTGTCATAAATAAATTATATTATTTAATGGATAAAAATTATAAATAAAATATCATTATGTAGGTAATCGTATTATATTTCTAATGAATATTTAAAATTTTATTTATCTTATGTATAACCCTATATTAAAAATGTTTTAGTAAATAAACTTTAATTTTAACTCTTTTAACTCTTCTTTGAATTAAATAATAATAAATGTCCTAATCTAATTCAAGTGGACCTAAATGATAATATTTTATTCCTAAGGTTGTTTTTGGTCGAGATACACTTTTCCAATAGAATTAGGACATGTGTTAGGGTAATATTAATATCATTTATACCCTTAATTACCCTATTTTCTTTTAACCGTGGTAAATAAATGCAAAAAGTTACTATTCACCAAAAATTATTTTCATCTCATTGAACCACATTTTTCTTATTGATATTAACCGTGTCTCTCGGATTTTCGAAATTACATTCACAGAAGCGGTAAAGTAATGTTTTATGAAAAATTCAATTTTTTTAACTACCACTTAGTAGTTTCACTATTCATCAAAAATTGAAGTTTTTCAGACCAATGCCAAAATTTCACCCTAAGATATAATGGATATTCCGAATTTAAAAATTATTTCTATTTTACAAAATTCCAAACATATATGTTGCATTAATAAATTTTATAACTAATTCCCACTGTCACAAAAAATAGCGTGTTTTTAAGAAACAATATATATCAAAAGATTGACAATTGTTTAGGTCCAATTTCAATGTAAAATTAATTATAATGAACACCATTGGATAAAATGGTAAAAATATATTCTAATTATACTTTAAAACCACTAAAATTCATAATTAATGACTATTAATTATTTTGATTAAAAATGTTGTTTTTAATTAAAATTTAGTAATTTTCACTATTCATCAAAATATTAAAGTTATCTGAAAAGTACCAAAATTTCACCCTAGGCTAATTTTGATATTCCGAATCCAAAAATGAAGTCCATTTTGAGAGATAGAATTTATAAAATTTCAAAAAGTAGGTATTACTATTCACAACAGCTAGTTTGGTAAGTCATGGTGCGCTTTAACTCGGTGTTGCGTGTAGTGAAAGTTATTGAATTATTTTGAAGAAATAACACACTATTAAATCTTTGGGTGCTACACTCTCCCCTCATTCAATAAATTTCATCCTCGCAATTTGAAATTGTTCTTCAAAAATAAAAGGTTGAAAGTAAAAAATATCTTTGTGGGAAAACCCCAATCGGAAATTGGGTTACTAAAATTTAATCTTAATATGAGGAAAAGAGAAATGAAAGTGTCACCACCAAATTATGAACACGATTAGGAGAACATTGGTCGAAATTTGAGACATATAATTGGAGGAAAACATAAATATTTATATGTAGTGATTGAGCTCATCAATCACAAACAAGTTTAAAATTGAGGTCCTTAAATTCATCAATCTATGATGATTTGAAATACCATCGGTTCAACAAAACATAGGGTATTATGATAACACATTTTTGGTTTTAGGATTCCTTAAATAAATTATAAGAATTAATTTCTTCATAGAATAATAGAAGAAGAAAAAATATATTCTTGACAAGTAGAGTTCCATCCTTTATCTAATTTCTACCACAGATTCATCTTTCACTCTAAAAGATAATAGAACTTAAAAATAATATTCTATTTATCCTATTCGTATAGGGTTAAAAAAATGAATTTATAATTCATCTAGCAGAACCATTAAAATTTTGACAGTATTCAATCCAGGACATCATGTGGGTCAGTGTTAGGTGATACAGCCTTGTCGCCCTTCGGTTGTGGGTTCAAGTCTCGCGGCCTTGCCGGACGTGACGGGTTGTCGCCCGACCTCCAGTTTGTCCTTTTATGGAAATCCAAAATAATACAAATTGAACAATCCAAAATACTTTAGTCCAAAATTTATAAGGAAGGTAAACACAATAAAGATCCTTTTTTCCATGTAATAACATGTGAACACCTTCATCATGTATTCTTTTAAAACACTGTAACATCCTGAATTACCATAAAACCTTATTGATTACATTAATGATCCCTTATTCCTTAAAAAATAATAGATATACTCCTTCAATCCAAAAATGTTTTAAACCCAAACAATGATGGAATATACAAATCATTAATCAATTTCAAGGTAGTCAAGAATATCCAATATAATTTATCCAAATAAATCATGTATTATTCCAAAATCACCACCTCGATATCAGAACTATATTATGGTTTATCATTCTCTCGACCATATATTTTCCTAAAATTTGTCCTGATATTGAGTCACTTTTCATTGTTCCACACAATCTCAAGTCCTTAATGAAATAGTACTGCAGTACAATCCTTATATACTCCATAATTATTAGAACAAGTACATTGTTGATAAAACACTCAATTTACATAATCAATGTATGTACTCTAATCATTCATCTTCATCTATGGTAGTATCATAACTTGATTATTATCCAATAGAATCATTTGAGGCATAGTCTGATGACTGGGATATAGGTTCACGTAGTGTCCAAATTCCTTGCAAATGAAGCATTGTACATTTGAAACCATTTTCTTACACTTGCAGTCACGTACATTGTGCCATTTTCCTCGACACTTATAACAAACTCTCATTCCTTTCAGGAAAGTTCCAGGGTGTTTCTTCCCACAGTTATCACATATGGGAAAATTCTTCTTTTCCATCTTCCCTTTATCCATCTTTCTCTCTTCCATCCTTTTCTTCTCTTGCTTCCCTTCAAATCCATAGGACTCATTAAACTATTTACTTATCTTATAAACACATGATATTATTACTTCATATGATGATAATAAATGGGAGACTATTTCTCTTATAAATTCTGGATTATGACCATGAAAGATATGATCCTTCTTTCTCTTTGGATCATGAGCATTTCTGGAGTTATCATTCCTTATACTGGGTTCCATTTCTAAACAATGGCATACACTAGATTAGTTTATGAATAACAATACCTAATCCCAAACTTGTAAAACACATAACATAAATTAAATGTTTTACGGATATAATCCATAATCATAAAAACGTCTCCTTTGAGAAGTTATATACTGAAAAACCCTTAATAATGGTTTTTAAAGAAAATGAGAATTATCCTAAGCATATCCCCCAGGAGTGTCATAACCAAGAGTGCAGCAAGGCCCGTTGTCATGCACCAGTTCCCATTCGAGTCTAGCTCAAAGCAGTATTTTTGGGTTTTACCCCTAGGTACATCTGTGCTAGAGCCGTCTCTACCTGCTCGTATCCAGACAGGGATGTATTGCTCGGAAAACTCACAAAATCTCTACAATACCAAAATTCTAGGAAGTTCTTCTATACTAATCCTCAAGTTCCATCTCAGGTATATGTGCTCTAATAAGAGTTTATCTAAATCTAGATTCCAAGGTTTGTACTAAACATCCTCTGATACCAGCTGTAACACCCCGACCCCAGTTACCCAGAGTCGGTGCATTATTACATAACATTGGCATTGATCACAAGAAAGATTAAATCTCGAAAGACCGATTGGTTTAGTAGCCTTGGAAACACTAGTTATATTCATAATGTTTTACATTACATCATAAAGTGAAAAACTACTACAATAACATATTTTCTCCATAGTCCACACTATTATCCCCTCATAATATCCCTACAGGTCATTCATAATTTACTTCTTCACATCCTGGGAAAATAAAACATAGAAATGGGGTGAGCTCAAATGCCCAGTAAGGATAACAATATAGCGGAAACGTTCATAAATAAGAATAAACATTTAAGGCAATGTATAACTAAAACAAAATCTATTTAAACATGAACTTCAACATAGTCTGGAAAAAGTAAAATGAAATAATTCCATTTACTTATTCACATGGAAATTCTACTAATCGAATAATCACATGCAATATCAATAAACACTTTCATAATGATGGGATGCATAATGCCAGACTATCATAACCACATAGCCAAGGCCTCATGCCAAGACTACAAATAAGATTTTTCCATGGCCTTGTGCCAAGACACTAGTTTGTCTCATAAGACCTACCGATGCATCGAGGAGCTATAGCGGGGTCCACCCATCACATATTAAGTCCAATGAATTCCCATATGAAATGGTTTAAACATAACATAAACATTCATATTAAAACTAGCATAAGAAATGTCAATATTTTCACCATAAACCATGAATGGTATAAAAATAGCACATCCACAGTCAAACATATCACAAAACCTTCAATATAATATAGAAGTTTTGTATCATAATAAATTAACTTCAAATGAGATTAAAATCCATCATAGGATGTTGACATAGATGAAATCAAAACTATTTGAGAGAAATATCACTTTTCTCTAAATCATTGAAAAGTCACACATTTATAAAGGAAGTAAATTAAAAGAGATTTTTGAATAAAAGTGTCCCAAACCACTTTGAAACTTTTGAAAAGAAATATCATTTCAAAACCTTCATGTCCATATAAATAAATCCTTAAAATCATTTTGAAAACATGGACATTAATTAAAAATATTTAGTAAGATAAATCTTTAAAACATTAAAAATTATGATCTTGATAAAGAGTACCTTTCAAAAATTCTTAAAATATTCATTTTGAAATCATTTAAAAGTCACATAATTATAAAATAAAACATTTACTTTGAAAACATTCTTATAAGCTTGTAAAGGAAGCTTTGACGATTTTATAACGGCGGTAAATAGCCGCATCCGCCGTATAAGTTAAAAAAACATTCTTATCTTAAATTTGTCGAAAGGTAAAAAGTGCCTTGTTTAGAAAACGACAGAAAGATTCCTTTAAAAAAACATAATGGTATAAATGAATTTAAACCAAATTCTTTGTAAATAGTAAAATTTTTTTGAAATACATTTCGAAGAAACATGGATGTGGATGATAAAGAGATCCCATTAGATAATTTCGTATAAATAACCTCGGATAATGAAGAGATTGTGAAATAAATCCTTACCTTGTAATTTTCATTGGTTGAGGGTAGGTTAACCTCCTGTATAATGGTGAAATAATTTTTATTAAATTATAAAATAATCATATATATTTATATGATATCATATATGATCTTTTAACATTTCTTTGTTAATAATATCTTAGTATTATCGTCGTTTCGGGTGTTAACTTACTCATTTTCATTTATATGTTTTGTTATGTAATCCATGTTTGTAATGGTCAGGTTGTATCTTTTTCATATTCAGAACGATATCAAGTCCTTAAACATTATTTTTAAATCATCAAATGATAATTATACTTGAATGGATATGATGGAGAATGAATCTCATCGCGTTCGTGGAGACGATAGTCCGTACGTACACACGAGCGACAATATCATTCTTTTGATATTAAAATAATATATAATTGGATAGTATATCGTATATAAAGAATAATTATCATGTTATATTTATTATTTACATGAGTTACACATCATTATTATACCCATCAAAATAATAATATATTGAATAACAATTACACCACGAGGTGGAGACGGTAAGCCGTACGTACGCACATATGGTGACATGTTATTCAAACAGTGGATAGAATAATTAATATGGTTGTACCATATTTATAATAACATCAAATTATATATAAAATACTGGATTTATTATTTTATAATGGTAATTACAATGAAATAAGAAGTGGAAGAAGAAATGAATTTGAAAAAGGGTGGTGAAAACATTACCTCTTCTTCGGGTTCTTCCTTCTGTTTTGATCAAAAGGTCTACTTAGGTTGTATTTCTGATCAAAATAAGGCCTCTATTTTTTAGTGAGGGAACTTTAGAGAGTATTTGGGAAGAGTTTGGCCGAATAAAAATGATTTTAAGGTGTGAAGTAATGAGAAGGGGGAGTGCCCTTTTATAAGAGGGGTGATGGGCACCTTTGGAAAGGCAAGAAATATTAATTTATAATAAATTAATATTCGGTTTATAATGGCTCCAAAGTTGATTATTCAAAGGTTAAGGTGGGTATAGGTCTCAAAACCATTCATCCAATAGAATTTAGATAGTTTTGGGTTAATATATTAACCTTATCTTTTATTTTTAACTCTTAGTTAATTAGTTTGACATTTACCATGTCACTTTGTATTTTTATATTATATAATTAAAAAACATACTATATACATTCAAGAGACCCCAAAGTGGTCCATTAATGATACACCTATCATGATATAAGTCTCTTGGCCGATCCATCGATTTTTAGGAATTTAATATCAATTAATAATATAATATTCGTTTTAAAAACTCTTTTATGTCAATTTTGACACTATTCAATAATTGATTTTTTTGAAACATATAACAGAATGATTACTTAGAAAAAAGTCAATTAAATCATTCCTAATATGTCATATTATCCTAGAAAATTATTGTAATTTATTAGAAGTCTCAAATATATTTATTCGGGTATTTATAATATCAATTATTTTAATTTTTCACTATTATGGTAATTACTGCAACATCATTGTGTAATAAATAAATTATATTATTTAATGGCTAAAAATTATAAATAAAATATCATTATGTAGGGAATCGTATTATATTTCGAATGAATATTTACAATAAAATTTATCTTATGTATAACCCTATATTAAAAATGTTTTAGTAAATAAACTTTCATTTTAACTCTTTTAACTATTCATTGAATTAAATAATAATAAATGTCCTAATCTAATCCAATTGGACCTAAATGATAATATTTTATTCCTAAGGTTGTTTTTGGTCGAGATACTCTTGTCCAATAGAATTAGAACATGTGTTAGGGTAATATTAATATCATTTCTACCCTTAATTACCCTATTTTCTTTTAACCGTGGTAAATAAACGTAAAAAGTTACTATTCACCAAAAATTATTTTCATCTCTTTGAACCACATTTTACTTCTTGATATTAACCGTGTCTCTCAGATTTTCTGAAATTCCACTCACAGAAGTGGTAAAATTATATTTTATGAAAAATTCAGTTTTTTTAACTACCACTTAGTAGTTTCACTATTCATCAAAAATTGAAGTTTTTCAGAACAATGCCAAAATTTCACCCTAAGATATAATTGACATTCCAAATTCAAAAATACTGTCTATTTCAAAAAATTACTAACATATAAGTTTCATTAATAAATTTTATAATTAATTCCCGCTGTCACAATAAATAGCGTGTTTTTAAGAAACAATATATATCAAAAGATTGACAATTGTTTAGGTCCAATTTCATAGTGAAATTAATTATAACGAACACCATTGGATAAAATGGTAAAAATATATTCTAATTATACTTTAAAACCACTCAAATTCATAATTAATCACTATTAATTATTTTGATTAAAAAAGTTGTTCTTAATTAAAATTTAGTAATTTTCACTATTCATCAAAATATTAAAGTTATCTGAAATGTACCAAAATTTCACCCTAGGCTAATTTTGATATTCCGAATCCAAAAATGAAGTCCATTTTGAGAGATATAATTTATAAAATTTCAAAAAGTAGGTATTTCTATTCATAACGTCTAGTTTGGTAAGTCATGGTGCGCTTTAACTCGGTGTTGCGTTTAGTGCAAGTTATTGAATTATTTTGAAGAAATAACACAATATGAAATCATGGGGTGTTACAACACATTATAAAAGACCACTGGATTAATGTTCTAGTAATCCACATATAACCTCGAACTCGAGGTCATACTAAGACCTCCCTCAATATGTCCCCAATCTACACCCCTTCTATCAAATGTTCTACGAAATCCCCCTTATATAATAATGATGATATCAGTTCCATCATAGGGTTTATAATGATACATAAGTACCTCTTCTATGGGGAGATAACCCATAAAAAAGCTAATGAAAATGAATTTCCCACACTCCACATCATTTTTTTTGGAACTGAAAACTCAAAACATATACTACCATGACTGTATGGTTGAACAACTCTAGAGTGATCAGCTGCACCCTTCTATTCTTGAGTTTATATCCTTCTAACTGGTTTTCCTTTTTCACCAACCAAGGAAATCCCCATTCCAATTTTTTAGATATATTGCATCCCTTTTTTCTTAAATCAATTAATCTGAGCATGAAAGGCAGATGACCAGTCAATAAACAATCTAATTTCATAAGGTCTAGATATTTCCACCAAGATGTTACAATAGAAAATCTTACCTATAGATTTACATCACACCATCATCATAAGTGTGATTATTGTGTACCCTCCTAAAGGTATCTCTAGAGCCCCGGATCATGTCAATGGTTTAAGAGGAAAATCAATGTCTTGAACATGTTTCTTGGAAAGAAGAAATGATTATCCCCTATTCCTTTAAATACATAAGCTAATAGTAGAACAAGATTGTACCTAAAATTATCCATGGACCCTTCTAGTAATATTCCGTGAAAAAATGATTCTAGTCCCTTACCAAATCCCCCAGCACTCTAAGCTTAGTGTGGACAAAGTCGGTGTGGTGGTTGCAACATATCAAAATGAATTCCACGTCATGTTGATCTCTTAGAACCTATTCCACGATTTCTGCCCAACAAATTCATCTTTTCATATCACATTCTCTCCCCTTGTGGTCAATCCACCATTTCATTGTCAGCAAGATGTGATGGAAAATCTCTGGGGTGATGTCCCCTACCATATTTTTAAAAGAATTGCCTCTTCCTTGGTCATATGGTTTCAACCTATGAGCCCTAAGCTATACACCCCCAACCCTGGGACCACTTCACCAAACGTATCACAAGTCTATGAATATTAGAAAAAAGTCGGCTACATACTTTCCCACTTCTAACACACACTCTTTGTATCTGCTAAACCAAAGACCTCCAGCCACAAAGGTTCTCTCTATCACACTATTAAAATTAAAAATGCACATTGGAATAGTGTTGGTATGTATGTCCCTAAACCCACATGGCTCAGAGTTCCAATCCCCGATGCACTATCCATATAGTATCAATTGAGTACCATGAATTGTAGGAATCACTCGTTGAATACTAATCTACTGAAATGTCATCCGGTAGATGCTATTGGGTACACATGCCCCTTAGAATTTATAGAATGATCCCTTTCTCTAAGAAAGGTCTCATGCTCTATCCATAGAAAGGTCACCTCATCTTGTAATTGGGTAATCTAAACACTAACATCACATTGCTGAGCCATGTAGAGGGCTCCCTACTAGGGCCACAATCTGAACTAGTGGCACCCTGGCTAGATGGAAATTTTGTCACAACCTCATACCAGTCCTTAGCCTCCTTTGAGTCAGGATTACCTCCAAACCTATGAGGTCTCTGTCGCTGAAACTCATGTATGGAACTGAGCCTAAATGTGTCCTCTACAAATAGTTGCATACGTAATTACAGATCAAAGGGATGTGGTATCATTGAGAGACAACTTTCTAGTTACCATCTCGGTCAATGGTCCATGTACCAAAGCCTTATTTCCCTTTAGACCATACTCATTATCACACTCTAGAATCCTTGCTGGCTTTATGCATGGAGGAATCATGATAGATAAATAAGAAGAAACATAGTCAATAGATTATCCCTATTGATTTGAATCTTATAAAAAATAATATATGGTGAAAATTTTGAAACTAATGTTTTTGTGCATTGAGATGAAAATAATATTTCAAGGTCCTAGCATGTGGATATGCAGGCAGCTGCACCAATAATGGACTACACAAATCTGAATGTCGGTCTCAAAACATTTAAAACTATTTTCATAAAACAAAAACAAAAGAAATCTAAGTCTCTGAGGTAGAAATGACCACCTTTCATACCACTTTGTCATGACCCATCCCCTGGGGCCAAATCCCATACATTCCCCAAGCATGTTTCTCGAAGGTCAAGGGTTGGCAACTATATCTGAAAGCGTCAGCCTATAATTTGGAGGTATTTTCTTGAGTACCAACACACACACACACACAACCTCATCCGACAATCTTACATGGGAAAATATGATTACTAAAACATGTTTTGAGTACAGGTGCTATTGAAAACAAGTGTGGCATAATACAAACCCTATAAAATAACTGATAACATCAAAGTACAAAGGGTCTCAGGTAGCCATCCACTGAAAAAACCACGCAATAGTAAGAGTAGTGTAGATACTATAAGATGATGTTGTACATTCATTCCACCTGATCTTACTAGACCCCACCAACATCTTGGTCACAAATCCCACTGTATAAACATCTGTTGTCTACACAAGAGTCAACACATGTGGGTAAAGCTCGTACAGGTATGAGTAACATAGTACTCAGTTGGGGAACTGAGACCTCTAAGGTGAGATACCAAAAATAAAATCCACAAAGTATGGACAACTCACACTTGGTATAATCTAAAGAATAGGAATATTGTTCATCAGCTATAGTGAAGAAAATTTCATACTATTGAAGGACTCATCCCTGATAAGTCGATGCTCGTCTTCCCGTACACTAAGGATCAACATGTGTGCCTCTCATCTATCATGCCACTAATATCCACACTGATGTTTCTCATCTACGGGGACACTACAAATCCACATGGATCCCTCTCATATGTCGGGTCACTAAGGATCCACATGGCAATGGCTCGTCTTCTGGTCCAATAAGTATCCACACGATATATTCTCTTCTAACGGGCCACTAAAGATCCAGACAAATGATTTTCAAGCATTCAGTCATACCCAATCTTCAGGATGTCCCACATAAGATAACCCAAATGACTTTCTAATATTAAGGGGTCCGAAAAAACTGAAATTGAATCAAATGGACATGAGGTCTATAAGGTATGGCCATTTTATTAAAGAGGGTCAAGTTAGATTCGAGCCTGATCCAACCCGGTCGTATGACAACCCAATACTAAACTCTATTATAGTATCTCAGAAGGAATGTTCATGTGAAAAGGGTCCTCGTACCATAGTGTTCACATATATCAGAAACTCAGTATGCGATTTATTAGCATTTTAGTAATCAGGGTCTGGTTGTGTTTGCTCCCGATCCGACCCAGCCAGACCAAGCCGACCAACCCCGTTTGGTGGTCCCACATGCCCCCGTTTATATTTACTGGCCTGAACTGACCTAGATTGGGCCAGGATAGGTATGGTCGGTCTGATCCAGTGGGACATGACAAATGAGCCTTGCTATGCCTGACCACATTTTTCTGGGGGTCTCACATGCCAGCTCACATTGCGACCATGCCTCATCCAGCGCAGCCCGAAGGGCACATGTTCTACCTACCGTAACACATGAAACCTACTTAGTGTGGAACTGAACTACAAGCCTACTAGGCAGCAGCTGGTACACGTTGGGCAGTGGGTCTATCCCGCTGGTTAGGGGTGGACTGCCAGCCTGAGTTTTGATCACATGGGTGCTCCCTCCACATGGAGCTAGGCGGGCGCCACGTCTTCCCGCTTCCCCAGTGGCTTCCTACCACCTCCACGCACCTACGAGCACACTGGAATATTGTTCAACGGACCACTAGATGATCTTAGGTGGTCTGTTCTTTCACACCGCCTATGCTTGTGGTCTATGGGAAATGTCATCTTCGCCGCAAAGGTCCTAGAATCATAATAACACCAATTTAAGGGTGATAACACAATGAACCCACACCACATAGGTTCTTGGGCCTTATATGTGTCGGCATGTTCCCATAATTTTATTGGTTTAATGATTAGAAAGGTCTATTGGTATTTATTTCAATCATGATAAGTGATGTTTGAATCCTGAATAATGAAATCCGAAATAAAGTTACCCTCCCACTAGATCACATGATCCGTAGATCAAGATGTTCATGGGTTGATCTGTGTTCATTGTTTTAATGAAAAGTAATGGGAAATAACATTAAAATCAAAACACAACTACCATGTTGAGGTTCACATTCATTATTCTTAGTCCTTGAGGATCCAAGAGGCTGATGACGTTCGTTGTTCTTTAAGGAACGTCGATGTTGATGACGTCCATTGGCATTGGTTGATCTTCATTGGCATGGATATTCGTTGGAGGTTTATTATAAAAACCTCACAGTTTTCCTCTTTCCCCCACTGTGTCAACTATAAAAAAGGAATCATGTGACAATTTTTCTATTATGTGGCAATGTCGCATTGTTATGCGGTTTCCATTATCAAGTAGTGTCACTATAACATATTATTTAAGTGTCATTATGATACCTGTTTATGATCCATTAATGAGATACATTAATGCTTCTCATTATTGCCCAGTCACTGAACCGCATCCTCATCATCATCCTCTCAACAGTTGAGAATATATATAAAATATCTCTCTAATATTATTTTATTATTTTATGAAAAATATGAAAATTAATTTTTATGTCTGACCCTTTCCATTGATGTTATGTACTTTCTAGGAAAATATCGGTGTTCTGAGTGCAATGGTACCCTTGGAGCTTTTATCTGATCACCATTTCAAAATTTATAAAATCCTAATCGTATGTTTATTTGAATGAACCTTAAAAAAATATTCAAAATTAACATTAAACCATGACCCACACTGGACATGGTTAGGCTCTGAAGAAGGGTACATGACCCCCACGAGCTCAATTATACACTTGGATTATCAATCAGAGTTACCGGTTATGAGAAATAATGATTTGAAAATAAAATAATTATTACATAAATATTTTATATACGGCCAAAAACGAACATCCATTGATTGCCCATGCCAGCCAATTTTAGGATTTTTCTAAGGAAAGAATACACTAATGAGTTCAGTGGTGCTATTTAATTTTTATCAAACTCACCATTCGTGATTTATAATCATTTTTAAAATAAATTAATGTTATTTTATTATTTTTTTATGGTTATTCAATTTTTAGGTTTTATCATTGGAGGCCTTCACCGACTAAACATATGTTGTGCCAAGGGTAAAACCGCCATCCAAAATGCAATGGTTCCTCTGGGCTTTTGATATGGGAAACAGTTTAATAGTTATTCCAATTTTTCACAAAAACCTCTCACACGTAATATTTAAAACAAAACAATTTTTGACGGATCATTCTAGGCACTTCAGGCATCGGAATCACACACCGTCTCAATGCCCGATCTCAACATAATTCAATATAAATATAAATAATTGTAAATAAATTCCGGGACATTATAACATTAATGAAATTGTAGAAGGATTAGTGTAATTATAATAAAATAAATACATCTCAGTGTATGTAGGATAATTTGGGTATTATATTAGCATGGTTTAATTATAGTAAGAAGAGGTGGAGGATGAAATTAATTAAAAATGATTCTTAAAGAAGGATAACTCTTCTTGGGGTAATCTCTTAAGGCCTACACAAAAATCCATAAATGAATGGCCATAATCCTAAAATAAGGATTCTAAATGTTGGGTAGTGATGTTTATAAGTGATTTTCATGGATTGTGTAACACCAAATGACTTTTAAATATTTTCCATTAATAGTAAAATTATTTTTCATTACTAGATTTCATTAACAAACACTTCATGTTTATATTATTTTATATTAAAAATAATGTTTAGAATAATCTACATATAACAATGGGGTTAGAATTCATTACATAAAATATTAATATTCCTTGATGTTGTTTGTGACATGCATGACATAGTTTTACAAAACAATATTATATTATTAAAAATATTAATAAAAAATATAATAATATACAACATATCCATTAAATTGATTACTTGGAATAATATTAAATAAATAATCAATATATATTATTTAATTCATTGGATAAAATTTAATTTGAAATTAATATATTAACCAATTGAATATAAAGGAAATGGTTTCTATAAAAAATTAATATTTTTTAAAAAAAGTATTTTTTTCTAAATAAATTATTTTAATTTAAATTAGTTAGTGATATTAATTTAATAAATATAATATATAATCATTAAAATTATTTATTCAATAATATAATAGATGTGATAATCATATTATAAACAAACCAAATATTATGCATAAACACTGATATTTTTATAATGGAAATTTAACCAACTTTCAATGGCACACCTGCATTAAATCTATTTATTTAATATTAATAAATTAATCACAAATACTACTCTTCATTTATTAATTAGAAACAAAAGAAACATGTATATGTTATATTATATATTTTTTCTATGAATTTTTCATTTTTTGTTAAATATTGAAAACTAGTGATTTATAAATAAAAAATGCTTATTCTCCCAAAAATATTATAATGTTAAGTTACAAAATAAATTGTTTTTAAATTGTAATTAGATCACGTGTAGATGTGTTTATCAAATTTATGTGACTTTTATTTATTTCACCTAGATATTTGATATAAAAATAGAATTTTTTTTGAATGCTTTTACATTTAAAATCATTATTATCAGCCTATATTTGGGATTAATTTTAAATTAATTTCCTCCAATTATGTAACTATAATTTCTGAAAATTGAATCCATATTTGGAATAAAATTTATTTATATTTCCTAAAATAGTCAACTTTTTTAATAAAAAATATCAGTGAAAGTGATTAAAATTAATTATAATGATTATGAGATAATTTAACATAATCAAAGACTAAACCATAATCATAAGTCCCAAAAAGGATTATCATATTTTATAAAATTTATTTATGGAAGTATTTAATCCCTATACTTCCAATTATCTGATTTTTCGAATTATTGGATCCATTAGTCATAAGAAAACATTGGTAAATTCGTTTTTTAAAAAATTGACAGAATACCACTTCCCATGAACAATAAAAAAACACAGCTCTCCTAATTATTAAAACATAAAAATCCATTTTGATAATAGAAAATAAGATAAATTAATCTGATAATATCCCTCCCATCCTTCTAGAAGCCTCAAAGTGGTCAGAAATATAACCAATAATACCTATTGAGAAAAACAAAAGTACTTACATGAAAAGAGGAAACATCCTTCCACAAACTCTTTTGTTTAATTTTCCTTCACCACTCAAATACAATAATTATTAAATTATTATATAATAACATTATATTCTTAAAATTACTTATATTTTTCTAATATAATTTTTTACCTACACTTACACTCGCCTCCATCTAATCGGTAATGACCTTACCATTCATCTGTACGGTGGAATTCCACCACTAAAAACAATTATTGTTCATTACTACTTTACAACATCTCATAGTGGGAATTAATATGGAAATAATTTATTTATATTTCATATATGATATTTTAAAATAATATATTCTTAATTAATTCTATTTTATATCATACCTTTGTGAAATACATTTTTTGAGAATATGATAGCATCATTTGAGGAAGTGTTGACTATCACATACACAAAGCGATGTGATACGTTCGAAAATTAAATAGAATGTATTAAGTAATGATTTAATTAAAAATATATGAAATAAAAGGAATATATATGATATTCATGACATTACTCTCGTTCAGAAAATATAATATATTATTTTATCTATTATGCTTTTCACACACTAAAAAATTCCTAATGTCGTTTGTGGATGTGTGGACTACAACATCCACAATACAATGTGAATACTTTTCCATCTCAAAAATTTAATATATAAGTATCTATGATTAAATAAAATTGTATTTATTATAATATTATAATTATATAAATAAAAAATTTTACGTTCCTTCTTTCGACATTGATCATTGAGAAATGGGTATGTTACTCATGCGTATATATGGCATATCATCTTCGTGATTGTAACTTATGTAAATTATTCTAATCCATCCTTAATAATTGGATTTAAAATAATAATTTATTTATTAATTTTTTTAATATTTCATTATAATTATTTTATATAAATTTATATAATGAACACTTTGTTCATAATTGACCTAAAAATGTCATTTTTGACATATTAATTGAATTTGGGAAAAAACTCCAGACGTAAGCATAATTTATTATGTAGTTTTATAAAAATATTATCAAGTGAATGAAAATTAATACTAAATATTAAAATATTTATAAATCATGTATAGAATTAATATAACTATAATATTTAGAAATATAAATACAAACATTACATGTCAGACTCTAGCCAAGAGATTTTGTCCAAATTTATATTCCATTATGGCTTATTTTTTTTCACAAATTCACTTTTATATGGTATTGACACGACAATTATAAATTTTAAATCTTGAATCATATTATTAAAATGATATTATATGATTCATTTAAAATTATACTTTCTTATGAATTATGGATCAAATGTTTATATGTTGGATTATACACGGTGGAGAATTAAATAATTATTTTCTGAAGAATGTTTTAGTGATGTAGTAATGGAATTTCCATTCATAAACATCAAAAAACCATGTTTTTACCTATCCTTAAATACTTAAATATTGAAAAATATTTATTCTTTATTAATTAAAAATATTTTTTAAGTCATGTTGTTTATTAAGTTAATAAATTATATGATATTAGGAATGATTTGGACATGTAGTGATGGGTGGGCCCATACCTTTTTTGCCTCTATTGGTTAACAAAAGGAAAAAATGTTCTCTGAATTAAATATTATTATATGTGTTATTTTAAAATTTATTTTAAATGTTCTTTGCAGTATAGGTTATCATGTGACACAGAAAATACATCCAACAATTAATCATTTCAGTCATACATATTTTAGTTAACATTGATATTATCCATGAGGTTTTCATATGATAAATATGTGTATGAATTTAATTTACATTTTATTGATTAAATGAAATGTTTTTTCTAGTTTCATACCATTCCATAATGATTATGATTTACCCATTTATTTGAATTTCATGTGTTATCAGTTCTTTTCCTTATGGTTTTGATTAATTTTCAGCAATTAATTATTTTTTCTCTTTACAAACCCTTGATGAGAATTTGATAACACCCATATAAGGTATCATTTCTCTATGTTATGAAGAGGATTCGTTTGAATGATTTTTATAGATGTGGATATTTTAGGTGTGTTAGGTTTTATTTTTAACTTCCCAATGTATTATGGGCATCATAAATGTAATCTGGAATTCCAAAACTACTAAATGTTCCACTCATTCAATATTTGATTCCATGTAATCATTCTTATATAAAACATAATAATCCATATGCTCTCACCTTCATGGAACTGGTAATTATATTTAATATTAAAGGATATTTTGAATGTGCCTTGGAAACTATATTTACAAAACATAAGTTAAGAAAACATCTATAACTGTATATAAGGATAATTTTATTAAAAAATATTATATTTTTGGTAATGTATATATTATTTGTGAATTAAAAGACATATATCCATATAAAGATACTAAAAGTGGTTATTGTTTGGAAAGCGATGAACCAATGTGTAACAACTCATAAAAGGTGTTTCAGGCCTAACACAACATAACCTAGTACATTAAAATGGGTCTTAATTCAAACATGGTTTTACAATCCTAGGGGATACACTTAGAATAATTCAAAATATCATTACAAATCATTTTGTGGAATTTATAAGTAAATATTCCACCAAAGAATCATTTTTTATTATTTTTATATTTCTTGTGTATAAAATTTCTATTTCATGTTAATTGGTATGAAATATTTAGAATTATTTATAGTTCATAATTCTTTGAACTAATCAATAATATTGGTGGAAGAATGGTATAGTACTCATGGGAAATGTTAATATTTTCATATTGAGGAATAAAATACATCTAGTATTATAAAGAATCATATTATTGAAATGTTTGGTAAATTTAATCATGTTATGAAAAATTATCTTTCTGGAATGGGTAAACATGTCCCACATTGATAATATCATATGATGGAATTCTTATATGATCGATACCCCCATAATATTGTTAAACTAATGATCCAATTGTGGTTGAGAACAATATTATCTGTTGGGGTAATATATTTAAATCACTGTGTTGTGTTGAAAAATAAAAGGATACCATTACAATGTATTGTATCAATGAGGATGTTGATCAATGGTGATTGTATATCTAGAATATAGGAGAGGATGATAAAATAGAAACCATAGAATGTAGAAAATGTTAGGATACATTCCTTTAAAAATAATCCAATTATGATAAAAAAAAATTAGTTGAAGGTACTATTAATTTGTTTAAACTAAAAGGACGATGAATGATTTGTGAAGAATGAAACTGCATTTTCATGGTTTGTATGGTATTCTATGGAGTGTAATATTGAAATTTTTTTATGTTATTAAGAATTTTATTTGAAGGTTTCTTGTGTCTCGAAACAATTATTAGTATGATGAAGTTGTTATAAGTTTTATCAATAAAAATAATGAAATATACATTACTTATGGTGTCAAATGAAATAATGAGAAGAAGATAATGGAATAAAATTTACATAAAAATCAATGATTGGAAATAATGACATCCCAACTATTGATAACTATGGAATGAATAACACTAGTAAATACTTGAATGTATTTGAATATTGTTATAACAACGGAAAAAGTACTCATTTAGAAATATAATTCTACAAGAAGAATGAAAATGAATCTATTCAGTGTTAAAAAAATAAGTATATAATAAAATATACCAATTAATATCTCATGTGTCAATGAG
The DNA here is from genome assembly GCA_963277665.1 of Viscum album. Taxonomy (NCBI): domain Eukaryota; kingdom Viridiplantae; phylum Streptophyta; class Magnoliopsida; order Santalales; family Viscaceae; genus Viscum; species Viscum album. Next base: position 1,150,450,020 of record OY728120.1, read on the forward strand.
GTCTATAATAGGGGAGTCAAATATATGAAGGCCACATTTATTCTATTGGTATGACCGAAGTTTAATGATTACATTTATTGTGTATTTGGATCTTTGAAATATGTTGTGAGTGTATTCTATTGAAGTTGGTATGTAATATAATAGGATTTTACTAAAATATTTTTTTGGTAATGAATTTAAATATTATATTTATTGGTTCTAATAAATCTGTTTTAGTAGTACATTGATCTTTTTTTATAACACATTGTTGACAAAATGATAATCCTTAATATGTTCCAAATTTCGGTTAATTTAGTTTTTATAAATAAATAATTGATTTGGATAAGTGTTTATTGACTTGGATGTGATAAATGATTTTCAGAGAAAGTAATTTATGATATCATTAATGTATTTTAATTGTCTTTTGGATTTAATAAATATATCCAATAAATTTGTTTTACAAGTAATAAGGAAGAATTCATGTTTCAAATAAATTTTTATGATATTTCAAGTAATTATGTTATTTATAGAGAGTACATGATTATGGTTTTCACATCTTTTATATGTGATAATTAAATTTATACTTTATATTGATTATAGGACAATTATATGTTCATTTTCATTATTCAATGATCTATTTATAAAATTGTGAGATCATAATCGATAGGAAAAGTAAACATATAATGAAAGGGGTTATATTGATCTTCTAAAAAGTGTTGAAATGACATTCTTTTACTTTACCATATGAAAATCTTTCCCAATTAAACTAAGTAGAAGTAGTTAAAGGAAAAATGATAAGATTATGTGTTATGGAATTGAATTTTAAAATTAGTTATTTTCCTAGATAATGAAATAATAAATATACATAAGAAAAAATGGTCTTGAAACAAAACTATTTTCCTATTATAATAGTTTATAATGATATCAATTTCCATTTTAATTATAGTAGTTTATGGATTTCTAGTAATCAACATTCCCTAAAAAAGTCTTCTATTACTCTCCATCTAAACATGATTGTTATATTTTTCATATGTATCCATGTTTCCATTTCCCACCAATGTTCTCCTATTAAGGAACCTAGTTACGTGGGCATTGTACATCCAATTATCTCTTAATAAGAATATGGGTTATTAATCATTTTTATAACAACGGTTTATATAAAATATTCTTTTTCATATATGAATCCCATGATTAAAGAGATAAATTTTGTATTGTGAGGATGCAATTTATTCAATGTGCGATGAACATAACACAACCTAGCATTAAAATATATTCCTTTTAGATTAATTTTATTTTTTTCTAAAATAATTATATATAAAAAAACCAAGTTAATCATACTTTAGAAATAAAAAAATGTCTATATTTCACTATGTGGAACACTAATGTTATCTTGCATTACATGCAAGACTAACTTTCCTTGATTGCTTGTGTAACATGCATGAATGAGTTTTACCAGACAATAATAAATTAATAAAAATATTTTTACATAATAAAACAAGATACAACCTAGATATTAAATTTAAAGTTATTAATAGTATTAACAAAGTTATGATAATATTTGATTTGATACATTGGTTAAATATTAATTAGAAATGAATATATGACCAAATTAAATATACCTGGAATGTATTTATTGAAAAATATTTTTATGAATACAGTGTCCTTTATTTATAGTAAATTAAATTATTGAAATTTAATAGTATTATTAATGTAATATATATATTTTATATTAAATAAAATATTTTTGAAATTCATTTAATATATTTGATAATCACAAGATAAGAACAAACCCAATATTACCCATAAAAATCTATATTTCTATATAGGCAATTTTATCACCTTTTAATGGCATAAATACATTATTTATTTATATTTATGAATTAAATATTACAAAATATATTTATTTTTTAAAATAGATGAACAAAATCATGTTAGGGTAATGGTTTTGTATCTTTTTGTGAAGTTGTATTTTCGATAAATAGTTAAAAATATTGAATTTCAATTCAATGTTTATATTTCATATAATCAATATTTAAGGATAATATATATTTATTATTGGTTTTAATTATTAATTATAAAAATTTTATATATTTTTTTCCAATAATAGTCATTTTTTAATATTTTACTTTTAAATTTAATATAAAAACATAGCAAACTATTAAGCATTTTTACATTTAAAACCTTAATTTGCATCTCGTAAATGGTATTAATTTTAAATTAATTTATTCCACTTCAATAATTGTATATTCCAAAAATAGATTATATATTTTTAATCATCATAAATCATAATTTAAAATATAGAATAAAAAATTTCGTAAAAAATATTAATGAAGGTGATAAAAATTAATTACAATAATTAAGGGGAAATTAGCTTTATAGAAGGGATAAAGATGAATCATAAGGGACAAAATGACCTAGAAATATGTCTAAATTCTATTGGATGGAAATATTTTGACCTTATCCTTTCAATATAATGGGGTTTTATCACTAATATAGCCACATGGAAATGAAAAAACATGGGTGTACTTCCCTTTTCATGAATTTATTGACATGTCACTCATCCTCCACTATAGATAAAATACTCACCACCCTAATTTATTACAACCCATTAGGAAATTTTTATCACAAAAATTAAGGTCAAATAAAATCTCAAAATAAATCCCCTAAACATATAATTATATATTTTTGTATAAATTCAAACAATATGCCAACTGGAGAAAACAAAAAGGAGTCACATGAAAAAGTGGTAACATAATTCTATAGGATGTTTTGTTTTATTTTCCTTTTCAACCCCATCAACTATTCTCATTAAATTAATATATAATAAAATTAGTATAATAAATATAAATAAATTTAATATTTATAAGGTTTTTACCTAAAAAATTCACTCACCATCATTTATTGGGAAATGAATTTACCATTCATGTATACAACAGACTAACGCCTTGCAAAATAATAACTGATTGTTCATTATTTACAACAAATAACTGTTATAATTATGATATAAATATATTATATTATATTTTATATATGATATTTATAATTTATATATAATTTTAGAATTGTTTGTTTGAACATACCTTTTTCAATCCATTTTGTTTGAATACAGTTAAATCGTTTCATGAATTACGGACTACCTCCTCTTAAAAGTGATTTTATACGTTCACAGAATAAATAGAATTTATTAAATATGGTAATAATTAAAATTATGATACATAAATAACATAAAAATAATATTAATTTCATAATTATATTTATGTAAATATAATATATCATCTTCTTTGATTCCATTTTTACACAATAAATACGGGATAATTTCGTTCATGGATGTGTGGACTTCAGCCTCACTGACATGATGGGAATAATTTGACATAAAAATAATTACATTAATAAGTGTATATGATTAAATAAAGTGGTATTATTTTTGTGATGATAATTATGTAATGATAATTTTTTTACTTACCTTTTTTCCATAATGATCATTGAAAAATACGAACAATACTCGTCTATATGGTCAACTTACTGTCTACATGATTGTAAAATTGGATCATTATTCATAGAAATATATGTTAATTTTTTACAAAATTTTAATTTACATATTGATTTTATAATTATTTAATTATTATTATTCTAGATATGTTTATATAGGTACCCATTTTAACTTAGTCGACCTACCAAAGTTGTTTTGAATCATTAACCGATTTTGGTCGAAAACACCGGACATAAACCTAATTTATTTTGAACCTTTATAAATCATTATAATAAGTGATGTTAATTTAATATTATACATGAAAAAGGTTATTGAGAAAATAAATAATTAACATTATTTTATTATTATGGAATATAATGACATACGTGACAAGTCAGACTCGCGGTAAGGGATTTTATCTCAATTTTCATTCTATTGAGACTTATTTGTTATCCCATATCTATTTAATTATATATGATTCATATAAAAAACTTATAAATTTTCAATCATAAATATTATATTTTTTATTATTTTAAAATATTAATAAGATTTTATTTACTCATAGGTAATATGATTCAAATGTATAAATTTGGTATTAGACCCTTTGGAGTGTTTAATGATTATTTTCAAACAGAATGATTTAATGATATCTCAATGTTATTTACATTTATAAATGTAAAAAATACATGTTTTTACATATCCAATACTATGTAAATAATGGTACATAGATATTCATTATTAAATACAAATACTTTTTGAGTAATGTTTGTTTTTTAATTGAATCTGTTTCTCTTTTGTATAAGGAATTCATTGGACAAGAAGTGACGGGTAGGGCCCAAACATTATATATTATCTAAATGCATTGATAAGTTCTCATGAGAAAAATATGTTTATAAAATTATATGGTATTATACTCGTATATTTAAACAATATAGTGAATGGTCAATGTGGTGTATGTTCTCATGTTCCTCAAACATGATTTGAAATAAATAAAATTTTCCTTTATAGATATTTCATATAGCATTGTTTTAATACATGAGGTTTTAAAATGATAAAATATATGGATTCATTTAATTATCATTTCATTGATTAAATGGATTTATTATTTAGTTTATTACCTTGTCATGTTGATTATGACTTATCCATTTTTTTGTATGTAATGTATTATTAGTTAATTACTATTCAACGTTAATTCATTCTCTCTAATTCATTATTTCTTCTTCATTACATACCCATACTAACATTTTGTGATCATCCTTATGATGATAAATTTTCACATTTTATGAATATGAATTACTTAAATTAGTTTCAATTATGGTAAAATTTGATTTTTGTTATGTTTTATTTTCCATTTCATAATGAATTATGGGTATCATATATGTAATTCGTCTTTCCAAAACTACAAAATATTTGTGTCCTTTGTTATTTAATTCCTTGTAATCATGAAAATGAAATTAAAAAAACGACTTGATCTTGGATTTTTGGGTGTTGGAAGTATAAATTGTCTAAAATGAAATGGTTTAATGATGTTAATAAGAGAGAATATGGGGTAAATTTTTATAAATATGTGGAGTGGTGAACTTGTAATTTTTTAAAATAAAATGGTGTACCTATAATTTTTCACCTATGAAAATTTTCCAAAATATAGTATTATCAAGACATAAAAATGATATAATCAATATATGGACATATAATTTGTTCTAGATAGTTATTTCATTTCAACATTTATCTATTTAGTTTAAACCCTGGTAATTATATTTTTTTACCTTAACATTGGTATATATATTTTATAATTTGCACATTTATTTATGGTAATAAAAATATACCGAGCTTATTACATAGTACAAATTATAATTATCAAAAAAAATTATTCAATATTCATAATTACATTCACATTTCTGGTAAAATTAATTTAAGATTGTTCTTTAAGACGCAACGGTATTGTGTGTTTTTAAAGAAAAATTGATCAAATGTTCACTGAGTTTATTTCAATATATAATATGAAAATAACTTCAATAAAATAAATTGGATTAAAATACTTGTATAATTTTACTAGTTGTACTTTAAATACAATTCATTATATAATTTAGTTCATAAAATAATATGAAATGCAGTTTAAAATTAAAATTTAGTCATTTCACTATTCATCATAAAATGAATGATTTCAGAAAATATAAAAGATCACCCAAAAATATTTTTTATATGATTAAATTAAAAATTATGATTATTTAATCAAATAAAATCTTGAAAATAGGTGAAAATAAATTTTAAATTTTGTACCGAATGGATGAAGTAACTTTCTTTTATAAAAAACCTATTTTCAGAAAACATTTCATTTTATTTTAAATGACTCATATATTATTTCAGTAAATTTATAACCATTATTTTCATAATATATTTTTACTATTAATTACCACAAATATAGTGTCTAGGTTGTAATGGTACACAATATTAGAGTTTATTTAGTATCAGGGATGCATGTTCTATAATCAATCCAAGAGATTAAATTTAAATAAATACAAATCATTAGATTTTTATGATTGTTGTTGTGTGTCACATACACTATAGAAAATAAAGTTTTCATTTAATAGATTATTGGAGATATTTAAATTTATTGTAATACCATACCACACAATAAAATTTAGATCTCACTGGTGATTTTATGTATAAATCATTTATAAACATTGAGCTCCCTTGATGTGTTGGTGAATGTCTCTAACATTATCTTATATTTTATCATATAAATTAGGTTCATGTATATTTATTTCCCCAATAAAATCCCATAATTTTAAATTTATATATTTTCTTTACATAGAGTACATCATATGGATAAACCTATTTTTTCAAGTGAATGATGTTTTTTAGAAGAAAATAACCAAGGGAATGTATTGATAACAACAACCAATAATATATTGTTAAATATATCATATAATATCCTCATAGTAAATGATGGTTCCGTTGGACAAACAATAAATATGATGATGATAGGCTATACCGAAACAAAACTATGAATCCATATATTTCAGAATACTTGTCCAAAACATCACAACATACCTCAAACCTCAATAAAATAAACAAATGTGGTACTAAATTAAATAGTAAAACATAATTAGTGTATATTGAGGAATAATTTTCAAGAGGTAAAAATTATTTAATATAAATTAAATTTACTAATTTTTCAAGATATTTTACTACCAAATAATTCTCTATATTTCATTATATGAATTGGGGAGTCCTATAATGAAATAAATGGTGTGTTTTTCATGTATTTATATTGGTTTGAGAAATGGTTTTAAAATTCAATTATAATTATTCCACTCAACCATAAAAAGTTTTCATACGAATCACCGTGATAGATACTCCACCATATCTATCTTCAGGAAATACAATTCTAAATACTCCAAAATTTGTTTATACAATCATACTTTTAGGATGAGTATATAATGATTCCAAAATTTCATTAATTTATTATTATATAAAAGGGAAATTAGATCTATTCCAAAGCCCCATTATCCCCTCAAAACCATTGTTGCCCATAGTGTCATATCTCACAATCTCTTACTATATGCATCTTCCTTCAAAACATCTATATTATTCACAAGGGAATATGGTTAAACACTAATTTAAACTGGATAATATTTCTCCCCATCCATCATGATTTCAAGGTCTATGATTTTCTAATCAATTAATATTGGATCATTATTTATCCTCATCATATATAATCTAGCTTGATCAATTTGACCCAATGTATCACACACCTTGTTCACCTTCTCAGGGTAGTTAATTTTTGAGTGCTGTTAATCATTAATCATCTTCAATAATCATTATTTGTATGTATTAAAATATTTATTGGTGATTCTATACTCTGAAATTCTATGATCATCCTAAATGTCTAACATTTCTATAAAACTATCATCCATATATATCATTAATGAAATTATTATCACCACCAACTCCAACCTGTTGGTACTGTAATTATATTTATGAAAGCGTAAAAAATGAGAATCATAATGTATAAATATATTGTTATGTATATACATGCTTACTAGTTCATTATAATATGCGTCCTGATATATCCAAATGCATTCTCTACTATATGGTAGTTTTAGTAAAGGTGAACTCGACAACCTCTTCTATAGCTTCATCAAATTTTCGTCAATTTAATTATGTCCATGGAACAAGACTCCCTTCATTTTTTACCTTCCAAGAAGATAATAAATGTTAAAGTAATTATTGGTAAAGAATCAATAGTAATGAGCTAGTCCATAAAAATTATGGATCACAATCACAAAGGTTGGAATTGGCTAATGTTCAAAGACATCCATCATAAAAGGATCTATTGATATAACCTCTCAAGTTTACATGGGTTCCATGAAAGAAACATTTGGTAACCTGAATTAAAATTTTCAATATATAAAATATAGTTTCTCATTACTCAATATGATCAATGAAATTCTAATGTGGTGTGTATAATCTTATATTAATTTACATTATAAAATAATATCATCTATTAATAATTCCATAAATTTATTGAGGTAATATCTAAAGACACCATTCATTAAATCAATATACATAACCATGGTATTAGTAATTTCCAATGGAATCACTGGAATTTTATTTTCTACAAAACCCATACATAAGGTATTATTAGGTATGTTTTCACTTTTAACTATTAATTGATAGTATTTGAAATTCTGGTCAATCTATGATAAGTATTTATCCATTCTCCCTTGATGAAATAATCTTCAATTCCTTGAAGATGATACTTATTATTGACATTGGCCATGCTATTTTCAAATATAATAAAATAAACTGTAACAACTATCCAAATTTATTTTAAAACAATTGAATGTGTTCACACCCTATTGATTCAAATGTTCCAATAATTCCATTATCATTATTCTCTTAGAGTTACTTCTTTTATTCCTAAAACATAATCGAATTCATTCAATAGAGAGTCCTTGAAATTAGTATAGTAGTAGGCATTACATTCACTAATAACTAAACATCACAATCTATAGGAAAAATGGGAAATTAATTTTTAAATACCAAAATATAATATAAAACAACATTCATATCATATATTTTTTGTTTCTACAAAACATTATAAGAAACTAACCCCTTATAAATTAGAACCAGGACCACTAATATTCATGTAATTATGATGTATATGTCATCTTTTTCCTCATTTCATTAAATGATCAAATGTTTATATAGAATAATAAATGTCGATTCCATTACTAGAAATTTAAAATGTCTCTATATAGTGAGAGAAAATACTTCCCTAAAATAACATCAAATTAACTAGAAGAAGAATAACATGAAATGATAAATGTAAATTCCATTAATATTCAATACACAAATAATCATATACTTGTGATGAGATCATCATACCAATAAGAGTTTTCACTATTTTTTGAAAAATATAATTATTGATTTATTGATGTGATACCCCTAAAAAATTCATTATATATAAAATAATTTGTAGAAACAAAATCATAAATGATAGTAATACTTCCAATGTTGATGGTAATTATAAATTCGTCCACTTCATTATAATAAGAAGAATAAGTAAAATTGATCACATGTTTTTTAAATGTGCATATTGGGTAAAGAGGTTACTGAAAAAGGTCATCATCATTTCCCATTATAATCATGAATTGGTAATCATAATGGTCATAATCCCTGTTTTGGATGTAATTGAGTGTTGTTGGGGAATTCTGCGGATCTTTCTCTCAATTAACATCATAACTAATATCTTCACATCACATAATATTAAGTCTCCCAGTAAACAACCCTGCCCAATTTAATTATTTTTATATCCCACTTATGAAAACATCTTTCATTTTTATTCCCACACTTCGGGAATCAACGAGGACCCATATTATTTAATATATGGTTCTTATTATTCAAAAATTAAACTAATTTAAACTTTATTTTCTTATTAAAACAACAACTATAATTGTAAAATTTATTACATATTTAATACATGGGATCATATTGAAAAATTTAAATAAATCTAATGTGATAAATTATTTTTAATACCCTTCAGATACATTGTTTAAATTAATTGAGGAATTAGTAAATCTTACTCTCAGGTTATATGATAATACCAAAAGCATACCTCATAAGTGTTCTAAAATTTCCCTCATATATAATAAATGATTCAACATAATTTTTCATTGTCTATATGGATTTTTTCTCTATTATTATATGAATAATTTTAATAAATTAATTTTTAAAAAATTATCTTCTAAACTCGTCACACTACAGAGAGTATATTTCGTCTTATTACCACATTTTCTTAATACATGTTTACTACTGATCATATTTTCCCACAAAATCATACATAGAAATAATATTTTATCATTATACAACAACAATACCTTGGAAAATATCATTTAAATTATATTTATCCATTAATAAAATATTATTGGATTAGTGGGACAACTAATAGAATGGGTATGGGCCCTTTAGAAATACATAATAATACATTGTTCCTTCCATTTCACTTTTTTCATCTTTATTCATTTCGGAATAATTTGGCATACAAATTGCACTAATATTATTCATTCTATATCCAATAACTTTTTATTTAATAAGATGAAAATCTCCACATTGTATATCACATAAATCATTAACATTATTACTCAAGGATCCAACCATTTACTAAAACCAAAAAGCATAGTCTGTGTAAAAGTAATCATAGGGAGAAAACATATAACAATTAACAATCATTAACATTATGTGTAAATATTAACACCTTATATTCAATAGATGAAACCATAGGATTAGTTTAGGTCATCATTGGTTGTTGTTTATCCTAGTCCTTTATAATTTTCTTTAAATAAAATTTTAATTAACCATAGTATATCCCTCATGAGTATCAGACAATATTTTTTTGCTTTGGTCTAGTCATGATGCACCTGTGACCATATGTTATTACCAAATATAGAACATTTAGTTTAGTTAACCCTAAATTCATTTTTTCCACAACAAAAAACTCATTTCATGAATTTATATAGTGATATATTTTATAGGAAAATCAGATAATATATACTTTACCAAAGCATTAGGATATTATACAATACTAATACAGATCCCTAGGTATCTAAAAATTTTCTCTAATAAAAATATCTAAAATTAAAAAACCCTTTTCTGATATCAAATTTGGTGAACCAAACATTAAATATATAAATATTATATAACATTAGATGATGTTTTAGGACATATTATAACAGTACACATCATAGAAATATAAAGGATGTGTTTTATTAGAGACTCTATACATTATCATATTATTTTATGAAATATATTAAATTCCTCCCAAAAATATCTTCCACTATTTCACACTTCTTAGGCATATAACATAAAAAATCATATTTATTTCCTAGGTAAAGGAATAAAAAGAATGGGCTACCTCAATTACTTCTTATTAAAAAAACAGATATTCTAATTAATGATTTTATGTTATCGTATCATAAGTTTGTGGGTGTTTGTTTTTTAGTTTCATATAATAAATTCATACCACACAATTCATATATCATAGTCTATTAATAATGATTTGAATAAACATAAATCATTATGTTTAGAAGATTCAATGATCAGGATCTAATATATTATATCATATACATGAGAACCTTCCATAAGAGATAATAATAAATTTTTGGATATTCATAATATTATAAATTTTCACAACCAACTCCCCAAAAGGTGTACCCCTTCTAGGCCAGCAATGTGGGAAGAGAAATAATGTCCCCCATGTCCCACCTCTGTAGGCCCTGGGCAGGCAACTATCACCTAGGGTATAGTGAAGACACAAATTAGAGGCAATACTCTCTTAAGAGAACACAATTGAAAGAGAGACATAATACAGAAACCTACCAACTCCAACTCAGAATGAAATATAAAATAAAAACCCAATTACTCATATGTAATGTCATACAAAACTACTACAACTGAACAGAAAAACTGTTAGTACAAATACAATGTAAAAACTGTAGAAACCAAAAAGCTCGAACAACTCCTAAAACCCCACGATAGAAGTAACCATCCTGATCTCCATCCTACTCCATGTTATGAATAAAATAGTATATATAGATAGGGTTTTTATAATAGTATACTCCGCAAGATCCTCCCCGGAGCCTCTCATGCAAATGTATTGAAAGCATGATAAATCACATTGAACTACATGTGAAACTAACTCATAGCCTATATTGGTATATGAAGATCCCAAACTCCCAAAGGCTACTCCCAAAATGTATCACATACAATATTATATAATATAATAATGAATATAATGGTTACCCAAAAACAACTTCCCCACTTATTTGGAGATTTTACCCAACACCACACGTCATTGGCCATCACAATATTAAATGGCTTTCCCGAATACACTGGGATGAACCATCCCAAGATGAAACTCATGCAACAAAACCACCACATCCATGCATGGAAATTTACAAGGTAGTTTTCAGGAGCCACCATAGATTGCATAATGTGTATCATACATCATTCATTATTCCTCATGCCATTACAACCCATACATTGAGTAAGGATCCCCAAGCCATCACTGTCTACACACATTACACCTATAGTTGTCCATAGGAATCTATATCCATAATATATGTGTATGAATAACCACTAGCCATTACATCCCTCTATAAACATATATTGTGAAAAATAACTGATGCGCCTACCAGCACATGTTACTACCAAAAGAAGAGAGTGGGGCCAAAGAGGGTAGTCCACCATCCATCCACCCACTATAATGTTGGGGAAAACACCCTCAGGGGCTCATAATCCTCAGGGTGTTAGTTGCCCTAACTGAAGGGGTTGTGTAGCATATAAAAACACAACAAGTATATATTTTAATATATCTCTCAACTAGACAATGGACATATCCTAGTATTAGACACAACTGCAACTAATGTCTCTCAGACTCCCGACTGCCACATCTATGACTGGGTATCCTATAAGAACACAACCATTTAAAGATCTTGATAACATTCCTTTATTACAATTTTATTAGTTTCACATTATGATGATTAATTCTCTAATCATTATTTAACTATTACCAATTTCCCCATTATATTTTATTAGCATCACACCCAATTTCCACTATTTCATTAAATTTCATCCTCAGCATTGCATCCGAGCAAGCTATAACCCCATGGGTTAACATCAATTATTCAATTATTTATTAACCACATTATTACATTCACATATTCCAAGGAATTATAGATAAATATTCTATGCTACTAAACACAAGGGGGATCAACAGGGCATGTAGATGAACTGCTTGTTGAGTCATTTTCGCCTATTGAAAGATTGTAGACCCATCCTCCATTAGAAAAAACACAGAAAGCATATGGAATACCCCGAACATTGTTACTCCTTTTCGGAGAGGGGTAACCAAATCATATTCCTTTATAAGTGGGGAATGTAAGGAAGATAAACAGCCAAAAATAAATAGTATGCATCCAAACATGCACATCCAACAAATTCCATCATATGTAGTGTCCTCATGACACCCACATGCATAATCCAATTTATCTCTCCACTATAGGCTTCAATTTCTACGACATCCAATAGGCATCCATGCCCATACAGAAAGAAACAAAAGTAGTAGGAAAAAATGTCATATCAATTGGCCTCTTGTCCCTTGAACAAGGCATCTGTCCTTCAAACACAATGAGCTGTCATGGATCCAAACAAATGTCTCTTGGACTTTACATGATATAGACTGACTAATAACCCTTAAAGGAATTATATTTTTATCAAACATTCATTTAATTAATCCATCTATAATTAATGAATTTATTATTTGTAGGTTCCAACTCCGGGTAACCTAAAAAATAATCTATCAAAAATGTATGAAACATTCATACACAATAAATGTTATTAACATCAAATTAAAGAAAAAGATTCATTTACATTCATCTCTATAATTATCTGAACAATTATAAATTAATTCCACATTTATGTTTATTAGAAATTTCTATTAAGAAAAAATAGATATTTAAATAAATAATTGATATCACAACATCTAGGGAAATGAGAGGAAATAAAATTTGATCGATATCAATTTATTTATTCAGTTGAAATATTTAATATGTCAATTAAATTATGATAAATAAGGCTAAAACATTCTAATTCATCATTTTCACATTAAATAGTAGAGAAGGAACGAATCCCCTACCTTAAACTTTTCGTGGTGTTCTTTATATGAGAAATAACAACCCAACGTATGAAGATCTCCTCCCCCATGAAAACTATATCCCCCCGAGGATTCCATGTCATGATAGTAACATCTAATAACCAAGAAAATTTCATTAGAAGCATTGAGATCCAATGCCATACCATGGAATGAAGAAACAAGAGGATAATTATTTATGGAAACACAAGTACATATGTAGATCGTGCCTTTTTTTGATGATGGATCAACACTTGCTACTTGCACCCAAAAGGGGGTGCACATGCATGATGAAGAAACATCAAGGGCGAGATGATTCAGGGATTATGGTTCGATCACACCACTCCAATGGGAGGAAAAGAATAATTTCACATCTTTCACCAGGGAACAAGAAGGTAAAACAAGGTAGGAAGATATATGGTCCCTTTAGATGATTTACATAATAGGTTTAAGATATGATATATTTTCCATAAAAAGAGGATCACTTAAAACCATCCGATTTGACCAAGTTAAAGTATCCCAAGAAATGGAAAAATTAATTTGGGAGTTATGGACTTTGAAATAGCCTAGGATTCTTTAAAAAGAGGCTTTAAATTATTTTTAAATCAATGTTGAAAAACTCTAGGAAGCTATAAACAATGTTCATGAACTAGAAATTTGCAAAACGTAAAAAGCTACACTTAGAAGAATGTTGTTGGAAGGAAGCTGTGGGAATGCTATTGTTAGAAGGATACTATTCGAAATAGCCAACAATTCTACAACTAATATTAAATAACTATAAATTTGGAAAAGTAAAAGGATTATGTTGGAAGGATTATATCGAAAAAAATCATAATGGTCAGGAAACATAGTATATTAACAGGAAATTTCAAAAAGGAAAAAGGTTTTTGTTGGAAAATTGTTATTGGATGGTTTTTGTTATAAGGATACAATTGGAAGGATGCTATTAGAAATAGCCTATTGTTCTGGAACAATAGTTCTTGAACCTGAAATTTGGAAATGTGTTTGGAATAAGTAACCTTGATCTCCAAGAACACCTCTAGCACAAGATTTTAGAAAATTAATTAACAGGAGAGGTCCATGACATTACATTAGACACCTCTCAAAACATTCTCATCATTGAGAATTCAAAACCAACCATGAATAAAACATGTGTCTTAACTACCACCCAGTATGATTCCACTCAGGGGAAAACCATCCTATGTTGGTCAAAAGATAGAAAGAAATATCGACATCAAAAAACAATGGATAAATAATTCTATATCCTAAAAAGTCAAGAAAAAAATCACATAAAAGGTACTAAAAATAAAGCATCAATGAAAAAATAGCACAACAACTTAAAACAAATCTAGGTACTAGACACGCATCTAGTACTCCCGCTCTCAAGTAATCTCCTCAATGCCACCATGTCGCCACAAGATGCAAACCCATAGAATTGAACACCCACAAAACACCTTCTCCTAATGGTCCTGGATCTCTACCAACTGATCCTCGAAGGTCACATTATCACCAACATCGATCTCGCTCCATTTGATGACATCAAAGTCATCATAAAGATAACGATATATTTGTGATACATGAAAACATCATGTTTCTGAGTCATCTACGGGGGATGTGCTACTTGATACGCCATGGATCCAACACGATCCAACACATCGAAAGCCCCAACAAACTGGGGATAATTCTTACTCCCATATCCAATACTTCTCTTCACACGACAGAGAGACACCTTCAGAAACCCTTGATCACCAACATCAAACTCCAAAGGTCTCCTAATTTTATCATCATTTGATTTATAACAATATTGTGATATCTTCATCCACTCATGAATTAACTGAAAAATCTCCCTTGTATTCTTCAGTAGATCTGGTCCTCGAATATCTAACTCTCTAACTCAATCCATCACAATAGGGAGTGGAAATGTTGTCTATACAAGTCTTCAAATGGCGCTATAAAGATGGTGCTGTGAAAACAATTGTTTTAACAGAACTCCAAAGTGGGTTATTGCCTCATCCATTAACCCCAAAAATCTAGGAATCAAGAGCATAAGGTGTCATCAATAGTTTGGATTGTCTACTCTATCTGAATGGATATTTGTGGAAAAAAATCAGTCCTAAGGCATATATTAGAACCAAAATAATGCTAGAGACCTCTCCACACCCTAGTGGTAAAACATATATCTCATTTGGAAATTATCATCCTCGGGAATCCGTGGAGTCTGACCACCTTATCTAGATACATCCATGACAAAACATTCATTGAGATCAACTCCATGTTTTCTATAAATTTGGATGATTTCATAAAACTTCATAATACCACCCAAAAAGCATAATGTACTCCTAGATCTCTCGTATATTCAATAACAATATCAATTGAGATGTTCTCCCATTTCCACTAAGGAATATCTAATGGAAGGAGCAGACCACCAGGTACACGGTGCTCAGCCTTGACCTTCTGGAAGACCAAAACATCGAGACACAAACTCTGCAACTGCATGCATTAACCCAGGACACCAAAACTGACTCCTCAAGGCTCAGTACATCTTTTCCATGCAATGATTCACCAATAATGGAAAACAATGGAACTCTTTGAGAACATTCTCACATGTAGATAAAGGAAAAAATAACCCCATGTGATACAACACTCCATGTTGTTCATCCTTAGACCATCCATTAGGGGACTCCCCAGAAACAACTCAGTCTCTCTAGACCACCACCTCTGGATCCCCCAACAAGGAATCTTCCACCTGCTACACTAGAGATGGCTACCCCCTAATTGGAAATGGAAATCTTCTGCACCCAATTTCTCTCATATGAATATGTAATACTGATAGTTCGTCCATTACTCTCCATGAATCACCAGATTCATGCACTGCTTCACTATGTGTCTCCCGGCTCAGCGCATCAGTTACAACATTACCCTTTTCCAATTGTATATGATATTTAAATGTTGTATTAGTATAATATCTCCATCCTTTGATGTTGTCACAGGTTTAAGTCACACTGGGAGAAAACATATATTAGGATCTTATGATTGTTGAAAACCACAAAAAACATGCCTATGAGGTAGTGTATCAACAACTTTAGTATATACACCATGTCTATGAACTCAAGATCATTGGTGGAATAGTTATGTTCATTGGGACGCAACTAATGATACCCAAAAAAAATATCTCTACTACATCAGAACAAAGCCTAACTCCCGATGTGAAGCATCACATAAAAAATCAAACTGAACTCCATCTACTGGAAGCTGATTAACTGGAGCACTTGCATGCATATCCTTAATATATTTAAAAGATACCTGACTTTTACCATTCCATGAAATGCATGATCCATCTTGTTCAATGATGTCAGAGGAGTCTCAACCCACGAGATATCAGCTATGAACCTCGTATAGTAGTTGAAAAGACTAAGGAAATGTCATCACTTAGCCACTATCTTGGGGGTTTCCCATAACACAAAATCATCTATCATCAATGTAACCATATCTACTCCCAACTGGGACACATCATTCCCCAAAAAATAGACTTCATGAGCCAGAATATCACACTTCAACAACATCCCAATCAGCTATGGTTGACAGAGAACTCAGAAATATGTGTGTAGATATTCTACATGCTCTTCCTCAGAGGTGGAGTACAAAAGGATTTCATCGATGAAACCCACCACGAACATATCCCAGAACTCACAGAACACCCCGTTCATCAATCCCATAAGCAGAACTGGATCATTCGTCACACCAAACTAAATTACAAAAAACTCATATTTCCCATAAACACAGTATAATGTAGTCTTTGTGATATCCTCATCCATAAAATGCATCTGATGATATTCCGGATGCAATTCGAACATTGAGAACCGACCTGAACCCTATAGTTGATCAAATAAATCATTAATATACGGAAGAGGATTGTGATTATTAACTTTCGGTTTTTTAGTGATGATAATCAATACCCATCCACAAACTGCAATAACCTTCTTCACAATCAAAACCGGAACACCCCATGGTTTCACACTTGGTCGATCAAAAATTTACTATAATAGTCCATCAAGCTGTATACAATGATATCATAACTCATAAGGGTAATTCCAATATTGAGACATAGATATAGGAGATGCTCCTGGTTATAGCTCGATCCAAAACTCAATCTCTCATCAAGGGTTTATTGCAACAACCTCTTTGTGAAATACATCAGGGTAATCATATATGACCCCAGGAAATTCCAATTATTGAACCCTTGAAGAAGTCATTATCATCTATTCCATCATGGATGATATGGACGGAACATGCCCTTAACCCATCTGAGTGTCTCGATCACCATCAAACACCGTTGGCTCTCCGTTTGCATTTGAGAATACCACCTCCCTCCCGAAAGAATCCAACATAGCATGCTCCGAATTTGTCCAATCCATTCCAAGGAAGAAAAAATAGAGTTGTATCCGTAATAATAGGAATTTTCTATATGAGTTGTGATTCCCCAACTCTAGCTCATTGTCTTTGCATACATCAAACAAGGAAGATTGACCTCTAACTATCATTGTACATGCCACGAGCACTAGAAGCCACATTACAACATGTGAGAAGCATGTATAAGGGAAGGTGACATGAAAGAGTGTGTCTCACTTAAATCAAACAACTAATACACCAATGCAGAAAACAAGCATAGTGTACCTTGAATGATGTCTAGCTCTCCTAGAAAAGGAAAATCTAAAGCATGAATTAGACCATAACCTCTTCCACAACCTCTCGGAATCTGATGACAACAACCACCATGGGTGCGCTCTGTTCCCTGAGTTTAAGGAGAATTAGTTGGATATCCTAGGGCTACCTCATCTACCCTCTACTGATGTAATGGTTTTTCAACTTTCAATTGTTGCCTTGGCTAGAACTGCCTCAACAGAGGAACATTGAGCAGAGCACCCGGTGCACTATGACTGATCTGAAAGGTTGGGAACTCTCTCTAATAATGGACATGACCAACATAAGATAAAAAAGCACCTTATCCATTGGAATAGGCCTGAGATATTCTTCCCCTAGAGAAGCAAGTTTCCGAGGGTGAGGTCATACACCTGGGAAAACAAAAACTCTTCCACCCTAAAACCAAGAACCACAGACCACATCTCGGATTCATGTGGAATCATGACGACTCCACTATCATGATGATATGGTTATAGACAATGTATTTAGATGACCTATACCTTCTCTATCAACACAAGATATTTCATAATCATAAACTATGTGACCTAGAGGTAGATCTCTGGAAGCAAAGCCTCCTCGAAATGCCTCACCCTGGGCTCCTCCTCGGCAAATAGGTCAGGTGAAAATCATAAGAGGTACTTGATATGGAGTCGAAACCATCGAAAACTGTAGCTCCACTCTCGAAGGGTAAAAATCTCTTAGAAACTGGATGCCTTCATGGTTGAAGGAAGAAAGTAAACTCTATACTTTTCCCGGAACTCCTCCCATGATATCGATGACTCCCCTCTATCCCTGAGGAACATGAACCACCACTACCTCACTACTCCACACTTCATAGTCATAGCCAAAGACACCCAGTTATCCATTAGAACACTAATCTAGCTGAATCCTTTCATGACCTCCTCCAACTAGTCTTATGTGACTGCATCTAAAACGGATCCCTCGTACATGAATAGACTCTAAAGCTGACACTCCTAGTGATTCCACCTCTATGTGTCATTGTCATCAACCATTACCAGCTACAATAGGCTAGCACATCCAGCTAGACATATTCTGTGAAAACTGGATGAGGACGTCGAACTGGAGCCATACCTGAAAAATAACAAATTGTTAGATAACCTATACTTGATTGTGGATGACTCAGAATAAATAAATTATTTTTTTTTCAATTATACATTTTAGGTTAACCTATCCCAAGGTCTACCCATTCAAACATAGGGAAAATGAATAATGATGCATGATCCTTTCCTAGGTATCCATCTTAAAACTAGAATTACCACATTTAGTAGCCATTGTATACTTAAAGGTCCTTGTATCAGATCATAGGGGGCACAAAATTCCTATTTCTTAGACGATCTCTAGTGTTTACTTTTTAAAATTACTAAAAACATTTCCCTACCAAGCAATGAAACATCACCTATTCTTAACTCCAAACTCCATCCTATCCCTTAACTTGACCTTTGATACCACTCTTTCACGGCCCCCTCCTCACATGGTGTACCCCTTATGGGTTGAAAATTTGAGAGGAGAGATAATGACCAAATGAGTCCCACCTTCAGTTGGCCCAAGGTTAGTAACTAACACTGAGGGTATAATAAACAATCAAATGAGAGGCGTTACACTATTAAGAGAACACATGCAAAATTGAGAGATATGACATGAACCATACATCTCTAACTCCAAAATAAATATAAATGAAAAACCCAATTACACATATGTAATGTCATAAAAAACTACTACAAATATACGAAAAATCAATAAGTACCGAAAAAATGAAAAATGATAGAAACCAAAAAGCCCAAATAGATAATCAAACCTCAAGCTATTATTAACCATCCTGATCACAAAACTGCTCTAAGTGACCTGTAAAACAATTTTTAAAGATTTGGTGAGTATAAAAGTATACTCAGTAGGATCCTCCTTGGATGCTCTCATTCATAAGTATAGAAGGATTTCTAAAGGACAGTGAACAATAAGGAAACTAACTCATCACCTAAACAGATATACTATCTTCATAGCCTCACCAAGGCTACTCTCACCATGTATCACATTCTAGATTATATAATATAAAAATGAATATCAAGGGTACCCCACTACTACTTAACCAATGTGATGCCTCTTTTCCCCAACGTCATGCGTCCTAAGCCATCTCTCTCCAAAAACACATTCCCACACACACCTCAATGAAACACCAAAACATGCACATCGTGAAACAAAACCACCATGTCAATGCTAGCAAAGTAAACAATTAGTTTCCAAGAGCCACCACTACTCGCATTACATGTATAATACTTTAGGCATTATACACAAACCATTACAACACAAACACCGAGTAAGGATCCTCAAGACATCATATCCTATACACATTACACATATAGCAGTACAAATGAAACTATATCCAAAATATATGTGTGTGAATAACAAAAAGCAATTACATCCTTTTACACACTTGAATGGGGAAAACTAAACGTGGTTCCAACCAACACAAGTTACTACAAATGGAATAGAGAGGGGACAAAAGGGTAGTTAGCCATCCATCTTCTCACGAGAATGATGGGGAAAACACCCCATGGGTCAAGATCCCTGGAGTTTCAGTTTCCCTAATTGATGGGGTGGAGTGGTGTATAAGAACACCAAGAGTGCATAAGATATTATAGGTCACAACAAAACTATGGGAATAAAATAATCCTAGACTCAACTATTGCTAACGTCTCTCATACTCCATGATGCCATTTCTAAGACTTGGTATCCTCTAATAACAAAAGTATTTAAAGTGCTTGATTTCATTACATCATTCCCTATCAATTAGTTTCTATGTAAGCTCATTTATTCTTTAATAATTAATTAAATATTGTCTATTTACAGATTATATTTCATTTTTATCACACCCAAAGCCCACTATTCCATTAAATTGAAACCTTAACATGGTCTCCTAGAAAGCTCCAACCACACGGGTTACCATCGTTTATTCAAAGAATTTTTAACAAAATTTTTTACTTTCCCATTTTCCATGGAATTCTAGAAAAACATTATAATATTCTACACACAAGGGGGCTCAACACAGTGAGTAGATGAACTATATGTCGAGTATTTTCCACCTATAAGAGGAGCATAGACCCATCATCCCTTTGGAAGCTAAACACAGAATGCCCATGTCATACCCCATTCATATTCACCACTATTGGAAGGAGGGTAATCAAAACTGCTTCCTTGAGATTTTGGGAATGTATGGAAGATAAAAAATGTCACGACTCCCTCCCACCAAAGATTACCCTCCTGAGATGGAAATGGTGAAAGGGAGATAATTACCCCCGAGTCCCACCTCCAGTAGGCCCCGGGGTGGTGACTAGCACCAAGGGTATGAGTTTTCACAAATATGGGAGGCATTACACTTTTTATTATTTAGGATCGGGAAATAGGACAAGTCAACCACCAGAAAGGAAAATAACAAGGGTATATAAATAAACCTAAACCAATCCCACATGCATGTTTAAAAAATTTAATAACAAGGTATAAGTACAAGAAAGCTCAAAGTACAATACCAAAAGAAAAAAAGAGTATAGCAACTGCAACAACTCCAACTGTCTGACTAGTAGGGCCCCGCACGACCCTGGTAGTCCTCCTGAAAACCTAAAAGTAAACGTAGGGTGAGCATACATGTATACTCATTAGGGAAACCTAAATCTCTCGTGCACAAGTGGGGGGACATCCTAATGTCCTGTGAGAACAACAGAAGAAACCTAGAAAGGAGTTATATCCACCCAACCTCACTAGCCACACTCACAAAAACACAATCACAGTAGGTAGTAGTAGTATAATAACACGAGTATTGGGTACCCTGCACCATTTACCAGTAGTTAGCTCTTTTTCCTAATGGAGAACGTCCTGACGCTGCCACACTCTCCCTGCCCGCACACACCTGGGCCTCACAAACCACACATCCCACCCGCACACACCTGGACCTCACAACCACGTATCCCACCCACACACACCTGGGTCTCACAACCACATATCCTGCCCACACACACCTGGGCCTCATCTTGAAGATTCTTGGGAAACAGTAGAACTTTCCCTAAGAGTCTTGGGATAAAACCACCCCAATCGAAACCTACCTGAAGAGTCTTAGGTGTAACGTCACCTCAAGCCATCACAACCTAGGGGAGAAGGAGTAGGAAGGAGCTAGTAAATAAGGGAAAACACCCTCTCCCATGAAATGGGAGTGTTCGGCACTAAGTGCTCAACATGGATGGGGTGCGATAAAACAAAAATGATACAGATATATATATGTTTTCCAAACACACAGCCCAACCTATGGCTTCTAATCAAAGAAACTGAGTACATGCCTCGACACTGCCTCTACGAAGCATGCATACAACAAACAACCCCAACCCAATTTAGGATTTCATGTTTCAGCAGAATTAGTTTATTTAGTTCCTTAACTACAAGGAAACTATCCAAAACCAACCACATCGATCATTCGTAAAACATATCCCTGTCATCCCCAAATCACGTTATAAAAACACAAGAAACACAACCAAGTCCCTTCTTATCAGCCAACTAACCCATTGATTATTAATCTGTTTCATTACCACGCACCACCATTCATTAACTCTTCCACTTTTATTTATTAATCAAAACCAATAGTTCGTTCACATTCCAAACCATCCCTGCAGCCCCGCTGCCAACCACCATAACCACATCG
This sequence comes from Viscum album, assembly GCA_963277665.1. Lineage (NCBI taxonomy): Eukaryota > Viridiplantae > Streptophyta > Magnoliopsida > Santalales > Viscaceae > Viscum > Viscum album. The sequence goes on from OY728120.1 coordinate 1,150,473,066, forward strand.
GCACCATACATAATTATCCCTTTAATACCATTTATCGTAGCCACGCTACCCATTACCAACATAACATTCACACCAACCCACAACTAAGTCAACCGCAGCCCCGCTTCTCACCCGATCTACAACAACCCACAAAACACCCCCACCACATGCCACGTATCCGAGCCAACACCCACATGTTCATTATTCCATTTGGTTCAACTGGGGTGATCACACAAGGGTTCCAGATTTTATATCATCCAACTTTACGTGATTAACCAAATTCCACATCCAACAAAGTTCCATTCACAAAAACGGTCTAGAAAGATAGGGCAACATTTAATTGCGCAAGCAGAGGCCCCCAACATCCGTTATTTTTAGTAGGCATAAGTCTATTCAATTCACAAAATAATATCACAGGATATAAATAAAGATAAACATAACAACTTCCCCATCCCCATTCTTTAACAAGTTATTATCTTTATTTAATGGTTTAACTGTTTCTCATGAAAACAAGAGGATACCTACCCCACATGATGAAAAAATTAGAGAGATGAAGGTAAGATCACTACCTCAACATGTTCTGATCGCAACGTTCCCTAGATCAACCTTAGAAGACGTCCATTAGCATCCATCACTTTTGTTGGGTCCCGAAAAAACCTCATCGGGTGGAAGTTTGAATGGAAAGGCCAACAGAAAGACAACAGATCCAAGCTCGGATGTTCCACCTCGTCATTATGATCTCCTGGCCACTAACGGATCGTAAATCGGAGCTCGGACAAAGAAGATAAGGAAGAAAGAGCCTTCGAGTCTCTTGGGAGAACTCTTCTCAGAGGAAAGGGGAGGAGAGGGGTGAGTTGAAAATGAGGAGGGGACCCCTCCTTTTATAGGTGAGAAAAGAAAAAGTACACGGCGTGTACTTTATGGTACACCCCATGTACTCGGTTATTTTATGCAGTCTCCACGCGGCTTCCGACATGGCTCTGCGGCCGTTGACTGGTCAACACACGGTTTGATGGTAACACATATGCGGGGAGGGACTACACGGCGTGTAGTTTAGACACACGGCGTGTACCTATTTATTTCACACGTCAAGGACACGACTCCAACACGGCACACGACCGTTGACTGGTCAACACATGGTTATGCGTACGTGGGGAGGGACTATACAACGTGTAGTATTGGATACAAGGTGTGTACCCATTTATTTCACACAGAAAGGAAACGACTCCAACACATCACATGTTTGTTGACTGTTCAACACATGGTTTTGCATAGTCGGGGAGGGACTACATGGCGTGTAGTATTGGATACACCGCGTGTACCCATTTATCCCACACGGCATGGACACAGCCTTCAACACGGGGTATACCTAGAAAGGGGGTACACGACGTGTACTCAAACTACACGGCGTGTAGTTTCAGAATTCTGGAAAATGTGGGAAAAGTCCATCTTACCCTCTAGAACACTTCGTGGCTGTCTATTGACAAAGGAATGGGCCGGAGAGGTCTGGGCCATTACATCAAATACCTCTTAAAACATTCTCGTCCCCGAGAATTCAAAAACCATCCTAGAGAAACCCAACAAGATACCTCTTAGGGTTCTCGTTATAACAGGAACCCAACCAACAACTCTAATCATGTGTGTTAGGAATTCCCCCTCCTATGTCGAGATATTATCTGCTTTAGGCAGCACTGACTCACCTGGAAGGGTTTAATCGCATCCGCATTAATGCGTCTTGATTAAGGATTGGGCCTTCCCACTTCCATATATTAGGATTTTCCAACTTTCACTACCCCCAACACAATACAACCAACACACTGCCCGAACATGTGGTTTTGAGAAAAATTCCTTCTCATATGTGGAGATATTATCCGCTTTAGGTTGAACTGACTCGCCCGCACAGGTTCAATCGCATCCTCATTAATGTTCCTCGATTAAGGATCAGGTTTCCCCTTTCCCCACACATCCAGACATGTTACACACTTCCATAGAACAGGGAAACAAGAGGTCTCACAACCAACAAGACAAGCTTTCCATATATCAATGGTACAGAGTATAACATCAAAACAAAGCTCAGAAGAACAAGGGAAAACACAAGTCAAAACAACTTCGGGTATTGAGCGTGCATCTGGGTCTCCCACTCCCAAGTGCTCTTCTCGATGCCTCCATGCCACCACAACACACGAACCAACAGAATGGTTTGTCCACGGAGCACCTTCTCTTTACGACCCTCGATTCTGACTGGTCGTTCCTCGAAGGTCGCATCGTCTCCCATATCTAGATCTTCCCAGTCGATAACATGAGAGTCATCGTGTAAGTACCGATGAAGCTGGGAGACGTGGAAGACGTCATGAACCTTCTCCAACTGAGGTGGTAGGGCCATCTGATATTCCACCTCACCGACTCGCCTCAGCACCTAAAATGGTCCGATGAACCTAGGTGAGAGATTTCTCCCTTTCCCAAACCTCTACTGCCCTCGTCGAGTGGAATCCTTTAAGAACACATGATCTCCCACCTCGAACATCAAGGGCCTCCTCCGACGATCATCATAATACTTCTGTCGGTCATGTGCCGCTTTCATACTCTCATGTACAAGCTGGACTTTCTATGTGTTGCTCTTCACTACCTCTAGCCCAAGAGCACCTGTCTCACCGTCCTCTGCCCAACAAACGGGTGAACTACATGGACTTCCATACAAAGCCTAAAACGGCGCCATGCCAATAGTAGAGTTGAAGCTGTGGTTGTAGTAAAACACAACTAAAGGAAAGTGTCATACCCATGAACCTCTAAAATCCAGAACGCATGCTCGCAACATGTCCTCCAATGCCTAGATAGTCTACTCTCTCTGCCCATCGGTTTTGGGTGGAAAGCATTTCTAAGGCGTATCTAGGTGCCAAAATCATGCTGTAACCCCCTCCAGAATCGTGAGGTAAACTGATTATCTCGATCGGAGACAATGGTATTTTGAACTCCATGAAAATTCACCACCTCATCTATGTACCTTTGTGCTAAGGTACTCACCGGGCCCGACTCCTTAATTGATATGAAGTGAGATGATTTCGTCTGTCGATCCACCACTACCCAGATAACATCATAACAACCCTGAGCTCTGGGTAGTCCTATGACAAAGCCCATTGAGATGTCATCCCACTTCCACTCGGGGACTTTTAAAGGATACAACAAACCACTGGGAACACGGTGTTCAGCCTTCACATACTGACAGAAAAGGAATTTAGCCACAAACTCTGTCGATTCCCGTTTCATGTCGGGAAACCAAAACTATTCCCTCGGGCCATGGTACATTTTTGAAACTCTTGGATGCACCGCCAAGGCTGAGCTATAAAACTCAAGGAGAACTCCCTCACGCATTATATCTGTGACAAACTACATTCCATGGAAAAGAATCTGTTGCTGGCTGTCCTCTGACAATCCTATGGAGCATTCCCCTAATCGACACGATCCCGCATCACTTCCGCCTCAGAGTCCCCCCACTAAGACTCTTCCACCTACTACAACAAGGAGGACTGCACCGTCATCTGAAACACACATCCTCTAACACCTTCTACTCTGGCATCCAAGTGCAAGGCAGCCAACTCTCCCATCGTCTTCCAAGCATCAGTGGATTCTCGAACCACTTCCTTATGCGACTTCCTGCTCAGGGCATCATCCACAACGTTGCCCTTACCTTTAGTGTAAAAGATCTCAAAGTCATAGTCTTGGAGAAACTCAACCCATCTCTATTGCTGTAAGATTAGGTCACACTATGAGAAGATATAACGCATGCTATTGTGATCTGAGAGGACCACAAAGCACTCCCCAAAGAGGTAATGTCGCCACAACTTCTGTGAGAACACTACTGATGCAAGCTCTAGGTCATGGGTGGAATAGTTTGGCTCGTGAGGGCATAACAATGTAGAGCCATAACAGATCACTACCTTCTTCTGCATCTTCACTCACCCTAGAACAAGGATAGAAGCATCAAAAAATACCTCATACAACCACCCTTCCTCTGGAAACCTGAGTACGGGAGCACATACCAACTTCTCCTTCAGGTAGTCGAAATCATTGTGGAATTTCTTTCTCTATAGGAAGACCTAGTTCCTCCTAGTCAAACCTGTCAATGGAGAAGCAACTCGTGAGAAGTCCGAAATGAACCTCTGATTGTAACCTCCTAACCCCAAGAAACTACGATCTTCTACCATGCTCTTGGGTGCTGCCCAAGAAACAACTGCATCCACCTTCGATGGGTCCACTGACACTCCATTCTGAGACACTATGTGCCCAAGGAAGTGTACTTCTTGTGTCAAGTACTTACACTTTGACAATTTCCTGTAAAGTTGGTGGTGTCGAAGGACTTCTAAGACTACCCTAAGATTGTCAACATGCTCCTCCTCTGATCTTGAGTAGATCAGGATGTCATTGATAAACACAATGATAAAACGTTCCAGAAACTCTCGGAAGACAAAATTCATATGTCCCATGAACACAGCCGGTGCATTTGTAACTCCAAACGGCATCACTACAAACTTGAAGTGCCCATACCTGCACCTGAATGCCATCTTTGAGATGTCACTTTCCTTTACCCTTAGTTGATGATATCCAGATCGTAGATCAATCATAGAAAACCAACCTGCTCCCCTCAGTTGGTCGAAGAGATCATCTATCCTTGAAAGGGGGTAACAGTTTTTGATAGTTACCTGGTTTAACCTTCGGTAGTCTATGCATAACCTGAGTCCCCCATCTACCTTCTTGACGAACAAAACTGGAGCACCCCATGGAGATATGCTAGGTCGAACAAAACCGTTATCCATTAGATCTTCAATCTTAATCCGCAACTCCCACAACTCCGAAGGCGCCATCCGATAAGGGGCCGTCGAAATCAGATGGGCACCAAGCTGTAAGTCTATCCTGATCTCAATGTCACGTCGGGGGGGGGGGGGGGGTTGAGTCACAACCTTCTCAGGAAAAACATCGAGGAACTCCCCAAAAACCTCCAGGACATCCATCATATTTGTATCAGCTAGAACCACTGATAACCCACCAAATAAGGAAAGGAGAGGCTTCACATATTGGATTCTCACCTGATAGCTCCTCTCGCCAACAAAAGATATGTGCTGCCCATCCACGTCAGAGAACACGACTCTTCTCCGGAAGCAGTCGATGATGACACTAAAAGAAAACAACCATTCGATGCCTAGGATGAGATCGTATGGATGCATATGTAATAGAAGAAGGTCCCCACTAGATCAATGTGGTCCCAACGTCAGCCCACATCCCCGGAAAACACAAGATATGCTAGTATAGTGTCCAACTAGTGTATTCAGAACCAGTGGTATGGAAAGTCTATCTACTTCTAGTCCCAAAGCATGGGCTAGACCAGGTGCAAAATAGGAGTGCGAACCTCCCGAATCAAACAAATAAGAAATGAGTGTTGAAAAAACAAACCATACCTCGCACCACCTATGGTCTTGCAGGAGCTGTCAACTCTGCTATGTGAAACTATCCACTCCCAGCTCCTCTTCCTCTCTAATGTCATACACCTCCCCGACCAAACCAGGGTCGAGGTCCCTGAGGAGCACCCTGAGGTCGGCCTCCTCCCGCAATGTCTGCCCTCGGAGGAGCGTGGTCCTACTGATGCTGGAAGGGCTTCGTCGGCAACTGGTGCTAATGAGGTGGGCGCTGAACCTTCCCACCTCCACCATACTGAGCTCGGGTCGGAAACCGACTCTGAACGTGCCCGAAACCTCCACAAGAAAAACAATTCGGTCCTGGGCTCATGAAAAATGGATGAGGACCAGAAGATCTGAACTGGAACTACTGGTGCCTACTCCCCACTGGCCTGAACCTGGAAGGTTCTTTCGCAGGAGACCTGCTGCTGATTGCCTTCGCCTTCGACGAGCCCAGCTGGATCCCCTCTCATGGTGCACCTCCCAGCGTGTTCATCCTCTCTACAACCTCTTCCTTATTCTGTACTTCCAAGTATCTCGGAAGGGTGAAGGGGGTGACAACATACTGGAGTGAAGGATAATGCACCTCCTCCAGACGGCTCGCTCGAGACTCCTCATCCGGAAAGAGATCCGGAGGAAAGCGCAGGAGATCCTTGAACTTGATCCCCAACACTCATACCGACATACTTCCATGATGAAGGGAGAGTAACTCATTCATCTTCTCCACCTTGATCATGGAAGAAAGGAATTCCTCTACGAATTCCTTCTAAATGTCATCCCATGGAACCTGTGCCTCTATCCTCTCTTTGAGGTAGAGTGTCCCCCACTATCGCGCAACACCTCTCAGATGACTGACTACTATGGGAACCCAGTACTCCCTCAGAGCACGGATCAACGTAAAAGAGATCCCTATCTCCTCAATCCACCCCTCTTTCTCTGTATCTGATGTACTACCCTCGTACATCATGAGGGTCAGCTGCTAAAAATAACGGAGAGTCTTCTGCCACTGGCTATCTTCCTCCTCTCGGTCAATCCTCAACTGATCGACTGCCTGAATCTGCTTGGGCTCGGCTATCTAAGCCACCCAGGGACGACGTCCAGGTTCCATAGATGTACGGTAAAAAAAGATAGCCTTAACCCAAGTCGTAATGAAATTTTTCAAGGTTTGATTTTATCATTTTATTTCAATTTCTTTCCCAGAACACCCAAATCAAGTAAAACAGAATCATGATGATGCATGTACCTTCCCTGGGGTGTCTTCCCTGCAATCAATGTAGTATCACTTGGTCGTTCGGTAGGCTTAGAGTCCTTGCATCGGATCACGGGGGGGGGGGGGGGGGCTAAAATCCCGTGTCCTAGCTACTCTTCCTTGGATTTTGTCACGCACCAAGATTAACCAACACTGTTGCCCTACCATCCCATGAAATACTCACTGTGCCTAACTCCATACTACATCCTATCTCTCAACAATCACCTCTAATACCATTCTGTCATGACCCCCTCCCACCAAAGATGCCCCTCCTGAGCTGGAAATGGTGAAACAGAGATAATGACTACAGAGTACCGCCTCCAGTAGGCCCTGGGGTGGCGACAAGCATCAAGGGTATGAGTTTTCACAAATATGGGAGGCATTACCCTTTTTATTATTTAGGATCGGGAAATAGGACAAGTCAACAACCAAAAAGGAAAATAAAAAGTGTATATAAATAAACCCAATATAATCCCACATGCATGTTTAAACAATTTTTTAACAAGGTGCAAGTACAAGAAATCTCAAAGTACAATACTAAAAGATAACAAGATTACATCAACTGCAACAACTCCAAATGTTCGACAATTAGGGTCCTGCACGGCCCTTATAGTCCTCCTGGAAACCTAAATGTAAACGTAGGGTGAGCATACAAGTATACTCAGTTGGGAAACCTAATGCTCTAGTGCACAAGTGGGGAGACATCCTAATGTCCCGTGAGAAAAACAAAAGAAATCTAGAAAGGAATTCTATCCACCCATACTCACCAGACACACTCACCAAAAACACTATCACAACAGGTTGTAGTAGTATAAGAACAAGAGTATTGGGTACACCGCACCATTTCCCTGTAGTTAGCTGCTCTTCCTAAAGGCGAACGTCCTGATGCTGCCACACTCTTCCTACCCGCACACACCTGGTCCTCACAAACCACACTTCCCGCCCACACACACCTGGGCCTCACAACCACGTATCCCACCTGCAGACACCTGGGCCTCACAACCACGTATCCCGCCCGCACACACCTGGGCCTCATCCCGAAGATTCTTGGGAAACAGTAGAACCTTGCCAAAGAGTCATGGGCTAAAACCACCCCAATCGAAACCTACCCTAAGAGTCATTGGTGTAAGGTCTACTCAAGCCATCACAACCTAGGGGAGAAAGAGCAGGAAGGAGCTAGTAACTAATGGAAAACATCCTCTCCCATGAAATGGGAGTGTTCGGCACTAAGTTCTCAACATGGGTGGTGTGCGATAAAACACAAAAGATATATATATATATATATATATATATATATATATATATTTACCAAACACAAAACCCATCCTATGGCTTCTATACAGAGAAAATGAGCACGTGCCTCGACACCGCTACTACGAAGCATGCGTACAACAAACAACCGCAACACCATTCAGGTTTTCATGTTTCCTCAGAATTAGTTTATTTGGTTCCTTAACTACTGGGAATCTATCCACAACCAACCACATAGATCATTTGTAAAACATATCACTGCCATCCACAAATCAAGTTAGGAAAACACAAGCAACATAACCAAGTCCCTTCTTATCAGCCAACAAACCCATTGATTATTAACTCTGTTTCATTACCACACCCCACCATTCATTAACTCTTCCACTTTTATTTTTTATTATAAACCCATTGTTCTTTCACATTCCAACCCATCCCTGCAGCCCCACTACCAACCACCATAACCACATCCTCACCGTACATCATTATCCCTTTAATACCATTTATCATAGCCCCGCTTCCCGTTACCAACATAACATTCACACCAACCCCCAACTAAGTCAACCGTAGCCCCGCTGCTCACCTGATCCACAACAACCCACAAGACATCCCCACCACATGCCACGTATCCGAGCCAACACCCACATGATCATTATTCCATTTGGTTCAATAGGGGTGACCACACAAGGGTTCCGGATTTTATGTCATCCAACATTACGTGATTAACCAAATTCCACATTCAAAAAAGTTCCATTCACAAAAACGGTCTAGAAAGATAGGGGAACATTTAATTTCACATGAAAAGGCCCCCAACGACCGTGATTTTCAGTAGGTATAATCCTATTCAATTCACAACATAATATCACAAGATATAAATAAAGATAAACATAACAACTTCCCCATCCCCGTTCATTAACCAGTTATTATCTTTACTTAACAGTTCAACTATTTCTCATGAAAACAAGAGGATACCCACCCCAAATGATGCAAAAATTAGAGAGATGAAGGTAAGATCCCTACATCAACAGGTTCTGATCGCAACACTCCCTAGATCAACCGTAGAAGATGTCCATCAACGTCCGTCACTTCTGTCGGGTCCCGAAAAAACCTCCACGGGTGGAAGTTGGAAAGGAAAGGACAAAGAAAAGACAATGGATCCAAAATCGGATGTTCCGCCTCGTCATTATGATCCTATGGCCACTAACGGATCGTAAATCGGAGCACGGATGAAGAAGTAATGGTAGAAATAGCCTTCGAGTCTCTTGGGAGAACTATTATCAGAGTAAAGGGGAGGAGAGGGGTGAGTTTAAAAGGAGGAGGGGACCCCTACTTTTATAGGAGAGAAAAGAAAAAGTACACGGAGTGTACTTTATAGTACACGACGTGTACTCGGTTATTTTACACGGTCTCCATGCGGCTTCCAACACAAATCCGCGACTGTTGACTGGTCAACACATGGTTTGAGGGTAACACATACACGGGGAGGGACTACACGGTGTGTAGTTTAGACACACCACGTATAGTTTAGACACACGACGTGTACCTATTTATTTAACATGGCAATGGCATGGATCTAACATGACACACAACCATTGACTGGTCAACACACTGTTATGTGTACACAGGGAGGGACTACACGACGTGTAGTATTTGATACACGGCGTGTACCCATTTATTCCACACGGCAAGGACACAGCTCCAACACGACACACAATCGTTGACTGGTCAACACACGGTTACGCGTACGCGGGGAGGGACTACACAGCGTGTAGTATTGGATACACGACGTGTACCCATTTATCTCACACGACAATGACACGACCTTTAACATGGGGTATACCCAGCAATGGGGTACATGGCGTGTACTCAAAAAACAACAAGAAACAAGAAGCATCCCAACATTCACATCCATGTTGTTCCATCTTATCTGGGGTCCTCCCAACACCCACATTCAAAAGCTGATGCATCTCACTACTCTTGGAGTCTACTTCATCCACAACCAATAGGTCTCCCTTCCCCCACATATCACAACCCAAGCAGCAATAAAAATACCATCATATCAATAGTTCTCCATTCCCTTAAACAGGGAATCCATAAATCAAACACAATGATATCTTACATCGCCTAGATTAAGGCTCTAGGACTATACAAGAAAGAGGGTAGCTCAAAACTCTACAGGGCATTATCATTTTCTCAAAAAGTTAGTTTTTTTATCTATCTAGAATTAATGGATTTATTATTTTTATGTTACAAATATTGGTAAACTAAAAAATAAGCGATCATAAATTTATTAAACATACTTACGACATCAATTTTATTAACATAAAATTAGAAAAACAACAACAAGATTCATTTACATTCCTCATTATCATTAGCCAAACATTTATCAATTAATTTTTTCTTAATGTTAATCACTAATTTCCAACAAGAATGAAAATTAAAACAATGATATAATAGATATCACACTATATAATAGATCAAGGGGAAATAACATACAAATAATATTAATATATTTATCTGGTTTAAATATTTAATAAGTCAATTCCATTGTTATCAAGTGGGATTAAACATTATAACTCTACATTTTCATGTAAAAAAAATATATAAGCAATGAATCCCCTACCTCAAATGGATCTTGATGTTTTTTATATGAGAAGGATCCACACATAGGATTATGATCTCCTCCCAGTGATTAATGTATCCTCCCAAAGACACCGCGACACGACCGCTCCATCCGACAGCGAAGAAAACACCATTAGAATCACATAGATCACATGACATATCATGGAAAGTAGAAACAATATGATAAGGATTGAAGAATACAGAAGAACAAAGGTAAATCATCTCTTCTTATCGAAGAAGGATTGAAACATGCTACATGAGCCAAAAAGTGGGTGCACATGCAGTAGGATGAAACATCCAAGGGAAACGGTCCTAGGATTACTATTCGATCCTATCGTTCTTATTCATAGAATAGAAATTTTGAGCATCTAGAACCATTGAACAATAATTTAAAACAAGTTAGGAAGACATATGGTCCCATTTGAAGATTTACGGTTTAGGAATTTTATAAAATAGATTTTATGTTAATTGAAGATCACATTAAACCACATCGTTTGAAAATGTAAAAGCATTCTGAACCTTAATAAAATTAATGTATGAGTTATGGCCTATGAATCAGCCATAAAATTCATAAAATTCTGGTTTCAATGTATTTTACATCAGTGGATTCATCAATAGGGATAAAATGTAAGAATATGTAAACACATTTCATGAACTATAAATTTATAAAAGGATAAGTTTGTTGTTGGAAGGATATTGTTGGAAGCTATTGTTGGAAGGATGATATTGGAAGGATTATGTTAGAAATAGACTACTATTCTTGAAATTATGTTCATGAACAAGAAATTTGGGATTGGAAAAGGCTGTTGTGGGAAATATAACACTATTTTGGAAACTTTATTGCTGAACGTGAAAATTAGAAAAGGAAAAATGTTACTATTAGAAGGATGTTGTTGGAAGGTTATTGTTGGAGGGCTAATGATGGAAGGATGCTGTTGGAAATTTCATATTGTTATATAATCACTTTTCATGAACTTGAAATTTGGAAAAGTGTTTGGAATAAGTCAATATGACCTCCTAGAACACCTCTAACACTAGATTTCATCCGGGAATGGTTCGGGACATTACATAAATCTTTTGTAATGGTTACACACAAAGGGATTCATCATGTGATATTCATATATTAACAACATATGAATGTAAAATGAATGTAAAAAATAGTCTGAGGAAATGATACCCTACAAAATTGGAAAATAATCTTATACATCATTGAAAACATTCTTCCATACTTTTGAAGACATAGTCTGAGGAAAATGAATGGAAATAAATTATGGAAAACAAAAAAAATGAGGAAAAAATATTAATTTGGGGAGATATATCATAAAATTTGATCATGCAAAATTCAAACCTAAAAAATCATTGTAACAGTACGATTGAAACATTAAACTCATAAGACATTGGTAACTTTAGAATCATAACCCCCGCAGATAAAATACCATTAAATGATATAATAAATTATTGTAAAATAAAACTATTAATGATATATCTTATGAATAGGGAATTATATAGACCACATGAATGGATAAATATGTGAATATAAAACGTATATCACACAAGAAAATTTGAGATGAAAAACCCATACCTCATGGGTGGATTGATTTGTATGTATCTAAACAATCATATAACAAATTTGGATTTATTATACATATGAACAAGAAAAATATTCATAAAATTCATGCCATATATTTTTTATATTTTCTATCATGTCACCAATTCACTAAAAATTATCTATTAAAATAAATATTCATGGTGTTAAATGAATCATTTTTCATGTATGATTTCATTAAACTACTGTAGTCCTTTTAACATGACCATGGTTACATTGTTTATATAATTTTTTTCATCATATAAATATAATATATATTCCTTGAATAATTATTAAAAACATTTTATAAAAGATGATGAAAAAAAATTAATTACACTATTCATGGAGATGGTAGTCCAGACATACACATCAACAACATTTTTTTTATAGACAAGAAAGATATAATGATAAAAAATATTTTATCTATAAAAATGAAAAATTATATTATAGAAATTATATTTATAATAAATATTCATATTCTACATTTTTAGGTGGTGATGTAAAATGAATCATATTTCTATATGGGGTTGGTAGTAGACATATATATTGAATGATAATTTAATTTTTTATTTGATAAAATAGATATATAAAATGGTTTTCACTCAGTCATAATAACATATAATTATAATAATGACACTAGATTCAGTATGTTTGTATTCATTTTTTATCATTATAGTAATGATAATAATTAATAAATTTAAAAGTGTTGGGTAATAAAGTTATATATTTTTAGGAGACCTCTTTTGACAAAATCATTAATCCTTGAAATGCTTTTATTAGGAGAGGACATAGGGATACATTATGAAGGGATTGGATCTATGAAGGTATTAAAAATGGTTATAGAGAATCAGTAGCTCTCAAAAATTGTGAATAAGGGAGGAATATATTTTCCCCTTTTGTAGTGAGGGGACAAAGCACATACGAAATTAGTTAAAGTATTTAAATGTCCTAAAGTATCATTAGTAGGAAAGTGTAACCGAATTGTAAATAAAACTATTATATTGTAATAAAAACGTTTAAATATATTCTCCAAATAATATTTGTAAATGTTTTTGGAATTATTACCCATATTAATATGTTTAAACCTCTCGTAATGATGATTGAACCCTAAGAGTGGTAATAAATTTTTACAATTTCAACTACTCATTATGAAGAAAATAAAAAGACCCCTTATATAAAAATTTGGATAGGGTTATTACATGTATTAATTAATTTTCATCAAAATAACATTCACTAATTAAATAAATTATCTTTAATATATGTGCACAAAATGAAACCATATCATTAAAGAAAATAATTTTTTAGTATAATTACTGATTTTATTCCATTGGTTTCCCTATAAAAACTATTACATGATTATAAAAATGGTTCAATGAATTTATATTATATAAATTTAATTAAAATAAATAATTAATGTTGCTAATGAATTTTGTTTTGAAGAAAACATATACCACATTTATGAACTATTCTAGGTAAAAAAAATAATTTTTCAAAAAATGATTTTATTTTCATTCTTAATAATTATATATAAAATATATGAGTGATTATTTCAATATTAACAATACATACTATTAATATATGTTTTTTAGAGGTATAAATATATTTTATTATAATAAAATGTATGACACCTAAAAAATTTATTTCTTCGTAAAAATAAGTCTATTAGACTTGAAATGATATTATTAAAAATTTATTTATCTATTAATAGAATTTAATTTATATATTTATATTGAGGGAAAGCATTCTATAACAAGTACAGAATATTGTTAATACTATTCATTTTTCACAATCCAATATGAGATTTTTGAATTTTATAATATATAAATATTCATTTTCAATCCATTTTTATTGTAAACAATGATATCAAATAATTTGATTTTATTTCTAAGGAATATATATAAAATATAGGGATGTTAATGAGTTATTATCATTACATCCACATTTTTTAATATCCAATCTCAAAACAAGATTTTGAGTTGAATTACTTCAAATATCTTATAGAACACCTCTATCTTTTGAAAAGAATAGTTTATATTTTATCATATTTAGTTATAATTTTATTTATGTTATGTTTTAAATTGTTATTATTCTAAAACATCCTGAATTGAATCTTCTATTCTAATTATTATTGTAACTCCTACATTATTAATATATTTTATAAATTAATAATTGTATTTAATGGTTAAATATTATAGTATATATTAGAATGTATATTGAATCCATAGTGGATTTCATGAACAAAAGCATACAATGTCTTAATATGGGTTGACAATTAATTCTAAGTTCATCCTTTATAATAAGTTTTATATAAAAATAAAAATTATATATGTTCATTGGTATGATTATTCTTTATTATTGACCTTTCATTATTATTCCTTTACCCCACCAATGTTATTATTTGTCTAAAATATTATTCCCTTTAATGTATTTACCATTATAAAAATTTATATATGTACAATAGGAGGTAAATTATTCATTAAAAAACTTCTGAATATATTTAATATTTTAAATTAGAATATAACATAACTACATTACAATCCTATTTTATTATTCTTGATAGAATAAAATTTCATCATGGGGGATCATATAATCCATCAAATTACATGTTTATTCATTTATTGAGTTCAATTTTATATAGATCATGTTTTGATTTTAATTATGTATAATTTATTCTTTTTTCCTGATTTCATTATTAATAATTTATGTATTTATCAAAAAAATTACAGATCGTTAAATTATAAATTATCCCCAAATATATATATTTTTACTTCAATATGAACAATCATATTAGTGTCTAATTTGATAGATTTAGGCTAAATATATTTCTGTTAATTGGTTGATTTAAGAGAAAACCAATAGTTTATAACTACATTATAAGGTATGGTGTATAATGAATTTAAATATATAATGAAACACCCATAATTGATTCAAACAATTTAATCAAAATCTATTCCATTTTTTATTTATGAAATATATTCCCCTACAAAAATCTATATAAATTGTAAAATAAATAATAAATGGTTAAATTGAATTCATTTTAGAGATATATATATATATATATTATAAATAACTCCTGATTGATTTTCATATGGAAATTGATTTCAAGTAAAATTCCAAATTTATTATAAAATATATTTAATTATAGAAATGAAACAATTTAAAAAACAAAAAAAACCATATATTAGAGATATAGGTCACATAATTTTTTACTAAACATTTTGAATCATATTTTTTATTAATAATTGATATAAATATTGAAAAAAACCATTGTCACAGTAGAACCATATAAATTATTTCCAGAGTAACTACTTATCAGGATAAAATTATATATCAATAATTATTCTAAAATTAAATTGTTTCATTTAGTAAAATAGATTTTGACCTCTGAATTTCTATATTAAAACAATATAAAATTATATAGTATCATATATATATAAACTCATAATATTAATTAAAAATATTATTTCAACATATGGTGTAATACCCTTATCGAGAAATATTTATCTTTTTTTAACATTAAATACTTAAAAATAAATGTAATTTCAATTATCATGTTTGGATATCTCATCAAATTATTTATTAAATTTATTTATTAAACAATCCTGATGAATTTAAAATAACTAATGATAAATATCATCATATTTTTACCTCATAGATTGGCTTCTTCTATTCAAAATTATAATTTTTAGAGATAATAAATTACTTTTCTCAAGAAAGGATGACTTTTAATTTATGTAAATTATCATAATTTTCTCTTTATAAACTCTTTATATATAACAATAATGGGCGTATGAATTGATCAAATATATCTAAATTTTTTATTTTTTCCTCATTAGTAAAAAAATTAATATTATTTTCCATAATCCATTTGTGAAATATATAAGAAAAAAAAAATTTAATGTTTGGATTTAGAGTTTAAAATTGAAACTTTTGATATTTTTGAAATAACATTTTTATAGGCTTTTATTATATTTGATTAGTAAATAATATATCAATGGTCTTTCTATATACATATTGAAGTGTTTGAAAACATTAAATGATGTCAAAAATATTTTTTAATATAATTTTTAGGGTCATGTTAGATAACAGAACTAATATTAACAATTTTAATGTAAATAATTAATATTTGTTTAAAAATTACATAAATGTTAATAAGTACGATGTTTTTTTCTTAAAACCCCAATGGACTATGTATTTTGTATAAAACATTATAAGCTATAATTATCTATTTTTATCTTATCTACATAGACTAAAATTACTGTATTGATATCGAACAAAATCAAAAGGACATCACTTAGTGAAGAAAATATTAATGAATAGCGATTTTAATATATTCTATATCAATTATTTTAATTTCTAGCGATAATATTTATGATTAAATTTAAATAGTGAACATATATGATTTAAAAATAAGATATTTTGTCTGTAATAAACATATTTATCAAGATACCAATCATACCGATGAAAAAAAACAACTAGTTTCCATGCTTCCTTCAATTATAGTGTTTTTGTTGGTCTTTATGAGTTGTTCGAATTAAATAATAATGTTTTTTAAAAAAATATTTTTTTTATATTTAGTCTAATTAAAAATATTATTCCCATCATTTTAAAAAATTTAATATAAAAAATATATTTTCATTCACTATTCACCCTCTTGTAAAATATAATTTCTCAATATGTTTTAAAGTAATGTAGAGATAATATTTACTATTAAATTAAATAATGATGTCATCAAAATAGTTTGAATTACATCCCCATTTCAAGAAAATATAATAAATTAATTTTATCTACATAGTGGAGAAGAATCATTTTATTATATAAGTTCTATTTTGTAAAATCTTTTACTAAATTACCATATATATTGGTTTAAAATTTTTCTGTCAATTAGATTACATGAAAAAATTTATTTCAAAACACTTTTATTCAGTGAAATAACATTCATTTTAAAAGACAAAAAATATAATTCTTTATATTGATAAACCTGTTAGTCGGATAATACACTTTACTGCATTTATATACATTTGAATCCACTATTATGATTAATAGATTATATAATGAATCATGTTTTCTATCAAAGGACATGAGAAAAACCATTTTTTCATCAGGAATTCACTGTGAGATTTACCTCATTATATAATATGAATATTGGTATGACCATTGCTTAGTAAAAAATTAATGGAATATATTAGAAGTTATAATTTCCCCTTACCCAAAAAAAATTTATGAATTATATTATTTACCATAGTTTAACAATAAAATATATTATTATTGATAAATAATTTTGTTTTCATTTTTTCCTGAGTAATCCATAGTTGACGAGAAATTATAATATATATTTATTTTATGTTGAAACGATATATGATATTTTATGTAAATACGTCATTCATAATTTAGATCACATGCCTTATTAAAAATTTAAAAGTATTTCCTCCATATATATAATTTTATGACTATTTAAAATGATAATAACATACATTGAGTTTACAAATCTATATATAATATGGGAATAAATTATACATAAAACCCATATGAAAATTAGAACATATGAAAATATTTTATAATAACTAATACATTCACAACATTATATAAAATAATATAAAATATTAAAATGATTTAGTGAATTATATATATTCCAACTACTACATATAAAAAACATATTCATATATCAGGATATCAAAATAATAAATTTTCAACATTATACATATATTTATTCACAATGTTTCCCGTAATCATCGATGCAGAAGAACATAGAGTTTTCCATTATGTACGCAAAATATAATAATTTTATAATATAATCTATATTTATCATATATATTTTTTAATTTCAATCACATTTCATAGATTTTTATTATTAATATGGGAATCAACCAATTATTTTTGGAGTTGATTTACAGTTTGGTTTCTCCCACCATCATTATTTCAATTTATTTATTGCTACCTTAAATAAACATATTTCTTATTCTTCTTTTCCTATTAAATGTTTCTTACTATCAATTATATTCAACACTATTAATGGTGTGGAAATTTTTTATTTTACGTAAATTTATTATTAAAAATTTTAGTAGTTTATTCCTTTATTTAAATGTTGCCAGGAATTATTTTATGATGCAATGTACATTAGTGGATTTGAAAATAAAAAACCAATACAGAGATGTAATGTGACTTAAAATAATACTCCTTTAAAACCATAGGACATCAATATTTAGTGTTGGATATACCAAATAATATGGATATAATGACCATAATATAGTAACAAAAAAACATAATAATAGTATCTATTCTTAAAATTTAAAATCTAAATTAGTATATCTAACCAGATGAATCATATAAAACCATATAAATATACTAATCCCCCCTTGGAAGATATTATTGAAATGATTTTAATATTCAATACTATATATTAGAATGTGTGTATTCATTAAAAAATATAAAGTAGAACATATAATAAATAAAAAATAAGAGATGGGCGATGCTCTATATATAGCCATTCCCTAACTCTAATATATCTCATAATACCCATCATCATTTTTTCACAATCATTTCATATCTAAATGTAATATAAATAATAAATTATAAACATACTTGAGTTGTGTGAAATCATGGTATATGTGAAAATAATCTATTTAAATTCTGAAGAAGACCTCTATCATATCTTATAATATAAAATAAATTTATGGGATACAATATAATGACACAAAATTAATGTATTTTACCGCATTGGCTAATTAAATACTAAACAGTAATCTATGACACAATCACTATATTCATCGAAAAATAATAGGTTAAATATTATGAATAGCCCTTAATAGGTTATAATGATATTGAACTCCCATTGGGAAACAATTAAATAAACATATTGGGTGTAATGTGCACCAATTCCATTGTTCCACAATTAATTCGACCATGATTATATACACATCACTCACACCATGGGGTGTGTAGTTTCCCATAATGTTCCTAGATTGAACTCAGTTCACTTGTACTATCCCTAATGGTATTTTATTCACCCTAATGGTCTCATAATAATATAAATAATCTCACACTAACACCAATGATAACAAATTAACCCTGACAATCTGATACGAACCGCAACAGTTTGAAGCCCAATGAACCTACTAGCATATATCATCATTGACCATAATGTACCATATAGAATCATTACACAAGTATAAAAACAATCCAATATCATTGTTCAACATACTTGAAATCGTCAAATATTACTTAATGAACCCATGTAAATGAATGAGACTTCTCACATATCAGGTAAATATCCATAATCACACAAATAATAAAATTATTATTCCCCATTGAATTGATATGAAATTATATAACATTTCATTATATTATTACTAGAAAGAAACTAATCCACTCAAAATATTCATTTTCCTGTGATAAATTATATTTATTTCCTTAATAGGTTATATCGAATTTTTTATTTCGATTAGGAACAACATATTCATTTTATTCCAAAACCCAAATCCTATATAAAAAGTTCATAAATGTGTATTTACATGGATCAAAAAAATATATACTTATAGTAAATTTATCATAACATATATTTATTGTAAGTGCATTAAATTAAATTAGAAATAAAACAAATACATATGATAATGGAATAAATCTACATTTTTGGTGATATCTTACTATATATTTAATGAAACATGTCAGAGTACGTATGTGTGACTTAATTTCGCATACACATAGTTGTTACCATAAAAATATTTTAAATATGTTACCATACATGAATTCAGAATCAATAAAAATAAAGTAATAGAAATGAATATTCTAGTGTGATAGACCCAAAAAAACATTGAATCTAAAATTTGTTTCTATGAGTTGATGACCTATATTATAATTTCTAAAAATACATATTGGTATAGACATCCAAATATTAAAGGGTACCCATTGGCCTACACAAGACAACATGATAACCAATCCCCACTCAGTTTTTTCCTTCTAGTTACTCAATGCCCAAGTAAAAGGAAAATCTTTTCATTTGCAGCCATACCTGGTATCCATTGTCACCCCTAGCAATTTAACAACAACAAATTCCAAAATATTGTCCAAAAATACCATAAAAAATATCCAAATTTTCATTTGTTAGATATAATTGTAATGAAAAAAATAATAATAATAATAATCATATTGTTGGAAAACATTAGAATATTGAGTTATTTAAAACATACCTATATTATGATTATTATCTTAAAGAAGTGCCCTTGTGTATTATATAATAATAAATCTCACAACTAATTTTATACACCTAATTCACACTCTATAATTTACTTCTATATCTCCTAATTTTTTTATAACCCATTATATTATGGTATCAGCTTTCCATAAAACTTATTTTCATTATATTCCATAATACATATATGTTTTCAATGAATTAGGCATATAATTTTAATTTCACTTCATCCCTTCAATTGACATGCAATGTGATTAGTACATATCTATTTATATTAGGAAATAAAAATAAATAATGCATGAATGTATTCCAGGATGGAATATATAATATCGATGTAGCCACATTGAAGAAATCATGGATCGAATAATTCCAAAAAAAAACTAAGATGGTAACGCACCATTATTTATGATTTATAATGTCCCAGATCAGGATATAACTAACTAAAAAAATATCAACTGTAAATAATTTTATGGATATCATATATGATCTATATATGATATTTTTTTTCAAGGACATGGAAAACCAAATATTATTAACCTATAACCATTTTGTAGATTTATACAAAAAATTTAACCCAAGATAATAATTATTTATTAACATCCATCGAAATAAAAAGGATAAAATATCAATGACCATATAATTATATGAGTGATTTTATCTAAATCAATACTCATTAGTTGTTGTATTGATTTTACAATAGTAACAAATAGTTGTCCTCAGTGCCCCTAAAATCCCTAAATAAATTTAAAATAATATCCACTAACTACTATATAATACACTCAAAATACCCATCATCATATGGGTGTTGGGAAATAACATAATTTAAATGAGTTAATAATGCCTTCATTAGTAAATAAAAAATCAACCATGTAAATATCAAAACATGATCAGGTGTAATACTCATTATCAAAAACAATGATCTAAACATTTATCGAACATAATAATGTTACCAATAATTAAATGATATATTATTTTATGTTGTTAATAAGTGAGATATCATTATCGGTATGATTATATTGACCAAAACTATATATCCACCCTTAATTGATAGTAATTTTCCTATAATAAATTCCTCTATCACCTAATCCAATATCCATATAAGAATGTGTAATTATTATAATGTAATTTTTTTACATAGAATTATCAATATTCAATTACTGATTAGTAAATTCTTAATATATATATCTTACTATATCTCTATTTCCAAAAGATTATTGAAACATTATAGTTATGTCAAGTCAATTCATGATCACACTATGATGAACAACCCATAAGGAAAATTGATAATTTTATTTCACCTTCTCCCTCCTGTTTATTTTTACATAAATCCCCTTAAGAACATATAAGTATGACTCATAATCTATGTCTGGTTAAGATAATTATTTTTACCATCGTTTGTTTTTCACACAATGTTCATGTCATGGTCATATACTCGAGCATCATAAACTTTTTTTATTAGTGTAGAAGTCACTATAAGTAATGTTTATGCTTCCTTATTTTTCTCCTCGTGAATATCCACCAGAATGTAAAAAATGTAGAAATATAAATAGTGATTATTTCTTCATATACTAAATCATATTAATTATAGATACTATAATAATACAATCTACAAAAATATTTCCTTAATATTTGAAACATAACATGTCAAAAGAAAATATCTATAGATGTTTAACCCCCTCAACTATAAGTAGTTTAAATTTTTTTAAAATAAAATATATCTCTGTATGTTATAGTCATTGTGTAAAAAATAATCTCATAGAGGAGAAATATCGATCAAAACACTTCAGTGCTGATACCACCACATACATTGATACTATAATGGGTAGTTTATCTAAAAGTACCTTTCATGTTGATATCTATTGACAAATAAATGACCATCCTTTAGTAACACACACCCTTATCCCATGACATAGCTATGAAAATTAATTTTTATAGTTTACTAAACACAAGCATGGTTAATATTTGTGATACTAAAATGTGACTCAAAAACTACTAAAAAAATTAATCATTCTGATCATCCAAATAATAATACACATTCTTCCTTTTCAATTATGTAATATCCTAGATCATTAATGTTATAATATTTATTAAATATTAATTTATCAATATCTATATTGAATAACATATATCATTAATGATTATTTGATCGTAATGTAATTGATAATATATGAAATGAAATGAGGGTGTGGAATACAGGTTGGGTTGTGTAGTTGGTGACGATTTACTAGGTACCTATTAGTGTATAGTTTCTAATATTGGCCATTAATGTAGCTTCTAAGAACCTGGTAGAATGTTTTTACTCTTTTAGAATAGAGGAAAAATTTAATTACTGCATAATTTTACTCCCAATCTCTATTTGAAACATTATTTATCCAAATATCAATAATTGACCCCATCTAATGATACACTTAACCTATATTCTTTTAATGTTAATAAACACATGTAATATATGTTCATATTACTCATTTAAGTGTTTTAGAACATTTTATTTATTTATTTTAAGGTAGGACCACCTCTATTACCCTTATTTTTTATATTTCTCTGGAGATATAATTAAATACATAATTTTCTCATTATATTAGTTTGAAATAATATTTTTTCATGGATTTATATAATAATGTATTCATTTGATATTCATTAGTGAAGTAATGGGAATAAAATCAATTATCATTCAATATATAACTTTTTTAAAAAGGAATCAAATAAGTCACTAGTTTATATTTCTCCACTATTGTAAAACCACTAATGTGGTGGTGTATGTTATTCAATAAACATTGAATGTATATTAATCATTGATATATTTGGTAACCCCTCATCCATTTTATATCATTAAAATAATTATATTAACAGATCAATGAGTGTGAGTTGGAATAACCTAAAATAAATCATATTATCTAAACAATTATTTAACCCAAAAGAATATTTTTTATGTAATAATTTTCAAGATCATATAATTCCTAATTTGTTCTGCAAACATCAATTTACACATCGATATGATGGTAATTTTTACTTCATAACACTATATGCCTTAATTTATACATGGTTCATATTTATATTAATTATGTGTAATCATATAATTACAATATATTTCAAAATATAATTTTAGTTAATGATTTATTTATATATATACACACTATCTTATTCTATCAAAAATGTAAAATGTGTTATGATATTATTTTATAATGCTTATATGGGTATCCTAGAAGATGGTGAACATTTCCAGAAACCCGTGAAAGGATCATAGTTCCCAAAATATATATAAACATTACACTATATATTTATGGTATGCTGAATGTGTCCCTTATGTTTTTGGACACATTACCCTTTAAAATGAAATCGGTAATAGGTACACTAACATTTCTATATCATTGTTCTCATATTTCAGAAAATTATAAATTTTGGTATTGTAAATTCCACAAAAATTCATATTAGGTTGGAAACAATACACTCATGAGAGGTTACATGTTTATTTTTTAAAATAATCTGAAGATCACAATGAATTTTTAGAATTATATTAACATTCATTGTAAAAATAATTCAAAAATATGAGTTTATGATGAGTTGTTAAGGGATGGATGTTGGCTTCATATAAGGTATAATATACTCATACCCCCCAAATATCCTTTAGGGATGAACAATGACATCATTTTAAGTAATACAATGACGGAAAGGAACTATAGAATTATAGTTCTTATAATAAAGAGTGCGGTGTTATGAGGAATTATTGTGGGAATTCGATGAAGGTCATGATTCCAATAGGTTTTCCATTGTGTTTTTTATATACTATATCAAATTTTGAAAATTATTATGAACAATTTAGTGTAATTTTTATTCACTTGGATCATGTATATGTCAATTATTCTTTGTCATGGTTATTTTTGGTATGTATGGGTATTGTTGGAATACTTTTGTACATTATTATCTTTATATAAGGATTTTTAGATATATTACTATCCAATTACACCCAGTTACCTGGGTGAATAATTATTGTTGGTGAAAAAGTTTTTATTTTCCATTTATTCTTCATCTATGAAGGACTTTTTGTCATTCAAATAATATATGAATGTGTTTGAATTGATTAAAAATGATGGAAAATCACTTCCACATTATATATACATAACATCCATTAATATATTTACGATCAAAATGGTGATTGGGAAGTACAAATAAGGTGGTACGATAGTCTATTTTAGGATAACTAGTGATTCGAGTTACGTCTATTAAAAAAGGCATCAATGCATCTTAATGTAATTCATATTGGTTCTAGATACGGGAATAAATTATCGAGACTCAATAAGTAACATATAAATATTCCCACCTTGTATTATTATATGTTGATAATTGAGTAACAAGTGGAATTATTAGTTGACATTAATCCCCTTTAGTCACCCTTTTAGACAGAGACCAATTAAAAAAAGACACATAAATCATGTGTAGGTGAATAATGGTATGTACTAATAGAAAAATGTTGTTTACATTACACTTTCTTATGTTTTTAACACATTTTTAAAATTTATTAAAAATTCATATTAATATAAATATTATTAATGATTAACCTCATTTTATTAACTATTAGTTATTAATTAATATATAAATGTTAATTTTTTAATACATTGATTTTCATTAAAAACATTTTTTCCTAAATTGTTAGCTATATTTTTCATCCTTAAATTAAAATTATGTTTCATATGGTTTCAAAATTATATATATATAATATAATAACTTGAGAAATAAAATTATTTTTGATAATGGTGGGATTATGATATGATTATTTTATGATGTTCAAAAACAAAATTATATATTTGATGAAGACAAAATTTGACCTTATTCATTAATTAAATATTTACAATGCCACCATGAGTACAATATATAAATATGATGTGATGGATGAAGGTGCATGATAACCTTCATGAATATAATATTAATCCATAAAAACAAAGGGGATACACCAATTTATCTATGATGTGGGAATGTAATCATGTTATATGTAACCTATAATACATAATATTATCATGTAATTATAGAACCATAACACAATAAATATTGGGTGTGAAGACTACCCTCAATTGGAAAAGGAATAGAATGAACATATCCTTAGTTTATCAGAGTGTATAAATAATATATAGAAACACTATGTTCTGTTATATAAATTTATGTTAAAAAGTGAAACATTATGATGAAGGTACATTATGATTGAAGAAAATAATGCCTACGTGATTATCAAAAAAATTAGAAGTTGTTGTTTTAGTAATTCTATCTCAAAACATTATGTTTTGTAGGATTAGAGTTTTATTGAGATCATGAAAGAGATAATGTCTATAATATGGAAAATGTATAAATTTATTTATTTTGTTCATTTCACACATTTAATGAGTAGATATGTGGAATCCAAATCCATTTATATTGAATTTGATATAAAGGATCCTTTGAAGAATCAAGACACACTGTTAATCATTTATATTTTAATTTAATTTGTATAGAAATACATTCATACCTAGACTTCTTTTATAATATATTTTTTTGGGGTTCCTCATTACATGGAAGAATCTTATGGGATATTTCATCCTATTTACATATGTGGAGAAAAAAGAAAATTAGTTGGGTGGAGGTTTTATGGATGTCAACAATGATTTATTCTATCATACTATATCTCAAATTCACAAACCATATAATGTTGTTGTTGATATAATTTGTTCCTAACACCTACAATACTTGGTATAAATCTAAAAACACATATTTTACCAATTGTATTTCATACTACCTCGGATATTCCATAAAAAAAATCTTTATTTTTCATCATTTCCATATGATAAACACTATATCATTGAATAAAAATATAAACCAATTTAATTACTATTAATTGTTTTTGAGAACAAGATACATAAGAAAAATACTTGAAAATATTAGAAAAAATTTCTCTATAATTATTGAAAACTAGATGCCCTTGTCCACATCTCATCTATCATACAAATATTTATTAAAGGGGGAAAGATAACATAATTAACGTATGGGAGGAATTATCAATAACAGAAAATATGTCAACATATAATGATTGGTTAGATTATAATTATTTGATAAGTTATTATAAATGGAGAAATATCTATTTATAAAGATCACTATATAATAATATTTTTTCATAACCATAATTGAAGTATTAGTTTTCTCAAATAAAAAAGAATATACAATAGAAAAATAGTGTTGAAACATGGGATAATAAAAAAAATACATGGAGCATAATCATAGGAATAAAGTATGGAAAAAATTCATTCCCTAGAAAAACAGTAATGAAAAGAACATTGGAATAAATATAAGTACATGAAAAATTACCTATCTGGGTCACCACATAGACCTAAACTATGATTTAAAACATAATTTAACAAATTTAAATATGTATTATGTGATATAGACATATAACTAATGAATTTGGTGTTGATATATGACTCTATATATGAATCATCCATACAATGTGTGAAAATTGAATAAAATCATTCATCGTATCATAAATAACACATGAAAAGATAATGGGGTTCATATCATTTCCAAATATTAACATATAAATAAACATATGAGATTATATCAGTTAATAATAACATTCCAAATAAAAAATTACAATTTCTTAGATTCATTGAAAGGGTGATTTATAACATATAACTGCAGATATAAAACATGTTTTTTAAATCAAAATTATAAAGTAGAACACAATATAGAAGAATTAATATTGATATATATTAAAAATAGTTTATTGGAAGAGAATGGAAATTGTTCATAATATCATTAAATTTCATGAATAAATAAAACCATAAAAATAATAATATGTAAAAATTATTTACTGAATAAAATCAACATAAAAAACAAGAAATCCCTCATATAAAAAAAATATTCAACCAGTAATCATTATGACATACAAATAAAATTTTAGTCAAGAAATCCCTTTATTGTTAAGATAATCATTTAAGTAAGAATGATTTCAAAATGGGATTTAATGAAATAATAATAAATCCATAAAAATAGTAGGTAGTCATTATAATATAATAATATGGTAGAATTAACCCATAAATACTTATAGTAGTTATTTCGCCCTGTAGGGGAAAAAAGAAAAATAGTTGTTAAGTTTCCTAATAATAAACAATCCATAAAAATGATCATGAAAATAAATAAAGGTTATGTCTTACCCTTAATAATTCAAGGTGATTGTCATTATAATATATTTATTATATATAGAGGGTCTAGATTTATCATTCATTGAAAAGTGTAGAGTACATCTAATAATACTATAGTGACTGAGTTTTGGGAATATTTTTTTATGGAATTAGAAGTTAAAATCATAGAAAATGAATATAAAAGTATGTATGATATAAATGTTATGATATTATTTAATGATTATCTGAAAAATAAGGAAACAATTAATAATACTTTTGTTATATCTGAAAATGAATTATATATGTTACATACTAAAATGGATGAAATGAATAGTCAATCTGATGTATATAGTATATTTAATGAGAACCCAAATCACTTTATCCAACATTATAATAAAAATAACCATAGCAATATCCAATTTCATAACCATTTTAATATTTATTACCATATATATTATTCATTTATAATCATCTATTATACATTTTTAGTTTTTTATTGTTTAGTTCTATTATAATTTATTATCAATTTTGGTTGATTCAAATATGACATAGAAGTGTTGATATAAATACAAATTATATGATTATAATTTACAATTACATGATTATATAAATTATTATAATCTATTTTATATAATGACTAATCAATTCATTTTTTCATCTGATGATCGTTTTAATTTTAATTTTTTTTGGAAAAAAACAATGACTACCCAATTTCAGGTATTTTTTAAACTAATAAATTATTTTATTATTATAAAGATAAATATTAAAATTAAAATATATATTCCATAAGAAATTATTTGAAACCAAATTTTAATAATACTACCAATAATGTATATATATTCATCCATGATAAAATTTATAACATTTTTTAGGTAGGTGGTTTAACGAACATAAATAAGAACATCTTATAATCGATGGGTGGGTGTGGTTTTGAAAGATATAATTTTGGAAAAATATTATTATCAGAGAAAAATATTGAAATTAATCCGATTTTCTTATTGTGGAAAAGAAAATTTCAAATCATTTAGATAGGTTATAAAATTATATATGAAAATTGAAATACATTGTTTCTTAGAAGCAGTAGTCGATACCCACACATGTTAAAAAATTGTTTTCTCCATAGAATGAAAATAACATCATTTTTTTTTTTTAATATTGTACAAATATTAATAATGATAAAATATAATATTTATTCATTAAATTATCATATTAAACTATCCATTTAGGTAGTTATTAAAAATGAATCATGTGGCCTATGGAAGGGGTATTCTACATGAAACAAAATTGACATTTTCTATTTTCAAAGGGTTTAGAGGAAGGTAGAAAATGGTACTACTATAAACATAATAAGATTTAATTACAATTGTTTTACTAACATAAATATTTTAGAAAAATTGATCATAATTTTATGAGGTATAATAATAATGATATGAAAATAAATAAACAATAGGTAACAAAAATTATTTCCTTAATCTTTGCATTTGATCCTTTTACAAACCTGATTAAGGTTATAGAATGTTTTATTTTGATAATAATAGAACCTAAATAGTGTTTGTATGTGCTTTGGGGTGTTATTTCAATATATATTTACCTGAATATAATAATCATGATGAGTGAGGAAAGTGGGGTGGTTATGGCTCCATTTATAAGAATGTCGGGGGACATTTTATTAAATATATTTTTTGTAAATTCATCATTAAAAAGATAATTATATCTAATAATGGAAAATAATGAATTGGGGGAAATTTTAAGGTCATTTAATCTAAAACCAAACATATTCACCCATATATTTGTAATTTTTTAATTCATTTACTGTTAAATTTTATTCATTTTCCATTTTTACGGTGGAAACAATTTTTTACCGTTGTAATTTAAGGTCAATTATAGAAAATAAAATTCTACATAATTCATAAATAAAACATAATAATTAAAAATACTAATTTTTTTTAAAATATAAAATTTATATGGTTTATAAAAACTAATTTTAATATTATTACTCATAGTACATAATTTTTTTTTTAAAAAAAATCGTATATTTAAATTCAATGTATTATTAAGACAAAATTATGAATTCCATTTATTTTCATGAAATAAATTTTTATATTATAAAATAAATATTATTTTTGTGGACTAATGTAAATCAAAAACTAAATTCTATATAGATAAATCATAATTAAAATAAATATAAAAAATTTTGTTTGAAAATAAATATTATATAACATTCCAAAATGTTGCACATGGGTATTATGCATTAGAAATAATATTTTTAAATGTTCAATTTAAATTAATAAATAAAATAAATATAAAATATATTTCATATGTTTTCAAATTTTATGTGTATAACGTCATTTTTATAAAAGTTACTGTATTTGGAAAATTAGTATTTTTCCCAATGCAACTACAAATATTTCCTTTTCATAAAAATCACAAAATTTATTTATAATATAATCATGAAATTTGGATTCAAAAATAATTATTTAATTCTATTAAATTTATATTATAATATTCATAAGTATTGTATTTAAATAAAAAAATAAATACAATAAAAACTATTTGTTCTGAAATTTGATAATTTTAATATATGTTAAAATTATTTCATATAAATTTATAATTAGAATAATGAAAGTAAATTAATTAACATATCATGATATATATATTTTCCTAATTTAGTTTATTATGATAATATATTAATCACTTTAATAAACTTTTATTTTTGAATGAAAACCCATTTTTAATATTATTACTTTTTAATTATTGCGTATCAAAATTTAAGCCATTTATGTGGAATAAATACAATTTTATTTAATTGTGTTGTTATTAATCATATAATTATTTTATAAATATTCAAAAAATATTTCACATATAATTTTATATATAATTTTTATTGAACAAGCTATCCAATACAAGTTTATTTTAAGGATGATATTATTATTAAAATTTTCGGGCATTATATTCTAACATCAATATAGAGAATTTCATCCACGATATTTTTTAATTACTAGTATAAAAATGTGGTTATTTTATTCTCATTACATATTATAGTTCCAACATAGCTTCCTATAACTTATTATTCTCCCCAAAACATAATCAATGTGAGTTATTTCCATTTGCAATACCTTATCACTTAAAACTAGAATCTCTATCGGTTGTTCCTAATATGATTGATCCTGACACAGTTCCATATATTCACAATTTAGTACTTGTAAATGGTCTAGTATATATTTATTAATATGAAATTAATGAAACACATCATGTACGTGATAGAGATATGTTTTTAGTTCTAGTTGATACGCTACATCCCCAACAAGATCAAGAATCTCTAACAGATAAATATAAAAGGGTCTCAATTTCTATTTCAACCCAAATATCACAAACCACTTCCTAAGATATATATTGAGGAATATATTTTAATTTATATGTAACTCTTTATATCATCAATTATTATCTATAAAACACTTATGATTATTTTTTCAACATTCTATGTTTCTAGACGGTTTGCAATTCCTCTATAATCTCATTGATAATATTATGACTTATTATATTCCTCTTTCCAAATTCATCCCAACATGATGAATTCCATTATATATTTCTTTAATGTTCCTCATATAGTTCAATTAAAATGATATAATGGAATAAATTATTATATTATAACTCTACCATGATAATGTGATGTTCTCAACATCATTGGAAATATATTTCATATGATCTTATAATAACTAATGAGTTTTAATTGTACATTTAGGATGAACATCTATCTATAGTTATTAAGTAATTCATGAGTTCATGACTATCATAATCCAACTCACTAGGTCAATCTTTTTCAGTGATATGCTTTCTGAGACACCCCAAGCACAACTCTAATAGGTTCTGGGAAAGATAATCTTGATGAGTAGTCATAACACGAAAATGGGTATCCTTATCCAATGTACATGAATGATGAGCTCTATTCCACACTACAATGATAGAGTAACTGATTAAAAAAATTGACTAAAACCATACTTGAAACAACATCTATTAAAGAGTCACATTATAGTTTATCAGTGATATTGTAATGTGTAAAAAATATTGCCCAATAAAAAATAACATCCCAATTTTGAATGAATTGGAAAAACAGAGAAAAAAGATAGAACAACTCCAAATATCCATGGCTGTCAACTAAACATGGTCATCTCTTCTAGGTACATCTATTCTTCCCTAATACTTGTCCCAATAATATCATCACTGATATTTCTACCTTCTACATAAGACAGAACACATTCGGGAGAATCTCATGTAGGTTTGGTTATATACATACATAGTAAGACAACTTGAAAACAATGAAGGATGAACCATAGTTTTAAAAAATCTCGTGAGCACATAAGAAAGTGAAAAAAAACATCCAATATCTCATAAATATACACATGTAGAAGGGAAATTGGATCTTTATATCGACATCCTTGATAATAATATTAACATTCCCAAAATATATTATGCAGCATCTATGATTCCCAATATAATGTGTAACTTAATGGAAACATCTTTCGATAGCCCAAAACTCACCAATATATTATATATCGGAGGGAGACCATCACTAGAAGAGAGCCTAATACAAAAAAGAGTTCAATCATGGGGGGGTCAACTCTATAGATTCAGGTGTAATGACCATTAGTAAGGTTCGGATCCAACCTTGACAATATTAATAGTATAATATAATTGTTCACTCATTTGAAAGGGGTTTAACAACCCTTAGTATGACCTTTATGGTCCCATATTATGACTGTCATCTGCTAAGTAACGTTTAAAGGAGAATCCCACACGAAATACCTTTTCCCATGTCTCTAATAACAATATTAAGGAAACTATTGTGAATATATGGAAAAAAATCATGATAGGACACACATGGGAAAAAATCTGACACTCTAAGAAGGAGACAAATAAGGTTCAAACTGATAAGGATTGCACACATTTTTTATATCGTATACATGACATGTATTGGATACCTTGAGTCTACATGGGTCTAAAATACGATGACTTTGTACTTCATCATATACCTATGTACTTTTTTAGTTCCCATGTATACTGTTCAGGAACATCTACACTGTATATGTAGAGTACCATGTCCATGTCTGTGTACATAGTCATTATCATGCACTATATCCCTTTCCATGTTCCTTTAGTATTATATGACTATGTAATCCAACAGTGCACACCATGTCTTTTGTATAGGTCCACTCGGTTTTCATGGGTCTATACACGGTATGTGATGTTAATCTTCCCTGTAACACCCCAAGATTTCATAGTATGTTATTTCTTCAAATAATTCAATAACTTGTACTACATGCAACACCGAGTTCAATCACACCATGACTTACAAAAAAAAAGCCATTCAAAAGAGGTTATGAATAGTATTATCTAAATTTTAATCTTTATATAATCCTTATAATTTTAGAATCCATATTATGAGTTTCTTAGATATAATGCAAGAACAAATTCATTTTCAGTATTGCACTTTTATCAACTTTTAATATTGAACCCTTTTTAAATACAATATTTTAAACATTTTGACTAAATGGGGACATCAAAAAAATTTAAAATGAAACATCCCAAGCTTCCACGGTACGCTTTCCTTTGAATAATACAGTAGCGTTTGTTGTACGCAACTTCGAGTTTTAACACACACCACAACCGATCAAACTAGCCGTTTTGAATAGTAATACCTACTTTTTGAAATTATATATATTTTATATTCCAAAATGGACTTCATTTTTGGATTCGGAATATCGAAATTAGCCTAGGGTGAAATTTTGGTACTTTTCGGATAACTTTTATATTTTGATGAATAGTGAAAATTACTAAATTTTAATTAAAAACAATTTTTTTAATCAAAATAATTAATAGTGATAAATTATTAATTTGAGTGGTTTTAAAGTATATTTAGAATATATTTTTACCATTTAATATAATGTTGGTCATTGGACATAATTTTACAATTAAACCGAACATAAACAAGTGTCAATCTTTTGATAGTTATTATCTCTTAAAAACACGCTTTTTGTTTTGACAGCGGGAATTAATTTTAAATTAATTTCTGCCACTTCTGTGTTTTGAATTTAGGAAAATGGATTCCATATTTGGAATCAGGATGTTCAAATTGTGTAAATAGGTAACTTTTATTTTTAGACATTTTGAATAATTACTGCGGTAAATATTTTATTTACCATGGTTAAGGGTAAATCCGGTAAATAAGGGTTAACAAATAATATTATAATAATACTAAATTACCCTAAAACGTGTCTTAACCCTATTGGTTGATAGATGGTCGACCATGGGCATCTTTGGGTCTATTTCGGGACCCCATGGATCCACTTGTAAGTGATAATGACACTTTATCATAATTAAGTCAAAATGAATACATACATGACACAAGCATATATCTTTTAGAAAAACAATTGTTACATAGGGTTATATAAGTTGGATTTTAGATTATAAATATTCATTAGAAAGATAACAAGATTTCCTACATTATGATATTTTATTTATAATTTTTAGACATTAAATAATTTATTTTATTTATGACACAATGATGATGCAGTAATTACTATAATGGTGAAAAATTAAAATAATTGATATTATAAATACCCAAAAAAATATAATATGAAACTTTTAATGAATTAAACTAATTTTCTAGGATAATATGATATATTAGGATTGATTTAATTGACTTTGTTCGAAGTAATCAATCTGTTATGAGTTTCACAAAAATCAACCATTGAATAGTGTCAAAATTGACATAAAAGAGTTCTTAAAACAAATATTATATTATTAATTGATATTAAATTCCTAAAAATCTAAGGTTCGGCCAAGAGAGTTATATTATGATAGGTTCCTCATTAATGGACCACTTGGGGGTCGCTTGGATGTATATAGTAAGTTTATTTACCATATTATTTAAAAATACAAAGAGACATTGTAAAAGTGAAACTAATTAACTTAGAGTTAATAATTAAAGATAAGGTTAATATAAGTACCCAAACCTGTCTAAATTCTATTGGATGAGTTGTTTTCGACCCAACCCCACCTTAACCTTTGAATAATCAACTTTGGAGCCTTTAGAAACCGAATATGAATTTATTATAAATTAATATTTCTAGCTTTTCCAAAGGTGCCCCTCACCCCTCTTATAAAAGGGCACTCCTCCTTCTCATTTCTTCACACCTCTAAAGCCTTTTGGTTCGGCCAAACTCTGCCCAAATACTCTCCCAACATCCCTCACTACAACCTAGAGGCCTTAGTTTGATCAGAAAGCCAACCTAAGGAGCCCTTTTGATCAAATCAAAAGGAAGAACCCGAAGAAGAGGTAATGATTTCACCACCATTTTCTAAGTTCATTTCTTCTTCCACTTCCTCTTTCTTTGTTCTTACCATTCTAAAATAATAACTCCAGTATCTTACATATACTGTGATGTTATTATAAGTATGGTACAACCATATTCAGTATTCTATCCACCCTTTGAATAACATGTCACCATACGTGCGTACGTACGGCTTACCGTCTCCACGTCGTGGTGTAATTGTTATTCAATATAATATTATTTGGATGGGTAAAATAATGATGTGTAACTCATGTAAATAATAAATATAACATGTTAATGATTCTGTATATATGATATACCATTCATTTATATATTATTTTAATATCAAAAGAATGATATTGTCGCTCGTGCGTACGTACGGACTACCGTCTCCACGAACGCGATGAGATTCATTCTCCATCGTAACCATTAAAGTATAATTATCATTTGATGATTTAAAAATGATGTTTAAGGACTTGATATCATTCTGGATATTAATAATATACAACCTATCCTTTACAAACATGTCTTACGTAACAAAACATATGAAAGAAAACAAGTAAGTTAACACCCGAAACAACGATAATACTAAGATATTATTATCAAATCACTATTAAAAGATCATATATGATATCATATTAAAGTATATGATTCTTATATAATTTAATAACAATTATTTCACCATTATACAGGAGGTTAACCTACCCCAACCAAGGAAAAGTACAAGGTAAGGGTTATTTCACAATCTCTTCATTATCCGAGGTTGTATATACGTAATAATCTACTGGGATCTCTTTATCATCCACATCCATGTTTTCTTAAAAATGTATTTCAAAACATTTTTACTATTTACAAGAATATGGGTTAAAGTCATTTATACCCTTGTTTGACTTTTTATAAGAGGTTTATAAAGGAATCTTTCCGTCATTTTCAAAACAATGTCCTTTTTAACCTTTTCGACAGAATTGAGGTAAGAATGTTTTTTTAACTTATACGGCGGGTGCGGTTATTTTCCGCCGTTATAAAATCGTCGAAGCTTTCCTTACAAGCTTATAAGGATATTTTCAAAGTAAATGTTTTATTTTATAATTATGTGACTTTTAAATGATTTCAAATGAATAATTTAAGAATTTCAGAAAGGTACTCTTTATCAAAATCAGAATTTTAAATGTTTTAAAGATTTATCTTTATAAATCTTTTTAATTAATGTCTTCAAAATGGTTTTTAAGGATTTATTTATATGAACATGAATGTTTTCAAAAATGTTAATTCCTTTCAAAAGTTTCAAAGTGGTATGGGACACTTTGATTCAAAAATCTCTTTTTAATTACATCCTTTATAAATGTGTGACTTTTAAATGATTTCAAAAAAGGAGATATTTCTCTCAAATAGTTTTGATTTCATCTATGTCAACATCCTTTGATGGATTTTAAGATTATTTGAAGTTGATTTATTAAGATACAAAACTTCTATATTGTATTGAAGGTTTTGTGATATGTTTGACTGTGGATGTGCTATTTTTATACCATTCATAATTTATTGTGAAAGTATTGACATTTCGTATGCTAGTTTTAATACGAATGTTTATGTTATGTTTAAACCTTTTCATATGGGAATGCATTGGACTTAATAAGTGACGGGTGGAGCCCGCTATAGCTCCTCGATGCATCGGTAGGTCTCATGAGACAAACTAGTGTCTTGGCACAAGGCCTTGACAAAATCTTATTTGTAGCCTTGGCACGAGGCCTTGGCTATGTGGTTATGATCGTCTGGCATTATGCATTCCAACATTATGAAAGTGGTTATTGATTTTTGCATGTGATTATTCGATTAGTAGAATATCCATGTGAATAAGTAAATGGCATTATTTCATTTTACTTTTGCCATACCATGTTGAAGTTCAATTTTAAAAGGCTTTTGTTTTATTAATGCATTGCCTTAAATGTTTATTCTTATTTATGAAAGTTTCCGCTATATTGTTATACTTACTGGGCATTTGAGCTCACCCCTTTTCTATGTTTTATTTTTCCCCAGGATGTGAAGAAGTAAATTATGAATGACCTGCAGGGATATTATGAGGGGATAGTAGTGTGGATTATGGAGACATTATGTTGTTGTAATAGTTTTTCATTTTATGATGTAATGTAAAACTTATGAATATATCTAGTGTTTCCAAGGCTACTAAACCAATCGGTCTTTCGGGATTTGATCTTTCTTGTGATCATGCCAATGTTATGTAATAATGCACCGACTCTAGGCAACTAGGGTTGGGGCGTTACAGTTGGTATCAGAGGAAGTTTAGTACAAACCTTGGAAGCTAGATTTAGATAAACTCTGATTAGAGCACGTAGACCTAAGATGAGCTTTGAGGATTAGTATAGAAGAACTTCCTAGAATTTTGGTATTGTAGAGATTTTGTGAGTTTTCCGAGCAATAAATCCTTGTCTGGATACGAGCAGGTAGAGGCGGCTCTGGCACAGATGTACCTAGGGGTAAAACCCGAAAACACCGCTTTGAGCTAGACTCGAACGGGAACTGGTGCACGACAACGGGCCTTGCTGCACTCTTGGTTACGACACTCCCGGGGGATATGCTTAGGATAACTCTCATTTTCTTTACAAATCATTATGAAGGGTTTATGAGTATATACTTCCTCAAAGAGAACATTTTTATGATTATGGATTATATCCATAAATAGTTCAATTTATGTTAAGTGTTTTATGAGTATGGGATTATGTATTTCGATTCATAAACTGATCTAGTTTATGCATTTGTTTAGAAATGGCACCCAGTAGAAGGAATGAGAACTCCAGAAATGCACATGATCCAAAGAGAAGGAAGGATCATATCTTTCATGGTCTTAAGCTAGAATTTATAAGAGAAATAGTCTCCCATGTATTATCAACATATGAAGAAATAATATCATGTGTTGATAAGATAAGTAAAGAGTTTACTGAGTCCTATGGATTTGAAGGGAAGCAAGAGAAGAAAAGGATAGAAGAGAGAAAGATGGATAAAGGGAAGAGGGAAAAGAAGAATTTTCCCATATGTGTTAATTGTGGAAAGAAACACCCTGGAACTTGCCTGAAAGGAATGGGAGTTTGTTATAAGTGTGGAGGAAAAGGGCACAAAGTACGTGACTGTAAGGGTAAGAAAATGGTTTCAAATGTACAATGCTTCATTTGCAAGGAGTTTGGACACTACGCGAACCTATGTCCCAGTCATCAGACTATGCCGCAAATGATGCTATTGGATAATAATCAAGTTATGATACTACCACAGATGAAGAGGAATGATTAGAGTTCTTATGTTGATTATGTCAATTGAGTGTTGTATCAACAATGTACTTGTTATAATAATTATGGAGTATATAAGGATTGTACTGCAGTACTATTTCATTAAGGACGTGAGATTGTGTGGAACAAGGAAAAGTGACTCAATATAAGGTTAAATTTTTGGAAAATATATGGTTGAGAGAAAGATAAACCATAATATGGTTCTGATACCGAAGTAGTGATTTTAGAATAATACATGATTGATTTGGATAAATTATATTGGATATTCTTGACTACCTTGAAGCTGATTAATGATTTGTATATTCCATCATTGTGGGATTTAAAACATTTTTGGATTGATGAAGTATATCCAGCATTCTATATGGAATAAAGGAGCATGAATGTAATCAATAAGGATTATGGTAAATCAGGATGTTTCAGTGTTTTAAAAGAATACATGATGAAGGTATTAATATTCTATTACAGGGTAAAAAGGATCTACATTATGTTTACCTTCCTTATAAATGTTGGACTGTGAGTTTGGACAGAAGTATTTTGGATAAATTCTAAGTTTGATATTAATTTTGGACTGCCATAAAAGGACAACCCGGAGGTCGGGCGGCAACCCGTCGCGTCCGGCAAAGCTACGAGACTTGAACCCGCAACCGAAGGGCGACAAGGGTGTATCACCTACCACTGGCCCACGAGATGTCCTGGATTAAATAATGTAGTTTTTATTAAAAGATCTTGTAGGTGAATTATAAATTCATTTATTTTGGAACCCTATACGAATAGTGTAAATAGAATTTTTTTTACGTTCTATTATCATTTAGAGTGAAAGATGAGTTTGTGGTAGAAATTTATTAATGGATAAAACTCTAATTATAATGTAAGTATATCTCCTTATGATCTTAGCCAATCTCATAAATAAATTCCTCAACATTAATAAAAGGAACTTAGAACAAAAATTTTGTCCTAGATGGTACCTTAAATCATCACTAATTTATGGCTTTGGGATTTTTGGCCTTTTCATAGCCATGTTCTCTACCACTCTCCATCAGATAATTGATGGTTAGATTTTTCCTCCATATCCATATTTTCCTACATGGAACCCTAGTATGTGCTATGTTCAGTAATCTTCATACTTTACACTCTTTGTTTTAAATAGAGGCCTCATTAATTCATTTTTCGATGTGGGATTTCAACTAAGATATTTTGAAACGTCAAAAATGTGTCATCCCAATATCCTATGTTTTGTTGAACCGATGGTATTTCAAATCATCATAGATTGATGAGTTTAAGGACCTCAATTTTATACTTGTTTGTGATTGATGACCTCAATCACTACCAATAAATATTTACGTTTTTCCTCCAATTATATGTCTCTAATTACCACCAATGTTCTCCTAATCGAGATCATAATTTGGTGGTGACACTTTAATTTCTCTTTTCCTCATATTAAGACTAAATTTTAGTAACCCAATTTCCGATGTGGGTTTTCCCACAAATATATTTTCTATTTTCAACATTTTATTTTCGAAGAACAATTTCAAATTGCGAGGACGCAATTTATTGAAGGAGGGGAGAATGTAACACCCCAAGATTTCATAGTATGTTATTTCTTCAAATAATTCAATAACTTGTACTACATGCAACACCGAGTTCAATCACACCATGACTTACAAAAAAAAAAGCCATTCAAAAGAGGTTATGAATAGTATTATCTAAATTTTAATCTTTATATAATCCTTATAATTTTAGAATCCATATTATGAGTTTCTTAGATATAATGCAAGAACAAATTCATTTTCAGTATTGCACTTTTATCAACTTTTAATATTGAACCCTTTTTAAATACAATATTTTAAACATTTTGACTAAATGGGGACATCAAAAAAATTTAAAATGAAACATCCCAAGCTTCCACGGTACGCTTTCCTTTGAATAATACAGTAGCGTTTGTTGTACGCAACTTCGAGTTTTAACACACACCACAACCGATCAAACTAGCCGTTTTGAATAGTAATACCTACTTTTTGAAATTATATATATTTTATATTCCAAAATGGACTTCATTTTTGGATTCGGAATATCGAAATTAGCCTAGGGTGAAATTTTGGTACTTTTCGGATAACTTTTATATTTTGATGAATAGTGAAAATTACTAAATTTTAATTAAAAACAATTTTTTTAATCAAAATAATTAATAGTGATAAATTATTAATTTGAGTGGTTTTAAAGTATATTTAGAATATATTTTTACCATTTAATATAATGTTGGTCATTGGACATAATTTTACAATTAAACCGAACATAAACAAGTGTCAATCTTTTGATAGTTATTATCTCTTAAAAACACGCTTTTTGTTTTGACAGCGGGAATTAATTTTAAATTAATTTCTGCCACTTCTGTGTTTTGAATTTAGGAAAATGGATTCCATATTTGGAATCAGGATGTTCAAATTGTGTAAATAGGTAACTTTTATTTTTAGACATTTTGAATAATTACTGCGGTAAATATTTTATTTACCATGGTTAAGGGTAAATCCGGTAAATAAGGGTTAACAAATAATATTATAATAATACTAAATTACCCTAAAACGTGTATTAACCCTATTGGTTGATAGATGGTCGACCATGGGCATCTTTGGGTCTATTTCGGGACCCCATGGATCCACTTGTAAGTGATAATGACACTTTATCTTAATTAAGTCAAAATGAATACAAAAATGACACAAGCATATATCTTTTAGAAAAACAATTGTTACATAGGGTTATATAAGTTGGATTTTAGATTATAAATATTCATTAGAAAGATAAAAAGATTTCCTACATTATGATATTTTATTTATAATTTTTAGACATTAAATAATATATTTTATTTATGACACAATGATGATGCAGTAATTACTATAATGGTGAAAAATTAAAATAATTGATATTATAAATACCCAAAAAAATATAATATGAAACTTTTAATGAATTAAACTAATTTTCTAGGATAATATGATATATTAGGATTGATTTAATTGACTTTGTTCGAAGTAATCAATCTGTTATGAGTTTCACAAAAATCAACCATTGAATAGTGTCAAAATTGACATAAAAGAGTTCTTAAAACAAATATTATATTATTAATTGATATTAAATTCCTAAAAATCTAAGGTTCGGCCAAGAGAGTTATATAATGATAGGTTCCTCATTAATGGACCACTTGGGGGTCGCTTGGATGTATATAGTAAGTTTATTTACCATATTATTTAAAAATACAAAGAGACATTGTAAAAGTGAAACTAATTAACTTAGAGTTAATAATTAAAGATAAGGTTAATATAAGTACCCAAACCTGTCTAAATTCTATTGGATGAGTTGTTTTCGACCCAACCCCACCTTAACCTTTGAATAATCAACTTTGGAGCCTTTATAAACCGAATATGAATTTATTATAAATTAATATTTCTAGCTTTTCCAAAGGTGCCCCTCACCCCTCTTATAAAAGGGCACTCCTCCTTCTCATTTCTTCACACCTCTAAAGCCTTTTGGTTCGGCCAAACTCTGCCCAAATACTCTCCCAACATCCCTCACTACAACCTAGAGGCC
Organism: Viscum album; assembly: GCA_963277665.1. Classification (NCBI taxonomy): domain Eukaryota; kingdom Viridiplantae; phylum Streptophyta; class Magnoliopsida; order Santalales; family Viscaceae; genus Viscum; species Viscum album. The sequence continues at coordinate 1,150,514,729 of OY728120.1, forward strand.
TTAGTTTGATCATAAAGCCAACCTAAGGAGCCCTTTTGATCAAATCAAAAGGAAGAACCCGAAGAAGAGGTAATGATTTCACCACCCTTTTCTAAGTTCATTTCTTCTTCCACTTCCTCTTTCTTTGTTCTTACCATTCTAAAATAATAACTCCAGTATCTTACATATACTGTGATGTTATTATAAGTATGGTACAACCATATTCAGTATTCTATCCACCCTTTGAATAACATGTCACCATACGTGCGTACGTACGGCTTACCGTCTCCACGTCGTGGTGTAATTGTTATTCAATATAATATTATTTGGATGGGTAAAATAATGATGTGTAACTCATGTAAATAATAAATATAACATGTTAATGATTCTGTATATATGATATACCATTCATTTATATATTATTTTAATATCAAAAGAATGATATTGTCGCTCGTGCGTACGTACGGACTACCGTCTCCACGAACGCGATGAGATTCATTCTCCATCGTAACCATTAAAGTATAATTATCATTTGATGATTTAAAAATGATGTTTAAGGACTTGATATCATTCTGTATATTAATAATATACAACCTATCCTTTACAAACATGTCTTACGTAACAAAACATATGAAAGAAAACAAGTAAGTTAACACCCGAAACAACGATAATACTAAGATATTATTATCAAATCACTATTAAAAGATCATATATGATATCATATTAATGTATATGATTCTTATATAATTTAATAACAATTATTTCACCATTATACAGGAGGTTAACCTACCCCAACCAAGGAAAAGTAAAAGGTAAGGGTTATTTCACAATCTCTTCATTATCCGAGGTTGTATATACGTAATAATCTACTGGGATCTCTTTATCATCCACATCCATGTTTTCTTAAAAATGTATTTCAAAACATTTTTACTATTTACAAGAATATGGGTTAAAGTCATTTATACCCTTGTTTGACTTTTTATAAGAGGTTTATAAAGGAATCTTTCCGTCATTTTCAAAACAATGTCCTTTTTAACCTTTTCGACAGAATTGAGGTAAGAATGTTTTTTTAACTTATACGGCGGGTGCGGTTATTTTCCGCCGTTATAAAATCGTCGAAGCTTTCCTTACAAGCTTATAAGGATATTTTCAAAGTAAATGTTTTATTTTATAATTATGTGACTTTTAAATGATTTCAAATGAATAATTTAAGAATTTCAGAAAGGTACTCTTTATCAAAATCAGAATTTTAAATGTTTTAAAGATTTATCTTTATAAATATTTTTAATTAATGTCTTCAAAATGGTTTTTAAGGATTTATTTATATGAACATGAATGTTTTCAAAAATGTTAATTCCTTTCAAAAGTTTCAAAGTGGTATGGGACACTTTGATTCAAAAATCTCTTTTTAATTACATCCTTTATAAATGTGTGACTTTTAAATGATTTCAAAAAAGGAGATATTTCTCTCAAATAGTTTTGATTTCATCTATGTCAACATCCTTTGATGGATTTTAAGATTATTTGAAGTTGATTTATTAAGATACAAAACTTCTATATTGTATTGAAGGTTTTGTGATATGTTTGACTGTGGATGTGCTATTTTTATACCATTCATAGTTTATTGTGAAAGTATTGACATTTCGTATGCTAGTTTTAATACGAATGTTTATGTTATGTTTAAACCTTTTCATATGGGAAAGCATTGGACTTAATAAGTGACGGGTGGAGCCCGCTATAGCTCCTCGATGCATCGGTAGGTCTCATGAGACAAACTAGTGTCTTGGCACAAGGCCTTGACAAAATCTTATTTGTAGCCTTGGCACGAGGCCTTGGCTATGTGGTTATGATCGTCTGGCATTATGCATTCCAACATTATGAAAGTGGTTATTGATTTTTGCATGTGATTATTCGATTAGTAGAATATCCATGTGAATAAGTAAATGGCATTATTTCATTTTACTTTTGCCATACCATGTTGAAGTTCAATTTTAAAAGGCTTTTGTTTTAGTAATGCATTGCCTTAAATGTTTATTCTTATTTATGAAAGTTTCCGCTATATTGTTATACTTACTGGGCATTTGAGCTCACCCCTTTTCTATGTTTTATTTTTCCCCAGGATGTGAAGAAGTAAATTATGAATGACCTGCAGGGATATTATGAGGGGATAGTAGTGTGGATTATGGAGACATTATGTTGTTGTAGTAGTTTTTCATTTTATGATGTAATGTAAAACTTATGAATATATCTAGTGTTTCCAAGGCTACTAAACCAATCGGTCTTTCGGGATTTGATCTTTCTTGTGATCATGCCAATGTTATGTAATAATGCACCGACTCTAGGCAACTAGGGTTGGGGCGTTACAGTTGGTATCAGAGGAAGTTTAGTACAAACCTTGGAAGCTAGATTTAGATAAACTCTGATTAGAGCACGTAGACCTAAGATGAGCTTTGAGGATTAGTATAGAAGAACTTCCTAGAATTTTGGTATTGTAGAGATTTTGTGAGTTTTCCGAGCAATAAATCCTTTTCTGGATACGAGCAGGTAGAGGCGGCTCTGGCACAGATGTACCTAGGGGTAAAACCCGAAAACACCGCTTTGAGCTAGACTCGAACGGGAACTGGTGCACGACAACGGGCCTTGCTGCACTCTTGGTTACGACACTCCCGGGGGATATGCTTAGGATAACTCTCATTTTCTTTACAAATCATTATGAAGGGTTTATGAGTATATACTTCCTCAAAGAGAACATTTTTATGATTATGGATTATATCCATAAATAGTTCAATTTATGTTAAGTGTTTTATGAGTATGGGATTATGTATTTCGATTCATAAACTGATCTAGTTTATGCATTTGTTTAGAAATGGCGCCCAGTAGAAGGAATGAGAACTCCAGAAATGCACATGATCCAAAGAGAAGGAAGGATCATATCTTTCATGGTCTTAAGCTAGAATTTATAAGAGAAATAGTCTCCCATGTATTATCAACATATGAAGAAATAATATCATGTGTTGATAAGATAAGTAAAGAGTTTACTGAGTCCTATGGATTTGAAGGGAAGCAAGAGAAGAAAAGGATAGAAGAGAGAAAGATGGATAAAGGGAAGAGGGAAAAGAAGAATTTTCCCATATGTGTTAACTGTGGAAAGAAACACCCTGGAACTTGCCTGAATGGAATGGGAGTTTGTTATAAGTGTGGAGGAAAAGGGCACAAAGTACGTGACTGTAAGGGTAAGAAAATGGTTTCAAATGTACAATGCTTCATTTGCAAGGAGTTTGGACACTACGCGAACCTATGTCCCAGTCATCAGACTATGCCGCAAATGATGCTATTGGATAATAATCAAGTTATGATACTACCACAGATGAAGAGGAATGATTAGAGTTCTTATGTTGATTATGTCAATTGAGTGTTGTATCAACAATGTACTTGTTATAATAATTATGGAGTATATAAGGATTGTACTGCAGTACTATTTCATTAAGGACGTGAGATTGTGTGGAACAAGGAAAAGTGACTCAATATAAGGTTAAATTTTTGGAAAATATATGGTTGAGAGAAAGATAAACCATAATATGGTTCTGATACCGAAGTAGTGATTTTAGAATAATACATGATTGATTTGGATAAATTATATTGGATATTCTTGACTACCTTGAAGCTGATTAATGATTTGTATATTCCATCATTGTGGGATTTAAAACATTTTTGGATTGATGAAGTATATCCAGCATTCTATATGGAATAAAGGAGCATGAATGTAATCAATAAGGATTATGGTAAATCAGGATGTTTCAGTGTTTTAAAAGAATACATGATGAAGGTATTAATATTCTATTACAGGGTAAAAAGGATCTACATTATGTTTACCTTCCTTATAAATGTTGGACTGTGAGTTTGGACAGAAGTATTTTGGATAAATTCTAAGTTTGATATTAATTTTGGACTGCCATAAAAGGACAACCCGGAGGTCGGGCGGCAACCCGTCGCGTCCGGCAAAGCTACGAGACTTGAACCCGCAACCGAAGGGCGACAAGGGTGTATCACCTACCACTGGCCCACGAGATGTCCTGGATTAAATAATGTAGTTTTTATTAAAAGATCTTGTAGGTGAATTATAAATTCATTTATTTTGGAACCCTATACGAATAGTGTAAATAGAATTTTTTTTACGTTCTATTATCATTTAGAGTGAAAGATGAGTTTGTGGTAGAAATTTATTAATGGATAAAACTCTAATTATAATGTAAGTATATCTCCTTATGATCTTAGCCAATCTCATAAATAAATTCCTCAACATTAATAAAAGGAACTTAGAACAAAAATTTTGTCCTAGATGGTACCTTAAATCATCACTAATTTATGGCTTTGGGATTTTTGGCCTTTTCATAGCCATGTTCTCTACCACTCTCCATCAGATAATTGATGGTTAGATTTTTCCTCCATATCCATATTTTCCTACATGGAACCCTAGTATGTGCTATGTTCAGTAATCTTCATACTTTACACTCTTTGTTTTAAATAGAGGCCTCATTAATTCATTTTTCGATGTGGGATTTCAACTAAGATATTTTGAAACGTCAAAAATGTGTCATCCCAATATCCTATGTTTTGTTGAACCGATGGTATTTCAAATCATCATAGATTGATGAGTTTAAGGACCTCAATTTTATACTTGTTTGTGATTGATGACCTCAATCACTACCAATAAATATTTACGTTTTTCCTCCAATTATATGTCTCTAATTACCACCAATGTTCTCCTAATCGAGATCATAATTTGGTGGTGACACTTTAATTTCTCTTTTCCTCATATTAAGACTAAATTTTAGTAACCCAATTTCCGATGTGGGTTTTCCCACAAATATATTTTCTATTTTCAACATTTTATTTTCGAAGAACAATTTCAAATTGCGAGGACGCAATTTATTGAAGGAGGGGAGAATGTAACACCCCAAGATTTCATAGTATGTTATTTCTTCAAATAATTCAATAACTTGTACTACATGCAACACCGAGTTCAATCACACCATGACTTACAAAAAAAAAAGCCATTCAAAAGAGGTTATGAATAGTATTATCTAAATTTTAATCTTTATATAATCCTTATAATTTTAGAATCCATATTATGAGTTTCTTAGATATAATGCAAGAACAAATTCATTTTCAGTATTGCACTTTTATCAACTTTTAATATTGAACCCTTTTTAAATACAATATTTTAAACATTTTGACTAAATGGGGACATCAAAAAAATTTAAAATGAAACATCCCAAGCTTCCACGGTACGCTTTCCTTTGAATAATACAGTAGCGTTTGTTGTACGCAACTTCGAGTTTTAACACACACCACAACCGATCAAACTAGCCGTTTTGAATAGTAATACCTGCTTTTTGAAATTATATATATTTTATATTCCAAAATGGACTTCATTTTTGGATTCAGAATATCGAAATTAGCCTAGGGTGAAATTTTTGTACTTTTCGGATAACTTTTATATTTTGATGAATAGTGAAAATTACTAAATTTTAATTAAAAACAATTTTTTTAATCAAAATAATTAATAGTGATAAATTATTAATTTGAGTGGTTTTAAAGTATATTTAGAATATATTTTTACCATTTAATATAATGTTGGTCATTGGACATAATTTTACAATTAAACCGAACATAAACAAGTGCCAATCTTTTGATAGTTATTATCTCTTAAAAACACGCTTTTTGTTTTGACAGCGGGAATTAATTTTAAATTAATTTCTGCCACTTCTGTGTTTTGAATTTAGGAAAATGGATTCCATATTTGGAATCAGGATGTTCAAATTGTGTAAATAGGTAACTTTTATTTTTAGACATTTTGAATAATTACTGCGGTAAATATTTTATTTACCATGGTTAAGGGTAAATCCGGTAAATAAGGGTTAAAAAATAATATTATAATAATACTAAATTACCCTAAAACGTGTCTTAACCCTATTGGTTGATAGATGGTCGACCATGGGCATCTTTGGGTCTATTTCGGGACCCCATGGATCCACTTGTAAGTGATAATGACACTTTATCTTAATTAAGTCAAAATGAATACAAAAATGACACAAGCATATATCTTTTAGAAAAACAATTGTTACATAGGGTTATATAAGTTGGATTTTAGATTATAAATATTCATTAGAAAGATAAAAAGATTTCCTACATTATGATATTTTATTTATAATTTTTAGACATTAAATAATTTATTTTATTTATGACACAATGATGATGCAGTAATTACTATAATGGTGAAAAATTAATATAATTGATATTATAAATACCCAAAAAAATATAATATGAAACTTTTAATGAATTAAACTAATTTTCTAGGATAATATGATATATTAGGATTGATTTAATTGACTTTGTTCGAAGTAATCAATCTGTTATGAGTTTCACAAAAATCAACCATTGAATAGTGTCAAAATTGACATAAAAGAGTTCTTAAAACAAATATTATATTATTAATTGATATTAAATTCCTAAAAATCTAAGGTTCGGCCAAGAGAGTTATATTATGATAGGTTCCTCATTAATGGACCACTTGGGGGTCGCTTGGATGTATATAGTAAGTTTATTTACCATATTATTTAAAAATACAAAGAGACATTGTAAAAGTGAAACTAATTAACTTAGAGTTAATAATTAAAGATAAGGTTAATATAAGTACCCAAACCTGTCTAAATTCTATTGGATGAGTTTTTTTCGACCCAACCCCACCTTAACCTTTGAATAATCAACTTTGGAGCCTTTAGAAACCGAATATGAATTTATTATAAATTAATATTTCTAGCTTTTCCAAAGGTGCCCCTCACCCCTCTTATAAAAGGGCACTCCTCCTTCTCATTTCTTCACACCTCTAAAGCCTTTTTGTTCGGCCAAACTCTGCCCAAATACTCTCCCAACATCCCTCACTACAACCTAGAGGCCTTAGTTTGATCATAAAGCCAACCTAAGGAGCCCTTTTGATCAAATCAAAAGGAAGAACCCGAAGAAGAGGTAATGATTTCACCACCCTTTTCTAAGTTCATTTCTTCTTCCACTTCCTCTTTCTTTGTTCTTACCATTCTAAAATAATAACTCCAGTATCTTACATATACTGTGATGTTATTATAAGTATGGTACAACCATATTCAGTATTCTATCCACCCTTTGAATAACATGTCACCATACGTGCGTACGTACGGCTTACCGTCTCCACGTCGTGGTGTAATTGTTATTCAATATAATATTATTTGGATGGGTAAAATAATGATGTGTAACTCATGTAAATAATAAATATAACATGTTAATGATTCTGTATATATGATATACCATTCATTTATATATTATTTTAATATCAAAAGAATGATATTGTCGCTCGTGCGTACGTACGGACTACCGTCTCCACGAACGCGATGAGATTCATTCTCCATCGTAACCATTAAAGTATAATTATCATTTGATGATTTAAAAATGATGTTTAAGGACTTGATATCATTCTGGATATTAATAATATACAACCTATCCTTTACAAACATGTCTTACGTAACAAAACATATGAAAGAAAACAAGTAAGTTAACACCCGAAACAACGATAATACTAAGATATTATTATCAAATCACTATTAAAAGATCATATATGATATCATATTAATGTATATGATTCTTATATAATTTAATAACAATTATTTCACCATTATACAGGAGGTTAACCTACCCCAACCAAGGAAAAGTACAAGGTAAGGGTTATTTCACAATCTCTTCATTATCCGAGGTTGTATATACGTAATAATCTACTGGGATCTCTTTATCATCCACATCCATGTTTTCTTAAAAATGTATTTCAAAATTTTTTTACTATTTACAAGAATATGGGTTAAAGTCATTTATACCCTTGTTTGACTTTTTATAAGAGGTTTATAAAGGAATCTTTCCGTCATTTTCAAAACAATGTCCTTTTTAACCTTTTCGACAGAATTGAGGTAAGAATGTTTTTTTAACTTATACGGCGGGTGCGGTTATTTTCCGCCGTTATAAAATCGTCGAAGCTTTCCTTACAAGCTTATAAGGATATTTTCAAAGTAAATGTTTTATTTTATAATTATGTGACTTTTAAATGATTTCAAATGAATAATTTAAGAATTTCAGAAAGGTACTCTTTATCAAAATCAGAATTTTAAATGTTTTAAAGATTTATCTTTATAAATCTTTTTAATTAATGTCTTCAAAATGGGTTTTAAGGATTTATTTATATGAACATGAATGTTTTCAAAAATGTTAATTCCTTTCAAAAGTTTCAAAGTGGTATGGGACACTTTGATTCAAAAATCTCTTTTTAATTACTTCCTTTATAAATGTGTGACTTTTAAATGATTTCAAAAAAGGAGATATTTCTCTCAAATAGTTTTGATTTCATCTATGTCAACATCCTTTGATGGATTTTAAGATTATTTGAAGTTGATTTATTAAGATACAAAACTTCTATATTGTATTGAAGGTTTTGTGATATGTTTGACTGTGGATGTGCTATTTTTATACCATTCATAGTTTATTGTGAAAGTATTGACATTTCGTATGCTAGTTTTAATACGAATGTTTATGTTATGTTTAAACCTTTTCATATGGGAATGCATTGGACTTAATAAGTGACGGGTGGAGCCCGCTATAGCTCCTCGATGCATCGGTAGGTCTCATGAGACAAACTAGTGTCTTGGCACAAGGCCTTGACAAAATCTTATTTGTAGCCTTGGCACGAGGCCTTGGCTATGTGGTTATGATAGTCTGGCATTATGCATTCCAACATTATGAAAGTGGTTATTGATTTTTTCATGTGATTATTCGATTAGTAGAATATCCATGTGAATAAGTAAATGGCATTATTTCATTTTACTTTTGCCATACCATGTTGAAGTTCAATTTTAAAAGGCTTTTGTTTTAGTAATGCATTGCCTTAAATGTTTATTCTTATTTATGAAAGTTTCCGCTATATTGTTATCCTTACTGGGCATTTGAGCTCACCCCTTTTCTATGTTTTATTTTTCCCCAGGATGTGAAGAAGTAAATTATGAATGACCTGCAGGGATATTATGAGGGGATAGTAGTGTGGATTATGGAGACATTATGTTGTTGTAGTAGTTTTTCATTTTATGATGTAATGTAAAACTTATGAATATATCTAGTGTTTCCAAGGCTACTAAACCAATCGGTCTTTCGGGATTTGATCTTTCTTGTGATCATGCCAATGTTATGTAATAATGCACCGACTCTAGGCAACTAGGGTTGGGGCGTTACATTCCCCCAAAAAACTAGTAGCCATAGTAAGAGGACTACAATGCATGTGTTCTTAGAATTACATTACATGTGTATCAATATTTTCTTTAAATTGTAAAATGATTCATGCAACTCTCTCAAAATTTCCAAAAAACCATTTCTACCACAAATCATATCAAAGACTGTATATTTAGGGTTGACCATGCTCGATCAATCACTAATGTAATGACTCTATTCAACTGAACCCTATGAAAATCATTTTGACATATCGTTCCTCTCCCATGGATGAAGAACCAAAATCCAACCATCAATCCATATCTTCAACAACCACAACCTTCCTTGTATCACTATAAATATGTAAAAAATTTATATATACATTATGGCAAAAATAACTATAAAATATAGGATTCAATCACACTATAATCCTACAAAAAAATGCCAAAATACCTCCTTGTGGTTCAATGGTGATTAATACGAGTAACAAATAAGTTTAGCTCATATGAATTTAGTGATGTTTCCTATGGGTTTACGATTCCAACCAACTACCATGAATTTTGGAAACAATAGTGTACTCATTATATTGTCAAAAATGATAATAATTTTGTTTAAGCTACCAAATGATATTGGGATTAGTAAATGAATTCAATATTAGTATATAATAAGACAAAATCCATAGTTATAAATTAAATAAAATTTGTTTAAAACAACAAAATATTATTCCTCGATTTGGGATTAGATCCATCAACTAAGAAGAAAACATTCACTAGTGAGTAATAATACGATCCCTCACATTCATTATCAGTCTCAAGATTCTCCCCATTGATCTTCATCAATCCACATTCTTGATATTCCATTAAAAACAATGAAAACCCCTTTGCACTCTCAAATATCTCTATGATATAAAGTTAATGACCAAGATTTTCAATAGAAAATAATATATTCATAGGAATACATTTTATGGAATTTAAATAATTTGACATAATCAATTAATTAATTCATGTAAAAAACCTTACAACAGGGTGGTCTATCCCAGATCCCACTTCCACTGTCTTTATATGACACCTATGGTTAAACCTAAATTCCCTAATCGACAATTGTCATAAATTTTACATTTTGGTCCTAATAAATGGGAAAAATATTTATTATTGGACATATGAAGAAAGTGATTTAATATATAGTAGTGTTATTAATTTATTAATTATGGGGTCCTTTAACACTCAATAACAATGATGACCCCAATGATATATCAAAATATATTAATTTAGAAATATTCAATAAATAGATAAATAAATAAAGCTTTATTCCTTACATTATCACACACATCATGACATTTATCGTAAAAATTAAGAATCTTAAAAAAAAATGTCGATACTGTGTCCTTATCTAGATCACATAACCTCATGATCTCTCTTGTATAATCTAACACTAACAAAGTACCATGGCCAATGGAATGGGATATCCACATAAAATTCTCTCCTTCTGGTCCTCAAATTCCATAATGTACTCTGAGAAGATGGCTTACTAGTCTATTTTCAACTAATCCCTATAAATAATTATCATTGGATCATGTACATATATATTTATTTATGAATCACGAAATACTTCATTCACTAAATCCAACATTGTGGGGAATCCCAATAAGTATGAAACCTCGCCACCCTTTCTAGAATATATAACAACTCGATGATCCTTGAAGAAATAGTTCATCCTTAAAAAAATTCTATAATACATGTTGTGGGGATACTCTCTTGAAAATATGGTCCCCATCTTCAATCTATGAAATCATTTGATGTCAATCCATATAATTTTTTAATAAGATTTGGGTTATTCTCATATTCTCAAGAATCACCTAAACCATTTCTATCTTTTCTACACCATATTTATCCAAACAATATATGTCTCACTAATTTTTATCACATATAACGGTGACTTATAAGGTCTACCATATACAACCACAAATTTTTTCATTTTGATACCATCATAATATATATTATTCAAATGAAACTATAATAATAGATAGTGATCCTCCTTGCTCTAGCCAAAGTCCAACAGACATGATCATTGCATATCCTTAAAAAAACATGATATTCTACTTAGTTTATCAATTATTCTAGGGTTTTAATGTTTTTCTCAACAAAAAACCGGTCAGGAAATCTGTACATAGACCTTTCTAAAACATTATCATGAATTGTGAATCATGTTCATTAATGAGTGTTGTGTGTTTCTCCGGAAGTCAGATGATCTCCCAAACAAATAACATCCCCATACTCTCAACTGATCTCCACTCTTTGATGGAATGATGTTTTGATAACATGGTAACAATATAAATAATTTCCCAGATATATTTTTGGCATAAATCATTCCATGAAATATGAATAAAAAATATATTGATATTTCATCCAACTTCCATTCTAGGACCTCAAGGGGTTTAGTCGACCAATGGGGACCTGATGCTCATCTATTATCTGTTGGCATGTGAGACACCAAAAGATGAAATATAAAATTATCCAAATTTTTCCATCCTGATAAAACATCATATCAATGTGTTTTTTCTTATTATCCATAAAATCAAATTTATAACTATGAATGAATTGTGGGAAAATCCCATCAGATTCTAATAAATTGTGACCAGATTCACTACCCATCCATAATAAAGGACAATGTTCTCCCCACCTTCATAATATCAATATTTCATGCTTCCAAAAGAAATATGATCATATAGAACCTCATAGTTAATGACTCCCAAATGAGTTTCTCCCACACTATGAAAATGTTTTGAATTCACCACATAAAAATGAAAATAATATTCACCCCACTCCTCCAAAATGTTCATCATCAATGAGACGTACAACTTAGATGCCTGTTCTGCCCAGCGGTAGTATGAATTTATTCTTAGGGAATTGTCCACCATGTATACCTTCTTGGGGGTAAAGAATATCTCAATGTCATAGTCCAATAAGAACTGCAAGAAATGAATATGTCATAGGATGAGATATCTCTAAGTGAAGATGAACTTTAGAAACTCGTGGTATGCATAAAAAATGAATTACTAACCCAAAAGATAGAGCAACCACATCATCAGAGTGAATAATACCACCTTTAACTCTATGTTATGAATCACATTGTTCTTCTCATGGGGTATCAACTAACATAACCCATATGTGATCACTGGATTCTATAACATCAACATTAATCCAATCCTAATTTAATAGAATCCAGTACACTACATAATAAACTCCATCCTCATCCAATATAATATTAGGTTCATTTTTTATCCTCATACTCACCTCCTCGAATGATCCCTTAAAATACATAGTATAGGTAGATGAACACATTCTCATAAAAAGGGATTTATAAAGGGTTTAATATATCCAAAAATATTCCATGGACATACTATAATAAATCCATGTAAACTGTATACTCCTTTCATGATCCTGGATGGATCCCAATAACGAATTACATAATCCTTCACTAGATCCATCACTAAACCAGTCATATAGATGAAATTTTTTAGAAATTTAAAACATGAATCCAAAACATTCACAATGTTAGATCACCATAATAATTTTTCTCCAATAGTAAGTCTATTTACATACATACAGTCTCTACATGACATATCTCCATTGGTATGTAAATTATCATTTCATCGATGAACATGTCACTAAGAATCATTTTTTTTGTCTCTAAAATATCAAATTCATAATATCCATTATCACTGTGTGAAAATTAGTTACAATGAAAATAATCACCATGTACACAAACTATCTATGGGGCCATCATGATGTCGTATTTGGAATATCGACCTTAAGACCCATCAATTGATAGTATCTAAATATAATATCATTTAATTAGAAACTACATGAAACAAACGACTAGTTAGAAGGGACATTATTCTACAACAATGAGTACTTTATATTTTTCATTACCTAAATTTGGATATGATAGTCTACATAGAACCTCAATCAACCATCTAAATGTTTAATGAATAGAAATTTTACTGCCAAGAGGGACTCATTGGTTCTAATAATACCATTCTCTCAACGATGTTATAATAGTAATATCATCTCTCAAAGCTTATTAAGGGCCATTTGGTAAGCCATGTATGAAATTAGTGTGGTCCTGATGTTCATGTCAATGTATAATTCATTCAACCACCATGAAGGTGGCCCCAAAATATCTTCAGTAAATTCATCCATATAATCCTTCACAATTATTTTAATCCATATACCTAAATATTCCACTACACCAAGGGCATAACTCAACAACTGATGTGTGAGGGTTTTGATTTTACTTCAGGTAAAGCCCACTCACTCATACTTAATTTCAATCGCATCCACATATGATAATATCCTCCCATCAAGTAAAATTCATCAGAATATAATATGATTATTTTATATCAATGAATAAAACCTGAAAAACCATTCAATATGGAATATTACATCATAAAGTTTCATTGTGAGTTCCATGAGGTCCCATGAAAAACTATCTTTATCGAATGCCAAATGATACTACCTATAGATTTATCATATAGAATAATGGATCCACATAAGAACATATTTTCATAGAATATGAAACACCCATAAATTATAAATTATGAATTTGTATTCAATATTTTGTATGAATCACATCAAAAAATGAAAAATATAATATAATATCCCATGTCTCTTTTATATATTTACTATTTTTTATAAATTCAACCAATGATATTTCTTATAATGGAGGAAAAATTGAGTTAGATAGAATTACACGTAAGAGTTAGCATCTTCAATAGCTTGTTTCACACACAAATAAAGACCTTCCTCAATATTCTATGTTACATATAATTGAGACTTTTCTCAATATCTTGACTTATATTCAAGGCCAAGATTCACAAAATTAAAATTTCATTTTAAAATATTATTATTTAATATAATATGATATAGAATAGCCATTAAATGTGATGTTAGGAATATTAATAACCAAATTATAAAAAAATGGTTTAAAATAAATAATATTAAATCATTGGTTAACATAGATTAGAATAAAAATTAAGAACCCATTGGATATAAAATGAAATATTATTATTTTTCTGCTTCAATAGTATTTTTCTTGATAAAAAAACTAATTAAAATTTTTGAATGGTTGTAATGAAACATATATGTTATACATTAAATAAAATAGTTTATATTTTCAACAAATATCTTAGATATTCATACTATAAGAAGAAACCCTATTTTACACCTAAAAATCTATATTTTTATAAAGGGAATTTAATGAATTTCTAATGTTGAACCAATTTTAAATTTGAATATTGATACATTTATTAATTTAATATGATAAAATAAACTTCACTTTTGAATTAATAATGTAAATATTATACTATATTAAGTCATTGATATTTTTTGAGAATAAATTGTTTTTGATGAATTTTAAAAAATAATTCGTTTTAGTTAAAAATTTCCTTTTCCATTCAATAATAATTAAAATTATACTATATTATAATTTTAATATAATGTAAAATTAGAAACATAAAAAATATATTTATACATGTTAGTTTAGTAGAATAAATTTCACATTGAAATTGAATATAAAAGTTCGATAATGTTTTGAACATTTTTCTACTAAACCCAGCTAAACCTTCTATCTCCAAGATTGGCATTAATCTTAAATTTTCCACTTCTATTATTTTAATTATTAATGTTTAAAAAATACTGTAATTAGGATTATTTTACATCTATTATGTTTAAATTATTTTTTAACTTAATAATTAGTAAATATGATTACAACTTATTAGAGTGATTTAGGTGTAATTAGGCTTAAAATGGACTAAACCCTATATTTAAGGGACCAATTTACCTAGACACTTGTCCAAAAGACATTTACATAACAGATCCTGGACATACACCTTAAATTATGGGGTTTTTATCGATTGATATGTCTATTGATAAGTAATAACAAGTGTACAACAAAATTGTTTCCAAAAATTTCCAAGTTACTCTTTTTCCTTCACTCTAAAAGGACCACACATGTCCCCCTTCATAAAACATCTCAAACATCATATCGTTAAAACATAAATTCACTATTATTCCATCAAAATCCATAACCCAATTATATAATACTCAACATTGGCACAAATAAATCCAAGGAAGCTTTCGGTTTAAACCAAAAGAAGTTACATGATTAAGAGGTAACATATTCTCCGAAGCTTTTTTGTTTCGTTTCCATTATTCAGCCCCTACACTTTCTTGTTTTATGGTTATATAATAACATCTATTATATTAATATTCTTTTATGTTATTATGTTACATAATATACTAACACATACTCCCACCTCTATCTAATTGGAAATGAACATGAAATTTCTAGGTATGGAAAACTGTTGCATCACGAAACGATGATTATTCATTTTTCCTTTTCATTCATTAATGTTTGTCCATTATGAGGAAAAACTGGTTATATAAAATTTATACTATATTTATTATGATATTAAGATAATTTAATTATTTTACAGTACATACCCTTAAACATTCCTTTTTTCGTTAATTAACTAACATCATTTGAGGAAATGTGGACTACCACTCCCTCATAACGATGTTGTTCGTACACACGATCCATGAACTTTTTAAAGTCTGGTTATAATTGAAAATATGACATTTCAAAAAACATAATTATTATATTCATTAAATAACTATTTCTTTTGAAATATGAATATATATATATATATATATAAATTTCTTTCTTTATTATCCTTTCACACACTAAAAAGTGATAATGTCTGTCATGGCTCCTCGACACGATGTGATTTCTATAACATCATGAGAATGTTATATATAAGTATATATCAAATAAATAAATAATATCGTATTAATTATATTAATATCATTTTGGAAGGTTTTAATTATACTTTCATTCTTTCGTTGTAGACTATAAAAAATGAGAATGTTATTCGTGCTTATGTATGGCCTACTTTCTCAACAATTGAAACGTTGGTTAATTTTTCATAACCATATTTAATTATAGATTTTTAAAGTAGAATTTATTTATCATTATCATAACTATTTATTTTTTTTATTTTGGAGATGTTATATATTGACTACATTGATCGTAATTAACCTACCCACATTGTTTTTGACATAGTAATGGAAATTGGTCAGAAAAACCGATGTAAGCTGAATTATTTATGAAGGTTTATACATTATGATAATAAGTCAAAAAATGAAATGATAAAAATGGTAAATGTTCACAGTCATTTATAATGTCAACATAATTTCATAATAAAAGTTATTAATGGATGTTCACCTGAAAGTAAATTTATGGTAATTGATTGTCATCTCAATTTTTACATCTGTGATATTCATGTCATGTTCTGAAAATACATATTTTTTGGTGGTGTAACTACTACAACTTTTGTTATATTATATCATATATAATTTTATAGTTATGTAATATAATAATTTCATATAATATAATTCATTAATAATGTTTTTAATTTAAAATGATTCAAATAGGTGTGGGATACATTACGATGTTTAAGGATTATTTTACTCCAGACTAATATTGATTATATTAAAATGAAATTACCATTTAAGGAAATTATATATCTATTTTCCAAAAAACCATTTCATTCATATCATTTTTTTCGAGAACATTTTAATCTATTAGTTCGATTTTTCCAATATTTGGTACACAATGTGATTTATTTTTTTAATGAAAACCCACCATCAATTATATATTTTGTTGGAGAAACTTTTTTCATCCCAAAATCTTTTTTTATTAAAATAATTAAAAAATTAATATGATTTTGTAACTTCATGTGTACAATTTTTTGGTTTTTTCTAATGTTTTTATAGAAATTAAGTTGTCCCTTTCTGAATAAAGAATTTTTCATACCTTTTATCCATGGAAAAGAAGGTTATTTTTTACATTGTACAGAATTTTCAGATATAACCATCATTAGTATTACAATGCATTATATTAATTTTTTAAATTTTAATTATAAATGAAATTCTTTTGTTAATTTACATTCAATGATAATGTTCCAATGTTGTTTTCAAAATCATTATATATTTCCCCCCAAAAAAATTTTAAAAGTTAGTTTTTAAATATTTCTACTCATCAACATCAAAAGCCCTTTACATTACATCAATTTAGGTGTGATTTAATGATATCATCCCTAATTAGCCTACGGATATTTTATGATTGATTTTTCCAATGATATTATTCACATTCAATTCCTTGATTTCATTATCCCCATGAAATATTTAATCTTCTATGATCAATGAATATTGAATTTTCCTATAATTATCTATTTTATTTATTATGGATATTACTATTGTCTAAACTCTTTACTATTTTACATACAATATATTCTTTGACAATATTTTTATTATTTGGGTAAATTATAATAAATCTATATCTATTACTTTATATGGATATTTGATAATTACAATTATTAAATCTATGGATCGATATGTGAGGAATTTTTTGAACTAATTGACATGGGAAGGACACACTATATCCCCAGAAGCATCATTTGTCTCACAGGATGATTCATTTGGAATGCATCCTTTGATGGGTTTTTAGCAATTTGTCAATAGTCTTGTTAAAGGTATTGACAGTAAAAGTACCATGTACATAGAAAACATGGTGTCTGATAATTAATTATTTCCCTTATTTATATAAAGTTATTATTCATCCATGGGATTTTTCACTGACATGTCCAAGAGTTCATTTCATTTATAGACATCCGTTATTATTTTATCCAAGAGTTTTTACATCACTATATCGAAGGATACATTTCATTCTAGGTCAATGGACATAGAGGGAATGAGTCATAGTTTCATACCTCTCCCTATTTATATTTACTTATCTAGTAATTTTAATGACATTCTTTATCAGTTATTTACCTTTTCATGTTAATTTATTCATATTGATACAACATTTCTTCTACATTACATTACCTCACATGGCATTTTAGATCACCCTTCTAATGTTTCATTCACCGTCTATCCAATAAGTGCAACATGAATTATATGTATGGATTTACTAATAGGTTATATTTAACTGAACATTATTTATTTAGATTTTAGATAGAAGAAAATATATTATGTAATTACTGTATTTCATTTTAATAAAATATTCATTTTTGTATCCTAATTACCAAGACTACTAAACTGATTTGTCCTTCATGGCATGATTCTTTGTAATCTTGCCAGTGTTATTCAGAGAAGACACTGGCTTCAGGATTCTATGCATTGTTTCTATAGTTGCTATCAGTGGATGTTTATTATCAACTATAGGACTAGATTTAGGAAAACATATGTTATGGATCATAACCCAACGTATAATTGCAAATAAATATTGAAATTATACTATTTTTTTAGAAAACTATCAACCTGATGTTATATAATATTTTTTATAAAAATATTTATCAACATTCATGAAAAAAGAAGGATAAAAAATTACTAATTTTCCCTTGTTGATCAAAATATAGATAAATGGATTGTGAAGAATCATGCTTATAAACATGTGGAATTTAGTCACATTTATAAATTTCACCAAATTAGCAAAAAATGTTTTCCCACAATTTTTATGAATGGTGGGTAAATGAGATAGATATATTTAAAAATCTGAAAAAAAATAATGAAAATTTTCTAGAATAAATGTTTTCATATATCATGATAATATATGATTTGATCGGA
The DNA here is from genome assembly GCA_963277665.1 of Viscum album. Taxonomy (NCBI): domain Eukaryota; kingdom Viridiplantae; phylum Streptophyta; class Magnoliopsida; order Santalales; family Viscaceae; genus Viscum; species Viscum album. The sequence continues at coordinate 1,150,533,670 of OY728120.1, forward strand.
CAGATCATGAATACATGGTATAAGATACTTGTTCTTTATCATGATTTTATTAATCTCACAATAATCAACATAAATATTGTAGATCTATCCTATGTTTTAAAATACATGAATGGTTTATCCCGTATAGGAATATTAGGGGATATAAAACAATTATCAATATTATATTGTATTGAAATATATAATTCTTTCGACTAAATGGGGAACTTTTAATAAGGACTATTTTTGAATGACAAGTATTTAACAATAAGGTCAATAGAGAACTAAACATCACTCTATAAGAGAAGACAATATAGTTCATATATACACACATCAATACATTCCTATAAAATAATCATTCCTGTAATGCTGACTTACTCCCAAATTTTATGAGAATTAATTCACTCCATATTGGGTATCATAAAAATTCATATTTTATTTTCATCCAATGGGATTTTCAGATCATCCTTATACTGATATATGAAAATTTGACGATTCGGGGTATAAAATAATATTTTTTAATCACAATAATTGATATATACTATTTTTTGGGAAATTTAATCCATATGTAGTATTATTTCAAATTTATGAAAGGGAAGAAGAATTATATTTTTATGAATTCTCATCACAAAAGCATATATGAGATAGGATTTTTATCGTAGATGTGATCATCATTCCTCGGTTTATTTTTTATGATTTTTTAGTATCCAAAACCTAAGGGGGTGAATTTTTATTTACAAAACAAATAAATCATATAAAATGACAAAAAGAACCATTATAAAATAAGGAATTCATATATCTATAGTAGATATTGAGTATAAATTTCATCAGTTCATTATTTTGTACTAGTGTAGTGGTGGTGATAGAAGAAAGTCATTTGTTATCCAATTTTTCAATGGATTTAGGGGCCTATAATCTTCATTATATATTATTTTAGTAAATTAATTTTAATAATTCAAAAAATATATTCACATGATAAATTAATGTGTTAGTGGAATGTTGTTATGGGTGTTCTATTACACCTATACGATAACTGTTCACATAGAATTTCATATGTTTTCATGAGATATATTCCCTACCTTACCAATCATAAAACACTTCCCTAATACCATGAGATAATTATCGTTGTACTTCCTCCTATATCTATGAAATATACATCGTTGAGCATTACATACCCCATTTGTCCTATCATCACAGCATCCATGTTATTCTAATTTTATTTTCATATCTCTATAAAATTGAGAGTATCGGGTTTCCATCTCATCTTTCCACCCATATCATAAAATCTATTCATAGCATACAAAGACTCTTATGGATACTTCCTTTTGAATACATTTCATTAACCCACTATAAAAATGATCAGATAGAATATCATGGTAATAGATAAACCCTTAACAATACCTTGTGAGCGTCATATTGTTTTCTTCATAAATACAAAAATATTTATAGTACTTTTTATAAAATCTATAACATTTTTCCCTATATTTATGTGAATAGTCTGAGTACAATACTAGGTTAATATTAATAGCGTGAATTCCTCTAATTCCATTTAGTATAAATCCTCTATTTTCATTTTATTCTTAATGATATTATACTAGTGGTCAACCAACCCATCTAAAAAATAATCATCAAGAACAACCTTCTAATGTTTCATGTATTATAGAATATAAAATTCCATTACAATTTCATTAATATAATACATAACAATATGTGAATTGTATGATCCACAAATGCTGGGCGGGCATAATCACTTAGATATTTTGATTCTGATATTTTCGTTGCATTCTGAACATGGGAGATCAACATAGTTTTCATTATTATTTAAATATTGATATAATTGTGTGAGAATAAACAATATATTATATACTCGATCTCCCATACATTTTGTGTTATCATTTCTATAATTATCACATTTCCAACCACACCCATTTCTAACATGGTTTCCCCTTCGTGGACCATTAATTAAATATTTGAAAGTAAAAAATAAATATAAATTATATATAATTGAAAAAAATGACGTAATTATTTTAAATAAACAGTGATGTATGTACCTTATGTTATTTATTTCTAAGATTCAATAGATTTTATTCATTTTAAATATCCTATTTGACTCCTCAACCATGCAATAATTATTTTCTAAAATCCATTATAATGGATTAAAAACATATTGGGATCAGTCAATGAAAATCCCTTATGAGTGTATAAATAGGTGTGGAGTCTTCAGGTCAATCTTTATTCATTGAGTGAAGATCGACATGATGATGAACCAATATTTTTTAGGGTGAATACCATTATGTACATTTGTGTTCAAACCATGTCAAATTAAATGTATCAATAATGGGTAATATTTTCATGAATAACCGCATACACCAAATATAACACTATTTTAGGGATTTTATCATATACATATAATCATCTCTATAATGTTCATTACATTTATCCCATTCTAATTTCCATATCATAATAAAATAATAACCAATAATAAATAATCATTTTATGATAAAAACATATGTGACATGGCCTCATAGTGCAAGGTCTGATGATACAAACCAATACTCAACACATTGTATTTAATACCAAGTGAGATGAACCAAGATAAATATATGTTTATTTTATATAATTTCAATATGTGAAACAATACATATCATAATAAATTCAAAAATCCAAGAACGTATGGTTTATTGTATTATGGAACTAGCTACAAAAATAATAATATTACAACACATTATAACATATATCTTCAATTGTTCCACTATATAATCTATTGTAGTTTTTTTAATAAGTTATACCCATCATTAAAATATGAGAAATTGAATCATAAGAAAGGGGTGTAGTCAAATGTATAGTATGGTAAAACTTATTAACCTGATATATTGGGTCAAATCATAAGAATATAAAAAAATGACAAGATGTGACATAAATTATTAAATATATTATGGAACAATATGTGTTATCCACAAGTGATGATATATGGTCATGTAATATCGATTGAAAAAATATTTTTAAAATACCTGACCGTAGTTTCAAAGAGTCATTTGTACATCATGGAATTTTTAATATATATAATAGATAATATCCTAATGAACATAATAGTTTAGTAGTATTAGGAAACATGTTACATACATGAATTTAATATTATATTTGAAATCATAAAATATAAAATTGTATTTTCTTAGTGAACACCACTATTAGATTTATTATATAAAAAAATATAATAACATATTAATTATAAAATTATTTCTGAAATCATGGGTAATGGAATAAAAACATATTTGAGAGATCATTTTCTATTTAAGGGTATGCATATATCAGATGAAATCATTAACAAATTATGAATAATCAATATATAAAGGTAAATATCATAAAACAAAATACAATTAATCAATAAACATCAACGTGATGAAAAATATAGAAGGAATAATCAAAGCTCAAATAATTCCATATAAATAAAAACATGACCTTTAGAATTATCCATGCATATCACAAATAATCAAATAATCAAATGGACATTAAAAATAATCTTTTAATAGTGGAGTTAATAATTAGAGAAATTATAATGACACCTTAAATTCATTGTGCCATATCATATTATATTAATGTGTAAGTAATCATGTAATAACCCATGGTTTAAACAATGAAAATCCACTTATTATATTTATGTTATATAATCACATGAAATCACAACTTAATGAACATAAAAGAACTATGTGGCCTTGAAACATAATATTGTCACTTTTGTTATTTGAATTTTCAAAATATAACACACATATTTGTGATCAGTAAGATGTTTGGAGTCTGATGTAACAATCTAATTTTATTTCTGAATAGTAACCAACACTTATAAGATGTAACCTACTTTTAGTATTACTAATATGAACCTTATAAATATAAAATTTTCTAAAATAATAGTTACCAAACACATTAATGTATAAATAAAATTTTGTTATCTTAAAAGTGATTATATAACTATTGTAAATGTCTTAGTATTTTTGTATATCTACAATAATAAATTTCAATTAATAAATTAATTTTAAAAAAATCTATTTTCCTAAGATGAGTTTATAAATTAAATATTTTATTTTTTCTTGTATTAAGATAATTATATTAGATATTAGGTAATTTCTAAAAGCATTATAAAATAAGTTATAGTTTTAAAATCATTATTTTCAATTAAATTAGGATTTTAATGAATCCTTACATTAATAATATATATAAAATTATTTTAGATAAATGGATTTCATTTTTTAGTTAGAAACAAAAAAATGGATAGGGTGATTTTTTGGGTTTCTCAGAAATATGTCAATTTTTAATGAATAGTGAGATACAATAATTTAAAGAATAATCTATATACATTAATTATTGAGTCATGGGTGATGTTTTCATAATGTAAGAACCACTAAATATAACTCATATTCACATATTAAAATTTTTGGACATGAATTCATCACAATTTCTTGTCTTATATAAAAATAACACACTAATGATTTCAATATTATGAAAAACCATCTCCCCTCCTCAATAAAAACAACCCACACTCCCCACATATATTCACTCCCCTCAGGCCTTGTTCCTTTATTATGATATTCGAAAATATCTTCCCATGCTCTTCCCCCATTTCCAAATGTCCTTGGTCTCCTCAAACTAAAAAAATCCTCTCCCAAAAAGAGGCTCTCAAGGATGATTAATTCTAGGGGTAAATTACCTTTTTCAATTCTTTTACTTTCATTTCATGATCCTTGGTTTGCATTTCTATCTTTACCTCTCCTAATCATAATGTTATTACAACTCCAATACATTATATTTACTATGATTTTGTTATGATAACAGAATAAGTTATTATTATCCCACCATTCCCATAATATTATACTTGTAGTAATAATACCATCCGAGATGTTTTAATTTACCACATTTAAGGATAGTGGATTTTCAGTTTCAATTACCATCTTCAATTTTTGTCGTGAAACCATTTATATGGCTAATACTACCTATAAAAATTATTATGACTGATCTATTTTTTTGTAACTTTTTTTACACATGGTTCTGATTTGTAAAGAAATATGTGTTCACTTTGATAAAAAATCCAATTAACCCAATAGGTTATAACTAAAGTTTTATATAACAATTCATCATCAATCCAAGTTACCTAATGAAATTTAAAGAAATTTAATATTCTAGATGATAAATAATATAACTCCAATTATGGTAGATGATCTTAATTTTAATTTTTTATCGGTTAATGTATACATGTAAACTGATCATGAAACCTACAGACAAAACATATAAATTTATCCTCAAAACCATTTTAAAATGTTATGAAATTACTCAAAAAGATTATACTAAATCAATTAAATGTATAATTGGTTACCTAATTTTTATTTACTAATCCTATTTTTATTTTTCCAGTCATTAATATCATGCGGAGAACACCATCAGACTTATATTAAGTGATTCTACCCGAACCTCCATTGTTCCTTTGGGTTGCTCTTTTTATTTTTGTATCTGATTGAAATCCTATATTGTATTTATGTACATAAACTAATGTTTTTTTTAAATTTCCAAACTCATGTATCAATATGCATTCATAATTATCTTTTAGGAATATATAAGTTTTTATGTTATTAGGTCATAAATACTTCAAGTTAAGAAATCCCATTTGGAGGGAACATCAATAATTTTTTCCCAATATCAGGTGCACTAAACAATCTATTTTAAGACACCATTGTTTTTATAATATCATTATTTATGTTATTAATGGATTATTTATTCACTTTAGTTTGTATATAAAATACTTTTCCCTTTTTGATACTAAATTATCTTTAGTATTTTCTTAAAAATGGAAGTAAAATATTTTAATTCTAAAAGTTATTAAATATTATTTTACTTGTTATAACTAATGTTTGACATCAATAAGAATGATATATTTATATTTTCCATTTTTAATTTCTATTTATGTTATAATTACTATCATTCAAGGTAACAAGTATGACACTACCATAAAAATAGTTTTTATGACATGATTATGATACCAATTTCATTCAATGGGTCAATTATGTTTAGGTATGTTTGATTATGTATGATTATGTATGTGGAATTAATATTCATGAAAATTTTATAATGAGTGCACTTATATTTTTCCCCAATTCATTGGGAAATATAAATTTGGATGGGACGTTTTGTGCAATGGTCTGTGTGGTTATCCTCTACTTGTGCTACCATTTCAAATGGTCATGGTGTTTAGCCTTGACTTTTGCAACCATCTGCAATAGTCTTGGTAGTTTACTATATCTTGTAATCCTCTAATACAACAATCCTTGACATATGCTAAATAAATGTTTAATGTTACTTCCACAATACTATAATTACATCTTTATATGATCCATAGTTAAACATGTTATGGTTCCATATGTAAAATTATGTGATATGCCTTTTTATATTACTATTTAATACATCATAACCAATGTGATAAAGATTTATTCTTATTATTATTCCCTTACTTGGATTTTTATCACACTTATTTTTTCATGTTATCCATAGATTATTAAATGACATTGTAATATCACAATAGATGTTAAGAGGTCAAAATGAAGATTAATGCTTGAATGTTCTATGTTATTAGTTTTTTGTACCTATTCACCAAATAAACTAGACTTCATGATCCTTCGATTGTACTCTGATGTATAATTATGCATAAAATCATGTATTATAATGTTAAAAAGGCTAGGGTCTCTATAGTTGTTATCATAGAATAGTCTATTTATTTTTTAGATTTGGAATAGATCACTTTAGTAAGAACATTATTGAGCATATTAAGTATATAAAAATAGCCCTAAATTTGGGTAAGTAAATAGTACGTGGTTTATCATCAAAATACATCCCTATATGGATTCTAATAAGAAGAGGTGGCCACTGCACATATTTATATTGTGTTAAAACCTAAAAACATCCATTTGAGCAAGACTCAAACGAGAACTAGTCATTGAAGATGGGTCTTTCTACACTTTGGTTTTACACTCCCAAGGGATATCTGTAGTCAAATTTATGAGCATAGTAAAAACCATTATTAAAGGAAAAAAAGATCACATAATAATAGAGTATAGAAATATATATATAGGATAACCATGATTTAATCATAGGGAATCACAAGTTAGGATATAATTTTACTTTACATGTTTATCCTTTTATGTTCAAAGTTCCATTTTTATTTATTAATAGATATGTATTAATACCCTATAATTTTAAATTATTTTTCTTAGTAAGTGTCATGAAAAATAAGAATACATTCTAAAAATCAATGTGACAGGCAATGTGTCAATTTCCGTAATAATATTCCAAATATGATGGGAGTGTGTTATGAAAACATGATGATAGTACTTGCTAAGCCGAATAAAGTAATGAATAATAAATTGAATCATGATAAACCATCTCCTACAATGTTTAACATGAATGATGTCATTGAATCCATCATGCTAAAAATAACTATCACTTTTATTGGATATTCGGATCCCGTCTTCATGGAATAGTGGATTAACTCAATTGAAAAAACATTCTATGTTTTCCAGTTCTCAAAAGAAAAGAAAGTTGTATAGAAAGTCTATCATTTCCATGGAATAGAAGATTAGTAGTGGAAACTAATCAATAATGTGTAGTCCCAAGAGGTAATTGATTCCATTTATTTGGAGGAATTCAAGAAAATTATTTTCAATAACCCGTACCCTCCACCTTAAGATGGAAAGAGTGTTCCCCAAACTCTATTATATGAAAGATGTGTCTATTAGGGTATATGATGTAAAATTTTCACAGCATGCATGATAAGCCTACAACATTATCACGAACACTGAAATATTGGTTGATCATTTCATTTGTGGACTAATGTCGAGTATATAAAAAGATATTTTGATTCTTTACCTCGATAGTTACGAATCCCTCTTTTGTTGTGCCCTCAATGATGAAATAGAGATTGGAGACTCACAATAGTCTTGTGGGTTTTGTGGAAAGAAGTAAAAAATGGAGTCTAATATGGGTGGTTTTGCCAATAAATCCCATGACAGAAAGAATATATAATATCCCATATGCCAAATTTTTTGGAAGAGGAATTATGTGAAATGTCTCTAGGAAACCCATAATTTCTAAAAATGATGATGAATGTGACATATGGCATAAAATTATTTATAGGAATTCAAAAATTATGCTTATGTGCAAGTAGAATGGAAGGATCAAATAAATGATTTGTAATTAGTGTAGTTTTACAACTATAAGAAACTTGGGAATTATGAGAACAATTTCCCAAATCCATGGGTAGTTGGAAAAAATTAACAAAAACATCCATGGTAACGAAGAAGGAATTATTCTATCACAACAACTGAGGTGGAGATGAACAATGATGTGGTGACAAATATGCTAGTAATTAATTAATGAATTGTGAATGTACTATATGATTCTAGATCTACGCATTATTTATTATCATGCATGTTCACTATAACTATACAAACACCACTTCAATATTTCGAGGATAATTTAACAATGAGAATAGAGAACGGAGAAATTATTTCATCCTAGGTTTATAACTCCTCTCTAGGAAATGTGTTTGGATTGAACCTCCCTAAAAATATTTTAATACTTCCATTAGTGGAGCTCTATGTTATCTTGGGAATGGATTGGATATCATAAAAAATAAAAAATCATCTATTGGGAAAGGGAGATCACACTTCACATCCCTAAGCATCCTATATTTCAAGACATATCTAAGGAGGAAGATGAATCTCCTTTAGAATCATTGTCTAAATTATGGATATTAATTCCTTATCAGAATTCATTTCTAGTATAAATGATTGAGACCAAAGTGTTAATCATGCTCCAATATATTCCTATCATGAGGGAGTACACTAATGTATTCCAAGAAGAATTTCATAGTTATCCTCCAGATCTATAGGTTGTGTATTCAATTGCACATATTCCTATATCACATTATATATTAAGGAAACCACAGAGAATGGCCATCGTAGAACTGGAAGAGTTGATGATGTTGTTACAAGAGAATATGGAGAAGGGTTTTATACACCTAATTGCTTCAACATTGGTTGTGCTATCCATTTTCATTGAGAAGGACTGTTCAATGCACCTTTTCATAGATTATCATGATATTATAAAATCACGATAATGAAAAAGTATCTCCTTTATGAGATAGATGACTTGTTCGAGCAGCTTTGTTGGGCCTATTTTTCACTATGGTGGACCTTTGATCATGATATCACCAATTAAAGGTGAGAAAAGAAGATATTACCAAGACTACCTATCAAACGATGTATATACACTAATATTTCATAGTGTTGCCCTTCAGTCTAACCACTGCTCCAGAAAATATAATGTATTTAAGGAAATGATTTTTCAATGATTGGCTTGACAAATTTGTAGTATTATTTATCGATGATATTAAAATATAATCCAAGATTACAGAGGAATTTTGGGATAATTATAATAAATTTCTAAATAATTTTGGAAGGGTGAAACTATATGCAATGTATAATACATGTGTGATATGGATGGACGATGAATCATTCTTGTGTAATGTTACCACCAGAAAATGGATATCTATATACCCTTCAAAGAAATCAAAAATTTAAAAGAGGCACATTCCAACAACTATAACGAAGATAAAAAACTTCCTGATAGAAGGTTGGTATTATCGAGTATTTTTAGGAAGTTTTTATTATTTTCAAACCCAATGACCAATTATATATGGAATGGGGTAATTATTTTCTAGAATAAAGAATGTGAAGACTGTTTAAGGATTTGAAAAAGAGACTTATCACTGCACCAATACTGACACTCCAAATGATCAGAGAAGCATTTTGGTGTATTGGGTTGCTTTATAGAAATCCATATTCTATGTAATAATGAAAAATGATAAATTAATATCCCACACCTTAAGAAAGTTGAAAATACATGAAAAAATGAATCCCACTCATGGCCTGGAGTTGGAAGTTTTGATATTTAAATTAAAACTTTTGTGGCATTATCTCTAAGGATATAAGAGTGAGATATATAATAATAACATGATTTGAAAATAAATATTCACCAAAAATAGGTTAATATGTTCCTATGATGATCTCTATAGATCATCAAAGATTGCAACTACTCCAACCACTATCATCCTGATATGGAAAATAATGTGGAAGATGTTCATAGTAGAAAGGATCATGCATATTTATCAATGATTAGAATTAAAAAGGATCCAATATTCTTATATTTTTAGAGGATGGACATGGGAATCATTAAGGGATGAACATCATCAATCTTTTCACAAATTATTTCTCAACCCTCCATCATGGTGAAATTAATGAATGGTCGAAGAAAATATATTGATATCTAGTAAAGGAATTCTAATATTTGGGTTACGATTATGTGAACCATATGATACATAGATAGATAAGGAGATTTTGAATGAATCAAATAGCTCAACCATCCCTATTCATCTTGTGAGAACCAAGATGTATGAGGGTCTCCAAGTGATATTTGGGTGGGACAATATGAAGAAGAAGATTATTGAGTATAAATCAATTATCCTAGTGTGCAAACAAGTTAAGGATGAAAGAATGAATTATAAGGGGATTATGAAACCACTACCCACACCAAAAATGAAGTAAAGAACATAACCATTGACTTTTTCCCTAGACTCCCAATGATAGCTACAGAAAACTATGCTCTATGGGTCATTGTGGGTCGTCTTACAACGGTAGCTCGTTTTATTGAAATCTAAGGGGAGTTCTCATTGGATAAATTTTCTTGTATATATATCAAATAGGATGAAAGGATATATGGAGTTACAATATCTATTGTATATGATATAGACCCATGATTTATCTAAGAGTTCTAGAAAAGTCTCCAATGAGCTCTCAGAATTGAGTTGACATTCAATAGATCCTACTATACTCAAACTGATAGAAAATATGAAAGACCAATTCATACATTGGATTATGTTTTAATATCATGTTCCATGGACATCAAAGTATTATGGGACCAATATCATCTAGTGGTCAAATTATCCTACAACAATAGCTTCCACTCTAGAATTTGAATGACACCAGAAGAAATACATTATTGGAAAAGGTTCATAACACCATCACGTTGAGATGAAGTGAGTCAGCATATGTTCCTAGGATCTGAAATGGTCAAATAAATGGTGGATAAGGTGAAAAACATTCTACATAACATCAAGGAATCCCAATTTCATCAAAATAGTTATTCCGAAAATCATCGATGAGACATTGAGTTCAATGTTGGAGACATAGTATTTCTCTATACATATAATTGGAATAAGGTCATGAGGATTATTAAGAAATCAAAGCTAATTCACAGGTACATTGGCACCTTCAAGTCTTTGATCATTTCAATGATTTGGCTTGTCAACTGGAACATCCAACTTCAATTTCTAATAGCATGATATCTTCCATATATCCCGCTTAAAAATGTACATATCAGATCCTTCAAAAATAATAATTTTTGAGGTTATATAGTTGTATAATGATTTTTCCATCGAGGATCAACTAGTGAAGATCATTGATCCTAGATATAAAGTTCTACATAACATGACTACTAACCCAGTTAAGGTATTATGGCATAACTGTAAGTATGATGAGGCACTATGGGAACTGGTGGAAGAAATGAATTAGACTGACCACACCTATTTATTGTGTATAATATAATATGAAATTTTGAGGCCACAATTTCATATGGGGAGAATAATCTACCGGACAAATGTTTTACCAATGGAATTTTCCTTCTTATATTTCTGTCATATAATCACATTAAATCAGATCTCAATAAACTACACATAACTATGAGACCATTAATATTAATATTTTCACTTCAGTCATTTCAATTTAAAAAATATGACATACAAGGTTATGATCAGTAATTTGTTTGGAGTTTGATGGAAAAAACGTGTTTTCTAGTGAATAGCAACATACCCATAAAAATAGTAATATTTTATTATGAGTAGTAATATGAACCATATGATTAATAAATCCTCCAAAATAATAGTTATCTCATCCATTAATGTATACAAAAAATTTGGGAATCATATATGTGAGAATATGTCCATAGTAATGTATGGGTATTTTTGTAAATCATAAATAAATAATTACAAATATTTAATTAATTTAAAAGAAAATGTACTTTCAAATATGGTTTTAGTAAATTCAATATTTTATTTATTATAGTTTGAATAAAATTTTATAATCCGTTATGTAGTTTGGGAAAGAATTATAAAATTGTTATAGTTTTAAAATCAATATTTTAATGTAAATTTCGATTTTAATTAAAAATTACATTAATAATATATATAATTTTTTTTAAAAAAATGGATTTCATTATTGGATTATATACATAAAAAACAGGTATGGTGAATTTTTTTGAATTAATCTGAAATACATGAATTTTTTTGAATAGTGAAATTCAGTAATTTACAAAATAAGCTAAATACCTTGATTATTGATTCGTTGATGATGTTATTCTGATGTAAGAACAATTAGTTCAACCTCACATGAACATATTACTATTTTTTGTCATATTTTAATCACTATTACTTATATTCTGGGAAAATAAAAAATTAATGATTTAAATTTTATGAAAACCCTCATCCCCTCTACTACAAAAACCACACCCACTAACCTCTTCTATTCCCGCCTATAAAACCTTGTGAGTTGCCTAAATTCTTCTCAAACCTCTCCGCAATCTCATACCCCTCGTCCAAAATACATTTGACTCCTCAATTGGTAAAATATTATCCCCTTATGATGCTCTTGATGAATATTAATTGAGGAGGTAAAGCCCTCATTTCTATGTTTTTACATTCGTTTCATTTTCCTTTGTTTTCATTTCTATATTTACCTATCCTTATCCAAATATTATTAATACTCTGGGAACTTATATGTAATATAATTTTTATTATTATTAGGGAATTATTTATAATCATTAATCATTTACAATTATTTTATAATATTTGTAAAAACACTATCTGAGATGTGATAATTTACCACATTCAAGGACCATTGGTTTTTAATTTCAAGTAACATATACAATTATAGACATGAAACATGTATTATGGCTGACATAGATAATAATATATTTATTATGCCTCAACTATGGTTCTTGAATCTTTTTATACAAATTATTTTGATTTATATAACAAAATGTGTTCATTTTGATCAAAAACCTCCAATTAACCGAAAAGGTTTTCAACAATGTTTTATAACAATTCATAATCAATTCAAGTAACCAAATTAAATTTAGAACCATAAATACTTTAATATTTTAAATAAAATAAATCTAATTCTTGACAATAATCTTCACATTGCATGACTATTTATTCATTTATATATGTAAATAGATCATGGAACAAATAGACCAATACAATGAAATTTATCCTCATAAACAATCAAAAAGGATATAAGTGAACTCTGAATGATTATAATAAATAAATTAAAAGTGAAATATATTCCATATTTATTAATTAATAAACATAATTTGATTATTAGTGTCATTAATATCATGTGGAGTGCAACATCGGTCTTATGTTAAGGTATGCTACCCGATCCACAATTATTCGATCGGGTTATTCTTAATCTCTTTTTACACATATGAAATCCTATATTCTATTTTATTATATCTTATAATTTTCATTATTCCCAAATATATGGAATAGGATACATTCATAATTCTCTGTCAGGGATATATATGCTTTTAAGTGATAAACTCCTCAATACTTCTCGATAAGAAAACCTATTTTGAGGGAACATCCAAAAGTTTTACCCAATTTCAAGTGAACCATACCATCTATTTTTACCACCATTATTTTTAAAAATTCATTAATTTTATTATGAAATCTATCTTATATCACATATTGTTTTTTATATATGATTTTACACTTTTTGATACTATATGCACATTAGTATTTTCCATTAAACCACACTAAAATGTTTTAATAATAAAATCATTTAAATATTAATTTTACCTATTACAATATCAATTTAAAAAAATTACCATGATATATGTCTATTTTTCACTTATTAATGTCCATGTATATTCTGATTCATTTTTTTCATAGACACTTGTATGTTACTCACATTAAAATATGCTTTATGACATTATTATGATACCCATTTCTTTACTTGGGTTTTCTTATTTTTATTTATGATGAATTATGTATGATTTCATATTGGGAAATCATATAATGTCTCATTTTAAGATGGGTATGCCCATATAGTTCTCTAATTCATTGGGTATTCTTGAGTCTCATGAGATGTTATGTGCAATAGTCTTGGTTGTCATCCTTGACTTTTACTACAATGTGAAACACTCTTGGAGGATTGCCTTGACTTTTTCTACAATGAGCAATGGTCTTGTTGATTATCCTTGACATGTTCTCCACTATGTGTGAAGAGCATTGAAGAATTCTAAATTCATGTATTATATTGGCCCTGTATTACTATAATTCCATGATTATATGATGTCATTATTTACATGTTTTAGTTCCATATGTTCAACGAAATTATTTTAATTTTTATATCATTGTGTGATGCTTCCTATCCTGCGTGATGATGCTTTATTATTTTTCTTATTCCCTTACTTGGATTTTAGCTGACCACTTTATTCATGTTATCGTAAGGTCATCCTATGTTGATGTATGAGCAAAATGGATTCTAGGTTCTCAATATAATTATTAAATAAAGAAATGTTAAATGTTTTAGTTTTTTGTACTTAGTATTCAAAGACACAGGACTTCATGATACTTATCTTATATTGCAATAAATAATAATGCATAAAATCATGTTCTATTAGATCTAATTGCTATGGTCACTATAAATTATCCAAATAAAAAATTTAGGTTGTCTCATGAGACATATTGATGCATCGTGGGGATATATTTTTCCCCTTATTAAACATAATCAATCTAATTTATTCCTCATATGAAATGGGTGGAACATAATAAATGTAAATATTCATATTAATGTAATTATATAAATATTGATAATAATTTCACCCTTAAATAAATAATAATAAAATTTAATGTAATATAGTGAATTATATTGAAGTATAACATCCTTATTAAATCATAATATCCAAAAATGATTTTTGACATATACGAAAACACTTTATGAATATCAAGATAATATTTGTTATGAAAAATATACTTTTCACTTTAATATAACATATTGAAAATCTAAAAAAATACCAAAAATAAAGGAAGGATGTTTATTTTGATGGATAATTGAAATGTTTAATGGAATATTTAAATTGATGAGTGGTATTTGAGGTGAAAATTTATATACATGTTTTTTAACATATAAAAAACTACATTGAAAATTCTTTAAGATTTGGAAAATAGATCATTCAGAAAAAGAAATAAAGATTCCACTTAACTCATTATTTAAAATCATGTGTTGAAATTTCTATAAAAATTCACTTATATAAAACTATTAATATTCATTAAAACATTTTAAATAATATATTTAAATATTAGAAATCAATTCCTAAATTAGTGGAAAACAATGTTTGTTTTCCTTAAAAACCTTGTTTAAGAATCCTGATTAAATTAATATGAGAAAGTAAAGTAGAAAAATTTTATTTACATTAATAATAATATGAGAAGAAAATATATAATTTTTAATATAGAATAATGAAATATTTACTATATCAAGGACATTAACATAAAAATTCATGAATAATAATGACTTAATTGAAAATTCCATAACATCATGTCTAAATTCCATAATAGGTGTCTGATACATGTGTATAGTAAATATATTATTATTAAAAATTATTACATAACCAAAATCATATATATAATACATTCTATGATTTAATTATAATATTTTATTGTCTTTTTTTAACAATTATTTTTTAAAATGACAATTTTGATTAATAATTGCATCATTTTTCATATAGGCTTTAGATTAGTAGATTCGGTAAGATTAAATTTATTATAGTTAAATAATATAAAAAATGATTATAATAATATAAATATAATTTATATTAAATATAAACATATTTATTGTAATCGCTAAATGTTTTAAATATAAAAATTGATTACACCCTTCACGGTGATTATTGCACGTACGTACGTTTGAACACTATTTTAATTTTTTCAAAAGAAGTAATTATATAATGGTAAATTCTGATTCACCGGAAATTAATAATTATAGTATCATATATATAAAATATATTCGTTAAAATTTTTCCTTATTAAAGTCCCTGGAATAATAAAATGGAAAATGAAACACATCCCTTTGTGGAGGGAGTAGTGCACACATACACACAGATGAAATTGACATTTTCCAATGGATTTGATCATAAGAAGTATTATATGATATTATAATTATTGATTTATAATAATATAACATATATAAAATAAATATAATTTAAATCTGATAATATATCCATAAGTTCTTGGTGGTGATTGAAGTTGAATTTCATCTGTCCAGGAGGTCGTAGTCTGTTGTACACATGATCGACTATTTTGTCTCCCATCTGATGGAAGATGTGATGGATTTAGGTTATTCCATTAGAATAAAAAATATAAATAAATTTTATATACATTAGTTATTATCTAAACAAAATATATGACTATTTGATGTAGTTAGAATATGAAATAAATTAAAAATTCATGGTTATGAATTATATATCATTTTTTGATAACCTATGTAGGATTATACAAAAATCCTTCCTAGGATATTATTAAACTAATAAAGGACTGTATGTGTATTTGAGGGATGTATGTATGTTTTTTTTCATTTATTGGCTTATTAATACATCTCTTGAATTGTGTGGAGGAGAAGATAGGGTGTTTCCTTTTTCATGTGTGGTAGGGTACCCCGATGTATATTCCCAAAAAACACAAAACAATTATTTCATTCCTAAGATAGATTCTTAAAAATTGAATTATATTTGATGTCAGGATAATATCATGTAAAAATATTTAATAATTAAGTATTTAGTCATATTTAATTTGAAGGCATAACCCAACATTTTTTAATCCCCCAGTAAATGCGTTTTAACCTTAACGATAATGATTAATTATTTACTATTTTTATTTTTAATTATGAATAAAAATAATGTTTAGATTATTAACTAGTATTAATTATTCTTATTAAAAATATGAAATCCTTGTTTCTAAATTCAATTTTAATAATTTACATAATTTCAATTAAAATGAAACACACAAACTCAGTGAAGATGTCGTTTTCCAAAGAAACAGTTTTCTTAATTATAAAAAAAATTATATCCAAATTCATTAAAAAATGGTTCCAATAATCTAAATTGGATTAATAATAAAATATTTTAACAAATTATACTTAAAATATAATTTTAGAACAAATATCTAACCATTGATAATGTTTCGGAAGAAAATATATGTTTTCAAAAAATTAGTATTTTTACTATTCATTAGAATGTTATTCATTTCATAAAATTATAAAAAATTCAATAATTGAACATTTTTACAAGATAATTTCACAAAAAATTAAATTTTTTAAAATAATGTTTTTAAATTGGACAACATTATTTTAAAAATAATTACATAATATGAAAGAGAATAATTTTTAGAAAAATGTTTTATTTATGCATAAAAAATGATTTATTCTTATCCAATGCTTAAGAAAAGTATTATATGAATGATAAAAACATTTATAGAATAAATATTATAGATATTTTATTGAAATAAATAACTAAAAATGTTTTATTTTTTTGATAAAAAAAATTTCACACATACAATATTTTTTTAGAAAACCATTTCATTTACATTTTAATGTTTTTTATATTTACTTATAATTAATTCATAACTAGTAAAAATAATTTATACATGTGTATCCCACATATTTTTCTAGAATTTACTTATTACTATTTAGTCTACTAATATTAATAAACAGGTTACACTAGTATACTATATTACTATTCATTTACCCTCAAGGTTGATTGTAATGTAAACTATCAAAGAGAATAAATTTATTTAAAAATAAATATCCCATAATGTCTCAAGGTTTAACATTTTTTTTTCTTGAAAACATCATCCTTTACATTTCTATAATGTCACATCATGACGATATTTGGGTAGTCATTCATCATAGTTTCATTTGGTTCCCATGTTTTGTAGAGACCCAAAGCTTGACATACATGGATATTACATTACTTTTGTGGAATACTTAATACATAACAAAAAATAACACTCAAGGACCGTAATAGTTTAGTGTCTTTGGAAAAATGGAATATAAACCTCTAATCATGTTGAAAGATCATCAACATCTCTGATAACGATCTTCCACTTTTTTTCTTACCTAAAACCTTTCTTTATAACCTGTGGAAAAGAAAACATATAAAGGGTGAGCTCAAAAGATCAGTAAGGGAAGGCATGGAGAAAATAAAACAAACCACATACATTTGAACTTCAAAACATGAACATAATATTTAAACATCAAAATCATGAGCAATGATGTAAACATGGAAGTACGTAAGGCATAGATCATGAAGAAACATCAATAATGATTAAAATAGAATGGGAATAAAACATGTTATTGTAGAAACCATTAAGCACATGATATGATTTACATAGTAGCCAAGGCATTGCTTCCAAGACCATCTTAGTGGAAAATGTCCCTTTCTAAATCGAGTTCACTCCTCGTTCTAGTCATGTATTACTGAACCAGATTAACATACCATTCCAACCATTCTATCTCATGAGATATAAATCATTACCCAATTCATTGGAGGGAGATATATTTCCCACCCATCTCATAATGAAATTATTCTTACGTGTGCCACACCATAAATATAAATCTTTCATCATAATCTAAAGAATAAAATGGGTTTCATAAAAATCATTCCATCATAAAATAATCCATATAAAAGAAATGGATATCATTCCATCACATGAAAAGTGAAACCATGTAAATCATAGAGACATTATACTTGAAACATACACATATAAAATAATTTCGTCTTAGATGGAAAATGTTTTTCATAAAGCACTTGAAATGAATTCTTGAGGAAAATATCCTTTCTACTTGAAAATCATTTTCTTTTCACAAAATTCCATTCAATTTTAAAATAAAAGTATTTTTTTGAAAATAGTCATAAACTCTTGTAGAGTAAGATTCATGAAAATAAGGCGCTGTGAAACCGTAAAAATCCGTTAATGCCGTATAAGTTAAAAAAACATTCTTCTCGTACTTTTGGCAGAAAAGTCAAAAAGTACCTCATATCGTAAAAAAAGATTCCTTAGATACCATGTAGTAAATGTAAGAAATGAGTAAAAAGTAATTTAAGCATACATGAATTTTTTTTTATAAAACTTGGTTATGGAAGACAAATATAACCCTAGTAAATACTTACGTATTAGAAATCTCAGATAGAAAACAATTGAGATTGCAACATTATCCCTTACCTTTGGTCTGATATGCTTCATATGTATCTGAACCTCCTGTATAATGATTTAAATAATGTCATTGAATTATTATAGAATCATATTCATTGTTATGATATCATATATGGTTCACTTATTACTTTATATTTCCCGTTCTTTTGTAAATCAATGTTAAAGCAGCGTTTTGTGTAAAATAATTTCATTTATCGTACCTGTTTCGACTTGTTGTTCTTTATTACTTATATCCTGATTTCCTTAATTTCATAATGTAAAACATGATTTATATATAATAAATATTCATCATATACATATATATGATATATTGATAAATGTAATGAAATACACCGTTTATGGAGATGGTAGGCCGTACGTACGCATGAACACTATTCTAATTTTTTATTGAATTGAATGGAATTATGTAGATGACATAAATATATATATATATACATAAATACAGTATAATTATTATGTAATATATTTCATTATTATTCAGTATATATACTTTATAATCATTCATGAATGGTTAACATGAAGAATGAATCTCCTAGCATCGTGGAGACGGTAGTCCGTACGTACGCACGAGCAATGATATCATTCCCATGGTCATTTAATTGTATCAAAGTGTATGTATAGTATTTAATAATCAATATAACTTTACAATAATCATATATAGTTATTTATTTACACCATTAAGTCCATCCAAGTAAGGTGGTGGTGGAAAACAGATTACACCACAGCGTGGAGACGCTATTCCATACGTACGCACGCGCAGTGATTTTATTTTTCGTAAGATGGATAGAAGGTGGAATAGGGTTTTTATTATTTATAATAGCATATAAGTATATTAGTGATACTTATTTTATTACTTCATAATGAAACAACTAATGAAGAGGAAGTAGAAGAAGAAATAAATTTGAATGAATCGGTAATGGATATTACCTCTTCTTCGATGCACCTCTTTTAAACTTCTTCTTAGGAAACTAGGGTTGGTCTTTTGAGAAGAAAAGAACCTATATGATATAACTAGAGTGGATTAGAAGTGGAATTGGTAGGTTTCGGCCGATCTTCAAGGCTCAAAATACTGTGAAGAGAAGTGGGAAGGGGTTCCCTTTTTATATGGGAGGAGAGGGACACCTTTAGTAATCTTAAAAATATTAATTTATAATAATTCTAAATCCACATAAAAACCTCCAAAAATCACTCATATTAGAACATTAGATGATACAGGGTTGTAATCGCATCAACAAATAAAATTTATACATGTAGGAAATTTATTTTAAACATTACCAACAAATTTATCCTTATTTAATATATTAGATTTTATTTGTGGTAATAAGATTCTAAATTTTAAATTGTTATAAATAATTACTTATGTGCTGTGAATTATCCATAATTAGATAATTTATTAGATTTTATACTATATAAATTTCAATTTATAATTTTTAAATATTTTTGTGATTTTTAATCAATTTAATAATATGTTATTTTTATAAAATAACAATAGTGTTAATTTTGACACTATTCATTAATTTGAATTTAAATAACTTCAAAATAGAGGATATATCCGATATAAAATATTTAATAGGTTCCTACCATGTCATAGTAAAATATAAAATTACTGAATCACTATAAATAGTTCATAATATTTTTTTTTACTATATGTAAAACCATTTATTAGATATTTCTCTTAATAAAATAATCACTACAACAGTTTTTTATAGTTATTAAATATACTTATTTGTTGCATGAAAATTAAAAATAAAATACTAGGATGAAGATAAATCTTATATATTTCATTATAATACATTTAGTCGGATTTATCTTCTACAAAACCCAAATTTTAAAATGTTATATTTATTACATTATGAAGGTGACAACTTTGACATCAAATAAAATAAAATAATATAACTGTCATAATCACATTTATAAGACTCCAAACGGTCATATATTAGGTCATCAGATGATTATGGTGTAGCTATATATTACCAATATGTTTTTATCAGGTTTTTGGGCCCTTTAATATGTATTACTATTTCAATAAAAACAATATTATTGATTTTTTTACTAAATAAATAATTTCTGCATCATTAATGTATAAGCTAATAAGGTAATTAAGTAACTCATAAAAAGTAAAAATAAATTACCTGATAAAGAAAAATATTTTAGCTTTAAAATGAGTATTTATAACTGAATTTATATTTTGTATAACCTTATACTGAAAATACTTTAATTATTAATGTTTGAGTGAGATATATTTCATATTCCTTTAAATAAAATAAACTAAAGGTCTTATTCACAACAAAGTGGGTTCTAATGGATTCCATTTCAACCTAAATATGACTCAGGACAAAATATAATCATCCAATTGTATTAATACAAGTGTTAGGGTAATTTTATAATATTATATTTACCCTTAATTACCAAATTTACCTTTAATGACGGTAAATAAAATTTACCGTATTTACTGTTCATAATGCCCAAAAATAAAAATTAGTATATAAATATAATTTGTACCCACTGATTCCAAATATGGAATCCATGTTTCCAAATTCAATACGCAAATGTTTCATAAATTAAATTAAAATTAATCCTGTTGTCGAAAGAAAATGGGTTTTTTGTTTAAAACATTGCGAAAGATTGAATTGATTTATCCTACGAATTCAATGTAAAATCAATGATAATGATATAAATTATATTAAATGGTAAAAATATATTCTATTTATTCTTTAAAAGAATTCAATATTATAATTTAACCACATAAATTATTACGATGAAAAAATTTGTTTTTAATTAAAATATACCGTGTTTTTACTATTCATTAAAATATGAAAGTTATCAGAATAATAGGAAAATTTTATCCAAGGTAAAATTTCAAATCCTGATTCCAAAGAATAATTTTATTTTGTTAAATTTAACTTATAAAGATGTCAAAAACTTTATTTAATGTGGTTGCGCCATCAAAAGGAGGAAAAACAACATTTTATTAAAAATACTTATTTTAACCGAAAATTTTATTTTGATCTTATACCATGTTGTAGAAAATGTGTAAGATGAATAATGATGTTATAAAATTCAAAATTTAGATAATAATATTTATAACGTCTAGTTCATAATAATATTATAACAATATATCGTCGTTTAGTGAAACCCGATATTGCGTACAACACACGCTATCGAGGAAGGTCGTGATTGCGTGTAATACAAGCCAAATCAGGGTTGCATGTAGTGAAAGACTCCATTGTTGTTGCGTATAACAAAATACAACTATATTTCACTTATACATTGAATATATATATATACATACATACATACACACTCAATGTTGCGTAGAATAACAACTATCAAACAAACTTGAAATTGTGTGTAACACGATCCAAGAATAATGTTGCGTATACTGCAAGCTAATACGGTATTGTGTATAGCACAAGATAATCATGGTGTAGCATAAAATAGAAGATATTAATGAAATTAAAAAGAATATATATCTTATAAAATCTCGGTGTGTTACATTCTACCCACCTTAAAATGAATTTCACCCTCCAAATTCGTCCGGGTTATAAATGGTTTACTTCTTGAAATTTTCTTTAATAAAAACCCACATCGTAAAAAGGAATACCAAAACATATCGTTAAAAACTAAATTATGAAACGTAACGGTTACCCAAATTAACTAATCACTGGGTTTCCACAT
Source organism: Viscum album (assembly GCA_963277665.1). Classification (NCBI taxonomy): domain Eukaryota; kingdom Viridiplantae; phylum Streptophyta; class Magnoliopsida; order Santalales; family Viscaceae; genus Viscum; species Viscum album. Next base: position 1,150,556,750 of record OY728120.1, read on the forward strand.
AGAAGAACATAGGTGAAAAATATGGATATGGAAGAGAAATATAACCATCATGTTCTGATAGAGAGTGGTAGAGAACATGGATAAGAAAAATCCAACAATAAGAAGGCCATAAATTTGTGATGATCTAAGGTACCATCGAATTCATCGGATATGAGAGTACTAGGAAAACATTTTTTGTTTTCATTATCATTTACCAAAATTTGATGAATTTTTGTATAAGGATAAATACTTGCTTGATTTCAGTGTAAAATCATCATTGGTCATTCCATGAACAATTTCCGCTTCATCACCTATTTAAAGATATGAAGTTGAATTTGACATTCTTGAAGTATTATAAGATCACACGATAGAATGATAGGTCATTCCATCTGTCTCTATCGCAATAAAAGGTGAGTATAAGATATTAAATATACATAAGTCCATCTATGGTGAGGTTAATCATACATGGTTCAAAAAATGGACTTATACATCATCTATCATACTACGTAACAAAATTAAACTTTTTTCTACAAACCAGGGACTTCCTGTAGGCCAGTGGTAGGCGATGAAGGCTTTTCGCACATCAGTTGTGTGTTCGATTCACGTAACCTTGTCCGACGCGATGGGTTGTCGCCCGTCCTGTTGGTTGATCTTTTTTCTAAAAGTATACTATAATATAAAAAATCTATATCCTTAAACAATACTATCTGATGTCTGACATAATCCATTCCAACCTTTAGGCTTTTCGAAAATACATCTGTCTAATCTTATAGTTTAATGAGAATAATTACGAAAAAGGTCATATAACAAGCACATGAATAGCATCATTTATCCCTCATATATCAGAAGATGTATCTTTTTTATCGCATTCCAACCATGTCAATACCTTAATCTTGTATTCTCTAGAAAAATAAATACCCATTGAACCTTACTAAAAACATGGATTCTGTCAAAAGTTAACGCTTTCCACGTACCAAAATCCCAATATTTCGATATACTCAAACCAGGGTATCACTTTGTCCTTATATCAGTCATGAGATCATGAATACTATGAAAAATTACATTTTCTCTTTATCCCTTAATTATGTGAATATCATCTTCCTTCCAAAATATTTGAATCACTTTTCATGGTTACCGGTACCATAAAATGATTGAAATTCACAATAGACTAATACAAAAATATTCCAATACACCATAAAAGTACCTCAACAACATTATTCTTTAATACCAATACATAAACAATTCAATCCATCCTCTTCAATGATTGTCATGGAATAAGTACTTCATTGATTTAGAAGTAACCTCTTAGGTTAGGGCATTGAGTTGTGTAATGCCCATGTTCTCCACAAATAAGACATTGAACTCTATAACAGTCTGTCACTCTATGACCCTTTTCTCCACACAGATAGCATCTTCCCCTCAATTTTATGTATTCATCAAGGTTCTTCTTCCCTTATTTAGAAATATCAATATTCCTTTCTTTATGCTCCTCAATATGCGAACATGCATAAAAGTTTAACTTCCTCTTATTTGATGAATTAGGAATACCACTAAATTTCACCTTGATAATCATATATCGCGATGACTGATTCGGCATAATCACAATATCATTCTCTCTAGGAATTATATAATTTCGTTTCATATAGTCACAAATTTTTCCATTGGATTCAATGTTAACCGAATTCCTTCTGGCTCCCTCCATTGACTAAAACACAAAAAGAATTTTGTGAGAGGAAAAAATCATTCAAAGAAAATAACATTATCAAGGGGGAGTAACTTTGACATCTAACATCTTAGTTTTAATTCTAATATCGTTACCATAATTCTAGGACAATAACCTATACTTATACTTAACCTTAGGGAAATCCCTAGACATATCTTAGAAATATTTCTAGGGATCTCACTAATGATTGCACATCTTAGTTTCCAAAGGTAAACTAAACCTCTCCTCTGATACCGACTGTAGAGACCCAAATCTTGGCATACATAGACATTACATTACTTTTGTAGAATAATTAATACATAACCAAAACAAACACTCATAGACTGTAATAGTTTAGTGTCTTTGGAAACTTGGAATATAAACTTCTAATCATGTTGAAAGATCTTCAACATCTCCCATAATGATCTTCCAATTTTTGTTTTCTTACCTAAAACCTTTCTTTATATCCTGGGGAAAATAAAACATAAAAAGGGTGAGCTCAAATTCTCAGTAAGGGTATGCATGGAGAAAATAAAACAAACCAAATAAATTTGAACATCAAAACATGAACACTATATTTAAACATCAAAATCTTGATCAATGACGTAAAACATGGCAGTACGTAAGGCATAGATCATGAAGAACCATTAATCATGAATAAAATAGCATGGGAATAAAACATGTAATTGTGGAAACCATTAATCACATGATATGATTTCCATAGTAGCCAAGGTATTGCTTCCAAGACCATCTTAGTGGACAAAGTCCCTTTCTGAATCGCGTTCACTCCTCATTCCAGTCCTATATTACTGAACTAGATTAACTTACCCTTCCAGACATTCTATCTCATGAGATATAAGTATTTAACCAATGCATTGGAGGGAGATATAGGTCCCAACCATCTCATAATGTAATCATTCTTACGTGTGCCACATCATAATCATAAATCATTCATCATAACCCAATGAATAAAATGGGTTTCGTAAACCTCATCCCATCATAACATAATCCATATAAAAGAAATGGATATCATTCCATCACAAGAAAAGTGAAACCATGTAAATCATAGATACATTATACTTGAAACATATACATATGAAATAATTACATCTTAGATGGAAACTAGTTTTGATAAACCACTTGAAATGAATTCTTGAGGAAAATATCATTTCTTCTTGAAAATCATTTTCTTTTCAAAAAATTCCCTTCAATTTAAAAAAAAGGATTTTTTGAAAATATTCATGAAATATTGTAGAGTAAGATTCATGAAAATAAGGCGTTATGAAACTGTAAAAATCCATTCATGCCGTATAAGTTAAAAAACATTCTTCTTGTAGTTTTACCAGAAAAGTCAAAAAGTACCTCATATGGTAAAAAAAAGATTCCTTACATACCATGTAGTAAAAGTAAAAAATTGGTAAAAAGGACTTTAAACATACATAAAATCATTTTTATGACACTTGGACATGGATGATAAATATAACCCCAGTAAATACTTATGTATAAGCAATCTCGGATAAAAAACTATTGAGATTTTAACATTATCCCTTACCATAGGTCCAATATGCTTCATATGTATAATGAATTAAATAGTGTCATTGTATTATTATAGAATCATATTCATTGTTATTATATCATAAATTGTTCACTTATGACTTTATATTAACCGTTCTTTTGTAAATCCATGATAAAGTAGCGTTTTGGGTAAAATCGTTTCATTTGTCGTACGTGTTTCGACATGTTGTTATTTATTACATATAACCTGATTTCCATAATTTCATAATGTAAAACATGATTTATATATAATAAATATTCAGCATATACATATATATTATAGATTGATAAATGGAATGAAATACACCGTACATGGAGACGGTAGGCCCTACGTACGCATGAACACTATTTTCATATCCTTATTGAATTGAATGGAATTAAGTAGATGACATAAATATATATATATACATAAATATAGTATCATTATTATGTCATATATTTGATTATTATTCATTATATATACTTTATAATCATTCATGAATGGTTAACATGGAGAATGAATCTCATCGCGTCGTGGAGACGGTAGTCCGTACATACGCACGAGCGAAGATATCATTCCCATGATCGTGGAATTGTATCTAAGTGTATGTATAGTATTTCAGAATCAAGATAACTTTAAAATAATCATATATAGTTATTTATTTACACCATTATACCCATCCATGTATGGTGGTGGTGGAAAACAGATTACACCACGGCGTGAAGACGCTATTTCGTACGTACGCACGCGCGGTGATTTCATTTTTTGTAAGATGGATAGAAGGTGGAATATGGGTGTTTCATATTTATAAGGAAATATCAGTATGTGTGTGATACTTATGTTATTACTTAATAATGAAACAAATAAATAAGAGGAAATATAAGAAGAAATAAATTTGAAAGAATCGGTAACAGATATTACCTCTTCTTCGATGCACATCCTTTAAACTTCTTCATATGGCACTAGGGTTGGTATTTTGAGAAGAAAAAAACCTTTATGATATAAATATAGAGGTTGAGAAGAGGAAGTTTCAGGGTTTGGCCGAGCTTCAAGGCTCAAAAGAGTGTGAAGAGAAGTGGGAAGGGGTTCTCTTTTTATAAGGGAGGAGAGGGGCACCTATGGAAATCTTAAATATATTAATTTATAATAAATCTAACCCCACTTGAAAACCTCCAATAATGACTCATATTCAAATATTAGATGATATAGGGTTGTAATATTATCATAAAATAATATTTAGGCATGTAGGGAATCTATTTTAAACATTATCAAATTGATTTATCCTTATTTAATCTATTAAATTGTATTTGTGATAATAAGATTCTAAATTGTAAATTGTTCTCAATAATTACTTATGTGATGTGAATTATCCATAATTATATAATCTATAAAATTTTAGACTGTATAAATTTCAATTTATAATTTTTAAATATTTTTGCGATTTTTAAACAATTTAATAATATATTATTTTTATAAGATAACAATAGTGTCAATTTTGACACTATTAATTTATTTGAATTTAATTAAAATCCACACATGGGATATATTCGAAACAAAATACTTAATAGGTTCCTAACATGTCATAGTAATATATAAAATTAGTGGATCACATTAAATAGTTCATTTAATATTTATTTTACTATTTTTATAACCACTTATTTGATATTTCACATAATAAAATAATTATTACAACATTTTTGTATAAATATTAAATATACTTATTTGTTGCATACAAATTAATAATAAAATACTAGGATGAATATAATTCTTATATATTTCATAAGACTACATTTAACCGGATTTATCTTCTAAAATACCGAAATTTTAAAATGTTATATTTATTAAATTATGAAGGGGACAACTTTGACATCATATAAAATAAACTAATATAAGTGTCATAATAACTTTTATAAGACTCAAAACGCTAAATTATTCAGTCATTGGATGCTTATTGTGTATATATACATTACCAGTATGTTTTTATGAGGTTTTGGGCCCTTTAATATGTATTACTATTTCAATAAAAAATATTATTGATTTTTTTACTAAATAAATAATTTGTGCATCATTAATGTATAAGCTAATAAGGTAATTAAGTTAATCCAAAAAATTATGAATAAATTACCATGATAAAGAAAAATAATTTAGATTTCAAATGAGTATTTATAACCGAATTTATATTCTGTATAACCTTATATTAAAAATACATCAATTATTAATGGTAGAGTGAGACACATTTCACTTTCCATTAAATAAAATAAACTAATGGTCTTAATAACATCAAAGTGGGTTCTAATGGATTCCATTTCGACCCAAATATGTCTTAGGAAGAAATATAACCATCCAATTGTATTAATAAAATTGTTAGGATAATTTTATAATATTATATTTACCCTTAATTACCCAATTTACCTTTAACGATGGTAAATAAAATTTACCGTAGCTACTATTCATAATGCCCAAAAATAAAAATTAGTCTATTAATATAATCTTGACCCACTGATTCCAAATATTGAATGAATTTTTCAAAATTCAATACACATATGTTTCTGAAAATAAATTAAAATTAATCTCATTGTCGAAAGAAAACGGGTTTTTGTTTAAAACATTGCAAAAGATTGAATTGATTTAACCTACGAATTCAATGTAAAATAAATGATAATGTCATACATTATATTAAATGGTAAAAATATATTATATTTATACTTCAAAACCATTCTATATTATAATTTAACCAAATAAATTATTACGATGAAAATCGTTTTTATTATTAAAATATAACGTGTTTTTACTATTCCTCAAAATATGAAATTTATCAGAATAATAAGAAAAATTTATCCAAGGTAAAATTTTAAATCCCGATTCAAAATAATAATTTTATTTTGTAAAATTGAACTTATAAACATGTCAAAAACTAGATTTAATGTGGTTGTGCCATCAAAAGGCTGCAAAACAACATTTTTTAAAAAATAATTATTTTACCCGAAATATTTTTTTTGTTCTTATACCATGTTTTATAAAATGTGTAAAATGAATAATGATGTTATAAAATTTAAAATTTTGTTGATACAATTAATAAAGGCTAGTTCATAATAATATTATAAGAATATATCATCATTTAGTGAAACCGGGTATTGCGTTCAACACACGCTATCGAGGAAGGTTGTGATTGCGTGTAATGCAAGACAAATCAGGTTGAACATACTGAAATACTTCTTTGTTGTTGCATATAAAAAAATAAAACCATATTTCATTTATACATTGAATATATATATATATATACATACATACACACTCAATGTTGCGTAGAATAACAACTATCAAACAAACTTGAAATTGTGTGTAACACGATCCAAGAATAATGTTGCATATACTACAAGATAATACGGTGTTTCATATAGAGAAAGATAATATTGGTGTAGCGTACAACAGACGATATGAATGTAATTAAAAATAATATATATCTTATAAAATATCGGGTTATTTCATGTTTCCTATTCTATCTTAGGATTTCCCTAATATATCCTTACTATTTGAGACATCCGATTCTTCATCTATTATATTCTATTATATAGAATATGGATAGTGTAACAACCCACACTTCTACAATACCCTTCTATTTGAATAATACTGTAGCGTGTGTTGTACGCAACTTCAAGTTCTTACACACCACAACCAATCAAACTAACAGTTATGAATAGTAATACCAACTTTTTGAAATTTTATAAATTTTATCTTTCAAAATTAACTTCATTTTTGAATTCTAAATATTGAAATCAGATTAGTTTGAAATTTTTGTACTTTTCAGATAACATGCATATTTTCATGAATAGTGAAAATTACTAAATTTAAATTAAAAACAACTTTTTTAATGGAAATTATTAATACTGATAAATTTTGAATTTGAGTGGTTTTAAAGTATATTTAGAATATAGTTTTACCATTTAATAAAATTTTGGTCATTGGACATAATTTCACATTTAAATCGGACATAAACAAGTTTCAATCTTTTAATAGTTATTATTTCATAAAAACACGCTTTTTGTTTTGACAACGGGAATGAATTTTAATTTAATTTCTGCCAATTCTGTGTTTGAATTTAGAAAAATTTATTCCATATTTAGAATCAGGATGTCTAAATTGTGTTAATAGGTAACTCTTATTTTTAGAAATTTTGAATAATTACTTTGGTAAATATTTTATTTACAACGGTTAAAGGGTAAATTCGGTAAATAAGGGTAAAACAAATAATATTCTAATAATATTAATATAACCTAAAACATGCCCTAACTCTTTTAGTTGATACATTTCCAACCATGGGAATCTTTGGGTCAATTATGGGACCCCATGGAGCCACTTATAAGTGATAGGGACACTTTATATCAATTAATTTTAAGATAATACAAAAATGAGATAAGCATATATCTTTTAGAACAACGATTTTTAAAAAAGGTTATATATGGTATATTTTCGACTATAAATAATAATTAGAAAGATAAAAATATTTCCTAAATAATGGTATTTTATTTATAATTTTTAGATATTGAATAATTAAATTTATTTATGACACAATATTGATGCATTATTTTCATTATTAATGAAAAAATTAAATAATTGAAATTATAAATGTTAATATAAATATAATTTGAAAGTTTGGATGAAATAAACGAATTTTATTGGATAATATGACAAGTTAGTATTTCTTAAATTAATTTTTTTCGAATAAATAATGTTCATAACACTTTATCAAAAAGCAATTATTGAATACTGTCAAAATTGACATAAATGAGTTTTAAAACCAATATTTTATTATTAATTTATATTATATTCATAAAAATCTATGGTTCATCAAAAGAATATATATAATGATAGTTTTATTATTAATGGACCACTTGGGGGGTCTCTTGAATGTTTATTTTAAGATTATTGACTATATAATATAAAAATCCAAAGAGACATGGTAAATGTCAAACTATTTAACTAAGAGTTAAATGAAAACTATGTGGTTAATATAGTGACCAACACCTGTCTAAAACCTATTGGTTGAGTTTTTTTCGACATATCCCCACCATTTCCATTACATAATCTACTTTGGAGCCATTAGAAACCGAATATGAATTTATTATAAAATAATATTTCTAGTTTTTCTTAGGGTGCCCCTCACTCCTCTTATAAAAGGGCACTCCTCCTTCTCTCAATTCATACCCTCAAAGACTTTTTTTGGGCCACACCATTCCCAAATATTATCTCAAATTACCTCAATTAATCCTATAGGCCTTCCTTTTGTCATAAATACAACCTAATTATCACTTTTGATCAAATCAAAAGGAAGAACCCGAAGAAGAGGTAATGTTTTCACCACCCTTTTTCAAGTTCCTTTATTATTCAACTTCTTATTTCATTGTTATTTACATTCGAATATAATAACTCCAGTATCTACCATGTACTATGATTTTATTATAAATATGGTACATCCATATTCATTAATCTATCCATCCTTTGAATTACATGTCACCATACATGCGTATGTACGGCCTTCCGTCTCCACATCGTGGTGTAATTTTTATTCAACATATTAAAATTTGGATGGGTATAATAATGATTTGTAATTTAATGTAAAAAATAAATATAACATGATATTTATTCTGTATATAAGATATACCATCAAATTATGTATTATTATAATATCAAAATAATTATATTGTCACTCGTGTGTACGTACGGATTACCGTCTCCACGAACGCGATGAGATTCATTCCCCATCATATCCATTCAAGACTAAATTTCATTTGATGATTAAAAATAATGTCTAGAGACATGAAATCATTCTGGATATTAATAATATACATCCCATCCATAATAGATATGGCTCACATAACAAATAATATAAAATAAAACGAGTAAGTTAACACCCGAAACGACGATAATAAAAAGATATTATTACAAACCAATGATAAAAGATCATATATGATATCATATTAATATATATGATCCTTTTATAATTAAATGACAATTATTTCTCCACTATACAATAGGATATCCTACCCTCGACCAAGGAAAAAGTACAATGTAATGGGTTTGTTATCTCACTTTTAATTTCTTGAGATTTCCATTGTTCACCACTTATTTATTGCATGTGGTCTGTGTACTACCCATGATTGTTTTAATTGTGTAATATAATTTAATTGATGGATATTTAAATAATCTTTTTATTATCCTTATTTCATGGGTGTATGTTCCGTATGCTACCAAATCGATAAGGGAATTTGAAATTTCAATTTCCATTCATTCGGCTTTACGCATACTTCACTTATTATTTTTCTCCGAGATTAAGGGTGGAATCACTATAAATTTTCATATGTCATAACTTCCACTACCCTTTCTGTGGATATACATTTGATAGACATAATCACTCCATTTATAATTTCTCACGTCATCAATATGAATTTGATAAGAGTAAATTTTAACTCATTCTCCATTTGTTGAGTTAAATATCCAATTCATTGGTGCTGTCTTTACAAAAATATGTGTGAATGTCCTATGATTGATTTACACAGAACATCCAATCATATTGAGTGTATTTATATTTTTCACACATTATTATTACATTTATTTATCGTTAACCTAATAATACGATCTTTATAAGATACCTAATCTCAGTTTACATCCCATTGAGACTTCATTGTGGACATACACAAATTCTATTTTATATGGGGTATATAATGTACATTGAAATAGTATATCATGAATCCCATTATTCTGATGATATTTCAAAGTATTTATTACCTCATTTATTTTTATTCATGTGTCTCTCTTTTGGTTCGAAGCTCTAACTAAAATATCATTTTTAAATGTTTTGAAGATTTATTCTTCTAAATATTTCTCATTAATGCCCATGTTTTAAAAATGATTTTAAGGAATTATTTATATCTAATTTGACGTTTTAAAATTAAAATTACTTTTAAAATTTTCAATGTGGTATGGTACACTTTAATTCAAAAATATATTTTTAAATGGCCTCTTGATAAATAGTGCGGCTTTTAAATGATTTCAAGAAAAGGGGGATATTTCACTCTAATAGTTTTGATGATTATTTTCATTTATGTCAATATCCTTCATCATTCTAGATTGAGGTTAATATGATACGATACAATATTCGATATTGTATAGAATGAGTTATGTTTGACTGTGGATGTGCTATTTTTATACCATTCATGGTTTCTGGATAAAGTATTGACATTTCGTATGCTAGTTTTAATACGAATGTTTATGTTATGTTTCAAACATTCCATATGAGGAATGCATTGGAATTATTAAGTGACAGGTGGATCCCTCTATAGCTTCTCGGTACATCTGTAGGTCTCATGAGTCAAACTAGTGTTTTGGCACAATTCCTTGATAAAATTTTATTTGTAGTCTTAGCACAAGGCCTTGACTATGTGGTTGTGATAGTCTATAATTATGCATTCCATCATTATGAAAGTGGTTATTGATATTTCATGTGATTATACGACTAGTAGAATATCCATGTGAAGTAAATGGCATTATTTCGTTTTATCTTTGACATATTATGCGGGAGATCATGTTTAAAAGGCTTTTGTTTTAGTTATACATTGCCTTAAATGTTTATTTTTATTTATGAATGTTTCCTCTATATTGTTATCCTTAATGAGCATCTGAGATAACCCCTTTCAATGTTTCATTTTTACCATGATGCAAAGAACTATATTATGACTGACCTCCAGGGATATTCTATGGGATCTCAGTGTTTTATATGGGGACAATGTTGTTGTAGTTTTCCATTTTATGATGTAATGTATATATTATGAATGTATCTAGTACTTCCCAGGCTACTAAACCAATCGGTATTTCGAGACCTGATGTTTTATAATCATTCCAATGTTTTATAATAATTCACCGACTCTGGGTATCTGGGGTCGGGGTGTTACAGTTGGTATCAGAGGGAGGTTTAGTACAAACCCTGGAAACTAGATTTAGATAATCTCTTATTAGAGCAAATATTCCTAAGATAAAAATTGAGGATTAGTATTGAAAAACTTCCTAGAATTTTGGTATTGTATATATTTTGTGAGTTTTATAATCAATATATCCCTGTCTAGATTTGAGAAGGTAGATCCGGCTCTGTAACAGATGTACCAAGTGGTAAAACCTGAAAACACTACTTTGAGCTAGACTCGAACAGAAACTGGTGCACGACAACGGGCCTTACTGCACCTTTGGTTACGACACTCCCGAGGGATATGCTTAGTATAATTTACATTTTCATTACAAACTGATTTGATGTATTTAAATATAAGATGAGAATAAATGACCTTGGTTAATTGTAAGGTGTTTCAAATTAATAATATTGTGTCATGATATTCTCTAAATGATTTTTGACTACTATTACTCACACAATAATTTCTGGTTTTAGTCAATGGCTTGATTCCCAGGATGTCATAGTAACTTTTAGAATGATGTACAAGGTGGGAATGGTGGTGAAAATGAACAAAAAAATGGAATGTTGATAGGCGTAAAAGATATCTTGTTCATGCCAAGTCAGTTTTCCAAAAATATGACCAACAACATATATATTAAGAAACTCCCAGAATCAACAAAGAAGATAAAGGTGATGAATGATAAGAGCTCCAGTAGTGGATAGCATGGAGAAAATAATCCTCAATTTCCATCATGCCGGAAATGTAGAAGGATAAACCCAAGATAGTGACTGAATGGAACAAAGAAATGCTTTACTTGTGGGAAAGAAGGACATAATGTGAAGAATTGCCAAGGAAAAATGAAGAGTACAATGAAAGAAAATAAAAATGATCCCAAGAATCCATTTACAGTAATTTTCAGTAAATGTTGGGGACCTGTCCATTACCCGAGTGAATGCCCTATTCTATAGGATATTTTCTTGGTCATAGAAGAAGCTATGGGGTAATAAATGGTTGGAGAAATGATTATAAGTATTAGTTCTCCTTGATGATGGGATTAATTTTCAATAATTTTCTCTTGGAATTGTAACATTGATGTTTTCCATGTGAGAATGATATTTGAGGAATACTTGCCTTTTGTCTTGTGGATATAGTTATAAATAACCATTTTGTTTTATATGATATTTGGTTTGAGGCAAGTACAAGTTATTATATTTTGGGATGAAAATGCAAGGTATGAGAAAATATTTGCGTTTAAATTATGTTATGGTTATTTTGAGGAATTTATCTCATTTTGGTATTGTTATAAAATATTGTTTTTGAAAAAGGACCACAAGAAGACTGTGTGACAGCCCGTCGCGTCGGACAAAGTTGTGGGAATCGAACCCACAACCAAAGTGAGAATGTGATTTATCTCCTCCCAATAGACTACGTGAAGTCCCTGGTTAGTGTGACTAGTTATTTTTAATTAAATGATGTTATTAATGAATAATAAGTTGAGTTGGGATCTTATGTCTTATCAAATGAGTACCCTTAGTATAGAAAAATTATTTGGTGATAAAGTGATAAATGTTATTTTGGAAGATGTTCTCTTTTTTGGGTACACTATATGACCAAGGAAAATAGAATACTATGGTATTTCATTGGAGGAGTAATGGTGGATTTTTATCTATGTTTTTATTGTGGATTTATAGTGATTTTGGTTATTTATGGTGATTAACCTATAGCAGAAAATATGTGATTATGTAAATTACTTTTAAATATGTGACATTAAGAGTATTTGATGTCATTTGGAGATACAATTTAATGTGGAAGAATAAATAACTGAATTCTTCTATTTTTGGAGAATTCCATATTAGTTTGGATTATATTGAAGGATTTTAAGGACAATTGTTTCTTTATTACTATTTATTTAACTTGGGGTATTTTAGGTTTAATTTTAGAAATTAAGATTAGTGTTTCTTTCTATAATGGAATATACTTTTGGGGGATAATCAGATCTTATAATAACCATTATGGTTTTGATTAATGTCTAAATATAAGGTAAATATATATTTTATCCTTCGTGGATCATGTGATTCTATAAGATGTTTATTCTAGCTCTTCTAGTGTGACAAAGTCTTCTAGAATACTGATCGTTTAAAAATGAGTTAGTAGTAGAAATTTATAAAGAATTAAATTTTACATAAAAAGTATGTATATCTCTTTATGTTCTTGGTAAATATTAAAAATGAATTCTTTATCTTTATATAATGTAACATAAAAATAAAAAAAATAAAAATGTTGTCTGTTTACTTTTCCTACTTGGAAACTAATGATAGTTTCTCCCATCACAAGTTATTGGTTTTCTTGTTGTTAAGTTTCTCCTAATCGTGTTTTCTATCCCTTTCCATCAGAACTTGACACTTAGTTTATCATCCATATCCATGTTTTTCTACATGGAATCCTAGTTTAGATAATCTCAGGTGACCTTTGTACTTCTCTTTATTTATTTTAAATTAATAGTTTTATTGACTCTTTTTCTAATATGGGACATTCCATTATATTCCCAAGAAAAATTTTAAAAATTGTGAGGACACAATTTATTGAAGGAGGGGAGAATGTAACACCCTAATCTTACACGCTACGCTTCCCTTTGAATAATACAGTAGCGTTTGTTGTATGCAACTACGAGTTCTAACACACCACAACCAATCAAACTAGCTGTTATGAATTGTAATACCCAATTTTTTAAATTATATAATTTTTTTCTTTAAAAATGGACTTCATTTTTGGATTGGGAATATTGAAATTAGGTTAGGGTAAAATTTTGGTACTTTTCAGATAACATTCATATTTTGATGAATAGTGAAAATTACTAAATTTTAATTAAAAACAAATTTTTTAATAGAAATAATTATTAGTGACAAATTATTAATTTGATTGGTTTTAAACTATATTTAGAATATATTTTTACAATTTAATACAATTTTGGTCATTGGAATAAATTTCACAATTAAACTAGACATAAACAACTTTCAATCTTTTTATAGTTATTATTTCCTAAAAACAAGTTTTTTGTTTTGACAGCGGGAATTAACTTTAAATTAATTTCTGCCAATTATATGTTTTTAATTTAGAAAAATGGATTCCATATTTAGAATCATGATGTCCAAATTTTGTAAATAGGTAACTCTTATTTTAAGACATTTTGAATAATTATTTCGGTAAATATTTTATTTACCATGGTTAAAGGGTAAATATGGTAAATAAGGGTAAAACAAATAATATTATAATAATATTAATTTACCCTAAATTGTGTCCTAACCCTATTGGTTGATACATGTCCGACCATTGGAATCATAGGGTCGATTTTGGGACCCCATGGAGCCACTTGTAAGTGATAGAGACACTATATATTAATTATATTAAAGTAAATACAAAAAAGACATAAACATATATATTTTAGAAAAACAATTTTTACATAGGGATATATATATATTATATTTTAGACTATAAAGATTCATTAGAAAGATAAAAATATTTCCTACATAATGGTTATTATTTAAAAATTTTTGACATTGAATAATTAATTTTATTTATGACACAATAATGATGCAATAATTTCCTTATTAATGAATGAATAAAATAATTGGTATTATAAATGTTAAAATAAATATAATTTGATGTTTTAATGAAATCCAAGAATTTTATTGGATAATATGACATTTTAAGATTTCTTAACTGAATTTAATTTGAATTAATAAAGTTGTTACGACTTTAACAAAAATCAATTATTGAATAGTGTCAAAATTGACAAAAATGAGTTTTTAAAACAAATATTTTATTATTAATTGATATTATATTCCTAAAAATCAAAAGATCGGTAAAAGGACTTATATAATTATAGGTGTATTATTAGTTGACCACTTGGGGGTATATTTCAATTTTATTGTATGTTTATGGACTATATAATAAAAAAATCCAAAGAGACAAGGTAAATGTCAAACTTTTTAACAAATAGTTAAATAAAAATAATAATGTTAATATAGTGACCCAAACCTGTCTAAAACATATTTTTTGAGTTGTATTCGACCTATCCCCACCATAGACTTTAAATAATCCACATTGGAGCCAATAGAAACCGAATATGAATTAATTATAAAATAATATTTCTAGCTTTTCATAAGGTACCCCTCACCCATCTTATAAAAGGTCACTCACCCTTCTCTCAATTCATGCACTCAAGTTATTTTGGATGGGCCAACCCCTGCGCAAATATTCTCTCAACTTACCTCACTTAATCCTATAGGCCTTCCTTTAGTCATAAATCTATCTTAATGAGCCATTTATATCAAATCGAAAGGAAGAACCCGAAGAAGAGGTAATGTTTTCACCACCCTCTTTCAAGTTCCTTTCATCTTCAAAATATTCATTCTTTGTTATTTCCATTATAAAATAATAACTCCATTATATCCTATATAATGTTATGTTATTATAAATATGGTACATCCATATTCATTATTCTATCCATCCATTGAATGACATTTCACCATATGTGCGTGCGTACGACCTACCGTCCCCACGTCATGGTGTAATTGTTATTCAACATATTATTATTTGGATGGGTATAATAAGGATGTGTAATTCGTCTAAATAATAAATATAACATGATAATTATTCTGTGTATATGATATATAATCCAATTATATATTATTTTAATATCAACAGAATGATATTGTTGCACGTGCGTACGTACGGATTACCATCTCCATGAACGCGATGACATTAATTCCCCATCATATCCATTCTAGACTAAATTTAATTTAAATATTAAAAATATTGTTTATAGACATGATATAATTTTGTATATGAATACGATACATCCCTTCCATAACATATTTGGCTCACATAACAAAGAATATAAAATAAAATGACTAAGTTAACACCCGAAACGCCGATAATACTAAGAGATTATTAAAAAATCAAGGTTAAAAGATCATATATGATATCATATTAATATATATGATCCTTGTATAATTCAATAACAATTATTTCACCATTATACAGGAGGCTAACATTCCCTCAACCAATGAAAAAGTACAAAGTAAGGGGTTTCTTATCTCACTTTTAATTTCTTGAGATTTCCATTGTTCACAACTTATTTATTGCATGTAATGTGTGTACTTCCCATGATTGTATTAATTGTGTAATATAAATTAATTTATGGATATTTACATCATAATTTTATTATCTTTATTTAATGGGTGTATGTTTTGTAAGTTACCAAATCGATAAGGGAATTTGAAATTTCAATTTCCATTCATTCAGCTTTGCGCATACTTCATTGATTATTTTACTCCCTGATTTTGTGTGGAATAACTATTCATTTTCTTATGTCATAATTTCCACTCCCCTTTTTGTGGATATACTTTTTATAGAAAATATATATAAGGCCCCAGCCTAAACAATTACATAATCTTGAGTTACATCAAGAATACACGTTGAGGGTCTTTTCAGGTTTAGAGTTTTAGAGAATTAGATCATAAAACTTGCATTACATTCCACATTTAAAAAAAGTGGTTACATAAAAGATAGTATTCATTTTTAACATCAATGGAAACATATTTAAAATAACACATGGATTCTATCGTGACACTTCCATGACACTATCATCATATCATGTACCTTTCCCTTGACCTGTGAAAAACATTTCAAAAACTTGGGATGAGCATAAAAAGCTCAGTAAGGGATATAAAAATATGGAAAGGAAACATGACCACATATATACATAAGAATGAAATCATACATTACCCATAAAACATAATCACTTTAACATACCTCATAAAATCATGAATAAATCATAGAAATCATAAGACATAAAGGTAACTTGAGGCATTCATAACATTCTTACGTAGGGAGTAACCCTCTTGGTTATGTTTGGAATACCCATCACTATATATTCCCAAAATATCTTCGTAGAGACCTCAAAATTTAACCCCTTCATGTTACTCAATGCATTAGAGAGCTATATCGGGCTCACCCGCCCTTAGTTTATCACGGAACCACCCGTCTTCATAATAATTCCCAAGAACCATAACATAATCGTATCATATTAAAATGGAAAATGGAAACCTAACATTTCCACATTTCAATCACAAGATATCAATACAACACATTGATATAATAAAAACATTATTAAAACCATTTTCAATACAAAAATAAAAGTAAAGTAAAACCTGGTATTTAGTTTTCTTTTAAAAAAATATATGGCTTGTAGAGGAAGCTGAAACTCAAATAATGGTCACGGCTGTGGAGAAGTCGTTGTCGCCGCATACATATGACAAAAACATTCCCTTTTGTCATTTAGTAAAACTCTTTGTATAAACAATATTAATTTCGGATAAACGTAAATGTCAAAGGGGTTTATACACCGTATAAATGAAAGTTGTGTACAAAACAAAATATGCCTCAATGAAAGGAGATTGAGACGAAGTCCCATACCTCGGGTCTGACATGACTCGATCATTCTTTAATGTCATGAATAATAAACAAGAGTTCATTTCTACCTACTTAAGAACCTTTTTCAAGTTAATTATTCCTTTTATATCACTTATTACCATGTCACGAACACTATGTAATTATTTATGTTAATAACGGTCATTTTAACGATCATTGGTACTTGAGTCAAAAATATTCTCTTTATAATTACAAGTTGTTCATCTATCCATTATATCCAGAGTTATACTCATGATTTATATATATTATATATCTTATATATCCATTATATAGATTCATTTATAATAGTACATAATGTTTAGAGGTATGAAATGAAATTCACCGTTCATGGAGACGGTAAGCTGTACGTACGCATGAATGCTACTTTCATTTCTATTTCATATTGAATGGAATTTAAACATAATGATACAAAATAGTATTATAATTCCAGTATTGTATCATATATAATATCATTCATTATATCCTTTATACGTACAACATATGGTATTAACGAATCAAATCACTTTGAGGGGGCGGTAGTCCGCACTTCCTAAAATGAAAATATCGCGTTTACCCATAATGGAAACCAAAAAGGTATGTCATAAATGAAAAATACAGAAGCTTAAGTAAAACATAAAAATATTATATATCATATATAAATGTATTTAAATATTAATGACCACCTTTGACGGTGTTATCATATTGTTGAACAATCATCGTTTCGTGGGGAAAAAATTCGCCATCCACAGAAAGAGTATGTTCTTTAACGATTAGATGTAAGTGTGTGTAAGTGTAGCTCAAATACTTCTTTATAACAACATACTAGTATATTTATTATACTGTTGTGGTTATAAAATAAAGGAATAAAATGATTTTAGATGGTTGGAGAAGCAAAATAAAACATAAGAACACAAGATAAAACACTACCTTTAAAATGGGTAACTCTTTTTGATTTGAGCTCAAAGGCTTCCTTGGGAGGACTTCTGACAAACATGAGGATTCAAGGAGTAAGAGAGGGAATTGGAGATACAAAATGGGCAGGTTTTGGCCGTGCCAAAGGCTTTGGAAGTGTGGGTAAGGTGGTATAGGTGGGGGCCTTTTATAAGAGGAGAGGAGGGAACTCTTGGAAAGTTAAGAAATGATACATTGTTATAAAATGATTTTCGGATAAAAAAGGTCCCACAATTATAAATTTCGAGGATAAGGTGACAAGGGTTCGAAATCCACCCACCAAATAGGTTTTTTACAAGTGTAGGTCTTAGAGATTACATTATATTTTCATTTTATTTAAATCGTTAAATAATGAGGTCATCGTTGCATCATCATGTTGTCATAAATAATTTAATTTATTTAATGTCTAAAAATTAAAAAAAAGATATCATGATGTAGGAATTCTTTTTATCTTTCCAATGACTATTTATAGTCAAATATCTGACTTGTATAAACCCATGTAAAAATTGTTTTAATAAAAAAATACATGTTTTTGTCATATTTACTTCTACTTTAAATAAAAGGCATTAATGTCATTATCTTACACAAGTTGCTCCATGGGGCCCCAAAAAACGACCCATGTGTTTTCATGGTAGGCCATGACACATAAAATAATGGTAGGACATGTTTCAGGTTCATTTCATATTATTAAAACATTATTATTACCTTAAATTACACTAATTACCTGTAATCGCGATTAAAAACTTAAAAGTTACTATTCACCAGAAAATTATTTTAATCCCATTGAACCACATTTTACTTCTTAATGAAAACCTTGTATGTTGGATTTTTGAAATTAAAAACACAGAGGTGGTAAAATTTCATTTAAACGAAAAATCAGTTTTTTAAGTACCACTTAGTGGTTTCACTATTCATCAAAAATTGATGTTTTTCAGAAAAATACCAAAACGTAACCCTAAGCTATATTTGATATTCCGAATTCATAAAGGATGTATATTTTAAAAAATTCAAAACATTTAAGTTACATTAATTAATTTAATAATTAATTCCCGCTGTCAGTGCAAATAGCTTGTTTTTATGAAACAATAAGTATCAAATGATTAACACTAATTTTAGTCCAATTTCAAAGTGAAATTAATTTCAATGACCACCATTGGATTAAATGGTAAAAATATATTCTACTTTCAAATGAAAAAAAATTACAAAGATAATATAATCATATAAATAAATTAGATTAAAAATAGGTTTTGAATTAAAATATATCATTTTCACTATTCATTAAAAAAGAACATTATCAGAAAAACACCATAAATTTATCCAAAGTAAATTTCAATGTCTCAATCATAAAGAATAAATTTATTTTAAAAAATATAGCTTTTAAAATTGTCAAAAGATATATTTAAAAATGGTTTTCCACCAAATGGCACTAAAACAATCTATTAAAAATACTTGTGTATTCCATGCTTAAGATTGGATTTATTCTCGTTTTAAGCCTCTAAAAAACTATCTAATTAATTAATAGACATAGATAAAAATATCTATTATTAATTACTTACTTGGGATGTTACATCCTTCCCCCCTTTAGAAAATTGCGTCCCCGTAATTTATTTACTTATCGAATAAGTGGGGGTATTTAGCCCTCATTGCATTTTCAGATTCCCATATTGCCTCTACAGTCATGTGGTTTTTCCAAAAAACCATTACCTGATGAATCACCTTATTCTGTAACACATTCTCCCTATGTCCAAGAATTTGTACCAGTTTTTCCTCATAAGATAGGTTCTCTTCCAGTTGAACTACCTCTTGACTCAAAACATGAGATGGATATGGAATATACTTTCTCAACATCGAAACATGAAAAACATTGTGTACCTGAGATAAACTCGGAGGTAAAGACACTCGGTAAGTAAATGATCCATCTCTCTCTAGAATTTCATATGGTCCAATTAACCTTGGACTCTTCTGTCCTTTCTTACCAAATCACATCACACTTTTCCATGGCGAGACTTTGAGAAAAACATGATCACCTACCTCAAAAGAGAGATCCTTCCTCCTATAGTCCGCATAACTCTTCTGCCTGCTCTGAGATTTTCTCATGTGTTTCTGTATCAGCTGAACTTTTTCTGCCAAATCTTCTACCAATTCTGGTCCCATCAGCTTCTTTTCACCCACTTCATCCCAGAAAGCTAGAGTTCGACACCGCTTCCTATATAACACCTCAAATGGTGCCATCTGTATACTAGAATGAAAACAATTGTTATATGAAAATTCAACCAACGAAAGATGTTGGTCCCAACATCCCTGATAATCCATCGAACAAGAACGTAGCATATCTTTCAAACTCTGAATTGGTCGTTCTGACTGCACATCTGATTGAGGATGAAAAGTTATACTAAAATATTATTCAGTGCCCAACAACTTCTGAAGGCCTTTCCAAAAGATAGAAGTAAACATGAGATCACGATAAGATACAATGGAGATATGAACACCATGTAACATGACTATCTCATTAAGATACAAACAGGAAAGTTGATCTAGGGAAAAAGTATCTCGTTTTTCAAGTAAATGAGTAGATTTAGTCAAGCGATCAACAATAACCCAGATTGCATTTTTACCTCGATGTGTCTTCGGCAATCCCACAACGAAGTCCATGGATATATTTTCCCATTTCCACTCTGGTACTGGTAAAGGATGAAGCATCCCTTTTGGTAACATTCGCTCTGCTTTAACCTGTTGAAAAGTCAAACACTTCTCTGTAAAATCAGAAATATCTCTTTTCATTCCATCCCACCAGTAATACTCCCACAGATCTCTGTACATCTTAGTACTGCCAGGATGAACTGAAAACGGGGAACTATGAGCTTCAAATAACAACTTTCTCTTCAACTATGAATCACAAGGCACACAAAATCACTTCCCAAATCTCAAAACAAAGTCATTATCAACATTGAATTCAAGAAACATACCCTTCTGAACCAGCTCTCTATTTTTCTGCAACTCACTATCTTGCTTCTGTGCTTGCTTAATTCTCTCTGATAGAGAAGATTTCACAGATACCTGAAACAAAAAATAAAGACATCCTGCACCAACAACTTCTATTCCAATTTTCATCAAATCCTTAACCAAAGGATAACGTTCCAAATGCAACATTTCTAATAAAGAATTACTTTTTTCACTCAAATCATCAGCCACTTTATTTGTTTTTCCCGGATGGTAATGAATTATAAAATCTTAATCCTTGATTAATTCTAGCCACCACATCTATCTCATGTTCAATTCTTTCTGAGTGAATATATACTTTAAACTTTTGTGATCGGTATATATTTCACACTTTAATCCATACAAATGATGCCTCCAAATTTTTAAAGTGAAAACAACAGCAGCTAATTCCAAATCATGTGTAGGATAATTTACCTCATGTGTTTTCAACTGACGTAAAGAATAAGCAATTACCTGATCATTCTACATTAGGACGCAACCAAGTCCTTTCCATGAAGTATCACTATAGATAACAAACTCCCCATTCCTAGAAGGTAGTGCCCAAACTGGATCATTCACTAATCATCTTTTTAATTCCTGAAAACAATCATCACATTCTTTTATCCAGATAATCTTAACACCCATCTGAGTTAGCTTAGTCATTGGACTAGATAACCATGAAAAATTTCTAACAAACCTTCAGTAATATCCTGACAACCAAATGAAGCTACGAATCTCAGTTACATTTGTGGGTCTTGGCCATTCCTCAACAACCATTATTTTTGCAGGATCAACAGTTATCCCATATTTAAAAACAATATGACCAAGGAATGAAATTTGTTGCAACCCAAACTCACACTTTCTGAATTTCCCATACAATTTATTTTCATTTAAGGTTTGGAAAATAACCCTTAAATGTCTTTCATGATCCTCTTTACTTTTAGAAAACACCAAAATATCATCAATGAAAATCACCACAAACTTATCCAAGAACTCAGGGAAAATTATATTCATTAAGTACATGAATACAACATGTGAATTGGTTAGCCCAAAAGGAATTACTACAAATTCATAATGGCCATATCTTGTACGGAATGTGGTCTTTGGAATATCTTCTTCCTTTACCTTCAGCTGATGGTACCCCGATCTCAAGTCAATCTTTGAAAAATACTGAGCTCCCTGGAGCTGATACAACTTCATTTGATGGCCCAACATCTGCTGAAGTAGTTACAAAGGATTTCACAACCCCTTTCATCTTATATTCTAACTGCCTCCCATCACTCGAGCTCTTTGTCAGACACTCGTTTGCATAGTGACCCATCTCATTGCACTTAAAACATTTCAATAACTGTAAATCAAATTTGCACTTACCATCACCTTGATCTTTATTATTGAAATCACGAGCCTTATGTCCCATCTTACCGTATCAGTAGCACATTCTGGAATTCAGAATACATTCCCCAGCATGCCTTTTACCACATTTATCACAAACTAGAAACTTAGTTTTCTTACCGTCAGACCTTTTTGAAGAATTCTTTCCTTTCTCTATACACCTAGGTCTCTTCTTCTACTGGTTGTTAAGGAACACTTGATCATCGGAAAACTCCATTTCCACCTTCTCAGCACATCGAAAAAGCTTTTCATAACTTTTAAACTCATTATAAGCCAATTCCCTTCGATATTTTGGCTTTAATCCTGAGTAAAAAAGATTGATTTTACTATCAAGGTCTCGGATAAAATTTGGATCATACCTTTCCAATCGAGTGAACCTTTCTTCATAGGCAGCCATTGAGTCTTCCTCTTGCCTCAATTACAAGAATTGTTTTTCCATTATATGTCGAACATCCTTAGGAAAATACTTCTCAAGAAACATATCTTTTAATTCATCCCAATCGAGAGCATCAATCTCATCTACGTCCCTGATATTTTTAACCATTGACCACCACTGATCTGCTTCACCCTCCAAACAAAAAATATCAAGACTATCCATTTGATTGTCTGAACACCCAATGACATCTAAAATCTTCTCCAGTGCTTTAATCCACCCTTCAACTAGCACAGGTTCAGATGATCCTATGAATGATGGGGGATGTTGCCTCATGTAATGTTCCACCACTGACATGTTCCTCTACGTTTGATCTGGCTGATCTCGTGCATGGATACCGCCACCATTTATCACTTGAGTCAACTGCGCCATTACTGCAACATACTATTCAGTTCCAATTCTGACCATCTTAGGATGCTGATTTGGAAGGTTATTTCCTTCTGTATGCCTTCCTAGAACTGCTTCCCTGTTTCCTCTGCGGAAAACCATTCTGAACAAACTTTTATCAGATGAAGCAACATGGTAATATTCAAATGCTATATCATTTCAATTTGACAATAAAAAAATATTTTTAGATAATCATTTAAAATAATTATAACTCCTAAAGTTATCTAAACTGACCTCTGATACCAACTATAAGGCCCCAGCGTTAACCATTACTTAATCTTGAGTTACATCACGAATACACATTGAGGATCTTTTCAGGTTTATAGTTTTAGGGAATTAGATCATAAAACATTCATTGCATTCCACATTTAAACAAAGTGGTTACATAAAAGATAGTATTCATTTTCCCCATCAATAGAAACATATTTAAAATAATACATGGATTTTATCTTGACACTTCCTTGATACTATCATCATATCATGTACCTTTACCCTGACCTGTGAAAAAGATTTCAAAAACATGGGATGAGTATAAAAAGCTTAGTAAGGGGTATAAAAATATTGAAAGGAAACATGAGTACATATATACATAAGAATGAAACCATAATTTACCCATAAAACATAATAACTTTATCATATCTCAAAAAATCATGAATTAATCATAGAAATCATAATACATAAAGGTAACTTGAGACATTCATAACATTCTTACGTAGGGAGTAACCCTCTTGGTTATGTTTGGAATACCCATAACTGTATATTCCCTAAATCGCTTCAGAGAAACCCCAACATTTATCCCCTTCGCGTTGCCCAATGCATTGGAGAGCTATATCGGGCTCACCTGGCCTTAGTTTATCACGGAACCACCCATCTTCATAATAATTCCCAATAACCATAACATAATCGTATCACATAAAACCTTCATAACGGAAACATAATATTTCCAAATTTCAATCACAAGATATTAATACAACTCATTGATATAATAGAAACATTATGAAAACCATTTTCAATACCAAAATAAAAGAAAAGTAAAAATGGTATTTATTTTTCTTTTAAAAAAATGTATGGCTGGTAGAGGAAGGTAATACTCAAATAATGGTCATGGCGGTGGAGAAGTCGTTGTCGCCACATACGTTCGACAAAAACATTCCCATTTTCCATTTAGTAAAACGCTTTGTATAAAAAATATTCCTTTCGGATAAACGTAAAAGTCGAAGGGGTTTATACACCGTATAAAATAAAGATGGGTGCAAAACAAAAGATGCCTCAATGAAAGGAGATTGAGACGAAGTCCCATACCTCAGGTCCGACTTGACTCGATCATTCTTTAATGTCCTGAATAATAAACTTGAGTTAATTTCTACTTACTTAAGAACATTTTTCAAGTTCATTATTCCTTCTATATCACTTATTACCATTTCATGTACAGTATGTAATTATTTATGTTAATAACGAACATTATAATGATCATTGGTACTTGAGTCAAAAATATGCTCTTTATAATTACAAGTTGTTCATGTATCCATTATATCCAGAGTTATACTCATGATGTATATATCATATATATCATATATATATCCATTATATACATGCATTTATAATATTACATATCGTTTATTTGTAATAAATGAAAAGCATCGTTGATGGAGACGGTAAGCCGTACTTAGGCATGGATGCTACTTCCATTTCTATTTCATATTTAATGGAATTAAAACATAATGATACATAATAGTATAATAATTTCAGTATTGAATCATATATAATATCATTCAATCAATCCTTCATACGTACCACATATGGTTTTAACGAATCAAATCACTTTGAGGGGGCGGTAGTCCGCACATCCTAAAATGAAGATTTCGCGTTTACCCATAATGGAAACCATAAAGGTAAGTCATAAATGAAAAATAAAGAAGCTTAAGTAAAACATAAACATATTATATATCATATATAAATGTAGTGACATCTTAATGGCCACCTTTGACGGTGTTATATGATTGTTGAACAATCATCGTTTCGTGAGGCATAAATTCTCCATCCACAGAAACAGTATGTTCTTTAACCATTAGATGTAGGTGTGTGTATGTGTAGATATAATTCTTCTTATAAAAACATCCAAGTATATTTATGATACTGGTGTTGTTACAAAAGAAAGTAATAAAAAGATTTTAGAGGGTTGGAGAAGCAAAATAAAACATAAGAACACAAGAGAAAACACTACCTTTAAAACGGGTAACTCTTTTTGATTTGAGCTCAATGGCTTCCTTGGGAAGACTTCTGCCCAATTTGAGGCTTCAATGAGTAAGATAGGTATGTGGAGAGACAAAATGGGTAGGGTTTGGCAGAGAAAAAGGCTTTTTATGTGTGGGTAATGTGGTAGAGGTGGGGGCCTTTTATAAGAGGAGAGGAGGGGCACTCATGGAAAGTTAAGAAAAGATACTTTGATATAAAATGCTTTTTGGATAAAAAATGACCCACAATTATAAATTTCGAGTATAAGGTGATAAGGGTTCGAAATCCATCCATCCAATATGTTTTTTACATGTGCAGGTCTTAGATTTTATATTATATTTTCATTTTATTTAAATCGTTAAATAATGATGTCATCGCTGCATCATCATGGTGTCATAAATAATTTAATTTATTTAATGTATAAAAATTAGAAAAAAAATATCATGATGTAGGAATGCTTTTTATATTTCCAATGACTATTTATAGTAAAAAATCTGACTTGTATAAACGCATGTAAAAATTGTTTTAATAAAACAATACATGTTTGTGTCATTTTTACTTCTACTTTAAATAAAAGGCATTAATGTCATTATCTTACCCAAGTGACTCCATGGGGTCCCAAAAATCGACCAATGGATTTTCATGGTCGTCCATGAAACATCCAATAAGGGTATAACATGTTTCAAGTTCATTTAAAAATATTAAAACATTACTCTTACCTTAAATTACACTAATTACCTCTAATCGCGATTAAAAACTTAAAAGATACTATTCACCAAAAAATTATTTTAATCCAATTAAACCACCTTTTACTTCTTAATGAAAACCATATAGGTCAGATTTTTGAAATTAAAAATACAGAGGTGGTAAAATTACATTTAAACGAAAAATCAGTTTTTTAAGTACCACTTAGTGGTTTCACTATTCATCAAAAAATGATGTTTTTCAGAAAAATACCAAAACTTCACCCTATGATATATTTGATATTCTGAATTCAAGAATGTTTTCTATTTTAAAAAATTCAAAACATATAAGTTACATTAATTAATTTAATATTTAATTCCCGCTGTCAGAGCTAATAGAGCGTTTTTATGAAACAATAAGTATCAAAAGATTGACACTAGTTTAAGTCCAATTTCAAAGTGAAATTAATTCCAATGACAAACATTGGATTAAATGGTAACAATTTATTCTAATTTTACTTTAAAACCAATTAAAAAGATAATATAATAATATAAAAAAATTAGATTAAAAAGAGGTTTTGAATTAAAATACAACATTTTTCACTATTCATTAAAAAAATAACATTATCAGAAAAATACCAGAGATTTATCCAAAGTAAATTTCAATGTCCCAATCATAAAGAATATGATTATTTTGACAAATATAGATTATATAATTTTCAAAAGATAGATTTAAAAATGGTTTTCCATCAAAAGGCAGTATACCAATCTTTTAAAAATATTTGTGTATTCCATGCTTAAGATTGGATTTATT
This sequence comes from Viscum album, assembly GCA_963277665.1. Lineage (NCBI taxonomy): Eukaryota > Viridiplantae > Streptophyta > Magnoliopsida > Santalales > Viscaceae > Viscum > Viscum album. Next base: position 1,150,584,253 of record OY728120.1, read on the forward strand.
ATCATTTTAATCCTCTAAAACACTATATAATTCATTAATAGAAATAGATAAAAATATCTATTATTCATTACTTACTTGGGATGTTACAATATAACTCCATTTATAATTTCTCAAATCATCAATATGAATTTGATAAGAGTAATTTTTAACTCATTCTCCATTTGTTGAGTTAAATATCCAATTCATTGGTGTTGTATTTACAAGAATATGTGTGAATGTCCTCTGATTGATTTACATTGAACATCCAATAATATTGAGTGTATTTATATTTGTCACACATAATTATGTCGTTGATTTATCCTTAACCAAAATATACGGTCTTTATAAGAGACATAATCTCAATTTACATCCCATTGAGACTTCATTGTTTTCATACACCAATTTTATTTTATATGGTTTATATAATGTACTTTGACATAGTATATAATGAATCCATTTATTATCATTATATTAAAAAGTTTTTATTACCTGAATTATTTTTATTCAAGTGTCTCTCTTTTGGTTAGAATCTTTAAATAAAATATCAGTTTTAAATGTTTTGAAGATTTATTCTTCTAAATATTTCTCATTAATGTCCATGTTTTAAAAATGTTTTTAAGGATTTATTTATATGTAAATATATGTTTTAAAATTTAAATTACTTTTAAAATTTTCAAAGTGGTATGGGACACTTTGGCTGAAAAATATATTTTTAAAAGGCTTCTTGACAAATATTGACTTTTAAATTATTTCAAGAAAAAATGGGGATATATCTATATAGTAGTTTTGATGATTATTTTCATCTACGTCAATATCCTTCATCATTCTAGATAGTGGTTAATATGTTTCGATACAATCTTCCATATTGTATCGAATGAGTTATGTTTGACTGTGGATGTGCTATTTTTATACCATTAATTTTTTGTGGATAAATTATTGACATTTCGTCTGATAGTTTTAACACGAATATTTATTTTATGTTTCAAAATTTTCATATTAGTAATGCCTTGGACTTAGTAAGTGAAGGGTGGAGCCCGCTATAGCTCCCCGATGCATCGGTAGGTCTCATGATACAAACTAGTGTCTTGGAACATGGCCTTGACAAAATATTACTAGTATTCTTGGCACAAGGCCTTAACTATGTGGTTATGATAGTCATGGATTATGTATTCCATCATTATCAAAGAGGATATAAATCTTTCATGTGATTATTCGACTATTAGATTATCCATGTGAATAAGTAAATGGATTTATTTCGTTTTATCTATTCCATTTTATGCCAAAGGTCAAGTTTAAAAGCCTTTTGTTTTAGTTATACATTGTCTTAAATGTTTATGTTTATTTTTGAATGTATCCTCTATATTGTTATCCTTACTGAGAATCTGAGCTCACCACTTTCAATGTTTTATTTTTTCCAGGATGCAAAGAAGAATATTATGACTTACCTCTAGGGAAAGTCTATGAGATCTCAGTGTTGTATATGGAGACAATGTTGTTGTATTTTTCCATGTTATGATGTAATGTAAAAATTATGAATGTATCTAGTACTTCCAAGACTACTAAACTAATATATCATTCTAGAATTGATCTTTTATGATCATGCCAATGTTATGTAATATTGCACCGACTCTGGGTAACTGGGGTCGGGGCGTTACAGATAGGCTCTTTAGAGAAATATAGACCACTGTCAAATTCAATTAATTAAATTTTGGTCACATGAAATCGTGTTTGGCATGTAATTCCATAACAATGATATATGTCACACAATTAGTAATTTTGAAAGATTTTGTGGAATTAAAAAATGGTTATCCTCATCTTCAATTCATTCCAAGATTTGAAAAGATACAATGTGAGTAGGGATAAATTCCCATTTCATACCACAACTCTAAATACCAATAAAATGTTTTACATTCATGAATACTTGATTTTTGTCAACTAGGTGTTCGTGACATCACAAACACCATGCTTAACATGGGTGTTCGGTTCAAACCCACCAGGTACCCCCGGTTTCCCCACAAACACGTGTTCCCCACCCTAGGGCCCCCAAATGTTCTTGAATAGGTCATCTAACTAACGACTATCCCCACAGGCCAACCCATGAAATTTATAGTGTTCTTGGTCCTTAATCACAGACACACTGGGAAACATCATAGTAGATAACACATTCTAATCACTATTTCATTCCAAGCATGCTTTAATGTTGAGTTCCAATTAGTTAGGCTTCTGAAAAGGAAGGTTCACTTTATTGAAATTAGTCGTGTCAATTAGGAATTTATGCGTTTATAATTTTTTGGTGTTATATTCAGACCCACATTTGAGCACAACATCTTCATAGTGGGCCATACATTTCATCCAAGCCAGTGTACCCCACATAAAGATGGGTTCCTCATTAAATACCATATGTGACAACTAGGCCCCAAGGACAGCACATACAACATTCCTTAACATGGTTTTCAATTCATAACACACTATATACCACCATATATCCCACAGACATGTGGTCCCCTCATGGGGTCTCACCCATATGCTCAAAGGGGTAGTCTGGCTAATGACTACCCCTATATTCCAACTCTTGTCCTTTCGAGTGAGCTATTTCCTCACTCAAACACACACTAGGAAACATAGTAGAAGGCCAACCAACCTAATAACTACTCAAGGACAATCATGTTTAACTGTGGAGTTCTAATCAGATAGGCTCACGAAAATAAAGGGTCAAATTGTTTTCATGAGTCATATCATTTAGTTATTTAACCCTTTATCATTCATTGTTGTTACATTATATCCCACTTGAAATTCCAACTATTTTCATCAATTACTGTAAGAGAACTTTTTAAGGAATTGAGATGAATTGATATGGGATTGAATAGTATTCTACTGTATAATTTCCTCATCCTCCTTTTTTGGGCCTACAATACTCCTTTCACATACATCATCCCATAAAGATAGAGTAGGATATGTCTTTCCAAAAAATTTTACACACTACACCATTTGAATATCTAAATGTATTCAGTTATTATAAGAGAACTCTACCAACATTAAATAATAATACTACATACCTTAAAATTCATTTGGGAAAGACATAATATTTATATTAATTTAAGAATAGGCAATTGGCACTTTACATCTATATGGAGGAGAAAAGAAATTAAAAAATGAATATCATTATCAAGATCCATTTAATTAATTTTCATGAATTTTGATGTTAATTGTTTAACGAAATCAGACAAAATTGTAATAGGTATTCTATTAAGTCATCAAAATATATTAACATGGAGATGTAATAGGTTTTCTAGAGGTAAACACTATATTATAGTGAATATATAAATATATTTTGTGAGATGATCAATAATAACACATATCATATCATTGTTTTTAGATGTATTTGGTAATATAGTGAAAATTTCTATAGTAATTTCATCTCATTTCATCATAGTATTAGGGATAAGTTGTATGATTTTTTGGTTATACAATATATTGGAAATCACTTATTGAAAAACCAGAAATCATTACACATAGTATATTCTCTTTTAAAATGTGTGGTTTTTTGAGTTTAGGAGACAATGTGCATGATGTCTATATAGATTCAGTTATCCATTCATTAAATTACTTAAAATTTTTTCTACCATGTTTTTTTCTATTGATGTCTAATTTTGTGGGTTCATGGGTGGTTTCATAATCACCTTTTTATAGTTCACTATATTAATTTCATAAAAATGTGGACTGGATCCCATATCCAAAAGGAAGTACAAACATGCTTTCGATGGACTGGAGTTCAATTTGGATTTCATACCCAATGGCAATTCAGATCTCACATTGATGAATAGGATGTTATGTAATTCTCATCAAACCCTTATATTGAAATTTATTCTTTTTATGAGTAACTCTTGTAGATTTGTGATATATTCAATAATCTCTTCATTATCGTGATATGTGTCTGGTTAACTAACAAAATGATCATATGTGGAATCATTCAGTGTGTAATGGAAACTATCAAAATGGGAAAATAAGTATAAATATGAGCTTCTTCATGAATATCCCATTCATTATTTTAATGAGGGGATTCATATATGTGGAATATGTATATGTTGGACCACTGGAGTTTACTTCCATCCAAATAGGTGATTTATATTTTTTGATGTTATTGAACCTTTATTAGGAATCATATGTATCCTATTTATAATAGGAATTATATCTGCCAAAGTATCTTTCTACCATGAAATTAATCATCATGTGGAAAGAAAATATATTGAAGATCCTAGGTACTAATTATAGATCTCAAAACATATGAAGTAATCGTACATATCACATGTATAGTAGGAACAATAGTAATTATAGTTTGATCTCTCCCTTGAGACATACACTAAGGTAGTTTCCCATTAATGAGGGAAATCATTTCATTCAACATAATATGGAATATACACTGAGGATTCTCTTTCTGAGGAAGGATTCACGATCTGAATGATAGGATTATTTGCAATCCCCAATCCCATATGATATATTCTTTGTGTTATAAATAATAGATAAGAATAAATATATCTTACTACATACGGATGTGGGACTCTTGTGTTGGGGAATCCCTTATGGGGTGTTTGAAATGTACCATTGTTTTAAGGAAGGGTTCATATATATACTATTTAAAAGTGGAGTTAGGCTCCTCATAGATATGTCAGCTTCTCCTTCCACTGACCGATGAGGCAGGGAGATTAAATAATATAATATTATGGGACCTAAGGGTTTCAATGATGGATTCTTGGAGGGTCTTTCCCCAAAGTGGATACCTATTAGAGAATATTCCATCATGAAGAATTAGGTATATCAGGTTTGGACATGAATCATTGTTATCATTGTTTAATAAGGGTTTAATTTTTAATATGTTCAATGGATATTTTTATCATGTTTTGAGACATTTTCTTGACAATTACTGATTTTTTGCTTGACATTTCCTGACTGTATACCTGACATGTCTGAGGATGTCTGGGCATGTATCCCATTGTGTGGAATCAATCTGGTTACCTAGAGGACAAGTCCAAAGACAATATTATGGTCATGTTGATGTGTTTGGATGATTTCCCACAATCTAGATGAAATTTATAACTAATGACACATGATCAAGGTTGAAATGTATATATGATGTCACATGATCTAACGAAAATGTGTGGGGTATATTGAATGAGATAGATAAAAAAACTAGAGGACATCACATGACATAGCTGAATATTCTAGGATATATTTCATGATTTTGATGACACGTTTATAGGAAATCACAATACATGGTTGACACATCTGTGATCGTTTCTATACATGGGTGGCACACATATGGGACATCAGAAGGCATGGGTGACATGTACCGAGGGATTTAAAACTTTTAGTTGAAATATTTGATAAAAATATAAAAACAAAAGATACATGAATATAGGATGTTTTGAGACATGGTCCACATGTCTGAGGGACATCTCAAAACCTGAGAGACATTTCTGGATGACATCGTGAGATTGTATTGACATGTCTGAGGGACATCACAAGACATGGGATACAAGTAATGATGTTGACTCATGATTTTAACAACATATCCTTATGTTTTCATAATATTTTGGAAACTTGTATAGGTGATCCCATATGGTATGGGAATCATATTCTAGTGTTGTCACATGATCTTGGAAGGTTAATAATATACACGAAAATTATTGTATCTACCATGGAATAAGTATTATATATTTTTTAGTTTTCATTGAATTAATCACTCAAGGATTTTCAATTATTTATTTATTTAGGGATCTTGTGACCTAGTTGACATGTGTAAAGTCTTTTTAATTTTCTAGCTATCCCACCAGAAAACCTTCGTGTTATCTATAGGGAGATGACATGGAGAAAACACTTGGGTCATGTGATCCCATTGGACATTCCGTCAACATTACCTGGTAGAATACCTTTTTGATCATGTGACATTACTCTGTGATAACTGCACATCAACACTCCAATGTATAAGTCGCATTATTTTGTGTTGTGATGAGGGGGGTGGATTTAAAGGCCTCACCTAACCAATCTTATTCCCGCTATCACAATGCGTATTTCACAAATAAGGGTTTGTGTCAGTTGAGAATTGTTTTTTATTTGGCATTTTATGATCCTATCAGGGGTCATCCATGGTGTCACATGCAGACCATCATCCATGTGAATATTCTCTCATCAAAATTTAAATTAGACCACTTTCTTTGAGTGGGATTCGTCCTAATCATGTTGACATGTCACAGATCATTCACAAGGATAGGAATAAATGTATATGTGGTTTTCCATGATTATAATGCGTGTCGAATATCTTTTTATTGATCGATAATGGCATGTTCGGGATTCTTCATGAGACAACGGTGAATTTTCAGAGGCTACTCACAATATTTTATAGCTTTTAAAAGTATCATATTGACACTTAGGTGGCTGGTCAAGGTCCTTGAGATGACTGAGATAGCTTGTCAAAGGGCCTCAAAATGTTCAATGGTGATCAACCAAGGAACATAGTCCCTTTCGCATGATGATCAATGTGACTTCCACTCATGAGAACATTTAACATTTTCCCATTTTATATCCTTCCTTACATTAGTAGGATAAAATATGTTGAAACAATATGTGAATGTTTTCTTGTAAAATAAATGTACTTATATATGATGTGTTCGGTGGTCGATGATGCAACTCAAAATAGAGCTTGATTATTTTCCTATAAAATCACTCTTATTCTCTATGGTTCAAATGGTGCATCAAATTTTTTAATGTAAATGTCCTAGTTCCATCAAATGGAGACTGTTACATGATAAAAATCTCCGATGAGACATGGTGGAAATGTGGCTTAGGGATCCACAGGGTCCGATGAATATAATAATCAAATATCAAGTACAGAAAAATAAATATCATTCAAATGTGGAATATGCATCTCTCTATATTTGTATTATAAATGTTTTTATATGATTTTTAGGCTTCAGTCGATTGTAAATTCACATTATTAGAGGAAATCATCTGGCAACCAATGCCTAATCAACATGTCTTTTTATGTTTATTCACTAAAATAGGAGTGATAGTCAATGTGAAATCACTTGACTACTTGTAGATAATTCATGTATGTGGATCCATTAGAATGAACTTCTATGGGTCATGCGATCATGTTTCCATCTAATGGATACATGATCTATGTGATTCAACTGTCTTCAATTACTTTGTTTTTTTCAAAATAGTACACATACATTCAGTATTCCATCCATTCTATATTTTATGATGATCATTTGATGAGAATTATAACATCACCCTCCTGGGATAAATTTCTCTAGGGAAATGGAATCATCACTAAGGATACTAAATTACTACCCATGTCTTTTTGGATTCAATTGAACGATGTATCATGTGTGTTTTTTCATTTAGGGTGACATTTGGTATTCTGCGGGGATGTCTATAAATAGGTTAGTGAAGGGAAGCTCATTTCATTGATGACTCAAAAACATCATATCTCTCATGAATATTTCCATTTATTGATCTCTTTTAATGACCTCATGGCAAGATCCCTTCTTCAATACCTCATTTAAAAAACAAATAATAGGATTCATTTCACAAGATCTCCTCGAAAAATTAGATGATGTGTTTGAGATGTGTGATAGAGTTTTCATGTTCAGAATCAATTATATCAAATATAATGAATCCTGAATAATGTCCATAGCTGTATGGATGTCTTCAAGGGTCTAAATAATCATGTATCCTAGTTGGATTATCACTTGAACTTTATGTTATTTGGGTGACCATATAAGGGTCATCCGATCCCATGTCTTATGATGAATCATGCGATCGTGAGATGCATAATGGTTCTTGGGATTGAAGTGGTCGCCATTGTCCTTGTGGTTCATTGTATTTCAATGTGTTCGATGATTTGTGATATCTAAACCATATCATGAAATCTCATGTTCCATCATAGATCATACGAATCACATTGAGTTTTCAGTGTCATGAACCTCATCAGATACGTTTCATTAATTATATGATATTTTATAGTTTCATACAGATGGATTCCAATTCCCATAAATCATATTCCATTTCCATCAAGAGGCCCATGATTATATAAAAATAAAATTCAGACCCATTCTCTCATGTGTTATCCGATAATGAGGATTATAATAGGATTTTACATCTAAAACATTAGTGTTATCCCTTATCACACTGGCATCCTTTGTATGGTTTCAGCATACTAGATGATGTTGTAATTCCCTCTAAAAATTATAATATTTCACCTTAAAGGATATTTTCTTCCTTGGATTATATTAAAATTATTTTTTAGGTACTCAATTTGTTGTGGTAGAATCCCATGGGTTGTGTTACATTTTATAGAAATCCCTCCAGGGTTTCAAAAATGACGATTTTACACACTAGTTGATTAATCAAAATTATTGAAACACATTTTTGTCCATCCTAAATAAAATGATAAGAGGATGGATCATGAAATTGGATATTTCACCTTGTGGAAATTTTTCGAATGAATGGGTATGTCATTTTTGGTTAGAGAGTGATGATCGGAATTCTGAAAACAGTTGCATGTTATTTACCTTTATAAGATAACCTGGATTTGATAGTTTATCATATATCATTATTTAATGATTATTAATGAATTGATTACTCATTATATCCCTATAACTAATTCATTACCTATATTTCATGGTGAGGTAGGGATAATCCTATTTGATATTTACTAGCATGGAGGGATACCAATCTTGGGGAGATGAATCACATGTTTCATCCTTCCAAAGATGATTGGGATGAACCCACACAATCTCCAACATTTTCAAGGGACATTCTTATTATTGTTAATGAGATTATTTGGAAGGATCTGAATCTTTACTCTCTCAATTATATTAAGTTCATGATCATAATATTTCTCTATAGTATCAAGACTCAAAAAACAAGTACACACCCTCATTCATTCCAATTCCAATAAGACTGTGACAAAAATTACTCATATTGGGAATTACATAAAGCAGTTGAGTATACCAAATTGTATTATGGGTGATTCTATAGGAATCCATGTTTCTTAGGCTAATAAGAATTTATCTAGTATTTCTAATAGATGGAACATTATGGTCAAGGATATACACTTGTGATTCGATGTCGGTACAAAAGTGAGAGAATATCGATTAACAGAGGTCCATCCACTTAATTGGGCCATACATACTCCTTCTCTCCTCTACCAAATCATGGGAAATATCAAATAAGGAAACATCCCATATAATACTAGTGGCCCTTTCCAATTATTCCTTTGATGAATATGATATTATTTCTTCTTTTGAAAATACATATCACTTAGGGGATCTTGATGACCTATTTCTTCATAGGATGTATAAAATTTATGGGATTGAGGTGATGTCCCATGGACATGATGATGGTTCTAAAATTATGATTCATCACAACCATTTGATATTATTCCATAACCATCACTGACTAGTCTAATTGTGGAAAACATAAGTGGGTCTCATTATGAGAACCCATATAAAATTACCATTTGTAAGGCAATGTATCTAGTCCCTGATGAGGTTGTTGAAATTATACGAAGGCCCATCAATTTCATCATAATTCTCTACCCCTTATTTTGTAGGCCAATAACCAAAAAAGAATTTGATCTATTGATGAGCACCCATAAAAAATTTCCCATTGAGATGGTATTATTATTTCCTATGTCGATGAGTTTTTTATTTTTAAAACATATATACCTCGTCAATTGGCTCAACAACTTATCTACATTTAATGGGATTCCCCTTTCCCTTTAGCAATAATAATGGTAGAATGAAATCTTGGGATTATCCACCAAGATTGGCATATATTCACATTTCAATACAGAAATGATGATATTATCCTTCCACCTATAAACACACATGTCTTTGTATCACATGATTATGCCCAGTATTGTGGAATGTATACTAGGCTTGTATGCTGAATTGATGGGTTCATTAGGTGGATAAACAATGTGTTTCATCGACACCCTTTTGTGTAGAAACAATGTAGTTGATTTATGGATTGGGTGGCCTTCGAGGAATCATCTACATCTGATTGATGACCATCACATTAGTCGGTTATATTAATTTGAGTTACTTATTCCATCAATATGAGTGATAGATGATTCATACATTTAGAGAAGTGATAATTGACCATAATCTCTTACTTAATTTTTAGATCAATTATTCATTCTGCCATTCGATGTACCTGCCACAACAATTGTGGAGTACCAATCATTGTGTATGAAATTATAGTAGTTCATTAATGCCTTGATCACTGAGAATCCCATGGAAACAATTCATGAATAATAGGAATTCCTTCTCAATATCATTCATGATATTGGGGGAAGACTGTGTTAATCGTCATCCATTAAATGATATCATGATGCAAATCGTCCAGACCCAGAAATAACTATTTAATAGTGAGAAAGGCTTGGGAAATTTTTTTTGGTGAATTTTTTTATATCCTAGATACTTAGGGAAGAATGAATGCCCCTTGAGACGAGATGCCAAACATCTTCATAGTTATGTGATCCGACAAACCAATTTTCTATAGAAATAGAAGAATATTAATCATGTGCACCTGTTTCATTGTATATTTTTCATTAGTAGATAAAATACAAAATTCTTTGATATTTCATGATGTAAAATCAAATACAACATTATATGAGATTTTGATAGAAGATAAAACACATTCTATATGTTCCAGCATGGTCATCTCTAAAACCCATTTCAACATTTAGCTTCTTCCCAAAACCGTCATTGGGATAAAAAAACATGGAGAATTTCCTCAATAACTATAAAGAATATTCCATATATAATTATGCACTTCCCATCTGATTTCTATCATGACAGCTGCACTTCATTAGACATCAGAGAAGCTATACACTATAATTGATCAATCTTTTATGATATTGTCAATTTCACGACCCCCTCCCAAAAAAGTGTACCCCTCCTGGGCCGGAAATGTGGGAAGAGAGATAATGACCCCCGAGTCCCACCTCTAGTAGGCCTCAATTTGGAGACTAGCACCGAGGTTATAATAAACACAGAAATGAGAGGCATTACCCTCTAAGAGAACACATGCAGAAGAGAGAGATAAGATAGACACCAATCAACTCCAACTCAAAACTGAACTATAAAAGAAACCCAAGTACATATATGAAATGTCATGAAAAAGTACTACAACTGAAAGGGGAAACTTAAAGAACACAAAATAAAGTAAAACAGCAGTGACCACAAGCCCGAACAGCTCCTCCGACAACCACAAGCTAGTAGTAACCAGCTTGATCTCCAACTTGCTCCATGTGACCTGAAAACAATTTATATATACATAAAGTCAGTATAACAGTATACTCAGTAGGATCCTCCCCAAGCCTCTCGTGAAAAATTAAAGAAAGCATGTTAAAGGCCAATGAACAACAAGTGAAACTAACTCGTCACCTAAACAGGTATACTAAGTTCCCAAGCTCACCATGGCTACTCTCACCAAGTAACACATACAAGAATATAGAATATAATGAAAAATATCAAGGGTACCCCACTACTACTTCCCCACTAGTTTTCTGCTTTCCCCCAAAAACATACGTCCTGTGCATCTCTCTCCAAGGCTTTCCCACAGACACCTTGGCTAAACTCTACAATCTGAACCTCGTGCACCACAAAGGCTTTCCCGCAGGCACCTGAGTGAAGCACCACACCATCCTCCCAACCAAAAGTAACTAGGTAAGTTCCGGGAGCCACCACATCCCACATAATGTGTATCATACATCGGGTATTATACCTCAAACCACTATAGCCCATACACCGAGTAGGGATCCTCAAGCAATCACAGCATATACATGTTACACCTATAGTTGTCCATATGATACTCTATCCAAAATATATATGTGTTTGAAAAAACCACAAGCCATTACAGCCCTCTACACACATATATGGGTAAAACTAACCACTGTTCCTAACATCACAAAGATCTACGAAGAGAAGAGAGCGGGGTCGAAGGGGGTAGTCAGCCATTCGACCTCCAATCAGAATGTTGTGGAAAACACCCCCCAGGGCCCAGAATCCCCGAGGTGTCAGTTTCCCTTACCGACAGGGTGGATTAGCGTATCGAAACACAAAAACTACAGAATATATATATAACTCACATCCACAATATGGGCATTACCTAGTCTTAGATACAACTACAGCTAATGTCTCTTAGACTCTAGGATACTACTTCTAAGACTAGGTATCCTATAAGCACACAAACATTTAATGAGCTTTATTAGATTACTCCATTCTCATTTTATCAGTTCCACTGTACATTAATTAATTCATTAAACATTAATTAACCATTAACAATTTCACATTAAACTGAATTGGCATCACATTCACAATCAACAGATTTTTTTAAGATTCACATCACCTTTAAATTCAAGTATCTCAATCCCCATGGATTTTCACCATTTCATCAAACTTTCATTACAGAATTACTTTCCCATATTCCCAGGAATTCTAGAAAATAATCATATGCTACTAAACTCAAAGGAGGCTCAACACGGTGAGTAGACATACTACCCGTCGAGTCTGCCGTATATAGAAAGAGCATAGACCCATTCTCCCTCGAGAGGCTAAACACAGAAAGCAAGTGGCATACCTCACGCGTCTTCGCCTCCTTCCGAAGAAGGGTAAGTAAGACCAGCTGCCTTGAGCAGTGGGGAAAAGCAAAGTAGATAAACATTCAAGGAATCCAGAAGAATCCAACAACCACATCCATCCCATTCCATCACCCATGGTTTCCTCCCCGACACCCACAAGCATAAACTGATGCATCTCGCCACTCTAGGATTCATCTGCTACCACAAACACAAGTCCCCATGCCTCCACATATCACAACAGCCATCCAGCCTCACATCACAGCAAGCAGCAAGAAAACCCAACATCACATCAATGGGATCTTGACCCTTTAACAATCAAGAGGGTAACTCAGAACCCTTTATGAAATTCCCACACAATCTATTTTTTAATCCATATTGAATTAACAGATTTAATCCGTAGGTTCCAATTACAGGATTCCTAATCAGTAAGCTATCACAAAAAGATTTAACATGCTTACTATTCCAATTCGATTATCATCAAATTAGAACAACTACAACAACGACAACAACCAGATTAATTCACATGCCTCTTTATCTTTAGCCAATCAATTATCAATTAATTTTGTCTTTATGTTCTTTATCAATTTCCATCAACAACGAACAACTAATCAAAGAAAACATAGATATCACTCTATCTATAAAAGCATGAGGCAAACCGTTATCACGGTACAAAGAAACAACATGCGATCAACCAATTCTTTTAATCCGATTCAAGTATTGAATTAGGTCAATTTCATTGTGATCCAAAGTGCTAAATCATTATAATTCTACAATTTCACATATACAATTAGAGAATTCATGAATCCCCTACCTCAAAGAGTTCTTGTCGTCCTTTATCCACACAACGGGTCACAATACTCCTCTTTTTTGCAACTGCATCCACCAGAGGATACCACGGTACGATAGTACCAACCAACCCAAAAAAACCCATTAGAATCTTGGAAATTACATGGTATAATTTGGAGGGGGGAAACAAGAGAAGATGATCCCCAAAGGAACGAAGATAAAAAATACCTTATTGGGAAGATTGACTGACACAACTTGGTTGCATCAAAATAGATCAGAACCAATCCTAGGAGTAATGATTGATTGTGAAACTCCTACGTAAAGGATTTAAAGGTTATAGCATCTCATAGCTGAGAACATAGGGAAAGAACAAGGGAGAATGATATCTGGTTCTTTTTTTGATGATTTAATGAGGAGATGGTTTAATATCCTGTTAATTCTCCATTAAAAACAGATCACATTAACCCATGTGGTTTGACCAAGTAAAACATCCTGAGCTATAGGAATAATTAATATAGGATTTATGTATTTTGAATCAGCCTTAAGATTTCTTAAAATTAGGCTTTAAATGTATTTTACGTCAAAGGAAATGTCAATGGGGAAAAATTGTAGGAAGCTAGAAACATTGTTCAAGTCCACCGTTAGAAGGTCACCGTTAGAAGATTACCATTCTGGAAACACTGTTCACGTCCACCAATAGAAGGTCACCGTTAGAAGGTTTTCGTTTTGGAAACACTAATCAAGTCCGCCATTAAAAGGTCGCCGTTAGAAGGATACCGTTATGGAATCACTATTCAAGTCTACCGTTATAAGGTCACCGTAATAAGGTTACCATTTTGGAATCATTGTTCAAGTCTACCAATATAAAATCACCGTTAGAAGGTTACCATTCTGGAAACACTATTCATGTCTATCGTTACTGTTCATAAAACATAAAACAGTATTCAAAGAACTGGAAATTCGGGAAATTGTTGGGGATAATTCACCTTGACCTTTTGGAACACCTCCAACACCACATTTTCACAACGTAATGGACCGGAGAGGTTCGAGACATTACATTAGATACCTCTTAAAAAATTCTCGTCCTCAAGAATTAAAAACCAACCCAGAAGAAAAGTTGGGTCCGAACAACCACCCCATAAGATATCTCTCTGGGGAAAACCACCATGAGTTGTTTGAAAGCTGGAACAAAACTACGACATCCGAGAGTATGGGAACAAAAAATACATATCCAAAAAATTCAATAATAACATCACATCAAAGGTACATAAATAAAACATTAAAGGACTAATCACAAAGGAAACATCATTACGTGAAAGGAGTTAAACATTAAAAAACTCTGGGTACTGAGAATGTATCTGTGACTCACGCTCCCAGGTACTCTCCTCCATGCCACCGTGTCACCAAAAGACACGAACTAAGGGGATAGAATGCCCACGCAACACCTTCTCCTTACAGTCTTGGATCTCCATAGGTCGCTCCTCGAAGGTTGCATCATCATCAATATCGATCACTCCCCAATAGATAACATGAGATTCGTCATGAAGATAATGACGGAGCTGTGATACATGGAAAACATCATGTATCCGACTCATCTGGGGGGAAGTGCTACTTGATACGCCACAACTCCAACATGAGATAACACCTCGAAAGGACCAAAAATTCAGGGAGGAAGCTTACTTCCATGACCAAACTTTTGCTTCCCATGACGGGGAGTCACTTTCAGATACATATGATCCCCAACATTAAACTCTAAGGGTCTCCTTCTTTAATCAGCATATGATTTCTGACAATCTTGCGCTGTCTTCATCCTCTCACGAAACACCTGAATCATCTATTTTTTATTCTGCACTAGTTCCGGTCCGAGGATTGCTGACTATCTGACCCCAGTCCATCACAACAGAGAACGGCATGGCCAGCCATACAAGGCTTCAAATGGCGCCATACCGATGGTAGAGTGAAAACTATTATTGTAAGAGAACTCTACAAAGGGTAAGTGATTCATCCATGAACCTCCAAAATCAAGAACACAAGAGCACAATATGTCTTCAAGATTCTGGATGGTTCGCTCTATCTGACCATCCCTTTGAGGATGAAAAGTAGTTCTAAGGCACAGTTGAGAGCCAAAAGCATGCCGGAGTCCTCTCCACACCCTGGAGGTAAAACGACGATCTCGATCAGAAATTATATTCCTAGGTACTCCATGAAGTCTCACAACCTCCTCCAAATACTTCCTCGAAAGAAATTCCATGGAGATGGACTCCTTTATCGCAATGAAGTGAGCCGATTTTTTTAAACGATCCACTACCACCCATATAGTATAATGTCTTCCCAGAGTTTGAGGTAAACCTATAACAAAATACATTGATATGTCCTCCCACTTCCATTGAGGAACCTATAATTTATAGAGAATACCACCAGGACCACAGTGTTCGACCTTCACCTTCTAGCAGACTAAACATCGAGACACACACTCTGCAACTTCACACTTCAGCCCAGGACACCAAAATTGATTCCTCAAGGATCGGAACATCTTCGTCACACCAGGATGTACTACCAAGGGAGAACTATGGAACTCTCAGAGAATCGTCTCGCACATCGCCAAGGGAACAAAAAGACTGCCCTGATACAAAACTCGGTGTTTTTCATCCTCTGACCAATGATTAGGGGAATCACCACAAACAACTCCGTCCCTCAAAACTTCCACCTCTAGATCACCCAACAGAGACTCTTCCACCTTCTGAACCTGGGATGACTTCACTGTCATTTGGAAAAGACAACCTCTACCCCCAACTTCCCCAATATTAAATTGAAAAGCTGATAGCTCTTCCATCACTCTCCAGGAATCACCAGATTCATGCACATCATCATTACGTGACTTTTGGCTCAGTGCATCAGCTACAAAATTCCCTTTTCTAGGTGTATATGATATTTCAAGGTCGTATTCCTGCTAGAACTCCATCCATCAATGCTTCCTCAAGTTAAAGTCACATTGGTAGAAAACATACCTTAAACTCTTATGATCGGTGAAAACCACAAAGTGCTAACCAATGAGGTAATGTCTCCACAACTTCAGAGAAAACACCACGTCTGTCAACTCAAGATCATGGGTGGCATAGTTGCGTTCATGGGGACGCAACTACCGATACCCATAAGAAACTACTGACCTCTACTGCATGAGAACGCAACCTAGCCTCAGATGTGAAGCATCACAGAAAACATCAAACTGGACTCCCTCCACTAGAAGACAGAGGACTGGAGAACTTACCAACTTCTCCTTTAGATACTCGAAAGCTACCTGACACTGATCAGACCATATGAACGCTTGATCCTTCCTGGTCAAATCTTTCAGAGGAGATGAAACTTGGGAGAAATTGTCTACAAACCTCCTATAATAGCCTGCAAGACCAAGGATACATCGCACCTCTAACACGGTCTTGGGGGATGCCCAACACACCAATGCTTCTATCTTCAACAGATCCATAGATACTCCATGTTAGGACACAACATTCTTCAAGAAACGAACTTCTCGAGCCCAAAACTCACACTTCGACAACTTCCCAAACAACTGATGTTGGCGAAGAACACCCAAAATGGCTCGTAGATGCTCTGCATGCTCCTCTTCAGATGTGGAGTACACAAGGATGTTGTCGATCAAAACCATAAAAAACTTGTCCCGGAATTCATAGAACAGAGCATTCATCAACCCCATGAAAACAGCTGGAGCATTCATCATGCCAAATGGCATTACAACAAACTCATAATGCCCATGACGACAATGAAAAGTAGTCTTCAGGATATCCTCATCCTTTATATGCATATGATGATATCTTGATCGCAAGTCAATATTTGAGAACCAACTTCCACCCTTCAGTTGATCGAATAAGTCATCAATCCATGGGAGAGGATTGATGGTCTTTATTGTCAGTTTGTTTAATCGACGATAATCGACACACAACTCAGCCTTTTTCACAAACAAAACTGGTGCACCCCACGGTGACACACTTGGTCGATCAAAACCTTACTGCAAAAGACCATCATACTGAATACGTAGCTCTCGTAACTCAGAAGTTTCCATCCAATACGGAGACATAGAGATAGGAGACACTCCTAGCTGTAGCTTGATCCCAAACTCGATCTCTCGTCGAGGGTGTAAGGCTACAACCTCTTCTGGGAAGACGTCAGGGTACTCCTCTACGACCCTAGGAAACTCCAACTGCTGAACCTCTGAAGAAATCAGCATCATCTCAGCCATCTTGGATGATAAGGATGAAACTCATCTATGACCCATCCGAGGATCTCGCTCAACAACAAACACCACTTTCTCTCCATCTACATCAATGAAAACAACCTTCATCCTGTAGCAATCCACAATAGCTTGCACAGAATACAACCAGTCTGTGCCCAATATGACATCATATGGTTGTATTCGTAAACATAGGAAATCTCCCCAAGAGTGGTTTTTCCCCAATACTAGCTCACAGTCTCTACATACTTCAAACAAGTCGGCTCAACCTCCAACTAGCGTAGTCAAGGCCATGGGAACTGGAAGCCTCTCTACCTCAAGTCCCAAAGCATGGAAAAGGGTAGGTGATATGAATGAGTGTGTTGCTCCCTAATCATACAAGGCATACACCAAGGTATAAAACAAGCAATGGGTACCTCGAACGACATCTGGCTCTCATGGGGCTGGAAACGCTAGAGCATGAAGCTGACCACGACCTCCTCCATGACCTCTCTGACCCTGATGACGACCACCACCATGGGTACTCTATTCTTTCTAAGGACGGGGAGCATAATGGGGCTCTCCTCTACCTGCTCCATGTACACTCTAGTGATCTAAAGCTGGTGCAACCTGCTGCTACCTCGGATGGAATTGCCTCAATGGAGGAGCCTGGATCAGAGTGCCCGGTGCACGATGACTACTCTGAAAAGTCGGTCACTCCCGCTGCTGATGACCACGACCACCACAAGAAAAACAATCGCCTGATCTCTTGGCATATGCCTGAGAGTTGCTGCCTGCAGAGAAATGAGATGGGAAGGGTTGGGACCTACCCCCACGTAAACGGAAACTCTTCTCCCCTAAAAACCGGGAACCCCGGACCACCGCTATGCTTCGTGAGGAATCATGGCGATTCCCCTCTCGTGATGATCTGGTCCTGGAAAAAGTCCTCTCAATAACCTATGCCCTCTCCAGCACCTCATGATATGTCTTCAACATAAATGGGATGACCTGGCGCTGGATCTCTGGATGCAATGCCTCCTCGAAATGCCTCACCTTGTCATCCTCATCTGGAAATAGGTCTGAAGCATATCGTAGAAGGTTCTTGAAATGGATTCCAAACTCTCAAACATTGGAGCTCCCATGTTGAAGGGTAAGAAGCTCCTGGAGACTGGACGCCTTTGCAGTCGAAGAAAGAAACTCGAATCTAAACCTATCTCGATACACCTCCCATGAGATCGTTGACTACTCACGATCCCTGAGGAAAAAGAACCACCACTGCCTCACTAATCCACGTAGCATCGTCACAACCATGGACACCCAGTGTTCCTTCCGATAACGAATCAAACTGAATCCTATCTTGTCCTCCTCCAACCAATCTTCTTTGACTGCATCTAAAACAGAGCCCTCATACTTCTATAGACTCTGGAGCTGAAACTCTCGGAGTTTCTTCCTCCATGTGTCATCGTCGTCAACCCCTTCCTGATGGCAAACTGCTGGAACATCCTGCTGGACATCTTCTGCGCATACCTGACAAGGGCGTCGTCCTGGAGCCATACTTGTAAAATAACAACTGTTAGAGATCTCTATTCCTGGAATATGGAAGACTCAACATTAAAAAATAATTGTTTTCCTTTATTAATTTTAGGTTATCCTATCCCAAGGTCTTCCCATTCAAACACAGGCGCAATGAAGAATGATGCATGATCATTTCCTAGGTCTATAACCTGCAACCAGTATCACTTTGTTAAGCAGCCATCATAAACTTAAAGGTTCATGCAAAAGATCATAGGGGGCCCTAAACGCCTATGTCACTACTGGTCTCTAGTGTTTACACCACTTTCTAAACAATAATGACACTGTTTCCCTTCCATCCCATGCATCCTCACCTGTGCCTAGCTCGAAACTCCATCCTATCCCTCAAACAGACCTCTGATACCACTCTGTCACGACCCCCTCACCACAAAGTGAACCCCTCCTGGGCCGGAAATGCAAGAAGAGAGATAATGTCCCCCGAGTCCCGCATGCAGTAGGCCCCGGGTTGGAGACTAGCACCGAGGGTATAATAAACACACAAATGGGAGGAATTACCCTCTACGGGAACACATGGAGAAGAAAGAGATAAGATAGGAACCAATCAAATCCAACTCAAAACTGAAATATAAAAGAAACCCAGGTACATATATGAAATGTCATGAAAATGTACTACAACTGAAAGGGGAAACGAAAAGTACCCAAAAGAAAGTAAAACAGCAGCGACCAAAAGCCCAAAAAACTCCTCCTCCAACCACAAGCTAGTAGTAACCAGCTTGATCTCCAACCTGCTCCAAGTGACCTAAAAAATAGTTTATAAATACATAGGCTGAGTATACTAGTATACTCATTAGGATCCTTTCCAAGCCTCTCGTGAAGAAGTAAAGAATGCATTCTAAAGCCCAGTGAACAATAAGTGAAACTAACTCGTCACCTAAACAGGAATACTAAGTTCCCAACCTCACCATGGATAGTCTCACCAAGTAACGCATACAAAAATATAGAATATAATGAAAAATATCAAGGGTACCCCACTACTACTTCCCCACTGGTTTGCCACTTTTCCCCAATGGCATATGTCCTGTGTATCTCTCTCCAAGGCTTGCCCGTAGACAACTCGGCTAAACTCCACAATCTGCACCTCGTGCACCACAACGACTTGCCCGTAGACACTTGGGCGAAGAACCACACCATCCTCCCAACCAAAAGTAACCAGGTAAGTTTCGGGAGCCACCACAGGCCGCATAACATGTATCATACATCGGGTATTATACCTCAAGCCATTATAGCCCATACACCGAGTAGGGATCCTCAAGCCATCACAACCTATGCACGTTACACCTATAGTAGTCCATAGGATACTATTTCGAAAATATATATGTGTGTGAAATAAACACAAGCCATTAGAGCCCTCTACACACATATATGGGTAAAACTAACCACTGTTCCTATCAGCACAAAGATCTACCAAGAGAAGAGAGTGGGGTCAATGGGGGTAGTCAGCCATTCGACCTCCCATCAAAATGATGGGGAAAACACCCTATAGGGCTCAGAATCCCCGGGTTGTCAGTTTCCCTTACCGACAGGGTGGAGTAGCATATAGAAACACAAAAGTACAAAATATATATATAACTCACATCCACAATATGGGCATTACCTGGTGTTAGATAAAATTGTAGCTAATGTCTCCAGACTCCAGGCTACTACTTCTAAGACTAGGTATCCTATAATCACAAAAACATTTGAAGAGCTTTATTAGATTACTCCATTCTCATTTTATCAGTACCACTGTACGTTTATTATTTCTTTAACCATTAATTAAACATGAACAATTCCACATTAAACTGAACTAACATCACATTCAAAATCAAATTCTCCATTTAAGATTCACATCACCCTTAAATCCCAGTATCTCCATCCCCGTGGATTATCAACATTTAATCAAACATTCATTACAGAATTACTTTCCCATATTCCCAGGAATTCTAGAAAAGAATCCTATGCTACTAAACACAAAGGAGGCTCAACACGGTGAGTAGACATACTACTCGTGGAGTCTTTTCCGCCTATAGAAAGAGCATAGACCCATTCTCCCTCGAGTAGAAAAACACAGAAAGCACATGGCATACCCCGCGCGTCTTCGGCTCCTTCGGAAGAAGGGTAATCAAGACCAGCTACCTTGAGCAGTGGGGAAAAGAAAAGAAGATAAACATTCAAAAAATTCACAAGCATCCAAAAACCACATCCATCCCATTCCATTACCATGTTGTCCTCCCCGACACCCACATGCATAAAATGATGCATCTCGCCACTCTAGGCATCATCCGCTGCCACAACCACAAGTCCCCATGCCTCCACATATCAAAACATCCATCCAGGCTCACATCAGAGCAAGCAGCAAGAAAACACAACATCACATCAATGGGCACTTGACCCTTTAACAATCAAGAGGGTAACTCAGAACCATTTAAGAAATTCTCACACAATCTTTTCTTTAATCCATATTGAATTAACAGATTAAATCTGTTGGTTCCATTTACGGGATACCTAATCAGTAAGCTATCAAATTTTTTTTAACATTCTTACTATTCCAATTTGATTATCAACAATTTAGAACAACTACAACAATGGAAACAACTGGATTCATTCACATGACGCTTTATCTTTAGACAATTAATTATCAATTAATTCCAGTGTTACGTTCTTTATCAATTTCCATCAATAACGAACAACTAATCAATGAAAACATAGATATCACTCTATCTAGAAAAACATGAGGCAAACTGTTATCACGGTACAAAGAAACAACATGCGATCAACCAATTCATTTAATCTGCTTCAAGTATTTAATTAGGTCAATTTCATTGTGATCCAAAGGGCTAAATCATGATAATTATATGATTTCACATATAAAATTAGAGAATCTATTAATCCCCTACCTCGAAGAGTTCTTTTCGTCCTTTATCCACACAAGGGGTCACAATCCTCTTCTCATGACAACTGCATCCACCAGAGGATACCACGGTACGACAGTACCAACCAACCCCAAGAAAAACCCATTAGAATCATGGAAATTACATATTATAATTTAGAGGGGAGAAAAAAGAGAAGATGATCCCAAAAGAAAGATGATAAAACATACCTTATTGGGAAGATTGACCGACAGAGCTCGGTTGCATCAAAATAGAGCAGAACCAATCCTAGGAGTAAAGATTTATTGTGCAACTCCGAAGTGAAGGATTTAAAGGTTTTATCATCTCATAGCTGAGAACAAAGGGAAAGAACAAGGGATAATGATATCTGGTTCTTTTTTTGAAGATTTAACGAGGCGACGGTTTAAGATCTGGTTAATTCCCCATTAAAAACGGATCGCATTATCCCACGCGGTATGACCAAGTAAAACTTCATGAGCCATAGGAATAATTAATATAGGATTTATGGCATTTGAATCGGCCTTAAGAGTCCTTAACATAAGGCATTTAATGTATTTTACATCAATGGAAACGTCAACGGGGTGAAACTGTAGGAAGCTGGAAACACTGTTCAAGTCCACCGTTAGAAGGTCACTATTAGAAGGTTACCATTCTGGAAACACTGTTCAAGTATACCGTTAGAAGGTCACTATTAGAAGGTTACCATTCTGGAAACACTTTTCAATTCCACCATTAGAAGGTCACCGTTAGATGGTTACCATTCTGGAAACACTGTTCAAGTCTACCGATATAAAGTCACCATTAAAAGGTTACCGTTCTGGAAACACTGTTCAATTCTACTGTTATAAGGTCACCGTTAGAAGGATACCATTCTGCAAACACTATTCAAGTCTAACGTTACTGTTCATAAAACTGGAAACACTATTCATAGAATTGGAAATTCCGAAAAGTGTTGGGGATAAGTCACCTTGACCTCTCGGAACACCTCCAACACCACATTTTCACAACATAATGGATCAGAGAGGTCCGGGAAATTATAGTTATTGAATTTCAAACACACATCCAATACCTACAAAATAATTCCTCCTCCAAATCTCAAATTGGAAAATTTTCCTCACCAAATCCATATCCTTGTCAGCATGATCGAAGGTGTAAAAACCCATTGTTGGTGTATTCTAGCAGTACCCAGAATTTCCCTCTATTCTATACCAATCAAAATAAATTTTTAAGATGATTATAATATTGATCACTGAGATGTCCTGTCACATTGTAAAAATAATCATATTAAAAAATGTAAATTGAATTTCATACATTGAAAAAAAATGTTCAAGAATAAGAATACCATACAGAAATTTAAAATTAAAAAAAATTAAATGCCAAAATAAATGAAATAATTAAAAACCAAAATAAAAAATGAGATAAAATTTTGCATGGTTTCCCTAAAACATGTGTAAATCAACATTAATTTTTGGATTTTTCAACTTAAAGACACTCTTTTCTGATGTGGGAACCATTACAAGAGAACCAACATGAAAATTGAACACCAACCAAAACATACCATCTGGAAAAAAATACATGTTACACATGTAGACTACATTTTTAGTATGATATGTAAGCATAAGCACCACATTCTTCATTTTTTATTCTTGAAAAAGTACACCACCACACAAATATGAACAACCAAAATACTCATGAAAATTCAACCAACCAAACCATTCTTCCATCTGATTCTTACCATAATACACAACTATTGCACTGAGTAAAAATGAATGAAAGGAAAGACTAGCTCAATCAAAATATCCATCCATGGGATAAATCACATAACATTAAATCCAGTGGAATCCTGCAATGGACCCACCTAAAACAACAGGGTAACTATAAAATAAGAGAGGAAGATTTGAGTTCTCCTCATATACTACTTAAACAAAAGCAGTAGATGAATATTTAACAATAATCCATTTAAATATGAAATAGCATTTCAAAAAAAAATATACTATAAACGGCCCATCATATTTGTTCATAGGAATATTTTAAAAGTGGGTTAAAATTGAATGTAATTGTAGGTCAAGACCATGGAGGTTGGGAGACATTGAAAATTAAAACGGCTGGTTTGGAATTTTGAGAAGTGGATCTGCATATTGTTGAGTGACATATGAGATGGGTTAGTGGAAAGTTATTGGGGATGGTGAAAAGAAATGAAGTTGGTTAATTTGATTTGTTTTCCTAGTACTATTTCTTTCATACCATTTCAACAAAAGAAATATTGTTACCCCATTATGAATGTTATTTTATTAACTAAATAGCTCTATGAAAAAAAATCAAATTGAACCCACAATGCACCTATTTGATAACCCATTAAATAAAGTAAAAAAATTAAAATAATTTCTTTACATCAATTTTTATGAAATAATCATAAATTTTTTAGATGAATAATAATTCAAAAATTATGTATAACTCTTTTAATCATGAAGATATATTATAGAACAATTTAAAAGGTGTTTAAAAATAAATATATAAAAAAATAGATGAATTTAATTGGGGTATCCACTACCACAATTTCATAGTGTTTAACATCAAATCGATATACTATATCATTTAAGCAGCTTCGTCTGATATTATAGACTAGTTGTACAAAAAAACAATATGTATTACAAAATGATCCAAATAAAACATCAGGAGTCACTGTGTGTTCAAAATAAATTATGATTGTTTTATTTGAATAAGTTTATTAGTATATGAATGTCATACGGTTTTACAGAATGAGCCGATCACAGTGTGACTATTTAATGAGTCTTCAAAATTAAAATCCTGTAATGGTGGAACTCATTATATAAATATATATCAATGGACCATCCTTTTGAATGATAAATATTTAATTAAAAAATTACATGATATGAATAAGTGATCTGTTTCATGATGGTTTATTTAAACCGTTCCACTAATTTTTCAGACCTGATAATGTCAATCCAAAACAATATTTGTATTCAAAATATATATGGACTAATAAAAATTAACCAAACTGATCCGTTGTGATGTAATTCAATTTCTAATTCCTATTTATATTTCAACAAGGCTATAGAATACAAAGAAATTATGTTCATGTATACTGAATAGCATATTACACATGATATTCATTAATATATTTGATGTACGTCATGGTTTAGGCCAAATTCCTTCTACCATGGAATGGGATGAGTGTTCTATATTAGTTATATCATTGATTTTGAACCAACAATTTGTAGAAAAAAATTAACTAAGAGTACTATATAATATCCATATATAGAGAATTATAATTATAATTTATCAATTCAAAAGTTTCTTTAATAATATTAATCCATTAATAGTATACATTGGTACTTGAGTAGATGAAATCATCATGGTTGATTTTATAGAAGCAACATCAGTTTTACTATGTTGAAAACATCAACTAATTTTATTATCGTTAATAATATGGATAAAAATATATTAAAATGTTAGTTGTTTATATTTGTGATTCCAGAATTTTAAAACTATCGTACCTGGTTCTGTTTGAATGTTTTTTCATAATTATTCAGATCAATTTATATATCTGATATGATGAGTAACTTATATCTATTTTGACAAAATGAATGATGAAAATTACAAAAATATAATTTTACATATTCAAAATAGTAGATTTTATGGGTAAAACAAACGTAAAATGTCAGTTGATGTATGATGAATAGCATATAACCCCTGTTATTCATGAATTTATCAGATGTATAATCTGGATTATTAGAAATGCATACTATTGTGGAATGGGTTTAACACTCTAGGTTAGATTAATCTTTATGATGTACCATACATTTATTGATTAAATAGAAAAACTAATAGTACTCTATTAGTTGCATCAATAGAGAATAATAATTATAATTTTTCAATTCAATAGTTTCTTTAAAAATATAAATTCGTTTAGAGCATACTTTTGTACCTATATAGATGAATGTTAAATGGTTGATTTTATAGAAACAACATCAGTAGTACAATATCAACAACATCCACTACTTTTATGACCTTAGGAAATATGAAAAAAATATATATAAATGTCAATTATTTAAATCTCATATTCAATATTTTTAAAACTATAGTACGCTGTTATGATTGAATGCATTTTCACAATTATTGAAATCTATTTAAGTATCTGAATCTATTCGTGCTTAATATAAATTTTGTCTAGTTGAACGATGATTATTACAATTGATGTAATATAATATTTCAATACATAATAGAACCATTTTCAACCTGAATGTATTTTAATTTAGAGGAAATCCAAAATCATTCTTTTCTTCCATATGGAATGATTAAAAATGATGAGTTTTTCAATTGGTATTATATTAACATAATGAAAACAATTATATATTTCCAACCATTTCAAAACATATTTCAGTTTTGTTTCTTTTGTTATAAATAATATATCTTTCATATCAATTGAAATGAATATGATTTGAATTATCAATCAATGAAAAGAAACATATAAGAGGCGCATGAATAATTATTTAGGTCATATAAGTAAGAATATAACAATACAATTAATGATTTCTGGTGATTAGTAAAAAATTTACTACACCTACAACTAAATAATCATGAAATGATAAGAAAGAGAAAATGAATACAACACATAGAGTCGATATATAATTGAAATGCACTTCATTTTATAAAAGAACCATGTATGGAGTAATTTAAATAATGTCCATACATGCCATTATATCATTCACATAAAAATTATTCTCATACATGTAATTGTGAAGATGCATTTTCATGAAGTCCAAAGGTGCCTTCGTACGCTCATTTTTCACATTCACTCTAACTTATTCACGAAATATAGATACATTTGTCTACAAATGTAATATAAAAACAAATGTTTCAATAAAAATATTTAATGAGTGAATATTTCATATCAAATACACATATCATAAACCTTGAATCATGTATGGATTTATTATTTGGGGAGATGTAGGAATATTTTCACTGATAATGTTAAAACAAATAAATGGGAAAAAACATGACTTCCACTAGAAATAATCCTAAACCATTGATATACTAATTCAATATTCAATATAAAATTAAATACATAAGTGGTGGTATGGGATCCCCTGAGGTAGGATGAACACTTTTAGGAACATTTGTGTGATGATCTCCCCAAGCTCAGCATTTAGTTTTCCTTTTTTCCATATTGAAATCATTATGAGAATGATTTGACTGAGATAAGTCCCTCTTTATTACAGTTGCACGTATAGTGATTCATACATTGTGGGAGTGGGTATTGATCACACATTGATTTCCATATAAATAGAGGAATCATAAATCAAAGAAGGGATGATGAATCCATGCTTGGGTTTGGTGATGCGGTTGCTGCTAAGAGTGATGACAGATCGAGGGGAATAAAAGGGGGATAAATTATTTTGGGGAAATAAAGGTGGAAGTGAACAAGATAATGAAGGTTAAGGAATAGTAGTAGATGGAGACCCAATCAGAGGTTCATGGTGATGATGCAACGGGAATGGTGGAGGCTTAATTGGAGGTAGTTTCTAAGTCATAGGTGGTGGAGGAGGTGGTGGGTGGGATGGTGACCTCGGGGAAGTGATGTCGAGATTGGGTTGGGGGAGGAGAGTCATATGTGGGTGGAGTTAGGGTTGTGGCTGAGGAGGAAATTAAGGCTGAGGGATATAGTAGGGAGGGAAATCAGAATCATGGATTGGACGAGTACTAGGAGGGGGGGAGAGGGGAGGATGTTTTGAGGCGCAGGTAGAGGAAACTATGGCAAGGAGGAGTCGAAGTCGACAATGAAGAGGAGGAGACAATGAGGATGATGTGGGGATATGGAAATTGTTTCTCAAAAGTTGGTGGGAGATAAATTTTTTGGCTATGCTGAAATCAATGGTTATGAAAATGGAGTTTGTAAATATGAAGCGTGAAGCCTGAATCATGAAGCGCGAAGTGTGAAGCGTGAAGCATGAAGTGGGATGAATGATGCAAGATTTCAGATATGTGATCACTCTAATGGAGTAGAGCTGGGTAGGGTTTGTGTTACGAGGGATATGAGGATTGATATGGAGGGTAAAAATGTTGTTGGAGGACAGAAGAAAAGGGGAGGGATTTGGGAACCGTGGAGGCATCATGTGCAAGATGAGCCACATGATTTAGTATGAATAATAGATTGATATTCCCTACTCCAAGACTATTTTATGGATTTATGATATGTAGATAATATCTTCTTAATCCTAATGAGATACCATTTACCCTAAAAATTATCATATTTTGAATCATTCCATGTGTAAAGCATTCGTATTAATGAGACCATATGTATGTATTTGAGGTTCATCATCCATATCACGTTATTTCTTAGAATTTAGTGGATGATTATATTTGTAATTCAAATAAATATTATCTCTATTTATTATATCCATCATGATAGGTAATTAATATTTCATTTATGGGATTAAAACATTATGAGGCATGGTATGTATCCTATTGATAACAGGACTAAAAAACCAAGTAGTTAGTTTTAGATGAGTTGTTTAACATCATGAAAAAAACACATTTTTTAGGGACCATAGGTACTATGTATGGATAAAGTTCCTTAATAAGTTTCCCTATATATCTTGGGTAGAGCAGGATTCAGAGTCATCATTGTTTGATCACACCCTATGGATTACAACAAGGCGGATGCCCATGTATAAGGGAGTTCATATCACTACAAATATAAGGTATTATAAAATGATGGTTCACAAGATGGGGAAGAATTCATGTTATTAATTATATGATTAATGAAAATAATTAAGCACACAAGATCTATTCATTGTGTGGGAAATAAGGTATATCAAACAATGAGTCACCCAACATATAGATGTGTGACTTATGCATTGGTGAAACCCTTATGGGGTGTTTGATCTGGAGCATGGAAATTTGGAATGATTCCTATGTAAAAATTTTATAATAAGAATAATATTACTTGTATTTCAGTTGTTTTCTCCATCTACTGATTCATGAGTTATGGAGATGAACCCATAAGATAGTTTTGGGACCAAGTGTTTTAATGTCGGAAATCTGGAGAAACATGCAAAAAGTGGAGGCTTATTGAATCTAAGACATTAGTAATGAATCCTATGTATACTGTTTGGATATGAATCAATGTTATCATAGTTTATTATGAGGTTATGTATAGATATTTCCACTTCACAAGGTTATCATGTCTCTAGATGTCTTCTTGACCAGTCCTGATTGTTTGCTAGAATTTTTAAGGATGTTAAGACATGTCATAGTATGTCTAAACATGTCCTATTTTCCTAGAGGCGATGTGTATGTAAACTCTTAGGATACATTCCAGTAGTATATATGATTTCATATGATATAGATGATATTTTAGGAATAAATTGTATGATTAGGGATGAAATGTCTGGAGGATATCGTGTAATATGGATGACAAATCTGGTAGACATTGCATGACTTAGATGACACGTCTAAAGGAAATCACCTGATCTGGCAATCATGTTTGGGGGATATCACATGATCTAGAAATGAAGGATGTTGTTCATATAAAGGCATGGGTGACCAATCTGATAATTTCATGAGACATGGACGATGCATCTGATAGATTTCAAAATACTTGTGTGACATTTCTTAAGGGGTTCACAATACCTTTTTAACATGTAGGAGGAAATTCACAACACCTAGGTGACATCCTTGAAAACATCATGATACATGGTTAACATGTTTATGGTATGTAGAAAAACATGGAAAGAATGTGAGGTTGACATCTTGAGACTTGGTTGAAATGTCTAAGGGGTATCTCAAGACATAACCAACATGCCCTGATGGTGCCTTGTAATTTGGGTGAAATTTTATGGTGATGTCGCATGATTTGGGCGACATATCCATGTACTACCTCATGATTTGGATGACATGTCTGGGTGATACCACATGATTTTGGTGACATGTCCTTTTCCTGACACGTGATTTGAGAGGGTCATGGGAATCACATGAATATTATTGAATATTCCTTCATGTTATTCTTATATATTTTTCAGTCACGTTCAGTCTTCATTGCATATATTACACATGGTTCTTCATGTTTAAACTTATTTAGTAATCATGTGACCCATCCATATTGAATAAACTCTATTTCATATTCTAGATGGGTTTTTGGATGTCTTTCATGTGATCTATATGAAGATAATTTGAACAACATAGTTGTTCCCAATGACCCCATTGGTCATTCACTAGACATCACCTAGTATAATACCATTTGTGATCATGTGAATCATCCCTCCATTATGTATTATCCTACATTACCATGTTATAGTTGTCATTTTGTGTCTTGTTATAATGTGTAGGGATTTATAGGCCTCACATCCCTAGTGATATGTAATATTATACCATGCATATATCGCAAATATAAGGTTGAGTGGGTGGAGGGTTTTTGGTATTGGGTGCTTTACATGATCCTCTATTGGGTCGTCCATGGTGTTTCATGATGATCATCAACCATATAATGTTCTACCATTTACATTTTTATTTTACCAAAGATAATTAATTGGATCTCACGTAATCATGATGATATCTTAAAATGTGTTCGCATGTTCTAGATGACATTTCTAGAAGTATTCATGAGATCAGGATGCATGTGGAATGAATTTTACATGATCAAAGATGGCTTTCATGGGGTTCTTGTTGACATTATGGTGTCTTTCCATTGGCCATTCATAAGATTATTCTAGCATGTTTAGGGGTTATTGTGAGAGTATGGTGGATTGTGAGGGGATTTGGTGTGACCAACTTGGATTGTCAAAGGGCCTTCTTTATCAATTACCAATGGCCATGGAATATAATCCCTTTCCTATTATTTTAAATGTATATTCCCCTCACAATAATCTTCATCCTTTCCCAAATATATTTCCCCAATTATTTTACAAGGATTGGGGATCCAAACACATTGTGAAAACATTGTGATGGAAAATTACTCCTCTTGTCTCTATTGTGTCGCTGGATAGTTAATGGATGCCATGATGACATGTGATTGTCACCACAAAAAATTCTCAATGCATGTTTTCACACTTTTCTATGAATCACATCATTTTATAGATATGTTCATGCTACTTCACATGATGATGGAGTATTGCTATCATGATCAAGCATGATGAGGTGAACAAGCCTCCAAGGCTTACTAGGGACTTATGAATTTTTAAAGAACATCACATATATAAAAGTGTAACATTCTTTCACCTATGTCTTCCTCATTTGTACACCATTAAAATATATTGTGTTTGGGTTATAGTTATGAATTTGATGATTGAAATGTCTCCTGATCGAAGGATATCTACTAGTAACCTCCACATGATCATTTGTAATTTTCATGATGCCTTATTAAAAATACGATATCTTTTAAAAGGCATTTCAAAAATATTAATGGAATACCATGTAAAAAGTGTGATGAATTTACATGTCATTTGGAGGGTCAATAAAGTTTTCATCATTTTGATGGTTATGAAAGAGGTGTGATTCGACTGCATTTCAATCTTTTATATTTAATGGAAAAATAAAAACCAAACATTGGATATTACATCCATTCATGATTTTTGGATTCACAATTGGTGGGGGACAAAAATAAATATGAAATCCCCAGATAATATTATCTAATTAACAATTTTACTTAAAAATCTATAATTTTTTGTGCATGAAGTTTCTTTGAGAAATTCAGGCTTTGAGAATCATCCAAATTTTCCATCTTCATCTGAGGTTTATATGGAACACGTTATCTCTTTCCAAATTTCATAATTCCATCTTCCAATTTAAGTCAACAAATTTTTCAATATTATTTGATTTAATATTATTTTAAAAATAATTATATTTGGGTTTAAAACACAATACCATTACAAATTGTAATGACTTGTCAATCCATTGAAAAATGGGTGATGTAAGCCATTAATTATTCCAATATCCATAATTTCTATATCCTTTATCAAAGGATCCTCGTTGACCCAAATTTTGGTCATAACTCAATTTTATTTCCTACTCAATATTCATCTACCATAAATTCCTTCTTTGGGTGTTTCCAAATTTAGGAATCATATTCTTTGAGCTACTAAACCCATATCCTTTTCCCCATCTTTAACAGTTTTTGGGAAATCATTTATTTTATAATATTATCATATGATTGTATCTCACAATTTTTACCATAAATATTCTTTATCGGTATATTCAACTAAAATATATTGTCTTCTAACTCAATATCATCGTTTTAATTTTTTAATTTTATTCTAACTACCTTAATAAATAATAAATAACTTTATCATTATGCATAAGTACAATACAAATTCCCTTCATGTTTCCATAACTATATATCAAAAATTGATATTTTCATCATTGTTTTTAATAAATGGTAGAACTCACCAATATATTATGAATTTATTCAAATAATTCACCCCATTCATTAATCAATTATAACTCAACTCTATTTCAAGTAATATTGGTTGTGAGTATAGCCAATCATGAATGATTAGGGACAATTAAACCCTTAAAATATACTAAACTATTGATTATATAAATTTTATTTATATTATCTTGTGTAATAATTTTTTGTAATATCATTGTCTTCACAAGACCTATTGAGATTCCATCCATGGAGACATTGGAAAGAAAGAAAATTTTTGAAGCTAGAATTCACAGTTTCTAAACGTACCAAATAAATATTTTCTTCTAAGAGTATCAATAATGATACTCATGTAATTATCATGGTACTAATAGTATATATATTACAAAATGATATCATCAATAAATAAAAAAGAAAAATAACCTATATATTCCCCTATTACGATGTTCATCATATCTTTAAAAACAGAGGGTTAATTAGTCAATCCAAATGGAAATATTTTATACTCATAATGTTCATAAATCATTAGAAATGATGTTTGTAGAATATTTTAATCCATTACTCACAATTGTTGATATGAAAATAAAAAAAGATATTTTAATAATATTGAGTTCCATGTATTGGATTTAATAAGTCAACAATGCATGCTAAAGGATAAATGGTATTAATCGTAATATATTTGGTTTCCCTATTATCAAAACACAAACTCATAGATCTATATTTGATTCCAACAAAAATAACAGGGTCTCCGCAATGTGAAACACTAGAACTTATAAATCAAAAAATAAATAAATTTCCCTATTTGATTCATCAATTCAACCAATTCCAAAGTGTCTATTCAATATGATTAATTTTATATTTAATTTCATAGGGAATAAAATCCAGGGAAGTCTCAACATCACAATAAGGTGGATGTCTAGGTAATTTCTCATTAAATACACCAATTTATTCTTCTACACTATCTAGATTCCAAATTTAATGACTGCATTTTCTATCCATATCCTTTTTTGACTCTTTTACCTCAAGGATATCATTTAGAAACTCTATTGGGGATGTATCTAGACATGAATTAGAAGATAAAGTTCCCACTAATGATATGGAAATAATCATCATTATAAAGATTCATATGTTCCTTATTATTGATATAATGTTTTTCACCATATTTTTAATGTTAGTGCATAAAAAAGATTATACAAATATCAACAATAGGTATAATAATGAAGATTTCAAATATGGATTTTTTAATATAATGGAAATTTAATTATAAATCCTTGTTTTTTGGAGGATTCCATTAAGATATTAGGATGTTAAATCCATTTATACGGTGATATGGAAATATTTAATTTTCATAGAAAACCTAGAAAAAATTGAAGGTTGCGATGATCCATAATCAACTAAATAATTATTTATATTTGAGGTAATATTTAAATTAGATACCACTATATACTTTCAAACATATTCTCTAGGTATTTTGATAATTTAATATTGGACTTTAACAATTTTTATTTAATATGAATTATTTAATTGATGGATTAGTAAATCATTTTCGTAGGGCCCCATCGACATATAATTAATTCAATGGTCATTGGGAGCATCTTAAATCCCCTTTAAATGACGATCTTGATTGATATTATCACCACAAATGATGAATACTCCCATTTATAGAAAGAATTTACAATTTTTCTTCATTCCAATTTTATTACAAGTTATAATAAACACCCTACAATTTATTCATTTTCTATATTTCCTTATCCACAGTGATCTGAAACCCCTTTCATATATTTCATTCCATCATTTTTTTAATAATTTTGGTTTTATTTATTTAATGATACCACATTTTACAATATCCTCATATGAGGAGTTTTTTTATAGAATGGTGTTATTAGAATGATTATCTTAATCCATTCTTAGATACAGTCAATCCTTCTATTTGGATTATATACATCATTTATCATACCTTAATAAAAATGTAAGGTTGGCTTCAATCATAGAAACATTTTCATCTTACTTTCTTCTTAAACTCAAGATTGGTCTCTCTATATCTACTATTTGTTCACACCAAAATTATTTTCCCATAAAAATTTCAGAAAAACCCTTAAATTCAGTGTTCACTATTTCCTCTACATCCATGGTTTTTTGATTCAATGACCTCTGTTGATCTACATAACTAGAGATACTATACACATCCCTGACAAAATTATCCATTTAATTATATATAATGTGAGAAATATCTTCACTAAAAAGCATACTGAATACTCAAAAAAAAAATTATTTACATACCCATTAAATTATGGGGGTTACTAATTTTTGATGTAGTATGACATTGATACACCACATTGGTGAACAATTTCATGCTCTATATGTGAAAGTATAAAGGTCATAAACTGAGTCAGATTCCTCAATATAGTCCTATTTTCATCTCATGCTACAACTCCATCTCCATATTCATTATCTATTCGAAGAGGGAAATCCTTACATTGATCACACACATTGGAACAATTTTATTTTCTTCCACTATGATCCATTTTTATGAAATTATATGAAATATATTTGATCATAATATTATGTATCATAATGAATAATTTTAAAAATAGTGAATTACTAAACATGAATTTAACATTAAATGAATAAATAATATTATAACAATAAGCATATTTTCTTTTGGGAATATTTTTAAATCAAAAAAATTCCAATCCTTCACTATAGGATTTAAATAAATTGTGATTTAATCCAGGAATATACCATGAGAGTGTCAAGAAAGTATTTTAATAAGGTAACACTCACTATGAATGATAATAATGGGTGAAATAAACTTAGATAAACACATTCTGGGGGTATTACACATAAATGTCCATGTTCTAAATCCATGCATACTATTTTCATCCACATAGGGATGCATTTCAAGGAAAATAATATAATAACATCATTACAAAAACATTAGGATGATATACTATACATGAACATATAATCAAATTAATGCAAATGGAATTACACCCTAATCAATTTTTTCATAAATATTATTCCCATGGATTCAACTAATGTTATTATAATACAAAAATATAAAAACCTCAAACCCAATATCGTGTATTTTATGGTTACTTTATTACGTTTGTACTAGATACAAAAATCACATCCCAATATATTGTGTAGTTTAATAATATTGGAAAAATAGATTCATAGATGTATTTAATATAAAATATGTATAATTAATAAAACATAATATTTTATTCAAGATAAACACCATTCCCTTTATAAGTACCCCTTATTACAAAAAACACTCATCCTATTATCATAGGGAAAATAAAAATAAAAAATTATTTATCTCAGATGATCAGTATGAGTATTCTTACAATAGAATCAATCATGAATAGATAAGACATAATCAATATGGAAATTTGAATATACGAAAACACATTCCCTTTAATCAATAAAATGATGAGGAAGAGTAATATGGATATAATAAATGATTCTAACATATTTATATCTAAATAATCACATGGGAAAAACAAATCAAATTATATAATAAATAATCAGAAATTTAAATGGACATCAATAAAAAGTCTCATAATTAGGGAATAATTTATGATGGCAATGATAAACATTCCACAAAAGAATATTGTAAAAAACTATCTTAGGTTAACTGGAAACATCACGCAATGTGTATCACCATAAAACCTTAATATGAACTCTCTGAATCCTAGATGATGCAAACTAGCAGCGATGGTCGATAAAGTGTAATGGAGACAAAATACCCTTCGGGTATAGTGAGATAACAATAGAGAATAACAAAACATCTATACAGAAGTATAAACAACATAGTATTCATAATAAATAAACTAAAACATTAACATTATATAATAAATGAAGGGAAAAAATAGTAATACTAACTCAGAAGGACGTGAAACATATAGAATAAGTTCTTCCACTAAGTCTTCCATATATACAAAACAAGTAAACTGAAAATAATGTAATCATGTTCCATAACTATTTTTGAGCTAAAATATTTACATATCCTCTAGGGAAATCGAACTATACCCATTTTAGGGTGAGAAATCACATGAGTCACTCTGATTGCTCAAACAATATTGGTCCTCATCCCCATCTATGATGCCACCTATGCTCAATCATGAATGAAGATGCTAGGTTTACAATCACATTAAGGGAAACATATAATTGGAAAGAAATAAATACCAGTAGGACACTCCATATTTTGAACCTATAAAATGTTAACCTAACACGTTCAATAAAATCTAATATACCTAGCAATGAAAAAACCTTACAGCACATGGAATAATATAAACAACTCCATAAAAGGGGGGAAAACACATTAGAAACAGATAACTATCGGTTCTGACTTGACACTCAAGGTATGTCTACCCCTTTTCTATGAGCCACTAATGGATTTCTAGCTTGTGGATCACCCAACCACTGGACAACTTGCATTTACAATAGATCTATATAAGAGCTTTAAGATATCTAAATGTTATAGGAATGATTGTTGAATGCTATGTCTTATCCACTAGACCCTTATTTAAAACACTCATATACTATGCCCTAAGATTATAATGGAATGATTTGAACTAGAGAAAAAACATCTTCTTGACTTGTAAGATAATTTTCATTTTCCAAAATAAATATATAATGACTTGGTCTCTAACCACATGGACATCACAAATACATCTTCCAATGGGATCCAACCATATTGATCAGATATATGAACATATATAAAAGATCTATACACAATGTTTCTAGAATTATATAATACATGAAAAAATCACCCCTATCTTTGGATGACCCTAAATCTAGGGGTAGTTATATATCCTAGATCATATATAATCTCTATAATCCCATATAACCATAACTTGCCATAAATGGAGGAGTGAACTAAATCAACTATCCTGACTATTGGCTTTCCTAATATATCAGAAAAGTCTCCTAATCATTATATAGTAATGATAAAAAACTATCACACATGTAATGAAAAATGTGCATCCAAATATGGGATTATCAGACATCAAACCTTCCATCCATAATAAATAAACTATCAGTGTTGATCCACTATCATCCAATATATAATGATGCCTATTTAAAAAACCTGGATTCCACTATCCAACAAAAATCCACCATTGGATATCCAGGACTTACTAAAGTATTGGACATTTTTAATGGCCCCTACAATACCCATGGTCATAGCATAAGGAGTCATCCTCCATTGGGACCCCCTATTTCACCCAAGATCATATGAGTCACTCGTTCGCAAATCCCAAATGTTCTTAATGGCCCAAGGAAGAGAATGATATTTTAATGGGGTTATATAAAAACCCACTCATAACATAAATTTATATTTCATCACCTCTTTAATACTTAATGCATTATAAAAATAGACACCCCAAGAAAGTATTAGATTAGTGCCTTGGGAAATGATAAAAAAGTCAACTAATTCAGTGAAAGATCATTAAGGATTCCCACACAGATATACCACTTTAGTAATTCTACTTGAACAAGTTATTCACAATATAGATAAAGAAATATTAAGAAAGGGGTCAGATTGAATGCTTGTTAAGGGTATATAAAATAAATATGTAATCATAACATGAGCATATAGTCATGATAACCTGATCATATCATTATAAGATCATACCGTATATATCAATGATTGTAATCCTGAATTATGGAATACTGTATATTATTTCAGAAGTAATGATTCATACTATAATCAGGATCATAATCCATTTAAGAAACACATTTTAATAATAGATGGAATTTTTACATACATATCAACCCATAACATTATGAACATTTATATGTATAAATAGGTTAAATCAATAAGTTAATAACATGAAATAAGGCCCTAACATAAACTAATGGAAATGAAATTAGGACCACCCAAAGCATTTTTAACACGTAATCTAGTTAATGAATGATATTATGGGCATCCAACTAGGTCTATGAAAAATATTTGGAACATTTAATCATATTCACATATAACATTATGAACAAATAATAAGTTTTAATCAGAAAATTGTTAAAATATAATAAAATTCACGAATAATGTAATGGATATAAAATCAAGTTTATCCAAATCATTTTTATCATTTAATATTTTTCATGAATAACATTATGAACACAAAAAAAGGATTACTCATAACATTGTGAACATGTAATTAGGTTCACATATAATAATATGGACATGAAACCTAGTCGATACATAAAATTGTGATCCTGTAAATTGGTTCATGCATATCATTTATACTCATGAGTCATCATAACATAATGAAATTATACATGCATGTTCCACTACATAAAAACCATTAATATTATAATGATCTATTAAAATTGACGGTGTTAATAAACATCAACTAAAAACCCATGAAATAAAATGGGTATCATTACAATTTTCATAACATCATAACCTATGGAGATGTTATTTTTCCAAAACCACTTCATCAAACCATAATTTTTGAAAATAATCGAGTATCAAAATTATATAACCCATGGAAGAGAAACTGGTATAAAAACTTGATTCAACCAAAACATGTTCCAGTCAAGAAATAATATGAAGGAAATTATTGTATCTTATCTTTAGTAAGTAATAAACAATAAAACTATTGGTTACCATAGACGTAAAATAACATGTAATGATCTATTTATAATATTTCAGGAGGATAATATCATTTCATTTTTTAATAAAAATTCTAAAACATAAACCATTTAAAATACGATATTCCTTGAATCTAACCCTAAAAAAATAAAAGTGAATATTGAAATCATTTTGAAAACAATATTACATGAAAAAATATAAAAGTACATTTTAAATAATTGAAATGTAAATATTTTAAAATAAACATTTGAAATCATATAAAATAATCATTGAAAATCATTTAAAATACTTTTAATATATAAAATACTTTTTGAAAAAAAATTATATTTGAAGAAATATTCAATACCCAAAAATATAATGAATAATTGTTAAAAATAATTCTTTAAAAAAATTCTAAACATAAAAAGGAAGCCTTAATTAAATGGCTATCATGGTGGAAGGTTGGTCTATACATGCCAAACATTCATTCTTCACCATAAAATTTCCAAAAAGTCCATAGATCAAAAAATGACTCGCATATTCCATTTAAATCTCATTCCATATAAACATAACACAAGGGAAAAATATTTCATTAAAGATAATATTATAATTTTTAACCATGTTTGAAAAACATTTTTTAGAAAACACGTGTTTTAATGTACAAACATTTTCAACCAAATGGTTATATAAAGTCAAATTATCTGGAAATAAAATCATAATTATATTAAATTCCAAAGAGTGATAAATGGTACCATTACATGGATAAAACATTAATTCAATTATTTTATGAAATTAACTGAGTTTTCTTAGTATTTGGATCATACGATTTATTAAATTGAATTATAATCCTAAACAATCTCACTATACGATGAGATTGAAGCTATAGACTGTTAAAGCTTGTGTAAAATTAAATCATAATAAAATGGATATTATAAAACTAAAAAAATATATTTAAATATTATAAAATAATAATGATCATAATATTACACTTAAAAAGGTATTATATACACCACATATAAAAATATAGTGGTATAACATGATATGTGTATCAATGAATGAAAATTGGGATACAATTACATTAAATATTTGTTATATATTGAAACGTAACCCCTGAAAAGCCCGGACGATTTTCTCCTATAGACCTGTCAATGTTTTGATGCTCTGCTAATGTGTATAGCAGTACTCGAGTTCTATCCTCGGTGAAGATACTCTTTATAGTCAGTAGTTTTTAGTTAATTGTATTCAAATTGTGGGGGTTTTCATATAGAGCTTATTAAATAATTTATGGATGATGTTTGATTTAAAAAATTAATAAATATTTGGGTGAGTTCATCATTAGGTATTTAATCTTCTGATATCCTTGATCTCTGCTTTATATTGAATTTAAATTAACACCCACTTCACAAGATAACATTTTTTGGAATTCCTAAGTGTTATGGCTTTAATACTATCCTTAAAATAACACAGGTTTCTACTCTCAATTATAGCATGTTGATTGTAGTTTATTTATGTTTCCAATAATCCCTGGAAACCACGCATTAAAAAAACATGTCATTAATCCATGAAATTTAATGTCCAATATACATAATGTTAAATGAATGAATACTCATCGACAAAAAGCTCTGAATAGCTTTACATATCGAAATAATTACTCACCTCAATGGTCGATTTACTCCGCCATTGAAATGAATAATAATCAGGTTATAATTATTATGATGATAAATTAATAATATATGAAAAATAAAGAGATAAGAAAATGAGGGGTGTGTCGAACACACACACAAACGATGATTAGAATTAAAAATAGACATTCAATTGAATGTGGAAGAAAAATAAATAAAGGTGGATCAATTGTATTTAAACTATTTTATGAAAATAAATATTAAAATATATAAGTAGGATGAGAATAAGTGATATTGAAGAAGAATCTTGCATTAAAACATAATTAAAAAAAAGAGACTTAGATGATTACAAAAATGAAGAACACAAAAGTAAAAGGTAACAAAGAGAGGACGAAAGATATTTCAAGTGAAAAATTGTGTATGGAAGGTCCTTATATGCTTTTGTAAAGGATTTGGTCGTGCCAATATGTGATCCTATATTCTGAAATGCCAACTCCATTTAAGGAGAGAAGGGGGTTAATTTATAGCCTAATGAAGTGGGCACTTAGCATTTCCAATCTGTCCCTCCACATGGATAACCACTTTGGACATCCGGACAACCACATCTCAAGATATATTCTTCTTCAAAGATGTAGATAATTATTGTGGCTGACCTCTCTCAATATTTCGAGTCATTTGGACCTAAGGAGACATAGTTATGGCATTTTGATTAAATAGAGTTAATCTGTCCATTTCAATCCAAACTATTTGATGTCAAAAATGTGAATGGGTTTTTGAATATTAAGATGCCTTCAAATACGAATGATTTCTTCATCAATTTAATCCACCTATATCTCCTCGTTCACATTTAAAAATCTCAGCATCAGTTGATGATTATATCCGGAGACATGTCATGAACAATATACTGATTGTAATTCCCTAACAGAATGGTGGGCTGAGTTTAAAATAATCTTTTGGGCCCCTTGTCGTTGGATTTGGGCTTTGAAATTTTTATCCATGACTCCTTAAATTTCCTCCGAAACATTGAGGATAATGAAGGATTTCTATCTTCTAGATGGATCCCAGTAATTCAATCTTCATGGATGGTTCAGTTTTCTCAAAGATTCTGTGGGCGTTCTTGTGTGTTTCATATGAGCCTTCAAATGGCAAAATTGGCCCATGATCCATTCTAAAGAAATGTTGTATATTAAATTTGGAATCCAAAAAAAAGAACAAAACTATTTGGATATATAAGGTAATTTTTATAAATAAAATAGTAAACTGACTCAATTGGACTACTTCTAAAAATGCCCAACAATTATACATAGTATTAAAACATTAATATTTCTCACAAATTATGCATATTTAATATAAAATAATTAACGGGAGTATATTTTAATTCATTAAAATTATAATAACATCAAATCCCATGAACATATTCTTATTCATGTCCTCATGTGCAACAAAATATAAAAACTTGAAAAAATCATTTTCACTCAAAAAAATATTAATTTTTTTTTCTCCAATCAGGGGAGGTTTAGACTATCTCACTCAACCATATTGAATTCCACCACAAGTTGTTACCAAATTAATATTCTCAAAACAATTCATTTTTTCATGATCAAATTGAGATATGGAAAATGGTGGAACACAAAATATTCCCAACTCTCAAAATGATAAAATTTATTTGCGGGGGTTCACTCTTTCTACAACCAAAAGTGATAAACTTAGAGTCTGAAAGAGCTCTCAGATTCCAATACCAATCCAAAGTTGTAACACCCGAGAATTTTATTTGAAATATTTTGTTTTTATATAAATTATCAAGGGAATATTTCACTACACACAACACTAGCTTGGATTTCTTTGCACGAAATCACGACCTTCCTCGATAGCTTGCATCATACGCAATACCGAGTTGCACTAAACAACGATATGCTCTTAAAATATTATTAAAACTAGCCGTTATGAAGAGTAATAACCACTTTTTGAAATTTTATAAATTTTAATTTTGAAAATGGACTTCATTTTTGGATTCGGAATATTGAAATTAGCCTAGGGTGAAATTTTGGGATTTTTCTGAAAACATTCAATTTTTGATGAATAGTGAAAACAATGGGTTACTATTTAAAAACCGACATTTATTTAAATAATTATTTATTTTATTTAAATTTATTTTAGGTAAAAATTGATACATAATACCTATATAAGTTCATTTTAATTTATTGGAGTCATTTTATAATAATTTTAGATATATAAAAATTTTATTGAACTTTTGACCGTCATTTACACACCTTCTAGGAGAATTTGCAAATTTACATAAATCTTAATTTTACCGCTTTTGTGAATGGAATTTCAAAAATCCTAGAGACATGGTTGATGTCAGTAAGTAAAATGTGGTTCAATGAGATGAAAATAATTTTTGGTGAATAGTAACTTTTTACTTTTTTTACCACGGTTAAAAGTAAATAGGGTAATTAGGGGTAAAAATGACATTATTATTACCCTAAAAAATGTCTTAATTATTTTGGATAAGTGTAATTAGACCCAAAAACAACCTTAGGAATAAAATATGACCATTTAGGCCCACTTGCATTAGATTAGGACATTTAATATTAATTTATTTAATGAAGGGTTAAAATAGTTAAAATCAACGTTTAATAAAATAAATAATTTTTAATATAGGGTTATACATAAGATAAATTTGACTATAAATATTCATTAGAAATCTAAAATATTTTCCTACATAATGGTATTTTATTTGTAATTTTTATATTTTAAATATTTTAATTTATTTATTACACAATGATGATGCAGTAATTATATTACTAATGAAATATTGACATAATTTATGTTATAAATACCCAAATAAATGTAATTTGAGACTTTTTATGAATTAAAATAATTTTCTAGGTTAATATTAAATGTTAGTATTAATTTAATTAACTTTTTTTGAACTAATCATTCTGTTATGATTTTCACATAAATCAATTACCAAATACTATCAAAATTGACATAAAATAATATTTCAAATAAATATTATATTATTAATTGTTATTTTATTGTTAAAAATCAATGGTTCAGCCAAATGACATAGATAAGGTTATATATATTAATAATAAACAACATGGGGTTCGTTTGGCTTTTATTGTAAGTTTATTAACCGTATAGTGTAAGGAAACAGGAAGTCATGGTAAAAGTTAAATTATCTAACTTAAAGTTAAATCTAAATGATAAGTTCAAAGTAGATACCTAAACTTGTCTAAATTATATTCGATTAGAGGATTTATACCCATCCCCACCTTAGCTTCTAAATAAATCAATTTGGAGCTATTAAAAACCTGATATTACTTTATAATAAAATATTATTTTTAGTTTTTCCAAAGGTGCCGCTCTCCTCCCTTATAAAAGAGAACCCACTCCCTCTC
This sequence comes from Viscum album, assembly GCA_963277665.1. Lineage (NCBI taxonomy): Eukaryota > Viridiplantae > Streptophyta > Magnoliopsida > Santalales > Viscaceae > Viscum > Viscum album. The sequence continues at coordinate 1,150,628,351 of OY728120.1, forward strand.
TTCCTCACACCACATTGACCCTTCAAGCTCGGCCAACCCCTTCCAAATTCTCTTCTCCACTTCCATAGAAACATCTTAGAGGTCTTGGTCTTCTTAAAAGACCAATTTTAGTTCCCTAAGATGAGGTCTCAAAGAGGCACTTCAAAGAAGAGGAGGTTCAGACACTTACGAAGAAAATCAGACCTAAGGTAAGGGAAAATATCACAATCTCATTTTTATCCAAGATTGATTATAATTAAGAAGTTAATGGGGAATATTTATCATCCACATCCATGTTTCTTCAATATTTAATATTATTTCCATCCACCTACAATTGTTTAAATCCAATTTTACCCTTCGGTGAATTTTTAGTAAAAGATATGAATGGAATCATTTTTCATTTTTCGTACGAGGTACTTTTTGACTTTTCCGGCCAATGTATGGGAATAATGTTTTTTAACATATATGGATTAAATGGATTTTTAAAAAATTATTTCCAAGAAGTTTCCTTTCCATGTTTTCACGTTTATTTTTAATCAACATCTTTTAGTTTAAAATTGTATGACATGTTATGAAAGGAAAAATGTTTTCCAAGTAGAAAGGATATTTTCCTCAAGAATTGAGTTCAAGGGTTTTATCAAAATTAGTTTCCATATAAGATAATATAGGGTTCTGTTTCTATCCCTATTATTAAATTGATTTGATTATGTTGTGATGGAAATATTTTTATGATTTCCTTTATCCTATATGAACTGTTTTATGATGTCACGATGTTTAAGAAATCCATTTTTATTACATAGGTTATGAAATGATGTATGATTTATGATTTTGTGGCACAAATTAGAATGGTATCATTATGAGATGGGTGGGACCTATATCTCCCTCCAATGCATTGGGTAAAGACTTATATCTCATGAGATAGACATGGCTGGAATGGCTGGTTAATCCGGTTAAGTGAAACAGGACTAAAACGAGGAGTGAACTCAGTTCAGAAATGGACTTTGTCCACTAAGATAGTCTTGGGTATGATTATTGACTACTATGAAATGATTCTCTATGATTATGTGTGTATTCCACAAAGTTTCATGTTTTAAGTTATGATTCTTGGGATTAAATTTCATTACTATGATTTATCCCATGTTAGGAAATTATGATCTCTTTTGTAGGTTAAGATTTCAAAAATGTTATGTTCTTATGAATATGATGTGATTGATATTTATTTTGTTTACCCTTACTGATCATTTGAGCTCACCCTTTTGTATGTTTTCTTTCCCCATTTCATGAAGAAGGTTATTAAGTAGGATATCCTAAAAAGGGACTCTAGATATGATGAAATAAATGGGAGACAACGTAGATGATTTATGAACCAGTTGTTTATGTTTCCCAGTTTCTAAAGACACTATACCATTATGGTCATTTCATGGTTTTGTTATATATTGTAATAAGTGTACTTCAATTTTGATGTATTAACAATGTATGTAAAGTATGGGTCATTATATTTTGTATCAGAGGAAAGGTATAGTCAACCTTTGGAAACTAGGATGTGAAAGCCTTAGTAAGAACCCTAAGGATATGTCTAAGCATAGAACACAATATTAGTATTTTAAAAATGGCCATTAAAAACCTATGATAATACCTTATGTGTGAAATTTTATTCTTGATTATGTGGTTTTACTATTATAATTAGTGTTGACCAGATAATTCTTCTTGGTTTTAGTCAATGGATGGAACCCGAAGGAACCCTATTAATTCGGAATGCGACGGGAAATGCAATGTTTGTCCCCTGAGAAACCAAACGTTATGGGAACTGGAATGAAAAATCTTGTAGCCATGCTCACACAACTTTCTCTAGCTATGAATCATGCAGGACTTCCAAACGAGCAAAGGAAGGAGCAAAATTCTGTTGAATCCTTCATGAGGCAGCATCCACCTTCATTCAGCGGGTCTACTGATCTATTAGTTGCTGAACAATGGATTGGTACTACTGAAAAGATATTTTCAGTTCATCAATGTTCTGAACATGATAAAGTCTTCTTAGCAGTGTATCATTTGGAAGGAGATGCCGATCAATGGTGGAATCTTATCAAGAACGCAAGGTAAAGGGATGAAATTGAGTCCATGGAATGGGAGGAGTTCAAGAACTTATTTTTCAATAAGTACTTCCCTCGTATTCTTCGAACAAAGATGGAGAAGCAGTTTCATTAACTGAATCAAAATGATGATGAATCTGTTGGTACCTATGAAGCAAATTTTACAAGACTTTCAAGGTATGCTTCTGGTATTATTATCCAACCTGAGAGTAAGATCGATCGATTCTTTAGTGTCTTAAATCCAAGCCTTCGAAGGGTGTTAGCCATAAGGGACTTCAATAGCTACGAGGAAATCATTCACTGTGCTCTCAATGTTGAGATGGAGATTGGATTAACCCATCAATCATATGGGTTTGATAAGAAGAGGAAAATGGAATTCAAAGGAAAATCTAAAGAGCACACTGAAAAGAAGATGAGTTTTCCCTTATGCTCAATGTGTGGAATGAAACATGGAAGGAGTTGTCCTAAAGGGAAAATTAAATGTTTCAAATGTGGAAAGGAAGGTCATCAGTCATTTGAATGCCACAATGATGGGATGAAGATGTGTAGTGATGCGAACAAAGAAAAGGCTACACAGAGTGCACCTCTTAAACTTCAATGATACAAGTGCCAGGAAATGGGGCATTATGTCAATCAATGCCCTAATCCATGGGTTTTTGATGATGATCGACGTCAACAAAATATTAAGGCAAAAGACAAAGGAAAGACACATGAAATTTCTATCAGCGATGTGGAGCATAATAACGATGTAGTGAAAGTTACACTTACCACACACTCTAAAGTAGAAAATGTTTTATTTGATTCTGGATCCTCCCACTCTTTTATTTCTGAAGAATTTTCAAAGGGTATCACCATATTACCTCAATAATTAAATGGTGAGTTATCTGTGACAACCCCTAATGGCAAAACAGTCGCATAAAAAGTTTATAATTATTCTCCGATTGAAGTTTGTAGGAATGTGCCTCCTGCAAATCATGTGATCCTTCCTATAGTGGAATTTTATGTGATTCTTGGCATGGATTGGCTTTATCTATATGGATCTCATATCAATCTCCAAAAAGGGAAGACACATTTCATATAGCAGATCAATCTATGATCTTCTATCGATGCAAGGATGAACATAACATTCCAGTGTAAATTTCTTCTATCTTATGGGTCTTGATTCCCTTAAATGAGGGTTATTTATCTCAAATGGTTGGTGAGAAACCCATGATTAAGAATATGACCCTTGTACGAGAGTTTGATGATGTCTTTCCAGAGGAATTTTTGGGACTTCCACCAAATCGTGAAGTTGAGTTTTCCATAGAACTCATCCCGGGTGCTTTGCCTATTTCAAAGACACCTTATAAAATGGCCCCAATTGATTTGCAGGAATTAAAGAAGAAACTCTAAGAGAATCTTGATAAGGGATTCATACGCCCAAGTGCGTCACCGTGGGGAGAACCTGTTCTTTTTTTAAGAATAAATATGGATCAATGAGACTCTGCATTGATTATCGAGAACTTAACAAGATCACTATCAAGAAAAAATATCCTCTCCCGCGCATTGATGACTTATTTGACCAACTACGCGGAGCTCAATACTTTTCAAAGATTTATCTTCATTCAGGGTATCATCAATTAAGGGTCAAAAGGGAGGATATACCAAAGATGACTTTCTGTACAAGGTATGGACACTATGAATTTATAGTGATACCATTTTTTCTTACTAATTCCTCTGCTATCTTTAGGGATATGATGAATAGAGTCTTTAGATACTATCTTGATGAGTTTGTTGTAGTCTTTATAGATGATATTATTATCTATTAAAAGAGAAAAGAAGGACATAAAGAGTACATGATAATTATATTGAAGACCCTGAGAAAGGATAAGATTTATGACAAATTTACCAAGTGTGAATTTTGGCTTCAAAAAGTTTCATTTTTGGGTCACATAATATCAAAAGAGGGGATATTTATGGATGCAGCAAAAACAGAGGTTATCGAAAGATGGTCGACCCCAACAACAATAACCAAGATATGATGTTTTCATGGTTTGGTAGGTTATTATAAAAGTTTCATGATATATTTTTCACTAATATCTAATCTAATAACCAGGTTGACTCGTAAAGGAGTTAAGTTTCTTTATACAAAGGAATGTGAAGAGAATCTCAAGAAGTTAAAAAGTAGGTTATCCAGTGCACCTGTGCTCACACTACCTTGCAGTGGAGAAAGGTTTTTAATATACAGTGATGCATCCGAGAATGTATTGGGGTGTTTTCTCATGCAAAACAATATGGTGGTATCTTATGCCTCATGATAGTTTAAAACCCATGAGAAAAATTACCCAATACATGATTTGGAGTTAGCTGCGGTAATATTTGCATTAAATATTTGGAGGAATTATCATTATTGAGAAAGGTGTGACATTTATATTGATCATAAAAGTTTAAATTATATTTTCACACAAAATGAGCTGAATATGCGCCAAAGAAGATGGTTGGATCTGATTAAGGATTATAACTTCTCAATTCATTACCACCCTGGGAAAGCAAACAAGGTGGGAGATGCATTAAGTCTAAAAGACCATACTAGCTTATCCATGATGAGGATCACAAAAGATCCAATATTTAGGGATTTACAAAGGATGGATCTTGGAATTATAATGTAAGGGGAAAATAGTATCTTTCTCAAATGAATGTTAAACTATCTATACATTTGAAGATTAAAGAGGCACATAAAGAAGATTTAGAGTTACAAAAGAATGTGATAAATGTTCCTAAATTCAACCTTGATTGCGATGGGATAATAATGTTCAGGAATCAGGTTTGTGTTCCTCCCATCCCCGAATTAAAGAAGGAGCAACTGGACGAGGCTCATAGTTCTTCATTTTCTATTCATCTTGGAAGCACGAAGATGTATAGGGACCTGAAAGAGTACTTATGGTGGGATGGAATGAAAAGAGATGTTACTGAATATGTCTCTCGATGCTTGGTTTCTCAGCAAGTTAAAGCTGAGAGACAGAAGTCTAAGGGGATGTTACAACCATTACCCATACCCAAATGGAAATGGGAAAACATCACTATGGACTTTGTCACCAGAATTCCTAAAACATCCAAAGGCAATAATGCTATCTGGATTATAGTTTATCGTCTTACAATGTCTGCACACTTCATTGATATTAGAGAGGATTTATCTCTAGATCACCTTGCTAAGATATATTTAAATGAAGTGGTAAGATTGCATGGAGTACCACTTTCCATTATATCTGATCGGGATCCGAGGATTACCTAAAAGTTTTTGTGAAGTTTTCAGCATACTCTGGATACAGAGTTGAGTTTCAGCACTTCTTATCATCCTCAGACAGATGGTCAGTCTGAGAGGACAATTCAAACTGTAGAAGATATGTTGAGAGATTTATCTAAGGATTTAAAAGGTGGTTGGGATCAATACCTACCTTTGGTAGAATTTTCTTATAACAATTTCTTTCACTCCAGTATTCAGATAGATCCTTATGAAGATCTCTATGGAACAAAATTCTGGAATCCAACTTGTTGGGATGAATTTGGGGAAAGAAATCTATTAGGACCAGATCTTGTTGATGAGATGGCAGAAAAGGTCAGATCTATTGAATAATACATAAGAGCAGCTTAGAATTGAAAGAAAAGTTATGCTGATAACCGAAGAAAAGGCTTAGAGTTTGAAGTGGGTGGTAAAGTGTTCTTACGATTATCTCCTTGGAAGAGAGTAATGATATTTGCAAAGAAGGGAAAGCTGACCTCTAGGTATATCGGTCCTTTCGAAATACCAGATCGTGTTCAGAAGGTAGCTTACCAATTGGCTCTTCCACTGATTCTCTCTCAAGTTCACGATGTGTTCCATGTACCTCTCCTGAAAAAGTACATTCCTGATCCTTCACATGTACTCAGCTCAAAAGTTGTACCGCTGGAGAAAGATCTTTCTTATGAAGAAATTCCGATAGAGATTCTAGATCTTAGCAAAAAAGTCCCATGTAACAAGACCACTCACTTGGTGAATGTTTTATGGAGGAACCACCAATTAGAAGAATCTACATGGGAGCTTGAGGATATGATGAGGGAGATGTATCCTCACCTATTTGTTACGAAGTGAGACAGATAAATTCATTTTATGGGGGTTAGAATGTAACACCCGAGACTTTAATGAGAAATATTTTGTTTTTATATAAATCATCAAAGGAATCTTTCACAACACACAACACTATCTTGGCTTTCTTTACACACAATCACGACCTTCCTTGATAGCTGGCGTCGTACGCAATTCCGAGTTTCACTAAACAACGATATGCTATTAAAATATTATTAAAACTAGCCATTATGAATAGTAATAACTAATTTTTGAAATTTTATAAATTTTATTTCTGAAAACAGACTTCATTTTTGGATTCAGAATATCGAAATTAGCCTAGGGTGAAATATTGGTATTTTTCTCAAAACATTCAATTTTTGATGAATAGTGAAAACACTAGGTTACTATTTAAAAAATGACTTTTTATTTAAATAATTATTTGTTTTATTTAAATTTATTTTAGGTAAAAATTTATACATAATACCTATATAAGTTCAATGTAATTAACTGGATTCATTTTATAATAATTTTATAAAAAATAAAAAATTTATTGAACTTATTACCGTCATTTACCCACCTCCTAGGAGAATTTGCAAATTTAGAAAAAACGTAATTTTACCACTTTTGGGAATGGAATTTTAAAAATACAAGAGACACGGTTGATGTCAGTAAGTAAAATGTGGTTCAATGAGATGAAAATAATTTTTGGTGAATAGTAACTTTTTACTTTTTTCCACGGTTAAAAGTAAATAGGGAAATTAAGGGTAAAAATGATATTATTATTACCCTAAAACATTTCCAAAATCTATTGGATAAGTTTAATTCAACCAAAAACAACCTTAGGAATAAAATATGACCATTTAGGCCAACTTGGATTAGATTTGGACATTTAATATTAATTTATTTAAAGAAGGGTTAAAATAGCTAAAATCAATGTTTAATAAGTAAATCATTTTTAATATAGGGATATACATAAGATAAATTTGACTATAAATATTCATTATAAATATAAAAGGATTTCCAACATAATGGTATTTAATTGGAAATTTTTAGACTTTAGTAATTTAATTTCTTTATGACAAAATGATGATGTTGTAATTATATTACTAATGAAATATTGACATAATTGATGTTATAAATACCCAAATAAATGTAATTTGAGACTTTTTATGAATTACAATAATTTTATAGGTTAATATAAAATGTTATTATTGATTTAATTAACTTTTTTAGAAATAATAATTCTACTATGATTTTCACAAAAATCAATTACCAAATAGTGTCAAAATTTACATAAAATAGTATTTAAAACGAATAGTATATTATTGATTGTTATTTTATTCTTAAAAATATAAGGGTCAGAAAAATGACATAGATAAGGTTATATATATAAATAAAAAACAACTTTGGGTTCGTTTGGATTGTTATAGTAAGTTTATTAACCTTATAGTGTTAGAAAACAAGAAGACACAATAAAAGTTAAATTATCTAACTTAAAGTTAAATCTAAATGATAAGGTTAAAATAGATACAGAAACTTGTCTAAATTCTATTTTATGAGTGGATTTAGAACCACCCCCACCTTATATTTGAAATAAATCAATTTGGAGCTATTAAAAACCGAATATGACATTATAATAAAATAATATTTTAAGTTTTTCCAAAGGTGCCCCTCTCCTCCCTTATAAAAGGGAACCTCCTCCCTCTCTTCCTCACACCACTTTGAGCCTTCATGCTCGGCCAAATCCTTGAAAATTATCTTATCCACTTCCCTAGAAACATCCTAGAGGTCCTGGTATTCTTAAAAGACCAATTTTAGTGTCCTAAGAGGAGGTCTCAAAGAGGCGCTTCAAAGAATAGGAGGTTGGGACACTTGTGAAGCAAATCAGACTTAAGGTAAGGGAAAATCTCACAATCTCATTTTTATCCGAGATTGTTTATACTTCAGAATTTACTGGGGAATATTTATCATCCAAATCCATTTTTCCTCAATTTTTAATATTATTTACATCCACCTATAATTTTTTAAATCCAATTTTACCCTTCAGCGAGTTTTTAGTAAAAGATATGAAAGGAATCTTTTGTCGTTTTTCATACGAGTTACTTTTTGACTTTTCTGGCCAAAGTATGGGAAAAATGTTTTTTTTAACTTATACGACATAAATGGATTTTAAAAAAATTATTTCGAAGAAGCTTACATTACATGTTTTCATGTTTATTTTTAATCAACATCTTTTAGTTTAAAATTGCATGACATTTTAAGAAAGGAAAAATATTTTTGAAGTAGAAAGGATATTTTTCTCATGAATGGAGTTAAAGTGTTTAATCAAAATTATTTTCCATATAAGATAATATAGGGTTATGTTTTTATCCCTATTGTTACAATGATTTTATTATGTTGTGATGAAAATATTTTTATGAATTCCTTTATCCTATATTAATTGTTTTATGATGTCACGATGTTTAAGAATACCATTTTTATTACATGGGTTATGCAATGATGTATGATTTATGGTTTTGTTGAACACATAAGAATGGTGTCATCATGAGATGGGTGGGACCTATATCTCCCTCCAATGCATTGGGTAAAGATTTATATCTCATGAGATAGACATTGCTGGAACGACAGGTTAATCCGGTTCTGTGAAACAAGACTGAAACGAGGAGTGAACTCGGTTTAAAAATGGACTTTTTCCACTATGATAGTCTTGGCTATGAGTCTTGAATACTATGAAATGATTCTCTATGATTATTTGTGTATTCTAAAAAGTTTCATGTTTTATGTTATTATTATTGGGATTACATTTCACTACTATGATTTATCCCATGTTAGGAAATTATGATCTCTTTTGCAGGTTAAGATTTCCAAAATGTTATGTTCTTATTAATATGATGTGATTGATATTTTTTTTACCCTTACTGAGAATTTGAGGTCACCCTTTTTTATGTTTTCTTTCCCCAGGTCAGGAAGAAGGTTATTAAGTAGGATATTCCAAAAAAGGGACTCTAGATATGATGAATTAAATGGGAGACAACATAGATGATTTATGAACCAATTGTTTATGTTTACCAGTTTCTGAAGACACTATACCTATACGGTCCTTTCATGGATTTGTTATATGTTGTAATAAGTGTACTTCAATTTTGATGTATTAAAAATGTATGTAATGTATGGGTCGTTATAAAAGTTCACAAGAATCAATGGGTCTTTAGAAGGGGTTTTTCGGTGTGTATGGGATAGTAGGAATATAATGTATAAAGGGGATAAGAATATGGGTATAACACCAACTTTGAAAAAGAAATGTAATTTTTTTAAATGAGATACGAAAGGAAATGGAAACACATATTTACGAGGGAATGAAAATGTGAAATAAGTCACTATAGTGGAAGGAAATATTAAGGGATTGAGAATATTGAATATTTTCTAAACACAAAACTTGTACCAATGACATAATAATATAATGAAAGTGTTATTTTTTTGTTTTTTTCCTCTTTATTCAAAAATTGAACTTGAAACAGATCTCACACTGAAATCTGAACCCATGAATGATCTCCTCATGACAATAATTTTAATAGTTATTATAAGATCAATGGATGATAAATAGTTATTTTTGTCCTTCCCAAGACTCAATCCATATTTTTTTATTTTTATTTTATTTTTTGAGTTTTTTTCATTTTTTTAAATTACTTCTTTGAACACTTGTCATTAAAATTTAAACAATATCTCATAATCATATAGACATTCCCAAACCCCACAGACCCATTGAAGGACAACCTCCCCTAAACATAAATTGATGCTTTCCAACAAGCATGTGATAACATGGTGAAATCAAAAAAGCGTACCCAAAATAAAATCCATACCCACACCCATAAATTTAAAAAAACTATGTAATGAAAAAAAATGTTGATATTGGGTGGAATAATGAATTAGGCTTGTAATGTGGTTATTCTAGAAATGGTATTCATAGGCTCGAAGGGTATTTCAAAAGGATGATCAATTTATGGTTAATGGGAGGCTATGTCACTATTATAATTCTCATGGGGTTTAGAATAATCATCTATCATATTAATATACATGAATGTAGGAAATTTAGCATGATGGTCGAAAATCTCAAGACTCAGAAATTGGGGACAAAACACACATTTTAAAAATATGGACATTGGTAGCCTTGGCATGAAAGTAAATTTTGATTCCCACCGGTTGTGGGAAATCATTTTCTAAATCAATAACTGAGCATTCAAAATCTATTATTCTTGACACAAAATTCTTTATCCAAATATATTATGAAAAAAATGATATTTTGGAGATGAAACTATGTTATTTGACTCCCCAAAATGGTTTGAAAAAATTTCAAATATTGAAGGCGAGTAATCATGAATATTTTTTATTTGTTTAAATTTTTTAGGTTATTTTGATTCTAAATTAAACACCCACATAAAAGAGAAAGAGTAAATAAAAATATAATGAGGAATGTGATAAAAAAAATGATAATGATGTAGGAAGATGATGAAAAATAGAGTGAGAGAAAGGGAAAGAGGTGCCCATAGTTTGGATTTGGTGGGTCTCTGTCTCCCTCCAGTGGTGGGTCTACTATGAATCTGATGGATGTGGATGTGGTTCTAAGATTGTGGGATGTTAGCTAAAAAATAAAAATCATTTTTCACTTAATGAAAAACTATGAAAATTAAAATTTCATAAAAGTAAAATAAAACATTGGTTTCCTCCCAAGAAGCGCTGAATTTATTTTTGTACAGCTAGATAGATGCAGTGGACTACCCATCATCCGTTGGTGGCCAACGTATTTTCTCAACAGTAGAGTTATTCCAAAAAATCTTCTCCTTTTGGATTCTTGATTTTACATTGGATAATTTAACCCCTTCCTTGTTTGTGTGCTTGCAATTAAATGGATTTGGAAAGAGAATATGACTATCCTCCCATTGGTCTCCAATGTGAGGAAAGAATTTATCCATAAAGTGATGGTTTTATATGCATGATAATTTAGGAATTTGTCTCAATTATGAGGGTTCATATATGTGAGGATAATATAACAGAAAACCACATAATGAGATTCCAATTTTTTTACTCAATTATTTCATCACTTACCGATGTAGAGTAATGAGGATTAGTAGATTCATAGGACTGGATAAAATTTTCAATATCCTTTATTTCAATGTCGTTCTCCAAAGAATGGTCAATTTCAACCTCACCAGTGATCACTTTATTAATTAGGGAACAAATCGCACGACATTTACTCTCATTGGGACAAGATAAACACGTTTGATTAGGATTAACCTCACATATAACCGAATTTTCATAATCACCATTAAGAAATGATGAATGTTGGATAAACAGATTTGAATCAATAAATGAGAATTATTGTTCATTTTCATCATAATCACCCATGCTGGATAAGTGGAGGACCGAGGAAAGATGAGATTATAATGATTTTTTAATATCCATTAGATCAATGGAGTTTTCATTTGTAATGTCAACATCAACTTCATTATTTATAAATGGGTTAATGAGGTTCCAATATTCATGAACTCAACTATTAGTAGAACGGGAATAACAATATGGATTTTTATTCAACAATCTATCAGTGATATTTTCAGAAGAATGGATAGAGTATTCAAATTCATTATCTGATGGGTATCACATGGATTGAAAAATATTGAACGTGACCAGTTGGTCACAAAACTCCATGGATAAGATGCCAGCATGGACATCAGTTTTTTTAGATTTCATAAAAATATTTATTCCTAGTAACATAGGATATTGGCTAGAATTTGTCTCACCATCCATGTTAAGGACATAGATTTCATATGGGATGGTAATATCCCTGAAATGGACATGAACATCCTTTATTATTCACTCTCGACTAGTAGTGATTTGATTGGCCAAATGAATAAAAACACCCATTTGGTGCAGGGGACCTAGACCATGGTTGGAGAATATCTAATTGGGAATGACATTAATTGAGTCTTCTAGGTCTATGAGTGCATCATCAAAGTTGGAACATCCAATTTTTCATGGAACTGTAATGGTACCTAGATCTTTTCACATTATTTTAATAGACTGTAAGGTGGAAAAACTTTTAAATGTCTTAAAATGCCTCTTATGGGTGCACGATTCCTTAAGAAACGTGGCATACTTATGAATTTGTTTAAATTCATCTATGAGGTGAATGTTGAATTCAACACGTATAAACACATTGAGAATTTCAGGATCAGATTCAAAGTACTTCATTGGCTTAGAAATGTCTTGGGGAAAGGAATTGGGATCCTAAGTTGAATAGAAGGAGGTGAGGGAATGGTTTCATGTTCCTTTTAATATTTCATTTTCTTTTCATTTTCTAGGTCAACATTTAAAGGGGGTTGGGGGACTTATCTTGAGGGATAACAATTTGCTTTCCTGATCTAAGTGCAATTTCACATGCATTATCCTTGGGGTTGTGTAATGGTTGAGCTGGATGATCGGATGAATTGGATGGTTGCTGCTAACTAAGGTCGGATGAAAGTCGACCAATTTGGGTTTCAATTTAATTGAGGTTGGAATGGGTGTAAGAGGATTGATCATCCACTGCACTTTCCCATGGTTGTTTGGATGAAGTTTCTTGTCCCAAATTGGGATTACCACGATTTGGATTGTTGCGAATACAATTGTATCAGTTTTGGAATTGTGAAGGATCACTGGGATAGTGGAATCTAGGAGGAGGATTGTTCCTTTGTTGTTGTGGAACAAAAGGATAAGGTTGTTGGATGTTACCAAAACCTTAACCATATTGAAATTCGCTTGGGTTTTGAGGACGGAATAGAGGGGTATGAGATATAGTATTACCATACCTTAGGCCTTGGTTTTAGGAAGAAGAAAATGACTAAGAGTGAGGTTGGTTGATGTTTCTAACAAACTGACCTTATAGTTGAGGGTTGGGGTTCTGGTGAGCATATGCCATATTAAGCTCCATCGGCCCAGATGAATCAGATTGATTCTCTTGTAATTGTGGAAATGTGTCAGTTGGATGAGATGGAGAGTTGCACATTCCTCAGTTTTTGGAAAGTCCATTAAATATTGATTACATAGAATTCAATGATGGGGATTTTGTTGCCACAACTAGTTGCTGCACATGACCTATAATTTCACTCATCCATTCTGGAATCTTTTTCTGCTCTATGGATTGATTATCTTGGACATGTTTCACTTGAGCATGTTCTTGAGTATGGAATTGTTTTGTGTTTGTAGTCAAATTTCTTATAAGATCTCTTGTAACTGCAAGAGTTATATCAACAAGAGAACAGCCACCTGCGACATCAGTGAGGGTTCACTCCATAGACAATAACCACTCATAAATGTTTTGGATCAATAGTTGGTCAAGAATTTGGTGGTGTGGGCAGGATGCAATAAGCTTTTTGAACCTCTCCCAGTACTCATCGATTGATTCTCTTAGGAATTGACGAATATAACTTATTTCATTTGTGATAGAAGTAGTACGAGAAGAATGAATGAATTTCTCTAAGAATAGTCACTTCATGTCAATACATGTGGTTGTGGAACCAGGAGAAAGGTACAATAACCATGTCTTGGTAGAGTCATATAGGGATAAAGGGAATGATCAATGTTTTATTTTTTCCTTAGAAACCCCTTGAGTCCCCATGGTAGTTCCCAGCACTTGGAACTCATTAAATTCGAGATGCAGATCCACACCTGCTAGCCCGTGGAAATGAGGAATAAAATTTATCAAATCAGAATTGAGTTTGAAGTTAGCCTCTATGTTTTGTTATTGAATACCAAGTGGATGGTAATTCATCTCAAGGGCAGGGAGTTTATATATGTGTTTGTTCCCTATTATTGGCCATATAAAATTCAATTGGTAGGACAAGGACTGGTTCATTAAATTATTGGATTAACTCGTATGTTCCTACTATGTTGGAATAGAGTTCCCTCAATTTTAGGGACAAACACATCTAAGGGATTTTTTGGGAGGCTATGATGCATTCAGAGAGATGTTGGAAGAATACAAAAGATGGGGTTTTTCTATGTTTTTTTAGTTTAGGATTTTTATGAGATGGTGGGTTTTTCATTGTATTTTATTTAATTTTTTTAAAATTTTTGTTTTTAGGGTTTTTTTAAAATAACCTGAAACTAATGACTACATAACGTACCATCCCTGGAGACAATTCCATTTGAAAAGCATGACTAATTGTCCCTTATCGACCAGTCAATGTTCCGATGCACGACTAATTTGTATAGCATCACTCAGGTCAAATCCTTGGCGATTATACTTTTTTATAATCATTTTTTTGTTAATTGTATTATGATTGTGGGGGGTTTTTTATAGAGATTATGAAATAATTTATGGATGATGTTTGATTTAACAAATTGATAAATATTATGGTGGGTTCATCATTGGGTAGTTTTGCTTCTGATATCCTTGAGCTTTGCATTATATTGCATTTAAATTAACAACCACTTGACAAGATAACATTGATTGGAATTCCAAAGTGTATTGGTTTTATCCAAGATGTAACATAACATATGTTTCTAATATAAATTAAATCTTGTCGATGGTAGTGTATTTATGGTTTCAAAAATCCATGGAAATCACATGTTAAACAAAACACGTCATTAATCCATGACATGTTATGTCCAACGTACACATTGTTAAATTAAAGAATAATCATCGAGAAAAAGCTATCAATCACTTAAAATATATAATTAATGACCCCCTAAGACATTTAAATGATTAATAATATGTTTATAACTATTATGATGATATATTAATAAGAGATGAAAAAGAGTGGTGCGTCGAATACACACAGAAACTATAATTAGAATTAAAAAATATATTATCGATTGAATGAGGAAGAAAAATAAGGAATGGGGACTCAACAATATTTAAAATATTCTATAAACATAAATATTAAACTATAGAAGGTGGATAAGAATAAGTGAAATTTAAGAAGAAACTTGCATTAAAACATAATTACAAAGACTGAGACTTACTAGATTACAAAAATGAAGTACACAAAAATAAAATGAAACAAAGAGAGGAGGAAAGGTATCTCAAGTGAAAACATGAGTATGGAAGGTCCTCCCAAGATTTTGGAAAATCATTGGTCGTTACAATATGTGATACTCTCTTCCGAAATGACAACTCCATTGAAGGAGAATAGGGGGATGAATTTATATCCCAAGGAAGTGGACTCTTGGCATTCCCAATCTTTGCCTCCACTTGGCTCATCGATTTGGACATCCAGATAGGCGACTCTCGGGATATCTCCTTTTTAAAATATTTTGATAATAATGTTTTCCAATCTCTCAAAAATGTTGGAGTTATTTAGACTTATGGAGCCAATGTTATGCGGTTTGTATAAACAAAGTTAATCTGTCCATTTCAATCCAAAATTTTCGATGTCAAAATGTGAATGGATTTTGAAAATTAATATTCCTTAAAATATGAATGATTTCTTCCACAATGTAGGCCTACTATATCACCTCTTTAACACTAAAAAATATTATATTTGTTTGATAATTAGATCAGGATACATGTCTTGGATATTATACCGATTTTAATTATCGGGTAGAATGGTGGGTTGAGTTTTAATAAATGATTTTGGCCCATAGTCTTTGGATATGGGACATGAAATTTTTATCCATGGCCCCTTAAATTGTCTCCCGAAACAATGATGATAATGAAATAATTTTAACTTCTAGATTTATCCCAGTAATTCAATATTAATTGATGGTTCAGTTTCCTTACTGATTCTGTGTGCCTTCTTCTGTGGTTCATATGTGCCTTAAAATGGCAGAATTGGCCCATGATACCTTCCAAGGAAATGTTGTATATTAAATTATGAATCTAGAAAACAAAAACCACAAAATTTGGATCAATAGGGTTATAGTTATTAAAATTTAGTAAACAGACTCAATTTTTCTACATATAAAAATGCTCAAAAATTATACTTAATATTAAAAAATTAATATTTGACAAAAATTATGCACATTTCATATAAAATAAGTAATGTGAGTATATAATAAGTCAGGATAATATTAATAACATCACCCCCATGAGAGAAATAACATAAAATGTTTATTTATATTCAAATAAATTTAATTATAATATTCATATAATAAATCCCTGGTAAGTATACACACCTCATAATCTAAATGACTGTAGAATAAGGAATGTATCACATGGAAATAAAAATTGAGATTATACTCCCTTACCATAAGTCCTGACATTATTCATAAATGATCAAAAAACCATTGAAATAAATATTAATGTTTTATAAGTTTAGGACTAGAAATATTATTATATCTAATTCTGCATGTGGATTGGTTTTGAATTTATAATACACTTTAAACAACAACTGCATTTAATGTTACGTTTCAGGTAATATCTTCTTCAGTTTGTATATATGTATTTACATTTTTTCATCATTATCTTACTCAAATAATGATAAACATATTTAAACAATGTAAAACACGGAATAAATATAATATATTGTTAGTATATATATTTATATAATATTTCTATAAGATATAATATTAAATGAAATACACAATTCTTTGGGATGGTAGACCATACATATGCTTGAATGTTTCTTCTGTATTATTATCATATTTAAATAAATAGAGTAGATGAATTATATTTATATGTATATATATTTATAATATCATAAAATTTGAATTATTATGCCATAATAATAATATATATTTATAAAAAAATTGTTAATACATCCAATCCAAAGTGTAAATTAATCACATCGCTTTGAGGTGGCGATAGTCAACACATCTAAAAATGATGTTATCATATTTATAGAAAATAGAAGGAATAATATTATGTCCCACATAATAATTAAATAAGAATAATGAAATTATATATATAACATATATCATATATGAAATTATTTTCCATCACAATTATCAATAATGAATGGTGGTTATCGGAAAAAAAGTACAACATTTTATCATGTGTCGGTAGTTCACATACCCAAGAACACCAAGTTCATTACACAAAAGATGAAATTGTGTGTATGTATATGTGAAATCCATAGAAAAAACATATCAATACATGTATGATAATTTTTTCATTTTATAAGAGTGGAGAAATAATATTTTACGAGTTTGATAATAAAGGTAAAATAAAACAAATTGGGGAAAGAAGTTGCATTTTATCTGAGTTACTCCTTTGTGTTTTCATCAAATGGAATCCATGGAAATCATAAATTTTTTTTTAGGATTAGGGTATATATTTTTTTGATCTATTGGGTCAGATCAAGGTCAATAAAATTTTTATTTTGAAGTAACAGGGAGTGGGAGGGGTGGGTGCCTTTTTATAGTGGACGACTTTAACATAGTTGGTACTGTTGAAAATAATTAAGTATTCTATATTAATTACTTATTAAAAAACTGTCCAAAAAATCCATAATGGAACCATAGATGTGGTTTAGAAGAATGATGGACATAAAACTGGTTTTGGACAAGTTTATTGTTCATTTTTATCCTTAAGAATAATTTTTTTGTTTCCTTATAATGGTTAATTTTAACATATTAGACGTAATTTATTTTAATTACCTTCACTTTTATTTTCTATCAAAAAATAATTTTAAAAGATAAGACATTATAAATTATTTTATATTTAATCCAACTGATGGGACATCAATGTGAGTTTTCAATGTAAAAACATTCAAAAGTTCACTAGGTTATTGTATTAAATGTCATATTGAAATTAATTAAGATGACATTAAATGGTTTAATTGATAAAGGAATAATCTTATTAAGAATTAAATTAAATTAAAAATTAATTTATCCCAATGATTAAATTATACCAAAGGCATTTTGAATTAAAATTAATTATTATTAGTTAGTCAGTAAAATAATAAAACATTAAAAAACCAAAAACTAAAAATAAATTTTTTAAAGGTTATTTAAAAAATTAAGTTTTTTTATAATTATAAATTATATGAAATTTACAAAATTTATAATTAAAATATGTTCCCCATTAAAAGGCTATAAAACCGGGTTTATAAAAATATAGTTTTTGATGTGTGATATTGGGGTTGTTCTCTTATGGGGTAATGCCCCATCCTCAGAATCATGAAGCTGGTACATTATTTTAATAGATTTGAATGATTAGAAGTTATCATACCGCAATTTACCAAGTAGTTTATTAGTTATTGAAGGCCAGATACATACATAGGTTCAACATTACAACTAGAAAAAAAATACAAAATGTATGTTTTATTTGAAACATCCCCAACTCTATGTTTAACACGGAATGTTATACATAATAAACTACTTCATGTCACGAGATAATGAATCATAAGAAATGGGTGAGCTCAAATTTTAAATAAGTGTATTCAATATAGTGGACATTATAAAAAACATAAACATGAGGCATGATGAATAACATGAAACATGTGCCATTAAAAAAATAACTGTGAACATAATATAGAAAGAATAAGAGATGAATTACTAGTACCCAAATAAATCATAGTCTTCTGTATCATTTTATTTGAATAACCATATAAAATAGCAATATTATTTTCATAATTAGGGAACATTTAATGCAGAACAAAATAGCCATACTGTCAAGGACTCTTTCCTATAAAATAAATAATCATTTTGTCAAGGCCTTATGATAAGACCGTAGTTTATCTCATGAGACCTGCTGATGCACCGAGGGGCTCTAGAGGGCCCCACCTGACACTTATGATGTCCAATGAATCCCTCATATGAATGAGGATAAACATAAACATCATATACATTTGTATTTAATTTAATACTAGATATGTAAGTTAATTTACCCATAAATATTTCATAAAACACTAACCAATCAGAGTTAATTGGTGAATGGTTTTATGGTTTAACATCCACACTCAAACTAATAAAAAAACATTAAACAAAATTTTGTATATGATATCATCAGATATAATCCTTTATGTAATATAATATTCATCCATTGATGTTGGAATAAATAGGGATATGTTTCAATGGGACCATTGATAATTTCTTATGTAAATAATCTTTAATCCTTCGAAAGTGTCCAATGCCACCATGAAATATTAAGATCATAACCCATTATAATATAATGTGAATAAAGAGAAACATTATATTATATTACAAGGGTAATTACATAGAACACATTAAAGGAATAAGTGGAGAACAAGGAATATATCTCACAAAAGTTTAAGTGGGTTGAGAAACAAATATTTTACTTTCGAAAGAAGTGATTTTTTAGAAAATCATTTTTATTTGTCATAAATATTGTTTTAAAATTTCAGATTCCAAAAAAGAAAAATGGAGAAAATTTAGATTACATTTTTGATTTAAATATTGTCCCAATGTAGTGAAATCATGTAATAAGTGTTTTAAACACGCTTTAGAATTTAGACATTTTAGTGTGGTTTATGGAATTCAATAAATAGAAATTAAAGTGAAAAGGCATGTTTGAATACATAAAGATAGATGAAAAAAAAGTTGTTCATGTCAAAAATAAATTATTTTAGAATGATTAATCTGTCATAAAATAGATTATATTGTGAACTTAAAAATATATATGAATTTAAGAAGATCCTTGAATCAGCCTTGTATTTGGAATGATTTTTTGAAAGACTCTTTTAAAAAAAATTCTATTAACAAAAAAAGAAAGATTATGATTTTTAAACATATATAGAACATTAAAAAATATTTTTTTTAATAATATATAAGAAAAAATAACAATTCAATTTAGGTGAGTAGAGAGTAAGAGAAACTGGAATGAAAATGGATGTTCAGGTAGAAAACATGTGCCACTTTTTAATCAATCGAGTCATATACCACAAATATAATAATAATAAAACTATAAATATAATACCATCAAATTATATATATTAATGATTTTATGCCTCAATGGGAAGTATACAAACACCATACA
Organism: Viscum album; assembly: GCA_963277665.1. Lineage (NCBI taxonomy): Eukaryota > Viridiplantae > Streptophyta > Magnoliopsida > Santalales > Viscaceae > Viscum > Viscum album. The sequence goes on from OY728120.1 coordinate 1,150,648,419, forward strand.
CATGTTATTTTCATGAATAATGAATGCCTCACGAAATGGATGTGAGACGAGGTAACCCTTACCTTAAGTCTAAATTTGTCACTAAATTGATCTTAAGGACCTGAATAATAAAATTTATGTTCATAAATCAATAATTCCATAACCACATAAAAATTTAATTTATTTTATATTACCATATTTGGTTCATTAATGACCTTTTTATGCGTAAAGGGATTCAATGTCATTGTTTTGGAAGAATTTTCTTCTTTTTTTTCATGGTCGGTTTACTTGTTTTCATGAATGGAAGATCATTCGAAATGTGGTTAATCATACAGAACTGTTTATATATTTTATTTTGAAATTAAAGAGATATAAATTATCTTATTATGTTATGGGTTATATCCCATGAGGATGACTGATTTGATAGTACTTAATAATAAACTCATGGATTAACAAGGTCATTCTTTGCATAATGAATTGGTTTTGTATTATTATTTTATACTAGGAGTGTGTGGGGATTCTGTAACATTACATAAGATAAAATACATATATTATGATCTTTTCGAATCATTCTAATGGTTTCATGACAAGTCTTGAAGAAATTAAGGCTAGTTGAAAACTAGTCCTCCTTGAATGTGATAATTAACACCTCCCAGATGATGTTCTCCAAAATATTATAAAAGGATGGAAAATAATATATGATAATGAAATATTAAATTAAAATAAAAACATTAAATTAAATATAAGGTACAATATTTTACATGAATAATTGGATAATAGGAAATGATATGGTATAAGTGAGAAAGAATTTAAAATAGAAGAAGAATAAATATTACCTCTTTAATAATTCTCTCTTAAAACCACTACTAGGAACTTTTAAGTGGTAATTTTGTGAGAAATAAGCACTATAATGTGCAAAGGGATGATTAGGAGGCAATTTAGAAGATTTTGGAAGAATAATAAGGCTTATGGTTATGAAAATTGTTAAGGAAAGAACCGCCTTTTATATTTGAGGTGAGGGGTGACATATGAATCCCAAAAGTTATTAAAATATAAAAAATATATTACATAGTTTTAGACACAAAAAAGGACTAAAACTGAAGGGGGTAAATTTATAGAATTAATATTTGGATTTTTGGACTTGTACAATTTGACATCTTTATTCTCTTCTGAAATAAAATATTTCAGCGCTCTGCAAGCACTACAATGATATTGACAATGATTTTTCACTTATCAAGAAAAAATATAATTTTTTTGTTCCTATTTATTTATGTAAAATATTCCAATTATAATTTATTTATTTAGAAACTACATAGACTAAATATACTTTTATATCATATTAATTTGTGGGTAATGTCACGACAAATGATGAATTTTATAAAAATTTGTATTTATTTACAATTCAACAAAAATTAAACAATTTCATAAAAATCCAAAAACAAATATTGCAAATTATTTTTCAATGTGTAGAATCAAAAAATGACCTAAATTTTAAAGAAATAATTTTCTATATATGAAAATTTTATTTTTAATAAATATCTTCATTTACTCGAAAAATAAGAATTTTAATATTGTAACTTATTTTATGACCCAGTGAAAAATTAACTAGGGTGTCATAAAATTGTCATAATATGATATGAAAACAAAATTTTTATTCATGAACTCATTTTATGAAAATTAATTATCTTTTAAATAAATCTATTAATTACAATACTGTATTTCATTATTTATTTCTCATAAAAAAGCAACACATAGTTTTTATTTTTAAAATATTCAATCTCACTTATAATGTGTTTATATTATATTTTTACTAACATTTATGTGGTTAGTATTAAAATAAGTACAATACTATTAAATTTACAATATTTAAGGGCATGTTATTATTCATAAAGAATGATACAATTCATAAGTGTGTGTTACTATTCTTAAGGGGTCAAGTTAATATTTATATGGGTAAATTACTATTAATATGTGGAACATTAATATTCATAATGGTATATATGGTACCTATAATAAAAATGTGTTGAAAATAAAAAAATATTTTAATGAATATTTAACATGAAAATTTAATTAATATCATTCACTAATTGTAATTTATTTAACCTAATAATACAAATCACCTTTTGACCTCAAAATATTCTTTTATAAAAAAACAACCCCTTTATATAAATTTGGTTTCTATATTACTTACTAATTAATATCTAATAAATTAATAGAACTATATAATTTTTCACATTACATAATCCTATTATTTTCAATTTAATCATATGGTTATTTCTTATTATATTAAATGATTATATTTTAAATAATTTAGCATCATTTTTTAAAACATAGTATTTCATGTTACACATTCCATTATGTAATTTCAGTCTTCCTATTAATACAATCTAAGATTAGTGTTACATATAAATCAATCAAAACCATATGTTGAATATAGTGCACGATTAATCTAGTTGTGTATATAACGAACTCCAAATTAGTTCTCTAATAAATTTTGTAGAGTTTTGTTAAATGATAAAATATTTAAAAAAATAAACTAATTTGAAAAGAATATTTCAAAAATTATAAATGTGTTGCATTATATCTCCTAAAAAATACTTGCACCCTTTAAATTTGTTTGGCTTATTAAATGATTAAAACAAGAATGATCTAATCATAAAAACCCAAAATGTATAAATGAATACTAAGACATCCGTTCAAAGATTAAATTAGGAAGATAATGATTATAAAAAGTAACAAAAAAATATGTTTACACATATGAGGGATTTAAGAAAAACGAAATTTATGACAAATATATCTACTATGTTCTGATGGAGTGTGATAGAGAATATTAATCAGTAAAAGTGGGCGATCAGAAAACAATACTGTTGTGATAATCTAAGGGGCCACTTTATTTATCAATAAATTTACACAATAAGAGAACATAATTCTTATAAATATAAGTTTTTAATGTTGAAAATCTTTCAATATAAGTTATTATACATTGGTTTCTCTATGATCGTACCCTACGGTTGTTCCTTGACCAATACCCACTTCATGCCTTACCCAATAAATGTTTGTGAATTTGAAATTGATAATGAACTAAAGGGTCATGGGATCCATAAATAGAATTTTAGATCAATATATGTTTAAATTTTTTTATCATAACTAATATATGTTTAGAACATGTTATCATTCCTGAATATAACCACATATGGTGAGATAATACTTTAATATCTTAATTCTAATATGATATTTAACATATTCATCCCCATAAATGGTTAAAAAAATTCCCCAAAATGGTCAACCTCATAACAAATTGACAAGATTAAAATAAAAAACAATATAAACATACTACTAAATTAAATTAACTTTGATCCCTTATATATCATAATGTGTCTCTTGGTAGTCATGTTCAAAACAAGTGAATACCATAATCGTATATTCACTTGAATCTTTGTAATAACCTGAATTATTGTATGATTCCTCTTTCCAAGGATTAATGGATATATTCCATAAATAAAAGATGTTTTAAACATCGTTCATGATAACATACACACCATATTCAAAAATCTTTAATCAATTTTAAGGTTTCTGATATTATCTAATTTTCCCTATCTAATTCAATTATCTCTTTATTGATGCTAAATACAATTTCATATATATCTTTAACATTTTATGGGATTCCTTACCTTAATAATGATATCAAAATTCCATTAAATCAATTTTCTATCTATTCATCATTATTCAACATTTCCTTGTACATACATAACATAAAAATTATATTTAATATACATATATATTTGTTGATTTTTATTATATAATCATTAAATTCTAAATCATAAATACTGAATTCATTCAAAATTATTCTTAAACCATTATTTTTTCCCTGTAATGTTTTTCCTCAATAACCCTTTTCAAATAATATTAAATATAAATGAAGCATTTAGTTTTAGCAACACCAATGAAATCATGCTTATTAAATTTAATGAATTCAACACCAGAAGAACATCTCATACCATTAAAATGTAGTTTGAGGTATATTTATCTTAATTAGTATAACCAAAACTCATAGACCTTCCTAGATCTCTTCATGTGATTTCCCGTCAATTTTCACCATGCACATAATTTCCAAATCTAGAATTTTCAATGCTATCACAGATCATTATAGTTCTCACTACTGAATGAAATTAGAAGGGATAGGGTGTGAACCCCTTATCATAATAGATAACCACATTATCAATAAACAATTACACATAGGATGTAAAAAAATAATGACACATACATATTAAATACATTAAATATTAGGTTTATCCTAGGTTTTACATTGTAATAATATATTTAATTCATTTGTGACTGTTTGATAATATTTTGTGAATTTGAAAACAAATCCCCCTGGAATGTCAAACAAGTTGTATTGCAAGGCTCATTATCTTGTACCTGGTTACACTCGATTCTAAACTAAGGAACCATGCTGAAGTTGTTACTCCTAGGTACCTCTATTCTAGAGTGACAACCACTTGTAGTTTTAATACATGATGCAATGGTAAAAAAACCACTCACTCTATCTTTTACCCACAATCCTTGATATTTTCCTTATTATTAACTCATCCATTGACATATCGTTAGAGGCACTACTAGATATATCCTTAGAAATACACATAGATATTTTATTAATGTATTCCATCCTAGTTTTAAAATGGATATCAAATCCTTTTACATTTAATACCAACTATAACTACCTTATCATGACACGTTTAATCATTGTTGTAGAATAAATAATACATTAAAAAAATTTACATCTGAAGACTGTAATAAATTGTAGATTTTAGAAAAATGAAACAAAAATCCAATATCTCACAAAAATATTGTGAATTTTTCCCACAATGATCTCCATTAGTAATTAAATATATAAAAATTATTATATTTCATTGGGAATGAAAACATATTAAAGGGATGATCTCCAATATACATAAATAGAAAATAAATTAAATATGCAATCATCACCTAATCCTAGTGATGTTAGAACATTATTGAATCATTATCAGATTTTACCATACATATCAAATATTGTAAACATCGATCATTGAATAAATATTTGATGTTTATAAAGAATGAATAATAAGATAATCGCAAACATTGCCAATGAAATAAAAAATTTTGACAAATATATTGGTTTGTGGCATGCATATCAACTTATAAAATTTTGAACATGTAGAAGTAGAAACACGTAAACTCATTATGTTAAGGACATGAAATCAGGTCATCATAAAGTCTAATGGACATGAAAATAGGTCCACACATAATGTTTTTAACATACAATCAGGTTCATGAATATAATTTTGAACATTCAATATGATTCTTGTATGAACATATGTACATGAATATTGTTCCAAACATAACATTTAGAACAGGTAATCACATTCACGCATGGCATTATGGAATCATAAAAGGTTTACTAATTACATTTTCAACAGGTAATATTATTCACAAATAAATTTATGGACATGACAGTAGGTCCAATCATAAAATTACGATCAAGTAATTAGGTTCGTTCCTAAAATTATGATCTCATAAAATGATTCACTCATAATATTGAGAACTAGTAATAAGGTTCATGAAATAACTAATGGATATTCCACCACCTCAATTAATAACATTATAAACTTGTAAATATTTTCATGCATAACATTTGAACTCATGGAATATCCATCTCTACCCAATAAAGTAGAGATAGATATATCTCCCACAGATAATGTATTGAAATAATACAATCATGTTCAACAAGACAAAAAAAACATTCTCCATTTCATGACCCAAGAAAGGATAGGGGTTTTATAAACATCCTATAATAACCCATGAAATGAAATAGGTATCATTAAAATTTCATAACGTCATTACCCATGGAAAATAGATAGGTTTAATAATCATTTCATAAAATCATAACCCATGAAAATAAGCATTTTTCATATACATATAAACAATGTATGTGAAATGGGTCTCATAAACATCAGTTAATCAAAACATGAACCATTCAAAAAAAGAATATAAATTTTATTCTTGAATCATATCCCTAGTAATTCATAATCTATAATAAATTATGTCACAATATATAGTAATTATCATTGAAAGGTCATTTGAAAACATTTATTAGGGAAAAAACTTTTCATGATTGAAAAATTATTTTGAATACAATATTTTTTTGGAAACCATTTTCATTGTATATAACATTTTAAACATGTTAAGGAATCATTAGAATATTTTTCAAACAATTTTCCTAGAAAATTTATAAAAGAATCAGGGAAAATTTTAAAAATATTATTGAAAATATAGTTAAACCTTATAAAAGAATCATTAAAATCATTGAAATAATTTTATTTTAAAATAAAATTTTTAAATCATATAAAATTGTTTTTTAAAATCATTTCATACAACATATATATATAAAGTTTTTATTGAAAACACTTTTTATTTCAAAATAGTTTTAAAATCAAAATAAATCAGAGAATATTAGGTATAACATATTATTTTAAAATAACACTCTAAAATTACTAAGTAATGATGAAAGAAATTATCTTCATGACAATGAGTTGGTCTATACATTCTACACATTAATTGTTTAATTTAAAAATTTAGAAAAGTGAATTTCATGGAATATAACAAGAATATTATTTGTAATAATTTTTCAGAAATGAAATACATTAGTTAAAATTTCATTCAATCATCATTGGATAATATTATATATTTTTTAAAACATTTTTTTATAAAACTTACATTATAAGGAACATATTTCTCCAACCAAAAGAGGAAATATATTCATATTTTTATAAAAACATTGTCCTAATTATTTTAGATACAAAAGAGTAGAAAATGTTATCACTACATTAAAATAACATGAATATGTATAGGGAAAATACAATCATTAGTTTTTTTGAGCAATGCATCATAATATTGCATTAATGGAATCCTAATAATAAACAATCTCCATAACAGATGATTTTGAATCTATAAACCATTACCACTTCAGTAACATTTAATCATAATAAAATTTAAATAATAAAATTACATGATTCTTTAACATATCAGTTACAAATGTATATTAATTATCTTTAATGAAACATGTTCATATGTAGAACTTATATGTCAAGTGTCTCAAAGAAGGACAATTGAGACTAAATTACTTCATCAATTTTGTAACTTTGGAAAAATAACCTCAATGATAGAAATATTATAAAAGAGATAAAAAAATATATGAAGTTATAAGAATCAAATAATAAATCCATAAACAGTATAAACACCACACATACAAAATGAATGCTGAATAAGGCTTGTATCTCATGGAAAAAATGGGATGAAACTCCCTTTCACTAAGTTTTAACATTCTTAATACACATTAAAACCTCTTATATAATAACTATTTGATTATTATACATATATGGTAGAACCATATAATTATATCTAATTCAATATATGGATTGTTTTGAACATAATTTTACATGGTTATTAATAAATCCATGTGAATGATATGTTTTAGGTAATATTTTCTTTATTTTTTGTATATTTTTTCACTTCTTATTCATTATACTATGAGATAGATCATGATTGTATAATTTCCACAATGTAAAGCATGAAATAACTATCATATATTTTATATATATTTATATATATTTATTATAATCTATATAATATAAAAATACTATATGAAGCACACCTTTCATGGAGATGTTAGGACACACGTATGCATAAACACTGGTTCAATTTTATTATCACAATGAATGAAAGTAAGTAAATGTAATATATATATATATAATATAATCATAGAATATTTTTATATAATATATATATATATATTAAATTTTTTAAAAACATTTTTAATACGTCCGAAGAAATCTATGAACTAATAACTTTTTCTTGAGGAGGAAGAAGTCCACACATCCACAAAGAAGTTATCAAAGATACAAAATATGGAATGTATAAATTATGTTTATATATAAAAATTACAAATGAATAATGAAATTTAAAATATATAATATATAATAGATAAACCACATGTCCATCATAATTATCAACCATTTAATGTGGTAAAGGTAAAAATCTACAACAATGTTTTGTGAGGCTGTAGTTCAATGTACGCATGAATGTTATGTTCAATACCAATTAGATTGATGTGTGTGTATGTGAAGGTAAAACTCATAAAATACAAACAGCTCAGGTTATTTAGGATACTATATTTATTAAATAATAATTTAAAAATAATATTATTGGGGTCGGGGAATGGATATTAAACCAAAGTCCTCGAGTAATGATGTTACCACTTATTTAGGTAACTCCTTTTCGTTTTCACCAATGATATCCCTAGGAGGTAATTCTTCCCACATAGAGGATACAATTTTGATAGGGGTTAGGAATTGTTGAGGATATATTTTATTGCATATTTTATATATATAATTTTTATTTAATTGGGTTATTATGTGGGGTGGAATAGTGTCTTCATATAGTCGAAGGATAATACACACATGGTATTTTTAAATGAAATATGTGTACCCCATGTATTAAATGTTACCCATGTGTGAAAATTTACCATAATGGGAACATATTTGTCTAGTGGAATAAAAAGTTCCATCCAATAGTTTTTTAGATGTTTATAGGCCATTTTCCCCACATGATTATTGTTTAGTCCCTTGTTTAGAAATTTTTTCACATATTTGATTCAATTAATTATTATTAAGATTGTAAATAGTTTTTATAAAAAATTAATTTTAACATATTATAAATTAAAATTTATTTTGATTTAAAATATAGAATCTAATTTTCTAATTCCAATCATGGAAGCTTCATAAATTATATTAAATTTATTCCAGAAGATGACACTAAAATACAGTTTCTTAATGTAATAATGTTCAAAAGTGTGCCTTTTTTACATCAAATTTCAATGATAAATTGATTCAAATTAACTATATATTATTAATTTATAAAAATGATCTCACATAATTTGAACACCATTTAGGAATATAAATTTTCTTTAATAATAAATTAGATGAAAAGGAACCTTTGAATTAAAATTCATTATTTTTGTTTATTCATTTAAAACTAAATCTCAAAAGGAAAATACAAAAAAAACATAGTAACTTAATTTTTGTATTTCTGTTTCAAATCGAAATTTTCCCATTACATATTAAATTTTTCATAGTTCCAATAATTATATTTTATATAGGCTCTCCATTAAATGGAGGTATGTCTACCTTTATTAAAATACACTCTTTTATGTGAAATGTATAGTATATTCTCATCATGTGCCTCTAAAATATATTTGATAAATATAAAAAATAATTTACATATAATGGAAAGGTTATATTGGATTATATTCAATAATAATAATTTTAATAATATATTATTTTTTTTGTTAAAACATGGTCTTCTCTGTTATGCAAGCCATCTGGGAAATCCAGTCTTACGTATTACACAATTTAATTTTGGTGTTATGTATATTTAAATATAAAAATTATTTACCATCTATTTCCTTACTAATTTGGTGCTTTGTATAACATAATGGAAAGATAACAATTTTATTAAAAAATTATTAGTGTTGCACAAAATGAAAAATAATTATTTAAATAATATATTTCATAAAATAATAGTGTGTTACAATTTCCTCTAGATCATCAAAATTTAAAAAACCCACCTTGTGTAGAAACATAAAAAATGTCCCCCAGTGGACACCACATAGTCCTCGATAAAAAACAAAATCAAAGGGGCATTGGAAATCACACGTCCCACAACATCAACATTCTCAATGGTCCACATGACCACCGCAAGGAATGAACCCACACAAGGGGTCATTTGTGGAATAAAACCTTGTGGAAAATAACAAGATACAAAACCCTCAGACTACCTTCTCAAAAAATTACCCATCCATGGGTACCAAATCACCGGTATGTGAATACAAATAACACCATGTCACTAAATCATTATGAAAATTTAACTTTGAAAAATATAAATAACATTATAGGAAACCATCCCCTGAGGGAATCATCAAATTTATTATATATGGCTTCATAGGGTCACAATAGAACATGGACTTAACAAATATCCACGGGTTTCATATAGCCAAATTTATTTAATAGCTGTGATCATCAACCTAAGAGTAAACCCTCCACTAATATACCATCAATAAATGGTTTACAACTTGAAGGGACAACCAATAATCCTTTGAGATACCATATTATTATGTATTATAGAATCTATCTAAAATAACATTAAACAACACTGGTTGAAATCCAAATACCTTTCCCACAAACGAGCTCATAACCCTCACCCGGGCCTCATATCGCACGTCAATCCCACTTAGGAATTTTAAAAGAAAATGTAATAGAAATCCTCTAACTATTTTTTTGGAGACCATAATAACATCTATATGGCCTCTAAATTCATATATTATCACTTAAAAAGGATCTATGTTGAAAACACTCAAAATAAACTACTAAAAAATCTAGTAATTACACAAGTGTGAAATAAATAGATGGGAAAAGGGTATGAAAAATAATTGTTGTTAATTTTGGGGTACATGGACTATTACCACAGAGATCCTCCCAATCTATGTTCTTCTAGACACTCAGTAATTAAGTTTTAGAGTATGTGTAGTCCCCATACATAGATTGTACCCCCGACATGGGTACCTGGATGTGATCCTCACTCCCACTACACCTGTAAAATGTCAAAGTAAATGTTGTGTTCCAAGATTATATGGTGTATTTCCCAAAATGAGATCTCCTAACATGAACCTATCCATGAAAACCAACTAGTAATTTACACCTATATGTCATTTACCATAAATGAAAAATAGATGTTTACTTCAACATATCCATTTATCCGAACAGGGTTTTTCTGGTGAGTCACTCTACCACACCGCCAAATCCCACTACCATGTGTATACACATAGCATATGATTTTTATTATTAATAACATTTTATTCTATAAGCTGGAACAGGAATATAAATTTTATCCTTGAACTACAAGTCATGTACAGTTCCTCCATCAAATAGAAATCCACCGAAATGACTTGAAATGCCTTATATCTCTAAATATTCCATATATCAACCCACTACAGACCCCAAAAACCTAAAAATGCGGATAAATAATTAAAAAACTACACAATTGCAATTTTTTGAAATATGATAAACATGAAAGACTCCGAGAAGAAACTATTCATGATTCTGTAAAATCTAGGACCGACAACTACAACAAAAAAATCGGGCATAACCCGAGCTCTGTGGTTACACCTCCTTCATTCCATATCACTATATTCTCTCCTAATACCTATTATAGTAGAAGATACTAATGGGGTATCCAAAAATGTGTTATCTGAAAGCCATTTGAGAAAAGGAAATCCATAAAAAGGAAAATAGAAATATGAATAAAATATAATGAAAAATATAAATGGTGCTCTGGTCTAATACCATCACAAGATTCTACCTCACCATGCTAGAACACAAAATATAGAATCTACCCTATAGTTGATTTCTCAAAAACTATCCTCCATTTATAAAATACAACAATAAATCAGGTGGGATATAAATAAGTAAATATTAAATATTCCCAAAAAACAAAATTGCTCAATTATCTAACAAGATCATATCCTTGTGTAAAAACACTATTAGAGGACAAAATATGTGGTTCGAAACATTATCCATGATAATCTTAAATGAGAAAGTACCATTTTACCATAAATGACATCCATGAAGAAATAAAATTTAATTCCCATACGTTTCAAAACCCATGACGACATGACTTGTCACAAATTTTCCCCCACAAACTCATCCATACCATATTCATATATGGTAGAAAACCAATGTCCATGATCTCCCAAATGCACTTTAAAATATGACATAATCATGACTATCCAATTACCAATACTAAAGTTTCCTCCACTCTCTCTAAACGTGAGTGACATTTAACCTTTACCGATCAAATGCTACCGATAATTGGATTATCCTTATCATCTCCCATCTAAAAATTGTTAGACCACATGACCCAGACAACATATGTCACGAAATATAATGAATTGATCGTGAGAAACCACTAACACCTAAGAACCATCGGTAAAATACCCAACCTCCACACACAAAAATCCACTCAAAAGATGTTTGTGACATCCGTCATCCTGAAATGAACTCCACAATACACATATTTCTTTAAACTACTCTCATGGAAAATCATGACATTAAACCACATGGCAAACCTCCTAAATAAACTAGTATATAGTTCCCCAAACCATTGACTAGGATCGTTACACTAGTATGTTCTAGAAAACAAAACCACTCATATACCTACTCAAAATCGTCAAGGAAACTCTCTCTGACCATGATCAAGCAGACAACCACACATCATGTGGGATTCAGTACAAAAACAATTTTTCCTAACCGCACTTCTAATACATTAACCAATGTGCCCAAAAAATCAGGCCATAGAAACCAACAAAAACTAACCCCTCAAGCCAACTATGAGATAGGGAGAACTCCAAATAATCCAATACACAAAAACCAGGAATACAATTTTCTAACTACATTGTGGTGATAGAAATACGAAACAACCTCATTAAAGAAGAACAACCACACCCACCCAATACATTTTCGATAACATACACACATTCCCCACCACATGACTCACCAAATAGTGATAGGAAATGTAAATCCCTTACAGGAAACTCACAACTGTAAATTTAAAGAGACCACCACATCATGGATATTGAATCCCCCATAAAAATATTCCCCAGCAAGTCATTCACATATTGATCCACCAATAGGTCACTCATATTTACACATTCGCACAACGATCTCTACTCATTCCATGGTGAAGGGATTACATCCCCAATAATGGTGATCCTCTCTCTACATGTTCTACAAAATATGTCATAAGAGGTATGCATATATAGTAAAACACTATAGATAAGAAAATTTCTTGTAAAATATACATTCCTAGAATGATACAAGTAAAGTATCCACCTTTTCATAGGAAAAAAGGATAAAATCAGAAAAAATCCAAACTCCACAAACTCATGTGCTTCAAACTTAGGGAAATTATATTGGCGTAAAATAGAAATCCAAGAACATTAATCTTGTTCCCTCCAAACATGGACTTATTATCAGAAATGGTGTTCCTAAAAAACCATTCTGATATCCACCACATCTTCCAGAACATTTTTTGACTTCCTATTGACAAGATACTGAAAGAGGAAAAAAAATATTTGATAAATGTTTTTAATAAAGCATCCCTGATCAAGTGATGTGTTAAATCTACCCAAATTGGATGTTACAAAACATGTCACCCGATCAGGCTCACTAAAAGGCCTCAACCACGGCTCCCTAAAATCCATAGGTTACCGACTGATACTATGGGTATATTATGTGAATTTGGAAGATCCAATCATTTGGTAATAGTGAAATAACATCTTAAAGTATAGAAACATCATTACATAAGGATGAACGTATGGGTATTCTATATGAATAAATTAAAACATGTTCATACTATAATATATGAAGTGAATGATACCATAATATATAATTAAAATCATTCAAAACATATAACACAAATTCTCCCACTATGTTGACCATATATAAAAGAAAATAAAAATAAAAATGACAGACTCCACTTCCAACTCTAATCATAATCCTTAACGCAATCTTACAGATGATCAAGGTACACTAAAATATTCTAAAGACTCCACATGGGTTTCTTCACTCGAATAGTAAACAATAGCATCAGTCCCATACATTGCACAACATGTGATCAAACCAAACCAAATACATCAGGACTTCATAAAAAATGAAGTTTTGAAACAATGGGTGAGAAATAAATCTCTACAGGCAGCCCCCAATGGTGATCCCATAATTATCTTTTTTGAAAAGTGAATAAACATGTAATATCTCCAAATTTATAAAAAATAATAGTTTAAGACATAAAAAAACAATGTAAAAAGGAGAAACAATAAAAACTTTCACCCATGGGTTATGTATTAACACCCAAATTAAGTCTACACCCACAATGGCCCCCACAAAAACATTAACATCATATCACTCACCAAGCCACATGACAATTGGATTATCATCATGATCCACATAGGATCTCCAAGATGTCCAAATGTAATAGGAATGAATATCAAACCCCATGTCATAGACAGGGAAATCCAAAACTTCAATAAACATTTTTCTTTCTATGAGACTTATATAAAATTAGTGGAACTGGAGATAGAACCTCCCCTCCCCAATTCAATGACCTGTCAAATCCCAAACTCTTTAGAAATAGCTTGGCCTCCAAACACATGTTACTAAATTATACAATCCCATATGGGATCCATCCATATAGAACCTACAGATGAAATATGATATGTTATCCATATATTGGTTCAATTGTGAAAAAATAACCATTAAAAATGAAACCACCCCTAACTTGATAGTTGCCTCAATATTGGGGTAGTTCACTCGTCTTGACCTTATATTATATCATTAGGTCGATATAACCATATCCAGTCACAGATTTGAGGAGATAACATCATAACACTCTTGTATAATTTCAGATCATAGATATACCAATGATCTCCACCTCAAACAACAATATAGAGGAGAAATTTTCTCAAATATCAACCACAATGACCATGCAACTGTGGGAAGATCCAATATCAAACCCACCATAATAATAGAAAAAATATAAGTTCCAATCCACTCTTACATAACAAATAATGAGACCTCTTTCATTCTCTAGTTCTTATCATATGAAAAATAACAATCATAGGCTCTCCACTGCCGACATATGTGTTAAACTAAATATGGGGATCCCACAATCCACAGGGTTATATCATTAGGCAATGTCCACCATGGGAATCCCTAGATACACCAAATATATAATCCCACACCCATACATATATCCAAAACCAGACCCAACCCCTCAAAAAGATAGGGAATCCTATAAGATCCCATGATTTTATAGAATGAGTTTTTACAAAATAAATTTAATCTCATCAGTATCTTCCTTTGCAGAATACACAAAAGATTAGCATACTCTAAAAAATAATAATTTTGAGACCAATATTGTAACCTCACAATTGGAAGGGAAGAAATGAATGATATTATAAAAAATATGAAAATATATTTGACACCTTTTATATAAATAAATCTTTGTATAAAATTTATTATTAGTGATATGAAAACACAATTTAATATAAAGTAATTGTTTTTATAAATAAAAATGTATACCCAAAATGAAATATGATCTTAATAAATTATTGAAAGATCACAACAAAATTTATATTTTAAAAATTCAATTTTTTGTCTTTAAATTCACGAAATATATTGTACAGGAATAAGATAATATTAAATGCAATTTTAGGTATAAAAAGAAACATTTCTCTAAAAATATATTTTGCTACTTTTTAATGGAGCAATAGTTATAAAATTATTTCTTAAATTTTTTTTAAATTTTATTCTACAAAATATCAAATATATTTAAAAAATTTAATGTAAATACTATCATTTGGTAATATTTATTTATCCTAATAATATGTTTTGTTTTTTAAATAAATAGTGAAAAAATAGAATTCTAATTAAAACCTATCATTTCATACAATACATTAAAAAGGATAAATTATATTTTTAATTTTTTTTAAAGTCAAATTTGTTCACTTATACATCTATTATTCCAATTTAAGACATTTTAATCATTTTCATGTCATATTATGATATAAAAACATTTCAATCTATGTAACATTTTGAAATTAATAACCTTTTTTTCATCTTGACCTATGAGACTAATTTTAATTATATTTATTCCTATTATATGAATTGAATTTAGTGAAATGAAATCAATTTTTTTAATCATATGGTCCAAATTAGGTTTTAATTTCATTATATTTTTATGTATAATAAGGTTACAGTTGAAGAAACAATATTTGTTGTTGTATATGTAAAACAATGAAACAAGATTATGTTAAAATGAAAAAGAATAAAATATGTTAAAACTAAATATTTCAAAAATTGGATGAGTTATTTATAAATATTCAACATCCATTAAAATATTAATAAATTGTATGATTATTGGAAATTAATTATACTTCATTGTGTATGGATTTTATTAAAAAATAATAAATATTTAATCAGTTAAAACCACCGCTCCTAAAATATAATGACCACAACTCACCTCCAAATTTCACCAAAAAATCCTTGATCCTTACAAAAATATATTTTAATCCCCCTCTTAGAGTCTCTAACAATGTACATATTCTTCTTGTATCACCTAAATATTATTTCCAATAACATTAAGGGATCCATCAAGACGTGATATTTATGAGGTAATTTTCTCGTAGAACATCACATTATTTATTTTTTTATTCAACATTATCGAAACATAATTATTCCATAATGGAATGATTACTCCTAAATAATGTATTTACTGATGATTATTTTGTTTTCAATAGAATATTTGATGACCATATAAATTCTCACATCCTCTAATTCAAATGAATAAAAATCTATTTTACAAATAATGTTGGTTAATCACATCTTTGATTAATGCTTTTTGTGGATTTTTCATTACCTCTATCATGGATGTTAATAAAGGAATAATTCTAATTAATTTAGATTTTAATAGGTTTATAATAATATATCAACTCTTATGGATGTAATATATAATAAAATTGGCAAATAAAATAATTTTTTTTGATAGTTGTGAAAACATCAAAATTAAACTAAAATTCTATCAACAACTTTTTATCAAAGGAATCATCATTAAGAAAGAAGAAAATGATATCATAGAAAATTCATACATACTTATATTAATTAATAAAATTTCATCCACATCCAGATTTATAATCCCATTTCAGATGAACAACCATAATTATAAAAAATGAACAGATCCTGACACCATGAAACTAAATAAACTGAAACAAAAAAATAATGTAATATTATTAATTAATGGGTCATAATATTATATGAAATAATAACATAATGTTTTAGAAATATTAAAATAGATTTTAATTTATTAATAACATCCTTTAACCATTTATAAACAAGGTTAATGAACATAATACAAATGTTAAGCGTGATGTAAGGTTTTATCATCTCCGATTTTCTTCAATCAGATATATGATTTATTTACCCATTAGTTTTTGGGTTTGGTGTATATAGTTCGCTATGATAATTTTATCTTGAATATAATTGAATTAATATGAATATAATTTTATTACTTCATATTTATTAATTAAATGGTGAATATGATTTGACTAATTACAATGTGGTAAGGGAATTATCACCCAAATTTTCAATCATTATGGTAACCATGTACTTAATTGACTATCTCATGATATGATTTTGTGAGTGATGAATTTTAATTATATAATTTTATATTTATAATTTTTATGTGGATTTATTTTTAAAACACATAATTATTTAATTTTATAAATTCTCACATCAATGATATGAAATTTCTAAGGGATTTTCATTTTAAATTTCATATTGTAAAATTCTGCTTTAAACAATTTTTTATTCCTTCTCAATTTATTCTAAAAAACATATGAATTTATTTTGGTAATATATTTTTATTTTTTAATGTAATTCATACTCATCATGGATTTTTTACCAAATGGTTTGAAAGGATTATTCTTTCCATTTTCAAAGTGAGGTTCTTCATGAATTTTATGGAAATATAGATAAATATTTTTTAAAAAATTAAATTTAATGAGAGGATTTTCCCACAACAATGGTGAATTAAAACCATGAGGCATCAATTAAATAAATATAATGTAACTTTAAATGTATATTTATTTATTTTATAATTATGTGGATGTTTTAAAAAATCATTCAAAATAGAAAGCATATTTTCCTCATTAATTACATAAAGATATCATCCTAATTTATTTTAAATATAATATAATATTATTTAATGATAAATATTATTTATTAGGTATCTTATACTGTAGTAAAAACCTTACTATCATTATTGCTTCCTTGATGCAATCATATTTTTAAAGTCTATTTATTTTGCAAGAATTATGTTATGATGAAATATTTATGAAACACATTCCTTTAGATGAGTTTTGATGGAATTAATTATTTATGTTCTTATAGAACACATCTCTATGATTTTAATTTTTTTATTTTGGGAGCCTATATCTCCCTAAGAGGTATTCAGTAAAGATAAATGTTCGGAAATCTTAAAGGGTGCATGGGTTGTCAACCCATTCCTGCCACAAGAGGCTATATGGTTGGTAAGCCCAATCTACCAACAAAAAGTTAAATAAGTTGTCATATCAAACCCAAAACAATTTGTTAAATAGGTTGTCATCTTGATATTTAAATTAAGTTTTCTTGTGAGGTTATATCAGTCCCAATGTAGGTATACATCTTAATTTACCAATACTAACATGTTATGAATGACTTGGTTGGCACCCTTAACATACTATTTTCAAAGATTATGGGTATTTCCAAAATTCCTTGTCTTATGAAATTATTATGTTGTCTTGTCACATATTCATTAATTATCTTTTTATTAATGTCTTATTAAATACCAATCATTAATTCCATAATTAATTATTATGATCTTTGACATGCAGGGTATGCATTTCAAATGCTATGGTCATGTTCTGATATCCCTATTTTCATGTTATTCATGGGATTCTATTAAGTGTTCTCTTGTAGGGAATATTATATCAATCATTCTTATTATTTATTACCTAGTATGGGAGAAACATTGTTAAATGAAATATTTCTATTATTATTTCATATGGATGATGTTGGTAACCAATTGTGAATTTGTTTAGAGTGGGATGTTGTTGATATTAGAGGAGGGTTTAGATAACATTAGTGTATAAGATATTTCATATTATGGTATTTTTATGATTAATGATATCAACATGGGTTTATAGTTTTCAAATTGATCATATATTCAATTACGTAAAAACAAATTTTTAGGATTTATGTAATGATTTTTGAGGATGACTAACAGATTGGTTGGAGATATTTATTTTTGATGTAAATATGGTTTTTAGCATTTTTGGATGTCATATGAAAGGTATGAGATGACCATTTATGTTAAAACATATTATTATTATTATTTAGTATTTTTGTCACGGTTTTACAATTTCATAGGGATATTATTTTAGGAAAAGACAAAACAACATGATGGGTGGAAAATCATCATGCCCTACAAGGATTTGAGAATTGAATCCACAACCGAGTGGGGAATGTGGATATTCACCTTCCACTAGAATATATGATTTCTGAGTTATTAAAAAATTATTTAATTTTTTTATAAATATCATAATGATTGTGGTTATGCTAATTTATGGAAAATAACTGTTAGAGATAATGATGGTATTATACATGATTTGGAAATTAATTGATTAATGTTATTTATAATATGTTCCCAACATTGGGAACCACATATGATGAGGCTAAATATAATACTCTGGGATTTTATTTGACAAATAATTGATTATTTATATATTGGAAGAATATACTATTTTTTAAAATTTTGAAGAATTTTATTCATGAAAATGTTAAGAATATCTTATAGAGTATGTGATTTAGGAAATTACATATTAGGTATGATATATTATGAGTGATTGATGTTATTAGAGAAAAAATTATACAATTTATCATGAAAGAAAATGTTATCGAATCCTTTTCAAATTTTTGGTTTCAATATTAGTCTATAAGTGTTTTGTGGAATTTTATGAATAGTTATTTATAAAATAATATATGATTTACATCGGGTATTACATACAAATTTTGGAGATCTAGTATTTTTTCATCATAAAATGGTATTTATTTTGGATTATTATATATTATACTAACCATTTTGGTTATGGTAAATTTTTTATAGAAGAATAATAAATTGATATATTTTTGGGTTCTATTGATCCTTATATGTTGTTTCTAGTGCATTAGGTGAAATATAATTTCTCATAATTTGGTGAAAAATGGGAGTTTGAGGTGGAAATTTTTTATAGGATGAAACTCTAGTTTTCATGTATGTATATTTAGTCATGTTGTTATATAGTGAAGTTATATATTTCCACAACATCATGAACATTATTTTTAAAATAAATATGTTATCTATTTATTTTTTACATGGAGAAATAAATTACCTTTTATTCATAAACACATTTCTTGGGTTTTGATGGTTAATTTTTTTTGGACCATGTTCTCTATCATTGTACATCCGGACATTATTTTTCTAATTCTCTTCCACTTATTTGTATTCAATTTACACTTTTAATAATCATTGTTTTGTGTTGATGATCTCCTTTAAATTTCACTCCTTTTAAGAGAGCATTTTATTGAAAAATTTTATCATGTGGGTTTCCCATGAATGAATTTCAATATGTCTACATTCAATTTTATAAATTTAATTTGAAATTTTGCGAATGAATTTTTTAGATGATTTTGATAATCAAGATGCTAGATTATCGACTGATGTTTCCAATGAATTTCTCTTAAGTTAATAATGTGTTCAACATTTCTCTCACGAGGATGTACATAATTGACCAATCACATATAATAAAATCAGAGGTCATATATCTGGATCAATACATTATTATGATATGAAAATAGAAAATATTTTATATCAAAGAGATATTGTTTTTCAAAACTAGAAAACTAACCTATTTAATTATTTGTGTTGAAACCACCAATTTGAAAAAGCTATGTGGGAAACTAATAATTTGATGACGCCAAATTATTCCCATATGTTTACATCTATTTATTTAATTTTGAGGATGAAATTAAATTTAATGGGTATAAAATGTAACACGTACTTATTTTAAGGTATTTAATTTTTTTAAATTAATTTAATCTCATTGATAGCTTACTGCTGACAAACCATTATTCTTAAATTAACTCCAAAATATTATTATTTTAAAACAACTATTATCACCCAAATTTAGGAATAATGTGAATGAATTATTTGAATAAATTATGAAAATATATCTTAAATGTGTTTATAAAATTAATTCTTTGGTTATCTATTAATTTGACATTAAAAAACCCAATAGAATATAATTGAACTGTTTTTCTATTAAAAAAGTATTTTTATACATATTGGGTCATTTTATCATAATAAATTAGTTAATAGTTTTAAAATATTCAAATTTTATATGATAATATTTTTAATTTATCCAATATGATCTAATGTATTAAGAAGAGAATATATTAAATTGGAATAATGGAAACAAATATTATCCAAAAAATCATTTCTGTATCATATTAATGGTGCACCTATTTTAGAAAAAAAAATAATATTTTATAAGTTTTATTTGAAAAAATAATAATCAATTTTTAAAAATTACTGTAAAAATTTTATCAGGGTGATTGTTTTGAATTTTCCTATGATGTTTCTATTTTTTTATGAATAGTGAAAAATAATGAATTATAATTGGAAACTATCATTTCATATAAATAATTTATATGGTTAAATTATATTTTTAATTTTTTTTAGTGTATCAATAGATCGATTATACATATATTAATACAATTTAGGTAATTGTAATCTATTTCATGTTGAATTTGGATATAAATACATTTTAATCATTGGAAAATTTTGACTTAAAACCCCGATTTCTTGTCTCATATACTGGACAAATAATAAAAACACTTTTGAAAATTATATAAATTGAACTCAATAAAATGGATTCCATAATTTTTATTTCAAGGAAAAAATTATTTTTAATGTAATTTTCATAGTTAGGAATATATAATTTTTCACCGTAAATTTCATTTTACTACGGAACTTGTAAAATAATGTACCATGTTCATGTTAAAATGTAAAATTCTAAAATATCTAAAAAACACATAATAAAATTGTTGGTTTAGATATTAATTGACCATAATTAGACATTTATACAATAATTATCATCCAAATTCATGGTTGTTAATTCCACCTCAATGTGGTTGGCAGTAAATATAAAATAATCATTATTTAACCCCTTAAATCCACCACTTATGAAATATAAATACCACACCTCACCAATAAATTTATCATAAATATACATGAAGCTACTAAAATATCTAGAAAAGTATATACACTAAATTTTCCCAACATTTAACTAATTATTGTCTCCCCTAATGATAATTTTCTCGTCCTTTAATGGATCCTTAAATGGGAAGATACTGTATATGATGTTTTCACAAAGCAAGTCCCTTATTTTTTTAATTGTTCAACTCTAACCTGGAATCATTCATCAGTATATACCTGGTAAAACCATAATATATTTAATAATATATTTTTTTCAAAGGAATATAAAACAACCATTTCATTTATCATATACTGATATTCTATGAAATGAAACTATTTACCAAATTATGTCATTTAATCAACACTGTGAATATTAATTTTGGAACTAATGTTTATACATAATATGGAATAAAAAAACAAGTTCATGATGGTAAGAAAAACTGGAAAATTAAACTAAACATTTATCAATAACTTTTTCTCAAATAAATCTTCCTTGTATAAGAATTAAAAATGATATATCAGAAAATTAATAATTATATAAGTGAATTAATATTATTTAATTCCACTTCTGGAGTTGAAATAGAATATTATATAAGATACCATAATTATACACAAATGTTATAATCATGAAACCCTAAAATGAATGCACTTGAAACCATGAAAATACTGGTATATTATGAATGAATTGATCATTAGATCGTATATAATTATCAAATATGGTATTATAAATATTATTATAGTTTTTTAATGAATTAATAATGTCTATTGAAAATTCATAAGGGAGGATAAAATAAGAAAAACTAAAGGGAATCATAGGGTAATGGTTTCACATATCACATTTTATTTTGTGATAACTATTATTTATTGACCAATTATTTCCTTTGTGAGGTGTATATACTTTCCTTCGATAAATAATAGTCGTAATATAATTATAATACTTATATTTAATGTTTTGTTTTATAATTTTTACATTTATGTGGTATATTATTTGACTAATTACAATTTGTAAGGGAATTTTAAACCCAATTTCTATTCATTAGGTTATTCTTCTACTTTATCAATTATGCCATTCTTTAGATAATGTGGGGGATTTATTTGATTATATTATGTGTATTTTAAAAATATTTATGTACTTTTAAGGTTAATTTATATGATCATTTAATTTTATTAATTCGCACTTCAATGATATGATATTTATCAATGATTTTAATTTTAATGTTTACCTTAAAAGAATATTTTTCATCCCAGCACATGTTTCCTAGAACTTTTTCTGGTTTATTACTATTATATAATGATTTTTTAAAATATTGTCTGTTAATTTTTGTATTTTTATAAAATTGATTGAAAGCGTCATTGTTGTGTTTTTCTAAGAGTGTTTCTTTTTGTATTATCAGTAAAAATTAGGAAAGTAAATTTTTCTATCTTATAAGTCATGAGTAGATATTCCATCCATAATTATTCATTATTACTGTGAAGCACTATTTAAAATAATAAAATGTTATTTTATAAGAAAATTATTTCTTTTATAATTAAGGGAAATATTAAAAAATTCTTTCATAACCGAAAGGAT
This sequence comes from Viscum album, assembly GCA_963277665.1. Classification (NCBI taxonomy): domain Eukaryota; kingdom Viridiplantae; phylum Streptophyta; class Magnoliopsida; order Santalales; family Viscaceae; genus Viscum; species Viscum album. The sequence continues at coordinate 1,150,671,946 of OY728120.1, forward strand.
ATTTTCCTCAAAAATTATTTCAAGAGAACACTAAATATGGTTTTCCATATACGAAAACATTATTTATTGCTACCTAATATTTAATGTGGATATTATTCATGACTAAAACACGTATTCTCATTATATTTGGTTTATTTTTTTTGGAAGGATTTTTTGGAAACCTATTTCTTTTCCATGATTTATGTTATGATGAAATGTTTGTGAAAAAATTTAATTACATGGGTTATATTCTAAAGAATTATTTTTGTTCATAAATAATTTATAATTATGATATTCATTGTGTGATTGGTGGGATATATATCTGTATCAAATGCATTGGGTCAGTATAATTATTCTATTAGATCAACGGGTACATGGGTGGTAATACCATGCCCACAAAAAAGGGTACAAAGGTTGTCAGCCAAAGCCTACGATAAAAGGGTACACAAGTGGACATCCAAAGGCGGAAATAAGAGGGTAGATGGGAGGTCATCCTTATCCGAAAACTAAAAGAAAATGGGAGTTCATCTGAAGCTCTTTGTAGGTACATTATTGAGTAGATCAAGCCTATGATGTTAGGAACATATTGTCAATTGATCATTATATACAAGTTTCTATGATTATTTCTATCCCAAAATTATATTTTTTATGTCATTGTAATACTCTCTTGGAACATTTTATTAAATTATTTTATGATCCTGCCATATAATCATACAATGTTTAGTTACATGATTCCAGATTATGATCATTGATATGTAGGGTATATTGTTTGAATGTGATGATCATGTTGTGAAATCCCTATATATCTATTATGATTATTAATCTATTATATTTTCCGTTACAGAGCATATGAGACAACACTTATGTTTTCTTTTACCCAGGTTATGTGGAAAGATGATAAATGAACTATTTGTAGAAGGATTTAACATGAATAATATTGATGAACTATTTTTAATTTTTTTATAATGGGAGATAATGATGACCTTTATGAGCCAACAATTTTGGATTCCAATATGGTATTAGTTTATCCCTATTATATAAAATGATAAACCTAAAAGGCCATTGTGTATATAAGTGGTCCAATATTTCCTTCTAATGTTTTAGGTTTTTTAAAAAAATTGGGTCATATGAGTATGAATGTTAGTAATGTAATGTTTCAATTTTTAGCACCATATTCCAATATGGGGATTCTGGGATATTTTTAAACAATATGGGGATTTAGACTAGCTTACCCAAGTAACAAGACTAAACCATTGAGAAAATATAAAAAATGGCCCATAGTGGCATCCAATTGATCCTCTATCAACAATGAACCCAATTGGGAATCCAAAAACACATTCCCACAATCATGGGAATTCTCAACAATCCCCATTATCACCTCAATGATGGAACATACTCATGGGATTCTCACCACAATGAATCTATATGGTTATTAAATCATATGTAAATCCCTATCTATCCATCCCAACAAAAAACCCTTTGATGAGTACATTTTCACTCACACAGGAATCCAAATAATAGTATGCAACTTGACCATTCTAATTTGATGAATATGGATACCATTGATCACTTGATCAATGACAAGACTACAAAGGAATTTTCAATGGTATCTTAGAATCATTTCAGTTCCATAGTGGCACTTAGCCTTATCTACCATCCAACAAAATACACTAATCCCAATGTCTCCATCATCTTGGATACTCAACATTGAATTTTTTCCACAACTACTCTAATCGCAATAAAATAATACCAATATTCCAAGAAAACCAAAATATCACCAATGATACAACTCGGTACCAGATTTTGGAATCATGAAAATAGTACCTTGAACAAAAATAGAATGCATCCTCAAGCTATACCTGATAACTAGACTATAACACTCACCTAGTCCTCGCAACTCACACCCAACCCATAAGGTAATTCCGAAACCAAACCTAAAAAATCATCATATTGAAAACATTCAGTCTGTAACAAAATCTAAATTTCCTATAACCGCATGAAGGATCCCACTAACATGGTCTATGTGAAAATATGCTCTGAATGGAGTAATAAAATGTTCATTTCAATGAATGTGGCGTTACATTGGAAAACCAAATATAATGATGGAATTTATGTGGTGTTAACATAGGGGTACAAGATCTTCCACCACAAATATACTCTCTATCCATGTTCATATAGAAAATAAGTGTGTATTGTTCAATGTATTCATCATGTGGACCTTGTATGTGATGTTTACCCCTATATGGGAACCTTCTCATATAGCTCATCCGTACTCGGCGTGTATAATTCCTACTTACATGATGTATAACAATAGTTTATAGAAATATATTACACATGGGTTACCTACCAATATACCAGTCGTTTAACACTACTGTTGTATTTATTCCAATATGGATTATACCCCACAAGGGCACTCGACATGTAATTATTTATTAGCAAGTACACACATGATGTTTCTTTCTGAACACTCAACCATAGACTAGAAGCTCAAACCATGGTGTTTACCCCCAATACATTGTGTGTAGTCCCAAAAAAAGCTTCTTCAAAAAGTAATAAAACATTACTTGTGTTATCCAAAACACATTTCATGTACATGGACTTCACAAAATAATAGCCCCATAAAATGAACATAAATGCTTGATTTCAACACAAAAGCCACATATCATCATATTAGATCCCCCCCACAACCAAAAATTGGATTATAACATAAAAAATGATTCTATTAGTATTTTTGGAAAAACAAAAAATATATTCATACCTCAGAGAAGAAATTGTTGATGCTACAGTCTGATCCATGATCTATAGCTACGATATAATGATTTGGAAAAACGGAATCTCGATGCCAAAAAATCAATATTTCCCTCTCATGGATGAAGAAAACAATGGGGATCTATGCATTCAGGTGAAACTACCTAGTAGATAAAATAATAAGATAAAAAATGAAGAAGAAATAGTGAAAAAAAGAAAAATAAAAGAAAAGGGGCCTGATCAAGACCTCGGTTCTAAACAAAAGGTTATCCCTCACCAAGGAAAACCCATTTTTTATTATTAATTGAAAATAATTATTTTTATTAAGAAATTACATTTATATTTTATGACCAAAAAAGTGTATCTAATTTAATATTGAATTATTTAGATATTAAAATTTCATCAAAAATGTAAATAGTCCAGATTTCCCCCAAACTAATTTACAAGTTTAAACACAAATATTTTGATATCAAAAAAGTGGGAAATGAAATTATTTAAAATTAATTTATAATATAGATTATAAATTTTCCCCTCGAATAGTTTCACGAACAATATTTTCAAATTTACCCTAATCTACACAAAATGTGATGATGCATTTCATGACACCTTATACCAAGAAATGTAATAGAGATGGCTTCAGACTCATCAATATTAAAAAATATTTTCTTATGAGGCTTTCTGATGCATCGAGGTGCTATTGAATTCCACCCCTTTCAATTACAATGTCCAATGTATTCTTTATATGAAAGGGGACAAACCTTATATACATAATCATTCATATTGATAAACATTCATATGTAATCTTAAAAATTTACAAAATAAATAAACAAAATCATTCAATCTGAAGTAATAATAATAATTGTATCAAAATAATATCTATACAAAAATAAAGCAACCACTAATAAATATTGACATTTTTGAATATATCTTAATACGTTTTCAGGAAAATTTACAACAGAAAATAAACTTTTCATTTTGGAAAAACGTATTTACAATAAAAAAATTTACCATATAATAAAATATAAATAGAAATTTCAAAGAACCACTGATTATTTTAGAGGAATTTTTAAACTCATTAATGTTTATGATGGGATAAAATTTTATTTTTGTGAAATAATTTAAACATTCATTCCTTTATAAATATTAATGAAATTTAAAAAGTACACCTTTCAGAAAATGACAGGATGACATATTTTAACAGTTTTAGTATAAAATTTGTTGATATTTCTCTAATAAATCATTTTATAATAATATAAAAAATCGTTATAGCATTGTGTGGAATATATAGAAATAGTATCAAAATTTTCACAATTCAGTTGGAAAACAATGTTTATTTTCCTCGAAAACATAATTTACATATCTTTATTTCTCAAATAGATAAAAATTATAGTAAAAATAAAATTTCCCGAAATAAAAATATGATAATAAAATATATTTTTAAGATATAATTATCAAATAATTATATTATTGGAGTTTTTAACGTCAATAATCCAAAATAATGAAGAGATTCTGAAACAGACCATTAAATTATCATTGAAATCATTCATATGTTTCCAACCATAATATATATTAACATAATATTTATTATACACATATTAAAGATCAATAATAATATATAACGTACCTTATATGATTTACTAATAATATTTCGTCACCTATTTTAAATTTATTCTCTATTAAGATCTATATTATGTGTAATAACTACTTTGTTTCTCATGAATGTTTTTTCCGTTTGTTTTGGTATGTGTACATTGATCATGGTTACATAATATTTTCCATTTTATTGATTACATAAATTTATTATCTATTATTTATCTATATATTTATACTAATCCATAGTAGATAAAAATAAAAAAACTAATTAAACCATTCATGTATATAGTATGGTTTACATATGCATGAATTTAATTTAATTTTAATAGATGGAATGAACTAAATAAATTTAAATTGAAATTAATTATTTAAAAATACTTACTATATCATATCTAATATATATATTCATAAATATATTCTTCTTTTCATCCACTTAAAAATAAAATGGATAACATATCACATTGATTCGTGGATAGAGTAGTCCACATGTACAGATGAGTGACATTATCATTTTCCATAATATTTGATGGAAATATTTTATATGAAATATTATAATTATAAAATTTTAGTTATATCATATACATATAAACATATACCTTAAATCCAATATTATATCGATCTGTGGGATGTGGTCATGGAAAAAGAATTATATTAGTTCACGAGGTGACAATCTGCGATACAAAAGATCAACAATTTATTTTCCCATTTGTTGGAAGAGGAGATAGATTTACATTTTTAAATTCAAATAATAAAATTTATGTAAAATTTATATACATTTTTTATTATTTTATAATAAATTAATAATATTTTATGGTGGTAGAAGAAGAAAACAATTGCAATGGTGTGATTATGAACTATACCTCTTATTTGGACATCCCCTTTATGTTTGTCACTAAATCTTTTATAAGATGGTATTACGATCAATAGAAGGACAATATTTCAGGATAGTTATATATTGAAGTTATTTTTTCATGTATTTGGTTGAACCAAATTGTTCTTTATGTGTGGAAACAAGATGAGATGGGGTGGCCTTTTCTAAATGTGATAGGGGACCTCACAAAAAATTTCTTAAAAGTGTTAAAAATGATATCATTAACCAAAATATAAATTAATCCATAAAAAATATATTAGATGTTGTTGTTGTGTATGGTAAAAATAATTCCATCAAATTTGAATTATTCCTGTATATTTTAATAAATTTCCCTTATGTTTTTGTTTAATCCCTGGTAAACCTGTTTTAGCCTTAATCACAATGATAATTTTTTTAGTATTTCAATTATTCATTATGATTAAAAATTATAAGGAAAATAATTTGTAATATATTCCACTAAATTTATTTTATAAAAGTGGAATAATATAATTTTATATTAAACCCATAAGTGCGATGATCATGAACATTTCCTAATAAAATGTTTTCTTATGAATAAAAGGTTTGAATAGGAATATTTCACATAAAATTTATACCAATGACCTAGATTGTGATAACAATAGTATAATTGACCTAATCATACATTTTAAATAATGATTAAAAAATAATTTTTTATATTCATTAATCAAAACAATAAAAATTAATAAAAATTATTATTTATCACTATAAATCAAAAAAATTATCCTTTTATAAAATAATAAAAAATTAACCAAAAGATAAAATTTATATCATTATTTTAAACATAAAATACATTTTTATAAAAAATATATAATATAGGAAAAAAATTTATATAAGTTCTCAAAACGTGATAGAATATTTTTTAGAAAAAAAAACTATATTAAACAAAATACTAGATTCAGTCATATAATGCACATAGAAAATATATTAGATTAATGAAAAATAAATTATTTAATATAATATGAAAATTTAGTTAAATAAATTAACCAAAATTGATTACATTAGTTTATAAATAAAAAATCACATTGGGCACACACAATCCTTTTTTCAGAATAATTTTTCATTTACATTAATATGATTTTTATTTTAGTATCTTTTCAATTAATTATTGATGAATTTATTTTTTTCATCTGTTATCAATATAATTTTCTATATTTAGATATTCATATTAATAACCAAAAATTTAATGGGTAAGAAATAATTTTATAATATATTATACATTATTTAGATGTTGGGTTTCCTATTGCACATGTTATTGAAGATATTAAATTTCGTTAAAAAGAAATATTTTTTCAAATATCGATATTTTTCTTATTTATCAGTGAAAAATTATTCTGAATCATAATATAAAAATAATGATAAATGTATCACAATCCTAGGATTGTATAATATAAATTAAATTTAACTTATAAGCATGTAATAATAATGAACATTGTGATAAAAATAAGTACTTGGAACATCACCATAATGAGACAGGACATTCACCCACAACTGTATTGAAATCATAATTACGCCCATGTATAAATTCATAATTATATTAAAAAATCTATAAATTTATTTTGTCTATGATTTAGGACCCCACCAATCAATAAACCATACATATTTGTGCCACTAGAAATCAATTATTAAACATCTCATGGTGAACCATTTGATGAAAATGGGTTTTATATAATTTCTAACTGTTATCTCATAAACAAATATATATGATTAAATATATTTATTCTAGTATTTATTCACCCAAAACTATTATTTAATTTATCAATTCATAGGTCTAGTCAAGAAACATAACAATATAAGATTAAAATTACATAAAGAGGAAATGGAATTGAATCCTTGAAGAAGGTATTTTATTATACATATCATAACATTGAAATGTATATATCAAATCATGGAAGAAATTAAAAAATAATTTTCAAGAGGGTCATAAGAAACAAACTGAAAAAAATAATTTAATTTAAATTTTGAGATATGATCCATAATGAATACCTAATGGTTTTCCATAGGAGATATGTAGTGTAAGATAAAAATATGAACGTTAAAGGGATGTTATTTTTAATATCTAGAATATTGGATTATTGTATCACGTGTCAAAAAATGTGTGATAGATGATTCTCTTAAAAATATATAAAGTGAAGTTTTATGATTACCTGTAATAAAATATATTTGGTTTATAAAATAATATTGTAGTACAGTAGCATGAAAAGGCAATACAGATTTGGAAGAAAAATATCTCATTCGAAGATAATGGGTATCATTAGTAAAATCAACTATTTTTAAAGAAATAAATAATTTAATTTAATTACTCACAAAATGATTTACATATATAGTATCATTATATAAAAAATGAAAACCATATCGTAATACCTTAGTAAAGTAGGTGTATTTAACTGCTAATTCTAATTGTCTTGATAGTACAACGAGTCATTACTAGGCCTTAAGCGATATGCCTGAGATTTCAAAGGCTGGAAATAAATGATGAAAGTTTCAAATACAAGTGGGGGATGATTTTTCCTTTAATAAATAAATTAAATTAAAGACCATCCATAACCAAACATTTAATATATGATTCATGAATGGCTTAAAGACAACTCACCCACTTCATTTCTCTCAAAACCACATCAAAATAAGCAACAAATAAAGAATAACAAAGTATCAAAGTTCACAACAGATAGAATACACGAGACTCTCCAAAGACCTCAAGACACCATGCTCCAGAATCTCTATTATCCTAAATCTCCTAATAGCCCAAACATCATGAGGTAGTGCTTAACACGTGTGAATCATTACCTTTTCACTTTTACTAGAAGATAGTATATTCAAAAGAACCAAAGTTCCAAAGCAGGGTAGAGTGTAAAACATAGTAGATTTTCCCCTATTGAATTCCCAAGGCATGACACCAGGACAGAAGATTTAGCCACAATTATATAAAACAATTTCTCAAAATATGTATATATCTAAATTTAAACATGTTTCCAAAACCATTCATTACCAAAATCATTCATGTGCAATTGAAACCAATTTTCCTAGCAAGATATTTTTCCAGAAAAATAAGTATACGGCTTTTACATCCATTACCCACTATCCCTATATCGACATACCCAACCATTCATGAAACCCATATAACCCAACATATGTGCTATGTTATGACCGTTCTATAATCATGAGAGGTTTCTCGTCGATCTACCAAGCCATCACAAGGTAACCGTTTCACATGTGCAATTAATCCTTTCGCATAGAGAACATGGTCATATTTCAACCAAGCCCCATATATGAAATTCACATGTGCCATTATGCCTTTTGAAATGTAAAATTTCAATAAATCCCCATATATGAAATATGAACACACAACACATATGCCCAACGATCAAGAAAAAATAATTATTTCTATAAAAACACCTTTCTATTGAAAACTATTTCCATCAAAACCATTTCAATTCCACTCAATTTAATCTATCAACCATGTCTATAAAACTCCATTTTTATTGAAACCCCATTTCATTTTAAATCCCCTTTTTCATCAGCCTTTTATAAATTCCATAAAATCCATAATTTATAATCATCGAGTTAAACAAAACCCCCCTTTAAAAACTATTCACCAAGAACATGCAATTTCACAAAAACTATAAAAAATAAAAAATGAATATTCTAAAATGAAGTTCACAATACATAAAACAATTTGAATCTAAGAAAATCACTTCTAGCAAGAGGATATGAGAGTAAATCTACCTACCGTGAAGGTTTTGATGAAACTTTGACAACAGACGAAGAATGCACAAGAAAGCGGGTCTTTTATCCAAGTGTGGCCTATATTATCATATGCTAGAAAGATCACGACTCAAAATAGTATTATTTGGCACCCCAAAAGGTAGATATACCCACAATAGGTTCATATCTGAGAAAGAATGGTGATCGGAGAAGTAGATCTAAGAATATCTATGAAAAGGTGAAAAATCAAGAATGAATGTTCACATATATCAAAAATCAGACTCAAAATCACCAAAGGAAGGCTTTAGGTAGGATCCAAATCATGTGGGGAAGGTTATACAGCCTTCTAGGGAGAGTAATCACAATGTATAGGCATTTTCATGTATAAAGGAAATATAAAGAAAAAAATGAGTAATCTCCTAGAAAATAGGATCTAGATTTCACCTCTCCGAAAGATTTGACCACATGTTTTGGGCCAATTGTGTTTTGATCGTTCGACCTTGATTTTGGTCCCAATAATAAATATGAAACCCCCAAAATCTCCCATACCTCATATTTACCCTTTATATATAAAAATATGTTTTTATGGAAACATCACACCTTATGGTAACACCCCACAATATAGAAACAACCATATTTATTGAAACACCCCACTTTAACAAAACATACCACTTAATTGAAACAACCAAATTAATGGAAACAACCAACATTATGGAAACTGTCTATATTATGGAAAATATCTATTTTATCTAAAATTTATATTTTATGGAAAATTCCTATTTTATGGAAACTCTCTATTTTATGGAGACTCTCTATTTTATGGAAACCCAATTAAAAACACAATAATTAAAAAATATGCGGAAAGGGGTTATGTACCCGATACTGGTGGTACTAATATAGGTATCATAATGTCTCTTAATAAAATTTCTGTCAATATAACCCCATATAAGTAATATAATCATTGAATTTAGAATCATTTGAAATTGGTGTCCAAAGAGTGGATTTTAAAACAAATGAAAATAATGGGGGGATACAAAATAATAAAGTAGTAGGGAATTATGTATCTAATATATAAAATTTTTTTTAGGAAGATTCATTACATCTCAATTAATTGATATGATGATATAAAATCAACTGACTATTTATTCCTTAATTTCACTGAAATTATTTATCATCTTTTATAATTAACAAAAATATATAAAAACAATTTAAAAAATATATTTGTATCTATTAACACATATACTTTTAATTTTATATTATTTATAATATATATTTTTTAGTTATAGTTAATTATCATTATAAAGAGGTAAATATTATAATTTTTTAGAGCATTGATTTAATTTTATGATGTCAATCCATATTATTTGATACCAAGATCTTTATTTCAAATTATTTTTGAAAAAAAAAATAAATTTACAATAATTATTTATAACAACTTATTTTACCGTTGATAGTTTTGGTTATGATTTTTTTAATGATGTTTGTTTTGAACTAGTGTTGGTAAATGATTAATGGGTAAACGGGTGTGTTAATAATAATCTAAATATTTTTATTGTTGGAATTATTTCCCATGACTAGATTTTGTGTAAATTATGATTACATATATTCGTTATTTAACATAATAATTAACTTCTTATCCTATCATTATTTTTTTCTATGTGACATAGAATGTGATAATATCCTTAAATTATTTGTTCATTTGAAAGGTTAAAATAGATACCCACTGTGATGATAACCAAATAGTTACAAGATAGTACTCATAAAAATTAAATTTTTTTGAATGATGATATTATTATAGGGAAAAAATTATACATTCTATAAGGTTTGGATACTCGTATGACTTTGATTAAAATTATCATGGTGTACTCCCTTTCTAATTTCTAGAACAAGACCTACCAGTCAGAAATTATCTTTTATATGTTTCATGGGATGATACTCTCTATGTAAATGTATATTGATCATTATACATTAATATCATTATTAAAAATTATTATGAGTTACGGAAAATGATGTATTTATAGAAAATCTGATACGATATATTCATGTAAAATTAAGACATACATGGTGTGTAATGTGTAATATTTCAATAATGAAAAATTTGAGAAACTATTTTCTCACATGTTTATTAAATAATTCTTTATGTCTCAATAACCTTTGTGGAAACTTTATATCATAAATAAATATTTTTATGCTGTATTTCTAGGGGAATTTAATTTCCAAAAATATTCAATGAAATAGAGTCTAAGAACATTTTTGATGTCACCAGCATGCAACCTCATTGGTTATATATATCATGATATAGGGATTATATTACCCATTAAGAATATTTTTGAGTATTTAAGACACTACGACATTTAAAAAATTATCTTTTCATTTCATGGAATGTTTCCAGATATTAATCATATAAATCGTATTTCTTCCCTAAATGACACTTAAAAACTTGCCTAGAGTACCTCACAGAAAGTGTATCTTTGTAATTTGTTAAAAAAAATTAATTTATTAATTAACAATATGAATAAAAATATCCCCTCATCTAGTTTAATATTTAATCATATTTTAATGATCATATATACATAGCTCTATATTATATAGAATATTATATTAGAATAAAATATGATAAATATTTTTTTATAATTAGTGAATATTAAATGAATTTATTTACTAGAGATTAGTGATGATATATTAATTTAGTAAATAGATATTTATTTTTTAATCCTAGGTCAAATATTTTAAAGGAAATGAGTAACAATTTTAGTGTCCTAATAAGAAAATATAAATATTATAGTTTATTTGAATAATTAATATATATTTAATTCAATTTGTTTTCACATGTCAAAAAATAATAATATTGTTATTATTTTTTTGAACATATGGAATTAATGGGATTAAGGAAATAACATGAATTCACTTAGAATTTTTATTTCATAATCATAGAATTATTTAAAAATTATTATAATATTTGAACAAGGGATTCCATTTGTTTTGGAGGTGTTGAAAACAATATATGGAATTTTCATAAATCCATAGTGAAGCCCCTATCTAATAATGATATCATTAATGAATTATGGTCCCCCTGAGCCTCCTATAATTATACTAGAGAGATCAAAGACAATTATTTTTGAAATTATTTTGGATGAAATCATAGATGAATGATTCATCCATCAGGATCTAATCCATTAGAAATAGAAGATTCATATGAAATTGTTCGAAGGTTCACAGTGCATGAGTCGATCCTACAATATAGATAATGCACATTGATTTCCTATAATGAAATGATGATACAATATAGAGACATTCTAATATTCATAAATTATGAAAAAATACAATAAAATTTATTTATTTAATTTAGAAAATTAAGTACATAACATTATGTGATGATCATGAATTTTTGATCTAGAATTATCTCATTAATTGATATAATATTCAATTAAAATAGAAATGATATTTTTTCTATTACTATATTTAATTAATCACCTATTATGGAAACATAATAAATGTTGGTCATACCCCATCTTGTACCTCTACTATACCGAATACCTTCAATTGTTATAAGAGTAGTATGATAAATATTTATATTTATTTACAGATTATTATTTGAAAGTATAATTTATCATTACTTTTTAAACCATGTTTTTTCTTTAATCAACATCCTGAAATCTTATTTCTATCCATTTATTCCACATAAATACACTAACAAATAATTTAATTTATAGAAAAACATTTGATGAAATATTTTGGGTGTACCAAAAGATTCATTCTGGATTGAATTGGTGAACACATAGTGTACTCTTATTCTATAATTTCATGTATCATTGATTATTAAACCATGTAAATTTAGAAAAAAATTATAGTTAACTAAATATATTTTTATTTACTACATGTATTGTGTATTTGAATACACTACTTGTTGACCAACACATCGCAACTCATATTTATCTAGGCTACATGACATGTAGCCCAGGAGTCAATGGTGAGATATGTATTTTCATAAATGACCATCCTGGTCCTTGGCAATATATATTGGAGACCAATCTACACGCTACATGTATACAATTTATATACCCTATTATATTGAAATGTGTAATTACACACTAATTCCCACAGTGTATTCCATAGAGAGATGGTGAGAACAATTCATGACATGTAGAAGGATTGTACTTACTGTAAATATTTCCAAGATAATAAAATTGAAAATTAATATATTATACGGCTTGAACCTTATCATGTTATCTGTTTTGATTCATTTATATTACTCTGTACATACAATGTGATCGGTTATATACACATATATATACATATATTAAATTTATAATAAATTTGATTTAAATGTTTGGATATATGTATATTGTATAACTCATAATACCATTATTACTATATGAACATTAAAACAAAACTTCTTATGTAAATGACCTATATTTATTTTTCTCATTTATTGGGCTATGTAAACATAATTAAATTATTTCATGTTTCACGTTTTAAACATTATATATGATTAAAAATTATATGAATATAATACATGTAAGAAATTTCAAACGGGTACTAACCAAGTTTCCACTATGGTACATGATTTTTAAATGGTGTATTTAAAATAAATTTATATAAATCATTTAAAATAATAACGGATGCGAATCTCAGGAGAGTTATATGATATTTTATATAGAATAATTGTTAATTTATGAAAAAAATTAACTAATTAGATTGTGATTTGTGTTAAATATAAATGATTATAGTTGAATGATAATATTATTAAATGAATAATATACGACATGTGTGTGGATGACCATGTTCATTGACAAATCCATTTTATGATATTAGTTTCCCTTTAAATTATTAATAAATATAATTCATTCCATGTTAATTATCCCTAAATAATTAGGAAAGGGGATTCGTTCCACCAATTTAATTTTATATATACCATATAACGAATAATTTGGTTTCCCTCACATGTGTGTGTAACAGATTATGTAATTGATAGTGCTCCCAAAATATTCAATTCAGATCAATATTGACTTTGGGGAGAAAAAAATCCTGGTGGAATATTAGTTGAGGGGTGGAAAGTTGCAACACAAACGAAATCGTGGTTTATATAGACTAACAAATGTCGACATTTAGTTTATTTCCCAATAAGAAATTTAATGATTAATAAAATTTCATTATCATACCATTATATTATTTTAATTGTTTTAGTTTTTAAGGATAATTTCATTATACAAGTTTAGACGTGATCACCTAAATTAATGAATTAATGATCATGCAAGATTGAAGGAAAATAAATTTCATTTTGCCTAAACATTTTCTAATATATGGTTAATAACATATGTAAATCACATAATGTTAATAAGAATATACTAAATATAGAAATGAAAATTTTTAATGAATATAAAATCACATTATGTATACATATTATTTCATTATAGGCATCCACCACTTATGATAAAATGGATCCACTGTTTAATTATCCTGATCAAACCATGTTGGGGTTATTTAAATTATCTGGGAATTATAAAATACATTTTGGGGTAATATTATCATAGTTAGCCTCAATGGATTACATCAATAATTGAATGTTCTTTAAAAAAGATAAAATAGTTGAAATATCCAAATAAAGGATTTCATGATTAGGGAGTCCACTCAATAGATCAGTGATATTTGAGTTAAAAAAGTAGGCATTTAGTGGCAAAAAAACCCTTCATGTAACATCTCAGACCCAAGTCATTGATCTCAATAAACAATATGGGTCCTTGATCCTATAATTGTAAGGAATTTGGCTGTTTTTTAGACCTACTATTAGGATTAGTGGGTGTCAATAAAATAGTTGGAGATTAAGAAATATAAATTTTTTTCTCTATATTAATCATATAAATTACAAAATTACACTCAATATAATTTTAGAAAAGAATGTAAATATTACCGAAGATATTTAACTATGAGTGAAAATTAAGAATGATAACCTTATAACTATATCTAATATCCATAAATGGAAATTTTATCTTGTGTTTTCGTACACCATGAAATGAAATTATATGTGCTAGAAAAATGTATTTCTAAAATGCCTCTACAAAAGGTTAGTGAGGATGATTTTTATCACTAGTTGAAAATTTTGGATGATGCCCCAAATTCCTAATGTTTCATCCTATCATTAATGATATTTTTTTTTCCAATTAAACATGAAAATATGTATGAATAGAGAATCATGTATCACTATCATGATCTCTATGTTGTGAATATGAGTCAAGAGGGATAAACAATATTCAATAAACTATTTACAAGCATTCATCGAGAGTCCGTGCCAATTGGGTCTCATGTAGTAAATGTTATCGGCTATATAGAACACATAGACATTATTTCCACTATATTCAATGATGTGTTTCCAATATATGTCATGTGTTCTCCACTACAAAAATCATTTGGTAACATTAATTTTAATTATCATTTGAGAATTAATATGAATAGTAATTTGGATGTAATAACTATCATTCACTAACTTGAAAAGGACATGATGCATAAAAAACACATGGTCATTATGGTGAATACCAAAATGGTGAACAAGGAATGGTTTTCCAAGACTCATAAAAATTATGGATCTCATCATTTCCATCCTCCAATTAAGATAATGTTCTAATATTAATCAATGTAAAAGGCAGAATTATGTCTTACATGGGGGAATAATGGAAATTAGAAGAAGAAATTCACCCAGAAGAAATGGGAAACTAAAGGTGAATTCTTCATTAGGTGTAAAATTTATATATATTCACATTGGTACAAACATACAACTTTTGGTTCTCACAAATATATCCAAAAATATGAAAAATGTATATTCTGAAATATTTATAGATGACTGATGGATATAAATAGTTACAATTGTGTGAAGTTAGTGGTTATAGCCATTTAATTCTACAACATTTTTTTTAATAATAATGAACTTGGTTTTAGAATGATGTTGGTTTTAAAAGAATAATTTTTTAATCCTACCTATATATAGATATATTGTTTTAATTTTGGGAAGTAATTCTTTTTATAAATACAATTCAAGTAATGGTACAATTTTTTTAATAATGTTCATTTTTTATTAAATTAAAAGATCCAAGTATTAGAAATTGATAATCAGTCATTTTCACACAACTTGTATAAAAACTAGTTGTTGAATCACCATCTTGTTCATATAAGGGGGAAATATAAAATAGATATATGAATATATCTATTTATAATCTTTTGAGATAAAACCACTGGAATGATATTATTATTGTTTAAAAGGTTAAATGGCCAAATAACTATTCCTTTGAAATGGGAAGCAGTCACATAACTTCCTCTATTAGTTCAAACTGATGTGTTTCGACCATTTCTAATAACAGATAGAGGTGGTGATTCATGCTTCATAAAATTTACTGAATAATTGGGTAGAAATGGATATGTCTACTACATGAGGTATAAGTAAATGTACTTCGAGAAATACCATTAATTCAAGAATGATGTAGAGAATCATCATGGAATTAAAATGATGATGAATCTATCTGATCAAGGTAGTTGATGTTTTTACCAAAGAGTTTATTTATTTTTACTAGATTTTTGGATTCTTTGTCAACACACTCCACATTGATAACCATAGTATAATAGTCCAAGTGAAGGAATAAATCATAGATTTATTCACATGGTAAGGTCGATGATGAGTCTTGTTGATCATTAATATCCTTTTAGAGAATTTCATTACAAAATACAACATACACATTAAATAGACTACCAAAATAATGTAACATGGACTCCCATATGAGTTGTGAAATCGAATGAATTTTTTTTCCATACAAATATATGGGGATTATAGGAATTTGTTAGAAATAAATAATGTAATAAATTAGAACCCAAGGGAAAAAAGGTAGATATTTATAATGCATTTAAAGGGAAAAGTGGGTAACAACAAAATAACCCATTATAATATAATTTAACTGTCAATATAAAAGAAATATTTCTTGAGTAGGAGGACATGCCTCTATGTATATTGGGAGAATGATTAACATCGATGAAGTTGATTCTCAAGACACATAATATTTTGAATATTTATAGATTCCACATTCCTCCATGGACAGAGATGTTACAAAAACAAAATACTAAGTAGAATAAGTAAATAGGTAACATAATTAGAGAGATATGGTTTTCTAGTAACTAAATTTTGAGAAACATTATTTGTTGATAATAACTATCATCTATCCAATAAAACATCACTATTGATTTCAATAAATATTAAATGTATATCTTCATTCGATTTTGAATTTGATATCATGAATCTGAACAATGTTTGGGTTTTGGTCAATCCTCTAATTTATATAAATCAATTTCAGTCATGTGGGTTTTAAAAAACAAAATATTTGAAATAGAAGGTAATGTATTTTCCCATAAATCAAGGCTAGTGGATTGAGGGTTGAAATATAGTCAAGGCATTAAATATGAAAAAACATTTTATATATTATCCATGTTTAAATTCATCATAATTCAATTATAAATAGTTGCATACCCATATAATGATAATTGAAAGATGGATGTAATAATAAATTTATTTAATAAAATTAATTAAAATAATTTCTATATAATGAAAAAAATTGTTACTCGGGTATATTCTATATAGATATTCATGTTTTAGAAATTTATTTATTGATTGATGTAAGAATATTGGCCATGGATCATTTGTTTTTATAATGCCATAAACTACCTTGATTTTATTAAGAATAAACGAGGTTCATATTTTTGTAATAGGTTTAGAGGGACTGAGATCATTATCCTAGTAATATATGACTATGGAATTTCACATATTGGAAATATAATACTCGTCTTCTAGAATATTAATTATAATTTAAACAAATGATTCTACATGAAGTAATTAGGTGAGGAAACAAATATTATTGGGTTTAATATAATTTGTGATAGATCCGAATGGATTCTTAGACTATGTCTAGTTAAATAAATATACTAGATACTGATGAAATTTTGTAGTGAATAAACCTTGATGATATTAGGGGAATAAATTAATGGATATGAAGATATTTGGAAGAGAAACTTTGTGAAATAATTAAATATAGAATAAATAATAACATAGGTTTATGGAACCAACATAAATCCTAATATACTAGAGATATTGTGACAAAGGGATTATATACTTTGAAAGTATATGTGTGATGATTTATATTATTGTGAAATTAACTTCATTATATATGATTTTTATGGTTTTTTCTAAATTCAATCCATGTAATTTGTGATGATTTTCTTAATTCCACTGAGAATGAAACCTAGAGGGTCATATAGTAAATCAATCAAGAATGTAAGTTATATAATAATATGATTTATTATTTATTATGTGGATAAAATATTATTCATGTATGATGTTTAGTAAACATTATAGTTTTCATGATAGTATATATATTCATAAAAAAGTTTTTTTTAAAATAAATGGTGAAAAATATATTTAATATATATTTATTTGTTATTTTGTGATTATAATATATAAGTATTTATTGTTTAATAATTTTCTGATATATATTTACTAAATAAATAGTCTTAATTGAAGGAAAAATAATTAATGGGGAGGAGTGGATTACAGAGTTCAGTGAAATGGTGGGAACTAATATGTGATAATTATTATATTAATAAATAATAATAATTTAATTCACACGTTATTTAAATGATTATAAATATTATAATTATTATAGTAGTAAAAATTATTATTATTAAAGACAAGGGGTTAAAATGGATTAAGGAAATAATAAGTCTGCATTTTAAATTATTATTTTCTATTACTAGCACTATCTAGAAATAATTATAATTTTTTAAAAGGGGAATCTATTTATTTTTGATGTGGGAAACAACATTAAGATAATTATAACAAGTTCCTAGAGATCATACACTCCATGATCTCTCACGAAAATGATAATCGGTCATCCTCAACCACCAATACCAATTATAGAGTGACCAAAGAGAATTGATTTTGAAGATATTATATAAGAGATCATATAAGAATGATGAAATCATTTGGACATACCATTATAGAACCTGGATATTACAATGATGTTATTTTAATATTCATTGAGAACATCCGGATCACCCCTGACGAGAATCTACATTTGTTCCCTACAACACAAGGATTTTATGATATACAGAAATTCAGATTCATTAATGTAGAAACAATTCATTGAAATGTAATTAGTAAATATTTTAAATTTATTTTAATTCATTTTATGATGACACTTTAATTTCTTCTGGTTTAATATAAAACGACAATAATTGATTGAATTATTTTTTTCCATGATGTTTGTTAGTGAATTACAACTCATATTAATCATTGATTATAATGAAAGCCAATTTGGACATAACCCATCAGTTGGGTTCACAATTCCTGAAACCATTATGTGTAACCATTCTATACCATAAAAACAATCATTATATTCTCAATAATTTATATTTATATTATTAGATAAGATTCCATGGTCATTTATATTTGAATTATTGAAATTGTACACATAACTGGGTAAATTGACCCAAACAATAACATACTATAAAAAATGGGTGAGTAAATTTTAGATTATCATTTTTTGGTATAATATAATTATTCTAAATATATATTTGATTTATTTTAATTTTGTATTCTATTGAATCTTGGTTTCGGTTTTTTATAATGTAGGAAAACTCAATGAAAAATAAAATATATTGATTGATGGATGTGTTAGCAGGCATGTACACATGATTGATATTCCCATTTTTTATATATTTAATTAATGATAGGTGTTATTCTAGAGGTAATGATAATGTTATTATGGTCATGTGGGGTGAGTGAATTTTCCTTTCTCATTAACAGGGCAAGTTCTCACCCACTATAATGGGCTCAATGTTCTTTTAATGAAAATATAATCCATTCAAAAAAATATTTAACCCTTTGAGGATCATCCAAATTCAATAACAATTTAAACCCCCGGTGGATTTACCTGATCACCCTACATTTACAAGTCAACTGAAAAAAATCCATAAAATAAAATTTGATCTTCTGGGAAAAACCACCACTTCCTTCTAAAAGGTCCATGTCATAACCATATCCAAATTATATTTTCCATTAAGGTAGAACCCTATTGTTGAATTTTAATTAGGAGTCACAACCCATTATATAAAATTTTATTAGGAAGTATAAACTAGTTTAGATAAATACATAGAAAATAATATATAGAATTGAACTATAGAATAAGAAACCCAATTTCAATGGGAGTGTAAAGACAAAAATTCCCACTAAATCTAGAAATTAACAAGATATAGTTTATCAATTGAGAGTTGTAGTTGATCACCAAATTAATCAATACTTGTATAGTTCATGAATATCCATTCTCAAAGTGTATTAGATCTGAATACACAAAATTTGTATGTAGTGTTGTTTTCTTCACATATATTTAAACTCATAGTTCCTATTTCATTTCACCCATCCAAAAGAGATATCTTATTTCATCATTGAATGAGCATGAATAAGATACACATTCATGCCACATAGATAATATAATATATTAAAAATATTCTATATAGTCATAACATGTTATAATAATTAACAAATAACAAAAAATAATAATACAATTATTTGGGTGTCAAAGAAAACATCCCAAATGCCTTTAGGATAAATATTTGAATTTTAAACCCCTTAACATTTTTAACTCATGTTTTTAAAAAATTATAATGATTCTAGCTACCCAAATTAAGAGTATTTAATATTTTATGGAATTATTAAGAATTAAATTCTATATCATTGTAATAATTTATAGGGATTTTAAAAAAAATTATCCTAGATTAATATGTAACAAAACATATTGTAAATCAAAAATTTATAGTATAAATAAAATAGATAATGATTGGAGATTAAATATGAAAACATTTTTAATTGTCTATATTTCATCATGTAGTTTAAAAAAGTACCAAATTTAATCTTAATAAGTTTGGTTTATCACATTTTTCACTACATCTTTTTGCACAGGGTACACTATTTTTTCATATTGTCACATCATTTTTTGTCCGTGTTTTCCATTTATTTTTGTTCTTGTAGTCAATTTAGTTTTATTTATAATGACACTTAATTTTTTATTATATTTAACATTATTATTTTTCTATGAGGACAATTTATTTATTTTAGTTGGCCACAAATTTTATATATGATCACTAAATTTTTGTTCACATGACTACATATCAATGTCACATCAAAACATTTCCAATTTTTCACTAGCACACTAATTATAGATATTTTGAAATTAAAATTCTAGTATATATTATTATTTATTTTTCACCGTAATAAATTAATAAAATTTTAACTAATAAAACACAAATAAAAATATTTTATAAAAGTGAGACTCAAAAATTTCCACTATTGTAAAATTACCAAAAAATATTTAACCTATTATTTATATCCCTTTTTACTATTAATTGAAAATATATAATAGATAAAATCTTATACTATCATATCATTGTTAAATATGTTCTCCTTGTGATTAATTGTAACAGCACGTACCCTCCTGGTCCAGCACTTTCCCAAAACATGGTTCCATCAAATAGGTCCACCAAAAAGGTGGCACTGGTCACAGTCCCACAAAAAAACTGTGGCACTGTGAGGGTGACACCATGATGGTGGAACTGTGATGATGACACCATGACGCTGACACCGTGAGGGTGACACTGTGACGATGGAACTGTGATGGTGGCACCGTAAGGGTGGAACTGTGAGGGTGGCACCGTGAGGGTGGTACCGTGATGGTGGAACCCTAACAGTGGCACCCTGATGGTGTCACCATGATGGAGGCACTGTGACGGTGGCACCGTGTCAGTGGCACCATGTCCTCACCAAGCGTTCTTCGTTCCTTTTTTAGAGTTCCCGACTTTTCCTCTCTCTCAACATGTCTATTGATATAAAATTATTAACCCCCCCCCCCCCAATTTCAATGTCATTTAAATACCCTAAATAATATCTAAAATCCCCCATGAGTCGAGCACCCCTTAACATACCAAAACACATGGCTTTTACTCAGTGTCACACCCTTTCCCCATACTTTCCAATTCTACACCATGTTGCACGATTTAAAGGAAACCTTTTAAACACATAACTATTATGGACACCCCTCCGTTGATAATTGTTAAATGACTATTAATTCTATCGTGCGTAACCGCACAACCATGTGGAACACCTTGATCTGACATTAATTCCGTTCAGAATTCCATATCCTGTAACAAAGAGATCTCATATTTACATCACACTAGAATTTCTTTATTCTTCTACTTGACTGGTCTCCTTTTTCCTCCCTTGTACATTTGGAGTCCACCCCCTTCCCGAGGCAAGTGGTGCGCCTATGCTGGTGCTTCTCTACTCATCCTTGTGTGGGCTAATGCCCACTGAATATCATGGAAATTGGTGGTCTTTCCTTGTACACTAATTAACCCTATCCTTTATGATGATTGAATGGAATAACATATAAATTGTTTAATCACATAAACTCGGCTGATTTAATGGATACATTGTGAACAACAACCAATGTGTGATTTCCCTGGTTAACCAAAAAGAAAGGGGGAATCAAAATGAATGATGTGCTTCAATCTAGAAAATCGGTTGCTCTGTCTGGCGGTATGAGTGATGGTTCTGCTAGATTCTTAGGGTGTGATATGAATAGGGATGGGGTCCTCTGTTGTTGTGGTTGGTGGTGGACTTGATGCCTTGTGGGTTTGCATCTTGAGGATTTTATTGGTTTCGGTACATTGAGCGATCTCAATGATCCCTTTGTTGTTGTGACATTAAAAGAGAACCAGTTATGAGTGCTTAGTTGTTGGTTGACTGTTTTTCATTCATTTGTTTGTGTTTATGACAATTAGTTGCCCAGAAGTGCTGTATTTAGTAAAATGGAATCACTTGAACATGAAAACAAGTACGTTTTCAATGGGAAATTGGTTCTGGGAATGAGTCCTGACATGGTTCTGGTTGTGGTGTTCTTATGAATGAATAGTAAAGAGGTGTTTGTGTTGGGTTGGTTTTGGGAACCCTAGGGTGTGATGAGTGCTTGCAATATAAATATATAATTGTAGATTTTATGTTTCTTATTTGTGTCCCACCCATGTTGAGAATGTTGTGCCGAACACACCCATTTCATGGGGGAGGGTGTTTTTCCCAACACTTTTTCAAGTGACTGGTTATTACCTCTTTTCTTCTCCCTTTCCCAAGTGGCCCAAGACCCTTCGGGCATGTTGTGATGTCCTGATATACATTATAGCCCAATAATCTTCGGGCAGGGAAGTTGTGGTGGTTGGCCCAGGTGTGTGTGGGCATTTTGTTTCCCAGGAATCTTCAAGACAAGGCCCAGGTGTCTTCGGGCATGGCAGTAGTTCTGGATCAGGAGTTTCTAGGGGTGGTTACGCGTGGTTTTTGTGGGACAGGTGTTTGCGGGGGGGGGGGGGGGGGGGTGGTTATATCCCAGGTGTGTGCGGGCTAAGGATGGTAATGGGACTGTGGTAAGAAGGGAGGGAGAGGTCAAATGTGTATGATGTCTTCAATAACAAGTGGGGAAGTAGAAAGGGGTACCCAAACATCGATGTGTTGTTACTATTGAATTAAATTACTTGCGTTATTTGGGGAGTGTGCCTTGTTGAGGCTTGGGTGGGTATTTTTACTTGTTATGTGTTTTGGTTATCTCATTTCTCATAGGGAATTAGAATGCCTCCCCATGAGTGCACGAGAGTCATTATAATTCCCTACTGAGTATACTTGTATTCTCACCCTACGTATATAAAACTGTTTTCAGGTTTCCAGGAGGACATCAGGAATTGTACAGGATCGTACTAGTTCAGACATTGGGACAATTGTTGTTGATATTTGTTTTCATTTCTTTGGTACTTTAATTTTTGGATTTTTCTTGTTCCTTTTAGCATTTACATTTGGATCAAGCACATTGGAATGGTTTGTTTTGGAATTACATGTACATCCATCTTTGGTGTTGTTTGGAATTACTATCTTATCTCCATATCCTATTAAAATAAAAAGGGTAATGCCTTCCATCTTGTGTGTGATTCTATAACCTTGGTGCTAGCCGCTACTATGAGACCTATTGAAGGCGGGTCTTGGGGGTCCTTATCCCTCCTTCAACTTGAAGAAGGAAGGGTCTGCAACCTTCTATCACTTCTCTCATCTTGGGGAATGCGGGTCATGACATAATTGTATCATAGGAGAGGTTGGGGGATAGGATGGAGTCTGGGGTTAGGTACAATGAGGATTGCATAGAATGGTAGCGAAACAGTGTCGGAAAATCATTGTGTGGCAAATATGATAGGGATGACCGGCAAGGACACGGGAGTTCAGAGACCCCCGATATCTGATGCAAGGACTCTGGGCCTACCGAATGACCAAGTGAGGCTACACTTCTTCCAGGGTAGAGACCCTAATAAAGTTTCATGAAACATAATGACTTGTTTACTTGTGTTTCTAGGGAATTTTGGGGATTTAAAATGAATAAGAAGTTGAATGAAATTTAAAAGAAATTTTCTGCACTACTTAGGGATAAGGCATTCATTTTTTACCTTGAAACTATGGCCCCAGGACGGAATCCAAGTGTAGTGTGGGAGATCGAGGCTCAGGAGGACGATTTGGCTGATAGAAATATAGCTGACTGAGTAGAAGAGGATGATCAGTGGTAGAGGATGCTTCATTCCTTTTAGATGCAAACCCTCTGGAAGTATGAGGGAAACATCTCAAACGTGGAGATAGTGAGCTGGATGGAGGAGGTGGTGACCACTTTCACCTTGATATAGGCTCCGACGGAGTACTGGGTTCCTATGGTTGTAAGCCAGATGCGGGTAGCAGCGCGTCAATGTTGGACTCATTATCTTGGGGAGAAGAGGGAGGCTGAGGTGACATGGACTGACTGCGAGAGGGTGTTTTAGGAAGAATTCATCTCCTCCACAATGAAGGATGAGAGGAGGCAAGATCTACTCTCCCTCTAGCAAGGGGATATGTCAGTGAGGGAGTTGGGGATCAAGTTCAAGGACCTCCTTCCCTTTGATCCGGACCTCTTTCAGGATGAGGAGTCTCGAGCAAGACATTTAGAGGAGGCACTCCGACCTTGTCTTTAGTTTGAGGTGACCCCCTTCACCCTACAGACGTACATGGAGGTCCAAAAGAAGGCTAATGTGGTGGAAATGATGCACACACTGGGAGGTGTATCGTGAGAGAGAATCCAGTTGTTCTCGTTGAAGGGGATGTCCGTCAGCAGCAGGCCCCCATCGTCAGGGACATCTAGGTTTCAACTAGTAGGGAGCATGCCTCAAAAGTTACAGTTCCAATCTCATACTCATCTCCCTTCCCATTAGGGCCTTGAACTGATATACTTCATCTACGGCAGCCGTGGGAACCTTCAGATTCATTTCCTGGACCGAGTACAGTACAGTGGGGGTGGGCCAGTGCAGCACCCACCTCAGTTACAACAATTTCCAGCAAGGCCCATTCTGTAGCAGCAGCAGGAACAGTGAGCTTCTCCTCCTCCAAGGGCAGACGATGCAGTAGGTGTACAACCATAGGGATATCCTCAGGGACCTCGACCAGGGCACGGTCGGGGAGGTGGACGATAGCCTAGGGGCTGAGGAGCTAGGTCTGGGTAGTTACATACCGTAGAGGAAACAGTTCCAGAAGGGACAGAAGTCATTCGAGGTACGATCAGCTTATTTTTCACTCTTTTCTATGACCTGTTCTATACAAATTCTTTGCACTACTTTGATGAATCCAGTGTAGCCCGTGCTCTGGGTCTAGCTGCTGAGAGACATCCAGTTCTCCTTGTGTTGAGCATGCCGGTCAGAGGTCAGACCGTCTTGTCTTATGTTTACCGAGGGTGTAGACAGATGATAGGGCCACATCAGTCTATAAATGATCGTAAACTATTTCAAATACATCCATACGCTGTCATGATGGTCATTGAATGGATTTTCTATGTATGTGCCATTATTTATTGCATCTGAAGAAGAATAGTGTTTTCATATTTGGGAGGCCGGCGTGTAACTTTCGTCACCAAGCAGGGTTTCCAGGAGGGCAGCCGGCGAGTCGAGCCCCTCATTTCCTTGTTAGATGATCTTTCAGTGGAGTTGGCAGATATAGAGATGGAGGATGTCCCGAGGATCATCATTGAGTTCATGGATGTCTTCCCTGAAGAGGTGGTGACTCTACCCACTCGACGTGATGTTGAGTAAATAATACACTTGCAACCCGGTGCTCGTCTAATTTTGATGGCTCTCTACCTGATGAATCCTTCTGAGTTCTGAGAAATTAAAATTAATATTGAATATCTGTTAAACAAGTGATTTGTTCGACCAAGTGCTTAATCATTGGGTGCTCTAATTTTGTTCGTAAAAAAAGGCATATAGTGGTCTCAATATGTGCATAGACGACTAGATACTAAACTAGGTAACGTTCAAGAACGGTTACCCTCTCCCAGAGATAGACGACCTTTTCTACCAATTAATTGGGGTAGGATGGTTCTTCAAGATTGACCTACGATCAGGATTCGACCAGTTGAGAGTGATGGAGGGTCACATCTTGAATACAACCTTCAAGTGTAGATATGGGAACATTGAGTTTGTAGTCATGTTGTTTAGTGTCAAAAACACACCAGATGTGTTCATGGGGCTAATGAAATATATCTTCTAGGAATATCTGGACTGGTTCGTAGTCATGTTTATTGACGACATCCTGATCTACTCAAGGATGGAGGAGGATCGTGCTGAGAATCTCAGAATTGTCTAAGAAGTCCTCTGACGAAACCAACTCCATGGGAAATTGTCCAAGTGCATGTTATGGATGTGAGATGTGCACCTCCTCAGACACATGGTGTCCGAAAAGGGAATAGTAGTGGACCCATCAATGGTCAAGGTGATTGTTTTTTGGAAATGCCCAATAATGTGGCTGAGGTTTGTAGTTTCCTCGACCTAGCATGTTACTATCAGAGGTTCGTTCCCAACTTCTCGCAAGTTGGAACAACATTGAAAACCATGACAATGAAGGACCAGGCGTTCATGTGGGATGAGTAGCGTGAGGAAGCCTTCAGTTATCTGAAGGGTAAGTTGGTTGGTTCCCTAGTGCTATGGTTTCCATAAGAAGGGGCGGCGTATGAGGTGTCCATTGATGCTTTAGGACAAATCATGGGGTGTGTATAATAACCCATACTTTACATACACTGTTAATACATCAAAATTGAAGCACACTTATTACAACATACGACAAAACCACAAAGGACCGTAAAGGTATAGTGTCTTTAGAAACTGGGAAACATAAACAACTGGTTCATAAATCTTCTACAGTGTCTCCCATTTATTTCATCATATCTAGGGTCCCTTTTAGCATATTCTACTTAATATTCATCTTCTTGAATTGGGGAAAAGAAAACATACAAAAAAGGGTGAGCTTAAATGCTCAGCAAGGGCAAATAATGGAAATAAAAATCATATCATATCTTCTTGAAAATCATAACCTGAAAATGAGATCATAATATCTTAACATGGAATAAATCATAGAAGTGAAAATGAGATCCCCATAATCATAACATAAAACTTGAAACATTGTGGGATGCACACATAATCATGGAAAATCATTTCTTGTTAGTCATGACTCATTTCCAAGACTATCTTAGCGGAAAAAGTCCATTTCTGAACCGAGTTCACTCCTCGTTTCAGTCCTATATCACTGAACAGAAATAACCTTCCGTTCCATCCATGTCTATCTCATGAGATATAAATCTTTACCCAATGCATTTGAGGGAGATATAGGTCCCACCCATCCATAATGATACCATTCTTATGTGTGCCACAAAATCATAAATCACACATCATTGCATAACCCATGTAATACAAATGGGAATCTTAAACATCATGACATCATAAAAAAATTCATATAAGATAATGGAATTCATAAAAATAATTCCATCACATCATAATAAAATCAATGTAATAATAGGGATAAAAACAGAACCCTTTATTATCATAGATGGAAAATAATTTTGAAAAAACACTTGAACTCCATTCATGAGGAAAATATCCTTTCTTCTTCAATTTTTTTTCCTTTCTTAACATGTCATACAACATTAAACTAAAAGAAGTTGATTAAAAATAAACCTGAAAACTTGTAAAGGATGCTTCTTGGAAATAATTTTTTAAAAATCCATTCATGTCATATAAGTTTAAAAAACATTCTTTGTACTTTTGTCGAAAAAGTCAAAAAGTACCTCATACAAAAAATGAAAAAAGATTCCTTTCATATTCTTTACTAAAAACTCACTGAAGGGAAAAATTGGATTTAAACAATTTTAGGTGGATGGAAATAATATTACATATTCAGGAAACATGGATGTGGATGATAAAATACACCCCAGTAAATACTAAAGTATAAACAATCTCGGATAAAAATGAGATTGTGATATTTCCCTTACCTTAGGTCCGATTTTCTTTGTACGTGTCCGAAGCTCCTGTATAATGGTTTAAATAATGTTATTGACTTATTCCAGAATCATACATATTGATATGATATCATATATGGTCATATTCTTAGCTTCTTATTAGTAATATTTCATTGTTACTTGTTACTCGGGTCTTTATTGCCTTTTATTCTTATGCGTGTTTTGTTGAATAAATTCTTATTATTATTTTAAGGTTATAGATACCATATATCCAGAATGGTATTAGTGTAACATATATCATATTTATTCATTCAACTAATTTATATAATTACTATTTAATGATGATCATGTAGAACGAGTCGCATCACATCGTGGAGACGGTATTCCGTACGTACGCACGAGCGATGATATTGTTCCCATGATCGGGGAATTGTATTTAAGTGTATTCATACTATTTCAGTATCAATATCACTTTATAATAATCATATATAGTTACTCATTACACCATTATACCCATCCTTGTAAGGTGATGGTGGAAAATAGATTACACCACGGCGTGGAGACGGTATTCCGTACGTACGCACACACAGTGATTTCTTTTTCCATAGGATGGATAGATGGTGAAATAGGGTTGTTTCATACCTATAATAACATATCAGTATATGAGTGATACTGATGTTATTACTTCATAATTAAACAACTAAAGAATAAGAAGTGGAAGAAGAAATAAAGATGAAAGAATCGGTAACTGACATTACCTCTTCTTTGAAGTGCTTCTTTGATACCTTCTTTTAGGGCACTAACATTGGTCTTTCAATAAGACTAGGACCTCTAGGATTTCTCTAGGGAAGTGGAGAGGAGAAAGTGTCAGGGGTTGGCCGAGTTTGAAGGCTCAAAGTGGTGTGAGGAAGAGGGGGGGGGGTGGAGGTGCCCTTTTATATGGGAGGAGAGTGGCACCTTTGGAATAACTAAAACTATTATTTTATTATCAAGTCAGGTTCGGTTTTAAATAGCTCCAAATTGATATATTTCTAAGCTAAGGTGGGGATGGGTCTAAATCATCTTATACAATAGAATTTAGACAGGTTTAGGTTCCTATTTTAACCTTATAATTTAGATTTAACATTAAGTTAAATAATTTTACTTTTACCATGTCTTCTTGTGTTCTTATACTATAATGTTAATAAACTTACTATATGCAGTCAAACGAACCCCAAGTTGTTTATTATTAACATATATAACCTTATCTATGTCATTTGGCTGAACCTTAGATTTTTAGGAATAAAATAACAATTACCAATATAATATTTGTTTTAAAAACTATTTTATGTCAATTTTGACACTATTTAGTAATTGATTTTTGTGAAAATCATAACAGAATTATTAGTTCGAACCAAGTTAATTAAATCAATACTAACATGTCATATTAACCTAGAAAATTATTGGGATTCATAAAAAGTCTCAAATTACATTTATTTTGGTGTTTATAACATCAATTATGTCAATATTTCATTAATAAGATAATTACTGCATCATCATTGTGTCATAATTAAACTATTTAATGTCTAAAAATTACAAATAAAATTCCATTATGTAGGAAATATTTTTAGCTTTCTAATGAATATTTATAGTCGAATTTATCTTATGTATAACCCCATCTTAAAAATTATTTACTTATTAAACTTTGATTTTAACTATTTTAACCCTTCTTTAAATAAATTAATAATAAATGTCCTAATCTAATCCAAGTGGGCCTAAATGGTCATATTTAATTCCTATGTTTGTTTTTGGTTGAATTTCACTTATCCAATAGAATTAGGACATGTGTTGGGATAATAATAATATCATCTTTACCTTTAATAACCCTATTTACTTTTAACCGTGGTAAAAAAAGTAAAAAGTTACTATTCACCAAAAAATTATTTTCATCTCATTGAACCACATTTTAGTCCTTGATATTAACTGTGTCTCTCGGATTTCCAAAATTCCACTCACAGAAGCGGTAAAATTAAGTATTATGAAAAATTCAGTTTTTTAACTACCACTTAGTGGTTTCACTATTCATCAAAAATTGAATGTTTTCAGAAAAATACCAAAATTTCACCGTAGGCTAATTTCGATATTCTGAATCCAAAAATGATATCCATTTTGAAAAATAAAATCTATAAAATTTCAAAAAAGTGGTTATTACTATTCATAACGGCTAGTTTTAATAATATTTTAATAGCATATCGTTGTTTAGTGAAACTCGTTATTGCGTACGACGCAAGCTATTGAGGAAGGTCACGATTTCGTGTAAAGCAAGCCAAGAAAGTGTTGTGTAGAAAATGATTCCTTTGATGATTTATATAACATAAAAGTCTCGGGTGTTACTTTCTACCCCCCTTAAAATGAATTTCTCCCTCGAAATTCGTCACTTTGTAACAAACAGATGAGGATACCTCTCCCTAATCATATCCTCAAGCTCCCATGTAGCTTCTTCTAATTGTTGGTTCCTCCATAAAACATTCACCAATCGAGTGGTCTTGTTTCGTAGGACTTTTTCGCTACGATCCAGAATCTCTATCGGTTGTTCTTCATAAGAAAGATCTTGCTCCAGCGGTACAACTTCTGAGCTGAGTACATGTGAAGGATCAGGTAGGTACTTTCTCAGGAGAGATACATGGAACACATCGTGAACTTGAGAGAGATTAGGTGGAAGCGCCAATCGATAAGCTACCTTCCCAACACGATCCAATATTTCGAAAGGACCGATATATCTAGGGCTCAACTTCCCTTTCTTTCCAAATCTCATGACTCTCTTCCAGGGAGATATCCGTAAGAACACTTTGTTGCCCACTTCAAACTCTAGGTCTTTTCTTCGGCTGTCGGCATAACTTTTCTGTCGAATCTGAGCTACTCTTATGTGTTGTTGAATATATCTGAACTTTTCTGCCATTTCATCAACGAGATCAGGTCCTAATAGATTTCTTTCCCCAACTTCATCCCAGCAAGTTGGAGTCCTGAATTTCTTTCCATAGAGAGATTCATAAGGATCCATCTGAATACTGGAGTGAAATCTATTATTATAAGAAAATTCCACCAAAGGTAGGTGTTTATCCCAACCTCCTTTTAAATCCATAGAGCATGCTCTCAACATATCTTCTAGGGTTTGAATTGTTCTCTCAGACTGACCGTCTGTCTGAGGATGATAAGCAGTGCTGAAACTCAACTCTGTATCTAGAGTATGCTGAAGACTTCGCCAGAACTTCGAGGTAAATCTCGGATCCTGATCATATATAATAGAGAGTGGTACTCCATGTAATAGTACCACTTCCTTTACATATATCCTGGCAAGCTGATCTAGAGAGAAATCCTCTCTAATAGCAATGAAGTGTGCAGACTTTGTAAGACGATCAACTATGACCCAGATAGCATTATTTCCTTTGGATGTTTTAGGAAGTCCTGTGACAAAGTCCATAGTGATGATTTCCCACTTCCATTCGGGTATGGGTAATGGTTGAAACATCCCCTTATACTTCTGTCTCTCAGCTGTAACTTGTTGACAAACCAAGCATCGAGAGACATATTCAACAACATCTCTTTTCATGCCATCCCACCAGAAGTACTCTTTTAGGTTCCTATACATCTTCGTGCTTCCAGGATGAATAGAACTATGATCCTCATCCAGTAGCTCCTTCTTTAATTCGGGAATGGGAGGAACACAAACCCGATTCCTGAACTTTATTATCCCATCACAATCAAGGTTGAATTCAGGAACATTTCTTACCTTCTTTTGTAACTCGACATCTTCTTTATGTGCCTCTTTAATCTTCACATGTATAGATGGTTGAACATTCATTTGAGAAAGATAATATTTTTCCCCTTTAATTATAATTCCATGATCCATCCTTTGTAAGTCCATAAATATTGGATATTTTGTGATCCTCATCATGGATAAACTAGCATGGTCTTGTCGACTTAATGCATCTGCCACCTTGTTTGCTTTCCCAGTGTGGTAATGGATTGAGTAGTCGTAATCCTTAATCAGATCCAACAATCTTTTTTGACGCATATTCAGCTCCTTTTGTGTGAAAATATACTTTACACTTTTATGATCAGTATAAATATCACACCTTTCACCATAAAGGTAATGCCTCCAAATCATTAATGCAAAGATTACCGCATCTAACTCCAAATCTTGTGTTGGGTAATTTTGCTCATGGATTTTCAACTGTCGTGAGGCATAAGCGATCACCATATCATTTTGCATAAGAACACACCCCAATCCCTTCTTGGATGCATCACTGTAGATCACAAACCTTTCTCTACTACAAGGCAGTCTGAGCATAGGTGCACTGGATAACCTTCTTTTCAACTCCTTGAAATTCTCTTCACATTCCTCCGTCTAGACAAACTTAACTCTTTTCTGAGTCAACTTGGTCTGTGGATTATATAATCGTGAAAAATCTTTCACAAAACGTCGATAATATCCAGCCAAACCAAGAAAACTTAGGATCTCAGTTACTGTTGTTGGTCTTGACCATCTTTCGATAACCTCTGTTTTTGCTGGATCCACAGATATCCCTTCTTTTGAGATTATGTGACCCAAAAATGCAACTTTTTGAAGCCAAAATTCACACTTGGTAAATTTGGCATAAAGATTCTCCTTTCTCAGGGTCTTCAATATAATTGTAACGCCCCGACCCCAGCTACCCAGAGTCGGTGCATTGCTTCGTAACATTGGCATGATCCCAAAAGATCAAGTCTCGAAAGACCGATTAGTTTAGTAGCCTTGGAAACACTAGATACATTCGTAAACGTTACATTACATCATAGAGTGAAAAACTACAATAACAAAGTCTCCATAGTCCACACTCATATCCTCTTCTGACTATCCCTGCAGGTCATTCATAAAATACTTCTTCACATCCTGGAAAATATTAAAACATTGAAAGGGGTGAGCTCAGATGCTCAGTAAGGATAACAATAATGCGGAAGCTTTCATAAATAATCATTAACAATTAAGGCAATGTATAAATAAAACAAAAGCCTTTTAAACATGAACTTCAACATAATATGGCAAAAGTAAAATGAGATAATGCCATTCACTTCTTCACATGGATATTCTACTGGTCGAATAATCACATGCAATAACAATAACCACTTTCATAATGAGGGAATGTATAATGCCAGACATTCTGAAACACTTTGTCAAGGCCTCGGCCAAGACATCTAAAATGATTAAGGCCTCGGCCAAAACCATAAATCAAATTGGGAAAGGGCCTCGGCCAATTCCACGTCTATTTGTCTCATGAGACCTACCGATGCATCGAGGAGCTATAGCGGGCTCCACCCGTCACTTATTAAGTCCAATACATTCCTCATATGAATAGGTTTAAACATATCATAAACCATAACATAATTGTATCACATAAAACATGCATAATGTAAACATAACATTTCCACATTTCAATCACAAGATATCAATACAACACATTGATATAATAAAAACACTTTCAAAACCATTTTCAATACCAAAATAAAAGAAAGTTAAAACTTTGTATTTATTTTTCGTTAAAAAAATGATGGCTTGTAGAGGAAGCCGAAACTCAAATAATGGTCACGGCGGCGGAGAAGTCGTTGTCGCCGCATAAGTACGGAAAGAAAAACATTCCCTTTTGTCGTTTAGCAAAACGCTTTGTATAAAAAGATTCCTTTTGAATAACCGTAAAAGTCAAAGGGGTTTATACACCGTATAAAAGAAAGTTGTGTATAAAATAAAATATGCCTCAACGAAAGGAGATTGAGACGAAGTCCCATACAAAGATCATTTTTAAAATAAAATAGATATATTATGTGTATTCACTATAGGTACACATAAATAACATAAAAATACAAAATAGGACATAATAATATCATGACATAATTTGAAAGTAGGAGATTAACCCAAAGAATGGAAGTTGGGTTAAGAAATTCCCTTACAAATATCATTTAAATAAAATATATCTATTATGTGTATTCACTATAATTAC
This sequence comes from Viscum album, assembly GCA_963277665.1. Lineage (NCBI taxonomy): Eukaryota > Viridiplantae > Streptophyta > Magnoliopsida > Santalales > Viscaceae > Viscum > Viscum album. Next base: position 1,150,706,289 of record OY728120.1, read on the forward strand.
ACATAAAGAAAGTACAAATACAAGATATGACATAACAATATCATGACATAATTTGAAAGTAGGAGATTAACCCAAAGAATGGAAGTTGGGTTAAGAAGTTCCCTTACAAAGATCATTTATAAATTAAATAGATCTATTATGTGTATTAAATATAAGTACACATAATGAAAGTACAAATAAAAGATAATACATAACAATATCATGACATACTTTGAATGTAGGAGATTAACCCAAAGAATAGAAGTTGGGTTAAGAAATTCCCTTACCTTGTGTCCGACTTGACTCAACCGTTCTTTAACCTCCTGAATAATAAAATAGTGTTAATATCTACCTTATTAAGAACCATTTTCAATTTCATTATCCTTTTTATATCACTTATTAAAATGTTATGAACATTATGTAATTATTTAAGTTAATAACGGTCGTTTTGTCGATCTTTGGTACATGAGTCAACAATAAACTTCTTATAATTATAAGTTGTTCATGTGGTGAAATATCCATTATATCCAGAATTATATTAATGATGTAGATATCATATATATCATATATATACAGTATATACATTCATTTATAATATTACGTAACATTTAGAGGTAAGAAATGAAATGCACCGTTCATGGAGACGGTAAGCCGTACGTACGCATGAACGCTACTTTCATTTCAATTTCATATTTAATGGAAGTAAATCATAATGATATAAATGTATAATATAATTCCAGTATAATATAGTGTATAATACCATTTACTCCATCCTTTATACATCCCACATATGGCATTTACGATTCAAATCACTTTGAGGGGGCGGTAGTCCGCACTTCCTAAAATGAAATTATCGCGTTTTACCCATAATGGAAATCATAAAGTATGCCATAAATGAGAAATACAGAAGCATAAGTAAAACAAAAACATATTATATATCATATATAAAAATAGTGACATCTTAATGGCCACCTTTGGAGGTGTTATATGAGTGTTGAACAATCATCGTTTCGTGAGGCAGAAATTCGCCATCCACAGAAACCATATGTTCTTTAACCATTAGATGTAGGTGTGTGTAAGTGTAGCTCGAATCCTTCTTATAACAACATCCTAGTATATTGAGGATACTGGTGTTGTTACAAAAGAAATGAATAAAAAGAGTTTAGGGGGTTGGAGAAGAAAAATAAAACAAAACAACATTAGAAAAGACATTACCTCAAAATCGGGTAACTCTTTTTGATTTGAGCCAAAGGCTTCCTTGGGAAGAGTTCTGCCCAAAGTGAGGATTCTAGGAGTAAGAGAGGGATGTTGGGAGAGTATTTGGGCAGAGGTTGGCCGAGCCAAATGGCTTGAAGGTGTGAATAAGGTGGGAGAGGTGGGGGCCTTTTATAAGTGGAGAGGAGGGGCACTTTTGGAAAGATTGAAATGTTACATTATTTACACAATGCTTTTCGGATTCTAAAGGTCCCACACTTATATAATTCTAGGCTAAGGTGATAAGGTTTCGAAATCTCCTCATCCAATTGGCTTTGGACAAGTGTAAGCCTTGGATTTTACATTATCTATTCATTTTATTAAAATCGTTAAATAATGAGGTCATCGCTGCATCATAATGATGTCATAAATAATTTAATTTATTTAATGTCTAAAAATTATAAAAAAAATTCTATGATGTAGGAAATCTTTTTAGCTTTCCAATGACTATTTATAATCAAAATTTGGACTTGTATAACCCCACTTAAAAATTGTTTTAGTAAAACAATTTATGTTAGTGTCATTTTCACTTTAACATTAAATAAAAAGTAATTTATGTTATTTCCCTACAAAAGTGGATCCATGGGGTCCCCAAGTTAGGCCATGGCTTCTCTTGGTCTGCCATGACTCAACCAATGAGGTTGGGACATGTGTCTAGGTCATTTCATATTATTAATGTATTATTTATACCTTAAACTACACTAATTACCACTAATCGCGATTAAGAACTTAAAAGTTACTATTCACCAAAAAAATTATTTTGATCTCATTGAACCACATTTTACTTCTTAATGACAACCATGTATGTCGGATTTTTGAAAATCAAATCACAGAAGTTGTAATATTTCATTTAAACGAAAAAATCAGTTATTTAACTACCACTTAGTGGTTTCACTATTCATCAAAAATTGAAGTTTTTCAGAATAAGGCCAAAATTTCACCCAAAGCTATAATTGATATTCCGAATTCAAAAATGATGTCTATTTTAATAAATTCCAAACATATAAGTTGCATTAATTAATTTTATAATTAATTCCCGCTGTTACGACAAATAGCGTGTTTTTAAGAAACAATTTATATCAAAAGATTGGCAATTGTTTATGTCCAATTTCAATGTTAAATTAAATTTAATGACCACCATTGGATAAAACGGTAAAAATATATTCTAATTATACCTTAAAACCACTAAATAGTATAACTTATCACTATAAATTATTTTGATTAAAAAAGTTGTTTTAAGTATTTTTCACTGTTCATAAAAATTTTGAAGTTCTCAGAAAATTACCAAAAATTCAACATAGGCTAATTTCAATATTAGGAATAGAAAAGTGAAGTACATTTTGAAATATAAAATTTATAAAATTTCAAAAAGTAGGTATTACTATTCACAAGGGCTAGTTTAATTAGTTGTGGTGTGTGCTAGAGCTCGAGGTTGCGTACAACACACGCTATTGCATTATTCGAAGGGAAATGTACAGTGGAAGCCTGGGGTGTTACATTCTCCCCTCCTTCAATAAATTGCGTCCTCGCAATTTGAAATTTTTTCATTGAAAATAAAAGGTTGAAAAGAGAAAATACCTTTTAGGAAGACCCACATCGGAAATAAGGTTAATAAAATTTAGCCTTAATAAGAGGGAAATAGAAATAAGAAAGTCACCACCAAATTATGATCTCGATAAGGAGAACATTGGTGGCAATTAGAGACATATAATTGGAGGAAAAACGTAAATATTTATAGGGAGCGATTGGGGTCATCAATCACAATCAACTGTCAAATTGAGGGCCTCAAAGCCTTCAATCTATGTTGATTTAAAATATCATCAGTTCAACAAGACATAAGGTATTAGGATAACACATTTTTTGTTTTAATATCCCTTTACTAAAGTTTAAGAATTAATTTATTCATTGAATAACAGATAGGTATATATATATTTATGCCTGACAATTGGAGTTTCAACCTTCAACTCACCTTTCACTCAAAAAGATAATAGAACCCAAAAATATTATACTTATCCTATTTGTATAAGGTTCCAAATGTTAACACATACCATTTAGATTAGTAAAATTATTTTGTAATAACCAGGGACTTCCTGTAGGCTAGTGGTAGGAAATAAAGTCCTGTCGCACTATGATTGTGGGTTCGATTCCTGCAGCTTTTTCCGACGCGACGGGTTATGCCCCACCCTGCAGGTTGTCCTTTTTCCTAAAACTATAGTATTATAATACTCCAAAAACAATCTTCATAAATTTTTTAACCTTAAACCATACTATCCAAAATTCAACTTAATCCATTCCAACCTTAATAGTTATCCAAAATACCTCCGTCCAGACTTTCTCTAAAAGGTCTCTAAATTCCAAAATCAATTGTAACATCAGATTCCCAAAACAAAGAAAAGTTTCTCTTATTGTCACATACTAAAAATATGATTACCTTAATCATATTAAAGCCTTACTGAAATCAAAAAGTACTGCAGTACAATCCTTATATATATATCACATTATTCTAATAACCAGAATATAATCCATGAGTCCAAAAGCACCAATACATTAGTTATTCTGCTTCAACTGTAGTAATAGCATAAGATTGTCCTTGATCCCTTGTCCTTTTCTGAGGTAAGTTTCCTTGACGCTTAGGACATTCATTTGCATAATGACCCATTTCTCTACAATTGTAGCATTCAACTTTGACAGCCTCTTTCTTTCCCTTGCAATCACGTGCCTGGTGACCTTTTTCTCCACATTTATAACAGACTCCCATTCCTTTTAGGCAAGTACCAGGGTGATTCTTCCCACAATTATCACATAATGGAAAATCCTTCTTTCCCTTTTTCCCTTTATCTGTCTCTTGTTCCACCGTTCTCTTCTTCTCTTGCTTTACTTTGTTGTCATAAGACTTAGAGAATTCCTTTTCTGTCTTGATAGCACATGAGACTATATCTTCGTATGTTGAGAAAGATTGTGACACTAGAGCTCGACGGAGAAATGGTTTTAACCCATCAAAGAAACGATCAATCTTACTTCTTGGGTTACGTATATAATCTGCAGCATGCCTCGCTAACCTTGTAAAGTTAGCCTCATACTTTGCGACATTCTCATCCTCCTTTTGTCTCAGACTCAAAAATTGCCTTTCCATATCCGCTCGATGGTCTCGAGGTAAGTATTTTTCTAAGAACAGTTCTTTGAACTCCTGCCATTCCATGTTTGTTAATTCATCATCTTCCTTTGTGTTTTGAATTAGTGACCACCATTGATCGGCATCTCCAGTGAGGCGGTAAACTGCCATGACAACCTTCTCCCTTTCACTACTCCCCAAGGCATGGAATATTTTCTCTAAGGAATTTATCCATTGCTCAGCTACTGTAGGATTTGTACTCCCATTGAAGGTTGGCGGTTGTTGCCTCATGAAACGGTCTAGCATTGATCCTCCACGTTGCGGATCAGGGTGCTCCATACGAGTAAGGTTATTATTCATAACCTGAGTGAGTTGTCCCAGTATGGAAATAAGTTGATCAGCACCAGTTGTATCTCCAGATCCACAATAATTATCTTGATTAGGAGGGCAATCCCTACACGGAGTTCGTGCATTGATACGGTTTCCATTCCTTCTACTAGGCGCCATTTCTAAACAATGGCATAAACTAGATTAGTTTATGAATCAAAATACATAATTCCATACTTGTTAAACACTTTACATAAATTGAACTATTTATGGATATAATCCATAATCATAAAAAGAAATGTTTTCTTTAAGGAAGTATATACTCCTAACCCTTCATAGTGGTTTGTATATAAAATGAGAATTATCCTAAGCATATCTCCCGGGAGTGTCGTAACCAAGAGTGCAGCAAGGCCCGTTGTCGTGCACCAGTTCCCGTTCGAGTCTAGCTCAAAGCGGTGTTTTCGGGTTTTACCCCTAGGTACATCTGTGCCAGAGCCGCCTCTACCTGCTCGTATCCAGATAGGGATGTATTGCTCGGAAAACTCATAACATCTCTATAATACAAAAATTCTAGGAAGTTCTTCTATACTAATCCTCAAAGTCTATCTTTGGGCTATGTGCTCTAATCAGAGTTTATCTAAATCTAGCTTCCAAGGTTAGTACTAAACTGCCTCTGATACCAACTGTAACGCCCCGACCCCAGCTACCCAGAGTCGGTGCATTGCTTCGTAACATTGGCATGATCCCAAAAGATCAAGTCTCGAAAGACCGATTAGTTTAGTAGCCTTGGAAACACTAGATACATTCGTAAACGTTACATTACATCATAGAGTGAAAAACTACAATAACAAAGTCTCCATAGTCCACACTCATATCCTCTTCTGACTATCCCTGCAGGTCATTCATAAAATACTTCTTCACATCCTGGAAAATATTAAAACATTGAAAGGGGTGAGCTCAGATGCTCAGTAAGGATAACAATAATGCGGAAGCTTTCATAAATAATCATTAACAATTAAGGCAATGTATAAATAAAACAAAAGCCTTTTAAACATGAACTTCAACATAATATGGCAAAAGTAAAATGAGATAATGCCATTCACTTCTTCACATGGATATTCTACTGGTCGAATAATCACATGCAATAACAATAACCACTTTCATAATGAGGGAATGTATAATGCCAGACATTCTGAAACACTTTGTCAAGGCCTCGGCCAAGACATCTAAAATGATTAAGGCCTCGGCCAAAACCATAAATCAAATTGGGAAAGGGCCTCGGCCAATTCCACGTCTATTTGTCTCATGAGACCTACCGATGCATCGAGGAGCTATAGCGGGCTCCACCCGTCACTTATTAAGTCCAATACATTCCTCATATGAATAGGTTTAAACATATCATAAACCATAACATAATTGTATCACATAAAACATGCATAATGTAAACATAACATTTCCACATTTCAATCACAAGATATCAATACAACACATTGATATAATAAAAACACTTTCAAAACCATTTTCAATACCAAAATAAAAGAAAGTTAAAACTTTGTATTTATTTTTCGTTAAAAAAATGATGGCTTGTAGAGGAAGCCGAAACTCAAATAATGGTCACGGCGGCGGAGAAGTCGTTGTCGCCGCATAAGTACGGAAAGAAAAACATTCCCTTTTGTCGTTTAGCAAAACGCTTTGTATAAAAAGATTCCTTTTGAATAACCGTAAAAGTCAAAGGGGTTTATACACCGTATAAAAGAAAGTTGTGTATAAAATAAAATATGCCTCAACGAAAGGAGATTGAGACGAAGTCCCATACAAAGATCATTTTTAAAATAAAATAGATATATTATGTGTATTCACTATAGGTACACATAAATAACATAAAAATACAAAATAGGACATAATAATATCATGACATAATTTGAAAGTAGGAGATTAACCCAAAGAATGGAAGTTGGGTTAAGAAATTCCCTTACAAATATCATTTAAATAAAATATATCTATTATGTGTATTCACTATAATTACACATAAAGAAAGTACAAATACAAGATATGACATAACAATATCATGACATAATTTGAAAGTAGGAGATTAACCCAAAGAATGGAAGTTGGGTTAAGAAGTTCCCTTACAAAGATCATTTATAAATTAAATAGATCTATTATGTGTATTAAATATAAGTACAAATAATGAAAGTACAAATAAAAGATAATACATAACAATATCATGACATACTTTGAATGTAGGAGATTAACCCAAAGAATAGAAGTTGGGTTAAGAAATTCCCTTACCTTGTGTCCGACTTGACTCAACCGTTCTTTAACCTCCTGAATAATAAAATAGTGTTAATATCTACCTTATTAAGAACCATTTTCAATTTCATTATCCTTTTTATATCACTTATTAAAATGTTATGAACATTATGTAATTATTTAAGTTAATAACGGTCGTTTTGTCGATCTTTGGTACATGAGTCAACAATAAACTTCTTATAATTATAAGTTGTTCATGTGGTGAAATATCCATTATATCCAGAATTATATTAATGATGTAGATATCATATATATCATATATATACAGTATATACATTCATTTATAATATTACGTAACATTTAGAGGTAAGAAATGAAATGCACCGTTCATGGAGACGGTAAGCCGTACGTACGCATGAACGCTACTTTCATTTCAATTTCATATTTAATGGAAGTAAATCATAATGATATAAATGTATAATATAATTCCAGTATAATATAGTGTATAATACCATTTACTCCATCCTTTATACATCCCACATATGGCATTTACGATTCAAATCTCTTTGAGGGGGCGGTAGTCCGCACTTCCTAAAATGAAATTATCGCGTTTTACCCATAATGGAAATCATAAAGTATGCCATAAATGAGAAATACAGAAGCATAAGTAAAACAAAAACATATTATATATCATATATAAAAATAGTGACATCTTAATGGCCACCTTTGGAGGTGTTATATGAGTGTTGAACAATCATCGTTTCGTGAGGCAGAAATTCGCCATCCACAGAAACCATATGTTCTTTAACCATTAGATGTAGGTGTGTGTAAGTGTAGCTCGAATCCTTCTTATAACAACATCCTAGTATATTGAGGATACTGGTGTTGTTACAAAAGAAATGAATAAAAAGAGTTTAGGGGGTTGGAGAAGAAAAATAAAACAAAACAACATTAGAAAAGACATTACCTCAAAATCGGGTAACTCTTTTTGATTTGAGCCAAAGGCTTCCTTGGGAAGAGTTCTGCCCAAAGTGAGGATTCTAGGAGTAAGAGAGGGATGTTGGGAGAGTATTTGGGCAGAGGTTGGCCGAGCCAAATGGCTTGAAGGTGTGAATAAGGTGGGAGAGGTGGGGGCCTTTTATAAGTGGAGAGGAGGGGCACTTTTGGAAAGATTGAAATGTTACATTATTTACACAATGCTTTTCGGATTCTAAAGGTCCCACACTTATATAATTCGAGGCTAAGGTGATAAGGTTTCGAAATCTCCTCATCCAATTGGCTTTGGACAAGTGTAAGCCTTGGATTTTACATTATCTATTCATTTTATTAAAATCGTTAAATAATGAGGTCATCGCTGCATCATAATGATGTCATAAATAATTTAATTTATTTAATGTCTAAAAATTATAAAAAAAATTCTATGATGTAGGAAATCTTTTTAGCTTTCCAATGACTATTTATAATCAAAATTTGGACTTGTATAACCCCACTTAAAAATTGTTTTAGTAAAACAATTTATGTTAGTGTCATTTTCACTTTAACATTAAATAAAAAGTAATTTATGTTATTTCCCTACAAAAGTGGATCCATGGGGTCCCCAAGTTAGGCCATGGCTTGTCTTGGTCGGCCATGACTCAACCAATGAGGTTGGGACATGTGTCTAGGTCATTTCATATTATTAATGTATTATTTATACCTTAAACTACACTAATTACCACTAATCGCGATTAAGAACTTAAAAGTTACTATTCACCAAAAAAATTATTTTGATCTCATTGAACCACATTTTACTTCTTAATGACAACCATGTATGTCGGATTTTTGAAAATCAAATCACAGAAGTTGTAATATTTCATTTAAACGAAAAAATCAGTTATTTAACTACCACTTAGTGGTTTCACTATTCATCAAAAATTGTAGTTTTTCAGAATAAGGCCAAAATTTCACCCTAAGCTATAATTGATATTCCGAATTCAAAAATGATGTCTATTTTAAAAAATTCCAAACATATAAGTTGCATTAATTAATTTTATAATTAATTCCCGCTGTTACGACAAATAGCGTGTTTTTAAGAAACAATTTATATCAAAAGATTGGCAATTGTTTATGTCCAATTTCAATGTTAAATTAAATTTAATGACCACCATTGGATAAAACGGTAAAAATATATTCTAATTATACCTTAAAACCACTAAATAGTATAACTTATCACTATAAATTATTTTGATTAAAAAAGTTGTTTTAAGTATTTTTCACTGTTCATAAAAATTTTGAAGTTCTCAGAAAATTACAAAAAATTCAACATAGGCTAATTTCAATATTAGGAATAGAAAAGTGAAGTCCATTTTGAAATATAAAATTTATAAAATTTCAAAAAGTAGGTATTACTATTCACAACGGCTAGTTTAATTAGTTGTGGTGTGTGCTAGAGCTCGAGGTTGCGTACAACACACGCTATTGCATTATTCGAAGGGAAATGTATAGTGGAAGCCTGGGGTGTTACAATAATTCTCAAGTGATCTTCATGTTCATCCTTGATCTTTGAATAGACAAGAATATCGTCTATATAGACTACCACAAACTGATCATGATAGTATCTAAAGACTCTATTCATCAGATCCATGAAGATAGCAGGGGCATTAGTAAGAAAAAATGGCATCAATATAAATTCATAGTGTCCATAACTTGTACGGAAGCCGTCTTTGGTATATCCTCCCTTTTGACCCTTATTTGATGATACCCTGAACGAAGATCAATCTTGGAAAAGTATTGAGCTCCGCGTAGTTGGTCAAATAGGTCATCCATGCGCGGGAGAGGATATTTGTTCTTGATAGTGATCTTGTTAAGTTCTCGATAATCAATGCAGAGTCTCATTGATCCAACTTTCTTCTTAACAAATAGAATAGGTGCTCCCCAAGGTGACGCACTAGGGCGTATGAATCCTTTATCAAGATTATCTTGGAGTTGCTTCTTCAATTCCTGCAACTCAATTGGGGCCATTCTATAAGGTGTCTTTGAAATAGGCAAAGCACCCGGTACGAGTTATATTGAAAACTCAACTTCACGATTTGGTGGAAGACCCGGTAATTACTCCGGAAAGACATCATCAAACTCCCGTACGATGGGCATATTCTTAATCGCGAGTTTATCACCAACCATTGGATATAAATAACCTTCATTTAGTGGAATCAATACTCATAAAATGGAAGAAATTTCCACTGGAAGGTTATGTTCATCCTTGCATTGATAGACGATCATAGATTGATCTGGAATATGAAATGTGACTTCCCTTCTTTGGCAATTGATATGAGCTCCATATAAAGAAAGCCAATCCACGCCAAGAATCACATCGAATTCCACTAAAGGAAGGATCACAAGATTTGCAGGAAGCACTTTCCCACAAACGTCAATTGGAGAAGAATTATAAACATTTGATGCGATTGATGTGCCATTAGGTGTTGTCACAGCTAACTCAACATCTAATTGTTGAGGTAATATGGTGATACCCTTAGAAAATTCTTCATAAATAAAAGAGTGGGTGGATCCAGAATCAAATAAAACATTTTCTACTTTAGAGTGGATGGTAAGTGTACCTTTCACCACATCGTTATCGTACTCCACATCGCTGATAGAAATTGCATGTGACATTCCTTTGTCTTTAGCCTTAAGAGTTTGTTGACGTCGACCATCATCATCAACCCTTGGATAAGGGCATTTATTGGCATAATTCCACATCTCCTTGCACTTGAAAAATTGAAGTGTAGTAGGTTCATTTTGTGTATCCCTTCCTTTGTTTGCATCATTAGACATCTTCTTCCCATCATCGTGGCATTCAAATGCCCGATGACCTTCCTTTCCACATTTGAAACATTTACTTGTCCCTTTAAGACAACTCCCTCCATGTTTCATTCCACACTTTGAGCATAAGGGAAAGCTCATCTTCTTTTCAGTGTTCTCTTTAGATTTTCCTTTGAATTCCATTTTCCTCTTCTTATCAAACCCATATGACTGATGGGTTACTCCAGTCTCCATCTCGACTTTGAGAGCACATCGAACGATTTCCTCGTAGCTATTGAAGTCCCTTATGGCTAATGCCCTTCGAAGACTTGGTTTTAAGTTACTAAAGAATCGATCGATCTTACTCTCAGGTTGGATAATAATACTAGAAGTGTACCTTGCCAGTCTTGTAAAATTTGCTTCATAGGTACCAATAGATTCATCATCCTTTTTCTATAGTTCAAGAAACTCTTTCTCCATCTTTGTTCGGAGAATACGAGGGATGTACTTATTGAAAAATAAGTTCTTGAACTCGTCCCATTCCATGGACTCAATTTCATCCCTTTGCCTCATATTCTTAATATTATTACACCATTGATTAGCATCTACTTCCAAACGATACACTTCGAGGATGACTTTATCATGTTCAGAACACTGAAGAACTGAAAATATCTTTTCAGTAGTACTAATCCATTGTTCAGCAACTAATGGATCAGTAGACCCGCTGAAAGAAGGTGGATGCTGCCTCATGAAGGATTCAACAAAATGTTGCTCCTTCCTTTACTCGTTTGGAAGTCCTGCATGATTCATAGCTTGGGAAAGTTGTGTGATCATGGCTATAAGACTTTGCATTCCAGCTCCCATATCATTTGGTTGCTCAGGGGGACAATCATTGCATTGACCATCACATTCCGCATTAACACGGTTCCTTCGGGTTCCAGCCATTGACTAAAACCAAGAAGAATAGTGTGAGCAACACTAATTATAATAGGAAAACCACATAATTAAAGAATAAAATTTTCACGCTTAAGGTCTTATCCTAGGTTATTCATGGCCATTTCTAAAACACTAAGATTGTGTTATATGCTTAGACTTATCCTTATGGTTCTTACTAAGGCTTTCACATCCTAGTTTCCAAAGGTTGACTATAACTTTCCTCTGATACAAACTATAACGACCCATACTTTACATACATTTTTAATACTTCAAAATTGAAGCACACTTATTACAACATACGACAATACCACAAAGAACCATATAGGTATAGTGTCTTTAGAAACTGGGATACATAAACAACTGGTTCATAAATCTTCTACAGTGTCTCCCATTTATTTCATTATATCTAGGGTCCCTTTTAGCATATTCTACTTAATATCCATATTCCTGACCTGGGGAAAAGAAAACATACAAAAAAGGGTGAGCTCAAATGCTCAGCAAGGGAAAATAAAGGAAATAAAAATCATATCATATCTTCATGAAAATCATAACCTACAAAAGAGATCATAATATCTTAACATGGAATAAATCATAGAAGTGAAAATGAGATCCCCATAATCATAACATAAAACTTGAAACTTGATGGCATGCACACATAATCATGGAAAATCATTTCTTGTTAGTCATGACTCATTGCCAAGACTATCTTAGCGGACAAAGTCCATTTCTGAACCGAGTTCAATCCTCGTTTCAGTCATGTATCACTGAACCGAAATAACCTTCTGTTCCAGCCATGTCTATCTCATGAGATATAAATAATTACCCAATGCATTGGAGCGAGATATAGGTCCCACCCATCTCATAATTATACCATTCTTATGTGTGCCACCAAATCATAAATCATACATCATCGCATAACCCATGTAATACAAATGGGAATCATAAACATCATGACATCATAAAACAATTCATATAAGATAAAGGAATTCATAAAAATAATTCCATCACATCATAATAAAATCAATGTAATAATAGGGATAAAAATAGAACCCTTTATTATCATAGATGGAAAATAATTTTGAAAAAACACATGAACTCCATTCTTGAGGAAAATATCATTTCTTCTTCAAAAACATTTTTCCTTTCTTAAGATGTCATACAACTTTAAACCAAAACAAGTTGATTAAAAATAAACTTTAAAACTTGTAAAGGATGATTCTTGGAAATAATTTTTTAAAAATCCATTCATGTCGTATAAGTTAAAAAAACATTCTTTGTACTTTTGTCGGAAAAGTCAAAAAGTACCTCGTACGAAAAACAACAAAAGATTCCTTTCATATTCTTTACTAAGAACTCAACGAAGGGTAAAATTGGATTTAAACAATTGTCGGTGGATAGAAATAATATTACATATTCCGGAAACATGGATGTGGATGATAAAATACATCCCAGTAAATACTAAAGTATAAACAATCTCAGATAAAAATGAGATTGTGATATTTCCCTTACCTTAGGTCCGATTTTCTTTGTACGTGTCTGAATCTCCTGTATAATGGTTTAAATAATGTTATTGACTTATTCCAGAATCATACATATTGATATGATATCATATATGGTCATATTCTTAGCTTCTTATTAATAATATTTCATTGTTATTTGTTACTTGGGTCTTTATTGCCTTTTGTTCTTATGCATGTTTTGCCGAATAAATTCTTATTATTCTTTTACGGTTATAGATACCTTATATCCAGAATGGTATTAGTGTAAAATATATCATATTTATTAATTCACTTCATTTATATAATTACTATGTAATGATGATCATGTAGAATGAGTCACATCACATCGTGGAGACGGTATTCTGTACGTACGCACGAGCGATGATATTGTTCCCATGATCGTGGAATTGTATTTAAGTGTATTTATACTATTTCAGTATCAATATAACTTTATAATAATCATATATAGTTACTCATTACACCATTATACCCATCCTTGTAAGATGATGGTGGAAAATAGATTACACCACGGCGTGGAGACGGTATTCCGTACGTACGCACGCGCGGTGATTTATTTTTCCATAGGATGGATAGATGGTGAAATAGGGTTGTTTCATACTTATAATAACATATCATTATATGAGTGATAATGATGTTATTACTTCATAATGAAAAAACTAAAGAAGAATAAGTGGAAGAAGAAATAATGATGAAAGAATCGGTAACAGACATTACATCTTCTTTGAAGTGCTTCTTTGAGACCTTCTTTTAGGGCACTAAAATTGGTATTTTAAGAATACCAAGACCTCTAGGATGTCTCTATGGAAGTGGAGAGGAGAAAGTGGTAGGGGTTGGCCGAGCATGAAGGCTCAAAGTGGTGTGAGGAAGAGGGGGAGGAGGTTCCCTTTTATAAGGGAGGAGAGGGGAACCTTTGGAATAACTAAAACTATTATTTTATTATAAAGTCAAGTTCGTTTTTAAATAGCTCTAAATTGATATATTTCGAAGCTAAGGTGGGGATGGGTCGAACTCCTCTTAACCAATATAATTTAGACAAGTTTAGGTTCCTATTTTAACCTTATCATTTAGATTTAACATTAAGTTAAATAATTTTACTTTTACCATGTCTTCTTGTGTTCTTATACTATAAGGTTAATAAACTTACTATAAGCAGCCAAACGAACCCCAATTTGTTTATTATTAATATATATAACCTTATCTAAGTTATTTGGCCGATACTTAGATTTTTAGGAATAAAATAACAATTACCAATATAATATTTGTTTTAAAAACTATTTTATGTCAATTTTGACACTATTTAGTAATTGATTTTTTTGAAAATCATAACAGAATTATTAGTTTTAACCATGTTAATTAAATCAATACTAACATGTTATATTAACCTAGAAAATTAGTGGGATTCATAAAAAGTGTAAAATTACATTTATTTTGGTTTTTATAACATCAATTATGTCAATATTTCATTAATAAGATAATTACTGCATCATCATTGTGTCATAATTAAATTATTTAATGTCTAAAAATTAAAAATAAAATACCATTATGTAGGAAATATTTTTATATTTCTAATTAATATTTATAGTCGAATTTATCTTATGTATAACCCCATCTTAAAAATTATTTACTTATTAAACTTTGATTTTAACTATTTTAACCCTTCTTTAAATAAATTAATAATAAATGTCCTAATCTAATCCAAGTGGGCCTAAATGGTCATATTTAATTCATAAGTTGGTTTTTGGTCGAATTTCACTTATCCAATAGAATTAGGACATGTTTTAGGGTAATAATAATATCATCTTTACCCTTAATTACCCTATTTACTTTTAACCGTGGTAAAAAAAGTAAAAAGTTTCTATTCACCAAAAAAAATTATTTTCATATCATTGAACCACATTTTAGTCCTTGATATTAACCGTGTCTCTCGGATTTTCGAAATTCCACTCACAGAAGCGGTAAAATTATGTTTTATGAAAAATTCAGTTTTTTAACTACCACTTAGTGGTTTCACTATTCATCAAAAATTGAAAGTTTTCAGAAAAATACCAAATATCACCGTAGGCTATTTTCGATATTCAGAATCCAAAAATGAAGTCCATTTTGAAAAATAAAATCTATAAAATTTCAAAAAGTGGTTATTACTATTCATAACGGCTAGTTTTAATAATATTTTAATAGCATATCGTTGTTTACTGAAAATCGGTATTGCGTACGACGCAAGCTATCGAGGAAGGTCACGATTTCGTGTAAAGCAAGCCAAGAAAGTGTTGTGTAGAAAAAGATTCCTTTTATGATTTATATAACATAAAAGTCTCGGGTGTTACAGTGTGTGCTAAGGCAAAAGCAAGGGGTGATCTCTTATGGATATAAGAAGTTATGTCCCCATGAGCATAACTATGACACCCACGATATGGATCTTGTAGCAATCATGTTCACACTAAAGTTTTGGCGGCATTACCTCATCAGGGAACGCTTCATAGTATTCACGGATAACAAGAGATTGAAATATATCTTCTCCCAGTGGGACCTTAACTCGCTGCAGAGAAGGTGGATGGAGTTCCTTCAGGATTACTAATTTGAAATATTCTATCTCTCCAGAGAGGGGAATGTGGTGGCTGATGCCCTGAGTAGAAACTCGGAGAAGAACATGGTTTGAGAATCATCAGATGCTTAGAAGTTAATGGATGAGTTGGCTTCCCTACAACTAGACGCAAGGATGGATACTGGTATAGGATTCCTATTTCATAAGATAGTGATGTCCTCTCTATGGAGGAATGTAAAGGAGTCTCAGTGGGGAGACACAGAGATTGAAGTAATGCGCGATCATATTAGCTAGGGAAATGCTTCATAAGGATGGTCATAAGATAGTCAAAATCAGATTCTTTTCCATGGGAGTATGTTTGTCTCATAGACGATGAGTGAGAGTGTTCTTGGTGAGTTCCAAAAATCACCCATAACAGTGAAACCAGGAGTTTCCAAGTTGTATTGGGGTTTAGAGAGTCAGTTTTGGTGGCCTGAGGTGAAGAAGGCGGTGGCATAGTTTTTAGAAATGTGCCTCATGTGTCAGCAGGTGAAGGACGAACACCGTGTCCCAGGAGGTCTGTTACAACAATTAGATGTCCCCGAGTGGAAGTGGGATGACATATTTATGAATTTAGTCATGGGACAACATATAGTTTAAGGGGGTTTTGATGCTATCTGGATAGTGGTGTACCGACTTATGAAATCAGCTCATATCCGGGTGATCAAGGAGTCGGGAACTGCGGGTGCCCTAACACAAAAGTTTGTGGATGATGTGGTGAGTTTGCATCGGTTCCAAGGTTCATAGTCTCTGATCAAAATACCCAGTTTACCTCACGGTTCTGGAAAAGAGTGAAACATGCTTCTGGCATCTAGTTATGCCTCAGCACTGCTTCCCACCCCCTGAAAGATGGGAACACAGAGTAAACCATCCAGATGTTGTAGGATATGCTACGAGCATTTGTATTGGACTTTGGAGGTTCATGGGAACGACACTTGCCTCTGTAAGAGTTTTCTTAATACAATAACTATCACTATACCATTATCATGGTTACTTTAAATGCATTGTACAATAGGATGTATCGCTCACCCGTATACTAGATAGTGGTTGGGGAAGCAGGTGTTCTTGGTCTAGAGGCGGTGGAGAGAATGACGAAGAAGGTTCAGCTTATACGGGAGAGGTTGAAGGTGGCTCAGGGCTGGTATAAGTCTTATGCCTTCAAAATGAGGAGACCCTCATATTTTGAGGTCGGGGATCACGCATTTTTGAAGGTCTCCCCTCGGCGTGGGCAATGGAGGTTCGGCAGGGGGAGTAAGATTTCTCCTAGGTTCGTCGGACCATTCTAAGTGTTGCAGCGAGTCGGTGAAGTGGCTTACCAACTATTACTACCACCTCTGTTACTGAGAATTCTTGATTTCTTCCATGTGTCTCAGCTCCAATGGTATCTACACGATTATTCACATATCCTAGATTGGGGAAAGGTGGATATCGAGGCTGACATGACATTTGTAGAAAGATCAGTGATGATTGAGGATCGCGAGAAGTTGGAGATTCGTGGGCGAACAATTCCCTTGGTTCAGGTGTTATGGAGGGATGGTGGGCTCGAGGAGAGTACATGGGAATAGGAGGCACATATGTGTGCATAGTACCCAAAGATTTTTTGAGTTTGGTTCTATTTGATTGTACTTGTTTGTGATGAAGATTTTTACCTTTTAACAATGTAATGGACTGTTTCCATTATTCTTTGGATGTGTGTGTGTGATGATTCTTTGTTTTGGGGAGGGGAGGACTCGATCCCTAATCAATACGCATTAAGGTGGATGCAATAAAACCAGTGTGGGAAAGTTAGTTCCACCCAAAGCAGATAATATATAGGCATGGAGGAAGGAACTCCCTAATCCCCATGTGTGGATGGTATGACCCTTGAATATTGGTGTTCTTACAAGGTTGTAGAGGATCGGAAGTGTATACACAGTCGTCCGAAAAAAGGATGTGGTTTACTCTTAAGATGTATCTTTCGAGGTGGTTGTTAGGACCCCTCTCCTTTGTTCTGGTCATGTTTTGAATCTCGAGGGAGAGAATACTTTGAGAGGTATCTGATGTAAGGGCCCAGACCCTCCTGAACCATAAATTTCCCAAAACATGGTTCCATCAAACGGTTCCACCAAAACGGTGGCACCGGTCATGGTCCCACACCAAAATGGTGGCACCAAGAGGGTGGCACAGTGATGGTGGCACCGTGACGGTGGAACCGTGTCAGTGGCACCGTGATGGTGGCACTATGTCAGTGGCACCGTGAGGGTGGTACAGTGTCCTCACAAAGTGGTCTTCATTCTCGTTTCCAGTTCCCTACTTTTCTGCTCCCACAACGTGTCTTTTCACGTAAAATGATATAACCACCCCCCCCCCTTCAAATTCATTTAAACCCATAAATAATATCTAAAATCGCCCAATACATGAGCGACCCTTAACATTCCAAATCCCTAGATTTTCCTCGTTGTCACACCCTTTCACCATACTTTCTTGTTCTTCCCCATGTTGCACGATTTAAACGAAATAGTTTAAACTCAAAGCTATTATAGCCACCCCTATGATGAGAATTGTTAAATGAAAATGAATTCCATCGTTTGTAACTTCCCAACCGCATGGAAAACCACGATCCGACTTTAATGTCGTTCAAAATTCCATATCCCGTAATAACACGATCTCATCTATATATCAAAATAGATTTTCTTACTTCTTCTTCTTGGTTGGTCTCCTTTTTTCCTCACTTGTACGTTTGGAGTGCACCCCATTCACGGGGAAAGTGGTGCACCTATGCTGGATCTTCCCTATTCCTCCTTGGAGTCCCCGGAGTTCCCACCTAGAAGTCGTGAATCACCAGTTATTGGCCCACAGAGTTAAAACGTTGATCCTTTATCAATCCATGTAGGGTTTTCCTTCAACTCTCTTTACTATATATCATGAATGGTGGGTACGCTATTGTTTTTATGGGGATGTATGAAACCAAAAATTAATGATTTTTACATACCGACATTTAAATAATGATGGGGGGAGTGACCGATGTTTCTGTTGTATTTACCTACCCTTGATTAATTATGTTGTAAATTGTGCGGGCTTATGCCGACTGAAAATCATGGTTGTTGGGTGGTCTTTTCTTATGCACTAATGAACCCATGTCCTTTTTGATAGTTGAATGTATTAACATGTAAAATGTATTGATCATGTAGACTCTGTTGATTTAATGGATTTCTAGTGAACAATTACCCCTGTGTGATCACCCTAGTTTACCAAAAAGAAAGGGAGAAACTTAAAGAATGATGTACTTGAATTTGGAAACTCCTTTGCTCTATCTTTGTGGTATGTGTGATAGTTTTCCTTGATTCTTATGGGGTGATATGGATGGGGATGGTATCCTCTGTTGTTGCAGTTATTGGTGGACTTGATGCCTTGTGGGGCTGTATCTTGAGGCTTAGGTTTTTTCTAGTACATTACGGGATCTCAAGGATCCCATTGTTGTTGTGAATTTATAAGAGAACCGGGTGTGAATGTTTAGTTATTGGTAGACTTTTTTTCTTTCCTTGGTTTGTGTTTATTCCTATTAGATGCCCTGTAGTGTTGGGTTTTCTTAAATGGAATCACTTGAACATGACAACAAGAACACGTTCAATGTGGAATTGGCTCTCGGGATGATTCCTGACATAGTTGTGGCTGTGGTGTTCTTATGAATGAATAGTAATGTGGTGTTTTTGTTTGGATGGTTTTGGGAGCCCTAGGATGGGATGAGTGGTTTCTATATATATATATATTTAAAGATTTTATGTTTATTATTCGCATCCCAACCAAGTTGATCACTTTGTGCGGAACACCCCCATTTCATGGGGGAGGGTGTTTTTTCAAACACTTTTACATGTGACTGGTTATTATCTCATTTTTTTCTCCCTTTCTTGAGTGTCCTAATACCCTTGGTGAAGGGTGAGATGGCCTATGTTCCATTATATCCCATGATTCTTTGGGCATGGTAGTTGTGGTGGTTGGCCCATGTGTGTGTAGGCAGGTTGTTTCCCAACTGTCTACGGGATAAGGCCCAGGTATCTTCGGGCGTGGGAGTAGTTGTTCTGGCCCAGGTGTTTGCGGGCGTCGTTGTTGGGGCCCAGGTTTTATCTGGTGGGATTTGTGGTTATAGCCCATGTGTGTGCGTGCAGGGGATGGCAGTGGGAATGCGCTAAAAATGGTTGGGGAGGTAAAATGCGTAGGATATGTTCAATAACCGGTGGGGAAGTGGCACGAGGTACCCAAAAATTGATGTGTTGTTACTATTGCATTACATGACTTGAATTTTTTGTGGAGTGAGCCATAGTGAGGCTTGGGTGGTTATTGTTCCTTTCTAGGTGTTTTGATTATCTTTTTTCTCACAGGGAATTAAAATACCTCCCCACTTGAGCACGACAGTCTTTGGCATTCCCTATTATGTATAATTGTATACTCACCCTATGTATATAAAACTGTTTTATGGATTCTAAGAGGACATTAGGAATCATTAACGATCATACTAGTTCGAACATTGGGACAATTGTTGTTTCTATTTTTTTTCCTTTTCATTGGACCATTCATTTTTGGGTTTTTCATGTACCTTGTAGCATTTACATTTGGAACATGTATATGGGAATGATCTGTTTTGGATTTACTTGTACTTCCATCATTGGTATTTTTTAGAATTACTGTCTTATCTCTTGATCCTATTAAAATAATAAGGGTAATGCCTTCCATATTGTGTCTGATTCCAAACACTTGGTGCTAGTCTCCAGTCCAGGACCTATTGAAGGTGTGTCTCGGGGGACATTAACTCTCCTTCAACTTGAATAAGGATGGGTCTGGAAACCTATTGTCCCTTATCTCATCTTGATGAAGGCATTTCATGACATTAATAATTATTATTGGGAAATAAAATAATATTTCCATTATTAAATATTTAATATGGAAGGATTCTGATTCATGATTATAATGAATGTAATTTACACTAAATAATACTTCAAACACCTAACTAATCATCTAATAAATTTATTCATTTTCAAAGAGTATGTAAAGACATTTAAAAACCTCTTATATATAATAGTATAAAATATTATTTAATTATAAAATTTAATAATTATGTCGAAATGAAAATGTATCATAATTTCCAATGAATGATTTATATATTCTAAATCAATTAAAAATGTAATTTACTACATAAGGACATGGTAATGAGCCATCTAAATTAATAAAATGTAATATGAATATTAGTGGTAATAATTAAATGTAAAAATTTAATAAAGAATATAAGTAATACACCCCCAATATATGTGATTTATTACAATAATTAAATAATTCCGATATTAAATTTTAATCTATCACATTAATCATTGTATGGGGGTTTAGTAAATATCACAAATATATTTTTATATATGAAAATATTATAGAAATATATTGTGCAATTGAACATAGTCTCATGTTATGTTCTTTTTAGTATCAATGTGTTTCATCTGAGAGTGTTGAAATTTATTTTATAGATATATAATGATTATGTTTTCTTTTCAATAGTTCAATAGTTTTTCATAATTATAATAGATAAATTAAAGTGGTTTCCCCTTAAATAATGTACGAAATAAGTCACTCCATAAAATCACTACAATTTAGAATTTGATAATGAAATTTAATTCTATTTTTTGGAATTCCATGTTACTATAAAATTTACAAAAAATGTCACAATCTAAATTGTATTTTCACTTATATTTACCTCCCATAAAAATTATAATGATAAAACCCTATTTGTTTAAATAAGTTGTGTTAAAGATAAAATATATGATGATTCATATGACATTTAATTTAAATAATTTTTATATTACCAAATTTCTAATGAATTTCATTAGGATTATATTGAAATCCATCCCATGTATATTTACAAAAAAACCCTATATCATGTCATAATTATATAAAATTAATAAATATACCAATGATATCTCATAATATAATATAATCAATTTTTTTCCAACTTCATCAAGGACTACCATACATTATATTATCATTTTATTAATTATTAATTTACAATTATCATGACCAAACTACTTAATAAATTATTTTAAATTTTTTTTACTAATAATGAAACCTTATTTTCATTGAATTTGTAGAAAACCAAAAATGTAATTAACTTTTCCTATATGGATAATATTCAATTCTTAATACAATAACACTGAATAATATTTTCAAATTTTATCACTTTAAGATCCAAAGAAAAAATCATATAATTATATTTTGACATTAAAAATTTTATTTCAAAATATTTTGATGAATATTGATGGATTGACTATTCCCTTTCCAAAACATTAATTTAATAGAAATAAAGACAAAATAACATAATTTTATATTGGATATTATATTAGACTATAAATAGTTTGTTTTAATTTTAAACACTATCTGATATGGGTACATTATTGAATCCTGGTGGATTTTTTACATAAACATTTTCATAAATACATCCATTCCAAAATTCATTATTGATATCTATTTGAATAATTGTATTTTCCCAGGGAAAATCATATATTAAAAATAATTATGTAATATTAAACTCCTGAAACTACTGAAAAATAAACTTCAAAATAAATCCTTTCTTCCTGATTGTATCATTTATCCTTATTCTACTTTTGATTCAAATTATTTGATTTGACTAATCATTCATTTTTTAAAATATTTATTTTATTATAATATTATTTTGAGTTTTATTAATATTTAGTAATTTCTATGTTTTATTCCAATAAAATTAATTTAATTAATCATCCAATAATATAATACATTTTAACCAGACCAAACATCATTAATATTTTGATGCACAAAATAAAGAAATAAAATCTTCAAAAGAAATAAATTTCTCAAGAATATATTTTTTTAATGCGACTTGATATATAAATAGTTACATTATTTACTAAAAAATATTTATAGACATTTAATTTTTATTCATGAGAACTAATACCCCCCCCCCCACCCCCCGACAACAGATTCATATATCTCTGTATTATTATGTTCACCAAATTTGATATCTCTAATCTCTTCCTTAACAAATTCTATATATGATTTTCATTATATTCAAATATTTTCTTAAAATTTTTTATTAATAGATTATTCCAGAAAAAATGAATATTCTATAAACTCTATATTCAGAAATTATATTAAAATATCTTATAAAAATACCATAATTATATTTTGAATCAAATATTTCATTTGAATCTATGGTATTAATAAAGTGAAATTTTTATATAAATCCCATGAATACATATTCCTATCATTTATTCCATTACATATATCATGTGGTTTCTTCTTTAAATATTACATAGGAAAAGTTAGATATAAAACATAACAATATAATTTTTCATATTCTTTAATGAAATACTATGGTTAGGAGTTATTTATTAACATTGTTTTGAAGATTCCATGTAATGTCTTATCTTTTTTTCACCACAATATTTTTTGTAACGTCATTAGGAAAGAAAAATTAATAATATATCCATTATACTTATAAAAGTTTGGGAATTTCTTATTATAAAACTCCCATTCTTTATCAGTTTTTACTTATAAAAATTGATTAAATTTTTTATTTTAGACAAATATACAAGTTGAAAGATATTTTTATAAATCCTCTTATTTATGTGAATGAAAATAAGTCCATGTAAATAAAATATGTTCATAAAAATTAAAAAATATAACTTTTACCACCATCAAATGTAGTTTTCATTAGGAAAAATAATTTAAAATGTAACAGTTTAAGTATTGTACATGTTTTTTCCTCTTAGGATGACTTTTATGAATTTTTATGTTGCTTACCATTTACACATTAATCAAATACATATGTGTAATCATTTTTTAAATTAGTAAGAGAAAAATCAATTTTACATATAAATATCATACTTAACAACAAGAAATATTCATGGCCCAATCTCTATTAACATTAATTTTCTCATATTTCTCATAATTTATTCCTTTTTTATTTTATTTAGTAAAATCAATAATATTTGTTGAATAAAAATTATTTTTTGTTAGATAAAAATATAGATTCTTCCTAAAAACATTTTCAACTTAAAAGTTTCAATTAATATTTCATCATGAATCTATGTGATACATATTAATTTATATTTTAAACATTCAATAAACAAAACCATTAAAAAAGGAATTTGATACTCCAAAATATATAGAATCTTTTACTGTTACTAATAAATTATCACAGAATGTAACACTAACAAAATCAAACTTAATATAAGATATAAATAGATTAATATCGATGTACATATTGTATTGACATCCACTTTCTTGTACCATAAATTGATTCTATTGATTCCATGACAAGTTTCAAATAGAAAAAAACTAAATATATCTTCATAAAAATATATATTTGTGTTTAATTAGGTTTGAAAATAAATTCATTAGAAACAATTGTATTGTCAAATATGCGATAATAGTACATAGAGAGGGAAATTATTTTTAGAGAATATTCTTCATGTATAAACATACTATGGAAATATTGATGAACAATAATTTCTTTAATTTCCCTTCATATAAAACATAAATGGTGTAACAATTAAAAGTATTACACTTGATACATTATCAAATAAGGATTTATAATCTTTGGGTAAAATATTTTCAAAACCATCATAAATCATTACTTATTCAACCTGCACGATCTAGACATTTTTTCATAGTATTTCCTTCCTTAAATAAATATCAGAAGATCTGTTTTTAATTATTTAATTTCAATTATGTTCTATAATTTTCATACCAAATAGAATGAAACACAACACATTGACATACTTTAACTATGAAAAAAATAATTATGATTGGGATTTTCATATTTCAAACTATATAGATCTTAATAAAATTTATCATTTGAGCATTGATGATTATTTTTTAATTTTTCATTTTCGTCAAGAATATCATTTTTTTCTATTAATATATTCTATTATTTGCCTAATATTTTAAACTACATGATTAAGAGTACAAATTTTCTTGAACAACACATATTTGGTGTTATCGGAATCATAAGTTCAATAACATTCATATTCATATAACTTATTTGTATGTCCAATAATTTGTTTTTCAATTTTTTTATCCAAAATAATTATATAAATCAAAGATAATGTGTAACTCCAACTAGATTACAATTATTTTTTGTCCTTTAATTTTTTTTCTCTTTCTATAGAAATTATATAGTCATTAATAGTGTGGCTTTCCATTCCATATTTATCTATGTTTATAATATATATGTTCATTATGATGAATACACTTTTTTCGTCCTTTATATTGTGGTAAATTATTTTCACTCCATGTGTAGACAATATTTATTTTTTACTTTGGAAACAAGTCCAATATATAATCCTCTACTAATTTTCATTTCATTATTATAAGAGTTGTTGGTATCCGGATATTTGTAATTAAATATAACACATTTTCTTTAATTAATTCTATTCTTGTGAAATATTTTTCAATTATAATTCATATTTAAGTAATGTTACTGTATAAAAA
Source organism: Viscum album (assembly GCA_963277665.1). Classification (NCBI taxonomy): domain Eukaryota; kingdom Viridiplantae; phylum Streptophyta; class Magnoliopsida; order Santalales; family Viscaceae; genus Viscum; species Viscum album. The sequence continues at coordinate 1,150,731,514 of OY728120.1, forward strand.
TTTAAATTATATTCTATTAAAAACTAACATTCACAAATTTTCAATTTTTTTAATTACTTTTACAAAATAAATATCATAAATACCCTTCACCCTGAATAAAATTAACTCATTTTTTCAAAAATCACTATTTCCATTTACACTAATACATATTTATGATACATTTCATTAACTATTAATTATTTTCCCACTTTTAATTACATAAAAATTCTCTTTTCAATCCATTATTAGTTCTTATAAACTAATAGAAAACCAAATCTATAAAACGAATTATTTCCCAAATTTTAGGTTCTGCTCTTCTTGCATAAATATGAATATATGGATTATTATTAATTACACAATATAACATATTAATTACCTTGTAATTTTTTTCATATATTACCACATCATTAGCAACTAATGGAAGAGGATCGTCATAAAAAAAATTATATTATTTCACCAAGATTACCAAAAAATCAATATCTATATATTTATTAAAATCTTCTATATGAGAATTACAGTAGCCGTAATTAGTTTTATCAATGAATAGTTGTCTTTGAGGTGTCTAAACCTAATTCAAATTCATTCTTACCATCTCAAAATAGATCATTCCCCCATAACTATTTATCTAAATATTATATAGAACCAAATAATGTATAATTAATTCTATGATAGAGAATCCCATTTGAAATGAATTTTTATTTTCATAATGATAATCGTCTGTGGTTCCTTAGGGGGTGAATTGATCTTTGAAAAATCATTTAATCCACTTATCAACGCCATGTTAATATTATATAGATATAATGATTAATGATCATAGTTATTTTTATAGTAGTTTAAATCTAATTAATCAAAATACAATCTTCACCCCACTCGAAAAGTGAGATAGATTGAAGTCACTATAATAGACTCCATGAATATTGAATGGAGATAAAAACACTTTTAAAAATTATTTTTCCCCCCTGGAGGAACCACCCAATACAAAAATCTTTTGTAGACATGGTTCCATTACATAGCCAATAATGATTTTTCACACATGGAGGAATAACCTAGAATTTTTCTTTTTTTATATGGCTGTAGAAACCAAACAATAATTTTAATAGGAACTACAAACAACCAAATCCCCAATATTTTTATAGTTTTGAATGAATATAATTCTTTACTTATTATTGGGGATTCAATACTCATTATACTTCTATTAAATGGGTAGTGTAGCACAATATGTGTACATGCATAAAAATTAAAAAAAATAATTGCATCCATTGATCCATATCAAAAAAAAATTGGTAAGAAACTCGGTTTTCACTCAATTATGAAGATTTATAATTTTTTTCTAATTTTATTTTATGGACCTAAATATTATGCCTAATGAGTTAGAGATAGTTTCATGGTTGTCGAAAGCATATTAAAAAATCAGAAACCCAACTGATGGGAGAAAATGGAATATCACACAGTTACAGAAAAACTTATGAGGCATGCCACATAGTTAGTTTTAGTCGTTCCATGATGGACCACTACTAGAAAAATGGCCTATACACAATGTTCAATATACCCACGGTTTTGGGAACCGTGAGCTGGAACAGTGTCGGTATAGGTCCCCAGCCTATACCCACGGTTTTCGAAAACTGTGGGTATAGGTTTCCTGCCACCGTGTCACCGAAACATAACCAATTTCTACCGTGTTAACGGCTTTTACCCATAGTTTCAAAACCGTGGGTATAGGTCCTAAAATAATGTTGGCGCCGTGTTTTGATCCTGCAACCTCATCTCTGCATGAACCACATCTAACCACTACCCTAACTTCACTTATATGTATATATATATAGTTAAATATAGTTATAAAAACCGTGGGTATAGAGAGAAGAACCATGGGTATAGGATTCTCACCAAAAGAAGTTTCCTTCTCGCGGAAAAAAAATTTCCTACACACACTCGGGGAACCTATACACACGGTTATTCATAACTGCAGGTATAAGTGTTTTAGCCCAGACTTATCCCCATGGTTTTCCACAAAACCCTGGGGATAGGTACCCCTATACCCATGGTTTTGGGAAACTGTGGGTATATGTCACTTTTCAGGACCTATCCCCATGGTTTGTTGAAAAACCATGGGGATATGCCCATTTTCCAGTAGTGGACATTGTGATGGAGTAGGGCGGACAATTTTCCCAAACTATGTGATATGTTCCGCACAGTCATGTGACATCTAATTACAATTTGTAAAGGAATTTTGGAATGTTTGCACATGGTTTCCCTAAACATGTGGCATAATTCTAAGTAATGAGCTTTCATATTGCTTCACATTTAGGTTTTGTACACAGTTTTGAAAAAGAGTATACCCCAACCAGGAAATGGAATTTTTTTGGGTAGAAGGACAGTTTTACCTTAATGATCAAATTAAAAAACCCTTCTTATCCTTTCATTATCTAGATTAATAAATACACACATTTATTCTTTGATGTGATACCAATGATTTTAAACACGGATTTGAGATATAGCTTTAATCTGGAGTCAAATTCGACAATTTTTTTGTGTCGATGGATATGTTTTAGTATGTTCTATACTCCTTTTTAAATCTTCTTCCATTATACATCCTGTAAACAAAGATATTTATATACAAGATCACATGAACTATTTTTTGTGAATTAGCATCTTCTTATAGTCTCTTCAAATCAAGGATGAATGAATGTATGATACTGGATGAGGATATTTATACTTCTTTGAGGTTAGTGGTCTATAACTTAGTCCTCGAGATATTTCATTTTATAAATTTATATGTGGGTTTGTTGATTTTATCAGGTGTTGTTATTATGATTTTTATATCTTCATTATAATCTTTATAATACTATAATAAATTTTCCTTCAATATATGTATCTCAAAATTGGTGGTTACATTAATAATGCTGACAACCAAATGTAGGATGTTCCCATAGTTATGGTTTGAGTAGCATTTTGAGCCTATTAGTTCTACTATTTGAATGATTTGTTACATAAACAAATTAATGGTGAGTGTTTAATTATGCAAATTAATTGGTGACTGGATTATACATTTTTCAATTTCATGAGACCTATATATGTTATGTTATTTAACATTATATAAAAAATAAAAAATAAATGGAATGTATATGGTATATATATGACTTGGTCTAATAGATTATAACCAACTAGCTTGGATTCATGTCTATAAAACCCCTCTAAATGTTAAATATAATGTATTATGGGGAACCATATTAAATTATTATGAAATTAATTGATTAATGTCCCTTAACCATCTCAGAATAATGAATTGAAATGAATTAATATGCACTTTATTAAATGTAATGATGAATACGTGGCCTAATTAATTAATGGAATCTAATATTATGTCCCAAATTACCTATAGAACATGAAATTAATATAGTAGTGTTTAGAATCAAGTTATCATTTATATTAATGTGGTAATTCATTCAGTACGTATGAATTCCAATACTATACATATTTTTAGGTTTCCTTGGTTGTGACCCACCTTGGATCTCTATCCTCTTATAATAGTGGAATCCATGTATGGCACCGTAGGATCCCCCCATAACAATTATAGGATGTATTTAATATTTTCCTTGGATCCTAAATGGATTATTCAGAACTGTGGTGCCCTGGTTGGATCATTGGGCCTTCCAATAGCTGATCATGTTTTACCATGGATGTTCTCTGAGGACACAGTTAGATCATAATATTGCTGAATGCATTTGATAATGAAAATTAGATTATAATCCTACCCGTTATCTGGGCTTCAATTACTACTTAGTCGGTGACCCTTGAGGTATAATATTTTTTGGTTATTACCATGGAACCTTGTAACAATAAATATTATTACATGCTTCCAAGTTATATCTTCGAACCACTATTATTACTATATGTGGGTGATGTCAGTTCTGGTAATCCATCACAAAAAAATTATATAATGAGAACATAATTGATAAATTAATTATATACATGTTATGACACTAGATCATGACTGATGTAGGTATTTGGTATTTACATTTCTATACTTCATTAATTTTATATATGAAAAATTTCACACTAAATTATTTTATATTACATGTACAAGTTGTTATAGACATGATTGTTGGTGGCATACTGAGATTAATCAAACAACCTATCTAAGCCTCCATTGTAACTTGAGTAGACTATATGTTGGAATTTTTTATATAGCTATGTGTATCGCTTCCCAAACTAGATTTCATAATACTTTAGAATGAACATTGTATCAAATTAATGAGTTTGGAATCATGATGGTAGGGATAGGTTTACTTCCATTTTTTATACCTTTTTATATCATTTATACCTTTTAATTGTTATTCATGATTTCTAGATTTATAGATACATGAAATAATTCATCATTATCTTTTTTATATTTATATAAGTTGTTTATTTATAATTATTATTCAGTTAGATTTTGGTGTTCCACCAATTTATACTAACATAGTTGTTTACATATAATTTATATTGATCTATTATGATACACTCTAGTAATTATAGAATAGTCTCCCCACAAACACAATGCTGGCCCTCACATCTAGTCAGTAAAATCATTCTTTAGGGGATCAGTGCTTGAGGCCATGTGGTAAACCAGGATCATGGATCCTTCAGTGGAATCTTGGTGGGGGATGTAAAAAAATGGAATCATATTGCTTCATTTATTTCTATACTATTTAGAGACAATAGTCAATATTTTATTAACTAATAGAACATGTCTGCAATCTATGATTTTGAATTAAAAACCATGTTCGAGGTAAATGTTGTTTTTTCTAAATTACAATGGAATTTCTACTTTTCTTCAATTATAGTTGATATCATTTCACTAATGGGACAATAACATGATATGTGGTGTTTTTTGTATTGTTTTTGCAGATAATTTCATTTCATCTTGAAAAAAAATATACGAGGTTATTGGGAATTTTAAAATGCATCATTATAGGGAACTAGAATTTTCATTTCATGAAAATTTCAATTTCATATAGGTGAATTTTACTCTTAATAATACTCAATATGGTTGTGATTGTTGATTGATTATGTGGTATTTATAATATTCTTTTTATTTCACATGGCTATGACTGAGTGATCACTAGTTACAATTCATTAGGTTTTAAAGGATCTTATGAGTTTGAATCGTTAATTTATAGTGGTGACCCATTATCTTAAAAATAAAATGGGTGTGGTTTTATTTTAGAAGGTTTTTATGGGTCATAATTCACAAGGAATTCGGATCCATTTTACATGAAAATTGGTAATTTTAAGTAAATTGAAAGATAAATTTGAAAAATGGCTTCCAAAATGAAATGTTTGTATGTCTTTATCTATCACAATCACATTAGAGAAAGGTAAATTAGTTAATATATCAATGAAATATAAACTGAATGAAATGGTTACCCATAATTGATGTAGAAATGCGTCATTGGGCCTTTATATATTGGTTCAAATTAAACTAATACATGGGCAATTACCAATACTTATCCCTCTAAGAATTTAGTTGGTGTAATATAACAGGGGTAATATGCCATTTTCATTTATTAATCTTCAACTTATGTTTCTATATATCTTATTCAAGATTGTTCCTGGTCATTTTAATTAATTTTGTAGGCTACTGCATACAAAATATCTCTGTTTCTTATTCTATGAGGGTGGTGGTGACCATTCCCTTGGCATGGTGGACACTCATATGCTAGACTTACCTCCATGAGTTCCACATGAGGTATTTCCTACATGATATGGTAATAGATTACTATGATTAATATAGTCTTATATGTCTAATGAAATCCATATTGGGTGCTCGCTAACTTGCACCTATGGTGACTAATCAGATTTTTGAGTTCCGACAACATCATCCTCAAAACTTATCAATGTATAGAAGTCCACCATCTATTGAGTATTATTCACAGTCCACTATTTATATCTCTATGAATATAGAGACACCTCTAAATAATATTGTTATGATTTCTACATACAACCTATATGAATGACCATGAAGAAGTGGGATGTATTTAACCATGCAATTTTTCATCAAGGCATGGGATGAGATGATTTTGAGATGAATTTATATTATAATTTCTTTCCTCAGACACTAAGAAAAAATATATCAAGGGAGTTCATGCATCTAGTGTATGGTCATATTTTATTATAAGAATATTCATCGTGTTTAAATAATCTATTTTGATATTCACAACTTCTATCTAATGGAAATCGTTCACGTGCTTCATGCATTAAGGATGGGATCATGTATTCCATCCATACTTAGGTGAATTTCTCTCAAGTAACTACATTTTATGAAATCATGAAATTGGTTGCTATCATTGAGTACAACAAGAGGGATGAAGATAAAATTAGGCATATAGCACCAGGGATCCATAAGAAAATAGTTCCCAATGAGAAAGTAGTGATCCCTTTAGGATTATCACAAGGGAAGTGGCTCCAAGATTACATGTGGTGATAGATATATGGTGTGTCACCAGAGTGTAAGAAAGGTTCGTCAGAATCCTTAGTGTGATAGAGACCTTCTGGAGTCTTTGTATTGCTTCCATATGAGGCATCTAAAAAAGTTATTATGGGCCATTAAATCATGTTCTAGTGGAATATTTTAGAAACCAATTTTATATTTCATCAAACCCGACACACAACATGGTCCGAGACAAGGCCCAAAGTGATATTATAATCCCAAGAGGTTGGAACATCTTCCTTGGTATCGATAAATAACTTTGGGAACTATTTTACCTATCAATATAATAACAAGAGACCATCAATAATAATCATCACAATAACTGATAATTATAACCATATGAGGTACAACAATTCTAAACATCAAAATATAATGACTATATCAAAATCCAAAAATAATATAAAAAAGACAATGATAAGACAATCCCAAAACCACCAAAAAATAATAGTACATCACCATCAATCAACTTCAACTAACACCTACAAGAAGATGAACACTAGAAACTGGATCCACCATCACCACCACAATACATAAATCATTTAACTGGTAGATACAAGAAAATATCTTGATTCACCAAAATTATTATGTAGTGTTTGTGCCAAAGACCAATAGGATTACAAAACAAATAATGATTACATTCTATAACATTAGAATACATTTAAACATTCACATTTACAAAATAATGTTTGATACATTTCGGAGAATAGATTTTAATAAACACTTTTATGAAAAACATTTATCCTATATGATTTCTTGAAATTAATGCATTCACAGTTAGGACTATGTACCAACAGATAGAAAGACATAAAATAATAATCATGACACAAGAGAGAACCATGGTCCACCCTTATTGATAACTATCATAATCGGGACCTTATGAACCTCATTCAATGGTGATCAAAATCCTCCAACTAAAATTCTAACAGAGTCTTTATGCATGAACCAATATATGGGAACACATACCATTGTAAATTTTTTTTCCATATCATATCCCCAAAATAATTGTTTTATCATGTATGATCCCCTATATTGGATCTCATCCCATGGTCTAGTGGTCACTAATTATATTACAAGATTCATTGTTTTTGTATCTCTAAACCATGTAGAATAATCAGATCCTCATCCAATTCTAAATCAAATAGTGTACAAGGTCATATTCCCCCACATCAATACAGAAGATTCACTTTTTACTCAAATTCCATTTCACATATGAAAAAGTTATTACTTTGTTATACACATTCCATGAATCAAAAGAATATATCTAAATTACCACTTCTTCATTTTCACATGGACCCAATCATCAAAATCCACATGGAGAACAACATTTTACAGAAAAGAAAACATTAAATTTCATAGAAACACAAAATCCATCTATAAATACATTTCACAAAACATTCAAAATTTATGAAACCATTTCGAAAACCAATAATAAGAACATACATGGAATCCATCGATTTCCATGAGAAAAGAAAATTTCAAATTCCAACTAACATTAAATCCATTTTATAAAATTATTCACATCACAATCACATTGAAATGATGTATTCAGTGTTTGAAATGATGAATCCAACATCAAAAAACCCATTTAACATGGAAAATAAACTTTCAACACATTCACACAATTAATTCTATTTGAAAATGCATTTCAAACCGTAAACTCATGGAATAAAACATATTCAAGAAACACATTAATGATGCAACAAATGTAACATGTTTCCACTAAAAAACTATATTAATGACACGTGTGTCTCAATCCATTTAAAAAACATGTTACACACCATATAAATAATCCCTGGAAAACTTTTAAAATATTTTTGAAAGAAATATTAACTCGTCTAATAATTTAAAATAATGGAACAACCTATATCAGACCTGTAAAATTTTGGAATATGGTGTGAAACAAAATATTGACCAACTAAAGACCTAATAATGTAAATATTGAGATATAATAATCCTGATTTATCCCAACATCTCATTATTGGACCATTAATATGTGAAATAACCCACTAGAAAAGAAAAAATTGAGAAATAGAGAAGAAACCCCTAGGAGAAGAAATAAATATTGAGAAAATACACATACATGATGATTAATTTATGTTAGGTGGTTAAAAACCTAGATATTTATGATAATTTTCTCCAAGAAGTATTAGTGGAAGAACTCATTTATAAGAAACTCGTATGTTGATGATTGGATGTGATTTTGGATTATAATCAGAGAGGGAACAAGAGTAATTTCCCACATTATAAGGACCCGGATAGGTCACATGGGTAAACCCTTGGGTCTGCTAAACTGTTCAATGACCACAATTCCCTGTCAATCAAAGAGTAACTATCTGAATTGTTATCCTTTGTCTTTTCCCAAGTCGTGTACACAAATTATTGTCTATAGTATCAAACATGATCATTTTCTACATGGTTTCCCAGGTGAAGGCACATAGATTCCCCACATAACACTAGAATGATTCAATCCAAGAAATCAAACATTCATATTAGATGAATCATCCACAACATTATACCTTCATAGTTTATACACTATATCAAAATCTAACCCTTGAAGGATATCAACTCAACAATTACACCAAAAATTAAAATATATCAGAGAGAATATATATAACCTAAAGTATTATAATTTTAATAAACCACAAACTTTAGCAAAAAAAATAATGGTGCTACATATTTAAGGTATGAATTATAGCAACTAAATCCAGGTCATGGGATGGGTAATTATTTTCATGTAGTCTGAGATAGAAATTACCATGTGCCACCACATGGCCATCTCACGTCAGGACACACCCATGACCTATACATGAGGCTTCAAAATAGGCCTCATAAACTTTTAAAAATTCAATATATATCAAAATTGGAAGTGATCAACCACCAATTTAGCTCTTCCAATGATTCTTAACACTCTCGGATCCCTTAAAACATTTCCCCATTCTGAGTATTCATGTTAATGGGACGATGTACGCAGAGAAAAATACCAAAAAATCACTTGTAATACATTGCCATGTCAAACAAATATCTTAATATATAAACCAATATTTTATTCTTCCTATTAATTAAATACCCTTATTTTCTTGCGGTTAATTTATTCCCCTCTCATCGATATCACAATTCCCAGAAACATCACCTACCTAATACATAGGGTGTACATATAATGCTTCACATAGAGATAATGATCCCAAAGGCTTCCCCAAACTATTATCAAATGATCCTCAATCACTGTATCGATCCTATAATAGACTATGATGTCATTCATGAATACTACACCAATGAATGTTAGATACCAGTAGACGAACATGTTCATTAGTCCAATAAACGCCATTGGTGGGACTGATAACATGAAGGGAATGATCAATTACTCAAAACATTCTTACCTTCTTCAGAATTATATTTTATGAATAAAAAACTCTCTGACTCTAACATATTGATACTTATAACTAAATTCAATCATTGAAAACAAAATTTACCCTTATCATGATATAAAAGGTCATCAATATGGGGAAAGGGTAATTTTTTTTAATAGTTATGTTGTTCAGTTCCCAATAATAGATCCCCAACAATAGAGATCCATCATCCTTTTTCAAAAACATAACTAGGGAATCAAATGTTGAGATACATGCAGAAATGAATTATTTGGAATCCAAATTATCCAATTTTACCATTCATTCCCTCAAATCGGTGTGGTCCATACCATATGAAGAATGAGATATCAGTTGTGTTTCTTTTTCCAAATCAATGGAGAACTGTCCCCCCCCCCCCCTCAGTATTTAAACTTCAGAAATCCATTGAAACGAACTATATATTATCATACACCACAGGATGTCTCCATCCCTCAGGAGAACCGGCATAATCCTCTAACATGAGTGAATATATCGTGTAAATATATTTTCCCAATTCTAGAAGTGGGGTTCGTCACATCTAAACTGAGTATCCCCTTAACCTTAAAAAACATAGGTAAATCCATTTAGTTCCCAAAAAACGGACTCGATGATTATAATATTATTTCTGCTCCTATAAATACTCCAACCAATGCATACCATGGGTCAAGTAAAATAGTTCCACTCATAATGACTGAAAATTCCATTCGATCTCAATAGCTATCCTGGTGAGTGAAAAAGGAAGACTCTTAAAACCCAAATCATACATCATAACAAGAGACATTACCCACTATATCATACATGAAATAATATTAGTTGGAAACATAAACTCGTCCATAATAATGAAATTATTAATGAAATGGATCCAACAGTATCAAATACTAGAACAACTAAAGAGGATGCAATGTGAATGGAACCTTGAACTATCATAGGCCCTGTATCTAATTCCATCATTGCTCATTCCACCACCTGATATTCCCCCTTATCAACCTAAATCTTAGAACGACCAATGACATAAAGAACATTAATGAATTGATTCTTCGGAAAATAATATCATTGCCTACCTCGATGACCTCTAAATTAAGAACCCAAAATCATTGACATTTATAAATGTCCTGGCATAACAATGAATGATGCAGATCCTTCACAATTCTCATATGGGTTTCCTAACTTGTAGAGTCATTATATGTGCCCCTTATCATTGAACTGGTGAAAAGGTTTGGGTGGAGGTGCAGAAACATATCGCATGTTCCCTAGAACCCAACACTAATAGAACAAGTCATACATATCATCGGAAGCCACATCGAATAAAACATGGATGGATGGCCCCAGCTACCACCTCCATTTTTCAACTAATCATCCCAATCCCTCTTCTTCTTTGATGAACATCCATGAATCAATAATAAAACTCAAAAATAGAAATTATACATTATATTATAATAAATAGTGACCATGATGGAACAATCAACCACCTCATCATATGTTTTTAGCTTGAACATGAAGTCAAAATACATGATATTTGATTACAACCACATAAATCACTTTTTTTCCATGAACTGATCATTGGAAATGATTGTGAATGTATATTGAATTTACTGTTCAATGTGGTTAGTTTTCTCCCTCGTGATCTAGTCTCCATAGCTAATCTCCAAAAAATTTAAATAGTATGCGGAGGAAAAATCTTATGAAAATAATACTTGTGGAAGTAATAATTGAAATCCTTTCATACCATATTGTTGTGTTTTCAACGATTAACAATTTAGTACCATAATTTTTGATTAGGAATATCTAACAAGAATGATGCATACTTCACTTTGACGACATCATCCGTATCAAGGAACTGAAATATAATTTCTTTCTTCTCAAGACACTAATATTGTTATTGGGGTCCCACTGTACTATGAATAATAGAGTTTATTCCTTGAGGAGAAAATTAACTTTATCATTTCTCTGATTGCGTTAGGCTTCCCCAACCTGAGTATAAATAAATCTCACACCTAGTTTCAAATCATGGATATCCTAAACCACTTCTTGCACTACTCTATAATAGACTTGTATGGGATAAAACAATCCATCATCTTCCTGGGGACAAGCCAGAATTCCTTTAAGAGGAATCATGCAACAATAAGAGATAAGTAAAATGAAAACAATCAATACAAACATTATAAAATTTACCAGCAATAAAAAAATACCATAAATTTCATAAATAAAAATAAATAAAAATTCAAAACAACAAAAAATACAAACCAAATCATTCAACCCCCACTTAGAATCCACATTCTATCTACTATATCTATCTCTCACATATAGGATAATTCATATAAAATCCAAACAACCCATGGTTACTAAATTCTTTTCTAGTGGTGTGTTGACCAGAAAGCCCACTCACAACTAGCAACTCAATCCCTAAAAATCCAATATTCATTCTATCTGGACACTTTCCCCAGAGACATGACCTACTAATAGAATATCCTTATCTAATATTTTTTCATGAACAATGATAGTATGCCATCCAACTCGACACCCATCCCAATCTGAGACCAGGACCAAAGGGCGCGAGCTAGACCATTGTTCAAATGTATCAATAATACACATTAGGAATGATTTTAGACATTTAAAAAAACACAAAACATATACAATAATAAGAATCACAGTAAGTGATAATCGGAACCATGTGAGATAAAATAGTATCCAGATTCAAATATTAACAATTTATAAGGAATAAAAGTACTACAACACAAACATAAAAACATATCTTTCCAAAAATCACCTTGAAACAGCAGGGAAATCATCCCCAATCCACCACCACAATCACATTCAATATGTATAACATTTGAAACTAGATCCACCATCACCATTATGAAACATCTTACCAATAACCGCTACTACAAAAACGGCCTATATCAGCGCTAAAAAAGTGCTTTAACAACACTAAAAAGGCAATGTAAAGGTCATCGATAATATAGGGGGGGGGGGTCCCTTTTATCACCGCTCTGAAAAGCGCTGATAAAGGCCCCTTTTATCAGTGCTAAAAGAAGAGCAGATAAAAGACCTATTTATGAGCACTTTTTTTAGCACTGATAAAATGGGCCTTTATTAGCGTTTTTTAGCTCTGATAAAGATCACAGAAAATTTAAAAAAATAACGAAAATATAAATTAATGTGGGGAGTGCTTTTATCAGGTCTTCACACCACCTTTATCAGTGCTAGGAGGTCTCTCGTGTGTTGACCTTCCCATGAATCCTCATATGACCGCGCACCCCCTTCGCTTCCACCCAAACTCGAACCCGAGACCTTCCCCCTTTCGCAGCTGCACCTTTTGCACTATTCCATTTCATTTTGTTCTCTATTTAATGATATATCTTTATATATATAGATATATTTTTTCATATATTGATATAGATTCCTATTAATATAAATATATTTATTCATATATTAGTATATATATATTAATTCGTATATTAATATATTTATATATATATTTTTTGTTATAATTTTTTATACGTATGTTTATTTGTATATTAATATATACATATAAGATTAGTTTTACATTTATGAAAAAATAATTTTTTTATGTGTGTTTATAAATAAATAAATAAATACATACATACATACATACATACATTGATATATACAACACACAATCACACATATAGACACACAAACACAAACACATAAATATTTACGATTAAATTCATATATATGTGTATTTGAAAAGCCATAGAATGTACATATAAAATTAGATTTAAATAAATTTATGAAAAAGTATGTTTTTGATGTGTGTTTATAAGTAAATAAATTAATACATACAAATATACATATATACAACACACAGACACGCACACAGACACTCACACACACAGACACATATATATTTATGAATAAATACATATATATATATATGTGTGTGTGTGTGTGTATTTGAAAAGTCTTAGAATGTTAAAACAACCATAACTTATAATATAGAATTCTATTTCAACGCAAAAACCATTCAAATCAATGAAAATGGAACAGTCATCGATATGATATGTGGTACAGGCCTAACGGACATTCGGATCAGAAGTTACACTTGTTTGAATGTTAACAAATCAGGGTATCCCGACTAAAAATGTCGTTTTGGAGGCCTTTTGGGCCTTTTATGGCCTCTAAAAATGTGACAGAGGCTTCTCTTGGGTCACCAACGTGTAGAGATTGTCACAGGCCTTTATTTGATATGTTGTACTGCTAAAATGGACACTCGGATCAAAAGTTATGGTAGTTTAAAGTTTGAGATACATTTTCTACATATTTTAGATCATTTGTTAATTTTTTTTGAATTTTTTGGGTCCTAAAATTATTAATAAATGATTTTTAATCAATAATAATTAGAAAATTATTAATTAATAATATTTTTTAAAAATATTTTGATGCCATTTTCACTAATTTTTTTTATATTAAATGTAATAGTCTATTTATACGTTTTTACAACATATTTAAAAAATATATATTGTATTTATATCAATATAAATAAACTTATTTAAGAATAATTTATTTTTCCAGATTTTTTTTAAATATATAAATTTTCAGCGGTGATAAAGCCCCCCTTTTTCAGTGCTACTAAAATAATCGCTGATAAGCGGGTAGCGCTTCGCTTGCCAGTTTTTGGCGTAGTGAACAGTTTCATATATAATAAAGTCTATATAATTCAAATGGTGTATACAAGGTGTGATCCAAATACCAATCAAATGACACACAAAATAATTGTTCTATTACATGAAATTAGATGGAAAATCAATATGAATATTTCAATAAGAATATTTGAAACATTTCTAACTAAATATTTTTAGGAACTCTATAAAGAAATGTTTTCTCATAGAATATTTGTTGAAAAAATGCTTTACACAAGGCCCACTACATAATGATAGATAAAAAACATAACATAAGCTCATTGCCCATGATAGCTCCACGAGACACCCCAATAGGTAACATTCTCATGTAGGAATCTTTGTAGCATATCATCTTAGATCAAAATCATTAATCTAAACTACCAATAGGGTCCTTATGCACTTTCCACAAGATGGGAATGTTACCCAACGTCTAGTGGTCTCCATATCATAACAAATATCCAATAGCGTTCCTCTGAATAATCCACTAGAAGTGATCCCACCCCTATGTCTTGTGGTCTCTTATCAGGCCACATTTTTTCTTAGTATTTTCTCATAAATTTGGCTAATAGAATTTTGGCCTCAACCACATATTAATAAACCAGAATACCAATTCTCTCTCTCCAACCTAGATTCATGAGATTCCCATTCTGGTCAAATTCCATCTCACATATAACATAAATCATCACATTAACATACACATTTCAAGATAAATTAGTACACCAGTAAAACAAAATTTTCATCTTTTTACATTAATCCAATGATCCAAATCCAAAATTAACCCCCCATTTTATATTAATGAAACCACTCTCCATTGCACATTCTCACTGAAACCATTTAGAAATTACATTTCCCACCACTTTAACAATTTGTAAAACCCATCTAAAAACACAACAAGAATAAAGCATAAATAATCCGACAAAATCCTTGCGAACGTCCCCATTCGAATTCATATTAACAGAAAATAAATTTTACAACGTTCATCAGATCACTTTCCCAATTAGAATACCAATTTATGTTGGAAAATGAATAATCCATCCTAAAAAATCCCCATTACCTTTAAGAAATCTACATTCAACTCATTCACACCATTAAAAATAAAAAAAACTCATTTTCCCCTTCAACATAAGGAATAAAACATATTTAACAAACACTACAACTATCAACACAAGAATGATAACACAAATACATCAGAAATCCCATTTTGATCACATGAGGGTCTAATTTTTTTTTAAAAAACATGTTTTCCACCAAAAAAATTATACATAGAACACATTTCACCAATTATGTAATAAATCCATGATCATCTAATAATGTAAAAGTAAGGGAATATTTACCCCACACTTGTAAACATTCAGATGGATGTTAGAAACCATAACAGCACAATCTAAACAACTTATAAAAGACAAGAGTTCAAAATAACCAACATTATTTTACCAAAAACCTCATGAATGAACCCTCATTATGTCGACGACCCGACTTGAAAATAATAACTCAATAAATTAGGATGATAATCCATATATGTAGGGATGAATCATGAGAATAAAGACATAGTTAATGATTATTTGAAATTTAAAGCATAAAAACCAATCTTTTGTTTCTCAAAGGATCTAATAGGGATTAATGAAAGTTAAATTTTCTAATAATCTCATATCGGGTAGATGGAAAGTAATTTAGGTTTCCAATGCAACTGTTCACAGAAAATATTTACACTTTTTAATAACCAAAATGGTCACATAGTTAGGTTGCATTGGTGTCCAAAATGTGTGGCAACTGTGCATCCCTTACTATCAAAGAGGAATATTCCAAACCATCTACGCACACCGTTTTCAATATTGATTGTTCAAAACTCTCCAAAATGAACAGTATTTCATGGATTCCATAGAAAAGGTGCATGTTTACCCTACACCATGCGCTATCCATGAACCAACAACAATCAATCCCAAAATCTCCATTTTCACAATGAAATAAAGGGGAAACCGAATCATATATTCATAGCCAAAATTAATCAAAATTAGACCTCAAATAAAAATAAAGGATGTGACAGAAGAGGTTCCGTAGAATATCCACCTTTGGGGGATGTTTATTTGATGCCGCATCTGGTGGGGAGTTGTAGTAGCACATAATGGATAGGCTGAGGTAGTAGTCAAGGCCATGGTAGCTAGACACTTAAATCATGTCAATGCCAATACAGTAGTAAGGATTGTGGTATAATGTTTTTTTTGAGGTCGATGGATCATCTTAGTTTGATGAATAAAATATGATTACCTAGGATTATGCTGTTAGACTATCTTCTGTACGATGTAATTTTCTAGTAGCACCCACTATTATATATTCATTAGTTTACATTGGTCATGCACAAAACATTTTATACTTATCTATTGTGGAATGTATCAGGATTTAAATACATTATTATTGTGTTTTTTGTGAAATTGGATACACTATTGAGAATATTTTCATGGGGAATAAATTAATTTAGTGACGATATCGTTGAGGAAGAAGTTTCCCTTTCTTGTGGGACCTCTTTGTTCTCATGTTTATGGGCTTCAATGTCATTATTCAGATGGATTGCATGATTCAATATCACACCATTATAGACTACATTCATTGAATGATATTGTTTACATCACAATAAGGAAGTAATTATCTGTATAGTGATGAGTAGGATATATAGTGAATTAGAGATGGACCAGAGCAGCATGGTCTTTGAGGAGTGGCTAACAAGATTTTCAATATCCTTATTCAGTATTGGGGTTTTTATCCAAATGAATTCTAAATATTAGTAGATCATTTCTGTGATGTCTTCCCAATGACATTTCTGACATACCTCATATGATATAGGTATATTTTAATATTTTGATAAATCATGGTGAAGCACGGGTGACTATTTTTCCATAAATTATAAAACATACAGTGTTCCAAGAACTCAAGCAGTAGTTAGGGAATTAATATTCAAAAGTTTCACACAACCAAAAACATCCACTCATGGTTTTCTCCTTAATTCTTCCAAAATGTGTATGGGACCCTTTGTCTATGAGTGGATTATAGACTGTTGAACCTTCTTATGATGAGGAATTGTTATCCACTACCTCATATAGATTATCTATTTGACAATCTCTATAGTGCTACGATGATATCTAAGATCGACCAGGGATTGGGCTATCATCTGGTGTGATTCAAGGCATCAGAAATACCTCCTACTTATTTCCACCGCATGTGTTGTATATATGTGGATATTATTATTATTTTAGGTAATATTATCATGACATCCTTTTTCAGGGCTTTGATGATTATGTTTTTCCACCACATTCAATATTCCTTTATGAATGTAGTTTTGGAAGGCATCTTGGTGTATACTAATACTCATAGTGATTATGAAAAAAAACGTTGAAATCAATTTGAGTACACTGAGAAAGAATATTCATTATTAAAATATAACTATAGATAATATATGGATTGAAAACATTTACTTATTAGGTCATGTTATCTCTATATCCATAGTCTACATTTACAAAGATAATGTTAGTGTTGTGGTTTTCTAAGAGAAGATGAAGAACATGTTAAATATATAGAGCTTCATGGGACTATCTAGATAATATAGTAATTTCATAAAAGACTTGTCATGAATTTCATCACGTCTTACAAGTCTTAAAAATAAGAGTTTTGAGTTCCTATTGTCATAAGATCGAGAGAAATCCATTCAGAATATGGAAGGAAGGAAGGGTTCACCACTTATTATGATCATTCTATATCAAGGAAAACGTTATAATGTGATCCATTATTCATATGAAATATTCTTTGGAGTAGTACTAATGGAGGAGGATAAATCCATTGTATATGTATCATAGATGTTGAGGCCACATGAGAGAAATTATTGGATTCTTGATCATGAGCTAGTTGTAGTTGTACATGATTTAGGATTTTGGAGACACTACCAGGAGTGAAATTTGTATTTTATATGAAAAATAAAATTCTAAAATATTTATTTACAAAACATGAATTGAATCGTCGACAACGAATATGGGTCTAGTAACATCATTCCATTTATTTTCATCTAACCTATAAACCTGGAAAATGAAATGCAATAGCTAATTTTCTGAGTAATAAATCATAGGAACAAGCACTAAGGGAATCTGGTGATGATTGGAAATTATTGGACATCTAATCTGAACTGCATATGGAATTTCCCAATAGTTAGTTGTAGTCCTATATCTTATCCTTGATAGTAACCTCTTCCCTACTTATGATTGTGAAGAGAATGAAATTTTGACAGATAGAGGGATTGGTTCTCCACAATAGTCTTTCCATAGCTATGTCACCTACATAATGGATTGTGGATAGTGAATGAATCCTTTTAATTCACCAACATATCTGGGATCATTAGATATTTGATTTATTTGACATGGGATCTCCATTCTTCAAATTTGGATGTTCATCCAGTCATCCCCAAAATGTATCGATACATGTGTTTCTAGTTCGGGTGGCCTGGGATGAAATTTTAGATAGAAAAAATTATCACATGGTGTTCTACAATTCATCATGTGATAGAGGAGAACTAAAGACCCGGATGGTTCATATAGTTACTTCTAGTCCATTCATGGAATTGGTAGGATGTTACCATGTACTTTTTCATGATTTACCTATTTCACCGATATGTATCAATGTTATATGGGTTTTCATTGACATAAAGATTAGTATAAACCACATCATTCATAACTAAGAGACATTATGAGTTGAAGAGATAAGATTATAGTAGGTCTATGAAATCATTTGACAACATAGGGTCCCTTGTACTATCATTTGAGATAGGGAAACATGTTCTATGTCATTGTTTCGGGAGGTGTTGATGAAATATTTGGGTATATATGTTCTAATGAGCACCGTGTTTTATCCATAGACTGATTTATCGTCAAAATAAATGACACATGTTTTTTTTGGAAATGCTTATAGCATGCATAATTGAATTCAGCTTTTTTATGGAGAAGCACATATGTCTCTTCATTTTTACCTATAATAACATCTTTTATGATATGATCAGATTTCTACTTTTAATGCCTTTTATCGTAGGTTATTCCCTTCACCCATAAACTTGAAATAGGTAGGAGAGGTGAAAATATTATGTCCTCATGTCATGCCGAATACTTTGGGAATGTGTCATATAATCAGGAAGCAGATGTATAAAGATTATTCTTGAAAACAATAATTGGATGATTTTCATTGATAGACACTAGAGTTTGAGTACATGTATCATGTTTTCCGGCAGGTATTGCCTAGGCAAGGTCATAGATGGATATATAGGAGAGGGATGTTGTAACCAAGATTTTTCAAGCTATTATATATTCTGGGGAGAGTAGAACAAATAGAATATCGGTTTCTATAACCTAGGAGGTATCATTAGATTTCTGATTTCCTCCATGTTTCATATCATCAATACTATCATGATGACTAGTATTGTACTTTTCATCCCTGGGATTTGGATCTCGATATTAATTCTACCTTTTAGGGTTATCATATAATCTTCATCAACCAGAGAATGTGATAACTTTATGCTTGGTTATTTCTTCTAGTATGGGTCTTATGGCATCAAGAAGATGTATAAAACAAGGCTTCAGATCAGTATGCTCACAAAAATGAATGTTTCATAGATTTGTTCTAAAAATGTTTTTCACCTACCTTTGAATGTGAAAATAGGGTTGAGATGCACAATTGTGGAACACAATTAGAACCTATTTTTTCACTCAATTATGGTTCCTTTTAGGTTGGGAATAATTTTATTTTATGAACCTAAAAGTGATATCAATGGGTTATCGATGATTTCATGGGTCTTTAGAGCTTTTTCAAAGCTCAAAACACCAGATAATGGGAGAAAATGTCATATTTCATTGTTAGTGAAATTTATAAGAGGCATTCCAAATGATTAGTTTTAATCGTTTGAGAATGGAATGTTTGATTGTGCAGGGTGCTGGGTTTTCCCAAACCATGTGATTTTAGATGCACAATTGTGAAAAAGAAATGAAAAGAAAATTTGAAGGCATTTAAAATGGTTGGCACGTGTTTCTGCTAATAGTGCGACCTTAAATTCTGTTATACCGCTTCCTATAGCTACCAATGAATGGTTTTCACATGGTCTGGACAAACCATGTGGCCAAATCATATGTGGGAATAAAATCTGGTAAAAGGATAAGCATTCCCATAATGGTATTATTATATCAGTCCCTTCTTATCTTATATGTCTCATGAAAAATAACCTCTGATTTCCTCTCTTTGGAGATCCCATTGATTTATAAACTAGAATTATTGATCTGGATTCCACATAGAGTCTGACTTGAATTCCATTCACCGCATTAGATCTCCATCAAAAAAATTATTTATTCCCTTTTATTCATTCGTCGTTCTTATTCCTATTTATGAAATTTTTTAGAATTAGGCTCACATTCCCTATTTTCATGGCTTTGACCATTGTTTATATTTCTTCCAATCAAGGATGAACTATAAGAATGATCTTATATTTGGAGTGACATATGATTACGAGGTAGGTGATATGATACTCACTCCTAAAGATTCATTGTTTTATAAACTGTAGTGTGGGCACACTGATTTTATCTGTTGTCATTTCATTAAATATATTTCATTCTTATAGTTAATATAACTATATTCTATGTATCATTCCATATATATAATTTTTTAAATGGTGTTTATTTCCACAACATTGTCCATCAAAATTAGTTTGTTTCCAAGGGTATGATTTTAGTTGAATTTTGGTCCCCTAAATGCCACCATTATGATGAGATATCACATGAACATATTAATTCTGAGCGTTTAGTAATATTAATTAATTTTTGAATGGCTTGTAACTTTTTAAATATAACTTTACCTTCCAAATGATTATTTTTTAACATTCTGAATAAAATTAAAATGAAATAGCCAGTATAATCTATATACATGTCATAGAAAAATTGATTATAACAAAATATCTTGGGTTCCTGTATATAGAACCATGTTACATTTCTAATGTATGTTATTATAGTGAAAAAAATTAAAGAATATGAAGTGAATTGTAATGGCTCGGACATCTCTTTTCCATTAAATTTTAAAAATAACGTGTTTGAGGTGTTCTGGGAGGCCATTGTGAATTATCTCCAACATTGTGCATATTTTCTAGTTTTGTGAAGAGGTCCAACGATAGACAGTTGTGAACAGTGCAACAATAACCTTCTGTGAATAGTTTCTCCAATAACCTTCTATGGATAGTTCTATCAGGGAATAGTTCTATCGGTAAACTATAATGGTAACCTCTCATTCATTTTCCAAATTTCCAATTATGTGAACAGTTCCATCAATGAATAGTTATATCGATATCCTGTAATGGTAACCTTTCTTTCCTAGGAAAAATATCAATTTATTTGAACAATTCCAATAGTGAAAATTCTTATTGGTGATGTCTAACAGTATCCTCTAATGGTAACCTCTATCGGTAACCTCTATCGGTAACCTCTAACTGTAACCTCTATTTCCTTTGCCAAATTTTGAGTTTTATGAACAGTGATTCCATAACAGTGACCTTCTAATGGTGCAAATATCTTTCCTTTTTCCAAATTTTATGTTTTGGGAACAGTGTTTCCAGAACGGTGACCTTTTAACGGTGACATTTTCTTTCCATTGCCAAATTTTGAGTTCATGAACTGTGTTCCCAGCTTTCAACAGATTCACCCCATTAGAATTTTCCGTTGACGTAAAATGCATTTAAGGCCTCATTTACAGACTATATTTCCAATTCAAAGTCCATAACTCTTATATTAGTTCTTCCTATGTCTCAGGATGTTTTTACTTGTTCAAACTGCATAGTTTAATGTGATCCACTTTTAATGAGAAATTAAGTGTATCTTAAACAGTCGCTCTATTAAATTTCTTAAAGGGATGGAGTTTCTTTCTCCCTAATTATTCCTCGTTCTTCTCAGCTATGAGATGCTTAACCCTTTCTTTCGATTCCATAAGAGTTTCATAATCAATCCTTCCTCCTCAGAATGGTTCTACTTTGTTTTGATGCAAACAAGCTGTGTCGATCAATCTTCGATATAAGGTATGTTTTATCAGCATTCTTTTGGGGCTCCTATTCTCCTATTTCTCCTTTCCATATTATAGCATGAAATACCCATTTTTCTAATGGGGCTTTCTTGGGTTTCGGTTGGTGAGGTCGTACCATGGAATCCTCGGGTGGATGAAGTTGACGTGAGAGGAGAATTGTGACTTGTTGGGTTGATAAAGAACGTCAAAAACTATTTGAGGTAAGGGATTCATTGATTCTAATTTCATTTATGTGAAACTTTATTGTTAGAATGTTTTATCCCACATGACAACAATTGAATTGAAATAAAAAATATTTGAACGGGCTAAATAAATTGATATCGGTTGTATGTTTTTCCCACATGTTTTCTAGATTGTGTGTTATCCATGATTGCTTCGTTTAGATGATTGTTCTTGATGAAAATTGTTAAAGAACGTAAACTAGAATTAATTGATAACTGTTGTCTATTGAAAAAGAGGCATGTAAATTAATCTAGTTCTTCTAATTATAATTTGATGTTATTCAAATTGGTGCAGTAAGCTAGTTTAATTATGAGTTATAGCATACTGATTAGGCTTCCCATATTTTAAAACCTATGAATAATAAATCTTTTAAATCAATATGGATTAAAGAAATGATTTTTTGATAATTCCTTGAAGGGTTCTGAGTTACCCTATTGATTTTTAAAGGGACAAGAGCCATATTTATGTCATGTTTATATTCCTGCTTCTTGTGCTGTGATGGGAGCCTGGATAGCTCTTGTGATATGTCGGGGCATGGAGACTTTTTGTTGTGGAAGAAGATGACACTAAGAGTGGTGAGATGCATCTGTTTATGCATGTGGGTGTCAGGGAGGACACCAAGGATGATGGAATGGGATTTATGTGATTGTTGGATTCTTTCTGATCCTTATTGGTTGATTATCTTCTTTACTTTTCCCCACTGCTCAAGGTAGACGGTCTTGCATACACTTCTTCCAAAAGAGGCGATGACGTGCAGGGTATGCCATGTGATATCCATGTTTAGCATCTTTAGGGAGGATGGGTCTACACTCTTGCTATAGGCGGCAAGGACACGATGGGTAGTACATGTACTCACCGTGTTTAGCCTTGTTGTGTTTAGTATCATAGAACTCTTTTCTAGAATGACTGGGAATATAGGAATGTAATTCTGTAATGATTATTTGAATAAATTGTGTTAAACCATGGGGTTGGAGTTTGCTGGAACATAATAACGATGTTGTAATTTTAAAGGGATAGTGGACTTTGGGTGTGATACTAATGAATTTAATTTTGAATTGTTTAAGGATAATTAATGTATAAGGAGTTAATTAATGTGACGTGAAAGTGGTAAAAAGGAAATGAAATAATTTTTTAAAGATCTCTAAATTGTTTTCTGTTTATAGGATAATTATTCTTACAAGTGGTAGCCCAGAGTCCAAGAGGCATTATCAACAGTTCAGTCTAAGACAAGGATATTCATAGAGTGTGGTTGTGAGATTTAATATATTATATTATTTTTGTGTTTCTATACACTACTCCACCAAATTAGTAAGGGAAACAGACACCCCTAGGATTCTGTGCCGTACAGGGGTGTTTTCCCCAACATTCCAGTGGGAGGGTGAATAGATGACTATCCCATTTGGCCCCACTCTTTTCTCTTGGTAGATATTTTTCCTTGTAGGAAGATTGGTTGGTTTCCCCCGTATATATTTGTAGAGGGATGTAATGGATTGTTCTTATTCACACACATATATTCTGGATATAGTATTCATTGGATTAATATTTATGTTATTTGTATAGGTTTGATGGATTGAGGATCCTTACTCGGTGTATTGATTGTAATCGATTGAGGTATAATACCTGACATATGTTACAGGTTATAAGAGCTATTCTGGCTCCAAGAACCTACCTGGTTAATTTTTTGTTTTGTCTTGGTGGTTTTTATTCATGAGGTTCACATTGTGGTGCTTCACCCAACTGTCTACAGGCAAGCCTATTTTAGAGAGATACTCAGGATGTGTGATGTTGGGGTAAAGCGGAAAACCAGTGGGGAAGTAGTACCGAGGTACCCTTGACATTATTTATTATATGATATATTCTTGTATGCATTACTTGGTGAGAGTATCCATGGTCATGTTGGGAAATTAGTATACCTATTAAGACGATGAGTTAGTTTCACTTGTTGTTCTCTGTGCTTTATCATGCTTTCTTTACTTTTTCATGAGAGGCATCAGGGAGGATCCTACAGAGTATACTATTAAACTCTCCCTATGTATATATAGACTATTTTTGGGTCACTTGGAGCAGGTTGAAGATCAATCTATTTTCTACAAGATTGGGGTTGCAGGAGCTATTCGGGGTTGTGGTTGCTGGTGGTTTTACTTTCTTTTGGGTACATCTGGTCTTCCCCTACCAGTTTTAGTACTTTTACAGGACATGACATATGTGCACTTGGGATTTCTCTTATATTTTCAGTTCTGATTCGGAGTTGGATGGTGTCTATCTTAACTATCTTTTCCTCATGTATTCTCCAAGAGGGTACTGCCTCCCATTTTTCTGATTACTATACCCTTGGTTCTAGTTGCCAACCCAGGGCATTCTGGAGGAGGGACTCGGGGGGGGGGGCATTATATATCTTCTCCCATTTCCGGTCCAAGAGGGGTACACTTTGTTGGGAGGGGTTCATGACAGAGTGACCAGATCTCTGGTTGAGGGAAAGGATGGAGTTTGGAGTTAGGCACATGTGAGGTTGAACGGGTTGGTAGGGAAACAATGTCATTCATTTTAGCATGTGAGGTAAACAAGGGAGACTGGTTGAGACATAAGTGTTTAGGGACCCCTATGATCTGATGAAAGGACCTTTATGATTATAATGGCATTAAAATGATGATACTTGTCGCAGGGTAGAGACCAAGGAAAGGATCATGCACAATCTTTTTGTGCCTGTGTTTGAATGGGTAGACCATGGGATAGGTTAAATTAGAATGAATAAAAGAAAAAAATTAATTAATTAATAGCGAGTCTTCCATATTCAGGGCTTAGGATCGGTAACAATTTTTTATTTTATAGATATTCCTCTAGGTAGACATCCTCATCAGGTTTTCACAGAAAATGTCCAGCAAGCTGTTCCCGCAGATCGCCACAGGGTAGAGGTTGACGACGATGACACATGGAGGAAGACACTCTGAGAGATTAAGCACCAGTGTGTGTAGAAGTATGAGGGCTCCGTTTCAAATTCAGTCATGGAAGACTGGTTGGAGGAGTTTGAGATAGGCTTTAGTTCGATCCTTGTTCAGAAGGCTCACATGGTGTCCTTGGTTGTGATGATTCTACGTGGAGAAGCGAGCCAGTGGTGGTTCTTGTTCCTCGGGGATCAGGAGGATTCAGATATACCATGGGAGGAGTTCTGAGATAGGTTTAGAGTAGAGTTTCATTCTTCGACGGTGATGGCATCCAATCGCCAGGAGATTCTTATTCTTCGATAGGGGAGCTCCAATGTTCAAGAGTTTGGAATCCCTTTTAGGAACCTTGTACGATATGCTTCGGACCTGTTACCAAATGAGGAGGCTAGGAAAAGGCATTTTTGGGGAGGCATTGCATCCATAGATCCAGTGCAAGTTCACCCCCATTATGTAGAAAACATATCTTGAGGTGTAATCCAGGGAAGAGGTTGTAGAGAGTATTTTGGCCAGGACTGGATCATCAGGAGAAGGGAATCGTCATGATTCATCATGAATTAGAGCATTGGTATGGGGTTTCCAGTTTTCAAGGTAGAATTTTTTCCATTCAGCCGGAGGTAGGTCCCAGCCCTTCACATCTCGATTCTCCAGAATTAGAAACTCTCCGGCCTATGACAAGGGATTAGGTGCTTTTTTTCTTCTGGTGGTCGTGGTCATCAGCAGTGGGAGTGCTCGACCTTTTATAGCGATCATCGCGCACAAAGTGCTCTGCTCCAGGTTCCTCCTTTGAGGCACTTCAAACCGAGGAAGCAACAGCAAGTTGCACCAACTTTAGATTAGTAGAGGGCAGATGGGGTAAGAAGAGGATATCCCCATTATGATCCTCATCCCCAGACAGCAGATCACCTTCATGGTTGTGGTCGTCATCAGGGTCAGAGAGGTCGTGCAGGAGGTCGTGGTATGCTTGATGCTCTAGTGTTTCCACCTCCAGGTGAGCCAGACATCGTTCGAGGTACCGTTTTCTTTTTTTCAACATTGGTGTATTCCTTGTTTGATTCAGGAATGACACACTCCTTCATATCACATACCCTTGTCCAAAATTTGGGACTTGAGGTTGAGAGGCTTTTTGTGCCCTTAGTGTGAACCATGCCAGATGGTGGTCAAGATGACTTGTTTGATGTATGTAGAGACCGTGACCTAGTGTTGGGGAAACACTGTTATTGGGTTGATTTCCTATGTTTATTAATACAACCATATGATATAATAAATGTCATGGATTTGTTTTATTTGGTGTATTCTATTGTGGATTGCTTTATGAAGAAGGTCATTTTCATTGGTGCGGATGGAGAGCCAGTGGTGTTTGTTGGTGATAAAGTTCCTCAGATGGGTTATAGGAACGTTCTATCCTTATGATATATGTTGGCTAAGATGATGATGAGTTCTTCATAGGTCCTTTAGTTCTCATTTCCTATGGTCATAGAAGAGTAACTTGATGTATTTCTAGAAGAGTATTTAGCATTACCCCCTTGACAAGAGATTTATTTTGGGATCGAGATACAACCAGGAGACGCTCTTTTCTCTATGTCTCCATATAAAATGCCCCTTCTGAGTTACGAGTTCTACGTATACATCTTGATGGTCTGTTACTGTGTGGATTTGATCATCCAAGTGATTCATCATGGGGTGCACTAGATTTTATCGTGAAGAAGGAGTATGACCGTTTGTGGTTGTGTGTAGATTATCAATGCTTAAATAAAGTGACAATAAAGAATAACTATCCTATTATGCGGATTGATGGTTTATTCGATCAAATTAATGGTGAAAGTTGGTTCTCAAAGATCAACTTGTTTTCAGGATATCATCATATGCGTGTGAAGGATGAGGATATCCTGAAGACTACTTTCCATTGTCATCATGTGCACTTTGAATTCATTTTAGTTCTTTTTGGAATGAATAATGATACATTTGTATTCATGGGATTGAGGAATTCTGTGTTTCGTTAGTTCTTGGACATGTTTTTGGTAGTTTTCATTGATGAAATCCTTGTATAATCCACATCTGAGGAGGAGAATACATAGCATTTACAAGCAGTTTTGGGAGTTCTTCTTCAACATCTGTTGTTTGGGATGTTGTCGATGTTTCAGTTTTGGGGTTGAGAAGTCCGTTTCATGGGGCATGTTGTTTCCCAAATAGTCTTATTTGTGGATCCATAGATGATATAAGTTGTTGTGTGTTGGGAAACCCCCCAGATAGTGTTAGAGGTACGAAGATTACTTGGTCTCGCTGGCTACTACAGGAGGATTGCAGAAAATTTCTAATGAGTTGTGACTCCTTTTACAGCTTTTAACAAGAAGGATTTGACATTCATATGTACTGATCATTGTTATAAATATTTTGAGTATCTAAAGTAGATTTTAGTAAGTTCTCTAGTTCACTATCTTCCAGCTGAGGGAATTCAATTTGATTTTTTCTACAACACTTCGCATCTGGGGTTATGATGTGTTCTCATGCATCAGAGGTCAGTTGTTTCTAATGGGACTCAGTCGTTAAGACCCCATGAATGTAACTATTCCACTCACAATCTTGAGTTGGCAGTCGTGGTTTTCATTGTGATGAATTGGAGACATTAACTCATTGTGGAGCGCTTTTTGGTTTTCAACTATCATAAGATTTTGAGGTATGTCTTCTCCCAGTGGGATGTGAACTTAGGAAAACATTGGTGGATGGACTTATTACAGGAATATGACTTCAAGATATAATATACACCTGGAATGGGGAATGTTATAGCTGATACGCTGAGTCAAAAGTCACGTAGAGATGCTGTGCATGAATTTGATGATTCATGGAGAGTAATGGAAGAGCTTTCTGCATTATATCTTGATATGGAAGATGTTGGGTGAAGAGTTTGTCAATTTCAAATGATGGTATTGTCATCCCTGATGTAGAAGGTGGAAGAGTCCTAGTTGGCGGATCTTGAGGTGGATGTTTGGAGAGAACGGGTTGTTTGTGGTGAGGCCCCTGATGGTTGGACTGAGGATGAACAACACCAAGTGTTATATCATGAATGGATTTTTGTTCCTTTGACGATGCATGCAACAGTTCTCAATGAGTTCTATAGTTCACCATTAGTGGTGAATTCTGGCGTGACAAAGATGCACTGAGCCTTGAGGAGCCAGTTTTGTTGGTCGGAGCTGAAGCGTGTGGATGTGGAGTTTGTTTCTCGATGTATGGTGTTCTAGAAGGTGAAGGCTGAACACCGTGTTCTTGTTGGTCTTCTCTAGCCATTTGAGATTCCCCAGTGGAAGAGGCAGGACATCTCAATGGGCTTTTTTACCAGTTTACCTCGAGCTCCAGGAGGACATGATGCTATTTTCTAGGTAGTGAATCGTTCAACAAAACCAGCCCACTTTATAGTAATCAAGAAGTCGTGATCAGTGGATGTTTTGTTGAGGCATTATCTAGAGGAAATAGTGAGTCTTCATGGAGTCCCAAGGATGATAATTTCGGATTGAGATCCTCATTTTTCCTCTAGGGTGTGGAGTGGTCTCCAACATGGATTTGATTCTCAACTATGCCTTAGCAATGCTTTTCATCCCCAAATGGATGGTCAGACAGAGCAAACCATACAGACTCTTGAAGTCATGTTACAGTCTTGTGTTATTTATTTTGGAGGTTCTGGGATGAAGCACATACCCTGGTTGGATTTCAATTACAATAATATTTTTCACTACACCATCAGTATAGAACCGTTTTAAGCCTTGTATGGACAAATTTTCCATTCTCTATTGGGCTGGACCTGTGTTAGAGAGTCAGAAATTTTCAGACCGAAACTAGTGCAGAATACAATAGAGTTAGTTTAGGTGATTCGTGAGATGGTGAAGACATCAGAATATCATCAGAAATCATATGTTGATCAAAGGATAAGGCCCTTAGAGTTTGATGTTTGGGATCATGTGTTACTAAAAGTGGCTCCTCATCATGGGAAGCGATGGTTTTGTTGTGGGTGTAAGATTTCTCCCCACATTATTGGGCCTTTCGAGGTGTTATCATTTGTTGGTGTTATGTAATATCAAGTAGCACTTCCCTAGAAGATTAGTCGGATTCATGATGTTTTCCATGT
This sequence comes from Viscum album, assembly GCA_963277665.1. Lineage (NCBI taxonomy): Eukaryota > Viridiplantae > Streptophyta > Magnoliopsida > Santalales > Viscaceae > Viscum > Viscum album. The sequence continues at coordinate 1,150,761,351 of OY728120.1, forward strand.
ATCATAGCTCTGTTGTTATCTTCATGATGAATCTAACATCATCGATTTGAGAGAAATCGATGTTGATGATGATGTATTTTTTAGGAGTGACCTGTGTAGATCCAAGACTACAACGAGAAGGTGTTGTGCAGGAATTATATCCCCTTTTTTTGTGTCTTGTAGCGACACGGTGGCATGAAGGAGAGTTCCTGGGAATGTGAGTAACATATACATGTTCAATACCCATATCTGATTGATTTTTAACTCTTTGGATGTGTTTATATAGCACGTGTGGTTATAAAACATTCATATTTATGAGATGGATTCTTTTTTAGGATTTTGTGGCTTGCTCTCTTTTGATAAGTATCTCGATGGGTGGTTGTTCAGACCTCGTTTCATTTTCACTTTAGGTGGGTTTTGAATTATCAGTGACAAGAATGTTTTGAGAGGTATCTGATGTAATATCCTAGACCTCTCTGGTCCATTCCTTTGAGAAAATATGGTGTTTGAGGTGTTTCAAGTGGTCAATGTGACTTATCCCCAACACTTTGCCTATTTTCCAGTTCGGTGAACAGTTCCAATGGTATACAGTTGTGAATATTGCAACGGTAACCTCCTGTGAGCTGTTTCATTGGTAACCTTCTATGAATAGTTCCATCATTGAGCCGTTCTATCAGTAACCTATAATATTAACCTCTATTTCCTTTTCAAAATTTCCAATTCTATGAAGAGTTCCATCAGTGAAAAATTCTATCGGTATCCTCTCCTTACTTTTCCAAAGTTCCATTTTATTGAAGAGTTCCATTAGTGAATAGTAATATCAGTGATTTCTAACAGTAACCTCTAACGGTAACCACTATCGGTAATCTCTAACGGTAACCACTATTTCCATGACCGAATTTTGAGTTCTGTGAACAATGTTTCCATAATGGTGACCTTCTAATGGTGAATTTTTATTTCCTTTGCCAATTTTTTTTTCATAATCATTTTTTCCATAATAGTGACCTTCTAATGGTGGAATTTTCTTTCATTTTCCATATTTTTATTTTTTTGAATAGATTTTCCAGAATGGTGTCCTTTCCTTTCCTTTTCCAAATTTTGAGTTTGTGAACTGTGTTTCCAGCTTCGTAAATTTTCACCCCTTTAGCATTTTTCTTTGACATAAAATGCATTTAAGGCCACGTTTTCAGGACTCTACAGCGGATTCAAAGGCCATAACTCCAATATTATTTATTCCTAATACTCGGTATGTTTTTACATGGTCGAACCATGTGGTTTAATGTGTTCCGCTTTTAATGGGATATTAAGTGTATCTTAAACTATCGCTCTGTTGAATCTTCTAAAGGGACGTGATATCTTCTGCCCTAATTCTTCATATTTGTTCTCAGATATGTGATGCTAAAACCATTCATTCTATGCAATAGGAGTTTCATAATCAAACCTTCCTCCTCAGAATGGTTCAACACTATTTTGATGCAACCAAGCTGTATCGATCAATCGTAGATATAAGGTATGTTTTAGTGTCGTTCTTTTGGGGTTCATCTTCTCCTATTTATCCTTTCGATATTATAGCATGTAATATCCATGTTTCTAATCTGAATTTCATTTGTTTCATTTGGTGTGGTCATACCATGGCTTCCTCAGGTGGATGCAGCTGACGCGAGAGGAGAATTGTGACCCATTGGGTGGATAAAGAATGTCAAGAACTGTTTGAGGTAGGGGATTCGTTGCTTCTCTTTTCTATTATGTGCAACTATATAGTTAGCTTGTTTTATCCTACTAGACAACAATAAAACTTACAAAATAAATATTTGAACTAGATAAATAAATTTATATCAGTCGTATGTTTTTTCCATTGTTTTGTAGATAGTGTGCTATCCATTCATGATTCGTTTAACTTTTTCTTATTGATGAAAATTGGTAAAGAAAATTAACCAGAAATAATTGATAACTTTTGTCTATGGATAAAGAGGAATTTAAATGAATTTTTTTCTATAAGTTTTAATTTGATGTTAATAAATATGTTCAGTAAGCATTTTTAGTTATTTGTGATAGCTTACTTATTAGGTTTCCCAAATTTTGGAACCTATGGATAATAAGTCTGTTAATTCATGATGGATTAAAGAACTGATTGTTTGGTAATTCCTTGAAGGGTTCTGAGTTAACCTCTTGATTTTTAAAGGGCCAAGAGCCCAATTGATGTGATTTTTATTTTCCTACATCTTGTGTTGTTATGTGAGCCTGGATGGATGTTTTGATATGTGGGGGAATGGAGACTTTTGGTGGTGGTAGCTGATGACCCCTTGAGTGGAAAGATGCATCAGTTTTTGCATGTGGGTTTCGAGAAGGACACCAGGGATGATGGAATGGGATGGGTATGATTGTTGGATGCTTACTTATCCTTATTGTTTTATTATCTGCTTTAATTTTCCACACTACTCAAGTTATCTGTTCTTGCTTCCCATTATTTTGAAAGAAGAGAAGACGCTTGGGGTATGCCACATGCTTTCTCTATTTAACTTCTCTAGGGACAATGGGTTTACTCTCTTGTTACAGGCAACAAATGCACGATATGTAGTACATCTACTCACCGTGTTGATCCCCCTTGTGTTTAGTAGCATATAATTATTTTCTAGAATTCCTAGGAATATTGGAATGTAATTCTCTAATGGATATTTGAATAAATTGTGTTATCCCATGGGGTTGGAGTTTGTTCGAACATAATGATGAGGTTGTAATTTTAATGGGACAGTAGACTATGGGACTGATACTAATGAATTTAATCTATAATTGATCATGGTTAATTAATGTATAAACAATTAATTAACTTAAAGTGGAATGGGTAAAAAGGTAATGAAATATTTTTTTAAGTCTCTCTAAATGGTTGTGTGTTTATTGGATACCTAGTCTTAGAAGTGGAAGCCCTGGGTCTAAGAGACGTTAGATGCAGTTGAGTATAAGACTAGGTTATTCCCATAGTGTGGTTGTGAGATTTAATATATTCTATACTTATTTTGATTCTATATCCGACTCCACCCTTTCAGTAAGGGAAACTGACACCCCGAGGATTCTGAGCCCTGGGGGTGTTTTCCCCAACATTCTGTTGGGAGGATGAATGGATGAATACCCCCTTTGGCCCTGCTCTCTTCTCTTGGTAGATACTTGTGCTGGTAGGAAGAGTGATTAGTTTTCCCCATATATGTGTGTAGAGGGCTGTAATGGCATGTGGTTATTCACACACATTTATTCTGGATATAGTATCCTATGGACTACTATAGGTGTAACATGTATAGGCTATGATGGTTTGGGGATCCTTACTTATTTTATGGGTTGTAATGGCTTGAGGTATAATACACGAAGTATGATAAACGTTTTTCAAGATATGGTGGCTATCATATACTACTAGGTTACTTTCTGGTGTGGATTTGGTGGTTTTTTTGCATGATGTTCATATTGTGGTGCTTTGCCCAGGTGTCTATGGGCATGACTTTTTGTAGAGTGATTCTTTAGACGTGCGCCATTGGGGAAAAGTGGAAAACTAGTGGGGTACCCTTAATATTCTTTTTCATATGATATATTCTTTTATGTGGTACTTGGAGAGAGTATCCATGGTTAGTTTGGTAACATAGCATACCTATTTAGGCGACAAGTTAGTTTCACATGTTGTTCACTGTGCATTAGCATGATTTCATTAACATTGCGTGAGAGGCTTCCGGGAGAATCCTACTGAGTATACTCTTATACTCACCATATGTATATATAAACTGTTTATCATGTCACTTGGATCAGGTTGGAGATCAAGCTGTTGCCTACTAGATTGGGGTTGCAGGAGCTATTCATACTTGTGGTTGCTGCTATTTTTACTTTATTTTTGGTACTTGTAGTTTTCCACTTCTAGTTGTTGTACTTTTTCATGACATTAAATATGTGTACATGGGTTTTCTTTTATATTTCAGTTCTGAGTTGAAGTTTGTTGGTGTTTATGTTACCTCTCTATTCCGCACATGTTCTCTTATAGGGTAATGCCTCCCATTTGTGTGATTAATATACCCTCGGTGGTAGTCTCCATCCCAGGGCCTACTGTAGGTGGGACTCGGGGGGTCATTATCTTCCTTCTCAAATTGGCAGCCCAATAGGGGTATAGTTTTTGTGGAGGGGGTCGTGACATGAATGGTTGCATGATCCTTGGTCATGGCATACTAATGAGAGGATGGGCATGAACCTTCAATTTATCATTAATTATAATTAATATATGACCTAATTAATTAAATTAATTGAATGTATGGTTTCATGTTACATATGGATCGTGATGTTATTATTAAATTTTTTAGAACCAAGCTAGATTTTGGAATCCGGAGAGAATTACTTGAGCACTCGTGGACACCATTCCAATTCATGGTTGTCAGTTTCCTTGGATGAGACCCACAATAGGACCCCATCCCCATAAATTACGGGATTCCTATTATGACACCACTTGATCCCTAAATTAATATTATAAGATTACAAAGATACAATTCTTATATCCATAATGATTTATATGGACATTAGGTGCCATGGTCACATCATTAGGCCTAGCTATATATTAAATCATTTTACCTTCGATGTCATCTTTTCTCATGATATCATTATACTATTGATGAATTCTATAGAAAATTATAAATGAATTACACTCTTAACCCATATGAAGGTTGCAGTTACTTTGGAGTTGGAGACTATTGAGTTCTATGTTTCCTTAGTTATTACCTTGGAACTCCATTACTATAAAATTCATTATAGGTTTCTTGTTAAGTCATCAAACCTCTACTATATGTCTCATGAGGTGATGTTACTATTGGTTATGCCTCACAAGACCAGTTATTTAAACTATAACATATTTTATAAATGAACTTGTTATATTTTCAGACACTAGCAATGTGTTGAAGTAGGAATTTGGGGGTTTACAGTACCATACTTATTTATAATTATAAATGCAATTTTGTACATTGATACAGTTTAAATTACGCTGACAGGATTATATAGACACAATTGGTGGTGGCCTATACAAAAATATTTCACACCTTATACAGGCATCCATTGGAACTTGGGAAGACATCATGTATATACGTGTTGATAATGGGAAGTGTATCACATCAAGAACATGATTGTTTGAAGAATTATAATGGAGATGGTAGTAGATAACCGACCAAGAGATCTGGAAGCAATTGATAGGTTTTGGGTCCTTTATTATAATATTTTAAATCATGTTATGAATGATTCTGTATATAATTGTATTTTCATATTTCTCGATACATTATATATATCATCATCATATTTTGTATGATTATATTTATTGCTCGCGTATTGTTATTATTCAGTTTTATTTTACTGATCTATAAGTTTATACTTATTTTTATATTTACCTATGTTTATTATTGACATGATATGTTACACTCTGGTTATGAGGTAATACTATGCCCATAGAAACATTATAGGCCCCTACTGCTAGTCTATATCCACTCACATTCGTGGAGATGTTCTTATGTCCATGTGGGAAACTAGGCTCCTGACACCTTTAGCAGCATCTATATTTGGTAAGTCAACTATATGATCATATAGATGAGGAATAAATTCTCCCTCTTACAAAAAATGATCATATAATTGTACTTTAATTTTATAGCAGTCGTTTTCCAATGTATGAAGAACATATATAGTTTAAAAATATCCTCAACTAAATTTTTATTTCGTCCGGCCAATTAAAATTCTAATATAGAGTAATTTTAGAATAAAATATATTAAAATCATGAATCCTAATGCATTTATCAATTCCAAATGAAATGAAATATAATTTCATTGAATGTTAATGTAATACATACCCAAATGGATCACATATAAAACCAATAATATTTAAAAGACATGGTACCATGATAACATGTTATAATAATTAATACAATACCAACGAAAATTAGTAACCAAAATTAATACCCCTTTGAAAAGTCTATTAATATAGCCAAGATAATCTATTTATACTCCATGAACATTCAATTTTATACTCTATTTTTTCAATGAAACCATTATTATACTCCTACCCTTACGATGATAAATTAATTAGGTTTAAAATTATTTGAAATCAAAATATTAAACAATGAATTAATTAATTAATATTTAAGGAAAAATGAAATCTAGATAATCATGTTGAAAAAAATATTATAATTTGATATATATAATTATAAAAAAATTCAACCTGTTTTAGGAAAAAATATGTAAATTTTATTTAGTGACTTTTGTTTATAATGTAGTTTCAACACATTTACAAATTGAAAAATTATAATGTAGGTTCAAAACATTCTTTCAATTAATTTTTTCCATGTGGTTATTTTTTTTTATATGGTCACTAAATTTATTTTTATTAAGTTACATATTTTTTGTTATATTTGTTCAATTTATTTCTTTTCATCTAGGAACTCAATTTTTTTTCTTTTGAACACATCATTTTCCACCATGCAGTCACTTTTTTTTATTACTTTATCACCTATTATATGTTTCTTCAGTCACTTATCTTTTTTTCATGTTTTCACTACATCTGCGTTCCTATGGTGACATTACATTTTTTTGATGCAGACACTATATTTTTGTTCCATCAATCACTTCATATTCTACATGAATTCACTTAATTTTTATTCATGTTTTGCTTAATTTTTGTTCATTTAGTCACTTCATAAGGTCATATAACAATGTCGCATTAAAAATTAGCTAAATTGGGATTGTCATTATAATAATATACAAACAATATATAATATACAAACCTATATTAGGAATAATTTTTCGTCAACATCAATTTATAATATATTAATTGCCAAAAAAAGTTATACAATGTGGGCTAAGGATTTAGTTCACCATAATTAGATTATATTTTCATTATAATAATAATGTAATTAATATAATAATTATTCCTTAAATAGGACATTGAACGATACATGTTATTAAATTATTAATAATGGTTCATGTCATTTAGAGAGTTTGTAGAATGCATGTAACATAAGATGTGTTTTGATTTTTCAAATATATGGGAGGAAGGATGAAAACAATTATTTCATAAACATAATAGAATTTAGGTAAACATATGATACTAATATAATTGTTTATATAAATTTTATTGAATATTAATGATGTATAATAAGAAAGGAAGTACAATATATTGAAAATCCATAATAGAGATTTTTACCTTACACATTATGTTATATCGTTCAAAAGATAGATAAAGTATTTTAGAGTAGGTCTTTTGAGATGACTAAGTCCGATACGATTTATATATGAGTGGTTTTTAATTATATATGTAGGGTATTTCTTAATATAAGAAGAATGGGGATTGAGGATAATAAGGTCTGATGGATCATATTATAAGGGCTAGGAGTGACATTTTTGTAATAAGATAAATGATAAATTCACTATTAAAAGATTAATTTAATCTAGTACATGAATATATCTTTTTGTGGTTAATGGATAAAGTTGATAAATCTAAAACCATATATTTTAAAAATATTGAATATATATTTGATCTGGAAAATAAAAATAGATTAAAATCATCAATCCTGATGCATTTAACATTTCCCAATGATAAAAAATATAATTTCATTGAATGTTAATGTAATACATACCCACATGGATCACATATAAAATCTATAATATTAAAAATAATTGGTACCATTAGAATATGTTATAATAATTAATACAATACCAAATAAAATTAATATCCAAAATTAATGCACCTTGGAAAATTCCAATAATATATCCAAGATAATCTATTTATATTCCATCAACATTAAATTTGATACTCTGGTTTTTCGAAGAAACCATTATGAGACTTCAACCCTTGTGATGATAAATTAATTATGTTTAGAATTATTATAAATCAATTTATTGAACATTGAATTAATTAATTAGTATTTAACTAATAATGAAATCCAGATAATCATGGAGACAAAAATAATATAATTATATATATATATATAATTATAAAAAAATACAATGAATTTTAGCAAAAAACATAAAAATATTATTTGGTGATTTTTTTGTCATTAAGTATTTTAAACACATTTAAAAATTTAAAAATTATAATGTAGTTTCAAAAAAATTCTATCAATTAATTTTTTTCATGTGGTTATTTCGTTTTTTATATGGTCACTTAATTTTTTGTTATTAAGTTACATAATTTTTATTTAAATGGTCACTTCATATCTTTTCAACTGGGAACTCTATTTTTTTCCATTTGGAAACATCATTTTTCATCATGCAGTCACTTTATTTTTATTACGTTTTCTCCTATTTTATGTTCCATCAGTCACTAAACGTTTTTCATGTTTTCAATGCATCTGTATTCCTGTAGTGAGGTTACATTATTTCATGCAGAGGCTATATTTTTCATCTTGCAATCACTTCATTTTCTACATGGAGTAACATTATTTTTATTCATGTGGTTGCATAATTAATGTTCATGTTGTCACATCACATGGTCACTCAACATTGTCATAATAAAAATTAGCTAAATTTGGATTTTCATTATAATAATATACTAACATTATATAAAATAAAACCTATATTATGATTAATTATTCATCAAAATCAATTTATAATATTTTAATATCAAAAATAAGTTAATAAATGCGGGTTAATAATTTAGTTCACAAGAATTGGATTATATTTTTAACATAAAAATAATATAATTAATATAAGACTTAATCATTAAATACCCCTTCGATTTATCCATATTATTAAATTATTAAAAATGATTCGTGTCATTTAGAGAGGTTATAGTATGCAGGTAACATAAGATATGTTTTCATATTTCAAATAGATAAGAGGAAGCATGAAAATGAATATTACATAATCATAATATTATTTAAGTAAACTTATGATACTAATATATTTGTTTATATAATTATTATTGTATATTATTGAAGTAGAATAAGAAAAAAAGGACAGTATATTGAAAATGTGTAATAGATATTTTTACCTTACACATTGGGTGATACCATTCACAAGTTAGATAAAGAAGTTTAGAGTTGGTCTTTTGAGAAGACCAAGTTCTATAGGATGTATCTTGGTGTGGATTATAGTAATATATGAAGGGTTATTCCTCATATAAGAGTAATGAGTTTTGAGGGGAATAAGGTCTGGATGAATATTATTATAAGCCCATGGAGTGACAATTTTGTAAAAATATAAATGATCAATCCACTATTAAAAGATCAATTGGATATAGTACCAGAATATTTCATAGATTGGTAATGGATAAGGTTGATAAATCCTAAACCATATATTTTAAAAAATTTATTATAGTTTTTTAAGTCATTTACTCTTTGAATGTTCACTTTTAATGAATTATTAAATAATTTTTACCTAATAATTTAAAATATGAAATCCATTTTGTTTGTTAAAATATATGTAGCTAATAAAAATTAATTTTTATACTAGCTCAAATAATGAATGAAAAATATTTCAATTGATTGTATTGATATTCATAAGAATTATGATTAATTTAAAATTATCACTTTTATAGATTTACATAAAATTAATTTTTTATTACTAAAAAATAATTTTTGTGTGACATTAAAATCATTATAATACAATATTATAACTATAAAAAAATAATTTAAAGAAAGTGACAGAAAAGAAGTTGTTTTGTCAGAATAAATATGGAATGTGATTGTGAAATGTTAAACAAGGGTATTTTATTGAAAAAGCATTGATTTTATAAAATTATTTAATAAAATACATATTATATATTTATATAAAAAAGGTTTTCATAAAAATTACAATATTTCCTGATCTATAAATATTTTATAAAAGAGTCAATATTTGAAAATTGGATATTTTTCACTATTCACAATATTTTTTACCTATTTAGAAAAATCTGAAAAATTATTTAAAAGATAATGAAAAATTGAAACAAAAAATCAATTTCATTTAATTGAAATTCTAAAATTTAAAAATTTTGTTTCTAAATGAAAATAAAATATATATTAGAATTTATGTTTCATGAAAAATGAAAATTTTAAGTATTATTATTATTAATTTTCATGAATTTATAATATAAGTAATCTAAAAATATTATTTAATGAATAATAATATTTTAAAATGTTTTAATCAATTTTATTATGATAAAATATTCAATAATATAAAAACAAATTTGTGAAAAATAATTCTTATTAATATTAAATAATATTAATTATATTCCTCTAAATTTTATAAAATATAGTTGAGTAATAAATTTTTAATTAATTAAGAATTTATTTTTCTTATGATATTGTTAATAATTTTCTTCTAATTTCCATCACCTAACTTTAATTGGGTGTTTTTTGTGGAAAACAAATTTTTCGACATTTAATATAATGGATATACATAATAATGATATTTAACAGCATTATTATGAGTTTTATAAGATGAAATACTTTTTTAAAATCTATGAATGACAATAAGAGTCAGTAAAACCATGATAATTGTTACACATTACTAAAACCATATATAAAAAGATAATCAACTAGTGTGTACCTTACCTTAATTATGGATATAAATTTTTTTCTTTAATCAATATTTTTGATGAATAATTAATGGGAAAAATATAAAGGAATCATTCTTCTAGTGTGTATCCACAAGCTAATGAAATGAATAAAAATTGAGTGATATGCCACTTGACACCATGGTATGTCACTATCTATGATTTGAAAAAAGAATAAGTATAATAGTTCATAAAGTGAATATAAGGGATGATCATTGAATATATAAAACCATTTTCATGGCCTTTGACCACTTATATAACCCTAAGTGCATCTCCTTGGGCCATAAATAATTTATTCATATATTCATAATGAATAACTAAAAGAATTGGAATCATTTTGAAACCATTAAAATATGAAAAAAAATCATTGATGTTCATTATTTCCATAATTTTCCTAAAATAGTTGTTTTATTACTAATTATAGATATTTTTCGTTTATTCCCAAATGTTATGATTAATTACATTGTTTAAATATTAATTATTCTTTACAATTTATTCCTATAAATATATAATGATATGACCTAGTTATATATTATGATATTCTGTTGTAGTTTATTTATATTACAATATTACATCCTACTATATCCCATCACTAAAGGAATATTCTATGGATTTATTCACCTTTTTTACACTTTTTGAAATATAAATAATATGTATTTTTATATAAAAAACATCATGTGATTTATATTTTCCTTAGGGAATATCTCCCCCAATATTACACATTAAATTAACCCTTATATAAATTGTTCCATATCAAATTTTTCATATCATATACAATTACATAGGACACTATTTCCAATTCATCATTTAATTATTTACGAAAAACTTCTATAATGTTATCACAATATTAACCTTATATCACATCACAAGAACTAGATTATGAAAACCCATTAAAAAATACTTTTTTATAATCCATAATACATTTTTAATGGAATCCCCCTATGTTTCATGAACATTAATCATCATTCAATCTACCAAAAAGTGATCACTCATATTATTATTTATAATTTTATATGAATATGTATTACTAAACACATAAAGCACAACCTTATGAAATGTATTAATTCCAATAATAATACAAATTTATCTAGGGTGATATCCCTTAAACATACTATTATAATTACTTTAGTAATTTAGTTGTATAATATATATGAATGACGTTACATTTTGTCCTTTTTTCTATGACACTGAGTAACCATAATTATAGTGAATTGATATTTTGTATTGAAATTTTTTCTTTCTATATTCATTTACATATAGATATCCCAAAAATATGAACACAACCCATGCCATCCACTCAGAGTAATGAACAAATTAAATTTCACTAATACATTAGCTAATAATAAAAGATATCACTTATGTAGTTTTGACTATACACACTATCATTCTTCTTTAACAAAGAACCTTGATTTTATACTATTTATGGTAATGTAAATATATATGAATATATGATTAAAAATATACACCAAAACCCCCTTTATTAGCTCATTATAATTTTTATCATAATAAAGGAATAAAAAATGATGGTTTTCTTAATATGTATATTTTTAAACATAAATAGTAGAGAAATTAAAAATTGATAATTGGACCCCTCGTATATCAAATTTAAAGGGTATAAAAAATATTTTTGTATACATTCTGGTTTATCAATCTCACAAAATTTATTTTCTCCTTATGATTATATTCCATATCAGTATAAAAATCCTTCTAAAATAAATATTAATATTTTATCATAGAAAATAGTAATCATTATCCTACATAGAATTGGGATTACCTAATGCCACACATTGGGAGGATAATTTTCATTTCCCTTCACAGGTTAGATGAATCCAACATTAATGAATAATAAAGTATAAATTTAATATAATAATATAATATCATTATTAATTTTATGAGATCCTTTAAAAATATTCAATGGAAAAAAATACATAATGAGGATTCTCATACATCACATGAATGACGATAAGGATTCCTTATGTTTACTACATTTTTTTCTTTATAAAACATATTACATCTCGATACAATTCATTTAGTAAAACAATGTAAACTTATAATAACCCCCACCATTAATCAATTATAATTGGAATCATATATGATGATATCAAGTTTAAGAAATACTGATACTATGAATCCCATTATAGTTGTCAGACTATGTCATCATATATTGATTCTAATTTACTCCACTATATCTACTGTGAAAATGTTTATAATTTAATTTGTATATAGTGAAAACTTTTAAAATTCTTCGTCAACATCATGTAACATTTACAATGTATATTTTTCATTGAGAACATTTTGTTAAATATATGAAAATCTTTATATAATTCTTCTTTACTAATGCATACCCGAAAGTGATTTAGGATATAATGATTCACATTGGAATTTAATGAGTATAATACATTATTTGTTTGATTTTGTAATTCTCTATATCAAATGTTTCTAAAACATTACTCCTAGATTCTATATTCTAACCACAATAGAATTATAAAAAAAATATTTAGATATTTTTCAGGAAACAATACTTATTTATTCTTAGTAATAATATTTAAATAAATAAAATATTCCCAACCATATCACATATGGTATTATATGTGATTGATGAATTATTCTAAAAATAAACATATTTATCTAGAATATGACAATTATTATGTTGATGGAAATCTCACATGTGTTATAACAATTATCGTCGATAAAATATTTTATCATAGCTATTTTTTGTCCATGTCTGATTTTGACTCAATTTTATAAAACTAAATCACATATAATCATCAAAATAATTATATTTTATTATTAATAAAAAAATTATTGTATATAAGTGTATCAATTAATATAAGAGACAAAAGATACGATATATGTATTATTGGACCATAAAACCTTTATACCAATCTCTAAAACTATGTTCTCATGAAAGAAACCCATTTCTCTATTTAAGGAGTTTCTAGATTATGCTATACTCATCTACCTTGTATCATTTTTGATCCCCATTATATTTTCAATACATAAAAAACTATATTAGGTATAATATCACCCTAATAATCTATGAATATATTTCTATAACCTTATACATGTTAAGGAATCTCCCAAGGGGTTATTACCATTATGTATCAAAAAAATTATTCTTCTAATGATTAGGTTTTCCAAAATCAAAGAAACTCCCCACCTTCTTATCATATCCAATATGTTTTAGTAACCAAGGAAGATAATTATACAGTAGATGTTTTAAGAACATTGCATTGATCAATATATTAATAGAGATTTCCCACCTCATTCATATATCAACATTCCTCGACACATTGAAGACATAAGGTGAAATTTTGTAAAATTCATTCACGCAATGATAATATTTCTAATGACGCTTTCAGATTGAATTCAAACAAAATTGAAATATATATAATGTTAACCATAATATATCTATCTCATTGAAATTTCCTATCATATTTAGTATATAAGGGAATACTACATTTCCTTTGAATATCAGGTTTTTTAATTTCTCTAATAATCTAACCGAATTCACCTTTAATTCTCATAACTGTTTGATACAATTATTGAGAAAAATTAATATTTTATTACTCAATAAGTTATTTCCCTATAATATAAATTGTCATGACCCCCTCCTACAATGTGTACCCCTACTGGGCTGGAAATGTGAGAAGGGAGATAATGACCCTGGAGTCTCGCCTCCAGTAGGCCCCAGGTTGGTGAAGAGCATCGAGGCTATAGTAAAAACAAAAATGGGAGGAATTACCCTCTAAGAAAACACATGAAAAAGTGAAAAATAAGATAGAATCCAACTAACTCCAACTAAAACTAAAATATAAATGAAATCCCTTGTACACGTATGAAATGTCATGCAAAACCACTAAAACTAAAAGAGGAAAAACTGCAAATTCCCAAAGGAATATAAAAATAGTAGCAATCATGATACCCAAACAGCCCCTGCAACCCCATGCTAATGGAAACCAGACTGAGATCCAACCTTCTCCAATTGACTTGAAAAATAGTTTATATATACATATAGTTAGTGTAACAGTATCCTTAGTAGGATCCTCCCTAGAGCCTATCATGAAAAACTAATGAAACCGTGTTATAGTACACTGAACTACATGGGAAACTAAGTCCTCACATAAATTCTTATACTAGATTACCTGCCTCACCATGGTTACACTCACCATGTATCTTATACAAGAGTATATAATATAATAAATAATATCAAGGGTACCTCGCTACTACTTCCCCATTGCTTTGTCGCTTTGCTCCAACATTGTGCATCCAAGGAATCTCTCTCCAAAAAGGCTAACACATAGAAACTGGGGCGAAACACCACAACATGAACCTCATGAAACAAAACTACCACTCCCATGTAAGAAAAGTAACCTAGTACTTTCTGGGAGCCACCATATCTCACATAATGTGTATCATATGTCGGGTATTAAAACTCAAGCCATTATATCACATACACTGAGTAAGGCTCCTCAATCCATCTTAGCCTATAAAAATTACAACTATAGTGGTCTATAATAAAATATATACATAATATATGTTTGAGAATAATGACAAGCCATTATAGCCCTCTAAACACATATATGAGGATAACTAACCACTGTGCCTACCAGCACAAATATCTACCAAGAGAAGAGAGTGGGGCCAAAGGGTGTAGTCCTCCAACTATCCTCCCAGTAGAATGTTGGGGAAACACCCCTAGGGCTCCAAATCCCTCATGTGATAGTTTCCCTAACTGACATGGTGGATTAGCATCTAGAAACACAAAAAGTACATAAAATACTATAGCTCACAACCACACTATGGGCATAACCTAGTCTTAGACTCATCTATAGCTAACGTCTCTGGGACACTCTTCTTCCACTTCAAATACACATTACCCTATATGAACACAACCATTTAAAGTGATTTATCACATTACATTATTCCCTTCTTATTAGTTTCACATTTTTTTAATTAATTCATTAAAAAATTATTAACCATTAATAATTTCACATTAAATTTCATTAGCAGCACACCCAATGTCCCCGGCCCCATTAAAATTGTAACCATAGCATTGCATCCCAGAAAGCTCCAAAACCTTGTGCTAACATCATTTATTCAATCATTTATTAACAACATTATTACATTCCTATATTCCTATACATTCTATAATAACATTCTAAGCTACTAAACACAAGGGGATCAACTCTATCAGTAGACGAACTACCACTCAAATCATTACTACCTATAGAAAGTGTATATATATATATATCCTACAATGAGAATATATAAACATAACACACATGGAATACCCTGCAGGTTTTCACCCCTTTTGGAAAGAGGGCACATAAACTATCTACCTTTAGTTGTGGGATAATTAAAGAGCATAAACATCCAATAAGAATGAGAAAGCATCCAAACATTCACGTCCAACTCATTTCATCATCACATGTGTCCTCCCTGAAACCCAGATGCATAAACCAATTCATTTCCCCACTCTAGGAGTCAAATAAGCCAACAACCAATTGGCCACTATGCCCCAACATATCACAACATCCATCTATGCTCACATCACAACACAGTCTATAGGAAAAAAAACTACATATCAATTGGTCTGTTGGCCCTTAAACAAGAAAGATGGTATCTCATAACCTTATAAGGAATTAACTTTTATCAAAAAACCATTTCATTAATCCATCTTGAATTAACCAATTTATTATTCATAGGTTCCAACTACATGAAACCTAAATAGTAATCTATCACAAATTTAGTAAACATGTTTACTGAATCAATTTTATTTTCATCAAATTACAACAACAACAATCAGATTCATTTACACACCTCATTATCATTATCTAATAATTTATTAATTAATTTCATCCATAACTTAGTATCCTATTTCCATCATGAATGAAAATCTAAATAAATCCTGAATAGATATCACAATTTCTTGAACAAAATATGCAACAACATACGGTTTATATCAATTTATTTATCAGTTTCATATATTAATTTTTTAAATTCCTTTGTGATCCAGTGGGATAAAACATTCTAACTATATAGTTGAATGTAAATGAAAACAAATGCAATGAGTCCCCTACCTCAAACTATTCATCACATTCTTTATACGAGAATGAGCCACACAATAGATTACAATCACATCCCCCTGGGAAAACTGTATCAACCTGAGGATGCAGAGACACCACAACACCGGTAAACACCCATGAAAATCCCATTAGATGCATGTAGATAACATTCCATAAAGTATAATGGAGAAACAGAAGGAGATGGACCCCAATGAATGATGATAAATCATACTTTAAGTCAATTATTGATCAATACTGCTTGGTTGCATAAAAAAATAAGGGAACCAGTCCATGGAGGATAGTTTTATCGCACAACTCCTACATGACAGAATGGATGGTTCCAGCATCTCACACATGAGAAAAAAAAAGGATAAACTAGGGAGGATGCTATCTCGTCGCTTAAAACAATTTAACAGAGCATCGATTTTTGATACACTGGATTTTACCTTATAAGTGGATCCCATCAAACCACACAGTTTCACCATGTAAATGAATCATGAGCCGCTGGATTAATTAATATAGGT
The DNA here is from genome assembly GCA_963277665.1 of Viscum album. Taxonomy (NCBI): domain Eukaryota; kingdom Viridiplantae; phylum Streptophyta; class Magnoliopsida; order Santalales; family Viscaceae; genus Viscum; species Viscum album. The sequence goes on from OY728120.1 coordinate 1,150,778,456, forward strand.
GTTTTGGCCTTTGAATCGACCATAGTGTCCTTAAAACAAGTCTTTACATGCATTTTACGTCAAAGGAAAAGTCAAATGGGAGAAACTATTGGAAGCTTGAAACACTGTTCATGAAACTTATATTTGGAAAAGGAAATAGAGGCTATCGTTGGACCTCACCATTCTGGAAACAATGTTCATGAACTCCAAATTTGGGAATGGAAATAGCGGCTTCCAATCGACATCACCATTCTGGGAACACTATTGATGAACTCAAAATTTGGCAAAAAATTATGGCTACTGTTGGTCCTCACTATTCATGAAACACAGTTCTTGAACTCAAAATTTGGAATAGGAAATTGAGGCTACAGTTGTATCTCACTGTTCTATAAATATTTTTCATGATCTCAAAATTTGGCCAAGGAAATAGCGGTTATCGTTGGACCTTATAATTCTCATAACACAGTTCATGAACTCAAAATTTGGAAATGGAAAGAGAGGCTATCGTTGGAACCTCACCGTTCCGGAAACACTATTCAAAGAAGGATACCATTTCACTATTCACATAAGGTTATAGTTGCACTATTTACATAAGGATAGCATTGAAGTGTTCAAATAAGGTTACCATTGAACTGTTCACATAAGGTTACCATTTTTCTGTTCACATAAGTTTACCGTTGCATGGTACACATAAGGTTATCGTTGAACATTTCACATTAGCTTACTATTTCCCTGTTCAATTAAGATTACCGTTGTACTGTTCACATGAAGATACTGTTGCACTATTAACATAAGGCTACCATTGGAACTACTCACAGAAGGATACTGATTACACTATTGACATAATTCTACTAATCACACTATTAACATAAGGCTACTGTTTTACTATTCACATAAGCCTACCGATGACACTGTTCACATAACCTAACTATTGAAACATTCACCTATGGCTACTGATGATACTATTCAAAAAATTCTACAGTTTCAGTGTTCACCAAAGGCTATCGATAGCGATGTTCACAAAAAGCTACTGATGCACTGTTCACAGAAGCCTATATATGTCACTTTTCACATAATACTACTGATGACATTGTTCACATAAGTCTACCATTGAAATTTTCACATAAGACTACTGATGACACAGTTATCCTAACTGGAAATTTGGAAAAGTGTTAGAGATAAGTCACTGGGACCTCTTATAACACCTCAGAAACTAAATTTTCACAATGGAATGGACTAGAGAGGTTCGAGCCCTTACACAAGATAAATCTCATAACATTCTCATCTGTGAGAATTCTAAACAAACCTAAATGGAAAAAAATTGAATTCTTAGCAACCACCCCTCGAGATACTTCTGATAAGAGAGGAAGACAAAATAAGACACCAATTGAAGATATCTCATAAACACAGAAGGACTATAACCACAAAGGGGACATCGTTTGTAACACCCGAGATTTTTATGAGTAATATTTTGTTTTTATGTTATATATATATATCATCAAAGGAATCTTTCACTACACACTAGCTTGACTTACTTTACACGCAATCGCGACCTTCCTCGATAGCTTGCATTGTACGCAATACCGAGTTTCACTAAACAACGATATGCTATTAAAATATTATTAAAACTAGCCATTATGAATAGTAATAACCACTTTTTGAAAATTTATAAATTTTACTTTTCAAAATGGACATCATTTTTGGATTCGGAATACCGAAATTAGCCTAGGGTGAAATTTTGGTATTTTTCTGAAAACATTCAATTTTTGATGAATAGTGAAACCACTAAGTGGTAGGTTAAAAACTGAATTTTGCATAAAACATAATTTTACTGCTTCTGTGAATGGAATTTCGAAAATCCGACCGACACGGTTGATATCATTAAGTAAAATGTGGTTCAATGAGATAAAAATAATTTTTTGGTGAATAGTAACTTTTTACTTTTTTTACCGCGGTTAATAGTAAATAGGGTAACTAAGGGTAAATATGATATTACTATTACCCTAACACATGTCCTAATTCTATTGGATAAGTGTAATTCGACCAAAAACAAACTTATGAATATAATATGACCATTTAGGTCCACTTGGATTAGATTATGAGATTTAATATTATTTTATTTAATGAATAGTGAAAATAGTTAAACTCAATGTTTAATAACTAAAACATTTTTAATATGGGGATATACATAAGATAAATTCGACTATAAATATTCATTAGAAATATAAAAAGATTTCCTACATAATTATATTTTATTTATAATTTTTAGACTTTAAATATATTAATTTATTTATGACACAACGATGATGGAGTAATTACCCTTTTAAGGAAATGTTAACATAATTGATGTTATAAATGCTCAAATAAATCTAATTTGAGACTTTTTATGAATTAAACTAATTTTATAGGTTAATATGATATGTTAGTGTTGATTTAATAAACTTGGTTCGAACATATAATTCTTTTATGACTTTCACTAAAATCATATATCAAATAGTGTCAAAATTGACACAAAATAGTTTTTAAATCAAATATTATATTATTAATAGTTATTTTATTCCTAAAAATCTAAAGTTCGGCCAAATGACTTAGATAAGGATATATTTATTAATAATAAAAAACTTGGGGTTCTTTTGGCATGTTATAGTAAGTGTATTAACCATATAGTGTAAGAAAACAAAAAGTCACGGTAAAAGTTAAATTATTTAACATAAAGTTAAATCTAATTGATAAGGTTAAAATAATAACCTAAACTTGTCTAAATACTATTTGTTTATAGGATTTCGACCCATACCCACTTTACCTTCGAAATAAGACCCTTTGGAACCATTATAAACCGATTTTGACTTTAATATAAAATAATATTTTGAGATATTCCTAAGGTGCCCCTCTCCTCCCTTATAAAAGGGCACCACCTCCCCCTCCTCCTCACACAAATTTGAGCACTCATGCTCGGCCAACCCCTGAAAAAATCCCTTCCCCACTACCCTAGAATAATACTAGAGATCTTGGTCTTCTTAAAAGACCAATCTTATTTCCCTAAGTGGAGGATTCAAAGAGGCGTTTCAAAGAAGAGGTAATATCCATTACCGATCTTTTTAATTTCTTTCTTCTTCAACTTCTTCTTCATTAGTTGTTTCATGATAAAGTAATAACATCAGTATTACTTACATACTGATATGTTATTATAAATATGAAACAACCTTAATTCACCTTCTATCCATCCTACGGAAAAATGAAATCACCACGCGTGCGTACGTACAGAATACCGTCTCCACGCCGTGGTGTAATCTATTTTCCACCATCACCTTACAAGGATGGGTATAATGGTGTAATGAGTAACTATATATGATTATTATAAAGTGATAATTATACTTAAATAGTATAAATACACTTAAATACAATTCCACGATCATGGGAACAATATCATCGCTCGTGCGTACGTACGGAATACCGTCTCCACCATGTGATGCGACTTGTTCTAGATGATCATCATTACATAGTAATTATATAAATGAATTGAATGAATAAATATGATATATGTTACACTAATACCATTCTGGATATAAGTTATCTATAAACTTAAAAGAAGAATAAGAATTTATTCGGCAAAACAGACATAAGAACAAAAGGCAATAAAGACCCGAGTAACAAGTAACAATGAAATATTACTAATAAGAAGCTATGAATATGACCATATATGATATCATATCAATATGTATGATTCTGGAATAAGTCAATAACATTATTTAAACCATTATACAGGAGCTTCAGACACGTAGAAAGCAAATCGGACCTAAGGTAAGGGGGATATCACAATCTCACTTTAATTCGATATTGTTTTTACTTTGGTAATTACTGGGGTGTATTTTATTATCCACATCCATGTTCCCTCAATGTTTAATATTATTGCCATCCTTCTACAATAGTTTATATCCAATTTTACCCTTCAGTATGTTTTTTGTAAAAGATATTAAAGGAATCTTTTGTCGTTTTTCGTACGAGGTACTTTTTGACTTTTCCGACAAAAGTACGAAGAATGTTTTTTTAACTTATATGGCAAGAATGGATTTTTAAAACATTATTTCCAAGAATCTTCCTTTACAACTTTTCAAGTTTATTTTTAATCAACTTCTTTTAGTTTAAAATTCTATGCCATTCTAGGAAAGGAAAAGTATTTTTGAAGTAGAAAGGATATTTTCCTCAAGAATGAAGTTCAAGTGTTTTATGAAAATTATTTTCCATCTAAGATAATAAAGGATTCTGTTTTTATCCCTATTATTACATTGATTTGATTATTTGTGATGGAATTATTTTTATGAATTCCTTTATCGTATATGAATTGTTTTATGATGTCATGATGTTTAAGATTCCCATTTTTATTACATGCGTTATGAAATGATGTATGATTTATGATTTTGTGGCACACATAAGAATGGTATCATTATGAGATGGGTGGGACCTATATCTCCCTCCAATTCATTGGGTAAAGAATTTATATCTCATTAGATAGACATGATTGGAATGGTAGGTTATACCGGTTTAGTGAAACAGGACTGAAACGAGGGTGACTCGGTTTAGAAAGGGACTTTGTCCACTAAGATAGTCTTGGCAATGAGTGTTGACTAACAAAAAATGATTCTCTATGATTATGTGTGTATGCCACAAAGTTTCATGTTTTAAGTTATGATTATTGTGATTACATTTCACTACCATGATTTATCCCATGTTATGAAATTATGATCTCTTTTGCAGGTTAATATTTCCAAAAGTTATGTGCTTATGTATATGATGTGGTTGATATTTCTTTTTTTTACCCTTACTGAGCATTTGAGATCACCCTTTTGTATGTTTTCCTTCCCCAGGTCAGGAAGAAGGTTATTAAGTAAGATATGCCAAAAGGGACTATAGATATGATGAAATAAATGGGAGACAGTGTAGACGCTTTATAAACCAGTTGTTTATGTTTCCCAGTTTCTAAAGATAGTATACCTATACGGTCCTTTCATGGTTTTGTTATATTTTGTAATAAGTGTGCTTCAATTTTGAAGTATTAACAATGTATGTAATGTATGGGTCGTTATAGTTGGTATCAGAGGAAAGGTATAGTCAACCTTTGGAAACTAGGATGTGAAAGCCTTAGTAAGAACCCTAAGGATAAGTTTAATCATAGAACACAATATTAGTGTTTTAGAAATGGCCATGAATAACCTAGGATAAGACCTTAAGCTGGAAAATTTTATTCTTGAATTATGTGGTTTTCCTATTATAATTAGTGTTGCTCACACTATTCTTCTTGTTTTTAGTTAATGGCTAGAACCCGAAGGAACCGTGTTAATGCGGAATGAGATGGGAAATGCAATGATTACCCCCCCTGAGAAACCAAACGATATGGGAGCTATAATGAAAAATCTTTTAGCCTTGCTCACACAACTTTCTCAAGCTATGAATCATGCAGGACTTCCAAACGAGCAAAGGAAGGAGCAACATTCTGTTGAATCCTTCATGAGGCAGCGTCCACCTTCTTTCTGAACAATGGATTAGTACTACTGAAAAGATATTTTCAGTTCTTTAATGTTATGAACATGATAAAGTCATCCTAGTAGTGTATTGTTTGGAAGGAGATGCTGATCAATGGTGGAATATTATTAAGAATACGAGGCAAAGGGATGAAATTGAGTCCATGGAATGGGACGTGTTCAGGAACATATTTTTCAATAAGTACTTCCCTCGTATTCTTTAAAAAAAGATGGAGAAATAGTTTCTTGAACTGAAGCAAAGGGATGATGAATTTGTTGGTACCTATGAAGAAAATTTTACAAGACTTGCAAGGTACACTTCTGGTATTATTATCCAACCTGAGAGTAAGATCGATCGATTCTTTAGTGGCTTAAAACCAAGTCTTCGAAGGGTGATAGCCATAAGGGACTTCAATAGCTACGAGGAAATCGTTCGATGTGCTCTCAAAGTCGAGATAGGGATTTGAGTACCCATCAGTCATATGAGTTTGATAAGAAGAGGAAAATGGAATTCAAAGGAAAATCTAAACAGCACACTAAAAATAAGATGAGCTTTCCCTTATGCTCAAAGTGTGGAAAGAAACATGGATGGAGTTGTCTTAAAGGGACAAGTAAATGTTTCAAATGTGGAAAAGAAGGTCATCGGGCATTTGAATGCCGCGATAATGGGAAGAATATGTCTAATGATGCAAATAAGGGAAGGGATACACATAATGAACCTACTACACTTCAATGTTTCAAGTGCAAGGAGATGGGGAATTAGGCCAATCAATGCCCAAATCCAAGGGTTGATGATGATGGTCGATGTCAACAAACTCTTAAGGTTAAAGACAAAGGAAAGTCACATGCAATTTCTATCAGCGATGTGGAGTACGATAACAAAGTGGTGAAAGGAACAGTTACCATCCACTCTAAAGTAGAAAATGTTTTATTTGATTCTGGATCCACCCAATCATTTATTTCTGAAAAATTTTCTAAGGGTATCACCATATTACCTAAACAATTAGATGTTGAGTTAGTTGTGACAACACCTAATGGAACATCAATCGCATAAAAAGTTTATAATTATTCTCCAATTGACGTTTGTGGGAAAGTGCTTCCTGCAAATCCTGTGATCCTTCCTTTAGTGGAATTCGATGTGATTCTTGGCATGGATTGGCTTTCTTTATACAGAGCTCATATCAATTGCCAATGAAGGGAAGTCACATTTCATATTCCAGATCAATCTATGATCGTCTATCAGTGCAAGGATGAACATAACCTTCCAGTGGAAATTTCTTCCATTTTATGGGTATTGATTCCACTAAATGAAGTTTATTTATCTCAAATGGTTGGTGAGAAACTCGCGATTAAGAATATGCCCATCGTATGGGAGTTCGAGATTGTCTTTCCGGAGGAATTACCGGGTCTTCCACCAAATCGTGAAGTTGATTTTTCAATAGAACTCGTACCGGGTGCTTTGCCTATTTCAAAGACACCTTATAGAATGGCCCCAATTGAGTTGCAGGAATTGAAGAAGCAACTCCAAGAGAATATTGATAAGGGATTCATATTCCCTTGTGAATCACCTTGGGGAGCACCTGTTCTATTTGTTAAGAAGAACGATGGATCAATGAGACTCTGCATTGATTATCGAGAACTTAACAAGATCACTATCAAGAACAAATATCCGCTCCCATGCATTGATGACTTATTTTACCAACTACGCGGAGCTCAATACTTTTCCAAGATTGATCTTCATTCAGGGTATCATTAATTAAGGGTAAAAAGGGAGGATATACCAAAGACGGCTTTCCGTACAAGGTATGGACACTATGAATTTATAGTGATGCCATTTGGTCTTACTAATGCCCCTGCTATCTTCATGGATCTAATGAATAGAGTCTTTAGAGACTATCTTGATCAATTTGTGGTAGTCTTTATAGACGATATTCTTATCTATTAAAAGAGCAAGGAAGAGCATGAAGATCACTTGGGAATTATATTAAAGACCCTGAGAAAGGAGAAGCTTTATGCCAAATTTACCAAGTGTGAATTTTGGCTTCAAAAATTTGCATTTTTGGGTCACGTAATCTCAAAATAGGGGATATCTATGGATCTAGCAAAAACAGATGTTATCGAAAGATGGTTGAGACCAACAATAGTAACTGAGATCCGAAGTTTTCTTGGTTTGGCTGGATATTATCGACGTTTTGTAAAAGATTTTTCACGATTATCTAAACCACTCACCAAGTTGACTCGGAAAGGAGTTAAGTTTGTTTGGATAGAGGAATGTGAAGAGAATTTCAAGGATTTGAAATGAAGGTTATCCAGTGCACCTGGGCTCACACTACATTACAGTGGAGAAAGGTTTGTGATCTACAATGATGCATCCAAGAAGGGATTGTGGTGTGTTCTTTTGAAAAATGATATGGTTATAGCTTATGCCTCACGACAGTTGAAAATCCATGAGAAAAATTACCCAACAAATGATTTGGAGTTAGCTGCGGTAATCTTTACATTAATGATTTGGAGGCACTACCTTTATGGTGAAAGGTGTGATATTTACACTGATCATAAAAGTTTAAAGTATATTTTCACACAAAAGGAGCTTAATATGCGTCAAAGAAGATGGTTGGAGCTGATTAAGGATTATGACTGCTCAATCCATTACCACCCTGGGAAAGCAAACAAGGTGGAAGATGCATTAAGTCGACAAGACCATGCTACTTTATCCATGATGAGGATCACAAAAGATCCAATATTTATGGATTTACAAAGGATGGAACTGGGAATTATAATGGAAGGGGAAAAATCTTATCTTTCTCAAATGAATGTTCAACCATCTATAGATGTGAAAATTAAGGAGGCACAGAAAGAAGATGTCGAGTTACAAAAGAAGGTGAGAAATGTTCCTGAATTCAACCTTGATTGTGATGGGATAATAATGTTCAGGAATCGGGTTTGTGTTCCTCCCATCCCCGAATTAAAGAAGGAGATGCTGGATGAGGCTCATAGTTCATCATTCTCTATTCATCCTGGAAGCACGAAGATGTATAGGGACCTGAAAGAGTACTTATGGTGGGATGGAATGAAAAGAGATGTTGCTGAATATGTCTCTTGATTCTTGGTTTGTCAACAAGTTAAAGCTGAGAGACAGAAGTATAAGGGGATGTTAGAACCATTACCCATACCCGAATGGAAATGGGAAATCTTCACTATAGACTTTGTCACAGGACTTCCTTAAACATCCAAAGGCAATAATGCTATCTGGGTCATAGTTGATCGTCTTACAAAGTCTGCACACATCATTTCTATTAGAGAGGATTTCTCTCTAGATCAGCTTGCCAGGATATATGTAAAGGAAGTGGTAAGATTGCATGGAGTACCACTTTCTATTATATCTGATCGGGATCCTAGATTTATCTCGATATTCTGGTGAAGTCTTCCGCATACTCTGGATACAAAGTTGAGTTTCAGCACTGCTTATCATCCTCAGACAGACGGTCAGTCTGAGAGAACAATTCAAACCCTAGATGATATGTTGAGAGCTTGCTCTATGTATTTCAAAAGAGGTTGGGATCAACACCTACCTTTGATGGAATTTTCTTATAATAATAGCTTTCACTCCAGTATTCAGATGGCTCCTTATGAAGCTCTCTATGGAAAGAAATGTAGGAATCCAACATGTTGGGATGAAGTTGGGGAAAGAAATCTATTAGGACCTGATCTCGTTGATGAAATGGCAGAAAAGGACATATCTATTCAACAACACATAAGAGCAGCTCAGAGTCGACAGAAAAGTTATGCCGACAACTGAAGAAAAGACCTAGAGTTTGAAGTGGGTGATAAAGTGTTCTTACAAATATCTCCTTGGAAGAGGGTTATGAGATTTGGAAAGAAGGGGAAGTTGAGCCCTAGATATATCGGTCCATTCGAAATACTGGATCGTGTTGGAAAGGTAGCTTACCGATTGGCGCTTCCACCGAATCTCTCTCAAGTTCACGATGTGTTCCATGTATCTCTCCTGAGAAAGTATATACCTGATCCTTCACATATTCTCAGCTCAGAAGTTGTACCGCTGGAGCAAGATCTTTCTTATGAAGAACAACCGATAGAGATTCTGGATTGTAGTGAAAAAGTCCTATGAAACAAGACCACTAGATTGGTGAAAGTTTTATGGAGGAACCACCAACTTGAAGAAGCTACATGAGAGCTTGAGGATATGATTAGGGAGAAGTATCCTCATCTGTTTGTTACAAAGTGACGAATTTCGTGGGCGAAATTCTTTTTAAGGGGGGTAGAATGTAACACCCGGGATTTTTAGGAGTAATATTTTGTTTTTATGTTATATATATATATATCATCAAAGTAATATTTCACTACACAATAGCTTGACTTCCTTTACACGCAATCGTGACCTTTCTCGATAGCTTGTGTTGTACGCAATACCGAGATTCACTAAACAACGATATGCTATGAAAATATTATTAAAACTAGCCATTATGAATAGTAATAACCACTTTTTGAAATTTTATAAATTTTATTTTTCAAAATGGACTTCATTTTTGGATTCGGAATACCAAAATTAGCCTAGTGTGAAATTTTAGTATATTTCTGAAAACTTTCAATTTTTGATGAATAGTGAAACCACTAAGTGGTAGGTTAAAAACTGAATTTTGTATAAAACTTAATTTTTCCACATCTGTGAATGGAATTTCAAAAATCCGACAGACACGGTAAATATCAGTAAGTAAAATGTGGTTCAATGAGATAAAAATAATTTTTTTGGTGAATGTTAACTTTTTACTTTTTTTACCGCGGTTAATAGTAAATAGGGTAACTAAGGGTAAATATGATATTACTATTACCCTAACACATGTACTAATTCTATTGGATAAGTTTAATTCGACCAAAAACAACATTATGAATATAATATGAACATTTAGGTCCACATGGATTAGATTATGTCATTAAATATTATTTTATTTAATGAATAGTTAAAATAGTTAAAATCAATGTTTAATAACTAAAACATTTTTAATATTGGGTTACACATAAGATAAATTCGACTATAAATATTAATTAGAAAGATAAAAATATTTCCTACATAATTATATTTTATTTATAAATTTTATACTTTATATAAATTAATTTATTTATGACACAATGATGATGCAGTAATTTCCCTTTTAAGGAAATGTTAACATAATTGATGTTATAAATGATCAAATAAAAGTAATTTGAGACTTTTTATGAATTACACTAATTTTCTAGGTTACTATGATATTTTTGTGTTGATTTAATTAACTTGGTTCGAACATATAATTCTGTTATGACTTTCACAAAAATCATATATCAAATAGTGTCAAAATTGACACAAAATAGTTTTTAAATAAAATATTATATTATTAATTGTTATTTTATTCCTAAAAATCTAAGGTTCGGCCAAATGACTTATATAAGGATATATATACTAATAATAAACAACTTGGGGTTCGTTTGGCATGTTATAGTAAGTGTATTAACCGTATAGTGTAAGAAAACAAAAAGTCACTGTAAAAGTTAAATTATTTAACTTAGAGTTAAATCTAATTGATAAGATTAAAATAATAACTTAAACTTGTCTAAATCCTATTGGTTGATATTATTTCGACCCATACCCACTTTACCTTCGAAATAAGACCCTTTGGAACCATTATAAACCGATTTTGACTTTAATATAAAATAATATTTTGGGATATTCCTAAGGTGCCCCTCTCCTCCCTTATAAAAGGGCACCTCCTCCCCCTCCTCCTCACAACAATTTGAGCACTCAAGCTTGGAACACACCTGCCAAAATCCCTTCTCCACTTCCCTAGAATAATCCTAGAGGTCCTGGTCTTCTTCAAAGACCAATCTTAGTTCCCTAAGTGGAGGATTCAAATAGGCGTTTCAAAGAAGAGGTAATATCCATTACCGATCTTTTCAATTTCTTTCTTCTTAAACTTATTCTTCATTAGTGTTTTCATGATAAAGTAATAACAAAAGTATTACATACATACTGATATGTTATTATAAATTTGAAACAACCCTAATTCACCTTCTATCCATCCTACGGAAAAATGAAATCACCGCGCGTGCGTACGTACGGAATACCGTCTCCACGCCGTAGTGTAATCTATTTTCCACCATCACCTTACAAGGATGGGTATAATGGTGTAATGAGTAACTATATATGATTATTAATGAGTGATATTGATACTAAAATAGTATAAATACACTTAAATACAATTCCACGATCATGGGAACAATATCATCGCTCATGCGTACGTACGGAATACTGTCTCCACGATGTGATGCGACTCGTTCTACACGATCATCATTACATAGTAATTATATAAATGAATTGAATGAATAAATATGATATATGTTACACTAATACCATTCTGTAAATAAGGTATCTATAAACTGAAAAGAAGAATAAGATTTTATTCGGCAAAAAACACATAAGAACAAAAGGCAATAAAGACCCGAGTAACAAGTAACAATGAAATATTACTAATAAGAAGCTAAGAATGTGACCATATATGATATCATATCAATATGTATGATTCTGGAATAAGTCAATAACATTATTTAAACCATTATAAAGGAGCTTCAGACACGTACAAAGAAAATCATACCTAAGGTAAGGGAAATATCACAATCTCACTTTTATCCGAGATTGTTTTTACTTTGGTAATTACTGGGGTGTATTTTATTATCCACATCCATGTTCCCTAAATGTGTAATATTATTTCCATCCTTCTAAAATAGTTTATATCCAATTTTACCCTTCGGTATTTTTTTTAAAAGATATGAAAGGAATCTTTTTCCGTTTTTCGTACGAGGTACTTTTTGACTTTTCCGACAAAAGTACGAAGAAAGTTTTTTTTTAACTTATACGGAAATAATGGATTTTTAAAAAATTATTTCCAAGAAGATTCCTTTACAAGTTTTCATGTTTATTTTTAATCAACTTCTTTTAGTTTAAAATTGTATGACATTTTAAGAAAGGAAAAGTATTCTTGAAGTAGAAAGGATATTTTCCTCAAGAATGAAGTTAAAGTGTTTTATCAAAATTTTTATCCCTCTAAGATAATAAAGGGTTCTATTTTAATCCCTATTATTACATTGATTTGATTATGTTGTGATGGAATTATTATTATGAATTCCTTTATCGTATATTAATTGTTTTATGTTGTCATTATGTTTAAGATTCCCATTTTTATTACATGGGTTATGAAATGATGTATGATTTATGATTTTGTGGCACACATAAGAATGTTATCATTATGAGATGGGTGGGACATATATCTCCCTCCAATGCATTGGGTAAAGATTTTATATCTCATTAGATAGACATGGCTGGAAAGGTAGGTTATACCGGTTCAGTGAAACAGGACTGAAACGAGGGTGACTCGGTTCAGAAAGGGACTTTGTCCACTAAGATAGTCTTGGCAATGAGTCTTGAATAACAAGAAATGATTCTCTATGATTATGTGTGTCTTCCACAAAGTTTCATGTTTTAAGTTATGATTATTGTGATTACATTTCACTGCCATGATTTATCCCATGTTTTGAAATTATGATCTCTTTTGCAGGTTAAGATTTCCAAAAGTTATGTGCTTATGTATATGATGTGATTGATATTTCTTTTGTTTACCCTTACTGAGCATTTGAGCTCACCCTTTTGTATGTTTTCCTTCCCCAGGTCAGGAAGAAGGTTATTAAGAATGATGTGCCAAAAGGGACTATAGATATGATGAAATAAATGGGAGACAATGTAGACGCTTTATGAACCAGTTGTTTATGTTTCCCAGTTTCTAAAGACACTATAACTATACGGTCCTTTCGTGGTTTTGTTATATGTTGTAATAAGTGTGCTTCAATTTTGAAGTATTAACAATGTATGTAAAGTATGGGTCGTTATATCGTTACATGAGAAATGTTAAACATCTGACAACTCTAGGTACTGATCAGGTATATGTGACTCACATTCTCATGTAATCTCTACCATGCCACTATATCAAAACAAAACACAAACCAAGGGGAAAGAATGCCTAAAAAACAGATTATTTTTGTGGTCTTGGATCGCTATAGTTCGCTCCTCAAAGGTTACATCATCATCAACATCAATCTCTCCCTAATAGATAATGTGTGAGTCTTCACAATGATAATGATAGATCTGTGATATGTGGAAAACATTAATTATCATACACATTTTTTGGGGGAAGTGATTCTCTATATTCCACAACTCCAAAATGATCCAACACCTCGAAAGGACCATCAAAATAGAGATAAATATTACTCCCATGACCAAACCATCGCTTCCAACGATGGGTTGTCACATTCCAAAACAGCTGATCCCCAACATCAAAATCTAAGGGTATCATCATTTGATAAATATATGAATTCTGACAATCATGTTCTTTCTTCATCCTCTCACAAATTATAGGATCAATCTCTGTTGTATTCTTCACTAGTTCTGGTCTTAGAATTACAGACTCTCTGACCCGAGTCCAGCACAACAGAGAGTGGAACGATCAGCCATAAAAGGCTTCAAACGATGCCAAAACTATGGGGGAGTGAAAAATATTGTTCTACGAGAACTCCAATGGGGGTAAGATCCTCATCAATGAACCTGTAAAATCTAGGACACATGATCACAACATTTCTTCATGAGTCTGGATGGTTCAATCGGTTTGACCATCCTCTAAGGATGAAAAGTAGTTCTAAGGCATTTATGATAACTAAAATAATGCGAGAGACCTCTCCACACCTAAGAAGTTAAACAAGATTCTCGATCATAAATGATAGTCCTTGGGAATCTATGATGTCTCACCACCTCCTCTTGATACTAAATTCACAAAATTTCCATAGATAGTTACTACTTGATTGCTATGATGTGGGATTATTTATTTAAATGATCCACTAAAACACAAATAGAATAATGTCCTCCTTGTGCTCGAGGTAAACAAGTAACAGAGCCCATCATGATTCCCCCCCACATCCACTGAGGAACCACTAACGGCTTGAGTAGACTAATAGGAACACGGTGATCCGCCTTAACCATCTGAAAAACCACACATCATGACACAAACTCTGAATCTACATGCTTCAGCCAAAGCCACAAAAACTGACTCCTAAATGACCGGTATATCATTGTCATTCCATGGTGCACTGATAAAGGTGAAAATGGTACTCTCTATGTACCATATTGCACATGGCCAAAGGAACAAATAGTCTTCTATGATAAAACAATAAGTGTTATTAATCCTTAGACCAAATATCAAGGTCCTTGACACATACAACACATTCTCTCTATACCTCAACCTCGGGATCCCCAAACTAGAACTCTTCCACATGTTTCACTAGAGATGACTACACCTTCAGATAGAAAAGAAAAAATCTACCCCAACTTCCCATATCGAGATGTAATGCTGACAGTTCTTCCCTAACTATCAATAAATCTCCAGAATCATGCAATGCATCACAGTGTGACTCCCCGATCATTGCATCATCGAAAACATTCCTCGTTCAAGTGGTATACGATATATCAATGTCATATTCCAGTAAGAACTCGATCCACTGATGTTGTTGCATGTTTATGTCACGCTGGGTGAAAACATATCATAGGATATTATTATTGGTGAAAACTAAAATGCTCTAACCAAATAAGTAATGTATCCTAAACATAAGAGAAAACACTAGGACTACCAAATCAATATCATTGGTGGCATAGTTACATTCATGTGGATGCAACTGTTGATACCTATATGAAACACATGATCTCTACTACATCAGAACACATCCTAAACCAAGATATGAAGCATCACAGAAAACGTCAAACTGAACTCCCACTGCTAGATGACAAAGAACTAGAGAACTTACTAAGTTCCCCTTTAGATACTCGAAATCATCGTGACTCGGATCAGTCTATATGAACACCTTATCCCGAGTCAAATCTGTTAGAGGAGTGGATAGTCGAGAGAAATCAGCTACGGAACTCTTTTAGCAGCCTACAAGACCATGGAAACATCAGACCACTAAAATTGTCTTGGTTGATGCCCAAGAAAAATCTACTTATATTTTCGATGGATAAATGATACACTCTTCTAGGGAACAACATTCCCCACAAAACCATCATCTCAGGCCCAAAACTCACACTTAGACAACATCCCAAACAACTGATATTGACGAAGAACTCCCAAAACAGCTTGTATATTCTTTGAATGCTTCTCCTCAGATGTGAATTACACAAGGATCTAATCGATGAAAAAAACCCCGAACATGTACTTAAACTCACAGAACACATTGTTCATCAATCCCATGAACATAAATGGATAATTCATCACGTCGAACAACATTAAAATGAACACAAAATTCCCATGATGCCATTGAAAAGCAGTATGCAATATATCCTCATCATTCAAACGCATATGATGATATTCTGACCACTTGTCAATATATGAGAACCATGTTTTTCCCATTAATTGATCGAATAAACCATCAATCTGTGGAATATGATTGTGATTCTACACTGTCACTTTGTTTAAGCAACTATAAATAACACACAATCACAAACTTCCATCACCTTTCTTCATAAAAAAACTAGTGCACCCCATGGTGACACACTCGGTTGGACAAAACCGAACTATAAAAAACTGTAAAGATGTATGAATAGTTCTTGTAACAAATAAGGGGCCATAATATATGGATACATAGAGATATGAGACGCTCCTGGTTGAGTCTTGATCCCATAATCGATCTATCATCGAGGGAGTAATACTACAACCTCTTATGTAAAGACATCATTGTACACTTTTAAGACCCTAGTAAACTCTAAATACTAAACCTTTGAAGAACAAAAAATAAGCTCATCCATCATGGATGTTAAGGACATAATTCTCCTCTAACCCATCCAAGGGACTCTCTCACAAACGAACAACACTTGCTCTCAATTCACATCATATAACACAACCTACCTCATGAAGAAATCCAAGATATCCTGTGCCGATTAGCATCATTCCATGGCATGTATTACATCATATGTTTGTATTCGTAAACATAGGAAATATCCCCATGAGTGGTGCTTCCCCAAAACTAGCTCCCTGTCTCTACATACTTCAAACAAGGTAGCTCAGACACCAACCAGATTAGTCAATGCCAAAGGCTATAGTAGCCTCTATAACTCAAGTTCCAAACCATGGACAAAGTTAGTTGATATGAATGAGTGTGTCACTCCTAAATCAAACAAGGCATACACCGTGGTGGAAAACAAGAAATCGGTTCCTCAAACAAAATCTGGCTCGCTTGACATTGGCAACAATAATGCATGAATCGGACCATGACCCCATCCATGACCTCTAGGACCCTAATGACGACCACCACCACATCCGTGATCTACTCTCTGAGTAAATGGAGTGTCACGGGGCTATCTTATATCTACCACATATTTCATCAGGTGATCTAAAGCATGTTCTACTTGATACTACTACCTTGATTGTAACTGCTTCAAAGGAGGAACCTGGAGCGAAAAACCTTGTGCACGATGACTGCTCTTAATGGTTTGGAACTCTCATTAATGATGACCTCAACCACTACCATGAAAAAAAGAATTTGATACCTTGTAATGGTCCATAGAGACACTTCCCAAAAATAGAAACGTGATGTTGATGGATATGACCTACCACTGGTCGAACTAAAACCCTTCTTCCATGAAAATAGAGATCATCAAACCACAGCTTTGCTACATGAGGAATCATGATGACTCCCCTCACATGACAATCGAGTTCTAGACAATGTCATCTCAATGTCCTCTACCACTACCAGCAGCTCATGATATGTCTTCAGTATAAATGATGTGACTTGAAGCGGGATCTCTATATGTAAAGCCACATCCAAATCCCTCGACCTTACTTCCTCATCCGGAAAAAGGTCCAAAGCATATCTTAAAAGGTTCCAAAAATAGATTTCAAACTCTCTCACACTATATCTCCCCTGTGGAAGGGTAATATGTTCCTAGTGACACGATACCTTCGTGGTCGAAGAATAAAACTCGACTCTAAACAGGTCACCAAACTCATCCCATGAGATCATCAACTCCTCAGGATCCTTGAGGAACAAGAACCTCCACTGCCTCTCTACTCCATGTAGCATTGTCACAACCATGGACACCCAATGCTTCTTCTGAGAACAGATCATACTGAATCCTACCTCGATCTCCTCCAACCCGACTTATGTGACTGAATCTGAAATAGATCCATCGTACTTGTGTGGAATCTGGTGCAGCAATTCACAGAGTGTCCTCCTCCATGTGTCGTCGTCATCAACCTCTACCCTACGGTGATCTATTCACATAGTATGGTGGAAATATTTTATGTGATCATGATGAGTACGTTGAGCTAGAGCCATACCATTAAAATAATATATAGTTTTAGATCAAAAACCGATACTATGTAAGATGCAACACTGATTAATTAATTGGTTTCTTTTATTCATTTTAGTTTATACTATCCCATGATCTACACATTTAAACACAGGCATAAAAAAAATTAACGCATGATCATTTCTTAATTCCTTACCCGATAACTAGTATCACTTCATTTAGTATCCATTGTAAACATAATGATCTATGCCTCAGAATAAAAGGGGTCCTAAATTCATATAACTCACATGGTATACATTGTTTATGTCACTTGAAAAACATTACTAACATGGTTTCCTTACCAAACCATGAAACCTCACTTGTTCCTTACTCCAAACTCCATCCTATATTTCAACTAGACCATTGATAACACTATGTCATGACCCCCTCCCATAAATTTATACCCCTCCTATGCCGGAAATGTGATAAGGGAGAAAATGACCCTCGAGAACCAACTCCAGTAGGCCCAGGGATGGCGTCTAGAACTGAGGGTTGAGTAAAAACACAATTGGGAGGAATTACCCTCTATGAGAACACACGTGAAATAGATAGATTTGATAGACACCAACTAACTACATATCAAACTCAAATATAAATGAAATACCATTTAAACTTATGCAATTTCATGCAAAAACAATTAAAACTAAAAGAGAGAAAAATGAAAATACCCAATGGAAAGTAAAAAATTGTCGCAAAAACAAATCCCAAACAGCTCTGGAAACCCCAAGCGAGTAGAAACAAGCTTGATCTTAAACCATCTCTATGTGACCTGAAAAACAATTTATATATTTATAGGGTGAGAATAAAAGTATACTCTGTCGGATCCTCCTCGGATACACTGGTTAAAAAGTACATAAAGCATGCTAAATCAAATTGAACAACAAGTGAAACTATATCCTCACCTAAATAGGTATAATGTATTCACAGCCTCACTATGAATGCTCTCACGATGTATCACATATATGAGTATAAAATATAATAATGAATATCATGGGTACCCCACTACTACAACCCCACTATTATGCCACTTTTTTTAATGTCTCACGTCCTAAGAATATATCTCCAAAAATACATGCCCACAGACACCTGGGCGAAGGACCACAAGATGCACCTCATACAAAAAAAATTAACACATCGACATATGCAATGTAACCTGATAGTTTCAGGGAGCCCCCATAGCTCTCTTAACATGTATCATATATCAGATATTAATAATCAAGCCATTATAGACCATAAACTGAGTAAGGATCGTCAAGACATCATATCTTATACATGTTACACCTATAGTAGTCCATATGAAACTATATCTAGAATATAAGTGTGTAAATTACCACAAGCCATTACAGACCTCTACACATATATATTGAAAAAACTAACCACTTTGCCTACCAGCACATGAAATTACCAGGAGATGTGAGGGGGGCCAAAGAGGGCAGTCTTCTATTCATCCATCCATCAGAATGTTGGGGAAAACACCCCAAAAGCATAGAATCCATGGGGTATCAGTTTCCCCAACTGATAAGGGGGTATCATATAGAAATAAAAATGTTACATAATATACTATATCTCACAATTAAACTATGGACATATCCTATTGAAAGATTCAACTGCAGCTAAAGTATCTCAGAATCCAGACTACTACATCTAAAACAATGTACCCTATAAGCACAAAACCATTTATTGAACATTATTTAATTATTTCATTCCATTATTACCTATTGAAAAACATGTTAATTAATTATTTATACATTAAATAACCATTAACAATTCCACATTATATTTCATTCACATCACACCCAAAGTCAACCCCCCCTTTAAAATAGTAACCATAGATTTGCAATCCAGCTAGCTCTAACCACATGGGATAATGTCATTTATTCAATCATTTATTTATGACATTTGTCCTTTCTCATATTCCCAGGAATTATAGAAAATAGTTCCATGATACTAAACAAAAGGGGGCTCAACTCGGTGAGTAGATGAACTACTCATCATGTCTTTGAAACCTATACCAGGAGTATAGACCCCTCCTCCATGAAGAAGCTAAACACGGAAAGCACATGGCATACCCCGCATATCATCAACCATTTTAATAGGAGGGTAAGAAAACGAGCTTCCTTGAGTAGTGTAGAAATTAAAGAGGATAAAAAACATACAAGAATTAGCCAGCATCCAAAAATTCTCATCTAATTTGTTTCATCATCCCATGTGTCCTCTCTGACACCACAATGCATAAACTGATGCACCTTGCCACTCTAGGAATCAACTGCTACCAAAACCAACAGGCCTCCATGCCCAACATATAAAAACAACCATCCATGCTCACATTACAATATAAGCATAAGGAAAAAACATTATATCAATTGGAATCATGGCCCTTAAACAAGAAAGAGGGTAAATCAGAGCCCTAAAAGGAATTATCTTTTATAAAAAAAGTATTTATTTAATCTGTCTTGAATTAAATGATTTATTATTCTCTTTTTTAAACTATGGGAAACGTAAACATTAAGATATAAAATATTTATTAAACATTCTTATTGTATCAATTTGATAATCATAAAATTACAAAATCGATAATCAGATTAATTCACATTCATCCTTATCTTTAGACAATAAATTATCAATTAATTTCGGCTTTACGTTCATTACCAATCTCCATCAAGAACCAAAACCTAAACAAGGACAGAATAGATATCACACTATCTATAAAAACAATATTCAATAAGATACAATCAATATAAATTTATTTATCTGGTTAAAATATTCATTATGACAATTAAATTATGATCCATTGTGATAAAACATGATAATTATATGTTTTTACATAAAATAAAACAGAAGAAATTAATCCCCTACCTCAAACAGGTTATTACATTCATTATACAAGAACTATCCACACAATGTGTTAAGATATCATCCCCCCGTGACAACTATATCCACCCAAGGATGCAGAGAAACGACCACACCAGTCAAAACATATGAAAATCCCATTAGGAATATGGATATAGAATTCCATAAAAGGGAATAGAGAAAAAAAAGGAGATGAACCCAAAAAGAATGACGATAGATCATTCCTTGTATGAAAGATTGATCATAACTTCTTGGTTACTTAAAAAAATAGAGGGGAATAAATCCAAGGTGGAACATTTGATCACACAACTGTTAAGGGAATGAATGGAATGTTAGAGAATCTCACACCTAAGAACAAGGAGGAATTACTAGGTAGGAAGATATCTCATCCCTTTGGAAGTTTTGGCGTAGTAGTGTTTTAAGATCCACAAGATTTTCCATTTAAAGAGTATCACTTTAAACCACTAGGTTTGACCTTGTAAAAGCATATCAGGCCTTATGAATAATTAATATAGTAGTTATGGCCTTTGAATAGTCCATAGAGTCCATAAACTAAGGCTTTAATTGCATTTTATGTCAAAGAAAACATCAAAGGGGTGAAACTATAGGAAGATAGAAACATTCTTCATGAACACGAAATATGGAAAATGAAATAGAGGCTATCATTTGGACATAACCATTCCAGAAACACTATTCGTGATCTAAAAATTTTGGAATGGAAATATAGGTTACTATTGGACCTCATCATTCTAGAAACACCATTCATGAAGTAATAATTTGGAAAAGGAAATAGAGGGTACCATTGGACCTCACCCTTCTGGAAACATGGTTCAGAAAATCAAAATTCGGAAATTGAAATAGAGGTTATCGTTGGTCCTCAACGTTCTCGAAACATTGTTAATGAACTCAAAATTTGGAAAAGGAAATAGAGGCTACCATTGGAACCCCACCATTATGGAAACACAATTCACATAAATATACCGATGTATTGTTCACATTAGGTTACCATTACACTATTCACATAAGGTTACAGTCTCACTGTTTACATAAGGTTACCACTGCAATGATCACATAAGGTTACTGTTTCACTATTCACATAAGCTTACCATTGAACTGTTCACATAAGGTTACTATTGCAGTGTTTACAAGAGGTTACCATTGCAAATTTGACATATGGCTACTGTTGGAACTGTTCATATAAGGATACTGATGACACTATTCACAAAAGCCTACTGATAACACTGTTCACATAAGGATACCGTTCCACTGTTCATATATGCCTACTGATGACACTGTTCACATAAGTCTAATGTTGGACTGTTTACATAAGGATACAAATGACAGTGTTCACAAAAGGCTACCGTTTCACCATTCATATAAAGCTACCGATGGAACTGTTCATATAAGGCTACCATTGTACTATTTATATAAGCCTACTGATGACACTGTTCACATAAGGAATCCGATGACACTGATCAAATAAGTCTACCATTTTACTATTGACATAAACCTACTGATGACACTGTTCACATTACTGTAAATTTGTAAAAGTGATGGGGATAGGTCACCTTAACCTTTTAGAACACCTCGGACACCAGATCTTCACAATGGAATAGACTAGAGGGGTCTGGGTCATTACATATAATATTTTTTATTTCTTAATAGAAAAATTAATGTTCTTATAGCAATAAATATTGTCTATTCCGTTATGTTTATCCTTTTATAATATGGATCTCAAAGTCATGGATGATGTTGTGAATTGTGATTCCATTTTATCAAAAACACAAAGCTTTATTAGTTAAGAACCATATATTTTTTCCTTTAACATGTAATTATATTAAATAAACATATAATAAAATGGAAACTTATTTTTTAATTAAATAAAATTAATTTATCATAATATATCCATATTTCAATATGTAATGTGTGTTCAATTTCACTCCCTTAACCACTTAGTTATTATCAATAGTCATTTTCCGATAATATTAAATATCACCCAGTGATATATTAAGGAATAACACTTTATCCAAATCTATCGTATTGATTCTCAAAAAAATCTTCTACTAGATTGCAAACATTTTGGGTTGCATTCTTAGTTGTATCCCAAACATAGTACATGATAATTTTATCCAAAATTTTGGTTAATACATCTAAAACATATGATTTAAAAGATATTCCATGTGTATGCTACAGTAGTAGACCCTACGAAGTCAAATAATCATGGTCCCACATTTGTTTTCATTAGAATTAATCAATCATAAACTATTTTTAAGGGGTTTTAAATATCACCATCTTATCTCATGTATTCCCTTAATATTTAGGAATAATTCAAGTAATATTGTTTAGAATTTCCATTCATTAATCCAAATATATATATTTAAAACATATTTATGTGTAATTATTTACCTAATTTATTGAGTGTGATTCAAACCAAAATTATAAACCCCCATTATTTAGACATGTTTAAATACATCCCATGAAAAAGGTATATGATACCCTTTAATATATAAAATTATATTCATCTGAAAAATAATCATTTTCACTATATTAAACATGTGGTCACATATACTCAACCGTCATATTTCATTACAAAGCTTAAAATCTAAAAATCATGAGCAGTATAAGTCAATACTATTCTAAGTTTTATTTTGTTACTCATAATAGAACTAAATACTCTCACATTACTAACACATATAATATAGAAACTATATTAAACATTTTATTTAATACTCATAAATAAAAAAATAAAAATCATGTTAGAATAATAATAAATAAATTTCTATACCTATCATATAAATAATTTTATTCTGGAATGGTCATAGACTGATCAAGGCTTCAACATATTATCTATATCCCTCTAAGGGATATGTTAGTTATAAACATTCCATAGATGGACACGTCTCAATCCTCCTTACATTCTATTGAGGGGTCCCATTAGTTTTGAAGTCCCCATATCCCACTGCCCATATTCATCCTTTATTAAGGAAAAAACTATACTAAAAAACATAATTAAATGATGATTTAAAAAATAAACCTAATCACAATAAATATATTTTTCCTCCCATATAAATTTCAATGTTTTTCCATTATTAGTGGATTATTTTCATGTATTTTGGATTTCATGTGAGATGTTATAAAATGTTACACATTTTCTTGATCACATATCAATGACCAAGATTACCCAAGTGATTTAAACCCTTTGATATTTTTTATGTTTTATCATCCTCTCCATGATGTTATTATTACCAAAATTGAAGGAGATTTGGATTAGTAATATTTCAAGAGAATTCATTTTGGTGAGAGGAATTTATGAGGGAATGGGATTTAGATACATATTCATAAAAAAATTATAAATCTCAATTTTAAATAGGCCATATATTTTAATCATTGTATATATATTGTTTCAACTGTATTGATGAACAGTATTCTCTATAGACATCATCCTTTATATGAACTAGTGGTTAATTGAGGAAAAAGATGTATTTTAAATGGACCATTGAACACTGTAATTACTCCTACCCATTTATCAACATAATAATTTGAAAAACGATCAATCCATTTATCTAACATGTAGGTTCTGTAAGATTATTGGGTATTATATTTCATGATGAAAACACATTTTTATGATTCCATGGATTATTTTTTGTAACATTTTTATATAAATCATCTAATCAATGTCAATATTTGAAACATGGGGTGTTTAAATTTTCATATTCGTTCATATTATGGGGAATCATTTATTGGGACACGGGATTTTAATACATATATTCGATATATATATTTATCAAATATTTTATACATTCGAAAAACACATGCATGAGGACATTAATAGTGTAGTTTCATTGGAGACTGGATACAAAATCATCTTATTTTGTGAATGATATTCAATATTTTCCATTATGATATTCCTATATAGTAAAATTCAAAAATAAAGCCTACTAAAAAACTTCTTTATAATGTAGTGAAATGAATAAAAGTAAATGGTGATAATATATTCCCATTAAGGGTAAGCATGAAATATATATAAGAATAATATTCACATAAGAGTGCTATAACATGAGTGTAACCATTGAATCCGATATCCTACATATCAAATATTATAATAATTAATAATAGAATAAATAATGGTATTTCATAAGACACGAGTGACAAGAAAAAATTGAAAATAATCCATGAGAGAATAAAATTGGAATAAGGCATAGAATCATGGTTGAAAAACGAGCTTAGACTATTATGAATATTTGTAAATAGAGGTAGCTTAAATTATTAAGTAAATGAGAAGAAATTTTTCCCCCACATAAATATATGGAAATGCAACAGGCTCCCCTAATTTCATTATGGACATGAAATACAGGTTTGTGCATTACAACTGAATATGAAATTAGGTTAACACATAATGTTTTGAACAAGTAATCAGGTTTGCACAAAAAACATTGGGAATGCGTATCCAGGTTCATGCATAACATTATGAACATGTAATTAGGATCACACATAACATATTTAATCATGAATTATTCATCATAATCATTGTATTTCATCGATTTATTAGTCTCGCAAAGATAATAATGAAAATATTATGTATGTTTGTCATAAGATCATAAAATATTCATCATATCTTATCTCATGATAAGAGATGGGTTTTATTATTATTTAGTTTTATCATATCCTATGTAGAAGATGAATATTTCATAATCATTTATTCATTTTATAAAATATCTACCTGTTAAAAAAAGAAGGTTTCGTAAGTATTTTATTTTTTAATAACCCATTACATAGAAACCGGTCTCATAACCCTCATTCTATCATAAATCAAAAACATTTAAGGAAATAATAAAAGTTTATTCCTTAGATCATATCCTTAGAAATTCAAATCAATATTAATTGATGACATATTAGATAAAATATAATTTCTAAATTTGACACAATATAATTATTCTAGGAGATAACTTTTCATTGAAAATCATTTTTAAAATTAAAAAATATATTAATAAATTTTTGAAATACAATTTTATGAAAATAAATGGGGAAAAATTAGATGTATTATTTTTAAATCATTTAAAAAATTATTGTTAAATTTAGATTTTATTATTTCAATAAAAAATGAAATTTTAAATCATTTTTGAAATATATTTTCATTGAAAATAAAAATGGAATCTAATAAATGATTCAATTAATATAATAATGATCATGATGAAGGGAAATTTCATTCATTCCATTAATATTAAAAAAAGTATTCCATTCATTTTTTACAGAATTAAAAATGGACATTGTTTGGGAAAATAACAAGAATTTTCTTTTTAAAAAATTAAATAAAAATTAAATATCAGATCAAAATTTATTAAACAATTCATTATTAAAATTTTCAAAAAAAAATTAGGATAAAAAAATTGGATAAAAAAGTATTTTATGACTAAATAAATAAATGAAATTATTTTTTAATATAATTAATTTAATGTCTTAACTACAAAAAGAGTAAAACATGAATAAAAACATGTATTTAAATGAAATAAATAGTGCATAATAAATGAAATAAATTTAATGATAGATGGATTATAAGATTTTATCATGGGAATCATAATCATGAACAATCAGGATAAACGATTATAATGTAATATAAAACCATCACACATTTGGTACAATTTAATCATAAGTAACATGAAAAAATTAAATTAAATGAAACAAAAAATTTAATGTTATGTTAAAAATTCATGAGATTACATTGAAAAGGTACTCAATATAATACTCATATGTGAGTTAAGATGAATTATATAGAATATATCTCAAGGAAAATATTTGAGAAAATGAAAAGCCTTACTGATTTGGATAAATTGTAACTATAATACACTTGATTGATATATAGAAATATGGATATGAAAATATCAATAATTATTATGATAATAATCATAAATTAATTTAATCTGAATTATATAGACCAAAAAAATGAAATCAGTTGTGAATATGGGATCTGTCTCAGAGTAGTAAAAAGGTGAAACAAATCCCCGACATTAAGTCATGACTTACTTATTTAAAATTAAATCCTATATAATAATAAATAATAGTTTATTATAAATATATTATAGAACCATAAATATATCCTTTTTACCAAATATAATTTATTTATTACAATTTAATAAATATTTATTACTGATTCATTATGAAAATCTTGTTTCATGTAATTCCATGTTTTCTTTTTCATATATGTTATGATTTGTTATTTACAGTCTACCTATATTGGACACAGTCCCATAATATATAGAGTAATTATAATGAAATAAAAATTCATTTTAAATATCTATATTAATATTCATTCTAAGAAAGAAATATGGTTTTGAGAAATGAAGTATGATACAATCATGGAGGCAGTATGTTGAACGCACGGATGAGTTACATTTCCATTTTAAATGGTCATTACAGAAAGGAGGTAAGAGATATTTTATATTTATATAAAGTTAAAAATATAATATTTAAAATATAAATTCATTAAAAATATATAAAAATATCATATATTTGTTCTGGAGATGAAAAAATAGTGTCACATAGCTTTGTGAATGTGATAGTCCACATGTACACAAAGGGATTTATAATCACCAATGAGTGAAGAGGTGTGAAATAAAATTATATTTAGAGTTTTATGAATGATTAATATTTTATAAATAGAATAATTAGTCCATGCATATGAAATATATACATTTAATTTACCTTTATTAACATTCATTTAAAAGTTAGTGAAAATGAATCACATCGCATTGCAAAGTGTTAGTATGTCGTAAAGACAAGTGATGTTATCATTTCAACTAAGGAATATAAAGTAAAAATGGGATATATAATTGAATGAAAAAATAGATTTCATTATGTCGTAAATATTATTTATTTTCTTTACATCATACTCTATACCCAACTATGAAATGTTGTAGTGTAAAACATATGACATCAGTTCATGAGGAGGTAGTCCACAATACACATGAATGATAATTTTTTAACCCATTTGTTGGAAGATGGGAATGTTTAAGGATTTTAAATTTAGAAAAAAATACTATAATATGAAGGATAATAAGGTTTTTATATCAATAATAATTATTAAAAATTTATGTATGTAGAGGAAGAAATTATAAAATCCCCCTGTTGAAGAACATTACATTCTCTCTAGTTATCCTCCTTAGTATTCCACCATAAGCATTCCAACATTGGATTGATGACAAAAATAAGGAATCAAGGATGAGAGTATGGATGTTTTTAAGTTATTTGTTGGGTAAATTCCAAATAAATAGGCTTTTATGTTGTGAATAGTAGAGGATTTGTGGTTTTCCTTTATAAGTGAGGTGAGTGGTGCCAATTTAATGGTTTGAAAAAAAAATTGGGCCTACATTTTTCAAAAAAAATGCTCAAAAAAATGGATTATCTTGTATTATAATTAATTATGGGGTCCAAATAATTCAATAAAATAGATTATTGAAAAAAATTACTTTCTTTTAAACCATATCTATTTTTTTAGCCCCCATTAAACCAATTTTTTCATAACCGTGGTAAATAATTTTTATTATTTTCACAATTCATTTATTTCAAAAATTATGATGATTTTATATATCAATATTAATTATGATTATTATATTTATTGTATCACTGATTTAAAATTACATTCACGAAATTTTAAAATATTAATTTCAAATTTATCATGTAGGCGTGAAGACAAAGATGGTTCTAAAAGGGAACATTTCAAAAATATTACAATATTTTCATATCAAATTTCATTTTGAAAATAATTTCTATAGCCTTAATTAAATTTATAGATATAAAATTTTTCTTTTTAAAATTTAATACCAATTATAATTATAAATTATAATTATAAATAATTTAACCCAAAATGCAGTTTTCAATTACTATTTAGAATTTTTTCACAACTCATTATAAAATCAATATTTTCAGACAATTCCAAAAACATCACCCATATATAATTATAAATATTATTTAGGAAATGAATTTTTTTTTTCAAATAAATTTTCTAAATTTTTTACAAAATAATTTAAAATATGTTCATAAATAAGGGACAAAACTACTTCTATGAAATTCAGTTTTAAGTATAAAATATGATTTATTATTATCTATTTGAAAACAATTACCAATGTTGAATGTTTAATTGTGGATTCAAAATATAATATATAGATTTAATTTAAATAATTCAATTAAAATGGTTTATTTATTTATTTATTTAAAAATTATTTGGTTTCATAAAAATAGTTTTCCAGATAAAGATTTAAATTATTTTGAAATTGTTATTATCTTCATTTTTTAATAATGTTTTCAAGTAAATAATTAATTTTATAAACAATTTTAAACCATATTTTTTTAATAATTTAGATATTATATTTAACAACTACAATTATAATTTCTAGTTGATCACTATCATATTATAATATTTTAATAATTCATCACCTATTTTTAAAACATAGTGTTGTGTGTAATGAAATCTAATGTCAGAGATACGAGTATGGAAACCCGAGCATGGTGTGCAATGAAAAAAATTTATATAAAAAAATTTGTTTGAAAACATAATCCATAAAATCATGGGTTATTTCATTCTACCTACATCTATGTGAGTACTTCATTACACAATTATCTCTGTCCTCAATGGTTATAAATTTGAAAATTCTACCATATAATCCCACATCATAAATACGGTTAATAATAAAAATTTGAAAAGGATAAATGTACATTCGATGGAAATTTTTAATTACACATTAATGGTTTCCAAATAGGATAACAATGTTAGTATGTGGAAACATGGAAATATAATATTGATGTATCACCCAGATATTGATGGAGAGTGATAAAGATCATAATCAGGATAATGTAAATAGAGACAATTCCATAAAACATATAAGATTGATATTGGTCATCGAGATCATAAATATTGATGATATTATTATAACATTTTATTTAAATATAATATTACTATTTTTTTCAATTATTTTTTCAATAATATTAACAATATATTAAAAGTAATTAATTGATATTTTTTTATTTCATAGGAAAAAATCAATCAATTGGTTGTTCCATGATGAATTTTGGATCCATATTTTACTCTGAGTTTAATTTTTTCATGTATGAATAACTAAATAAAATCCGTAAAATAATTATTATTCATTTCATATTTCTAAAATTAAAATTATTACACTTGTTATCCAATTTGGTTAAATATTCATTTAGTGAAGTAATGATGTAATATCTAAAACCACATCTGGAGTTCAATAAAAACCTTTCCATAAACATTTATCATTATTACCATACAGAAATAAATAAATATATAAATATGGTAACTAAATTATCCATTCAAAATAATAATTATCCAAATATCATTAAGAGAATAGTATTGATGAGTTTCAAATATGTGGAACCCATTGGAAAAATATTCTTCTTAATCATGGTGAATAAAATTATTACCATAACACCTCAATGAAAACATTCATGCATCCTCGTTATTTTAATAAAACAATAGATTATTGAACATATTACAGAAATCCTATACTGTTTCATACTTCATAAATGATAATAGAAACCACTTTTTCAATAGATGTTTTATATGTTATGAGATCATTATTACTATCCAATTTACAATATCCATACCAACCATCTCTTTATCCAAACTGAACACATTTTTCTGAACATCATCACCATATTAAGGGTTATCATCCTTTAATCAAAATATAACCTTTCTATTTAATCACATTTCTAGGTAATTGGTACTATTCTATACATTCTACAATATCCTTAATGAAAAAATTATACTAAAAAATACCTATATGTTTCATGATTCATTTAACATAATTATTCAATTCCAATACATTATTATTTTAATAATCCAACTACCTTCTCAAACTAAAAACTAGGATTCGTCGCCTTATTCATTAACACTTATTTCCATTTATATATCATTTGTATTATCTTAATTATTAGAAATATAACAATTATGTAAAACCTTGTTGATTCCATTCATGAGATTTACCCTTTGGTTTTCAATTTTCACAATCTGCTTACTTTCCTCATTTAAAATATTCAACATTCGATGACACCATAAGGAGACCCTTATTCCCATCCAAGAGTTAACTAAAACATTATTTTGTCCCTTTTTAGTTACTTGATTTGTGTTTTTTTTCAAACACCAGAAACATCATCTTGTCCCTCTAGGACATTCCCACAAGTGATTCTTTTGAAATAATCGACATATAGGAAAACTAATCTCCATTCCACCATTCTCTAAACTACCCAAACTCTCAGTGACCATTATCCTTCTATTGATTGGTGTGTCTGAGAGAGGTTTAATGTACAATTTTTTAATCATGTTTTTTGATAACTAATTTTGTTCAATCACCAATATCATCCACAATAGTAAACACCCCATTTTTATTCTCACAAGAAAATTGTACATCGCATTTAATGTTATCCCAAATCCTTTGGGTTCCCTACAATGACTAGAAAAAATGGACAGTGAGAAACAATAATCATTACGGGAAACCAATAATCATTATAATAACATATTTTATTTATAAATCATGACACATTATTAATTATCTCTGATATATTTGGTTTTTCATAGGTCACTCAAAGTCACCATCTATAAAAATCAATTATGATATTATGTAACGAGTTTGTGACATTCCAAAACATATCCCATGAGATTATAAGATAAATATTATAGAAAAGATCATTTTCGTGTACTTGGTAATGATTTAGTCTGGCACAATATTCTATTTTAGAATTTATCAACCCAAGGTACCTATGTATGAGAGACACATACACTTGTATTATCGATACATGGATGTAATTTCATTCCGAAAACATGATATATCCTTTATCAAAATTATAGAAAAAAGTTTTATACATTGACACATGATTATAAATATATATATATATATCCCTTCAAACATGCTTAAAAATACACCTAGGTATCTTGATTATGTTTTCTCATCATCGATTAGAATGATTAAATAAATCAACCCTACAATACATACCATAGCAACCATGGATTTTCCTAAATTGATATTAAATTTTTAAAGATGAATTTTCAATATATTACACAAACCAACAATTCAAGACAACAATTATGTAGTGTCTTTCAATAATAGGTAAATAATTTATTTATTTTGTGAATGATTTTCATTATTTCCCACAAATATCATCCCCTTTAGTACTCTTTATAGAAAACCCCGACATAAAAAAATTTCTATTCACTGGGGAAATGAATTATAAGAAAGGGTTATCTCAGATGAATAATAAGGTTTATAAAGAGATATATGTAGGAAGAAAAATCTAAATATTGGTATTAAAATATGAGAATAATATTTTAATACCATACCATTCATAATAAATATCATAATATTGAATCATTTAAAGAAGGATTGTTGATCATAAGAGATGAATCATATGGAAATCATAGAACATGATAAATCCAGGAATAAAACTGGAATAAGAAATCGAATAGAAGCATGAAAATAAGCAAATAATATTGTGGTATTATATAAATATAGACATTTTAACCCATTAATTTATTTTCAGAAAATTTTTCCCTCACATGAGCCTATGGAAATTCAAAAATGTCCACAAATAACATTATGGATACGATAGGTAGGTTCTAAAATAACTCCATGAACAAGTAATTAGGTTTATTCATAAAATGTTGTAAATGAAACAAGTCTGACACATAACATTATGAAGATGTATTCAGGTTAACACCAAAAATTTTGAATATGTAATCATGTACATGCCTAAAATATATACTCATTAGTTATCAACCATTAACCCATGCATTTTTTGACATATAAGACCCACCAATAACATCATATAATTATTAAATAGTTGATCGATTATATTATATAATCAATTAATTAATATAGATTACCGAATGTTTTTTTATTTATAGAGGTAAAAAATGTTTGGATGAATAGAAATTACTTTAAAAAAATATTATTTCCTATATTTTCAAGAAGTTATTTATTTAAATTTTTAATTAATTGATAAAATATAATTCATTTTTTTACTCATGTAAAATATTTAATTTCATAATATAGTTAATATTATTCATACGAACCATTCGATTGGCTAGGTAATAACTATAATTTATTAATATTTTAATAATATTCCTCATTACATTTATAATAATTGTGGCATGTAACATAAGTTATCCTCATTTTTTCATGTGATGCAATATAAAATTAGTTATTAGTGTAGCATAAAATATCAAAAAGGACAAAATTACTTGAATAAAATATTTCACAAATCTAAAGATGTTACATCTTGGAATTTTGTCTTTTGGGAATACTTGAAAGTGTATCTTTATAGTATTTGGTATTCATTATATATTGTATCATCAAAGATAATCTGGACCTAATATGATCCTCTTCCAATAAATCTATTTGTTCCTTCTAATTTCATAGTGATGTATATTACTAGGCCCATCTGAAAATGTGACCATGTTATATCTTTATATGATACATTTAGGTCCCTTATTAAGAGATTGATGATAAGCGATAATTATCTCATACACTAATGAACCTCTGTACATATTTTTATACTTCAATCATTGATTATACATACAACATGGATCTTATATAGGTATAACCTCATTCCCATATATAAATAGACATATTTGGTTCCTAAAAATCAAATGTCCCAATAGATAACCACATAATCTTGATGGTTGATGATATGGTTGTATATGGTATATTCTGTATAGATGCATATTTTAGAAGATAAAACACTGTGAAATATCAATGGTAGAATCTGACCAGAACAAGTGGTTTTGAGTGGATAATGATAAGGTCAATCATATGAAAGTCATATAAATTAACGGTAGTACATAAACATGAATAGTATATGTGATTCATGACTAATTAAAATTAAAATAATCCCCTTTATCATTATGTTAAATTTCATGTGAATATTATAGTGTTTGGAACACCTTAAATGGTGGAATTCCCCCATAATTTGTTTTTATTTTAGAATCAACCAATATCACACTTCTTGGCCCCAAACATTAAGATGATAACCTCCTAAAATTAGATAAAAATTAATTTTCTAAACATTTCATATTATTCCACTGTCATATTCACATTTTTATTGTTATCAATTATATGTGGACTTCCTTAAAGTAATAGATTAGTATTTCCTTGTTAAGGTTTAATTTGATGATATTATTCCACATATCTCTAATTTTTATATAATGTGTTATGCACATCATAAGTAGACACTGTTTCACCCAATAACCACACTCCATAATGGGAGAAAAATATAATATTCCTTAAATATTGGATTTGTGTAACAAATATATTATGAAACACATTACAATACCATTTTAAAATGATATATAAAATATATTTCATTGAATAAATTTAAATTAACACTTTGGTTTTAATATTTAGGTTATTGTAACGACACAATATCTAAAAAGTCCACTGTCCTAAAAAACTAACTGAAAATATCCATTCTTTATAAGAAAATAAATAATCACTTCTATATCTTCAACTTATTCGATATTTATCCACACATGATATTTTATACTAGAAATATCATTTTTAATAATTTCTTTATAACCTATAAAAATGGAAACCAGAAAACTATTTTACACTCTATTATGGGGACAATAATATAGAAGAAAAAAATAAATGCTAAATAATTTCATTTAACTGAACACATGATATTGATATAACTCCATTAATGAAATAATAATAAATAAATTCACTTAACTAACATTAAACTAATAGAATGCGATGAAAATCATAATTCCACACATCTTTTACCATTGAGTCCATACACAACAAATTATTCTTACCATCATGTCCATAATGTAGTCCCCCTTATTTACATCAAGGGTCCATCCGAGAAATCACATTTTCATTGTTAAGTCATAAACCAAATATCAACAACTTTTGTCACAAGAGACCAATCAATCCATCTGGGAGCTATATGTTTTCTATCCCAACCATTAAATTTTTTTATTTCTAATGAATTCAACATATTAATTATTCAAATATAAATATGATTGATAATAATATTTTCAATAGAATTAATTAAAATACAGATTTAATTACAAATATACATAATGTCAAAACATATACCTACATTAATAAAGGGTATTAATAGCATAACATATCTTGATTAATAATTTAGATTGTAAAATAATAGGTATAAAACATTTTTTTTACTAAAAAACAAACATGATATGCTTAATAAAATGGGGAATTTTAATGGATATATGACGAAATAAATAGAATACTCTTCATTGTAATAATCCAAAAAACTAGAAATTTATAGATAAAATTGATTAACATTATGTAAATAAATTACACAAATAATATGTATATTAAATATTAGTGAAACATAATCCATCAAAGGAAGGAAATATAAGGTTTTAATAATGTAATGGAATCAGATTCCAAAGTAAAAAAATATCAGAGGTTTATTTGGAAATGAAAATGTAGTGATAAAACTTTTAGATAATTGAAAAAATATTTCATAATCCAGACTACAAAATATCATGGACGGTATGATTTGATTAAATATCTCAATCTAGAATAAGATATATCAATGGGATAAGACATATATAAAATAACTCTTTATGTGTTTTAGAAAATTCTCTTTAGAAATATTAAATAATCATAGTCATTGGAAACAATAATTTTATGAAAATAGGAGAGTAATATTTTATTTTTAAAGAAATTAATATGTATATATAATGTTCCATTAAAATTAAAAAGATATAGGAAATTGGTGTTCTCCTAGGAGATGATAAAATAAGAATCCATCCACTTTTTTTATAATATCCGATATAAAAAACATTCAAAATATCATAAAATATTTTTAATAAGTAAATGTACTATTAAATTATGATAATTAATTATGATGTAATAGATTAGGATATTCAAAAAATAATGCATTGGATATTATTATAGGAAAAGGGTGGTTCATGACCAATAAGAAAAGATTATGATGGGTACACTAACAAAAAACCCTTCTAGGATAATTTGAGTCATATAAAAATGAATATTTTAATTGGGATTGCGAAACACCAAGAATATAAAAATAAATTTTTGAGGTTTTATAATGATTAAAAATGTCCTATATGAATTAATTTTCAGAAACAATCTTGATTTGAAAATAAGATTGTAAAGAAAATTAATTTTGGTTGAGTAACATATAATTGATAAATGTCAAATAGTTGTTTTGAATTTGAACATAACAACCCGTGTATAATAAATAATTAGTGATATTAAATCACAAATTTTCAATGTATACACAACATAAAAAATTATGGTTTATAATTTCAAACACATGTTATTGGGACAAAAAATCCCTTATTGTAATTACATTCTTGATGTAAAGTTCTCAGATCCCCTATATATGAAAAACAATATTTTAATAAAATATTTATTAAAATTATTCATATAAATTTCCATTTATAAAATTCATTTATAATTTTTCTCTACAAATATATCAAATATTGAAAATCTACATTCGATTTCAAAAGTGAGTAATCTTGATCATTTTGAAATAGCTTTGTCATATTGATGTTGTTCGTAATTCTTAAACACAATATAATCACTAAGATATCATAAATAATATTGAAATTAATTTAACGTAATAATTTATAATGATATAACATCATCTATGTATGTTTTGGTTATTATCCGTAAAAATGAAATCATTGAATAGCATGTTTGGGTAATTTTGATAAAATGGTCATTGATATCTTAATTATCGATTTTAAAATTATTTTTACCATCCCAAAAACAAATAATTTTTTTTTTCATATTTATATCATTACATGTTAATAATTATTTCTTCACAAAAATTCATTATTTTATTTTATATCATTATTTGAGTAGAAAGTTATAATGAAAAAAATAATAACATTCTATAATTAGTGGACAAGTATTATTATAAAGTTGGTTTCATTATTAATAATATCATTATTAAATATGTATATTTATATAATTTATATAATTTTAGTTTCTTGATTGAAATTTTATATTGTTTTTAAAAATAGGAAATAAAATATATGAAAAAATATGTACATTACATTGGGGAGGGGGTATTCCCCAAAACTGCAGAGTTATCATTTTAAATTCATTAAGAGTGGGAGGGAAAAAATGAATAGAAAATTTCTCATATTAATCATAATTATACAATATATTTTACATTTATTCATAAATATATACCTTATAACCTTCCAAAAGAGTGTATGGTGAATAATGGAAGTTTTCTCCTCATGGTGGTGGTATTCTACATAATGCAGGAAGAACAATTTTATATTTCATAATAAGAGAGGAGAAAGGTGGATAATAGTTATTCCATTTAATGTAATAATGTTATTTATAAAAAAAATAAATATGAAATTATATATAAATTATAAAATTATATTTGTTAAACTAAGAATAAAAAGGAAACATGTTAGGAAAAAAGTTCCCTCATTACAAACATGATTTTTCACAAATAATACCCCTTTGTAATTAATGGTGTTAAAAAATATACAATAGATATAGTATATATGAAAAGGCATATGATTATAAGGGAATAATAACTGTAAATATTACATGAAGAAATAAAAATTTTGATGTTTATGAAGGGATGGTGAGATGGCACATTTATATGTTGTGGGAATATAATTTTGTAAATATTTTAACTTAATAAAAATGTATCACATGTTTTTTATTTTAGGAAGACTACCATATATAAATAATTGGAGTGACAGATAGATATGATCATTAATAAAATAACCATTCATTTATACACTTATTTTAAAAAAATTATATCATTTACTCTTATAAATTTTGAATTTATATTTTTAACATTGGTATCGAGATTTAACTATGAAATAAATTTCCATACCAATATATAAATTGAATTTTTTTAAATAATTTTGAAATAAATATTTTATATATTATGTTAATCTTATCATTAAATTGTTATATTTGTAAGAAAACTCAATAGTAATGTTAATGACTATAACAGATAAAAAAAGAATTTTGAAATTGTTTTTAATTCTTATAATTTATGCATATAGTATATTAATAAATTACTTTATTTTGATATTAAAAGTTTGTTTTTATAAACCAATTAATGTTTATTTTTAAAAATATTACCAAAACAAATATTGTATAAAAAATTTAATTAAATTAAAATGAAATGAAAGAAATAATTTTTATTTTAATATATTACCTATGTACTTAAAATTTTAATGGTAATTATTTTAAATTAAACATAATATTTTTTTAAACATAGTTTAATATATTAAAAAAATATTACCTGTTATAATTTTTTACAATACAATATATTTTTTATTAAATGATAATGTTATAAAATTTTATATTTTTGTAAAAAAATATTTATTTTCACTACTCATCATTAAATCAAAATTTTCATAGGTATATATAAAATTTTATAATAAGTTATTTTTATATTTTAAATAAAACAAAACAATTTTAATTTGGGAATATTAAAATTATGAAATTATAGAATATAACTTTTATAATGAAAAATAAATAAATAATGAAAATTATTTTCAAAATAAAAACTATTTTTAAAAATATTTACTATTCATATTATTATTTTCTTTGAAATTTGAATAAAACAATATGAAATCATTTTATTTATAACTATAATATCTTGTTCCAAAAATAATTTTAGCATCCTAAAATGAAATGCATAATATACAATTTACGATGAGTTACATTTTAATCAATAAAGAAGTACTTGGAGTAATTTAACCACAATAACTAATTTTTTATCAATTCCATTTTACAAACAATTACATTGTTTTGTAATTACAAATAATTAATAATTTTGATTCCTCTATATTTATCCCTATATTCTATGGAAACAGGAATTTGGATGTAAAGCATTCCACAATTTGATTAGGTTCGGTGTTATGTTTGAAGCATTTTATTAAACTCATTATGATTTTAATGCATGATATATAAATTAAATCCATGGGGTGTCACATACGACCCCCATAAATAAATTTTTTACTCCAGTATTAATTAATACCCACTAATAAAATTTCTTAATTGTATTAAATTGAAATGGATAACACAAAAATGAATTTTTAAATTTATTGTATACCATAATATATAATGTATGACTACTGGACATCATTTCAATCAATTATGTTAACTAATTTTTTCATATTTCAATCAAAATTTTTTCTCCATGACATCCTATTATAAAGGTGATTTATTTTATAGTACCATTTAGGGATTCCCCATGGTGATTCTAACTAAACTTTTGATACGAATGAAATTAAATCATATTTTATTCACATCATGATCACTTATAATTATATGAGACTCCACAATTATCTACATTGATGTTTATTTAAACTAAAATATGTTTACATTGTTATCAATAATTATTTATGGTTACACAATCATAATATTTATAACTCAATATCTAATAAAATTTTTTTGTTCATTTGTACAACATCTATAATTGAAAAGGAATCTACTATTATCCTAGTTCCATTATGTTGGTCGGAGTGGAATCTAAAGAGGAGGGTGAATAGAGTTCCTACTTAAAATTTCTGTAAAAATCCTTATTTTAAAAGGATCCACTAATTTTAAAATGGCCTAGTTAATTAAGGCCATAGAGATGTAAAATTTTTAGTTTTTCAAAATGTTTCTCAAAGGGTGATTAGTCCCCAGTTGAATTGGTGTGAAAACACTACTTCAATTTTTGAAACAAGTTTACTAAATTCAACATATACACAAAGAATCCAAAATTAACTATCAATGAAAATACAAAATAATTTTATTTTTTAGAAAATATAAGAAGTGAAAAACACATAAAATAGAGTATATCAAAATATAGTTCACAGTTAAGTAAAATAAGAGGTTCAGTCTCAAGATGATACATAAACCTCTCCACTTTGTGATAACCAGCCACCAAGCAGTTCTTATTAGAAATAAACATGATACATAGCCTGTATTGGGATTTAAAATAGTTTTCACAAACTATCCATGGTTCAAACCCTCTACCACAGTTCTTCATGGAAAATAAAAACAATGCATACCACACATGGTCTTTTCCACTATTTTACATTGGAACAAAATGTATGTTAGCTTCAATGTGAGGATATTAAATATCCTCCAGTTCTAGCATAGAAGAATGTGTGTGAAGCAGACATACACACATCAAAATAATGTAAAAAGACGAAAAATAATAAAGAAATTATGATGAGTTAGAGTTTAGAAGGATCTATGTTTTTACAGTTTAGCTCTTGACTCCATGAAGTAATGAATTTGAAGTTTGAGACTATCTCTAGAAGTTGTCTCCAAAACAGAGTGTCACAACTCTAGGTACTATCTTTCATGAATAGAGTGTTATTCTTCTTCAGTATATTAAATGTTTATGAGACACAGAAAGAAGCCTCAATTTGTTTTCCCAAGATGATCTTCTTTATGTTCTTGGGGATCCCACTGAAGGTGCTCGAATGGTTCTTCCTTGTTCTTCTGTAATTTAATCATCATTCATTTAACATCTGGACTTATTTTTTTTTCTCTGTACCTCAATATATATTGTGTCATCGATCATTTTCTATCATATTTGAGAACAGAAAATAAGAGTAATTATATCACGTTAAATATTTCTCATACCTCGTACTATCATGTTATGGTATCTTGATATTTCTACAATCAATATTAATTATGTTAGAAGCATTAAAGATAGAAAATTTAACCATTAGAAAAATATCAATAATTTAGTAATGTAAGGAGATTAAGAGTATGATATACTGGTAATGGAAGCCATCTCATTGGTAGGTTTCAACAGCAGGTGCACAACGACAACCTCCAACTATAACCTTCCATCAAAAACCTTCAGTGGTATCCTTCAACAATAGGATTGAAACAGTGACCCTGGCATAAGTGACCATGTATCAGCGACCTTGTATCAGTGACCTTGTATTAGTGGCCTTGTTTTGGTGACCTTGTATCGGTGACCTATGATCGGTGATCTTGTACTGGTAACCTTGTACATATATAAATTATGCACTGTAAGCATAGACAATCAAGAAGTGATATTGAGAGTATATAAATATTACTCAATATATAGAAGAAAAATTAATGAAACATAATTAACATGTTATGAAAACATGTTTATCGCATAAATGAAACATGATTTGGGATTATCATAACTGTTGAGTCCAACAATCTCCCCCTTTTTGATAATAAATAATTATTTCATTGAATCATTAGGTTTAATATAATTGAATCAAGGTTAAACACATCTACTAATTACATCAGTGGGGTGAGCATACACAATTTGTATGGTGATCACAAAATTTAGTCCAGAACATATATATACACATATAAACACTGAATATATACAATTATCCCCCATTACAATTAAAAAAATGGAATATACAAAAAAAATAGAGAAAATATATTGTTTCTATAAATAAAATAAGAGTACAATGGACTAAAAGAATACACCCATCCCTATCAGCTAAGACAGTTCACACTCAAACTACATTAGAGATGTGTAATGGATATTTTCCGTTGGAAATTTAGAAGCCAGGTTCTGAAGGGGGAGGGATAGGCCGGGGGATGGCAGTGAGTAGTGTAGGAGGAGCTTCCACTAAGGCATTAATAGGCCTATAATGAGTAAATATTTGAGTAATCATAAGGCTGAGACTTATGATGTCCTTGGTAGGAGTCATAAAAGGAGCAGTACTAGTAGAACCTACGACAGCAGATGAAGTGGGAAAAGTAGGAGGAACAATGAAGGGAGTGTAGTCCACATGGAGGAAGGGTAATAGAAGATTCTTGATGTCCATAATAATGCTTCCCCCTCATTCCATAGCAGAGATGAAATCATCACTGTTTTCCATGAATCTCACCAGGGAAGGAGTTATCTCTCTAAGCATTCTCACTTGATCCTTAAATGCCTGAGTGATAGGGGGGATTCTCAAGTGATCCAAAAGCATCTTAAAGTGTCCATCCATCTTATGCTTAGTGTATAAATATTTTTAATAGTAGTAAACTTGATCATTGACAGCCTTCGGATCTTGAGATGCTTCCCTTAAATAATTTTCCACAAGGTTATGATTTTCCCTTGTAATGTAAATGGAATGAGAGTGTGAGGTACTAGAACCCATGAACATTTCCACTTTTTCTCTAGAAACTATCTGAAATGCTTTAATTTAAACTAGAGGAGAGGTTGAAAAAGAAGAATATGCACCCATAGGTGCCATATAGAAATCCACGGTTCATTTAAATGATTTAGCTAGCCCACTAATCAGCCTTTTTACATAATAATCTTGGCCATTCCCATTAGTATCCATAGACTTTATAAAATCCTCAAACACTGTTACCATTTGAAGAACAAAACTTTTAACATATCTAAGGTATCTATCCTCCTGAGCTCTTGAAGCTATATATGTATCTATGCTGTAAATAGACTGTTTCACTGATTCCATAGACACCGCCAAAGTTCTTGCCTGATTTTCACATTCAATGACCTCATGTAACACGTCTGAGTGAGAGGTAGAGACTGTTCCTTCCACAAAAGATGTCAGGAGTCCTTTATTTTGAGATATTGTTCTCGCCATCTCATTTGTTTTCTCATCAATATGCCTCTTTAGGTCTGTTTTCAAAGAATAAAATTCATCCTTCTTTATATAGTGTCGAGGTAATAGAACCATTGGCTACACTATAGTAGTTTCTAAGATAGTCAGAATTGGAGGACTTCTGATAGGGTGGTCATCTTCAGAATCTCCAAAATCATGGCCTAAAAATACAATTATAGGAGGTTATATCATGTCCCTTATCTCTTGAGAAACAGCAACTGATCATAATGAAACAGGTTCTTCCCCCACACTTGGAACATTCTCTTAATTATCCACATCTATCTCCACCAGACCTCCTTGAACGACTTCATTAACAGGAATTTCCACTGCCACTTCCTCTACAGAATCATCAATGACATCCAAAACAGGTATATCTTTAACTGAATCAGAAAATTATTATTCTCTACTTTATATCCTTTATATATTTCTAATTAAAAGATTGAGACATAAACATTCCTCTTCACTTTTAGCAGTAGTTGTCTGAAGGACATCTTGAGTTGAATTAGTGTTCCCATCCTCATATGTGATATCTCTAATGTCTCTTAAGACATTTTAAGCACCTTCTTCGTCACTGGTTTCTAAATGATTTTCCCTGAAGATAGTATCCCCTCTAGGAAATATCTTTGGTGGGATGGGCTCACCAAATGATACACTATTAACATTAGGACTAGTGTCTCTCTTATTTTTACGCTGATTAGGATGAGTAATAGGGTTAAAATCTTCATAAAACATTGCCTCATCATTCACCCATCACCTCATCCATGGATTCCAGTTGATCTTAATCAACATTAAAATGAATTTGGTGATGAAATGGTTATCTTTCTCTACAACAGTTTTCCCCTTAGCTCCAGCAACTCCTCTCAATTTCTAAAAAAGAGATATTAACATAGAATGAATTAGGGAATTGGATTTTGAACTAGGATTGGTCATTTTTTTAAAGTTGAATCATCAAAAACATTCATAATTTGATATTCTATTCATGCATTAACAGATATAATAGAAAAACCTCCTAGAACATTAATGTTACAAAGTCCCCTCTCCTGGGACATAAAACATGGGGGATAAACCTGAAAAGAATATTATCTTCTCCTACCATTTCAGAAGTAATGAATTTACTATGAAATTCATTCCCTTTCATTTCAGCTAATGCTACATCATAGAAGATGAACTCACTAGTGGGAGACATCGATTTTGAGTAATATTCACAAATCCCTTCATGTGGAACCCTAATGAAGTAGGTCAACTCAGTAGAGGAGAAACTCACACATACTACATTTACTCTCAAAGTCATCCAGTTCTCATCTATAGGCTACTAAAAATTGAAACTCTCATAAAATTCCTTCACTAACTTTGGCTAAAAGAGACCACTATTGTTTATAAAACCCTCAACCCAGCCTAGAGCTTCATGTCCCTTTAGTACTAAAGACCGGCTTGACAGTAGCCACTCTGAACATAAATCCCTCTCAACAACTATTTTACTCTTTGATAAATGCAGTTTAAACACCTTTTCTACTATCTGGATTCCACTACATGAATCATCTCTTGGTCTCTTTGGATCGGGCACATCTCTTTCATCAGCAAATGGCATTCTTTTGAATCTTGCCATCGATCTGATGTGGTTCAAGGTTACAATAGTGGTTTAGGTTCTGAGATTGGAGTGAAAAATGTTTGGGAGAGGGTTTTATGTGAATCAAAATGTTATCTATGTTATATTTTATTCATTTAGTGATAAAAAAATGAAACAGATAAAATAAATAATAAATTTTCAAAAAAAAATTAGATTCCTGCTGAGAACAAAAAAATACAAATTCCCAGACTCAAGTCATCTATTGGTAAGGTCTTACAGTGACGTCCTATCGATGAGGTCTCACGTTGAGGTTCTATCGGTAAGGTCTAACGGTGAGGTCCTAGCGGTAAGGTCTAACGGTGAGGTCCTATCGGTAAGGTCTAACATTGAGGACCTATCGCTAAGGTCTAACTATGAGGTCATTTACTAAACAGCTTATCATACCATAATCATGTTTTGATGAAATTTAAACTCTCTAAATTCAAAGGATTTTTGAATAATTCCACCAATTGGTTTTCAGTACCAATGAATTAAAGAGTGATATCACCTCTTTCATAATGATCTCTAAGGAAGTGATGTCTTACATCAATATGCTTGGTGCTAGCATGAGATACTATATTTTTAT
The DNA here is from genome assembly GCA_963277665.1 of Viscum album. NCBI lineage: Eukaryota > Viridiplantae > Streptophyta > Magnoliopsida > Santalales > Viscaceae > Viscum > Viscum album. The sequence continues at coordinate 1,150,823,039 of OY728120.1, forward strand.
TGATGTTAATAGAACTTGTGTTTTCAAAGTATATAGAGACATGTTTGAATTGATATCTATATTCATGTGAACTGTGTTTCATCATAAGAATTTGAGCACAAAAACTACTAGTAGCTATATATATTCGGCCTCCATAGTCTATAATGCAATATATTTCTGTTTCATACAACACCATGACACTGGTGACTCTCCTAAAATGTGACACGTTCTAGAGGTTCTTTTTCTATCTAACTTGCAACCAGTAATGTTAGCATCCGAATAACTTATTAAATCAAATGGTTATCCTATAAGATAAAATATTCCTCTATTTATAGTATAATTGAGATATTTAAAAATCTATTTAAATGCATTTAAGTGAGAAACTACGAGAATCGCATGAAAACTAGAAATTATGTATACACTGAACATAATGTCAGGTCCACTAGCAGTAATATAGAGAAGACTCTCAGTCATACCATGATAATTCATTAGACCCACTGATTCACTATTTTTATTATCATCCAACTTCCATGTGGTACTCATAGGTGTATCACTACATTTTCTACTATCCAAAGAAAAAAATTTCATAAGAACCTTAGTATATTTAATTTGATTTAAAATAATATTATTTTTATTTTAAAAACACTGAAATCCCAGAAAAAAATTTAGTTCACCCATTAGACTCATTTCAAATTTATCTTGCATCATTTTATAATAATCAGTACTTATAGTGTTTTTTGAGGATCCAAAAATTATATCATCTACATAAATTTGTATTATTAAAACATCATTAGAAATCCTTTCAATAAAATGAGTATGATCCTATATTCCATTAGTAAAACTAATGGAAATATGAATTGAACTAATTTTATCATTCCAAGATCTTCGAGTGTGTTTTAGTCCATATATGGATTTATAATGTTTAAAAACACGATATAGAAAATGGGTATTTATAAAGATAGGGGGGTTTTCAACAAACACATCCTCAACTATATCCCCATTTAGAAAATCAATTTTAACATCCATTTGATAAATTTTAAAATTTAGATGATCTGCATAAGAATGCAGTATTTGAATGGCCTCATACCAAGCTATAGGTGCTACGATCTCCTCTTTGTCTATTACTTCTTCATGACTGTACCCTTGTGAAACTAACCTAGCTTTGTTTCTAACTATATTTCCAGATTCATCAACATTATTTCTAAACCCCAATTTAGTGCATGTGGTCAAGGTATATTTAGGTGTGTCAACTAATTCCCAAACATTGTTTCTTTCAAACTGATTCAACTCTTCCTGCATAACTATCAACCAAAATTCATCACAGATTGCATCATTTTTATTTTTAGGTTCATTATCTGAATGAAAATCAATATGTTCAACTTGGATTCATAGAGAAGCTCTAGTTTGTGCCCCTCTATTTTGATCACCTACCACAACATCTAAAGGTTAATTATTGGGAGTTCATAAACCTCTAGATAGAGTTGATCTAGAGTCCTCATGATTATCTGTATGTTCATATTCACCATTCACATATTCAAGAATGTTTCCAGAACTGGTTGATTTCACTAAGGGTTCACTGTCTTTGTCATTATGGTCCAAAATTGATATATCATCCTTTAGATGATCATGAGTTGTTTTGGGTTCATGTGGATCAGTCTGATAAAATTTGACATGAACTGATTCTTCCAAAAATTTGGTTGTTTTATTGAATAATCTATAGTCTTTACTAGAGATTGAGTAACCTAGGAAAATTCATTCCTTACATTTTGATTCAAATTTTTCATGATTATATTTAGTGTTAGGTATAAAGACATTATAACCAAAAACTCTAAAGTAATTAACCTTATGATTATTGTTATTCCAAATTTTGTACAGGGTCTCCTTAACAACAAGCCAAATTAAGTCTCTATTCATAATTTAACAAGCTATGTTAACAACATCAGCCCATAAATAAATTGGCAAATCTTATTCATTGTGTGTTGTCATAGAAATCTCTTGAAAGGTTCTATTTCTTCTTTCCATAAATCTATTCTGTTGAGGTGTTCTAAGAGCAGAGAAATTGTGAGTATAACAATTTTTTGAGAAAAAAATATTCAAAGTCTTTAATCTCAAACTCACAATCATGGTCACTTCTCATGGTCTTAATTCTATGTCCACTATTATTTTATACAAACGTGTAGTATTTGATAAAATAAGAACAAGATTCAATTTTGTGAGCTAGAAAGTATACATAATTGTACCTTGATAAATAATCTACATGAACATAAACATTGTGCTTCCTATTTAAACATGATACTCTTGATGGTCCAAAAAAGTCCATGTGAACCAAATCAAGAAGTTGAGAATTAGAAACATCATTCTTTTGTATGAATGAAGCTTTTTATTTTTTTCCCTTTTGACTATGATTACACCCATTGTTATGAGGGAATTCCATGGTAGGTAACTCTCTAACTAAACCATTCCTAGACAGTCTCATAATTGGCTGCACATTGTAGTTTCCTAGTCGTTTATGCCACAACAATGTTTCCTTATGAAACACATTTAAACAAGAAACATTTTTCTTAACTAAAGAATCTATATTAGAAACATATATGTTCTCATTTCTAAGAGCAGTAAATATTAAATAATTTTTATAATTAAAAACATTTCATGCATCATTTTCAAATTTAACATTAAATACATCATCACACAGTTGACAAATACTTAGAAGATTGTATTTTAAACCATTAACAAAAAGTACTTTTGAAATTAATAAATATTATGGATACCAATTTGGCATAAGCCGAAGATCTTCCCTTTAGCATTATCCCCAAATGTGACATATTGTTACATCACATGTAAATAATGAATAAAGAATTTTCATATTTATTAATATTTAAAAATTAAATATTAATTTTACTTTAAAGGTGTTTTTATGTTCGATAGCATACTCGATACACAACAATGAGTTTCTTTGAAAACTTATGTTGCACACTATTAATATAATAATATTTTTTTAAATGGTAGTAAACACGTAGTCGTTGTATTGGAGGGAATGAATAGAAATAACTATAATATGATTATATATGTTTTTTAAATGTTTTAAATTTATCCAACAAAAGATAAAGGCTTAAAATACAAAAAGAAATAAATTTTAGGCATATATACTATAATTTTCATTAAAGGTCTACTTATCGCCGTTTAATGGCGAACCGTCATTAAATATAGTTTTGGTCACTCTTATAAATTCTATTGGACCAAATAAAACTCTTATTTAGAATCAGGTCATCAAAATTTACTTTGTGTAAATTTTTGATATTTTTCCGATAAAGTTAATTTTTTTTAATGAATAGTGAAAATGTTGTATTCTAATTCAAAACCAATTTTTAATCTAATTTATTTATATGATTAGATTATCATTTTAATTGGTTTTAAAGTGAAATTAGAATATAATTTTACCGTTTAATCCAATAGTGGTCGTTGGAATTAATTTCACTTTGAAATTGGACTTAAACTAGTGTCAATCTTTTGATACTTATTGTTTCATAAAGACAAGCTATTTGCTCTGACAGCGGGAATTAATTATTAAATTAATTAATTCAACTTATATTTTTTGAATTTTGTAAAATATACATCATTTTTGAATTCAGAATATCAAATATAGATTAGGGTGAAGTTTTCGAATTTTTCTGATAAACTTCAATTTTTGATGAATAGTGAAACCACTAAGTGGTATTTAAAAAACAGATTTTTCGTTTAAATGAAATTTTACCCCCTTTGTGTTTTGAATTTCAAAAACCCAACATACATGGTTGTCATTATGATTTAATTTGTGGTCCAATGGGATTAAAATATTTATTTGATGAATAGTAACTTTAATGTTTTTAATCGTGATTAGTGGTAATTAGTGTAGTTTAAGGTAAAAATAATGTTTTAATAATATGAAATGACCTAGTAACATGTCCTATCCTTATTGGATGTATCATGGAAAACACATACAATCCATGGGTCAACTTGAGGACCCCATGGAGCCACTTTGGAAGGAAAATGACATTAATATCTTTTTATTTAATGTTAAAGTAAATATGTCACAAACATGAGTTGTTTTACTAAAACAATTTTTAAGTGGGGTTATAAAAGACATATTTTAGACTATAAATATTAATTAGAAAGATAAAAATATTTCCTACATCATGATAATTTGTTTTAAAATTTTTAGACATTAAATAAATTAAATTATTTATGACACCATGATGATGTAGCGATGACCTCATAATTTAATGAATTAAATAAAATGAAAATATAATGTAAAATATAAGACCTACACTTGTAAAAAACTTATTGGATTGGAGGAATTCGAATTATTATCACCTTATCCTAGAAATATATAATTTTGGGTCCCTTTAAATCTGAATAGCATTATATAATAATGTATCCTTTTATACCTTTCCAAGAGTGCCCCTCCTCTCCTATTATAAAAGGCCCCCACCTCTACCACCTTACCCAAAATTCCAAAGAATTTGGCTCAGACAAAAGCTGCACATTTTGTCTCTCCACATCCCTCTCTTACTACTTGAAGCCTAAATATGGGCAAAAGTATTTCCACGGAATCCTTTTAGATCAAATCAAAAAGAGTTACCCGATTTAAAGGTAGTGTCTTCTCTTGTGTTCTTATGTTTTATCTTGCTTCTCCAACCCCCTAAAATCTTTTTATTCATTTATTTTGTAAGAAAACAGTATCCTACATATACTAGGATGTTGTTATAAGAATTATTAGAGCTACACTTACACACACCAACATCTAATGGTTAAATAACATACTCTTTCCGTGGATGGTGAATTTCTGCCTCACGAAACGATGATTGTCCAATATTATTTTAACTCCTTCAAAGGTGGCCATTAAGATATCACTATATTTATATATGATAGATAATATGTTTATGTTTTACTTAAGCTTCTATATTTTTTATTTATGGCATAACATTATGGTTTCCATTATGGGTAAACACGATATCTTCATTTTAGGATGTGCGGACTACCACCCCCTCAAAGTGATTTGATTCGTTAATGAAATATGTGGGACATATAAAGGATTTAATTAATGATATTATATATGATATTATACTGGAATTATAATATACCATTAAATCATTATGATTCCATTCCATAAAATACGAAATAGAAATGAAATTAGCGTTCATGCGTATATACGGTTTACCGTATCTATGAATGGTGTATTTCATTTCATATCTCTAAATGTTATGTAATATTATAAATGCATGTATATAATGGATATATATTATATATATGACATATATGATATCTACATCATGATTATAACTCTGGATATAATGGATACATGAACAACTTGTAATTATAAAGAGTTTATTTTTGACTCAAGTACCAATGATCGTTAAAATGACTATTATTAACTTAATTAATTAGATAGTGTTCATGATAGGGTAATAAGTTATTTAAAAGGAATAATTAAATTGAAAATGATTCTTAAGAAATTATAAATTAACTCAAGTTTATTATTCCAGAAATTAAAGAATGATCGAGTCAAGTCGGACCCGAGGTATGGGACTTCGTCTCAATCTCCTTTAATTGAGGCATATTTTGTTTTATACACAACCTTCTTCTATACGGTGTATAAACCTCTTTGACTTTTACGTTTATCCAAAAGGAATCTTTTTTATACAAAGCGTTTTACTAAATGACAAAAGGGAATGTTTTTGTCGTACGTATACGGCTAAAACGACTTATCCGCCGCCGTGACCATTATTTGTGTTTCAGATTCCGATACAAGCCAAACCTTTTTTAAAGAAAAATAAATTCCATGTTTTACTTTTCTTTTATTTTGGTATTGAAAAGGTTTTTCATAATTTATTATTATATCAATGTGTTGTATTGATATCTTGTGATTTAAATGTGGAAATGTTATGTTTCCTTTGTTCATGTTTTATGTGATACGATTATGTTATGGTTCTTGGGCATTGTTAAGAAGACGGGTGGTTCCGTGATAAATTAAAGGTGGGTGAGCCCGATATAGCTCTCCAGTGCATTGGGTAACGCGAAGGGGTTAAATGTTGAGGTTTCTCCGAAGATATTTAGGGAATATACTATGATGGGTATTCCAAACGTAACCAAGAGGGTTACTCCCAATGTAAGAAGGTTATGAATGCCTCATGTTACCTTTATGTATTATGATTTCTATGATTTATTCATGATTTTACGAGGTATGTTAAAGTGCTTATGTTTTATGGGTAATGTATGATTCCATTCTTATGTATATATGTACTCATGTTTCCTTTCCATATTTTTATATCCCTTACTGATCTTTTTATGCTCATCCCAAGTTTTTGAAATGTTTTTCACAGGTCAAGGGAAAGGGACATGATATGATGAGAGTGTCATGGAAGTGTTAAGAAAGAATCCATGTTTTATTTTAAATATGTTCCGTTGATGGGGAAAATGAATACTATCTTTTATGTAACCGCTGTGTTTAAATGTTGAATGTAATTCATGTTTTATGATCTAATTCTCTAAAACACTAAACCTAAAAAGATCCTCAAGGTGTATTATTGAAATATCTCAAGATTAAGTAATGTTTATGGTTGGGGAAAAATAGTTGGTATCATATGTCGGCCTAGACAACATTAGGAGTTATAAAATTGTTAAATTATAAATTAATTTATGGTATGATTGAAATGATATAGCATTTAAATATTACCATATTGATTCGCCTATGATATTTCTTTGTTAAGAATGGTTTTTCTTGCAGGAAATAGAACAGATTTTATGGGAAGGCATACATAGGGAAATGACCTTTCAAATTAGTATCCTGAGATGGTCAGAATTAGAACTAAACTGGTTGTTGCAGTGATGGCTCAGTTTACTCAGGTTACTACCGAAGGAGTTGAAAAGAATATTAGTGAATGCTCCAGTGTTCGAACTTCTTTCTAGGAATGGTGAGTTTGTTATATACAGTGATGCTTCCTTGAAAGGACATGGTAGTGTCCTTATGAAGAATGATCAGGTAATTGAATATGATCACGTCAGTTGAAAAATCATGAGGTAAATTACCCTACACATGATTTGGAATTAGCTGCTGTTGTTTTTTCTCTAAAAATTTGGATTCATCATTTGTATGGAGTAAATTTTGAAATATATACTGATCACAAAAGTTTAAAGTATATATTCACTCAGAAAGAATTGAACATCAGATAGAGGAGATGGCAGGAATTAATCAAGGATTATGATTGTACAATTCATTACCATCTTGGAAAAGCAAATAAAGTTTTTGATGATTTGAGTTGAAAAAGTAATGCTTCATTAACCATGCTACGTTTAGAACAAATCCTTAGGTTTTTGATTTGATGAACTTTGGTATAGAACTAGTTGGTGTAGGACGTTCTTCTTTTTTGTCTCAGGTATCAGTGAGATCATCCCTATCAGACAGAATTAACAAAGCATAGAGGTAAGAGAGTTATTTTCAGAAAAAGGTTGAGCTGGTTCAGAAGGGTAAGTTTCCTAATTTCAACATTGATAATGATTGTGTTTTTAGGTTTAGGAAGAGATTATGTGTCCCTGGTTATTCACAGTTGAAGATTGAGTTGTTATGTGAGGCTCATAGTTCCCCATTTCCATTTCATCCTAGAAGTACTAAGATGTACAGTGATCTTGCCGGAGTGTTACTGGTGGGATGAAATGAAAAGAGATATTGCTGATTTTACTATAAAGTGTTTGAGTTGTCAGTAGGTTAATGTAGAGAGGTAGTTACTGAAATGGATTCTGCAGCCTTTACCAGTGCTAGAGTGGAAATGGGAAAACATATCCATGGAATTTGTTGTGGGATTAACGAAGTCATCTCGAGGTAATAATGCAATCTGGGTTATTGTTGATATCTTTACTAAATCTGCTAATTTCCTTCTTATTCGAGATACTTTCTCTCTAGATCAACTTTCTAGATTGTATCTTAAAGAGATAGTCAGGTTACATGGAGTTCCCCTCTCTATTTTTTCCGATCGTGGTCCCATGTTTACTTCTAACTTTTGGAAAGGCCTTCAGAAGTCTTTGGGTACTGAATTAAATTTTAGTACAACTTTTCATCCGAAATCAGATGGGCAGTCAGAACGAACAATTCAGACCCTCGAGGATATGCTACAAGATTGTTCTATGGATTATCAGGGAAGTTGTGACCAACATCTTTCTTTTGTTGAGTTTTCATATAATAACAGTTTTCATTCTAGTATACAAATGGCACCTTCTGAGGAATTATATGGTAAGTAATGTCGAACTCCAGATTTTTGGGATGAAGTAGGTGAAAGGAAGCTGATGGGATCAGAATTGGTAGAAGAAATGGCAGAAATAGTTCTGTTGATTCAGAAACACATGAGAACAGCTCAGAGCAGATAGAAAAGTTATGCAGATTATAGGAGGAAGGATCAATCTTTTGAGGCAGGTGATCATGTTTTTTCTCAAAGTCTCACCATGGAAAAGTGTGATGCGATTTGGTAAGAAAGGAAAGCTGAGTCCAAGGTTCATTGGACCATATGAAATTCTAGAGAGAGTTTGATCAATTGCTTACTGAGTGGCTTTACCTCCGAGTTTATCTCAAGTACATAATGTTTTTCATGTTTCGATGTTGAGAAAGTATATTCCAGATCCATCTCATGTTTTGAGCCCAGAGGTAGTTTAGTTGGAAGATAATCTCTCTTATGAAGAACAACCACTCTAGATTCTTGACCGAAGAGAGAAGGTGTTGTGAAATAAGGTAATTCACCAGGCAATGGTTTTGTGGGAAAACCATATGTTTGAAGACGCAACGTGGGAATTTGAAAATTCTATGAGGGATAAATACCCCCACTTATTTTGATAAGTGAATAAAATTGCGAGGACACAATTACCAAAAGGGAAGAAGGATGTAACATCCCAGGTAAATAAAGAATAAATCATTTTCATATTTATTAATATTTACGAATTAAATATTAATTTTACTTTAAATGGGTTACTATGTTCGATAGCGTACTTGATACACAACAATGAGTTTCTTTGAAAACATATGTTGCACACTATTATTATAATATTATTATTTTAAATGGTAGTAAACACGTAGCCGTCGTATTGGCGGGAATGAATATAAATAACTAATATATGATTATATATGTTTTTTAAATGTTTTTAAATTTATCCAATAAAGGATAAAGGCTTAAAATACGAAAAGAATTCAATTTTAGGCATATATACTCTAATTTTCACTAAAGGTCCACTTATCGGCTTTTGATGGAGAACCATTATTAAATATAGTTTTGGTCACTCTTATAAATTCTATTTGACCAAATAAAACTCTTCTTTAGAATCGGGACATCAAAATTTACTTTGTGTAAATTTTTGGTATTTTTCCGATAAAGTTCATTTTTTTAATGAATAGTGAAAAATGTTGTATTTTAATTCGAAACCTCTTTTTAATCTAATTTATTTATATGATTATATTATATTTTGAATTGGTTTTAAATTAAATTTAGAATATATTTTTACCATTTAATCCAATAGTGGTTGTTGGAATTAATTTCACCTTGAAATTGGACTTAAACTAGTGTCAATCTTTTGATACTTATTGTTTCATAAAAACACACTATTTGCTTTGACAGCGGGAATTAATTATTAAATTAATTGATGCAACTTATATGTTTTGAACCTTGTAAAATATAAATCATTTTTGAATTCGGAATATCATATATAGCTTAGGGTGATGTTTTGGTTTTTTTTCTGAAAAACATTAATTTTTGATGAATTGTGAAACCACTAAGTGGTACTTAAAAACCCGATTTTTCGTTTAAATGTTAATTTACTACCTTTGTGTTTACATGGTTGTCATTATTAATTGAAATGTGGTTCAATGGAATTAAAATAATTTTTTGGTGAATAGTAATTTTTATGTTTTTAATCGCGATTAGAGGTAATTAGTGTAGTTTAAGGTAAAAATAATGTTTTAATATTATGAAATTACCGAGAAACATGTCCTAACCTTATTGGATGTGTCATGGCCGACCAATAGAATCCATGGGTCAACATGGGGACCCCATGGAGCCACATTGGAAGGAAAAAGACATTAATATCTTTTTATTTAATGATAACGTAAAAATGTCACAAACATTAGTTGTTTTACTAAAACAATTTTTAAGTGGGGTTATACAAGTCATATTTTTGAATATATCAATTCATTATAAAGATAAAAAGATTTCCTACATCATTATTTTTTTTATAATTTTTAGACATTAATGAAATTAAATTATTTTTGACACCATGATGATACAACGATGACCTCATTCTTTAACGATTTAAATAAAATGAAAAGATAATATAAAATCTAGGGCCTACACATGTCAAAAACCTATTTCATGGGTGTATTTAGAACTATTATCACCTTATCCTTGAAAAATTTAATTTTGGAACATTTAAAATCAGAAAATCATTTTATAATAATGTATCCTTTTATAGGTTTCCAAGAGTGTCCCTCCTCTCCTCTTATAAAAGGCCCCCACCTCTAACACTTTAACCACACTTCCAAAGTCTTTGGCTCGGCCAAACCCTTCCCATTTTGTCTCTCCACATCCCTATCTTACTCCTTGAAGCCTAACATTAGGTAGAAGTCTTCCCAAGGAAGCCTTTGAGCTCAAATTAAAAAGAGTTACCTGATTTAAAGGTAGTGTCTTATGTTGTGTTCTTATGTTTTATTTTTCATCTAAAACCCCATAAAATATTCTTATTAATTTATTTTTTAATAACATCGGTATCTTAGATATACTAGGATGTTTTTATAAGAAGTATTCGAGCTACAATTACACACACCTGCATCCAATGGTTAAAGAAAATACTGTTTCCGTGGATGGCGAATTTCTGCCTCACAAAATGATGATTGTTCAATATTCTTTTAACACCTTCAGAGATGGCCGTTAAGATGTCACTATATTTATATATGATATATAATATGTTTATGTTTTACTTAATCTTCTGTATTTTTCATTTATGGCATACCTTTATAGTTTCCATTATGGGTAAATGTGATATCTACATTTTAGGAAGTGCAGACTACCGCCCCCTCAAAGTGATTTGATTCGTTAATTACATATATGGGATGTATAAAGGATTTAATTAATGATATTATATATGATATTATACTGGAATTATAATATAGGTTTATATCATTATGATTCCATTCCATAAAATACAAAATAGAAATGAAAGTAGCGTTCATGCGTACGTACGACTTACCGTCTCCATGAACGGTACATTTCATTTCATACCTCTAAACATTATGTAATATTATAAATGCATGTATATACTGGATATATATGATATATATGATATCTAAATCAGGAGTATAACTATGGATATAACGGATACATGAAAAAATTGTAATTATAAAGATTTTACTTTTGACTCAAGTACCAATGATCATTAACACGGCCGTTATTAACATAAACAATTACCTAGTGTTCATGACATGGTAATAAGTGATATAAATGTAATATTGAACTTGAAAAAGGGTCTTGAGAAGGTATAAATTAACAAAAGTTTATTATTCAGGAGATTAAAGAATGATCGAGTCAAGTCGGACCTGAGGTATGGGACATTATCTCAATCTCCTTTCATTGAGGCATATTTTGTTTTATACACAACCTTCTTTTAAACGGTGTATAAACCCCTTTGTATTTTGTGTTTATCCAAAAGGAATATTTTTTATACGAAGAGTTTTACTAACCGATAAAAGGTGATGTTTTTGTCGTACTTATGCAGTGACAATGAATTCTCTACCGCCGTGACCATTATTTGAGTTTCGACTTCCTCTACAAGCCATACATTTTTTAAAGAAATATAAATACCATGTTTTACTTTACTTTTATTTTGGTATTGAAAATTGTTTTCATAATGTTTTATTATATCAATGTGTTGTATTGATATCATTTGATTGAAATGTGGAAATGTTATGTTTCTTATATGCATGTTTTATGTGATATGATTTTGTTATGGTTCTTGGGAATTGTTAAGAAGACGGGTGGTTCAAAGATAAACTAAGGGCGGGTGAGCCCGATATAGCTCTCCAATGCATTTGGGTAACGCGAAGGGGTTAAACGTTGAGGTTTCTCCGAAGAGATTTAGGGAATATACTGTGATGTGTATTCCAAACGTAACCAAGAGGGTTACTCCCTATGTAAGAATGTTATGAATGCCTCAAGTTACCTTTATGTCTTATGATTTCTGTGATTTATTCATGATTTGATGAGGTATGTTAAAGTTCTTATGTTTTATGGGTAACATATGATTTCATTCTTATGAATATATGTACTCATGTTTCCTTTCCATATTTTTATATCCCTTACTGAGTTCTTATGCTCATCCCATGTTTTGGAAATGTTTTTCACAGGTCAAGGGAAAGGTACATGATATGATGATAGTGTCCAGGAAGTGTCAAGAAAGAATCCATGTTTTATTTTAAATATGTTCCGTTGATGGAAAAAATGAATATTATCGTTTATGTAACCACTTTGTTTAAATATGGAATGTAATGCATGTTTTATGATCCAATTCTCTAAAACTCTAAACCTGAAAAGATCCTCAAGGTGTATTCTTGAAATATCTCAAGATAAAGTATTGTTTAAGGATAGGGCCTTATACATATCCTCCATCAATGTTAATTAGGAATTTGAAACATGATTAGTCTCCGGTCATATTTCTAGAACATCTGCTGTCCATGTACCACAATGTTTTACAGGAGCCAATTAGACAATTTCCAGGCAAAATAGATTAAGTGGGGGGTAACATTGGTACCCATATTTTCATGGGTCCGGAGAGGTCAGAAAAAAACATTAAGAACCCATACTTGTCTCATAGGTTTTCTAAAATCAACAGATATATTTTCAGACATGAAGAATTTTTCGGGTCCTATAGAGAATTGTTTTTCAAAAGAAGGCCATGAATATGAACTATCTCTGAACTATCCAGATTTTGGAACAAATTCAGTTTTCATTATACATCTCAGCCCCGGTTGATATCCTATACCACTTGTGTATTTTGGAACAGTTTGTTTCCGTAGAAAATGAGTCAATGTATCTCTTTCGACATTAAATTTTTCCAAATCACTTTTTAATCGTTCATTTGATAATTTGAGTTCTGTATTTTTTTAATAGTTGAGCACATTTTTCATTCTCAATATCTAGATTAGATTTGTAATTAGAATTTAAAGAATATAGTCTTTTCAATAATTTATATTTATAGTAGTGTTAATTATAGGTATACTCAATAATTCCACAGTATTGGAATAGTTAATCCAAAGTCATATTTTCATCATATTTTTATTCACCTTAATTCCCAGAATAATAATCATTGTTAATAGGGTAATTGGGTGTTACCTCCAATGCTTCTATAATGAAACACAAATTTTCATATATATTCTTGTCACTATCAGAAGTGTCAGATCCCCATGACCTATATTGTGAGGCACTCTAGGTGGCTTTCATATCGTTTTTATATTTTTCCCATTTCTTCATACTTATTCTAAAATTTATTCTTGGTGAAATCATCCTTCATATGACCTTTTCATGTTCACTCATAACAAAATATATCAATTTTGTTGTCATTCCATTTTCGGTCCTTTTTCCACTGTCCATTATTATCATACATTATTTTGTAGTTTCATCGTCTAAAGAACTTTTTCATTTGATAAAACTTCTTGAATCTCGTAGAAAGATGATCCATCTCATCATCACTATCCGAGTCTGAGTCTCCACTTGTGGATGTATGTATAGGATCTTGAACTTTTTAATTATCTTTGTTATTTGAGGTATCTGTCTAGAATGTTACATATTTACTCCTTGGTTATTCATCTAATTCATGATTCACCTTATGTTCTTCTTCATAAATCATAAGCTTTCCAATTAGTTCCTTCACTGGCAGTTTCCATATGTCGCAAGATTCTCGGATAGAAATAGAAGTTTCTCTCCATTTGTCTAGTAGGCATCAATGCAGTCTCATAATCTGGTCCTTTCCAACCACTGGGTTCCCAAGAAGACTCATGGTATTCATTATTTTATTGAACGTGATAAAAATTTCAGAAATAAGTTCATAATAATTCATTTCAAAATTTTCATATTTAATAGAATACGTATTTAATCCCATTTCATTAACATTGGTTGTTCCCTCATGAGAAACAGCTAATGTATCCCAAATTTCATATGCATTTTTTCAAGCATATATTCTATTGAATGCCTCATCACCTAGAGAATAGTATGAAGAATTCATTACATTACATTTATTATTATATGTGGAATTAGTCAACTGAGACCATGTGTCTCTAGTAGTAGAAGACAATATATGTTGTTCTAAAATTGTGTCCCAAATTTCAGGTCCCATTATCTGTAAATACATTTTATTTTTTAATTTCCACTGAGCATATTTTTCCCATTAATGAAAGGTGGCCTGTTAGGAGTAGCACCCTCAACTCTATTTTCCATGGTTACCTAAAATTTAAATAACAAGAAATTTAGATATGACATAAATTTTAAGATCTTTAAGATACAAAAAAGTAACAGTTGAAAAGAATTTTAACACAGGATAAACCATCCTCTCATACCAAATGTTGGTCGGAGTGGAATCACATGATGGGGTAAATTGAGTTCCTACTTAAAATTTTTGTTAAAAAACATATATTAAAAGGATCCCCTAAAAGTAAAGTGGCATGGATAATTAAGGAAGTATAGATATAAATGTTTATATGGTCTACAGGTTTCTCAAAGTGTGATTAGTCCTCAGTAGAATTGGTGTAAAAACACTTCTTCAACTTTTGGAACAAGTTTACTGAATTCAATATATACACACAGAAAACAAAATTAACTATCAATGAAAATGCAGAATATTTTTATGTTTTAGAAAATATATGCTGCGGAAAATACCTAAAATAAAGTATAAAAAAATATAGTGCTTTGTGAAGTAAAACAAGAGGTTCAGTCTGAAGATGATACTCAATCCTCTCCATATGGTGGTCACCTGCCACAATAAAGATTATATTAGAAATAAAATTGATTCACATCCTGTATCGACCTTTAAAATAGTGTTGCGATCACTTTGTGTATGAAGATTTTATTTGTTGTCAACAGTTGTCAATACTGGTCAAAATGAAGAAATATATGAAGGACTAAAAAGTTAGTAGAGATTGGCCGAAGTGAGGTTTCCTGGAGAATTGTTATGGAATCATAGCATTGGATTTCATACTTGAGAAATTCTCTTAGACGATCAATTCAGACGATTGTTGAGTTAAACCTAAGTTCAGAGAACACGTGTCAATGGTGACACATTGTTTACAACAATCATAATGGAGAAGCATCATCCATTTGGGGATGATTGGATCATAATGGAGAAGTATCATCCATCTGAGGATGATTGAAGAAGAATGAGGATTTGAAGAAGACCATGAAATTCTTCCTGATAGAAATCCATGCCTGAGATTACTTGAAGACTAAAATCATATTATTTTCATGACGTTTAGAATGATGGTTGCAAAAGAAGAGAGAATGTGGAAGGGATTGGAATTCTGAGGTAGCCATGCATTTCACATTTTATCTAAACCATAAAATGCTTTTCTAATATGTATTTCTCAAATATCTTAAGTCAGGAGAACTTTTGATGCAAGCCTTATAAATTAAAGGGGGAGAAATGATGATGCCAATCATATACAGTTTTGATTGGAAGGAATGATGCTGCTAGAAGATATGGAAGGTTTAGTACATTCTATTGTAACTCTGATGATGCTCAAGATGATCTATCAAAGGATACATATCACGATAGTGGAACTCGTGATAAAAGCTGAAGAATGGTTATGGGAAGCAGTGAAGAGAGAAATAACAAAGTAATAGTCAATGTGGTGGTGGAAAAAATTCACAGTTATAGGGCCTGAAAATCGGGAGATGAAGATGTGTTTTTGGAAATGGATAGAGCATGAAAGATTGAAAATGCTATATATTCTTGAATGAAAGTCATTATTAATGGTCAGATCATCTAAAAATGACAAAGTTATGGAGTTCACAGAAATTTAGGCAGGTTGCGTGCAAAAATAAAGTGGTGCACGTAATATCTGCGGGTGGCGCGAAATATCAGCGGGATGCGCGAAATATCTTCGGGATGTGCGAAAAAGATAGTTCTGCACAAAATATCGATGGGATGTGGGAAGAATGAAGGTTGCACAAAATGTTGGTGTTTTTCGAGAAATAGAGGAATGATGTTTTCGAAAAAATGGTGTTTCGATATCAGAAGCTCGAAAATTGGCAATGGCATGAAATGCGTGAAAGATTGGAGGAGTGCGCGAAATATGATGTCACAGGAAAGATTGGGTTTTCTTTCAATATGGAATGAAGAGTGGAATTTTTCATGAAATAGGTGCATTGTGAATAGAATGTCGAAAAATGACAAAGGTAAGATGTGCGAGAAAAATCAGAGATGTTTGTGGAAGTTGCGTGGAAAATTAGACTTGTGTGCGTGAAAATTGATTGTGCGAAAAATGAGGGTTTGATGTTTTACGTGCTAGAGAGGCTTCATGCATATAATGATGAAAAATGGAAAATTCCTAAGGTGCGCGAAAAATCCAGGATGGTGCATGTAATCTAAATAAGTGAGAGCCAATTTTACGCGCAGGATTCGTGTTTTACACGTAGGGTCAAAATGCCTATAAATATAAGGTGAACCCCTCTCATTTGTAGAGACTCAACACATAGACAAATCCCGAGCTCTAACGCGTGGAAAAATTGATGTATAGAGTATTGCGCGAAAAGGAGAACTGATGCGCAGAAAAGAAAGTGTTGTGCGGAAAAGGGGAGTTCTGTGCCAAAAATAAGAGTCACTTGAAAATGGTTTTTCGCGCCAAAGCTATTTTTACGCGCAAGGCTTGAATTTTACATGAAAGACACCTAGAAGGTTGCGAGAAAAATTTTAGGGTACCACATGCCTTTGATAGGTGCATAGCACTCTCGAAGCAGCTTTGCGATGAAGAAAGTACGGTGAACCATTAGGTTTAACAAAGAGATGTTGTACCACACTCACATGACTGGTGTTCATCACTCTCGTTGTGCTTTGCGAAATGAAGAGGAACTAGACGCGCAATTGAACTCATATCTACACAAAGAAGAATTCAGTATACCAACACACTCAGGTGTTGGTATTGAGAGGAGAAGGAAGAGAAGAAGAAGAAAATAATATGCCCAACTGAAGGCTGACAATTATTCAGGGCAGTTTAATTCTGATGATGCTAATATTAGCCGGTCTTCATTTTTCTGATAATCACAAATGGAGTTTTTGATTCAAGGAGATTAAAGAATAATTGTTCTCAGTGTAGCTGGTTTTGAACTGAAAAAGAAGGGGAGGAAGATTGTGCATCATTCAGGTTTGCTGCAGAGAAAGAACTGGTTGTTTACCTACATGTTGCTTGGTAGGTAAAAATTGAATAGAGGAAGAATAAAGTAGAATTGTGACATCTAATAGGTATCAACAGGTTGAATATTATTTTGATGTTGTAAACTCATTTAATAGAGAGAAGATTATCTTCCGAGGCAGTATAAAGAACCAGCTAGAGGCTGCAAGATACTGTCTCTCTAGGCAGTATAAAGAACAATCTAGAGGCTGCAAGTTGGACAAGGTCATCACCAGTCCAGGGAAGAGGATTGTTTCCCACCCCCCTTCAAATTGTAGGGACTCATACTGTCTATAGGATTGTTTTCCTATCCACTCCATTATAACAACATTTTAAATTATAGTGGTGAATCCAAGCACTGGTCATTCCCATGCATAGCAAGGACGTAGCTACTCTTATTGAGTGGTAAACCTTGTAAAAATATCGTGTGCATATTTTTACTACTTTATATTATTGCATGCGACACGGAAAAGAGAATAAGAGAATCAAGATCTTAACAGGTCATGAGGTATAGGGATAAATGTTGGAAATAGGTTTAAAAAGTCCCCAACACTGATTCACCCCCCTCTCCGTGTTAGGTATATCCTAAACTTGTCCTCTCAAATAGTTTTCACAAACTCTCTATGGTTCACACCCTCAACCTCTATTCTTTGTGGGAAATTCATAAAATACAAACCACACACAGTCACTTCCACAGTATTACATGGGAAAAAATTTATGTTAGTGTCAATGTAAGTATATTTAATATCCTCCAAATCAGTCACAAAAGGCAGTGTGTAATGCAGACAAACACACTTCACAGAAATGTAAAAAGAAGAAACACAATAATTCAATTATGATGAGATAGTGTGTAGAAGGTTCTAGGTCATTGCAGTTCATATCTTGACTACATGAAGTGTTGAATATAAGTATTGAGTTTGTCTCTAGATTTTTTCTCCAAAACATTGTGTCACAACTCCTGGTATTAGCTTTCATGAATTGATTGTTTTGCATCTTGAGTTGTTAGAAATTTTATGACACACATAAAGAAGCCTTATGTTTTTTCCCAAGATGATATTCTTGATATTCTTGGGGTTCTTCGTGAAGGTTCTCAAATGGTTTTTCATGGTTTTTAATTAATTTTTTCATCATGCATTTACCTTATGGACTTCTATTTTTTTTCTCTGTGCCTCTATATATCTTTCATCCTCTATTTTTTTCTTTCATATTTGAGGTCTGAAAATAGGTTTTAGTACATAATGTGGAATCTTTCTTGTACCTCATACTATCAAAATATGGTTTCCTCATATGTCTATAATAAGTATTAATTAAGTCATAAGATATAATTTTATAAAATATGACTATTTGAAAAATATCATGAATTTGACAAAGGAGTAGAAGAATGTGGTAGACTGGTAATGGTAGCCTTCTCATCAGTAGGATTAACCAGCATGTGCACATCGGAAACCTCCAATTGTAACCTTCCATCGGTAAAATTCATCAGTAGGCTTTCATTGGTGACATTTGAATTGGTGATAATGTATCAGTTACCTTATATCAGTGACCTTGTATCAGTGACCATGTATCGGTGACCTGGTATTAGTAACCTTATATCGGTGACCTTGTAATTAGATAAATTATGCACTATAAGCTTAAGCAATCATGCCATGAGATTGAGAGTATATGAATATTACACTATAGAAACAAGAAACATTAATGAAACATAATTAACATAGAACTAAAACATGATTATCAGAAAAATGAAACATGATTTGGGATTATCAAAACATGTGAGCACACCACATTAGTATTTATAGTTTTCTAAATCAAAAAGGTGTTGACTATGAGTTATAAAAACGTGAAACCATATGTGGATTATCAATATTGATTTACATGAAAAATTCATCCTCAAAAGATGTTATTTTTTGAAATTTACACTATATATTTTAATTCAAACTAAATCATTGTTGATATAATATAGTTTTATTTTGGTTGGGTTCTATCATATTTTATGACCAAATGTTTTTAAAAGGTTAGGGTCGAAGCCTCAAATTATTATTAAATAAAATACCTCGTTAGACTGGGTAGAGGGAGACCCATTACATTGCCCGAAGGACCAAAGCCATGTGGCCTGAATACAAGGCTTGAAAGCCCATTTTTTGGCCCGAAGAACTCCATGGTGAACATTACTTCTACAGTTCTCACACTACTACAGTACCAACTATAGTACATCCACCACTACATTTCCTGCTACAGTACCTTCGCTGCTATAGTGTCACCACTACAACATTCTACCGCTACTACAGTACTGCTACAGTGCTCTGCTACAGTACCCCAAGAAATTCACCCCAACTCGGATTTGGTCCTGGGTGTTTTTGATGCCATGAAAAAGCATGTACCAATATGGTACAATCTCGTTGGCTTTTGTATGACCGAATTCATTTGAAAAATATATCCTAAATAATGTATTCTAAAAGAAATGTGATTATTCAATCAATATAATATGATAGTGTCTATCCTGGTATGTAGTATTGGGCACATTCATTGTACACTAGAGTAATGATTGAGTTGATACTAAATAAGTATTTTTCATGTTGACTTCCATTTGGGGGATATTTCCTATAGATGTATCAACATATTAGTATGCATAATTGATATATTTTTTTAGGAGAACCATTCAATAATTTCTTTACCAAAACTTAAGGATATTATAATATAATTTGTGTTATAAATTATATATATACCACGGGTTTTCCATTAATATTTTTCTCTTATCAAAATTACTAAAATATTAAACATTAACTCAACTAACATAAAGGGTAATATACCGCATTGAAATTGTGGTCAACATTATATTATCTTCCCTTATGTTATCATTAACAAACACCTTAACATTATATGTTATGCAAACCATTCTCTAATACCAACTATATAAGTGTATTATCTCACAAATTTATTATGTTGGAATAAAAAATACCATAGATTATATCTTCTAATAATACCAATTGATTAACTGGAGAAGTATTCTATAATTGATGAATTATTGAAAATATTTCATTAAATAAATTCCCAAAACCATTTAAATTTATATATTTAGGGAATGAATAAAACCCATTATCTAAAAATATCATGACTTTGTTAATAATATAATTTTTCCCAAAATATAAGAATATACATAATCCATAATAATTATCTAATATCACTCATAAATATATAAAGATGATAATTTTTCTATAAAAATAATTTTTAAAAATTTTCATCATGACCATGGGAAATATAAAAATAAGAAGGTTGGGAACAATTGATCAGGAAGTGAAAATGTATATCAGAAGCTACCCAAGGATGAATAATACAGATGTAAAAAATAAAATTCATATAATAAAATAAAAATTAACATGTGATATTTTATTAAATTCACGAATGATACTAATATATAAATATTCACCTGGATTAAAGTATCAGAATTCAAGTTGATGCAATTATCATTGGGAAAAAACTTTTTCCATTAAGGCCTCATCCATTACATCATTGATTAGGACAAGGCCACATCCAATACATCATTCATGGTATCAATATCACAAAAAAGACATCTTAATTATATTAGGTAAGATTACAACATATGCCCAAACCTTTTTGTTCATGATAAAAATTGATTCATCAAGGGGATATACATTACTAGTACCCACCCATCATCTATATAAGTAAGATGAATTCGCCATATAATTGATATGAATATTAATACAATTCATAATCAAATTTCCTTACGATTAAAGAAACATTTATATGGACACATAATCATAATGAATGTCAATGCATTTCCTTATTTCAATAAAATGTATAACATTATTATAACCTATCTAGACAATGATGTCTAATTTTTATAAAATATATAATCAAATTTCAAGAGTAATTAATAATAATCAATATTAAAATAATTAATTTATAGATTATCAATATCCCCTAAACAAATAAATTTATTATATTTATATGTAATCATACCTCTAAATTATGAAAGATAGTTGAATGTTTATTTTATTATTTAATTATTTTCCCAATAAATCATCATATGTTATCTTGGTCAACAGCTATCAAGAAATGTAAGGAAATATCAAGTGTTCAAAATTGAATGATATTTGGAGAAAATGCATTCCTATAGAAGAAGATTATTTGGAAGGAAAAATCTTTTAATGGATTTATTTTATGATAAAATAGTATACTACATAATTCATATAGTCAAATAATGTAGAAGATATAATTTTATAAATTCAACTAATCAGAGATATGATATGTTAAAGGGAAATGACTTGGTTGAAAAACAATTTTTAAGAGTTTTAGAACAATTATATTGGATATAATAATTATAATTTATCATTTTTAAATAAAAATTTTAAAAATCTCGAAGTCTAATAATCTACATGAGAAAATATGGTGATACATAATGTAATATTGAAGGAAAATTAAAATATGTATGAATGATGTGTTCACCCAAAAATATTAAAAATAGATTCCTTCCATACATTGATGAAAATGAATCATATGAATAATGTTAAAAATTATAAAAATTATATAATAATTTTAAAGAAGTGGTAAAATTAAACTCATAAATTATTTAAACATAGATATATAAATTTTCAATGTCATATTGGGAATATATGGAAGCGATGTAGAGGATTTGACCAATATGAATATATTATGTGTGTTACATGTAGATGAACCAATTTGTGTAAAATATTATTGAAGAATAAATAAAATTCATAAAGAACATGTATACAACAGTAAATATCTAAATAAAATTATTGGGGGGTTTAGAAATTATAAAAATTTATTAGTTTGAATATTGTTCATATATAACATATTTTAAAAATAAGAATGAAAATGAAGCCCTTACAGTTTGAGTAATATATTAATCAAAACCCTTTTAAATAGGGGGAATTAAATTGGGGATAATAGAAATTCATAAATGGTATTTCATGATATGATAACTCAATTCGTAGTGTCTACAACATATAAATGAATATGGTGTTCAATAAAATTCATGTATCTATAATTTTTAAGTAAGACAAAGGATCTATAACCTTAATTAATTATTACCATTGATGAAAATATATATTATTTTTTCAATAATACGTATTTTAATAAAATATTTCACAAATTTATTAATATATATATATATATATTTATGATAATTATTTATAATTTTTCTCAAATTTTAAATATTTTATTCATCGTAAACACCAAATATCATGTATGTGTAACAATTATCATTTTCAATTAGTTTTATTATTGATTTATTTTTCATATTTATTGTCCCAGTGTTATTCACTCAAGGATAATTTAATGTATAGAAATTCAAATTTTCCAATTATTTATAATGTATTGATTCATTATATGAGGGTTTAAATTTTGATCAATGAATTTGTTATTAGTAATGATCATGTTTTAGTGATATTGTATAAATAGACATGGTATCTTAATTAATGAGTTCAAAATTGTTGTAACCATTCCAGAACCAAATTGGAAGGATTATTTTATTATTTTTATTTATTTAATCAAATAAATCCACGATTAAATTTTAAATCCTTGATCAAATATGTTTTTAGAGAATCCAAAACATTAACATTCCAAAATTAAGGGATTATTATAATTATCCATGATATTTCTTTTATTAATATCATTATTATAGAATACAAATGATATTATTTATACAATTTTACTCTTGATAACCAAACATTAATAGTTTTTTCATAAATAATTTTTTTGATCCGAAACCATAATCTCACATCTTCTGTCAACAAATGTTAAATTATCATTATGACAGGGGGACAAATCCAAAAGTACAAAAGATAATAATTGTCTTGTTAAACCATATACATATATTAGTATCATAATAAAAATAAATACACTAATTCCAACATTACATTTTAATCTTTATCTTATAATAAGATTATTCCACGTTGTTTATCATTTCATATCTTTCATAGTGTACTTCTCAGATTCTTAGTTAATGAATGAAGAATGATAGTGTTTTAAAAAACTCAATAAGTGTAATATAAAAAGGAAGCAATAACGAATTAATTATAATAATCAATATGGAATGGTAAATTCCTAAAGAAGCATTCCATGTAATAAATAATAGATAATTAAGTGAGTAACTAATATAGTATGATAAATAACTGGAAAAAAATTCCATGTAAGGATATGGAAATGAAAAAATCCACATGTAAATGTTTGAAGTGATAAAACATTTCATTTAGTTGATAAAATGAAAAATGAATACATCCATAAACATTTTCTTGATGATAATCAAATTGATAATTAATATTAAACCATAATGATGGCAATTCTTAATTGTTGGACATCATGGTTGAGCCACATGAAAACTTATACCGTCAATACCTTTCAGAATATAGTTTAAATATATAGGTAGAAACATCTTTAATTTGAGTAAATAACATTTCTCATGAGAACCTATCGATGCATCAAGGGGCTATAAAATGACTTGTCGCCACCAATAACTAGATTTCAAAATCATTCCTCATATCGAATAATCGATTTAATTATTAAAAAAATATGTCTTATTATATACACGTATTGAATAAAGAATACATATTTATCCATAATTCCCCAGATAATGAAATAACTATAAAACTAAAAAACATATATTAAAATGGTATATTTATTTGAAAATAAACATATCTATCATTAAAGACTTAGATAATTAGGTGAAATTAAATATCTAATGATTAAAAGAAATCTTATATTTCATAGGGACACGCAAAGGAATCAGTAAGTGAATTGAAATACAATCCATGGAAAAATAACTCATAAAATATCTATAGGAAGAATAAGGAAGGTATAAATAAGAAAAATACATTATGAAGTAACCAATTATTGTTTTTTTATTGAGTAATTAAAATATTCAAATAAAAAAACTAAAAAATTTCTTAAAAATTAATAATTTAATCATGTAAAGTAATATTATATGAAATGATGATGGGAAAAATCTTACATGTCGTGCAAGGTAAAATAAAATTAATATTTCATAATATTATTCAGATGGAGAGAAGATGGTTCCTTTATAAAAAAATTTAAAAGACAAAATCGATAAAATTTTATTTAAAATTTTATTTTTAAAATATTAAAATATTTTTTAAAACATTTTAAAAAACTAGTTTTTTAGATGAAATTTGTTTATTCAACTAAAGAGAGAAATGAAGTTGAGTTTTTTTAAAAATATTTCAAAAAATATTTTCAGTAACAAGGAGTAGAAAATTGATATATTATAGGATAAATTCCTTGAATAAAATTGGAAGAAAAAAAATAAAGGGTTTATTAAAAAAATTAACCAATAATTTCCACTAATGAAAATTTATCTATAAAAAATATTGAACCAAATGAGATTGTGAAATAATCCCTTGAAAATAAAGTACCTTTAATATGACAATCAATCAATGAATGGATTATGTGTGTAATATTTTAATCCAAATAAACGAATTTTAATTAATAAAATATATATTAAATAGTTATTAAACAAATAAGATAGTCATATTAATGAAAATAATTATGTAAAATAACCCATTGAAAAAAAATTGGGATATGAAATTCATTTCATCATTTTAATGCTTAATTCAAATCCCCATTGGAGATATAATTTAATTTAAAAATAAAAATATAATTAATATTGAATGATTCTTGATATTATACGTACATTTGGAATAATTTACACCATATATAATAAAGTAGGTGGAAATCAATGAAACATGTATCAATGGAAGGAAATTATGAAGTCCTTAACTATTTGGAAACATTCGAATAATAATTCCCATAAAATAAATAATTTCAAATGGAACAAAAATTATCTTGAAAATATAATATTCTATGATCTAAAATACAATAGATTCATTATATATACAATAAGAAGAATTTTGTGGTGAAAATGTATTATTCCTCAGGAAAAGAAAAGTGATACAACGATCACTTACATTGTGTTTCCTTATAGGTGGACAACCATTATATTATTGTATAATTGATTCAAACATTATAATAACTTATTTATGAACCTAATTAGTATTTATTATATCATATATAATAATCATATAATATTTTATTTCTTTTTTGTTAGTAATATTTTATTTTTCTCACTATTTCCTATGTTAATTTCTTGGTTTCTCTTGTGTATTTTGACTTGTTATTAATTATTAATATAATTCATTAATAATATAAAAAAATTAAACAATTAGTTAAATAAAATATATTTTTATTACATATTAATTTGTAATAAATAATAAAATTTGGATATATAATATGAAAATCACTATTTATAGAGATGTTAGACCGTATGAACGCATAAACACTACGTTCATTTGTTTTATATATTAGAAATATTGATAATTTAACGAAATATATATGTATATGTGTATTATAATTACATTATAATATTTATTTCATATTTGACGATTATTTTTTTAAAACAATCCTTTATTCATTCAATGTGTAGTGTAAATGAATAACATCACATTGAGGAGGCAGTACTCCACACTTCCTCCAAGGATGTTATTGTATTCCTATAAAATGGAAGGAATGAAGGTATGTTTTATATAATTATTACCGAAGAATAAATAAATAATATAAATAATATATATCATTTATAATTAATTTTTCCATCCTAGTTGACAACCATGATGGGTGGTAAATAAAAAAGAATAACATCATTCTGTGTGGTGGTAGTTCGACATACAAATAAACAGTATGTTTAGTACCCATTAGATATAAGTGTGAGTAATTTAAATTATAAATATTAGAATAAAAATATATATATTTATATGATGGGTAGTAATGTTATTATATAAAAATTTAATAAGAATATTTTAGGGGATTTTAAATGAAAATATAGAAAAAGTTCATTTGGAATGATATCACCTCTTATATGGGTACCTCCTTTTGGATTTCACCAAAGGGCGCCACAATAAGTTTTCCTACATATACGGAAGCTTATAATTTGATGGGAGATATTTTAGAATGTACATGGTATTATTTTGTTCAAGACAATGTGTAATGAGATGTCCGATTAATTTGGAGGTGTGTGTTCCTATTTATAGTGGAGGAGGAGTGGCATTTTTGTAAATTTTTTATAATGAATTTCAAACAATATATTTCCTATAGAATTTGGACCCAATAGTGTAAAGAATTTTAGAATATTGATGGTACAGACTATATATATCTATAATATAAATTTTATATAAGATTCTTAGTCATTGTGGATGTTAAATTTAATGATTAATCAGTTGTTATGTTAATTTTCCACCTAATAACTATTATTAATTTTAATTAATTCCACCAACATTTTATGTCAATAGATAAGATTAAATTACTAGAAATTATAAAATATTATTATTTCAAAAATGAAATCTATTTTTTACAAATTTTTACCTCATAATTAGATAAAAAATAATTAATTTTAATCACACAGACAAGATTCCAATGCTAGTTTTTAATGAAAGAATGTTCACATGGTTGAGATGTGTTTATATCCAATTTCAATGTGGTAGTGATTCCAAAGACCCAATCTATATAATTTTCTATAATATTAATTTAATTTCAATTTAATTCAAATTATGAAATATTATTTAACAATTAATTTGTTTTAGATGAAAAGTTAATTTTCAAATAAAATTATGTATTTTTCATTACTCACTAAAATAAAAAAAATCACAAAAAATATCAAAATTCAACTTAAAATAATTTTAATGTTTATATTTAAAAAGTTAATCATATTTATCATTTATTATTTATTAAAATTTAAAACAATTATTTTAAAAAACATTAGCAATTAAAAGATGTTAATATGGATTTTTAACAAATATTCTTTTTATTTGTGTAAAATTTGGTTTGTTCTTATTTTATGAATAAAAAATATATTAGATAAATGATAAAACATTTAATGGGTAATATAATATATATATTAACATATGTCAGTTAATAATATCTAAATACACTAATTTAATTACTATTTATTATAATATTGTATTAAAATATAATATTTTAATAATATATCATTATTCGCGAAAACTCACACTTATGTGTAAAGAATGATATTGATGAAACTCTTTATAATATACAATGTAAAATAAATAATTATCAGATGAATTGAAATCAATTGAAAATATTTAATTTATTAATAATTGTAAAGATATCATAACATCTTAAGAGATTATATTCCCTTAACCATTTGGTGTAGCGTGTCATACCCAATATCAAAAATGATGTTCTTATTTTAGAGTTTGGTTGAATTGCATTCTCTTGACCATAAATCTATAACATCCTAAAAATTTAAACACAATCTTGGTAATAAATTGTTGTATATTACATATGATGAAATCCCAAATCAACATAAATATTCATAAAAAATAATCTAGAAAAGAGATAATGTGAAGTAAAAAGTTCACAAGTATAATAATAAGACTAATTAACTATGTAGGACAACATTAGTGAAAAATTCAGATATATACATGGAGTAAAAGCATAAATATTTATATAGAGTGATTGAGGTCATCAATAACAAAAAAATTTAATGTAAAATGTAATTTGAAGGGCCTATAATCTACAAATATAATATGATTTAAAATACCATCAGTTCAAAACAATTTATTTATGAATTAATTTATTTGAAGAATATTTTTATAATGTAGAGAGATTATTTTAATGATCAAACATATAGGGAACCAGTATTACGTGATTTATTTATATTGAAATGTTTCATTATTTGGTTGTTTATTCATCAATTTCATATTCATTTGTTACATCAAGAAATGTATATAGAAAATATAAATCGATTCCTAAAGAACTAAAAAAACATTTAATAGATCATATGGTTCCTAAAATAGTGACAAGTCTAACTATTTGTCAATAAATATTCTACGCTATCAATATTGTTAAAACATTTTCTCTAAAGCATAAAAGTAACGGTAATGGTTCATCATTAATACTTATTTATCATATTTATTAACTAAAAACTATGTAAAATTAACAATGAAATCACATAAGCTAGTGTATGGGTGAAATGATTATCATTCAATATCCATGGGTTCAATTATACTGTTCTTTCTTGGCTTAATTGGTTGTCACCTAGAATCCTGTTTTTCCTCTTATATCACCCAATTAATATAATTCCAATAAATTTTCAAAAGTGTGATTGAGATACTTGAAATAAGGATAACCAATCAATAGACTTTTAACTATGGTTTTCAATTCAAACCCAATACATAAACAATTCAACTATTTTATTTAAATAGAGGCGCTTCCTTAGAATATGGTATATGTTTAAATCATATATCTAGGAATCTTATTATACATAAAAATTTCATCTTTCACTCCTATCAATAGCTCATTTTTGTTACTTATTTCATCACCATATACATTATGTTCAATGATAACATGACTCCATCAGGTTCCAAAAATTTCCTAAAACCATTAATAATAGTGTACTAATCATCACAGTGAGACAAGTTTGTGATCATTTATAGAATATAAAAATTATAATAACATATTATCAATATAATCCACAATAGGTTCAACATAGATAAATCATTATAATTATCTATTCCAATATATTATAATGGAATAATTTGAAAATTTTTATTATCATAACAATACCCAATGGGAGTGTCAAACCTGGTGTGTATTAGATCACATTATCATGTACCAGGTTACACATCATTCATACCTGATGCACCATGTCATAGTTTTTAATCCTTGGAAAATTGGTTCCATAACCATGTACACTTATGGTATCTAGAGATTTGTATTGATATTAATACACAAATAATCTCAAAATTAACATAACTATAGAATTTTATTATATACATATTATAAAATTATACTATAAGGACTTGATAAAAATTCTATGTTTTTATAAATCTAGTTCCCATGTATGGTAATAGTCAAAAATTAATACCAAATTTGGAAACCCAACACCAAAATCACAGAGTCTATGTCTACTACCATTACATTATCTGGATTACAAGGAATCAAATCCCATATGACCAAATACTTTTTTATCCTTTTTAAAACTAATACATAAATTAGTCTTGGATTATATATATAAATTCTAATTAAAACAAATTTTTTCCTTTCAATATAATAATTTAATTCAATCAAGAATATCCTTAAATGTATTTCTTATTATACTTATAGGATTCCTGAGAAAAATAAAAAAAATAATGTTTACATGAATTTCTATGTAACATTAAAGTAAATTGGGAAAAATAATGAATCAATGAAGGTGATCAATATGTCAAGGAAAATAATTGAGAACACATTCCATTCAATTAATAACTGATATGGAATTGTGTAAATCACATGGAACGTTAAATAACTGGAAACACATTTCATTTATATAGCGTGATAAGTAAAAAAATTAATATCATAAAGTAGTAAATAGGTTAATGAAGAATTTAATCAATAAAATAGAAATGAAATTAATCAATAGTCATATTCATATTTAAAAATCTCATGTATAATAAATTCTAAAACAAAATATATTTAATAAGTTATTATTGGACATCATGTAAAATGAACATGAAAATCTATACCATTAAATCATCTCACAAGATAGTTTAATACTATATGTACAAAATTGTTCAATTTTCAAAACTAATTTATCTCATGAGAATGCATTGATACATCATGGGGATATATTATATTTTTTTCTCACGTGTCACAACATGTCCAAATCATTCCACATAAAAAATAATATAGGTAATTAATAAATAATATGCCTTATCAAATAACCATATTGAATAAATAATATTGATTTACCAATATTTCACATGATAATCAAATAATAGTCAATGTAAACACTATATTTATAAATAGAAGATGGTTTAAGAAGAAAACATATATCTGATAAATGATATAGATAATTAGGTGTAATTTAATATCTAACAATCATAGTAAATTTAATATTTCAAGGGGAATAACCAAGGAATAAGGGAAGTGAATATCAACATTATCTTGGGAAAATTAAATTATAAATTCAATAGAGGAATAATAATTATTCTACTAATAAAACTTTCCTTAGTGGAGTAAAAAACAAGGTTTGGTGTCTTTGAGGAATGGAAATATTAATAAAAGGTAATTTAAAAACCTTCTTGAGGATAATATATATATAT
Organism: Viscum album; assembly: GCA_963277665.1. Lineage (NCBI taxonomy): Eukaryota > Viridiplantae > Streptophyta > Magnoliopsida > Santalales > Viscaceae > Viscum > Viscum album. Next base: position 1,150,853,606 of record OY728120.1, read on the forward strand.
TATTTATTTAAACCCATTATCATTAAAAATCAATTTATAAAAAAATATCACCTTTTTAGACATTCAGCATAATACTCAAATAAACGAATGTTGGTAAATCTATACATGCTATAAAAGGTAACAGTAATATTATTTTTTCAAGGTAAAAATGACCGAAAAAATTGTATCTAGAAAGAGATAATAAGATTCAAATGAAAACATATATAACAGTAAAGTGGAGTAAAATTTTATTTAATAAATAATTTTTAATATCAAAAAAACATTTTTTAAAATTTATTAATAAAAAAATTTATATGGAAAATAGATCTACAATTAAAGGGAGAAATGAAGTCAATTTTTCACTAAAAATTACCGAATATTTTGAGATCCATATAGTGTTAAAATTGATATATTACATGATAATGTTCAGGAATTACCTTAGTTGAATAAAATAACATGTTTTTTCAAAAATTATTCCATTAATTTTTTCTACTATAAATTCATGTTTAAGCAATCCCGGAAAAAATGGGATTTATAAGTAAACCATTGAAAAGGTAATAACACTGATGTGAGAATCAATAATCATATATAATTTATGTTTTAAATGAAAATACACAAAAAGAATTTGTAAATAGTAAACTAATGAAAAAAGTGAATAAACATGTAATCTTTGAATATTAATGAAAACAAAAATTTAATATATCCCAATGAAAAAAAAGGTTATGAAATTATTTTCCACATGGTAAAGTTAATTCAAATATCATTTAGTGATATTATTTAATTGAAATTTAAAAATATAATGAATTATGAATTATTCATTATATTATATGTAAAATTGGTATTATATACATCATATATAAGAAAATTTTTTCTAGAAAAATATTTCTAGAAGAATGTAAATTGAGACCAATTCTCTTAGTACATGGTAACATTTATATTAAAATCTTATTACATGAATAAATTTCAAATGAAAATATAAATTCCATGATGATAAAATTATCCATGATATAGAACACAATAGGGGTAGTATATACAACACAGTATATAATTATGTGTTGAAAATTATGTATGCCTCATGGAATGAAATGTAAGACAAGAATATATTTCCATGAGTTTCTATTCTAGTGAATGTACTTTAAATTACTATATAATTGACTTAAAAATGTTATAAAATTATTAAAATGTCATATTAATATTTATTTTCTGAAATATGATCATTTAATAATATCTTATTACTCATATAATTATAATATTTATCTATTTTTAATATTTAGGGTGTTAATTTCCATGTTTCTCATGTATATTTTGACTTGTTAGATATTGATCCTATGACTGTTTGATCCTATGAGTGTTAATTTCCATGTTTAATATATAAATAATTTTTCAGTCTTAATTCATAACCATGATAGGTGGTAACTGAAAAAAAATGTCATTATTTTTTTGGATGGTAGTCAACCTTACACAAAAACAAAACAGATGTTTCCCATTAGATAGAATATTGTATAATTTATTGTAGGACCATTAAAATTTCAACATATTTTTGTATTTATTATAATTTTTCTATTATATAATCATATAATAAGATTATCTTATTGTGTGGAAAATTAATATAATGTAAAAGGTCTTGGAGAAGGATGTTACCTTTTTTGGGTAACTCATTCATTTTTTTCCATCAAAGGGCATCTTTGGATGTATTTAATCTCAAATATAGGATTATATGATTATGTTAAGTATTATTAAGAGATATTTGGGTACAACTAGTTTGATAAATTTTTTCCTTATAGTTTTGAATATGTGGGCGGTGTAAGTTTCTTCTTATAATAGTGGAGGAGTGTCAATATTGTATTTTTTTTAATTAGAACACCACCCACATCATGCTTATGAATTTTGGATCCAATAATGATAAAAATTCAATAAAAGAGATTATAGGGTTCAAATACTTCCAAACAATGGATTTTTAACATACTTCTAGGTCATTCTCGCCCATTAAATTATGGTTTAGTCCGTTAATGGATTAATGGAACGAAGACAGATTTTTTACTGAAATTTTGATAAACCCAGTTATATGGTAAAGGGAGAAGCCTCACATGACTCAAAGACTTATAGAAAAAAAATTCTGAAATACATTTGTCGTAATCACCCAGGAACAAACTCCAAGGAAATACTCCTCCCCAGCATCAACATCAATATGGCGTAACTAATTTCCTCTGAATCACATTTCTTAATTTTAATTAAATTGACTAATATTTATTTTTAATAACTATTTTTAAATAATTATAAATTATAAATTATTTAAATTACAAATAGGGTGTACATTTTTCAAAATTCCAATGAAGTAAGTGCAGAAATTAATTTAAATCTATTCATATAGGTAGGATAATAATGCATATTCTTTATGGAAAAATGATCCAATGGTTGAGATGTGTTTATATGCAATTTCTATTATAAATTGATGTAAATAAAATATATTATTATAATTGATATAAAATATGTATATTTTTAATTTAAAACCAGTTTTACAATTTAATTTATCGATAAAAATTATTGATTTGAAAATTTGGTTTTTAATTATTGTTAATTATTTTCACTATTCATTAAAAATAAACATAAAAGAAAAATACGAAAATGTTTCCCTGACCAAATTATAATGATTATATTAAAAAATTTAACATCATTTTAACTATATATATATATATATTCAACTAATTGGATTTAAAATTTATTATTCAATAAACGATGACAAAATTTCCCTTAGAAATGTTTATCTTTTTATGCATAAAATTTTGATAGTTATTATTTTGTGAATATAAAATATATTAAATTAATTTAAAAATATTTTATTGGATATATAATATATATTTTCTAATATGTTAGTTAACTATATCCCTAACATCTAATGCAATGGTTATGATATTTCCTTTTATTTGAAATAAAAATATTTTTATTATATATTGTTATTTAGTTAAACTCGGTCTTAGGTGCAATATGAGCTGTCATAGAATCTTTTTGTTTTGTGCGATGTATTCTAACTCAGTATCACATTAATTTTTTGATATTTTATATATTTAAATTATTTAAAATAGTAAATAAATCTTAAAGTAATATGATATTATATTTCCTTACATGCTTGGTGTTCTGTATCATACATGTTACCGAATTCAATGTTCTTATTTTATAATTCTAGGGTGGTACATACTCACCAAGTTCTATAAATTTATGCCTCTCAATTTCAAATTTATCAATTTAATAAATTATTAGATATTTTCTATATTGAAATTCTAAATCACGAGAAGGGTTTATAAAAAAATCCACTAGATAATAGATAAGGGGATGTAAAATGTTCACATGGACTATCATATGACTAGTTATCTAAGTATGAAACCATTACTGGATGGAGGAGATATTTACATGGTGTAAAATTATAAATATTTATATTGTGTGATTAAAGTCATAAAAAATAAATGAATAATTATTTCAACATTGAGGGCCACAAATCCATAAATATATGATGAGTTAAAAGACCATTAATTTAAAAAAAATAGGGTATTAGGGAAGTATATTATTTTAATATACTTTTTATAATGTTAATGTATTATTTTATTGCACAAGAATATAAGGAAATATACATAGTTTATATATTTTTATATATACATTTTCATCCTTAAATGTTTCATCTATCAATATTAAATTCATCGATTACATTAAGAAATTGTTTTCCAAAAATTAAATTTGTTTTGTGAAGCACAAATATAAAATACTATCAAATCATAATGAACATAATAGAGTGAAAATTTTTACTACATGTATCTAACTATTATACAAATTCAACATTATTAACACATTATTCAATAAACCATAAAATTTGCCAATAATAGTAAATAATTATTATTTATTTAATAAATTGTTTGAATAAAAAATTTCAAATTAATTAGAAAATTACATAGGCCATTATGTGGTGTGAAACCCTTATTGGCATAAATTAATGGTTTGTGTCCCATGACATTTCAAGAATTTATCGATTTACACCTGATATTATGGTTTTCGTTTCTTAATACCATATTAATAAAATTTATATAGTTATTTGAAAATTATGATGGACATCCACGAAACTATGAAGATTAATAAATATCCTTTTATATAAGGTTATTAGTATATCCTCAATACATAAATAATTCATCAGTTTTATTTCAACATATTTCCTTCCTCGATCTAATTTATATATTGTAAATTATATTTTAGAAAAAATTATTAGGAATACACATGACATCTTTCACTCATATGAACATCACATTTGGATTCTAGTTGTCACCAACGTGACCATCAAGTACAATGATATGAAGACTTCTTTGGGTTCCAACCATTTTCTAAAACTAGGTATCATAGTGTAAAATTATTCATTGTGAGAAATGCATACGATTATATATATTTAATAAAAATTAAGAAACTTTAATTTCAATATAAAATCTAATTGGTTTATCCAATATGATTTATTTTACATTATTTATTTATATCCATGATAATGGTTTGTAATGATAATATAAATTTCCTATGAATATCTTCTTGGAGTTTCAAACCAAGTGTGTAGTATGGGTAATTTTTTTGAAATAGTTTACAATCATTTTATCGCTAAGAAAACTACTTTGATGTTTCATCCGTATATACATTTTTTCAAGATCCACTTCCACTTGTAATATAAAAATAGGTATTTATTTCTTGGAATAAACATAGATTCTCAACCATACCAAAATTTATAGTTGTTATTCTATACTTGTAATAAAATTATACCTTAGGGAAATGTTATCTAATAATTGTTTTCTTAAATATTGCACCCATGTTTGGTATTAAACGTCATTTGATACCAACTATACCAACCCAACCAGAGAAGACAAGAGCTTATGTCTAATACCACTACATTATTAGGATTACTAGGAAACAATTACAAAAGGAAAAATGTGTTTTGTAGTACTGGAAAATCCAATACACACATGAGTCCTATATTACAATAAAATAGACTAATTACAATCAAATCATTGATGGATAATAATTTATTTCTATATACCATGTCATTGAATTTTATTCTTAGTAAATATATTTGATATTTGAGGAAAATAAATAGAATAAGGGTGTTCTCAAATTATCAATAAGGGTAAATTATAGAGGAATCAATATTGAATCATTGTGAAAATTTAATATAGAAATGTAAATAACTATGAATAGATGCCCTTTAATCAATAAGTAATATGGAATTGAGTAAATAATAGGAAAAAGGTAAATAATTGAAAACACATTCCTTATAAATAACTGGATGAGGAAATATCAATTTGGGAATGTAATAACTGATAACAAATACAATTTAAAAAATTAATTGAAAATGAAATTCAACCATATACATTGTCTGTGTTAAAATTTTTAGGATAAAAAACACTAAATAAAAAATAATAGAATACTAAATTATTGTACATGATGTTTTAGGCACATGAAATCCATATCTTCAAGACCTTTCTCAAGGTTGTATATAACTATATGTAAACAAAATCTTAATTTTTTGAAATAATTTGTATCATGATAATATATCAATGCATCAAGGGTCCATAAAAATATTTCTCACAACCCATCACTACCGGTCCAAATCATTATTTAAATCAAAAAATATATTTATATAATAATCCAGATTCCTTTACAAATATACATATTGAATAATGAATTAGGATTTTTCAATATTTCCCAAGATTATACAATTAATTTCAATTTAAAATCTATATGTAAAATTGAAATGTAGTTTAGAAAATAAAAATATTAATGATAATTGATATAAATAATTAAGATAAATTCAATTTATTATAATTATAGAAAATTTATTGTTTCATGGGGACTAAAAATGGAATTTAAGAAGTGAATTCCAATACTATAATTTGAAAATTAAATCATAAACACTCTACTAGAATAATTAGGATGTAATTAATCAATCATATCGCAAGTATAGTAAAAATTAAGGGTTTTTATGTTGATGAATTTAAATATTAATTTTTTATTAATAAAAACTATTATTCCATAAAATATCAATATTATTTGTGAAAACATTTTAAAAATACATTCCATTGAAAATTAAATATCAAATAAAATCATTAAAAAGTATATTTTTGAACATGAAAATCACACTATGAAGAAATGATTCCAACTAAATGTTTACATGTTGTACAAGGTAAAAGTAAATTCGTTTTTGATTATAAAAATAATTGATAAAGACACATTCGAAGATTCATATAATAATATTTTTCATAAAAAAATTTATAAAATAAAATCTCGAATATATTTTCAATTATAAAAAATTTTCTAATTCATTAAAAAAATTAGAATATTTTTATAAAACCTTATTATTTAAAGAAAATAGGTTCTCAAGATTAAGAGATAAATAATGATGGGGTTTCTTAATAAAATTCTAAAATATTACAAGTACTAAATAAGTTAAAATTGAATTATTACATAATAAAGGAATTTAATTACCAAAGTATACAAATATTATAGGTTTTATAAAAAAATATTCCTTAAATTTTCTTTTAATGGAAATTCACGTGTAACAATCCAAATCAAAATGTGATTATGGAGTAAACCATTGAAAAGGAAGTACCGTGAATGTCAGAAACAGTAAATGATAATAATGTTTTTGTGTAAAATTAAAATACCCATAAACCATGTGTAAATAATGATATATATATTAAATATTTGTTAAATTCAAACTCATAGATTATTAATTAAAATAGGGATATAATTTATTCAAATGAAAAGAAATTAGGCTATGAAATTAATTTCCAATTCATAACAAATATTTAAAATATCCTTGGGTGAAATAATTCACTTTTAGACTACAAATATCCCGATAAATAAATGAATCATGATATTATATGTCAATGTTTCATTATTTACATTGTATATAATGTAATAGGTGTTCAATAATAAAATATGTCTCAATGAATCGAAATGGAGACGGCGTCCCGTTTTAATTGGTAACCATTGAATTATGAACACCATGTAAAAATATTCAAATTAAACTCTAAATAAAATGAGTATAGAATTACTAATGATATAAAATTCAATAGGTGAAGAATGTACCCAACAAAAAAGTAACAAGTGGTGAAAATGGTGTATGCCTCATTGAATGAAAAGTGTCACACAAATACCTTACTTTTTGTTTACTTTTGGATAAACATACATTAAATTGATTTTTAAAGGTTTTAAACACATTAAATTCTTATCCATGAACTATATTAATATTTATTATATCATATTTTATCTTTTTATATTATCTAACAAATCACTTTTTTGTAATCATTATTTTGTTTTTAAAATATATGGTTTCAATTAGATAGCTTTTAATATATGTTTTGACTTTTTATATTTTGTTCATATCATGGAATCATATTCTATTAATTTTTAACAATTATTAAAATATCATATATATTCATTATATATGTATTTATAATTAATCATAACAATTTGAAATGTGAAATTAAATTCACAATTCATGGAGATGGTATGTCGTACAAACTGATGAATGCTACATTCATTTTATTTCAGAAATTCAATGAATAATAAATTAAGAATATAAATATTTATATTTAAAATATAATTATAGTCTTATATTTATTCCATATATTTAACTTATGTTTAATAATACCATCCTTTATATTTTCCTTGTATTGTGCAAACGAATCAATTCACTTTTAGGAGGCAGTAGTACAAAATTGAACAATGATGTTATCATATTCACACAAAATGGAATGAATGAAGGTTTTTTAATATAAAAATTAAATTTAAATAAATAAATAATAAATATATTATGTATAAAATATTTAAATAATGTCTCCTTCATAATTACTAACCATGATAGATTGTAATGTAAAAATGAACGACAACGTTTTTCTATGTTGTAGTTCTCCATAAAAATAAAAAGTATATTCAATACCTATTTAATGTAATATTGTGTTTTATTAGGTGTAAATATTACATATCAATTATATAAGATTATTTATTGTAGTTGTTTTATTATGTAATCATATAATAATAAGATTTTCGTGGATGGATAATGAAAATAATGAAAATGGTCATAAGGAAGGATGTTACCTCTTCTTTGGGTAAATCAATTTATTTTGAATAAAATAGATTACATTGATGGATTCCACCACAAATTATGTATTCTAGAATTAGGTGATATATTTTGAAGTAATAATTTAGAAGATAATGTTTGATCTAATGTGTCTTGAGGGGTTTTAATAACTAGGAGACATGAGTTCATTTTTATAGTGGATTATGAGTAGCATTCTTGTAAGTTCATTAAAATTGAATTCAACCAACAATATTCCGATGATATTTGGAACCAATAATGAAAAAAATTATATAAAATGTGGTATGTGGTTGACATATGTCTAGAAATGACATTTGGATGTTTTCTAGGCCATTTGGGTCTGTAATTATAAAGTTTTTTCCTTTATTAAACTAATTTTACTCTAAAAAATAGTAATTAATTTTAATTAATTTCACAAATAATTTAGGTAAAAAACTATGATTACATTATTATAAATTATATATTATACATATTATGAAATAAAAAATCTATTTTTCAATATTCCAATCACATAAGTTGTTAAATTAATTCAAATTTATTCTTATAGACGGGACCATAATATGGGATTTTAATGTAAAAAATGTTCAATAGTATGACATATGACTATATACAATTTCAATTTGAAATTGATTATAATTAATTAAATAATTATAATTGATATAAAATTAATATAATGTGACATTAAAACCTATTTTAAAATATAATTTTTCCTTATAAAATATTAAGGCCCAAAGTCAGTTTTCAATTTCAATTCAGTATTTTTCCCTACTCATGAAAGAAATAATTCTTCACTAAATAATAATAATAAAACACTAGAAAAAATTTTAATGTTTCCATTTAAAAATGTTTTTTATTTTTTACATATAATATTTATAATGGTTCCAAAAATGTTATTTCAAATTTGGTCTCTATATAAGGTGGTAAAATTAAAATTAGAAAAATATTTCATTTTATGCATAAAATTAGGTTTGCTCTTATTTTATGGAATAAAATATATTGGATGAATGTAAAAACGAACATTGTTTATATTATATGTATTCTCATATTTTATTTAAAAATTCCCATGACCTCTAATTTAACGGCTAGGTTATATCATATTATGTTAAGTAGTAATATCTTAATAATATATGGTTGTTCAGTAAAAGTCAGTTATAAGTCCAATGCATGATATCAAAGAAACTCATTGATTTATGTGATTTATGATATATAAGTATCAAATTTATTTCAACATATTTATTATGTTTAATTTATATAAAATACATAATATATCATATAATCTTGGGATATTATATTCCATTATGCGCTTGGTGTTGCGTGTTATACATGATATCAAATAAAATGTTATTTTTTATAATTTAGGGGAGTTACAATAATAATTTATATATATTATAGAAAATATACGTTGCTTTCTGGAGGTGTTAGTCTTTACAAAGGATGGTAAATATTTTTATTTTAGGATGATTTGGAGGGAAATATGGTTGATAATAATATCTTTATTAATAATCACAATTATACATTGTATGCCAAATTTAATCTTTAAAATTACCCTTATAACCATTGGAAGTAGTTTTTGGAAAAAAAATTCATTTTTTAAAACTGGTTACAGTCCACACAATGTACAAATATTGCTGTTATTGATCTTCATAAAAAAGGGGAAGGTTGGGAATATATATTCACATGGTATAATGAAATTTATTATAAAAATAATATTAACGTAAATATATATTAATTATAAAAATATATATGGGAATATAATAAAGAAATGAAAATTTGTTAGGAAAAATTTAATCTTGTTGAAGAAAAAAGATTTTCATTAGAAGTCATGTCAATATTAGAGGTCTTCGGATAACCTCTTGAGACCAAATTCTAAATAAAATTGATATGGGTTATTTTATATGGAAGAATATAGGGATTTATGATTAAACATGATTTTTAGGGGAACATGAATGAGTGGTGAGAAGAAGCATTTATAAGAGGTGTGAATTACATTTTTAAAAATATATAAACCTAATATAAAGAGATCACCTGTTTGACAGAGAAATAATACTCAAAAATTGAAATTAATGGAGTGTGTGAGGAAGTAATATTTATAATACCTCAACAATTTATTTTAACACTTTTTTTAAATATGCTTCTTCATTCCATTACTCATAGAAATTTCACTTTTTACAAATTTATGTTTTTCCAAGGTAACAATTTTTACCTTATGTATATTATTTTTATATCCAAAAATAAAAATTAAATTTATAAAATAATATTTTTCTATAGATTGAAAATATGAAATAAAATATTCCACATAACATTTATATATGGAATAAATCTCAACTGCAATGTTAGATCATGTAACAGGTAAAACCCCTTTATGTAAAAAAGTTTTTCAAATTAATATTTATATATTACGTAGAATTATCAATTTATTTTATTTTAGGATATAAATTAATTTATTTTAAAATAGAATAAATTAATCTCTTATTAAAATATTGGGAAAATATTAACAAAATAATACTTATTTAATAAAAAAAAATATTTTTTGGATAGTATTACTATTGTTAGAAAAATTCAATTCATAGTTTCAAAAAATTGAATATAAATTTATTTAATGTATTAATTTAAATATTAAATGAATCCTTGATTATCTAATTTTTATACACATTATGTAATTTTTATAAAATAAATTTTTCTAAAAATATACAATATTGATATAAAAATTAGAAATTTTCCTTTTCCTGTAAAACTCAATTATTTTAGAAAAATATAAAAACTCATAATAAGAAAATTATATATATATATATAATATTATATCAATTAGGTCATTTTAAATTATATAGTTTCATAATATAACGTTTAAATAAATAAATATATATATATATATTAGGAAACAATTTTAAAAGGAAAATAAAAATTTTAACATATTTAGAACAATTAATTATAATTCTAGTAAATATATAATATAATTTTTTGTTAACATATTATTCATGTCAATAATATATTTTTTCTAAAAAAAATTCAGTATCGTAAAATAAATTGCATAAAATACAATTTTGGATTGGTTATAATTTAAAGCATAAATCCTTTTGTTTTTTAGGGACACTAATTAAATTTTAATCAGTGGACGAATATTAATAATTACCAATATTTTTTATACGTATTTCATAATTATATTAGCTCTATAATTAACAGACCATTTTATGGCTTCATCTTAGTTGTTTTAAAACATTACAATGTTCATTTTGGTTTTTTATTCTGTGAAACCAAACTATTGAACTAATAAATTTTTAAACAAAAAAATTTAATTAAATATCTATGGTTGGTGGAATAATATTTATATACGTGATTAATTTCTACCTAGGATGTATTCCTCGTATCATCATGGAATTTCAACATGATAAAAAACATTGAATAAAAAATGATTTAGTTATTTATCCAGGAATATGATGCTCAACCACAATGGATTTATTGAATATATAGACATTATATACATAAGTCCACATAGGAAGTAGTAAATGTCGTGAAATAATTATTTTTCCGACAAATAAATTGTTTTTTAACTTTATTGGTTTCATGTTAATATCCAAGGTATAAATGTATTAAAAAATATATAAATCTCAATCATCACATTGATTTATTTAACCAGTTATTGTTTCTCCACAGACATTATAACAATGATTTACAAAAATATTCCTTTGATATTACATTTTATATGAATATATGGGGAATTTATGATTTAAATTTCCTATAATCGGACATTATACACTTATAAATATCATTTTAGGAATGTGTTCTTAAAAATAAGATCATGTGTATCTTAATTACTAATTTATATTATAAGATCCATAATCCAGATGAATCGATATAATCACAGTGGGATGAAAATATAATATATATTTTATCATAAAAATAATCAATTCTATTCTATCAAATAATTCTTGAGTAATGTCATGTTTGGATGAAATATCGATCCACGTGGTGCACTAGGTTAGATTGTAACAAGGGGTATTTATATTATTATAATATTGGAAAAGATGATATTTATATATTTTAATCTCCTACACGATGATAGTTGTTATATGATTATTATTTCAAAATATGTTATGATGGTAATTAATCATTTTTTTCACATATATCATTTAATATTGATGTACTATACTTGCATGAGAGTCATATTATTGATATGAATGTTGATGTTCATTAATATATTTCCATTAATAAATAAAGAAAAAATGAATTTATGGACAATAGTCTAGCTAACGGATAAATTGATAATGTGGTGAAGTACATGCGAAAATGAATTAAACTGGTGTTAGAGAGCTTCGATGGGTCATTTTTCACCAAATAATGGGATATAATTAAATTACATATATTAAAGGGTATCGTTGACATCCTCTAGGGGGATCCCTCTAGAAATAAAAAATCTCAACCACCCACATTCTCATCCCCAAAATAAAAACAGATATTATTTCCATAACAATATTATAATATGTATTTTTAATACATCCTTTAATGTTGATGTGATAATTTACAATGATTATCTGCAAGCATTTCTACAACCATTTAAACCAAAGGAACAACATGGATTGGTGTCTAGGATTCACATCTATAAGGCCATTTTTTCCCTATGAAATATTATTTTAAATAAATCAAAAAAACCATAGGAGTAACATAATGATTTATTTTAAAATTGGAAAATCCACTGATTTCATATAATGGGTACTTCTTTTGATCATTCTCAGATGATTTTTGTTATTTGAGTGCCATAAAATCTCTTTTTCTAGTGAATATCTTCACCGTGGTTCACAATAGATCTAACAGGTAATCCATTAATAATTATATTGTAAATAGTTGTACTTTTCTATGGTGAACATCTCTCCCCTATCCGTTTAATCATAACCCAAAAGATTTTCAATAGGCATCTGATGAAGCTCATGGATGCTGACCAAATCTGTCTCTTTTTTTAGAAGCCTAGAACAACCAATAGCTTCCCTTAACATTCCAATGAAGAAATACTTGTTTTAATTATTGATAAACGTTAATTCATCATTGCATTCATGAATCTAACCAATATTTATAGTGAATATATTGTTTTCATTTCCAATTTATTGGAAAATAAAGTGTATAAGTCAAATCGCATCCCTCTAAATTATATTAATGATTTTCAATGATGGTATATATTTGAAAATGGGTTGTTTTCCTTCCTAATTATTAGTGACCCAATTAATCTTGGTATGGTTTGAATTATATATTTATAATTTCACGTAAAAACTTATTATTAGGATTTATAGATGGAATAAAATGATCATTTTTTTATTTGGAAGATAAAATATATGTGGAGAATTATTTCTTCATTATCAATCAATATTCTACCAATTAATAATTCTACAAAGGGTATTAGAAATGGTATTTGAAATTTATTTTTTAAATTTATATGGTATTATTGATCAATAAACCTTTTTCCAAGGATGGGTGACGGGAAAGGCTATATAATGGATTTATTCCCCACATCCTTAACTTATATGATGGGTATTTCATGACCATATTATATTATATATGAATATTGTAAAGAATGAAATTCATGTAGACATATGTCATATCATATTCTTTAGTTAAGGATATCATGTGGTTTGATAAAAATTTATTACAAATCATCTATTATAAATGTTAAAGTGTACGAAATAGATTTTTCATAAGAGTTATGATAATATTTAATCATAGAGTATGATTAAAAAATGTTAAAAATCATTATATATTAATATTTAAATAAAATATTCATAAAATTCATATACCATTTTAATAATATTTATCTTCCTCCTCCAATATTTTTCCACATTATTATCTAGAAGACCATGTTATTAGGGGTGCTACTAAAAATTTGATGTGTTATTTAATTAGATTCTAAACATAACTTATATTATTTGATTTATTATCAACTGAGTGTTGTTATCAATTGGATAAATTATAAAATTATAATAATAAATTAAGTATCATAGTCCACTTTAATGTGTAAGAGTCACTTGATGGTAAGACATGATATTTTAAAATGGTGATAATCTTCTTTATGTTTGTAATATATTTTTAATAAAAAAGGAAAATAATAGAAAATTCCCTGATTCAATCTCATTCTATACGAGTAACTGTGATATTGGGTAGTGAAAATTATAGTGTCATAGTAGAAACCATATTATGAGTTAGTAAATGGGATATAATATAAGGTTTATACCTAGAATTCAAATGCGTTTAATGAGATGAAGGAATATTTCAATAGGGTTATATAGATTTCATAATGGTAATCAGAATTTCATATGAGTTATTCATTTCCCAAAGGTAATTTGGATCTTGCAGTGAATCACATAAGGGTTATACCTAGGTTTTTTAATGGTTATTCCTGTTATATGGGATATTTTTGTAACTAAAGTATTTTAATAAGTTTTATAAACGGTGATTATATGAGTTATTAGTGTAATTCATAAGGGTCATTCCATTTTACTTCATGATTTTTGTATGTCATGGATTTTATGACCAATGATAGAATAATTTTGTGCATTTTAGTTTAAAAATATAATATTCCCTATTGTGTAAGAGTTACCCCACTACCCATATGGGTGATATGTTTTTCATAGGATTAATTACATTTAATATTTAAATAAATGTAAATAAATACCAAATTAATCATAAAATGTATTTGGTAGAATATTTTTAAAAAACAACAATTCATTAGTGGGTTGTGTAAGGGTCACACACTTTATAATTTTTTATAATGTCACATATCATATAATATTTTTGTAATTTGTTCACATTATGAGTTTGACTATTCGTTGATCATAGTTCTTTTAACAATTTCATTTCATAGAAGGTTAGGTCAACATTAATGATGAAAACTGTTATTGAATTCATAGTTGGATAAAATGAATTAATTATTTTGATTGGTTTTTTATGGTGATCATGTCATAACTCAGTGTCTAATTCCACATGTTTTCATGCATGGTGATATTATAAATATTTATGAATTATTAATAATTTGATTAGTCTAGAGTAATAAAACTTATGAATTTTATATAGGATTCAATGCCATGATATTTAAGGGTCATCATAACGATTACTAAGTATTAAGTGAGTAACCATTAACATGGATATTTTATGTTTAAAAATAATTTTTTTGCAGAGTCTTAGATAATTATATTATTAGTTACTAATTCATAGATATCAATAGTTGAGATAAGACAAGTATTATGGGATCGAGGAAGCTATAAAAATTAATATGAGTAAGAGATAAGGCGTCTATATTGGAAAATTAATGTATAATTATAATTTTATAATGAATTTATATACAATGAGGTCACACTCATTGGATTTGGTTTTATAATTCTATATTAAATGAAATAAAATAAGAGAACACTATTTCAAAATTCTTTTAAAATCCTCTGACAGTAGTGGGTTATAAAATCTATAAAAAGTATGTTTTACTTAGACTAGTTGTCTTCATTTGTTAAAAATTATTAATAACTACCGTGAATAGTATTACTGAAAAGTATGCATACACACAATTAATTGTTTCTACATTGATTTTCCCTTAGAGGTGGGAAAATTAATGTTCATGTGTCCTTTTATTTTCTATAATTTGGAAATTGTATTTTCATGTAATGATTTATAATTTCTTTCTCTTACAATTACAATAAAAATGTACTTTAGTGTAATAAAATAGAATTTCCAACACAAACTCACCCCACTCAAAGGGATTGCTATGATTTGGTTATAAAAAGTTTTATTAGATCTATAAGTGTCATGAAATAAATGTTCCTTTTATTGAATGTGGCTATAAAAACACAATGATTGATAATAGTGACCCAATATTTAGTGTATTTAAATATTAGATCAATTAGTATATAAATAAATTTATTATAGTGTCTCTTTGGTTGGATGTGTTAAATTATTTTAATCAATGAATATCAGTCTATGGTAGTTCAGAGATGATTATAATATAAGAATATATAAATGTTCTTTATGCAGATGAAATATCCAAAAATAATTGATTTGTATCACATTAAAATCTTATTATTATAAAGGTAATATGTTTCCCCAATTTTAGTTCTTTAGGGAAAATCTAACCAATTTGTATTATTGAAAAAATAAGGTGAAATAAAAAATATTAAGTTTTATTATAACTTGTTTGAGGACAGTAAGATATACCATAATTAAAATGTTTTGGAAATCCATTGTTATATCATTAAATATTTTTAATTTATATTTTTTTTTGGTGAAGATATAAATGATTTCGATGAGGGGGAAAATATATTTCTATGTTTATACCCTCTATATTAAAAAATTGCCATGTCATAAAGTGGAAAATATGGATGGACATTCATTGTATGATTTTCCCAGTAATTTAGATTCCTATGAAATTCTTTTTAAGCTTGAAGAATCTTCAATTAAATCTATTATGGTTTTGAAATTATCATCAATAATGATTTGTGGAATGATTATTGTAGGAAAACAACAATAATATTTTAGTTATGAATTCATATCCCTTATGGAATGAAAATGTAATTTAGTGAATGGAATTATTGATGAAAAAAATCCAATGAAATTATATTGATGTGTAAAATTGAGATAAATTTCAATGTAGTGTCCTAGAGTTCATGATGATAAATGACATTTAGTGGGTAGATTGGATCGAAAAATAAAATTTACATATAATAGTGATTTTAAATTTTTATTTCCTCCCAACATGAAGTTTCAATGAATTATCAGAGTGAACTGATAAGTTAAATACAATAAAGAATATAAAAAATATGAATAAACTAAAATCAATTTTGATAAATGTGGTTCATTTATTGAAATTCATGAAAAATAAAAAACCAAATTAGGAGATTAAAACATACATAATGTTGTTTCTAACAAAGATGAGGAACATGAGAGGTATATTAAGGAACATATTTTTCATATTTTTTAAAAAATAATGATTGTTCAACTTTTAGTATAATATTCAATGTAAACTATATTACAGTAATCCAACATTGATTTAATTTAAAACTACATGTATTAATAATATCCTAGTCCAAGGAATTTGGATAAAGTAGAATTAGAAATGGATTTTGGTTACCAATGTAATATTATTGAATAATATAATAAATTTTAAGAAGAGAGATAAATGATGTATGAAGGAATTTTAAAATATTTGGTTACACTTACAAGAAACCCATTGGATATATCAAATTCAACTAGACTTGATTAAAAACTAATGTTTTACATTTTATCATGTATAAAACTCTTAAAAAGGAAGAAATATGGTATAAAATGTGTTGAGATAATATTCAATCATTAGTAGGATACTAATGTCTATAAAATTGATATTGGTATTGAAGTCAATAGATAAAAATATAATAGTCAAAAATTTATTGATGATGGGATGAAAAAGATTGAATATATTCCCCAGTAAATACTGAATTATCTAAGACCAATAAGTTTCTTGAAATCCGGAAAAATATGGATAGGTGAAGGTGGATTAATATTTCCCTTATAAAGTGTTGTTTTTTAATCCTTGGTCACAGCATGACCTCTTTTAAAAAATGTAAGACTCATTCTAAGGGAGGAATTTCATGAAGTAGTAAAATGGAAATATGGAAATATAATTTAAAATATAGGATGGTGTCCTATTATTAATATTGTTTTTAGTGTTCTAATTTCATGTATAATGCCATGTAATGGAGGTAATGAAGAATTAGATATCAAATTCATATATGTCAAAGACATATGTATTCAAAATAACATGATGAAATTTTATTGGTAAATATTTTTTATATTTTCAATAAATAATGTGAGTATGATTATATTGACTAGATTGGGGGTAAGGGAGGTTGTTTTATCTAATATCCCATCTTAGTTGGGAATATATTAAAAGGAAGAGAGGAATATAATAATGATAAATATAATGAAAATGTCACTCAAATCATAAAAATATTAATTTTAGGTAGATCCCTTAATGAATTTGTGCCACATACATGACTGGGAAGTGGAACATTCTGAATATTTTTATTGAAAGGGTTGATGGGGAAAAATAATGAGGTGAAAATTCTTTAAAAAGAAAAGTATGATGATAGATTCTCTCGATAGATAAAGTTGAATATTAGAGAATTTTTTTATGTGAATAGATATTAAAAATATTCATGGTGTCAGAATTATTTATAACCTAGGAGTGATAGTTATAATACATTATTAAGGACTCATGGTTAAAGGAATGGATGGAGACTCACCCATTGGTGTATGATAGATAAACAATATATAACTACAATGTTCAATGGAATTCATCTTATATGATGGTTCGGTGTGAAAATCATTTCATACCTACATATAAACGATTGGTGGTCAGGATAGTTCTTACCATAAATTCTTTTTATTTACATTGTGCATGAGTATTGTAGGTGAGGTTCCTCCATCCCAATTGGGGTGAATTAAATCCCTCTTTACAATTCACAAATATATTTATTATTTTTTGGAATCCTTCACAAATATTTTGTAAGGGACTAGTTACTTATGATGCTAATGATAGATCAAAATTAGGAATTTATGTGAATATATATATATATATCTATATATATATATATTAACGGTTCTACATATCTAATTAACTTATTGGTGATATTTTATATTGGATTATATGGTTTAAATTCAATCCAATGGGTTATTTGTAGATTATAACCCATAGAGAATGTTGTGGTCTTTGTTAGAATTGAATCAAGAACCTACAAGGGATTCATATGTATCATTATCAATGGAAACAAAACCAATATAGTTCAGTTTATCCTCATGTGGAATGTTATACCTTTTATGGTCTCATGACAAGTACTGATTCTATCTTGTTTTATAAAATGTAGAGTGTGATTCTAGGTGAATGATTCCTATAAAAGGTTGATATTGTACTAACACATGAGTGTTACTTTTTTGTAGAACATAAAGGAAATATTATCAAATGATGCTTGATTTCATTCCACTATTAAAATGTATCAATGATTTATGCAAGTTTTTTTCTTGTCAGACAATGGACCAATGAGTATAATATGATTTCTTGATGAATATACCATAAAAAGGAAGATATGGTTATACCAAAAGGTAATATTTCCCTCAAGGTGAGGTATGTTTTATTTAAAATTATAGTCCAACATTGAGAGATCTCAGGTAATATGTTACATTTCAATGATATAAATGAACTCTTATGGAATATATCATTGTGTGTAATGATTACTGTGTATCTATGAATAATACATCCCCATCATGAAAATATGGGAGGGTTGAACTTGTTGTGCTTAATGATATTGGAGATATCCTACAAATCATACATGATAGGAATCAAAGGCCACATAGATTTAGTTTCATTGATTATGTTCATGTGATTAGACCATACAATGATGTTTAACATCATGAATTAATAATGTTGTCATGTAAAATATTGTCATGTGTCCAAAAATATTGCCAAATAGTTTAATGGAGATAGATGGATATATTTTCATTAATTTTTAATTCTATAACTAAGACATTATGTTATAGTTTTACATCATGTATATAGGATATTGGATATAAATTATTAACATCTGGTTGTGGGGATATTTTGATTTAGTTATATGATATTTAGTTAAGATTTTTTTACCCAATTTAACTCTATTCTATAGGGATTCTATCATGTAACTTAATATCATGTGACTAGGAAGATATTTATACATTTTAGATTCATTAATCATGTAAAATATCATCATTATGATTGGAAAAATATAGTACATGGTTTGGATTATAAATATACATATTCAGTTGCATATGTAATCCAACAAATAGATTAGGTGAATGTATCAAGTATTGGGAGGTCATAAACCAGACGGATGCCAAATATGTAATACATTCACAATGAGAAGAATAAAACCATCATTGATCCTGAATTTGAGTTTTACACCAGGATGAAGTTTATTTTCGTATGGTTCACCTACTGGAATTTGGAATCAACAATTCACCCATGATAATATAGTTTGGGCCTATGCAGTGTATGATAAACTGGAAAAATAGTTAGAGTTCATCTCCGAATTCTCACAATAGAGACCCTAATTAATAGGGATATAATATATAGTGAATGTATGAGGATTTTATCTATATAAGAGGATAACATTGGAAATTACATTAATTAAGGGAATATACAATCCATGGTATCTTTCTAGGTGTGAATGCCCAAAACACGTATGTTTGGTTGCTTTGGGGGGGATTTAGGTTTCCCTTTCTTGTGTATTATCATTATAAATTAGAAGTCGTGAAGACATTTTGGATTTCGATTATCAAAATATGAAACATGGTTGAAGGTGGAACATAATATATTTTTTTCAACCCCATTCCAATTATGTTAGTGGATCCATTGAAACTATCTTTCATTTTCTATGTGTTTAAGGTTTATAATACACATTATATGTATACAAAATTCTACCTTGTCATTTAGGCACGTACATCATTAATTATACTTTGAATATCCCCAATCGTGTAGATTGTTTTGAAGATAATTTCACACCATATTGGGAAGATAGAGGTAGGTGGAGTGACCGTGAAGTAAATATTTTGTGTGGTCATGTTTTCATTGTGATTTTATCCTTGTGAGGTTCACATAGTGAGGTTATCCTAGAATCCCTTACTAGTATTATTTCCACCATATATATTGGGCATGTGAATTAACTTTTAATATCATCCAAGGATTTCCATGATTTATTGTTTTACTTTTATTCATCTTTATTTATCACAACATATATTTTTTTTCATGCTTTAATATCGTAATTTTTTTGAATTGGTGGGGTTATATATTCCGCATAGTTGGAGTATGTTCCATGTATCCCTGAATGGTCATGTAGTCAAAATTTGTGAAATATCATTGTAGGAGTCCCATATAATTGACCATGTCAGATTACATACTCCCTTCAACTAAGATGTGTATGTGGATCTAGATCAGAAAATTTTACGATCCTATCAAAGTTTTGAGTATATGGTTCAAATTGTGTGGTTGGATAGGAATGATCACGTGGGGGTTTATCTATTTAAGAGTAAGTAGATAAAGATATCATTCATGGAGGATCATTTTATGCTGTGAGAAAACAGATCTGTGTGTTTGGTGGATGAGATGAGATCTCATTGGGATATAGCATTTGACTCGTGATTTATGTGGTATGAAATCACATGATATATCATGGGACTCCTACTCAATGGGTGATTAACATGTCCGTTGGTGATAACCTAGTGGACTTCGTCACCACTATATCTATCTCCCATCAATTGCATAATTTCTACATGTGACGGTGTTGTCCTTTCTACTGTAACCAATCACTTGATATGGATGTATTCCGTTGGTTTACTATCACACTATTTTCAATTATTAAAAAATAAGGTCTATATTTTAATTTCCATTACATTTGATCCAAAAGTCCTCATTGGATCCCTGAGTATTGAAATAAAATACTAAAAAATACTAGGCCCTAAAAAATAATGTCTACTCTCCAATATAGGTTATGACCAACATTTCACTGGTATGAGAATCTTGTTTTAGGAATATACATCCCTTTGTGTGTGATAGAAAATGAAGTACATTGAGATAAATTTTCCATCATATTTTGTTATGGTGGCCCTTTTCATCTCAAATTATACTTATATTCCCTTAAGTGATGACCATAACCTGGGTTCATTGTAAATGTCTCTGACATGAATTTATATATGGAAAAAAAATTACCCCCTTAGGATTACAGTCGTTTGAAATGAAATGAATATTTTTATAACATAAATATAGGGAAATTTTTTACATTCATAAATATTTTATGGATATTAATTAAAGGATCACATATGAAAACATATTCACGAGGAATAAAATATTAAATAATGGTGTAAATTATACATTAACATATTAATCCATGAAAAACATTAATACTCAATTAGTGAATCAACAATGTTATCCACGTAAAGTTGATTATTGAGCTTGAATGAATAATACAAATCATGAATTTCAATCATTTTAGTTAGAAAAGTTACCTCATGGGAAAGGATCATGGAAGGATATAGGGATGTGTTTCATATAAAAACACAACAGTTGGTCCCCAATAATAAATGATTTCCACCTTGGAATGATTCAGATCGATCTATAAACATAAATATCATTCTGCAACACTAGACTCTATATCCCCCTGGGATTTTAATGAAATATTAATTTTCATAAAATTTTATTTATTTGAAAGATTGTGTTTCAAACAACACAATGTTTTAACTAACCAAAATATTCTAGAAAGTTAAAATTATTTAATATAGATAATATTTTATATCCATTAAATTATAATGTATTAATAGAAGAAAGTAATTTTGATAAATGTTTGGTTATATGTGTCTAATAATTATTATTTTTGAATCAATTTTTTATAAACATAAATAAAAATGATCTGAACAAGAAACATACATTTTTTTAAAAAATGGTTTTTTTGAATATAATCATTTTTATAGAAGTAACATATTTTAATCTATATAAGTGAATGGTTTATTTGATATTTATATACACATTCCTTGATATTGTTTTATAAAAAATCAAAATATATTTTTCTACGAATAAGTTAAGAGTAAATCCAATATTATGCTTAAATATTTTTTTTCTTACAAAAATTTATGTTTTGTAACACTTTTGAACATATATTAAAATTACTTTCATTAATTTATTTGAATTAAATTTTTAAAAATAAATTACATATTAATAACTAGGAGGTTTAAATAAAGTAAATATTACCTATTTATTATTGGTCACAATAAATATATATCGGGGTAAAAAATTAATCACCTTAGTAAATGGTAAATTTGGTTAATCAAGATTAATAATAATTGATAAGGTCATACTAATTGATAAAATGAATTATTAGATGAATTTAATTTTACACGTAAACCCATATTCTCTATATTGAGTTGTTTAATTTAAACATGTCCTTGAAAATTGCATATGTATAATTTAAGTAAAATAATGTAACTGAATTTCACTACCTTTTTAGTTAATATACAATATTAGTCCAGATTGGGATAGTATTAAGCAATGAATAAATATATGTTTTTATTTATTGGTTAGTGAAATTATTTTCTTGATATAAATAAATTTCATATTTTTATTTATTAAATAGTTAGAGTATTTACTTAGGAAACCTCATTGGAATATGTATTCATTTAATTAAAAATGTTATAAATGATTTTAAACATATTTTAGGTGATTTTATTTGAGTGATTTAATATAACCCACAAATGTTTTGGAAAATATAGGACTTATTAGGTTGGTTTTAAATAATTATATTAAAATGAATCAATTTAAATGATTATTTAAAGTAAAATTAAATGAATATTTTAAAAATAAATAATAACGATATTTAAACTGATTAATATTATAATAAATTATTGAATAAACATAAAAATCATAAAATTATTCTAGGTGGTTTTGATATAGAATTGTAATGCCATAAGTTGTCCATTTATGGTCCAATTTTTACATAATACATAAAGAATTATGACCGCATAATTTTATAAAATTTATTACCATATGTAAAATTATGATTAGATAGTTATGGGTTAATCAAAATTCTTTGGTTTAAAAATACACCCAAACATTATTATATTAAATTCTTTGATGGTATTGCAACACAATAATTTCGTAGATTTTATTACATTTCATTTGTAGAAATATTTTTTGAGAAAGAATGTATTATAATTTCATATTTCTAGATATTCTAAAAGTACACATCACGAAAATGGTAAAAGGGAACCACCTACTTCACTTATTCATGCCAGTTTCATCTTTTTAGATCAATGAACTTCTTATAATTTCCCATATCGACTTCCCAATCAACATTATATATGTTTAGGTATTACCAAAATAAAAACCCTTCTAAATAAATTGCATGTATCGTAAAATAATTACGTCAATATCCAATATAATCTAAAATTTTGTTATGATTTTAACAAAACTATATAGGACCCTCTCTCCTATTAAACGATTTGGGAATTTATCACATGAGCTTACACATAACATACCGTCTCCACATAGAGATTTTATTCATTTTTCATCATCATTATTTTTTTATTTGTATAATGATAAATATAATGATTAAATATGAAATTATTTATGAAAACATATGTATAGATTAATTAAATCAGTTTTCCTTCTTATAATATAATCCATTGGGAAATGTTAATAGCACTCATGCCTACTTGTGGACTACAAATTCCAAAAAGTGATCTGATTATTTTTTTATTTATATTTTACTTATATTGTAATGAATATTAATTTTATGAATATAAATGATATATATGATAAAAATTGATAATGTAAAGGTTATTTGATATATACCTATCATTCATTATATTTATTTAAAAAAGAAAAAAATTTTAATGTGTACATATGGACTACCACCTCCATGAATGGTGTAAATCATATTTATATCTGAATATCATATAAATGGAATTAAAATCTATATTCTTAATAAATATCATATTTATATTTTGATAAATAATCTATAGATTGTGGAACGAAGATAAATTTTAGGTATTGGAACTATTGAACTGTATACTACTGATAAATGAAATAGTTATATCCCGAAAAATGATAAATTATTGAAAGGGGGGTGATCAAATCGTATAAAGGGGTCATATATGATATTATAACTAAGAAAATAAATATTTTATAGAAATATAATAAATATAAAATTATTATCATGTGTTTTAGAGTGATTTTGATGTAATGGTGTCTCAATATAAGGGTTTATTTAAAAATATCATCAATATGAGGGAGTATTTATGTTTATGTCTTCGTTGGAGGATTTTTCACTACAATATACATGTTTCTAATTTTTTTTTTCAAATTTCATTTCCATTATCCTATGATTTTTAAATTCATTTTACTTCATTTTTTAAATTTACAAATTTTTTGAATGAGATATTTTTTTGGTTTTCCAAATGAGGTAAACTATGTATTTTTCATTAAAATAAATGTAGATTTTTTAAAAAACATATTAAGGAAAAATATATTTTCTGTTCCACCATGAATAAAATATTATTTTTATGCTTCCATATCATGTTTAAAAATTTATTTTAAAATAATTTTTTTTTCATTATAATTTTCAATCAATTTAAAAAGAAATTAATTCAAAATGAAAATGTTAATTTCTATAAGAATTATTCATGTTAACTATATAAATAATTTTCTATAAAATATAATATTATTTGATATTAATTTTTTTTTATTGGGGATATAATATAAGGATACCATCATTATTCTATCAATATATTGTTTTCGTTTTTAAAAAGTTCAATTTTATGAAACACATTTAATATCAATTAGTTATGTTGTGATGAAATGTTTAAAAACTCATTTATTTTAATGGGTTGTGATATGATGCATGATTTATTGTATTATAGTACACATACATATAATATTTATAGTGTTATGGGTGATACATATATCTCCCTCAAATTCATAAGTAAAATATTGTTAATTAATGAGATAAAATTGACATGAAGGGGGAATGAGACCATTTTATTATGAGAATCTATCCACTATGAATTTTTGGGATGTTATCATTGACTACTGTGATGGTACGAAGAGTAAACCCATTCCACTATGATAGCCTTGAAAATGATCCTAGACCATTAGGAAGATGATTTTATTTACTTAGGTGTATTCCAAAACTCCATTACTAATGCATATATTATTGTATCATGGTTTATGTTCTTTGATTAAATTTTTGATTCGTGATTGATTAACTACCATGATTTGTTACATGAATGCTGATTATTATTAATAATATAGACACAATATTTTCAATATATTAGATAATGTTATTTTACCCATATTATCTTGTGATTTATATGTGGTCATTAATTTCCCATTATTTTACTATATTAAGAATATTATCTCACACTTTTTTTACATTTCCTTTATATAGGATTTGAAAATTATTGTTATGAATTTTAGGTCAAATAAGTGTCGTAATTGGGATGAAATTAGTATGACATTATGAAAATATTTTATGAACTAATTTTTTATGTTTCCATTTTTCAAAAACATACTAGACCTATATGATTATAGATTAGATTGAAATATTATGTAATGTATAATAATCTATTATGATCTAATAAGTATGTATGAAATGTAGGGGTCTCTGTAGTTGGTTTCAGAATAATTTTTTTTAATATTTGTAAAATGGGATGGAAAAAATTTAGTTACAATTGTAGGTACAACTCTACATATAAGATAAAAACCTAATCTGTTGGTAATTATAATGAATTGACTTGGATAAAATTGAGGTTTTATAGAAGTATGTGTCACAATTTATACATCCAATAAATTATTTTTTCATGTTCATATGGTTTCTAATAATTTTTATTATTTCTCATAGTATTATTTTTTGTTTTATTTAAATGATGGAATCCAATGTAATTTTGATATTGATTAATTTATTTCACAATTGAAGGATTTCTTCTATAAAAACTAAATGTTAATAGATATGGACCTCATATATTTTTTATATGATCACACTACATTCTCAATCTTTTAATCATGTTGAGCTTCCAAATATCCATGATAGGCATCAAAATTATATTGAGTTATTCATGAGAAAAAAATATCTATTTTTAGATGGTTTATTGAACCATTAGGTACTTTGTAATAGATTAGTAAAAATTAAAATTTATTTTCTCTTCAATATTGATCATCTCATGAAATAAATATTTTTAATCATTTTTATTTTAGAAATAAAATAATAAAAATGTACAATATTGTGATGAAAAACGGAGAATGATATTTAATTGAAAATTTAGAGTCTGATAATTATTAAATATTGTTTTTTTATCATGTACATTACTTATATTAATAATAAAAAAATTGAAAAATAATTAATTTAGTAAAATTATATGTATGATAAATGACTTTGAACTTATTAAGGAATGACCTTATAATTTTTTTGGTATGATTTTGTATTATAATCAAACATTTATTTTTGTTTGACCTATTCATCAGTGCATTAAAACTATGACTACATATGGTTTCAACTAGAAGGGAATTCATTATGTAGGAATAAATCATTAAATATGCTATCAAAAAGGATATATGGATTGGTTTTATACCTAAATTTCAAGGTTATTAATAGAATATATTAATAAAATTGATATGAAATAAAAAACAATGAATACAAAAATAAGAGAATTCCCTCACAATCAAAATGTGAGAGGAAGATGTGTGAAATTTTCTGAAGGAAATTAAAAAATTTATCATATTTTTGAATAAAGATCATCATGAAATAGAATAATAATATTTTGGGAGGATATTAGCTATTGATGAGAATAGAGTGAATGCTCCATGTAATGCACCACCATCAATCAAGTGTTTTATATTCAAGGAGTACGATAATTATGATAACTAGACCCTAAATATGAAAGATAACGATGAAGATCAATGTCATCAACCTCTTAAATAAATGGAAGAATGTAAATATCATGTGACCATTATTTCTAAAAATGGGTACGATAATAGTATGGGTAAATGTACATATACCATCCATCTGGAAATAATGATGTCTTATTTGATTACAGATCTTCCCACTATTTAATATCTAAATAGTTTTCCAAGGGGATCACAATAAAAACTAAAAATTTGTTATTAAGTAATCAGTAAAACACCAAATTGGTATGATTATCATATCCCAGTTATATGATTATTCTTTAGCTGTTGATTTTGGGAATGTTTTTCCTAAAAAATATCATTCTTCCTTTAGTTGATTTTTATGTACTTTTGGGAATTTATTATATTTATTTAAATAATTTTCCATAAATTGATGATAATGGGAATTTATTTTTGATAATATATACCATTTATTAATCTATTAATAGTTTTATTCAAAAAAGGAGAATATGATATAAATTAAAACCATCGTATGGGTCTAGATTCATATACAATAAGTGGATTTATTTTAAATTACTGGGGTAAAAATAAATATCCAAGATAATCCTTTCATCATATTTTGTTGATGTATTTCCAGAATAATTTTCTTCTGTTAAGATGAAACATTAGGTGATAATCAATGTAGTTCATAAATTGTGTAACTCCTATTTCATTGACTCGATATAGAATTGAACCGACTGAGTATTAGTAATAGAAGATATAACATAAATAGAATCTTGATAATTGATTCATTTGGGTAGGTTTGTATCATTGGGGTACACCAATTATATTTTTTAAGAATAAATATAGAACAATGAAACTCTATATTTATTATCAAGAACATAACAACATCACTATCAATATCATGTATCTTATACCTTTTATTGATGCAATGGCTGATAAACATCTTGCAGGTGAACACTTTTCCAAAATTATTCTTCATTTTTATATTATCAATTGGCATTCATGAAACATGATATATCCAGAAAATTATTCTATAAAAGGTATGAAATATTTGATTTAATAGTGATGAAATTTTTTCAATCTAATTCCCCGGTTATCAAATTGATTTAATAAATGATTTATTTATAGATTACAATTATGTGTTTTTTGTAGTCATTATCAGTGATATTCTTCATTATTAAATGGTAATGGTATAATTTGTAGATCATTCGATAATTGTGATGAAAAACATATATAAGGATATGATTTTGGAAAATATTACATGGTGAGAATTTTGGAATCATAAATCTTCATTATTGTGACATATAATCTCTAGGGAGGGTATATAAATTGGACCATCAATTACATAAGTTAATAATATTTATCCCAAACCAACAATTGTTACTAAGAGAAATAGTTATTTTTGGATTGGTATGATATTATAGGATCTTTATAGGTAATGTTTCTGGAATATAAAATATACTCACTATGTTAAATCAAAATTTAGCGAAGTCCATTTAGGTATATTAATGTGAGTATTGTTTTATTGAAGTCAATATAAGGCTATTCAGTGCACCAATAATTATACTACCATGTAGTGGAGAATGATTTTTAATCTAATGATTGGAATCAATTAAGATAATATGATGTTTCCTTAATTATAACTATTATGTTATATTGTATTCCTAAAAATAATAGATTTTCCATTAGAAAAATTATACATGTAATGATATGGAGTTATCTATATTAAATTTTTATTTCATGATACTAATGTAATATCCTTATGGATTAAAGGGTGAAATATATATTGATCAATAAATTTTAAATTATAATTTCTATCCAAAAGAGTTCAACAGTCTCTAAAGAAGATTTGTGTATATTATTAAATTCTATTAAAATGAAAAACATCACAAACCATGAGAATGGAAACAAGGTGGAAGATGTTTGCAGAATAATGTATCTTGCTAGTTTATCAAAGATGGGGATAAAATATATCAAATATTAGTTCAATTATAATTTAATGATCATGAAATATATAAGGATGTGGAAATGATGTCATTCTAAAATAATTTTTATATTATATACCAATGTGATGATTAAAGAGGAATAGAAGGATAATATAGAGGTATAATAGAATGTGAGAAATTTTACTCAATTCACAACGATTTTGATAGAATAATAAGGATAATGAAATATTTATGATTCCATTTACTAACATATATTATGAACAAGATGAAGGATATAGATCATAGTACATCATTCTATATTAATCATGAGAGTATTCAAATGTATATATATTTTAATGAGGATATCTAATGAGAAGAAATAAAGATATATATTGTCAAGTATATTTAAATGTGCTTGGAATGTCATCATGTTAAGGATATGATATAAAACATTAATGTTTTCTTTTAACCAATTCCCATACTATATTGGAATTTAGAAATCATCACCATATATTTTTACGTTAAACACTTCAATAAACATTAAAGGAACAATGATATTTGGGTTTTAGTCTATCTCATTAGTAGGTTAGAACAAATAATTACCATTACTGATGATTTATATATTGATTAAATTATTCATTTTTAAATTAAATAATATGTAAATTTTCATTTTGTACTTGTATCAATTGTATCAGATTTGGATCAATTGATTTACTTGATGTTTTTTATAAGACTTCCACATCCTCTGGTTGTTGAGTTCTGTTTCATCATTTCCTATGAGACATCAAAAAATGGTCAGTTTTAGGGGGACATTAAAACTATATAATACATGTTCATATCTTGTTTTATGTATTTAAATGGTGTTTGGGAACAAAACCGTCTTTTTTTTATATTTATAACAAAAATAGATCTCACTCATGAATTTAGACGACTTATTATGAATCCCTATGATGAAAAGACTATACATCCCAAACATGATGGAATGAAGTTGGGGAATTAAAAATATTACAAGATTATATTACTATAAAATTGGTAGATAAGGATATATCCATATAACAAATGAATATATAAGATCAGATTCATGAAAAATATGTTGACTATCTTCAAAAAGACATATAGTTTGATGCTCGTGAAATGTAATTCCTAAAAAACCACTCTTATAGGGGGTGGGATATTTAAATAAGTGTCAAATAATAAATAGATATATTCAAAATTATAAAATTAAAAATAATATTTTCATGTTATATTTTCAATCGGAACATACACTAAATCCATGTCATGTTCATGATGTGTTCAATATATCTCTCCTTAAGAAGCACATTTCCAATCCTTCACATCTACAAAACTCAGAGGTCATACTATTGGATAAATATCCTTGTTATGTGGAATAACTATTATATATTCTTCATCATATAGACAATATTCTACTAATCATGACCACTCACATGATTAATAATTTGTGGTGAAATCACGGCTTATAGGAAGAAATGTGGGAACATGAGGATGTGATAAGGCATACGAATCCTTATATATGTATATATAGAGTGATTAATTTCAAGGGAGAAATTCATGTATAGGTGTTTTAAAGTACATAAAACAAATATTAATGATATATATATATTAAATTAATTTGATTTATTCGATAGCATGCATTATATTCCACACCGAGTTTTAATGAACCACAACATACTCATAAAATAGTTTTATTTAAAATTCTTGTTATCAACTAGAAATTGGATTGGATTTCAGGAATAGTACTATGTGAATTAATAAATGTGTATGGTTATATATTTATAATGTTAGGTCATTTATTATCAATTTATTATATCAAAAATAAAAATCATTTGAATGGAAATGAATTTTTTTTTCTGAAAATAATTGTTTCTGAGAATGAAGTATTTTATGAGAATAAAACAATTATTACCTATTAGTGAATTAAATTAATGAAACTTATATATTATTGACATGATATAATTATTTAACAAATAAAAAATAATTTTCCATAGATTGGATAAGAATAAATCCATTTTTATAGTAAAAAATGAATTTTTTTAGAAATAATGGTTTCTCCCATTTTGAATACACACACTATATTATAATTCATCACATTATAGGTATTATATTAGATACAATTAATTATAAACTTATAAATCATAGATTAATATTTTTTTAATAGACCACTTTTATTATAAGAAAATAATAATAGAATCCATGGTAAAATTTATCACCATGATAAATAGAATGTCCAGATAATCTAGGATAGAAATAACCTACAAAGGTATAATTATTCATACAAATTATTATTGAATAAAATTAATTGAAACCATTACATCATAAGCTCGAAATTTATTTCGATAGTGGACACAAGCCAATTAATGTGACTAATTTGTTATTTAATTAAACGAAATAAAAAATACATCTCTCTTTGTTTTTAGAATATATTTAGTTTTGACATTGAGATAAATTTAAATTAATTTAAACTATAATTTTTTATTTAATGTTTATGAAAATAAGGATGATTCAGTATTTTTTAAAATTTATAGTACTTTTTAATGACCCTAATTTGTTTTGTAACATTGATGTAGTATGTTTTTATTTAATAAGAAATATAATAAATGATATTAAAAACAATAAAAGTAATATAATTTGAATTATTTAATGTGACCCTTAAATTTTGAAGATCAATATTAAAGATTTGGATTGTTTGAAATAATTTAAATATAAATCCTCTTTTATATTTATGTATTTAATGATAAATTAATTTAGTATTTTGGAAATTTAAAATAATGATATTTTTAAAAATAATAATTTACTAAATTATTTGAAAATATGAACAATCCATATATAACAAATGTTTTATGAAATGTTCTAAAATATCATTAATAAAACATTTTTTCTACAATTTTTATTTTATAACTAAAAACTAAAAACCACTAATATTGATTTTTTTACCACAGTTAAAATTAATATTGTTTATCTAATAGTTATTCCAACTGATAAGATTTAATATTACACCAAAACATGACTAATACTACTATTTGAGGGTAATACAAACCTATCAAGCATTTTATTCAAATAGAGGTCCATTTTTATTCTTCATTATGGAGAATTAGTTTATTATAATTTAATAAATTTAGAAATTTTAATGATTCTACCCCTCCACCTCAATTATAAATGGCTACCTACTCCCTCACATCTTCCCAAAAAATTTATCCATCTAGATCAATAATCCTCCACCAATTTAAATTCTCAAAATACAAAAACACATTAAAGGTGATATTTCCATCCCAAAATACTAACTCTCGAACACATATAAGGATATCTAATGGGGCGTCTTAAAGATGTGGTAATCACCTTACCCGATCATTTTCCTTTCTAATATTCTTTATCTTATATAAATATTTGTTTTTTATCATAATATAATAAAATTAGAATTATAAAAATGCTGAAATTTTATAATTATTATAGTTATTAAAACCTCATTATTCAACATCTTTCCCCTTAAATGGTAAGTGAATATATCACTTTTTCAAAAGTATGGATTACCGACTCCATATAGCTATAAATTTTTTTTGTTATAATATATTATGGATATGTATTATGAAACATTTACTATTAATATATGAACTTAATAAAAAATTAATGCTTAAGAATCATAATATATTTAATAAATTCTTTCAATGTGATGTTTTTAGAAAAGATAAGGTCACATGTGCATACATGTGCACTACAAACTCCATGAACTAATATGATTAGTATTTAATTTATATTTTAAATGTATTTTTGTGAGTTTGAATAATGTAAATATATATAATATTAATTAAAAGATAATTATGTTATAAAATTGAATTATATTTTCTTTTATTTCCTTTGATCCATTGAAAAATGAAATCAACATTCTTGTGTACATACAACCTACCATCACTATGAACAAGGCAATTCATTTTTAAACGTATAACATTTATGGATGACTATATATATTTTTAGGATTAAAATATATTACATTTATATCATTATAAATATTTTGGATTTGTTAGAACTAAGAAAAATGTGCATGTACAAGACTACTGAACTGATACACTAATGATAAAGGAATTTTTTTACAAATATAAAAGAAAATTTTAAAAAGGAATTATTGACAAAATTGTGTAATTAAATGGACTACGGTGATCATATATGATATTATATATATATATATAAATATAAATTAATCATGTATTGAATTATAAAAAATATAAATCTATTATAATGGTTGTTAATGTGATTTCAACAAAATGAAAACATAGGTAACTGTTTATTTCATAATCTCATCGATATGTTGGATTATTTATGTCTCTCTCTTTTGGGGAATATTTATATTTTGAATAAATTTATTCATGAAATGTTTTAAAAAATTAATTTACCATTTCAATTACATTTTTAAAATTCCATTTTATCTATTGTAAATTTATTCAAAATCATTTGAAGGAATACATTATTTTTCAATTTCTAGATGTGGTAATTGGTGACATTATTATAAAAATTATGCATTGAAAAATAATTTCATCATACATAGAAGGAATTAATTTTCCAAATATTCTAAAATTATTATTTGAATCTTACTTTACATTATAATATATTCCTATTCAAATTATTTTTACATTTATAAGTACGAAATATTTTATAAATAAAGTATTTCAAAATCTAGTGGTTATTTTCCAATCATATTATTCAATGTGATATCTTAAAACCATACATCTATGATGAAATTAATTAGCTTTACATAATATTTAATTTTGATATGATCTACTGATAACATCATCATTCATTCTTCTGAAAGATTATGTTTAAGATGAAAAGATGAAATGTTTACGAAAACCATTTCATTTCATGGATTCTAATCTGATAAATGATTTATGATCTTTTGGTACACATATAAATGTTTTTCATTGTATGGATGGAGTTTAAGGTTATTTTAAATTTTACAGATGGACATGAGTTCAATATATTAAAGATTTGATAGAAAAAGGGTGAAAATATTTGCATAATGTGTAAACAAAGGACTACTGTAAATGATGAAACAATCTACTATAGATGTTTTCAAATGTGGGACACTTTGGGTTTGTTATTGATGCTTAGACCAATTCAATTAGGGAAATAGTGACACAATTCACCAATTTTCATTTCATGGGTCAAAAAATCCATATGTACTTTGAAACATAGGAGAAATATTCAATAAATATAGTCTTTCGGATTTTGGATTATAAATAATGATATGAGACATGTATGAGGTGCATGAAAACTAACAACATTTGAATGAATTTTTATGAAATAATAGTGTGAGGCTGAATTAATATTAGGGAACCATATCCTAAAGATAAATATTTCATTTAATTAAATGTATCAATATTATGGCACTGATGATCATTCTTGACTATATGTGTCATTATATATAAATACACTCATTTCTCGTAGCCATGAATGAACTATTGCAATATGATACACCGATGAAAATATGTATGGTAAATGGGAATGAATTTTCATAAAAGTAAATGAAGGTATTATAGAGATATTTTTTCCTCGATTAACCATTTTCGATCATACATAATAGAATATAAAAGGTTGATGGTTACTGAAGGCCCATACATTTTGTGTTTTAATCATAAATATGTTCTACCTACTAGTGCTAGATTCCATATGTCATGTACACCCACATGGATTTGAATCTCTCATAGTATTGACATGTTATCCAATTTTATTACCATGATATGTTTATTATCATGAAATATATTCAATAAAACTTATAGTTTAATTTTTTTTACATGGGCATAGAAGTCACACAATTTAATATGATATGATTTAGATCTAGATTTCATGTATTTTAACATCCTAAAAATATGAATATATTGGTTTCTAATTTAATGTCATGAAATGATGCGTTATGTGTCATGTAGTGTAAAATCAAGTGAACATGAATTAGAAGATTGAAATAATATCATTATAATGAAAATCCCTTGATTTCTTACAGTTTAAAATCATACAACAAGGTATTAGATTTAATCCTCAAATATAATAGAAGTAGGATAATTTATTAAGTCTTAGGGAGTGATATCCATGTGTCACTATGTATCCTAGCAGAATAGGTATAAGGAAATATGTAGTTTTTAATGAAAATTTATTTATTTATATCATTCTTATATGTATGTAATGAAAAAAATATAACAATAGTTGGGATAGTAATTTTTTATTACCCCTTAAAATGATTTTAATTTTTATTTTCTATTTTTCATGAAATATATTTTCAAATAGTGGTAATTTCATTTTTGAACTCGACAATGAAAATTGGAATCCATACTCAAATGTTTATTTCATCGATCTAGATCATTTTTATGGGATTCTTGTGATACGAGTAATTACATTTTGATAAGATCATGATTTTTCAAGGTGGCTGAAATACTATATAGATTAATATCATGTTTATAAACTATAATTTCATATAGTTCAGTTACTTGTTTCCATTACGATAAAAACAATAAAATGGGATCATTGGGGTGGGGTCCCTTTTCATCATTTAGAAATACATTTGTAAGGGACATCTAAATATTATTTTAAATTATGATTTATTCCTTTTAATGTAATCTAATGATAGAGTCATGGATAGGATAACATCCTTTTCACTATATATACCAATTGAATAATAATTAATCAAGACATAGTTCATAATTATCAATATATATATTTATATCATTATTATATAGATAAAAAATGCAATTTGATAAAGAATTCATTGATGGATAATGAATCCTACAACATCAACTCATGTGATTATCATGATCGTCTATACTAGATACTAATTTTTATGATTTCATAAAAATCATTCAAATAGATCAAGATCATAAGGAGTATCCATGATATCAAAATGGTTTTGAGGGTGATGAAATTTTAATTATGTTAAATTAAAATAGTATTGTAATCATTATGTTTCTTGTGGATGAGATAATCAATCCCCAAATAGTTATTAATAAATGGATTATGATTTTTTCAACAGAAAAGGATAAATAATCTCTATAATTTGGATGACGGATAAGCAGTTTTACATCTTTTTTAATGGATGATTTTATGATATTTTATGTATTTATACCTAGATAATTTCCAAATGATTATGTTAATGAGACATGGATGAATATCTTCATATATTACCATCTTTCGGATTGGATAATGGTGGCAGGGATATGATGATTGTGGTCATATATCTTGGACTATGACCATGGAATTTAATATAAATCATTATGGACATGAAATATGGACAATAATTTTACATAATAGGGATCTAACTTCCGGAAGTTTTTATAAGGTGCTCTTGATTCATGATAACTAGAGAGATTCAATAAGACCTCTCATATTATGGGTTTTTTCATTAGTTTGAGAAAGAAGAAAGTACTAAGAGATTATAAGTTTTTCCAAAGTGTACATGATATTTGAAATAGTGATAAAAGGTTTTTTAACTGTCACCCATATAGGAATGGGTTTTTTAATATGTAGAAATTTGAAATATATATTTCATACAAATACTATAGTGTGTATTATGTGTTAATTTTTTTATTTAATTTAATAATCTTGAAAATTTTGGAGGGTATTGACTTGTTTTTAGATTTTTGTTTGGAAACAATGGATTGATGAAAAATGAATGAGAATATATGGAAATTGGAGAAAAATTGTGTGGTGAACCAATAGGGTTTTTAGGATTGTAAAGAAGTTTATTGGAAAAAGAATGATTACATGCCATGTATTGTAGTTACAGCTAATCACTTTTTAAAATGAACTCTTCTATGTAGGATAAGTCATGACATCACCTAATGTTGTGAAAGGCCACTACATGTCCTGTAACTACCTAACACGACATGACTATTTTCTCAATTTTTTCTGGAGAATAAATAAATCAATAATTTGAGTATATGAATATTTAATGGTTATGCATTATGAATCCGAACTACACGTCATCAAATGATTCAATGTTCTAAATCTATAAATGAGATTCACATGAGATTCACGTATATTTATGAATAAAATAGGAATCTTGGATCGGGATTACATGACTTGTACTCACATTACACTTTGTGAAATGGGTCATGTAGATACCCACCAGAACATTTAAATAGAGGATCTTCCTGTAACTATGAGATTCATTCTAGATAGACCCTCGAAAAGGAATTCATGTAGAAAGGTACCCACCTAATACATCACCACATTTTGATTGGATATGAAAATAAAATTTTTCACCTTCTCTTGGTTAGCCTAAGATGGTTATTTCTTTGTTTCTTGGTGTGTGTGATAAATGTGGATTAAATGAATGAGTTATTTTATATTTAAATAAAATTAATGTTGGGATTTATTATTTTTTATTAATTTTTATCTCCTTCCAAATATATAACTGAATGATCATTATTAGAGGTTTTGAGTATTGCGTTTAATTTTTCAATTTATCTGTGTAATACCATTTCTATAGAAGATTGAGTGAAACTGTTAAGGTGTGATATATAGTTATTCATGCACTATGGCCACTGGGTTTGTCTCTCCTCTATGTTTGTTTTAGAATTCTGTTCACCCATCTTTTATAATCATAATTAACTGGACATAAGAAATGGATAACATATATAAGATATCATTTCACATGACCATTGTATTATCTTGGACCCTACTCCATCAACTACATAGTTTTTAAGTTATTATATTATATAATAACTTCCCATGATATGGGATTCACTACATATAGAAACCCATGTTATGTTTCCTTCACCAACTTTCTAAAACGATCCAATTCTCAGTAGTATTGATTTATTTTCCTCAAAACGAAATTAGATTATGTATTTTTTATTTAATTAATATTTTATCCAAACCTATATTTATGGGTTCCACTTTAGAGATGTAATTCGAATACTACCTTATAGTTAGCGGTTTTTTTGTTTCATGTTTTAAATTTCAATATTTAGAAACCAATCGATAAATAAAGACACCCTTGGGGATATCAAATTTTTATTTTGGAATTGGATAATTACAATTGGGATCCATAGAAAAATGGTAATTATATTTATTTTTCTCTCGTGTTTGAGATTCAATACATATGATGTTTGTTGGTCTATAAATATGAGTTCTTATGGAGTGTTCCAAATGGGTTGAAATTTTATATATTTTATTGGAAAGGGTAATGAATTATAGTTTAATAGTATGTGATGAGGATATTAAAAAATATTTTTAATCCCCATTACTATACCAAGGGTGTTCCCAAGTAGAGTGACTAGAATCTAGAGGTAATTTTTTTTATTTAGGATTTCATGAGGGAGGTTTATCCGAATATTTATTTAAACAAAAAGGTCTTGTTATCTATAATTTTATATGGATTGGAATTTGATAGATTATTTAAGACATCATTACATATCATAATATAATATTATTCAATACACACATATATCATAAAAATATCATTATCTATTATCTACATATACAATGGAGAAAGGGGGTTTTCTTAAATGTATGTTTAAAGATAAAAATTCATGCATCAAGGGAACTTATGTTGATTTAGATAATGAATGATAGATGTGAATTTTTATACATTGATAATAGTCCCCCAAATAATTCCAAAAAATAAATAATATCATTTTTAATAGAATTTTTTTATCTCAAATTATGGTTATCCCCATTATAAGAAGCTTGGGGTTTTCTATATATATCATGAGAGTGGTTATTAGGATACACATAGTTCATGAGAGGGATGTGTTATGATTCCAATTCCAATGTGATAATATCCTCATACATGAGGATGATTTCCATGTAGTTTAACATCTCGTAGGGTTGATGATGTATTAAACTATTAAGTCATGAATAATTGATAATTACATGTAAATTAGTGTTATGTATTAAAGACAATATAAAAATTAGGAAAAATTCATAAAATTATGATTTCCTTACATAGTATAACATCTATTAGTTGGGACATTATATGGTTGTCCTATGTATTCAAACTAAGGCTTTGGATGTCTAATTTATTGTCATGTTGTGGGGTCATATGTGAAAAAATTAAAATTTATGAAATTTAATTCATTTGGAACCTTAATGTAGTGGGAGGTGTGACATGATTACTATCCATAATGTCCATGGTTTAATACATATTTGAATATACATTATATAAGGTGTTATTCTATACCCACTTTTGTTCATTTTTTGGTTTATTTATCCTTGTGATCAATAGTGTTCAGACAGACAATATTATATCTCACTATAGGAATGAGTGTAGTAAAAAAAATTATTCAAGTCATAAAAAATAAAATTATGTCCGAATTAAATTTTATAAAGTGTGTGGAAGCTATTATAAACGAGGTTATCTATCTCATAATTTCATGATTGGTATTGTTTGTCCTCTAGAAGTTGAATAAATATATTAAAATAGAGTGAGGGAAATTTTTTCTCAAGTGGAATCAATTACATAATTATATAGATAAAATAATATAATTTTACTTTCAATGAAATATGATTTAAGTTATGGTAATCACATAGGGTATAAATATGTTGTCATTCTAAGACATATAGTTATTATCCACCAAATTCTACTGTACGATGGAAATATTTTTGTTAAAGGCCGCTATATATCCTTTTTATAATAAATGGTAGTGGAATGAATTTATCAAATGATAATAATATAAATTGGTGCCATTGCCCATAAATATTGTTCCTTGGAAATAAAGTCTACTAATGATTTCACATTTAAGGTATTTATTGATATTAATTCTTTTGACTTCATTGTGTAATATATACTCAACCCATTTAGAGAATAATTCTGCGTATGTGAGGAATAAAATAATTCCCCTACTCTAGATAATGTAAATGGATCAATGAAATAAATTATGCACAGACAAAATGACCACAAATAGCTTCCACTATGACAAAAAATTATGAATTGATGGATAATTTTTTCATATATAGGGATATAATATCACTTATTTATGAAATCATTACAATATTATATTATCATTAGAATGAAATAACCATGTCCCCTAATTTTATGATAGATATTTGTCCCTAAATGTTGAGTAACACATGATATTTCATGAATTTTTATTACAATTGAATGGGATTATCTTCTTTTGACACATTTGAGGATGATTCCATAAAAGGATCATTTGTAGATTAATTTCAAATCATTTGGTCAATCATTAAGAATGATATTTCTTGACTAATTTTGCAATATCGTCCTTTTTGTCATAATCCAATTTGTGGATTCCATTTTAGTGAGGGTTCATTTTTTGGTGCAATCATCCAATAATAGTGTCAAGTTATGTAGATATTTTATCATCAAGAACCATTTATTAGTTTAATTCATTGACTAACTCTATGATGCTAATAGTGGCGAGTGATACTAGCATATGGTGTGTGCTTTTAAGGAAAATAACTTTCTTGACAAGATTGACTAGGTCCAAAACGTCCTAAAATAATTCATCATTATGACCATTCAATATTTTTGGGATATGATTTATAAATTTCTTGATGAAGATTTCTTCAATTAGTTCATTTCCATAACCATGGTGGGGAGCCAACAATTCCTTATTAATTGTATATTTCGCTTTAACCAATTTAGTGACTGTGTCAAATATCCCAAAATAATTCCAATAGGATATATTTATCTATATGGAAAACTTAAATCCTGTTATGATAGCTTCGTACTATACCTCATTACTAATGAATTCATTAAATGATAGGGGAAAATATGGTGGAACCTCTATTGTTGGGGAAGCAATTAAAATACCCATAAAAATACATTTAATTAGTGGGGTTTCCATTATATTTAGTATAGTTATCAAATAAGAATCATTTAATTATATCTCACACATCTAGTGGGTGTAATAGATAGAGAAAAAATCATTTTTCAATAGCAGAGTATTCAATAGTATGATTTATGGCCATGGTGTAATATGAGAATCTCAACAAGAGATTCTGTTTGACTAAATTATATTGTGCAAATTTAATGTTGAAATATAGTATGATAACATCATGTTGATCCATGAATCAAGTAAAAATTAGACAATTTAGGATTTATATAAGGGAATCGATGTCTGATAAAAAACACACATCTTGGAGGTGCATGTAGTACATTATCCATTGTACTAAGAAAATTAGTGTAAATAAGTTTTTCTCAATGTTCTAATAATGAGTCCATACATAATCATTATCATATTATGATAGTATAGATTTTTTTATTTCCATGTATAAATTTCATTGGTGATAAATGATCCATGATATTGTTCCAAGTAATCCACATATAATAGGAGTGGCTTTAATTCAATTGGTTGCTTCAGGGTTAGGGGTGGAGCATATATTTCATTATATTTATTAGTCTTCTTTATATAAATTCAACTCATTAGAAGATAACTCTACTAATCATATCATTAATTTCACAGAGGCACTATTTTTTTAAATAATGGTTATTAAATATCTTCTCTATGGGTGATATCCAAGAATCTAAATCAAGTGTTTAAGGTTTTGAGGAGGTGGAAATTCAAGGAGCTTGCTAGTCATCTATGTATTGACTTATATACCCTAGTGTCTAGGTTTTCCTATGAATTTAATAAATATACAAGACATAAGTATAGATGAAAATTCAATACCTCTCATTATAATACATTCCCCACAAATAAAAAGGTACACAGTCTTATGAAAAACAAATAATAATTATCATATTTCATGAATGAAATTAAAAATCTCCAATGATGTTATTATCATATAATACACTTCATATAAATATGCAAGTTACAACCATTTTTCATAACATATGTATAAGAAACATAATAATGGGATACATTAGTAACTTAGGAAGGTTAAATATAATAGATATCAATAAATGATCAATAGTAGGAATATATATGCATATGGGTAGCACCATGGTTGTAACATAAGATATTCAAGCTTAGTAGGTCAACGATCATTAATACTAATGCGTGGAATAATTATATTTCATAATAGAAGATAAATATCATATGTGTGTTGTGGCAATATTATTTAGTCATGTGTTATGAGAACATATTACCCGAATAGGAAATATGATTTAAGAATAATCATAATATAAAAAATAGTTTTATTATTAAATCATAAATTAGAATGTTTTATTGTGTATTGGGTTCACTCCAAATTCCATAATTTCCACATTCAAGGTTCACTCTATTCACTTTCATTGTGAACCTAGTCATTTACTGAATAGGGTTCACCCCCATTCCATTCATCATTATCTCATGAGATATATATATTTACCTAGTGCGTAAAAGGGTCATCAAATTATAGGAAAACCCATAATATAATTAATACTATATATATGTGTATGATAAGATAATAAAATATTCATCATATAATCATATTATGATGTCATTAAACAAGTAAAGTAAATCGGTTTCACAAAAATGTCATCATTTCATCATTTCATAATCCAGGAAAAAATGGGTTTCAAATTATGATCCTTAAATTATCATAATATTTATATATCCAATGTAATAATTTTCATGGTATCAAAATATATTATCCATAGTGAATCAAAACAATCAGAAAAATATGTATACATAGATTAAAAGAAGACCATTAAAATGTATTTCGAACACTTCTGGTAATGCACTGACCCCAGAAGCTGAGAGCCAATGAATAACATTATTACATCGGAATGACTACAAGGAATTAATTCCATAAAGACCAACATGTCTTCATATTATGGAAAACTAGATTATATACATGAAAGACATTTTAAAATGGGACTAAAAAATAGAATACATAATAATATAAATTGATTACTATCCTTGAAACACATTCCAAGACATCATCTTTGTACCATAGGGAATGAAAACAAAACAAGGGTGATCTGAATTACCAATTAATAAAAAAGTATATATGAGTCTATCATGAATTAATTATAAAAAACCAAAATTTAATTATGAAAATATGAGTGAATAATTTAATATAAATAATAACATGGTCGTAAAACATAATCTAGGATATTATAAATAATCAAATTTTCATATTTAATAATAGTAATTATAATAGTAACTGAAAGAATAATGGTGTGTGTATTCACGGTCAATATATTTCACATGGATATTTATATTCTAGATATATCTCCATGATAGTAGTCTTCTATAGGTAGAATCTCTTTTGCATTGTCTCTTGATCAATCCCCTTAAAAATTTAAAACTTCTAGGAAACAAATAAGAAGGGTTTTTGGCCATCTTATTTCATCTTGTGATACTATTGATGCATCTAGGGGAATGCGTTTTCTAGTTCCCAGACCATATAACTTATGTCCAAAATGTTCCTTATATATTGAAAAATAAATATATATCATAAAAAATGTTTCCTATCGAATATCATTATTCACTATATGATATATATTTATCAACATTCGCCAAAGAAATCATATATCATTCAATGTTAACACCTGATTTGAAATTTGTTTGTGGTTTATAAAATAATTATATATATCATTATTGAATAATTTTTTTTTCAACTATAATTTCCAATATAAAATGATTATTTTAAAGTTATTGTTTATAGATAAAATTAATAATCAATAATGAAAGTTGAGACATCAACGATAAATTTTACGACGTGTATATTTTCAAATCGGACCCCTATGGTGAGATAATTAAAAAATTAACATAGAATACCACAAAATATTATTTGATCTTGCTATAAAATTACCAAGAATAATAATATAAATCACAGCAAATAAATTATTTTTGAAAATGTTGTATGCCTCATTGATGAAAAATTACAACTATAATCCCTTACATTTAGTCTGACGTTTCATGTGAGTCATTATATTCATGTATAAGAATCCTATGTTAATTAATTACAAAAAT
This sequence comes from Viscum album, assembly GCA_963277665.1. Taxonomy (NCBI): domain Eukaryota; kingdom Viridiplantae; phylum Streptophyta; class Magnoliopsida; order Santalales; family Viscaceae; genus Viscum; species Viscum album. Next base: position 1,150,897,919 of record OY728120.1, read on the forward strand.
GGAAAAAAAATCATGTTTGTTATTAATATTATTTAATTTATTACAGTGTTGAATTAAAACACTAAAAAAATATTTTTATATAGTGACCATAACCATTTACATATAACATTTCATGATTTTATGCATAATTACACATTTGTGAAGAAGCCCTACATCATAATGTCTAGTTTCTTGGAAGACCAGGTACGTAATTAGAAATTATAAAAAAACATCATTTCATTTAATCTCCATAATGTGATTCTATCTTCCATTGTGCCCATACTTCTTCATAGGATAACCTGGGGACAACATGAACAAATATATGATCTAAAATCCCAATAAGGGAATGATTATAATAACAACGCATTAGCACATCAGATAAAAGGAAATACATGATGAAATTAAGAAGCGTGTAACGTATGGAATCATAAAATATAATTCTGGATTCCTATAAAAATGGAAAAATAATATTGTGTCATCAATATAAAACATGAAATTATCATGAGTCAAGGCTAACCGCCATTACTATTGCACATGGTATCACAAGACAAGGCTCACCGCCAAGATCATCACACATGGTAGAATATGATAAGGCTAACCTACCTGATAGTCACACATAAAGTATCATGAAACTCATCATTTTCCAATGAAATTGTGCTCTAATTGGGTGAAACCATCTTAATTTTTCATGAATATGTTTCTACATAATGAATTATACATAATCAATATTACATAAAAATAAGTGTTACCCTAGGAAAGAATTATGTAACCCAATCATGTCATATATCATAAAAAATGGGTGTTTCATAAATTTTTCCATGAAGTAATAGAACTAAAAATTACATGGAAATTCAATAGGTAATATAGTAATTTTTCATCATATGTGATTTCATGGTTATGTGACAACATATATTTAAATGTTTTAAGAATTTTTTGTATTAAAATATTTTTTTTGCGGTTTTAAGGAAAACAATATTGAGCCTTTAAAATAGAAAATGGAATATTTATTTATGTAGAACTAGAAGTGAAACAATGTGGTATTCATAATAAAAATTTCCATTTTATAAAGACAATTTTGGGATGAAACATTTAATATAGTGCTCTGTAAAATGGAAACGAATTTCGGAAGATCCCACAAAATAGGTTTTCTTATCGGGATGTATTGAGGAGGGAATCACATAAAATCATGAATATACAAAAAAAACAATGATGTAATCTTATTGTCTAAATTATTTTATATATATAAATATAAATTATATGATACACATAAAAATATTTGATTAGTTTATTTTGATAAAAAAACATAAGGCAACAAGAAGGAACCAAGGATGTTCTAGTGGAATTGGTTACCAATTATCAGCATGGTATTGGGTGTACATAAGAAGAATTAATTAGAGATAATGGGGTTTCCAAACACTTATTAATAATGATGGTATATTGGGGGATCTTTGAAATTATACTCCATCATTAGGTATTACACAAAAAATTGTATAACATAGTGTACAATAATGAATATTAATGTAAAATAGAGGATCAATTACCTTATGTTTGGGGGTGTTTTCCACCTGATATTGTTGACCGGAATAACAAAAAGAGGTTCATTAATTAATAAATAAATATCCAATATTTCATATAAATTATTTAATTTTACTTTTTTGAGTTCATTCAATACCTTTTTGACTGGTTATGTGGTTCAATTTCATTGTTCAGGTCCGTTTGTTTCCTTGGTTTTCATGATCGCTTCACATATATTCATGTTCAGATACACATGTATGATGATATTGTATGTATAATATTGAAGATGTATTTTATTATTTAACATCTATAATGTTATGTGGTATTAATTCTCATTTGGTTATTCAGATTGAAGATGATACATTATATAAAACATTAATGTTAAATTCTTGGATTATTTAAGTGATTTTTCTCATAATTTACATGTGTGGTATTATTGTTTTACTTCATTAATTTATAAGGATTAAAAAAATTAAATAATATATGATAATAAAATTATAATCTAGTTAACTCATTAGAATTTTTTCATGAAAAATGAAAAATATGTAAATGAAAATTGAAAATAAGTCTTCCATGAATATGATAAATCAACATTTCTTAGATGGTGTTTTAATTTATTGTATGAAAATGAGAGTGAAGGATAATATATTATAAAAAATCCCATTATCATAATATAATTCATTTAAATTTATGTTTCTGTGGATATCATAACTATTCAGTGGTAGGAGTTGAGGAAAGAAAAAATAAAGAACAAAACATCAATGAAAATAAAATAATAGGGAAGATGAATTTACCTCATTAGTTTATATAAATTATGAACCACTTAAAGGGAGAGGATTTGTAATTTTAAGGAAACCAATGACTAATAGATGTGGAATTGGATATTGGGAAGTAATTTTTGTAGAATTTAGGGATGGTACAAGGATCGGGATGAGTGAATAGAAGAGGGGAGTGCGGGTGGTTTTTATATTTGAGGGAACGAGTATTTTCAAATATTTTAATAATTAGTTTAATATTTTTCATTAAGACAAGAAATAATTATTATTATTGTGACCAAAAATAGTAATATTTCCCTATGAGTTCGATACAATGTCCATTTACATCATCCATGACTCTTGCTTGATGTACAGAATTAGGTTTTAGCATTTATCCTCAATTATGATATTTTACTATTCAAAAACAATTCATGTAATTTAGAAACATCCCAAAATTTCAATGAAACACATTTTCAAAGCATAAAATTGTAAAATAAAATCCATTTTTTCAAAATAAATTTCTAAATTGGATTAATTTAATTTTTATTTAACATCATAATTTACATTAAAAATACGGATTTTAAAACTATAATAGATTCTATAATTCCATCAAAAATTATATATGGACTTATAAGTTTATCTAAAAACCGGAAGTCATAAAATATTTAATTTATGAAAACATTTTAAAAATATAATATTTCCTTTAAATTAATTAATTCTAACTATTTATTTATGACATTCAAAAAAACCAATACTTTTACTATGGTCATATTATCCCTTGCAAGAGGACTATATTTTATTTATACATTCTAGGGTGAGGTTACTATTCCATTTCGTATGATTTAATAATCATAATTGTTGGTTACTAGTCAATAAATTATTTTTTCGTCCATTAGACTCTGATCATCTTATTGATCACCACCACGTATTTCATATCATCAAAATTAAAATCACATAGGTGTCAATATTATGTTTAATATTCACATAGTACATAGAAGTTCATTGTGTTGTGATTTTATATGATTATATGAAATAATTATAATAAGGGATTTTCTATTCATAAAACCTTGGGTCATTAAATTATTTCCCCCTTATTAAATTTCTCCCTAAAAATTTTATTTTACATTTTATGACATAAACAGTTGCAGGTAATTTTCATTTGTTGCCTCCACTAGTAGACATATTGCCTCTTTGTACTTATTGTTCAACCATAGTACGTTGACCATGTGAGTATTTTCGTATCATAAAACATTATATATACGATCCCAGATCATTACGTGTTGCTCATCATCAGTATGATCATTCTCCAATAGTAGCTCTTATGATAAGGGTACATGTGAAGGTTATGGTATGTACTTCTTTCTAAGGGATACAAGAATGACATTGTGTATATTGGACTTGGCTAGAGTAAGTGCGAGTCGATAGGCCACATCCCTGACACAATCAAAAATTTCAAAGGGAATGATGTACCTGGGACACAGCTTTTCATTAATCCCTAAAACTCATGACCTTCTTCCATAGAGAAATGCATTGAAATAAATTATCCCCAACATTGAACCCAATGTCTCGTTGATGATAGTTTTCATAACTCTTCTATCGACCTTGATCTTCCTTGATGTGATATGGAATGGTTATCACCATATACATCATTTGTTACACCATTTCAGGTCATAGTTCCTTACCCTCCATAACTTCTTCCCAACATGCTGTTGTGCTGCACCTTTTACCATAATGGGAATCATATGGTGCCATTCGAATGTTCGAGTTTAAAATGTTGTCAAAAGAATATTCAACTAGTGGAAGATATTAGTCTATCCTCATTAGAAGTCCATAGAACAATATCTCAACAAATCTTCTAGAATGTTAATAGTTTTCTCATACTAGCCATTAGTTTGATGATGATAGGCCACCCTGGAATTTAGTTCAGTGCTTGGATCATGTTAGAGACTTTTCCAGCACATCGAGGTGAATCTTGGATCTCGATCGGATAAGATAGATAGTGGTACTCCCTGAATCATTACCACCCATTTGATATATATCATTGCAAATTTATCAAATTTTAATTCCTCTCGAATCACAATAATATGATTTGTAATTGCAAGATTAACCACAATGACCCATATAAAATAGATTCAACTACACGTCCTTGAATGTTTAGTGAAAAAGTCCATGGTGTTGTTCTAAAACTTCCATGTGGGTATGGGGAGTGGTTTCATCATCCTATTAGACTTATGTTTTTCATCCTTTACATGTTGAATTACTAATAAAATTGATGTATATTCAGTAATATCCTTCTTCATATTGTCCCACCAAAAGTTCTCTCAGAGTTCTCAATACATCTTTCTGCTCCTATGGTGGATAGAGAAGTTTGATCTATGTGTGACATTTAAAAGATAATTCTTTAACATTGTATTTTATGGAACATATAATCATGATCCAAATGATAAAACTCCTTCCTCATCAATCGTGGACACTTAGGATTTACCATTTATTATATAATCCACCATTTTAATAATTTCAATAACTTTTCATTGATCATCCTTTATTTTATTCATTAAGGTTTGTTGAGAAATCATCTAAGAATGAGTTTAGGATTCCCCTCCCTAAATTATTCCCATGTCCTTAAATTTCAAATCTATGAAGATCATATCCTTTTCAATTCTCATAATTGATAATGATGCATGATCCTATCTACTTCAGGAATTTTCAAACTTATTTTTTTCTGGGATTTTAGTGGATTGAGAAGTCATAATCCTTGAGGAGCCCTATCAATAATTACTAGTGCAAAATAATAAATTTTGGTGTGAATATATATTTGAAATTCTTGTGATCTGTATATATCATACACCTCCCCATTGTGATAACGCCACCAAACATGTAATGACAACATCATAACCATAAACACTAGATCTTGTTAAGGATAGTATTTCTCATGTATTTTCATCTTCCGTGAGGCATATATTGTCACTTAATCATTTTTCATCATCACACAGCTGAATCCCTTATTCTAACAATCACTTTAATCCAAAATTATTTCCCCACTTATTGGAAGTGTGAGTACTGGCGCAATGATTAGCATCCTTTTCAATTTATTATAGAAGTCTTCACATTGTAGGGTCTAGAAAAACATCACTCCCTTCAATTTTAACTTGGTAAATAGGTTTGATAATTGAAAGAAGTTATTCAAAAATCGTTGATAATTCCCTGGTAGTCCAAAATAGCTGAGGATCTCCATTACAGATGTTGGCTTGGGCAACAATTTAATCGCCTTTTTCATGGAAGGGTCAACAGATATAACTTATCTAGTGATAACATTCCCCCAGAATGATTCCTCCTCCTTCCAAAACAAACAATAATTCCACTTTTCATAAAAAATCTCCCTCCGTAATGTATTTAACATAGTATTCGAATTATCCTCATTTTCCCCCAAGCTCATGGATTATATCATAATATTTTCAATAATGACAACCACAAATTTTTCAAGGAAACATCTAAAGACCCTATTCATTAAATACATGTAATTTTCTAGAGAATTAGTGAGTACAAAGGGAATCCTTATGTACCCATATTGTTCATACTTTGTTTGAAAGGTAGTTTGGGGAATATCTTCCTCGCCATTAATTGGTGATATCTCGAGCGATGTTCCACCATAGAGAAATAAGTGGCCCGATGAAGAAGATCGAACAATTAATCTATAAATTGGAGGTAATAATTTTTATTTATCTCACAATAATCAATGAAGAGGTCCACTGATTCATCATTATTCAAGAAAAAAGGGGATTGTTTCACCCCAGAATGAAGCACACGGGTGTATTAAATCCTTCTCCAAATTCTCTTGAAAATTTTCTCCATGTAATTCATCTATACTATTTCGATTCTATATGGTGTATTTTATAGAGGCAGAGATCTAAGAGTAAGTTAAATTGTGAACTCAACCTCTCTCTCAGTAGGAATTCAAGGATACTCTTTAGGGAATACATTGGCGTAATACTTTACCATGGGTATGTCTTCAAGCATGAAATTATCCATCATCTTAGTCATTTGAGATAGACATTATTCTCATAAGGAATTAATATCTACACTTGAGACCATTATTCTATTTAATATTCATCTTCATCAATAAACATGTGTCTAATTGGAGGATTCTTTGAGATGTGGAGAGTGATCTCCTCTTCCAGATAGTTGATACAAGAATTATATAAATGTATCCAATCCATACCCAAGATAGCATTAAAATCTACTAAAGGAAGTATGATGAGATTTGTTAGTAGTTTAGTCCATAGTCATTAACATGGGAGGAGTTATATACCATGGACACAATAGTTTCTCCATTCCCAATTCCCACAAATAACTTATACTAAAATTTTCGAGGTGGGGTTTGAACCGTTCTACTAAACATGCATGACATGAAAGAATGCGTAGAACCAGAATCAAATAGTACATTCACTATTCATGAAAGAATAACTAGCGTAACTATTACCACTTCATTTACCTTCTCCTAATAAATTGTAATGATAACATAAACTATTCTTTATTTCATTGGAGGTTGTTGTTGATTGATTCTAAGAACCTTTGTCTTAGGGAAATTGTTCACATAATGCATATGCTCCATATAGTTATAGCACTGCAATAAGAGCTGAGTATTAATCTGATCCTTCATTTTGTCTTCCACATTATAATGGTGGTTGATATTTATTTTCCGAACATCCACATTAGATTTCATTTTCCTATTCTCGTATCCCATCCTATAGTACAATATAGATTCTTTGATCTTCAATTTGAATTTGAGTTCACAATGAAAAATCTCCAAATAACTATCACAGTCTCAAATCACCAATGATTTTCATAGAATCGGATTTAGTATTTTAATAAAGTGGAATAAATTTATTTCTTTGTTCAAGACAATTCCAGAGGATTACCCTGCAATCCTTGTAATATTTCCTTGATCTTTCACGATGAACTCATCTTACAACTTCATGATTCTAAGAAACACTAATTCCATATTGAGATAGAGGGTTCATGGAAAATATTTATTGAAATACATTCTATTGAACTCCTCACATTTTATTAAATCAGTTTTCTCCTATGGAGTTGTATTCTTGATCAGTTTCCACCACTGATCAGCTTCCCAATCAAAACGATATACTACAAGTTTAACATTCACTTCTTCACAGCACTGGAAGACATAAAATATCATTTCAATGGAGTTAATCCATAGTTCTTTGAGGAAGGTATCATAACATCCATTATAAATTGGAGGCCTTATATACATGATGGTTTAAATGTCACATTGCTCTTTTCATGAATGATGAGGGTGTTCTACATGATTCTATATATTATTCATAACATAAGCATGCTGCGAAATTACTATCACGATGTTTTGATCACCTGTTCCCATCATATAAATCATGTAATTAGGGAAATCTTCACATTCCAAATCTAATAAATTTTTGGAACGTGTTATTCATTTTCCCACCATTAACATTGAAAAATAATGTACAGTTATTGGTATTAAATACATATCTATTGAGCATAAAAATAATCATTGATAATAAGAGGATAAACTTGTAAAGGAGAAGTATATTATACGTTGTGACTCCATATGTCCCAGTCTAGGTTATCCTTGACATATTTCATAACATATATTCTTATGGTCTGTTAGTATTCCTTTAATAATGGTTTGTACAATGCTCATGAACTTACCAAAGAATATCCCATGTGATTCTCAAACCAAGAGTGTAGCATGTCTCATTGTCATGCACCAGTTCTCGTTTAAGTCCAGATCAAAGATGTGTCTTCCGTTATTACCCCTAGATACGTCTGTGATATATCCACCTATACATGTTTGTATCCAAATGGGTATGTCTTTTCTTGATAATCCACTTAGTCTATATTTAACAAAATTTAGGGGCTTTTTTTTATACTTAGTCTCATACTTATGGTTTTTACTAATGTTATATATTACTAATCTCCAAAAATAACTAGAACATCATATGATACATAATTTAGATACCATAGACCATTAAATTTAACATTATATGATTTTAAGGATAATTTTACATCAGATAAAAAGACAAGGATTTTAAAGTCCAGTGTACGGAATGACATGGTACGTAATAAAAAATTATAAAAAACATTATTTACTATACATAATGAGATTAAATATTTAATTGTTCTCATATATCTGCATTGGATAATTTGGGGTTAAAATGTACAATTTCATGTTCTAAAATCCTTATATAGGAAAACCATAAGAACAAAGCACGAACACATGGGATATAAGGCATGACACAATGACATAAAAAGTCATGTAACATATGGAATTATAACTTCTAATAATAGAATCATATAAACATGGAATGATAATAATGTGGAATCAATATAGAAAATGTCTTTATCATGATTCAAGTCTAACTTCCAAGACCACTACACATGGTTTCACAATAAAAGGCTAACTTCCATTCCTGTCACACATAGTAGAACATGCCAAGGAAAAATGCCAAAGGAGAAAATCATAAAGTCTCCTGGAACTCAACATTACCCAATGAATTAGTGATCTATTTGGGTGAAAAAATATTATCTTTGCATGAATATTTTTCCACATAATTTATTATGTAGAATCAATCCTTCATAAACAAAAGGGTTACCCATTGAATAAATTTGGTAACACAATCATGTCATAAAGCATAAAAATTCAGTGTATCAAAATAATTTCCATGATTGAAAGGATATAAAGTAAACATGGACATTAATAATGTAAAAAAGGAATTTATCAAGGTATGAGATTTCATGTTAATGTGTAAACATGTATGAAATGTATTTACGTAATTTCTTCATTAAAACATTTTTTCCAGGTTTAAGGAAAATACAATAGAGGCACTTAAATTGAAAAGGGAATAATATTTTTTATAAAATAATTATTGAACAAATAATGTTTTCGTAATAAAAATACTGATTTTATTAATACAATGGTGTATTCAAACAGGGGATATAGTTCACTTTAAATCAGATAAAAATTCAGGATGTTCCCTCAAAACTGGTTTCCTTATCGGGAGGTATTGGGGAGGGAGTAATTTAAAAAAATGTATATCACTGAAATAGAATGATTCAAGGGTCTGATAAAAGAATTTGGTACATGTAAAAATATTTTTTAATGATCAACTAAAATGATTATGTAACATCATTTTGGTGAAATAATGCTAAGGCAACTTGAAGGAACAATGAATATTCGGGTGGAATCCCATACGGATTATCAGTATGGTATCAAGTGTATGTAAGTGGTTTTAATGAGAGAGAAATGGGTTTCTTATCACTTATAAATAATGATGGTATTATTGGGGACATAGAAAATCATACTCCACCCATAGGTATTTCACATAAAAGGGCATAACATAGAGGACATTCTTGATAAAAGTGAAATAGAGAGGACCTCTGAATTTAAGTCTGATATTGTTTTCAACAAGATATTAATGATCTGAATAATAAATTAAGGTTCATTAATTAAAATATATATAACCATTTTTACATTTAAATAATTTATTAAAACCATTTATAGTTCATTTATATCCTTGTTGATTGGTTCTGAGGTTAAATTTCTTTGATCATGTCTGATTATTTCCTAGGTTTGCTTGATCGGTTAACTTATATTCATGTTCGGATACACATGTATGATGACAATGGTTTTCCAGAATTTAAGATATATTTTATTATTGTTAATCCATAATTTTACATGGTTTTAAAATTCATTTGTATATTTTTATGGATGTTGAATGAGTATATAGAACATTAATGATAAAAAATTTGATTAATCTGGTGATTTTTACCCAAATTAACTATTTTTTATATTATTATATTAAATAATGACTTTATAAGGTTTACAGATCATTAAATAAGATAAATTAAATATATATGAGGATCTGTTTCATCGATTAAAATTGTTTCATTACCATTCAATAAGATAGAAATGAAAATTGAAAACATATCGTCCTTGAATATGATATATCAACACATCTAAAACAATGTTTCATTTATAGTATAATTGGAGAGGTAATGAGAGATTATGATAAAATATCCCAATAGAATATTATAATTCTAGTACATGTATGTTATAGGAATTGTCATTTAAATTTTTTGAAGGTAGTTGAGGAATGAAAAATATAAATGAAATGAACATGAATTAAAATAAAAAATCATAAATAGGAATGTACCTCTTGAAATTATATACATTGAGAGCCTCTTATAGGGAAAAGATTTAGTATACGAGGAGACCAAGGGATTATGGAAGTTGCAGGGGATCATTGGATGTGATTTTCTCAAAATTTAGGGAAGGAAAAAGGTTTTAGATGTGTGAATAGAAGAGGGGAGTGTTGGTTGTTTTTATAGTGGAGGGGAGAATGGTTTTCGCAATATTTTAACCATTGGTTATTAATTCTTTCAAAATAAAAGTAATATTATTGATTCATATTAAAATAAATATTAATATGTTCATGTGATTTTGAATCAATGGCCATTTAAAGAATCCATGACTCTAGCATGATGCAGATGTTCAGGTTTTAGCATTTATCGTGAATTATAATATTTTACTATTCATAAAAATTATTGAATTTTAGAAAAATCCAAAATCATCACCCAAAAAATATTTCATTGTGTAGAATCCAAAAATTAGTTAAAATTTTCAAAAAAAAATTCTAAAGATTATTTATTTAATTTTTAATTAAAATCATAATTTTCATGAAAAAAATGATTTTAAACTATAACTAATTCTATAATGCTTAAATTAATTAAATAAGGTATTATAAAGATATAATAAAAATAGAAGACCTAAAACTGCTAACTTGTGAACATGTTTTAGAAAAAGATCATTTCTTTTAATTTAATTAATTGTAATTAATTATTTTTGACATACAAAAATAAAAATACTTTTATTATGGTCCTATTATCCCTTATAAGATGGCTAAATTTTATTTTTACATTCATGGGTGAGGTTACTATTCTTTTTGGATGATTTACTATTTATAATGGTTATATTACTATACATAAGGGTACGTTATTATTCATAAGGGTAGGTTACTATTCACTAAAAATTATGTTTATTCTATTAGACTCCAAACATCATACTGATCAATACCGTGTGTGTTTGATTTTAGAAATTCAAATAATAAAAGTGACAATATAATGTTTAATGGAATCATAGTACATAGAATTTCATTGTGTTTTGATTTAATCTAATTGTATGGCATAATTATTAAAAGGTATTTTCCATTGATAAAACATTGGTTCATTACAATTTATGTCGAGTGTTTTTACTAAATTCGGTTCATATGTTAAAAACGACATTGGAACGTCGACTATGGTCAAATGGGGACATTATATAAACATATAGAAATTAATAATCATGAAATAATAATCATATTTATATATAAATTATACAATTAAAACCAATCATGAAAAAATATTATGTAAAATGAACAAAAATTACCATCATGGAGAGAGTAGGTCATACATTCGAATGAGTAATGTTCCTATTTTTCAATGATCATTATGCAATGAAGGTAATGAAATTTTTTTATTTAAATTATTTTAATCATATCATAAATACACTGTTATTGAATCATATGTACTAATATATATTTCCTTTTATGTAATACGAATCACATCATGTCGATGAGGCTGTAGTAAAAATGTCCATGAACGGCATAATAATTATTCCCTGTGTGAAAAGGGTAATAAATAAAATGATATATTATATTTTAAAAAAGAAAATTATTTCATGAATAATATATATATATATATTATGGACATATTTAAAATTAAACAGGTCCATAATACATTATATGTAATGTGTGAGTGTATAACATTTCTTTGAGGACACGATATTCCCCTCATCCACAAATGAATTTATCTCATTTACATTATATGGATATCAAGAAATTATATGTTAAATTAATTCTAAGAAGCATTAAGATAACATAAATATCACATATATCCTATTAAAACATTATTTCCATCATAATTTCCAACAATGAGAGTTTTTAAAGGAAATATGAAGGAAATCATTTTATATGGTGGTAGTCTTTTGTAGACTTGAATGGAAAATATGTTACCCATTCAACGAATGTGTGTGTATGTTTAGATTAAACCTCTGACATAAAATTATATTAATAATTAGTATTTGGATGTAATTTAATATGAATTTACTGGAAATAATTTAATGGATTGAGTATTAAATAAAGCCAAAGTGATTATTGAAGAATGTTACCACTTTTTAGGGAAACTTCATTTTTTTCACAAAAGTAAATCCTTGGATGGATTTAAGTTAAAATTGAGGATTCTAGTATTATGTTAGAGATGGTTGTAGATTATTTATTGTATATATCAGATGAGGAAAATTTATATATTGTTATAAAAAAGTGGGGAGTGAATAACTTTTTATAGTGAAGGGGAACATGAATTACTATAAATATAACATTTCTAAAAACTATTGGGAGATCTCCATAACATCATTTTCAAAAAAAATTATAATTAAATGATTAATGGGAATTAATTATTTATATAAACACCCACAATGATAAAATATGTGAATTTTTATAATTTTGTTCCTTAACATCAATGATTCATAACTTTTTTATTATAGTTTTTTATTAAGAAATCATGTTTTCTAACCTATTTAATTTAAATATAATGATTATATTAAAGAAAATTTTATTAAAAAATATGTACCCAATTAATTATAAATATTATATCTAATTTAAAAAATTAGAAAACATGTTATGTTGGAATCTAATTTTACATAAGCACATTTAATGGGAAAACCTACATTGACCTGAACAATACAAATTTTTTATCACTATTTAAAGATCTAAATGTTCATTTTAAAAGATTAAATGGTAAATAAATATTAAATTTTTATATTTAATTAATATTAAAAAATAAATTTAATGAATATATGATATTTATTAAATATTATATATTTAAAAAATTATTCATTATAAAATTACATAAAAGTCAATTTAGATTTTATTTATATAATTTTAATTTTATACTATAAATAAAATAAGAGAAATAAAATATATTTATTTAACAGCTATGTGAAATGACATATTTATTTAACAAAATATTGGAACCCATTAATTTATTTAAATTTCTTCTCTTTTAATATATTTAGAATCCTTTATTTTATTTAATTATTAACTAAATAATCACGGTGTCAGTGTTTCTTAAGTATTTAACATAATTATATCACCTTTTAAAATAAATGTTCTATTATCATGATAAACTATAATTTATTGTTATATATAATATGTATAACCAAAATGTTCTAGATTCCTCCATACTCCATGTCTTTATAGAATTTAATATCCAGGAAGATACATTTTTTTCATATTCAATACTTATTTTTTATAAGGGTCACATTCATGATCACATGTCCCTCTTATGCATAAAACATATACCAGTATGGTATATGGTTTAAATATGGTCTTCCAATGGATTTAGATAAAATTTCCATGTCATTTGTTCATTAAATATTAAATTTAATGCACAATGTAAACTAATTTTTACCTTAACAGTTGTAATTAATTTTATTTAATATAAATAGTAATTTTTTTTAAAATAAACTTTATTAATATTATTAGACTATAAAAATTATAATAAATAAAACTATGTATATCCTTTTTAAAAAATTCAATTTTTATAATGGGAAAAAATATTATTTAAGGCAATCCCACATGCATGGGGAGAAATAGTGTTTTTAAGTTAAAATATTCAATAGTTCTTCATCTTATTCTGTGTAAATTTAATATAAAAATATTTCAATGAATAAATCATCATTAATAGATGTATAATTGGTCTATTGTTAATTTAAATACAATATAGAATATAATTTAACATAACAAAATTTTAAACAAAAAATATTTCATCAACTCAAATAATATATTTTTTAGTATTCATTAAATAATGAAACTTCTCATAAAAATATTAAAAATTATTCATAAGTTATTTTGGAACTCATGAAATAAAATATTAATTTCATTTTAAAAATAATATATTAATTTCATTTTAAAAATAAATTTTTTTAACGATTCAAAACATTGTTTTCAAATAAATGTTTAATTTAAATTAGATAAAACTCATTCTTGCATGTAACACAAGCTAACTCAGTGTTGTGTGTATTATTAGATTAACATGGGGTTTTTTGTTAATATATGTAGCAATGAATTTTAGTTTGTTCTCATATAAAAAAATATTAATTTTTTTGGGAGATATGTTTCAAAGAATCATTTGATGATTTATCATTCATTTGATATAATATTAAAACAAAATTCATAAAATACCAACAAACATATTTTGTTTAAAAATATCCAATGTAAAATATGACATAGGCATCCAAACATTCACCTCTAGATCCCCCAACTAGGACTCTTCCTCCTGCTGCCCCAAATATTACTGCACAATCATCTGAAATATACAACCTCTACCCCCCAAATTTTACCATATCGTGATATAATCCTGACGGATCTCTCATTACTCTATAGGAATCATGAGATTCACGCACTACATCACTACGCGAACTCCATCTTAGCACGTCAGCTACAATGATTTCATTTCTAGGTGTATATGGTATTTCTAAGTTGTATTCCTGTAAGAACTCATTCCACCGACACTGTTGCATGTTTATGTCATGCTGGGAGAAATAATACCATAGGCTCTTATGATCGATAAAAACCACAAAGCACACTCCATTGAAGTAATTTATCCACAAATTTAGAGAAAATACCACGGTTTCCAATTCAAGATGATGGGTAGCATAGTTAGGTTCATGGCGACGCAACTACCAAGACCCTTAAGACTCAACTGATCTCTATTACATCAGATCCCAACTAAACCCACGATGTGAAGCATCGTAAAAAACATCAAACTAAACTCCCACAGCTAGAAAACAATGAACAGGAGCACTAAATATATACTCCTTCAAATACTCGAATGATGATTGACACTCGTCAGTTCACATGAACACCTGATCTTTCTCAGTCAATGCCTTTGTCTTGGGGGATGCCGAAGGCACAACAACTTCTTTCTTCGATGAATCTGCAACAACTCCCTAATGGATCAATGCATGAACCACTGTAGCGACTCATATTTTTGCCCATGTCAGACTTTGGAATATTCCTATGAATATTTATAGAGTTAGGCGCGATGAAGGCATGTGATTCCGAGGCCTGGTGTGCCCGGAATAAATTTTATAAAAATATTGGATATTTTTATACTATGCACGTGGTAGGGGTGTGTTATATCTAAAAAGGTACCATAGAACATGAATCCAAGGGTGTGGTTGGATCTGGAGTGTGTCGTTTACTCTAGGTGGGATGTAAACATTGCAGGAGTGGGCATGCAGTGAGAAAATACACTAGGGGAGTTTTCGTTAATCAATGGAAAAGTTTAATTATGATCAGCTTCTCAAATAACATATGGACAGAGTCTCAGATAATAAATTTTAGTCAGTTGTGGCATTCAGAATGGCGCATTTACCATTGGGATGACCAAATATCTTTCGTGCTTGGAGGTCTTGATGGCAGTGTTAATTTAATTAATTTAATTAATTAATTATAATGGGGAAATCAATCATGATCCCCCCTTCTTCTTCTTCGATGCGCAACGCCTGAACCACCTCCCCTTACCTCTGTTCTTTGCCAAATAGAACCGTAGATGTCTTTTTTCAGTGCCAAACGTCAGTGGATTGAGCATCAGTGCGTCGCAGGTGTCGTTATGCACCCGATGCTTCAGCGATCTGCCAACTTGTAGGCGTTTTGCATTTTAAAATCCTGGATCACGAATTGTTTGTTTTTCATCCATTTTGAGCCTGCAGTTGAGTAGATCCTATCCCGGGGATGCACAGATGCATTCAGAAGCACGTTTTGACCACAAGTGTTCCCCTGGCATCCTACAGCGGTGGTCCGCGTGGCGGTACGACATTTAATCACCGACGACGCCACACGGGGGGGCATGTGATTGTCGTGCTGCGATGGCAGGGGCGACGGGTTGGCAGGGGCGTGCATGCTCGGGCCGCCCGGACCGGCTGGTTCAGGCCGGTCCATCCCTCTACATGAACACATGGGTTTTGAAACCCCCGTAATTTTCTCCCTAGTGGTCGAATTGCATACCGTATGTGGTGACACGTCCGTGGCGATAAGGCGAACCCGAGAACATGAAACGTAAAAAAAATATTATTATTATTTTTTGATTTCGGGCTGTTGTATCACTTATCTGGAGCATCCAATTCACATTCCGTCAGTGGCGTTGAGTCCCTGATGGTACCATGGACTTTTCTTGATATTTTTCAGGTGTTCTAACTAAGAAAATGTTGTTGGCCCCATGAGGCTAGGTTTTGGCATTTTTGGAGAAACACAACTTTTCCCCTGGGTGTCTGTTTTGGACAAATGAGTAGTCGATCTCGTGTGTTTTCCTGAGGGGATCACAATGGTGTGATCTTCTTGACAAGATTAGGGGTCTTGGTATGGGCCTTTCAAGGGCTGGGTTTAGTGAATAGTACCTTTTTCACCGGGTGTCCATTTGTGACAGTCGAGTAGTCGATCCCATGTGTTTTTACGAGGCTATCACAGTGGTATTGTCTGCTTGATGCATTTCGGGATCGTAGTGTGGGTTCCACATGGGCTATCATTGGTGAATAGTGACTTTTCAACCTATTTACCATTTTAGGCGAGTAAACAGCATATCTTGCGTGTTCTTCTGCATGGATCGTGATGGTGGCCTCGATATCTTCCAGGGAGGTGCGCGGTGTGGCATTGTGGCGGGTCACTTGGGTTAGCGACTTTTGGACCAGTATTGGTTAATGGTATTCCCCTAGTTCGTTCCTACGAGGGTACACGTGGGATCACAACCATAGTATAGGTTTGTGATCTCCTTAATGGTATGTTTAATCTGTTAGAGTTGTGGAATCCCTCTGGTGGGCCCGAAGTGGGATCCTCTAACATCGTTTCCCTAGATTGGGTTCATGGTATCGTTGTGACCGCTTATCCACAAGCGATGATCCCCTATCTAGAAGGTTAACCCCGTAGGGTTTGTGAAATCATCGTTAATATGATCCCCTATGCCATGGTGCATGCTATGTAGGGTTGTGGAATCTTTCGGTATACGATCACCTACTCTGCACGTGGTTTCTATAGGGTTGCGGCATCGTGAGTTCGATCCCCTACAATGCGAGATGTACCAGATAGGGTTTTGGTCTCATCTGGACCGTCGTGACACGGGTGACGATCCACTATCTGAGTGATGTGTTTCTGTCGATCACCAGATCGGGGTGTGGTATCCCCCATTGGATCCTTGGAGTGATCCTCTATCTGTGATATCTACGAATGTGAGATCGGGTTGTGGTATCCCCCTGCGGATCCTGTTAGTGGTCCCCTATCTGTATGATCTATGAATGAATGATCTGGTAGTGGTATCCTACAGTGGACCCTAGGAGTGATCCCCTATCTGTGAGATCTTCGTATACCAGTGTGGGTTCTGGAATCCCCTAGAAGACCCTAGGAGCGATCCCCTATCTGAGGAGTTTGGTGTTTATGTTGTTTTAGTGACGTTTCCTGAGTGACGATATCCGATGAGTGTGATCTCTCAAGTGAGCATCTGAGATGTTTGTGTGGGACCTGATGGAGTGTATCTCTCGGACGAGTGTCATCTAGGATGACAATTATCATAGAGTGTGATCTCCTGGTTGTGAACCATTGCTGGTGATGAGGTTGGTACCTCATCTGGCTTGGTGCGTGAGCAATGTATATCTGGATGTTTTTGTTATACGTAAGAGCTTATATCTGAGCGGATGTTCATGATATATTTATGATTGTATACCTGGGAAGATGTTCGAGATATATTTTTGGTCGTATACCTGAGTGGATGTTCAAGTTGTATGTATGGCCATACTTTGGGTTTGAGTTGACTAGTTGTGTTTAGCTGAAGATGGACATGAGATGGAGTTTCTCTCCCATCTGGGTTCCCTCTGGCTCAGATAAGCGGACTGTTTCCTTTCTGTTTCTCTCTTTTGTTTTTGGTTTTTGGGGTGCCTACTGAGTATTGTAATACTAACCCCAGCACGAGCTTTTCCCGCACATGTTTGTGTCTTGTGCAGACCACATGCCATTCGACGGAGTCCCAGGAGGACCTGAAGAAGGTGGAGTTTAGTGAGTGGTTCTCACCAAGGAGTCTTACCGGATCTGTGACGAGGAGAATTATAGTGTTGATTTTGGCATCGTACACCTTTATTCAATCTGGTTGGACGCCTTTGTAGTTTGCTTTTGGTGGGCCCTATTTTTCCAATTTTTTACTGCAGTTTCACTCTAGTTTGGTATAGTTATATGCATGAATTTTCTTGTCAGTTTTATATATTTTATCACTATTTCATGGAGGTGTATGTGGGTGCATTATTACAGGTACCTTAGGCTAATTCCTCCCATGTGTGTGATATCCTAGTCGGCGCTAGTCACTAGCCCCTGGCCTATTGGAAGCGGTCTTGGGGTGTCACGGCTCGAGCCCCGTTGGGTCGGGTCGTGAAATAGTGGTATTAGAGGAGGTTCCACCTTTGGGATCTTAGAGCAAAGCTGGTCTATCTGTGTGTTTGTTTTGGGTTGCATAGGAGTAGTGTAAATATGTTTTTAGTTCGGCTTTTAGGACATGGACTCCAGTGTGGGTGCGGCGGTCGACACATCCATTCACTAGTACTCTGATAACCTTCCTTTCGACTCGGTACGTTTGGACACTAGTCGCAAGGACATAATGGTACATTCATCATATACGACAGGATTTTTGTGTTTCCATTGTTCTTCTTGAGTCAGCTCTCTAGATATACTCTTTGACGATGGTGAATCTAGAGTGTATTTCATGATGCCTCCAGAACGACTGCCAGTGTGGGTTCCGCAACGGGATTGTCGTGACGACCCACCCCATGTAGAGGCTGTAGACCAGTGAGTAGGTTCTAAGGATTCACCTCCAGGTGTCCCACTCATTGATCCACCACAAGGAGAGCAGATGGTTGTGCTAGTGGTGTAGAATTAGGTTGCGCGTAGTCTGAGTGCACTGTAAAAGTTCCAGAGGTAGCGACCACTGAGGTTCCTAGGTGATCCAGACCCTCAGGCAGATGATGAATAGCTTGAAGCATTCACTCAAGTTTTCCACCTGGTGAGAACACACCCAGATCAGATGGTTGTCCTAGCGGCGAGCCTTCTATTTGGTTTGGCTGGGAGATGGTGATATTTGGTGACGCAGTCCCACGATGAGGAGATGCTCCTGTGGGCAGAGTTTGAGCAGCTATTCAGGGAATAGTTCTATCCGGTGACGCTGAGGTCAGTGCAGATTCTGGAGATCATGCAGCTTTGGTAGGAAGCGTTGACTGTGTCATAGTACGCATGAAATTTATAGACCTATCATGATACTCCATGGATATGGTTTGGGACCCATCCTTTAGGGTTAGGACATTGGATCATGGCCTATTTCGATACATTCGGGCAGGTGTGGTACCCATGTGTCCTCCCACCAATGTTGGAGTACTCGAGCGAGCCTTGGTGGTGGATCGATTTCTGTCTGAGTAAATTCAGCCCGTCAGTGCTTGGAACGTGGCTATCGAGACTTCGATAACTAGTTGGAGATGGTAGGTGCATGTGTCTGGACATGGACAACGATTCCAGAGGAAACCCCAAGATGGAGGATTTGAGGCTCAAGGCTCACAGGGATCACATGCTAGTTTTGGTCAGTTGCAAGAGAGGAGTTGTTACGCTTGCGACTTTTGGGGACATCTTGCCAGAGATTGTCCAACGTTTCATGCTATTGAAAGGGATCCGGTCAATAGGCTGCCATGGTAGCGGAAAAGTCTCGTGTTTAGAGGTGTGTAGGGCAACAGATGCTGCTATGGAGCTGATGTACTAGTGGGAGGTGGTAGGCGGTATTGGATGCCACCACCACCACCCCCAGGTTGTCCACGCTGAGCTGAGGGACATGGAGGGAGAGGGCGAGGATATCTACATACCCCAGAGGCTATTGACCTAGAGACTTCACAGATGGATAGAGGTACGCCTTGTGTCCATTCTACTTTCTGCAGTAGTTTTTATAGACATTGTTTAGCAGTACTCGTTCCTTTCTATTTCTTGCTGACGATTTGTTCAAAGTGTTGGTAAGACCTTGTGTGGGTGTTTTTCGGCATTCTTCGAATGCGTGAGGAAGATGGATCCTTCACCCACTGAGATGTGTTTTTGTGATGTGATCAAAACCTTTAGGGATAGTTAGTGCAGCCTAAAGCGGATAGTGTTGAGGTGTGGTGAATGACCCCCTCCTAATTATGTGTTCGGGAAGGGGTGTTTCTTGGCGAACTCGATGGCATGGGAGAACCAGTTGAGAGTCCAGTCACTTTCCATGTGCTTATGGATTTTTGAGGACGAAAATATCTAAGGTGGGGAGGATGTATCCACTAATGTTTTGTCCCTTTCAGACGTTAGAATATTCTTACGAATATTTCTAGTCCTATGCGCGAAGACAGTGTGCGATTCCGCGGCCCGGTGTGTCTAGAACAAATTTTATAAAAATATTACGTATTTTTATACAATGCATGTGGTGGGGTAGTGTTATCTCCTAAACTGTAGCATAGAACGGGAATGTAAGGTCACTTTTTCTTCCGGAACAAGCCGTTTACCCTAGGCGATGTGTAAACATTGCAGGCGTGATCCTGCTATGAGAAAAGACAGCAGGGGTGTTTTCATAAATAAATGGAAAAGTTTGTTTTTGACTGGCAGCTCGAATAAGAACTGAACTGAGTCTAGGATCAAAAATCGAAGCCCTCTATTGTGCTCAAGATTGCGCTTTTACCATAGGGGCATCCTAATCTCCTCTGCGCCGAGAGGTCTGGTCGGTAGAGTTAATATAATTTATTTATTTATTTAATTAAATGGGGGGAAATCAATAAGCCCCCCTTCGTCTTCCTCGGTGCGCTGCGGCAGAACCAACTCTACCCCTACCTCCTTTATTCACAAAATAGAGCCGCATACGTCCGTTTTCAGCGTCGATAATTAGCTGATCGAGCTTCAGGGCGTCGCAGGCATCGTTCTGCACCTGATGTTTCGGCGATCCGCAAACAGGTAGGTGTTTTGGGTTTTAAAATCCTGGATCCTGATTTGTTTGGTTTTTCTCCATTTTTAGCCTGTAGGTGATTATATCTAGTACCAGGGGCGTTCAAATGCCTTCAAAAGCGCATTGGGACCAATGGGGCGCCCCTGGTGCCACTCGTATTGTCCGACGGCGCAATCCCGGTGTGGTGGCGTGCCGCGAGAGTTAACCGGGACCACCGCACCGCGGAGGTCTGGTGATAAATCACTGGAGACCCCCAGGAGGGTTGAGGGGGGGGGGGGTTAGCCTTGCGTGCACAGGCACGACACGCCGTGGAGGCGCGGTCCGCCAGCTGGAGCGGCCAGTTCAGGCCAGTCCGACCCTCTGCTTGTTCACGGGGGTTTTAATTCCCCAATAATTTGCTCCCTGGAGGTCAGAATCTCTTGACGTCTATAGAAATGTAACCATAGTGATAAGGTGAACCATTTTTGGTGGGTTTAGGAGTTTAATGTTTCAGGCTCAAGGCCCAAGAGCTTGAAACATCAAATAAAATAATAATATTTTTATTATTATTCGACTTCAGGCTGATGTATGTTCTACCCAGATCATCTGATTGATGTGCCATTAGTGGAATTTAGACCTTGATGGTATGGAGGACATATCATTATGGTTTTTAGGTTTTCTGACTGAGAATAGGGTTTAGGCCCCACGAGGCCGGGTTTTGGCGTTTCGGAGAAACATAACTTTTTCGACGGGTGTCGGTATTGGACGAACGAGTATTTTATCTCATGTGTTTTTCTGAGGGGATCGCAAATGGTGTGATCTTCTTTATCTATTTCGGGAGCGTGGTTTGGGCACCACCTGGGCTAGCTTCGGTGAATAGAACCTTTTTCACTGGGTGTCCATTTGGGAAACACGAGTAGTCGATCCCGTGTGTTTTTTCGATGGTCTCACAGTTCCATGATTCGCTTGAATCATTTCGGGATTGTTGGGTGGGCCCCACATGGGCTAGCTACGTTGAATAGTGACTTTTCAACTGGTTGTTTGTTTAGGGTAAGAAAACAGCCTATCATGCATGTTTTTTCGTGTGGATCACGATGGTGGCCTCAATATCATCCATGGTGGGGCGTGGTGTGGCTTTGTGGCGGATCACTTTGGTTAGTGACCTTTGGACCAGGAGTGGTTGAGGTTACTCCCTTGGATTGTTCATAGAAGGGTGTGTAAGGCATCAAAAGCTTAGTATAGGTTTGTGATCCCCTCGATGGGATGTTTAAACAGTTAAAGTTGTGGCAACCCTACAGTGGGCTCGAAGAGGGATCATCTAGCATCATTTCACTTAATTAGATTCTTAGTATCAATGTGACTGATTATTTATGGGAGGTGATCTCCAATCCAGTAGATTAACCCCATTGGTTTTGTGGAATCATCCGGAATATGATCCCCTACGCAGTGGGCCGTGTTAAGTTGGGTTGTGTCATCATCCGGTATATGATCCCATACTCAGCATGAGGATTATAGTAGGGTTTTGGAATTGTTGGTTATATGATCTCCTACTGCACACATGGTTTCTATAGGGATACTGCCTCTTTAGTTCGATCCCCTAAAGGGTGATATGTATCAAATAGGGTTTTGGTATCTTTGTGACCATCGTGACACGGGTGATGGTCCTCTATCCGAATGACATGATTCTGTCGAGTGCAAGATCGGTTTGTGGAATCCCCAAGTGGATCCTTAGTGTGATCCCCAATCTGTGAGATCTACAAATGCCAGATCAGGTTGTGGTATCCCTCCGTGGATCCGTGGAGTGATCCCATATCTGTGAGATCTATGAATTCTAGATCGGGTTGTGGTATCCCCCATTTGACCCTAGAAGTGATCCTCTATCTGTGTGATCTTCATATACCGATGTGGGTTCTAATATCCCCTAGGGGACCCTAGGAGAGATCCCCTATCTGATGAGTTTGGTGTTTGTGTTTTTTCAGTGAGGTTTTCTCAATAACGATATCTGGAGAACTTGATCTCTCGGGTGAGCGTCTAAGATGTTTGTGTGGGACCCGATGGAGTGTATCTCTCAGAAGAGTGTCATCTGGGATGACAGTGATCATGGAGTGTGCTATCCTAGTTGTGAAACATTGCTGGTGATGAGGTCGGTAACTCCTGTGGCATGGTGTGTGAGCTGAGTATATATAGATTCTTTTGGTATATTTAAGAGCATATATCTGAGCGGATGTTCATGGTATATGTATGGGCGTATACCTGCGAAGATGTTCTAGATATATTTTTTGGAGTATACCTGAGTGGATTTTCAAGAATTATGTATGGTCATACACCTAGATTGATCTTACTAGTTGTGTTTAGCTGAGGATGGTCACGAGATGGAGTTTCTCTCTCGTCTGGGTTCCATCTGGCTGGAGTGATCGGACTATTTCCTTTTAGTTTCTCTCTTTTGTTTTGGTTTTTTAGGATACCTACAAATTTTTGTTATAATCACCCATGAATGGGCATTTCCACACGTGTTTCTGTCATGTGTAGGCCACATGCTTTTCGACGGAGTCCTAGGAGGACCCGGAGGAGGCAAAGATGAGTGAGCAGGTATGACTGTGGAGTCTTACTAGAGTTATGCTGAGGAGCATTCCGGTGGTGCTTTTGTCCGCGTAACCATTCTTCCGAGCAGTTTGGAAGCCTTTGTAGTTTTATTTTTTTGGGCCCTATTTTTAAATTTTTTTGTATTGTAGTTTCACTCAGGTTTGGGATAGTTTTATGCATGTTTTTTCCTTTCAGTTTTATATATCTCTGCACTGTTACATGGAGTTTTATGTGGGTGTGTGTGTATAGGTAACTTAGGATAATTCCTCCCATGTGTGTGATAGCCTAGTCAACACTAGTTTCCAGCCCCTAGTCTATTGGAGGAGGGAATGGGGAGTCACAGCTCGAGCCCCATTGGGTTGGGTCATGACACCCACGAATTGGACTTCTTGAGCCCAAAACTCACACTCTGATAACTTCCTAAATAGATGATTTTGACCAACTAAGAGAATGTCATGTTGATGCTCTCCATTCTCCTCTACAATTGTAGAGTACACCGAGAGGTTGTCGATGAAAACCACCACAAACTTATTCAGGATCTCATGGAACACATAGTTCATCAATCCCATGAACACAACTAGAGAATTCATCAAACCGAATGGCATTACAATGATATCATAATGCCCATGATGACAAGAGAAATCATTCTTCGAGATATCCTCATCCTTTAGACGGATCTGATAATTTCCTGACAACATTTCAGTTATTGTGATCAAACATGAACCCTTCAGTTGATCGAATAAATCATCATTCCTTGGAAAAGGAAATATCTTCATCACCATCACTTTTTTAATTCTACGATAATCGATACAGAACTGCAGACTACCATTAGACATCTTCACAAAAAAACGGGTGTGCCCCACAGTGACACACATGGACAAACAAAGTCTCATTGTAACATACCATCAAGCTATATATGTAGCTCCCATAACTCAGAAGGGGGAATCCTGTATGGGGACATATAGATTTGAGACACTCTTAGTTGTACCTTGATCCCAAACTCGATCTCTTGTCGAGGGGTTAATTCCTTAACCTCTTCTGAAAAGGCACCAGATTAATCTTCTATGACATTAGAAATCCCTTACTGTTGGACCTATGAAGAACATAACATCATCTCATACATCATGGATGATAAGAACGGAACACGCCTCTGACCCATCTGAGGGTCACGATCTCCAACAAACACCACTAGCTGTCCATCATCATCGATGAAAAAAACCTGCCTCCGGAAGCAATCTAATAATAGATGGTGCTCAATACAACCAATCCATGTTGTGGATGAAATAATATGGTTGTATCCATAAACATTGGAAGTCTCCGCCAGAGCAGTGTTTCCCAACACTATCTCATTGTCTCTAAATACTTCAAACAAGTCCTCTAGACCTCCATTTGGCGTAGTCAATACCAAGGGCACTTGAAGCCTCTCAACCTCATGTACCAAATCTAGGACATGGGTAGGTGATATGAAGGAGTTGTTCACTTCTAAATCAATCATGTAACACACAAAAGTAAAAAACAATCCAAGTGTACCTCGTAATATGTCTGGATCACCTGGCGCTGGCAATGCTAAAGCATGAAGTTGACAATGACCTCCACCACAGACTCTCTGACCCTCAGGATGACCACCACCATGGATGTGCTCTGCACTCTTAGGATGAGGAGCATTACAAGTTATTCATATGCCTTCCACATCTACAATATGTTAATCCAAAGCTGGTGTAACTTGCTGATGTTTCCTCGGCTAGAACTTTCTCAAAGGAGGGACCTAGAATGAAACACCTTATTCAAGATTACTACTGTGAATGGTCGGGCACTATCACTACTGATGACCTTGACCACCACAATTAAAACAAGTCCTTTATCAATTGTAGAATTCCTAAGAGACAATGCCCCTAATTAAACGAGATGTATAGGGTTGGCTCCTACCCACGGCCAAATAGAAACTCTTCTACCCTGAAAACTGGGAACCCTAGACGGTAGCTCTACTTCCTGAGGAATAATGAATACTGCCCTCTTTGTGATGATCTGGTACTATAAAATGTCCTCTTTATGATCTCATATCTCCACACAAAATCTTCACAACCAATGACACGAAGTGATCCTAATAATATGATCGAATTGAAGTCTATCTCGACCTACTCCATAAAGTATTCTATGAATGCATCTGAAATGGATCCCTCAAACTTATGTAGTCTCTAGAGTTGAAACACCCAGAGTTTCTTCAATGATGTTTCATCATCATCAAACACTACCCTACGACAATATGCTGGCACAACCCACTAGACATATTCTGGGCTAACCTGACGAGCACGTCGACCTGGAGCCATTCCTGGAAAATAAAAAATATTTAGATCTCCTTATAATAGAATTTGTAGACCGAATATAAATTAAATAATTGTTTTCATTTATTCATTTTGAGTAAACATATACCACATTCTACCCATTATAACAATTGCGCAAAGAATAATGATGAATTACCTTTTCCTAGTTCTGTACCCTAAAACCTGTATCACCATTTTTAGTTGTCGTTGTAAACAAAAGGGTCTATGCATCAGATCACAGGGGGCCCTAAATGCCAATTCCTTAGTCGGTCCCCAATGTTTACATCACCTCCTAATCATGAATAACGCCATTTCCCTACCATCCCATGTATCCTCACCTATTCCTAACAACAATCTCCAACTTATCCCTCTACCATACCTTTGATACTACTCTATCACGATCCCCTCCCAACAAGGTGTACCCCTCATGGGCCGACATTGTGAGATATGAGATAGTGACCCCTGAGTCCCACATCCAGTAGGACCAGGGTTGTCTAATTGAACAGAAGGTATAGTAAACACACAAATTGGAGGCATTACCTTATATGAGAACACATGAAAAGGAGGGAGATAATAGAGACACCAAAAACTCCCAATCAGACAAAAATATAAAATAAAAACAAAGTACACATATCTAATTTCATGAAAAAACAACCTCAACTAAATAAGGAAAACTTCATGTACCAAAGGAATGCAAAAACTACTTCAACCACAAGCCCAAACCGCTCCTACAACACCAGGCTAGTGGAAACCAGCATGATCTTCATCCTTCACAAAGTGACCTAAAAGCACTTTTATATATACATAGGGTGTTCATAATAGTATACTCAGTAGTTTCCTCCCAATATTCTCTGATGTAGAATTAAAGAAATCATGCTAATGCATTATGTAAAAAAATTCAAACTAACTCGTCACCTAAAAATGTATATTAAGATCTCATCCTCACAATGGCTAATCTCATGAAGTATTGCATATAAGATTATATAATATAATAAATAATATAAAGGGTTATCCGCTACCACTTCCCCACTAGTTTTCCACATTTCCCCAATGCCCCATGTCTTAAGAATATCTCTCCAAATGTCTTTCCAACAGACACCTGGACGAAGCACAAAAACTTGCACCTCCTGCTACAAAACCACCAAGTCCACGTAATAAAAGTAACATGGTAGTTTTCGAGAGCAACCATAGAATTCATAAAGTGATTTATGCGTCAGGAATAATACATCAATCAATTGTATCCCACACACCAAATAAGGATCCTCAATCCATCACAACCTATAAACATTGCAACAATATTAGTACTTAGGAAAAAATATCCAGAATACCTGTACGTGAATAACCTCAATCCATTATAGCCCTCTACACAGATATGGGGAAAACTATCTTTTGTTCCTACCAAAAAAAAGTAACTACCAATAGAAGAGAGTGATGCCAATTGGGGTACTCATCCATCCATCCCCCAACCGAAATGTGGGGGATAATACCCCCAAGGATCAGAAACCTTGGGGTGTTAGTTTACTTAACTAGCAGGTCGGAGTAGCATTTGCAAACAAAAAAAATAAATAATATACTATATCTCACAATGAAACTATGTTCATAACCTAGTCATAGACTCAACTGAATCTAACATCTCTCGGACTCACGACTACGAATTCTAATACTAGGTATCCTATAAGCACAAAACAATTTAAATAGCGTGATTACATTCCATCATTCCCTTTTTATCAGTACACTTTACATTCACTAAATATTTTAACATTAATTAACTATTAAAAATTTACACATTTTATTTCATTTTCATCACACCTAAGGTCCATTTTCCTTCAATTTAGAACCACAACATTGCATTACATCAATTTCCAACCCTATGGATTAAAATCATTTATTCAATCATTTATTAACAACATTATTACATTCCAATATTCCTAGGAATTCTAGAAGAACATTCAATTCTACTAAACACATGGGTGATCAACATGGTGAGTAGATGTACTACACATCAAGTCTTTTCCGCCTATATCAAGAGCATAGAACCATCCTCTACCCGCTATAAAAACATGAATGGAATGTGTCATACCGTGAAAATCTTCATCCCTTTTCAATGTTTGGTAAGAAATCCTACTGCCCTAGGAAGTGGGGAATGTAAGGAAGATAAAAAACTAGAATGAAACAACAATAATCCAAACATTCACATCTAGACCATTCCATTATCTCGAGTGTCCACCCTGACACCCATATTCATAAACTAATGCAACTCGCCACTCTAGGCGTCCACTACTGCCACAACAAATTGGCTTCCCTACCCCCACGTACCACAAAACAAGTAGTAGGAAACCAAACATCATATAAATTGGTCTCTTGGTCCCTAAACAAGGAATCCTAACTTCCAACAGAAGGAGCTCTCACAGCTCCATGAATATTGCCCATGGACATTACATGCAAGAGGGTAACTCATAACCCAATGAGGAATTATCTGTTTATCAAATAACAATTTATTTAATCCATATGGAATTAACTGATTTATTATTATAATGTTCCAACTATGGATAATCTAAACAAAAATATATAACAAATTTATTAATGATACATACAGGATGAATTTTATTAACATAAAATTACAACAACTACTACAACGAGATTCATTTACATGCCTCTTTACCCTTATCCAAACAATTATCAATTAATTCAGTCTTTAAGTTCTTTACCATTTTCGATCAAGTACGGAAAGATAAAAAGAACAAACATGTCACAATATCTCTCAAAACAATTATCAATAAAAATAAATCTATATCAATTTATTTATCTGGTTCAAATATTTATTATGTTAATTTTCTTGTGATCAAGTAGATAAAACATGATAACACTACAATTTGATGTAAAATAATAGGGAAACAAAATATACACTACCTCAAAAGATTTATGATTCTCTATAATCATACTAACACAATTCATCTTGATCATCTCTCTTGGAGGACCGCGTCCCCCCCCCCCCCCGAGGATGGGGATACACCACTCCGACCAACACCCATGAAAAGTCGATTAGGAACTTGGAGAAAAATTCCATAAATGGGAAATGAGAAATAGATGGATAAGAAACCAAAAAAATGATGATATTTCATAACTTATATAGAATATTGATTGATATAACATGACTTCACTGAAAACAAAGGATGTACATGAATTAAGAATAAATTCAAGGGGAACCAATCAATGGGGGATTGTTTCATCACAAAACTCTTATGGGAAGGAATGAATGGTTCCAGCATCTCACACTAGACAACCAGAATGTAAAAAAATGGTGGAAGATATATAGACCCTATAAAATATTTACAATGCAGGTTTAATATATACTTGCATATTTCATTAAACCATATGTGTTGACCTTGTAAAAGCATCTAGAGCCTTAATAAAACTAATTTAAGATTTATGGAATTTGAATAGGCCTTAGAGTTTCTAAAACGTGGATTTAAATGCATTTTATGTCAAAGAAAATGTTAAATCAGAGAAATTGGAAAAATATGAAAATTTGAAAATGGAAAAATGGAAATTGTTTCGAAAGACTTCTGTTTGAAGGATGATGATGTAAGGCTATTGTCAGAAATAACATACTGTTCTGAAATCTCTGTTCATGAACATGAAATTTGGAAAGGGATAAAAAGGCTACTATTTGAAGGATACTGTTAGAAATAGACTATTGTTCATGAAACATTGTTCATGACATAGATATTTAAAAAAGGAAAAAGGCTCAGTTGGATGGCTGCTATTCTAAGTAGCCTACTATTCTGGAAACAGTTTTCATGAACTAGAAATTTGGAAGAGTGTTGGGAATATGTCACCTTAACCTCCTAGAACATCTCTAACACCAGAATTCTTCAATTTAATAGACTAGAAAGGTCCATTCCATTACAAAATATTTATATAATTTCCATAAATCTAAAATTTCAATAGATCATCCTATAAAGAAATGAGATTATAAAATAATCTCATACAACATATACTATTTTCCTTTAAAAAAATTGAAGTATCATTTACAATAAATATTTCTTGATTAAAAAAATATTATTGAAAAATAATCAAACATTAAAACTATATATAATTATATTATTATTTAAAATTTTCCTTTTGTTAACAAAATCATTATTAATATGAACATTTGGGTTAAAACTGACCATTCAGGTAACACCTTATGCTTCCATGGTACGTTTCCATTTGAACAATGCAATAGCTTGCATTATACGCAACTTCGAGATTCTAACACACCGTAACCTATCAAACTATACATTATAAATAGTAATACCCACTTTTTAAAATTTTATAAATTTTATCTCTCATAATCGACTTCCTTTTTGGATTCAGAATATTGAAATTAGCATAGGGTGATATTTTGGTATTTTTCAGAAAACATTCAATTTTTGTTGAATGGTGAAAAACACAAAGTCATAGTTTAAAACCAAATTTTAATATAAATAATTATTTATTTTATTTGAATTTATTTTAGGTCATAATAGATGCATAATAACTATATATGTTCAATGTAATTCATTGGAGTCAGTTTATAATAATTTTAGATATATAAAAATTTTATTGAACTTTTCACCATCTTTTACCCTTCTCCTAGGAGAATTTGCAATGTCATATAAAACGTAATTTTACCTCTTCTGTGAATGAAATTTCAAAAATCCGAGAAACAATGTTAATATCAAGGTTTAAAATGTGGTTCAATACGATAATAATATTTTTTGGTGAATAATATCTTTGACTTTTATTTACCATCGTTAAGACTAAATAGGGTAATTAAGGGTAAAAATGAAATTATTATTACCTTAACACATGTCCTAATTCTATTGGGTAAAATTAATTCAACCAAAAACAACCTTTGGAATAAAATATGAACCTTTTTGGTTCATTGGATTAGATTAGGACATTTATTATTTTTTAATTCAAAGAAGAGTTAAAAGGGTTAAAATCAATGTTTAATAACTAAAACATTTTTAATATAGGGTTATAAATAATATAAATTAGATTATAAAGATTCATTATAATTATAAAAATATTTCCTACATAATTTTATTTTATTTATAAATTTTTGTCATTAAATAAATTAATTTATTTATCACACAATGATGATGATGTAATTACCTTATTAGAGAAATATTTATATTATTGGTATTATAAATACTCAAATTAATATAATTTGAGACTTTTAATGAATTCAACTAATTTTATAGGGTAATATGACATTTTAGGATTGATTAAATGAATTAGGTTCTATGTAATAATGCTGTTATGAATTTATCAAAAACAAAATACCAAATATTGTTAAAACTAACATAAAAGAGTTTCTAAAACAAATATTATATTAATAATTGATATTAAATTCCTAAAAATCTAAAGATCAGAAAAGAGACTTATATAATGATAGGTGTATCATTAATGAGACACTTGGGGTTCTCTTGGATGTATATAGTATGTTTATTAACCATATAATATAAAAATACAAAGAGACATAGTAAATGTCAAACTATTTAACTAAGAGTTAAATATAAATTATAAGGTTAATATAGTGACCCAAACCTGTCTAAAACCAATTGGTTGGGTGGTTTTCGACCCATCCCTAACTTATCCTCGAAATAAGTCACTTTTGAGCCATTATAAGACGAATATGAACTTATTAAAATATAATATTTCTAACTTTTCGTAAGGTGCCCCTCACCCCTCTTATAAAAGGGCACTCCCCTTTTCACAATTTCACACATTCAAAGCCTTTTGGCTCGGCTAACCCCTGCACAAATATCCTCTCAACATCCCTCACTTCAACCTAGAGTCCTTAGTTTGATCATAATTCCATCCTATAGAGCCCTTTTGATCAAATCAAAAGGAAGAACCCTAAGAAGAGGTAATATTTTCACCACCCACTTTCATGTTCCTTTCTTCATCCACTTCTTATTTATTTTTTATTTCCATTATAAAATAATAACTCCAGTATATTCTATATAATTTTATGTTATTATAAATATGGTACAACCGTATTTATTATTCTATCCATCCCTTGGATGACATGTCACCATATGTGCGTACGCACGGCTTACCGTCTCCACATCGTGGTGTAATTGTTATTAAATACATTATTATTTGGATGGTTATAATTATGATTTGTAATTCATTTAAATAATAAATAAATCATGATAATTATTCTATATATATGATACACCATCCAATTATATGTTATTTTAATATCAAAATAATGATATTGTCACTCGTGTGTATGTACGGACTACCGTCTCCATGAACGCGATGAGATTCATTCCCCATCGTATCCATTCAACACTATTATTTATTTGATGATAAAAAATAATTTTTATGTACATTATATCATTCTGGATATGAATAATATACAACCTATGTATAAAAAACAAGACTTATGTTACAAAACATATAAAAGAAAATGAGTAAGTGAACACCCGAAACGACGATAATAATAAAATATTATTAACAAATCCATATTAAAATATAATATATGATATCATATTTATGTATATGATTCTTGTATAACTTAATAAAAATTATTTAACCATTATCCAAGAGGTTAACCTACCCTCTACCAAGGAAAAAGTACAATGTAAGGGGTTTCTTGTCTCACTTTTAGTTTCGTGAGATTTCCATTGTTCACCACTTATTTATTGCATGTGGGTTTTGTACAACCCATGATTTTATTCATTGTGTTATATACATTAATTTATGGATATTTAAATCATCATGTTAGGATCCTTATTTCCTGTGTGTAGGTTTCATAAGTTACCTAATCGATAAGGGAATTTTAAATTCGAATTTCCAGTCATTCGGATTTCCACATACTTCATTGATTATTTTACTACAATGATTATGTTTGCAATCACAATTTGTCTACTTATGTCATAAATTCCACTCCCCTTTCTGTGGATATACTTTTGATACACATAATCACTTCATTGATAAATTCTCAAGTCCTTGATATGAACTTGATAAGAGTAATTTTAACTCAATATCCATATGTTGAGTTAAACATCCAATTCATTGGTGTTGTTTTTACATGAATTTGTGTGAATGTCCCCTGATTGATTTACACTAAATATCAAATAATATTGAGTGTATATATATTTTTCATGTATAGTTAGGTCATTGATTTATCCTTAACCTATGGATACAGTATTTATAAGATATTTCATCTCAATTTACATTCCATTGAGATTTCATTGTTGTTATACACCCAAACTCATTTATATTGTGTGTATAATGTACTTTGAAATAGTATATCATGAATCCCTTTATGCTCATGATATTATAATGTTTTGATTAGCTCAATTTTTTGTTTTCAATTTTCTCTCTTTTGGTTAGAAACTGTAACTATAAAATCATTTTAAATGTTTTAATAACTTATTATTCTAAATCTTTGTCATTAATGTCCATGTTTTAAAAATAGTTTTAAGGATTTATAAATATGAACATTTATTTTTTAAAATTGAAAGTAATTTCAAAAATATCAAAGTGGTATGGGAAACTTTGATTCAAAAATATATTTTTAAAATGGCTTCTTGACAAGTAGTGTGACTTTTAAATGTTTTGATGAAATACGAGGGTATTTGTCTCCAACAGTTTTGATGACTATTTTCTTCAGTGTTAATATCCTTCATTATTATCGATTGAGGATAATATGTTACAATACAATCTTTCATATTGTATTTAATGAGTTAGGCTTGACTGTGGATGTGCTATTTTTATACCATTCATGGTTTATAGAGAATGTATTGACATTTCGTATGCTAGTTTTAATACGAATGTTTATGTTATGTTTAAACCTATTCATATGGGGAATGCATTGGACATAGTAAGTGATGGGTGGAGCCTGATTTAGCTCCTCGATGCCTCAGTAGGTCTCATGAGACAAACTACTATGTTGTCACAAGGCCTTGACAAAATATTAGTTGTAGTCTTGTCATGAGGCCTTGACTATCTTGTTATGATAGTATGGAATTATGCATTCCATCATTATAAAAGTGGTTATTGATATTGTATGTGATTATTTTACTAGTATAATATCCATGTGAATAAGTAAATGGAATTATTTCATTTTATCATTTCCATATTATGCTAATGTTCATGTTTATAAGAATTTTGTTTTAGTTATACATTGCCTTAATTGTTTATGCTTATTTATGAAAGTTTTCGCTGTATTGTTATCCTTACTGAGCATCTGAGCTCACCCATTTCTCTGTTTTATTTTTCCCAGGATGTGATGAAGTATTTTATGAATGACCTGCATGGATAATATGAGGATATGCGTCTGTTCTATGGAGACAAGATATTTTTGTAGTTTTTCACTTCATGATGTAATGTAAGAACAGTGAATGTATCTAGTGTTTTCATGGCTACTAAACTAATCGGTCTTTCAAGACAATATTTCCTTGTATCATGCCACTTTTATTTAATAATGCACCGACTCTGGGTAACTGAGGTCGGGGGATTACAGTTGGTATCAAAGGAAGTTTAGTACAAACCTTGGAAGCTAGATTTAGAGAAACTCTGATTAGAGCACATATCCCTAAGATAGACATTGAGGATTAGTATAGAAGAACTTTCTAGAATTTTGGTATTATAGAATTTTTTTGAGTTTTACAAGCAATACATCCCTGTCAAGATATGAGCAGGTAGATGTGGCTCTGGAACAGATGTATCTAGGTGTACGACCCGAAAATACCGCCTTGAGCTTGACTCGATCAGGAACTGGTGCACGAAAACGGCCCTTTCCGCACACTTGGTTATAACACTCCCGGGGGATATTTATAGGATAATTTACATTTTCATTACAACCCAATTTGATGTATTTTAATATAATATGAGAATAAATGACCTTGGTATATCCTATGTTGTTTCAAATTGAGAATATGGTTTCATGATATTCTATAAATGATTTTATGACTATTGTTACTCACACAATGCTTTCTAGTTTTAGTCAATTACTAGATTCCAATGAAGTCATAGTAACATTGAGAATGATGTACATAGTGGGAACAATGGTGTAAATGAGAAACAAAATGGAATGTTGATAGGTGTAAAATATATTGTTTTCATGCCAAATCAATTTTCAAAAAATAAGATGAACAACATATATATTAAACAACTCCCTGACTCAACAAAGAAGAGAAAGGTGATGAATAATAAGAGATCCAGCTGTAGAGACCATGGAGAAAAGAATCCTCAATTTCTATCATGCAGGAAATGTGGAAGGAGACACCGAGGAAAGTGTCTCATTTGAACTAACAAATTCTTTACGTGTGGGAAAGAGGGACATAAAGTGAAGAATTGCCGAGGAAAAATGAAGTGTACTATAGAAGAAAATAAAAATGGTCCCAAGAATCCATTTACAGTCATTTTCTGTACATGGATGGGATCTGGCCATTACCCGAGTGAATTCCCTATTCTATAGGATATTTTCTTGGTGAATGAAGAAGCTATGTTGAAATAAATGGTTGGTGAAATGGTTAAATGTATTAGTTATCCTTGTTTATGGGATTACATTGGAATAATTTTCACTTTTATTGGTAACCCTACAGTTTTCTATGTGATAATGATATTTGTGGAAGACTTATCTTTTCTCTTATGGATATAGTTATAAATAAACATTTGGTTTTATATGATCATTGGGTTTGAGGAAATTACACGTTATTATATTTCGGGACGAGAAATCAAGGTATGAGATAACATTTGTGATTAAATTATATTATGGTTATTTTGAGGAATTTATATCATTTTTGTAATGTTATAAAATATAGTTTTTGAGAAAGGACAACACGCAGACCATGTCACAACCCGTCATGTCGGACAAAGATGTGTGAATCAAACCCACAACCAAAGTGCGATTGGGGTTTATCGCCTACCACTGGACTACGTGGAATCCCTAGTTATTGTGACTAATTATTTTTAGTTAAATGATTTTTTGATCAATAATATGTTTATTTGGGATCTTATGTCTTATCAAATTAATACCCTTAGTATAGGAAAATGATTTGGTGATTAATTGAAAAATGTTATTTTGGATGATGTTTGCATTCTTGGGAACTCTAAATGCCCAATGAAAATAGAATACTATGTGATTTCATTTGAAAAGCAATGGTGGATTTTTATATATGTTTTTATTGTGGGTTTATCGTGATTTGGGATATTTATGGAAATTGTTAACCTATAATAGAGAATATGCAATTAGGTTAATTACTTTTATGTATGTGACATTAAGAGTAGTTGATGTGATTTAGAGATGCAATTTAACGTGGAAGACTATATAACCAAATTCTTCTATGTTTTGGGTTTCAATATTAATTTGGATTATATTGAAGGATTTTATGGACAATTGTTTTTTGAATGGTATTTATTTAACTTTGGGTTATTGTTGGTTTAATTTTAGAAATTAAGATTACTGTTTCTTTCTCTAATGGAATATCCTTTTTGGAGATCATCAGATCTTGTACTAACCTTTTTGGGTTTTATTAAACTCTAAAGATAAGGTAAATATAGAGTTAATCCTTTTTGGATCATGTGATTCTCTTGAAGTTTATTCTAGATCTTCTGGTGTGACCAAGTCTTGTTGAATACTCATCCTTTAAAAAAAGAGTTAGCGGTAGAAATTTTTTAAAGAATGAAACTATACATAAAAAGTAAGTATATCTCTTTATGTTCATAGTCAATCTCATAAATGAATTCCTCATCCTTATGTAATGTATCTTAAAAAATATGTTGTCTGTTTACATTTCCAACTCAGAAACAAATGACCGTTTTTCCCATCACAAGTTTTTGGTTTTCATGTTAATAACTTTCTCCAGATCATGTTTTCTATCCCTCTCCATCAGAACATGAAACTTAGTTTATCATCCATATCCATGTTTTTCTACATGGAATCCTAATATAGGTTATCTCGGGTGACCACTGTACTTATTTTTCTTTCGTTTAAAGTGATAGTTTTATTGACTCTTTTTCGGATGTGGGACATTGCATTATATTCCCAAGCGCAATTTTAAAAATTTCGACGATGCAATTTATTGAAGTAGGGGAGAATTTAACAACCCAAGCTTCCACGGTACGTTTCCCTTTGAATAATGCAATAGCCTGCATTGTACACAACTTCGAGATTCTAACACACTGTGACCAATCAAACTAGCCGTTAGGAATAGTAATACTGACTTTTTGAAATTTAATAAATTTTATCTCTCAAAATGGACCTCATTTCTGGATTCGGAATATCGAAATTAGCATAGGGTGAAATTTTGGTATTTTTCAGAAAGCATTCAATTTTTAATGAATAGTGAAAAACACTAGGTCATAGTTTAAAACCAAATTTTTGTTTAAATAATTATTTATTTTATTTAAATTTATTCTAGGTCATAATAGATACATAATACCACTATAAGTTCAGTGTAATTCATTAGAGTCAGTTTATAAAAAGTTTAGATATATAAAAATTTTATTGAACTATTCACTGTCTTTTACCTATCTCCTTGGAGAATTTCAAATTCACATAAAACTTAATTTTATAGCTTCTGTGAATGGAATTTCAAAAATCTGGGAGACATGGTTAATATCAGGTAGTAAAATGTGGTTCAATAATATAAAAATAGTTTTTGGTTAATAGTGTCTTTTTACTTTTATTTACCACAGTTAAAAGTAAATAGGGTAATTAAGGGTAAAAATGATATTATTATTACCATAAAACATGGCCTAATTCTATTGGATAAAAATAAATGGACCAAAAACAACCTTTGAAATAAAATATAAACGTGTTTGGTTCACTTAGAATAGATTAGGACATTTATTATTATTTAATTCAAAGAAGAGTTAAAAGAGTTCAAATCAATGTTAAACAACTAAAACATTTTAAATATAGGGTTATAAATAATATAAAATAGATTATAAATATTCATTATAAATATAATACGATTTTCTAAATAATGGTATTGTATTTATAATTTTTAGAAGGTAAATAATTTAATTTATTTATCACACAATGATGATG
Source organism: Viscum album (assembly GCA_963277665.1). Taxonomy (NCBI): domain Eukaryota; kingdom Viridiplantae; phylum Streptophyta; class Magnoliopsida; order Santalales; family Viscaceae; genus Viscum; species Viscum album. The sequence goes on from OY728120.1 coordinate 1,150,936,219, forward strand.
CAGTAATTACCTTATTAGTGAAATATTAAAATGATTGATATTATAAATACTCCAATAAATATAATTCGAGACATTAAAGTAATTCCACGAATATTTTTAGGTTCATATTCCATGTTATGGTTGATTTAATGAATTAGGCTCGAAGTAATAATGCTGTTATAAATTTAACAAATACAAAATACCAAATAGTGTTAAAACTGATATAAAAGTGTTTTAAAAAATATTATATTAATAATAGATATTAAATTCCTAAAAATATAAGGAACAGCCAGGAGACTTATATAATGATATTTGTATCATTAATGAACCACTTGCGGTTCTCTTTTATGTATATAGATTGTTTATTAACCATATAATATAAAAATACAAAGAGACAAGGTAAATGTTCAACTATTTAACTAAGAGTTAAATATAAATTATAAAGTTCATATAGTGACCCAAAACTGTCTAAAACATATTGGTTGGGTGGTTTTCAACCCATCCCAACCATAGACTCCAAATTAGTCAATTTGGAGCCATTATAAACCGAATATAATCTTATTATAAAATAATATTTCCAGCTTTTCCTAAGGTGCCAATCAACCCTCTTATAAAAGGGCACTGCCCCTTCTCTCAATTTCACACCTTAAAATCCTTTTAGCTCGGCCATGTCCTGCCCAGATATCCTCTCAACTTCCTCAACTTCAACATAGAGGCCTTATTTTGATCAGGGATCTAGTCTAAGGATCCCTTTTGATCAAATCAAAACGAAGAACCCGAAGAAGATGTAATGTTTTCACAACCCTCTTTCAAGTTCGTTTCTTCTTCCACTTCTTATTTATTTGTTATTTCCATTCTAAAATAATAACTCTATTATCTCTTATAAACTTTGATGTTATTATAAATATGGTACAACCATATTCATTAATCTATCTGTCCCTTGGATGACATGTCACCAATCGTGCATACGTACGGCTTACCGTCTTCACGTCGTGGTGTAATTGTTATTCAATACATTATTATTTGTATGTGTATAATAATGATGTATAATTAATGAGAATAATAAATATATCATGATAATTATTCTGTATATATGATACACCACCCAATTATATATTATTTTAATATCAAAAGAATGATATTGTCGCTCGTGCGTACGTACGGACTACCGTCTCCACGAACGCGATGAGATTCATTACCCATCGTATCCATTCAAGAATAATTTTCATTTGATGATCAAAAATAATATTTAAGGACATGATATCATTCTGTATTTGAATATGATACAACATATGGATAACAAACCCGGTTTACTTTACAAAACCTATAAAAGAAAACGAGTAAGTGAACACCCGAAACGACGATAATACTAAAATATTATTAACAAAGAAATATTAAAAGATCATATATGAAATAATATATATGTATATGATTCTTGTATAAATTAATAACAGTTATTTAACCATTATACAAGTGGATAACCTACCCTCGACCAAGGAAATTGTACAATGTAAGGGGTTTCTTATCTCACATTTAATTTCGTGAGATTTCCATTGTTCACCACTTATTTAATGCATGTGGTGTGTGTACTGCCCAAGATTGTATTCATTGTGTTATATAAATTAATTTATGGATATTTACATCATCATTGTTTGATCCTTATTTCATGGGTGTATGTGTCGTATGTTACCTAATCGATAAGGGAATTTGAAATTCGAATTTCCACTCATTCAGCTTTACGCATACTTCATTGATTATTTTACACCAAGATTATGTGTGGAATCACTATTCTTTTTCTTATGTCATAATTTCCACTCCCCTTTATGTGGATATACTTTTGATACACATAATCACTCCATTGATAAATTCTCATGTCCTTGAGAAGAACTTGATAAGAGTAATTTTAGCTCAATCTCCATTTGTTGAGTTAAACATTCAATTCATTGCTATTGTTTTTACAAGAATATGTGAGAATGTCAAATGATTGATTTACACTGAATATCCAATCATATTGAGTGTATTTATATTTTTCACACATATTTATGTCATTGATTTATCCTTAACCTAAGGATACAGTGTTTATAAGAGATTTCATATCTATATACATTCCATTGAGATTTCATTGTTGTTATACACCAAATCACATTTATATGGTGTATATAATTTACTTTGACATAGTATATCTTGAATCCCTTTATTATCATGATATTATAATGTTTTGGTTACCTCAATTATTTGTATTCAAGTGTCTCTTTTTTGGTTAGGAACTCTAACTAAAATATAATTTTAAATTTTTTGAAGATTTATTATTCTAAATATTTCTCATAAATATCAATTTTTTTAAAAATGGTTTTAAGGATTTTTCTATAAGGACATAAATGTTTTAGAATTAAAATTTATTTTAAAAGATTCAATGTGGTATGGGACACTTTGATTCAAAAATATATTTTTAAAATGGATTCTTGACAAGTTCTGTGACTTTTTAATGTTTTCAAGAAAAAGGGAGGAATTTCTCTCCAATGGTTTTGATGATTATTTTCATCTGTGTTAATAACCTTAATTATTCTCTATTGAGGTTAATATGTTACAATAAAATCTTCCATATTGTATTGAATGAGTTATGTTTGACTGTGGATGTTCAATTTTTATACCATTCATGGTTTATGGAGAATGTATTGACATTTCATATGATTGTTTTAATATGAATATTTATGTTATTTTTATACCTATTCATATAGGGAATGAATTTTACTTATTAAGTGACAGGTGGAGCCCAATATAGCTCCTCGATGCATCGGTAGGTCTTATGAGACAAACTAGTGTCTTGGGAAAAGGCCTTGACAAAATCTGATTTGTAGTCTTGGCATGAGGCCTTGACTATGTGGTTATGATAGTCTGAAATTATGCATTCCATCATTATGAAAGTGGTTATTGATATTGCATGTGATTATTCTATGAGTAGAATATCCATGTGAATAGGTAAATGACATTACTTCATTTTATCATTTCCATATTGTGCTGAAGTCCATGTTTAAAAGGCTTTTGTTTTAGTTATACATTGCCATAAATGTTAATGCTTATTTATGAAAGTTTCTGCTATATTGTTATCCTTACTAAGCATCTATGCTCAACCATTTCTATGTATTATTTTTCCTAGGATGTGAAGAAGTATTTTATGAATGATCTGCAGGTATAGTATGAGGATAAGAGTGTATTCTAAGGAGATAAGATTTTGTTGTAGTTTTTCACTTTATGATGTAATTTAATAATTATGAATGTATCTTGTGATTCCAAGGATAATAAACTAATAGGTTTTTCGGGAAATTATTTCCATGTATCATGCCACTTTTATGTAATAATGCACCGACTCTGGGTAACTGGGGTTGGAGCATTACATTTCAACCTCGCATTTTTTTTGTTTCAATTATTCCTATACATGAACCTTGGTCAATGTTTCGTCATATAAAAAATATTAATCATGGAATATGTAGATTATTTATTATTCATATATATTTTTATAGTCATCCATATAAGTTAGTGATGAAAAATAAAACACATCCCTATGTTGAGGTAGTAGTCAACACCTAAGCATGATTGACGTTATCATTTTATAGTTGGTGAATAGGAATGTAGTCTAATAATATATTATAATTATCAAAGTATAATTATGTAATAAATAACATATATTGATATTAAATCTAATATAATTACATTCCTTTTGTGATAGAGGTGTAAATTGAATCATATCGTAACATGAATGTGGAAGTCCACATATACACACGTGAGATAATTTTGTTTCCCATTTGATAGAAAGGAGGAGGAATTTGGTTGATAGATCATCATTAGAAAAGTTATTTTTATTTATTTAACTGAAAGAATTATATTATAACGGAATCCACCGAATTATATTTTGTATAATCATAATAATAACATAATGTACATTGTTAAGAGTTATACATCACTGTTGATAAACCTACATTGGATTACCCATTCATCCATGATATGATGTAATTATGATAAAACAGGGACATGTATGGTATAGGCAGGGATGTTTTAAATGTATTAGAGAAGGTATCAGCTGATATATACGGATCATGGTTTCTATTAATGAGGGGAGATGTGGTACGATTTTTTAATAGAGGTGAAGGATACTTACAAATTTTTTCAGAACATTAAAATATAATAATTTTTAACTCGGGAAAGGTGAATCAAAATTCCCTAATATTAGATTAAATAAATGATATGTTTTATATAACACAAAAAAATAAAATAGAAGAATGTATTTTGTGATATTTAAAACCTTATATTTTAGGTTAAACTATAGTAAATATATTTTAACATTAATAGTTTTAACAAAATTTTAATATTTTTCCTATAATTTAGAACCAAAATTTATTTTTAACATAATAAGTAACTTTAATTATTCTGATATGAAATATTCAATCCATTTAAAAGGTTTAATTTTAATATTTTTTTAGAAATTTAATATAAAATAATTTCATAAACTGCTACAAATTTATTTTTATACAAATTATTTTTTATGCTTAAAAATTTGATAACAATCATTAAATTATAGGTCAAAACTATTAGAATGAATGTAAAAATATTTGAATGAATATATTATATAATAATTAAATTAAATCCATTCTTTAATAAATATTAATTATATTTTTTATGATAGAAACACATTGTGCACATAGAACTATTTTTTTGAAACTGATCACTTTTTACCATCAAATGATTTTATTTTAAATTATATAAAACAATATTTACCTTCATACATGTATTTAAAATTAATTTTTATAGTTTTCAGGAATATTCATACAACTGGTCCAAATTTTATGGGCCACTGTCACATTGAATAATATTTTATACATAGTTCTTTTTTTAAAACATATTGTTTTGTATAATGTAAGATATTAATTAAATACTCTTTCTTAAATGGGACTATATCATAAAATCTCAATGTGTTGCATTATACACATATTAATAAATTCACCATAAAAATTAAATAAATTTGAAACAATCAACTTGCGATACTATTTCGTAAACACGTCCTCATGTCCCCATGTTCCATGTTCAAAATTATAGTTCCACCACCAAAACATTGATTAGGTGAGTGGACTCATTCCAAAACACTTTATTTCATTGATCTATAATGATGTTTGGTTATTCATTACATGGGAGGTCAACCTATACTGATACAACATATAAGTTGTTTAACATGAAGGATAAATTATGTACTTCCTCAAGAGATCTTCATGGAACACATTATGAAATTTAACAAGATTTTATGAAATCGTCATGTGATAGGCAAAAATACCTATAAGATTATATTCCTCAAAGGAACCAACATATATTAGTCCAAACATTCACTAATTTCCATATTTCATAATATTACTACAAGGATATATTTTCAATAATACCTTCCCATAAATGATGAATTATATGTATTTTTGATGATTTTAAACATGACACATACGTCCAAATTTAGATTACTTCATGGGATTATGAATAGGTATAAATAATTATATCATTTAATGAACAATATAAGTGACCAGTAAAATCAATTCACTATCTTCAAAATATCATGTTATAGTTTTTCACAGATTTCCATATAATTATTTATAAGGATCTATATGAATGATCATGTTCAATTTATTATTGTATTATAATTTATCAATAGAATGTTGTTGATCCCACCACATTTAAAAAATTGAAAATTATATCAACACATCATGTATTCATTTAGGGGTCCTCTCAATATGGCCATATATCTGAAAATGATATTAATTTAAAATGTCCTACTATGTTTTCAAATCCGGATGATGATTTTTTTTAAACATTAAGGTAATTGTAAGATCTTACTAAGGTACAACATAATGTATTACTCCATGAATCCATAACACTTCATTAATATATATCATTCAAAGATAGTCATTGGAGATATATTATCTAACGTAAATATATTTTGATTATTTCATAAGGAAAATGAAAATAACTCAAATAACATTGATAAATTTAGATGTTTTGTGGAGACTATGGATGAAATATATGGAAATGTTTTCCAATTACTATTCTAAAATTTTTAATGGTTCGATGATTCCCTTAGAAACCTACCCCTCAACAATAACACTATGGAATAATAATAATCATTATATATAATATAAAATATTCTTCTCTTGTTATCCCAACATAACTAATATTTCATATGTAAAGACCTGGAAATTTAAAGGAAAATGTTTTCTTAAATACGTTGGAATTTTAATAGTGTGGTTTCCAACGACAATTGATTCTGAGGCCCGGTGTGCCCGAAATCAATTTCTGATGGTTTGTTCATGTACATTCTGTAAATGTACGTGTGGGTCTTTCTATCTTTTGAACCGGTACTCAGAATTGAAAACTTAGGAATCTGATAAACTCGCAGCGTTGGTATTCACTTAAGGGGACCTTTACCACAGTTGCGTTTTATGCGGGTTGAATGTTAAATTTTTAGCAATTAATACGAAATTAATAAAATTGTTGGTACACAATTTTATTATTTAGTGGCAGTTATTTCCTCCCAAGAGGAGATAGTGGTGGGGCTAACACCCACATAACCTCCCATGAGTGGATTCAGAGTGGTGGGTCCCACACTAGCAGTAATACAGTCATCTTACCTTAACTCCCTTAAACCCCCCTTAATCAATTAAATCCTCCCCTCATTATGGTGGAGCCTCTCCACCTCCCAATCATTGATGATGCCAACCCGTTTAATTAATAACCTTATTAGTTAATTTTCACCTCTCATTTGAATTATTTTTATTTTCATGGAAATTCATTAAAATTTGAGAAGTCTATTATAATATTTGCCATAGAAAATATTTTGGTGGGGAATATTTGGAGAATTAGAGGAGCCTCATTCTTCCAAAAAGAACATCATCCACTCTCGGCGAAGAATGCTCCAAGACTTCTCTTACCTTCTACTTCTTCTGCGTTAAGGAAGAAGACTCCGCTCGCATGAAGCTTCGCCTACATCAATGACTCTTCCTCCAATATAGACGAGACGACACCATTCTCCATAACACCATCATTTGCGATGCCCGAATACAGTGACACTCATCTTCTGCGTGATGTCAACGTGAAAAATTAACTACATGGTAGGGGTTTTATAAAATTCTACTTGAATAAATTATCTTGTTCCATTTGAATTCATTGGAATGTCATCGGCCAACTGGTACCGCCTAACGCGATGGAGGTGTGTTGACAGAGGCAACAACGAGCGAAGGTAGCAGTCGCGCACTGGCTGCGTGGGGAATAACTGCAGCCCGCAACCACAGGCCGCTCAGCCGAACAAGAACCGACCGGCCGTAGTCGGCCGAGCAGGTGGAACTGCGGTGCCCCAAGGTACCTCGTTGCAGAGGTCTGCGGCCCGCACTCCGTGGGCCACGTCAGCGGGTGAACCGGCCGGCTCGTCGGCCAGCCGGGTTAGAAGAGGCCGCAACCCCTCTTGGCACCCTGTGCGGTGGACAACGTCCCGCCCAAGCGGGCCGCTCGTGCTTTAGTAGTCGGTCAGCTTTGGCAGGCCCAACATGAGGGTGGCACCACTAGGCGTCGTCGGCTTGGGAAGTCCACCCCCCCCCCCCTCGATCCACGTCTCTCAGTCAGTTGGCTGAGCCGCGACCAACACCTAGTCGGGGCGCACCAGCCGGGTTGGACCATGCTAGCCGGGAAGGCCGTGCCACGACGGGCCGTGCCCCACCCAGCTAGATGTGCTATATTGGGTCGGGTCGACCCATTAGAAGGGTCAGAACCACTTATCCATGATGGGCCGGCATGCCATCACACCGGGCTTGACGGACCGGGCCCGTTTTGCTTAAATGTGAATAACATCAGGACCATGCGTCTAATCGACGCTCCGTCTACGGCACTGGGACCCTTGTGATGAGCCGGTCTATTTTCGTTACTCTAATTGTGTTTTGGACGACTTTGGAAAATGGCCGGGTTGGTTTTGACTCGATACCAACCGGGCCCTCAGAGCAGAAATGCTTATAATATAAGGGCCAAACGTCCGATTGATGTGCCGTAAACTAAAATGGGTTTATTTTGATGAGATGGTTCTTTTGGAATAGTCCACTCGAGGTTCGGACCCAGTTGGAGTACGGTCAGGTTAGATTGAGCCTAAATACCAACCAGGCCCCTAGGAAGGAAAAGCCAATAACTCTTAGACTGGGCATCTGATTGATGCGACATCAGTCGCATTGGTTTTTTTTTTGAAAGGACAGAACTTATGGATACATCATCTCAGGACTTCGTGATAGTTGATGCATTGACCTCGGGATCATGGAGCGGACCCTCTCGGAATCGAGCTTGCTCTGTGTGGGAACCCTAGAGTTAGCTGTGACTACGACGTCTACCGTACTAGGATCCTCCATGGGTTTGACAACGATGAAATCTGTACTAGGATCCTCTACGGGTTCGATGAGGATGAATTTTGTACTAGGATCCTCCGTGGGTTCGACGATGTTGACTTCCGTACTAGGATCCTTCTTTGGATCAATGAAGATGTCTACCCTAATGGATTCCTCTGTGAGTTCGATGACAATTAATTTTGTACTGGGATCCTCTGTGGTTTCTAAAATGATGCCTACTGTTCTTGTATCCGAAGTGGGTTCAATAGTTTTACTTCTGTACTTGTATCCTGAGTGGGTCCGACAGAGTAGCTGGTCTAATATCCTACATGGGTCCGACAACATAGCTGTTCTAGTATCCTATGTGGTTCCGTCATCTTAGATGAATCAGTGACTACATCTAATAATCTATAATGCAATACAAACGATGTATACTTGTGTGAGTTATGTCTTGACTTTCAATAATTATCATCGACGCGATTGACTTTCATTCATGTGTGGACCGGGTTGTGCTTGGGCTCGAGTGTAGGAGCCGGACTATGATTGATAACTTAAGTATATCTATGGACATATACCTAAGTAGAGTTGGTTGATACTTTGTGATTGTATCTTTCTTTTGTGGTTTATCTATCGTGGATTCTGTGAGACCATAGAGTGTATCGGGGTCCCTACAGAGTATCTTATACTCATCCCGGCACTAGAAATGTCTGCCATACATTGTATTGGATGTAGACGATGGACAAAACTGATCGAGGTGGAGGCTTGTGGAGATGGACGGTACCAGAATGTGGACCACTGGGCGAGATATACATGGAGCGGACTGCCGGACCCGAGGTGCTGAGGAGGCCATATGTACCCACCCTTCAAGTGTAATTTCCATAGGACGACTCCGTGGTAGCTGTTTTACATTAATATAGATGTACCAGCTTTTCAGTTCTATTGTAATTATAGTTGGGCTTGTATTACCGACCCCTTTCCATTAAACACTTACTTTTGTATATATTATTACGTAGTGCTTTCTTCTATTTCGTACTCTATTGTGTTTATTTACTTTTATAAATACAAAGACATCCATTTTTATTTGGATTTACACCATTGGTGCTAGTCTCCATCCCCTGGCCTATAGAAGGAGGACTTGGGGTAGTCACAACACATGCCTTGAGGACATGTCGTGACAAATTGGTATCAGAGGAGTAGGTTCTTCCGTAGAACATAGGACTATGATCATTCTTTTCTATAGATAAATAGTGTTAAGAGTATTGAGTGTGGTTCTCAGTCCAGGGAGTCCAGTGTTGGTGTGGCGGCTGACGTATCCATACACCAAGACATTGATCTCAGAATTCAGACATAGTGCATGAAAACACTAAGTACGTGTGTGTTTCCTTTGAATATTTTTCTCCGTGATTAATTTATGTCAGCTCACCAGGAATATTTTTTAAACCGTGTGGCACTTGTTCCTTTTCAGGATAAACCCATGAAGGCATCCAGCTAGGGTTTCGAGTTACGTACGAGATGGTAGCCCATCGAGCGACGATTCCTCGGTTAAGGGCCCCATCACATCAGAGGCACCAGAAGTACCACTACCAACTGGGCCACCGATACCACCATCCCCAGTATCATAGAATGCACGTTGTATGAGTAAATTGCATTCGTTCGAGTGACAGAGGCCACCTAGGTTCCTGGGAGAGACGGACCCCTAGGAAGCTGAGGATTAGAAGGAGGCTATCGTTAGAGTTTTCATAATGGTAGGGACACCAGACGACCTCATGGTGATCCTTACCGCGAGCCTCCTGCATGCAGCGGCAGGTAGATGGTGGAGTCTGATACTCTAGGTGCATGACGAGGCATCACTACTCTGGACAGACATTGAGAGCCTGTTCTGGGAATGGTTTGTACCAGCCACCCTTCGTGAGGTGTAGATTTTGGAGTTACTTCTTCTGCAACAGGGCAGCATGACAGTAGGTCAGTACTCAACGATGTTCACTGACCTCTCACATTACTCCATGGATATGGTATGAGACATGTTATTAAGGGCCCATACCATCGATTAGGGACTCTGGAATGAGATCGGGGCTTTTCTGATCTCCCTCAACATCCTGATGTAGGCGGGGGTGCCTTAGATATCCCTTCTAGTGGAGATTTTTCTCGTTGAGCAGTCACCAGCGGTGAGACCCTCCGCTGGATGACACATAGCAGAGTCCTCTTCAGTAGTAAATAAACAGTTGAGCTAGAGGACCAAGCGGACCAGTCTATTTGTTGGGAGACCTCAGGATACAAGTTTGGTTGTGTGAGGTACATGAAACAGAGCCCAACATATGAGGAGCAGGTAGTGCTATGCATGCGGCGGGTAGGTTCACATGGCTCGAGACTGCCCGACCCGCCCTGCAGATGAGTAGCATACAGTAGAGGGACCTCCCAGGCAGAGGCAGAGGTTCGACTGTTGTGGTACGTCGGGAGCAGGCGGACGTGGAAGAGGAGATGGCCGAGTTGTATGTGGTGGATGACATTTTGAGGCCATACCACCACCACCACCATGAGGACCACCCGGACCGCAGGGAACAAGTGGACATCAGATAGCACAACTTTAGGAAGCTGAGGCCTATGACCATAGTACTCCGAGAGAAGGTGGAATGGAGTGGGACTAGCTTCAGGCATGGAGATATTTTTTCATGATGCTTCTAGATTTGTTGATGTCAGTGTTTGAGGTTTATTTTTGTCTTTGTACTTTGAGCTGTCTTTATAAAATATACTTTTCCAGGTGATGTATTCATTCCTACCATTTCTTATGGTTGATATTGAGTTTTTCCAGTTAAAACCATTGACTTGAACCTCATATTAGAGATTCCTACTAGAGGGGACCCAGTGACCACACATTGCTGCCAACAGTGTGACTCAACCCTTGGAGGAGATAAAAACGGTTGGGATCTCTTGTTATTAGCGTCGAGGCATTATGATGTCGTCCAAGGCATGGAATAGCACCGTTCATGTCAGGATTGACTGTATTATGCAAAGAACATGGTTCACCCCAGGGATGAGACCATATTTCACTTTTCGGTAAAGGAAAAATGGTAGATGTTCTTGTAGGATGTATGTGAAAAAGTGTGTAGTCGAGTTCTTTACAAATGTCTTGTCACGCCTATAATTCATTGAGCGAATGGTTTACGGTTTACTCTAAACTCAAAAGTCTCAGTTTTGTCTTCTCGTAGAAGGTCCTTGACCAGAGACGGCGGCATTGGCTTGAGTCCCTCTAGGACTATGACTTTGAGATAGTCCATACACCTGGGACGGGGAACGTTGTTGCAGATTCTCTCAGTAAGAGATTAGGCATTCATATACTATGAGAGGCGACATAGTAGATGGCCGTGTTGCAGATATCATCTGTGGATATGGATGGAGTAGCCCTTCTACAGTCCCTCACAGTCACTCATTCACTACTTCAGTGAGTCAGGGAGGCACTGTATGGACGACCTTGCAGATCACCTCTGTGCTGGACTGACCCAAGAGAGTCTGCACTTGTAGGACTGGAGATGGTGCATGTTATGACAGAGAAGGTGCAGATCATCCAGGAGGGGATGAAGACTACATAGTGCGGACAGAATTCCTTTGCTGATAGGAGAAAGAGACCACTGGAGTTTGAGGATGGAAACCACTCTTCCTACGGGTCTCATCTCAACGAGGTGTACAGAGATTTGGCTGGGGTGGCAAGTTAGCTCCTCATTTCATTAGACCATTCCAGGTCCTCATCAGTGTAGGCGAGGTGTCTTACCGCCTGACCCTTCCACATCAGTTGCACCAGATGCATGACGTCTTCCACATATCTCAGCTGAGGAGATATGTGCATGACCTATCCCACATCATCGACCACCAGGATATAGACATCGATGACAGGGTGACATTTACGGAGGTCCCGGTGGAGATCGAGGATCGATAGGAGCAGGTCCTACGTGGACAATCGATTTCTCTGGTGCGCATTCGCTGGTAGCATCTGAACCACCAGGAGAGCACTTGGGAGCAGGAGACTCATATGCGAGCTCAGTACCTCCATTTGTTTCCCTTGTGGGTGTTGTAGCTTTATGGGGATTTAATCCCTGAGGTGGGAGTAATGTAAAGACCCGGAAATTTCAAGGAAATTTTTTTCACAAATACTTTGGAATTTTAAGAGTCTGTTGTTTCTGATGGTAGTAGATTCTGTGGCCCGTTGTGCCCGAAATCAATTTTTGAAGTTTCGATCAGGTACATTCAGTAAAAATATGTGTGATTTTTTCTGTTATTTGAACTGGTGCTCGGAATTAGAAACATCGTAGACAGATGAACTCGCAGTGTCATTATTCGCTTAAGTGGAGCTTTACCATAGTTGTGTTTTATTCGGTTTGAAAGTTATATTTTGAGGAATTCATACTAAATTAATAAAATTGTTGGTAAACTATTTTATTATTTAGTGTCAGTTATTTCTTCCCAAGAGGAGTTAGAGGTTGGGCCCACACCCACATAACCTTCCATGATAGGATTTAGTGTGGTGGGCCCACACGAGCCCTAATCCTTTCACCTTCCCTTAACTCCCTTAAACCCCCCTTAATTAATTAACTACTCACCTCATAATTGTGGAGCCTCCCCACCTCCCAAACAATGATGATACCGACCTATTTAATTAATAACCTTATTAATTAATTGCCACCTCTCATTTGAATTATTTTGATTTGCATGGAAATTCTATAAAATTTGAGAAGTCTATTATAATATTTTCATTAGAAAATAATTTTGTGGGGAACCTTTGGAGAATTATAGGATTCCCATTCTTCCATGAAGAACATCGTCCTCTCTCTGTGAAGAACTCTCCCTGACTTCTCCAACCTTATTCTTCCTCCGCGTTAAGGGAGAAGACACCACTCGCGAGAATAGTCGCCTATGTCAAAGACTCTTCCTCCAACGTTGACAGGACGACACCTTTCTCCACGATGCCATCATTAGCGATGCCCGACTACCACGAAACCCATCTTCCGCATCTTTTTGATGTGTGATGTCAATTACTTGTTAGGGGTTTTGTATAATTCTATGTGAATAAATTATCTTGTTCATTCTGAATCCGTTGGAATGTCTTCGGAAAACTGCTACCTCATAACGCGGATGGCGCGGGCCAAATGAACACAGATAGAAGACCCTCTGATGCTTCCTAATTTTATTCGCGATGGAGGTTTGTTGTAAGAGGCGGCAATGAGCGAAGGCAGCGACCACGCGCCGGACACGTGCAGAAGAACCGCGGCCCGCAACTGCGGGCGTCTCGGCCGAAAAAGAACAGGCTGGTCGTAGCTGACAGTGCTGGTGGAACCGCGGCGCCCCAAGGCACCGTGATACGGAAGTCTGTGTCCCGCACTCTGCTGGCCACTTTGGTGAGTGAACCGGACGACCGGGTTAGAGGAGGTCACGGTGCCGCCTTGTGCCGCATACGGTGGACATCGGCCCACCCATACGGGCCGCTCGCACTAGAGAAGCTAGCCGGCTTCATTCGGCTGGGAAAGAGGGTGGTTCCACTGGTTCGGAAAGTCCCCCCCCCCCCCCGCCGCTCCAAATTTCTCAGAAATTTGGACGAGCCGTGACCAACAGCTGGCCGGGCTGCCCCAGTCGGGCTGGGCCATGCCAGCCGGGTCGGGCCGCGCCCCACCGGGCCAGGCCGAGCCCTTGCACCAGCTGTGCCGCCTGCCATAGGTCGGGTCACATCCCACTAGGCCAGGCCATTCTATATCGGGTCAGGACAAACCCATAGCCAGGTCGGATCCGCAGAGCCAGGACGGGATGACCCGCCAGCGCACCGGGCTTGAAGGGCGGGCCCGTTTCACTTAAATGCGAATGACTTCAGGATCGTGCTTCCAATCGACGCGCCTTCTGCGGAACATGGAACCTTGTGACGAGGTGGTCCATTTGCGTTACTCTATGTTAGTTTTGGACGACTTTGGAAAACAGACGGGTTGGTTCGGACTCGAATCCAACTGGGCCCTCGGAGCAGAAATGCTTATAACATAAGGACCGGACGTCTTATTGACGTGTCGTCAACTATGTTGGTTTAATTTTGATGAGACGGTTCTTTTAGAATAATCCAAACGAGGTTCGGACAGATTTGGAGTATAGTCGGGTTTGATTGAGCCTAAAAACCAACTGGGCCCCTAAGACGGAAAAGCAAATAACTCTTAAACCAGACATCTGATTGATGCGTCATCAGTCATGTTGAGTTTCATTGGACAAGACAGAACTTCTGGATACATCTACTCATGAATTTGTGATAGTTTATGTATCGAAATCTGGCTCGAGGAGTGGACCCTCCAAGAATCGAACGTGTTGTGTGTGGGAACCCTAGTACTGGCTGCGACTACGAAGTCTACCGTACTGGGATCCTTCGTGGGTTCGATGACGATTACTTCCGTACTAGTATCCTCTGTGGGTTCGACGATGATGAATTCTGTAATAGGATCTTTGTGGGTTCGATGATGATGAATTCGGTAATAGGATCATCTATGGGTTCGACAACGACGCCTACCATACTGGAATCCTCCGTGGGATCGACGATGAAGAAATTTGTACGGGGATCCTCTGTGGATTCGACAACGATGACTAATGTTCTTGTATCCTAACTAGTTCCGATAGTTTGACTTATGTACTTGTATCCTGAGTTCGTCCGACAAAGTAGATGGTCTAGTATCCTACGCGGGTCCGACAGATTAGCTGGTCTAGTACCCTATGTGGGTCTGACAGATTTGATGAATCATTGACTATATATGATCATCTCTAACACAATACGAAATATGTATACCTGTGTGAGAGGGGTCTTCAAATTCAATCATTATCATCGATGTGATTGAATTTCTTTCCTGTGTGGACTGGGATGTTCTTGGGCTCGTGAGTTAGAGTCAGACTGTGATTGAAAAATTGGGTATATGTATGGGCATATACCTAAGTAGAGTTGGTTGATACTTTGTGATTGTAACTTTTTTCTGTGGTTTATCCTTAGTGGATTCTGGGTGACCTTCGGGTGTCTTGGGGTCCCTACTGAGTATCATATACTCTCCCCTGCATGGGATATTCCCGCAATACGTTGTGTTGGATGCAGACGACATACAACACTAATCGAGGTGGAGGCTTGTGGACCTAGACGATACCCGGAGGTGGACCACTTGGTGATATTTACACGGACCGGACGGCTGGACCTGAGGTGTTGAGGAGGCCATCTGTACCCACCCGTCAGGTGGGATTTCTGAAGGAAGACTCAATGGTTGATGTTTTCCTTTACTGTAGTCATACCAGCTTTT
The DNA here is from genome assembly GCA_963277665.1 of Viscum album. NCBI lineage: Eukaryota > Viridiplantae > Streptophyta > Magnoliopsida > Santalales > Viscaceae > Viscum > Viscum album. The sequence goes on from OY728120.1 coordinate 1,150,951,886, forward strand.
CCGTTGTACTGTACATATAGTTGGGATTGTATTTTATGTCTCATTCCTTTCAGCACTTAATTGTGTATTCAGTATTACATAAGTCACGACATCAAATCTCATTACAACATGCTACATTCAAAATTGATAGAAAATGATGAACTAACTGATTCAACAAAAAAATCATTCCTTAAATCAAGGATTGATGATAAATATACTCAGTTTTTTAACAATATAATTCTCTCAAAATCATGCTTGAAATCTTAAATATTCATTACATTCCTCTAAAATTCAATATCCCCAATCATTTCTACATTAATCCTAAAATGGTTTTATGGTTGAAAATTCATCATATAAACACATTATCTATCCAATTTTATATCAATTAAAAGAATTTTAGTTGGTAAATAAATAAACATAGGATCTATTTCAATCCTCAAAATAGACAATATTTCATTGAAATTCCATATTATGCCATCAATATCCTTGTTCACCTTCCCAGGGTGTTAGTTTATTGAGAAGTAAAAATTATTATTTAACTCTACCAATCCCCTTTAGTGATTATTGAATACATTTTGTTAGAATATATAGTTCAAGATTTCATGATCTTAATATATAGAATACTCTTCATTATAAGTATATTGAATCTATATATTCAATGTCAAAATTATTACATTTATCACTAAATCATTATTCTAGTATATTTTATCCTAAATTTATTATTAGCATCATTCATAAGTTATCATCGTATCATTATGTATGAGTATGAATCCAACTCAATTATTTAATGAATTTGTAATTGTTACAAATCCTTCTCCATAATAGGGTAGAGTATGTAAATGGGAACTGTTGAACCTTATTTTTATCTCCATGGATGTTACCTTATATTTAACTGTAAAAAGGTCTTATATCCCTTCTGATTCAACAAGTTCATCAGATTGGTTAGCTATAATAAATCATTCATAAATAATTTTTAGGTTTATTCCAACCAATGAAAAATATGGAACTAGGTTATTTTGGTTATTATGGGAATCATTTCAATAACTTCCATCATTTAAGGAACTACTCACATTACCTTACTATAGATTATAAAACCAAGTAATTTTACATTAAATAGAAAAAATTAACAATTTGAACATTTTTCATAAAACTTATCCATCCTCATATATATTATAATAACTCTAAAATGACATTCATGTTATTACATGAATAATTAAAATATTATATTTTCATCTATAATTAATATTTACAACTATTCAAGGTAATCATTGAATATTATATTAATAACATCAATGAAGATATTTTTGTCATTCGAATGTCCAAATTACAACACTGTGAATTCATAATTATTATACCTCATAAAGAAGGATATATTGGATATATCCTACTTTTTAATATCTACTGATGATCCTTACAATGTATTTCAATAAATAAATGTATTCATATTCTTATATTTGATCAAAAAATACATCTATATAGGTTAAACGATACTATCTCATGGTTTCAAAAACAACTTGTGACTTTGTAAAATTATTCTTTTCAAATAGATTTGAGCTTTTCTAGATTTTAGGGAAAATTGAAAAATTTTGTCAACCCTCATTTAAATGTTACACTTTGATTATAATGTTTTACAGGAGACACTATGTATTTAATATTTAACACAGAGTACTAAGTTTAGCTTGTGTTATTTGCAACACCTATTTTAAATGAAACATGTTAAACCATTAAAATATTATTATTTAATATAATTATCATCACATATTAAAATTAATGGAGGGCACAAATACAAAAAATAAAATAATATTTTTTTAATCATGTAAATTTAAATAATTATATGGTGTCCAATTAGTTAGGAATGATAATAAAAACTATTTGAAAATAAAGGAAATATTTTTCTAAAAAAATTATTTCTTATGGAAACAAATGTTTTCTATAAAAAAAATGAACAAAATACAATGGTAAATTATTTTCAAAAAAATTATATAGTATATATATATTATATAAGATATTTATTTGTCATCATATGTGTTTTCTAAATATTAGGTGGGAATAAATATAATCTTATTCTTTAAAATGGAATTTTTCTAAAAAGTAGTCATTCATATTTATTGTAACACATATATTTCAAATAAAATTATAAATTTTTATAAAATTACTTTGATTAAATAATCTTCACATTTTAATTAACAATTTCAATATTATCATAGGTATCAGTTTCAGTATTTTTCTAAAATGATTCATTTTATTGATGCAATGAGAATATACTAATTTAATTGATAACTTAATTTTAACTTAAATTATTTTAAAAGGTAAATTTAATATTAAATATGTTTTAAAGTTTAATGAATTACATTGTAAATATATTAATTTAATTTACATCATTGGATTAAATAGTATTTTTAAAATTGATATAAAAACATTTTAATATTTTGATTATTTTTTCGTTACAAACCCGCTTTCTCATCGCATCTGCTAGATTATTATATAATTAAATTATTCCCCCTAATGAAATGGAATTTGAGAAATTGGATTATATATGTTGAATTATCATAATTTATATTAACTATTAATTTCAACTTAATTTTTGACAAATGTGAATAGTGAATGTTGTAAATTTATTTATCATAGTTATAGTAATAATATTTATTTTATGGGTGTTATACTAGAAAGATATAGGTAAAAATAACCTATAAAAATGTCTTAAAACAATTTTATGTACATATTTAGACACTGAAATCAATATGGTTTGAGAATGGAGCATTTTGGATTGTTATGACATATGAAACATGTGGAAGTACTCAAATATTTTTGAAATTACCACATGTGTCCCCTCCCCCACTTATAAATGATCTCCCCTCTCTTAAAATATTACCTTATTAAACTATCATTGAATCAGAAAATGTTAAAACCCATATTTACCATAATATTATGGTTTTTGTGAGAATTTATAAAATATCATCGGTTATCAAAGCCTCCAAAACCTATGAATAATTAAAAAGGAACCTATATTCTATAGGCTTGATTTGGATATTATGTAGAATAATGGTTTAAACATGAGTTTATTGTTATGGTGCCTTAAATGATTATGCGAAATCAATTTAAAATAAAGGTTTTATCTTATTTATTTCAAGTGATTGATTGAATGAATTTCATTTATTGGTTTCAATATCTTAAATCCGAGTGTTTATTTCAATGATATATGAACATCCAAAGTAACTCAACTATTTAATGTTTTCATTATGTTAGGGATAGTGACATATAAAATTTTAGTATCATATTCATGTTCAATTTATGGTATTTGATCAATCTAGAACTCAGTATATGTATCATAATAATTAGTGGTATCAAAGGAGAAGGAACATCGTTGAATGAAAAATTCAACAATAGAATATTATGAATTATTAAATTGAAAAATTAAATCTATTCCATATCCTTTAAACTCAATTTTACCAAACCATAATAGTTTTAATCATCCATTGACATAATTTTATCACTGTATTTCCGATGTAGTCTATTAATGGGGAGGGGATTAATGAATAAAAAATTCAAATAACGATCACTCCACCGTTGGTCGATGAATTTCAAATTAGATGGTGGGAAGAGATTTAATCCATGAGAAAAAAGTATCAACATGAAATTAAGAACATAATAATAATAATATAATTATCATAAATTTTTATAAACATAATAATGTGATTCAAAAACATATATGATAAAAATGTAGTTGTGTATACAAAATGAAAGGAAAACAATACAATTGAATGTATAAAAACATCCGCCCATACAATACATTAGCACCACACAATAAATATAAAATATTCATTATTATGTTAAATTGCCGATCAATAAAATCGATACCATTTTTTAGGATATTAAATGATGGGTATGAAATAAAAGATAATTTGATTGTTCATAGTTGACAACAAAATTCGGACCCGGTTCATCCTTTTTTTCTTATATGACATTTAATATGGGAGAAATCATGGATGGTTATAGGATATACATATATTTTTCTCAGATTACAATAATATCTATAAAAATTTATTTTGAATTGGACCATTAATTATTTTTTAATAATAAAATAATTTGATTATTTTAGGGGACTTGAAAGATTTACTGTAATTATATCCTCATATTAGGATTCCTAGACCTCCTAAAAAACATCTATATTAGCTCTATCCATAGTTTAATGAAATTATATGACTAATTTTTTCTATTTATATACAAAATTTGAGCTACATTATAATTGAATTGTTGGATCCACTTTTATTTTATGGGCCAAGGGCCCATTATTATTTGATTTCAAATATTTGAAACAACATAAAAAATATCATATTCCCTTATGATTAATCCATTGATACTAAGTGAAAAAATGTTCAAATAAAAGGGGAAATTAATATACCAAAATAAAAAATTTAAAAAATGAAAATAATTTATTCCACAATATCATGATTAATTGTTACCAAATAGAACCACAGTAAAAATGAATTTCCAAATGAAAAGAATGTATGTTAAATAATTAAATTAAATAATACTCTCCTTTATGTTCAATAATACACATGAAAATTAAAATATAAAAAATGATTATTTTCCTATTTTAGTTGAAAATGACACCCCATATTGAGTTATTCTACTCCGAAGAAAAAACTTATCAAAAATACGAAATTCAATTCCATTTTCCAAAAACATTTTAAAAAACATTATCACAAATATAGATAATTTCGTAAAAACATGAATGTGATACTAATAATTCATAACATTATAGTTTCACAATCATATACCAATCTCAACCCCAATAATTAATTCAAAATCATTTACACATTTGATTCTATTGAAATTAATATTGATGATGTGTGGGGCATCACCATAGATATGTGGCACATTTTCTTGTTCAAGGGTATAAATGGAAGTACTATGTGGGATTCACATTAAACCATAATATGAGTATCAAATTTGTTTTTTATTCCTAATTTTTTACCACAATGAAGAAGGATAAAAATAATGGCAAATGCAACTATAATGTCATGGTAACTGAGTGTCTGAAATAACTTTTTTATCACTTCTATACTCTATAAAATATATATAAATCCAATCTATGGGAATTTCCGTGGATTCATGATACCCATGTTCTGAACTCCACACATTTGAATGAAAACCATTTTCAATGGGATATTTTTTTCAATTTTTTTTGAAAAATTAAATTAAATTGAATGTGGACACAAAACCTATTCTATGAGGAATTTATCCCAAGAACTCATACATTTCCCCAAAATCCAATAGGTGGGAATTATGGAAAATAAATAATGAGGATGAAAGTGTGGACACTAAAAAATCACATCAGACAACAACAATTTCAAAAAACAATTCTCATCAACATAATCATGACATAAAATAATATTCAAGGAAATAAAAATCATTTTACATTTAGTTTTCCTGTTTTAAAATTTCTATTATATAGTTTATTGTAAATGAAATTCCTAAAAATACATAGGTTTCAAAAAATCATGGGTTTTCACCCACCCCACCATATAGAATAACACTAACCTTACTGTTAAATAATTGGATAAGATTGAAATCAATAATTTGATGAATAATTGGAACTTGTAGTTTGAAAAGATATTATAGAAAAACACCACATTTTATGTTGATTTCCCATCAACATAAAATATAGCTCTTCAGCTCAAAGTCAAATGTAGACTAATCGGTGATGATGGAATATTTCATAAATTATTGGAGGAATGAACAATATTTTGAAATAAAAAAATACTTTATTTACTATATATAACTCCCAATATACATTATATCACATAGTAAACCCTAAGGGGAATCCCTTAACAAAATATCACAAAAACAAAAATAAAATGAAAATAATGACGAAGCCAGGTTGCCTCTTGCGAAGTGCATAGATTAAAGTAATTAGTTTAACAAAAACCCACTAAAAACCGAATTCCAACTATGAACATTTTTCGAATTATATTTTTAACAAATTCCATTAATATTATATGAAGTCTACATGGGAATTGGTATGATGGTTTTAAAATTTATCCATGAAAAACATATATGTCCCACTGAATGAGCTAGTCGCTTGAATTTCAAAATGGGTCGCTCCAAATACTTTCATAATTTTGTAGAATACAGAAATTTCAAATTTCACTTTATTAGCTTCATGAGATGGTGAAAGGATGATAGAATATTTTTGAATTTCACATATGATAGAAAACTCCAGAGAGAATATATGGTCATTGAAATCAAGATCATGTTGGATAAAACATTCTCACACATGTAGGGACATTAAATTGAACTCATTTTATTTTTAACAAATTTGGAAAATTATATTATCATTTTGAATAGATACTTCAACCACCACAATTTCAATATTATTATTAAGAATAAGTGTGGACTCAAATGTTGTGTGTTATCCCAAGGTTCTATTTAGTGGTGAAAAAAATCAACAAGTGTTCTCACTAAATGTTATTATATACATGGATAAAATTTTCCTTTATATGGATAATTAAAATTAATTTCATTATTATTGAGACACTATTAATCAATTCCCTTTAGTTATTAATGTTGAATATAAATATTCTATATCAAATTTTCATCAAATTCTTCTCCAATTTTTCATATTTTTAAGATGTACCTTCAGCATTTCCTAATGATTTTAATTTTTTATAATGGTATGATAATCAATTTATTATTTGTCTCGTTATATAACACATTATTTGAAATAGTCACTATTTTTTTACATTAGTGGTTTTTTTTTCAAAAATGTTCTTCTATTAAAGGAGTATAAGGGATACGATGAGGGGGGATGGGTTCCATAATTGTTAAAAATTCATTGTAGTTATAATCTGAATGTCGAAACTACAAATTTTATTGTTGGAACCATGGTCTTCTATGCTAGATTTGGAGTATGGTTTGTGTTTGTTTTCAATCCTCAGGAAAAGTTCAAAATCTGTACCAGCAAAGAGATCATAGAGTTCAGGCGGTACAAAATAACAGTATAAGGTGGCACTGTTTCCCAGTGTTTGCCAAATTTTTGGGGTCCAAAATTTGGAGTTTGGTGAGCATCATGAATATAGGATATTCTTGAAGATCATATTTTTATATGGAAAAGGCACGTGTTTCGCGAAGATGGGATGCATGAATTGGATTTCGCGATGAACAGAAAAATGGAGCCGGTGATGCTTCGCGGTTAGGACGAGCTTCGTGAATGGAAGCATGGAAAGGAAACGCGAGGGAGCTTCGTGGCGACAACGAGAAGTAAATGACAGAACGCTCCACGATTACGACGAGCTCCGCGATTGGAAAATTGTCGTGGTGCTTCGTGATTTGGAAAGAATTCCGGCAGAAACTTTGGAGCTTCGCGATATGCAATGACGTGGCGCAGACTTCTTACGGAAGGGTCGAGGGTTGGTGGAATCACCTATAAATACAGGTCGACCCCCTCAAGAGAAGTAGAGTGATTTTTCATAGAAAATTATTTTCTCTCGTTTCGCGAAGGATGTTCGCGAAGGCATTGTGATTCGCGAAAGTGGAGATTCACATCGACTATTCTAGCTCCGCGAAAGTCGTTTGCTCCATGTTAGATCAGTGAGATATGCGAGGGAAGTCGCTTTGCGACGACATGAGCTCTGAAATGTACTAAGAATTATGAAGGATTGAGATTTGCGATGGTATGAGCTCCATGAAACAGTGAGATTCACGAAAAGGAAGGATCTTCGCAAATGCTTGTTTGAGCTTCGAGAAATTTGGAGCCTTGCAAAGTAGGGTGCTTTGCGAAGGTACTTTCCAAAGGTAGTTTTCACGGTGTTTAAGATACAATGGGGTATTAATCAGTGGATGAACATTGGAGTTCAATAGATCATCTACATACAAAAATGGATGAATTCTTATACAATGATGAAGAGACCTTCATGTCTATAAACCGAGTGTGGCTTCACCAAGGGTAGTAAGACAGGGGGAGTCAGTGGGAGTGACCTAAGGGAAGTAGTGAGCTATCCCCGAACCATTGTAAAGGCAGTGAGCTTGGTAAAGAGTGACTGTGCTCGAACCTCTACAATCTAAAGCTAGTGAATATTAGTGGATTTTTGTACGACCGAAAACATGTCGGTGTATACTCCTTGGACGTAGCCCTTGGCGGTGAACCATGTAAAAAGTGTTGTGTCTTCTCTATGCATGTGAATGATTGATTTCTGATCATTTTCATCATACAGTTTCAAAAAGTTCCTACCAACATGGGAACATGATCCATCACATTGAAACAAAAAGGTGTCACCCTTATTCACCCCTCCCCTCTCAGGGTGTCCTGGGGTCCTTCAAGTGGAATCAGAGGGGAGGTTGCTAGTGTTGAATCTGTCCTTTATAGTCATGGAGAATGCAGTCAATGTCAGGGGAGTCCCTCACTTTGATAGATGTAATTTCTAGTTCTGGAATAACAGAATAGGATCTCTTCTATGATCTCTTGGAATGGAAGTTTTTTTATACTGTGCAAGGAATACAAGTCACTGATCCATCAGGCATGGATATGACTGAAACAGACAAGAAAACTCTTGATGCAGATGCCAAATCACAAAATGAACTCACTACAGACCTTTCCGATCAGATCTACCTAAAGGTGATGAATTTTACCTCAGAAAAAACTATGTGGGATACACTCTAGAGTATTTATGAAGGAGATAGAAAAGTGAACGAGGTGAAACTACAAGTGTTGTACAATCGGTTTGATGATCTGAAGATGCATCCAGATGAGAATGCAGACCCATTCTTCAATCAAATTACTGAAGTGGATAGAGAAATTCAGGGTCTAGGATAATAAATCAAAGACATTTATATTGAAAAGAAAATATTAAGAAGACTTCAACCTCTGTACAATTCAATGTTTTCATCTCTTGATGAAAGAGATCTTTCCAATATTTCTCTGAATGATCTACTTACCAGCATGGTAGCATATGAAATGAGAGTCAAGACAGAAGATGATATGACTAGTGTGAGCAAGGAAATGGCATTCAAGGTCGTGGATATACTGAAAATCTCAAAAGATAGTAGTGGTGATGATGACGAAGGAAAAGAAATTCTTTCTCTCATTGTAAAGATGTTCTAGAAGGGAAAAGGGAAATTCAAAGGGAAGTTACCTCTCGCATGGTTTCATTGTGGAAAAGTTGGGCACATTGCATCTCAGTGCTAAAGAAAGATCAATGATGAAGATAGTGAAGATGAAAGCATCAAGAAGCCTTAGATACTATTCTTAAAAAAAGGGGGACATGAAATCTGGAATTTAAATGCAAAGGAAAAGTTTTGTCTGTGAAGAGGAAGAAGATGATAAAAAAATAATGTGATGAAGGAGTAACAGAATTCAAAACTGGGAACCATGCCTCTGTGATGGCCACTGTTGACAAGTCAGAAGATACTGGTGGAGAAAAACATCTGAGAAATTGTGTAGATCCCGAGATGTAACATAAGAATATTGTTAATAAGATTAAGACTAAATGTAAGAGTTGGAATAAGTGGAATTCAATTGTAGAAGAATCAACTGAACACGTTGATCAACATGAAGCTAAAATTGAATGACTGGAATAATTTTTGAAGGTATAGTCTAAAATAATTGAAAGCAATGATGATTTAGTGGATTTGAAGCTGAGAATTATAGAGTAGGAAAAGGTCATCAATGACCTCACCTCCAGACTAGATGAAAAATCCAAGACTACTGAGGGTCTTGAGTTGGATGTTTTTACTCTAAGGAGGAAAAATTAGACTGAATCAATTCCAAAAGAATCGAGGAAGAAAATATAGTTTGGAAGATTCTCAGATACAGAATTACAAGCAAGAGCCACGTGTGGTTCAGATGGGGTTGGAAAAATCTTGAGTTATCAAAGACCCTATTTCATGGGAAAGAGTGGAATTGGATGTGAAGCTGAGAAATCAAATAATGTAAGTGAAAATATCCAAAAGAAAGATAAGATAAAAGTTGAATATGATGAAACATTTCTTAAAGTGATGAAAAAGGAACCCTCAATCCAAACTAAAAGGAGAACTGATAATTATCCTCAAAAATTCAGAAATGATAGGCAGTCTAACTATTATCCCAAGGAAGAAGGTATGAGGAGAAATTCAAGTGAGAAGACATTTCCTCTCGTGATGTGTCAGTTCTATGGCTATCTGGGCCATACCATGTCTTATTGTGAAGAGGCAACAAGCTATCTGAATGGAGAAGATATAGAATTTCAACAAAGGAGAACAAATTTATATCCTAATTCTTATAGATGAAACCATTTCTATGGATATTGTTATTGTTGTTCGAACATTGGTCATAAGGATGCCAATTGAAGGCAGAGAAGGGACATGGACACCTCATACCGAAGTTCAAGACATGTCAAGTCTCAATAGCAAGACAGTGTTTCTCATTGAAATAGGTTTTCTCCTCTCAAAGAAAATTTCGACTATGAAGAACCTGGGTATGTGGAATATATAATTGAAAGGCCAACAGTACGATATACTCAATCCAATGTCTCATGGAAGGAAAGGAAGAAGATTGAGAAATCTAACCTTGCAGAGGTTTCCCTCAAAGCTATAAAGAACAACAGTATCTGGATTCTGTATAGTGGTTGTTCATCTCATATGACAGTTAATTCCGACATGCTAACAGATATCAAAAGGAAGGTTGATGGTACAGTACGAATTGGTAATGATGGAGCTCTGAAAATCAAAGGAAGTGTAAGTACTGAATTAGCTAATGGAGAACTAAATAAGACTGAAGTCCTTTACGTAGATGGCCTATGTCATAATTTCCTCAGCGTGAGTCAACTCTGTGACTCGGGACTTATTGTTAATTTTAATCAGAATGGATGAAATATCAAGGGAGAGAAAGGCAATTCACTTATGAAGGGATGCATAACAGAAGGCAACTTGTATCAGGTTGATAGTGAAAAAAATTTCTGTTTCATGACTGTTGAAGAAGAAAAAAAAAATTGGCATCGGAGACTGGGACACATCAATCAACAAGACATGGAGAAAATATCAAAATAGAGAATTATCATGTACATTCCCAACTTGAAGCGTGAACGTGAAAATTCTTGTGATGCTTGCATTCGTGGGAAGCTGGTCTGCAGTTCATATCGGCAAAAGAAGAAAAGGGCATCTCACCTTCTTGATCTGATTCATACAGATGTATGTGGGCTGGTAAATGTTGCTGGAACTCATAGAGAAAGGTACTTTGTCCTTTTCATAGATTATTACAGTAGAATTGAATGTGTGATGGTCATTCATAGGAAATGACAAGTCCTTGAATGCAAGAAAACATATCGGCGAATTGCCGAAAATGATACTGGATGAACAATAAAAGTGTTGAGATCTGACAATAGAGGAGAATTCATGTTCATTCTAATTGAATATTTTCTGGAGAAGCATGGGATACAGCATGAGGTAGCTGTTGTGAGAACTCCACAACAAAATGGATTTGTTGAACGTATGGATCGACATGTGAACAACATGGCATGAACTATGCTGATTGAGAGTCATATTCCATGACATTACTGGAAAGAGGTTGTTCAAGCTACAGTGTACATTCAGAATCGAACAGGACATTATATGGGTGAGGTGAAGACACCATTTGAATTTTGGCATTGACGGAAGCCCTCTTTAAAATACTTTCGTGTCTTTGGATGTAAATGATTCATTAGGAACAAAGAAGGAAATCTAGGGAAGTATGGAGACAATGCAGCTGAAGTAATTTTCCTCAGTTACTCAATGAACAACAAAGCCTACAAGTGTTTCAACAAGTGTTTAAGAAGGATTGTGGAAAGCAGTGGCGTTAAGATAATTGAAGAGAAAACCACAAATTCTTCAAGGATGTCATATGTTGATGTGATAGAAAGCCAGGAAGGAAGTGAACGAGAAGAAAATACAAATTCATAAATATAGGAAGCTGTACAAAATACTCAGCAGTCACATCATGATGTTGACTCAGAAGAAGAATCTGAAGAAGAAACTGTGGCTGAAGATAATGCAACTGAACCTCGTAGGAGAAATCTAAGAGATAATATTGATCCATCCAACATAATTAGGGAAAAGAGTTTACCTAATAAAACAATAAGTATGAGGAATAACACGCAATCAACATTTCTATCAGTTGTAGAGCAATCCTCATTCGAAGAAGCTGCAAATGATGAATGATTGGTGAATTCCATGAATGATGAATTAGATCAGATTGACAAGAATTATTCATGGGATCTTTTCCAGAGTCCCAAAGGTCACAATGTGATTGGTACCAAATGGATCATCAAAAATAAGTATGACGAGCATGGAAGTGTCATCAGAAACAAGGCACGACTGGTATTTAATGGATACTCCTAGATTTAAGGCATTGATGTTGAAGAAACCTCTGCTCCAGTGGCTAGACTGGAGTCAATCAAGCTTTTCCTTACAATGGAACTCCAAAGAGGATATAAAGTATTTCAAATGAATGTCAAGACAACTTTCATGAATGGTGTACTCGAAGAAGAAGTCTACATTGAACAACCAGTGGGCTTTGTATTGGGTACTGATGAAACGAAGGTCTGCAAACTGAAGAAAGCTCTATACGGTTTGAAGTTGGCACCACAGGTGTGGTACTCTCGGCTGGATTCATATCTCAAGATGATTGAATTCAAAAGAGGAGGAGTATATCACAATATCTATATTAAGAATTATCCAAAAGATCAATTCATGGTTCTAGTCTACATTGATGATATCATATTTGGTGGTAGCCGGAAGAAATCAGTAGAAAACTTTTCCAACCACATGAAATCAGAATTTGAAATGTCTATGATTGGGGAGCTCACATATTTCTCAGGACTGCAGGTGATTCAGAAGAAGGAATTCACTTTCATTTCTCAGGAAAAGTATCCGAGAGAGCTTCTTAAGATGTTTAATATGCAAGACTCCAAACCAATGTCAACTCCGATTGCAGTTGGAGCTAAACTTGGAAAGCATGAGGATGGGTCCTCTGTTGATTCCACCATGTATAGGAGGATAATTGGGAGCCTAATGTACCTGACAGTGACATGACCAGATATTGTCTTTGGCACATACATTTCAGACCGCTTTCAGAGTAATCCCAAGGAAGAAGATATGGCCGCAGTAAAAAGGATCATGAGGTACATTCAAGGTACACATAACTTTGGGTTATTTTTTTCTACAGGCAGGGACAATGAATTATAAGCATTTTCTGATGCTGACTGGGATGGTGATGTAGTAGAAAGAAATTAAACTAGTGGTGGAGCCTTCTATATTGGGAGGAAATGTGTTGCCTGGTTGAGAAAGAAACAAGAAAGTACTTATCTAATTACGACTGAATCTGAGTATATCTCTACCACAAAGGCATGCACTCAACTACTATGGAAGAAGAAACAATTAACAGATATTGGTGATGAGGTAAAGCAACCAATGGTGATTTACTATGATAACAAGGGCGCAATTGATCTTATGAAGAATTTTGTTCAACATTCCCATATAAAACATATTGAAATCAGGTATATCATTATCAAAGAAAAAGATGAACATGGGGTGATTAGAATGGATCATGTGGGAACTGATGAGCAATTGGCTAATGTCCTGACCAAGTCACTGTTAGCGGCTGTGTTTGAGAAGCATTAGTTGTACCTCAGTGTTCAGCCACCTCCCAACGCATAAGGAGGTTACGCATTACCCCTCTCCATGATTAAGATAACTTTTTTTATCTATTTATGGATCAGATGCAGGTTTGTGGGGGAGATACATTCTAGGGGGAGTATGGTTTGAGCTGAACGTTGAACAAATTACCAGGCTTTACGTTTATTGTCAATGGGGGAGAAAGGAATAAATTCAGGCATGTTCTGATAGGATGAGAAAGATAAGAATGAATTCATCAGTCCTGTAAAGATTCTTGGGCATCATTGAGAATTCAAAAACACTGGAACCCAATTCAAGCCTCCTCTCTTGTTTTATACACCGGGAATTTCTCACGTAGACAATGGGAGTTGGATGAGTTGATTCATACATTTTTGGTTTGCAAATGGATGCAGATCTATTGAATTTATTTTTTGATTGACAACAAACCCAAAGGGGAAGATTTTTGGAACCATGGTATTCTATGCCTGATTTAGAGTATGGCTTGTGTTTGTTTTAAATCCTAAGGGGAAGTTCAGAATGTGTACCAGCAAATAGATCATACAGTTTAGGCAGTACAAAAGATCAGTACAAGGTGGCACCATTTCCAAGTGTTTTCCAAATTTTTGGGGCCCAGAATTTGGAGTTTGGTGAGCATCGCGAAAAGAGGATATTCATGAAGATCATATGTTTATATGGAAAAGGCATGAGTTTCACGAAGATGGGATGCATGGATTGGATTTCGCGAAGAAAAGAAAAATGGAGGTGGTGATGCTTCACGATTACGATGAGCTTCGCAAACGGAAGCGTTCAAAGGAAAAGCGATGGAGCTTCGCGGTGGTGGTGAGAAGTAAATGATGGAATGATCTACGATTATGACGAGCTCCGTGATCGGAAAATTTCCATGGAGCTTCGTGATTTGGAAAACAATTCCAGTAGAAACATCAGAGCTTCGCGATAGGCAATGGCGCGGCGCTGACTTCGCGCGGAAGGGTCGAGGGTCGTTGGAATCGCCTATAAATAAATGTCGACCCCCTCGAGAGAATTAGAGAGATTTTTCAGAGAATATTCTCTTCTCTTGTTTTGCGAAGGCAGTGTGCTTCGCGAAAGAGGAGCTTCTCGGCGGCTATTCTAGCTCTGCGAAAGTCGTGTTCTCCACGTTGAATCAGTGAGCATCGTGAGGGATGTTTCTTTGCAATGACTTGAGCTCCGTGATGGCCTAAGCACTGAGAAGGCTTGAGCTTTGCGATGGTATGAGCTCCGCGAAATTTTGAGCTTCACGAAAAGGAAGGAACTTCGCGAAGGATTGTTTGAGCTTTGCTAAATTGGGAGCCTCGCGATGCAGGGTTCTTTGCAAAGGTACTTTCCAAAGGTTGTTTTCACAGTGTTTAAGAGACAATGGGGTATTAATCATTGTATGAACATTGGACTTCAATAGATCATCTACATACAAAGAAGTATGCATTCTTATGCAATGATGAAGAGACCTTCATGTCTATAAACTGAGTGTGGCTTCACCAAGGTCAGTGAGCCAGGGGGAGTCAATGAGAGTGACCCAAGTGAAGTAGTGAGCTCTCCCCATACCTTTGTAAAGGTAGTGATCTTTGTACAGAGTGACTGTTCCAGAACCTCTGTAATCCACAGCTAGTGATTATTAGTGGATTTTGGTACTACTGACAACTTTTCGGTGTATGCTCCTTGGACGTAGCCCTTAGTAGTAAACCAAGTAAAAAGTGTTGTGTCTTCTCTATGCATGTGAATGTTTGATTTCTGATCATACTCATCATACAGTTTCAACAAGTTCCTACCAAATTGGGAACAAGATCCATCACATTAAAGGAAAAAATTGTCACCCTGATTCACCCCTCCACTCTCAGGGTGTCCCGGGGTCCTTCATTTATTATGTCAATATTTTCAGACAATTGTTCAATAATTTTTTTTTCCATAGGATGGATATAAATTTTGACATCAAGTAAATTCATAGATTGATCTCATAAACCATATTTAATAGGTATAAAAATTATCCTTTAAGCATTCATCATCCCTTTTTTTAACATCTCATCAGGTGGGGTTAATAATTCAATTTTTGATCAATTAAATTATCTATGTTAGTGTATTTCAAATATTTATATCCAATTTTATTATTTAATGGGTTTATTATGGTGTAGTTTTTGATATACTCCATTATATTATAAAAATATTATGAATCAATATTTTAACAGTACATGATAACATGAAAGGGAATAGATAAGTGAAGTGGGTGTGATAATAGATAACAAGGGGAGAGAAAAGGAATCTAATGTCTAAGATAATATTATTAGGTTCCTAAAAATGCAACCAAAATTTGTGAATTAAAAAATTTAAACATATTTTATGGTTTTTGTGGTCCTTTTATTGAAAAAATGGGTTATCTAATCCTCTTATACCTAGGAAGAAACCAAAAGAATCACACATTCGATATGGGTGATTTAGTTGGGTATTGGACAACATGGGTTATAAATGAGTAGATTATTACAGTGGTCTTTATAATTGATTTAATTACATTTATAATGAAGTGATTATCATAATTTATTACTTTGGGTGTATAGAATATATTTCATTTAATGTATTCAAAGTCTTAAATGAGAGAGTGTTTTTTAAAATAAATATTGACATCACTTATCAATAATAAATTGTTGGTTTAAAATATCCTACTTATAATAAAAAATAAACTTGGAGGGTAATATTCATTATCACTCCAATTTATAGGATCAATCTAGCACTAAGGATTTTTATCCTCATAACTACTGACCTCAATGGTGAATGTACATCATTGAATGAAAATATAAAAAAAGAATTTATTAGGAATTTATAAAGGTGAAATAACATGCCATAAATCCACTTTCTAATCCCATAGATCAACCCATAATATTCTTTTACCTCCTTTTATTCAATTAAATCAAATGAGGTATGATGAAGACACATAAGGGAAGTAATTATGAAGAAAAATAGTGACAGATGATCACTCCACCATTTCTGGATGAATTTCACAAAATTTGATGTGAATATACATAAAATACAAAGAACTGGTATCAAAATTATAAGAATAAAGAAATAATAATGGAATAATATGAACTTATAGTAGCTATATAAATTTATATTACAACATTAATTTGAAAAATTGAACACTCCATTACAAAAATTAATGTGTAACAATACAATTTAAAAAATAAAATATCTTCCCACATGTCATTTACCACCACACAATAAGTACAATTTCTAGGGGTTCTTGGTTTGATTCCCTATAAATTAATTCCAAAAATTTTAATTATCATATTAAAATATTTGTAAAAAATAAATCATAATGGGACTTTTCAATGCTGACCAAAAAAATAATTCCCGATTCACAACTAGTAATGAAAATTGGACACTAATTATAGAGGAATTATGGTTGGTTGTTGAATTTATATACATTTAATAAATATTACTACAGTATATATCAAAATATCATTCCAATTGGTTCATAAAATTTGATTATCTTCTTGAAATTATTGATGATTTAATGGGTCCTGAAATATAGCCCATAATTTAGTCCTACAAGTGGCCTCCATGGATTTACTTGAAAACATCATTATTATATATGGTAACAATTTAATTAAATTATCCCCATAATATTATATATCTGTAGTTAAAAGTTCATACTAATTTGGACTGAATTTCATGATAATATTTTATTTGATTTTTCTATGACACATTTTTATTTGAATATAAATATCTACAATATTTGAAAAATGACCATCATTCCAGGTGATGTTTACATTGATCCTAAAAGAAAAAGTATTCCCCGAAAATTGAGAAACTATATAACTAACTACTGAATTTAAATAATAAAAATAATGAATTCCCCGTGATGATTATAAATATGGCCCAAAGTGAACAAAATAATACATTAATTTCATAATGATGTGAAATGAGGTTAAAATAATTATATTCAACACAACCAATTTGTATGGGCATTGAAACAGATAGATATTAAAATATAAGAAATCTGTATTAAAATATTTATGTGGATAATCATCCTATAAATACCTAAATCACTACCAAAATTCCCTCCCCTTATCTTATAAGATTAATTTTGGGTATAAATTCATGCTTGGATGTCTTTAGTGCAATCATAAAGAGAACACCTAAAGAAAAGTTAATTCCCTTCAGTGAGATACATCATTTTATTTCATTCTACACCTTATTAAATTATTAGTATACCATAATAATTTAATAACCATTGTATATTTCATATGTTGAGATGTTGTTATACTATGGTAATTTCTAATAACTATACCCACTTTCATTGTGTTACGAAATTATCATTCACGTGTATGGCGCACCACCGCCTCATGAACAGAGGTCATTCATTTTCCACAAAAACCACTCAATATTGGAAGCAATGATGGATTTTTAGTTTGTAAATCTTATTTAGGATATTTAATATTATAAAATGATTCTGAAATCATTATAACTGACATACATTCATACTCTCCATTTTGTGGGAATGAGATAGTGGTGTTCGTATCAATGGAGCAATAATGCTTGCTGAAGTGATGTGATTCAATCATGATTTACATGGAATGTATTAAGTATGGTATTAATGAAAATATTTGATTTATATAATATAAAAACTATTCTTTAACTATAATAATTAATTTTATTTTCTAGCATTCAGGCAAATAAGAAAACTGAAACAATGTTAATGCCTACATATGAATCAAAGTCTCCATGAATGGTGTATTTCATTTCATATCACATAATTTAATGGATATATATATATATATATATATATTAAATTTTAAATATGATGGATCCATGATCAACCAAAAATTTATCAATTCAAAACATATATATAATACAACGTAGTTATTACCTAAAACGTAGCATTAACATGGAATTGTTAACAAATGGGTGATAAAAGGTCATAATAAATTCATATATGGTATAAAATATATAAATATTCTAATTTAAAAGATGTATAATAAAATTTTATTTATTATATATGATGTTTGAGCATATAAAACTGAATTACTTACTTAATGTAATGGATTTCTATCTTAATTATTTGTTTTTTGAGACACATTCCATATTCACCACCTATTTCATTTATGTGGATTATATGCTACCCATGAATGTATTTTTTATTATTAATCTAAAAATTATATGTATATAAAATTCAATTTTTTCAACTCTCCTCCATGAAGTTTAAATTTCAAATTTTAGGAAAATTTTATGCGATTTTTCTCAATTTTCCATCCTGGAGACGTATATTATATTTTGAACCTATATTATTTTAGATGTTTTACATACATACCCTCTGACAATTAATTACTTGAATTTATTCATCGTTGAAATATTTCATGTTAATTTTTAAGTTAGGAATTCACATGGATTATGATTCAAAGCCACAATGTTGATAAGGATACCATATTATAATCTCATCATTTATCAGGGTTGATTATGATTTAGTTTTTGTTGATAAAACATTATGATTTATATCTCAATAAATCTCGTAAAATTTATTCTCATATGGTTATTCCTGATATATTAATGTAAAGATACCATTTATTGAACTATTTGGTTCTTAAAATAATGAAATAATTGTTTTCAATAAAATCTGACCTTGTTTATTAATTCAACATGAATTATATTTTCTCCCAAAACCATTTTTATAAAAATGAATCAAAAATGTTTTATAAATCAATAAAAGTTTTCCAGAAATTTTTTTCCCATGTTATAATTATTATTATTCTAAATTAATATTCATTTTCATTTAAATAACAATCCATGTGTTTTTTTATTGAAAATATGCAATTAATGTTGGAATTTAACTTCCACTAAATGAACATTATTTCATATTATCATGATTATTAAATCATTTCATGATTCAATTACATGTTTTAAAATTTATTTTTATAGAATATATTTTCCTTAATGTTTTAGAAATTTTAATATTTTCAATAAATGATTTATATTTGAAAATATTTTTCTGTGTTTTCTGTTATTAAAAGTTTTTTTTGAAGAAGAAATGAAATTTCCCTCTATAAATGATTTAATTTAATTTTTTACAATATCATATTATAGAATTTGTTTTAGAGAAATGGATTTTAATAATCATTAATGATTAATAATTTATTTTTAAAAGAAAATATATTCCCAAATAAATTCAAGTAGTCAATGAAAATTATTTTCTATCTAATATTTAATTACTTGATGTTACTTATTCTTTATTGGAGATATGTTACATGGAAAATTTTCATAATATTTATCTAAATGGTTTGTATTTATGATTGAAATATGATTATGAAACTCATTTCTCATGTAATGGTTATATCGTGATAAAATGATTATGAGACACACTTTTTTCAATAGGTTATTCATTGATAAAATGATGAAATTATTATGGATCAAAATTATTTTCCTTGTGAAATTTTATGATGAAAAATTATTGAATCCTATATTAATTAATTTATTCTGATATGATGATTATTTTGATCTTTAAGCATGAAAATTTATGATATTGAATATGTGATAGTTGGTTTTTATAAATAATGACGGTGGTTACATTATAAAAAAATAAGAGTGGGGAACGTATCTCCCTCCAATTAATTGGATAATGATTGATATCAAATGAGATAAAAAAACTAGAATGGGGAGTGAGATTAGATTGAAAGGGTACATTTAACACTATTATGGTATTGGGAGAGGACTATGTCAGAAAAGATGGGTTGGGAAGTGAAATCAGTCCACTATGAGGAAACACCTTCATCTGGGGATGGTGTTGTGTCCAACTAGGAGGTGTAGCTACCCAAAAGGTGGGTATATTGATGGTTAGCTCTATATTCAAGTAAATACATGGTTGGTCCACCCAAGAATAAAATTTTATTAATTTCACGGTAGGTATCCATGACATAAGATATAATTTTCTTATTTTTATTCAAAAAACTACATCTTCTACCATTGTTACACTCTCAAGGATAATGTTCATTGATTACCTTATGATTTACTTCTTATGAGATGCAAATGCATATTTCATCACTCGTATATCTGATCTATTATAGTTTGGTTATTAAATTACTAATTCATGTACATTATCAATCACCCTTAAGCTTATCTTGTTATTTCATATGATCATATACTATTTTAGATTATGATTACCCTTACCGATCATCTAATCACATCATTTCTTATGTTTCGTTTCCCCATGTTTTAACTAAATTTTAAAGGTATAATTTTTCTTTAAAGAGTACTATATGAGAAGGAATTTGAAGGAAACATTTAAGATCATTCACAATATTAGAATGTTATGCTCCATCTTACCTAAGGAACTAAAATATTAGAGGCCTCTTGCATTAATTTGTAAAATGTATTGAATATTCCTCTAAAACATACAATTTCAATCTATAAGAATCCTAGGTCTCTATATATTGTATCTTATGAATGTTTTAGTTAACCATGGTATATTTTTATGGTTATTTTTTGGGATGTCTCTGACAGAAAATCTAAATATGATTAAAAATATAGGAATATTTCCTTGACTTTTTCTAAAAGATAAATATTGTGGTTTCCATGAAATTATATCCCTAAAAAGATATGGAAAATGGATGTGGATCTGTAATAGATGTTAATGTGGGTAAAATCCATAAAAAACATTGTATTTAGGTAGACTTGATCAATAATTTTTTTTAACAAAAAGGCCATTCTTCACCCCTCTTTTGACTATCCCGAGCGATATTCTATAGAAATTCCCTAACTCCTTTTGAACCATAATGAAGGATTTGAATATAATATTACAATAAATGACCTAGGATAATTCTATAGTGTCATATGCTAAATATGGTTTTATAATTTAGACATCCTATATGTGATTTTTCATGATTATGTGGTTCCCCTCTATGATTATTT
This sequence comes from Viscum album, assembly GCA_963277665.1. Classification (NCBI taxonomy): domain Eukaryota; kingdom Viridiplantae; phylum Streptophyta; class Magnoliopsida; order Santalales; family Viscaceae; genus Viscum; species Viscum album. Next base: position 1,150,973,417 of record OY728120.1, read on the forward strand.
TTACTTACGCAATGCTTTTTAGATTCCTTAAATGAATTTATCCTGAAAGGATCATGCTAACATTGAATCATAGGGAAAATATTGTGGCATTGAATAAGAAAATTAGATGAAAAACAAGGATAAAGTAATTTACAATCCTAATAAATTATTTCAATATATGATATTCATTTTGAACATGACTGAGATTCCGGAAACATTGAATAAGACGAATATTGCTTTTTATTATTATTAAATTGTAATGAATATAGTGGAATGAAAAACTAGATTTCACAATTTCATGATGGTGGGAAGAAAATCCTGAATGAATGTCTCAAATGGATGAGATGATGTTATCTATCTATAGAAGAAGGATATTTAGTGAAAAATTTGATAGTATTAAATGTATTAAATGTATAGTGTATGGGAACTACCCAACTAAATTCCCCAAATCAAGAATTAACAACCATACCAAGGAAAATTTTATTTTATTATAATCATTAATAATGAATTAATACAGTACATGTGTACAAATATATTTTGATTTATGAATTGTGAATTGTGAATGATATATATATTGTTCGGTATATGTTTGTCCATAAAGATTTCCAAAAAATATATTCAATGGTTCTCATGACCCATAAAAATGATTTTATGAAATTGAGATATTTTGATTAATGTACGATAAAAATTCATATGTAATTAATATTGAAAAAATTTTGTGTATAAATTAAAAATATATTATTTATATAGATAACATATATTGGATTGTATTGATGACCTCAAAAATGATAATTGATTTGGTGATACTATAGTGTATTCAGTAATTGATGAAGTTAAAAAATCTATTTATGGAATATTTCGAATAATATTTTTGTCTTGTACTGAATGTAAAATAAGATATGTTTTCAATATGGTTCTATGAAAATTTATATTATTAACATGTTTCAAGATTATACACGATGAGGGTATTCACATGTTTGGAATGTGACAATTTAGAGCTACATTATGATATTTGGGGGATTAATGTTAATTATATTTTGAGAAATTTATTTACCATCACTATAAAGTTTGAATTTTGGAAGGGTTATAAGGATACACATTTGTTGAATCGTTTGATTTTAATATTCTATGTGGTTTTAGAGATACATATTATGACAAAAAAAATGTTACAAACACAGTTATTACATCACTTTTTCATAATGTTTAAAAATTAATACAAACAGACGCCCAAAGTCCTTATTAGTCTAGTGTCATTGTAAACATAGAAACATAAAATGCATTACATATTGGAGCTATATCATCTCATATTAGGTTCTTCCTTACTTGAAGCATTATTATATACATCAAACATAATACATATATTCAAATCTCTAGGGAAGGAATCATAAAAAGTCGTGTGATCAGATGCTCATTAAGGGTATGCAATAGAGATATTTAAGAATAATCATGAGCATAAGTGTTTGATAACATTGTCATGAAAATAGTAGAGCATACCCTATATATCAAAAATCCTTAACAAGTCTCATGGAATAAATAGTGTTAGTTAATAACTCATAAAACATATGGAAATAAAAAACCTAATCCCTGAAATTTTTACATAGGAATATAACATGGAATTGTGGAATAAACATAAGAATATAATTTGTTTTCCATATTTGTAATGGAATACTTCCAAAAACATCTTAGTAGTATGGGTTCACTCCCCAAACCTTCATATAAGTCATGTTCCCCTCCCATGTCCATCTTAGTAGTGTGATTTCTCTCCTCATACAATATGGGTAGTAAAGGTTCACTCACATGGCCATCAGTGTTTTCAAAGGGCTACTCCCAAGACCATCTTAGACTATCTCCTTACATAAAAATCATTCCCAATGCATTGGAGAGAGATACTGGGCCCACCCTTATCATATATAACATATATTTATATTTTATATCACTTTAATAAATGTATGTATAACATCAATTAATGTCATATTAGTTGGGAAATATTTTTGAAATATATTTCAAAAACATTTCTATAGGAAAATATCCTTTCTTATTTAACAATGGATTTGAAAAATTAATCATTTTAAAAACAATTTTCTCATTATAGAACTTATAAAAAATATTTAATACCCCTTCCTAACCATATTACTTGAAAACTTATTCAATAAGGTTGAAAATATTTTGAAACTCATCTTCCCAGAAAAATAAAAATATAGCATGAAAATGTTTTCAAAAGCATTATCATAGTAAGTAATTTAAAGACAATATTTTTCAGAATATGAGTAAAAAAATTATTTTCTAAAAGAATGTTACCTTTTACTCATGTAATGAATTTTTTGAGGTAATTCTGTTCATGTTCGCGGATAAACCCAATCCCACTGTACATTCCTTTTACATCATCTAATTTGTAAAATAGTTCCTCAACCCGAAAATGACAAGAAGATTCCTTATTAAAACATATTTATTTATAAATGTTAAAACATGGTTAAAAAATATGTTTTTAATTTCAAAATAGAGTTATATATTAAATTTTTAAACCTTTTTGAAGATGATATTTTGAATGACCATATATTTTCGACCGAAGAGAGAGGTAAATTATAACTATAATAAAAAAATTCTTAAATATATTATATAACATAGAGTTAAAAAGGATACAAATGCATGAATATATCATTAATAAACATACAAGAATAATATTTATTATTTTTAAGGAGATATAGTTCATTATATTTCATCAAGGAAATCATAGTCCAAAACATTCTCAAAATCGATTAGATTAATTCAATAAACTATTATAACACGCTGACATTAAACCATACTACCATGCAATAAAATAAAATTAAACAATTTTCAAATTATAATTAAATGAATTAAATTAATTATATAACAATTAAATATAATTTTATAGACCTCTAATAAAAATATAGGTGCATTACATGGCATGTGTCTGAAAGAAGTAAAATTGAAAAAAAAATACATTACTGATATGGTATCTTTTGAAACATAAACCTTATGATAGAAATACCATAAAATTTTTATTTAAATAACCATATATTTAATTATATGGGGAATATAATAGCGTAATGGGATATATAAAACCCACAAAATATAAGTTAGTTGTGAATAAGGCATGTATCTCATGGAAATAATGAGTGAGATGAAATTCCATTAACTTGGGTCTTGACCATCATTGTACTCATTCAATCCTTTTCTATGATAAATATAAATATATTATAAATATATTAAAATAAATATTTTACCTCTTAATAAAATATATGGTTTGATTATGGATTTATATTTCCCACTTGTTTTCAATTCTAGGAAAAGGATTTTCTTTGGGGGATATTAACTTTTTTCTTCGTATGCATCTTTATTTTCGAAATCATTGCTCAGTATATATAACTAATGATTTCTGGATTATAAAAAATGATATAAATATAAATAAAAACTATTATACATTTATTAAAATAATATATAGAATATAAATTTATGAAACTTAATATATTATTCATTGAGATAGTAAGTCATACATATGCTTGACCCCTATTTCCGTTAAATTATAATATTGAAGTAAATAAAATAAAAGATCTATATGTAAATATATAATTATTAAAGTAGTTATATTATATAATATGTATAATATATATTCACTAAAAACATATTTAATATATTTATTTTAATTTATGAATGAATCCTATAACTTTGAGGGGCGGTAGTCCACAATTCCTCAAACACAATTATAGTGTTAACACCAAATAGATGGAATAAAATTATGTGTTGTAAAATAATAAAAAATGTTTAATTTAATAATTAATAATTAATTTATGATATATAAATTTATATTAAAATCGTAATTACCACCATGAGATGAAGCAATTGAAAATGGAACAATCATTGTTTAGTGAGGCGATAGTCCATCGTTAACATAAACAACATGTTCCTTACACATTAGATGGAAGTATGGGTATGTGTATGTAGAATACTAAGCATGAAAATATACTTTTATATTTAGTATAGTTTTTTAATTATTGTATAATGGAATAATAATATTTTATGGAGGGATAAATAAAATAAAATAAAGTAGTTTGAGGGAGGTTATTACTTCTTAATAGGGAAACTCTATTTGGTTTTCTATAAAGGGATAGCTCAGAAGGACTTATTCCCAATGTAGGATACAAGGTGGAAGTAAATGATTTTGGTTTAATATCTTTTAATTATTTGTTTCAATATTAATTTTCTTGAGTGGTTTGAGGATGTGGGGGGAGAGGAGGCCTTTTATATTGGAGGAGGAGCGGAACTCTTGTAATATTTTAAAAGAAAGGTACGCCACCGATGTTTTTTTATTAAAAGTTTATAAATAATGTTTACGTGTTATGAAAAGGGAGTTTAGGATTGAAATATTTTAATGAATTGGATTTACGAAAATTATAGATGTCATTTTCTGCCTTAAGGTTATGGTTTAGTCCCTTATTAAGATTAATTTATCCTTAATGTTTGATATTAATTTCAATTACATTCCCTAAATGTTCTGATAGAAAACTTAGTTGAACATATGAGAAATTATTAATTATTATTATACCAATTATAGAATATATTTTTACAAATTTAAGTCATATAAATGTATGAAATTTATTAAAATATAATCCCACATAGATGATGAAAGTGTGGGTTTTTTAAATAAAAAACATTCAAATGTTTGATGTGTTTTTTAGTCAATTTCAAAATTAAATGGATTACCATGACCCAAATATGATTGACTAATAAAAATATTATATAATTAAATTTTTTACTATTTTAAAATAAAATTTATCCTTATAAATATATTATATCAAAAAAAATTGAATTGAAAACCATTATTTTTTACTATTCATTAAAAATAAAAACTTATATAAAAGTACAACAAATTATCATAACTTAATTTATATGTTTATATTCCAAATAGTTAGTGTAATTTGACTTATAAATTTTATATAATATTAGAAATTTATTTTAAAATTTTTTCTCCTATAAATGGTGGTAAACGTTGCATTATTGAAAATGTTTGTTCTTATGATTTAAATTGGTTTTATTCATATATTATGCTTATTAAATATTTTGGTAAATATAAAAATTATTTAATTGAAAATATAAAAAATATATTACTTAAAAAATACTTATTAATTATATATAACTTTATTTTTAGGATTAAAAGAAATTTCTGAGCATAATTATAGTTTTCTTTAAAAAAATAAATTTATATTCAATTGGTTCTTTTATTTTAATTTAAATAGTTTATATCTAATTAATTCAAAACATATTTTAAGAAATCCATATATTTACAAAATTTAGTTAATAAAATTCATAAAAATAATTTTACTGGATACATTATATATTATAAACTTTTTAAATAATATATTGTTGTTTGTTAACACTCGGTCTTGCTTGTTACACAAGGAAATAAGTAATGTTTTTCTTGTGTGAAATTAATCATACTTCAATGTTACATATAGCTAAATATAACATTTATATATATTTTACTACAGAGAAAAAGTAAATATTTCATTAATATAAAATAAAATATTTTAAATTTTTTGTGAAATAAAAAATATAATAAAGATTAAATTAATTCAAATATTATAATTTAAAAAATCTCTTGGTGTCACAAACATATTACATACATTAGTGATTCTGGCATAAACAATTCTCCAATATTAATTATAGTAATATATAAAGTCAAAATTGATCATGGAATAATCAATAGATAAAACTATGCATATGAAATGGAATGATATCTATAAGTAAATATTCTCCACAAATTTATTAAACAATATATAATGATCATGAAATAAAGTGTATTTTAGTTATCATTATCTATATGATATAAGTGACCATTTTTACACATCTATGGTTTATGGGTATTTTTGTCACTCTCTTTCTCTAGATAACACATATTTTTATGATCAGTGATCTTGATAACCCTCTATAATTATTCATTGTTCTAATCCATGTCCAAATCATCATATTCCACCTAATTTCACCGGTGTACAAACCTAGCTTTGAGTTATATTTGTTAACCATTAACATTTTAACCATAATTTTAAGGGATGTCATACTATTCATTTTTAAGATGTGGGTTCTTATTATTAAATTTTAAAATATTAAAACATTTATGAATGAGATGCATTTTGAGGGTTAAACCCATTTTTATTGTGTAGAATGTAACACCATTATATTTTGAGATTTGTTTTTCAAATTGATTCTATCTATACCATATTTTATTGACATGAATAACCAATTTTTTCTTCTATTATAATTTACAGTGATTGTATCTTGTGTAACACATGTCACTATGTTTTTTTGTGTTACACAAAATATATTGATTTTTTTTACGTTACATAAAAAACTTAGATTAAAAAATACATGTCATAAAAATAAAATATTATTATTTACAATTATAGTTATCCCCTAGACATTAGAATGATGGGTATTAATATTATTAACCAAATTATGAAAATATGGTCAACACATGTATATATAATTAATTATTTGTTGATTAACTAATTAACAATGAAAAATAAATAAATTTCATAATAAATTAAATCTTTTTCTAGAAAATATTTTTTTCCAAATACAAATCTATTCAACATCAATAAGATATGAAATCTAATTTTTATGAATGATTCTTATATTTTTCATATAAAATATATATTCAATAAACAATTTAAAATTTATCTTATAGTTTTTATAGAAATGATATATGAATAAATTTAATTTTACACTTCAAACTAGTTTTAATAATATTGCGGTTTGGCACCTTTTTTTCTAGAACGGAAATTTTTAAACTAAATATTGATAGTTTATCAAGATTATATTGAAAAAAAATATTATTTAAAAATAAATAATGACAAAAATATCATAGGGTAAATTTTTATGATCATTTTAAATAATTCATTTTTTTGCTGAACAGGGAAAAATACTAAATTATAATTGAAAAATCTCTTTTTACATAAATTCATTATTACTTAGAAATATGATTTATATTAAAAATTGTTCATTTATTAGTCTATTAATCCAATTTTTTTCAATTTTTTATATTTTATTTTGATATTTGTTGTAAAAAACTGGTAATAATTTGATCATTTTCCATTTAAAAACCCTACATTCCCATCATGTATATAGGTTTAATATTAAATTATTCTTACTTAATTATCTGTTTAGAATTATGTAATAATAATTACCTATTTTTAATAACATAATTTATATTATATAATAATTTCAACTTAATATTTAAAAAAAATATTGACTATAGTAAAAACAATTTTCCATAGCTAGGGTAAAAAATGGTTTATCGAGGGTTTAATATAAACGATATGGAAAAAATAACCTATAAATTTTTATGAAAACTATATTTTTTCATATATATACCATTAATCCAATAGTTTCCAATAATGGTCCATTTTGGACCCTTGTGACATAGGAAAAATGTGGGAGAACATAATGCTTATCAAAAATACCATGTGCGTCCTCTTCCCAACTTATAAAAGACACATTCTCTCAACCCTAATTAACCCCATCAAGACTATTTGGTTAAACAATACCTCCCCATATAATTTCCCAAATTACCTCACCTTATATTTCAAGGATTATATTTTGAATAAAACCTATTGTGGATGACTTTATTCTAAACCTAAGGAGAATAACTGGAGATGGCGTACTATTCTTCAACGAATATACTTATTCTGTTTATTTTTTCACATTCGTCAATAAGAATTATAATATGATTATATAATAAACATATTATATTAAATATAATTATATCTTTTATGATGATTTAAGGACATTAAACCATTTCCAAATTAATGAAATCAGTTTTCAAATCATCTTGTATGTTTACGGTGGACTACTTCCCCGTGATTTGATGGCATATTTTTTTCATTACCACCTATCATTGTTAGAAATAATTAATTATTTATTTATTATGTATGAATTTTATTATATTTTTTATTTTATTATGATTATGGATCAATTACATCACACATACCATCATACTCTCAATTTGTTGGGAATACGATAATGTCATTCGTATGTGAGTTAGACTACATCCTCACGAAGTGAAGTGATTTATTTACGCTTTACATGGAATATATTAAATATAGGTTTAATAAAAGTATGTGTTATATTTGGAATAAAAATATTCCTATTATGGGATTATATTATTTATGATTAATTCATTCAATCCATCAATAAAATGGAAACATAGTTCAAGCGTACAAATTACCAATCATCTCCATGAACTGTGTATTTCATTTCCAATCAATAAATTTAATATGTTACACTAAAAATAAATATACATGTTATATATAATATTTATATCATTTATTAAAATTTGGAAATTATTTAACCCTGATCAATTTAATATGACCAAAATCATAACAAATCAAAACATATAAGTAAAACAAAGAGGTTATTAACGAAAACATAACATTAACAAGGAATTTTTATTAAACTGGTAATAAAAGGTCATAATAAAATAATACACGATAATGAAAATTATAAATATAATTTCTAATAGATTTATTATAAAATAATATTTACTATATATAATTATTGAATGCATTCGTTGGATGTTAAGACTTAAGCTATAATAATTTTGTCTCAAATTTTACATATATGAGACAAGTGTCATAATCACAACATATTTATTATTTTTTGTGTATGTAAAAGCCAGGAATTTATTTTTTGATTCACCTGTTGAAAATTACTGTTATTTACACATCCAATTTTTGAACTCACTTTCATTAGTTTTATAGTTTAAAATTTACCATAGTGGCAAGTGATTTTTGTCTTAATTTGTCTTCTTTGAGACATATGTTGTTTTATATAGTTATATTATATCATGAGTTGTATAAAAAATACATTTAAAATGTAATATTATGAATTTATTAATACACATGTTATTTAATTCTTCATTTTATGATAATCCTTCTTTGTTCTTTTGTTTAAATATTACCAATGTGCTAATGATTTAATGTTATAATCTCATTATTTGTAGGTATTTTTTAAGATTTTGCTTCTAATGATAAAATATTATAATAATCCAATAAATAATTATCATGAATTTTATTCACCACTTGTTTTTCATGAAAAATTCAAGAAATGGTGCCATTTTTCACTATTTAGGACATAAAATAATTAAGAATGTTATAGAAAATCTTACGTTGTTTCTTCCTTCGGCCAAAAAGGAATATTCATCCAACCCACTTTTTATCAAATAATGATTTATAATTTACACCAAAACATGTCTATATTTTAATTTTTGGATAGGATTACAAAAATATCATAAAATCGAATTGAATCCAAGTATTTTAAAGAAATATTTATTGAGAATGAATTTATTATAATTGTATAATTTGATAAATTATAAAATTTCACATCAAAGATATTATAATTTGGAACCTCCTCAATTAATTACTCACAGAACATTGATCTTTCTAGATCATCAAATTGATTCTAATTTCTCTTCCCTACATCCCAATCAATATCATTGATGTTCTGGTCTTACTAAATTACAACCCCTTCTAAATAAATGTTATTTATCATAAAATAATTACTAAATCATCGTCAATATGATAAAATTTTATTATGATTTTAAAAATAACATAATATACCAAAAATAACATCAAAGGATAAAATAATATATCACCTGAGTGTATGTATAGCTTGTCGTCTCCCCGTATAGATATAGTTATTTTTTCATCACCATCATTTATGTATGTTTAATATGATGGATTTAATGAATTTATATGATATTAATTATGATATTATATGTCTTGAATAATAATATAATTTATTCTTTCTTACTATTCAATCCTTTGGTAAATGATAATATCACTCATGCGTATATATGGACTACCACATCCACAAAGTGATGGGATTATGCATTCATTTATATTTTATTGGATATAAATGAGTAATAATTTTATTAATATATGTGATATATAGGGTATAAAAATGATCATTTAATGGTGAATAGATTTTTACCTTTCCTTCATTCCATCCATCAAAAAATGAAATGAAATTTGATTTGTATATATGTCATACCATCTCTATGAATAATGTAAACCATTTCTATATCTCTTTATTTAATGGATAAATATATATTTGTGTATAAAGTATATCTATAATATTTATACCATGATAAATATTATGGATATGATGGATCCAATGTTAATATTCAGGGACTTGAACTACCAAACTAATTCAATAAAGATAAATAAAATAGATAACACCTAAAAAAATTAAAAATAAATTATTCCAAATTGTTGTTGGTAAAATGGTATAAAGGGAACATATATGATATTATATGTATTAAAATGACTCTATTATTTAAATATAACAAATATTAATTTATTATAATGTTGTATAGAGTGAGTTTGATGTAATGAAGACATGAGGTAATGTTTTATTTCACAATGTCATCAATATGTGGGATTGTTTATTTTTATGTCATTATTGGGGGATATTTAACCTATATATATATGTTTCTAAAAATCATTCAAATTTTTTACCATTCTATTATAATTTTGAAAATCATTTTTAACAATGTTTGGCAATTACAAAATAGTTTGAAAGCGATCGTTTTTTCCTTTTCCAAATGATTTACACTGTTAATTTGTCAGTAAAAATAGTAAAGAAATGGTTATAAACCTTATAATGAATGAATATATTTTCCTCCCATCATGAGTAAATTTATATTTTCAATATTATATATCAGTTTTAGATGTTTATTCTAAAATAAAAAATTTTTTCATTTTATTGGTGATTATTTTTCCAAAATTTATTTAAAAATGAAAATGTTATATTCCACAAGAATTATTCTGTGTGATCATTAAAAATAATTTTCCATAAGATATAATATTCTTTGATGTTAATTATAATTTACTAGGGATATGATACAAGGATAACATGTTTATTATTACTAGGGATGATTTATTTTTTGATGAATAAGTGAAATGTTTACAAAACCCATTTCATTTCAATGGGTTATGTTGTGATGGAATTTTTATAAAAATAATTTTTTAATAGGTTTTATATAATTAATTATTTATGATATTTTAGTACAAATATGAATTATTTTTATTGTGTTATTGATCGAGCCTATATATCTCGCCAATTCATTGGGTAAATATTAATATTTCATGAGATAAATGGGACTCAAATGGAGAAAGAGTCTATTTATGTAAGGTATTTTATCCATGATGACTTCCTTGGAAGTGAAAATTGACTAGTATGTTGGTCTGGAGTAAGAAACCATTCCTCAATAATAACATTGGAAACAATCTTTGACTATTACTAAAATTATTTTCATTAATTAGGTATATTCTAAATCTCCATGACATATGCCTATATTATGATATTTGGGTTCATCTTCTTTCATTTCATTTATGATTAATGTTTGATTGACTACCATGATTAATGATATGAATTGTGATTATAATCATTAATATACATAATCTTCATTCAATCATTAAGTTCATATTCGTATACCATTACGGTAATTTTATTCTTATGTGGGCATTAATTTTTCCATTATTTTCCCTTATTGAAAATTTGATCTCACCTTTTATTATGTTTAATTTAAGTAGGATTTGAAGAATGATACTAAGTAATTTATTCCAAATAAGGGTTATAGTTATGAAGAAATTAACAGGTAATTATGTAAATATTTTACGAACTAATTTTATTTCATTCCTTGTTACTAAGTAATAATTGGACTTGAATTAACCTACGGTTTCATAGAGGAATGAGTCAATATTTATACATTAAATAAATTATATTTCATGTTAATTTTATTTCAAACAATTTTTTTTTCAAACTATGTTTTTTTGTTATACTCATTTAATGGTACACAAAGTAATTCTGTTAATGCTGAATGTGATGGAAAATGTACTGATTTACTCTATAAAAAAGAATGTTATTATAGATGGACTGGAAAATATATTTTCTCTGGTCATACAAAATTCTAAATTTATGAATCATGATGACCATCCAAATGACCATGATAAGGAAAAACATTATGTTGGGTCATTAATAAGGCAAAAATACCTTCTTTTTGTTTGTATGTGGTTGTACTAGTTATTGAGTATAACATCCCTCCTTTTTTATCACATAAACATTCATTACATTATACAGAACTGAAGATCATTAAGGTTTAGTGTCTTGGAAACCAGAAACTTAATACATGACAACATAAGACATTCTTCTTAAACACTTGAAAGGCTTCTTCATTGTTCATCATAAGTTCATTACATCATCTCCTGACCTAGGATCATACATCCTAGGAAAGGTTCAGTAGAAGGCGCAGTAAGGGAAACAAGTGAAACAATTTACATGTTAACTTGAGATATATCAAAAATTCATGAAAAAGAACTTTAAGTCATGAGAAATAGTTCATGAGGTATATCATAATAACAATAATGTATTTCATAACTAGATGATGTGGCTACAACATTAAACATAGAAAGTCATGAACATATCACCAAGGTCCATCCCCAAGGTATCATTTGAAATTACTATGGTTATTCACCATGATAACGTTAAAATTTTAATCTCTAGTGGTTACATCATTACCCAATGCATTGGAGCACTATCAGGGTGCACACTTAAATTCGTAATCTCTAATGGTTACATCATTACCTAATGCATTGGAGCGCTATCAGGGCGCAACCTTAAATTTGTCTTTATTATCATGTGATCCACATATATAATCATAAGAAATTTCATAAATAACCCATATAGCATAAATGAAATGGGTTTCCTTTCATAATCATAACGTTTTAAAAACTACTTTAAAGACAAGATCTTTATGTCACATTAAACACACGGAAAAAGAAAGTGGGTGTCATGTATGTAAATCCAAGAATTTGAAATAAAATTTTTTGGTATATATGTGAATACACCTTTAGAATAAATAGCTTTTAGTATTTACTTAATAAAATAAAATAATTTGAGAAAAAGAGAGATACATTTTGATACGTAAATTTTTCAGCATAATGGCTATGTTATAGGTTTTTAGAAAACATTGAAAAGAGAGGGGACATGGGTCGCCCACTCATAAATAATCCATAAAACAGTTGGGGGACAAATATAATGCATTTATGAACATGGAAATGAAATTTTAAATATATACCATATGAAATGAAGAACATGAAAGGAAGACAAAAATAAGATTTCTCTTATGAAAATTCGCCAGCCTAACAGCGTCACATAATCTTCAAAGGAAATGAATTGACGAGATCAAATGGGGTATCTCATCATATGAACATAAAATATAAGTATTATAGATATAGATATCATAACCCAACATAATAAAATTTAACTTGAAAGACATGACAAGAAAATAGAACTTCAAAATGAGAAGGGTGAAAGAATCCCTTAAAAATTCACCAGCCCAACGGCGCCACATAAACATTATCAAAATGAATTGACTGGAGAAAGAGGGGGTATCTCATAATAGAAACATAAAAATGACATTAGGATGAATATAAAATAACATCCTCTAACATAAGAACATGGATCATAAAATATATGACATAAAAGAGACTACTTGGAATGGAAGAGAGAGGTAGGATCTGTTACCTTAACACGTAACTCTGAAAAATCAATGGCTGGGACCTTGAGGGCGTGTGGTAACCTTGGGAGGAATCCATGGGGGGTAATTAGACCCTATATTTGTTGGGGGAGAGTTGGGAGTATAAAATAAATGAGGAAATGGTGGGTATCTATAGGGAAAGTGAGGGGACAAGGCATTAAAGGCCAAGGGACACCTCACTAGTGGTATTGAAAAAAACATGGGAATTCCCATGGTATTTTACCATGGTATTGGCCACATGGTACACCTCATACCTTATATTACTATTCATAAGTCTACAAGAATTATTACACAATTATTACATCCTTAATGATGTCATTAATCACCCGAAACTCTAAACTGAAAATTCACTATTCACAGAAAATTCAACTTTTTCAAAAAAATCCCAAAAATTCAAAATAACATAATATCGATGGTCTGAATTCAAAAATGAACTCATTTTTATAAAAAAAAATTCTAAATGTTTTTAATTTAATTTTTATATAAAAACCCTATTCACCAAAAATTCAATTTTTAAAAAAAACACCAAAAATTACCTTAACATAATATCAATGTTCTGAATTGAAAAATAAAGTCCATTTTATAAAAATAATTTTCTAAATAATTTTAATTTAATATTTAATTAAAAAAACTATTCACCCGAAAAAACTAATTATTGACTAACAATTTTTGAAATAGTTCTTTACCAATTTTATTAAATCACATTACTTAATCAAGGTTCCTATATTATATTAATACTTTCTTTAAGTGATATTACTAATCCATTTGGTCACATTACTAATCATAACCATAAAATCAGAATCCAAAATTTACTATTCATCAAAAATTAAGTTGATCATATTAGTCTCTAAATTACGTATTGAACATAATTGTAGAAGACCATTTTTAGAAAATCATTACACCTAATTAATTATCTTCGGTTTTCAAAAATATTTTCAAATATACTTTTTCTAGAATTCATAAAAAATATGCATACTATATTTATCTAGACATTTGAAATTTCAAAGACTTCATCATAAGAATAAATCAAAATTTTTAATTAAAACAAAGGATTACACATAGAAGCTATGGTATCATTACATATCCCCATATCACACCAGCATAGGACCTAAGTGTATAGTGTGCTAAGGTGAGAGAATATGAGGGTGGCTCGACCAACATCACAAACATAGTAATTTCAATCATTTTGAACTTCTCGTGAAGGAGATTTCGTTCTAGCTTCACATAATGAAGTTTGGATTGTGTTTGGTTCAGAGAAAAGCCTAGTGGTGATACCACTTTTCCATGTTCTGTTAGATGGGCTTCGATCGGTCCAAGACTACTGGATGAGGCCATGAAATCTAATTTTTATTTTAATTAACCAAGATCACTTGTATTTAGAGACAATAGTCGCAAAATTTAGTATCCAATGGTCATACTGACTAATGGGCATATAATAGTCAAAACCCAACAATCTCATTTTAATTATAATCATTTTATTAAATGAAAAAGTTTTGTTGAGTATGAAATAAAATAACACACAAAATTAGGAAACATTATTTATTCAATGTTTTGGGTCGTTACAATCCCCCCTAGAGAAATTGTGTCCTAGCAATTTTTAAAATTGGGTTTGGAAATTTCATTTAAAGTCCCACATCAGAAAAAGAGTCAGTAACACTATTACATTAAAAGAAAGAAAAGGAAGTACAATGGTTACCCTATTTAACCCATACTAGGATTCCATGTAGGAAAACATGGACCTGGATGTGAAAACAAAGGGTCATGTTCTGAGGGAGAGTGATAGAAAACATTATTAGAATAAATTTAACAACAAGAAAATCACAAACATATGATGTCTTAAATGGTATTTGATTTCCCAGTAGGAAACGTTAACAGACAACTGTTTCATTTTACCATCCTTTTCATAATTTTGCGGAAATCATTTGCTACATAGAATAAAAACACAAGGATATATATTTACCTTCAAGTAGAGTTTCATCCATTAATAAGTTTCAACCAAAACTAATATTTTCTCCAAATGATGAGAATTAAAAAAACCATTGGTCTCATCAAAAGGACAAGAATCCTCTTCTATAGAATCACATAATCCACCAATGATTAACTATCTATTTCTTCTATCTTTAAACATTATCCCAAAAATAGGAAGGGTAAGATAAAAGAACTCTTCCAAAATAAATAACCCCATAGGAAGGGAAACTACTTTTAAATCATCAAAATTCCACGGTACTACCCAAAGATAATCATAGACCATTACATAAATAACTTTTCTTAAAATTCCTCAAAATAAACCAACCTAAGATTGAAACCCAAATACAAGAAGGTTTTGATAACATAGTCCTCCAAAATAAACTTCATCGTTCATCTCCAAACAACATCAACCACTCCTAACATTTTATAAACAAATAGCTAACCTAAACATATTTTCCCCATGATAGGTTAATCATTTCCATAAGCAACCTAAATTAACATAATTTCTCCTTAAATTCATAGATTATTCAAAATATTAGTCAACCTTTACTCCTCAAAGAAAATACTATAGTAATCTATTTACCTCAATCATATAGGGTTCCCAAAATAGTGAACGTCTTCCAAAAATAATAATCATCTTTTAATACCCTAATAAAATTTTTCAAATGAACATCCTTGAGACTTTGTCTTATTCTCCCTTGTAGAATTTGGGCATTCAACTAGGTACCAATTATTAATTGTGATTTTTGGTAGATGGTCTGGGGTAATCACAACATGTTCAACTTTATCTCTCATAATCACTGTCATATTAATAGGGAAATAGTCGCATTTCCAATCACATTGGATTTTGGATCATGTTCTTCCATTTCCCTCCATTAACTAAGAAAAGAAATTATAATTAGGGGCTTAAATACTTAGCCAATAATCATGAAAAGGAAACATTAATCATAGAAGGGTAAACATGTAGAAGAAAAGTATTTCCTAACATGTTATCCCCTTGGTTCCAATCTAGGTTATCCATGATCATATATTCTTATGTGAATATTTAATTTATTTTATCTTGGTCCCTTTAATAATGGTTCATACTAAGCTTATAAATTTAACAAATCATATCCCTTGGGAGTGTCGAAACCAAGAGTGCAGCAAGGCCCATTTTTGTGTACCAGTTACCATTCGAGTCTAGATCAATGTGGTGTTTTAAGGTTTTACCTCTATGTACATATGTGCCAGAGCCACCTCTACCTACTCGTATCCAGACTAGGATTTAGTTTTTTGGAACCCACTTACTCAATACTGACCAAAATACCAGGATGATTTCCTATATTTAAAATTTTCTATTGGGTTATTCCTAACGTTTTCATATCCTCATTTCCACAAATACCTAAACCATACTTTGATATCAACTATAACATAACTCCTTTTTTATCACATAAAATTTCATTACACTATAAAAAATTGAGGATCTTTATGGTTTAGTGTCTTGGAAACTAGAAACTTAATACATGACAACATAAATTTTTTTTCCTAAACACTTGAAAGGCTTCTTCCTTGTTCATCCTAAGTTCATTACAACATCTCATGACCTGGGAGCATACATCAAAGGAAAGGGTGAACATACATACTAGTAAGGGAAACAAGGGAAAAAATTTACATATGAACTATAGATATATAAAAAAGTCATGAAAAAGAACTTTAAGGCATGACAAAGAGTTCATGAGGAATATCATAATAAAAATAACTTATTTCATAACTTGAAGATGAGTCTACCAAAATTAATATAGATAATCCTGAACATATCACCAAGTTCCATCCCCAATGTGTCATTTGAAATTACCAAGGTAATTCACAAAGATATCGTTAAAATTGTAATCTCTAGTGGTTACATCATTACCCAATTCATTGGAGCACTATCAGGGTGCACCCTTAAATTTGAAATCTCTAGTGGTTACATCATTACCCAATGAATTGGAGAGCTATCATGGTGCACCCTTAAATTTGTCTTTATTATCATGTGATCCACATATATCATCATAAAAAATTCCATAAATAACACATATATCATAAAAGAAATGGGTTTCCTTTCATAATCATAATGTTTTAAAATTTTCTTCAATGATTTGATCTTTATGTCACTTTAAACCCATAGAAAAGGAAGGAGGGTGTAATGTATGTAAATACCAGAATTTAAAATTTAACATTTTGTTATACATGTGAATACCCATTTAGAATAAATATCTTTGCATATTAACATAATAAAATAAAATAATTTGAGAAAAAGAGAGAGACATTTTGAGATGAAAATTCTGCTGCATAACGACTATGTTATATGGTTTTAGAAAACGTTGAAAAGGGAAGGTACATGGGTCACCCACTCATAAATTATCCACAAAACAGTAGTGGGACAGAATATAAAGAATTTAAAAACATGTTAATGATATTTTAAAGATATACCATATGAAATGAAGATAATGAAATCAAGACAAAAATATGATTTCTCTTATGAAAATTCAGCAGCCTAACAGCGTCACTTAAACTTCAAAAGAAATGAATTGATGAGATCAAATGGATTCTCTCATAATATGAACATATAATATCAGTATGATATATATATATAGATCATAACCCAACATAAAAAAGGAACTTGAATGACTTGACAAGAAAATAGAACTTCAAAATGAGAAGGGTGAATGAATCCCTTAAAAATTCGGTAGCCTAACGACGCCACTTAAACATTCTCAAAATGAATTGATGAGAGAAAGATGGGGTCTCTAATCATATAAAAATGAAATGGAAAGCAGTATTAATATAAAAGAACATCCTCTAACATAACAACATAGATCATAAAAGATATGACATAAAAGAGAGTACTTGGAAAGAAAGAGAGAGGTAGGATCCCTTACCTTAACACGTAACACTTAAAACTCAATGGTAGGGAACTTTAGGGATTGGGGGCACCTTGGGAGGACTACTAGGGAGGTAATGAGACCAAATATACGTTGGGGGAGAGTTGGAAGTGAAAAAGAAAGGAGGAAAGGGTGGGTATTTATAGGGAAAGTGAGGGGAGAAGGCATTAATGGCCAAGGAACACCTCACTGGTGGTATTTGAAAAACCATGGGCTTGCCCATGGTATTTGCCCATGGTATTGGCCACATGGGACACCTAATACCTTATCTTAATATTCAGAAGTCTACTGGAATTATAACATAATTATTACATCCTCAATGATTCCATTAAACACCCAAAACTCTAAACTGAAAATTCACTATTCAACGAAAAGTCAACTTTTTCATAGAAATCCCAAAAACTCACCTTAACATAATATTGATGATCTGAATTCAAAAATGAACCCCATTTTATAAAAAAAATTTCTCAATATTTTTAATTTAATTTTTAAATAAAAACACTATTCACCGAAAATTCATTTTTTTTAGAAAAAACCTCAAAAATTTCCTTAACATAATATCGATGTTCTGAATTCAAAAATAAAGTCTATTATATAAAAATAATTTTATAAATAATTTTAATTTAATATATAATTATAAAAACATTACTCACCCGAAAAAACAAATACTTGACTAATAATTTCTGAAATAGGTATTTACCTATTTTATTGAATCACATTACCTAATCAAGGTGTCTGTATTATATTAATAGTTTCTTTAAGTGAGATTACTAATCCATTTTGTCTGATTACCAATTCTAAGCATAAAATCACTATTCACAATTTACTATACATCAAAAATTAAGTTGATCTTATTATACTATAAATTTCGTACTGAACATAATTGTAGAAGACCGTTATTTGAAAATCATTCCACATAATTAATTATCTTAGGTTTACAAAAATATTTTCAAATATCCTTTTTCTAGAATTAATCAAAAATATGCATACTATATTTATCCGACTAAATGAAAATTTACAAACTTCAACATTAGGAGAAATCACAATTTTTATTTAAAACAACAGATTACACAAAGAAACTGTGATCTCATTACATATCCCCTTATCACACCATCATAGGACCTAAGTAAAAGGTGTGATAAGGTGAGAGAATCAGTGGGTGGCTCGGCCATCATCACACACATAGTAAATTCTACCAGTTTGAACATCTCGCGAAGGCGATTCCATTCTACCTTCACACGATGAAGTTTGGCTTGGGTTTGGTACAGAGCAAATCCCAGTGGTGTTACCTCCTTCCCATGTTCTGTTAGATGGGCTTCGATCGGTCCAAGACTACTGGACAAGG
This sequence comes from Viscum album, assembly GCA_963277665.1. Lineage (NCBI taxonomy): Eukaryota > Viridiplantae > Streptophyta > Magnoliopsida > Santalales > Viscaceae > Viscum > Viscum album. The sequence goes on from OY728120.1 coordinate 1,150,993,227, forward strand.
ACACCGAATCTTTTTTCTATATTAATTAACCAAGATCACTTGTATTTAGAGACAATAGTCGCAACATTAAGTTTCCAACGGTCATACTGACTAATGTTCATATAATAGTGAAAACCCAATAGTCTCATTTTAATTTTACTCATTTTATTAAATGAAAATGTTTTGTTGAGTATGAAATAAAATAACCCAGAAATTTAGGAAACAAGATTTATTCAAAATTCTGGGTCGTTACATTGAGTAATGGATTAGTACAATTAAAAAGCTATTTTCTATTCTCTAGTGTTCATAACATGAAATAGTTATTATTAAAATTTATTATATTGTTGGAAAATAGTATATATTTTAGAATCATATCAAGTACCAAAGATTATGTTATGAAATTGAATATTTTTAGTAGGAAAATCATAAAAGTTTATTTTATAATAAGTAATTTATCATATTCATAATATGCAAAAGGATAAATAATTCCTTGAAAAAAAGTAGAATGATAATGAAAATATTGGTACTTGTGAAGAAAATTTCATATGACTTGTGATGAATGCTTCGTTATTATAATAAAACGTTAAATTATGGTCAATAAATTCATCAGTTAATTAAAACTATATCTCTAAAGGGTGTTTACCCAAAGGTACATATATACATGTGAATAAATCATTCAATATTATATCATGGTGGACATGAGGATTGTAATTACCCTTCAATAAAATGGTTTTCAATCATAAATAATTTTATAATAAAAATTATAATTAAAAAAATGGATAAAAGAATCAGATCATTCCCTCATGATCAAGATGTTGGAGAAAAAATTGGGGAAAACTTTCCATGGAAATTATGAATTAATTATATTTTTAATCAATGGCCATAATGTAATAGAATTATATTTTTTTGGGAATATGTTATCAAATAATGAGAATAAAGAGAAAGATCCATAGAATTCGTCACCCATACTCAATTGTTTTCAACTCAATGATTATGGTCATCATCATAACCAGAGCCCAAATATAATAGATAATTATTATGATCCATGTTAGCGACCTCTTAAATCCATTATAAAATTCAAATGTCATGTATCAATATTTCCTATGTGGGGTACAATAATGTATTTTTGAAAGGTACACTTACCATCCAATCTTGAACTAATGATGTCTTTTTAGATTATGGATCTTCAAAATATGTTGTAACTAAATAATTATTCCAGAGTATAACAATAAAACCTAAAAATTTAATTTTTTCATTATTAGTTAAACCCTTAAATGTTATCATTATAATATACCATGTCTATGTTAATTATTTAGCTGATGAATGTGGTAATGTGTTCAGCTTATATCTTGTCATTCTTCCTCAAGTTGAATTTTATGTTATTATGTAAAAGGAATTTATTTCGTAACATAATCTTCCCTCGATTGATGTAACACCCCCAATAATTTCTGAGGTACATTATTTTAATTTTATTTATGTCTTGTGATTTACTCTAGAACAATATTATTTTTCATGATACCTGACACGTCATTTTCTAGCAGTATATGCACCACTATTCCTAGTCTGTGTTACACACAATTTATTGTTTTATTCATTGATTTCAATTCAACAATATTGAGTATGGATTTGGTTGAATGAAAAAATGAACTATGTCTAGATGATGTTATATGAAACAAAGAATCAATATTGCACTACATGAAATAATTACATGGCTTTCGTTAAACACAAAAGCTACCTTCCTCTATTTCTTGCATTGTAAGCGATTCCAAAATTCACTAAACAAATATATATTATTAAAATATTATTATTTAATGGGATATAATCTACCCATAATGAATATAAATAATAACATTTTTAATTCTATATAACATTAGAATTCATATTAAACATTTTATATAACATGATATGTGAACAAAATCAAATTTTTCACAAAAAAGAAGTATTTTTAAAAAAATACATTTTACCACCTTTTGAAGAAGCACCCATGTTAAATATTTTATTGACTATTTTATAAGATAAATTTGTCCAAATAAACTTCTTATTTTTAATAAGTACAAAAAAAGTACTTTTTCTTAATTTTTTGTAATTTTTTTAATAAAATTATAATTTTAGTGAATTATGATAAATACTGCATTTGAATTTGAAACTGTCTTTTTATATAATTTATTTATATAGTTATATTATCTTAATAACATTTTTAATGTTTAATTGGATTAAATAATTATAATTTAATCCAATGATGGTAATTTTATGTAATTTAACTTTTAAATTGTACATAAACACATGCTAATCTTTTGATAGTTATTATTTCTTACAAACCTAATTTTTGGTTTTGATAATGGGAATTAATTTTAAATTAATTATTGCAGCTTCTATGATTTCAATTTGGGAAAATTGATTCCATATTCTGATTCATATGTTTGAAATTTTTTCAATAGGTAGTTTTTATTAAGGTACATTATGAATATAAACATTTGTAATTATTTTATTTACCATGGATAAAAGATAAATCTAGAAAATAATGGTAAAAGATATTATTATAATAATATTATGCTACTAGAAAACATGTTATAATCCTATTGGGTGAGATATTTCTGACCATGGGAATCCCTGGGTCAATTTTGGGACCCCATCGAACCACATTGATGTGAAAATGTCGTTTTATAATAATAAATTTAATGTAAAGTGATATATGTCATAAACATGTATCTTTTAAGTAAAAAAATTTTTGATATGGGATTATCTATAAGATCAATTTGACTACAAAAAGTAATTGGAAAGATATATTGATTTAATACCTCATGGTTTTTTATTTATAATTATTAGATTCCAGTATTGTTAATGTTTATGCTTGGTTTGATTTGACCAAAACATGAACAGATCAACGAAAAAAGGGTAAAGCATAACCTAATGTTAATGAATGTCCAAATGTTTCCAACATTGAATGGAGCGAGGGATAGTCCATGATGTTTAATTTCATATTTCATGGAACCTAGGACTCTGATGTCTTAGGTTAATCCACATTGACCAAATATCACTTTAGTTAAAGTTCATAATGATTTTACCAATCTCATTGTTTAGTTTCTCTATAAAAGGATAGAAAAAAACTGATATTAAAAAGTCCATTTTTCAAATAATATATTTTATCAACAAATATTTTATTTTGTTTATGTTTATAATGGTTTCACCATTATGTAATGTTGTTTTGAGTCATGTAAAGGGAACCATAAAATAATTGATAACGATATTTTGCATACATGATTTGGAAAATCATATGAAGCATGATTATATAACATTAATGAAATATGATCTATCTGAATAGATTCATTTTATACTATAAAAAATAAGACCCAAAGAGGATCATATATAATATTATTTGATGATGAATACGTATTAGGGATGAACAAAAAACAAATTTAAATTATATGTCACACTGCATTATTGTGAAGGTGTAAAGAAATTATAGGATCTTCTCATTATTATCAAAACATGACTCTAGTTAGCAGGAAATATTAGGGGTTCATGGGTAGATTCAAATGATAGGAATGTATTCCCCGTTAACGAAGGTGTCCCTTGGAGTTAAATATACAATTTATCGATAAATAATGAATAATTTTGGGGATTGCAGCACTTGGTTAATGAATAAGGATCAAGAAAAACAAAACATTAAATGAGGGTTATGATACCCTAAGGATTACATTTCCATATATTGAACATATTATTGAGGATAAAATAATTATTATGTCATTACATAAAAATTATTATGGACATGTGGGTCTTCTATGTAAGGATTGCATTTTTATGGGGATATTTGGTGTGAACCACACGATTTTATTATTTTCATTATATTTGGAATCTATTATTTTCCAAATACATGAATGTGGAAGGATTAATAAATAATGAGTTTAAATTGTTTCAAGATTACCATTATTGGTTTTCAACGTGATAAGTTTAAATTTTCTCCCACTAGTTGTTTAGGATGAGTTAATGATCATAGTAAATTGTCCCAAAGTCCCTGAGTTCAATATTTTACATATTTGATAGCAAAAAGATTATAATCATTTCATAATGATAATAAAGGACTAATTCTAATGTTAAAACAATTTACTATTGATTTTTTTTGAAATGGTGGAAATTATGGGTATGGTATTGATGCATAGACAAATGCATTTAGGGGAAGCGTGACACGATAGCCCAGTTTTATGTTTGGGGAAAATAACTATATAATTCATTTTAATCATTGGATTAATATTCTATAAATCATGGATTGAGAATTTTGGATTATGAAGGATGATATGGGATATGTGGGATGCAGATGACTACTCAACAAATTTGAATGAATTTTTATGGTATAATGGTGTGAGGTTGAATATAGATTAGTGAATCATATCCTCAAAATGAATATTAATCTAATAAGAAGGGATTAATATGGTGGCACTGATGATAATTCTATACAATAGGTGTCATTATAGATGAATACACTAATTACTAGTAGCCGTTAATGATTTCTAAAAATCTGAGGCACCCAAGAAGAGAATCATGGTTTATGGGAAAGGATATTAGAAAAGTATGTAGATTTATAATTGATATAATTATACCCTAGTCAACAAGTTTTTAATATTTAATGGAATAGAAATGGGTGATGATAATTGAATTCATAAACATTAGGGTTTTTAGTCATAATGTTGTTCTTCACCCTAGTGGAGGATACCATATTCCATGTACACCCACATGGATATGAATCATAGATATTATAGTCATGTTATCTGAAATTTGATACCATCAGAATTTTATTATCTGGTATGATAGTCAATATTTCATATTGTTAAACAAAATATTGCAAGGGCTTCATATTCATAATGTTTAATGTGATATGATCATGATCTGGATTTCATGTAGTTTAACATCTTGCATAATTATATCTGATGGAATATAAATTAATTTCATTGGGTAATGTATCATGTTTCATGCTATTTCATATCGCATGGTAAATAATTATATGATAGAAAGTATAACATTATTATGAAAAGCCATATATTTCAGGATGTTTAACATCATACGTCAAGGTCATAAAGGCAACCATTAATGATAATGGATTTTTTTATCTTTTAGTTGTGATTAGGGTGGGATATCCATGTCTCAATACGTATCCAAAAATAATATTGATCAAGAAACATGTTTTTAATTAATTAATATTTCCCAATTAAAATCAATATTATCTATATTTAATGATAAAAAAATTAGAACAATAGTTGGGACTAGGATGTTAGATTAAGGAATCAATACATACCATGATATGGTAGGAATCTAGACACATTTATTCCTTTAGTTCCCATTGAATATGGTTTTATTTGGGAAATCACTACAGATAATGAGACTCCAACAATAGGGTGGGGACTTTTTTGATTTCTATACGTATGACCATATATTAGTCTACATTTGAGGATATTAAGTAGATCTAGCTCGTTCATATAAAAAAGAAGTTTTGGTTGATATCATTTGTTGTTGGTCCTAAGAATGGATATCCCAATATAAAAATGCATCCTTACATGAAAAAAATAATTCCACACATAGTTCATTGAGGTATATGTAACATTGTATAAATGTTGATCAATTAAAAAATACTCTTTGGATATTGATCTTATTTAAAGGAATAATCATATTAACATTCTATCCCGCATTAATTTATAGGTTGAAATAGTTTATTATATTTTTGATAGTTTCGAATCATACGTCAACAATTTATCATTTTTCTATGAATATGGTTCACTTTATTAATTCCCACTAGTGTGATTCGCCATGGTCTCTGAGGTCACATGGTCCAGCCTCAGTGTGTGAAAAATAGATGAGTAGGAGATCAACCATTATTTAGTAGTGTACACATCAAGGGAGAATTAGTAATTTTTGGAATTTTTATTATCCATTTTTCATGTAATATATTTTAAAATAGATTAATTTTCATTTTGGCATAGGATACTGAAAATTGGAAGCAACACGCCATGGTTTCCTACAAGGATCTTGATCTTGTGTGTTGGATTCAAGAAATATGTGTTATGGCATTTTGAGAAACTCAAGGTTTTGAAGGGTTGATAATATTATATGTAGTATAATTTAATAGTTCTATTGTGTAATGGAATATAGTTTATTGTCTTCTTTTTAAGACTACAGACACTCTAAAATAGGATGATTCGGGTGGGTTCCCTTTTCAACATGTTGGATTGCATAGGAAGGGTCATCTGAACCATCTTCTAAATTATGTGGTCTAATTTCAATGAAATCCCAAGATTATGTCTAGTATAGGTGATCTTATATGTCAATATGTATCTTAATTTAAATTAAAAACATACCCACATATATCGTAAGTGACTTTATATATATATGGATTATATAGATATAAAAAGTGAATCAGATAATGAATATTTTGATGAATAATGAATCGTACAACATCATCTCATGTGTAGATCATGGACATTCATAGAGGAAACTGATTTTCATTAATTTATAATAACAACTAAAATGGGTCTATATCATTCGAAGATTCTTCTATATAAAAATAGATGTAATTCTGATGAAATTTTAGCAATGTATACGGAAGAGTATGGGAATTATTCCATTTCTTATGGGAGAATGAATCACTCAAAAATAGTATTTTATGTATGGATTACTAGGATTTCAATATAAATAGGAAAATATTCTCATGAATATGGATGAGGGATATACATTTTAATTTCATGTATGATGGAAACATCCAAGAGTTTTATGTATTTAAACTAGGATTGTTTTTGAGATTTTTTTATTCATAAGACAATGATAAATATCTACAATGATTAAAAACATTTGGAAAAGATAATGGTGGAAGTGTGGTAATGTTTACTGTTATGTAGCATTCACTATAATCATTTAGTTTTATTTCCAAAATTGAGTACTTGAACTACGTAATTTAATTCAGCATAGTATGGATGTAACTTCTGGCTTTTTGAATTTGATGAACCTCCTTCATGCCAACTGGAGTGATTCAAAATTACATGTATGATCTTCTATTTTAGTCTTGGTTTGAGAGAGAAGAAATGACTGAGAAATCTCAAGTGCTTCCAATTTGTACATGATTGGGGGAAATGGTGACACATGGGTATTTAACATTCACTCATGTTAGAATAAGATTTTTAATTTATTTATTTTTTTAGATCACTTCATTAATATATATTAGAGAGTTTTATGTATTTATTTTTGTATTATAAAAATAATCATTCCAATTTTAGAGTGTATTGACTTGTTCTATGATTTTGAGTAGGAAAAAATAAATACATTAAAATAGAATTAAAAGATAATGAAATTAGATAAAAATGACGAGAAAAAATAGTGGATTTTTAAGATTGATAAGGATATAGAAAACTCATGAAGAATGAATACAGTCCATGTAATGTTGTTACATGTCATGAATTTTTAAAAAGGAATTTATCTAGAAGGATATGTCATGGCTTCATATCTAAAATTTAAATGCCACTACATGTTGTGTAACTACATTACATTTTTTGGAGATGTTTTTAGAGAATAAATACAATGAGATTATTGAGATATGAATATTTATATGTTACACATTTTTATTCTTGGTTACACATCATGAAATGAGTTAAAGATCGTAATATACGAATGATACTCAGAGTAGATTCACACGGAATCAAAAATAACAAATGAATATCTAATATGAGATACACGATGTGTAATCACAATAAAAATCATTAAATCTGTTAGGAAGATCCCAACTAGATCCTACAAATACAAGTGTTTCGTGATAAAATGAGAATCATTATGGATGAAGCCGCAATAAAGGATTCTTGTGTAAAGGAACCCATTTAATTTTTCATTTCTATTCTGTATGATTTTATTATTCTTCAATATAACTTATCTTCGTTAGAATGAGAGGTTGATTTCATCATGTCATGGTGTGCATGATGAGTATTGATTAAATGTATGAGTTATTTTATATTTCACTATAATTCATGCTGGGATTTTGTATTTGTTATTTATTTCAATCTCTTTCTCGATATATTATTGGATGATCATTGTCCATTTGTTTTGGGAGTATGTTTAATTTTATTCTTTCATTGGGAATGTCCATTTCTAGATTTTATTTAATTAAATTGTCAATGTGTGATCTAGATTTTAGTCTGGGACCATGAACATTGGGTATGTTTGTGATATATATTTAAAATAAGTTTCAGGTTAACGATAATTGGTAATCTAATGTACATGACCATGTGAAAATGAAAAATTAGGGTTCATAGTGTTTAACGTGACCATTTTATTATCTATGAACCAATTTTGACAACTGAAAAATTTTTAATTAACTATTTTATACATTAATATCCCATGAACATGGATTTACTTCATCTTGACAGCCATTTTTTATTTTCTTCTACCAAATATCTAAAACCAAACAATACCCTGTAGTTTAGATTTATTTTCATCGAATAGAAATTATGATAGGTCGCTTGTTATTTAATTAATATTTTCTCCCAACCTATCATTGTGGCTTTGACCTCGGACATGAAATTCCTACATTACCTTGTACATTACCACATTGTTTTTTTGTTTTAAGTTGTAAAATTTATTATCCCATTTTTAATTAACGACTCCTGTTGTGATATAAACTTTCATATTGGAATTAGTTTATAATAATTATTTTTGATACATTAATAGTTATTATAGTTGTTTTTCTCTTGTGTATGAGATTAAAACCATATGATATTGGTAGTTCAAAAATTTTAGGGCCTTCTAGGGTAGACCTAAAGGTTTTTAATGTCATGTAATGTATGGGAAAAAGATAATGAATTATAGTTTATCATCAAGTGATAAGGATAAAAAATAATTTTTATGTCAGGTGACTATATCTATAGTGTTCCCAGGTAGAGTGATAATCATGTGGAGGAACATTGTACCATTTAGGATTTCATAAGGGAGTGTAATCTGATAAATTTTTCAAATAAAAAGGTCTTCGAATCAGTGACTCTGCATATTTTGGTATTTTATACATGATTGAAAAAATCAATACACATCTTATTGTAATATTTTTCACGAAACCCTTATATATTAATAATATATATATCTATATATGTATATAATGTTCATTTATGGTGGATAAAGGAGGTTTTAATAAAAAAATTTCATAGACAAATTATCTTCTATCAAGGAATCCTATATAGATTTAGATCGTGCATGAGACTTACGAATTTCGCTATTTTGATATTAGTCACAAAAATTGGTCGGCACTATATGTAGTATCAGTTTTAGTAGAATGGTTTTTTTTGTAGAATTATGGTTTTCCCCATGTTAATAATCTCAATTTTCACTATAAATCAAATGAGAGTGGAAATTAATCCGCACATTATACATGTAAGGGACATGTTAGGATTCTAATGAAATTATTAGAATGTCATATTGGATAATGACGATTGGAATGATGTTTTAGATCATGTAGGATGGATGATGTCTTATATTTTTATGTAATACTACATATATAATTCATTTTAGTTTTATTTGTTATAATATGGAAAATATACAAAGCATGACATATTCCGACAATTATGATTTCCCATGCATAGTTTAGAATCATGTCGATGGGACATTGTCGTGTAGTTTTACATCATGAAACTTGGGAGTTTGATATGTAATTTAATTTCATTTTTTGGGGTAATATGTGAATCAAAATATAGAATATGAAATTTAATTCCATAAAAATACACATTGGTGGGAGGTGTGAGATTATTACTATCTATGGTCATCAAGGTGTCATCTCTATTTGAATATACATTCTCAATGGTGTAAGTCAATACCCACTTTGGTATATGTTTTGGTGGATTCCTATTAGGTATAATTTGTCTTTTATGTGACAATAATATCTCTCACTATATGATTGAATGAGGTAAAACATTTTTAATTATGTCAAATAAATCCAATTCTGTTCGACATACATATTATAATGTGTGGAGAAACTATTTTCATAGAGTTTCCCTAACTCATAATGTCTTTTTTTATTCTTCATAAAATAGATGTTGAATGAATATAGTAATGTTGAGTGAGGAAAATTTATCTTCCTGTGGAAAGAATTCCTATATTAATTAGTCAAGTTAATGGAAATATTTTTCTTGGAAGAATGTGTTGTTTTATGGTAATCACATAGGGTATGAAAATGTTTCTCTGGATATTACTTCTTCTTATTATTCACAATCATTTACAATGTTACTTATATATTCCTATTAAAGGACTCTAAATATCTCTTTCCAGCTTCATGGTAGATGAATAAATTTTTATAATAGAAGTTATATTCTTAATATATACTTTTTAAAGGACAAGAAATGAAATTAGTTCCAATTTCCAAAAATAATGTGTAGGAGTAATAAAATCTAATGATTAATTTAGAAACACAGAATTTAATAATATTTTATGTTCTGACTTCTTTGAGTTGAATATCCACATCCAAATTGAATACTAATTCATTAGTAGAAATGATAAAAAAATATCATCTTAATAATGGAAAATTGATATGGATCAATGAAATAAATACCACATAGGTAAATTGACCTTCAATAGCATGAACTATGATGAACATTTAATAATTGATGGGTGAAGTTGGACTATTCATGGAAATAATAGAACCATTTTTTAACTCTTTACAATAATGTATCAATATTGGAGAGAAATTACAACATCCTGTTATTTTATGGGATAGATTTTTCCATTAATAATGAGTACTGCAGAATATTTCATTACCTTATTGTAAAATAGAATGGTTTTATCATCCTTCAACACATCTGAAGATGATTCCATACAAGACTCATTTGTAGATGGCTCTTTATTCATTTTGGATTTATTAGGAATGGTGTTTTTGACTAATTTAAAATTAGTTCCTTCTTATACCAATAAGTTTATAGGATTCCATTTTAGTGATAGAGAATTTTTTGGTACATACATCCAATAATAGTGTCAATTAATGAGGATATTGTATCATCAAGATCCATGTATTTTTTAAATTCATTGAATGCCTCCTTGATACAAATGGTAAGAGGTGATTGTAGTCTATGGTGTGTGACATGAAAGACAACAGTATTTTATAAAATAATTGTTAGGGTAAAGATTTTTTTAAATAATACATCAATATGACCATTTTATAAGTAAGGTTTATGATTTATAATGAGCATGTTGTTGAATTATTCAGAGATGTTTTTAGAGAATAAATACAATGAGGTTATATGGATATGAATATTTATATGTTACACATTGTTATTCTTGATTACAAATCATGAAATGAGTAAAAGTTATTAATCTAAGATGGATACTCAAAATAGATTCATACAGAATCAAAAATAACAAATTAATATCTATTATGAGATACACAATGTGTAATCACATTACAAATCATTAAATGTGTTAGGAAGATCCCAGTAATAGCCTATAAATATATGTGTTTCTTGCTACTATGAGAATCATTTTGGATGAAGCCTTAATAAGTGATTCTTGTGTAGAGGCACCCACCTTCTGTTTCACTACTATTATATTGAGTTTTATTATTCGTCAATACAACTTATCATGGTTAGCATGAGAGGGTGATTTCTTCATGTCATGGTGTGCATGAAGAGTATTGATTAAATGTATGAGTTATTTTATATTTCACAATAATTCATGTCGGGATTTTGTATTTGTTATTTATTTCAATCTCTTTCCCGATTTATTATTAGATTATCATTATCCATGAGTTTTGGAAGTATGTTTAATATTATTGTTTCTTAGGGAAAGACAATTTCTAGACTGATTTATTTAAATTGTTAATGTGTGATCTTGATTTTAGTCTTGGACCATGACCATTAGGTATGTTTGTGATATATATTTAAAACAGGTTTCAGGTAACCAATAATTGGTAATCTGATGTACCTGACCACGTGAAAATGGAAAATTAGGGTACAATGTGTTTTACATGACCATTTTATTATCTATGACCCAATTTTGAAAACTGCAAAATCATTAATTAATTATTTTATACCTTAACATCCCACGAACATGGATTTACTTCACCCCAACAACAATTTTTTATTTTCTTCTCCCAAATATATAAAACCATATAATACCTGGTAGTTTAGATTTATTTTCTTCAAATAGAAATTAAGATAGGTCTCTTGTTATTTAATTAATATTTTCTCCCAACCTATCTTTTTAGTATTGACCTCAGACATGAAATTCATAAATTAACTTGTACATTATCACATTGTTTTTTTTTGTTTTTTTAAATTTCATTTCTTTTTAACCCGTTGGTAATTAACGACTCCATTTGTGATATAAAATCTTCATATTGGAATTAGTTTATAATAATTAGTTTCGATACATTAATGGTTATTATATTTATTTTCCTCTTTTGTATGTTATTCAAAACATACGATATTGGTTGTTCAATAATGTTATGTCAATATGTGGTGTACCTAATGGTTTGTAATATCATGTAATGTATGGGACAAAGATGATGAATTATAGTTTATCATCATGAGATATGTATAAAAATAATTTTAATGTCAAGTGACTATGACTACAGTGTTCCCAGGTAGAGTGATCATCATGTTCAAGTACATTTTACTATTTAGGATTTCATAAGATAGATTTATATGATAAATGTTTCAAATATAAAGATCTTGGAATCAGGGACAATCTATAGTTTGGTATTTTATAGATGCTTGATGAAATCAATACATATATTACTATAATATAATTCAAGAAACACTTAGAGATTAATAATATATATATATATATGTATATTATGTTCATTTATGGTGGAGAAAAGTGGTGTTAATAAAAAAATGTTTCATAAATAAATTATCTTGTATCAAGGAATCCTATACAGATTTTGATCTTGTATAAGATCTACGAATTTCGATATTTGGATATTAGTCACAATAATTGGTCGATGCTATATGGAGTATCAATTTTATTAGATTCATTTTATCTATAGAATTATATTTGGCCACATGTTAAGAATATCAATTGTCACTATAAATCAAATGAGAGTGAAAATTATTCCACACATAATACATGTATGGTACACATTAGGATTCAAATGAAATTATGAGTATATAATGTTGGATAAGGATTATTGGCATGACGTTATACATCATGTATGGTGGTCGATGTCTTGTATATTTATTTAATACTAAAAGGATTATTCATTTTATTTTAATTTGTTATAATATAGAAAATATAGAAAGCATGACAATTTCATACAACAAGGATTTCCCATGCATAGTTTAGAATCTTCTCAATAGGACATTGTCATGTAGTTTGACATCATGATATTAGGGAGTTGGATATGTAATTTAATTTCATGTTGTGGGGAAATATGTGGAACCAAATATAGAATATGAAATTTAATTCCTTAGAAACATTACATTGGTGGGAGGTGTGACATGATTACTATCCATGGTGATCAGGGTGTCATCTATCTTTGAATATACATTCTCAATGGTGTATGTCCATACCCACTTTGGTTAATGTTTGATAGATTCCTCCTAGGGATAATTAGTCTTCTGAGAGAAAATAATAGCTTTAAATATATGAATTAATGAAGGAAAAAATTTAGTTATGCAAAAAAATCCAATTCGGGAAGACTTACATATTTTAACGTGTGGAGAAACTATTCTCATAGTGTTTCCCTAACTCATAATGTCATTTTTTATTCTTCATCATATAGATGTTGAATGAAGATAGTAATGCATATTGAAACAAAATTTCTCTTCAAGGGGAAATAATGCCTATATTAAATAGTCAAGATAATGGAAATTTTTTTATTCGTAGAATGTGTTGTTTTATGGTAATCACAAAGTGTATGAAAACGTTTCTCTGGATATGACTTCGTGTTCTTATACACATTAATCTATAATTTTACTTATATATTCCTGTTTAATGACTCTATATATCTCTTTCCAACTTCGTGTTAGTTGAATAAACTTTTATAATAGAATTTATATTCTAAATATAGAGTTTTAAAGTACAAGAATTGAAATGGATTCAATTTTCCAACAATATTGTGTAGGAGTTATAAAATCAAATGTTGAAATTATATTCAAATAATTTAATCATATTAATTATTCTGACTTCCTTGAGTTGAATATCTACACCCCATTTGGATAATAATTCAGTAGTAGTAAGGATTACCAATATCTTCCTTAAAATGGATAACTGATATAGATGAATAAAATAAAAACCCCATAGGTAAAATGACCATCAATAGCCTAGAAAATGACTAAAATTTAAAAATTGATGGTTTAAGTTTGAATATTCATGGAAATAATAGAACTTATATTTTATCTCTTTACAGTATTTGTATCAATATTGGAGAGAAATTACAACATCCCCTAATTTTATGGGATAGATTTGTCCATGAATAATGAGTAGTGCATATTATTTCATGAAATTATTGTAAAATTGAATGGTTTTATCATCCTTTAAAACATCTGAAGATGATTCCATACAAGACCCATCTGTAAATGGATTTCTATTGAGTTGGGAAATATTGGGAATGGTGTTTTTTTTACTAATGTTCAATTTATTCCTTCATAGCCCAATAAGATTAGAGGATTCAATTTTAGTGATAGAGGAATGTTTGGTACATGGATCCAATAATAGTGTCAATTTATGGGGATATAATATCATTATGCTTTATGTGTTTTTTTAATTATTTGACTACCTCCTTGATACTAATGTTGGTAGGCGATTCTAGTCTATGGTGTGTAACATGAAAGTCAATGTTATTATAAAAAAGATTGATTATGGTAAATAGTATGTTAAATAATACATCAATATGACCATTTTATAAGTGAGGATTATGATTTATAATAATCATGTTGATGAATTATTCCATAAGTTACTTTCCCAAACCATGGAGGGGAGAAAACTATTCCTTCTCATTTGAATATTTAACAATAACATGTTTAATGACTAATTAAAATATACCATAAAATTAAAATAGGATATACTGAGCTATATGTATAATGTCAAGCCAATTGGGAGAGATTGGTACTGTACCTCATTACTAGATAATTATTCAAAAATATGAAAAAATATAGTAGAACCTATATTATTGTGTAAATGATGAAAATCCCCATAAATTTTTTTATATATGGGGTTTAAAATATATTAATAATTTGAAATTTATAGGAACCATCCAATTAAATATCCATCATCTAGGGGGTGTAATATATATAGAATAAATATTCATCAAAGAACACAATATTCAACAGTATGATTTAAGGGATATGTACTATAAGGAAATCGACAATAGGCTTACCATTGAATATATACAATAGTGAAAATTAAATGTTTAAATATTATAGGATAAAATACCATCAAATCAAGAATCTATTGAATGTTACACAATTTAGTATTTACAGGAGATAATTGATGTGAGATAGCAAATAAACCTCTTGGAGGTGCATGTAGTGACTTATCATTTATACTATAAAAATTAGTGTCATGATGTTCTTATCAATTTGGAATAATAAATCCCAACTTATATAATTTTTCTATTAAGAGAGTATATAATTTTTCTTTTCCTATGTCATTTGGTTGATTGATAAGGGATCTATGATATTTTTCCATGCAATCTATGTAATGTATGAGTGCCTTCCCTTCAATTGGTGGCATCCAAACTGGTGGGTGCACCATATATTTCGTGAGATTTTTAAGGATTCATAATAGACATTCACCTCCTTAGTAGTAGACAATATTCATCAGAAAAATCATAAAATGGAGTCATTTTATTGAATTATTGGATGTGAAATACATTTTGTAGTGGATGCATCCAAAAATCCCAATCATCTGTTAATTTATTTTAGGAGTTGGAAATTAACGGACCCTTTTAGTCATATAAGAGTTGAAATCTATAACATAGTGAGTGAGGTGTCCTATAAATTTAATAAATATATATTTATTAGTTTTATATTAATATTTAATTCCACTCACAGTAATACATTCACCAATAACCTAAAGGTTTACTACCTTCTGAAAAATGATATATAATCATATTATTTCTTGAATAATCTTTATCATCACCGAAAAAGATCATCTCATATAATACACTACATCGAAATATTCTCATTGAAACCATTCTTCATAACATACAGAGATAAAATATAGTAACGGGATAAATAATATACAAATTAAGGGTAAATAGAATCGATATAAATAAATGATCAACACTATTAATAAGATAAGCATATGGGTGGGACCATAGTTTTAACTAGATATAATAAAACCCAATATTCAAACGATCATTAATAATGATGCATTAAATTAGTATATTTAAAATCAAATGATCTATTTCATAAGTTTTTTTAATCATTAATATTCAATAATGTATTATAAAAATGTATTAAATTAATAACACATATTATTATGTCATAAGTAATGTAAAAAATTCATTTTCATAATAAAGGATAACTGCCAAGGTTGTCATGGTGTATTAAATTAACTCCCCTTTCCATAATTTCCTTTTTCAAGGACCACTCTAAAGACTATCATAGTAGACATAGTTCTTCGCTGGATATTTTCCACTACCCATTCCATTCATAATAATCTCATGAGATATATATCACTAACTAATGCATTAAAAGAAACATAATTATCAGAAAAGACACAACATATTTAATACTATACATATGTGTACTATAAGATTATTAAATATTCATCATATCATAATATATCATATCATAACCCAGGTAATGTAGAAGGGTTTTATAAACATGTCATAATTTAAAATTTTAATAATCATAGAAAAGAAATGATTTTCCTAGAATCAAATTTAAATCATCATAATCATAATCTATCCAATGATATAATGTGTATTGTAAACAAGAATATATCATTAGTGAATCATAAAAATCCATATAAAATGTTTACATAAATGAAAATAAGACCTTTAAAATGTCTTCCAATCCTTTATTTTAATTCCCCAACCCTTGATGCTTGGATCTAATGCATTACATTATTACATTGGAATAATTACATGGAATAATTTCCAAAAGGATCGATTAATGTTCATGTTTTTGGAAACTATATTACACACTTGGATAACAATATTCATTGAGAATAAAAAACATAATAAAAAAAATAAAATTCATAGCATCCTTGAAACTCATTCCAAGCCATCATCTAAATACCCTAAGGAAAGGTACCAAAATAAATGTATTCTCAATTACATAGTATGGGAAAACTATATATAAAACTATACTGAATTAATAATGAATAACCAATTTGTATAATAATAAAATATGATGTAATAATTTCATATAATTATGCACATGAGATTAAAATGATATCATGGAGAATCTAACTGATCAAATTAACATAAGAAATATAAATAAAAATTATGATAGAATGTATAATGCTAGATATCTGAACTGTAAAGATATATCCTAATGATATTTACTTTCTATATCTATTCTCAAGATAGTTTAACTATATGGGTAGAAACTCATTTACTTTGTCTCATGATCTATAATTTTAATAATATAAAATTTCTTGAAAAAAAACACTGTGGTTTTTTTTCCACTAATTTCATCCCATGATACTATCAATGCATAGAGGTTATTTCATTAACATGACACAAACTAGTATAATTTATGTCCAAAAAATCCTTATATATATTGAAAATCATTTTAAATCATAAACATTTTTCCTTAAAAAATATCGATAGTGAGTAAATGATACTTATTTATTATCATTTCCCTAATAAATTATATGACCTTCAATGTGAACACATTATGTAAATATGTTATATAGTTAGGAAATAATTTTATCCATAATTAAATAATAAGGATTTTAGATGAAATATAATATCCAGTGAAACAGGATTGTAATAAAGTTATTGTTTCAGGATAATGTTAAAAATCAAAGAAATAATGTTTTATTTCAATGAATATTTTTAAAACAGGTATTTTGTCAAATCATACCGCTTAGATGATATAATTAAAATTTAAACATATAATGCAATGAAATATTAGTGAATAATGTTATTAAATTACAAATAGTGATAATATAAACCACATAAAATAAATTAGTGGTGAAAATGTGGTAGGCCTAATGAAAGAAAAATTAAGACAATAATCCCTTACATTTATTATATTTTGTATTGTGTGTCATTGTATTACAAAATAGAAAACATATATTAATTATTAACATAATTAACAAAATTATTGATGTTTATTACTAGTTTTAATCCAATTATTACAAATTTATACCCAACTACTTAAACAACGATATTTATGTATGGTGTTTTTACCAAATTAGTTTCATGTATTAAAAATGAATTTTAATGGTTGAATATTGTCAAATGGGATAATTATATAAAAATACAAAATAATATAAGTAAATAATTATAATATTAATATAATAATTAAACATTTAAAACCAATCATTAATTACTGTTATGAATAATTAACCAATATTAGATTCATGGAAACAGTAGGTCGTATGTATGCATAAGTAATGATACCATTTTTCATTGATCATTATGGTACGAATTTATGTCAGATTATATATTTAAATATTAATCATCATATCATAATTGTTTTATTTAATCCTATTTATTTATATAACATTCATTTTAGTTATCATGAATCACATCATATTGATGTGGGGGTAGTCCACACATCCACTAACTCCATTATATCTTGTAATTTTCTAAAAAGGATAATAATTAAAATTATATATTATATTTTCTATAAAGGTTATAATTTAATAATTATAATTTTTTTCTTATTCCACATCTTAATATTTATACACATTCTTAATAAAATTAACATAATGTGTAAGCATGTCATACCACTTTGATTACACAGTTTTCCATATGTCCTCAAATGATGTTATCATATTTATACTATATTGAAATCAAGAATGAATCAGCTAAGAAACATTTCAAAAGTGTTAAGACAATATAAATATCACATATATCATATGAAAATAATGTCTCCATATTAATTCCCAACAATTAGAGGTGGTTAATGAAAAACGTAATGACATCATTTGTTAAGTTTGTTTTCTTTTATAGACAGGAAAGATAATTATGTTTCCCATTTGATGGAAGTGTGTGTATATTTTGGGAAACCACATAACAAAAAAATATTATTATATTGGCTATTATAGTGTTATTATATAATAATTTAATAAATAAAATGAATGGTTTGAGAATGAAATAAAGACAATGTGATTTTTGATGAATGTTTCCACTTTTTTGGGTAACTACTTTTGGTTTTTGACAATGTGCTTTCTTGGATTGATTTCAGTCCGAATTTGGGTTACAAGGTCTATGTTATGGATTTTGAAATATAATTATTTGTCATTTATGGATGAGGCATATTTATTTAATGGTTTGAAGTTGTGGGGTATTAAATGAATTTTTTTAGTGGAGGGGAAGTTGAATTCATACAAATAAAAGATGATTAATACTATGGGGAGGTCTCACATACATCTTGTTACTCAAAAATTTATAAATAATTATTTAATGATAATTTATTTTCAATAAAATTCACCACCATGATAAAATTTTTCCATTTATGTATTTTTTCTCGTTAACTTCTATGATCCCCCAAATTTTATATTATAGTATTTTTATTAAGGAGTCCAGTATTCTAACCTATGTAATTTCAATTTTAAGACTAAATTAATGGTAAAATTTTTAGACTACATATACCCATTTAATTACAAATATGATATATATTTTAAAATCTAAAAACCCCAGTTATTATGGAAAATAATCTAATAGATTCACATGGCACGCACTAAAACCCTACATTAAACGGAACCATGCTAACAATATTTTTACTATTTATGGATTACTATTTTAATTATAAAATATTTATTATTAGATAAATAGTAAATATAATATTTATTTTTAAACATTTAAAATAAAATTAAAGGAAGATATTATATTGAGTTAATTATAAATCTTTAAATAAAAACCATTCATTATAAAATGACATTAATTTCAATTATGAAATTATTAAATTATTTTCAAATTACTAGTACTTATTAAATAATGGAATAAAAATATATTATGTTTGCCGAAATGTAACATGACATATTAATCTTCCATAAAAATTTGAACACAATAATTCATTTATTTATCCCCAAATTTAATATAGTTTGTATCATTTATTTTATTTAATTAGTAACTAAATAATCATTGCGTTTTCGTTTCTTAAGATTTTAACGTAATTATATGATCTATAAAATCAAAAGTTAAATTATCATGATAAAAACACATTTATCATTAAATGTAATGTGTATAATGAAAACATTTTACTTTATTCCATTCTCTAAATCTTTATAGGAATTAAAAGCATGGAAGGTACATTTTTTTCGTTTTGTTTATGAATCTTTAAATATGGGTCACATTAATGAACATGTGTCCCAATGAAACAAAAAATATTATAAAAGAGGGTATATGTTCGAAATATTGTTTTCCAATGGCTTTTGGAAATTTTTTTATGTCAATTATTATTTTATATAATTTTTAAACCACTAAGTAAAATAATTTTAACCTTAGTGATTTTAATTAATTGTAATTAATTTTAGTAATATTTTTGGTAAAAAAAGTATTTTTATATTATTAGAAAATGAATATTATTATAAACAAAACTATTCATATCCTTTTTAAAAAATTCAATCCATTGAATTTAAAAAATAATAGTTAATGTTAATATGACAGATTTGGCATGAGAGATGGTTTTTAATGTTAAAATGTTCAAAAGTTCATTATGTATTTATATGGATATTTAATATATAAGAAATTAAAATGAATTAAATTATATTAATATAGGAAAATCAAATTTATAGTGACTTAATATCCAATATAAAATATATTTTAACATTAAAAATTATGTCAACAAAAGGCGATTTTTGACTAAAATATAGTTTTTTCACTATCTCTCAAAAAATGAAATTTCTCAAAAAAATTGAAACAAATTAATCCATATATATTATTTACATTTCATATTAATATCTTATTTTTTATTTAAAAATTATATTTAAAAATGTGTCTAAATTTAGTTTTAAAATAGGATTTCTAATAGAATATAGTAATACTCTAACTTGTGTGTAACAGAAGCTAACTCAATGTTGTCTGAAAAATTATCAAAACATGGTGTTTTATTATAATGAAATATAATAAATTAATTAATTTAGTTCTAAAATGAAATAATTTTATTGTCTCAGTCAATTAAATGTCGTCAAAATCATGTGAAAATATAATTTTATTTTGAGAATTTATAACCAAAAAATTCCTTAAATATTGATAAAAATATTTATTTTAAAATTATAAAAGAATACATATAAATGAGGCTTCCATGAATAGAACAGTAATGATATTTAGATAATTATATCATTCCCTACACATTAAAGTAATTCATTCAATTAAATGAATTTATTTACTCAAAGGAAAAGTATTAATTAAACTATTGGAATAAATAGTCGTAAACAATTTGAAGCTAAAGTAAATGATATTGAAAATATTAATTTTAAAACAATTAATGTATAGGTAATAATTTTTTAAAATAATTTTTATTATTATGAACATTGATGGAAATTTTCATCAACAAAAGAGGAATCATGTTCGACTTTTATTTACAAATATTTTCTCAATAATTTAAAATACCAAAGTTAAGAATTTGGTACTAATACATAAAAACAAAATTAATGACTATAGTATAATAAAATAAATTTTGTTATGTGATAATTTCCATAAAATTTTAATACATGTAAATTTAAAATAGACCATCCCGTAGAGAAATTATGTTATAAAATAAACCCTTAACATATATACTATTTTATTTCATATGCATTCAAGTATCATGTATAAAAAATATTGATTTTTAAAAAATATATTACAAAACTATTTTCATATATTAAATATTTTTATAATTCCTTTATAATTTATAATTATCTATTTTCTAAGACATATTTATTAATATGAACATTTGGGTAAAAAACCATCTTTTTGCGTCAAATTTTTCGGTTTGATTATTCCTTATCAGTCACCTTGGTCATTTTTTCATCATATAAAAAAATAAATATTATAATATTTCATATATTTTTTGTCATAAAAATTGTTATTATTATCTATATAAATATGTGAAAAAAATGAAACGTATCACTGAGTGGATGTGATAGTCCACATGTATGCATGAGTGACATTATAAGTTTACAATGGATGAAAATGAATGATGTTATTTAACATATTACAATTATATAAGTAAAATTGATTCACACATGTCATATATATGAATATTAAATTTATTATAATAAAAATCCATTTATAATGGTGGGGGAAAATAAATCATATCACTACATATGGCTGCTAGTCCACACATACGCATACGAGATAATTTTATTTCCCATTTTGATAGAGAGGAGCTGGAAATTGGTTGATAGGATATCATTATAAAAACTAAGTATATTTAATTAAATGAAATAATTATATGATAATGAATAAGGAATATTTATATTATGTATAATAATAAATAAAATTCAACATACATTTTTTATAGTTATACCTCTATGGTTAGAAAATTCATTTGGCTTACACCATAATCCATGTAATGATGTAATTGTGATCATAATGGGACATATATGATATGGTTAGTGTAACAACCCACAATTTTTCAATGGAAATTACCTTCTTATATTTATGTCATAAAGTTACATGAATGAACAACATAATGAACTACTAAGTGAAAGTGACCTTTAAACATAACTTTGTCACTTCTCTGTTTGGAATTTCAAAAATCCTGCATACACGGTTGTGTTCAAATTTTTTTTGGAGTCTAATAAAACAAAAATAATTTTTGGTGAATAGTTACATACACTTATAAATAGTGATATACACTAATTAATATTAAAATCACGTATGGTGGTATAAAAATAATACTCAATTTGGAAATACGATATGCCTATATTTTAGAATGAGTTAATGAGTGTTTTAAAATTGGTTTTTGATAATAAATTATTATTTTAATTAAATTTTACAATAATCATATTTAGAAAATTAATTTTGAAAAATAGACTTTATTTTTGGATTCGACACATCAAAGAATGGATAGGGTGAATTTTTGGGATCTTTCTGAAATACATGAATTTTTTATGAATAGTAGAATCTGATAATTTAATATAGATGCTAAATAATGGATTAATTTAGTCATCAATGATGCTCTGCTGATGTAAGACCACTTGGTTCGAATTCAGATGACCCATTTACTATTCTTGGTCATGGAATACTTATTATTCCTTGTCTCTAGAATAAATAATAAATTAATTATTTTAATATCCTGAAATCCCTCCTCTCCTGCACTAATAAAACCCCCCTTACCTCCCTCTTCTCTCCACTCCTCTCAAGATCCAAGAATTCTATAAATTCTACCCAAAACTCTCCCCAAGGTCATCCCCCACGTCCAAAAGCAACCAACCTCTTCAAAATACCACGAACTCTCCCCTTAAGAGCTTCTCAAACGAGGAAGTCTGATGAGGTATATTCCACTTTCCAAATTTCATCTTTTCTTTTATGTTTCTTTTTTATTTTCTTTCCTCAACTCCCTTTACCATTATAGTATGAGAAATCCTGTAACATAAATGTACTGGAATTTCTACATGCTTGTGGTATATTTCATTATATTATCCTTTTCGCCACCCTTTTATTTGAATGAAATGAAAGCACCGTTTGAGATGTGCTAATATAGCACATTCAAGGACAACAGTTTATCAATTTCTATTATTATATTTAATTATCATAATTAAAACATTTGTGTTATGGTTTAACCATATTATTATATATGTAATATATCGTATTTATGGTTCAGTAATATTTTGGTACAAATGGAATTATGTTATAATGAAAAACACATTATCTGTAATCAAACCCTCCAAATAACAAAAATAGTTATCACTATGGTTAAATACTTAATAATTCAACATCACTCTAAGTAAACAATTTAAAATTAAAACAATGTAATCTACTGTATATGAACTAAAGAATGTTCCTTCAATTATGGACAACCAATTTCATATTTCTTATAATCCAAACTTGATTATAAGTGAACTGATCTTTTAATGCCTTATAAACAAATGAGCCCGGACAATGAAATTGAACCTTATAACTAATAAAAAAGTATTTGAAAAACTAAAAAGTTTTATAACAAATCAATTAAATATATAATAGGTTTTGGACATATTAATTAATAATCCTAATTTGTTTAATCAGTTTATTAATAACAATTGGAGAACACCACCATATTTGAGGTAAGGGATCCTCTTATTTTCTCTCTTAATCAAGACTATCCTCTATAATATAACTTTGTATGTGTACTAGAAAATGATGGGGTATGTTTAAGAACCTCCCACATACTTCCATCCGGATTCATATGTGATGAGAAACCCCATTTATCTCTCATAAATCCTTCTTGGTCACACCCGACACCATGCCGATAAAATCGTAACGAATTCTACCAGAACCTTTTTTGTTCTTTCAGGTTTCCTTATCACTATTTCAAAATGGTGTCCTCTTATATACCTATCTGAGCCTTATGACTTCTGGTTAGTGGTACAAGATTCTTATATCAAGACCCTTTCATCACATTCCTTTAGGGATATAAATTATTTTGGATGATTCCCTCCTTAGAACTTTCCGATAAGCCATCATGTTTTAAGGGGAATTCCCAAATTATTACCCAAATTTCAGGTGCACACAATCCTATGTTTTAAAACACCATTATATTTATAAAATAATTATTTTTATTAGGAAAACCTTCTTGGTTCAATTCTGTTTTTTATAAAAGAATGTCCTCTTTTCTATTTGAAAATCTCTAATGTGTTTTATTTAAAACTGCACAAAAATTCTTTAATGCTAATTATTATAAAATACATTTTTATATGTGGTCACTTATATTTGACACCACTTACCATTTTATTTTCCTATTTTCCCTATAAATGTCCATGTATGTTCTAATACCTTCCTTTCTTGGACACTTTCGTGACATGCCCATTGGATATGTTTTATGTCGTGATTGTGGTACCCAATTCTTTCCATGGGTAACCTTATGTTTATTTATGTTTGATTATGTATGATTATTTATGTGGAAAGATTATTTTTGTGGAAATAATATTCATGAATATTTTGAGATGGTTGTGCCCAGATAGCGCTCTACTTAATTGGGTAAGGATAAGATTCATGAGATGCGATGTGAAACGGGATTGGCAGTTTTCCTTGACCCATACTAAAATGGGAAACCGGATTGGTGGTTAGCCTTGACCCATACTAAAGATATGATTTATGATTCTGCCACATTTATATGATTCCATGTTTATATGATCCCATGCTTATATTAATTTATTTTATAAGTTTCATGCTTTGAATATCATTATGTCATGCCTCCAAACACATGTGCTTGACATGTATCCTTATGTTCATTCCTTTACTGGGATTTTCATCTCATCCCCTTCGTTCATGTGTTCCCTAGGGTACCCAATAAAGATGTAAGAGCTCAAAGGAAGTAAGAATCTCTTTATGGAGATTAAATAAAGATGTTTTTTTAGTCCCATGTTTAATGTTATATGTACCTAGTCTTACAAGACACTAGACAAAACAATCCTTGGTTTGTTCTATGATGATTATTGATGCGTAAAATAATGAAATGTTATATATAAAAGACTTGGGTCCCTATTGTTGGTATTAGAGGATGGTCTAGTTATTTTTGGAGATTAGGAATAGATAACCTTATTGAGAACCTTAAGGATGAGACTCGGTATAAGAAAATAGTCCTAAATTTTGGTGAGTATAGAGTTAGTGGTTTATCAAGAAAATAAATCTCTGTCTGGATACGAGCAGGTAGAGGTGGCTCTGGCACAGATGCATCTAGGGGTAAAACCTAAAAACAACACTTTGAGTTAGACTCGAATGGGAACTGGTGCATGACAACGAGGCTTGATGCACTCTTGGCTATGACACTCCCAGGGGATATGCTTTGGTAGATCCATGAGCTTAGTACGAACATTAGTAAGGGAAAAAATCCCATAACAATATAAGCTATAAAATTGATCGAGGATAACCAAGATATAAACCTATGGAATCAATAGTTAGGATGAACTTCTTCTTTATATGTTTATCCTTTAGTGTTCAATGATTCCTTATTATGCTCAATAGATAAGTATTAAAGACCTCTAATTATACGTTCTTTTTCTTAGTTAATGGCATGAAATAGAAGAACATATTCCAACAACCAATGTGATAGGTAATGTAATTATTTTCCTAATGATATGATTGATGTGATGGAATCAGGTGCTTTATGCTTCATGGTAGTACTTGCTCAGCTGGCATAAGTTTTGAATAATAACATGAATCAGTTGGAACGTCCCCCTCCTCCAAGGAAAGAGAAAGTTGCCCTAAAATTCATCATGAGGAAAATTCCTCCCATGTTTAGAAGGTCTTATGTTCCCCCCATCATAGAACAATGGATTAACTCCATTGAATGTTTTTTATCTGTCCTCCAGTGCTCGAAAAAAGAGAAAGTTTTACTGGTAGTCTATTGTTTTTTTGGGGAAGATGATCAGTGGTGGAAACTGATCAAGAATACGACGTCCCAAGAGGTAATTGATTCCATTGATTGAGAGGAATTCAAGAGGTTGTTTTTCAAAAAATATTTTCCTTCAACCCTCCATCTTAAAATGGAAAGATATTTCCATAGACTCATGTAGAAGGAAGATGATTCCATCAGGGTGTATGAAGCAAACTTTACAAGGCTTGCAAGGTATGCCTCTGGGTTTTTCATGAACAATGAACGAAATTTGGGTCGCTTCTTTAGAGGAAAAAAGCCAAGTCTACGAAAAATGTTGGCAATTTGAGACTTCAACAACTATGAGGAGATTGTTTGTTGTGCCCTCAAGGTTGAAATGGAGATTGGAGACTCTTAGTGGTCTTATGGTACTAGTGACAAGAAGTAGAAAATGGAAAACGACATTGTTTTTTCATCAAACTAATCCTATGATGTAAATAAGCCTCACATTCCCCTTTGCATGAATTGTGGGAAGAATTATCTTGCTGACTGTCTCAAGGGAACTAGGTATTGCTTCAAATGTGGAATGTTTTGTCATCTGGACAAGAACTTCCAAAGGGATATGAAAAATCCCGCTAATGTTGAAGAAGAACGGAAGGTTCAGATGAATACTTTGCCTGCAGTGTAGTGTTTTAACTACAAGGAGCTTGGGAATTATGAAAAAAATTTCATTAAACCGATGGTTTTTTGAGGCAATCAGCAACAACCTCCAAGGAATCAAGGAAGGTCTTATGGTATCATTACCACTGAGGTGGGGTCAGAAAACGATGTGGTGATATGTACGCTTTTTATTCATTCAAAAATAGTGAACACACTATTTGTTTCTGGTTCTACACATTCCTTCATATCTTGCAAGTTTAGTATAACTATTCAAACACCACCTCAAAATATAGAGGAAAAGTTATCTATGGGAACATCGAATGAGGAAATTATTGCATCCATGGTTTATAACTCCTCCTCGGTTAATTATTATGGTCTGAACCTACCAGAAAATCTTTTCATACTTCCTTTAGTGGAGTTTGATGAAATCATGGGCATAGACTGATTATCTTTGTAGAAGGGAAACATCAACTACTGGGAAAGAGAGAATACTCTTAACATCCCGAAGCATCCTCTGATTCATTACAAGTGCAAGGAGGATGAAGAGTCTCCATTAGAATCTTCATCTCATGTTTGGATACTACATCCTTATGAGAATTCATACCTAGCTGAACTGATTGAGACAAAGGATAGAATAATTCTTGAAGACATTCCCATCATGAGGGATTACACTGATGAATTCTAGGAAGAGTTTCTCAGTCTTCCCCCTGATCGAGAGGTTGAGTTATCAATTGAACATATCCCTGGATCTCAAATAATCTCAAAGAAACCTTATATAATGGCCACTATAGACCTAGAAGAGCTGAAGAAGTTGTTACAAGAGAAAATCGAGAATGGTTTTATCTTCCCATGTGCTTCAACATGGGGTGATCCAATCCACTTCCTCGAGAAGAAGGATGGATCAATGCACCTATACATTGATTTTCGTGAGCTCAATAAAATCACTATAATGAAGAAGTATCCCTTTCCACATATAGATGAATTGTTCGATCAGCTTCATGGGGCTAGTTATTTCCCTAAGGTGGACCTTCGGTCAGGATATCACCAACTAAAGGTGAGGAAGGAATATATTCCCAACACTGCCTTTCGAACAAAGTATGGACACTATGAGTTCATATTGATTACATTCAGACTCACTAATGCTCCATAAATTTTCATGGATTTAATGAATATAGTCTTGGGATATTACCTCGACAAATTTCTGGTGGTCTTTATTGATGATATTCTGATATACTCCAAGAGCAAGGAGGAACATTAGGATCATTTGGAAACTGTGTTAATGACTCTGGGAATGGAGAATTTGGATGCAAAGTAAAGTAAATGTGAGTTCTGGATGGAGGAAGTATCATTCTTGGGGCATATTATCGCTAGGAAATGGATATCTATGGACCCTTCCATGACGAAGGAAAATGAAGTGTGGCTGAGGCCAACTCCTGTAACGGAGATCCGTTTCTTTTTAGGTATTGTTGGGGATTATTGGCGATTCATGAAGAACATTTCATGATTGTACAACCCAATGACAAAGCAAACATAGAAGGGAGTAATGATAGTCTGGAAATAGAAATGTGAAGACTTTTTCAAGGATTTGATGAAGAGGCTTATCACTGCGTCAGTACTCACACTTCCTTTATGTAGAGAACACTTTGTGGTGTATAAAGAATCTTTTAAGAAATAATTAGGATGTATGCTAATGAAAAATGATAAATTGATAGCCTATGCCTCAAGCCAGCTGAAAATCCATGAGCAAAACTATCCCACACATGATATGGAGTTGTCGGCTATGATCTTTGCGTTGAAAATCTGGCGGCATTATCTATATGGAGAAAAATGTGAGATATATAATGATAAAAAGAGTCTCAAAAATATATTTACACAGAAATAGAATAATGTGCGCCAACGAAGATGGATAGATCTCATCATGGATTATGACTTCTCAATCCACTACCATCCCTTTAAGGAAAACAAGGTGGAAAATGCTCTTTGTTGAAAGGATCATGCATCCTTATCAATGAAGAGAATTGAAAAGGATCTAATCTTCTTATATTTTCAAAGGATGGACATGGGAATAATTATTTGAGGAACATCATAAATCATTTCTCAAATTATTGTTCTACCGTACCTCATAGGGAAAATAAATGTTGCTCAATGAAAGGATGTGGATATTCAGAAAATGGTGGAAGCTGTTAAAAATGGGAAATCCTCATATTTCGAAATTGATGAGGAATGAGTTGAATGATTTTGGAAAAAATTAAGTGTACCATCTGATCCAGAGATAAAGAAGGAGCCATTGAATGATGCACATAGCTCGACCATCTCTATCCATCCTGGGAGTACCAAAATGTATCGTGATCTCCAAGAATACTTCTGGTGGGATAAAATGAAGAAGGAGATTGTGGAATATATATCATGGTGCTTGGTATGTCAGCATGCTACAGTTGAGCGGAAAATGTCCAAAGGTATGATGCAACCATTTCCTATACCCATGTGGAAATTGGAAAATGTTACTATGGACTTTTTCACGGGTCTCCCGAAGATGTCGAAGGAAAATAATGTGATAAGGGTTGTGGTTGACCGTCTCACAAAAACATACCATTTCAACGCTATTCGGGAAGATCTCTCACTTCAGAAACTTGAAAAATTAAATGTGAAGGAACTTGTGAGATTGCCCGGTGTTCCAATCTCAATTGTCTTTGATCGTGATCCATGGTTCATGTCTAATTCTTGGAGGAGCCTTCAAAATTATTTGAGTTCTGAATTAAATTTTAGAGTGGCCTGTCACCCAAAACTGATGGCCAGTCTCAAAAAAACTATTCAAACGTTTGAAGATATGCTTAGAGCCTGCTCTCTGGAATTAAAAGGTGGATGGGATCATCATCTCCCAATGGTTGAGTTATCATATAACAATATCTTCCCCTCGAGTATTCAGATGGCTCTTTATGAATCTCTGTATGAAAAGAGATGTAGAACTCCAACCTGTTGCAATGATGTTGGATAAAGAAAGCTAATTGGACCCAATCTTGTTCAAGAGATGAGAGAGAAGGTTCAAGTCATCCAGAAACACATCAAAGCTAGTCAATGTCGGAAAAAGAGCTATGGTGACAACCATAGAAGGGGCTTGGAGTTCGACGTCGGAGATAAAGTCTTCCTTATAATATCTCAATGGAAGAGAGTCATGTGATTCAGGAATATAGGGAAGCTAAGCCCAAGGTATATTGATCCCTTTGAGATCTTTGACTGCATATGATCTGTGGCCTATCAGCTTCGACATACACCGAATATGGCTCGAGTTCATGATGTTTTCCACGTATCACTCTTGATAGAGTACATACCTGATCCCTCGCATGTACTAAACTTAGCGGTGGTGCAATAGGAAGATGATCTCTCCTATGAGGAGTAGTAGAAAAGATTCTGGATTGGAGAGATAAGGTTCTATGAAACCAGACAACCCATCTTGTCAATTTGTTGTGGAGGAACCATAAGTTTGAGGAAGCAACATGGGAATTAGAGGAAGCAACTACAGAAAAGTACTCACACCTATTGTTGGCTTAGTATGTAGAACGAAATTTCAAGGGCGAAATTTCATTAGGGGGGAAGAATGTAATGACCCAAAGTTTTTCAATGGAAATTACATTATTATATTTATGTCATAAAATCACATGAAAGCACAAAATAATGAACTATTAATTGATAAATGACCTAAAAAAATAAGTTGTGTCACTTCTGTGTTTGGAATTTCAAAAATCTGGAATACACATTTGTGTTCAATATGTTTATAGGAGTCTAATAAAACAAAAACAATTTTTTGGGAACAGTAACCTACCCTAATGAATAGCAACATACCCATATGAATAGTGATATACCCTAATGAATAATAACCTCACCTATGGTGTTATAAACATAGTATTCATGTTGGAATTATGATATACCTATATTATAGAATGAGTTAATGAATGTTTTATAACTGGTTTTGATAATAAATTATTATTTTAACTAAATATTAAAATAATCATATTTAGAAAAATATTTTTGAAAAATGGAATTCATTTTTGGATTCAACACGTCAAAAAATGTTTAGGGTGAATTTTTTGGAGTTTTCTGAAATACCTGAATTTTTGATGAATTGTAGAATCTGATAATTTACTATAAATGCTAAATAAAGGATAAATTGAGTCATTTATTAAGCTATGAGGATGTAAGCCCACTTGGTTAGAATTCAAATGACCCATTTACTAATCTTAGTATGCAATAATTACTATTTCTTGTCGTGGGAATAAATAATAAATTAATGATTATAATATCATGAAATCCCTCCTCTCTTCCACTATAACCCCCCCCCCCTTCACTCCATATTCTCTCCACTCTTATCAAGCTCCAATAATTCTCTAAATTCTACCCAAACCTCTCCCCAAGGTCCTCCCCCACCTCCAAAAGCTCTCAGCCTCCTAAAAATACCACGACCTCTCCCCTGAAGAGGTTCACAAAGGGGAAAGTCTCAAGAGTTAAATTCCTATTTCCAAATTACGAATTTTCATTTATGTTCCTTTAATTTTTATTTTCATTCCTCACCTCCCTTCACCATAATAGAATGTTAAATCCAGTAACATACATGTAATGGAATTTCTTCATGCTAGTGGTATATTTCATTATTTTCTCTATTTCCCAACACTTTTATTTGAATGAAATGAAAGCACTGTTTGAGATGTGCTCATTTAGCACATTCATGGACAATGATTTAACAATTTCTATTATTATCATTAATTCTGGTCACGAAAATATTTTTTTTATAGTGGAAAAATATTATTATATATGTAATGTATATTATTTTTGTTTCTGTAATATTTTAGTAAAAATTAAATTAAGTTATAATGAAAAACACATTCTTTGTAATCAAACCCACCAAATAACAAAAACAGTTATCACTATGGTTATATAAGTAATAATTCAACATCACTCTAAGTAACCTAATTAAAATAAAAAATATGCCATATAATGGATATTAACTAATGATTGTAACTTAAATTCTAGACAACCACTTTCATATTTCATATAATCCAAACATGAATGTAAGTGAACCGATCTTTTAAACCCGAGTAAACAAATGAGCCCTAACAATGAAATTTAAACTTATAACTAATAAAAAAGGATTTTAATGAAATAAAAATGGTTATAATAAATAAATAACATATATAAGAGGTTATAGCCTTATTAATTTATATTATTAATATTTTTATTCAGGT
This sequence comes from Viscum album, assembly GCA_963277665.1. Taxonomy (NCBI): domain Eukaryota; kingdom Viridiplantae; phylum Streptophyta; class Magnoliopsida; order Santalales; family Viscaceae; genus Viscum; species Viscum album. The sequence continues at coordinate 1,151,025,676 of OY728120.1, forward strand.
CATTAATAACAAGTGGAGAACTCCACCGGATTTGAGGTAAGGAATCCTCTCCTTTTCTCCCTTAATCAAGACTCTCTTCTATACTATTCCATTATATGTGTACTAGAAAATGATGGGGAATGTTTAAGAACCTCCCTATACTTATTTATATATTTATAAGTGATGAGAACCCCATTTCTATCTCATAAATCCCTCTTGGTCACCCCCAACACCATGCCAATAAAATCGTAACGAATTCTACCTGAACATTCTTTGTTCTTTCGAGTTTCAGTATCCTTCTTTCAAAATGGTGTTATCTTATCTATAAATGTGAGTCTTATTACTTCTGGTTATTTGTACAAGTCACTTATATCATGACCCTTTCTTCACATTCTTTCGAGGATATACATGATTTTGAAAGATTCCCTCCTTAAAACCATCTGATAAGCCAACCTGTTTTAAGGGGACTTCCCAAATTTTTACCCAAATTTCAAGTGAAAACTATAATATGTTTTAAAACACCAATGTAATTATAAAATCAGTATTTTTTTTATTAAAACCCTCTTGGTTCAATTCTGGTTTTATATAAAGGAATTTCCTCTTCTCTATTTGAAAATCTCTAGAGTTTTTTCCATAAAACTGCTCAAAAATGTTTTAATGTAATTGTTTCAAAAATTCATTTTTATAGGTGGTAACTTATATTTGACACCAATTAACATGTTATATTACTATTTTACCATATTAATTTCCATTTATCTTCCAATCCCTTCCATTCATGGAATCATTCGTGATACTCCCATTGGTTATGTTTTATGTCATGATTGTGGTACCCAATTCATTCCATGGGTAACCTTATGTTTATGTATGGTTGATTATGTATGATTATTTATGTGGAAAGATTATTTATGTGGAAATAATATTCACGAAATGTTGATATGGGTGTCCCTAGATAGCGCTCTGATTCATTGGGTAAGGATAAGTCTCATGAGATGTGATGTGAAATGGGATTGGTGGTTAGCCTTGACCCGTACTGAAATGGGAAACAGGATTGGCGGTTAGCCTTGACCCATACAAAAAATATGATTTATGATTCTGACACATTTATTTTATTCCATGTTTATAAGATCCCATGATTATATTAAATGGTTTTATAAGTTTCATGCTTTGGATATCATTATGTCATGCCTCCAAATTCATGTTCATGAGATGTATCCTAATGTTTATTCCTTTACTGGACTTTTTAGCTCACCCCCATTGTTCATGTGTTCCCTAGGGTACCCTATGCAGATGTAAGAGCTCAATGGAAGTTAGAATCTATTTATGGAGATTAAATATAGATTTTTTTTTTAGTCTCATGTTTTATCTTATATGTACCATGTCTTCCAAGAAACTAGACATAATAATCTGTGGCTTGTACTCTGATGATTAATGATGCTTATAATAATGAAATGTTATATGTAAAAGTCTTGGTTCCATATAGTTAGAGATGTTAGAAATGTATCAATTTAGGTATTTGAAGATTTATAAGGATCATGGTTTCTATGATGTAGGCATGATGTGATATCCATTTATAATAGAGGCGGAGGACACACATGGATAGTTTTAATATATTAAAATAAAATATTTTTTTACTCACGTAAATTGAAAAAATAATAATATTTGAATAAATAACAATATTTTATATATAACACCATCTAATAAAACTAAAGAAAGTATTTTGTGATGTTTTAAACCATATATTTTAGGTTATCACTCTGTAAACTCATATTAATATTTAATGTGGTGACAATTGTATTTTTATTTTTCTTATTAACTATGGCCAAAATTTATGATGGATAAAATAATTTATGTTAATTATTTTGATTCGAAATATTCAATCAATATTACAATTTTTAATTTATATATATGGTAAAAATTCAATATCAAATAATTTTGAGAAACACAACAAAACGGTATTAAGATAAATAAAATTTGAACAATAAAAATATATTTACCCACATTACATTACATGTGAAATCTTTTAGATTAATGTTAACATATTTTAATAAATATATTATCTAATATTTTAATTTCAATAATTCAGTAATAAATATTATAAAAAATTATTCAGATAAATAATTTTTTTGTGCATAAATCCTATGTTTTTTTTAAAACATCTCTTTTTTCATAAAAATTCTTTTATATTAATTTATAAAAAAACTATTCAATTAATTTCAGACATGTATAAAAAATAATTTTTTATATATATTTTTAGTCATATTCTTAATATCAGTACAAATGTAATGGAATAAGTGTCACATTGAAAAATAATTTTTATAACGTGGTTCGTTTAAACTCAGTGTACTGTATAATGTAATCATTTAATGAAATACACATTATTAAAAGGGACCTATATCCTAAAATATCATGTTGTTAAATTCTACCACAATTTATAAAATTGACACTTAAATTTACAAAAAAAATTATATAATAAACATTAGAAACTCTTTCCTCATCTCATTATCATGTTCCAACGTTTCGTGCTCAAATTTATTGTCACACAGAAAACCCTTTATCATTTGAGTAGAATTAATCCATAAAAAATTATTTCATTAATCAATAATTTTAATTTATTATTCTCAATAATTCAGATGAATCTACATTTTTATAACATATATATTTTTTAATATGAATGATTGGTTATGATATTCCTTGGGATAGTTGCATGGAACACATATTGAAACTCTGAGAGATTCAATGAAATAAATTATTAGTGTAAACCAATCCAATAGGATTTGAAACCTTGACGGTATCAATATTTCATGGTTTCAGCATCCCCTAATTTCAAAATTTCATAAACATCTTCTATGGATATATTCATAAGAATAAGTTCTCATCATCATTGAATTCCAGATCTTTTTGAATATATTCATCATAAACCTTATATCATTACTGAGATTGCTTCATGTGATTCTTGATAGGTATAAAATTATATACCAGTTAAGGAACAATATAATTTATCCAAAAAATTCATTCACCAATGACATTATATGAATCTTTATTTTTTCACTGAATTCCATGGAGGACATTATAAAAAACTATCTGAATGCTTGATTGAAATATATTGTTGTAATAATCATTAATCACATAATGGTTTTTATACCAACCACTTTTCAATAAATATAAAATTATGTCAACATATAATATAGTGTTTTAATGGTCCTATAGAACTGAAAATATGTAATTGGATGATATGAATTTATAAAGTCTAACTATGTATTTAGATCATGATTATGAGTTTTACAAATAATTACAGAACATCTTAGATCCTGATCAGGTAAATAGTATGCAGTACTCTATAAAATCAGAAAAAATAATATATTTATGTCATTCAAAGATAATCAATAGATAAATATTATCGAAATCAAATGTAATGATCTCACTTCATAATTCAATCAACTACAACTCAAATGTCATCGTGAAATTTATATGTTTTGGGGAGTCTGATGATGAAATGCCTAGAAATGTTTTCCAATTTCTATTCTGGTATGTTTAGTTTTTGTAACATCCCCTTTGAAACCTACCCCTAAACTATAACATTTTATAAAAATAATAACCAAGATATATACGATACAATATCCCTTTTCTTTTTCCCACCACAAATACTCTTTCAAATCTCATTACAACATCCTACAATCAATATGGATAAGGATAATTGAACGGTGAGCTTCATCGAACAACTCATTCATTAAATCTTGTATTTTTCAGACAAATACTCAGATTTTGAACCATATAATTATGTGTAAATCATTACATAAATCATGAATATTTCTCCCCATCCTCTAAAATTCAACATCCCCAATCATTGCCACTTTAATCACCAATGTTTGGATGATTAAGCATTCATCTTATAAATATAGAATATATCATATTATATAATGTTCTTATGATCCATATTTTCTAAATAAATAAATATTGCATCACTTTGTATCCTCATTATGGAAAATATATCATGGTCATTCCAACGTAAACCATCAACAACATTGTTCACCTTCCTAGGGTGATAGATTAGTGGGACATAAAAATAATTAATCAAATATAACTATCACCATTACTGATAATTACAGAAATTATGTTGGAATAAATATTTAAAGAATTTATGATCATTATATACATAATAATATTAACCATAAATATAATCAATACATATTTTCAGTGAAAAATTAAATACTAATAACTCAAATCATGAGTCATGTTTGTTTATTCATGAATTTTACATTAGCACAATTCATAAGCTATCAGCATTTCATAATGAATGTGAAAAAATACTAGTACATTATTTAATGGGTCATTTATTATTACAACCCATTCTACACTATAAGGTTGTGTATGTATAATATAACTAAACAACATTATTTTTACCTCATTGGATGTTTCCTCCCATTAATATATCCAAAGGATCTTATACCCAATTTTACTCAACATGTTTATTAGATTAGTTATCTATGATAAATGAATTATAAATAATTGTTAGAATACATCCAACCAATGAAAAAAATGGATCCAGGTAATTGGGGTTATTATGGTCCATTTTTCAATATCATCCATCTTTTAAGGATCAAAAAATATACCCTCACATTAAATTATAAATCCAATGAATGCGTCTTTCAATAGAATAAATTAAGAATTGGTAAATTTTTCATATAAATTCGTATTCCTCATGGTCTTTAGAGTAAATATAAAATTATGGTCATACTATTATGTTAACATTAAATATATAATATTACCATCTAAAATGTATTTTATGAACTGATCAAGTTAATCTCTAAATACTCTATTAATTACATCAATAATGATAGTGGGGTCATTGATATGTCAAAATGGCATCACAATGAATTCATAATGACCATACCTAATGAAGAAGGATATATTGAATATATCCCCATTCATTAATATCAATTTCTGATTCCTATAATGGAGGTCAATCATGTAAAATTATTGAGCATCACGAAGTTGATCAAAAAATACTTCTATATAGGGAAGATGATACTTTTAAATGGTTAATATAACAATAATAGACATTTTAATATTATTGTTTTCCAAAATATTTGATCTTTTCCATATATTATTTAAAATGGAAGAATTATTTATTCATGTATTACATGTTACACTGATTATACATAGTGTTACAAAAAAATCATATTTTTCATGTGATACACATAATATAGTGTTTATATTATGTTATATGCAACACCATGTTTAAACATAACATGTCATACAATTAGAATATTGTTATTTAATATGATTATAATCACCTTGTTATTGGAATGGATAATATGAATATGGATGATTATATTAGGAAAATAGGGTGTAAAAATGTATATTTAAATAATTATTTAGAGACTAATTAATTAAAATTGAAATATGAACTTTTTGAAAATAAATGAAATATTTTTATAAAAAAACTATTAATTATGGAATAAAATTATTTCTACCTAAATAAAATAAACGAAGTGAATTTATTGAATGTATTTACTAAATTTTTTATTTTTTATATATTCAATAAAATATTTAACATTAATCTTTCATGTCTTCTTGAAAAAATATATGAATTAATCTAATTTTATGCTTAAAATAGTATTTTTATAATAAGTAGTTTTGTCATGTTTTTATGGATATTTATTTTAAAAAAATTATTTTAAATATATATAAAAATTAATTTTATTAAATAAAAGTAATAATATAATTATTAATAAATAAATTATCCTTAATTTAGGTTTTAGTATTTTTTTTAAAATGTTTGGTTTTTTAATAATTAGTGAAAATACAAAATGTAATTGAAAAACCGATTTTCACAAAAATTATTATAATGATAAATTTTATATTTTTTAGGGTATAATGTGTAATTACTTCCATTATTCCTAATTTAATTCAATGTTGATCATTGCAATCAATTTTATATTGAAATTTTATATAGAAACATTGTAAACATTTGATCATTTTGGAGTTAAAAACATGCTTTCTCATCATGTCCATAGGATTAACATTTAATTAATTTCTTCTAACTATGGGAATGGAATTTGGAAAACACAATTAGATATTTTTTATTATAATAATTTATATGATCTACAATGTTCATCATAATTTTTGTCCAAAATTAACAGTTAATGTTGTTAAAATTAATTGTAATTGTTAATGTAATAAATTTTTTTATCTAGAGGTTATTCTAGAAATATATGGATAAAAATAACATTTAAAATTTTCGAATTTTTTTATTCCAATATTTAGACAATGAAATAAATAAGGGTTTATACTGGTGCATTTGGGATTCATGTGACATGTTTAAATGTGGAAGTACTCAATTCATTTCAAAAATACCAAGTGTGTGATTTTCCCCACTTATAAAAGATCACTCCATTTCATCCCTTATTTTATAATTCACACCAATTTGATTACCCTCATGGTTACACCTATATCTACACTTTTTTTTATTTACGAGATTTCTTGAAGTACATTTTGATTATTCAAATCCCCTAAGACCGAATAAGAAACATAAATAACCATACATTATATTCAGTTGATTTGGCTATGAAGTGGAAAAATTAATTTCCAAATGAGTGGATTATTAGGGATTTTAAAATAATTATATGAATTAAACATACAATGATTCTATTTTCCTATGTTATTAGAAGTGGAAGATTGATTTAATTTTTTGTAATTTTTTCAATTTCATAAATTCGAGAGTGTTTCGTTTAATAAAATATGGAATCCCAAAATTACCGAACTATATTATATTTTTAATACCATATGAATAATATAATATACACATGGATGATCATATTCATGAGAACTCTAGTGTATATTATCATTATATAACTCAAGATATGTATCATCAAATTTAGTGTGATCAAAGTAAAAGATGTAACATTAAATGAAAATTGCAACAAAAGAATTGATTAAGAATAACTAAATTGAGAAATAACATTCAATCCATTATGTTTCTGCTCCCTTGTATCAACCCTCAACTTTATTATCCCTCCATTTAAAATATTTTTTCAATGGATGTGGGAATTGGGAAAATGGAGTAAAAATTGAAGAAGAAAAATAATGAAATAATGATCACTCAAGCATTGTGTGATGAATTTCAAATATGATAGTGTGAATAGATTTAATCCCAAAGGAATAAGTGTTAACATGATATGAAGAATAAAATTATATGATAAGAATTATATCATTTATAATAAATAATGTAGATCTAAAACATACATGATAGAAATTGATGATGTGATTACAAAATGCAAGCGTATTAATAAAATAAAAATAATACATAAAAATTACTCCCAAGAATAACTTCAACCCCATACTATTAATGGAAATTATTTGTTTCTAGGTTCAAGAACCCATCATTGAAATAAATACAATTTCATTAGGATGGTAAAATGTGGGTTATAAATAAAAGGAAATTATACATTTCAACGTTCATAAGATAATTCAGACCAAATTGATTTTCCTTTTTTGTCTGCCAATATGACTTTCAAAATGGCCACATTTTTTATGGTTTCAGGAGAGAAATAAAATTTTCAATGTATCAAAAAACATCTATTATAATTTTAATCTATTTTGAACACTAAATTATATTTTATGCTCTAAATGATTGGATGATTTCAGGGGAACTCAAATAAGTCCTATAATTTAATCCTCATCTAGGAATACGATGATCTCATTGAAATCATATGAATTAGCTCTATCCATGATTTAGATAAACGATAAGAATAATTTTTTCGATATATTGATAAAAATTGAGCTAAAATGGGCATGAAATGATGGCTCCAATTATACTAGATGGGACCAAGGACCACAATTATTTGGTTTAAAATATTTTCAACAATGAAAAAATTACCATCATCCAATTATGATTAATAAAAAGATACTAAATTGAAAAATACTCAAATAAAAGTGAAAAAATATAATTCCAAAATATTAAATTAAAATAAACTAAATAATTAATTCCAAAATCTGATTATTAATTGGTCCCAAAATGAACCACTTTAAACATTATTTTCACAATGATATGAAACTAGTCTCAAATAATTAAATTCATTGATACCCGAATGTAAAGAAATTTCAACACTTGAATTTTAAAATATATAGAGTAAATATGACCATCATTCAGTGGATAATTACACCCCCAAATGTGTTTCTTATGTCCCGATCAAAAATAATCTCATAAATACAAAATTGATTTTTTTTTGAAACGTAAAATTCTCAACAATATACATTATTCCAAAAATCTAGATTCTTATAAAAATAATTTAACATAATATAGGTTCAAAAGAATATCCAAATCCCAACCATGTTCATTTTTTCAAATTCATTGACACATTCTATCAAATTTAAATTAATCATTACAATGTGTCATGCATAAAAATAAATATAGGTCTCATTTTAATATTCTTTTGTAAATATTAAAGCTCTTGGTGGGAGTCACATTAAATCATAATACGAGTATCTAATTCGGTTTTTATGAACATTTTTGTTTTATTCCTCAATAGAGACATAATAACCAATTGTGTCAAAGAAAACTATAACGTCATGATAACCAAGAGTAAGAAACCACAAATTTTATAAATTTTAAATTTTATAAAATAAATGAAAATACTGACATTGGAAAAAACCATGGATCTATGATATCCATGATCTGAATACCAAAAATTGGATTTAAAACATTTTTCAATGTGATATACTGTTCCTTTTTATTGTCAGACAATGGAATTAATATGAAGGTGGACCCAACCCCTATGATATGATGAAAGAATCCAATGAACACAATAATACACAAAAAATTCCCATGAACATGAATTGTGGAAAATTGATTAAGAGGATGAGAATATAAACACTAAAAAATCTCATCAGACAATAACTCATTCAAAAAACCATGACCGTGATAATAACCGGCAATTAAAATTATATTCAATATATTTAAAAACAATTCACATTTATTTTTCAGGATTATTCATGTTTATTATACATTTCAATGTTGATGAAATTTTATATAAAATTCTATTTTTTATAAAATCAATGATTTTGACACCCGACCCCCATATTGAATGTCACTACCCTAAGTGATAAAATATAAAATAAGAGGGAGATAAAAAATAGGTTGAGATATGGTTATATTTGATTTGAAATTAAATCATTAAAAAAGAACTTTTTTTTATGTTTTTTACACATCACTAAGAATTTTATCGCATTGGATCAATGTCATAAGTAGAATCCTCAACAATTATATAAGTTTACTTTAAATTATTGAAGTCATGTCCTAAATTTTTCACAAATAAAATACTTCATCTACTATATAAAACACACAAGAATAATTATATAAACTTGGAAACCCCAAGGGGGTCTCCTTAACAAACAAATAACATAAAAACACATCAAAAAAATGAATCCAAATTATAAATTGGGTTTCATCCTAAGAACATCATAGATTAATTTCATTATCTTGACATAAACCGCCCAAGATACGAAATTCAATCTTTCAAAATTTTGAGATTTATAATTTTCACCACTTTCTTTAGATTTATATTAAGTCTTCCTCAAAGTTGGGAGGATGGTTTTATAATTTAATTTGGAAAAATCATATAGGTCCTTGTGAATGATCTAATCATTTGAATATTGAAATGGTTCCATCAAATTACTTTCCTAATATTGTAAAATATATAATGTATAATTTTCAATTTATAATAATCACGAGTGAATAAAATGATGATATAATATTTTTGAATGTCACCTTTGATATAATTCTACAATGAGGATATATAGACAATGAAATCCCTCTCGAGATGGCTAAAATTTTCAGAATTATGTAGGGACATAGATTTTAAATCATTTTAATTTTCATAATTTTTCAACATCGGGTTATTCATTTGGAATAGAAATTCCAACTACGATCATTTCAAAACAGAGTGTCGGTAATAGTATGGTCTCGAATTATTTTATTTCACCCCAGCTTCAATTCAGTGGTGATCATAAAAAATAACTATTAGATGCATTTAAAACAATTAAAAACATGGATGAAAAATTCCCTCATTTGAATGAATAAAATAAATCCCATCAAGATATAGATACTGTTCAACAAATCCCTCTACTTCACTAGGTTGAATTTCAATATTATACAACAATTTGGAAACATTTTTAGTTTTTATTTCTCATGTTCAAAATATTTCCTTTTAGAATTTTATTTTTAATTTTATGCTTCTAATGGGTGTATAACCAGCAGTTTATTTTTTTCATTATATTTAACAATCATTGAAATACTCACATATTTTATTTATTCTTGACCATTAGGTGTTTAACAATATAAATCAATCAATGGTGAGTAAGGGAAAACCTTAGTTGGAATGGGTTCCATAATTATTTAAATTCGTTGTATTTAAAATATCCATATTGAAACTCCCAAATTCATTTTATCTATATTTTTAAACAATTATTAATGATGTATATTGGTGATAATGATGGATAATATTTTGTATAATCAGTTATATTCTTAAGATTGATCTCATCAACTGTCTTTAATAAGGATTAATATTTATCCTTTAATCATTCATCATCCCATTGATTATTCATCTCATCAGGTGTGGGGTAATAATTCAATGTATGGCCAATGAAATTCACTATTTTAATAAATATCAAAATTTTATATCCAACTTTATAATTTAATGGGTTTACGATGGTGAAATTCGGAAGGTAATATAGTATATTATACAGATATCTGGATTCTATATTTTCATGACACAAAAAAACACAAAAAGGAAAAGACAATAGTAATGTTGGTGATAATAGATAACCAGGGGTGATAAAATGCATCAAGTGTCTAAGTTAACAGTCACAGGTTATTGAAAATGGTACAAAAATTATGTGATTCCCAAATTTAACCATATGATGTGGGTTATGATTTCTCTTGTTGTTCAACATGTGTTATCGAATCCTTAGAGACCTAAAAAAAACATAAATAATTATACATTCTATTTAGGTGATTAAGCTATGAATTGGGAAACATCGGTTCAAAATGGGATGATTATTATTGATTTCTCAATATATAATTGAATTATATTTATAATAAAGTGTATTTAATAAGTTATTATAAGGGGTAGATTGAACAAATTTCATTTAATGGTTTCAATATTATAAATTTGGTAGTGTTTCTTTCAAAAAAATTTGGTCTCCCCAAGAAACTCATGGATTATTTATTTTCAATATAATTATTATAATCAAATATACACTTGTAGGATCATAATAATTATCACTCTAATGTATATTATTATTCTATAAATAAGAATAAATAGCCTTAAAACAAATGATATCAGAGGAGAAGGTACATCATTGAATGAAAATCTCAACAATAGAATTGATTAACAATAATTTAAATGAAAAATAATTTCCAATAAATACAAATTATTATACCATGGAAGAACCAAATATATGGATGTCCCACCATTGATTATATTATTTTTATATATTTATTATGTCAACTCAATAGGGAAGAATTGATGAAGAAATATTGTGAAATAACTATCAATCACCCATTGTGTGAAAAATTTCACAAAATATGATCTGAATAGAATACCACCCTAAGGAAATGATATCAACATGATATTATTATGTGCATAATATGGGAGTAACATGAACATTAATTGACCAAATAATTTTTTTTACAACTTAAATGAGATGAAATGATGATGAAATTACAAAATGAAAGTGTGACAAAACAATTGAAATAATAAAATATTCACCCACAGTTCCTTCACCACCACACCATAAATAGAAATTTTTAGGGCCCTAGGGTCTAGAATTGATCAATAAATACCATCCCATTTAATTATTTTACTAATATATGGGTGAGAAATAAGTAAAATTTTTTACTTTTAAAGGATTTTAATAAAAATCAGACCCGATGCATCCAACTTTTGGGGTGAAAATAAGACATTGCATATTGCTTAATGTGTATTGGTCTTATAATTTGGATATCTTATACTAGGATTAAAATATTAACTATCACAATTTATATACTATTGGATCATGAAATATGATTTTTTTCTAGCAATTTTGGGATTATTATATTGGCCCTAAAATATGGCCAATAATGTAATCCTACTTGTGGTATCCTTAGATTTACATGAAAACATAAAAATTTTCTCTATCAACAGTTACATTAAATTATCCCCATAATTATTTCTATATATATTTAAAATATTATCTTTCTTTTTCATGCATTTTTGGATCCACCTTTATTTGAATTTATTATGTCTCATTATGCTTTGACCCAAAATTTCTACAATATTGGCAAAACATGTCCATCTATACCTATGATTTATCCATTAATATTAAAAGTCAAAATATTCATTTTAATGTGATAAATAATATCCCAAAATATCAAATAATAGTAACAAATAATAATTTATTACACAACATAATGATTATTATGGCCCAAATTGAGCCACATTTAACATTATTTACACAATTATGTGATTTCAGGGTTGAATAATTAAATTCACTACAACTGGTGTTTATGGACATCAAAACACATGAATATTGAAATTTAAAAAATGAATAATATCTGATTTATGTGTATAATCATCTAATAAATATCTAAGAAACACAAATAACCACTCCCTTCATCCTAGAATTCTTATTTTGGGATGAAATTAAACTTAATTATTCTTTACAGCAATCCCAAGGACACATGAAGAAGTGGAAATGTTCTTCAATGAGCAACATCATTTTATTTATTTCTACAACATTTTCAGTTGTTATTATACAATCATTATATAATTACCCATGGGTCTTACATATATTTATATGTTTTTATATAAAGGTAATTATATATAACTGTCTCCACAACCAATGGTTTATGAGAGAATCATTCGTTTGTGTGGAGCACCACCGCCCCATAAACTGATGTTCTTCATTATTTCATTAACGACTCTCGATATTAGAAATAATGATGGTTTATAATATTATATATATTATTTAATATATTTAAAATGTTATTATGATTCCATAATCAACATAGCATATATACATTTATACTCTTCATTTAATTTAAATTTGATAATGTTGTTTTTGTGGGTGGAGGAATATCTCCGCCTGTAGTGATGTGATGCATTCGTTATTTAAATGGACGTATTAAGGATGGGTTTATAAAAAATTATATTTTTAATATAAAAATTATTCAGGATTTATAATAAATTTTTTCTTTTTTTATCTAATCCAATATGAAAATAGAAACAATGGTCATTCATACATACGACCCAATATATCTATGAATGGAATATTTAATTTCATATCACGAATGTATATGCATTACTATAAGTAAATCAATTATTAAAATATATGATATATATATAATCATTTAAATGGAAATTATAGAATCAAATATTGTATCCAATATATAAGTATTATAATTTATATATTATTATTAAAATTATAATTATTATATAGGATGTTTGATCATTTACAATAATATGAAATACTTAAGGCAGGGGATTTATGTCTCAGTTTTTACATTTTCTAACACACATTACATTATACCCACCTATTTCTTTTATTTGTGGTATATAAATTAGGTGAATGTATTTTTTTATTCTTTACCAGAAAATTAAATTGATATAAATATCCATTTTTGGATATATCTTTCATGGGGTTTACAGTTCAATTGTTACCAATGTAGTAAGGGAGTTTTGTCATAATTTTCCTTCTTTGAGATGCACATTATATAATGCACCTATATTATGATTTGTATCTTAATTATATTCATATTTTTCAATCTCATATGGTTGTTAAAGATATATTAATGTAATGGTAACATTTTTTTCCAATTTTGGGTGCATAAAAAAAATAAAGAAATCATTTTATTAAAATATGACAATATTGCTCTCTTCAGTAAGAAATATATATTTTCCTAAGAAAGGTTTTCTAGAAATGAATAAATTTTTTATTAATCACTAATTATTTTTTTATAATATATTTCTAACCATGTTTTAATTATAATATTTTTAAATAATAATCAATTAATTGTAAATAATAATGCAATTTTGATTTTTTCTGAAAATCTGAAAAGATTAATTTTTTTTAAAATGACTGATATGAACAATATTTGATCTTCTCATGAGAGTTAAATGATTTAAATATTCAATTACAAGTATTTAATTTTTTGTCCAAAGAGTATATTTTCTTCAATAGTAAGAAATTTTTATATTTTATGTAAATTATTTCAATGAAAATACTTTTTGAATGTGTTTTATGTGATGAAAATCATTCTTCAAAAAAGAAATAATGTTTTCCTCTAAAAATACTTAAAATAATTTTGAATTGATTCCATTAAATATTTTCATGATTGTTTTTTCTGTAATGGATTTAAATAATGTTTTATGCTACAAAATTATATTTTAAAAGAAATTATATTTTCCTTAAAAACTATTGAATGTTGTATTTGAAACATTTATTCAATCTAGGTGGATATTTTTTATATTACGTTTGATTTACTATAAATAGGATTTAATGATAACATTATCATTATATACCTAAATGGTTTATATTTTTGATGAAATTATTTTTATGAATCTTGTTTATTTTCCACTATTTATACAACGATAAAATGATTTTGATACCCACTACTTTTTCAATAGTTTATTCATTTATGAAATGATGAAATGATTATGATACCCATTTGTTTTCTATAGGATATATTATGATGAAACATAAATGAAACCTATTTTATTTTAGGTTTTCATAAATGATTATTTTTTAAGGTTCTTGGGGAATGATTTTATGTTTTTTATTTTTTAATAGCTGTTTTGATATAACAAAGGAAGTTGGTTACGTTAGGTAGAAATTATTGTGAGGCCTATATGTCCATTCAACCAATTAGGTAATGATTTATATCTAATGACATATAAATGAATGTAATGGGAAGTGATATAATTTCAATAATAGGCATTTTCCATTATTATGGTCTTACGAGAGAACATTTTCTCACATAATTGTTTGGGAAGTTAACTCATTACACTATTAGGAAACAGATTCCTTTGGTGATGGAATTGTGTCAATCCTAGGAGGTGTATATAGAAAAAGGAGGATATGTGGATGGATAGATCTATAATTATGTAGATATATGAATGGTTATCCCATGAATAACTTTATATGAGTGTATTAGAGGGTAGTCTTTAACAATGATTTTTAGTTATAAATTCCTAAAAATGACATCTTATGCCAATGTTATGCTTTCAAGACTTATGTTCATTGATTAACTTTTGTTTAAAGTCTTTTGAGATGAATATATATATATCATGAATCATGTTTATGATCTATGATATGATGGGTATCAAAATCATAACATATGTTCATTATCACATATCCTTATCATATCATGTTTTTTTCATATGATCATAGATTGATATCTCTTATGTTTATACTTATTTAGAATGTAACTAACCATTTAAAATGTGTCAACTATCCAAGTTAAAAATAATGGTTCTTTTAGTGTATGATTTTGAAGAGTAATAAATTATATGATCGTTTTGGGAATCATTGATGATCATTAAAAATATTTGAAGATGGTGTTCCAAGATTTCCAAGGAATTGAAATATTAGAGTACGCATGAAATTGTTTGTGATATATAATGAATATTATTCTACCGAAATATGATAACCTTGTATGATCATCAATGGTTAGTAAAAATTGTATCATATAAATTTTTTAGTTTACCACTGAAAACAAACATGATAAAAATTTAGTGAGATCCATAGGGATATTTCTATGGATATTTTTTGGGAAGGCTCTCAGTATAATTCTATGAATGACTTAATATATTAAAAAATTTCCTAGAATTTTGTTATTGGATAGAGAGACTGGTTTCTATGAAATTAAATCCCTAACAGTATACTAAACGTGCATGTGGCTATGTAATAGATATTTGTAGGTGTAAGAACCTAGAAAGCACTGTATTCTGGTAGACTTCGTCTGAATCTTGTTTACAAAAAAGGACATTCCTCACACCACATTTGACACTCTCGAGTGATATGCATTGGATATTCACAAACATTTTTTTGAAGAATAATTAATGAGATAAATATAATATGACCATAAATTCCCAATGATATACAAATGGTGTTATATGTTAACGAATGTGTCATGATTTAGACATATTATATGTGAATTTTCATGGTTTTTCAGTTACCCACTATGATTATTCTTTTCAATAGTATTATTTTTAGTTTTTATAAATAGATAAAACTATAAGAATCATGTTAACAATGAATATAAATTAAAATTATGTGACTATGAACAAGATAAATGTATGATGACTGGAGATAAAGAAATTATGATTTTTCA
This sequence comes from Viscum album, assembly GCA_963277665.1. Lineage (NCBI taxonomy): Eukaryota > Viridiplantae > Streptophyta > Magnoliopsida > Santalales > Viscaceae > Viscum > Viscum album. The sequence continues at coordinate 1,151,042,027 of OY728120.1, forward strand.
GTATAATCTATTGAGATATATTATTAACAATGATAACATCAATAAGATTAATAAAACATTTAATAAGAGGAAGATGTAATTTTATGATATTTTAGATAGTAATAAATATAGAGGAAGGAAGAACAATCTTTTATCATTTAATGAAGGTTGGAATAAAATCCTAAAGTAATATCTCAAATGGATGAGATAATGATATCTCTCTAGGAAAAAATTTATATAGAGAAATGTTTTGGAGGATTTAAATGTATTATATATGGGGAAAATGGGAGTTACCCAACTTAGTGCCTCAACTAATGAATATACATCCATTATAAGGAAATATTTATTTCATTCCAATCATTATAACTATTATAATGAAGTATTTATGTACATAGTTATTTCGAATTAGTAATTATGAATTCGGGATGATATAATAATTCTTCAGTATGATTTTATCATTATATATTGAAAAAAACAAATTTAATGGTGACGATGAAAAAGAAAAGTGATTTATTGATACAGTGATATTTTGATTAATGTAAGGTAACACAAAAAGTGTTAAAAATGATGATAATATTGTGCTTATAATTGATAAAATGATTATTGACATACAAAGCGTCAATTGGATAGTATTTATGACCATAAAAATGTTAACTAATTTTTTTATATACTAGTGTATTATGTCATTGACTTGGTTTAAAATTGATTTAATAAGTGTTTCCAATATTATTTTCTTCATGAATGGAATGAACGATAATGTGTGTTTTCAATTCTGTTTTTGGTAGTTTAGGTAATTAAAATGTTTCAAAAGAATTTGTGATGACTGTATTAACATATTTACATGTGATAATCCAGAGACTCATTATGATTTATAAAGGATTGAAGTTAATTTTATTTTGAGAAATCTGGTGACCTTATTTTTAAATTTTGAATTTTGAAAAGGTAATAAGGTATCCATTTATTGAATGTTTTGTGATAAACATTTAATGTGATTTTGGTGATTAATGTTATTATAGACCAAACAAGGCATATATAGTAAGTATATTAATTTTGTGTATTATATAAACAATAAGACAAACAGACGGCCAAAATCTGTATTAGTCTAGTGCCATTGGAAACATGGAAACATAAAATCTGATACGTACATGGGCTATATAATATGATACTAGGTACTTCATTACTCGAAACCTCCATTGACTCATAGAAAATAATACCTATATTCATAACCATGGGGAAGGAAACAAAAAAAGGAATGACCTGATATGCACACTAATGTAAAAAATGGATATTTTGAAAAATAATCAAGGTCATAAGGTTATGGGAACATGGTCATGAAAATAGAAGATCAATCCTTTTATATTAATGATCATCAATAGGCATCATAAAATAATCATGAAATTTGATAACTATGAATAACAAGGAGATGAAGAATACAATCCAATATATCTTATCATAATAATAAATAATTGATTTTTTTAATACACATAAGCCTGAAATATGTTTTCCATAGTAGAGAATACATTACGTACAAGACCATCTTAGTAGTATTTTTTAAATCCCCATACCATCTTGGTATTCATGGTTCACTCCCATTACCATATTTTTATAATGATTTCACACCCAATACCATCATAGTTGCTATGGTTCACTCCAATGTCCATCATAGTAGTCATTGTTCACTATAAAGACTATCTTTGTCTATCTCATGAGATTTAAAACATTACCCAAAGTATTGGAGGGATATATAGGGAAAACACATATCATAATTAAATAATACATATATATTCCAAAAAATCATATGAAATCATATCATAACCACCAAATTGAAATTGGTATTATAAACATTTAATCATACCATAACCTGTTGAAAAAATATAAATGTTTCATAATCATTTCATCATAAGCATATCATGTGAAGGAAAAAATAGATTTATTAATCATTTATCCCATAAAAGTGAAATAGATTTAATAAAAACCATCACATCTTTCATAAATCATTAATAGATATAATATGAATGTAAGATTTAGATTATTTGAAAAAAAAGGAATGAGTAACATCAAGGATTATCAACATAGACTGAAAATAATATTGAAATATCTTTTAAAAAATTTTCGTTACGAAAACATAATTTCTTTTAAGAAATTGGATTTTTAAAAACCTAAACCCGTTTGATAACCATTTTCACTGTAATAGAACTTATAAAGAAATTTTTTAAGCATTTTTTCGAACATTTTAATTGAAATAGTATTAAATAATTTTGAAAATATATTGAAACACATTTTCCATGAAACGATATAAAATTTAATAAAAATAGTTTGGAAACATTTCTCATTGAAAATAAATTAAAATAATTAATTATCAGAATATTAGGAAAAATATTTTTTTTTGAAATAAAATAATATTTAAATCATTTAAAGGAAGCATCATCGGATTTTTGGTCATGACAGTTGATAACCCTGAACCCAATGAACATTTCTTTTACACCATAACATGATAAAATAGGTGATTCGATCAGGAAATGACAATAAAATTCCTTATTAAATTAAATTTAGTTCAAAATGGTAATAGAAGGGTTATAAAATCTTTTATATATAAAAGTAGAATAATATAATATTTTTGTAATCCACTTAGATTACATGATTTTGAATATCAACAAATTTTCGAATGAAGCGAGAGGTATTCTCTCTCATTATTAATAATAAGTTCTTAACTATATTATGAACCTAGGAGTTGAAAATTGTACAAAATCATGAATATATCTTGAATTACTATTGTCATATAATTTTTTTTCCAGTGATATGGAAATATGTAACATTTATTTCATCAATATAATCATAATCATAAATAATCACAAAAAGTGTTGAGATTACTCAATATACTCTTATGAATTGGTAACATTTAACCATTCTTCCCATTTATTAAAATGAAATAAAATGATATTTAAAATAAAATTAATTGAATTATATTCATTATATACTATTTGAAATTCATTATATACGCCTCAAATAATGACATTGGTGCATAACATGGCATGTGTCTCATAGATGGAAAATTGAGATAGAAATTACATTAATGATTTGGTACCTTTTGAAATATAAAACCCATGATCGAATGATCATAAATTGGACATGTAAATACACATAGATTGATGTATAAGAGAAATTTTATACCATCATGGTTAGTAAATACACCACACAAAATATGTGAGTGGTGATTACGGCATGTTTCTCAGGGAAATATTGAGTGACATGAAATTCCATTACATTGGGTATGGATTACCGCTACACTCATTCAAACTACTTCTATGATAAATATAAATATATGATAAATCTATAAAAGAAAATAATTCTTTCTTATAACACCATTTATGTTTTGATTAGGGAATTCTGTTACCTTATTGTTAACAATTCTATTTATGTTTTTACTTTTTGTAATGTCCACTTTGTTCTTCAGATGTGCCATAATTTGTCTCATATTGGGTTCTTATACATAAAAAATCATTTTATGAATATAAAAAATGATTTAAATATAAATTATACACATTATACATTTACTACAAAAATCCATAGAATATAGATTTATAAAATGGAATACATAGTTCATGGAGATGGTAAGCCAGAGGAATACAAGACATATATTTATGTTTAATTGTAAGGTTGAATGAAATAAATTAATCAAGATATAAATATATATATAATTATTAAATAATATTGACTATATAATATATATCATATATATTCACTTAAACCAAATTTAATACATTCAATGTAGCATATGAATGAGTCATATCGCATTGAGGGGTGGTATCCCTTAATTCATCCACCAAAATTATCATATCAACACCAAATAGAAAGTATAAATATATTTGTTTTAAAAGCATTACAGAAGCATCAATACATAATAAATATTACATATAGCATATATAAATAGATTTTCCATCATAATTTCCACAATGAGAGGTGGTTATTGAAAATTGATCAATCACCATTCACTTCAAGAAAAATGGCCTTTTGTGATGGGTTATTTGCAACGGGCCCCTAATCCTGTCGCAAATAATGAGTGTTTTGCGATGATATTATGGGTCCCATCGGAAAAGGATTAGTACGGTGTGGCATTGATTGGTTGCCAAACTGCGGGAAGGGTATTAGCTACAGGGGGTTCCATATCGCAAATACCCAATGGCATTAAATACTATTTGTGACGGGGAGGCACCCACTCGTCGCAAATACCCAGTGGCAGTAAATAATATTTGAGATAGGATATGCCCCCATCACAAAATAGTGTGTCGGCAGGTCACTATTAGTGATGGGTCCTATCACAAATACCCATTTAACCACCGACAGTAATTAATGAGGCTGATGTTATTTGTGATGGGACCTTTCGAAACATGTATTATTTGCGACAGGAGTCCCGTCTCAAAAACTACCATTGGAAATAATCTAACCTATATATACCCCCATCTTTTTTTTTCATTCTTCCCCTCAATATCTACCCCCCCTCTCTCTCTATAAACTATATTTTTAGAGTTAAAATTTCTCTGAGTTGAATTTTTTTTCAAAAATGGTTTGAAGTCATCTACACCTATAAAAGACCATGTTTAAAAGTATTATTGATTTATTAAATTTAATATTTATTTTATTTATTATATTATTTTTAATTACTTATAATTAAATTATATTTATATTGTTTTTGTCACGAGTATTTATTTATAATAATAAATTTAAATTATTAGTTCAAATTATTAATAATTTGTAGTAATTATGAATTATTAACCATAATTAGTAATGAATATAAATAATTAGCAGTAATTAGTAATTAGAAGCGGTAATATATGTCAATTTGCATTAATTAATAGAAATTAACGCTAAATTGTAATAATTAGGAATAAATTGTAATATTTAGTAATAAATAGTAATCATTAGTAATCATTTGTAATAAATATTAATAAATAATAATAACTAGTCATAAATACTAATAAATACTAATAACTAGTAATAAATACTACTAATTGTTAATAATTACGAATAATTATTAATAAATAGTAATATATTGTAATAAGTAGTAATAAAAAGGAATAAATAAAAATAATTTTTAATAATTAGAAATAATTAGTAACAATTAGTAATAATAATATTTAATTACAAATAATAAAGAATATATACTTATAAATATTAATAAGTACTACTAAATAGTAATAAATACTAATAAATACTAATAAACACTAACAAATACTAATAATTGTTAATAACAAATAATAACTAGTAATAATTAGTAATAATTTGTAATGGTTAGTACTAATTAATAATAATTAGTAATAATTAGTAATAATTATTAACAAATTGTAAAAATTAGAAATAAATAGTAAATAATATTAATAAATAGTAATAAATATTATTAAATTTTTATAATTAGTAATAATTATAAACATAGAATTATAAAATGTAATAAAAAGAAATAATTAGTAATAATTAGTAATAAATATTAATAAATATTATTAATTTGTAATAATTTTTAATAATTAGTAATAATCTTTAATAATTAGAAATAAATAGAAATAATTTTTTATAATTAGTAATAGTTAGTAATAATTAATAATAATTAGTAATAAATGGGAATAATTAGATATAAATAGCAATAAATAAATATAAATAGCAATAAATTGTAATAAATAGCAATAAACTACAATAAATAGTAATAATTAGCAATAAATGTGAATACTTTGCAATAATTATAAATATTTAGAAACAATTCGGAATAATTAAAAATAATTAGATATAATTTGGAATAAATTGTAATAATTAGTAATAATTAGTAGAAATTACCATTAATTAGTAATAATTATCAATAATTAGGAATAAATACCATTAAATAAAAATTAATACAAAAAAATACAAAAAATAGAAATAATAAGAAATAATTAGAAATAATTACTAATAATTACTAATAATTATTAATAATTATTAATAAAATGTAATAACTAGTAATCAATATTAATAAGAAGTAATAACTAAAAATAATTAGTAATAACTAGTAATAAGTAGTTATAAATAGTAATAAATAGTAATAAATAGTAATAAATAGTAATAAATATTATTAAATATAAATAAATATAAATATACACGAATATTTTTCAATAAATATGAATAATTGGAAATTAATACGAATAATTAGCAATAATTGGTAAAAATTAGCAACAATTAGAAATAATTAGCAATAATTAACAATAACTAGCAATAATTAGAAATAATTAGTAATAATTAGAAATAATTGACAATAATTTGGAATAGTTTGGAATAATTATTAATAATTAGTAATAGTTAATTTTAATTAGTATTAATTAGTATTAATTAGTACAAATAAGTTGTAATTTGTATGTATTAGTAATATTTAGTAATAATTAGTAATTATTAGAAATAATTAGCAATAATTAGCAATAATTTTAAATATTTAGAAATAATTATCGAAAATTAGCAATAATAAGAAATAATTATAAATAATGAGCTATAAAAATACATAATTTGCCCTAATTAAAAAAAATACCCAAATTTAAGAATAATTAGAAATAATTAGTATTAATTGGAAATAATTAGTAATAACTAGTAATAATTATCCATAATTAGCAACATTTTGTAATAATTATAAATAATTATTTATAATTATGATTACATAGTAATAATTAGTATTAATTAGTATGATTTTTTTATTGGTATTAGTTTGTATTTATTAGTATTACTTAGTATTAAATATTATTAATTTGTATTAATTAGTCATATTTAGAATTAATTTGTAATAATTATTAATAATTAGTAATAATTAGTTATAATTATTCAAAATTAATAATAATTAGTAGTACTTAGGATTAATTAGGAATAATTATCAATAATTATGAACTTTTAGAATTATTTATAAATAATTAGAAATAGTTATTAATAATTTGAAATAATTAGAAAGAATCTAAAAATAATTAGCAAGAATTAATTACTAAGAAATAATTAACAAGAAATAATTAGCAAGAAATTATTACAATGAAATAATTAGTAAGGAATAATTATAAAGAAAGAATTAGCAATAATTATCCAACAACAATTAGCAATCAATAATTTCCAATAATTAACAATAATTAGATATAATTAGTTATAATTACCATTAATTAGAAATAATAAGTAGTAAATAGCAATAAATAGATGTAATTAATAATAACTAGCCATAATTTGTAATAATTAGCAGTAACTAGCAATAATAAGTAATAATTAGCAATAATATTACATAAATAGTAATAATTAGGAATAATTAGCAAAAAATAGGGATAATTAGAAATAATTATCATTAACTAGTACTAAATATATAAATCTGTAATAAATTTTATAAACATAGAAAATATCCAATAAATTGGAAGAACTCCTTTTACTCGATGACTCTTTTACTTTCAACTCTCCCCAACTGAATAAAATATGAAAAATGTGCATCTACGTATGCATATGCTATCACGTATACTGGAGCTTGTATATGCATTTGTAGTACCAAAATTTTCATAACGTTTTAAGGTAGTTATATTTAGCAGTAGATGAATCATCGATGAAAAGGGGGCACTTTTGTAATTTTTTTAATAACATTAAATTTGTTTTTTCGTTAATTATTATGAATAATAATTACAATATTATATTATGAGTATTATTTTTTTATTCATTATATAATAACATAAATTTTTTGTACTATTAACGTTATTATTATTATTTTATAATATTATATTATTTTAATTAAGAAATTTGATTATTTTTTCTAATACTAAATTATCATAATTATGTTGAGTATTTTTATAATAATTAGTGATGATGGGACCTATTGTGATGGGTTCCCGTTAAAAATAGTATATATATATATATTAAAAACAATCTGTGACAGGAAAATGGTCCCATCGCATATACTTTTTGCGATGCGCCTGTTACAATATGTTTATATATATATATATAATATAATCAGAAAACTATTTGTGACAGAGAAACTAGAATGTCACAAATAATTTTTTGAGATGGATAAGTCACAACAGGTTTATATATTTATAATATATATACTCGAAGAACTATTTATGATGGGAAATCGTTTTGTCAAAAATATTATTTTTTGCGACTGGCCCTTCAAAAAAATGTTATTTACAATGCTGTTTTCTGAAACGGGCTATTTGAGACCAAACCTACTATAAAAACACATTTGCGATAGGATCCTATTGAACATAAACTGTCCTAAATACCTCAAATTTTGTTTTGTAATTAGTGTTGTAGTGGCCAGTTGTACACGTAGTAAGTTTATTACCCATTAGATGGAATATTGGGTAATTGTAGGGACAATACATAGCATAAAAATATCCTTGTATATTTTAGATACATTTTTAATTATAAAGGCAATGTATTAGAATATTTTAGTAGGTGTAAAAGAAAAAAAAGGAGTTTGAGGGATGGTGTAACATCTTAATTGGGTAAATCCTTTTGGTTTTCACCAAAGATATTCCTTAGAAGGATTTCTACCAAAAGATGGAAATAAGAAGGAATTTAGAGATTTGGGGGAAATATTTCAAAAGACTATATCCATTATTAATTTTCATCAGTTCTTATTGGAAATAGAAGGATATGTGACCATTTAAAATATAGGAGGAGTGTTGCTCTTGTAATAGTTTAAAAGAAAGGAACCCCAAACACATTTTTTATTGATCGTAGATCAAAAATGGTTCAAATTCATGAATATGGAGGACATGGTAAAAAAATTTCCATTTTCAGGATTTTGGATATGTTTATGTGTTTTTTGGGAATTAAGGATATGATTTAGTCCCTTATTAAGATTAATTTAAGGACAATAATATTAATAAATTTTAAATACATTCATTGGTCATTTTGGTAAAAAAAATAAGTTTAACCTATTTGAAATTATAAATTATGATCATTCCTAGTATGGAATTTAATTTTACAAATTCTAATCACAGAAATGGTTTAATATTTTAAAAATAATCTTTTAGATGGGATGAGAACAAGGGTTTTTAAAATAAAAATGCTCAAAATTTTGCTATGTTTCTATTGCCAGTTTTCATATTAAATTGAATACAGTGAACTAAATTGAATTATTTGTTATAATTATTATCTATTGTTGGTTTGAAAGAAATTTAAAATATAATTTATCCTTTTAAATAAACTATATGAAAAATATTTTTTCAATTAAAATCTATTATTTTTAACTATTCATAAAAAAGTTGAATCCATACATAAAAGTACCATTAATTTTTCATAACATAATTTTTATTATTTATTGAAAATATGTTATTTATTTTGACATTTAAAACATACATAACTTCCAAAATATGGATTTAAAATGTGATCACCATTCAATTGGGGTAAAATTTCCTTATAAAAATATTGCATTTATGACTTAAATTGGTTTTATTATTATCTTATGCTTATAAAATATATTTATTTAATATAAAATATATTTACATACATGGATAAAAAAATATATTACATTTAAATTATTTACTACTTTTAATTTATCTTATTTATTATAATAAAAATAATATTGTGATAATAATAATAGTTTGCTATAAAATTACACATTCTATAAACAATTGTTTGTTATATTTATTTTTCAAGAATTTATAACTAATTAATTAATTTTTTTTAAAACCATACATTTACATAATATAGTTAATAATACTAATAAAAGATAATTTAATAGTGTGGTTTATATTGTTATAATTTTTTAATAATATATTATTATTCTGTAACACTCGGTCTTACATATTACACAAGACAATAAGGAATGTGCGTAATTTGTGAAACATTAGATTACTATTGTACTCCATTTAGAGAAATATAAAGATTATATTATCCTTACCAGAATTACGTAGAACAAAGATCGTTAATATAAAGTAACTTATATTCATTATTGAGTGACAGAAAACACATCAAATAGATTAAATTAATTCATAATTAATAACCCAAAAAAACAGGGGGTGTGACATGAAATTTTTTTCACCATATGAATACTGATGAATATTATATAATAAATGAAAAAAATTTGATGATTTTTAAAGATATATGGAATGAATTATCATTCTATTTAATTATCTTAGGATATATTCTTTCTTTAGGAATAAAAAAATTCACCTATATTTCATAGAGTAATAGATAATGTGGATATTGATCAAGGAGTTACCTATGGATGATATTGTTCTTACGAAATAGAAAGAAATAAGGTACTTAAATATTATCCTTAAAATAATTCAACTGTAGGGAAGGACTATGATATTAAGTGTTTTCAAGTTATTATATGTTTTTATGATATATGTGACCATTTTCACAGAAATTTGTAATATGGTTTTTTGGTCATTAAATTTCTATAGATTACCCACAATCTTATGATCTATGATATCTATAAACCTCAATTATTGTCTATGATATTCCCCTATTTCCAAATAAATATATTTCAAAAAATGTTCTCCTGTGTGAAAACCAAAATATTAGTTACTTTACGTAACCATTATGATTCTAAACATTATTTTTAAGGAATTTTTTATTATTTATTTTTATAATGTTTGTATATATAATGTAATTTATAAATTTTAATCCATTTATTAATGAAATGAATTTTGTGCTATAAATCCATTTTAAGGGGTGTAGAATATTAGAAAAGTTTTGGAAAAGCCCTCTTATTAAATGAAATGAAAAAAAGAGTACAGAAAGAAGAAGGATGGGGTCATTAAACCATCATTCCCTCATGCCAATAGATCAAACATCATAATAAAAATCATATGAATCATCATAATCATCATACCAGTCAGAGTCATATAAGGGACCATGAGACCAGGTGACCACAGTTAGCTATAGATAGGAATAGTCTTTCCTATGTATGGATTTCATGGGAGGAATAGATTTAAAAAATTCATCGTCTATAACAACATTTTTTCCTTTAGAAACAACCTAACTATATGATTATTTTTCGGGGAATTATCCTCGATATCATCCCACCTTCCATTGATGCCCTAATATTCCTTTAATTTATTAATTTCCTCTTGAATCCATGTAATATTCTCTTCATATCCTAGATTGTTTTTCCCCTAAATTGCAGAAGCAGATTCTTGCAGATCTATAGGACCACCCTCATCAACATGAGAACTTTTACTTTGTCCATATACTAACTTCTCTGACTCATTATTCTCTGGTGCCAAATCCATAGCCTGAACTTGGTCGAAAATGTGTTGCTTGTCATGAGGTGAGCCTACATTGTTTTGTTAATTCAGCTTCCTCACTTTCGTTCTACAAGAAGCTTTATGATATCCTTCTGCAAAACAAAAAGATCATACCTCATTTCTATGACATTTATCCTTAGTATGGCCAATAGTTTGACATTCCGAACAAACGGTCAGAACTATTTCATATTCCACTTTCAATGGAATATCATCATCATGTTCTAAAAAACAACATTATGAATCAAGCAAGAACTCAAATCCACCTCCACCAATACACTAACATAATGACCGAATTTAGAAATCTCTGTATTCCTATCCATTTTGATAGGAATTCCCACAGCATATGATGTATCAAATAAATTTTTCTATGCCACAATATCCAATTGAGGTAAATTATTTTAATGCAGACATGAGCTCTAGTAGTTTTTATAAAAAATGGATTAAAACGAAAATTACACTCTTGAAAACATATCATACCTAGATTCAATGATATTTAGCCAAAACCCCACGCCCTACGCTTGAGTGCCTCTTAAGGAAAAATTATATGAAAGAAGCCCCGACCCAAGGGAATACATATCCAGCCTGAGAGACCCCATGTAGCAGACAGCTTCCGAGCTAAGTCCTCAACCTTCCATGTCTTTCCCCCAAGATGAATCACAGTCTTAAAAATTATGGAGATTTCACAGATTATAAATCTTCCATGAACTGCTTCCATGTTTGAAGTCACACGGGCATTTTCGCCTTTTTTGAATTTTTTCTCATGAATAACTTCCTTGACATGACCAAAATTCCGGCTGTTGATATTTCTAGATTGGGATTTCATATTTCACTTATCCCCATCAACATTTTCAAAGGGGCATGTTGCCACATTCTTTCCTACAAACTCTACACCACTCAAATTCAAATTCCCATCAGTCAACATATGTGATTTTCCAGCAATGGAAGTCACCACCGATGGAGACTGTTTAAATCCCACACCAGCCACCGTAGGAGCAGTAGATAAACCAAGATCCACTGATTCATTGTGTACACCACTCACGCCTCCCACATTTCTTGTACCATCCATAGTTTTCCTCAAAAAGCCTGTATCCACACCCTTATCAACATATCTATCTGCGTCAACCACCTTTGTCTCCACTGTCGCGTCGAGCGTGACTGTATCAAACAAAACCATTTTTTGGATTTTTCATCGCAGATCTCATGCATTAGTCGGGCACAAAAATAAATTGTGCATGAAGATCTAGAACCAACCACGTTGGACACCATCATTTTTTCTCCACTCACACCTGTATCTGATGCAAGAGCTGTCGTCATCGATCCGTGAGATGTACCAGACAAGACCACATCATCTTTGATGCTATCATAGCAACGATCATCTATTCCATATTTTATGTGAAATGAAAAATAAATTTTTATATCATTAGTAGTCAAACAAAATTTATCTTATTTTAGACTTACAACTATTTTTTTATATTGATATAGAAAATACTAGTTTTTTCTTACATTATATGAAATTATGAGTTTAAATAAAAAAGTCATAAAATTAACATATTATTATTAAAAATTATTGTTAACAACTAAACAATGGAATGGAGAGTATTAACATGACTAAATAAATTATAACAATATGTTTCAAACAAGTTCATATAATGATTTTTTTGTGACCAACTAATTAAAATAAAGAATTAAATTTATTTGAGAATAATGGATATCTTTTCTTAGAACACAATTTTCATTGAAAAAAATTATGTTCTACCTTAATAAAATAAACTCTATAATTTTTATGAAGGATTTTAATAATGCTAAAGAAAACTATATATATATTCAGTGAACAATCTAACATTCATATTATTTTTTTCTAGACAAGAGATTATAATAAATAAAATTTTACACATCAAAAAATCCATTTATAAAATACTGATTTGTCACCCTTTCCTAGAAAAAATATTCTAGAACAAAATATTGAAAAATATTGGAAATTTATTTCTTAAATAAATATTTCTTTTTAATTAATAATTTACAATTTTTTATAGTTAATGTTTTAATGATTTTTTTAAAATGTTTCACTTTAATGAATATTGAAAATCACTGAATTTTAATTGAAAATATTATTTTTACCTGGATTATTTATAAAGAAAAAATATATATTAAATAATAAATAAATTAAAAATTAATCAACATTAAATATATAAATCCTTTGTGTTTACTTTTAATAAATTTCATATTGAAAATGGATATAAAAAATTGTAATATTTTTATCATTTTTTATTTGAAAAACCTGATTTCTAATCTCAGATGAAGGAATAATATTAATTTAATTTTAGAAAAATATATCAATAGAATATTTAAATAAGAATTAAAAATTTATAATAGAAATAATTTTTAATATCTAATAATGTTCACATAATAATTGACAAATATTAATTGTTGTAAAAGTTAATATTGTTTACCACAAGTAAGGTAATAAATTGTTTATTTCGGGATAAATTAAAATGATCTTGTAAAAAATAACATATAAATTTGTTCAAACACTATTTTCTAGGCATATGTATTCCATTAATCCTAGATGTTTCTATAATGGTCCATTGTTTACCATTTTGACAAATGAAAAACATGGGAGCACATAATTATCTTATAATATAATATGCATATCATCTTCCGAACATATAAATGGTCACTCTCTGTCCTCCCTTATTAACACCATTACACATATTTGGATAGGAAAATACATACCCAAATAATTTCCCACCTTCCCTGTACTAATCATTTAAGACAAAGATTGGGTTTTAATCCATCCACAGAAGACTCTATTTCAAACGTAATGAGAATTATCAATGAATATCTATGGTTCTTCAACAGGATTACATATTCATTTAATCCACATTATTTAATTATTATTATAATATGAATATTTAATAAATATATTATGTTAAATATAAATATATTTATATATTTATTTCATGACCAAAAAATCAAATTCACATCAATCAAATTGTTTAGAGAATCATCATTCTTGTGAATGATGGATTACCTCCTTGTGATCTAATGTCTATAATTTTTTCATTACCACCTCTCATGGTTAAAAATGATTATGGATTTATTTTTTATTTATGAAATTTATTACATATATTCATTTATTATGATTCTAGAATTTTATAAAATGCATATTTTCATACTCTCAATTATTGGGGAATATGATAATGTCGTTCGTGTGTGAGTTGGATTGCCTCCGCGCGAAGAGATGTGATTCATTTAATCATTACATGGAATGTATTAAAGATTTTAGTAATGAAAATATGTGGTATATTTGTAATAAAAACAATTCTTTAATTATATTAGATTATTTAATTTTCCTTTTTTAATCCAAAATGAAAATTGAAACAGAGTTCTTGCATACATATAACATACCATCGACCCGAACATTGTATTTATTTTCCTATTAGTAAATAGAATAGATTACATAAAAAATATTTATAATTATTAAATATGATAATTGTGTCAATTCTTACTATTTGGAGAATATGTAACCATGATCAATGTAATCGGACCAAAAATATAAAAAATAAAAACTTATAAGATAAACAAGGTGGATATTACACAAAACATAAATTTTATATTGAATATCAAATAATATTGTAATACACGGTACTAATAAAATAATATATGGTTTGAAATTTTTGGTTATTATATTTTAATTTATTTTTAATAAACTAATATTTTTTATTCTATATCTGAATGGGTACGATGGATGTTTAGACTTAAGGTAAGGGATTTCCGTCAAACTTTTTACATCTGTGAGACTAGTTCCATACTCACCACCTATTTCATTTATGTGTTGTATGTACTGGTCATGAATTTATTTTCTAATTGATCTCTATAATCATTATGGTATATACATATCCATTTGGGTATATCACATTCCTTATTTTTATTGTTCAAATAAAACAAAATATGCAGAAGATTTTTTTCACAATTTGTCTCTTTTGAGGAGTATGTTATTCTATGAAGCTATATTCTTTCATGAGGTTTATATATATATACTATAAAATGTAATATTATTATTTAATTCATACTCATATAACATGAATATTCACTTTATGTTATTCCTTGATGGTGATTATGTTTATATATTACCAATGCATAAAAGTGTTCATGTTAAAATATCATTATTTATCTAGATTGTTTAATATTTTGTTTTAGATGATAAAATATAATGATTCATATTTCAGTAATTTTCATGAATTTTCTTCACAAAAATTTATTAATGATACATTCAATGAATGGTTCAATTATTCACTATTTCAGGCTTATAATTATTATTAAAATGTTTTTTAGAAATTCATCAATTATTTTCCCCTTTGGTCAGAAATCTAATTTCCACAAAATATATTTTTTCTAAAAAAATCGACATTTATTTGTTACTAACATATGTATTTTTAAAATAAATTTATACCCATGTATAACATTATAAATAATTTCTTAAAAATAAATATTCATTTCATTATAAAAATCAAACCTTGTTTGGATTTTATAAAAAATATAAAAATGAAATTTATTTTAACATGAATGGTATGAACAGTATTTTATGTTGTATTGATCGATAATGGATTTAAAGATTTCTTTAAATTTTTAATATTTATTTTCATATAATTTATTTCATTAATATTTGGTATATTTTAAAACTTATAATAATAAATTTCAATGTGAAAATGATTTGGAGACTATATTATGTTTAAATGTTAATTATCAAATAAAAATGTATATTTTACTGATGAATTATTTTTAATGGTTATCTAAAAAAATTATAATCTTTATTAGTTATATAAAATGAAAATTATTTTCATGTTTTATGATTTAATATTATATTTTCAATGTTTTTATTTAAATTCCCTACGAAATACTTCAAAATTATCTTATGTCAATGATGTGATTCATTGAACACGCATATGAATTTTTGGGGATCTGATCATAGAATAAAATTATTATTGTTTTTTAAATTGTTTATATATTTGATGAAATTATATTTATGAAACCCATTTCCCTTCAAAGGTTATTCCATGATATGATTCCAATGAAACCCACTACCCATTAAAATGGAAATGCTTTGATGAAATGAAGAGATTATTATGAAAACTACTTATCTTATATAGAACATGTTATGATGATTTTTTTATAACCATTTCATTTCAGGGATTCTCATATGATGATTTATTAATGATTTAATTTAATACATATTTATTATTTTAATTATGTGACTATGGATATGTTATAAAAACATATGGTACTAATGTTATAACCAATGATAGGAGGGACCTATATCTACCTCTAATGAAATGGGTAATTACTTATACCTAATGGCATAGAAAAAAATTGAAATTTGAGTGATGTCAGATCAGTAAGGTACTTTTTCACTATGATGGTCATGGGAATGAATGTTGAATAAAATGGTGTTTAAGGGAGCGAACCCATTACACAATGTGGAAAGTGATTCCACTAGAGATTACATTGAGCCCTCCCTCAGTGGCTAATCTATATATATGTATGGTACCTCAGTGGTTATCCCATGATCAAAAAGGTACATGAATGGATAGCTCAATCATAGCTTTGTATGAATGTCTTGGTTTGTATCCTTTACAAAAAAATATATGTTTGTGTTTATTCCACATATTTAGGTATTATTATATTGTTATTATCTCATGGATCATGTTTTCAATTCACTTCTGATAAAAGGCTTATGAACTACCATTATTTATACAAATAATCATAACTAAGATCTATGCTTGGTTGGGTATGGACATTATGTGTTATTTTCATTATCTCATAATAATTTATTTATAATATTCTTACATATGATCAAAGATTGATATCACTTTTTTACCCATATTGGTAATCTATGATAACCCATTCTTATATTTACATTCCCTATATTTTGAATAAGGATTTTATGTGTAGAGTGTATACAAAGAGTAATAAATGATATGATCATTGTGGTAATCATTGAACATAATTTTCCATATTATGGTATTATGTTCTATGCTTCCAAAGGAACTAAAAAATTATGGTCCTTAGACACGTGTTTACATAATGTAATAAATAATCATATAAAATGTTGTATTATCCTTTTTTAGAAATTCTATGTTTCTAAAATACTGATTATTTTATGTTATTGAAAATTAATATAAAATTTAATTTTCAGATATTAATTCTTAAAATAGAATATGTAACCCCCTTGATGATTCAGTTGACTATATGAATCATTATCAAGATTGCACTACAGTTTTTTTTTAATTTTTGTAACTCTGTTAGGGACATTCTACACCGAGGCTTTGAAATATGTGTAGCACATAATATGAGTGCTATTGAAATATAAGCATCATAATTCTACTGATGACAAGGAAATCCATTAGAATGATCCTTATAATAATACCTTAAAATTGGAATACACTCCACTTTGAAATTCTCCCCATCTATTTGTAATAAGTATCCCTATGTAATAGTTTGTAAGACCCATATAATGGAAGTAACTCTCCCCAGACGTTAAAATTCAAATTTTCACTAAAATTCAATCATTATTTGATTCAAAATATCAAATTTGAATTGGTTTCCTTGGTTTTTGGTAAACTCTATATATAGAGTGAGATAGTCAATGTCAAAAATGAGAAAAGATTCAATTATAGGGAGAATTAGAAAAAATTTTGTAAACACATTCCAACAATCATAAAACATATAAGATGTATATACATGAGACGCAACCAGAATACCATTATGTTTTTTGGTTGATAACTCATGATATCATCCTTGATGTTGTGACGTGACACCCTTATAATATTCATTATTTATAAAAGAGTGGGTATATATAAAATCTAATAATATATTTCAATTATACAATAGATGGTAATTGTTCCATTCAATCCACCATTTTTATATCCCACTTTAGCAGTTTTGATTTCATGTTATTTCATTTATTCTCTGGTCTTAAGAGCTTATTGTAATAAATTTTCAACATTAAACCTATGATTCAGGAAATTATTGGAATAATTACCATATAATATAAAATTATTTAATTAAACTATGGAATTTCAATTTAGATAGGGTTTTCTCCCTACTCTTTTCATTAACTGGCCACTGGACATCACATAATCATTTTTTTGATCGATAATCATCACTTCCATAGTTAAAACATTCACCATTCACTATAATTTAATTTCTTCCATGCTCTCTTCTATAATTTTTACATCAAGGAAAATTAATTTTCCTTCTCCCATGTGTTTTATTATTAAGATTTTCAATAAATTAATTCTTTTTCATTTTTCCCTAATACCAAAAGATCACTTAATGTCTATAATTACTCATTTCTACTAGATATAATATCAAGAGATAGTGAGTTGGGTAACATTTATTTTTGGATTGATGTCAATACTAGAATTAAAATTTTCATTTTGGATAAATTTTCCTCAGTAGTACCAATGGATTATTACACATTATACACTACATTTATAAATACCAATTCCAATTTCATCTATAGGGAAAATATAAATTGAAAATACCTTCTTAATTTCATATCATTTCATGGAGTCAATTTCCTCCTCCTATATCATATTATTTATAAGAGTCGACTATTGATGTACTTCTCCTTCTAAATGATATACTTCTATTCCAATTTTTTTATTTATTATATTGAATAATGAAAAATAATGTTTCTTGGGTACTGATCCATCTCATTGTAATTATTGTATTAGATAAACCACTAATGGAAGGTGGAAATTTCCACCTAAAATACATAATAGCGTTTTTTCCTTCCTTTCTCTATTTCTAATATCGTAGTGATTAATTTTTCCATTGGTAGATTATGTATGTTGTGGGATAAATTTCATATGTATTTTTGTTCCTCATTTTATAAGGTTTGGATTCCCATTGGGATGATCATTTAATTTCCCATTTCATTTTTTGATAACATTATGTCTCCCTATCAAAAAATAGAATAATGAAATAAAAATATTTTTATTTTTAGTAATCATTATGGATAATGATTTAATTAGGAAAATTCATTTTTATGATGATTGGGTCCTGATGAATTATTTTTTATAGATGAAATTTTTGTCTTATCCTAGGTCATTCATGGTAACAATATATTGAAATCCTTCATAATAGGTCATAATGAAAATATACATTATCCAACACATATCCCTTGATAGTGTTTATAGATTTGTCCAGTCATTGGTCGAATCATCCAATTTTTTTGATATTCTAGTCAATTCTTAATATACCCATTATATAGTTTTAAACCCTAGGTGCATCTTTTCTAAATCCATATCAACATTCCAGTATCCGAGGGATGATGTACTTCCTAGTAAAATATCATATTTGTTACTTTTCTAGATATTTACGATTTTATGCTATAATTAGACTAACCCATATGGTTTTTAATAGATTTTTTAAATCCTAATATTTAATGACTAACTGAAACTTAAACTAATACCAATTTATGTAAGCTAATAATTTATAACATTTAAACATAGGACAACATTTTAGGCAAATAACCAATACATTTAATAATAATACACAACCTAAAACCGTAAATATTTTCATTCATTTGGGAATAGAAACATAATAATTTTATTTGAAAAAGATATTAACCATCTCGCACAATTTTATTTTAGTTTAGTAAAATTCTTAAAAATGATGAACATAACCAATTTCATTATAAGTTAGGGAACATAAACATATGATAAGGTCGAAACAAATACTCATTAATGGTAAACATTAGTTATATCCATTAATGAGGATATGAGAAAAAAAGATAAGAAATATTGAATGAGAATATGATGAAAACATACAATAATCGTATATTTTCAATAAAATATTATTAATCATAAATATTCACATATGGATATTTCATTACATTAGACATCAGTAATATGTGTGGGGTATATTCAATAATAACTCATGATCCATGAGAAAATAACATAAGTAGGTGAAATTAATTTTTGGACTAAAAATAGGAATTGAATATATTTTACTTATTCAATGATCACTACAAAGGATATCATAATGGATTACTTCCTCTCCATATTCTTTCATTTCATCCGATATGTTTCCCTACTAATAAAATCATTGTGGATAGACACCCTTAATAAAATAAAATCAATCTGTATTCCAGACATTATTATCTTAATATATGTCCATATTTAACACATTAATTTGAGATCAATATAATTACTTGCCCATATATTAGGTAATTAAAGCCTTATATATATTTTTTACTCATGGTCAAAAGTAATTCATCATAAAATCAAATCATAACCCCTCCATAGGAATCAATTTTTATAAACAAGTCATCCTATCAACATAGAATAATCCATGTTTACAATTCATTAAAATAATGAATGTGGATGGAATCATAATATAACATCACATTTTATAAGTAAAAATTATTAAAATATATTAATATAAATGAAACAAATACAGTTAAAATATCATTTTAACCTTTCATAGAAAACATGAGAAAATATCCTTTTCTTTGGATAATATATTATCTAAAAATTTGTAGAATATTCATAAAACATATTCTATTCAATATAATAAATAAAAAAATTTAAATAATAATTAATATAAACAATCTTTATGAATTTAGGGAAATATGTTTATATCATATATGTGAAAAGAAAACATTCATTTCACACATTAATAAATGTAAAAATATGGTTTCATAGAATTTTTTTATAAATATTACTTTTTAAACAATATAAAATAAACATAATGATAGTAATATTAATTTTTTAATAAATTTAATTCATAGGAATGAAATTTGATAATGAAAAATTTATGGTTATGGGAATATAAGAATAATTTTCAACACCAAAGTATAAATATGTTTGGGTTTTCATTAAAAAATATTTTCTGATAATTTTTGTTAACAAATAGATTAAAATAGTATAAATACATATAAAATAAAAATTAAATATAGTGTAATATTATATAATTGGTTTTATTATTATTATCTAGAAAATTTCACTCAGTGAAACTTCACCATAGAAAATCTATAATAGAAAATATATTTTAACAAAAACACATACCTTACGCTTCATCTAACATCATACTAATTCATGTATCTTATATAATAATTATTTATTTATTGTAAATATATTATGGAACCATATTCAAAATCAATATACTAGGTATCATTCCATTATTATTTCTAATTATCCATTTATTAACAATTTCATCATTAAAATGATCATTTCATAGAAAAATAGTCTATTTTACACACATGAATGGGTTAGATTATTTGGATAATTATACCATGTTCATGTTTTCATTATATTAATTACATACTATAAATAAATATTATCTTTATTAATTATATAATTATTTTGAATTTTTCATTTAAAGTGGTAATGAAAAATGAATCACATGTTTCTGTGGAGGTGGTAATCTGCATCTACAAATGAGGGACATTACAACTTTACAATGGATGGAAGGGTTATAAGGTGTAAAATTTATTATAATTATATAAGGATAATAATTTCATAAATATGTAATGAAAACCTTAAATCCATCAGAATAACCATATACAAATGATGGTCACGGAAAATGAATCATATCACTATATGGAGGTGGTAGTCTTTATATACGCACAAACAATTCTTTTATTTTAAATTTTATGGAAAGGAAGTGGAAATTGGTTTATCCATAAAAATAATAATAAATATTCATATTTTATTTAAATAATAAATTATTTTATAAGGGTTACTGAATAATTTTAGGAAGAAGATGTAGAAATTAAATTTAATGTTCTTCATTAAGTGTTAAAACATTTTATTGAAATCCTTATTTATCATACAAATTAATCGTAGAATTTACATAATTATGATCGATGATGAGACTAAAGGATGAGTTCATAGATGTTAGGAATGGATTTGGGTTTGTATTTGTCTTTATAGAAGGATTTTTGTGTTTGAGGAATACATGATGGATGTTATCCTCTTCTAAGGATGGGGGAGAACACATTTTTTCAAGAGATTAAAATATAATATTTTACTAAACAAGTATAGTGGATATAAACATAAATATAATAAAATATAAGAGTATTATGTTCAAAATAACATCAACATATCAAATTTAAATAGTTTTTTTATATTATTTTACACGATTTATTATGTTTTCCCCTAAAAAATGCATTTTAGGCATGTATGAGGTAAAATATTTTTATTGTTTTTACTATTAGATATTATCAAATTTTAATTTAATCATATTAAATTGTATTAATCCTATATAATCCAATTATTAATGTCATTCAACATGATTGAAACTCCGTAATTGGTAGAAATTAATTTAATAATAACTCTGATAAACACAAAAATTTCATTTTTTGAAAAAAGTAATTTTAATAATAACATACCGTTTACCTCCTTTTTTCATGTTAAAACTACTATATGGAATTTAAATTTTTTTATTGAATATATTATTTACATATTTAAATAAAATCATTATTTAGTACTTATTATTTTAATTTTATAAAAAAACATTATGTGCATAAATACAGTTCCTTATCAAGACATATGTTTTTAACATAAAATGAATTTATATTAATTTAAATTATGATAAAAATTCATTTATTAAAATTATACATATGTAAAGAAATATTTTCATAATTTACGTAGACCCATTTATACACAGTAATCCAATAATTATTCAATAACTATCAAATTAAATTATAATATTTATATTGTAATTTTTTAGAGTCAATATCACGTATAAATGTATGTAGTAATGAAATTAAATTTTTTTGAAGTGAAATATACCATGAAATATCTAGGTGTTATAATTTCATAATATGAATCCGTAGAATTTTCCAACATTTACTTAAATGAACACTTTAAATTTTTTATCATCAGGTTTTACTATCTTTATTTTATAAAAACTATCTCGTGATTTTTATGATGGTCAAAATAGTACTAGTATTTATCATTTATATCATAGATATGTAATTGAATGAACTATGTAATGTGGTTATTGAGTATGTGTTTTATAATTCTTTGATTTTTATCTCAAACATTATATGAAATTATCTTCATGGCATGATAAAAAAAAATATCTCAACGTTCTTATAATGAAGTGGATTATTCATCCTTGGAATCCTTTCTGATCATATTATACCATGGGTATCCATATATATATTAATATTATTATAAGATAGTAGTTTCCCCAATAATTTGTTTTATTATAAATAAATGTAAAATAATCCTTCAGGTAGTGACAATTGAGATCCCTATAATTGATATTAGTTTAACACATTTGTTCATGATGAGGTCGATGTTAGAGTGCCATTTCTAAAAATAAACATCCAAGATAAAGTGACATGTAATAATATTTTCAGAATTATATTTTGTTTTTAAGGCATGGTGAAAATGTATCCTTACGATTTCTTACATGAGTCCATGATGATCATATGTTGAGCCTAGATGATGGGTGGAAAAATCAGGATCTAGTCCCACAATCTCTTTATAATTTCAAATGAACATATCCCAATAATTTTTCCAATGTAATATATCCATTTATTGCTCTTTAAGAGGAATGAAAGCACCAATCAATATAGAACATATATCCACTTCATGAACTAGAAACAATTTTTTGATCTCATATATCAGGGTCAATACATCTTCCACAAATGATGGAGTGGAAATTTATGATATCGTCATTTTCTACATATTTTGTCGGTGTTATTAGAAGGAGGATGTTAGGGACATCATTATTTATATGTGTGATGATAATATTCATATATCTTTTAGAGAGTCGACTAGAGATTCATTTTCACCTAAGGTTCCCTAAATAATGTCATCAATTAATCATTATCATCAAGTACTAAGGAGGTACTAGCATCCTATGACTTAGGGAATGAATGGAGGGTGTTATCATCTCCATGTTATATCATAATAACTTCACTAGTACCTGGACATGATTATATTGTGGAATATATAGAATCTAAAAACAATAGAGAGACACCTACATTAGGTAAATTGTTATTTTTATCATAATTCCCCCTTATTTTTTACAAATATTCCTTTTAAATAGATATTTTCTCAGGGATTATGAAAGATTGAATATTTTATTATATTTCAATATTTGTAATTATTGATTCATCTTGATTAATGAAGAAAACATAAGCCTCAATAATCTCATTCAATAAGTTGATGTGAGATTTTTTATGCCATTTGGGTGGTAATATTAGTATCATTACATATTATTAGTTAATACCCTTACCTTTTATAGTGTCATGTGTTTATATACTAGGATTAAAGATATTATATTGTGGAATATTCACCAGATTATATTCTGAAATATTTATTGATACAGTACATGAGGCACTAATGGTTTGTGATAGGAACTACTCTATGTAGATGAAGCCACTTGTTTCAGAGAATCATTTGAATATATTTTCCTCGAGATTGAAAATGAAATTACTATTAGAGATAAGTTCTCGAAATCGATATCTGATATTGATTTAGTCAAGATGTTTTTTGGCACTCTTATCACACCCTTGGAATATTGGATTTGATGGAGAGTAGTTGTCCTCACTGTTTCCAAAATGTAAGAGGGTTCAGACCATAATAATCTCTTTCCATTGCCTTTTATTAAAGAGGGATATATGTATCTTAGTGTCATTTATATTTCTATAAGTGTATGAATATCTTATGACTCCCTATATAGAAGCCTCTCTACCTTTCTCCTTAAATATGATAACTGTTTGAAATTCCATGGGATCAATCATTACATGGTGGACCTATTCCATCAATATCTAAGGATCAAAATATTTGGTTATTAAGAGTTCTATAATGAGTGCATCTTGAAACCCTTTATAAAGGTGATAAAAATTAATGATTGAGTGCTTAGATTGAACGATGATGAGTTAAATCAATTTATCATATTATTCAACCTTGTGTATTCGTAATATTTAAGGGTTCATTCCATGGTCTGAGGCTTAGAGGTTGTTGTAGGATATTTTGATGGACCAATTCATTTAATAATATTTAAATATATGTGCATTTTTCATAGATTAGACTCAATTAATCCTTACAAAGTGTAAAGCTGACCATATTTTGTTCCATTATTGAATTGGTTCTATAATATGGTTGGATTGTCCTAGGATTTGGAAGGCATAATAGTGGATCCCATCTTCTATTGAGCATAATAGAGAGTGTATCACCATATTTTTACTGTATATATTTATTTATTGGATGTATGAATAAAATATTAGGATTATTATTGAGATTTTGTACAACATTATATGTATCAAACTAATTCAATGAAAACTAATACTCACGATCCCCAATTTGGATTTAGGCCATCAATCTCCTATTTATATTCTTTTTCGAATAATTGGTCCACCTTGGGATGATATTTACTATACTATATATATAAAATTCATCCAATGAATGTTCTTTTTAAAGAGGTGGTGGTCTTGATTTCAATTCCAATGATAGATATTCTTAGGCAGTATAACTATCTTAGGACGTTGTCTATGCTCTTTATCTAATTCCATTCCATCTTATATAGTCCTTATTGACTATTGGATTATTATAATAACTAATTATGTATTTTATTTAATATAATTTTTATTAAGAACAACATTAAAATTTTCAACTATATCCTAAGGACATTGTTTTTTGGTTTCTATTTTGGGGAGGAACCATTTTACATTTTATGGGATTACGTATATGGGTATGTTTTGGAACTTGATTGATTGAACGATTAATTATTTATACATTATAAATTCTTTACCTCTAATAAATTATCACTAGATTAGTATTAACATTAATCAGTCTACTAACGTCATTCATCCTTGAAAAAAACAATTCATGCTCTCAGAATCCACTAGTATATTTTAATGAAATCAGTGTTGTTTGTAAACCATTAGAGGTATTATCCACACAAAAGTATCTAATTTTCTCTCTTTTGGGAGTAGAATATTTTTTGAATATGTTATGAATTTCCTTATTTTGAAGAATATGAAGACCCTTTTATTATCACATTGTTTTTAGTTTGAGAGGTCAGACCTTGTATCCATTTTTTCATTGAGCTAATAATAATGAGGAACCAATAATGAACGACTTCATATTCTATAAATGACCAGCATAACATGTTACTATACAATAAAAATGTTAGTCTATCTAGAGACTTCTTGATGTAAATTTGTTTTTCATATTTTTTATTCTCGATGGTTTCTAACATGGGACAACCATGAGACCAGAAAAATTATAGATTATTATATTGTTCTATGATACCATTTCATAACATAAAAGTTTTATCTACAAAATTGTGGGAGGGGGAGTTGAATCCACCCCCAATGGTATGAATTACTTTATAGGTTCACTAATTCATGAAATCCTTGTTTGGATACTAATTTGGTAGTTATATATTCAATAGAATTAGAATGATTTTGTAGGATAGTCAATTGAGAATATTCTCTATTATAGTCAAGGGGTGGGGATTGATGTTTTCAAAACACTTGTGCCTACTGTTTCTAGCTAGTATAGACTGTTTGGGAAGAATTCATATGAATATACTATTAATGGATCACTAGAGGAGTGAATTATTGGGAATTTATTTCCTCTCATCTTTGGTATACCAGTTTTGGTGATTCTGAACCAACATAATTGTTCTAATCTAGTTACATAGACTACGAAGATTTATCATAAAGGATTTTTACTATATGTAAATTCATTTAACCCCATATATTTTATATACATAGTAGTAATATTTTTAATTAGTAATTCAATATTGTATTTTTTTCATCCTCCCCATTTTATCTTCTTATTGAGTGAACCTTTCCTTCCCTTTGAGAACTTCAACCTCCCATAGAGGAGGGTGGGATGTGGCCACATATGATACCTCTTCATTGTTCAAAAATCAATTAATTTTTTAGATTAATATTTAAATGTGTTACCATAGTCTTTGTCTCTCTTTGGTACAATTTTCCCACAATATCTTCAAATGATTTATTGTGGGTTGTATTCAATGATGTAGCTTCCTCATCACAATATTATATTTTGATTTATAAATTAGATTCATTATATTTTATGATTTTGATAAAATTTAATATGTTTTTATAAACCTTGTGAATCATTTTATTTGTATGATGTATATGGAATTATTTTATCTTCTGTATATTTACCAAAGGATAGACTATTATCATTCTGTATTCAGTTTTTCTTGGTGGGTATTTTTTCCTTGAATACATTTTTATATATAACATTTCATAACACATTATCTCATAGAATTGGTATATAAATGGTTACTCTAAGTGAGTCTTCAATATTACATATATAGAATGATATAAATAGATTGTGTGTTTCACATATTTCAAGAATCTATGAAATAAATTCTTTTGGTTATTAAACTAGTATAAAAATTTGAAATATTTTGTGGAGGAGTGGTGATGGTTTAGATTATGTCAACCCTATCGGATGGGTCATATTGATTCAATGAAAAATATTCCTCCCATTATCCATGGTGTCTTTATTTTGGAATATGAAATTCTAAAAATTAAGGAAAATATCCCTAGCACGGTGATATATTGTAGATGCCGCATTACTATAGAAGAAGATATTATAGTTGGCCATTTGCTCGGCTATGGATTTTTTTAGATTGATCTTAATAAAGGTATCCTTGTGGGAATGAATTGATGGGTTTCGATGGATGCTCTGTTTTTGGATTAGATTCTATCATTTGATTTGAAGCACTATTCACCAATTTTTGAGGCATGAAATAGTATGTTATCGCTTATTTTTTCATATTGAGAACACATATTTTGGGATCTAGTTTTATATGGATTCAAATAAATATTCCAGTCTTTGTCGATGGACTTATTGTTTGAGAGTGTCCTCACAGTGATAAAATTTCATGAAGCCTTCCTAGGAGGAATCTTCTTTTTACTGAGTCATGTGAATTAAAATCTCACATGTTATCCATACTCAATGATTTTTGTATTTGATGGGTTTCAATGAATAGTCGATGTTGTGGTTTCAATGATCTATGTTAGGTGTGATGGAGATCTCTAATCATTATTACAGAATTTGGGTTTTATCCAAGTGAATGGAAAACCTATTTAATCGTGTGGAAGAGTTCTATATTGGTTATAATATAGCTGGTGTAATCTATAGCATCTCGCCTTTTTGTCACATAAACATTCATTACATTATACAAAATTGAGGATTTTTAAGGTTTAGTGTCTTGAAAACTAGGAACTTAATACATGAAAAAAAAACATTCTTCTTAATCACATGAAAGGCTTCTCCTTATGATCATCCTAGCTTCATTACTGCATCTCATAAACTAGGTACATACATCAAACGAAAGGGTGAGTAGAAGGTCCAGTATGGGAAACAAGGGAATCATTTAACATATGAACTTGAGATACATCAATAAAGTCATGAAAAGAACTTTAAGGCATGAGAATGAAATCATGAGGCATATCATAAGAAAAATAACTTATTTCGTAACATGAATATGTGTCTACATTATTTAATATTGACAATCATTTCGTTTCACCAAGGTTCATCCCCAAGGTGTCATTAAAAATTACCAAGGTTATTCACCAAGGTATCAGTCTAAAAGGTCATCTCTAAAGATTAAGTCTTTACCTAATACATTAGAGCGCTATTTGGGCGCACCCTTGAAATGTGTTTATTATCATGTGAGCCACATATATCATCATAAATTATTTCATAAACAACCCATATAGAATAAATGAAATGGGTTTCATTTCATAATCATAACGTTTAAAAAACTACTTTAAATACATGTTCTTTATGTCACTTTAAAACCCACAGAATAGGAAGGTGGGTCTCATGTATGTAAATCCAAGAATTTAGAATAGAACATTTTGGTATATATGTGAATACCCATATAGAATAGAGAGATTTGATTATTCAATTAATAAAATAAAATATCTTTAGAAAAAGAGAGGGAGACATTTTGAGATGGAAATTCTGTAGCATAACGACTAGGATTCGGGGTTTTAGAAAACATTGAAAAGAGAGGGGACATGGGTCACACACCCATAAATTATCCATAAAAAAGTAGGGGGAAAGAATAAAAATTATTTAAGAACATGGTAACTATGTTTGAATGATATACCATATGAAATGAAGAATATGAAAGGAGGACAAAAATAATATTTCTCTTAAGAAAATTCGGCAGCCTAATGGCTTGACTTAATTTTCAAAAAAAAATGAATTGACGAGATCAAACATGGTATCTCATCATATGAACATAAAAGATCAGTATTATAGACATATATATAATTCTCCAAAATAATAAAAAGTTACTTGAAAGTCTTGATAAGAAAATAGTACTTGAAAATGAGAAGGGTGAAAGAATCCCTTAAAAATTATGCACCCTAACGGCGTCACTTAAACATCACAAAAATGAATTGATGAGATCAAATAGGGTCTATCATCATATTATCATAATAGATCAGTATGATAGATATAGGGATCCTACCCCAAAATAATAAAAAGTAACATGAAAGACCTGACAAGAAAATAGAACTTTGAAAAATGAAAAAGGTGAATGAATCCCTTAAAAATTCGGCAGCCTAACGGCGTCACTTAAACATAAAAAAATTGAATCAACGAGATAAAATAGGGTCTATCATAATATGAACATAAAATAACAGTATGATATATATAGAGACCATACCCCAAAATAATAAAAAGGAACCTTAAAGACTTGACATGAAAGTATAACTTTGAAAAATGAGAAAGGTGAATGAATCCCTTAAACATTCGCCAGCTTAACAGCGTCACTTAAACATTCTTTAAAATGAATTGATGAACGCAAGAGGGGGTATCTCATCAAATTAACATGAAAAGGGAAGTAATAGGAATATAAAAAATCATCCTCCAACATAAGATAATGGGGCATAAATGAAATGACATAAAACAGATTAACTGAAAAGAAAGAGAGAGGCAGGATCCCTTACCTTAAACATAACTCTTAAAACTCAACGTTTTGGACCTTGAGGGCATGGGGGAACCCTGGGAGGACTCATTGGGAGTTAAGGAGACCAAAACATCGGTGAGGATGATTTTTGAGTCGAATGGATGAGAGGATGGCTTGGTATTTATAGGGAAAGTGAGGGGACAAGGCATTAATGGCCATGGGACACCTCATTGGTGGTTTTGGAAAAACCATGGTCTTTCCCATGGTATGTGCCCATGGTATTGGAAACATGGGACACCTCATAACTTATATTACTATTCATAAGTCCAACATATTGATTACATACTTAATACATCATTTAATGATGTCATTAAACACCTGTTACTTAAAAACTGTATTTTCACTATTCATCAAAAATTCAACTTTGTCAGAAAATTCCCAAAATTTCACCGTAACCAAATATCGATGCTATGATTTCAAAAATGAACTCCATTTTATAAAAAATAATTTTCTAAATTTTTTTAATTTAATTTTCAGATAAATACACTATTCACTAAATATTCATTTTTCAGAAAAGTCCCCGAAAATTACCTTAACATAATATAGATGCTCTGAGTTCAAAAATGAAATCCATTTTATAAAAATAATTTTCTAAATATTTTAAATTTTATTTTTAATTAAAAAACACTATTCTCCCAAAAAAAATAATATTTGATTAATAATTTATGAAACCGTTATTTAACCATTTTATTGAATCAAATTACATAATCAAGGTGCCTAGATTATATTAGTGCTTTATTTAAGTGAGATTAATAATCCATTTGGTCACATTACTAATCTTAAGAATAAATCACTATTTATTATTTACTATTCATCAAAAATTATGTTGATGTTATTGGACTCTAAATTTCATACTGAACATAATTGTAGAAGACCATTTTTTGAAAATCATTACACATTTTAAATTATTTATGGTTTACATAATTTTTTTTAAAATACCCTTTCTCTAAAATTCACAAAAAATATGCATACTATATTTGTCTGGGAATTGGAAAATTCATAAACTTCATCATAATAAGAAAACAAAATTTTTATTTAAAACAAAGGATTACACAAGGCAGTTACGGTATCCTTACATAGCCCCTTATTACAGCAGAATAGGACCTAAGTGTAAGGTGTGATAAGGTGAGAGAATCCGAGGGAGGACATCACAAGAGTAGTAATTTCAATTAGTTTGAACTTGTCGAGAAGGCGATTTTGTTCTAGCATCATACGATGATGTTCAACTTGGGTTTGGTCCAGAGCAAATCACATTGGTGCTACCTCCTTCCCATGTCCTATTAGATGGGCTTCGATCAGTCCAACACTCCTGGGTTAGGCCATAAAATCTTCTTTCTATATTAATTAACCATGATAACTAGTATTTAGAGACAAATATCGAAATGTTTAGTTTCTAGTGGTCATATTGTCAAATGGTCATCTAACAATCAAAAACCAACTGTATCATTTTAATTATACTCGTGTTATCCAATGAAATAGTTTTTTTGAGTATATAAAAATAATAAAATAACACAAAAAATTAGAAAACAAGATTTATTCAAAATTTTGGATCGTTACAGTCTTTCCCCCTTAAGAAATTGCGTCCTGGAAATTTTTAAAACTAGGTTTTGAAATTTCATTGAAAGTCCCACACCGGAAAAGGACTCAGTAAAACTATTACTTTAAAAGAAATAAAGGGAAGTAAAAAGGTCACCCGAGTTAACCCATACTAGGATTCCATGGAGGAAAAAATGGACATGGAGGAAAAAAACAAAGGGTCATGTTCTAAGGGAGAGTGATAGAAAACATGATTAGGAGATAGTTAACAATAAGAAAATAACAAAAATTTTATGGGTCAAATGGTATTTTATTTCCTAGTAGGAAACGTTTACAAAAAAAATTTACTTTTACATTCCATTTCTTAGTTTTGAGTAATTTATTTACTACATAGAATAAAACACAGGGAAACATACCTACCTTCAAGTAGAGTCTCATCCTTTAATTAGTTTCTACCAAAAGTAATATTTTCTCCAAAAGATGAGCATTAAAAACTAAATGGTCTCATAAAAGAACAAGATTCATCTTCTAGAGAATCACATAATCCACCAAGGATTAACTATATATTTATTCTATTATCCCAAAAATAGAAAGGGTAAGATAAAACAACTCTTCAAAAAGAAATAATCCCATAGGAAGGGAAACTTCTTTTAATCTTCAAAATTCCACGGTACTACCCAAAGTTCATCATAGACCATTCCATAAATAACTGTCCTTAAAATTCCTCAAAATAAACCAAACTAAGATTGAAACCCAAATACAAGACAGATTGGTTAACATCGTCTACCAAAACAAACTTCATCGTTCATCTCCAAACAATATCAACCACTCCTAACATCTTATAACAAAAGTAGCTAAGCTAAACATATTTTCCCCAAGATAGGTTAATCATTTCAATATGTAAACTAAATTACTATAAGTTCACCTTAAATTCATTGATTCTTCAAAATATTAGTCAACCTTTACTCCTTAAATAAAATACCATAGAAATCTATTTACCTCGATCATATAGGGTTCCCAAAATAGTGAACGTCTTCCAAAATAATAATCATCTTTTAATCCCCTAATCACCCTTTTTTTAAGAAGAACTACTTCACTACATAAAAAAGTGGTACATAAAAATAGATGTTTTTTTAATGATATATAATCATCTTAGGTAGTGACTCTATGATCGTAGAAAACATAAAATATATGCTCAAAGAGCATGAACCAAAACACAACAAGACATAGAAAATTATTGCAAAGAAGTAACATGTACATCGGTCATTATGATCCATCTCAACATATGACTTGCATTGTTCCCTTGTCCTCTAAAATTTTTTATTCTCATCATGATTCTAACCCATTCCAAGCGATAATTGCCTTGGATAATGTCTAACTTCTCCACATTTATGACATTGAAATGTTTAAGGTACATTATATCGAAACTTATCTACATTCATCACATTATCCATTTTTTTAAAGAAATTGGCTACTTTATTCCCTATCTTCCCACACCCAAAACAGCTCCTGGTTCCTTTAGGACATTCTCCATGGTGCCTCTTCCCACAATTTTTGCAAAAAATAAATTTGGGCTTCTTTCCCTTATCAACTTTATCAAATGAATATCCTCGAGACTTTGTCTTCTTCTTCCTTGATGAATTTGGGAATTCAACTATGTACCAATTATTAATTGTGATTTTTGATAGCTGGTTTGGTATAATCACAATATCTTCAACATGATATCTCATCATCTCTATCACATTAATAGGGAAATCATCACATTTCCAATCACATTGGTTGTTGGGACATGCACTTCCATTTCCATCCATTAACTAAGAAAATAATGTATAATTAGAGGGCTTAAATACTTATCCAATAATGATGAAAATGATACTTTAAGCATAAAAGGATAAAATTGTAGAAGAAAATTATATCCTAACTTGTGATACCCTATGTTCCAATCTAGTTTATTCATGATCGTATATTCTTATGTGAATGTGTCTTTTATCTTTTTTCCTTTAATAATGGTTCATACATAGATTATGAATTTACCAAAGCATATCCCCCGGTAGTGTCGTAACCAAGAGTGCAGAAAGGCCCATTGTCATGTACCAGTTCCTGTTCAAGTATAGCTCAAAGCGGTGTTTTCGGGTTTTACCCCTATGTACATCTGTGCCAGACCCACCTCTTCCTGCTCGTATCCAAAAAGGGATGTATTTGCTTGGAAACCCTTTACTCAATACTCACCAAAATACCCAGAATATTTCCTATATTTAAACTATTCTATAGGGTTATTCCTAGAGTTTTCATATCCTAATTTCCACAAATAACTAAACCATCCTTTGATACCAACTATAGCATCCCGCCTTTTTGTCACATAATCTTTAATTACATTATACAAAATTGATGATATTTAAGTTTTAGTGTCTTGGAAATCAGGAACATAATACATGAAACAAAAAAAAACATTCTTCTTAAACACTTGAAAGGATTCTCCTTATGTTCACCCTAGGTTCATTACTGCATCTCATAACCTGGGTACATACATTAAAAGAAAGGGTGAGCAGAAGGCCTAGTAAAGGAAACAAGGGAAACATTTAACATGTGAACTTGAGATACATAAATAAAGTCACGGAAAAAAAATTAAGGAATGAGAATGAAATCATGAGGCATGTCATAATAAAAATAACTTATTTCATAAAATCAATATGTGGCTACAACATTTATTATTAACAATAATTTCGTTTCACCAAGGTCCATCCCCAAGGTGTCATTAAAAATTACCAAGGTTATTCACCAAGGTATCAGTCTAAAAGGTCATCTCTAAAGATTAAGTCATTACCCAATGCATTGGAGCGCTATCTGGGTGCACCCTTGACATGTCCTTATTATCATGTGAGACACATATATCATCATAAATAATTTCATAAACAACCCATATAGCATAAAAGAAATTGTTTTCATTTCATAATCATAACGTTTTAAAAATTGCTTTAAAGACATTTTCTTTATGTCAATTTAAAACCCACAGAAAAGGAAGGTGGGTCTCATGTATGTCAATCCCAGAATTTAAAATAGAACATTTTTGTATATATGTGATTACCCCTATATAAGAGAGATATTTGAGTATTCAATTAATAAAATAAAACGAATTTAGAACAAGAGAGAGAGTCATTTTGAGACGGAAATTCTGCAGCATAACGACTATGTTTCGGGGTTTTAGAAAACATTGAAAAGAGAGGGGACATGGGTCACCCACTCATGAATGATCCATAAAACAGTAGGGGGACAGAATAAAAAAGATTTAAGAACATGGTAATTAATTTTGAAATATATACCATATGAAATGAAGAACATAAAAGGAGGACAAAAATAAGATTTCTCTTATGAAAATTTGGCAGCCTAATGGCGTCACTTAAACATCAAAAAAATGAATTGATGAGATCAAATAGGGTATCTAATAATATTAAAATAGACGATCAGAATGATAGATATAGAGATCATACCACAAAATAATAAAAAGGAACTTGAAAGACTTGACAAGAAAACAGAACTTGAAAATGAGAAGGGTGAAAGAATCCCTTAAAAATTCTGCACCCTAACGGCGTCACATAAACATCAAAAAAATGAATTGAAGAGATCAAATAGAGTATCTCATAATATAAACATAAAATATCAGTATGTTAGATATATAGATCATACCCCAAAATAATAATATGGAACTTGAAAGACTTGACAAGAAAATAGAACTTTGAAAAATGAGAAAGGAGAATGAATCCCTTAAAAATTCGGCGGCTTAACGGTGTCACTTAAACATCAAAAAAATAAATTGACGAGATCAAATAGGGTCTATCATCATATGAACATAAAATATCAGTATGATATATATATATATAATACCCCAACATAATAAAAAGGAGCTTGAAATACCTGACATGAGAGTATAACTTTGAAAAATGGGAAAGGTGAATGAATCTCTTAAAAATTACGCAGCCTAACGGTGCCACATAAAAATTCATTAAAATGAATTAATTAGTGCCAGAGGGGGTCTCCAATCGTATGAAAATGAAGAGGTAAGTAAGAGGAATATAAAATATCATTTTCCAACATAAGATCATGGGGAATAAATGAAATGACATAAAAGAGATTACTTGAAGAGAAAGAGAGAGGTAGAATCCCTTACCTTAAACGTAACACTTAAAACTCAAAGGTTGGGACCTTGAGGGCTTCAGGGAATCTTGGGAGGACTCCTTGGGAATTAAGGAGACCATAAATTCATTGAGGATGATTTTGGATATGAATGGATGAGAGGATGTCTTGGTATTTATAGGGAAAGTGAGTGGACAAAGCATTAATGGCCAAGGGACACCTCATTGGTGGTTTTGGCAAAACCATGGGCTTGACCATGGTATTTTCCCATGGTATTGGACACTTGGGATACCTCATACCTTATCTTACGATTTATAAGTTGAACATATTGATTACATACTTAATAGTTCATTTAATAATGTCATTAAACACCCGTAACTTAAAATCTGTATTTTCACTATTCATCAAAAATTCAACTTTCTGAGAAAAATCCCAAAATTTAACCTTAACCAAATATCGATGCACTGATTTCAAAAATGAACTACATTTTATAAAAATAATTTTCTAAATATTTTTAATTTAATTTTTAAATAAATACACTATTCACCAAAAATTCATTTTTTTAAGTAAAATCCACAAAAATTACCTTTACATAATATCGATGATCTGAGTTCAAAAATTAAATCCATTTTATAAAAATAATATTCTAAATATTTTTAAATTTAATTTTTAATTAAAAAACTCTATTCACCCAAAAAAACTAATATTTGATTAATAATTTATGAAACCGTTATTTAACCATTTTATTGAATCACATTACTTAATCAAGGTGCCTAGATTATATTAATCCTTTATTTAAGTGAGATTACTAATCCATTTAGTCACATTACTAATCCTAAGCATAAAATCGCTATTCATAATTTACTATTCATCAAAAATTATGTTGATCATATTAGACTCTAAATTTTGTACTAAACATAATTGTAGAAGACCATTTTTTGAAAATCATTATACATATTAAATTATTTAAGGTTTACTTAAATATTTTTTAAAATATACTTTCACAAAAATTCACCAATAATATGCATACCATATTTATCCGGGCATTTGAAAATTCATAAACTTCATCATAAGAAGAAATCAAAATTTTTATTTAAAAAAAAGGATTACACAAGGCATTTACGGTCTCCTTACATAGCCCCTTATCACACCAGCATAGGACCTAAGTGTAAGGTGTGTTAAGGTGAAAGAATCCGAGGGAGGCTCGACCAACATCGCACGAGTAGTAATTTCTATCATTTTGAACTTATCATGAAGGCGATTCCATTCTAGCTTCTTACGATGAAGTTCAGCTTGGGTTTGGTCCAGAGCAAATCCCATTGGTGCTACCTCCTTCCCATGATCTGTTAGATGGGATTCGATCGGTCCAAGACTACTGGGTGAGGCCATCAAATCTTCATTATATATTAATTAACCAAGATCACTAGTATTTAGAGACAAATATTGAAATGTTTAGTTTCTAGCGGTCATATTGACAAATGGTCATATAACAGTCAAAACCCAACATACTCATTTTAAATATACTCATGTTATCCAATGAAACAGTTTTGTGGATTATATAAAAAAATTAACACACAAAAATAGGAAACAAGATTTATTCAAAATTTCTCGTCGTTACATTATCTATGTAAGATAAATTTCACTCCTTCAAATAGATATTATTCATAAATATGTTAAATTGAATATAATAAAATAATTCCTCAAATAAATATTTACAAATTACATACTCTATAATGGAAATGATATTGAACATAACTAGTATATGGTCCCCTTTTAGTTCTTTTATAAAGGTCACAAAATTATACATATCATCAAAAAACTATTCCACCTAATCTCAATAATGTTTTCTTTTTTCAGCGACTTAATAAAGTAATGTGAGATCGTAATGATCTAAATACCTTTGTTGAGGGATAAAAATTCTATAGGTGGAATGGATAATGAAAATTACTTCAACCAATCCATTGATAAGGTTATGGTGTGACCTATTAATGAGGTTAAATACAATGTAATGTCCCATTATGTTTCCTGAATATCTTATCATGAATGATTGATAACTGAAACATCATAAAGGTGAGGACATTTTTTTGGGGATGAGATGTTTCATTGAAGACCATTGTAGTAGTTGTTTCATTTGGATTACCTATAAGGTAACTTATACTAAATATAAAAACAAAGGGATACCCATAATTGTATATTACCTTATAGTCAATGTGATTATTTTCATCGATCACATCAAGAGAAGAGTTCCCATAAATAATAATTATGTTTTCACATGGAGGATCTATGGGATTTCACTTATTCACCCTGTAACACCCGAGATTTTTATGAGAAATATATATATTTTATACTATATACATCATCAAAGAAATATTTCACTACACACAACACTAGCTTGGCTTGCTTTACATGCAATCACTACCTTCCTTGATATCTTGTGTTGTACACAATATCGAGTTTCACTAAACAGTGATATGCTATTATAATATTATTAAAACTAGCCGTTATGAATAGTAATACACAATTTTTGAAATTATATATATTTTATATTTAAAAATGGACTTCATTTTTGGATTCAGAATATCAAAATTAGCCTAGGGTGAAATTTTGGTATTTTTCTGAAAACATTCAATTTTTGATGAATAGTGAAAACACCGAGTTACTATTTAAAAACAGACTTTTTATTTAAATATGTATTTATTTTATTTAAATTTATTTTAGGTCAAAATTGATACATAATACATATATAAGTTCAATTTAATTCATCCGAGTCAATTTTATAATAGTTTTAGATATATAAAATTTTATTGAACTTTTCACAGTCTTTTACTCACCTCCTATAGAGTTTGAAAATTTATATAAAACATAATTTTACCACTTCTTTGAGTGGAAATTCGAAAATCCGAGACACACGGTTAATATCAAGGACTAAAATGTGGTTCAATGAGATGAAAATAATTATTGGTGAATAGTAACATTTTACTTTTATTTACAATGATTAAAACTGAATAGGGTAATTAATGGTACAAATTATATTATTATTACCCTAACACATGTCCGAATTCTATTGGATAAGTTTAATTCTACCAAAATCATCCTTAAGAATAAAATATGACCATTTAGGGCCACTTGGATTAGATTAGGACATTTATTATTAATTTATTTAATTAAGGGTTAAAATAGTAAAAATCAAAGTTTAATAACTAAATTATTTTTAATATAAGGTAATACATAAGATAAATTCGACTATAAATATTCATCAGAAAGATAAAAAGATTTCATAAAAAATGGTATTTTATTTATAATTTTTAGACGTTAAATAATTTAATTTATTTAGGACACAATGATTATGCAGTAATTATCTTATTAATGAAATATTAACCTAATTGATGTTATAAATACCCAAATAAATGTAATTTGAGACTTTTAATGAATTAAAATAATTTTCTAGGTTACTATAACATGTTGTTACTGATTTAATTAACTTTTTTCGAACTAATAAAGCGGTTATGATTTTCAAAAAAATCAATTACCAAATAGTGTCAAAATTGACATAAAATAGTGTTTAAAACAAATATTATATTATTTTTTGTTATTTTATTCCTAAAAATATATGGTTCGGCCAAATGACTTAGATAAGGTTATATATATTAATTATAAACATCATGGGGTTCTTTTGGCTTGTTATAGTATGTGTATTAACTATATAGTGTAAGAAAACAAGAAGACACGGTAAATGTTAAATTATTTAACTTAGAGTTAAATATAAATGATAAGGGTAAAATAGTAACCTAAACTAGTATAAAATATATTAGATGAAATTATATATACCCATACCCACCTTAGATTATAAATAAAATTTTTTTGGAGCTATTAAAAACAGAATATGAATTTATAATAAAATATTACATTAAGTTTTTCTTAAGGTGCCCCTCTCCTCCCTTATAAAAGGGTACCTCCTCCCTCTCCTCGTAACACCACATTGAGCCTTCATGTTCGGCCAGCCACTGAAAAGTTATCTTCTACACTTCCCTAGAAATATCCTAGAGTTCCTGGTCTACTTCAAAGACCATATTTAGTGCCATAAGAGAAGGTTAAGAAGAGGCGCTTCAAAGAAGAGGTAATGCCCGTTACCGATTCTTTCAACATTATTTCTTCTTCTACTTCTTCTTCATTAGTTGTTTCATTATGAAGTAATAAAATCATTATCACTTATATACCTATATGTTATTATGAATATGAAACAATCCTATTTCACATTCTGACCATCCTACAGAAAACGAAATCATCGCGCATTCGTACGTACAGAATATCGTCCCAACGCCGTGGTGTAATCTGTTTTCCACCACCACCATAGTTGGATGTGTATAATTTTGTAAAGAATAACTATATATGATTATTTTAAATTGATATTGATTCTGAAATAGTATATATACACTTCAATACAATTCCACGATCATGGGAATGATATCATCGCTCGCGCGTACATACGACCTACCGTCTCCACGATGTGATGCTACCTGTTTTACATGATCTTAAATGATTAATGATTATATAAATGAATTGAATGAAAAATTATGATATATATTACAATAATACTATTCTGGAAATGAGGTATCTATAACCTAAAATAAGAATAAGAATTTATTCGACAAAACACGCATAAGAACAAAAAGCAATAAACACCCGAATAAGAAGTAAAAACGAAATATTATTAATAAGAAGCTAAGAATATGACCATATATGATATCATAACAATGAGTAAGATTATTTAATAAGTCAATAACATTATTTAAATCATTATATATGAGGTTCGGACACGTATAAAGAAAATCAGACCTAAGGTAAGGGATAAATCTTACAATCTCATTTTTATCCGAGATTGTTTATACTACAGATTTTACTGGGGAATATTTGTTGTCCACATACATGTTTCCTCAATATGTAATATTATTTCAATCCTCCTAAAATTTTTTAAATCCAATTCTACCAATTGGTTAGTTTTTAGTAATGGATATGAAAGAAATCCTTTGTCGTTTTTATTATGAGGTACTTTTTGACTTTTCCGTCCAATGCACGAGAAGAATGTTTTTTATCAT
The DNA here is from genome assembly GCA_963277665.1 of Viscum album. Lineage (NCBI taxonomy): Eukaryota > Viridiplantae > Streptophyta > Magnoliopsida > Santalales > Viscaceae > Viscum > Viscum album. The sequence goes on from OY728120.1 coordinate 1,151,083,005, forward strand.
ATACGGCAAGAATGGATTTTTATGATTTCACAGAACATTATTTCCATGATGATTCCTTTAAAAGTTTTCATGTTTATTTTTAATCAACATATATTAGTTTAAAATTGAATGACATGTTAAGAAAGGAAAAATTGGGTTTCAAGTAGAATGGATATTTTCCTCAAGAATGGAGTTCAAGAGTTTTATCAAAATTATTTTCCATATAAGATAATATAGGGTTCTGTTTCTATACCTATTTTTATATTGATTTTATTATTTTATGGTGGAATTATTTTTATGAAGTCATTTTATCTTATATGAATTATGTTATGATGGCACGATGTTTAAGAATCCCAATTTTATTACATGGGTTATTCTATGAAGTTTGATTTATGATTTTGTGGAACACATAAGTATGTTTTCATTATGAGATGGGTGAGACCTATATCTCCCTCCAATTCCTTGTGTAAAGATTTATATCTCATGAGATAGACATGGCTGGAACGACAAGTTAAACCGGTTTAGTGAAACAGGACTGAAACGAGGAGTGAACTCAGTTTTGAAATGGACTTTGTCCTGTAAGATAGTCTTGGCAATGATTTTGACTACTAAGTAATGATTAACTATGATTATGTGTTTATGCCACAAAGTTTCATGTTTTATGTTATTATTATTGGGATTACATTTCACTACTATGATTCATCACATGTTATGAAATTATGATCCCTTTTGCAGGTTATGATTTCCAAAATGTTGAGTTATTATGAATATGATGTGATTGATATTTCTTTTGTTTACCCATACTGAGCATTCGCGCTCACCCTTCTGAATTTTTTCTTTTCCCTAGGTCAAGAAGAAGGATATTAAGTAAGATATTCTAATAGGGACTCAAGATATGATAAAATAAAATGGAGACAGTGTAGATGTTTTATGAACAAGTTGTTTATGTTTCCCAGTTTCTAAATACACTATACCTAAATGGTCCTTTCATGGTATTGTTATATGTTGTAATATGTGTGCTTCAATTCTGACGAAATAACAATGAATGTAAAGTATGGTTTTTTATACACCGATTCTTATGAGGTTTTAATTAGTTCTAGGATATCTAACAAAATACATTGCACATCCACAAGAAAATAATAATTTTTTGAGTCCTAACCCTGATCCTGGTCCTTAGTTACTCATTCCATTTAGTTAGATATCCATCTATACGATCTCTATTAGGACGTTTATTTCTGTAATTGGGAATAATTGGTTTCATAGACCATATCCTACTAAGATAACTGATGTATTTCAGTCATAATATGTATATGAACATCATTAGGTCGATAAGTGGTATGGAGATACCATTTAATGACCAATATAAAATATTTACAGGTATCCCCATTGTAAATAAGGATGCGGGATTTCCATTTAGATACATATGTGTATGACATCATTTGTCTCAATATTAATTAGGAAAATATATACATTCACACTAGAGAAAAATCTATAAAATGATGGTGAATTTTACTAGTGTGGGATGAAATACTATCCTTCCATGAATTATTTGTTATAATGTATTTTAAAACTCATAATATATTGGGAATATAGTCAATATACAAAAAAAATATTTTTTAAAATATATCAGTGATCCTCTTATATCAGTGTGATGATATGGGACCATTCCTCAGAATCACCAGAAATATAATGAAGGGGTCCTTTAAAATTGGAAGTGGTATGATTTTGAGACATTCCACTATTGGTTGCTATATTATTTTTTAGGAATACATCTATTGATGTTGATGTGGCCATTGTCATCAAGAAACAATCTATGGCCTGAGTAGTTATATGATCATTAACTTATATTTCCACGATTATATGAAGATGAAAATCCATGTTTGAATGAGTATATGATCCCATCATTTAATGAGGGTGGGAATATTCACCCAATCAAATAATTTATTTACCATAGATATGTGCTAACGGTCTTGAGATAATGTTGGATGAGAATGAGAATACCCATAGATAGATTCAGGATTTTACAACATAGTCTTCTTATAACGGATTGTGAGGGAGATTTAAGAGGATTAATTGGGATTGATGACCATTACTCAATCACCTCCAAAATATAATGATGGTCTTCATCAGAGGTTATTGGTATGTGAGCATATTCTCTACCCATGGTAGCTCACATCCATATAATTATCTTTTTGGATCTTGTTCCTTGTTGACCATTGTTCATACATCGTGGGTGAAACAATTAGTTGGCTATCAAATTTAGTTGCATATTTCATAGGAGTATCTTTGGTGGAGGGATTGTTTTTGGAAACTATCTCATCCCACAACATAAGTACAGAAAGGTAGCCATTGACTTCATCTACTAACATGCCCCCACTGAATGGGTCACGTTGTACAATTTTTGGTCATCTGACAAGGGATTATTCAATACAGTTTAATTTCAATAATCATTTTATTATTGGGTGAGGGTTTCTAAAAAAATGAGGGATTGGGAATTATGAATCGGAAACCATTTCTGGTTGACCTAAAATGTCATATGGACAATGAAGTATGATTGGCTTCATAAGGAATTTCCCCCTATGAGGGATAGGATATGTTGTCAAGCGGGGTTGTGTCCCACAGGGAAGAACATGATTGCTTCACAAAATTTTCATAATGAACTAAATATGGTCATACTTGGTGGTAATATGGTCTAATGGGTGGATGTATTATTTTGTTGGGAATACTGTCTAACATGTAGATTTCCTAGGGAATACAAACCTAGTAAAAGGGAAATGTGATGTCACATGGAATATAACCTAGTGAAGAAGGATAAAAGTTTCTTCATGAGGATTATGTCCCCATAACGATTGATAAGGGAGAGTTGAATATAACAGGTTTGAACCTCTGGGAGGCATATTATGTGTTATACATTACTTGAATCATATGAATGTTGTTTTAGGGTTACATACAAAGAATTTAACAACATTTTAAAATACCCCTAATGAGCCACATCGGTAACCATTGATAATTTCACAACAATATAATACATGGGAAAATTAATAAAATTTTAGAATGTCACTAATTATACTTCACATCATAAAGTATCTATTACATTTATCTATTAATTTAATTGTGTTTTATATTATATATTCATTATGTAAATATTAAAATACCTTTTATGTGTATATAATGATTTTTTTATTTGTGTATTTTGAAAAAAAATTAACTAATATAATGATTAGATAAAATTATTTTTAAATTAAGGGGAAATGGTAGAAATTCACTTTACACCTGGTATCTCCCAAATTTATGCCAATTATTAGGGTAACACAGTTACTTATAGTGTGTCATGGGTGGCCAAATCCTCTGAGTCCTAATAAGTAACCTATATTCACATATATTGTATCTATTATTTTTTCCTATGAGGATTCCAAAATTTGGTTTTTATTAAATGGATTAAAATAACACTAATAGAAATAAGTGATTTTAATTTGAGAGAATGAGTTGATCCTTGATTATCACTTGGTGTGTATTGGATGAATTCCTTTTTAGAATATTTTAATTTTATAAATTTGATACAGGTTTATTCAACAATGTAAATCTACAATCATCAAGTTCCAGTTTATTACATGCACACCAAAGAACTAATCAACTATGAACATAAATTATTATTTTCATGATTACTCTAAGGTAACAGGTCATATTAGTATTTGAAATGTGGATCCTTAATATTAAAAAGGTGGAATACTTTTTATGATCATCAATCAAAAATATTAATTAAACGAAGTGATTATGAATTAATACAAAGACAAATATAATCAATTTTATCCCCTTTATACTAACATTGATCATACCATAAGTTTTTTATCCCTAAATGGATGTTATTATCTCAATTGAATATGGGATTAGACTCATGGTGTCCAAATATTAGAAGTTAAAAAAATGAAATAATGAACACTCCATCATTATTTGAATGATTTGTCTCTTAATTGTGTGAGTAAATTCCCACATTTAGTTAACCATATCAACATGTTAGAAAAAAACTATAAATTGATTAGTATATGTGGTTTAGTTAAGAATTTAATGTGATTTTATTAACATATAATATAAATGAAAACATTATAAAAACAAATTAAGAGAATAAAATTATAATGACACAAAGTAGTAAGAATGCATCAACTCCTTCACCACCACTAAATTTACGTGGCATTTTGGATGACTCGGATAAACAATCAAATAGTGCAGTAACCTCATTTAATAATTGTTGCACTAGGTGGGTGTAAATTTAGATAATAGAATACTCTTCTCACCTTGACAAAAATTCGAATCAACTTGCATCCACCAAATAGAGGGACAAAAATGTCTTTCTTGATGGATGAAATGAGGTTTTCCATAATAGAGTAAAATGAATCCCCAGATGGACCCTAACATCCTAAAATATTTTCTCAAAATTTTATGTTTTTTATTTTTGAGATATGACTTAAATTGTGGCATATTTTTCTAGAAAATATAATCTATCCTAAAATTTCATCTTTAGATTAGGCTGCGTGGAATTCTCGTGAAACCTCCAAATTAACATTGGCCAATATTTATTTAAATATTCCAAATAAATCCTATATATCCAATTAAAATATTAGAATCATAGGGCTTGTATCATGGCCTCAAATTCCTTCTTATAGGGATGTCTTTATGTTCACTTCAAATAGAATTTTTTCGCATGAAAGACCACTTTGGTTATATTCCAATGGGATTATTCAAGTTATCAAAAGAATAAAATATTCTCAATTGAATAGGAAACATGAAAATTATATATGAAAATGAAATCAATATCAATGGTGGATTAACAGTGTTTCTCAAAAAATACTAACTAAAATTGAACTGTAATAATCAATTGTGTTAAATAATATTAATAATGTTGAAATTAGAAAATGAGCTACAAATAGTGTTATTGAATAATGATTCAAATGAATATTATAATATATAAAATAACTATTGTCCTCTTTTAGTGTTCAATAACCCCGAACCCCCCCTGCACAATATTTGTTTTCCCTCTTCTGAGCCATATGTATATAAAATTTATTAAAATTGAACTTGTTTTTCCAAACAATATTTTCATTTTTAATGATTACCAAAATACCACATAAATATTTTTTTAAACTGATCAAAATATTTTAATACAAGTTATGTGCATTCTAATATCCCAATCCCATTCCCATTCCTTTGTTCGAATTCATCTCCAAATTTCATCAATTATCAATTAATCATGATGTTGTTTTGTGCATCACAATTGTATGGGGATTCATCTTTATTCATCAGGGAAATGATGGAAGAGATATAAGGAATTACATTTTAATATTAAAATGAGTATTGCTTTGGTATTTTGATTATTTTTTAGGTTTTTACACTATTTCCATGTTAATTGAAGTTGAACTAAATTAAATCCACCCATATACTGAGACATTGTCGATGACTCCAATGATCAAATATCATAAGTAACCAAGTGAATATCATATACTCAAGAACTATCTCATGTTAACTCAATCAATAAAAAATTTAGGTATTAATAAATAGAGGTAAAATTCCAAGCTCTGGGCAAGAAAATTATGGAGTCATGATACCCACACGTCAAAAGCCACACATTAAGTAAATATATTACCCTAAGCTCAATTATATTTTTTTATTTTCTTAATACCCATTTTAAAATTAAAATCATCACCAAAAATATGAAATTTATAATGGTATTGCATGAAGTCAAATTAATACCCCACAATCAAAAGAATGTGCATCGTGAATTTTTTTATTTATTGTATGGAAATTTAAACAGAAAAATGTCACATTAGAAAAATAATATTATCAAAATATATGATCATAAACCAAAAAATGGATTAAAAATAGAATCATGGAATGAAATATGATATGATATTCATTTTCAATTGATATAATTTTTAATATCATAGCCAAGGTAAATGAAATTTTCCCCCAATTAAAACTCATTGTTTATCTTTTCAAATATTGTTTCCAAACAAAAACAACATCTTTATATCACCCCCACCTAGAATAACAGGGTCTTCATTGTTTAAATTAATGAATATTTAGAAGGGTGTAACATTATTTTATTGGAGATTTAATAGTAATTTCATTGAAAATAGAAGAAAATATCAACTTATTTCATGTAGATGAAGTTCATGTGTCTCTTGATGACTCCATTGATCTCATTTCCACATTCACACATTATATAGATTATTGGGGATTGAGATTGAACTCTTTATGTCATATATATCCATTTAAAACATGAAACATCTTAAACATAAAAATTTGACGTTCATAAATCCTTATTGCATAGTTGAAACCCCATGAGGTTTCCTTAAAAAAATTCAAAAAAATTGTGGGATTGAGAAAAAAACCATTTTAATTTATGGGAAAAAAATGAAATGAAATAAAAAAATTATTCAGTTTGACTACAATAAAGCACTTAATTTTATGTTATTTTCTCAAATTGTACCACCCAACATACCCATTACCAGCAATAATCAATTTTCAGAATTCTTTTTTCATAACTTCAACTAGATAGAGATCAGTTATTTTGTAGAATTTTTATGTTCTCCACTTATTGGGAGAATCCATGAATATAAAAAATGTTTCATGAAATTTTTTCTAGATGGTTCCCTAATAGATCAGTAATCATTCTCCCATTATTTGTTTAATGTGAAAAAAATTAAAACATAATGGTTTTGAAAATAGTCAATGAATAAAAAATTGATCTAGGATAGAATGGACATGGGATCATTTTGGGGATGATAAAAATTATTTTACATTTTTATGGTGTTAGTGTAACGACCCAAAGTTTCATTAATGGAAAATCCCTCTTGATCCAGTTAAATGTTTCTTTATGAAAAATGTTTTTATAAGATGTCAACTTCTTTAAGTTTTACGTTAAGATTTGTGACCGTTACTTTTATAGCCGTTGAACAGTGATCATCTGGGTAGTTTAAATATAAGTCTTTAACGAACCAATTTTCTACTCAGACAAAGGAAGCGATGGCCTCATCCAGTAGAATTTCCCATTACGAAGCCCATTTGTCGGAGCTCGGAAAGGAGGTGGCGTCTTTGGGCTTTGCCCTTGACCAAGCCCAAGCTGAGCTTCATCAAGTTAAGCTCGAACGTGATCGTCTACAGGAAAAATGGAAGTTGATAGAGATTACCACTCGAGCGATGTTATCCGAGCAACCCCAAGAGTCTGTCACCATTGCACACCTTACCCTTAGGTCTTATGCGGCTATTTTAAGGGGTTATGTAACAAATAAGTAGCAACATGTTCATGTATATTATTTTTTTATATAATAATGAATATAATTTCTAGTCATTTTTTATGCATTGTAATTAGTTTTTAAAGTACAAATGATGTTTTTAGTTATTATTTAATTAAGAATTATATTTTATTAAATTAAAGGATTTTTGAATTAAATAATATTTTAATAAAATATTATTATTAATATTAAATTAATTTTTATTAAATATAAATGATCTTATAATTTTATGAATGCAATTAAAATTTTTATTAAGGTTTGAAAGCCATTTCTGTCCAAACCCGTGAATTTTTTTATAAATGTCGGTTTTTATTTTAAAAGTGAAAATTCACATATTTAGAAAATTATTTAGATAAAATAAATATTATTTTTGGAATCAGGACGTCGAAATTATCCAACGGTGAATTTTTCATAATTTTCTGAGACAGTCAAATTTTTGGGTAAAAATTAAATACCATTTAAATATATAATGTGTTTTATGACATCATAATGACCCAATGGTGATGTAATAAAATACCATAATCCTTATGTTCGGCAAATATGTGTTTTATCAATAAAATAATGAGGTTTTGGGTTTGTTTGACTCACTTTTCAAAGCATTAATGGAGCCCTCAAGACTTATTCAACACTTTTCCTTTTTAAATTAATTTCCATGGGAGTGTGACTCACCTCCACATAAGCAACCCTAATTTTTTAATAAGTTCGGACCTTGGCCTTGTAAAATATTGTTTTCCTCTTCCCTTTTCCAGAAACCATGGGCAAATACCATGGGATGGTTTGTGGTTTGGATTATTTTAATATAAGGGGTCCCAAACCTAAATAATAAAGAATTCTCTCACCTTTCCTATATAAACCCACCCAAGCTCCCACTTCCTCCTCACCCAAAGCCCTTGAAGTTCGTCCAAACTCTTCCCTACTCTCTCTATAATCCTCTCAAGGTTCCCCAAGCTCCCAAGAAGCCTCTCACAAGCCTCTCTCTAGCCTTTGGAAGCACACTTCCAAGTAAGGGGTTTTCTTCCTTTCTCATTTTTGTCAATTTTATTTAAGTTGTATTGCCCTTTTAATTTAATTTATGAATGTTGGGGTATGGTTTCGCACCTCTCCCATACTGCCCTCTTATTGTTTGAATGATGGGAGACCCCTTTCTCTCTCATTAAATGCCTCCCATGTACACCCGTTACTATGCCGAAATTCCGAAAGGAACCTTTTTCTCCTCTTCTATATTCAAGCAATACTTTTGTATCATGAATCTAAATTCCTTTTCAATTGTTGGGAAATGTATCTATATGACCTTATTACTTTCCATTACATGTAAACATGATGAGGAACCCCTTTCTCTCTCATCAGCCTTTTTTTATGAATTCTTATGTCACGCCGTTACGCTGCCGAAATCACACCGATTTTCTAAGCCAATATCATTGTGTAGTGAATACCATGCCCATTTCTCCATCAAGGGTATTCACCTTTATGCACGTTTACTTATTGATTGTAAAGTTTCATGTATGAATTCCACATTCCTTTATCGTGGAATAAATGATTATGTTTTATGAATCCATGTTTTATGATCCATGTGGCACACTTATGCATGAAATGAAATGTTTAAGAAGGGTGTGCCCTTTATAGCGCTCCAATGCATTGGGTAAAGTATAGTATCATGATACGTCATGTGCAATGAGTGTTGACTCATGCTAATTCAAGTGCAATGAGGGTTTACTCGTGCTTCAAGTGCAACGAGGGTTTACTCGTGCTTCAAGTGCAATGAGGGTTTACTCATGCTCCATGTGCAATGAGCCTTGGCTCATGCTAATTCAATGTTAAGTGTTGTTGCCACATTTCCATGTTATGATTATCATGATTTATCATGACTTTATGTTCATGTCTCTCTTATGCTCTATTGATATGCCTATTGCCTAACATGTATTGTACTCCTCATGTTATTCATTGTGTACTCCCTTACTGGGCTTTATAGCTCACCCTTTTCTTATGCATGTCCTCAGGTTATCCCATGCAATGCTAAGTACGAAGGAATGTAGTGGTCATGTAAAGGAATTTTTCAATAAGGATGTTGTATTTCATGTTTAAAGTTTTTATGTAATGATCCTAAGCCCCAAAGACACTAAACCTCTCGATCTTCTTTGTTGTATCAAGTGAAGTTTTATGTAATAAAGCATGTTTAAGTTGTAATAAAAAGCAGGGTTGTCATAGTTGGTATCAGAGGATAGGTTTAGTTATTTTTGGGATTAGGAAACCCTAGTAAAGCCTTAGATACAAGACTAAGCATAATAAAAACATCCCTAAGTTTTGGTAAATACTAAGTAAGTGTTTTATCAAACAAATACATCCCTGTCTGGATACGAGCAGGTAGAGGCGGCTCTGGCACAGATGTATCCTAGGGGTAAAACCCGAAAACACCGCTTTGAGCTAGACTCGAACGGGAACTGGTGCACGACAACGGGCCTTGCTGCATTCTGGGTTACGACACTCCCGGGGGATATGTTTTGATAAATTCACAATCTTAGTATGAACCCTTATTAAGGGAAAAATGCCCCTAAGAATATATGTTAGAAGGAAGATCATGAAAAGCCTGGATTGAATCCTATAGACTCATGAGTTGAAGAGATTATAGTTTATTTATAAGTCATCAACTTTTGACTTTGGATTACCCTTTATGTGTTACCCCTAACTTTCCTTTTATTCCAGCCAATGGCCGGTAAGAGGAGAACTCGGGCTAACAACCGTTGTGAAGATCAGTGTGATGATTGTACTTATGAGATGCCCAATCCAATGGGAGTGGGAATCGCGAACTTTGTCACGCTTCTCTCTCAGCTAACTCAAGTTTTGAATAGAAACACTGGTCAAGAGGAACGTTCAACCCCCCCTAAGAAAGAACAAGTCGCTATTGAAAGCTTCATGAGACAAAGGCCTCCTACTTTTAGTGGATCATCCGATCCCACGATTGCTGAACAATGGATCAACTCCATTGAAAAGATATTCTCCATCCTCCAATGCTCTGAAAAAGAGAAGGTTCTCCAGGAGGCTTATCGTATGGAGGGTGAAGCTGATCAATGGTGGACGTTGATCAAAAATACGAAGCCTGAGGAGGAGATCGAGGCTTTGGAATGGAAGGTATTCCGGAAGATGTTTTTCGATAAATATTTTCCACGCACCCTCCATCTTAAGATGGAAAGGGACTTCCTTTCCCTCAAGCAGAAAGATGAGGAATCTGTGGGAGCGTACGAGGCAAACTTCACAAGGCTTGCACGATACGCTTCCGGCTTTGTCGTTACCCCCGAATGCAAGGTTGACCGCTTCTTTGGTGGGCTGAAGCCTAGCTTGCGGAAAGCATTAGCGATCCGTGACTTCGACAGCTATGAGGAAATTGTCCGATGTGCCCTCAAGGTTGAAATGGAGATCGTAGAATCACAGGGGTATCATGGGGACAAGAAGCGGAAGGTGGAATTCAATGCTGGTGGTCCGATGGATAAATACAACGGCGCTAAGAAATTCCAGCACCCCACTTGCCAAAAGTGTGGAAAGAAGCACCCTGGAAATTGCCTTAGGGGGACAAGAAAATGCTTCAAGTGTGGAAGAGAAGGGCACCTAGCTGTTAACTGTCAGCAAGAAGGACCCGTGGCTGCGACGGAGGGGAGGAACGCTCCGTTCGAACCTCAACGCGTTGTTCAATGCTTCAAATGCAAAGAACCGGGTCATTTTGCGAATCAGTGCCCTAATCCAAGGGTTATCGGAGGCAATCAACAACCTCCAAGACAGCAAGGAAGAGCTTTTTCCATCACTTCTGCCGAAGTGAACCCCGACAACGAAGTGGTGACAGGTACGCTAGTTATTCATTCAAGAATAGCGAACGTACTTTTTGATTCAGGTTCTACGCATTCTTTTATATCTCAAAAGTTTAGAGGAATAATCCCTGCACCACCACAAATCATGGAAGTAAAGATGTCAGTGAGTACGGCAAATGGGGAAATCATTGCATCCCATGAGTATAAGTCCTCCCCTGTTATAATATGTGGATTGAATTTCCCGGCGAACCTCATCATACTCCCTTTGGTGGAATTTGATGCAATTCTTGGCATGGATTGGCTTTCCTTATATAGAGCCAACATAAATTGTTGGGAGAGGGAAATCACACTCCATATGGAGAATCGACCCCCGATTCTTTACAAGTGTCAGGAGGAAGATGAATCTCCTTTAGCTCCATCATATCAAGCATGGATATTACTGCCTTATGAGCACGCATATCTGGCTCAGATGATTGAGTCCAAGGAAGAAACCACCCTTGAAGAAATGCCTATTGTGAGGGAATTCGCTGAAGTATTTCCCAAGGAACTTCCTGGTCTTCCTCCAAGAAGAGATGTTGAGTTCTCAATTGAACTTATACCTGGGGCGCTACCAATATCCAAGACTCCATATAGAATGGATGTGGTTGAGCTTGAAGAACTGAAGAATCAACTATAGGAGAATCTGGATAAAGGGTTTATACGCCCAAGTGCATCACCATGGGGTGCACCAGTCCTCTTCGTCAAGAAGAAGGATGGGTCAATGCGGCTTTGCATAGATTATCGTGAACTTAACAAAATCACGATAAAAAACAAGTATCCTCTCCCAAGAATCGATGACTTGTTTGATCAGCTGCGTGGAGCACAATACTTCTCCAAGGTCGACTTGCGGTCGGGATATTATCAAGTAAGGGTGAAGAAGGAAGATATCCCCAAGACTGCTATTCGTACAAGGTACGGGCACTATGAATTCATAGTAATGCCTTTTGGACTCACCAATGCTCCAGCAATATTCATGTACTTGATGAATAGAGTCTTTAGAGATTACCTAGATAAATTTGTGGTAGTCTTTATAGATGATATTCTAATATACTCCAAAACCAAGGAGGACCATGAGGAGCATTTAAGAACTGTACTGGAGACTTTGCACAAGGAGAAGCTCTATGCCAAGTATAGAAAGTGTGAGTTCTGGTGGAAGGAGGTATCATTCTTGGGCCATATCATCACAAGCAATGGGATATCTGTGGACCCCTCCAAAACAGATGCAATTGAGGGATGGCCGAGGCCAACATCGGTAACTGATATCCGTAGCTTCTTGGGGTTAGCTGGATATTATCGACGATTTGTGAGAAATTTCTCACGATTGTCCAACCCTCTTACCAAGCTAACTCGAAAGGGAGTAAAGTTTGCTTGGAGTGATGAATGCGAAGAAAGCTTCAAGGAGTTGAAAAGGAGGCTTATCACTGCACCTGTGCTCACTTTACCCACAAGTGGGGAGCTTTTTGTGGTATTCAGTGATGCTTCGAAGAAGGGCTTAGGATGTGTGCTGATGCAGAATGATAAAGTGATATCCTATGCCTCAAGACAGTTGAAAATCCATGAGCGAAACTATCCAACGCATGATCTGGAGTTGGCGGCGGTGATCTTAGCCTTGAAAATCTGGCGGCATTATCTCTATGGAGAGAAATGTGAGATATATACTGACCACAAGAGTCTTAAATATATATTCACACAGAAAGAGCTTAATATGCGCCAGAGAAGATGGATAGAGCTCATAAAGGATTATGATTGTTCAATACATTACCACCCTGGGAAGGCGAACAAGGTAGCGGATGCCCTAAGTAGAAAGGATCCAGCAATTCTATCAATGATGAGAATTGAGAAGGATCCAATCTTCTTAGACTTGATGAAGATGGACGTGGGAATCATAAAGAAGGGAACATCATCAATCCTTTCACAAATGATTGCTCAACCATCTTTTTTGGAAAGGTTAAAGGATTCTCAAAAGGATGATGCGAGAATCCAAGAAAAAGTGGAAGCTATCAAAAAGGGAAAATCCTCAGAGTTTAATGTTAATGAAGAAGGAATTGTGCGGTTTGGGAAAAGACTATGTGTCCCATCAAGTTCGGAGATGAAGAAGGAACTTTTGGATGATGAACATAGTTCAAATTTCACTATTCACCCAGGGAGCACAAAGATGTATCGAGATCTCCGAGAAAACTTTTGGTGGGATAATATGAAGAAGGAGATCGCCGAATATACATCAAAGTGCCTGGTGTGTCAGCAAGTGAAGGCAGAGAGGCAGAAGTCTAAGGGGATGATGCAACCATTGCCCATACCAGAATGGAAATGGGAGAACATCACCATGGACTTCGTCACTGGACTTCCAAGGACATCCAAAAGCAACAATGCAATCTGGGTTATTGTGGATCGTCTTACAAAGACTGCACACTTCATTGCTATTCGAGAGGATTTCTCTTTGGATCAACTGGCACGGATATATATCAGGGAAGTGGTACGGTTGCATGGAGTACCACTATCTATTGTGTCGGACCGAGATCCAAGATTTACCTCTAAGTTTTGGAAGAGTCTTCAACGTGCTCTGAATACTGAACTGAACATCAGTACGGCCTATCATCCTCAAACTGATGGCCAATCCGAGCGGACTATCCAAACACTTGAGGATATGTTGAGAGCGTGCTCAATGGACTTTAAAGGAGGATGGGATCAACATCTTCCTCTAGTTGAGTTCTCTTATAATAATAGTTTCCACTCGAGCATCCAAATGGCACCATATGAAGCCCTATATGGGAAAAGGTGCAGAACACCGGCATGTTGGGATGAGGTCGGTGAACGTAAGCTGCTTGGACCAGAAATGGTTGAAGAAATGGTAGAGAAGGTGAAAACCATTCAGCAGCATATCAAGGCAGCCCAAAGTCGACAGAAGAGTTATGCAGATAATCGTCGAAGAAACCTTGAGTTTAAAGTCGGATACATGGTGTTTTTACGCATATCTCCGTGGAAGAAGGTCATGAAGTTTGGAAAGAAAGGGAAGTTAAGTCCAAGGTACATCGGCCCCTTCGAGATTCTTAATCGTGTTGGGGCGGTGGCCTATCGACTAGCACTTCCACCTACTATGGCCAAGGTGCATGATGTCTTCCATGTATCCCTCTTAAGGAAGTACATACCAGACCCTTCACATGTACTCTCTTCCGAGGTGGTACAATTAGAAGACGATCTTTCTTATGAGGAGCAACCAGTGAAGATCTTAGATCGTAGAGAAAAAGTTCTATGAAATAAGACAATGCCCCTCGTCAAGGTGTTGTGGAGAAACCACAAGTTTGAAGAAGCAACTTGGGAGTCGGAGGATATGATGAAGCTAAGTTACCCACATTTGTTTTAGTGTGGGAAAAGGAAAATTTCGAGGGCGAAATTTCTTAAGGGGGGAATGTTGTAACGACCCAAAGTTTCATTAATGGAAAATCCCTCTTGATCCAGTTAAATGTTTCTTTATGAAAAATGTTTTTATAAGATGTCAACTTCATTAAGTTTTACGTTAAGATTTGTGACCGTTACTTTTATAGCCGTTGAACAGTGATCATCTGGGTAGTTTAAATATAAGTCTTTAACGAACCAATTTTCTACTCAGACAAAGGAAGCGATGGCCTCATCCAGTAGAATTGCCCCGTACGAAGCCCATTTGTCGGAGCTCGGAAAGGAGGTGGCGTCTTTGGGCTTTTCCCTTGACCAAGCCCAAGCTGAGCTTCATCAAGTTAAGCTCGAACATGATCTTCTACGGGAAAAATGGAAGTTGATAGAGATTACCACTCGAGCGATGTTATCTGAGCAACCCCAAGAGTCTGTCACCATCGCACACCTTACCCTTAGGTCTTATGCGGCTATTTTAAGGGGTTATGTAACAAATAAGTAGCACCATGTTCATGTACATTATTTTTGTATATAATAATGAATATAATTTCTAGTCATTTTTGATGCATTGTAATTAGTTTTTAAAGTACAAATGATGTTTTTAGTTATTATTTAATTAAGAATTATATTTTATTAAATTAAAGGATTTTTGAATTAAATAATATTTTAATAAAATATTATTATTAATATTAAATTAATTTTTATTAAATATAAATGATCTTATAATTTTATGAATGCAATTAAAATTTTTATTAAGGTTTGAAAGCCATTTCTGTCAAAACCCGTGAATTTTTTTATAAATGTCGGTTTTTATTTTAAAAGTGAAAATTCACATATTTAGAAAATTATTTAGATAAAATAAATATTATTTTTGGAATCAGGACGTCGAAATTATCCAACGGTGAATTTTTCATAATTTTCTGAGACAGTCAAATTTTTGGGTAAAAATTAAATACCATTTAAATATATAATGTGTTTTATGACATCATAATGACCCAATGGTGATGTAATAAAATACCATAATCCTTATGTTCGGCCAATATGTGTTTTATCAATAAAATAATGAGGTTTTGGGTTTGTTTGACTCACTTTTCAAAGCATTAATGGAGCCCTCAAGACTTATTCAACACTTTTCCTTTTTAAATTAATTTCCATGGGAGTGTGACTCACCTCCACATAAGCAACCCTAATTTTTTAATAAGTTCGGACCTTGGCCTTGTAAAATATTTTTTTCCTCTTCCCTTTTCCAGAAACCATGGGCAAATACCATGGGATGGTTTGTGGTTTGGATTATTTTAATATAAGGGGTCCCAAACCTAAATAATAAAGAATTCTCTCACCTTTCCTATATAAACCCACCCAAGCTCCCACTTCCTCCTCACCCAAAGCCCATGAAGTTCGTCCAAACTCTGACCTACTCTCTCTAGAATCCTCTCAAGGTGCCCCAAGCTCCCAAGAAGCCTCTCACAAGCCTCTCTCTAGCCTTTGGAAGCACACTTCCAAGTAAGGGTTTTCTTCCTTTCTCATTTTTGTCAATTTTATTTAAGTTGTATTTCCCTTTTAATTTAATTTATGAATGTTGGGGTATGGTTTTGCACCTCTCCCATACTTCCCTCTTATTGTTTGAATGATGGGAGACCCCTTTCTCTCTCATTAAATGCCTCCCATGTACACCCGTTACTATGCCGAAATTCCGAAAGGAACCTTTTTCTCCTCTTCTATATTCAAGCAATACTTTTGTATCATGAATCTAAATTCCTTTTCAATTGTTGGGACATGTATCTATATGACCTTATTACTGTCCATTACATGTAAATATGATGAGGAACCCCTTTCTCTCTCATCAGCCTTTTTTTATGAATTCTTATGTCACGCCGTTACGCTGCCGAAATCACACCGATTTTCTAAGCCAATATCATTGTGTAGTGAATACCATGCCCATTTCTCCATCAAGGGTATTCACCTTTATGTACGTTTACTTATTGATTGTAAAGTTTCATGTATGAATTCCACATTCCTTTATCGTGGAATAAATGATTATGTTTTATGAATCCATGTTTTATGATCCATGTGGCACACTTATGCATGAAATGAAATGTTTAAGAAGGGTGTGCCCTTTATAGCGCTCCAATGCATTGGGTAAAGTATAGTATCATGATACGTCATGTGCAATGAGTGTTGACTCATGCTAATTCAAGTGCAACGAGGGTTTACTCGTGCTTCAAGTGCAACGAGGGTTTACTCATGCTTCAAGTGCAATGAGGGTTTACTCATGCTCCATGTGCAATGAGCCTTGGCTCATGCTAATTCAATGTTAAGTGTTGTTGCCACATTTCCATGTTATGATTATCATGCTTTATCATGCCTTTATGTTCATGTCTCTCTTATGCTCTATTGATATGCCTATTGCCTAACATGTATTGTACTCCTCATGTTATTCATTGTGTACTCCCTTACTGGGCTTTATAGCTCACCCTTTTCTTATGCATGTCCTCAGGTTATCCCATGCAATGCTAAGTACGAAGGAATGTAGTGGTCATGTAAAGGAATTTTTCAATAAGGATGTTGTATTTCATGTTTAAAGTTTTTATGTAATGATCCTAAGCCCCAAAGACACTAAACCTCTCGATCTTCTTTGTTGTATCAAGTGAAGTTTTATGTAATAAAGCATGTTTAAGTTGTAATAAAAAGCAGGGTTGTCATAGTTAGAATCAATTTGGATTGTTTCATTTAAAAGTAATGCATTCGACTAAAAAATTGTTGGCTCGATCAAATTAATATGTAAATCTACGAATTCCTGAATTATAATAATGTAACAATGATATTTGATTATGAATGATCATTAATGGTGACTGATTTCATAGATTAAATACCAAAAGATAAATTTATCTCAGTAGATTAAAATAAGTATTTTTCATTTTGACAGAAACAAAAATAAAAAATTTATTTATTCCATTCATTTAACCATAATTCATATAGTTTTTATTTAGTATTTTCATTAGTGATTTGGATGAAAATATTCTCTATATATAATATTGTGGAAGCGGAATTCGTTGTACTGATGAGTTCCTAAAATGTTGTAATTCTTTGTTGTTCGAATATAAAATATTAAAAATCGTACTTTTCCTCTCCATTTGATTATAAAATTTATCATGTAATGTGTAAAAAATAGATTTGATAGTATTTTTAAGGTCATGGAATTCATTATGATTGATCTCTACAAATCTCCTTGAGATTGGTGAAAAATTATTCATTAAAAATACAAAATCCAAATCATTGTACATCTGATTTTTTTCTAGCGTAATAAATAAATGATTCATTAATGAAATTTCTTAAGTTATGTCCATCCCAATATTGATTTCTGATTTGATTACAGCATGGTTTTAAGAAAATAAAATGTAGATGAGACTCCATTATAGTATAACAAAACTTGGATTTGATATTATTAGGAAAAAACAAAAAACAAATGGTATGATGGAAGAGAAATAGGGGTGAGAATTGAGAAATGGTGGTGAGAAGAGGATGATAGTGTCTAATATAACTTAAATAGGTCCCTATAAATGGTGGATAAATTTGGTCTTAATTATATTTTCCCAGGTTTTTATTCTCATGCGGTCTCTTGTAGTGATGCTTTAGTAGTTGAATCATCATTTACCTAAGAAAAATCATATATACATTTACATTCTATGGATTATTTTTTTGATGATTTGGCCAACATTATGTTGATTTTTGATGGATTAAATTACCACTAATAAAACTATGTAATTTCAATTTGATATAATGAGTTTATCCTAGGTTATCTCTTGGGGTGTATAGGATTAATTATTTTTTAGATGATTTAAATTTCATAAATTGGTGGTGGTTTAATTGAATAAGATAAAACAGTGAACATAACATACTAGTTTAATCACTACACACCCTAATACTAATCACACAAACCCATGAAGTTTCATTTTTATGGGATCATTAAGGTAAAGGTTTATATTATCATTGGAAATGTGTTGCTTTAATATTAAATAAGGATGGATAATTTTTAATATCGTAAAAAAAATTATTCACTAAAAGAAGAGATTATACATTCATAGAATGAGAAATAAAATCCAATACATCCCTTTGAAACTTTCTTCGATAAAAATATAAGTGTGTTAGACCTTTATTAATGTTGTGAAATTAATGGAAGTTATAACTAGACAGTTGAAGGCCGAATTGAACAAGTGAAAAAAAATGAAATAATGAACACTTCGCCATTATTTTAAGGATGTATCTCTTTTACATTTGAATAAATTCACAACATGATGAAATTGTTTATATATTTTAACAAAAAGAATATAAAATTAGATGAATATTATTAGTTAATAATAATATATTATTTCAAAAACATTTCATTGAAAAATGAATATAAATATGACAAATCACAAGAATAAGATTGCAATGAATCAAAAAACCAATCATGCGTCAAGTTGTTTACAAACAGATTCATAAATATGCTTTCATGAATCATAGTTTCAAGATTAAAAAAGATAATTTCACCTGAATTAATTATGGTAGTCTTTTGTGGGAGAAACTTTATAGGATATAATACTTTTACACCCTTGAAAAAATCTGAGTCATCTTTCATTCACTAAATGAGGTGACAAAATGTCCTTATATATGGCCATATTATGGTGGGATAAGTTAGAAAAAAATGAATATCGGTGTAACATCCCAGGTAAATAAAGAATAATAAATTTACATATTTATTAATATTTTCGAATTAAATATTAAATTTCATTTAATGGGGTTTCTATGTTTGATAGCGTACCCAATACGCAACAAAGAGTTTCATTGAAATCATACGTTACAGACTAGTAATATAATAATATTATTTTAAATGGTAGTTAACAGGTTGCCGTTTTATTGGCGGGAATGAATACAAATAACTAAAATATGATTATATTTGTTCTTTAAATAATTTTACATTTATCCAATAAAAGATTAAGGATTAAAATTAGAAAAGAATTAAATTTTAGGCCTAGATACTCTAATATTCACTAAAGGTCGACTTATCGCCACTTGATGGGGAACCCTCTTTAAATATAGTTTTGATCACTATTATTAATTATATTGGCCCAAATAAAATTCTTTTTTTGAATCAGGACATCAAAATTTACTTTGTCTAAATTGTTGGTATTTTTCCGATAAAGTTCATTTTTTAATGAATAGTGAAAATGTTGTATTTTAATTCAATACCTCTTTTGAATATAATTTATTTATATGATTACATTATCTTTTGAATTGGTGTTAATGTGAAATTAGAAAATATTTTTACCATTTATTCCAATAGTGGTCATTGGAATAAATTTCACTTTGAAATTGGACTTAAACTATTGTCAATCTTTTGATATATATTGTTTCATAAAAACACGCTATTTGTTTTGACAATGGGAATTAATTATTAAATTAATAAATTAAACTTATTTGTTATAAATTTTGTAAAATAGGCATCATTTTCTAATTTGGAATATCAAATATAGCTTAGGGTGAATTTTTGTTATGTTTCTGAAAAACATCAATTTTGGATGAATAGTGAAACCACTAAGTGGTAGTTAAAAAACAGATATTTCGTTTTAATGAAACATTACCACTTCTATGAATTGAATTTAAAAAATCCAACATACATGGTTGTCATTAGGAAGTAAAATGAGGTTCAATGGGATTAAAATAATTTTTTGATGAATAGTAACTTTTAAGTTTTATTAATAACGAATAAAAGTTATTAGTGTAATTTAAGGTAAAAATATTGTTATAATAATATGAAATTACCTTGACACATGTCCTACCCTTATTTTAAGTGTAATGGCCGAACAAAAAAATCCATGGGTAAACTTGGGGACCCCATGGAGTCACATTGGTAAGAAAATGAAATTAATAACTTTTTATTTAAAGTTCAAAATAAAAATGTCACAAACATGTATTTTTTTACTAAAACAATTTTTACATTGGATAATACAAGTCATATTTTTTACTATAAATATTCATTAGAAATCTAAAAAATTTTCTACTTCATGATAATTTTTTATAATTTTTAGACATTAAATAAATGAAATTATATATGACACCATGATGATGCAGTGATTACCTCATTAATTAATGATTTTAATAAAATGAAAAGATAATGTAAAATATAAGACATACACTTGTAAAAATCCTATTTTATAGGTGTATTTAGAACTATTATCACCATATCCTAGAAATATATAATTTTTGGACCTTTAAAATCCTCAAATCATTATATAATAAAGTAACATTTTATATCTTTCCAAGAGTGCGCGTCCTCCCTCTTATAAAAGGCCCCCAACACTACCACCGTAATCACAACTCTCAAGCCATTGGCTCGGCCAATATCTACACATTTTTCCTCTCCCAATCCCTCTATTCATCCTAGAAGTGTTACTGTAGGCAGAAATCTCTTCAAGAAACCCTTCTGGTTCAAACCAAAGGGAGTTACCCGATTTATAGGTTATGTCCTCTCTTATGTTCTTTTGTTTTATTTTTCTTCTCCAACCCCATAAACTCTATGTATTGTTTTATTTTGTAATAAAAACAGTATCATCAATATAATAGGATTTTTTAGAAGATTTATTCAAGCTACACTTACACACACCTCCGTCTAATGGTTATAGAACATTCTGTTTCTGTGGATGGAGAATTACTGCCTCTCAAAACGATGATTGCTCTATATTCTCCTACCACCTCTCATGGTGGCCATTATGATGTAACTATATTTATTTATGATATATATTATATTTATTTCCTCTATATGCTCTTTTATTTTATATTTAACACATACCTTTATGCTTTTAATGTTGTGAAAATGCGATAATTTCATTTGAGGAAGTGTGGACTACCACCCCCTCAAGTGATGTGACTAGTTCATGCAATAAAAAGAATGTATAAAGAATTAAATTGACTAACTTATGTGACCTATATAACATATATATTATATTGGCATTATAATATATATATCTCCCTCTCATCTAGTTTTAATTCCATTAATGTGCCAAAGAAATGAATGTAGCGTTCATGCGTACTTACGACCTACCGTCTCCATGAACGGGGAATTTCATTTATTTTTTTCTCCAAATGTTATGGAATAGTATAAAATGAATATATATTGGATTTATGTGATATTTAAATCATTGATACTATTATGGAGATGATTTACTTATAACTACATGGAAAATTCTTTTCCAACAGGTTCACTTTTTACTCATGTATCGAACATCGACAAAAACGTCCGATATGAACTCACGTTATTAACCAATTATTATAAAATTATAATATGTGATATGAACTGAATAATAATATTTAATGGATGTAAATAAGAAAATATAAATTGACTAAAGTTTATTATTCAAAAATATAATGAAACGAACAAGACAAGTCGGACACGAGGTAAGGGATCCATCCTCTCTCTTTCTTTTTATGTACTCGCTTTTATGTAAATTCCTTTATGCTACCTTTTCTTATGTTGTGGGCTGTTATTTTGTATTCCTCTTACTTTAAATTTTATGTTCATATTATTAGAGTCCCAATTTTATCTCTTCAATCCATTTTTTTGAAATTTTAAGTGGTGACGTTAGGTGGCCGAGTTTTCCTAAGGGATTTTTCATCTCACTTTTATTCCCGTGAGATTCAATCTAAATATGACACTATTTCATTTTTTTGTGGTTTATATACATCCCATGAGTGTATTAATTATTTAATACACTTCAACTTATGGCTATTTACATCATTATTTTATGATCATTCTTTCATGTGGCTAATGTTCTATAAGTTACCAAATCGGTAAGGAATCTTTTCACCCTCCTATTTTTAAAAGAATTATTTTTTATGGGTCATTTAATTTACATATTGTAATGTTGGGATATTTTCTTCTATATCATTATTGATGTAAATTTTATTTCCAAGTGATGAGATTCCATTTTCTCTCTCATAAATTTGTTTTCTGAATATTAAAGTGCTGCCGTTAGGCAGTCGAATTTTTGCAAGGGATCTTCTTAACTCAATTTTAAATTATTTGGGTTAATCATGTACTCCATGAATATGTCATTACATGAATATGTGTGAATGAAATATGATTTTTTTACACTTAATATCCACTTATATTTGGGGTATTCTTTTGTCACACATAATTATGTAATTGATTTATCTTTAATCAATGGATATCGTCTTTTTAAGGGACTTCGTCTCAATCTACTTTCATTGAGACATATTTTGTTATAATACAAGACATTATTTTATACGCTATATAAAACACCTTTGACATTTCATTTCATTAAAATGGAATCTTTTTCTACCAAGCGTTTTACTAAATCACAACAAGGAATGTTTATTTTAATGTACACGGAGATGATGACCTTTTCTGCCACCGTGACTATTATTTGGTCTTTGGCTTCCTCAACAAGTTGTAATGTTTTTAAAATGAAGTAAATACCATATAATCTTTTATATATTGTGGTTTTGAATATGGTTTTTTATAATAGATTTGTTATGTCAATATATTAAAGTGATATGTTGTGATCAAAATGTGGAAATGTTTTCATTCCATTATATTTGTTTTATGTCTTATGATTTAATAGTGGTACGTGGACATTTGAAGGGTGGTTACATGATAACCCATATGATGGGTGGTGCCATGAATACCAGGATGGGTGGTTACGTTATAACCTCTAATGCATTGGGTATGGAAGTCATCCGTATGGCTATTCCATTTAGTGATATGTGTGGAAGTCGGCCATATGGTTATTCCATTTAAGTATGTTTATGTCCCAAGTTACCTTTATATTTTATGTGTTCTTTATAAGGGTTGTATGGTAATCATTTGGTTACAAAAGGGTAAGTAATGATCTCTTATTCATTGAAGAGTTTTTACTACTTCATAAAGGTCAAAAATGTATTACTTTGATAATGTATTCATGGTTTACTTGTTGTTTTGAAAAACTAACAGTTTCCCTTCTTTGTGTATCCCTTACTGAGCTTTTTATGCTCATCACAAGTATTTTAAATGTTCTCCACATGAATTAAAGATGAATGGGGTCAATGATGGGATCATGGAATGGCATGCTATGTTAAACATGTAACTAGACATTTTTCTTTTTATAAGTTTTTGTTTTATGGAAACTTAGTAGAAGCGTCTACTTTGTAATCTTTTGCGATGTAATAGTTATGTCCTAATTCTCTAAAACTCCAAACCTGAAAATATCCTCAATGTGAATTATTCATTTAATTCATGATTATGTAATGTTTTAAGGCCGTGTCCTTATAGATGGTATCAGAGGTCGGTTTAGGCAACTTTTGGGATTGGGAGTTTTTGTTAGACACATGGTTAGTCCCTATATCTATTATTTTAGTTAAATCATTGTTTTATAACTTTTTTTCAGGTCATCTAAATTTGGTTACAAATGGAAGGAGGAGGATCTCAAATGAAATTCCTATCTCTTTATAAGGATATGCTTGAAATAATTATTACAAAGTCATGTTTGGATGATTTTTAATCTTTTTCTAGCATACAACTCCCATGAAAGGATATGTTGGAGATATAAAACACCTCCACTATATCTCTCTCTATCATCGTGTATCATGGGTTGTATTTAGACAAATACTATTTTCACAATATTCTCATATTTTCAAGAATGGTATATTTTATAATGTAATTTTCAAATATTTTACATTATCACAAGATTTTGAAGCATATTATGATTTTAAAAATGGTGCTGAAGAAGGAGACCCTTGTGAAACCTATTTATATTTGCTTTTACAATATATTCACTCACCACATACCTATGGTATTTTAAAAGGACCGTTAATTGAAAGTTTCAACTCAAAATCGGTCTGACTCATTTATAGAAATCATGTTTTATCGGATGTCTTGAAATTATATGCCATACCTGATTATTTTTTGAAACTGTTTTTCTGTGAACACCAATATGACCCTTGTTTTTCTAGGTGTATTTTGATGGAGGAAGCAAATGATTTTGATGGATATCTAAATAATTGTTTCAATGCATGTATCTTCTATCAACGTGAACAAGATGACTATGAAACCAAATGGACACCATGATGAAGGTATGATGTTCTTAATTTTTGGGATTCGTTTTATTTTATCTTATGGTGGTGAAATAATACTTGAAGAATTAAGATGTTGAGATCGTAATGAATTTGGATGAAAATTAGAGGTATAAGGAAACCATTCAGGCTAAAACATATTAGGGGTATTTTTGGAGTTTTATAAAAAGGACAACCCATAGGAAGTGTGACAACCCGTCGCATCTGGTAAGGCCGCAGAAATCAAACACACTACTGTAGGGAGACAAGGGAGCATCACCTACCACTGGACTACGTGATGTCCCTGGTTAGTATGACTTATTATTTTTAGTTAGAAGATTTTATGAATCAAGAATAAGTTTATTTTGGGTTATCTAGGAAAATATTGACTTATCATGGAGGATATATGATTAGGTTAATTACGATTCAATATGATACTTTTAGAGAAACTGATGTTACTTGGAGATAGATGTTAATTTGTACCATGGAAGACTATGTGATTAAATCCTTCAAATATATGGGTTTCAATAATAGTTCGGATTACTTTGAAGAATATTATGGAAAAAATGTTTATCGAATGGTCTTCGTTTAACTTTGGGTTTTGTTGGACATATTTTGGAGATTAAGAGTATATTTTCTTTTTTATAAAGGATTAACCTTTTGTGGATTATATGATCTTGTTCTAACAATTTTGGTTTTGGTTAATGTCTAAAGACATGGGAAATATATTGTTCTCTTTTTTGGATTAGGTGATTCTGTAGAAGTTGATTATAGCTCTCTTAATGTGAATAAGTCATCCTAAATACTCATCCTTTGGAGAAAATATGACTTTGTGTAAGAAATCTAGTTGGAGATGAGAGTCTACACCACAAGTAAGTCTGTTTCCTTATGATTTATTTAAGCTCATAAATAAATTCATCAATGAAAAGTAACTTAAAAACATAAATGTTTTCTGTTAACTTTTTCTACTAGGGAATAAAATACCGTTTAACCCATCAGTAGTTAGTGATTTTCTGGATGTTAACTTTCTCCTGAACATGTTTTCTATCACTCACCATCAGAACATGACCATTTTTTCTCTTCTAGGTCCATGTTTTCCTACATTGAACCCTAGTATGGGTTAACTCAGCTATCATTTTTAATTCCTTTTCTTTCTTTTAATGTGACAGTTTAATTAACTCCTTTTCCGATGTGGGGCTTTCAATGAATTTCCCAAGCCCAATTTTAAAATTGCGAGGAAACAATTCCCAAAAGGGGGGAAGGATGTAACATCCTAGGTAAATAAAGAATAATACATTTTCATATTATTAATATTTTCAAATTAAATATTAATTTTAATTTAAATGGGTTGTTTTGTTCGATAGCGTTCCTAATACAAAACAAAGAGTTTCATTGAAATATTACATTGCACACTAGAAATATAATAATATTATTTAAAATGGTAGTTAACACGTAGTTTTTGTATTGGAAGGAAGGAATAGAAATAACTAAAATATTATTATATATGTTTTTTAAATGTTTTTACATTTATCCAATAAAAGATTAAGTCTGAAAATAAGAAATGAATTTAATTTTAGGCATAGATACTCTAATATTCACTAAAAGGCCCACTTATCACCTTTTGATAGGGAATACACTTTAAATATAGTTTTTTTCACTCTTATAAATAATATTGGACTAAATAAAATTCTTTTTTAGAATTAGGACATAAAAATTTACTTTGAGTAAATTTTTGGTATTTTTCCGATAAAGTTCATTTTTTAATGAATAGTTAAAAATATTGTATTTTAATTCAAAACCACTTTTTAATCTTATTTATTTATATGATTATTTTATCATTTGAATTGTTTTTAAAGTTCAATTAGAATATATTTTTACCATTTAATCCAATATTGGTCATTGGAATTAATTTCACTTAGAAATTTGACTTAAACTAGTGTCAATCTTTTGATATATATTGTTCCAAAAAACAAGCTATTTGTTTTGACAACGGGAAATAATTATTAAATTAATTAATGAATATTATTTGTTTTTAATTTTGTAAAATAGTCATCATTTTTTAATTCAGAATATCAAATATAGCTTAGAGTGAATTTTTGGTATTTTTCTGAAAAACATCAATTTTTTATGAATAGTGAAACCACTAAGTGGTAGTTAAAAAACCGATTTTTCATTTTAATGAAACATTACCACATATATGAATTTAATTTCAAAAATATGACATACATGGTTTTCATTTTAAAGTAAAATGTGGTTCAATGGGATTAAAATATTTTTTTGGGTGAATAATAACTTTTATGTTTTATTAATCATGATTAAAGGTAATTAGTGTAATTTAAGGTAAAAATAATGTTATAATAATATGAAATTACCTTGAGACATGTCCTACCATTATTTTACGTCTAATGGCTGACCAAAAAAATCCATGGTTCAACTTGGGGACCCCATGGAGCCACTTGGGTAAGAAAATGAAATTAATAACTTTTTTTTATGTTACAATAAAAATGTCACAAACATGTATTGTTTTACTAAATAAATTTTTACATGGAATTATACAAGTCATATTTTTAACTATAAATATTCATTAAGAAGTTAAAAAGATTTAATACATCATGATATTTGTTTTATAATTTTTAGACATTATATAAATTAAATTATTTATGACACCATGATGATGCAACGATTACCTCATTAATTAACGATTTAATTATAATGAAAAGATAATGTAAAATATAAGAATTAAAATTGTCAAAAACCTATTTTATGGGTGTATTTAGATCTCTTCTCACCTTATCCTCGAAAAAAAATATTCCAAGACCTTTAAAATCCGAATATCATTATATAATAAAGTAACATTTTTTAACTTTCCAAGAGTGCCCCTCCTCCCTCTTATAAAAGGCCCCCAACTCTACCACCTTACCCACAACTCTCAAGCCATTGTCTCAACCATGATCTACACATTATATCTCTTCAAATCGCTATCTTCATCCTAGAAGCCTAACCATAGGCAGAAAGCTCATCAAGAAACCCTTTTGCTTCCAACCAAAGGTAGTTGCCCGATTTAATGGTAATGTCCTCTCATATGTTATTTTGTTTTCTTTTTCTTCTCCAACCCCATAAAAACATTTTATTCTATCTTTTGTAATAAAAAAAATATTATTTAATATAATAGGATGTTTTTATGAGAATTATTCGAGCTACACTTACACACACCTCCATCTAATGGTTAAAGAACATATTGTTTCTCTGGATGGCGAATTACTGCCTCTCTAAACGATGATTGTTCTATCTTATCCTACCACCTCTCATGGTGGACATTATGATGGAAGTATATTTATTTATGATATATATTATATTTATTTCTTATCTATGTTTCTGTATTTTATATTTAATACATGCCTTAATTCTTTTCATGTTGTGAAAATGAGATAATTTCATTTGCAGAAGTGTGGACTACCGCCCCCTCAAGTGATGTGACTCCTTCATGCAATACATGGAATGTATAAAGAATGAAATTGAAAAAATTATGTGACCTAGATAACATATATATTATACTGGAATTATAATATATATATATATCTCTCATCTAGGTTTAATTCCATTAAAGTGCCAAAAAAATGAAGGTAGCGTTCATCCGTACGTACGGCCTACCGTCTCCATGAACGATGCATTTCATTTATTTTTATCTAAAATTTTTAGGGAATAGTATAAAATGAATATATAATAGATTTATATGATATTTAAATCATTAAAACATTTCTGGAGAGGATGTTCTTATAACTACATGGAAAATTCTGTTCCAAATAGTTCAATTTTTACTCATGTAACGAACATCGACAAAAACGTCTTATAGGAACTCATGTTATTAACCAATTATTAGAACATTATAATATCTGATATGAACTGAATAGTAATATTTAAAGGATTTATTTATGAAATTATAAATTGACCAATGTTTATTATTCAGGAATATAAAGAAACGAACAAGACAAGTCAGACATGGGGTAAGGGATCCAACCTATCTATTTATTTTTATGTACTCTCTTTTATGTCAATTCCTTTATGCTCCCTTTTATTATATTAAGTTATGTTATTTTGTATTCATATTACATTAAATTTTATTTTCATATTATTAGAGACCCTATTTTATCTCATTAATACATTTTATTGAAATTTTAAGTGGCGACGTTATGTTGCCGAGTTTTCATAAGGGATTTTTCATCTCACTTTTATTCCCGTGAGATTCATGCCACATTTTCCACTATTTCCTTTTTGTGGTTTATATAATTCCCATGAGTGTATTCATTTTGTAATAGAATTCAATTTATGGGAATTTACATCTTCATTTTATGATCCTTCTTTCATTTGGCTTATGTTTTGTAAGTTACCAAATCGGTAGGGAACCTTTCACCCTCCTCTTTTTAAAAGTCTTGTTTTCAATGGGTCTTTTAATTTACATATTTTTATGTTGGGATATGTTATTCTATATCCGTATTGATTTAAATTTTATGTCCAAGTGATGAGATGCCATTTTCTCTCTCATGGAATCACTTTCTGAATTTTAATGTGACGTCTTTAGGCTGTCGAATTTTTTGCAAGGGAACGTTTTAACTCAATTTCAATTCATTGGGATAAACTTGTACTCCTGGAATATTTCATTCTATGAATATGTGTGAATGACCTATTATTGTTTTACACTTAATATACACTTATATTTGGGGTATTCTTTTTTCACACATAATTATGTGATTGATTTATCCTTAATTAAAGGGCATCATCTTTGTAAGGGACTTCGTCTCAATATCTTTTCATTGAGGCATATTTTGTTCTAATAAAAGAATTTCTTTTATATACTCTGTATAAAACACCTTTTACTTTTCATTTCATTAAAAGGGAATATTTTTCTATGAAGCGTTTTACTAAACGACAAAAATGAATGTTTATTTTAACGTACGCAGTGACAACGACCTTTTCCGCCGCCGTGAGTATTATTTGGTCTTTGGCTTCCTCAACAAGCTATAATGTTTTTAAAATGATATAAATACTATATAATCTTTTATGTATTTTGGTATTGAAAATGGTTTTTATAATGGATTTTTTATTTCAATATATTTAAGTGATATGTTGTGATCAAAATGTAGAAATGTTTTCCTTCCAATATATTTGTTTTATGTCTTAGGATTTTATAATGGTACTTAGACATTTGACGGTTGGTTATGTGATAAACCATATGATGGGTGGTCCCTTGAATACCAGGACGGGTGATTACGTTATAACCTCCAATGAATTGGGTGTGGAAGTCGGTTGTATGGCTATTCAATTTAGTGATATGTGTGGAAGTCGGCCGTATGGTTATTCCTTTAATTATGTTTATGTCCCATGTTACCTTTATATGTTATGTCTTCTTTATATGGTTTTTATGGTAATCATTTGGTTACAAAATGGAAATTAATGATATCTTATTTAGTGAATAGTTTTTAATACTTCATAAAGGTGAAAAGTATTACTTTGATAATGTATTCATGGTTTACTTGTTGTTTTGAAAAACTAACAGTTTTCCTTCTTTGTGTATCCCTTACTGAGCTTTTTATGCTCATCCAATGTTTTTGAAATGTTATCCACATGAATTAAATATGAATAGGGTCAAGGATGGGATCATGGAAAGACATGATATGTTAAACATGGAACTAGACATCTTTCTTTTTAAGAGTTTTTATTTTAGGGAAACTTAGTAGAAGTGTCAACTTTTTAATCTTTTGAGATGTAATAATTATGTCCTAATTCTATAAAACGCTAAACCTCAAAAGATCCTGTATGTGAATTGTTCTTTTAATTCATGATTATGTAATGTTTTAAGGCCGAGTCCTTATAATCGGTATGACCCCTGATAAATTATTTAATCTCATCACAATTATATTTTTTTTGAGATATGATTGAAATGATAGTCTACTCATCTAGGTTATAGAATTTGGCCCATAATTTCATCTCCAAATTGGGCACCACAGATCTCCATCCAAACATCCAAATTAAGTGTGGCCACTATTTAATTTAATATCCCACATTGTTTATTCTATAAGTAGGTCAAATTTTAGAATCATTGGGCTTTGATAATGGAATATAAATTAATTTTATTGGGTTGTGGTCCAGTTCAATTTTCAAAGAATGTGATGGCATGAATGACCACAATTGTCCTCTCCCAATGCGATTCTTCATGTACTCCATATGAGTGAAATATCACCGATGGAATGAGAAAATAAAAAATGAAGTATTAAATGAAAATAATGTTTAATTGGTTAGTAACAATGTATCCCGAAAATGTATCTTGTAATAGTGCACAATGATCATGAATTACAATCATTATGTGAAATTAGGTTCAAAATATAAAATGTTGTAAAATGTAGTTTATGAACAATAAAGAACATGAATATAATCCTATATAAAATTTATAATAGTCTATTTTATTTTCCAATAACCACCTCTAGATTTTTTTGGTCCGAGATAATTGTAACAAGGCCCTTGCCTACATTTCCCCAATAATAAAAAATTATTTAAATATACATGTTTTTATATTTTATATTTTTATTTTTATATTGATTTGTTTTGTTTATATATATATAACCAAATTTTTCAGTAGAATTTAACCACAACATAACATCCAGTATTATTTCCACTAAAGTAATATGAATTCTTAATGAGACCCAATCTCAGGGCTGCCGTTATAAGGGGCCTCCCTGGAATGCCATATAGATTTCTAATGTGTGATTCAGATTCTCTCTTTCATACACAGAATTAATAATATATAATAATTAACACTGGGTAATTAATTAATAATAAATATAAATTAATGATAAGTAATAATAATAAATTGATAACTTTTACTAAAAAATATAATGAACTAACTAATTGATATTAATAATATTTTAACCAATTTTACAAAATAATTAATTAATTACAAATTAATAATATTAAAAAATCTTATTAATTACAAGTTAACAATTAGAAATAAATACGCATTAAAGAATTCGTAATTAAATATTATATCATAAATTATAAATAATATTTATAATCAGTAAATGAAAACTAATAATTACTAATTATATGATTGTTAATACTACTAATTGCAAAATAAGTAAGAATTTTCAATATTTACTAATAATATATAATAATTCTAAAACAAAATTAATTATGACATTTATTTAGTTAAATTGTTATAATAGAGTAATATTTAATTATTCATGATTATTTAATTAATTTAACAAATTTTTATTAGATTCAATAATAAAAAACTATTTTGTTATATTTTTTATTATTTGCATAATAATAATTATTTTTAATTATTAAAATATAAATAATAAATTAGATAATATTTATTAAAAACTGGTTTGAATAATTAAATTTTAAATATTAATTAAATAATTAATAACTATAATTATTTTGATGTATTTAAAAATTAATTAATAAATAATATTTTTATATATTTAATAGTGATCAATATTATTTATAGATCAATATTATTAAATACTAAATTATATTATTAAATTAATATATATCAGTAATTAATTTCTTTTAAATTATATTAATTTGGATCAATTAGTTAATTAATTAATATAAAATTAATAATAATTAATTAAAATTTAGAAATTTAATAATATCTTTCTTATTTTCATGTTTTCTTTTTCTTTCAACTGTAATAAATTTTCAAGAGATCTGCCTTCAGGATAGACATTCTCTACAATTATTAATTTCAAAATTTATTCACAATTATGAATATTTAGTTTCTAAATAATAGATTTCATCAATCATTTGAAATTTATTATTAATAAGTAATAATATTTATTAAATAATTAATAAATAAATATGTTATTTGTAATGAATGGTATTAACAATGAAAGGTGGGGCCAACAACCACCCAACATCCCATGGGTGGATATATGACAGGTGGGGCCCACATGACCCCCAACCTTTCTTCTCCCATAACCCTCTTTAAACTTCCCAAGTAACACCCTTAAACCCCCATTCTTTAAAATGTAAACTCCTCTTAAATTGTGTAAACTCTTCCTCTCCCTCTTTATTATTTTCCAACACATGTCAATCAATGCAATCAAACTCTTCAATTATTTAGGTATGGTTTTTGAATTTTCATTTCTTGGAAAGTTTAATTAAAATAAAGGGTAGCCTTATTTTAATTTGGTTGGCACATGTTGTGTTGGGCGAACTATTTGAGAGAGAGCTCTTGTGAAAGAAGAAGAGTGTTTCTCCTTTGTTGAATAACATCAACCCTCCGATGAAGAAGGACACTCTCTTCCACGAATAACGATGATGTGCCTTCTTTTCTCTTCTCCGCGACAATAGTGGATACTCCAATTCTTCTTCAGGTGGACTCATACGACGACGGAAACTACACCGTCATCCACGACACTTGTCAATCGTGAACCATATTCGAGGTAGGGGGATTTTATATAATTTCAGTAGATTAATGTTTTATTGTTTCCTCATTGATTTCTCTGAAACGAATATGAATATGTGTTATCGCCTAACGCAGATGGGACATGCCGAATGAAGAAGTCCTGATGACCCTCTGGTATAACATGATCTTTTTGGAATCGGTGATCGGAGGTGGAATGCGGAAGAGGCCGACGACGAAAGGGCCGACGTCGCTCACGCAATGAAAAATCCATGGCCAAGCGGGCTATGATAGAAGAAGCACGACGTCGTCGCGCCGTGCCGGGAACGCAGATTCGAGACCATGGTGTCGTGGCGCCGGCCATTTTGGGAGGGCGGTGCTGCTTGGCGCCATCAGTTCAGGCAGTCACGGCGTCTCTCCCCCCTCGGATTGCTCGACCTACTGGAAGAGCCGGCCGGGCCGTGCCCTGATGAGCCATTCCGGGCCGGGCCTCGCCCCCTTCGGGATGGGGCACGCCCTTCATGCCAGGATGCACGACTCACCGGGCCGGTCCGACCGCTTTGTCGGGTCGGACCCACCTAAGTAAGGTCGACCCAACCCACCAGCCCACTGGGCCTAACAGGTCGGGCCTTGTTTCAATTAAACGTGAATTTCATAAAGAACGCATGTCCGATCTATGCGGGTTCTGTGGCACATGAACCCTTATGACGAGACAATCCTTTTGTGATTCTCTATGTGTGTTTTGGGTGACCTTGGATAACAACCATCTTAGAAACGAGCGTATTTAAAACTAGGCCCCTAGAATGGATAAACCAATATCTCTCAGATCGGGCATCCGATTGATGCTCCATCTCTCCACGTTGAGTTACTTTTGATGAGACGGATCATCAGGATACATAAACTCTGGACTTCGTGATAGTTGATTTATCGACCCCCTTTGCTCGAGGAGTGGAGCCTCACGGAATCAGGCGTGCTGTGTGCGGGAAACCTAGAGCTGGCTGCGACTGCGATGACTACTTTGATGGGATCCTCCATGGGATCAACGACGATGATGACTCTACTAGGATCCTTTGTGGGTTCGGCTATGATGAAAACTGTACTAGGATCATCTGTCGGTTCAGTAGCGAAGATGATTGTACTTTGATCCTCTGTGGGTTCGGCCGTGATGGTTACTGTACTTGGATTCTATGTGGGTTTGGCAGCGATGACTTCTGTACTACGATCATACGTGGGTTTGGCATAGGATGTGATTCAGAGGATACATCAAATCATCTCCACCCCTATAAGAAATTAGTATACATGTGTGATCTGAGTCTTGTCTTTCAATCATTATCATTGATGTGATTGACTTCTTTTCGGTGTGGAACGGATTGGACTAGGGCTCGAAAGTTGGAGTCGAACTGATATTGATGACTTAGGTACATGTATGGGCATATACCTAAGTAGAGTTGTTTTATTCTTCATGTTTGTATCTTTCCTTTGTGTTTTCTCTATTGTGGATTCTTGGGGACCTTCGGGGGTCTCGAGGTCCCTACAGATTATCGTATACTCACCCCTGCATGGGAAATGCCCGCACTACGTTGTGTTGGGTGTAGAGGACTGACAACACTGATCGTGGTTGTGGCTTGTGGATATAGAAGGTATCCGGAGGTGGACCACCTGGCGAGACGTACATGGAGCAGACGGACGGACCCGAGGTACCGATGAGACTATATGTACCCACCCTTCAGGTGGGATTCCTGGAGGACGACTCGATGGTTGATGCTTTACTTTACAAGAGTTGTACATTCTTTCTCAGTTGTACTATACTTTCAGTTGGGTTTGTATACTGGCCCATTTACTTTCCATACACCAGATCCCTGACTTCTGATTTCTGACTCAGTGCATGAAAACATTGATTTCAAGTGTGTTTCAAGAGTTTTCATTGTGATTACATTCTATCATATCACCACGTATATTTTATTAACTATGTCAAACCTGTTCCTTTTCAGGATTTCCCCACGTAGGAAAACTGCTAGGGTTCTGAGCTCCTTGTGAGATGGAAGCCCACCGACCGACGAGGCCTCCATGCAGGGCCGCATTACAGTTGAGGCACTAGCGGTACAACTACCCGCTGAGCCACCTATGCCACCAGCCCCAGTAGCAGAGAGTGCACACTGCCTGAGTGCATTGCACGAGTTTCTGTGATAGAGGTAGCCTAGGTTCTGTAGAGAGACAGACTCTCTAGTAGCCAATGATTGATTGGAGGCTATCATCAGAGTCTTCATATTGGTAAGGACACCTACTGACCTTATGGTGTTCCATGTCGCAATACTCTCGAACGCTTCAGTAGGTAGATGGTGGATCCTGATGCTCCAGGTGCACGACGATACATCACTACTTTGGACGGACTTCAAGAGCCTCTTTCAATCGAAGTTTGTTCCAGCCACCCTCCGTGCAGTGCGCATCCAAGAGTTACTTCATCTGAGGCAGGGCACCAAGACAGTAGCCCAGTACTCGGAGAGATTTACCGACCTCTCTCCCTACTCCACAGACATGTTACGTGACCCTTTCTTCCGGGCCCAGACCTTCGAGCAGGAACTGAGGCATGAGATCAGGGCTTCGATGGTCTCCCACATCATTCTGACGCAGGCAGGAGTGCTGCAGAGATCCCTTATTGTGGATCAATTTCTTGCTGAGCCGACGTGAGCAGCGAGATCCACCGCATGGCAACACGTAGCAGAGCCTTATGCAGTCGGCAGTAGACAGTCCTTGTAGATTTCCATGCGGACCAGGACATCAGGTGTATGACCTCATGATACTGGTTCAGATGTGCGGGGCACACGAAGCAGATCTAGCCATACGAGGGGCAGAAAATTCTATGCTTGTGGCGAGCAAGGCCACATGGCTTGTGACTGCCCGACCCTCCATGCAGACAAGCAGTAGAAAATGGAGGGACCTCCCAGCCAGAGGCAGAGGTTCGACCTTGGCGGTCTTCTGGGAGCAGAATGACAAGGCTGAGGAGATGGTCGAGAAGCGGGTGGTGGAAGATGCTTCAAGGCTCTGCCACCACCACCGCCAGGAGGACCACCCCGACCACAGGGAGCTAGCTGACAGGGGTAGGATTTTCACCAGGAAGTCGAGGCCTACAACCACGGCGCACCTAAGATGATTCGAGGTACTTTTTTTGTCTAATCCACCCTTGCTGAAATTTGGATAGACACATGAGCAAGTCGTTATTCTATTTCCGCTGCCCTTGTTCGGATCTCAAAGATTACGACGGAGCCGTTTGATCGATCCTTACGGCTAGAGACTCCTACGGGAGTAGAATCAATGATTATGCACCGGTTTCGGCAGTGTGAGGTTACTCTAGGAGGCGAAAGATTCTGTTGGGATCTTCACAAAGTGGCGTCGAGGACTTACGAGGTCATCTTGGGTATGGATTGGTTATATACATTCCATGCCCAGATCGACTGTATAAGGTGCAACGTGTCGTCTATCCACACAGATGGGACCAGGTTGACCTTCACCGGCAAGAAGGGAGCCTTTTCAGCGCAAGATGGACTTATGAAGAAAAGAGGGAAGCAATCACACATCATTTGGCTAGTCTCATCCTAGGAGCGGTTGATGTGCAGAATCCATGTTTTCCTGTTGTGGTGGATCAGTATGTGCACGTTTTTCCTGAAGACGTTCCAGGACTACCTCCTCGCTGAGAGGTAGACTTCTACATTGACCTGTACCCCGGGACAACATCGATATCTACTCCATCATATCGGATGGCACCCGCTGAGTTTTGTGATCTACATGTACAGCTGGAGGACTTGCAGAGAAAGTGATTCATCCGACCCTGTGTTTCACCCTAGGCTTCTCCGATTTTTTTCATGAAGAAGGAGGATGGGAGCTTATGACTATGTGTCGACTACCGTCACCTAAATTAGGTGACTATAAAGAACCAGTACCCACTCCCGACGATTTATGACCTCTTTGATCAGATCAAGAGAGAATGTCGGTTCTTGGAGATAGATCTCAGGTCAGGTTATCTCCAGCTCAGATTTCTACATGAGGATCTGCAGAAGTCGGCCTTCAGGTGTCGGTATGGCCACTATGGGTTCTTGGTTATACCCCTCAACATAACCAACACTCCAGAAGTGTTTATGAGTCTCATAAATAGAATCCTCCAGCATTACCCTGATCAATTTGTTGTAGTCTTCATCGATGATATTTTGATCTTCTCTACCACTGAGGAGGATCACACATTCCACATGCGGGTTGTACTGGACACACTCCGATAGCACCAGCTTTATGGTATGCTCTCAAAGTTCCAGTTCTGGATTCAAGAGGTAAACTTCTTGGAGCACATCATCTTGGAAGCGGGAGTGGCGGTGGATCTAATGACGATCGAGGCAGTACATGCTTGGGAGCCACCCAGGAGGGTGATGGAGGTTCGGAGTTTCCTAGGTATGGCGGCGTAATATTGGAGATTTGTGCCGGACTTCTCCAGAGATGCATCACCACTTTTAGCTTTGACGAAGAAGAGGAATCCATTCCTGTGGTCAGATAGATGCCAGTAGATCTTTCAAGAGATGATAAAGTTATTGACCAGTCCGCCCATATTGAGGCTACCAAAGGAGGGTGTTGGGTACGTGGATTACAGTGACACATCAGGGACCGGACTCGGGTGTGTCCGGATGGAGGAGTGGGCAGTGATTTCCTATGGTTCACGGCAGTTGAGGCAGTATGAGCAGAACTATGCTACCCATGACCTTGAGTTAGAATTAGTGGTCTTTTCCTTGAATATGTGGCAGAACTATCTGATTGGAAAGAGCTTTAGTAAACTCGGACCACCAGAGTATCTGGTACATTTTCTCACAGAAGGACCTGAACCTGAGACAACGACGATGGCTCGAGTTTCTCTAAGACTATTACTTTGAGATAGTCTATACTCCTGGGATGGGGAACGTAGTACCTGAGAGTCTCAGTAGGAGATCAGGCATTCATCTACTTGGAGAGGCGATGGAGAAGTTAGCCTCTTTACAGATATCCTTCGTGGATAGAGATGAAGCATCTTTTCTACAATCCCTCACATTTTCCCCTCTACTACATCAGCAGGTCAGTGAGGCACAACGTGGGGACATTGACTATGAAACGCGACATGCTCATATTTCCACAAGGTAGGAACCTGATTGATTTTATGAAGGAGGATAGCATGTCATCTTTTTTAGGGGATGTACCATGGTACTAGTTGCACATCAGGAGGATGTTCTTTGGGAGTTTCACACATCCCCTTTAGAGTTACATCCTAGAGTGGAGAAGATGTACCACGACCTCAGACGATAGCATTAGTGGTCGGGTATAAATAATGTTGTAGTAGAGTTCGTTTCTTGATGCCCCACTTGACAGCAAGTGAAGGTGGTGAACCGGGTACCTGTATTCTTGGTATAGCCCTTAGAGGTTCCAAAGTAGAAGTGGGATGGGATATCAATGGATTCTGTGACGGGGAATCCATGTACATCCACGGGACATGACTATATCTAGATGATTGTAGACCGACTCACCAAGTCGGCCCACTTTATTCTGATCATAGAGAAAGGCTAAGTAGAGATATTGGGATGCCTCTACGTTCATGGGATCATACGACTTCATGGTGTTCCATCGTCTATCGTCTCTGGTCGGTACACTCGCTTTACTTCCCAGATTTGAAGGGGATGCAGGAGGAAATTGGGACACAACTACATCTGAGCACCGCCTTTCATCCTCAGAAGGATGGTCAGATAGAGAGGACCATTCAGACACTCGAGGAAATTCTCTGTGATTGTGTCCTTGACATTGGACACTGCTGGGAGGTTCACATACCCATGGTGGAGTTTGCGTACAACAATAGATACCACTCCACCATTAGGATGGAACCTTACGAGGAACTGTACGATAGACCTTGCTGATCACCTCTGTGCTAGAATGACCCTAGAGAGTGAACACTTGTATGACTAGAGATGGTTCAGGTTATGGCAGAGTAGGTTCAGATCATCCAGGAGCGGATGGGGACTGCACAGGGTAGACATTAGTCATTTGATGATAGGAGACAGAGACCACTAGAGTTTGAGGATGGCGACCATGTTTTCATTGGGGTCTCACCTCGACGTGGATTTCGAAGATTTGGCCAGGGTGGCATGTTATCTATGTGCTTCATTGATCCTTTACAGGTCCTCAGTAGAGTAGGCTAGGTGGATTACCGCCTTGCCCTTCCACCTCAGTTGTACTTGGTGCACGATTTTTAACACGTATCTCACCTGAGGAGATACGTGCACGACCCATCTCACATCATCGATCACAGGGAGCTAGACATCGATGATGGGGCGACATTCACGGGGGTCCCGATGGAGATCGATGATCGACAAGAGTGGGTCCTACATTGATGGTCGTTTCCTCTGGTGTGCATTCACTGGCAGCACGAGAACCTCCAGGAGATCACCTGTGAGCGGTAGGCACAGATGCGAGCTCAGTATCCCCATTTGTTTTCCTAGTGTGAGTTATAGATTTATAGGGATGTAAATCCCATAGGTGGGAGTAATCAAAAGACCCAAAATTTTCAAGGAGTTTTTTTTTCATAAATTGTTTTGGATTTTATGAGTACGCAGTTTCTGATGGAACCTGATTCCAGGTCACGGTGTGCCCGAATCTATTTTCTGAAGTTTAGATTAGGTATGATCAGTGAACTAATGAGTGGGATTTTCTATCATATGAAACAGGGCTTGGAATTGAAATCTGAGGGAACTTATGAAACCGTATCACTGGTAATTGCTTAAGGGGGCCTTTACCGCAGTTGCGTTTTAAGCACGTTGAGAATTTTTAATTGGGGAATTAGTTAAAAATAAATAAAATTGTTAGAACAGTTTTATGTTATAACATTGGAAGTTAAACCCTCCTATGGGAAGTTATGGGTGGGCCCACAACCTCCCAACATCCCATGTGTTGATATATGAGATGTGGGTCCCAGACTGGCCCCAACCATTAATCGCCCATAAACCTCATTAAAAACCCAAAATAACTCCCTTATACCCCACTTAATTAATTTGTAAACTCCTCTTAAATTGTGTAAACTCTTTCTCTCCCTCTATCCCTCTTTATTATTTTCAATCACATGTTAATCCATGCAATAAAACTCTTCAATTATTTAATTTAGGGTTTTTCATTTTCAATGCATGGCATGTTTAATTAAAATAAGGTGTAGACTTGTTTTAATTTGGATGGCCCATGTTGTTTTGGGGGAAATAGTTGAGAGAGAGCTCTTGTGAATGAAGAAGAGAGTTTCTCCTTTGTTGAAGAACATCAACCCTCTAGCGAAGAACGACACTCTCTTCCACAATGAACGGCGACACACCTTCTTTTATCTTCTCCACGACAAGAGAAGAGATGCCAATTATTATTTAGGTGCACTCCTATGATGACCGAAACGACATCATCATCCACGACGCTTGTCAACCACGAACCATATTCATGGTAGGGGGATTTTATACAATTTAAGTTGATTAAAATTGAACTTGTTCCTCATTGATTTCTCTGAAATGAATTCGTCTATCTGTTATCGCCTAATGTGGAGGGCACTGGCCGAACAAAAACAGCCCAATGAAACTCCGCTTGAAATTGATATTTTTAGAATCAGCGACCGGAGGTGGAACACGGAAGAGGACGGCAGCGCAAGGGCCGACGTCACTCACGCAAAGAAAAATCTTCAGCCAAGAGGGCGACGACAGAAGAAGCACGAAGTCGTCAAGCCAGGATGGGAAGGCGGAGCCACACCCAGGGAAGGCCACTGTTGAGGAAGCCAACCCCATCGCACCGGCTGTGCGGAAGGAAACGCGGCCCGCTTCGCGGGCCGCTTTGGTGGAAGGATCAGCCGGACGGGCGGAGCAAATTCGCAGCTCCAGGAGGGCACCGCACCGGAAGAGCCACATCCCTCCCATGTGGGCCGCTTGTGAAAGAAGGCCGGTTGGCTCCAGCCAGCCAGTTAGGGAGTTTAGCACCCCTTGGGGCTGCCGGTTCGGGCAGTAGGGGGCCGCGCCCCCCTCGGACCGCTCGGCCGGCTGGCCGAGCCTGCAGGGCCATGCCCCGCCGGGCTGGGCCACGCCACTTCGGGCTGTGTTGCGCCCCCTTCAGGCCAGGCCGTGCCCTTTGGGCCAGACCACACGACTCACCGGTTCGGTTCGACCCCTTTGCTGGGTCGGACCCTCCAAAACTTGGTTGACCCGACCCGAAGCCCACAAGGCCTAATGGGTCGGGCCATTTTTCACTTAAACGTGAATTACATAATGACCGCGTGTACGATCGACGCGCTGTCTGCAACACTAGGACCCTTATGATGAGACGGTCCATTTGCGGTACTCTAAGAGAGTTTTTTTGTGACCTTGGTTAATGGTCAGATTAGAAACGAGCGCATTTCTAACCGGGCTCCTGGAACAGAAAAGCTAATATCTCTCAGACCGGGCATCCGATTGACGCATCATCTATCACATTGAGTTCCATTTGACGAGACAGAATTTTGAGATAAATAAACTATGGAATTCGTGATAGTTTATGTATCGAACACCTTTGATCAAGGAGCAGACCCTCTCGGAATCGACCATGCTGTGTGCGAGAACCCAGGAGCTGGCTGCGACTGCGATGACTACCGTGCTGGGATCCTCCGTGGGTTCGACGACAATGACGACTTTACTAGGATCCTCCGTGGGTTCGGCAGTGATGACGACTGTACTAGGATCCTCAATGGGATCGACAGCGATGATGACTGTACATGGATCATACGTGGGTACAACAGTGACGGTTACTGTACTTTGATCCTATGTGGGTTCGGTAGTGACGACTTCTGTACTAGGATCCTACGTTGGTTCGACAGAGGAGACGATTCAGAGGCTACATCCAAACATCATCACCCCTCTTCGAAAGTAGTATACTTATGT
The DNA here is from genome assembly GCA_963277665.1 of Viscum album. Taxonomy (NCBI): domain Eukaryota; kingdom Viridiplantae; phylum Streptophyta; class Magnoliopsida; order Santalales; family Viscaceae; genus Viscum; species Viscum album. The sequence goes on from OY728120.1 coordinate 1,151,124,919, forward strand.
GAGCTATGTATTTTCTTTCAATCATTATCATTGATGTGATAGACTTCTTTCCAGTGTGGAACAGATTATTCTTGGGCTCGGAAGTTCGAGACGAACTGAGATTGATGACTTAGGTATATGTATGTTAATATACCTATGTAGATTTCGCTGATACATTGTGTTTGTATCTTCCTTTTTGGTTTATCCTTCATGGATTCTGGGAGAACATCCTGGGTCTCGGGGTCCCTACTGAGTATCTTATACTCACCCCAGCACATGCAATGCCCGCACTACATTGTGTTGGTTGCAAACGACGGAAATCACGGATTGTGGTTGAGGCTTTTGGAGCTAGACGGTATACGAAGGTGGAGCACCTAGCGGGATGTACACAGAATGGATGAACGGATCTGAGGTACCGACAAGACTATCTGTACCCATGCTTCAGGTGCAATTCCCAGAGGAAGACTCGGTGGTTGCTGCTTTACATTACAGTTGTTATACTTTCTTTCTCAGTTGTAATATACTTTCAGTTGGGTTTGTATACTGGCCCATTTAATTTCCAGCACTTACTTATGTACTCAGTTTTACTTAGTGCTTACATGACTTTCATACTCTATTGTGTTTTTTTACTTTTATAAAGGCAATGCCTTCTCTTTTACTAGGATTTACGACTTTGGTGCTAGTCGCCAACCCCTGGCCTATGGTCGGTGGGTTTGGGGTAGTCAAGACACGAGCCCCGAGGATAGGTCATGACAATAATTTAATAAAAAATAAATAAATATGTAATAATATTTATAATAATTTAAAATTATGGCCATATATGTCAATATGTATGCATCTATTTATAAAAAAAATATTTCATATATATATAATTATAATTATATATATAGATATATTTAAATTAATATATCTAAAATATCCCTATTATATGTATATATATATATAATATGTGAGTCATATATAGAGAAGCGTTGAGTATTGCGACACTCCAAAGGAACTTCATTGTAGATCTAGGGATTTCTATGTCGATCCCTCACTTCATTGGATCTATTCAGGTCACCAATGAGGAAAATTCATATAGATAGTATGCTCATGGTGATACTTCGATGTCATGAAGGGGTATGCTCGCGGAGTGTAAAAATAGTGGTGGACTGTTATAGAAGTAGTAGAGACAACTCGATGCAGGTATTTACTATCACTAGATTGAAGTACAGAGATCTGTCGGAGGTTAAAGATGTTGGTAAGACTGACACTAGTTTGGTAAAGTGCTAAGGTCGTGAGGATCTAATCGTGTTTGAAGATGCTGTTACATGTTCTTTCTCCCTCATTAATGAGTTGGTTACCATTTTAATTCATCACAAATGAAACATCTCCCATGATAAGGAAAACAAGATGTGTTGTCGAGGTGACTTGAAACTAGTAAATAATCTATCATTGCTCGGCTTATTTTTCCTAGTGATCCATTGATTGAAGATTTTTGATTTGGTTGAACGGCTATCATAGATTTGGCATTTTTTAATTGGACTATTGTTTTGGTGGGAAACTGGATCTACCATATCTTCTTACCTTCTAAGGAGTTAGATATGCGAACATGGGTGTTAGGTTTTGTATCTCTTATTCTTGGATTTCATCATATTATTTAATGGGACAAAGCATTCAATCCACTAGATGGATGTAAATCATCTGATCAAATCATGTTGAATTCTAAGATCTCCATTGGATCCTTCGACATCCGTAAATCCAATAGGACATTTATGTGTTGATTTCACTACCCAAAAAAATGTATAAGAAAACAGAGACTGTATGGATCATACCTTTTTTCTTATTTCTAGATGATGTTGATTTGGGTTCAAATTGCTTACTCCAAATCATGATCTGTGTAATTATTCTCATGTGCCATAAATTATAGAATGACATAAGCTACCACCATGCAATTCTTCATAATTATTCATCAGATACCTTTCATTAGTAAAAAAATAAATGACCAAAACCATTCTCTACCACGAGGTAGTTTATGAAAAGCTGTACTAACTAACCTTCTCTAAAATTGATTGAAATTTTCCTCTCATTCATAAGTCTATATAAACATGAATCCTTTCAGAGTTAACTTGGTGAATGGATTATAATACAGTGGTAAATTATATATAAAATGATGATGATATCTAGTTTTAACAATAAAACATTGTATCACAGTTGCAACGGTTAGTCTATTCTTGTGTTCAATTAATATTTTCATTTATGGACATCTCTATATACCATCTATTGATATTATATAACCCAACAAAGAAACATTGATTAGATAAAATTCAAACTTTTTAAATCTTATTACAAAATTATCCTTTCATTTTTATATTAGTACAATCCTCAAGTGGTTGTCCTATTACGCTATTATCATATAATGTATAAGAATAATTCTTATCAGGAACACCCAAGACTAGTCATGGTAATCAACAAAAAACAATTCATTTATTCTATAATGATTGAAGGGGTATTAGTATGACATTATATCATAAATATATTTTTATATTGTTTATAAACCACATAAAATGAAGTATTGTGAATGTATTTACTTTTTAATTACAATTTAAACTGTCTATATTGATGGTAAATATTGGAAATATGTCTATCTCCCTATAATGCATTAAAAATCATCATAATGAAGAAGTGGAAACTTATTACCTTTTATGACCAAGTTTAGTTATCACGATTCATTATATATCCACATAAATCTATCATTATTCATATAAAAGTATATGTACCCCAAATGGGGAATCACATTTCCAAAGTAATTCCATATCAGTACTATCCTGATCATTCCACTTCATTTTCTTTAACTCAATCAAGTCCATTATGTATATAGTCCTAGAAATAGTGTAACACTAGATATTTGTTTTATTTAAAAATCAAATTCATGATTTGGATGAAGACTAAGAAATTATTCCAAAAAAATCAACTACAGACTCTCATAAAATAGAAATATATTAAATGTTGTGTTTCTTCCACTCCATTTGAGATAAACAAACCATTTTAATAGGAATCCAGACACATATAATTGATTCAATTTTTAATGGATTTTCATATTTATTCAACGGATAGATATATTATTATCGATTGGTTTATAAAATAAATTATGAATTTCTATATATGTAATTGATGTGGGTTTATATAAATAAATACAATACATGTAGAATATAGAATTGAATTAAAACCGAGGGACAATAATAATAATTAAAGGAATAATATTCCCAAAGTAATTAATTGAAGAAGGTTCATAAACATTATGTGTTATCATTATATCATCAGGATTTTTCAATTCATATTCATAATATAATTATTCAGGTAGTATTTTGATATCCATTGGAACATTATTAGACAATAAAGAGTGTGTGGATCTATAATCAAAAAATAAATTAACTCTTCTGTAGTGGTCGGTAAGTGTACCTTCCTCCACTAAATTATGAATACCCACATTGGTAAAAGGGATCTTGTGAGATTTTCCTTGGTCTATGGGTTTAATAAGTTTTATGATGTTTATCATCCTAGTTAGCCATTATATTTCAAACATGTATAGTAAAATTCAGGCCAACCATGCATTTGAAATAATGGAGTGCGGATTATTCATTCTTGGGTTATTTTTTATTATTCTATTCACTGACTTTTATCATAAAATATATATTTGGTATGTTTCTCTATGAAGATTTTTTAACAAATAAATCAATTAACAATACCCTTAAAAAAATTTCATCCATGTTTCCTTCCACACATGATTAATAATTAATATATAATATTTTTCTCTCTATGATTTTTATTTTCATATTTTATTTTTTAATTCAATACTTCATTTCTTATATAAACCACATAATTTATGGGAAACTACATCCTCTACTTCTACACTAATTCAACATAAAATGATTTCATCATAGATACCCATGCATATTATGGGTAACACCCATCATATACATACTTTTAAACATCATGGAAATTGATTTATCTTACTTTTAGGATGGATGGTAACACTAAAACTACATCTCAAAAGTCATGAAAAAATTTCCCTGTTGGAACTAATGGATTCATCATCCTTTTTCATTAGCTCCATGAATTACATCTCTATTTTTGTATGAATTGTATTAAAAATGAGATTATTTAAAAACAATTTTTTAGACTCATCCTACACTATGGATTAAATTCTGTTAAACATGTTCATCTTCTTAATAATATTCGACCATTTATATAATTTTCCTTCAAAATGATAAAAAGAAACTTTTTTCAAAAATAATAGATTCATAAATATCCTTTATGTGATACTATTCTACTTTCCCAAAACTAGGGTATCAATTTCCCAACTAATTTATTGTTGATGATTCATCGTGAATGGCTCAAGAAATTGTTTTCCATTGAATTACTCATTTGGATGCTAAAAATTATTCCTCAATTAATAATGTTGTTTATTAATTGAAATAATATATTTCATTATAGGTAGTATAATATTTATTCTATCAATAGGAAAATAATTTTATTTTCATCAAATTTAACATTAACATGACTCCTTCTAGTTCATTCCATTGAATAAATACAATTGTAAAATTGTGAAAAAAAAATAAAATTGGGAAATAAAATTTTCATGGAAATAATATAAATGATGTCTCATTATTGAAACAGTCTTCTCAATATTGGACATATTAGAATTATCCATTGTTATTCAATGATAGGATTTATTCATATAAATCATAATTGTTCATAAATAAAATTTTAGTTATCCTAATAATATTATATAAATGTGTCAAACATGGTTCATAGTAAGGGAAAACTAACCATGCACCAGAATGATGGTAGAGATATACTCGATGAACTCATTTATGTTTTATTTTTATAGATAAAAATGTTCCAAAAAACATCTCCATGTATTATCGATAATTAGATATATTTCTTTGAAAACAAAAATATATCCACCTTAATAAATAATTATGATGTTACCTATACATATTATTATTTATACGGTTTTAAAAAATGTACATTATTCCTAACTCCATAAATTATGTAACCTTATATTGATATGTATTATAGTGACCCATAATTTTCAGAAATATATGTTACATCTTACTCAATAAATATTCTTTACAAAAAAATATTATCCATGAGTAACATGTAATGGTTTATTTTTTGAGACTAGATACAAAATATTATTCATTTCGAGTAATATCATCAAAATATCTCACAATAAACATCTCACACAACATAATTCATAGAAATAACTTTCTAAAATAATTTCATGATAACACAGGGAATGGATACAGAGGCAAGATAAATCTCAATTTATTAGTATGGGTGAATCTGGTAGATAACAATGACCTCTTTATTATAACATGAGTATGATGGTAAGAGAAAATAAGTTTGACATTTGAAAACCATACCACACATATCATAGTGAATGTCAGGTCATTTCATAATGCTTGGAATTTTCAAAATAAATTAAGTATAGAGGAGTCATAGAACACGGGCGACCAGATCATACCCCTTACTTAAGACATTAGTTTTTCTCATACAAAAAACAATATAAAATCTATTACATAGTCAATTTTCTCTACATATAATTTCGTAGTATATTTGGTTCAATCGTCATTCCATTATATTAATATCCATGGATAACTCCCATGACTATCATAGTGGATTGGGTTCACACCACGTACTATAATATCCTTATTCATGGTTCACTATAGATACCATCATAATGGACAATGTACATTACTAAAGTAGGTCCACTCCAACCCATATTCATTGTTATCTTTTGAGATATCAATCTATTCAGATGCATTAAAGGGAAATATAAAAAATGGCCCACCCGGTACATAATTTAATCCTAAAAAATTTGTGACAAAATATTATAAGAAATTAATAATATCATCATATCATAACATGTAGAAACTAAATGGGTTTCATAACCTTTTAATCATTTCATTATAGCATATCCTAATGAAAATAAACAAGTTTCATATACATCTCATTATCAATTTCATAAACTATTTGGATAATGAATAAAGAAGGTATCATTTGATTATATCCTGAGTAATGAAAAACTAATATCATAGAATTTTATATTAGATGGAAATTCCTTTAAAATATCCCATAGAATATTTTTTGATGAAAAATAGTTTTAATATTGATATCACATATTTAAAATCGATTTTTTTTTGAATTTACATAAATAATTTTATACATAATGAAAAATATGTACTTATACTGTAAGATCTAATGAATTGACAATGGATGATGGTGTGAAATTATGATACTAATATATATATATATATGAAAGAGTGATTCCTTTCAAATTTTTATTAAAATGTAAATAATATATCTTTCGTAAAATTTTAGGATGATTCCTTCAAAAATTGTATTATTAAAATTAAATCTACAGTAAAAATTACATTAAATAATAATAAAGAAAATAATTAAAAAAATATTTAACACATTTTAGAGAAAACATTGACATAGAAGAAAAATATTACAAACATGATAGTAAAAAAAATATTTTCTTTTTCAAAAAACAAGCATTATGTCCCTTGAGTACATAACGATCTTAAAATATAATGAAAACATGTAATCTATGTAAATCCCATTAAATAATAAATTTCAAAGAAAAAACTGTTACATCTAGTTCAAATTTCATCATGATACTCCTAAAAATTGTTCTAAAACATTTAATTTTATTAGAAATAATTACAACTGAAATTTATTTAAACCTAATATTATATATGATCCACCTATAACATTTCAATGCCTATTAATTAATTATTATTTAAAAAATGGTAGTTTATGGTTGTTTGCTGTTAAAATTTTAATATGATTTTTAGTGGATAAATTCTTTTTTTAAATTGATCTTTTCCCTCATATCTGCAGAATATTTATAATGATATAAATATCATATATATTAAATATATATATATATATATATTATAATAAAAGGTAAAATGATAGTGACTGAAAAATGGTTGACACTATTTTGGAGGACATTAGGATATACACACACATTAACAATGTTTTAATTTTCTATTGAGAAGAATAAAATGAAGATAAATAATTTGATCATTACAAACCCATTATTATATCACAATAAACACATATATCACTATTAACATAAATTTATATTTTAAATTAATAATAAATCCTACATCTTTGTAGGTGTGGTAGTTTATAGATACACACAATTGTTAGTTTCATTTACCAATGCATTTGAAGATAAGAAGGAAAATTTGATATAAGAGTTATAGTAGAATAATTATTTCATAAATATAACACAGAAAATATAAGCTAATACTAATAAAAATTAGTGAATAATTTTGATGAAAAATGAATTGTATCTATTCTAAATAATGGTATTTGACTTGTTTGCATGAGCGGCGCATTCACTTTCCATTTTATAGAAAAGATGGTGAAAAATGGTTGTTACATAAAAAAAATTAAATTTCCAAATATTTATGATAATTAAATAATTATTTTATGTGGAATACAAAATATTTAATTGTTATAGAAGAGTAAGTACATTCAAAGAGTTTGATTAGTATGATTACAACTTCTTCAGAAATCCTCTATTTAATCTATTCTAAAGGTTACAAGTAATGTTATTTTATGAAGACACAAACTATAATCATTGATAATAAATTTTAGAAGATAATTATATAAGGCTTGGTAAACATATATGGAAAATTTTAGTCTAATGAAAAAATGGGAGAGCTCTTTCAAATGTTTGGGAGAAGTCACACATTGAATTTCATAATCTATTAAAATATAATAATGTCACACTCAAGACTAATGATTTAAATGGATAGATATTAATTTATTTGATTGTATATGGAAGAAATATGTCCATGCAATAGTATTTGAGAACTTTTAATGAACAAAATTACACTTATCAATTGATTAACCCCTTAGTAAAATTGTCTTAATCTTAATCATGATAACCCATTTTGTCTGTTTTCAATATTCATTGTGATCTAAATTAAATAAATATTGTTAACTAATATTAATTATTTTTCATCAAAATCTAGGATCAATTTTAAAAAAAATTATTTACAATAGTTGAATAATTAAAATGAAAATTAAGCACGCAAACTGTGATGAAATGAGGTGTTCTATATAAAATGTTTTCTAATGTCTAAAACATTTTTACACCAACATCAGTTATAAAAGACATTAAAATTAAATTTATTAGATTAAATATAATATAATTTAGGTAGTTTTAAATTTTAATAATTTATAGACAGAATTAATCTTTATTATTTCATGAAATAAACAGATGTATTTAAAAATGTTTTTAACTATTCATTGTATATATTAACTTTTTAGAAAATCTTAAATAATTCTCCCTGTTAAAATTTTTACATACTAAATTAAAATATTTATTTAATTATTTTAAAATAAAGTTTAAATAATTTTCTAATATTAATTATATTATTTTTTCACAAAAAAAAATAAATAAAATTAATTTTAATGGGAAAATGTATTTTTGAATCATATAAATAATTTACTAAAAAACATGTACATATTTGTAAATATATTTCATTTATATAAAACCATTATATACATATTTAAATATGTTTTATTTCTATTAGTATTACCAATTTAATTTCCAAGCTACGATGGTATTCTTTATTACGGTTCAATTAGACATCAATTGGTGTATATCACATGCAATAAAATAATTTATATTTATATGAAGAGAAATATAAAATAAATTCATAGGGCAGCAAAAATTGACATGGAACATGTCCATATAATATAATTTATCTCATAAATTAATTATACTATTAAAGAGTCTAAATAGTATGAATGAAAACAACAGATGGAATTCAGCCATGTTGTTGACCAAATCACATATAACTCAACTAAAAACCATCATGAATGTCCATAGAATAATTTAATAAAGTCCAAAAAATTCTATACTCATTGTATTATTGAAATAAAACTATCTATATTTTTAACTATCCAATTAATAAATTAAAAACATAACCAGGATCACCCTGATTAGCTGAGTTTGAAGGAAATCAAAAGAAAGGTATTAAGTTATTAAGGTAATCATGCTATTTGTATTTTCAAACTCATGTTATGGGGACCCATATTGATCATAAACCCTTAATTATATACATGATAATATATCATTCCATTTGATATTATTTTGTGTTTCTGCCAAGATATAAACACTTAATTTATTATATCATTAGTATATTCATTGTGGGTTTTATATAATGACTTGTATCAATTAGAATATTGTTCTCATTCTAATTAAAAATTACCACCACAAATAATAAATATAAATGATGGTTAAATTTCACCTACCTGATAGAGTATTATCATTATACTATTAAGATGTTATAAAAGAACTAACATGCTTGAATAATAAATTGTTATTTTTGGTAACACAGTGATTGATTTTATAATTGTTACATATAATCTATCATGTCTCTAGTATCATTAGATACAACATGAAACACTATATTCTCCTATACTAATGTTTATTTCAATGGATATGGTAGATATTCATCTATAGTCACCAAAAAAATATTACACCACATGTATAAATGATATATTGGATGAGATTATTTGGGAAAATTAGGTGTTTCATCCTTTTGTGTGATTGTGGATCCATGCCCTAAAAATGACTACATTGATTTCATATAATATTATTATTTCTTTCTCAGTTCTAAAAACCACCTCATTTTTTCCATTGAACAAATTGACCCAAACAACTTCCTTAACAATATCTTATGTAGTGACCTTCATATCCTCTATTTTTCTATCCATTAGAGAGGCCTATTTGAAGAAATCCAAACTAATTTCTAGACTATTTATAAAAAGGAATCCATATTATGATCTTAAAAATTATTTTTCCAATTATATTCTATAATTTTTAAGAACCTGGATCTTATTTTCCGGAATAGACATCGATTACTGATGTTTTTGAGAAAATAGAGGATTTTCTGGAAATTTAAAGAGTACAAATCGTGTAATTAAGAGTACATGTCGTGTACCTAGAGGTCGTCGGTAGCCTTGTACTATTCGTGTGACAGACTAGTATATGGCCATTTGGGGTGACCAAGAGACCTCATAAAGAGGAGGCTAGTGATGGCATGTACACAATGTGCACATTAAAATAACACAAAATATACATTTCATTCATTTTTTTCATATTGGACTATAATCGCAGCTTGTTTACATAACACCCTTATTCTGGCACTGTATTTTCTAGTAGAATCCATGAGTGATGGTTCTTCTCTAAGACCCAAACCCACAATTCATGCTCCGAATCAACTACCATTAATTGCGTTGGAATCTCCATAGTGAGTTATTCTTTCTTATGGATCCAATTCTCTTCATTTATCCTCTTTCATGAGATATCAGGGTTTGAAATGTTTTGACATTTTTGTAGATATATGATATTTTTGGATGATTCAAGTGCCAAAGTTCGAGAGTTTTCGTCGTTGAACATTGAGGTAGGTGGTTTTTTCCTTTTTGTAGCTTTTCTTTTAATTCTATGTGATAAATTGTAGAACACCCATGTACAGTGTATTGTGTGTTTACTTAATTAAACCCTTTAATGCATAATAAGAATTTATTTCAATATTTGGGGATCTTGATTGAGAATAGTGTTCAATTACCTTTACATGGATATGTTTTCCTATATTTTATTGTTTTGGGCATTGGGTCCTGAACCGCTAGTTAGGCTCCATTGTTTTCCATGCCTAGTGTTTTTATGATGGAATGATATTATATGATATGTTGGGTTATTATTTGTAGTAGATTAGCCAAGTATTATATTTTGATTTTCATTGGATAATTGATATTTCTTGTGAACGATTGGATTAAAAAGGGATATGTGAACCTAGTATAGTTAGACCATAGGGGAAATGGATTATCATGGCTTCCCCAGAGTGTCTGTTATATTTTCACGTTGCGATACCGTAGGGGGAATTTATGTGAGTGCTCCATCAGAGTATATTTTGTTCCATGCAGCGAGTCCAAATGTGGAAATGGGAATTTAGTGCTTCCCTAGAGCATCTGTAGATTACCATAAGGAGACCACAAGGGGAAATTGATGATGAATGCTTCCTCATAGTGACATTGTTATGCTGAACCAGAGGGGATAGTATGTGATAAATTTAAAGAGGGTTTCTTGATATTGTTTGGTTGTTTATTTAATTAACGTAAATTAATGTATTTGAAACAATATGAATTTTTTCTTTTGAGTACTTCATGGATTATTACATCATTTTGCATATTTCTTATCATATATATATATATATATATATATATTTAAATTCACTGACATTAGGTATAGATATTTGAGTGGTTTCCTATTGGTATTCACCTCACACCATGATTGGGTCATTGTTTTGGGACCAAAGAGATTATATTACTATAGGTATAGATAAGTGAAATCACACATCAACTTCTGGTAATAGATTTCTATGGAGACGGAGAGTATGGGACAAGGCTGTAGCTTGGTATGCTATTAGTGTGGATCATTGTTTTCCATTATAATTAGGTTTATTACTGTATTCTTGCATTGTGACTTGTTTGGTTTCATTTCTTGATATTGTGACATGCATAATTATTTATATACATGTTTCAGTTGTTTATTTACTATTTTTCATCCATTCATCATTGTTGTATTGTACTATTACTACTTTTGTTAGAATAATCTGTTTATATCAACATTGTTCCTCTACCAATGATGGAATATTATTTCCACTATCAAAAAAAAGGACATCACTGCTAGGCCGAAGCCTCATGCATTTAGGGAAACGTTCTTGAGGACATGTGACCTACATGGTACGATTTGCCTTAGGGCAGCACACAGAACTGGGATGTTACGAAGTGGTGTACAAGGAATTATTTTCTTCTTTGACCAATAGTTTGGAGCCTATAGAATGGGATAAAAAGTAATAGGTAGTTAGTAATAAGTTTATCCAGGGTTTGGATAACCCATGTATTGGTAAAAGATAATTTACCTCTATTATTGCAATTTTGTTGTTTTGGAAATTATTACATAGGTTTATATTTAAATGTTGGGCGATTGACATGTTTTTTTTGCAGATATCATTTATATCATTGAGGTACTATTTTTGTTGGAACTTATTGAAATGAGGTTATGCCATCATATGCATTATATAGGAACATTCAAGAGATCACATGTCATGCATTATTTTCATGCCATTTACGGTGAATTACTGATTTCATTATGTTGTGATAGATGTTGTCATAGATATTCATGATGTTGTGATAGATTCATTGATAGAATAACTTCTATTTTATTGTGTATTGGGTTTTGTAAGGATTCGTTTGAATGGGCACCAATCATTGGTCCCAGAGGTGTTATGGGACCTCATGGATTAGAGTTTAGGGTATTACGTGTTATTTTCACAGTTATACTTGTTATGAGACAAGAATGTGAATCCACGCTTTAATTCACATGGGGTATGGGACCTCACTGATCATAATTTGGAACTATAATTCTTGTTTCAATGTTTTTATGGGATTTAAAGTAGTTTTTGAGGATTAATTTTCAGATAAACTTAGAAGACTTGGGTTGTATTGATGAATACATGCCATGTATCATTCTGATTAGGAATGAACTGTTTTTCTTAAGTACACACCAAGTAATCCTTCATTGTGTGACTGAATGTGTGGGTAGAGACACGATTTTTGTATTTCATTAGTGGAACACAGTGTGTATAGGAAGAACATGTCGTGTTGTAGAGGACATGTGTTCAGCCGTGAGACTTTTGACATGGGGGAATAAAATCCATATAGTACACGCCTTGTCGAGAACAAACACACCGTGTAGAGTCTGATGTGTCTCTGATCGTGTAACTAATGACATGGGTTGTTGAAACCATAGTGGTACCCACCGTGTCCCACACAAACATGAAATGTAGTTTTTTTTATAGAAGAGTAAAGTGTGGTTTATCCATGTAGAGGAACTCAGGTAGGGGGAATGGATTCAAGAACTCGCCATGTAAATTGGGAACACACCAAGTGAATGTGATGTTACACGACTAATTTTGGAAATTATACATTACCATGTAATGAATTAATCGAATATTCTATATAGGGGTTATACACATCGTGTATACATGTTTTTATGGATGTGAATTCATTATTTCTCATGTTTCATTCATTCAATTCTATGTTTTAGTGCATGAGATTCTTGAACTAAGGAGTGTGCTTGACTTTGTAGAGTCATGAAACCACGATGTCCTCCGGCTGTACGCCAGATACATGTTTGTGAATAGACACCATACATAGAATATCAAGGACAAACAACAGATCCTACTATCGTGCCGGTCATGGTACCAACATTCATTACAGACATAGGTGCTGACACATAGTTCCAAGAATTATTTATGAGGTTTATGAAGATCTTCCCTGGAGCACTGAATTTTGGCATGTCTATGGAAGAATTGGCATGGGTCATTCAACAGCATCGTACTGCTAATATACCGGGGGATGGATCACCTCAGAGTGTAGAGTCATGGTTAAAATCCATGTTTACTATCTTCAAGAATCTAGAGATACCCCTATAGAGGGGTGTTAAACTCGCTACGTACATGATTCAATATTATTCCAATAGATAGTGGGATGTGATATCAATACCATGATGCCCGTGAGATATTTCATAGGAAGAGTTACAACATACATTCTATGATTTCTTATACCCTTTGAAGTTGAGGTCTGGCCTAACCCAAGAGTTCATGAGTCTGGAGAAGCGTACACTATCAGTCACGATGAATTCTTCTCACTTCATAGGGATACAGTGATTTATGCCAATTCTAGGTGGTGATGAGTTATTTCTGGTGAGGATGATTGATGATGGTCTTAGGAATGACATCTGATCTTAGGTGAACATCATCAGGTTGACTTCCATCACTTCTATAATCAAACAAGATCTAAGTATAGTGTACAACCTGAGGGACTTCGGAGTTGCAGGAAACATATATTTATTATCTAGAGATGGTACACTTCTGATTGACTATAGGAAGCACAACTAGGAGTCTACATGTGGAGTACCGAGTAGGAGAGATACACCTTCAGCTAGCTAGGTGGTATGCTAATAGTGTGTAAATAGCAGGTATACAAGGCCACGTTCCCCGAAGGACCCTGTAGAGTGCCGATATTGTGAAAATATATTCCATATTCAACGCTTTTATCTGACTTTTTCACTAGTAGTGGGTGATAAGAGATCTTCAATGACTCCTCGTTCATGAGAAGGACAACCTGTTTCACATCAGTAAGGGAACATGAATTTTTTTGGCCGTTCATGCTGAGGTGGGGGTCGCGGTCATGGAATCTAGTCACCAGGAATTCTATGACAATGGGATAGTTTATATCATGGTAGTCAGATAGGGTTTCAAGTCCACGGTACAGGTTAGACATTTGCATTGGGGTATAGCATGCAGATGCTAGATCCCACATTTTCAAATATTTCATTATTGTGGAGAGCCTTGAACTCTGTATCAATACATCTACTGATATAAAGAATCTTGAAACACCATTGTAGATAAGAAATTATAGTATACATTAGTGCAATGAGTTCCCTCTTGAGGTTGGAGGGTCTAACTTTCAATGGGACCTCTATCTCTTAGAGATGACAGGCTACGATGTCATTATTTGGATGTACTGTTTGGATCCCTGCCATGGATGTTGCCAACTACTATTGAAATAGGGTGAGTATCAAATCACCCAAGGGAGGTTTGTTTCTATATTAGGGGGAATACGATGTCCAAGAGTGTTTAGTGGGGCCTATGCATCATGGGTTGGAAGGAGCTACAACCCAGCTTTTTATTATGAATCTTTATGACCATGGAACTTCATAGATGGACTTTCCACCAATGGTGGATCATTTCAGGGGGTTATTCCTAGATGAATTGATAGGTTTTCCTCTAGATAAAGTGTTAGACTTTTCTTTTGAGCTTCTTCCTAATTTGGCACCAGTGTCCATTCTTTCTAATAACATGGCTACACTAGAGATTAATGAAATGGGATACACCTTACCCAGTACATCTCCTTGGGGTTCGACTGTCCTGTTTGTGAAGAACGTGGACAATACCCTCAAACGTTTTTTTGATTATCTTAGGCAGAACCTGTTGACATTCATTAACAGATATCCCTTACCAATGATTTGTGACATATTTGTTAATCTATGTAGATCACGAGTGTTCTCAACGATTTACATGAGATATGATTATCATCAGTTGGATTTTAGAGCATATGATATTGCACTTATTGTATTTCGGAGTACGTATGGTCTATACGAGTGTGTGGTTATGCCGTTTAGTATCACAAACATGCTTGAAGTTTTTATGGCACTGATGAACTGAGTGTTCCGTCCATACTTGGATTCTTTTGTTGTGGTTTTAGTGGACGATATCTTGATGTACTCTCACAATATACACGACCATGATACCCATATTGATATTATTATGATTACACTTAAAAAGAATTAGTTGTATGCTATAATCATGAAATTCCACTTTTGGATGGACCAGATTCACTTCAAAGGACATATTATCTCAGAGATAATAGTATTAGTTGACCTAGAGAATGTGAGACAATAGTTTATTAGGAGAATTTGAAGAATTCCTTATCGGTATCAAGTTTTCTAGGGATTTCTGGTTATATATATGTTCCATACAGGTTTTTTCACACATAGAAGTGTCAGTGATCGGGATGACTAATAAGGTTTCAATGTTCAGGTGGTCAGATTTTTATGAGTCATCATTTCTAGATCTAAATGGGAGGTTGACATTATCACCGATAATAGTTTTTAAAAATCATGTCCATACCTAAATTGATTACTGTGATTCATTAGGAATCAGGATGGTAGTAGTGTTTATGCAAGGGGAAGGCATCGTTGCATACGAGTGTCAGAATATGAGGCCACATGAGAGGAATTAACCTATACACTATCTTGAGTTGGTTGTAGTTTTTCATGCTCTACGTTGATGGAGACAATTTCTTATGGGATAAAATTTTATGTTTTTCACCAACCACAAATGTCTCAACTACATTTTTACTGAGCATGAAATGAATCTGAGATAGTGAAGGTGGGTTGAGTTCCATCAGTCCTTTTATTTTGAGCATTCTTATATGAATGATAAAGGAAGTGTAGTGGAAGATGCATTGGGTATGAAGAATCAGATACATGCAGTTCAAGAGGATATATATCAGTTGTAGCATATGGCTCTGTTCGCTGAGATTCATTTGGTGGTGCACGACATAAGGGGTCAGATGTTTCTTTTTTCTAATGTTGTTACATCTACTCTGGTAGTGTGAGTGGGAATGAGGTGGCTTTCAGATGCTAAAGGCCTAGTCATGAGGGAGAGTGTGTTAGGGGGGACAATATTCTAGGATGGTACATGGGAGAGGATGGTATCTTTTACTTCAATGGAAACATTTTGGTTTCAGAGGATATATGCAAAGAGATGATTCTGGATTTTCATTCATGATTTTGGGTAGTTCATATTGGTGTTACCAAGATGTATTGAGATTTACACCGTCAGTATTGGTGGTCAAGAATGATGGTAGGTGTTGTTGGTTTTGGGATGAGGGGATCAACTTGTTTGAAGGTGAAGAAAGAGCATTAGTGACCAACATGACTTTTCCAGCAGTTACCCATTCCCTAGTGGAATTGGAATGATTTATCAAAGGACATCATGATAGGTTTTCCAAGGTTTTGTTGTGGGAATGATGCTGTTTGGGATATCATTGACAGACTCATGAAGGTGGTTCACATCATACTGATCAAGTAGACCTTTAGGGTTGATGATTTGGGAGGGTTTTTCATCTGGTAGATTGTAGGTTTACATGGGGTTCCACACTCTATCATTTCAGACAAGGATGCTTGTTTCACATATCGGGTCTAGTAGGGATGACCAAGGTATTTTGGTACACATGTACTTCTGAGTACAACATACCATCCTCAGATAGATGGCTAGTCTGAGAATACAATTTAGGTGATGAAGGACTTTCATCGAGCATGCATCTTAGTTTTTATATGTTCGTGGAAGAAGCACATATCTTTGATGGATTTTTCCTAGAATAATTGTTTTCAATAAACTATTCAGATAGAACCGTATGAGGAATTGTACTGTTGGCCATTCCAATCACCCAAATTTTGTCTAGAGGTAGGAGAGTAAGCTATGATAGGACCTCATCTTTTTGAAGAGACCACATAGTTGGTGGAATTGATTCTGTAGAGGATGGATATTGCGTATTCATGATAGAATACTTATGCTGATAGATGAAGATGGCCTCTAGAGTCCCTGGTTAGAGACCAGGTTTTCCTTTGTCTCACACCGAGGTTGGGACATAAGATGATTAGGTGATGGGGCAACAATCAGTGAGATACATAAGGTCATTTGAGGTTTTGGAGAGTGTTATACCGGTAGGCTATATTTTGCTGTTACCTTAGAGGTACCATTCTGGGTATGACACATCTCATTTTTTTCAACCTGAGGTGGTTGATTTGGAGGTGGATGCCTCATTCGAAGAGAATCCTATCTAGATTGTTGATCATAGTGAGAAGGTTCTTTGTGGATAGTATATTCCTCTGGTATGGGTACAATGGAAACATGGGCAAGTACAAGACAATACTTTTGAGAGGGAGACTGATGCATGATTGTAGTGGCTGGGGCTTTTTGAGGATTCTTCTTTGTCACCACCTTTCAGAAATTTAGGGAAGAATTTCATTAAGGGGGGATGTTTGTAAGAACTAAAATCTTCTTTTAAAGTGTGGACCTTGATTTCTAGTTTTTTTTTTGAAAAATATGGGAGTTTATAGAAATTTAAGGAGTACACGTGGTGTACTTAGGAGTACATGTCATGAACCTGGTTGTCGCTGGTAGCCATGTTCTAGCCATGTATTGGCTGAGTACATGGCCATGTGGGATGACATAGTGACTGCATAAAGAGGAGGATATTTAGGGAATGTACATGGTGTATACATTAAAGGAACACACCATGTAATTTTCTTTTTTATTTGTTAAATCAAACCGAAATTGTATCTCTCTTACATAACACACTTCTTCTAGATCTGTCTCACCCAAGAGAAACCAGGAAGGATGATTCTTATCTATGCCCTTGACCTGCTGCCTATGCATTGAATCAGCCACCATTGATTGCGTTGGAATAATCATTGAGAGTAACTCCTTCTTCTTGAGTCTATTCTTTTGTTTCATCCCCTTTATTGAGATATTCAGGGTTGAGAGTTTTTGAATTTTTTAACGATCTACGGTTTTCTAGGCCGATTCAACTGTCAACGATCAAGATTTTTCTTCGTACGACGTCGAGGTAGGTGGTTTGTGACTTTATATAGTTTTTCATTGAATTTTAATGTCAAAATTCCCCAATATCCATGTTTTGGGTATTGCGTGTTTCCGGAATTTCATCCTTTAATGCATACTGTGGCTGGATTTCATGAGTTAGGGATCTTGATTGAGAATAGGGTTTCATTACCTTGTTATAGATTTGTATTCCCATGTTTGATTGTTTTGTCCATTGGATCCCGAAATGCCACTTAGGTTTCTTTGTTTTCCATGTATAGTTTTGTTAGGATAGAGTGATATTATCCAAAATGTTGTCATATGCTTTGTAGCTATTTATCCAAGTAGCATATTGTGATTTACACTGCCTTAAGGATATCATTTATGTACGGTTGTCTTACACATGGCTATGGGAACCTTGTGTAGTTAGACCAAAGGGGAAATGTATGTTGAGGGATTTCAAAAAGTGTTTGTTATACTTTAGAATTGTGATACCATAGGGGGGATTCACATCAATGACCCCATAGAGTGTATGTAGATCCACATTGCGATACCACATGGGGAATCAGACGTTGTGTTCTTCCCCGGAGTGTCTGTAGTTTTCTGTTACGAGAACACATGGGGAATTAATGATTAAAACTTCCTCAGAGAGTCCTTGTTAAGATAAACCATATAGGATAGACTATGGGAACTTCCTAGAATTTTTCTGGATATTGGATGGTATTATATATAATTAATGTAAATGGATGTAGTTGAATTTGTGTGATTTATTACTCTTGAGTACATCCTTTTTCATTACAAATTTTTTTATATTTCCTTCTATATATATATTTACTGACAGTTAGGAATATATAATTGGGTGTTTTCCTACTATGATTCGTCTCACACCCTATTTGGTCCATTCTTTTGGCCCCAAACAGATTTTATTGCGGCAGTTATTGATAAGGGCATGCACCCATCTACATCAGGTACATGATTTCTATAGAGACAGAGACAATGTAACCATGTTGAGGGTTGAGATGATGTTGGTGTAGTTTACATGTTTTTCCCCTGTAATTTATTTTAGTCCTATATTCCATTATTGATTGTTGTTCTTCTTATTTTATAGATATTGTGACACGCATCATTTTTTATATATATACTGAAGTTGATTATTTACTATTAGTCTTCTGTTGTTCACTATTTTATGGTATTGTTAATTCTTCTGTTACTGTTATCTGTTTATTTCAACTGTGTTACAATATGAATGAGGGAATAGTTTCCCCACAGTCACACCCAAGTCTCTCGCTTCATGTTTGGAGCCTCTAGCGTTTGGGGAATTGAACTTCAGGCCATGTTACCAACCGGGTATGGGGCACCTCAAGGTAGCACCTAAAACCAGGACATTACATCATCAATATAATCACATAAAATGATTACATCCTTATGAATATAGACTTTAAAAATGTCCTTACTTATTCTGAAGTACTTATGATTTCTCTTGATAACAATCCAGTGGATCTCACCTTGACTTGATGGGTATCTACATGTTATTCCAAAAAAATAACTGACATCATATTCAGTTCAAAATATAGAATATAAAATATGTCTTATTGATGAAGCATAAGTAATCATAACATTCCATTATACCTATTTATAATGACATTAAATCATCCTAACATTTTCCCTTGAAAAACTATTAAA
This sequence comes from Viscum album, assembly GCA_963277665.1. NCBI lineage: Eukaryota > Viridiplantae > Streptophyta > Magnoliopsida > Santalales > Viscaceae > Viscum > Viscum album. Next base: position 1,151,144,895 of record OY728120.1, read on the forward strand.
TCCCCTTTTTGGTTTTCTCCATGATAAAATACTTTGTCAAAGTAATTATATATTTTTTTCAATTCATTACAAGTATCCATTTTAATATATCTTTTTAGATCATCATATAATAAATTTACAATACATCACTCTTTTCTTTCATTAAAAATCACTTTCTCATCCATATCCTTATAGACTATAAATTTGAGATATATTTTCAAATAATAAATATATATTTAGGTAATATATAAAACATTATGCAATAATCCCAAAATCCCAAATTTGTAGATATGAATAATTTACTGTTTTTATGAAAATAATCTATTGTATTCCATAATAAAACAATGTTTTCCATCTATGAGAAGCATGATTCAATCCCTAAATTTTTAATTTTAACTAGAAAATATTAACAGATAAATTCAGAACCCCAATAACATTATTCTAAAAATATACACTCCATTTACTAAATTACATTTATAGAAATAAATTTTGATATCCATTGGATAAATTAAATAATAATATTCAGATAATAGGGAATGAAATATTTAAATATACCATGTTATGAAAACTAGTGAAATGTTATAATTATATGAAATACCATGAATTTATTTTTATCCCATTATAACACAATATATTTATAGGTATAAAATCTAGAATCAATGTTAGATTTATTTATTAAAACTAACCTATGACATGTGGGTCTGATCCTTTAATGTGAATCCACCATGTTTTAAACGTTGTTAATATACATGGATTCTAAATTATATTTCATGGGATATAAAAATGTCCCACAATCAGAACTCGCAATGGAATCATGGTTGGTATTGGGTTTTTAGCCTATGAATATTACTTCACATTCATCTCCCATAATAATACCATATCTATTTTGATTCAAAAAAATCTTACTTTACCATTTAGTTCCATCTGTGACCATCTTCGGTTGTTCTTCCATAATTATTAGTGGAAACATATCAACATATATCTTATACACAATTCATGTTATATTGTGTTAAACATCACCATGTATTACATTCATCCCATTGGATCCATTATTAATATGATCCTTCTCATGGAAGAACTATGTCATGTAACAAAAACTATGTCAACATAACTATTATAGTAAAAATAATCTATTTTTTCCTTTTAATAACCATTAAATAATAATTTAACTGACATAGATCAAATATTATAAAAATCAAATCATTATATGAATTCCAAATAACCAAAATCAACATAAAATACTTATTTGGACTTTCAAACCAATATCTCATATGGTTTGTTCATGAATGATTTGGATTAAATGTGATAAATTATGAATAAAATATTTTCAAAAACATATCCCTAGAATTAAATATGAAATTATAATTGAATAATAAATGATTGGTCCATGTCTATAAATGTAACATTAGACCATTATGATACATAATTCTTTTTTGGTTCTCTTGGATGAGTGATATATGAGAAATATAAAATATATTAAATGATTACTAAATCCTTGACTCAAGTATTCATCACCATAGATGAATTATGATCGAATCCTTATAAATGATTACAAAAACAATCACTATTTAATGAGATGAGTATTTCTACTTATGGATATTCGTATATTATGAGAAATAAGATACTGCTTTAATATTCTTCATGTATACACAAATCAATAATTCCAGTAAATCGTTATTGTACATCACATTACATTCTCTAATTGAGGGTAGAGTGTGTATATTTACTATTATTAGACACTTCTCAATGTACATAATTTATTACTCTCATTATCATATCATGACATATATTACCTTTTTCCATGATAACATAGTTAGTGGTATAATATTTCATGAGAAGTTTCTCAAAAAAATAATCCATACTTCTAATCCAAATGCATGCAAACTACTGATTTACATTGATATTTAGGGTTGACTTTATTCTGTAACAATTGTTATCATAGAGGGTTTTATATAAAGTAAATCATTTTTTATCATGATCCCCATAAATGTGTGTAACATTATCCGGAATATACACTTTCTAAACTTGTGGAACTTAATCTTTTTTATTAATATCACCAACGTAATCCTTTGAGCTCTTAATGTTCCACCTTTCTCCTAAAGTAGATAAAATATTTTCATTAAATATAACCATAAATTTATATATTTATTCACTAGAGATAGTTTTCATTATGAACATAATGATTACATGGGAATTAGTATGTATCAATGGAATCACTATAAAATCACAGTGCCCCTATCTCATATAAAATTTTTTATATTGAGTGTCACACCTCCTAACTTTTATCTGGTGATACTGAGAATTAGGATCCACCATTGAGAATTAATGAGCTCCATGAAGTTAATTTAAATAGTAATTAATCATTTTTAGGGGTCACTTTTACTTCATAAGGATCTTATTTAGCTCTCAGTATATGATTCAAAAATGAATTTATCCATCATTATTCATATAAAATAGCACCAATGATCCCCATGGTGAGGTAATATGGAATATAAAACTGTTATATATATATTTTATTGATGATTAATCTTTAAATCCTCATGTTATATTTCAGTTAGACTATAAGGGAATTTGGATATGAATGTGGATTCTTGTATAAAATCTATTTAGATCTATACCTCATGATCTTGGGTATTTATGGGGAACGCTTCTAGAGATATGTCATCAGATTCTATTATAATTGGAAATCCATCCATACAATTTTATTCATAGGACTCATCTATTTAGGGAACATAATATAGTTCATAGGGAATCAACACCCACAAAATTGGTACTTTATCCAATGTAGATTTATGATCTTCAATTTTTTTATAGAATAATGGGATGTTTTTTGTTATAAAGAGATATTTTCCAGACCCAATATTTGTTTTGAGATATATATAACATGATCCAATCCTGGCCCAATATTGTTTAATATTATACGAGTGTAAATATTATGATATCCAATGGAAAAATCGTCCCACATACACTACATGGTGAATAACCTAATAGATGTGTTACAATTATTTCACCATCATGTGTTTTTATGGATATCACTCTCATAATATATCTAGGGTTTGGTTCAATAGTTGTATAAAATTTAAAGGATATAAATGAATTAATAGGATCATCATCAAATAAAGAATTTTCTCATTCTTGATTTAACATGATGTGTACATTATATGATAATATTTTTATTCTCCACCTTAGTGGTGGTGATGGAATAAGCATTCAAATTTTTACCTCAAATATTTTTGTTACAAATATTGACATTACACAGCGGTACATAGTTTAGCGAACATAAATACATAGATTCCATGATTCTTACAATTGATGCAGTAGTATATGGTTGGTTCATTTGTAGGTGGATTCTTTTTTCTAATCATGTTTGATTAATTCTTCATGTCTCTTTAAAATTATTGATGTTGTGGTCTTATCCCCCACAATTAAACTAATTTTATCATCCCATCATGGACATTCCCTTATGGATTCAATCCAAATAAATGTAATTTGGGGTTTAGGATATTATTTATTCTATTATCATTCTATCCCATAGGTTGATATTCTATTCCACTAATTATATATCTATACCCATGGAACCATTCTGTAATCAAGACCACTACATTGAGAACACATCGATACACTTATTTATATGTCCAGATATCTCATATTTCTAGATCCCTTTGGGGGTTTTCAATTAAAAAACTATATAATTTACGTATTTTAATATAATCACTAATATGAAAACCTATTTTATACTTGAAATGATGGTGAAATTTTCATTTCATATCTTTAAAGATTGACTGCTAATTTTTAAGCCCCTGAAATTCTATCTTCATTTCTGTTCAATGTGTTTCCATTAAATAATTATTATGAAATATATTCATTAAGTATTCCAACTCAATTTCATCAATTTATTATTTTTTACTAATATTCTCGATCAAATATCACCATTATTTAACATCTCTAACTAAACAGCTGGAAACTAATGTTATATTCTTTATCTTTGAACAATATATCAAATAAAACACCATATTATTGAGTTAAAACATAATTCCATGATAGTGGGATCTGAAGATACACTATATTTTAATAATGATTTATCAAAAAGGACACAAAAATTAGTATATATTTCTTGGGTGAAGGAATACATTACATATGGTTGATGTAATTTTTAATAGGATACAATTGATATGTAAGTACCACCATTGTGTTTTGAACTCCAACAACAATTATATTAGTAAATTTTTTTGTAGATCATAAATTGTCCCATGTATGTGTCATGGTTCTCATTTCTACTTTTTCCAACAATTTTATATATTAGACAAAGGTAATCTAAAACAGAAGTAAAAAAATTATTTAAATTAGAATTTAACATGACAATATACTCAAAATTCATATCTTATAGGATCCCTAGGTTTAATATATCCTCTTTCAAAAATGATGATTCTGTGATCAGGTGATTCAATATTATATTATCATTAATTTTAATTGTTAAATTATTTATATATCCTTAATTATAATTTTTAATGATAATGTGCATTTACCAAATAATATCACCCGATAGTGTCAAACATGGTGTGTGGTAAGGACTAATACCAGTTTCATGTGTGGAGATCAGTTTATTATCAAACCGAACATTTTTTTGGATTATATCCCCTATGTGAATCTATCTCTAAATCCTATCAAATTTTAGTATCAATACAAAAATATTTTTTCATGGCGTCCAAAAACTCTTTATATTAAAAATAAATATGGTTCTTCCTATATTTGGTGTAATCCCATTTTGTTTGACTACTATTTTGTAGTTCAAATTCAAAAATTAAATAATCATTTCTTTAATACTAACTATTATGACCAAAAGTTTTCCTACATGATTGATATATCATTTAAAAGATAAATATAATAGTATTAATGAATTTATGAATTTAATGGTTTAATATTATAAAAAATAGGTTCATTAATAATTATAAATAATAAAACATAATTATTATTTAAATCCATTTTCATCTATATATAAAATATCACATGTCTTCCTTAAAACATGTATTAATTCGAGGAAATAAATCAACGAAATTTGTGTTATTAAATTCCAACAATGGGAAGAATATCATGAATGCAATCAGAGATAAGAATAAATAATACATTGGTGAGAATCCTCATCCTCATCATATTGTTAGAAACACAGGCTAATCATCATAATCGTTATGGGAATATTTTTTAAGGGGATTGAAATGTTTAATATTCATAATAATTGAACTCATTGACATTTTAGTGAATAAATATACATAGTTGTGAACAAATATCGAATCATGTTAATGGTAAAAATATGGGTATAAATTATAAAATCTTATTTGTGAAAAAATATTACACAATTTCAAAATATAATACATATAATATCATGAGATAGAAAAAATTAGCTAATAAATTGGATGTGTAAATAATTATATTCCTCCAGTCATATCATATAATGAAATTAATCATTTATTTTATCCAGATATTAGAAAAACATCAATGAGAGATATGAAATGAACCTATTAAAATAGAATAGATTTCATAAGGGTGTCTAGAATCAAATATCAGGGAATAACCATTTACCTTAGACATGTAATATTCGATAAACAGAGTTTTGTATATCATAATATTTCTATAAAATATCAATTTTTATCAAAGTATGACCGAAAAATTAATATATAATCAATGAGATGATTCATATAAAAGTCCTTTGGAAAATCAATATCATTATCCTTGAAATCATCTCTATATATTATAAGAATGAATATCCCTAATATTGAAAATTCTAATGAAGAATTAAATTTATTTATTCAAAAAATTGGGAAGATTCAACATTGAAAATAAAAATAAATAAGTGATAATAAAAAATGATGATATTGGTTCAAGATTCCAATTAACATCAATACTGATTTATTTCACCATATATTTAGTCCTTTATAAAAACAAATATTTATTATTACATGAAACTAAAGAGAAATTTTGATCAATTTTTCACCCTCGGCAAATTTTATTTATTATATTATTTAATTAGTTCTCTTTATTAAATGGAAATATTTTTTATTGTATTTCGATTAAAAAATTTCATCTTTCTTCGATATAGTGATCATTCTTGATCACAATATATAATTATAAATATTCACTCCATAAGTATATAAAATAATATATTTTTAAAATTATTTATTTATTGTAATTTTATATAATAATCTATAATGGTTGTGATGCATATAGAGAAGGTAATGTCCTTGCGGGTCGTTAACCAAGTGTTAACACGAGTTTTTTAAAATTGTAGGTGATATATATATAATATATGATTACATTTTAAATTACATTTTTATAGGAAATTTTCATTATTGAAATCATGTTAACATAACATTTAATTAATTTAAATTTTTGTGGATTAGAAATGTGTATTAGAATATGGATTTATAAAAATAAAATTAAATAAAAACATGAATGGACATTATCTATTCCTTAATGTTATTACTTTTACACAACCCTTACATTCATGAATGATTATTATTCAATGACTCCAGAAAATATATAATAATTATATATGGACTATGATATGGTAATTGGTTGATATTTTTATTTAGTATGTGAATGTGATGTGGTTTTACAATGGGATGTTGAGGGGGAATTTGTACTTGAGGAAATATGTATTTTTATCATAAATATTGAAAAAAATACATTCTAATGTAAATTTTTTTATTAGTGTTTTTTTAAAATATGAATGGATTATAAATAAATATATATTTTTTAATAATATAAAACCATTTTTAAACCAAAAACATTAATTTATTAATATATAATATATAAAAATGGAAACTAGTTTTTAATAGAATAAATTATTATTTAGATATTAGAAATGATATTTTAGGATTTATATTAAAATTTCATGAATTTATAAATTATTAAAAAACTTATCAATACTAAAATTCTGTAGTTATAAATTTCATTATTAGACCATTAATTATGTAATTTAAAAAATTCCAATTATTTAAAAAAAATTCATTACTATACATCATAAAATTTTAATTTTTTTGATATTTACTTAAAATATCACCCATAATAATTTTCATTTTTAGATTCTAAAAAGAATATTTTAAAATCAAAAAAAGTTAAAATATTTATTTATAATAATTACTGTAATGATTAATTTTTTTATAAAATATATTAACATAAAATGCATTAAAAAGTACTTATAATTTAATCAAATTTTTAATCTCGACATTATATATACCGAATTATTTTATTTATATTTTCATAAAGTATCCAGGATATAAATTATTTAATTGTAATTTTAATATATTTTGGGGATGATAATCTTTTAATTTATTTGTTGCTTATAACTCCCCAAAAAATTTAATATATAAACATTGTAGTATGTACCGTGTATGACATGAATCACCAAGTGAGTAAGGATATATAATATCCAAAAATTAAATTATAATTTCTATATTGAATAAATTTAATATATTATATAGCATATAATGAACTCAACAATGAGTTAGCTTTAGTTTCTTGTAGTAATGACTATCGTTTATTAATTGCATTACACACAACACTGAGTTTTACCGAACAAAAACATATTATTAAAATATTACTATTTAATATAATAAAATATAACCTAGATGTTAAATTAGTGGAAATGAATATAATTTACATACATACAAAAATAAATGTTTTATAAAAAAATATAATAAATTAATTGATTTCCAATAAATTAGAAATGAATATATAAACCAATTTAATATAAATGATATATTTTAATTTGAATGCTCCCAAAAGTGTTTTGTAATAATATGTTTAATAGATTAAAATTAATGAATGATATTAATGAAATATATATGATATATAAACAATAAAATATTTATGGTATTCGTCCAATATATTTGGAAGGCATAAGATAATAATTAATAAAATTTAATGAATAAGAATATATATTTCTGTAAAGATAGTTTTACCACAATTTAATTGAGAACTTATTTTAAATAAAATGTAAAAAAATTATATATTTTAAATGTAAAAATAAATTTATTTTCTAAAAATGAAACAATAAAATTAGTTCATGGTGAAAATTTAATATATTATTTTTAACGTTTCGTTTTATGATGAATAGTGAAATGTACTGAAATTTAATTCAAAATATCTTTTTACATACAGTTTCTTATCAATGTTAAATTATATATTTAATCATTAATAAATTATATTTAGAAAAAATTTATATAAATCAATAGAATTTATATCATTGGAATCAATTTCAATTTGAAATTGACTATAAAATTATGGAAAACTTCTGAACAATATGCTTAAAAACCTCGCATTGTCACCCCATCTACCAGATAAAATTTAAATTAATTTCTAACACTTCTGTGATTTGAATTTCATAAATTGATTCAATATTCTGAATAATAATAATTTATATGTTATCTTATGGTAAAAAAATTTACCAAACAAATTATAAAAACCAATAATAATTAATTAAATTATTAAGGGAATAATTTGATTTATAAGAGACCAAACCATTAGCATAAAATCCATAATTACATAGAAACATGTACAAAATATATTCTACATTCATATTTAGAGCCAATACAAACATTTATATTTTTTTATATTTTAATCCACATGTAAAACGAAATATGTTGGGGGAATTAAATTTTAAATAATTTTAAATAATTTCACTACTCTTACACTAAAAATTGGAACTCACCCATACAACTATCTGAAACCTCTAAATCCAAATTTTATCAATGAATATCATCCATAATATCTCTTATAAAACCCCCAAAAATCATTGAATCCTATCCATGGGAATATATCTATCCAAGGAATCCCATTTGTGTAAACCAAAAGGAAATACCCAAATAAAAGGTATCGTCCTTCCTCAAGATCCTATGTTTTATTTCCATTTTCCACCCAATATTATAATATTATTCCCTTAATAAATAATAAAATCATTATCCTAAACATAAGATGATATTGTTATTCTAATTTTTCGACCTAAACATATAATCACTTCAATCTAATGGGCTATTAAGTTACCGTAAATGTGTACGGTGAACTGCCGTATAAAAACGATGTCGTTTGATTTTCCATTAATACTAATCATAGTTTCTAATTGGGATTGTCACAAATTTTATAAGTAATATATATTTTATTTATTTTTTACTTATTAATATTTAATTTTAATACAAAACAACCCTCATGATTTACTTTTTGTAGAAATATGATAACATCGATTGTGGAAGTAGGGATTACCGCCTCCTCGAAGTGATTTGATTCACTCACACAATACATCGATCATATAAATGATTAATTTATTAATCCTCTTTGACATATATAATAGAAATATGTTAATTTATTTATAATATAAATATAAATATGAATATATATATCATTAACTTTACATTATATTAATGGGAACATCTTTTTTCAAAAACTATATTCAACATTTTCAACTAAGGAAACATTATGTGTGGACATTATACAAATAATATGTATGAATTATTGTCTTTTATAGGGAATATAACTCCTATAAAAGATGAGCATGTTGAAAAGTTCCACATTATGTGTATGATGAACCACATAATATGGGTTATATTTCACTTCCTAAATCCCTAGCTACAAAAACAACAAAGATACCTGGAATTTTTTCTTCTAGACTACACAGTACCTAGTTGTGATATTTCAATAAATTAAATTTTTTGCCCAAATCTTTTTCATTTATTCTAATTTAAAAAAGTTATATTTTAATGTAATCACACATCTCATTTAGGGTAAGGTCCTCACTATAAATTAATTTTTATCAACCACTGATCAATATAATGTACTCTTCATTGAAATTTATTTTTCCCACTTATAAACATTCATAAAAATTAATCTCATTAAAACTGAGACACATGATTCAACTTTCACTTGTCAATTGTTTATGTAATATGATCACCATTAATCATCTATAATAATAAAAACGCAATTTGGGGGTTTAATAATGATTCAAACAAAACTCAAAATAGTCGAAAAAAAGTGTGCAATGAAAAATGATAATGAAGAACATGATGAACGATGGTATAAAACTGAATAAATTATTATTATTTGATTCATTAAAGGTTGATGTGAACCGAACTATAAATCAATTGAATAGAAAAACTGAAATAATTAAATGGTTAAATGTTTAGAAATAAAATATTTCCAAAATCATATATTGATGGAAGATTTATTATTTTTCACGGAGGTTTCAGGGTCAACCATGTATTTATTTTGGGTGGAATCGATTCACATTATAAATATAATTAAAAATACAGTAAATCCCTAAATAAAAAATTCATACCATGAATTGGGATGATTAATTATTTTGAAATATCTTTATCAATTCTTCTACAGATCCCCAAAAAATTCATATGAAGTTGATTAATTTCCCCTCAGCATCATCCCTATGGGTTCTCCTCCTCCTCCGTATTGAAAAAGATTCCATGAGAGGGGAACCGCAGAAAAGGTCTAATAGATTCTCCACAGCTAGGTTTTCACACAAAAAAATAAACTATCCCGATATGATCTCCCTCATGATACATAATGAACCATGTAGTTTAAAGAGATTTTTTTAAGGGAAATATAATTACCCCCGCTTCTTTAGAATCGTATTGTACCATATGTTTAGTAAACTAACATCATAATCAGGAGACATTACCACACATTGGAAGAGTATGGGGGAAAATTGAAAATAGGGTAGGAGACATTCCCTTTTCAATGATATATAAAATAAACCCAAATATGGACAATGATGTGCCTCCTACAAAATCTAGACACTCAGTCCTATTCTAAAAGAACTTACTATCATACCCATAAAATGATATTCTAATCTAATCATCCACAATTCATTCGACATGATAGGGTATAGATTTACCATGTGAATCAGGATCCCACAAACTAATACTTTTATACATAACATATACTATCATAGAAAGCCAATGAAAACTCATTAAAATGTCAAAATATACCCTCCTAAAATTAATACATTGAATGAATCAATTTACTAGCCATAGTACACTCACAAGGGGATCATAATCCCACATTGATACTCTTTTCCCCAAAAATTATGTTAGATGGATACAACATTCCTTCCTGAGGGTCATCTATAGTTATCCAAACTAACGAACCTATATATGTTCCTATACTCATATAAATAACATTATCACTCACATATAGTGAACCATGAAATAATATCCATCAACAAGGCAGTTAATCTTAACCACATGTATACCCTAGTCACATCAACCTGAGGCGGTCTCCCTCATTTTTAAATAGAGGTCCCACCTAAATCATCAGAAAACTTTGACCTTAATAAATTTTTCATAGACAACCAATCCATGTGTCATTTGGGTAACAATGCCTCTCCTCGACCATAGGGGATCTGTAAAATGATCTATTTCTATAACAGTGATTGACACACTCTACCTGATGTGTTGAATGAATATATATGACCATTAATGTAATATAATTGATCTAACCATGGAACAACTATGTAGTTCCACATGAATCCCAATATCCCAAATATAAAATATTGTATGAATATACTACACTAGGTTTGAGGAGTATGAAGATATTTAAAGAACATACAATAATTATCCCCATATCATAAAATACTTATGACCAAAATTTTCAATGCAAAACACAAATTATAATTCATTTCCTTCCTTCCATCTAAAAACAAAATAAAAAAATAACTAATGGTCTGTTTATGGAACAGGATTAATCTGTAGTGTAACACCAACTACTCTCACACCACAGGATCCCCTCCCAAAAAGGATTTGTTGTTTATAATCTCACTAACATTGAGGTTTATAGTAATTTGAATTAACGTAATAGTGAAGGTCCATTATTATGTTTAATTGTTCAAGAATTGGAGGAGTATATATCTTTCCCATATACATATGGTGAAACTCTACATTAATCCACTCTGGAAAATCTATTATTGGTAGTGTTTCAAGGAAAACATAACCAAAACTTGAAAAATCTTTTGGATCCAAAAACAAAAACACTATGCTAAAATAATCCACATTATATCATATATGGGAAACCCGATATGGGGTTTTATTTCCAATAAATGTACTTGTATATAATAATGAAAAATTGTGGTTTTACGAACATATTATGGTTATATTTCATCTAGGACAAAGAAAAAAATCTAGTCATAGTATAGCAGTCCCCACATGAGTTTCAGATAATAAATAAAATATCTTAGTGACTCATAGTTTTGTTTAGGGAGATTCATACAATTGTGTATATATAGTTTAAAAAGGTCTAAACTATGTGTAATTAATAGATTTTATATATAGAATGACCTTTATCTCCTAAGGATTGAGATTTCAACAAAATATGTAATGGAATTTTAAATTGAATTAGCATAATATATTTGGTCTATGGGAAGTGTTAACATAGCGAGTGGGGACTAGCATATTCTATATGACAATTATTTTCACCATGTTTAGGATGGTGTGAAAAATATCCTTACGTAACTATGTATGTGTGCCTCTCAACGGAGTCATAGAAAATATTTCCACATTCCTCAGAAACTGGTGAGGTGGGGTCAACCAATAAGCATAAGTTATTTATATCCCTAACATAGAATAATATTTAGCTATATTTATATAAAAAATTCATTTAATATTTTCAACCCCTATATATTTGATCATATATGACTGAGCTGAATAAAGTAGAAAACCAAACCTAAAAACTAATATTTATATGATACATATAGAAAATATATTATAACCCAACAATAATATCATAGATCCCTTGGAATACGAATAGATTATTAGATACCTGATTCAAGGGTATCTATACCACCAGACCTATGTTGATATCCCTTATATGATAACCAAACACAATTTCCTCTATCTTTCCCCTCATATTCCCAAACCAATCCTCTAATTTCAACTCACTCTAAACATATTACATAGGATATACCCACTCTGATACCACTCAAACAAGACCTGACACACTGGGGCCCTACATGGGCCAATGATAAGACAAACATTACCCTCCAATCCCACCTCAAATGGTTCCAGGGTTGGTGACTTGAGTCATGTTGGAATATCTCATATTATGAGTGGAATCGTCCTTTTTCCACAAAAAATATAAAATATCCTCAATACATAAGATTACTAAACACACTACCATGGTATATAAAAGCGATCAATATAGATATTCATAATACAGTAATGAAATAATATGTACAAGTGAACCCTAAAATGTAAATATATGTGAAATAGTAAAATTTAAAAGTCTTTGAAATAGTATGAATTTCAATGATTCTACAATCTTCATATACCACTTGATTATATTCTAACCATATCTATCACCCCAATGACCACAAATCACTACAATGTAAACACATATCCCCATGCATCATCAGGAATTTGACATGATAAATCTACATTAACTCTAACCTACCTAAAAATTATCAATACATGTGAATCATTATCTTATAAAACACACATGTGGATACATGAACCTTATATAAGTGTTTACAAAAAACTACTTAAGAAGGAATAATGACTATAAAAATAACATTGTAAAAATTCAATTCAACTCACGGTAGAATTGTTTTCTAGGAGAAAATGGAAAAAGATCATCGAGTCGACTCACCACTCCTATAAAAAAAATAAGTCCAAATTATCTCACATACAATGATTGAAAATCACACAACATGAGTAACTGAAGGCACCTGGATAATAGAGGAGTCATTGGATCCAATTGTCAATAAAAATCTGTAAACTACATCTCAAAGGAAAACCTTGGGTAATGAAGAATCACTTGTCTCATAGTAAATTATTCAACATAGATGTCCAACAAAAACTCTACCATTATAATAAATTATGTGAATCTACCTCATCTCTAAAGCATTCACACTGACTGATGGGATACTAAATTTCCCACTCAATATTTTACCATATATATGAAAACTAAAAAATATAAATCTAGAAACCCATGTAGTCTATCTCATGACTTGTGGAAGGATATTTACTACATTAAAATTAAAAAATACAGATTCCAATAGTGGTTAGTAATCATTTCCTATCAATTTATATTGGAAAAATACATAAACTATAAAAAATAATATCCATGTTCTATATAAGTTGTAAAAAATCGAATCTATATGATCTAATTTGTAAAGTATCTATTCTATATACATATATATTTAAAATACCAACCACATTATAGGGTACCTAGTATAATGTTTTAAATAATAATTGTACTCTAGGATAGTGTGATAAAAATCAATGTCTTCATATAACATTTCTACCACATTGGGCTGCATAACAACCATAACAACCCTAATAGCCCAACCTTATCAATGAGATATTGATGAAAATTATCATGCACAAATAAATATTTTCTACCTCAATATCTTCATAATTAGGTAATCCATCCCATTATATACAGGACAAAATAAATTATGTACCACTTAGATATCCCGAACTGAGTTCGAACAAGAATCGACAACCAATATATTTTCTATGTAATATCACACAACATGTGGGATGAGGCACATGACTTGTGGGACAAGAAGGGTAATTTTGTTTGTCCCTTAGTACGTTATTCATGTTCCACCACAAACACATTGTGTTTGTACTTAATTAAAACGTTTTTTTTGTCATATCAGTTTCTTTTGAATATACGTAGCTTTTATGAAAAGTTAGTCAACTAGTGTCGTAAATTGTATGGTGCATGAAACACGGTGTTTAGTATTTTTCTCTAAATAATATCTAGGAGAAAACTATAATTGAGTTTAATATCAACCGTTAATCTAATATAAATTGGTTATAGATGGTATTTTTCCATAATTTCAGTAAATTCCTTAAATATTCATTTTATCTTATAATCCACAAAAAATTACACTTATATGACAATATTACCTTGTTCTGTATAGGTGCCTCCCCCAAAATAATATTGAAGATTCTACTCAAAATAAAGGATTCACCTAGGATTAAATAAAAAAAATTTAAATCTCCCATGGCTCAAATAGTTCCCCTTCCAAAAAAGAGTTAGTTTTATTGTATCTTTCATGAAAATTTCATGTGATAGGGTTTCTGTTCAAAATTTACTACACAAAAAAATGAATTTTTTTGGGTTCAATAATGAATTAAAAAACCAAAAATATTTGAAGTCTTATCCATAAAACGTTCAATGATTAGAATCACAAATAATAGTGTAAAAAAACCAAATAAATCAACATTGTGTTATTCATTCATGACTATTTTGAACCCGACCAATGAACATTGGAAATATATTTAAGTAAGGAAGTCATATCTTGTACAAAAATAAAATATTTAAAAAATTGAAATTATAAGGGAAAAACAATAAGATTTAATTTCTATTAAAATATTTATCTTGAATTTGATTTAAGAAGAATTAATAAATAATCTCGAGATAGAAATTTAAATATGGTAAATCCACCAATACATAAATCATATTCCTAATTAGGATTTATAATTTGTTAATAATGTATACATATTGAATATTCATTAAATGTAAATGAATTTATTCGATGCTAATAGATTTCCACCCAATCTCTATAAAAGTGTTCTCTTGTAGCAGTCCCCTGATAATGTAATGGTATTTCATTAATGTTTTTTTAATTTCACAAAATTTAGTTAGATATAGTTTATTTATCCCTATATATTAATTAACTAAATTATTTTGTTACATAATTAATATTCCACTAAATAAACCCATGGTTGGGAACTACCATGACTCCCGTTGTGAATGAATATAACTTCGTACATAAATTAAACCCTAAATTCCAACATCATACAAAGTCCCATTTTTCTGATATGATATACAGTTTTGGACATATAGTCATTCATTATAAATTCATGTGTATAGACTATAAAGAATATAATAATTTTTTATATTATTCATGAGTTTCCCCAATGTTAGATTTTTCTCTATTTACTCATATCGATGGAAACAAACAATCTAAATCCATCAATAACTTTAAAAAATATTAATTTTTTTCACCCATGTAATATATTAAATTTTACCTATAAGGATATATATTTAATACATGATCTCCAAATTTATATAAGTTGAAAAAGAATGAAATATTATTAACTAATTGTTATTATGTTGAATAATATACTTACACCATTAATTAGAAAAATATTCTATGTGATAAATTATAGTTGAATGAATTAAATATGGAATGTAAGATAATTTATAAATGTTAATTGTGTATATTGACCAAATAAAATATCAGTCCCAGATTATCAAAGGTTTGGCTGAATTAAAAAAAGATCATTTCAAAATGATCTGGTATTTAAATTTCCAATTTACGAAGATTCCATGAAATATCAATGATAAAGAGTCAATTATGGATAAAATATCAACCTTTTAATTTTATAGTATATAGGATATAGAAAAGGAAATGAGGAATATCAGGTTCTAATTGAAATATTTTACACATTACCACAAGGGAAGTGTTTCATTGATAAATGATAATATATTATTGTCTTGTATGAATTAAGTTAATTGTGGTTGATAAAAAGATGTAACTAACCAATATACTAAGGAAGAGTGATTTGAGTGATTGACCAAAGACTTAAAAGTCCATTAATGGAGATGTGAGGTTATATAAGAATATATTATGGATCAGCTCTTATTGATGTGGAATAATGAGGCTTAACAAATATACATGTACTAAAAAATGTATTTAAGGGAACATGAGTAGAATAGAAAACAATATAATTCCTATTCTCAATATTTTTTGGCAGTATTTCATTTTTTTAATGGTTCTAGACCAAATTATATAAATTTCACACCATTTATATAAATAAGTGTGTTTATATAAACCTATAAAAGTGATATTAGCAGCTATAATCATCATCAAGTGGGCATAAAAGTTATAATTAATTTGAATCCATACAATAATATGATGATTCATAATATTTAGAGGAGGAACAATGTCATTCAACACCAAAGGGAGGGATAAAGAAAATATGTATTAAAGATAGAAAATCGTGGAAGGATAATTCAATTGAGATTGATTTAAAATAATAGATCGAGCTCAAATCTATATCCTGTATTGTTTATGGAAAAAATATATGATGGGTAATGATAATGTTATCACATTTATAATATATGAAAATTATGATTTCATTTTATTTTTTAATGGTAATTTGTTAATGATAATTAACTATATAAAATTACAGAAGTCACATGAAATGATCTACAGTGTGTAGATGTATTGGCATTTGAGGGAATTGG
The DNA here is from genome assembly GCA_963277665.1 of Viscum album. NCBI lineage: Eukaryota > Viridiplantae > Streptophyta > Magnoliopsida > Santalales > Viscaceae > Viscum > Viscum album. Next base: position 1,151,162,136 of record OY728120.1, read on the forward strand.
TCATAAATAACTATTTGTCTCTTAGTTTCTTGAATCTGGTTATAAAATTTTCTTTAACAAGAAGTATTTCATAATTAAAGGAATATTTTTTATAATTTTGCGAATTTATAGTACCTAAAAATGAATATCTAGTGTATTATTAAAAAAAGACCTCTTTTTTCTCTATGGATGAAGATATTGATTTGTGTCCCAAAAAGCTTGTAAAATTATTCCTTAATTATAGGGAATCATTTTTAATCATTGAACGATCTAATAATATCCCTAATTTTTCTAATGATAGTATACACATGTGTGATACATTTCAAAAGTGTAATTCATTAAGTATACATAAATGTTAAAGGACCAAATTCTTATTAGTTTTTCAAAGGTGGTAAATGTCTATGTATGTGTTATAATATCACCAATATACAAGGATTTTTAATTTATTATATTATATTTAATAATAATTAGAGTAGAATTACATAGTATATAGTAACCACTCTTAAATACAAATAGTTCATGATCATTAACATATATCTATTATTGATATAGGAAAATAATAGTCAATAAATTTAGAAATTCTTAATTGATAATGTTATGTAATTTACAAAAATTTATTTTTAATAATATAATACAAATAATTGGAAAAGGTTCTATTTTTCTATAGTGAGGTCTCCTATTAAAAATGGATTCCTTGATAGGAAGAACCATTTTTCACAAACACGTATTTGAAAATGCTCATTTAGGATGGTATATCAGTGATATATTATAATGATGTAGTGATAAAAATGATTCATATTTCAAATATGTATTTTCTATTTCTATATTCGAAGATTTCGCAATATGAAATAATACTTTGGATGTGGCCGACACTAATGTACATATAAATTTTAAAAAATAAATGATTTAACATTAATAAAGGGGCGAAACAAAAGTTTGAATCTCTTGATGATTATGAAATTTTTCCCCATAGTTAAACATAATAAATAATGGATTTGAAAATTTCAATAAATGGAATGTGAACATTTTTTAAATTCATATTGTAACTGTTTTGGGATTAGAATATATTTCTGAACACCATGATCAATTTTCAAAACAAAATAGTGATGACATATTTAAAGATACTAATTCTATATTGAGAATCATATGCGTATCAAAAGTCAATGTGTAAGAATAAAAGTAAATTAAAAATTTTGACGAAATACTAATATTAATAAAAATAAAAAAAAATATGTATTTATGGTATAATGTAGATGAATGGTTTATCAATGGTTCCCAGGTAACATTGTTGAAAAAACAAGAGATAAATGATCTAAAAAACAATCTTCTTAACTCGTGTTGTGCCAATATGTTTCCCAAAAATATTTAAAAGATGATAATTTGGATAATTAAATGCATGATAATCATGAGTTTATTAGGAAGACTCAGACTAGGTAAATTGTCCTGAGGATGGACGACAAAATTTTCATGAAACGAAAATCACTGTTCTCAAAAAATATAAAATAAAATGGAATTTTAATAAGAATAAAATTTCTAGTTAATATGTTTTATTATGAAAACATATTTTTAGTTTATTCATGATTTATTTATGGTACAATTTTTTCCTTATATGAGTGCCTATTATTGATATTACATGGAATGTGTTTGGGTGGAACATTGAAAAAAATGGATGAAATATGTTTCAATGTGGTGGGCTCACAGTTATTCATAACTGTGCACCTTAACCCAGCTGAACATAGAACCTTGGTGATAAAGGAATTGCCCAATTACATTGTGGTCTATTAAAACTATCACCCTATTAGAGTTAACTATGAACCACTATAAAATATGTTCACAGTTTAGGAATATTATTAGTGAAAATAGGGCACCCTTTCCACACAAACCATGCACCCCTACCCAGCAAACTGTGAGCGAATTTAAATGTGTCCCAATTATATTTTTACGTTCCTGAACATCCAAAAGTTACCAATTTGGACCCCCATTCAACCCTATGTGGTCTTTCACTATTTTTTATATCCTTGAACAAATTCCAATCCTTCCCAACATCCGTTATTCATGATTATAAGACCACATCAAAGAACATAATCTTTTTCGGTAAATGAAACCTATCCCGATTCATTTCCCACACTTCTCTGATTTATATAAATTTTATTCAGTGATGTAATCCACTATATTTTAATATAAATATATTTGGTACAATTATCATAAATGATGGTATAACAATACCTCTATTTAAAAGATCCCTATTTCTTTAAACATGATTTATGGTTGTCAAATTGAAAATAATTTTACGTTGTTGTGCAACTCAATTTTTGGTGATTTCCATTTTGTATTTATTCATCTATGAATTGAGTTAGGTGGTCTAAAATTCAATAACCATAGTTTTAATAGTTACATTCGTATGAGAATTTTAGAATTGACAGAGCTATTAGAAATTGGAAGTCCTAAATTTGGTTAATTTCTGTGGAAAATTGACTAATGATCTATTTTTAAAATATATAATTAATTGGTGAAATAATTATTAGATTTGGGGGATTTATATTTAAATAATTATCACAGGGATTAATTATGACATATTGAGATAATTTTTTGAGATAATTGATAATCGAATTATTTCTGTGATAGGGATATTATGTATTGATATAATTAATTATGAGATATAGATGTGAGAAGTTGAATAATTTATTTATTAATTAATTATGATATACTGAAATTTTGTTTATTATTAACAAAATGGTGATTTAATTAATGGGTTATTTAGATATATGATTTTATAAAATTTTATATTATTAAACAGTTATGGTTAACATGGACAATCAGCCATTTATTTTGAATGTAAACATGTTCATTCAAGTATGTATTATTAAATGGTTAATGTTAACATGGTCATTTAGATTAGTATTATATATAGTAACATGATCATTCTATTATTTATTTTTAATTATTTAATAGTAACATGGGCCTTTGACAATATATTATGATGGGTGTCATGATCATTTAGTTATTTGTTATTAAATTATGAATGGTTATTGGGAAATTCATATGAGTATTTAGACTGGTTACATGGACATTCAAATGGGACATACATCCAGGATACATCAATCTACAATATGGGCCGATAATGGTACAGAGGTTTGGGTGTCATCAAGTACTTGGGATTTATGTTATTGAATAGAGAATATTTAATAATGTGATAACTATGTGTTGTTTCATTATTAATACTTATATTTACAACTGCATGAGCAGTTATAGAATAAAATTTTTATAGACATCACTAGTGGTTTCCAAATGTGTTTCACTCACACCCTACCCATGCTTCCAAATCAGTAGCTGAATAGACTGTATTGTCATATGATTGGTTAAGGGAAAAGGAACTAGGTTATATAGATGAGTTTGGGATGGAGTTTCTATGAGGGAATCATAAATGGTTTATAACCCACTTGTGATTCATCATTGTTATCATTTTTAGTTGTTATTTTAGATACATGAAATTTATATTAAAAAGAAAAGTTTTATGATTTAGTTGGAGAAGAATTTTCTTCTTTGATGATATTGATTTATTTTTATTGTTTCTTGTTAAATATTATTCACCTATTTTTTCCACATTTTTATTTCATTTATAAAATAAGGTGTACTATCCCCATGATCTACATATCAACCCCTCATTGCTAGTCGGAAGTCTCTAGTATATTGGGAGGCCTGCTTGAGGCCATGTGGAGGTCCTACTCAGTGAACCGATGTGTGGCACCAAATTTAGGACATTATAAAGTAGTATCAAAGGAAATTTGTTTTCTTTTTATTTCATTATACTATTATGGGAATATTATATATTATAATATGAAGATTATACTAATTGATATGAGCTCATGTATTGAAATTTAAAACCCATATATTGGAAAAACACATTTTCCATGGGGGGATTATTGTCATTATAGTTTTTCATTGTAGTTTAATATTATTTCACCTTGGGTGATGCACTTGTTGTTTGATGTGAATTTTTTCATTGATTTTTTGAGAATCAAATCATGTCTCAGAATGGATATACTATTATATAAGAATTCATCATTCTAAGAACTAATTATTATTAGTGAATTGCATCATTTTTTGAATGCATGGGAATCTGGGTACTGGGTAAGTCGTAGAACATTAATAGTTTTATATTTTTGTTAGATTAAATGAATAAATATTTCCAAATAGTAAATTTAAAAATTTTTAAAAGATCCAAAAAATTTAAATAATGGTTTCTTAAATGAAAATCATGATATGAGATTTTTTTTTCAATAGATAATCAAGAAATTGGAGTATGATCGTTAAGGGTTGTAACAGTGCCTCGATTTAGACCACATGACAAGTTTTTTGAAAAATAAATGTAGTGAATTATTTTAATTATTTAATGTTATGTAATTTTGTTAATGTTTAGTTATGAATCCTAGGTCATGGGTTTTAAATTGTAGGGTTATTCTTCCATGATGATGAGTTTTGAAAGAATGAGTACGGGATTTGGTGGGAGATGATATACATGTAGAAGATGTTATAGCACTGGTAGTTCTAGGTGAGGATGTAGTGGTACAGTTCTGAGAGAACATCACTTGCTTCTGGAAATTCATGGACGGAGATCAACGGAGTGTTGTGAATTGTATGTCAGACCTGATAAGGGATTTCCAATTGCAGCACCCCCCAAATTTTACAAGAGAGGATAATATTATAGGATCTATGTTATAGGTTAAGTCTGTAGAGATGATACTTGACCATTTAGATAATACTGTATAGAATAGAGTCATGTTGGCCACTTATATTATATGAGGACATGAAATGTTCTAGTGGGATATTCACGTATAGACTGCGCAGGCTAATGTTATACTATAAAATGCATGTTTATATAAGTAATTACTACTCTTATACCTAGAGACGCTATGTAAGGAGAGATAAGTAGAGTTCATTTTGATGAATCAGTGGAGTATGTCGTCATTGGACTATGTTGGATTCTATTCAGATTATTTGCACATTGGTCCTGCAACGGAAAGATATGAGACAAAAATGATGAAAAATTTGTGGATGAACATAGGTATGATATTATGTCCAATGTTAACATATTTCATTATAATAAGTTTTTTGAGGTGATGAGTCAATCTATTATAGATATGGAGAATCTGAAGGAGGCTTCCAGTGTTTGACATCGGGTTTCAGGTAGACAATCCGATGGTAAAAATTCTAACAGTATAATGTGTACCGATGATAATTTTAGCTAGTGTAACAAGAATTCATGTAGTAAGATAGAGTGATTAGTGGCACATGACCTTACTAGAATGACATGTCACTAGTTTTTTTTCTTGCGAATTACCATAGGAACCATTCTCGACTTTTAGTGGAGTGGGATATTATGGAATGATGTGATAATTATAGAGGTTCTATAAGAACCCATGGTGGACGGTTAGTGATGGCGGAGCATGACAGAACCAGGGTGTTTGAAGGGGATCATATGCACCATATCAGTCTATATGATGGGGTTCTATTAGCTGAGGTGGTAGAGGCAGTCGATGTGGATCTTCTGAGAAATAGTTACCATATCGTTAGAGTGGTGAAACATTGGTTGGTTAGACTGTGTAATATAGGATAGGGGCAAGAATATTACATGTACATAAACCAACACTTTTTGATCGTGATGTTAGTCGATGAATAGTTATAGTTACTATTTTAATTGCTTGAATAATAGTTAGATCCATATTTGATAGTGCATTCTCTCATTCAATTATATATTCAATTTTTTTAATTGTTTGAGCCTGGTAGTGGATCATTTGAGTTTGTAAATGCCTATACATACCCCTTTGGGAGTACGGTCTAGAGTCATATATTTGTTCATGGGATGTTCTCTTGATGATTGGGAGTATTTTTTATGTGTGATATATATCCTTGACATCATAGGATTTAACATCATTATGGTTATGGATGGTATAGTCACATACTGATCCCACACTGATTTATACCATAGTAACATTATGTCTCTATATCCTATGGGTAACCATTACATTATACATATATAGTGGAATACCATGGATGTTCAACTACGTCTAATAACTCAACAATATGAAGATATAAAAAAACATTTCTCTTGTTTATTTTTAGATGATGGAGGCATAAATATCGATATATTTCCACCAGTGGTGGAATAAATTCAAGATGTTTTCCTTGATGACTTCTTAGGGATACCACTATGGAGAGATGGGGAACTCACAATTGAGATCATGCATGGGGCTGATATTGTTTCTATTCATTCATACATAATATAACCGAGATATCTCCAATATCTCAAAACACACATGGAGGACTTATAGGATAATGGATTTATCTATCCATGTACAACTCCATAGGGGTCTCTAATGATGTTTGTTAAGAAGTATGACGTGACTAATATCCTGTGCATTTATTATCGATAGATTAATTCTATGAATGTTATGAACCGTTATCCTATTACACATATCTACTATTTCTTTGACCTATTGAGAGGATCAATGGGTTTTAAAAGATCAACACGAGGTCAGGGTATCATCTCTTGAGAGTTCATCCTTCTAATATATAGAGGTGTACAATCATAAGTAGTTATGGATTAAATGAGTTCCCCATAATGGGGTTTGGGTTACTAAATTTCTTGAGAGTGATTATGACCATGATTAAAAAAACATTCCACCCATAAAGATCAGTTTATTTTAGTGTATTCTTGATGACATCATTATGTACTCTAAGGCTCATGATGATCATGAAAAGGATTTTTCCATCATTCGAAAGTCATTGATATTGCATCATCTATTCACCAACATATATTGGTGTTATATTTTTGTTGAATATGTATATTTCATGGGAAACATCATCTCAGATGGAGGTGTTTCAGTAGACATAGAGATGTTTCGGGTAGTGGTTTCTTAGTAGCAACCCAAGAATGTTTTTGATATCTATATCTTTATTGGATTAGTTGGATATTATCATATATTCATCTTCAAATTTACCACCCAATCATCCAACGTTATGTCTTGAAAATAGAGTATAATGTTATATTGGTTAGATGAGTGTGAGAATCCATCCTTGGAGTTTATGAAGTGTTTAATTTCGGCACTTATCTTGATCCAACTCGAGATAGATGAGGATTACTCGGTGCATTATGATGAAAATAGGATAAGAAATATAGATTTGTTGATGCTAGGAGATCATGTTGTAGTGAATGGGTCATAGTAGTTTATTTCAAATTAATGTAACAAAATAATGAATTATATGTAGTTATCTACAATGGGTTATGGTCAGATGTTTTGGTGTCATTTTATGTTGTGTGAGAATTTTACGGTGTATATAGACTATAAGTGGTTGATGTATATCTCTTCTTATAAAGATTTTAATCATCAATATCGTAGATGGATTGAGTATATGTACTCATTAGACCTTGATATGGAATATACACCTAGTAGGGTGAATAATGTGATAGATTCATTGAGAAATTAAACAATTTCCTTGTTAGTTCAAGAGTCTATTGCTGATTGGAAGATGATGCAATTGTTATCTTATATGCATGCAGTTCTTCAGAATAGTTAATAGTAGAAGGGTCTCATGTTTCTTTAGGTGGAGTATGTACATTGATCCTTATTTGAGATAAGAAATATGAGAATGTAGAATGTATGACCTTGAAGGAATTAATTGATATCGGTGAATCACCTTCATATTTGGTCATATATGAATATGAGATCATTGATACATCAATTTCATGTATATATATTATGGTAATTTATTTTGATGATTTTGTTTTATTTTAATGATAATTCATTCCTCTTTTGGAAAAAATTTACTTTTTATGTTTTAGGAGGAACTAATGAATTTATAGAAAAATAATGAAAATAAGGGAAAATAATATCCTAAAGACCCTTCACATCATGAGATTTGCACGCATCGTGACCCTAAATTTTTGGAGATGAAGAGGATGAAATAAGAAAAAAAATACTACATGTCTTATACCACAATTATACATCGTGACCATTTCAATTTAAAAATATCTACACTGGATAAGTTGTGATGATTAAAAAACACTATGAACTGCAACTAGATTACATGATATGGGATTAAATGACAAAACCCAAGTCAAATAGATAATGTAGATTCCACAGATTTGATGTGGTGGAGACAAAATTGGATGTGGGGTACATGATGTCTAACACAAGTAAACGTAGTGAACGTGTTAATTTGATGAAAAGGACAACATGACATGGTTCGGGGGTTTTGGACAAGTTTCACTATAAAAAGAGTCCTTTTTCCACCCTTCCAACAAACTATGGGATGAAGAGAAGGTAAGAAGAACCAAGGGACATCCCTGAATGATACATAGATTTTTACGCCACCATTCCTTCCATGGTATGTATTTCACAAGCTCTAATAATTATCTACTAGTCTATTTATTTTTGTGGGTTGAGATATGTATGGGGAGAGATTCTATGGATTGTTCTCGTTTATTATTCTTGTTTTGAATTGGTGTAAACTATTTATCAATCCAAATAAATTCTCTTTTCGTATTTCTTTACCATTATTGGGTTTTGAGGTTTTTCATTCTTCATGCATCTATTAATTGATCTATTTCGTGTACGACCATTTTGCATCATAGGATGGTTGGGTTTAAAATAATATTTGGGTCTACTAGTTTTTTGATTTCCCTAAGTAGTGGACCATTTCAATGGTACAAACACATGATTAGGGAGGGGTACCCAGACCATTGATCCCTACATACTCAATTCTAACTCCAAAACTGAATATACAATATACCAAATAAATCCCAATAACATGCCTCTAAAAAATGTAACAGGAATTACTATCATCTGGATTTAAACCCTAATAAATCCATAAAATTTTTCTATTTTTTCATTAAAAACAATAAATCACAATTTCAATTTCATACTCCTAATTTATTTAAAACATATGAGTCTCCCTTGTGGGTTCTACTCTCAAACATACAATATAAATCATTTTTAGTTATTAATGACTATGTTTTATAAATTACTAAATTTTTATAGTCATGTATGAATTAACTATGCCCTCCAGGATATCAAATTGGTGTCATTTCCAAGGTCAGTTGTCGTGATGTTGAAATTACATAAGAATATAGATATTTTTTTTATTTTAATTCATTATTTTGAAGTTATTTATCTCTTTTGGTAGTTTTATATAACAAACCATTGTACTAGTAATGACCTATAGGGAAGGAAAAAATGAAAGATCATCATTTTGACCCTGAGTTAGACAATACCTTACACACAAAGATAAAGGATGAAGCCAAACATGAAAAGTAAACCAGCATGGAAGGAAATAAATTGAAGGAGATGAGAATGAGATGGTAAAGTGTGATTGGCCACCAAATTAAGAAAGAAATAATGGAGGCCAAATGATGATCAATTATGAAAGAACCCAAAATGCTAGAGTTAACCAATAATTTTTGGCAGAACAAGTCACTTACCAAGACTTTCAAATGAAGCCAACGGTCATCAAAGTAATTACACATTCACACCATTTCATATGGATACCACATGAAGACCCAAATTCACATATTTTATGTTTCATAGAGATTTGTGATACGTCCTAATTTCAAAACATCACAACTGATGTAGTGAGATTATGGTTATTCAGATTGTCACATATGGATAAAGCACGAGTGAGTATCCAACGTCTGGCCCACATTCAATCACAACCTGGGAGGATCTGGTAAGAATGTATTTAAGAATTATTTTCCACTCATCAATTTCTATGGATGTATGGGTAATTATATAAAATTTTGATCAATAATATGAAGAATTGTTGTACAGTTCATTGGAATGTTTTACTTGATTAATTAGATGATTCCCTCATCCTGGATTCAAAACATGGAACTCAATTCCAATGTATTTTATTGAATTTTGATAAGGGAATAAGTCTAAATTAGATTATACTTCTAGTGTTTTGGTATTGAGAAAATCACCGAAGGAATGTTATGAGCTATTAGATGATATTTGAAGTAACAATTTTCTATGTCATCCAGAAGAAGGAAGAGTGTAAGGAGAGAATGTGGTGGGAAATAGATGGTTGGATACAAAAATAAGAAATATGGAAATGATGATGGACATGATGATGAAACACTAAAATCTCCATGGTATGTAACGTGAAGATTCAAATTACATGGATTATAATTGTCAAAACTATGGGTAGTGATGATGTCTGCAACGACAACAACAAATAAAAAATCAAAATCAAGGTCAGGGATTTCAGCCTAGGAAATATGGTCATCTACCTCAATAATAAGGTCCCTCACTGACCAATCATATCCTTTCTTTGGCGGTAACCCTGTATAAAATTATTACCACCACTGGAGCTGAACATAAGGAAATGACGACATAAACAAGAGATCATGGAAATTATATTCGATAATTGAAAAGGGAATCAATCAACCAACATGCTGCAACAATGAACCATAAATGTCATTTCAACTAGATTACTGAAACACATATTTAAATACAATTATAAGAGATTTTAGTATACAAGAACACCCCCAGTGTAGATGTCAAGGATATATTTCTTAGAAGTGGAAATGAGACATAAGTGAAAGAATTATATATTGGAGGACAAAAAAGAACCACTAACACCTGGGTCATGTAATGAAAAGAAACCCAAAGATGAGTATGAAAATAAAGAAGAACCACCATCATCATACCAATAACCACAACCATATCCATATTGGGAAATGTGGGTGATGATTGATGATAAGAAGTATAATTTCTTATTGATTTTACAAATGATACACAAAGACATCCCATTCACTAAGGCAATTCAAAACATGCATGTCTCTGAAATTTTAATGAAGGGGTTGTGGAAAAATAAGAAGAATCATGATGATTTACCAAACATTACATTGGAAGGACAATGTTTAGGAGATATTTTAAGCATTCTGCGGAAGAAGCGGTGTGATCCATGTAGTTTTTCATTTCCAATTACCATTGGAAATAATTATTTTTTAGATCATTATGTGATTTAAGTGACAGTGTGAATATAATGTCATTTTCAACATTCAGAAAACTGGGATTGAAGGAGATGCCAAAATCCTAGGTTATGATTAAAATATATGATACAATAATGATACGACTAAAAGGACCACTTGAATATGTCATTTCCAATTTGGATGAGTTCTATTTTCATGTGTATTTTCTGTTGAATGACATGGATGAAGAGAAGGTTTCAATAAATTTGGATAGATGTTACTATATAGAAGAATGTTACTAATTTATGATTAGAATATATAACTGAGTTTTAGAGTTGGAGGATCAGAGTTAAAAATAAATTTTAACTATGTGGTGTAGATTACATGTCAACCAATTATGAATTTTCATGAGATTAATTGATGAAAGAAGAGTTCAATGTTTTCAAAGGAATGAGATATGAAGTAGTTGTTGTACCACTGATGAAGGAAGTGTGAACAAGAAAAAGAAGGATAATAAGTTTCTATATAAGGCATGAGATAGTAGAGGTTGATTTATTCAAGAATAATTAAAATAAAGAGAGAATTTTTGAGAAATTAGCGAAGTTTCATTTGGATATTTAATAAGTGAAAAGTGCTCTTGGATTGGGCCTGTGGAGATATAGAATGTGATCATATATAGATGACTGAATTTAGTCTCAAATAAAGGGAGATGACCAATATACAAGGAAGAATCAAGGATTAGAAATTTTGTTGATCCTGGCCAGGTATTATTTTTCCTACCATTACCCACCTATGCTGAAGTGGTATAGTCGATCCAATGATGGTGAAAAAAGTTCTTCTAGGATGGAAGACAAGGTTTTAGTACTTTTCTTTAGATATTTTATGAATTAATGAAAAATTTATCATCCCTTATTAAATTTGAATTTCACAATTATGTAATAGGTTTTAAATATGTATGTATATCTTTGTAGAAATTTTAATGTAGCAGTAAAAAAGAATTTAATATGAGTAGAAAATTAGAGGAAATTAAATTTTTTAAAGGGGTTCACACAATACCTCTTCAAACCATTTTTTTTGTATCAATTGAAAGCGGAGGAAGATTATTAATTCAGTATTTTTCTATTGAATTCCACACATTTTTGTATTATTGTGTTTTAATTGAATATTTCATTCCCCACAATAGATTATTTATTTGATAAAATGATATGGGATACATAAATTACCTATGAAAATTAGCATTACATGTATTTAAAAAAATTTATCAATAAATTTTAATGATGATAATTTATTAAAATTACATATTAGAGATAATAATGTGGATTAATATATGAAAAACCATGATTTGAGGGTAATGCTTATTGTTTTTAGATGAAATTTTCCTGAGATTTGTAAATACTATAAATATCATAAATTTAAATTAATTTATTTAATTTTGAATCTTCAATTCCATGTGTCATTATACCAATCATTATTCTAATTCATGAGACATCCATTTAGCCAATATTTATCATTCTTTCTTGTATAAAATTTCATGAGAAAATCATGAATGTTTTGTTCTATAACATTATATTAATCTTATCATAGTTATCATTATACATAATCACATTTGATATAATTGATGCTTTATTTTTGTTATCCCTAATATTGAGAACAACCATGTATTAATCATTTTTAATCTAGTATAATCAATGAAATTCCTTGTTAGGAAATGAGCTGTGTTACAGTCTTGTTATACCCATTCCTACATTCATCTAAATGTTTTTATGATATTGAAAACAATAAGTCTGTGGGAGGAACATTATTGGTTGTACCATGATTTATTTTATTATGGATATTTCACTTGAGGTATATACCATTGTTATAGTGGAGGACCATGAAATATTACATTGTATGTTACTGTCACCTCCCTTGTTAAAAAAATATATATATTATGAAAAAAATTGGTTATGTTTTGGGATGAATAAAATAACCATCTTCTATATCGATGATTTTTTTATTGTATGTGGTTTTGTGATGATTGTTAGATTTTTACTCACAATAGATTTAAAACAAGATAAAAAATGAAAAAATAAAGAAATATTTGTTGATTCATTCATTTCAATTACACGTATCATGAGGTCAAATTGAGTTTTTGGGGGGATGAGAGATAATATGTGGAATAAGAGACAGTCATTTATCTATTTTGAAATTACATTAGAATAAATCCATCTTTTTGAGCCTTACTATTTATATAATTCAACTACCTACCTTGAAGCCTCAAATTTATATTATCATTACTTGTGAAACCCTCATGATTAACTGTGATTTTTTCTTTATGTGATAGAGATGTTATATACCTTGCATGTGTATGGTAAGTTAATTGTTCTTGAGATATGTGTAACATTATATTCACATTTGAGCCCTAATAATGAGTGAAAAAACTCATATTAGTTACATTGATAATGGGATTCATATTAATAGTTAATTGAAAAATGTATATGAAAAAATGAAACAACATAGTGATTTCAAAAGATTAAAATTAAAATAAATGATTGATTTTCATTCTGTAAAAAATGAGGTGTTGATTAATTTTTCTATAATATTCTTAAAAATGTTTCCTTAGAGTTGATCAATTATTTTTATTGAAATTTAATTTCAATCATGGTAAGGTAAACAACCATTGTAGTATTTTGATATTCCATCCTCGAGGACAAGGAAAAATTCAAGTGTGTGGGAATTTTATACATCTATTTCATGTAAAAAAATTACTATATTTTAATTTGATGATTTGAGCATTTCAATGAAAAATCATCCCAATTTTGGAATACATTTTACAGTTTTATGTTTTTTAGCAAAAATTAACGAATTTGTGGAAACAGAACAAAAATAATAGCGAATAAGAGTTGAGAAACGACTTATACCGTGATTTTCACTCAGGGTGAGAAATGGATTTTTGGAGATGATGTGTAGTGGGAAACTATAAAACACTACTAAACATCATGTACCACAAGTACACTTCATGAAAATTTCAATTGAAACCAATCTATAATGGACATTTCATGATGATAAAACACCCTGTGAACTGAAACTACACTTTCTTAGATGGGATTAAACAATGTGAGCTAAGATAAAGTGTCAAAGCAGAATCCAATGAATCTATGAGGAAGATGAATATTCTGATTAGGATACGTGATATGTATCCTAAGTACAGGTCATGTACTTTTCAACAAGAAGGAAAAAATAACTTGATGTGGGACTTGTTTTTTTGATGATTTTACCTATAAAAAGAGGCCTATGGACACCCATCCAACACACTCTAGGAATATCTGAAGGAATGAAGTACCAATGAACATCCCTATAAAATATTGAGACAATATCTACTATCATTAAATCTTGGGTGTTGATTTCTCTCTCTCTCATCATTAGTGAGTTGTCTCTTCAGTTCCGGGTGATGTGATATTAAGGGGGACTGTTTCTACGTGTTGTATTCATTAATTATTCATGAGTAGGATTACTATAAATTGTTTATTAATCCCATAAATTACCTTTTTTGTATTGCATGGACACTACTGCATTCTATGGTTTTCCATTCTGTTTTCATTAATTAATCTATCTATTTTGTGTATGAGCAATATGCATCATAGACCCTCTATGTTTAAATATGGTTTTTTGTCAATCAGTTTTTTGTTTTCACTAAATTGATGATGATTCTAATTGTTAAAACACATTATTAGGCTAGGTTACCAAGAATACATGTCCATAATAAACTAATTCTTTGGTGAAAACTGAAAAAAGAAACTCTCGACTAAATCCCTAGCTCCTGACCCTGAAAATCACTGAACCTCGTATGCCTCCTGTCTTGATTAAAACCCAATAGACCCTTCTATTGTATCTCCTTAACTATAAACAACTAAATAACAGTAATTTCACCTTCATAAGAAATTTATAATTTACAGATCATTTTTTGGGTTTGTCACTCAGACATACAAAGTATTACATCTTTAGTTTGGAATATCTAAGATTTATAAATTACAAAATTTGGTTCACCCGTAAGAATTAATGACACCCTGTGGGATATTCATCATCTTTGTTAATAATTATGGTTTATATCGTATGAGTATGTAATATGAGTGCATGTAAGAATTTCATTCCGTGAATTGGGTGATACATCAACATGTGACAAAAATATAACATGTACTATAGTAACATTTTGTGTGTACATGCATGAAAAAGTACATAATGGGGTTCATGACATGTTTCTTAACCTGTTAGGAGTTGAAGTCAGAGAATCAATGACATGGTGGTTTTTTACATCTAATGTCCATTTCATAATTTTTGTGGGAGTACATGATAATAAAAATTGTTGTGGGTGTCAAAAATATTCTAAGGATTAATTCCACTATCGGGGTAAATATTTATTGAGTAATGAAAGTACTACATTTCATATCTATATGGGAGGAATTATCAGTGGAGCACTTGGGGGACATTTACATTTTGGAGTTAGTACTTCTTCAAAGGGTACTACAGACTCTAGTTTCTGATCATCACATGTTATTCACAACATACATTTGGTATGTCTGGAATAAGGATATGGGTACCCAAGAATTATTGAGTACGACCTTCCACCCACATTTAAATGTGTAGTCAATTTGTACTGTAAATGTTTAATAGGATTTTTTGTGTGTGAGAGTTCTTAAATTTGGTGGGTATTGGGATATGCACATGTATTTAGTGTAGTATTCACTCAGATATCAGGAAACATTGTTAAAGAAACCACCAAGAATTTTTATTACAGGACATGAAGATCAATTCTTTTCTAGATGGAGGTAGGAGGGTTATAATAATTTGGACTGAGTCTTTTGCTGGAGACATCACATCATGTGTAGCTAGTTCAGAATTATATAGCTATGACCCATAATATATGGATGTAATAAGTTGATCGACGTCAATTAAATCTATAGTTTATATAGTGTTATTGTTTATTCCATCTGATTTCTCCCTGATTGGGTTACCATAGGATATAGAAACATGGCATGTTTGAACCCTGATTTATCAAACAGATTGAGGTTGTAGAAAGAATCAGACTGGTGTTGTACTGATTGACTCTTCTAGAAAAATTCAGTTCTATTAATGATGCTTTCCATGTATCACGACAATAGAGTTATCACCCCACCACTTCTCATTTGATCCATATAGATCATGTTAATATTGATATAGATGTTTACTTTGAGAGGAATTATATACGTGTGTTAGATAACAGTGAGAGTGTGTATCAAGGAAAGAATATGACAATATTTCATGTGTTTTTGAAACATTGGTGTTTTATGATGGAAATGTGGGAAAGGGATTCATATATGATGGATATATAGACTAATAATTTAGCCTTGAAATCTTAGAGATTATTTTGTGTGAAAATTGAGGACAATATATTATAAGGTGGGAGTTTGTAACATCCTGACCATTTCTAGAGTTTCCATAGGCTTGATTTCGGGTGGTATATTGTACATATTTGATTACTAATTTGGGTTAGGACATTGAGTGTTTTTTAACCTATGGATAAATGGATGAAATATGACTATGTGTGTTTGGTGTACGGTTTTCCTAAACAATATGCCCTATCGTAGCTAACCGTGCAGCCCTTGACAATAGGTAATTGAATGGTGGTGCATGAAATGTGAAACTGAGAACCCACTAAGGAGTAACCACAAGCCCCTATAAAAGAGGTTCATGGGTTATTTTCACATTTAGGGAAAATTCTGCACACCTTCTCACCAAATTGTGAGTGATTTTAAAATTTATAGGATTTTAGTTTTAAAAATCCCCTGTACCCCAAAAACTCACCCATTTCAATCCTCGTTCAATCCTAGGAGGACTTTCACAATATTAGAATTATCTGGACAAATTAAAAGACTTATTAAACTACATTCGTTATTATTCAAATCCATTATTAATGATCCATTCCTCTCCGAGTAACTGAATTAGAACCTGGTTAATTTATCATTCCTCACCAATTATTATCATTTTCTTTCAGCTATGTAATTCATTATTTTTTTGAAAATATATTTTGTGATATATATATATATATATATATATGATTTTATATAAAAATATATCAATATTTAAATTATTTCGAATATTATTTTTCAATTTCAGTTCTTTATGTTAAAATTCTGTTTTACGAAATTTTTTCACTTGAGTTATGGGGATTTCCATGTGGTTATTATTCATAGAAAATTTAGGGTAGGTGGTATAACAATATTTTAATTTATTGTTATTTTTGATATGTGTATAAAAATTGATAATTTCCTTGAGTGAATATATTATGGAATTTAAAAATTGTGTTAATTAATATTTCCAATTGATTAACTGTTGTATTGTTGAAATAAACATTTATTTTTAGATATGGTGTGTTTTTGGGAGCACTGTTTGTGGGTTTGAAATGACGATTACGGTTTTTAATCATCGATGTTGTTAATAGTGCCCTCATGGTGGAATCCATTATCATGCATTGCATATTAAACACTCTCATAGCTATGAAAGAAAGTGAATTGGCCTTGAAAACCACTATTTGTCGTTCATATAGAATAAATGCTGGGAATATTGAGCAACTCTCTCGATCGTATACCTCCGATGGTAATGGAATTTATGAGAGGATCTTTGTACGAGTTAACTTTTCTCTAAATCATTCTAATCAACATCATATTATTATTAGGATAAAGTGTTGGAAATACATGATTTTAGAATGTATGGTTCTTCCACTCGGGAATAATCCATGGAACCTGGATTAGGAAATTGGTACCTTGTACCATGGTTGGGGTTACCATGAATGGAAATGTAACACTGTTTGGTCATGGATTCTTTCTTATCGTATTCCACTCTGAAGCGATGCAGAGAAAAGCATGGGGATCAGACCAATATATCTCAAATTTGGTATGATCTACATGACGAATTGGAATCTTATTATTAATCCTTTTTCCTATTGTTGCTGAAAATCCCTTGTATGGGATCCAGTATATGGTGTTAGCTGGATCTGGTTGTATCTCATAATCCTTTTAGATGTTGCTTCATCAATTGGCTCACCAATTATGTTAGACTGGGTAATAGAGGATTCCCACTTCAGTTTCTTTTCAAAATTTCAAGTTAAAATTGAACTTAAATATACCGGTATAGAGCATGTGTCCCAATCTATGACAGACAAAACCCTTGAGCTAGACATCAGATATGAGAACCTGCCTCTCTTCTATAGTAGTGGAAAAATTATTGTGCATAATAATGGAGAATTTCATATTTGCGAATGGACATGCATCTGCTGAGTGTATGAAGTGAGAGAAGGCTATGAGATCTCCTCAAATTTTAACGGAGAACCACAATTCTACTGATCAAATGACTTTTGATGATAATAAGGGACATGATTAAATTGGGATTTATTATTTATAGGTTCATTGAAAAACATTTTTTGGCCTCATTGAAGAAGATACTATCTAAGATGATGAAAAAAATCAACTACCTAAAAGTAAAGCAATAAGTTATAGGTGTATACCCTCTTATAGAGAAATGATCATAGTCGTGACTAAGTATTAAATAGAAGGAAGGGACTCTTGAATCATAGCTGATGTACTCTGTAATATTGTACCTTCTATAAATCCTTTATGTATTGATGATCGCGCAGACTGCCAATAAATTTTGGACGAAGAGATTAAAATATAATTTGACCAAATGAAAATTGTGGAAGGTGGAGTGGATGATAGAAAACATATTGACAAGAAGAATATTGATTCAGAATCCCCCAGAAATCATTTGAAGTCTTTGATGCATGTGCATTTTATGGAATCTGTGGGTCTTGAAGACAGTACATACGTTTCTGATGAGACATAAAGTCATGAACAACGCATGGGATATATGAATCAGAGAAAGTTACAATGGGTTATGATGATTAGGTGTTCCAAACTATGCACTATGAAAACTCAATGTCTCGTGTTGGGGATATTGATGTTACCAAAGAACTGGAACATTTAAATAATATATTCATTTCTTATAATACATAAGGAACACTTCATGTTCCGATTGAAGAATCTATAAATCATAATTAATACATATCCTATACCCCAATGGGAAATCAAGAGATTATATATGGTAGGGATATGAACCCAACGTGGTTATTCAGTGATGGTTGAGAGGAGGAATAGGGATCATGGCCTCAGACCAAATTGTGGAAACAGGGATGTCACAATAGAAGTTGTGGGCGGGGACATGGGTGAGCTGACTATAATGATATTAGAGAGGACACTCAGTTTTGAGTGTTCTATTTCAGATGTATCTAAAATGGGAAATATACATTCACTGGAAACCCTACGTGTGTGCTATCCCAAGGTTAATAGTTGGAATCAGTGAAGAGAATAATGGAGATCTTTATAGGAAGAAGAATTCAAAATAATTGATATGATCACAAAGATACTTGGCATAACTCGATGATGTCATGTATGAACTTTTCATACTTCTCCTTATACACCTGATTTATATTAAATAAAAAGGGAATCATCTCTAATATTATTAATAAAAATATATTTCAATTTATTGAATTAAATATGACATATTGGGGATATAGATTTTAATAATTAAATGGGAGAATAATTATATGATATTGATATCAAGAATTGAGATAATTAGTGGTATAATATATAATGTGATATTGATGTTGTGAATGGAGATAATATATTATGGAATTAATTTTGAAATATCGATGTTAGGAATTAACTAATTAATTGTCGAATTGATTATGAGATAATGAAATTATGATTATGATAAAATAATTTGTAATTTATGTAATGGCTTGTTGGTATATATGATGCTTCCAAATATATATTATTAAATATTGATTGGTATCAAGTATATTCATCCACGTTTTATGAATGGTAATATGTTCATTCCATTATGTATTGTAGAATAATGATAGGTAACAGGATCATTTGGACAAGTATTATAAATAGTAAGAGGCTGATATAATAATGTAATGTTAAATAGTGGATGGTGAATTTAAAATTTGTCCATGTATTATGATTGGAAACATTCTCATTCAATTTTTTTAAAAAAATATTGAATGGTAACCAAGAAATTCATCTAGGTATTAAGAATGGTAACACTGAAATTCAAGGATGATATCCCTTGGGGATAGATTAGTCTCTGACTTGGGATGAACCATGTACTATGGTTTGGTTTTCCTTGTAGTCCTAATGGTTTTGTGGTGAAATAGGGAATATTTAATAATTTGATAACTTTTTATTTATAAATTTTACTTATTTATTTATACATCTTCATACACTATTATTGATGGGATTTGATTGAGACAATTTTTGGTGACAACCTAGTGAGATGTAACCACACATTAGACTAGCTAGCTAGTTAGTACACGAATAATCATTTTTTTCACAGGACATGTTACAAGAAATGGACATTGGATTGATGGATGAGTTGAGGATGGATATTTTATTAGATAACCAAACATGGTTCTAGGCCCCCTTAATAGATGACAATTCCATTGTTTTTAGTTTTAATTTTAGATAATTGACACATATATTAACATTATATGTTTTCTACTTTAGTAAGAGATGTTTTTACTACATTGAACATATTTAGTTAATGGTATTTTAATGGTTAATTATTCTTTTTACATTGATTATTTACGAATGATGGGGTATTACCTGGATAAAATAGTTAATATTCTACCAATGATGGACTTTTCAGACCCTCACTGCTTGTTTCCAACCTCTGGGGTACGAGAATGTGTAGTTGAGGTCATGTAGCCATCAGTGTTGTGGGACCAATGTGTGGAATTGGGGTTGGGATTTTAGAATATTTATTTTCCCAATCCATGAGGATTAATATGTATGATATGAATTCACCTATATCCCACATTTAATCTATTTCATAAATGATTTAATTTCATTGAAAATAATATTTTAATTGAACCAAATGAATATAAAATCCTCATTCCTAAAAGAATACCCAAGGAGAAAGTATACTATGATAAAATGTATTGATTTATTATTGAATAAGATAATATAAATTAACTATAGTATAATATGGTGTTCTATGGGTTGAGGCATGTTCCACAAACATTATATTCTATACATCATAAATAGTTTAATTTTTTTATTCAAAATATGTAGAGTGGATGAAACTCTCTATAACATGGAAGAGAATGAATAAATGGTTGTTGTGATCATTTTTTTTGGATTATTTACATTTTATAGGATTTGATAAATCCTAGTGTTTTTTATTTGCAGAATATATATTGTGATAATTGAACAATATTATAATTATGGAGTTAAAGATGTTTCATGGTTTACAGTCATGTCAAAGAGGTTATGGAAAATATTTTTATCAATATTGATATACCAATGAAATTAACAATACTATTTTAGTGGCGGATTTTTGGACAAAAAATACATCAATGAAATCCTAGATGAAGTTTCAAGAGACGGTAATGAAATAATGGTCTATGTGATGGACTATATTATAATAATTAATATCCTCTCATACTTTATAATAACATGATAAAAAACTGTGTTTTATAAATTTTAATCTAAATTTATAAAATGGTTTAACATTTATATCTTTGTGATATTTTATAAAATAACTCTTTGATACATCATTATCATTGTTCATCATTAGGGTCTCGATTCTAGAAGAAAAATAACAAAAAGTGGTGTCATTGGATAGTCAACAGAACACAATCATCACATTTGAAATGTGGAACAATGATAACGAATCTTAGATAAATTTTCATATGAGTATGGAGTGTTCAAGAAATAATTAAATTCAGTATACTAGTTGATCCCATGTATTGTTAATTTTGTGAGGTGATGTCCTTCCAATCCTGAATTCTTACAAGATCAAAAAAAAATTCACAGGATATCATTCCATTTTTTAAATAGTTATAAAGTTTTGTATCTCATTATGAGATGTGTTTTTATTTTGTGATATGATAATGAATACAAATAAAACAATATGAAATTATATTATTGTGTGAATATAAAGGGTATTTCATAATAGAAAATATTCTTGGATAAGAGAAAAATTTCTAACAATTATGTGAAAATGAATGAAATCGATGTGGAATAAATTTCAGATTAAAAAGATCTCAGTGAGTAAGGCCTTGTTGAAATCATATAAAACCCACAATTAAGGTATATTTATAGTTAAATAAATTATGTTAATGGAATATTTGGTCTAAAATATGAACTACAATCTAGAATTAAATAAATTAATAGTTTTATGGGAAAAAAAGGAATTAAACTAAGTTGAATGTAAATAAAAAGTGTATAACATAAGTAAAGAAGTATACTTTTTTAATCTTATATTGAAAATCATAAATCTTGGTAACCATAAAATTTTGAAATGATAGTTCATTATAAGCTCAAAATTAAGGATAATTCAATAATTGTTCAATTCATGAAGGATTTGATGAAATATTTTATTAAAACTACTGAGGTGTTCGAATCCAATTTCATAAATATACAATGAAATAAGGCTGATAATTAGATACTAATAACTCCTATAATGACATCTAGATTTATGAGTGTACTATCAATGGAAGAATATATACAAGCATACAAGGAGTTGGTAGAAAAATTAAAAATATTTTCAAAAGTGAATAATTTATAGGATTAAAAAAATATTTTGTTCACTAATCATAAAAAATAATCTGTGTAATATTATATTCCTAAGAAACTGACCCCTATATAATGGTTCATTTGGTTGACTCACAAAATACCATGATGGTCATTAAAGTGTATTGCAGAAAAATAAGAGACTATAAAAAATTTAATGTTATTATATTTTAATGATGTGATGTAGAAAATATGTGTGTTAAATAAATACTGAATTTCATGGATAATGAGAACCAAAAATTTATGATCAAATATTCATATTCAGTATATGATTTTAAAGGTTTTTATTATTTTTCCGGATCTTATAATTGTTTTATAAATTTCTCAATAATGGTTTAATATACTGTTCTAATGGAGACCCCAAAATCTATATCTCAACTATTGGAAAAATGCTAATGCTTGTTGGAAACTAATAATTAATTATTATCTAAAAAATTAAATGATTTAATGGTGTGGGAGGTGTAAAAATATCATTTTTCATTTATTTAAGATAAATAGATTCAATGGATCAAAAAAACCACATTGTAGAGAATTTTAATATCTAAATTATATCATTGAAATAAATGGATTTCACTAGATTGTGAATCAATTATAATGGTTTAACATCAAATATTATAAGGAATATGTCATGGGAATCAGGTAAAAAAATGGTTTCATTATCATTGAAAATAATAATATTTAGAATAACATTGGTTTTAAAAATAAAATATCATTCGAAAAGATTTGAGGCACATAAATGTGTTGGTGGTCGATACCCATATCCACAGTCTAATAAATTTAATCCAAATGTCTGAATTGGGGCATAATTTTATCTTTATTAAGAATTTATACATCATCCATGGAATATAATATATAATTGTGATTAATGTAAGTCACATAAAATGGAATATCTATCTCACTAATGGAGAAGAAGATTCAAATTTTTTTATCTAGGGAAGATGAAATTAACTTGTGGTACAACATTAATGGAAAATTTTAAAAAATAACACATATTTCCTTTCCATGTATAAATGAGTTTATGACATCAATAAAATTTCATGTTATAACACATACACATTTGATATTTTTCCAAAAGATATATCCATTCATACAACATAAATTCTGATGGAAAATAAGTCAATAATATTTGTGGAATTAGTACATATTGATATATGTGGTCCTATGTCAGCCAAATATATTGATATAAAATATGTTTTATTTTATTTATTTAAGATTATAGTAAATGTCATGATGGATAGTAGCCTCTCAAAATTTAGAAGTGTTATAGTCCATTACACGATATCAGATGTTGGGAGAGGGGATGATTAGACTAAAGAAACAACTACTCTGGAATGATAATGGTATAAAATAAAAAATAATAATTTTGGGGTAATAATATCTTATAAATAATGGGATAAGAAAACATGTACTATTAATGATGACTCATTAATAAAAAATTTCATTCAGATGAGAAACAAAATTCTCAACCACATGGATCATATAACACTCATTGAGAATGATTTATTGATTATATATGTTGTTGGAAAATGTGATAAAATTCTATATATATCACCAAAAAGAAAATTAAATTTCCTAGTGAGGATATGAATCCATGTAATATTTAGCACATGAATCTCCTAAAATTAATGATTTTTTTATATAAATTCATCATTATAATAATGGAGAAGAACCTAATGTTTAAATCCATTTGGGATGAATGAGTTTTCATTATATACTAACAAAACATTATGGTGTATAAATATTTCCACAAATAAATTGTATATTTTTTTAATTTCATGTATATCATCCTTACCCAGGTACCACATGTCGGTTCCCCAAGACTATTAGTTACATGACCTTAGGACTGCCTCCTCGTACGCTAGAGTCTACCGACTAGTTGTGAGGTTCTAATATGTAACATGGGGACACTATAACCGATTTATAAAAAAAAATTAATATAAGTAAATAAAAAATAATCAAATGATAATATAAATTATCCAAAATAGTACCATGACCAAAAATAAACCAAGACCAATATCACATAATGAACTAAAACTAGAAAATTAACCACAAACCAAAGCAGTAAATATGAAATTCTATACATGTGTAATGTGTATAATGAAACTGAAAAAAACCACAATAATATCCTAAGAGAGTCAGATAATCTTTTTTAGTTTCTTCATCCATGTACCTCCTCAATCCCAACTAATGCATCAATCATAGGGATCCTTCCTTTATCATATCCTACAAACATTGTGTTTCTTCGCTTAAAAATTTTCCAGCCCAGGCATGTATTGAGTACAACTCGATAGGCCACCACCAATAATTTATAAAATAAAACACATTTTATAAAAATATATATTGTTATATAATGAAATAATTAATAAATATAATATAACTAAACGTCATTTACATTTACTAATATTTAATTAACTACATTGGACATCACGGTGAATATGACATCCAAGATAATCGTACCAACTTCCCATACCTTTGTCTTATCCATACACCATATGAATACAATAATAGATTATTTACTCATATTTTCTTTTCCATTAATTCTAATTTAATTTCTTCAACCCTATAAAATCAATCCATGTACCCATAACTTGGGCTATTGTAACTTCTATCCATTTTAAATAACATGGGGGACTAGGGAATTAGTCTGGAACCACATGGGTGTTGGTAACATTAGTCCCTGACCTGTAACTCTTTGTTCCAATGCATGAATTGTGGGTATAAATATTAAATCTATAACCCCATGAGTATTTGGATAATTAGTACCTAACCAACTCCCTATTTAATAATCAATAAGAAAATTAATTGGTCTAATGGAAATCCTTTGATGGTTTTCCAATTTTAGAGAATTGAATTCGCCCATTAAATTTCAAATTATATTTCATAATGTGGAAATTAAAGGACACAATTACATACAAATTATAATAATCATGACTATGTGAATTATTAATTATGCAACCAACATCATGATCACTCATGAACTCTTTAAAAACTATCACCCTAAAATTAATGTAGAATGATTGAAATCAAAAAGGCAGATGATATCTAGAAATAAAACCACGGAGAAAGATCCAAAAAAATTCCAAGACCTAAATGTCCAATAATAGAGTGAAATTATTCATCTCCAAATGGGTTTAATGATCGATGATAGTGAAATCTAAAAAACGAATATACCAATAACAAAATAGGATATGATCCTTCCATTGTATATTTTATTCACCAATATAGGTGTTCAAAGAGTTTATAAATTTTTTTATAGAACCTCCATGAGGAATGGGGATGAATTTCGGTGGAGTGTGGATGATTATGAATAATAACACGTGGTATGTGATATTTTAAATAAGTATTCAGGGGATTAAAATCCCAATTTCATGGATTCCTATGTAGGGTGAACAACTTTAAATAATGTTCCCAGATATATGGGGTCCACAATTACACTTAAGTGGGTGCATAATTTTAAAAACCATGTTCCAATCATGCAAAAAACATCTATCCAAGGGTAGATAGTTTTGAGAGGTAGGCTATATGATTTCTTTAAATAGTGTGCCAAAACATGTAGCACCAATAGGGAGAAGAATTTCTTGGAAGACACCACCAAGTTTCCCTAATGGTGTTATGACCATGAACAACCCCATGAGCATCCAAATTTATACACATTCACTAGAAACCAACTAGATGATTGTCCCAACCAACATATTATCAAAACAATGGTAATGGAATTACTGAAAATTTGTACAAAAACCTCAACAATGGTTACAAAATTATAGTATACTTCTAATAGAATAGCTCTTCCTCAAGCTCTAATATCAAATTCAATAAACTTTTATGATAAATAGTTTGAACCAATCGTATATCTTATCTTCTTACCACCCTTATTATTAATCATCATCGTGTTTATTGTACCACATATCTCAGAGTAATGGCAATAATATTCCAAAAAGAACAAATTAAAAAATTGATCCAAAACCCAAATCAGATGTTTCTCAAAGGAATTTTCAGCCCCATTCTCAATAAAATCAACATAGATCACATGATAATTATGAGGGTGATACTACTAGAGTTTTGACACAAGAAAAAAATAGTGCATAACACTATAACTATATGAAAGATCCAATCTATACAACACTAGTTTTATTCTCTCTATAAGATCATATGGTCTTAAAAAACTGGTTGCTAACATGCCCTGGAACCAAATCCTAAAATGATACAAACATTTTCATGGTCTAACGAATACGCAATCACCCACTGTAAACACATTGTCTTGATGATGTTGATCAGAATAAGTATCGTTTATAATCTAGACACACACACACATAGACATGTGTGTCTGTGTGTGTGTTTCTGGATCAACTGATCATATTTTGATCTCTCTATTATGACACTCAGTCCACACAACACAAACTCACCTTCCTCTACCATACAAAAAGGTGAGTTTCATGGAATACTATAAAGTTATTAAGATGGTTCCATCTAAAGTGTCTATTGATAAATGTTATTAATGGTGAAGTCAACTAGTGATAAGTTTTTTTCCAAAGTTCGACCAAAATCAAGGACATATACACTTAGAATAACCTCTAGTACATATATTTTATGCTCTGATTTCATGTTTGTATATGGGAGTAAAGACATACTGTCTTCCGAACATACACATCCCCATACTGATCAACCATTAATGACTATTGGATTGATAAAATGGGCAACTTTTCTAGAGAGATACACAGTCACCCATATTGAATCAATTTTTTTAGTGATCCATGGGAGACCCACAACAATATACATTGTATTTTCATCCCACAATTGTTATAAAATGGGATAAATTTGTAAAAAACAACCATTTAATTGATGCCCATCCTTTATATACTGATAGATGTAGCATCATGTCACAAAAAATAAAATATCCCTTTTCACGACTGACCTCAAATACTATCAAAAACTGAAACAATATATTTGGTTACACGAGGATACAATGCCTAATTAAAGGACTGAAACTCATGCACCATCTCCACACACATACATGTAGGAACAACAACATGGTTCTAAACATAGATGATAACATCCTCATTTTTGGTCCAATCAAAAGGTGACTCCCCATCTTTTAAAAATTAGATCAATTCAAAACACTCCAAATCATTATATTTCCACTCCCTGATCATTCTCATAAGTGTGGTCTAAACTAATAAGGATGTGAGTTTCATATATTCCCGGCCCGTTGGAAACTCAATATGCATCCTAGCCAATAAGATGTTCATCTTCCACTCAAGGACTTACTCCATAACGACATGAGTTTGTTTATTATTGATCATTTCATCAAAAACACTATTTACATTTCCAAGTGCATACGATAGATCCATGTCAAACAAAATCATATACTCAACCCCTATCAACAACTTGAGTTTCAAATATCAATATGATAATATGGTCATAATCATATTCTAACCAGTAAAAACATAAAAAATTTCCCCTTATAGGTAATGCCACAAAATAATTAAAGTATATAATATTACTAAAAAAAATATTTTTCATGGGGTAATTCATTTGTTTGGCTTGAACTTTCACAACACATACACAAAAACTTGAACCCCATATATCAATATTACTCCATGTTCGACTATGGATTCATAAAAAAACAATGTATAATTCTTATATGACTCATGTAGCATCTACATCGGAGCAGTAGTCAAATGCTTATATAACTCCTAGATACAATTTTCACATGATCCAAAACATTCAAACTAGACACACTTCTTGTTCAAGCCTGTATGTAGGGATTCCAAAATTAAATAGTGTAGGAACAATTCCAATATTAACCGTAAAACCCTATTATTCATTAAATATAAAAAAGAATCATGGGATAGTCTAATGAAACATCTACATGAACATTATTTGGGTGCAGTAAGACAATATCCTTAGAGATGATGCAATCCCTGAAATTTACACAATTGATCCAGAATGGATGCATATATAGCTTAGTGTAGAGAAGATTTTCACTCAGTATTCTAAGAAAAATATAAATGTGTTTAGAATGGTCATCACGAGCCTTTTAGTACACAAATATTTCATCAAAAAAATATATAAAAATTGATTGAGGTATTGGTGGATGATTCTATCTGTCATGTCCATAAAATTTTCTAGATCAAACATTAGCCTAAATTTTCTCAAAATGAACTCGTATTGGACATACATACTTCTATGATTAGTTTATTGTATATCATATTTTATAACTATAATGTAACAGTACCCTGATCTCATGTCAATGTTGATGAATATATAAGTTCTTGTCAAATGGTCAGAGAGATCACTAATATGGAAATGTGGATACTAGTTCTAAACTGTCATCCGATTAAACACCTGTTAATTGAAACATATATGAAATGACACGTTACTCTTCTTAGAAAATTATATTGGTGAACCCATTGTTTTTTACTTTAATATAAAAATTCATTATCTGTTAATTATTTCATATTATTCTTATGCTCTTGATGCACTATTAGTACCATTCAAAAAGATGGAATATAAATAGGTTTATCTCTAATCATGTGTTGAAATGTAAAATCAAAATCTCCCTCAGGAAGAATACCTAAAATGTAATCAAGAAACACATTCTAAAATTGATCTACAATAGGTGGAAGGACAATATTACCTATACCACCATCATCTATTAATTGTCTCACAATAAGTACGGTGAACTCCCCTAGTTGATGATAAACATTCCATGCATAACATTCATGGATTCCCTACTCTCTACAATTATTATAAATATTACCATCAATATATGAAAGGGTTACTTTCATCTATTCAAAAATCATTGTGGGGTTGGTAGGAAAATAGTAAATACATACCAAAAATCACATCCAAACCTAATATTTAATGTACCTACAAATACATGATGAAATGATGTTAACCAGCCTCAAGATAATATCATGTTCGTAAATAACTATCTCATGTATGTAACCCGAGTAATATTTCAATAATCATAACACCACTAAAAATATCAACCACCTGAATCAAACCAGTTTTAAGTATTATATATATAAAACAATGTGGGCCTTATGTATAAAATAAATAACTATAAATGATATATGGTTCATGAATAACACCTATATCTATTGATGGTCCAAATTAACTATCCACAATTGAAGGATGATCTACATGAGAAGATCATATCCCTTATCCATATGATGTAGTCTGAGTCCCCTTTTTCTAACTACAATACATATATAGGTTATCTTTACCTAATCTACCATGTCCTCCACCTCAATTTTCATCCTTTTCATCTTGTAGAAACCACATATCCCCTACTGTATGCCTCATCCTGTTTCACCTTCGAAATGAGAGTCTAATTTACCACCTCATAGAATATAATCCATGAAGATATGTTATCATTAGAATAACATCACATATATATTTTTCATGAAATCCTATATTTGTATTTTCCTTATACCCTACTAGTGATGGGAAAATGTGCTTCATTTCATAGAAGTGACAAACATAGTCCATCACTAATATACACCCCTTGATAAACCACACAAACTTTTCCACCTTTACTAGCCAAAGCGACCATAAGTAATTTTTTACCTGAATTTATATAGAAAATAATTCCACATAATGCTCTATATATTTTCATCCACGGCTGGAGTATCCCTACTATGCTTCACTAATCATTGTAAAAAATAATAATCCATCTTTAATCCCTTCATAAATAGAGTTTATAAATGGTTATGAATTTTCTGGATATACTCAATCCATAACTTAACTACCTCAGGTCCACCCTCTACAGTGGCATTCATAAGGTGATATAAGTGGGACTCTTTTCTAGGTCAATCATATTTCATACAACCTTCTAGGGTACTCTCTATATAAATTGTATTAATCAAGTGAATTTCTCAGGAAATGTCTCTCCTTCTCATTAACCCAAAACTAATGGGTCTTGTTTTCCCAATGCATGTGGCACATTTCAATCCACATCCATATGTCATCCAAATACCAAATGTCATCATGGAGGCATGTATCTTAAATTCCGAAAACATTATTTATGACATGATACACATCATTAACATGTTTACAATATAAGTTAATATAAATCCATACATTGTCATCCTTCATGAACCACGACATCATCACAATCGAGGCACTATCAATACCCTCAACCAACCCTCCTCTGGTTCATGGACATTGTAGAATAAAACCCTTATAAATTATAATATTACCATTATTCACCTAATTGAAAATTTTAATTTTTACCAAAATAATCGTCATTTAAATTTATCAATTTCTTTATTACGCATTATTTCATTTTAAAATACTCAAACAATGAAAAGAATATACATTCCCCAAAACCCACTCATAATACATTTTTTCAAGTGTTCATAACATTATGAATTCCACATATATTTATGAGTTCCATATATGATATATGTACTCTAAAATCAGATTCCATTTTTTTCAATGAGCAAAAATCTCACAAAATAAAAATTTATAACAACAGAAAAAATTGCATCACGTGAGGTGATATAAAAACAATTTCAACAACAAACATCAATAAAATATATTACAACCTTGGTACATGGGTTTCCCCCACACATGGTTTAGCTACACCCATGATGAGCTCCTGAACCTGACACGACCCATACTAGTATTCTATATACCATTCCCAAATATTATTAGTAATGAAAAGTAATGAAAAATAATTTCATGCAACACTGTTTAAAACTGATCTAGGTACCACATGTCGGTGGACCAAGCTAGTTCGTTATGTGACCTTAGATTTAAGAGGAGGTGTAATTGAGGTTTCATAATGAATTGGGATGTGGAACCGACAAGTGGCACCTGATATATGATGTTATATAATGATTGTATTATATTATAAAACATGTATATTTATTAATAAAGTTATAATTCATCTAAATAAAATAGTGAATAAATATTATAGGCATGTGAGGATAAATAGACTATCCTCGAGGAAGCACATGGAGTTTTTTAAGATTTATAAAAATACACCCATGATGTGTAAATAATAGCTTGATAAACCACTACAAAGATGGATTATAACATGTATTAAAAGAATAATGGGATTATGATTGGTGGTTATGAAACAATATTGAAATCAATAGGATGAAAAATATACTACAATCCATATTGTTACTTCATATAGAGCTTATGATTAAATAAAATAATGATCAAAGTGTCAAATAAATGCATCATGATCATAAAAATATTGATAAGAATAATAGATATAAAATTATCACATTTATATAAGAATGAAACATCATCAGAGCTATTTGGGTTTTCAGTAATAAAATCAATAAATATAAAAAGGTTACAAAAAAATAATTATTTTAGTTTAATGAATACTAAAAATCACGTGGATTGATATTTATAATATATTTTATCATGTATCCTTGTTAAAAATTATT
Organism: Viscum album; assembly: GCA_963277665.1. Lineage (NCBI taxonomy): Eukaryota > Viridiplantae > Streptophyta > Magnoliopsida > Santalales > Viscaceae > Viscum > Viscum album. The sequence continues at coordinate 1,151,194,145 of OY728120.1, forward strand.
CCCACATTCATGGAAATATCAGAGTAATTTGGATTCAAGTTGTACTAAATTGATTTCAATTCATCATTAATTAATGCTGTCCTTAATGTGGTAGTGTTCATTAAGAAACTGAATATATTTATTATGTATGAAGATGAGAACAATGATTTTTTATGGGATTCTAGATTGTTGTATTAGACTAGTGATCAATAATAATTATACATGGATTCTGAATAGGCTGAATAATTGTATTTTCTTACTTTACATGTGACTCAATTATGGAATGGAAAAAGTTGTTTTCCAAAAAAAATATGATGAATAAATTATCAATCATTTTATAATGTAGTATTCAAAGATAATAACAACATTATTGTATAATTCTATATGGTTTTCATGATATGATAATTTTATGAAGTTAGATTTAATGTAGTGGAGACAAATAATTTTAATTCTATTATAATTATTAACATCATGCCCTAACATAATGTTTTCAACTTGTCCATCCACAGTGTAACAATTTTTTCCCAACTAATTATTTATTCTATAAGCGATTTTCTTTAGGAATTAATATATATGTTAATTAGTTTTTTTGATGTATAAAATATCATTTATTTTTTTTTTTGGAATGTAAGTATATAAATAGGGTAGGTTTAGTGGATGATCTGATGTCATTATCAATAAAAAAATACTCTCATATATGATTTGTTATTTATTAGATATTTAATGAATAATAATATATTGAAATTAATATAATATATGATGAATATATTTTTGATTTCCAATAATTTACATATATTTTAATGAAAATAAAGAACATGATGATGATATTATTTATTTGAAAATTCTCATTGAAATTAATTGTGATAACTCTAGTGATATCAACGTCAACATAAATCATTTCCACGATTCATGGTAAAATTACATTGATATAATATATCATTTCATTAATGTGATGGTACAAAAGGGATATGTGGATTAATAGTATGCATCCATAGAAATTTATATAGATTATCATATAATGAAGTCACTATAAAAGGTTTATTTTAAATGGAATGAGTTGGTTCATTGAGTCAATTTATCTCCGTCTAGCTAGATTTTTTAGAGAGAGGACCCACATTCCCATATATATATATATTGGAATTATGAATCTATTTAATTAAAATTATCTATTTCTAACCTCCCCTTGTAATCCTCTATATAATTTTCCATGTGTTTCATTGAAAATATTAAAAAACCTTACCATATTTTATGTCGTCTATGATTTAATGAAGACATGGACTGTCCTTTTATATTAACCAAGCAGGGTAAAATGGATATTTTTTGATGTAATGTGGGAGAGTGATCAAATTTTTTTTATATAGATTATCCTTATTTACAGGTTTTTAAAAGAAAGAATTAAGGTTATATTGCATAAATGTATACTGAAGGGGAGTACCATTATTTAAAGGTATTGAAGATTATAGTGATGAAAGAAGTGTTTTTATGAGAAAATATTAATTTGAATTTTTCTTTATCATGATATTTATTAATCATATGGGAATGGATTTATGTTTAGAAAATAATTGACCCACTATCCCAAGAATAAAGTTTATAGACTGATATTTTCTCTATTATGATGTTTCTAGATGATTTGTTTTACTAGTTGTGAGGTATTTTTAAAACATCCACATTTATTGAATTGTTTGTGAAAAATATCAATAATTTTTTTCTGGTTATGGTAGTTTAAAATTTAGTTATTTTAAGATATCTATGGTTATCCATAAATTCATAGATAAGGGTAAACCAATTTTTTGCGATGTTGGATATAGATTATGAAGTCCTCTTCTCAAGATAGAAAAAATTTTGTGAATGACTTGGATACTCCATGAGTAGTTTCTGACATGAATTATGATGTTAAATATTGGTTTTAAAGGCATTTGATGTTGATATAGTTGTTAAATTGAAATATTTACAGTCAAATAGTTTTATATCTAATCAATTCATTTGTGTCATTGTATTAGATGTCACATTGTGACATCCCTTACCAATATGTAAGATACATGTATATTAATTATTCACATAATGGGATGTCTATCGTTAATGTAAATATACTTTTGATGATTATGGAGCCTATAAAATTATATTGAATTAATTATGTAGAGGTGGATTACACTAAAAAGTCTCAATATAGACATGTTAGTATTCATGGATTCAATGTAACAATGTCAAAATGTAGAGAATCACATTATGATGCATTGATCAAAGGATAATTATGAATTATTCATCAAATTATGAGGTTCTAGATTGATCCATTATATTATAATGATGAATCGTAATCACTGTAAGAAAGAATGTAACACCATAGAGGTAAATATTAATGTACATGTTCAGGGATTTATTTAATGAATATTATAATAATTATTTAGTGATAGTAATACATATTCTATATTGAATCATATTCTGTAGTCCTATATGTTAATATTTCTATATTTCTTAAAGAAGATACAAGTATCAAATTGGTGATCTTTCTCAGTTTTTCATATCGGTCACTCAATGAATAATTCCATCCCAATGATCCAAATTAAGGATTAACTAATTTGTAAATATAAAGATTCTATAGAAATAGTAGGGAGTAATGATTTTTTTGAATTTAAATAAGGATCATGATTCCATACACAGAAGATAATAGAGAAATTGAATACATATGAATGAAATATAAGATCATGGAGGATCCAATAAACTATTTCCCTATAGGATAATTGTTTTCATCATAGTGGATAAATTTGAATAGTATGGAAACACCATTTTTTGGGTAATCCCATACATGATTCATTGAGATCAATAAAACAACACATAAAGATGTAGTTATCATTTTTAGTTGATGATGGAATTGAGTTCATTGTATTTTTTTGGGTATAAAACTAGAGGTATTGTGGCATTATCTAAAATATTTGAATGATAGATCACTTAGTTACATGGGTGTGTCATCAAATCATCACTGCATACTAGTTCAATAAACCAATCGTGGGTGAATTAGGTAAATTTTTTAAGTCATTCGTTTTTTAGTTTATCAATTTATAAAATATGTGTGGATGTTATTATTCCCAATAATGGTGGAACAAGATCGTTATTTATGTTAATTAATGAATTAATAAATTTTCATAATCCACCAACATTCCCCTAAGTGTATTGTTAATTCCTTATACTGACCCACTGAGTACATGATAGGTAATTAGGTGGCTGGTGCTAGGGGACTGGGTGTACGATTCTCCCCTTTATTTTTCTATATTATCGATTTATATGAGTTGATGATATATTCCAGTTCTATGGGAGAGAACTATATTCTAGGACATGATAAATATGTTTTCATATGATGGTGTGTTTGGAAATTGAGATTTGAAAATTTATGTTTTTTATCACATTGATGATTATGTTTGTGCATATCAATACTAATAAGGATTAATAATCCCTATGTGATATATCATTGATTCATGTTTTGATTGACTCTAATGTGAAATACTATGGTTTATAAGACCATGTTGTTTGATGGTGGGTAAGTATATTTTTGTAGGTGGTGGTTTAGTTTAGGCTAGTGATATAGATATTGGTCTTGAAACCTTACTGAATTATAAATTCCTAAATACAACTAGGATTAGGGAATCAATTTGGAGTTGATATAATTAAACGGTGATGTGATGCATTGGTAATTGGTTACATTATAGTTCTTTAAGGCCATGAGGTAAATTCTAGTTCATTTTTCATGAAATTTTGTTTTAGGAGATAATTTTGTATACATATTATATTTTGTGGATTCACAAGTGAATTTGATATACTAATGATTAGGGTATTAGAATTATTCATGATTTTGAGAAGTTATCAATGAGATCCATTTCAATGGGAGATTTAAATGAATACTATTCATATAAATGTAGAAAATATTGTGGCTCGTGAGAAAATATTTGTTGAATTATTAAGGTTTATATGTGTTATGTGGGGAGGTTTTAATTACCCATGATAGAGTGAGTTTTTGATCCATTATAACCGTTGGTTTCACTGAGTATGGGGCCAAGGGAAATTATCATTTTTTAGATATAAATTTATTATATAAAAGTCTTTTTAAATTATTAACTATTTTTTAAATTGGGATAAAAAGTTAATGGGATTAATAAAACTTTTTTATAGGGTTCAATATTTTAAAAAATATAGGCTACTATCTAATAACTGATGTACTCATTTATGTGGAAGTAGGTACTAGTTGTAGGTCTCAGTGGACCTGCTCCACACTTGGTGAAATTAGATATCTATTGATATGCATCATGTGGCTAATTCTTGATGAATACGTACCTAGAGAAACATTATTTTTTTATTATAATAATGGATATAATGTTTATTTTCACTTATTTTAAAAGTAAACTCATGGGATGTCTTATTGGTATGGTGAAGTTAATAAGATATACATCCTTTCCAATGTCATCCCTTATATTCTCCTCGATGAATTAAAGAGATTTTGGAATTAGCTCACAGTTTTGTGGATGCTTCCTCTTAAATTAACCTCATATTTCACATCTTCCCATTATTCTATAATTATATTTCTCTAGAATTTGTTTTTTCATATATATTCTTCTGTATCATTGTTAAACTATCCCTTGCGATTGGGATTTTATGTGGCCAATCTAGAAAATGTCTTATAAGTATTAATTACTTAGGTTATAATATATTTTACTATAGGTAATAAAATAATGAATTTATTTTGAGGTTTTACTAAAATATAGATGAATTTTGTTGATAATTTTATATTGACTGTTCTAGTGTATATGATAAAAGGTTTTTGGGTTGTTTAAATAGTTATATACACGATGTTGAACATGATATTTTAAATGTTACACCCAAAAATATTTTAATCTTTGAATATGCCTATTTTTTTAATTTTTGGAATTTTTAATTTATTATAATGGATATTTAATTCATTTTATTGATTTTGGATGATGTTTTGGATTATTGATGTGTCTAATGGAAAATATAAGCTTTCACATTTACCTTAATATTTTTTGTTAATGGAAATTACAACTTCTCTGTAATGAGGTTATGATTGTGTTGTTATGCATATTTTAGGAGTAAAAAATGCCTTAAGTCCTGTAATTGAATTCACACATGGAATTGATGACGATGAAGAAATAATTTTATTCACATATACTGATTATCAACCCCTGATGTTGGATCCACTTTTTATGATGTGATACTTCAAATGGAGAGGATGAGATGCAGGTATATGTTTTCATCTATAATGTACATGATTCTATTCATTTTCTATGATATATTAATAGAAAAAAGTTTCCATATTTGGAGTAAAAAATTGTTAGGGATGATATTCCTTCTTATAATTATGTTTTTCATTAATGATTCCCACTTGAATGTGATTGAATAGGGATGTTATACATGTTTCTCACCTTCTATAATAGGATTCCATTCCAATTAGTAAAAATCATAATATATATATGGTATCTATGAGTTTCATGATATATTGTGATGACACTATATACTGTTTTGATACGATAATGGTTGTGATACACATTCAATGTTATTGTGATATGTTCAGAGGAACATTATAACTCGCCATTGTAGGTATGTGAACTCCTGCATAATATAGTATTTTGTATGATTGTGGAGTATTTATTATTACATCAATTTACTATTTTATAACTCGTGATAATTTCAAAAAATTAAATTATATGATTATTATATATAAGATTAGGGACACCATTAATATTGTTCTACTGAGTCTTACATTCTCCCTACTCTAGCACAATGATATCTGAGCATACATATTTATTATATGAATATATAATAGAAAGGGCCATTCATTGGATTGTTGAGATATATATCTCGACCATATATGAGAGACAAGACAAGGAAGGGAATCAATACCATTTTTCTGGATTTCCCAATATTTGGTTATATTTACATCCAGACCTAGTTATGTTTTATCATCCCACATACAACCTTTTACATTAATGTATTACAATATAAATTTAATATTATTACCTTTATATTATCACCGGGGTGTTATTATCTTATTTCTGATGGAATTTATATATAACATGAATCTTTTTTTTTATTTATTTTATATGATAATAGATTATTATTACTTTTTCAATGATAATGATCATATGTACCAATGATATTACAATATACCTAGTTTATACATAGACACATACCATATTTAGCATCCTATAAAATATGGGTTGGGGTACATAATCTATTTGTATCACAGTTCGATCTCTATAGAGGTGAACTATGAAATGGAAGCTTCACATATCACATACATCATTTTTCCAAGAGGTATTTTTTATCATTTATTCGGTCTCCAACAATTAAATTCATTTAATAATTACTAATAATTAACTCATTCAAATAAAGTATGAAAATATATTACATCCTCTAAATAGATATATTACATAGCAATGTGAATAGACTATAAATCCTACTTGTTATTTAGATATGTGCATAGATAGACATGTAATAAATTTGATTGGGGAATCCATAAAAATTCGTATATCTTTTAATTGTATATTGACAACAATTGATTAATGATACATGGGTATATAAAATAATTTGTTACATGTTTTTTTTAATTTAGAAACACTTTCTGTATCACATTATAATTTCTATATAAATATAATATATATAACATTTAATTTTACTACATAATGAAATGGTATTTTATATTAATAATTAAATTCATTGATATTTTTTTTAAATGATTCATAAAAATTCATTAATTAGTTATAATAATTTTATAATTAATAAATGTACTGAAAAATTATAAATTATATAAATATCCCAAAACATTTTAGAAATTGTCTAATTTAATTCGTAAAGGAAAAGTGAAAATCCTGTTTTAATTAATGTTCTATTTTACAATCTTTTTTTATCATACCACATGATTTAATAAAAAATTGACAATACATGTTATGATTAGTGCGTCATTGAATATGATATATAATTTAAGTACTATTTATCATAATTAACAACACACCCCATATAAAATTTTCCGTTGTAGGTTATAACATTTATCTCATTTTTTGATTCTGGATTTGGGTGTCCAGTGATATTTCCCATTTGGGAAAGGATTTTTAATTCATGAAATAGTATATATCATATTTATGATGTGATCCACTATTTTTTTTATGGTTTAAATAATTTAAAATGTTTCAACATTTGATATAACTCCCCATAGAAAATGATACAATATATATGAATAAATAATTATTACATTGTGTCACTTATTATTCTATCATATATCTAATAAAAAGTGACACCATCATACCCTATGATATCATATATTGGAAAAGTATGCATTATTAAAAATATAAATCATTCCACCTAATATACTATGTCCAAAATCATACCATATTTTATTTCCCATATCACATTTAATGATTGAGAATTTTATATCCATATTTAACCATTGATAACATGATTTTGGGAACCAAAAAATCATGTTATGTCCCTGTTACCCATGATAGGTGTGACATTAGGGATCCGGGTGCCGCTCAATGGGTGCCCCAAACCCGATTGGTCTCATGACCTCAAGTGTATTTTCCCAAACACCGAAGGCTATCGACTCACAGTGAGGGCCCAAGTCTGATAGTGGGGAAAATATGCCCTCATTTTTCATTGTGTAGCGTAGTGGAAAACAAATATACAAACATACAACAGAGGAAGCAGTAAACTATATACAATTGAAAGGAAAACTGATATAGAAGTGAACCAGCAGTCATATATATAAAGATACATCATGTCACCAATTCTATGAAATCATCCATAACATGTTACACTGAAGTAAAATACAATACAATATAATGTATGAGGTACAACCAAACAAAAAAGTAGAGTAAACAGAATGCAATAGCATCGCAAGCCGAAGCATGGTCCCAAGATCTCTCACTTCTATGCAACAATCAGGTACTTATCTTGGGAAGATTTCCCTAATCCACACCTACAGAAATGCAATCTATTTGGGCCGAATACATGACCCAAACAGTGTGTGAGAAATAAATCCTAGTAGGCAACCACCATAGGCTAGTTTCCAACTGTCAGTGGGATTGTGCAACAACAACGTGTAAATGTAAATGTAATAAACTAGTATGTACTCAAAAGTAACTATCACTACCAGTTTCATTGTCGTCTAACTTATTACATATCAATTTAATATAACTGAATTATATTAAAATTCACTTTTCCCTCAGGCTAAATAGAATGATTACCTCAGTGAATTAAGAACTTTTCCCTCAGGCCATTCCCTCAAGAGAAATAGTACCTTTCCCTCAGGTCGTGCTCTCAAAATAAATAGATCCTTTCTCTTAGGCCTTACTCTCAGGCGAAATAGAACCTTGACCTCAAGAGAAAAAGAACCTTTCCCTCAGGACTTTCCATCATGTGAAATAGAACCTTGCCCTCAGGCCTTGCCCTCAGGAGAAATATTATATTTCCCTTAGGCCTTTCCCTTAGGAAAAATAGTACCTTGTAACCGGGCCAATCCCAACACATAACAAGAATTTATATAAAATTTCTCTCATGAAAAATCAATTCACATCATAATTCATGACATACCCTCGGGTATCATGGTCAAATGACTAAATAGAGGAACGCACTCCCTAGGTGGTCCTAGATCCAACCAGTGATACCAAAAAACAGTTATACATATTCATTCAACTACCTATGAAATTCTACTTATTTAATTACATAAGGTCTCAACCATACGACACCCTCAACATGGGAGTGTATCAGAGTGGTACACAAAACACACAGTAGTTGAATTTAAACACCAGAACACCTACCTCGATCGTCTCTTATCATTATACGTGAATGATGCCTTCCGAATTGTCCAAGAACAACGTAGATCTGGGATAAATTAATTCTAGTTCAAACATAAATAATTTCTCTTAGTGGAAGAATTGGTATGAATAGCATAAGGAGAAGGGAGGAATTACCCGTACGGTCCCAACGTGATTGGCGGAAGAGGAAACAGATTCCTAGTGCGCGGTCGGGAGATCTACGAAGCTCTGGCCATCCTCCCAAACTCCTCGAGTGTTCTAAGAATCTTCTATTAACATAAGAGGATACATCACATTTTAAGAGAAAAAACAAACTACATGATGTGTACTGCCAAGTAAATGGCATGTAAAGTTTTTTAAACTATTGTTCTGGTGGATTCTTTCCACCGCGGCATTGTTCATCCGTTGACATGAGTACACGGTGTGTAATCAAGATTACACAGTGTGTACTATCGCACAGCTGGCGACTACCTCCACTACCCTAGTGTTCACCTACTTACTGAATACACGGTCTGTAAATACCGTATACATGGCGTGTAGTCATTTTTTACCCCCTTCATTTGCAACAGGCCTACATGCCCTGTGTACTCATCCCACATGGCCAAAGTACACGGTGTGTGGAAACATACATGTCGTGTAGTCAGAAATTTTGGGATTTTTTTCCCCATTTTCATTATTTTTTCTCAAAACACATATGGAAAAGGTAAAATAAGATACTCGTACCTCAAATATAAGATCCGGGTTCTTGCAAACATCCCCCTTAAAGAAACATGTCCCCGAATATCCATTTCAAGGGTGGTGAAGATAATGTTCAGAACAAATCTGGTCACTGACAACGTACGTCGGTCTCCCTCTCCCAGGATTCGTCCTGCACTCTGCCATGTCTCCATAGCACCTGTACAAGAGGAACTTTCTTGCCTCAGAGAAGCTTCGTGATCCTATATACGATATGAATGAGATGCTCCTCAAAGGACGCATCGATCTGATCCTCAACCTCCTCGGGCTGAAAGACGTGATACTGGTCTGAATGATAATGGCGTAGCTGTGATACATTGAAGATGTTGTGCATGGCCTGGTACCTCTTTGGTAACTGCAACCGATAGGCAACCATCCAAACTCTCTCCAGAATCTCAAATGTCCCCACATACCTCGGTGAAATTTTACCCTATCTCTTGATCATTTCATGTCCCAACCTCGGTGAAACACGCAATAAAACCTAATCCCCAACCACGAACTCTAAGGGTCGTCAGCATAGATCAACATAAGATTTCTGACGAGACTTTGTGGTAGCCATCCACTTCTAAATCAACTGAACCTGCTCAGAAGTCTCCTACACAAGATGCGTCCCCTGAAAAGCAGCCTCACTTGCCTCTAACCAGCACAAAGGTGATCATCGTGGCCTACCATATAAAGCCTCATAAGGGACCATCTCCATAGTTTCCTGAAGACTGTTATTGTAGGAAAACTCAACTAGGGGTATTTTCATTTCCCAAGAGCCCCAAAGTCCAGGACACATGCTCGTAGGATGTCCTCTAGCACCTGTATCGTACGCTCTGACTGGATATCAGTTTGAGGGTGGTATGTTGTGCTCAGAATCACATGTGTACCATGTGCTCTCTAAAAACACTACTATAAACAAGGCGTAAAACGGGTCATCTCTATCAGAAATGCTAGAACGAGGGACCCCATGAGGACATACTACCTCTCGGGTATGCAACTTCCATTACTCCTCAACACCAAAGGTCTCCTTGATCGGAAAAAATGAACTACCTTCATGATTCTGTCCACAACAACCCATACGACATCATTGCCTCGTGGTGACCTCATCAACCCATTCACAATGTCCATCGTGACATGATAACATTTTAACTCCAGAATGTGTAACTGTAGTAACAGTCCAGCTGGCCTCTGATGCTCCGCCTTCACCTGCTGACAGGTTAAACATTTCATAACAAAAACAGCAACCTATATCCTCATAACTAACCACCTGTACTGATGTCTCAAGTTAATGTACATTTTGGTTACTCTAGCATGCACTGCCCAATATGAAGCATGAAACTCCCCCATTAGATCCTCACGTATGTCCACTGGAACCCACACTCGTCCATGGACACGCAATACCCCATCATCTCCTATCATCCAACCAAGAAGAGGGGCATCTCTTTCCACAGACTCCCGTAGAGCTAGGCCTTCTGAATCTGATAGTTGTCTCATCTTCACACTATATAGGAGGGTAGAAGTAATATCTAAGGATGAAAGATATGTATGCCCCATACAGTCGTGAACCTCCAAATGCATCTCAGAGAGGAAATCCATAAGTTGTCACTTAGAAGTTTTCTCCTGTACTTCCTGTGTCTAAGTCTTCCAACACAGTGCATCAGCTACTACATTCACCTTACTAGGTGTATATGCAAATTCAAATTCTACGGATTGAAGGTACTCGAACCACCTTCGCTGTCTCAAATTCAAATCACGTTGAGTAAAGACATACTTGGGACTTTTGGGGTTGGTGAAAACCACAAAATTCTCTCCCAAGAGATAATGTCTCCAAAAGAGTAAAACCTAAACAACTGAAGCCAACTCGATATCATGCATCGGGTAATTCCTCTCATGTGGCCTTAACTGCCGAGACCCGTACAGAACAACTCGATCTACATGCATCAACACAGCTTCAACCCAAAACCTTATGTATCACAGTAAACTATATATATCTTATCTTTCTCTTGAAGTATCAGGATTGGTGCTAATTTCAACCTTTCCTTTAGCTTCTGAAAGGCTTTCTTGCATGATTCTATCCAAAATAACTTCACACTGATCTTAGTCAAACCCGTCAATGGCACATATAAGCGGGAGAAGTCCTGTATAAAGCTCATGTAGTAACCATCCATCCCCAAGAAACATCGTATCTCAAACACGTTCTTAGGATGCTTCTAGGAAACTACTGCTCTCAAATTCTCTGGGACCACTGCATCTCCTAACATTGAGATGATATGTCCCAATAAGTGTATCTGGTCCATCCCAAAGTGGAATTTTGAGAGATTAGCATAAAACTGATGCTCTCTCAGTTTACCCAGAACGATATCAAGATGGGTAGCATGGTCGTGTCAAGTGTGAGATTACACTAAGATGTCATCCATGAAAACTACCACAACATAGTCCAGATAATGGTTAAACACACGATTCATCAGAGCCATTAAAACTGCTGGCACATTCGTGAGTCCAAAAGGAATTACCATGTACTTTTATAGACCATATCTGCTCCGAAAATCTGTGAGTGATATATTCAATGGTCTAATGCGTAACTGATGATATCCGTATCTCAATTAATTATTCCAGAAAACTCGTGCTCCTCGATGTTGATCAAAATTATCATCAATCCTTGGAAAGGGATATCGGTTCTTAACCGTCAACTGGTTTATCTTCCGATAATCCAAACAAAGACTGATGTTACCGTCCTCCTTCATCACAAAAGGATGGGAGAGCCCCAAGGAGAAGTAATGGGTTGGATGAAACCCTTTTCTTGTAACTCCTATATCTGTCTCTTGCACTCCTGCAACTCTGGTGTGGCCATCCTATAAGGAGGAATGGACACAGTTTCTACTATTGGAACAAGTTCAATAGAGAAATCCACCTCTTGATCTAGAGGATGACTCGAAAAGTCATCCAGGAAGACATCCCTGAAACGATCAACCACTGGAGGGAAATCCTTCTCAAAATTCCTCTGGTCATCCAGATATAAACTCGCAATATGGGCTGTCACACCACCTCGACCACGATGCTCAGGTCTATCTCGGCTCGCCTAGACATCACGTTCACATTTTTATAGAAAATATCCGCCCTCTGGTGACGTGAAACTCACCCTACGACGATAGCAATCGAAAAATGTTTGGAAGGGAACCAACACGTCCATCCCGAAAACTACATCATAGCTCGTCATCTCTAGGACATAGAGGTCCCATTGAATGTGACACCCAAAAAACACTATGGGGAACTCCTTGAACTGATGCACACTAGCCGTTATAGTCCCTAACGGAGTGTCTACCATCATAGCTTCAGAAAAATAAGAAATACAAAGCCCAATGCTCTCCACAATGGCCACAGATATAAAGCTATGAGTATCACCAGTATCTAAAAGTACAGAAGAAAAAACAAAAAAAACTAGAACAGTTCCTCTGATAGTGGAAGGTCCAGGATCCTACTCCTATTAGGTCTATTGCAATTCATATGTCTGCCCAGTGTCGTGGCCCTGCGACACAGCCTGGCTACCCTGAGCTGACCCACCCAGCTGTCTCTGAGATCCTAGTTTTAGGATACCATTTCCATGACCAACACCTATGCATATACGTCTAGACATATCCCAATTTTCTGACTAGAAAGAATCATTTGGCCCTACTCCTTTATGTGGAGTCTACACATAACACATTTAACTAGCCACTGTTATGATCGCCTGGTAGATATGTGGCAGATGACCCATCTTGCCACAAGCTCGACACTCCCCTATGTCACGTGGACACTGCGGTCTCTTGTGCCCCTCTATAATACTCAAGTAGCACATTACCAGACCACATATAGAAGTCTTCTGGCTAGTACTGCCACCGTGAGAGAAATTTGTGTGCTTGTTACTCATACTGGTAGAAATAGTACCAGAAACTGGTGCTAAACAGCCCCGGTCTACACCACTATCTTCATGAAGGTTCCTCTCAGTAATCGGTTGCTAGTTCACAATTGCATGTACCGTGGCAAACATGAAAATGTTCACCAGCACTCAGATGTCCTACCAAAGACCATATTAAAATAATCGAGCCCCCAACATCTCATATCCCACCAGAACAGGTTCCAAATGCTGAAGCTCAGTGATGCTGGTAGAATAGTCCATCACTGACATAGCGCCCTGCTACAGAATCTTGAACTCTCGAGCTTGATCGTCCCGTAGCATCTCAGGAATGAAGAATTTGTAGAATACTACATGAAAATTTTCCCATGACATTTCATTGTTATTATTTGACTGAGAGGTAACTTCCCACCACCTCTTGGCGGAATCAAAGAGCATGTAATTATCGAGCTTGACCCTCCACCCTGGAGGCCTCTCTAGATGCTCGAAAATAGTCAGCATATAATCCAGCCATGACTCTGCAACCTGGGGTCCTCCATCCCCTAAAAATGTAGACGGATGCTACTGCTGGAAGATACGCATTAGCTCTTCCCTAGATGTGGTGGCCTACGGTGCTCCGTGGAAGGTCTGCATAAACCAAATGAAGTCGTCACAGAACTACGCCTCTGCGCCTATGTCCGGTATAATGGCCGACGCCGCATCTGGCTCTTTCGGAGGATCCAATAGTAGCCTATGTCCCACTATCTCCGAAGTATAATCGTTGCTGCTCTCCGGGTGAACAACTCGAGGTCTTCTCGACGACATGACTCTACAAGGTCAAACACACGCCTTAAAACAAGATTATCAAAGACTGCAAACTGGGAGACCAAAAAGGGAACATGAGAATGAAAGCATTCAAGAGTTATAAAGAATTTCTACATGGCGTGTATACATACTACATGGCTTTTTCACTCTATCCATACACATGGGAATGTACTCCAGGGAAAACTTGTCATGTAACACCCCAAACACACATCGTGTTGTCCACACACACGGTGTGTACTTGAATTCTCCTTCCCTGCCCGAGTCCTTCCACAGGGCTCAGCTACACAGCTCTCTTTTAAACTAAACTACACGGTGTGTACCAAATATACACGACATGTACATATTAATTTCAAACTGCCCGTGTTGTTAGTGACACGATTGACCACTCAGCTGACACTATATGGTGTGTCACACTCGCACAAGGAGTTTACCACACTCTACCTTCCCATCCACACAACTAGTTCCACACGGTCATTACCCTGTCAAGAATACCCAATGTGGCCCACAGGTACATGGAGTGTTAAAGAAGAAGTAACACCAACCCGTGTTTGTTAGCTACACGGCCGGGTCCCCATTTTACACTACAAGACATGATCAGCATTGACCCGACATGTACAAGAAAAGTTTTCCTCCATCCTTGTTGTTAGTTACATGGGCAGACACAGGGTCTACACAACCCGGCGTGTGAAATAACTACAAATAGTGTGCCCTCTAGAACTTCTCCATCCTGTGTTTCTTCCCACAAAGTCTATCACATGGGTAGCTACTACACGGCGTGTAATTAGGGTACACGTCGTGTACTCAAAACTATTTCTCTTCCTCCGGAACAAATGAATACACTGTAGGTATCTATAGAACTACACTGCGTGTAAGCTGGGTTTTCCGGACAGTATGCCTCAGAAACTACTCTGGAACCCAGAAAACACTGAAAACACACACTTATGTGCCATGTTTCGATCCGTGAGGGCCCATACTCTCTGCAAATCAATGCATGGCATCGTACACTTTTTATAACAAGTATACGCGTTAATGATCCATCAAATTCTATTCATTGAGGGCCCATACTCCTCAAGAACCATAGTTTGGAATTAATTTTAGCAACCTCACACAAAAGTGCCTTATCAAATAACAGGTATTAATCAAGAAGAAATCACAATACCATGCTTTTCTAGAACAAAAATTATCACAATAACATGAAATTTCTAAAGCACCTAAATGGCATGGAAGAATGCATGGAATGTGATTTCTAGAATGTGCCTAAATGATGCATTAGATGTCATACCCTCATCTCCATGGGTTGAGACTAAATAGAACCCATGTATAAATTATAAAAATAACACCCCAAGTGCATCACCCAATGGTGAAAATCAAATCAACTATAATATTGAAAAATCCGGAAACATGCAATAACCGAGGTAGACTGGCTTTTCCCTGTACACGGGTTAGCTACTCTCGAGCACATATTATTACCAACTACCATTTCCATCCTATCCCTGATTAAGGCTCCAAATAGTAAGTAAATGAAAATAATCCCTCTGATACCACATTATAACATCCCAGATCCGGGTGCCACTCAATGGGTTACCCAAACCCGATTGGTCACATGACTTTAAGTGCATTTCCACAAATTCCAGAGGCTACCGACTAATAGCGAGGTCCCATGTCTGATAGTGGGGAAATTATGGCCTCATTTTACAAGGTGTAGCGTAGCGGAAAAAAATATACACACATACAAAAGCGGGAGATGTAAACAATATACAACCGAAAGGACAACTGAAATAGAAGAGAACGAGCAGTCATATATATAATGATGAACCATGTCACTAGTTCTATGAAGGCATCCAGAAGAGGTCACACTGCAATACAATACAATACAATAAAAAGTAAGAGGTACAACCAAACACAACAAAGCAGATTATACGGAACACTACAGCATCACAAGATGAAGCCTGCTCCCATGCTCTCCCACAACTCTGCTACAATCAGGTACCTGTGTAGGGTCCCTTTCCGTTATCCACTCCTACAGAAATGCAAACTGTTTGGGAAAAAAGTTACCCAAAAGGGTGTGAGAAATAAATCCCAGTAGGAAACCACAAAAGGCACATGCCCAACTATCAGTGAAAATGTGCAACAACAATGTGCAAAAGTAAATGTAGTAGACTAGTAAGTACTCAAAAGTAACAATCACTACCAGTTTCATTTGCCATTTAAATTTTTACTTATCAATTCAATATAACTGAATTATATTAAAATTCACCGTCCCGTCAGGATAAATAGAAACATTCCCTCAGGCCATTCAGAACCTTGCCCTCAGGCCTTGCTCTCAGGTGAAATTGTACCTTTCCCTCAGGCCTTGCCCTCAGCAAAATAGAACCTTCCCCTCAGGCCATTCCCTAAGGATAAATAGAACCATGCCCTCAGGACTTTTCCTTAGGAGAAATAGATCTTTTTCCATAGGCCTTTCCCTCAGGAAAACTAGAACCTTACCCTCAGGCCTTGCCCTCAGGAGAAATAGTACCTTGCCCTCAAGACTTGCCCTAAGGCGAAGTAGTACCATGTAACCGGGCCGAGAAAACACATATCAAGAATTTTTATAAATTGCATCTCATGAAAAATAAATTCACAACATAATTCATGGCATACCCTCAGTTATCCTAGCCAAATGGCTAAACAGAGGAACACATCCCCTGGGTGGTCCTGGATCCAAGCAGTGATCCCAGAAAACAGTTATACATATTCATTCAACTACCTATGCAATTTTAGGTATTAAATTACACAAGGCCTCAGCCATCTGACACCCTCAACAATGGTTCATATAATAGTGGCACACAAAACACACATTAGTTGGAATTTAAAAACCAGACCACCTACCTCGATCGTCTCTGATCGGTATACATGAACGATACCTCCCAAATCGTCCAAGAATGACGTATATCTGGGATAAAGTAATTATAGTTAAAATATAAATAATTTTCCCTAGAGGAATAATTGTAAATAATAGCATAAGGAGAAGGGAGGGCGTACCCGTACGGTACCAACGTGATCTGCGGAAGCGGAAACGGATTTCCGGTGCGCGGTCGGGGGATCTCTGAAGATTCATCCATCCTCCTGAGATCCTCTAGAATTATAAAATTCCTCTTTGAACAGAGGAGGCTACTTCCCGTTTTAAGTGAATAAAAAAAACTACATGGAATGTACTCTCAGGTACATGGAGTGTACCATTCTTTTTTTTAACTGTTCCTCTGGCGGCTTCATTCCAACGCGGCACTGTTCATCTCTCGATATGAGTGCACATCGTGAGTTCCTGACTACATGACATGTAATGTCGCTCCGCTGGCGGCAACCTCAATCTCCATACTGTTCACCTGCCAACTGAATACACGGCGGGAAAATACTGAATACACGATGTGTAGTATCTTATTACACCCTTCATTATCGACAGGCCTACATGCCCTGTGTACTCATCCCACACGGACAAAGTTCACGGAATGTGGAAACGGAGATGGTGTGTAGTAATAAATTTTGGTATTTTTCACCATTTTCCTTATTTTTCCTCAAAAACACCTAAGGAAGAAGGATAAGATGAAACCTGTACCTCAAATATAAGAACCTTGTTCTTACAATAGGTTTCTAAGGATAAAAAACATTTTTATCCTGTAGAAGACATCTATATACCTAAAATTCATGATCACCATTCTATAAAACTAAATAAATGTATAAAAAAAATGTTGAACATGTTTTCAACTTCAACTGATGATGTAAAAAACTGTTGTAATTATCAAAACTATTTGTGTAATATCATTGTGATGTTTCCGAAGGACCCCTTCCTCTTTGTTGTATGCATGGACTGGTGTATCACCCAATGTGTGGGTGGAATCCAAGTTATAACCAAGGTCTGATAGTATCTATTCGGTGGTAAATGAAAATTGTTATGATTTGATTATATAATAATGAAGGGGATAGATTCTCTAAAAGAATATTGATAGATTTTTTTCTTTTATATAATCCAAGATTATGCTCATTGAGATACACTACATTTTATAATATGTTAATAATGTAAATTAAAATAGAATGTGATTGAAAATGTTTTTTAAATCATAATTCCTGACCACATCATTTTGGTAAATTCATCTCCGATATGATTAAATATTGGAAACATTAATTACCAATTATAGTTTCATGTAAATGATTCGGAAAAAAATTTGGCATTCTATTTCTAGGTTAGTCATCTAAGAATAATAAATCATCACAATACGTAGTGATATTTTGATTTTGTATATTATATTACACTATGATTGTGGTGTGGGATCCCCATACCACACATTAGAATATCATTATCTTAAGGGATATGGTATTTTTTATTTCCGACATGTCATTCCCCATGCATACATAACATATATAATAATATATGAAAAAACCATATAATTTATTTTTTTATAAGGTTATATCATCATTAACTAGTTTTTTTGCTATTTTTATACTAAGATAATCAAAATATTTTATGTAATGATTTTCCACTTATATGGTTTGTTTGTGTATCATTATAAATTTAATTATTTTATTTAAATTATAATTGGAAATAAACATTACTAATCCAATATTTATAATTCATAATTATATTTGAAGATGATTGGGGTTAATGTGCCACATACTGGGACACCTATCTAGTTGGGTATATATGGTCATTAGAGTCAAAAGATAGATGTTCCATCTACGGAGTTGAAGATTCATCTTAAAAATCAGTTCAAGGTCACATGCATGTTTTTTGATACGGGGTAGTATTATGTAGATTCTATAGAGGGTTATTAAATAATTATATGTATTACCATTATATAATTTATATTTTATTAGTCATTATTTTCAATATAATCTAATAATAATTTTTTAATAAAAATAATTCATATTAATATTTTATCTACAATATGAAGTATCCTTCAATTTTATAATCCTTACCTATACATCAAGAAATATATAGGACCAGTTTAAGGGGTTTCCATAACGTTATCTTGTGATACGTACATATAATAAATTCTACGATCCAGTTCTAGGTAATATGAATTCAGTTAATGTTACCATTGGTATGGACTAGATAACATTGTTCTAATCCAATATCTATTTCTTTTAGATGTTTTTTTAATTATACATACTTATTTTTATTATTTATAGAATCATTGGGGAATGGTAATTCAATTCAGGTCATGTAGGACATGATAAAAGGAAATTGAGAGGCATAGTAGTCGATATAACATATATTAATCTAGATGTACGTAAAACTATGGGGTGAAAAAGTTCAACATCATAGTGTATAACTCTTATATGAAATTTTTAATTAATATATCATATTGATTCTTACTATGTGATAAATTTAATTTTCTATTGATTTATTTTAATTTTATGAAAGAATAAGTATTTCTAAAATTAATATGGCCTTTACTAAATTGATAACTTTGAAAAAAATTGCAAGGGCTCAAGGAATGGGGGTTTATTATATATTACTCTTATCCATTTGAGGAAACTACTATGTATTCTAATAAAGCTAATATATTTATATAATTACATGTATATTATCAAATATTTAAAAATGTGACTATTAAAATAGCTTGCCATTTCCTTGAGTCAACTTTATTTATGTAAAATGGTGAATGAGGAAGAGTGGTTTTCCAATAATCAAATATACTCAAGGTATCATTATATTTATCTGAGACCATGGTACAACCCATGTATGTATTACGGAAGAAAATAGTTTGATTTAATGTGTTTTGTTATACAATTCCAACATACCAATGCTTGTATAATGTCTATGGATATAATGAAACAAACTTTACATATATAGTTATACTTTTTATTGTATTATTTATAGATAATAATATTATTTATTTGAAATTTTAAGATATGAATGGTTGGTATCTTCTAATTTCCATGAATAATATTCAGGATAACCAAAATTGTTCCAAACATTCAAAATGATACTTCTGTAAATTAAATTTTAATCTTATTTTACTTCTGGTATTTGTTATTAAAATCTCAGTAGATCCTACAAAAATACATGATAAATTCCTATAATGATCTTGTGAAAATCATTGAGATAAACAAATCTTCAGATATTATTAGTTATTATGTTAATTTCAACTAGGATTATTTTGGTTATTTCCTTTTAAATAAAATCATTTATATCTTTCACACTGATTACCGATAGCTAGTGAATTTATTTTTAATCAGTGTATCATATATATGAGTTATATATTCTATAACATTGAGTAAATGAATAAATTATATAATGTCAATGCTAATAATACGATGATAGTATCAAATAGTAGGATGATTCTAACAATGAATTCTACAAAATGAATCTAGTGTATAAACAGTATCACATAGATTATGATGATAAATTTGGAACTGACTAGAGGTGAAATTTTGATGATGATTTTTTAAAGGATAACATAATAATTATTTTTCCTATATTAAAATGTAACTAAAGTAGAATATATATGACTTACATGATTTATAGATATTTTAAATATTTTCAATGAGAAGAATCTAAATTTTATAAATTAATATTGGTTATGAAATCCAATAGACACTTAAAAAAATAGGACCTTGTATATTATGTTAAAAATATAAAGTTATGTAGGATTTTATATAAGTGTTATACATATGAACAAACACATACAAATAATATGATGGGTGTTTATAAGGATATTGTTTATATAATTGAATCACACATCCTGGTCAGATAATGTACATGAATGTTGATATATTGAAAATGATAGAAGATTCTTGTGGTTTAGGATTATGTGATAGAGCATGATGAATCAAAAAATGATTACAATTGAATCTCATAATGAATTATACAGTATACTTGATTGATTTTATATTTTCTACCTTTATCTTGGGTTAATTTGACTCTTTGATAGTATTATTTAAAAGATTTCATGTAACAAAATGATATTGAACTATAAAACACGTTTTAGATAATTATAATCTATAAGGGGTGGAATGATGGGCTATTTACAAAAAAAATTGTGTTAATTATTTGGAAACAGAATTATAAATACCCATGTTATTATCTATAATAGGTGTTAATCAATGTAGTATAAATTATTAGATAAATTATATTATTGAAAATGAAGTGGGGTCATTTGATCATAGTTATGCCCCAACATATGTGATCAGAGTCGCAGATGTGGAGCACACAAGGTGTCTAATAAAAGGGTATCATGTTACATGAATTAAATATAGGTTATGAAAATAGGATTTTGTTACTATTTTCTTTTCATTAATCTAATTCAAGAAGATATGATCTCAATTTTAATGTTCCATCAATCTTAATCATGGATTTACCCAGATAGGTGTCTCATTTAGAGGGTTAAGTGCTTTGCATCCCATGAGGACCATCAATGGAAAGAAGATAAAAAGGGCTATATGGCTACGTTAATAAACCATGATCAAAAGATGGATATATACACCAAGGATCATTTGATCTGTTTTATATGACAAGATTTAGGTGAGTTAGGTCATGAGATTTGGGTTCAACATAGTATACAATGAATCTAGGAATATTCATGCACATTTTTTCACATTATGAATTTATATGGGTATTCTGTTGATAAAAAATGTGGGATTTTAGTGTGACCTAGAAGGAAGAAGAGTGAGTCTAATTTCATCTTTTTGGATATAAAAGTAGACAATTTGGAAATAAGATAATTCTAGTGAATAATTATCTTCATATGGGGAAAAAGTTCTGGTAAGATTGAGTTTCAGAATATAATGAACTAATTATCTAAATGATTAGTTAATCTCACTAATTATAATATAATAAGGTTACATTATAGTGGAATATAAATTGATCCTTATATTAAGAGTGATGATGGAAGAAGGGTCTCATGGTGAATAATGTTTTTTAATTATGTTATTTATATATTGAGGAGACCATTATGTTTATAATGTGTGCAATATCCATTATAAAATATTTAGGTGGAATTGAATATGATAAATTTATACTTATATAAGGATTGAAAAAACCTTAAATATATGAATTCATTATACCAAGAATCATTTAACCATGAATAAATATTTTATCAAAAAAACTAGTGATTATTAGTTTATTTAGGTACAAACGTCATCTATGTTTTCTCCACAAACATTGTAATATTTTATGAAAAATTAATGATATGTGTGCTCCATAATTTTTTTTCATTTTTTTATATTTGAAATTATTATGGTTATATTAATTCAAAATATATAATTTTTAATGTAGTTATTACCAATTTTTGACAATGATTATAATGAAAGATTTCAACTATTAATGAATATTTTTAATTTTATAACTACCCTGATTTACCCACATATATTCAATGTGCTTATAATTTTAATATTTTGTATCAATGGGAGGCATAAACTCCTTGTTCAACATCATAATCGATGTTCATATTTGTTCTCATTGATTCTATTATGAAAACATATATTATTTGATTTAATAAAATCTATTATATGGAAGAAGTAATTTCCTATGTTTTTATATTATTTAGGTGAGTATAATATAATTTATATTAGGAGAGAATTTTTCAAGATAAACAACAGTCTGAAAATGGGTAAATCCCTAATGAGATAATATTTTGAATAAAAAAATTGGTTAATAATTATAATAAAACAACTGAACATGGTAATGAATAGGAAGTATGGAAGAATCCAGAACTTGTTGGTCAAAAAAGTAAAGTGAAAAAGCATGTTTTGATTTCATCCTCAAGATAGTGTTTCAAAAAAGTTAATCTTTGGATTCCAGAGTACATGATTAGATAAAAAACATTACGAGAAAAGTAAATAATATTAAACAGGAAAAGTGGATAGAACCTTGGATATAATTTTATGTAATTGAGGTGAATGATTCTAAAACTTCTATTACATCTATTCATAATCAATTGTATTATGTTTATCAAAAATTAATACATTTTTATTTCCTCCAAGACAATAATTAACTAGATGGTATTTAATGAAAATCCAACAGAGACTGGTAGTTATATAAAAGAATTAGATATTCAATAAAGAGGAATATGTATTGACAAAAACACATAATCCCAAAATCAGGTGTTTTATATCAATTAAATTTCCGTTCTTATAAGGAATCAAGTCTCAAAGTATCTAACAATATAAATATATTTTTATATTAGATAAATAAATGAGTCTTGTATTAAAATAGAATAGAATAATTAAAATATATTTCCTTCCCTCTCTAAAAACAAACAATATCCAGTATAACTCTAATCTATCTTGTAATTCAATTAATATCATTATAGTATCACTATTGATTCGTAGGGAAATAAGGATAATAATGGTTATCTCAAATACCCAGTAAGGATAAAATAAAATGGAAACAATAAAGATTCAATGAGAATAATAATTATTACATGTTAATAAATGGCCTCACATTCCATATAAAATGAATATTTTGAAGGATGTTCATATGAAATATAGAAAGGTGATAACTAGAATCATGTTATATTAAAATAACTTGATATATATATATATAAGAAAACAACTGTACACACAAGCCATGTAATCAATAAAATGAAATGAAATGTATCCATAGATATATTGATGCACAAGGTCATGGATGAATAATTACTAAAATAATATGATATAAATTATATCTTATTGTAACTCATGTCCGAGGATCATGAGAAACCATTACCGTAAAGAAAATTAACAATATTGTTAAGATATTGGAAAAACCCACATCTATTGAGGCTATCCAATAAATTCATCTCATTAGATTATTGATGAATCTAAGGGAATTCATTAATTGGTACCCATCCCATATATAACTACTCTATTATACTATGAATAAAAACTGGTTGGTTTTTAATAACTACTTCATCATATTAGACCTTTGATGTATCATGTGTCATTTGTTACACTGTCCTCAACCATAGAGATTTCATTAACTGGTCTCCATCCCGTATGTCATACATTAAATCATCCCCAACCTGTATAGGGGATTTCCAAAACATTTAAATAATAAATGTTCCTATTTTATTGTATTGAATAATTGATATAGTTTTATAAATATTTCCCAAAATAGTCAAATGAAATTCAATGTAAACACTATATAAAAAATGTTATATGGTTCATGCAATAAACTTATCCATGAAAAACGATTCCAATATTTTGGGAAATTTAAATTTAAAATTTTTATAGGATATTGAAAATCCTAATGGGATTAAATAGAATTAATGTCAAGAATTAGAATATTATCATAAGAAAAATCAATCATAATCCATCCAGAGTATGATTACAGATGTTTTCATTACAATATACCACAAGTAGAGCAATATAATGTGTTATCAACATTGATGAAATAAAATAATAACAATTAAAAATATTCAAGAGGAGTACATCCTTTCTTCTTGAAAAACTATTTGAAATTATTTTTCATTAAAAACACATTTTGTAAACATTTTCTTTAAAAATAATCCTATTATTCTGAAACATTATATTTTAATTAATTGATGGCAGATAAATACGTACAAGATGAGCAATGAAAAAATCACATTCCTTTTTCTTTGTTAATGGAAGAAAATATTCCTTTCGTAAAGAGTCAATAATAATCCTTTTAATAAATTGGTAAAATAAAAAAATGTTAAAATTTTCGTTACCAAATCATTTTGATCATCTTTTAATAAATAGTGGAAATTTGAAAAATCATGTTATCTGAGTGTAGAAAAAAATAATTTATTTCTTTCATAAAAACATTTTATAAGATCATTTGAGTGCATATTAGTGAAAATATGGATCCATTAAATAAAAATGGTTAGGAAGTTATATTGTACAATTTCAGGATTTATATAAAAGTGATTATATAATTTCATCTAATTGGAATTCCATTGATACATTATTAAGATTTTTCATGAGGAAAATAGTCTTCAAACATTGCAATGTTCCCCATAACACTTTGAATCATTTTAAATCATAAATATCTTGATCTGCTAATATTAATCTGCTTTTAATGATTCCATTAAAATAAAATTATTAATGAATCCATTAAAATAAAATTATTAATGATATTGTATAAAAATAGGGGTTATATACACATCACAAAAGTTGTATGTGGTGGACATGACATTTATCTATTATATTTAACAACTGAGATGAGAATCATATACCTTGCCTCTAATATCATGTGAATGTCCCTTAAATTCATGTATAAATAAATTATATTAATTTTATTATTTATTATAATAATTTTTAATGTTTATAATTACTTTTATTTCACTTATTACCATGTCGTTTACAACTACATAATCAATTATGTTTACAGATGGTGTTTTGATTAAATTCTCATTATATATTAAAAACACTTTCATAGATAAACCACAGTCAACGAAGTCATTATATAACTTCTATAGAATAATAATCAAGAAATAATTATCATATTTATACATAATTTATACATTTAGAACGAATAATTATATATTATTATGAATAATGAATCGACATTACACTGATGGAGATGGTAGGTCCTACATGTGCATGGATAACATACCCATTTTTCAATGATAGTTATGGAAATAAGGTAAGAAAAACCATATCATTATATATTTATAATTATATTATAAATATAATGTTATTTAATCATATATAATTATATATATATATTTCTATGTAAACGTAATCACATCGTGTCGAGGAGGTGATATTCTACATGTCTATGACTGATGTTATCACATTTTAAGTCTGTGAATGGTAAAAAAATAAAAGGACATATATATATATATATTAAAAGTTAATTATGTAATTAAAAAAATATTGTGTATGAGTGATAATTTTAGTTATAAACATCATTTATTAATTCCATGAATCATGTAAATTTATCAAATCGCTTTGAGCGGGTGGTAGTCCAAACATTCATAAATGATGTAATCATATGAATGTATAATTAAAATTATTAAAAATAAGTTTTATAAAAGTTTTAATGAAAAATAAATACGCAATAAATATCATATATAAAAAATATAAAAATATTTTCCTTCATAATGGCCACTGTTATAGCTGTTAAGAGAATAATGAAAATTCCTATTTTCATGAGGCAATAGTTCACCATACACAGAATAATATGTTAGTTAACCATTGTAAGGAGCTCTATGAAAGTGTTGGTATAAATATTAACATCAAAACATAATAGTATATATATCACACTGTTGTTATTATGTAATAATTTAGTAAGAATAAAATAGGGTCTGGAGAAAGGAAACAAAACTAAAATTTTGAGGGAAGTCATTACCTCTTAATTGGGTAACATCTATTGGTTTATACCAAAAATAACCCATGGAATGTTTTCTCCCTAAAGGGATGAATCAATTTAGGGAGTAGGGGTTTTGGGAAAATATTTTTAAAGTAATTGTATTATCATATTTGGCTTTAGATGTGTAAAGAATTGCAATAGTTGGTGTCTTTATATAGGGAAGGGAAATTACTCACATCAAATTTTTGGAATCACGTAAGATGTACACTTGTTATTACATAAAAAAATTCAAATAAAAAAACCAAAAAATAAAATGGAATTTATGTTGAATATATATGGATTCCAATGGGTTTTATAAAAATGGATTTGTCAATTGGGAATTTATGTTAAATGTTTAGTCCTTTATTAATATTAATTTTTCTTTATTAATTATAGTTAATTTTTATCACATCCATTAATATTTCTTATGAAAAAACAATATTGAACATATAAGACATTATAAATTAATCTTATTAATAAAATTAAATCCATTTTTTTAAACCTCCAATCACATATGTGGCAGAAATTAATTTCATATTCATCTTGCATGTGTGATTAAATTGCAGGTTTTAATGTAAAAAATTTTCAAATGATTGATAGGTTTTTAAATTAAATTTCAAAGATAAATTGATACCAATAACCTAAATTTTAATAATTTATAAAAAAATTTCAAATTTAAATTTAAATCAGTATAAAACATAGGTAAACATTTTAAATAAGAATTAATGCAAATTTATTTTGAACCAAACATCGGTATTTTTAATTATTCATTAAATATTATATGTCTCTGAAAAATATTAAAAGTTTACCCTATCTTAAATTTTAAGTTTATATATCGAATACTTTGTTTTTTTTTGAGATATTAAATCAATTAAAGGTTGAAAAGTCATATTTAGTATGGGTTAATTAACAAATGGTGGTAAAATTTCATTTTAAAAAATATTGGGTTTTAAGGATTAAAATAGGGTATTTTCTTATATTATGCATATCAAAGATAATGAGTTGATATCAATAATAATATACTGAATTTATTGAATACATATTTTATTAAAATAATTTAATAATTTTAATCAATATTTTTATTATGATAAACTCCTTTTTAAAATAACAATATTTTTTGTATCAAATTTTTTTATTTCCATTCGCCATTAATTGGTAACCCATGAATTCATTTTATATAAATTTAAAAAATGATTTCTAGCTATTAGATAATACCATTCATAATGTTTAGTTTATGTATTCCTAAATTAAATAAAAATATTTTAATAATATGTTATTATATGGTGAAACATTGTCTTGCATGAAACACAAGCGATCGAAATTGTCCCTCTTGTGTGTAACACATGCAAACTCAATGTTGCGTGAATTAAAAAATATAAAATATATAAAATATATTTAAATTAATAAATATATTTTATAGTATCATGATATTATATCCCCATACAAACATGGTTTCATGTTTCATACACGCTATCAAATACAATATTCATAGTCTATAATTTCATGGTGTTACATTATCCCCACTATAAATAAATTTGGCAATCTCAAATAAATCCTGATCATTGAGATATATTGTTTTATGTTTTTTTTGATGTACCACATCATGAGAAGGGTTTATAAAACTCCCTCTATAAGAGAGAGAATGTGAATTTTAATGGTCTCATGGACTACAATGTAACAATGTTTATAAGTAGGAGAACCTTAGTTTCGAGTAGTGATATGTACATGGTGGAAAAGGAAAGATGTTTATAAGGATTTAATGATGTAATCAATCATAATCAAGTAAATTATCAATATAATTTCGTGGTTTCTATTGTCATAAATCATTGATGATTTATAATTCCATCATCTTAATATAAATTAAGGTATTAGGACATCATTTTATATATATCCAATTTTTTTAATGTTGGGTAATTCATTAACTATCCATGATTATAATTAAATTTATATACAACATAGGTTTGAATTTCATATGAACAATCATGACATTTAGCCTTTCATTATTAAAATTCTATTTCAGCCATTTTCTCTAAAAAATCAATTACCAAGAATAATTTTTTATGATTGAATCAGTAAGAAAACATTTAAAGGATTGTATTGAATATAAAAGAGTCAAAGTATAACTGTTTATCTTTAGCTATCTCCCAAAATAAATATGTTTAACATATTAATCTATAATCCTCAATATTAATGCTACTAGTTCATTATTAGCAATTATTCCTCAAATTGCTTAACTAAAAAAATGAAAAACTAACAAGTACATTGGGTAGGGAATTGGTTTGCATGAAACCCTTATTATCCTTCAACAATAGGTTTAATACCCATGAAATTATCATATTTGATTTGTTGTCATCCTTCATAATGGTTTTAATTCTATAAAACAATATTTATAAATTTTTTAAAATTAACTATGATAGAAATCCTTGAAAAAATGTTAATCACTATATATTATTTTAACTATGGGTTTCAATTTACCCTCAATACTCAATTAAATCATCCATTTATCCTGATAGAGGAACATCCTTAGTCTAGTGTATTCCATAACATCATTTCATGGATTTCAAAAGATTGAAAACATATCATCATTATAAATCACCTTAGGTTTAACCTATGCAATTAATTTTCATTATCTATTCAAATCCTTTATCATTGTTGGTTCTGAAAACATTGATTTTCCAATGAATATCCCCTCGGACTATCAAACTCTGTTCCTAGTATTGCTCATTGTTGTGTAAAAGGTTACAACTAGATAGGATTAGAACTCATTTCAGGAGTTATTACTCCATGGTACATCTCTGCCAAAACCATGTCGACTTGTATTATCTAGATAAGGTTGTATTTCTAGAAGGACCCACATAATCTATAATTTACTAAAATTAAATGGTGTTATGCTATTGATATCATCAAATTATACATTTTATTTTTCATATTCTATACGTTATCATAAATCTTGTTTCTACGGTTGTTAATAATATTTCTCAGATACCAACATTATCAACCGAACCCCAAAATCCCTAGAGCTAGTTTTTCTTATAAATTACATTTTCATGATTACAAAGAATCAATCCCCACAAAAAACTAATCAATTCAGTAGTCATGGTAAACCAGAAACATACATAATCCTTTTATTAAAATTGAATAGACTAATTACAACATATTTTTTTATATCTACCCAAATAACATTTAAGATAACTCTAATTTATTTTATAAATCCATGTATATCATTTATCTTATGATACATGGATTCTAGGGGAATGGAACATAATAATGGTGATCTCAAATGCTCAGTAATGAAAAAATACAACTTAAACAATAATGAATCAACAAGAATGATAATTATGACATGGTAACAACTGAACTAAAATGGAATATAAATAATAAAGTGTGATGAATGTTCATAGTAAATGTTCCATGGTAATAACAAGAAACACATTCCATTAAATAACTAGATAATGAAACATACATATAGAAATTTCAATAACTGTAAACACATGACATGTAATTAATAACCTCAAATTAAATTTATACATATATATTTCAACAATAAATATCATGAATGAATAATAAATGACACTAATATGAATGAAATTATTTCTCATAGGATTTCATGTCTTATAAACAAGAAAACATATTACTGTCAATACTTTTAATATGATGATTTGGATATCAGGTAAAAACCCATATAAGGTGTCTAGGAAACTATTTTTTCTCATCATAATATTAAATATTATATGGTATTTCATTATTCATTCCCCAACCCGTATCCTGCAATTCAATTCAACTTGTAAACTAAGGAGAAATATGTTTCACCAAAAGATTTATTCCATGATACTGCTGATTCTTTGAGGGACTTTCAATCACTTTTTCCCAACCAAAATTGCTTGAATTACCAATATCTAACTTTTATGTCTCCAATTAACTAGTACCTCAACCATATATTGGATTTCAAAATCATTTAAATAAAACAATATCAGTATAAATTATCCATATTAAATAAATGATACATGTTTATTAATATTTTTTAATATAATCAAAAAATATACAAATTAAACATCATGTACAAAATGGTATGTCATTCATGAAATAATCATATCCTTGAAAAATTATATGTATTTTAAGGGTAATTTCAATATCCAATGATTATAGGAAATTAAATTTTTCATGGTAATTAAAAGGAATTAAGGAAGTGATTATGAATAACATCCAGGGAAAAATCAATCACAAACCATCCATTGGAATATTATTCTTGGAATAAATACAACATAAAATAATTGGAATAAAATAAAGGGTCGTTGACCTTGATGATGTAAAATAATACCATATAAAATTATATAGGAGGAAATTATCCATTTCTCTCAAAAAAAAATTTGAATGGATTTTTCTTCGAAATTCACATTCTAAAACATTTTATTTAAATATAATTGTTTTAAAAATGAAAATGAGGATTAAATGAAATAAAACAAAAGAAATCTACACATTTTGTAAAAGGTATAATGAACATTACTTTTTCAAGGTTAAAGATTATAAAATTTCCTTGTTCATAAAGGGTTAAGAATATGGCTTTGAAAGCACTAGTAAACAAATAAAAGCATAAAATTTAGATTACCAAATCATTTTTAATACATTTTGATAAACATTTTAATAAAACATCACATTTATAATAATATAGATTCTCTGACAACATATAGAAATAATGACGATTTCTCTTAATTTTTTTTTTCTAAAAACGATTGAGTAACAAATAATGGAAAATGGAAATAATAATTTATAATGACAATGAAAAAATAGAGTATAATGAAAGGGTTTATTGAAAAATGGTAATATAATTATTTTTAATTGAAATTCTATTGTAAGATCATTACGGTTGGTCTTGAGAAAAATTATTGTCAAACATTACAATACTTCCCATACCACATTGAATATTTTTAAATTGTAAATCTCATGAAAAAAATATATTAAATTAATGCATAATATACCATTAATATAAAATTATTCATGATAAAATAAAAAAATTGGATTTAGAAACACCAAATAATAGATTTAAATTGTTTGAAAGGACATTTATCTCATAGATGTAAGATGTGAGATGAGAATCACATACCATGAGTTTCATTACTTTTTTATGTCCATTAAATTCATACATAATAAAATTATATTAATTTCATACTTGTTTATAACTTTTTACAGGATTAAAATTACTTTTATTTAATCTATGACCATGTTTTGTACAACAACATAATCCATTATGTTTACATCAGTTGTTTTTACCAATTTCAGTTTATATATCTAAAAAACATTCGTAGGTATCATTTTGTCAAAGTGGTAATTATAAATCTTTTAAATAATATTTACAAAAATATTTTTATCATATATATAAAAAATTATACTTTTTAAACAAATAGTTAAATATTTTTATGTAAATTGAATCGATGTTACAATCAAGGAGATGGTTGGATGTACGTATAGATGAGTAAAAATTCCATTTTTTATCATTGTTTTGGAAAGAAGGTTAGTATCACAAAATAATTATATAATTATCGTTATATAATACATATCATGTTATTTTATAAAATATACATATATAAATTTATGTCCTGTAATGTTAAAGGATTCACGTCATGTTGAGGAGGTGGTAGTCCACAGGTCCACGACTGATGTTTTCACATTTCAAATTAGTGAAAGGGTAATAAGTAAAATGATATATATATATATACATATATAAATGTGATTATGTAAATAATATAATATATTTTTTTTCATGTCTCATATGTTTAATTATAATAATCATTTATATATTCCATGTATCGTGTGAATGCATCACATCGCTTTGGGGGGCCATTGTCCATAGTTCCTCAAATGATGTTATCATTTTAACCTGAAATGGAATGTATAAAATGTATGCATTATAAAATATCTATATAAGTATAAATTCATAATAAATATCATATAAATATTGTTTAAATATAGTTTTCTTCATAATGTCCCCATGATAAGTTGTATGGGAAAAATGAACAATCAACATTTCCTGAGGTGGTAGTTAGTCAAACATAGAAACAATATTTTCATTAACTATATGATGGTTGTGTTAGTCTATGTAGGTATAACTGTTAATATAACAACATTTTAATAAATTTTGGATACTGGTGTTATTATTTAATCATATAATAAGAATATAATTGGTTGTGGATAATATAGATGAATCTAAAAAGCATATGAGAAGACATCACCTCTTAATCAGGTAGCTTCTTTTGGTTTATTCCAAATGTATTCCATTGAATGATTTTATTAAAAATAGAGGCATCATGTTATAGGGTATATGTGTGGGGAGTATATTTGAGTAGATATTGTCCGAACCTATGTGGTTCAAGAGGTATCAGTAATGGTGATATGTGGTGGCCTTTTAAATGTAAGGAAAAGGATTAACATATAATTTTTGGGAACAAATTAGGTGTGAACTAGTTCATAACATATTAAAGTCATAACAACCCAAAAAACCTCAATAATGTAAGGCTAATAGGTGATTTATGGCCAAAAAATGTTTTTTATAAATTGACATCATTAATTTGTCCCTTAAGATAATTGTTTAGTGCTTTATGAATCATAATTTTTCCTTTACAATTGTATTTAATATTAATCGCATTTACTATAAATTTTTGGTAAGAACTATGCTGACCATATTAGAAATTATAGACTATTCTGATTCCAAATATTGAATTTATTTTTCTCAATCCCAATCACATAATTGGTAGTAAATAATTTAAAATTCATCCCCCAAACGGGATGATAATGTGTGGTTTTAATGTAAAATTGTTCAAAAGATATATATGTCTTTTCATTCAATTTAGAATTTAAATTGATGAAAATTACATAAATTTTATTTATTTTATTATAATATTATTTAATTAAACATTAAAAAAATTTAAAAACATTATATTACCATATAAATAAAATATAATAAAAAAAATTTTGAACTAAAATTCTATATTCTGAACTATTCATTAATAATCATATGTTTCTGAAATATATCAAAAAAATAACCATAAAATTATTTTTAAGTTTCACATTCAAATCTAGTGATTATTTTTACATATTAAATCAATTAATTTATCAAAATTAATATTTAAAATGTTTTCATCATTAAAAATTTCTGGAGTTACCTTTATAAAAATATTAGTTTTTAATCTATAAAATAGGGTTTGATCTTATATTATAGATACCTAACCGTATAGATAAATATAAATTTTATATTGAATATATAAAATATATATTTCATTAAAATTATTAATTAATTATAACTAATTTTTTTTAAGGTAGACACTTTTGAAATTTAATAATATTTTCTTTTAGATCCCTTTGGTTCATGTTTTTGTTTCTTATTCATTTGTAATGAGTGAATTCATTTAATATTTACAAAAACCATATACTTTCATAATATAGTTAATAATATTAATAAATTATGGTATATATGTTACTGTATTTAATTATAATATTTTAATAATTTATTATTGTTTGTTAAAACTCGGTCATTTGTGTTACACAATCCATTGAAGAAGGTCCTTTTTGAGTGTAATACTTGTAAACATTGTGTTTTATTAAATAAAAATTATAAAAAAAAATATTTACAAGAATGATTGTTTTTCAGGTATCTTGGTATTATTTCCCAATATTCTATTGGATTCACAAGTCATACACGATATTGAATAGAAAATTAAATGTCTAGGTTATCCAGTTATTACAAAATCGATTTATTGGTGTTCTGTTGAATGAATAAACTGAATATGTACATTATTGTTAACTAATTATGGACCAAATTCATGAAGTGTTAAATTATCAATCCAATATTTATGTAAAATCCATAATAGTAAAGTTATATAATTTATTAAATATATGAGAAATCCGTGGTGGTTGAAAATATGAAGGATATTGTCTACAAAAAAAAGAATTCAGTCTATAGATGGTCATATTGATAAAATAAAAAACATTCAGGATCTTATTTATGATTGAACACATGAATATTATTAGAACTCTAACAATTGATACGAGTTTATTATGTATGGTTATATATTCATATATACTATGTGCTATGAACATGATGTGATCCGAACCATACAAGAGATGAAGGGTTTGGGGGAGTTCTTATAGTAAATGTACAATGAAACCCTCAATGAACTGTTCATAGAGAATATTAGGTTGAAATTTTTTTATGGGTCCCAAAATTTATACTTACAAAAAATGGATGTCAACATGAAATAAAAAAAAATTGTTTCATTGATGAAATTTCAAAAGACAATGAAAAAAATTTAATTGATGAATATATAAATGTTCATTTCGTTTCTCTAATGAATCATCATAAATAGAGAGGCAATTTTAAAAATGATGCTAGTTTCAGTTTATATGTTATAGAAGATCATATAATAGATTAATACAAAATGATCAGGGAGCACTAGGAAAACAATGTTCTATTTAAGAGAAATATTATTCTAGTGTTTTCATATAGAGATCCATTAATGAGTGGAGCATATAATGATAAAAATATTAATTCATCATATATAAAGAATAATACTATTAAATAAGAAAATAAATTGATGCTTGTTGATATCAATTAATCTTATGTTTCTCAGAAGAATGTATCCATCTAATTTTACTATTATAAAAGAATAGGGAAAACCATATAAGCAATAAGACACAATGATAGAAGATAAATCCCACCTAGACCAATATATCTACTAATAAATGATGAAACAATGATTTTTTTTTTCTGGAATATGTTTCGTTTTTTATAATAGTATTTATTTTGAATGATATTACAGAAAAAATAATGTAATTATGGAATGTGATGCTCAAAGGAGTTTCTTAAATCCTATTTAATATTTTGGGAATATATATTCTAAAATAAATCCATTTGAGCTAAATATTTTTTAAAAAATTAATTAAAAAACAAATATCTCAATGAAAGGTTCAATAAGAACATTCCATGATACACTCAAAAAATTGTTATGTGAAATGACATAAATATACCAATATAGAAAAGGGATAAGTGACTCTATTTGTGAGTAAAAAATTTTTTGTGAAAAAATGATCACCATGGAAATAAAATGACATGGATAATGATATTTTTGTACTAATAGAGAGAAATAAAGTATAAATTTTCAATTTCACAAACCATTCCATGAGGCAACTTGTGATTGTGAGAGAAAAATACCTCTAGTGGAGGAGGAAGAGTGAGTATAATATTCATGGTGCAAAAATCAATAAAATTTGTTCCCATGTATTTAATTCCACTAGAGTGAATATTATTAAGACTTTGTAATATACAAATAAAAAAATAGGAATATTTAAAATGAATGATTAAACATATGACTTGATTTGATGAAAAATAAATTGATGATGGATGTTTCAAAAAAATGATTATTCATTTCATAAAATTATGATTAAGAGTAAACATATAAAGGGAATATTTAAGAATTATTTTATAATGATTTTTTAGTGGTTTCATTTAAAATATTACCATATTGATGAATTTGGGATTTTCTATAGGTAAAGTTATGTTCCTTTATAACAAAACACAATCTGATAATTGAGGTTTCTCGAGGAACCCCTCATTGTATATATTTAAATGATTATAAACATTGTTCAATGTGGTATATTATTAAATAGGAAAATTTTATATGGAGTGAGTGAGTACTAAAAGGATGATACATCAAAATATGGGGCATATTCACTTGAAAATCTAGTTAAAATTATTGAAAATTTCATATACTGTTTGACTCAACAATTGTTGTCAAATAACCAATCTGATTTCCAAAGAAATATCTTGTAGCATCATCCTATGGGAAATGGGAGATTTTACCGTCGATATCTAGATTGCATAAAAAATATTTTTCAAACCATTTATTATTTATATGGATGTTAGAAGCCATATAGAATAGGAAAATTGTGGTATCATACCAAAATTGAAGTGGCTTTGGACCACAAAGAAAAGAAAATTCAGCTGATAAGAAAAAACATTCATGTATAACATGTTTATTTATTTTTCCAAAAATATGCAGCATCAACAAACTATTTTTGGAATAGAATGAATATGTAAAAAAATAGATAAAAATACCAACAAGGGTTTCCCTATTTTTAAGTGTAATTAATATCCTTTATTTTTCTTAATAATTGATGTCATTAAACAAATGGTGTATAAAAAGGGATTTTTTTTGGGAGATTTTTGGAAAATAACAATTTTCCCCTTATCCACCTTCTATGATGGATTAAATTTGATAATTTAATGATCATCTATACTATGTGGATATATGATGTTTTGATTAAAATGTTTGGTTTGTTCGCTTATGATGAGGAATGTCTCACACTCTTTTATATAATTAATTATTATATAAATATTTGATATAAGTGGGATTGTGATTACATGATGATTTTCTAAAACAATTAATTTTATCTTATAATTATATATGGATGTAGGGGAGTTACATGGATTGTATTGGTGTTTATTTTATTAAACAACCATTTTGTGAAATGAGTTATTACTAATTTGGATTTTAGGATCTATGAATGTCCCAACTTTAAGAGTAAATTTCACACACAGAGAATTGTGAAATACTGTGAAATTATAATGATAAAACAGATATAGAACTAAAATTTGTTTAGAATAGAAATGTATCATGTATAAATTGATAGACAGTGTTAATAGTAAAGGAATGTGATTATTTTTTTTAGGTTAATAAATAAATGGTTGATAATTATATTTGGTCTACATATATCTATATATTTATCACATGAGCACTTAAGAAGTGTATAATATAGTTGTAAATCTCCTAGTTTTTTGTATTTCATGACTACGAGAATAATTGAATTCAAAAACATATATTACTAAATAAATATAGAGATTTGATAAATTATGATTACCAAATTATGGGGATCAATTATATTAGGGAATTCACTCTTTCTTTATTCTATGACAAAGTGGGTTTTAAAATAAATCAATGGAAGATATGATTACACCCTATGGGGGAGATAATCTACTGGAAGAAATATTACATTTTGATGTTAAAGGGGGAGTAAAACATGAAGAAAGCATTATTTCATGGATACAAATATTGGGATATCCGGTATATCTGGAAAATGATTGATTAATGATAATATTTCCAACAAAATTACAAGGGGGATATTTTGGATTTTTTGTTAATAAGTGTATCATGCAGTTTTAATAAAGAATTATCTGATGTTGAAGACATAGTCGTATTCTTTTCAATCCATGAATATTTTTTGATAAGTGGTGAACATTGATGAACAATATTGAATTGAAATTAATCAAATTTATTCCAACCTGGAAACATTTTCAAATAAATTATTAATATATAATTTTAAATAATAAAATTGTGAAATTGTGATATTGAGTTGGCTAAGGATTTGGATTTATTTCATGTGGAGTACCAAGAATTTGATTAAGTAATAAATGATAATATGTCATCTATTTCAAGACATGGATATATTAGGATGATAAGAAGTAAAAATTCATAAAAAAA
Organism: Viscum album; assembly: GCA_963277665.1. Taxonomy (NCBI): domain Eukaryota; kingdom Viridiplantae; phylum Streptophyta; class Magnoliopsida; order Santalales; family Viscaceae; genus Viscum; species Viscum album. The sequence continues at coordinate 1,151,232,161 of OY728120.1, forward strand.
GATTATTTTAGGTGATCTTGTAAATGATTAAGGGACACATCACCATGTGTATTGTTGAAACAAGTTCTTCATGAATGATTTTTTAGATGATTTATTCCCATGTATAAAATCATATAGATCAAATGAATGAGTTTTTGGATGATTTATATGATCAAAAAAATCAAAATTCATCATCTTGAGAAATGCATCAAGGTTGACACACTAATAAAATATGGAATTACTTTATTGAAAATTATTACATGATGGATCTAGATGAAATATATTTCATAGTAATAAGAATAACATTAGGGAAGATATCCAAAAATTGATATGATTTTTATTGATCCTCCAGATTCCTTTTTAGATTAATCTTTTGATAGGGGTCTATCAAAGGGTCAAGAGATCGTATAATGTTGAATGACAAGGATATTTTTTAAAAATTAAAATTAATGAAGAAACATAGTGATTTTTTCTAAATTTTTTAAAGTTATATCATTATAAAATCCTCTATAAATATACACATTTTTTAATAGGAAATAATAATTATTAATAAACATGATATTGAATATAATTATTGGCAGAATGAAAAATGTTCTCACATTTTGAGTAACATGTAGAGTTACCTGATCAATGTCACAGATCATGAGTGTCTTAGGTATCCTGAAACTTGGTAACATATAAGATTCACACAATTTATGTAATGTGCATAAGGTTCTTACACGTGAATTAATATTATTGATATCTATATCCATAATAAACACCAAAGGGTATTGTTCTAATAAACATATATATGGAGTTATCTAAACATGTGTCTCATACATTAGGTTTATCACGAGATGTAACAATAAGAGATTTCATGGAAGGAATATATATCAGGTTACATGAAAAAGTTACACAACCATGATTAGATGAAGTATATATAAAATAATTTATATATGGTTGGTTTTATTCTAAACATCATATGAGATAGGGGTATGTATTATAGGTTTTATATAGTGTATAGGGATTCATGGAATATTCACATATGTATTTTCAAATGAATCCATTTGATGGGTATTCTATTTATCAATGTGTATATTTGGGGTTATCGAGTGATTTATATGAAAGATGAGGTATTATTATTTATTAAATTTTTATGTGGACATCAACAACAGGGAAATAATACTATTACAATGTAGAATTATCCTCATTAGGAGTGGAATTATATTTGAAATTATGATGGGTAAAAAATAATCATCGCACTTATTGAGGAGTTAATCTCTTATTTCATATAATAAGATGGGTATAGATGGTAACGAGAAAATAAAAAAACAAATAACTAATTATGATTCATGTAGTGTCCCATGATGAAAAGAGAAACCCCAATTTGTACTTAATATTTTGATGGGACATATAATTCAATAATCTATGGTTGGTCCTTCGCTGAATCTATGGATGGAAGTGAAAAAGAAACATTTCTCCTTAGTGGTAGAGTGAAGGATATAAAAATTTCATAAATTTGGTGTTACTAAAAGTTATTGATCCCAGAAAAAGCATTTTATCCTCATAACTATTCAATATCAGTGGATTTTGGAACTTCTATACACCACTTGTGTGTGGTACATAGATGTAGAACGTATAGTAAGACCATGTAAAACCAATGTGTTCAATGCATGATTTTATTTCCTTTATAATTATACGTATTTTTGGGATTGTAATTATAATTGAAATATTCAAAAAACATTTCTGAGTAACTTAGGAAAAATATAATAAATAATAATTAACTATTTATTGAAAATTTGTTAGTTAATTGTCACCTTGATTCACCCCCACCCTCTTAGAGTGTATCTGGTTACAAAAAAATAGAGAAATCATATTTTTAGGTTTTTTGATTGCATAAACCAACACTCAATTAGCTAAATGGAAGTTAGAATATGAATTTAATCATAATATTAGATATATAATGTCAATGATTGTATGCATGTGATGATTATTATTTTATAGATTTTGGTTTTGTTATTATAAACAAACCTTGTGTTCTGTTATTTGTCATACCAAAACTATAAACCCATTAATGTTTTTATCCCACATATGACATCAATTTTTCATAATTTTTCTTTCTTTAATTTGATTAGTGAACTATCAATATGCAGAGTGGTTCATGGTATACTCTGATGATATAATTCTCATGTATATCACCTCTCAGTGATATTAAAATATGAAGAACTATTGGTTGGTTGGATACTAAAATTCATTTAATTTTGATCTTCAATACACATATGAAATGAGAAATGACATTGTTTATGCTCTAAATAAAATATTAAAAATATAGATGTTTTTAACATTTAATTAATATTAGATACTAATATAATTCTTAGAAATTAATCATATTAATGTCTGTATAGATCATGTGAATATTATCCTCTCATATATTTATCTAAATTATCAATATATATTTGAGAAATTCATGAACACTAAAATATTTATCCATGATGTTTGAATAATTCAAGAAATAATTAATTGTATGGAGACCCATCATGGATGGTCAGAAAATTTATGTTATTTCATTTATGATCATGAATTATACATGGTCTGTATCAGAATAACTGAATATGTGATTATTTAATATCAATAATCGTGGTGATTTATTCAACACGGGGTTATGAAAATATTTCATAATATCTTGTGCTAATTATTATTTCCTATTATTAAAATGAAAATCACAATATTCCATTCTTGGGTATTAAGATAAAAGTGTCTAAAACTATAATAGTAATTTTATGATGGAGAACATCAATCACACCCATTACTAGTATAAAAAGGATAAAATAAATATTGATTTATTGACCATCTTTTAGCCATCAACAAGAGTTCATGATATTTGGAGTCATTATGGAAAATATTAAAAATAATGACATTATATATAAATAAATTAATCAACTTCAAATTATGACCAATCAGAATTATATGTTTGGGAAATCATGAAGATTTATAGTGTACAAGTTAGAATCACAATAGTTCACAGACTGAGGTTCACATCAAATTTTTGGAAAAAGTTGCAATGAGATATTAATACTCAGATAATACTGAGCACTACATATTTTCCCCAAACTAATGGCTATTCATAGAGGAACAAATATATTAATCATGATATATTACATATATATATTATTGAAATTTTGTTCTTGTTGGTAGATAACCATTATTTAAAAGACTTCTATTACTATAATAGTTATGATTTATATATTAAAATGGTTCTTTTAGAGATTATCTATATTAATCATTGTTAATCATCACATTTTTCAACTATAAATAGTGAACCATCATTTATTAAGGTATTTATAGTTCAAAATATGTCCTTGTATTTTAATATTATTAGGGAATGATTCATAACTTCATAGAGAATATGAAACGCATATATCAATAATAGAAGATGAAACATATAATTTAAAGTTGATTAATATATTTTGCTCTAAGGTTTTCCCTAACTAGGTGACAAATGAATGGGAAAAAATTAGCACGAACTATAATTATCATTATACATCTATTGATAGGATTGAATTTTAAAAATTCCATACATTTATTCTATACTACAATAGTTTTCTGTTACAAATATTGTTTTCTATTTCTCTCAACTTAGAAAATAAATAAATAATCCTATAGAAATTAATAACCTACAAAGTTAGGCCTCTATATTCAGTTTTATCTAAATCATTGATTGATAAAATGATGAATATTTAGGATTAGATAGGGTTTGAGGATAATAGTTAAATTTAATAGATAAAATGAAATGCGAAATATGTGTAGGATTAATATTATGTACATGGGGGAGGGTTATTAGGTACCGAGTGATATCTAGTGGTCTACAGTTTATATTGATTTAAAAAATATGTACTTGGAGTCCATGTACTATGATCTTAAAAAACATCCATAACACCCTGACACATGTACCCTAGAGAAGACATTTATTTTATTAAATTGGAGAAAAATATATACATAATAGTATATAGTATATCAAAATTTAAAATTCTATGGTAAAAAATACACAGATTAACATTAATTAATATTTAAAACATATGATATATCATTTCAGTATATGTATTTTTATTTTCACATGAATATTCATACATTTTACACATTAATCATTCCAAGAGAAAAAAAAATAATATATATTGGTGATGTCGGATGCTTAAAAAAATGTTTTTTAAAATTGATTCTATCATATTATAATTAATTAATTAATAATATAGTGTGAACAAACAAGTTGAAAAGATTCCATAAAAGAGAACATGTATCCCTAGATAGAATTAAAATAAAAAAAATTCATGGATATGAATAAATAATCTCATAATGTTGGAAAGAAAATTGATGGACATCATAAAAATACAACCATGGTGTTGCACCAACAATTCCCACAAAAGTAGGTAATGATTATACAAAATAACCAAGATAATTTTTCTTATAATACCTATTATTTATTCAAGGGGTTATTTAATTTTGTGCCCCATCTATTAAATAACAAATCGAATTCATTCATCGTAAGATGAGAATTCATAAACAATATATATAAAAAATTCAATAATAAAACTCATAGATAAATCATGGTAATAAAATAAATGATTCCCTATATATGAAAATGGATATATATATTTTCATTATTTACCCATTTAGTTTAATGATATAGATATCAAGGTTAATACTCACCAACCATCATAGAAAAAAAGATAATCATATTGTAATGTAAAGAATCCATATCAATGAAATGGTTATAAGGAAGTATTTAAATGAAATATAATTCATTATGAATATTATAAATAAATAATTAATCATTATACTTTGTTAAGGGATAATGAGTCTTCCAAATCATATCTATTGAGTGTTTCATTTATAGTGGACATTTAGACCCCTTTTTTACTCAGTGATGGTTAAATGAGATCCCAACCATTTTTTGAGGTTATTACAGTTGGTTTATCTATGATAAATCATGTATCCCATTTTATATATATATAGATGGATTTGATTTCTAGAAAAACATATTTTCATTAAAAAAAATTACTTTAATTTACCTCTATGAGTGTGTTTGGAAATTATAACAAATTATCAATCAAATATAACATGAATGAATTGTGTTATATCTGTTATGATATGATAATTAATTTATAAGAGTTAAATATAATTAAAATTACAGTTAAAATTGAAAATAAATGGAAGGATTCTAAAAATAATGGTATGAAAAAGGTTAGGAATCCCTACCTTTGAATGAATTTTTTTAAAGGTTCTGAGGTACACTTTAAAACAAAAAAAAACTCATTAAAAATAATTATTAGTTGAGAAGTAAGAGAAACATATTTTTTCAATCTATTTGGTTTAGAGTTGAATAAGGTAATTAATAGAACTAGTATCCCTTTATATGGGGAAAGGGTGAAATTTATTTGGAAACATATGTTATGTGAATATTAATATAGAATCCCATTTGAGGTAGGTATTGTAGTTAAATAAATCTTTGTGAGACATGTGGGATTGAATTTTATACTCAACAATAGACTTCTAGAAATTGTATTCATCTATATTGTCATCAAAATTTCAAACCAAATTATTTTTCATATTTTATACAAATTATCCTAGATTAATTACTTACTATAGTAACAATTCATTTACAAATTTTTAATGATGTAACCACTTACCATTTATCGATGTGTTGATTTTGATTTTTGACAATATTTTATATAACTATTTATATTATTATGATAAAATTAAAATTTATAATATAAAAAATGATATAAAAAATTAATGTTTTTAAAAAGTATATATACTAATATGTTAATGATTTTTATTATTATTTCCTATATTTGTTTTGTTAAATGTTTTTTAATATAATTTTTATTGAATTTTACCACACAATAATAATATTTATATTTAATTTATTTATATAAAATATAGAATACAGAGAATAAAATCTCTTAAATATGTACTATTTATATTAAAATAATTATAATTCACCTTTGGTTAATTTTTATATTTGAAATCTAAAAATGATATTTATTTATAAATTTTAAATTTTAAAATTTATAAATAATATTTTAATGTATATTTCATCAATCAATTTAATTTTTGTTACTATAGTGATGATATAATATAAAGTGTGTAGTGAAATAGGTTTTGGGATAAATTATATAATTAAATAGAAAATATGAGTTTTTATATGTAACATGCATATATTTTATGATATCAAAATAAAATTTAGTTCTTTGAAAATATCTGGAACCCATAACCCCGATAAAAAATGAATTTTAAAATATTATACATTTTTTACCAAGCCTTTAAATTGGTAAAATTTATATGAATTGAAATAGTTAAAAAAATTATTCAAAAATTAGAGAAAAAAATATATTTTTAGTATTCATTATATGCATTAAAATTAAAATTTTCTTCAAATTATTTTAAGTACTTTTTTGTGAGTGAATGTTATATGAAATTTCAGGAAAATATAAAAATATTATTTACTAAAAATGTGATAAATAATTAAAATAGCATATATCAATTTTATTACACAAACTTTTTGTGATTTTTCTAAACTGATATATTTACTTCTATATAGTGAAATATACTGCTTTTTAATGAAAATTGTATATTTTTTCAGGCATTTTAAATGTTCCATTTTCTTTTAAATTGATTTAAATCTAATGTTGGTTTCATTTTTCTTTTAATCATTCAATTTTTTTTCTTTGAATAAACTTTATTATTAATTTTTCTATGATAATCATTTTATAAGTAAAATAACATTTATGAAATCACATTTTTTCATTTGTTACACATTCTATTAAATTAATTTATACAAATTCATTAAATTGAATACAAAAACGATTCAATATCTCTAATAAGGAGGATCAAATCATATAAATTTGACCTTTTTATTTATGACCAATATGAGTGCTGAAAATTGTAAATTTTGGTCACCACGATAAGGCTAAAATAAGAAAATTAGTGGTAATATTTTGGGATATGGATTATAAATTTATATTTGCAGAGACTTTATCATTTTGTATGGGTATATTTAATCAATTTAAATCCATGTATTGTTCCATATAGGATTCCATTAGACTTGTTCATTGATCTCAATATCCAAGAACATCATGTTTTTCTAGTGATGTAATGGAGGCTACATACATGTTGTGGGGGTTTAAGAATGATTTGTGAAGAATATATTTCCTATTATCATAGTGAAAAAATGATATTAAATAACTAAAAATCAATCATATTAGATTATAAAGATATTGAAATAGAAGCATACTGTAAAAAAAACAAATATAGTGAAAACCCATATAGTTATTCCACACATACAATATCAATAACCCTGTAGGATGATCACACATATAATAAATAAACTATAAATTAAATACAGTAGTATATATAACCAACTCCATCCCATGAAACATACACAGTTTCTATAATATTAATACCATTTGAGCCAACATACCTGATAATGAAACACCAAATTTTGGGATCATACCAAACCATTCCAAATTTATACACATATGAGATGATGGAGAACCTATATGTAGAAGCACACCATAAAGATATAATTTATTTACTATAGTAAAATGATTTTTATAATCTTTATGTTGATTGTTTGATGATCTGGAATGTTATATCATATGGTATTGTGGTGCTAGATATAATGTATGTGTCTTGTATTAGAGTTTTCTGAAGAGTCCAATATATTTATTATTTATTTTAATTTGTATATGTATGATCTTTCTTATGTGAGATCAATGTTGTATGTGTGGATTGAATATTCATGTAATCATTGTATTTTATTTTATTACAGTATTATCCTATTTTAGTTTTTTATAGTAATGTGTATTAATCATGGATATTTATTAATGGGTTTTTACTATGCTATGTCGGTATACTATACTCGTACATCCACCTTTATCCCCCGATGCATTTTTTTACCCTTTTACATAATGGATGAATGAATATGGTTTTGTGGAAAAACTTTTTAGGGAACCATTTTAGTGTCGTATAGGAAATGATTTTACAAATTGGTTTCATAGGTGTTTACATTCTTATTATTACTGTATTTATTATTTTGTAGACATAATTCATAATATTTTTTTGGGGCCTGTGATGGATGAAGATATTGTAAATCATGAACATGTCTTCTAATAAGAATTATAGGATACCTAGTCTTGGATTGATATTACTTTTTTATGGTGTTATGGTTGTATATAATGTTCTCTTTTATTAATGCTCATGGTGTTAAAATAAGAGGGTTCATGTTGGCTTTATGGCTCTTGTCCAAATGGACCAGATCATGAGATATGATTTTTAATAATGGAATATAAAATCTAGAGGTGTGTCAGGAATTATGATAGGCACGTAACATTTTTATTATATAGTTATTATAATAATATATTTTCTTATTTCCATATGATGGTATGTTCTATGGTTTTTATAGTGAAAGGATAAATGATGAGGATAATGGATCAATATTCCTTCATAGTTAGTGCATTGACATAGGTGTGTTTTTGTATTATATTTAAATAGTTTTTTCCCCTTTATTGCATTGTTTATAGTTTGGTACTATTTTCAGATCCACCATGGAGTGGTTTTATGTGAGTTTGATTGGAGTTGATGAAATACATAGTATTGGGTGATTTTTGTCTAGATTTATGTACTTGTTAATGTTCTAGTGGGTGCGGCCTTGTCCTCTAGGGTGTAATCTAATATGAAAATTCCCACAGATGTTAGGTGACCTAATTTTCTATGGATGTTTAGTAATGGTACGTTATTTTTCATTGAGACTTTAGATATGGGTATTTGGACATTTTGACAATGTGTAACATTTGTAAGGGAGTGTGTTTAATTCCCAATGAGTTGGTTCCTTTTGTGTTATCATTGACCCATGTGGTTAGACACAGTTATTTTTTCTTAGAAATTAATTGATCATGTATGGTGGAAAATCCTAGTGGCATTATTTCTTCCATTCATGTTTTTGGAGTTAGTGAAATGTGACTCTTTTGGATGACCCATGAGAATGGTTAGTTTTGTTTTCAAGCACCCTCACTTGTGTGAAAAGGAGTGGATGTTTTGAGAAATTTTTTAATAACCCTATATGGATGTAACATAGTATTGGGTTTTTTCATTTATGATTCATTTGTTTTTGAGAAAGTGAACATGATGTGTGAAATTTTAGCCTTTTTGATGGATTATAAAGTGGAAATTTTGTTCAGTTACATAGACAAGGTAATGGATGTAAAAGAAATATGTGCATGTTTATTATGAATTGGGTCGGGATCATGGTCGGTTCTCTTTAATATGTGGTTTTATATCTGTTATATTTCTTCTGGTAGTGATAATGTGCGAGAGATATTATATGGTATGGGTAAGATGGATGTGTCAATTTTTACTATGATTTAAGCACATTGAGTGTTTTTTTTGTATTTTATGTGGTTTTATGTGGTAATGACTAGTCATTTCCTTGTCTTAGTCATCTCTAGTAACATTTTTATGAATTTTGTGGGAGCATTGAAGATATTATCTAATATTAGAATGATACTCGGGTTTTCAGAGAACGAGAAAGTGGTATTAGACCGGTGAAATTTTTTTCGTTTGTAAAGAATCACAGGTCCTCATAACTGGGTGAAAAAAGCATGCGAGAGAGGCATAAAAAGTGGATAGGGCAAGTAATATGAGTTTTTATGATATGTGAGTTATTAGTGTTTTAATCAAATTCTATTGTTGAGGAAAAATTATATGTTCAATTTTTTATTGGTAATGGGATCTTAGAGGAATTATATGATGGTGACATATTATGTTTTTTGGTAATTAAATCAGACATTATGATAGAATACACCCAAGGTTTGTGATTTGTGAAGGCAAAAATCAGTAGTCTTTCAAACAATTTCAATGTATTGAGACGCTTGTTGAATTGGAGGCCCATGGACTTTTGATGGGTTTTGAAAATATCCTAATATATAGTGATGGCATTGGAAATTAATGAGTAATGGTGATATTTTTTGACAAAATAATAGAATACTATTAGCCTACAGACAGTCATTCCAAATATCTTGAAACCATCCTAGGTTCACTGAATGGTTAAAATCAATATTCCTATCTAATAGATGGTTTTATTCTTTTGATGGAGGGAGTCGTATGAAGTGGAACTCGTTGAGAGGAGCGAGTGAAGTAGTATAGTGGGGTGTACCATCAACTAGGGGGTGTATGCCTTTATGTTAGGTCTAATGTTGGAATATCATTTGGGTTTGATTTTTGAAAGCCTATAATGTGTGATAGTTGGTGTTCTATTTTTTCACTATGGTTAATGACACATGAGATATCAAATTCATCGGTGAGTAGTTGTTGGATAATGGACTATAGTGGTTGGATTTTCTTAAGTGTGGTTATAAAAATGATACTATTATGATGGGGTGTGATATGTTGGTTGTGGTTGTGTGACCATTCTGTTTGTGGGGTAGTATGTGTGTTGTATTTTACACGGATAGGTTGTGGTGACCCATTGATTCTAGAGTGGATTTATTGAGATATATAATTAAATTAATATAGGTAATGATAATGGGAAATTTGTTATGGTAGATTTTCATGCAAAGGACTGTCATTGGGGTGGGTGTGGTTCTAGAAATTTTCTCATGTATCTTGGTTTATAGGAGACAATACATGATTCATGACATGTCCTTGGTTTTAATTTAGTATAGAATATGAATTTTTAATCCTTGTGTGGTCACGTATGGACTCCTTCAGACATGTATTTGTTGTAGTGAAATGCCATTGGGTGTGAGAGAATCATGTCAGAGATATAGTGATAGATTATAAAGTGATGATATTATTTCATTATAATTAGGTTGATGATTATTTTTCAAGAGTTCTTAGTGCATGATTTTGTTGAGGGAAATTACAAGACATATAAAACATGTCTCTTTTTGAATTATTATTGTTTTTTGAGATTGAATTTGGCATTCATGGAAAATAGGGTATGTTTTAAGTTCCCTCATTGGTGTGATGTATGTGTCTATTATAGAAGGATTTTTATGATGATGATGTAATGATATGATTAGTTTTAATTATTGTGGGTGTTGGGGCATCATATCGTGGGAACCGTTCTGGGAATGAAATTGTAGAATGAGTTTTAGTTCATCTAATTTTCTAATGGTGAAGTTACCGAGCATTAAGTGTTGGTTATTATAACTGAACACTTATTTTGGGAGTCACCACACCAGAAATTAGTAGTTGAGTGATGACATATGCATTTTTATGGTAGGATGGGATCAATTACGTACCATCATGGTGTTTCAGTTTTGATAGTGAGAATCAGCGTATTTTTTTATTTTTTGAGTTCCTTGTGTATAAGTTTTATTATTTATTGTGTTTTGATCTGTCAAAACTATATTGAAGTTGTTGGTTACCAATTAAGCTACCAAAATATGTTGGGTACTATATATGGATGACCAATGAGGCTTCTTGAGGATGATAAGTATTATGATGGAGAGTTAGAAAGATCCAACATCTGGATGGGTCAAAAAAATTAAAGGATTTTCAATTTTCATTTATTAAATGGGTCAATGTTGGACAATAATAGTATTGAATATGGATATAGATAAAAGAGTGGGGGAATATTAGTTTAAAAAAACATTTTTTATAATAAAATAACCTGTTAATTTTAATTTGTGGGACTTAGACTTCTAGTGATTATCATAGTAAGAGAATAATATTCACAATTGATCTGAATAATTCAAAGACTTTTATTTTGGCATTCATAGATACACTGAAAAAGATAGTATAAAATGAAATGATTAAACACTAGCTTTCTATTACACGTATAGGGGAATAAAAAAAACATAAAATATAGAATTTAATATATAGTAATAAAAATAATTACTTTTAATAAATATGTAAAATATTTAATTCTCTTAACCTTATGAGTAGAGTATTCAATAGACTCAACATTAAGTATCAATTTTTTTATAAATACTATAATGTCTATTAGTCCATACATGGAAATCCCTCAATATGGTTATCAGAATATGATTTATCCTCCAATCCTTTGAATCCCTCAAAAGAATAATCGACATCCGTCTTCCAATACCCTAAATCCCCATATATTTTTCACCTCGTGGAACATCATAATATCCTGGACGGCTTCGATCATAAAAATGATTGGATTTGATTAAAAATGAAAATATATTCTAAATGAAACATCCTTTACAAGTATTATATTGTAAAATATCTCCTTAATGGTGTACAAAGTCATGGGATTGGGATGTTCACATAGATAAAAATATTGAAAATTGAGTATTAATGTCGTCAACTCCAAACTCTTCACATGACCATCTATTTATTGGTGACTCTCCAATAGTAATATTTATTAGTTAGTTTTAGTATCCTTGGAATGTTGGTTCTTTAAATGATATCTACTCTTAATCATTACATAATTTAGAACTTCATTTTGTTTCATCACAATTACAATTATAATTGTATTCCCTATGATATAAATAAGTCTTATATATTCTGATTATAAAAATGGGATAGTCCGATGGAATTGGTTGTCATTTTTCTATATGATATACATAATAAGGATCAGTCTAAATGTTTATTTACCATAATAATTCAAATTGTCATGAATTTTTTTCATTATGATAGACATTATAAAAGAATATATCTTAGAATGATTAACGAAAATTCTGATATATCATATGTATACTCAGTCTGATGATCGAAATGATGAATGCTGTATTTAAATTTATAATCCATAAGAACATTTCATATATATGATAAAATATAATGTTTAATAAAAAAGTATTAAAATAATTAAGTTAGAAAAATATAGTTTACAAACTTATAAGAAATTATTTTTCATTTAAAAAACTAAATGTGTGGGAAAATAAGAAGTAATACTTCTGATACAAGAATATCCCCCTTATTGGAAAACCCATATTGAAAAAACTAAATAGAAAATGAGAAATTCATATAATTATTTTTTCGTCTAATAAAATATAAGTAATTATTTACTACATAACATTTCTATAATTTTTATCATTTTTACTAATATATAATTTAATATAATTATTCCCTTTTGAAAAATAATTCTACCCATTATAAATACATTTTCTCAAAATAAATAATAATACCCATTAAAAAACATTCTCCCAATTTGAAAAATATTTTTCCAATTAATAAAACATTATCCAATATTTTTCTCTCCAAAACTAAATGGGAATAATTATGATGTTTCCTGAAAATATAAATAAATAAAACATATTTGGAAATATATAACTAACAAAAATACTTCTATGTGAGAAATAATATATAACATATCTTAACTGGAAAATGTTCAAACACGTGAAATTTGGATGAAAAGTAATTCTTAAAAATGAAATTAATCAAATGTTTTTATAAAATATATTTTCAATTTTAAAATAAGAAGAATCATTATTCGTTAATCATTTTCACTATGAAGGACTTAATATTCTTGAACTCAAAAGGATCCTTTTCATTCATCGTATCTTTTGCATCTAGATTTTCTTTCATCCAATATTTAACCTCGAAAATTTTAAATTCCCCTGAGAGTTCATTATTTTCATCTCGTATACCAATCATTTAAACTTCACATTACCTGAGTCTTCCCTTCTCTAACTCTATATCATAAATATTCTCATTCATTACATTCACGTCTACTATTCAATTATCCTTATACTATCATAATTCCTCATAAAATAATACTTTATTAATGACATCTAAGGATAAAAAGTTATAAGAATTATATGACTCTAAAAAAAGTTACCATAAATCCAAAAAAGGATCATATAGATCATATATATCATTACTGATTTTATTGGACCATTTCACTATATGATTATATGAGTAATTTTGAGTTTTGAGGTTTTCATAAATAACATTAAAATATATTTCATTTTTTCACCTATAATGTCAGAACATTGAGTAACTCCTATTTTTAATTCATGGATTTCTAATGTTGCGTACACAATGATTAAATGATTAGTAAATATTGAATTTGATATTTTATTCATTCAATGGATAGGAAAATAAATTTTATTCCATTACATGACACAATTGCTTCTTAGTCGGATTGATCGCCTCCACTTGGGGAGGCTTCACCTGGTGGTTTTGGTGTCAAATTCTCATCCATTCTTTTTCATCTTTGATTGAGACTCTTTTATCATCTGACACAACTATAATTTAAACACCCTAATATATTATGAAAAAAATACATCATGGTAAAAATTTCATGTTTCTGTGTTGATTTTGTTTGATGAAAATGTAGGTTTCCATTGTCAGTTGTCATGTTTAAATGATATTGTTGAAAATCTATGTAGAAAAATATCAATTGAAAATGAATACACACTGTGATGATGGAAAAACTTTATGTATACTAGTGGTCTATATAACTTAGGGTTTTCCAATTTTTATTTCCAATTTTTGGGAAAGGGATAAAAAATTTCATAGGATTTAGAAATCGAGGATGAATACGGAACATAATTTTCCATGCAATTGATACTTTTTTATCACTAAATCAAAATTCACAGAAGGAAAATGGTGCATAAAAGATCTAAATTTATGTGAATGTTGGGTTTTACGTGACATAAGAGTTGTACATAAGATTTTTGGAATTAGAATCTAACCTACCAAATATGACATCAATATTTAATGTTAAACCAAAGAATAACGTTGTGTGAAGGGTAGTCTGTCCATGAGAAAACAAATTTATTTTCTGTAGTAAGGATGTTGTGTTATGATTTATGCGCAATGTCTTTTGGGTCAATAAATACGTGGCTAGACATATAAATTCCCAATCTCAAACCTTAGATAAAATTATATCTTTGAATAACTATATTTTATCATTCAAAAGTAATGGTTTTTCATAAGTACCGTTTCACCAAGAAATGACTCAAATATTTTTTTTTCTAAAATAAATGAATATTTCTCTGAATGGATATAGAAGGTTCGTGAAATTTAAAAGAAGTGGGATGAAGGGGAAGATCCATAACAAATAAAAAATCTCCCCAAATTTGGGAGTTTCTCTATGAAGAAAAAATGATTCATCCATGTTAGTAGAGTTTCATGAAAGATATATAAATGTTGCATTTATGAAAAAGTTTCATGAATGAGGATAAATTTCCCAACATGTTTGTGGTAAATTTTTATTCATCAATGGTATGAAAGTAGAAACTCAATAGAGATTATTTTTAAAATTGAGGACACATTCACTATTTCTAATGACTAGACCAACATTTCCATAAGATGCATGTGTATCCTTTATATAGTGGTAACAAAATAATGTAAAGGAAGGGGACCCATTCAATGGAAAGTTAAGCCAATGAATTAGAGAATAAGAGATTCACCCTTTGGAAGGTGTGAGTTCTCGCTTTACAACGTAAAGGCAATGATCCTAGGTGTAAAAGTGATATAGCATCAACATTATTTGAGGGTGACTGTAAGTGGATTATTTACATTGAAACATTGTCTTTGTAGGCTAATTGGACACTGTTCATTAAGGGTGAACCATGCAAAATTGATGTATATCATGAAGGTGTTCATTTCTATCAACATGTCTCTATGTGAATGTATGATAAGACTGTTTTTCTAATGATAAAACAATATAAGAAGGGGGAGTAATTTTATGCTTTCATACCAAGATTCACCCCCACCCAGGGTATTTAACCCTGTTGGAAAAACATTTGGTACCACATCAATTGGTATAATATAATGTTTCCTTCAATGGTCCTTTAATGGATGTGGTACATCATAAATTTATTATTATATAAGATGGAATCAATTTTACAATATGGAATAATTAGATGCATCACATATTTCCATCTGTATGTACATATGTGATCCATGTTGGAATGAATGGTATTTCAGTGAGTATGTATAGTAGAGTTTTATTGAAGGATTATTATTGAGAAGTGGATAATGAATCCAATGAAATCAATGTATTACGGGGATCAATATGAAATGAAATTAATATGAAGATAATATCATGTAAAACATCACATGATATGTGGGAAATGATGCAAAATATTTAAGAGGGAAACTCATTTGTTAGAGGGTAATAGATCATCATTCTCTGGAAAAAATAATTTTGATCTCAAAATACACAATAATGGGACTTATGATGATTTATTTAACATGTTGAATTTTATAAATAATATGGTGAAATGAAATTCTAGGAAGCTACATACTAGACATGTGTGGAGATACAATAATAGATTAGGTTGAATGAAAATGATCGGTGCATTAAATTAATAATGTATTTACATAATTCTAATGAGTGTCAAAAAGGTTAGTAACATACTATTTCATGAACTGGAGGGAAAAATATTCCATTGAGTGAACCGCCAATACATCAATTCTTAAATTCTAATGAGTTTGGACATTTCACCAATGAGACCAGAAATCCAAAATTTCATGATGATGATCAGCATCAAAAACATCTTATTTCAAAAGTGAAAATTAAATTTCATGTTACCACGACCACCAAATTGGGTTTAGGGAATGATATAGTGAAAGTTACATGTATCATCAACTCTTGAATGGCCAGAGTCTTATTTTATTAATTTTATACACAGAATTTTGTATATTATATATTATATACGGGAATTGAATTACCAACAAAATAATTAGATGTAGTGGTTACTTTGAAATTTTGTAATAGTATATTGGTTTCATCTCATAGAAATATATTCCATTTAATTCATGGTTGTGAAAAAATTGATCCTTCAAATCATGTGCTTAATTATTTATTTGAATTTGATGTTATTTATAAGATTGTATTATATTTACTTATATGTATTCAATACCATTTTATAATGAAAGGATGTTAAATTTCTTATTTATAATGAAACTGTTAAAACTTATTAGTGGGATGATTGATAGGATCTTCAATGGAAATCAATTCTATGATGCAGGTTTGAATTCCTATCCATTAAGTTAATATACCTCATATAGTTGGGGATAAACTCAACAGTGAGAATTCATCGATAGTATTGGAGTTTATTGATGTCATTAAAGAATAACATTCTATTATTCCTTTAAATAATTATGTTTATTTTTCAATAAAACTCACACATGGTGGTATGAATATTTAAAATAATCCATATGTAGCCAAACCAATTGAATAAGAGGAATAAAGAAGAATCTCTAAATTAATATTGATATGGGATTCATAATCACTAGTTCGTCATTCTATGGTGAAACTATTCCTTATGTCATGATAATATATGGGTCAATGAATATTTTCTTTTATTATTGGGAAAATAACATGATCATTATAAAATAATTGTATCTTCTATAATGTATGAATGATTTGATTGATCAATTATGAGGGAACCACTATTTTCAAAAGAACTTCCTTTTCTATATACATCATAAATTGATTATTAAGAATGAGGTAATACCTATGAAAACCTTCTTTATGAGGATTGGGTATAATGATTTTATAAATATTACATCGGACATGATAATCCCCCATCTAACAACAAAGAGTTAATGAATATCATCATTAGAGATTACCTTGACAATTTTGTGATAATATTTATAGATTGTATTTTATTATATTCGAATAAAATTTAAGATCATGAAGGTCATTTTGATATTGAACTAATGTTCCTAATGACAGATACATTCTATTAAAAATTTAGAATCATTGAGTTCTGTATTTTTAAAATTTCATTATTGTGTCATATATTATTCAGTGACGGCTCATTTACGGATAATTAAATAATGTAATTTTATAGATGATTTATTAGACCAACCATGTTATAAAAAATCCTTAGTTTATTGATTTGGAACGATAGAATCAATAAATTATGAACGAATTCTCCAGAATATTTAATATAAATATTGTGTGGACGTGGATGGGGTAATTTTCTGGTGAATTGATGACTGTGAGGATAATTTTAAGGAACTGAAGAGAATGTTTTTCATTCAACCTATTCTCACCCTACTCTATAGTGTATAATAATTTATGATCTATAGTGAATCATCAATGAAAGGACTGTGATGTTTCCTCATGCATAATGATATTTTGAGTGAGAATTTCACACTATAATTGGAAATACCATAGATATACTACAAAAAAACGATTTTAAATTTGTTTTGGTAAATTATTTATTAAAAATATGTAGTCATCATCATCATGGTGAATGTTCTAACATATATAAATATCATAATTATTTATGTTTATATTAATATAAAAAGTGATAAGTATGTAGAAAAGAAGACGGTTGTAGCTAATTAATGAATTCGACTCCAAAATAAAAAACCACAATGGAATGGCGAAAAATGTTGATAATCCATCATTTCATAAACACAATGTGTGTTTATTAATTATGAGGATTTAAATAGCTGCAATTATTTATTCATGTTATTGCGGCGTGAAATGCATTTCATTTTTTGGGTTACCATTGTCACATTTCATATAATCATATAATGGTTACCCCATCTGCAGTTGTGTATTGACCTAAATTCTAAAGGATGACATTTTTCATGGGATTCTGACCAAGTTTCTATTAGGGACGCTCATTGGTTGAGGGGATGAGAGGATGGCCTGATCGAACACTTCTTGGAGAAATTTTTTCCAAATATAGGACTCCCTTATATATTTATGATATGTTCATGTATCACTTACTAATCATGATACATGACTGATTACCTAGGATAATGGCTCATTTTTTAATTCACTCATTTAAAAATAAATGTGAGTCTCATTGATGAAATGAGGGATTATGGTCTCATTCTTAAGAGTATCTTTATTTATTTGTCTCTTCATCCATATCCTTAAATATTGAATAACTGCATTATGTGCTAGAGCCATATGAGAAAATTCTTTCAAATACACTACCACGTGGTGAGGTAATTAATATTCTAGGGAGTGGATTGAGAAATTACAAGTCTTCCTAAATATCCTGGTTATTATATGAATCAAAACACAAATAGAGAGTTAATCCCATGTAGTTTACTGTCATATAGATAAGATAAATAAACAGGGAATGAGACAAAAAATCATTGATATTAGGTGTCAGGTAGATGTTCGACATATCCTAGTAATGGTAAGAATTAGAGTCTTCATATTTAAATTATAGCATTCAGATGATCCATGAGGTATATTCTGTTATATGAGGGATTTTAATGCCATGACACTCATCAGGGATTACATATTGGGATCAACCATTTCAATGGAAGTTCTTGATTCATAATTAAGATTCTACTGAAACTCCCTATGCCCACGTGAGATATTTTAGGCATGAGAAACTAAGGTAAATTATTGATCTGTCTCATGATAAGTAGAAATTGGACTTCTTACTGGGAAAATCAATAGGGCGGTCTGTGTAGTGTTTGGTCATTAAGAAGGTGGCTTATGTATCCTAAGTATTGTAGGAATTAGATTCATCATAGTTTTTCTATCTCTTAACATGCTGATAGTATATTATGGATGATCAATCTCCATGACATTATTACAATATTTTAGGTTTCAGGAATACAAGGGGCTAAAAAAAAGATGGATTCCTTATTGATCAGGGATATACTATTTGGTGTTAGTAGTTGGGGTTTACACACTGATGCTTCACTTGTTACCCCGGGGTGTATATTGCACCTAAAATGATCAGTGATACTACATATTCCCATGCCCGCCATGTTTATTTTTAGAATAATGGCATAGAAAGGGATCAATGTTGTTTCCTTGGATAAGGGCCTAGATATTTGGATTTCCACTAATGATCAATATTGAGCTATAACCATGATGAGGTAGCCTATATATCCGGAATATCGAGTGAATCAGAGTCTTCTTTATTCCATTAATATTGGGGCTAATGCAACGAGGCATCCCTATTGATCAGGTCTTACACACTGGGGTTTCACTTGTGACTTGTGCAGCTTTTTAGAGGCTAACATATGACCCATCTTGAAATTCCCAAGGTACACAACATGACTAATTTGTCTTATTCTAGAGACCATCACCTGATAGTTCTAGTAATATTGGGGGTGTCTCAATATTTTTTATGACATGGTTCAAAGGATGTAATTATTATTAGATAACATCTCTGAAGGACATCGTCTGACATGTCCCTCATGTTGGGATTGTGTCAAAGGACCATAGACGATAAACCTAGAGGATTTCGTGATAACCCACTAATATGACATGATTCTTTCATGAAACATGGTTGACATATTCGTACGATTTTACATATCTTAGATTACATCTCTATAGGTCATTGAGATTCTTGGAGAATATGAATGGAGGACCTCTCGAGTGCCCGTTGATATTCCTAAGAGCCTCCATGACACATCTCTAACCTGAGTAAAACATTTATATGAGTATGTGGATGAATATATAGGATGTCTCAAGGCTTGATAGAAATGATCATGGTGGAATAATGAGAGTATATTGGGAGATTTCCAAGTAGGTATCGTGAATTTTCCAAGACAAGATCATAGGGATTCTTATGCCCCAAGCAGCCTGCTGAAGGAGTGTCCTGAGAACATCGTGACATGTACCAGTGATATTGTTTGCCTTTGGGAGGTTCACGCGAAGCGCACATGGGTTAGTTAACATTATATGATATAATTATTTCACATTTTATTTTTTTTCTATAATTTTTATTCAAAATTACTTATTTTTATTTTGGATCAGTTTATTTTGTTTCTCCTGTGATCTTGAAGATTTTCAGTATGTTCTCTGCATAACTGGCTAGTAGACCTTATCATTATTATTGAGTGATAATTTGAAATACCTTATATATTGAATATTATTTCTATGTCCATTCATTAGTATACTAAATAATTTAAGATTCCCCAATAGTATGATTAGTTTATCTAAGATTCCCTCTTTGATGCTTGTTATTTTATCACTCAAGAGTTTCATTCATGAAATATTGGGGTCATTTTTCATGCTGGGGTGGGGAATTTATAGGCCTCAACACCAAAGATTCTCAATGATTTTCACAACATATATGGCACAAATCCATGATGGAGATTCTAAAATGGTCAGCACCGCATGGAATTACTAGTAATTTTCATGGTTCAATTTGAATGTGTCACCTAATTTTTATTGACCGTGAGCCTCTTCAACTGAATCTTCATTTATCAAAATACTTTAAATTAATGAAGAATTAATTTTTCTTGCAGTCATGACAAATTGATTTTCATCTAGTCTTGTGGACATTCCCAATGCCCTGGATGATATCAAATGTGCCTATGGAGAGTAGTTCGTGAGATGCTTGGTTACTTGTCTTGGGCTATGCATGAGACAATGATGATTTGTTTGGGGGTATCATGGGACAGGGTTTTAAACTTCCTTAGTGCATCACAATCTCTTAACGATTGCGAGTACCATCTACCAATTCCCTATTTTATTTCCTTGATTTTATGTTTCCAATATTAGTAATAATGAGATATTTCATATGTAATGTCACAGAATATGACTCTATTTTTCAATGATGTGTGGTCTGACTGATATGGTTATTTCGGTGGTGAACATTAAATTTGTGGAAAAATAATTCCATTTTTTCTTTAGTGTGAAGAATTTACAGTGAAGAGTTTCATTTTCATACCCTATGGGTTCCACACAGTGAGGATGATATGCCAAATTTATTTCATGAGATGAGGTCGACATCTCGCCATGGTTTTTGGTGTCTTGTGGGTTTCCAATATTGTGTCATATATCATTCAATGACTCTAAATACCCCCCACCTCCACCAAATTTTCTATATTGATATATTATACAATGGATAGGGTGTATACAGAGTTCACATGGTTATCATAAGGTAAATAAATTCCTTCAAATAATTATATGGTGAATGAAAATATTGACCACTCGGGGCCACTCCATATGGATATTTTTCATCCCTATTTTTCTAATAGTTCTTCCACCATCACCCACATATTTTTATGAGTGAATAATATGATCAATATGTGACCTTATGATGACATGATAAAATTATCTTGCTCAGTCAACCTAATATACCATGTAACATTGTACAATTATTTATGGACAATGTAATGACATCAAGTCCTTGTAGGGGATGAATTCTCTACTTCAGTTTGATACACTTCATGTTCACCGATGAACCTCTCAATGAAATATAGATAGTTTGATGGACATTCTATTCTCAAAGCATTTTTTGGTCGCATTTCCAAGTCCATATTATGGCATATCATGACCAATGATGTATTCATATCAAAGCACATTCCATGTGTTACTATAAAAGAATTTATAGTCATAGTAGGGTTGTTTCATAACAAATCCACTATAGTGTGTTGTGAAACCAAAGGTTTGCATAAAGTCACGGCATATCCAAATCCACATGTGATCCCTTAATGGGGATTTGGAAATAGAGTCATGGTCACACACAGGGAAATTTGTGTTTCTTCCCATGTTGATATTATGAACATCATGAATATTTTAATGAACTTATGAATAATGCATGTGTGCAGTAATGACCTCCATTAGATCGATATGGTTCATCGAGTCTTGAATGTTATTTCATTCTCATCATTTTTTGTTTTTATAATAATTTATCTATGACTTGATCATATAAAAATTACAAGTCACTTTCCAAAATTCCTCTCCTATCCATGCCTATAGTTATTTAATATTATTCTATGCTGAGTGATTATCATGATATGTGATCACATCGGCGGTCAACTGATGATGTAGGTGGGCTCTTATCCTGATTTTTTTGTAGTATAGACCCCTCTATAGTATTAAAACCCATATAAATGTGTTATACATGGGTCTAATATGTTTTTAAAGAGAGGTTAAACAGGTATCAGCTATCCATATGAATGGTAATGTGAAGGAGGTTGATGGAATCACAACCATCACCTAAATTAAATCATGAATGATTTCCTGTATATTACTTTTTTCCTCACCATTATATAGGCTACTGACACTATTCGTTATGAGAAAAAAATGATATCTCTATTCAAAGCATCATCCACATCTCTTAATAGGGTAAATTATATCTATCTATGCATGTGATATATTTTTATGGGGTATGAATATATAATTGAGAACAAGAATGATCCTCTAGGGACTGTTTTGAGATAACCATTTATGGGGTGTGTAATACCATGTATTTCCTAGAAATGATAGATCATCCACAGGAGAGGTAGACTACCTCCCATATTGGTAAGTCCCCTATATTTATATTCATAGGATTGCAATGTATCTATGAATATCAGAAAGGGGTTGCATCCAAAAATCATGCATTGACATTCTTAAAACCAACATACCTGATATCATATACTGAAATAGTTCCTCTTCTAGAGATATACCCAAATCATTTAAAATATCACACTTCCTCATTGATTATCATGTATCCTCTTGTTGTTCTTGCATGTTTTCATGATATACATCTAGAGTATCATTCGTGCGCTATGGATTTTTTATATGCATGGGATATTCTAAAATATCACCATTTGCACAAAACCCTTAATCATCTAGTGTATAGAACCATGGTGGTGATTTTCTACGATGCGATCATCACATACTATGTTTTTAATCTAGAATATATATTTTACTCATATGGAGATTGTATGATCCTCTTCATGAGGAAATTATCACAGATTCTCATCCACAAGCTCGACCATGTGGGTGTGGTACTCCTATGTATCATGAACAATATTTCTAGTGCCTCTATATAGAATTTTATACATCCCATAAAATTTTAATTTACGTGATAGTATAACTTCAAAGTGAGTATAAACGTCCATGATGGTTCCCTCAAATTCACAAACATGTGGTGTGAAAATGATGCGGAAGATATCCATGGACAAGTCATGACCAATAATAGAAGAGAAGACTATACATCATGTTGTTAAACCTTCCTCCAACAATGTGAATCATTTGAATGTACTTGCCTGATAGAAAGTGATTCAGAATATGATAATCAATGTTCTAATCTGGGAACACCATTCAGTTTCTCTCTATGTGATATATGTAGCTTCTTCGATAAATTTTATGGAATATGAGGCATGAGTTCTTAATATGAAGGTTTCTCATATGGAAGATGTGATAAGATAAAAGTTTTGAACTTGTTGGATTTATGTTTCACGATATCATGTATAGGTGAAATGGGAATTTCCTCAACAAAGAGTACGTGATCAATATCCATTCCCAATGTAATTAGTAATCCAAAACTCCCACACTATTCGGTTAAAGAAGATCACATGATATGAACCTTCTTGAATAAAATTAAATGCTCCATTTAATATATCATTTATTTGATTGACATTCATATTATTTGATGACAATAATAATTATAAAAATAAAATATTACTCTTCCAACTGTTTCAAATAATGGGATCTTCAATAACATAATTAGAATATATAATTTTCCATCATTATCATCCAATCACTCACGATATGTGTTTTTAATAAAAAACAATGTGATTCACAATTATGAGCGTCAAAAAATGTTTCCCCATAGAATTATATTCATTTAGAACAAAAAATCAGGTTCTATGGTAAACGCAAAACATTTTTCTACACATTTGAATAATTATAGATTCCTCATTTCATATGATATTAGTGAATGGTTATTCTTAACATTATATGATGTAATCCAATATTATTTCATTCATGATGTCAATGATTATACATAGATATGGTATTTTTTTGAATCACCAACAATACCCTTCCTTTTCATAATATCATCTGAACGTGAAAGTTTGGATTTGAATTTTTAAATTATAATATATTCCTCTCAAGAGGTGTTCATGAATGAACCCAAACATGAGATTACTTATTGATGTATCTATTCCGATTATCATGAGATTACCATATTTTACAAAGGATTTTTCTGGTATGATATATGACTCAGAGGGAGAGTGCTTTGTATTTCACTGGTAGTGATAATAATGGATATAGTGTCATGATCGTGCTATGTTCGTGTGGAAATCCTGACATTTTCTTTCAGACAGAATTTTTTTTGGATTTAGTTTAAGTAATTTTTTCTTGAAACAAATATTTTTTTAGAATATGTACTTTTATCTTGAACATAATATTTCTTTTATCAGAAGGTCATTTTATCTCATACCCAATATCTCATTAGTTTATAGTCTTTTTTCTCGGACATTATATCAATTTACTATAGGGTCGTTTATATTGGACCTTAAATAAATTTAGTGTATTTTATTTTAAATCTTACATACTATTTCATTATTTGAGGTTCTTTTTGCTCAAACATATTATGATTTTTGAGGTCATTTATCTCATAAATTATGTTCAATTAGTTTATGGTATTTTAGATTGGACCTTATATTGCTTTAGTTAATGTTCAATTAGCTTGGACCAAGTATATGATCATAGGATATGGTGTAGACATTCTAGGAATGTCCTAAAACACACTAGGATGATGGGTTTGTAATTTGGTGTTGCTAATGCTCACAGGTATTATAAATAACATTTCTTATAGTGTGAAATTCAGTTTATGACCATAGGTATGTATATATGAGACATATGCATGCATACATAGTTATGAAAAGAGTCCTGGATATTGGCTGTTTTTCCGCAGGGATATTGAATGTTTAGGAATTGAATATGGTTGAGGTAAAAATATTATAAAATATGGGTTCTCATATAGTAATGGAATATTGGTGACATAATTCGTAATCCCAAAGTCCGAGTCCATGAATATGAGATGTTGAAGATATACCAGGTATGTCCTATTACATTCTAAGATGGATGTTTTTTTCATGGTTTTGATAAGGATCACCAGGATTGATGTATGTTATGGAATGGACCATATGACTTTATTTGGTGGGTTAAGGTCATTATGGATCAACATAATACCAAGAGAATGTTGATCTCCACTCTTCTCCAAGATCCATGAAATCTCTGTGATGACTCAATCAATCGGGTTATAAAGCTAGGTATAATAGGAAGTCTATACAAGAAGGGCTCCAGAACCCTATAGAAGTTAGCTATTAAAACATAGAGCTTTAGACCTAAGACATGTAGTTTTGAATCATGAGGTCTGGGATATCGAGGGATATGGAATGAAATGTCACTGTCTGTCCATGAGAAAGGGTACTAAAAATTGTTACATAATGTAGATGATATTTAATCCTCCTGGATAATATGGTAAAAGTATTATAAATAAGGACCCATAGTAAACAATTTATGAAAATGATATGGGAATGGCCTACAGAGATTAGTCTATACATGTTGAGGTCTTAAGTGCATCTTCAATGATTTCAGTGCTCATGAGGATTGTTATTTTCCTTTTCATAGTGACACAATCAGTTTATGG
Organism: Viscum album; assembly: GCA_963277665.1. Lineage (NCBI taxonomy): Eukaryota > Viridiplantae > Streptophyta > Magnoliopsida > Santalales > Viscaceae > Viscum > Viscum album. Next base: position 1,151,258,413 of record OY728120.1, read on the forward strand.
ACATAGGTACATATTCATGATCCATGGGAATGTATGAATATCCATGAAAAGGTACCATGAATATGAAAATACATTCTATGTGCCATGGAAGGTAATGATGATGCATGACACACAAACTCATGAAGTGTAATCTATCGAAGGTGTAAAATACAAGGAGGGAGTGAGTACCCATATAGTTGTTCCACTAGAAAATGAATATATTATTGTGGTTATGAGATGTGAAAAACCATTACTCTAACATTTTCCTAGGACTAGGGGTTTGATCGAACATTTCATCCATTTTACTAGAGCTACACGTGAGACCCTAGGAGCTTTAGGACTTATATTTTTGAAAAATATTTTTTTCTTATACTCTCATATTGAAGAGTTTAGAGGGTGGAGACTCTATTTTTAATCAGGAAATCTGTTGAATGTTATTGAACTAAGTTTTTTTGTATCGTGGGTTAGTAGTCTATTGTATTGCGATTTGGACTATCTTGGGATATGGTTTATGTTAATACAACATTTACATAAACAAAAGTGGAATAGTTTCATGATATACATGTAATTAATATGGGAGATATTACAAAAAAGACTAATTAGGATTCCCAGGGTGGTTATCACATCATTATCCTTATGATATAGAAGTAAAAGTGTTGTAAATAGTTTATCAAGGTACTCAGGTCAGGAGTGATGATATATGATAGTCATGAAAAGAGTAGTTCAGACATGATTTTGTGTAGAGTGATAATAGGGAGATGATAGGGCTCACAAGGACTGGAATTTAATTTTTAAATGTGAAAAATTCGATTATGTCTATAGGATCATATATATGTTCCATACACATGCATGAATAGTCATGAAAAGGGAATTTCAATCTAAATAACTATTTTAAGTGCCATAGAAGGTTATGATGATCCATAACAGTCAAGGCTTAATGTGTTATTTTTGGATTAAAGTGATTTAATATATTATGGATGTAACACATACATTGTTTGATCATGGAATGCATCTTTTCATCCTTTGATAAGGGTTGGAAATTTTATTGATGTTTATCCCTATTTTAGGTCATATAGTGGGTATGTACATTCCACCATGATGTTTCAACATCATTCATTAAGGATATACCACTATGGAGTTTAACATATAATGGTTAGGACATAAATTCTTTTACTGTAACATTATGTAGTATACACGTACTTCCATGTTGTTTAAAATAATTAAGTATGGATAAGATTCTATTTAGATTAACATCATGTGGATAGGTTGTACATCCATGATGTTTTATGTTATGAATAATGGATGTGGAAACCATCATTATTGTTTATAAGTGAAGCAATTATAACCAAGGATAGAGATTTTTGAATCACAACATATCTTATGATGATGATAATTGAGAAACACAATGTTCATAATAAAGTATCATGTACTAGTCTGAGAAATATACAAGGAGGGGCCATTAATATTTTTTTGTTATGACTGGGCTCCGAGATGTAAATTCTTGCATCACTGCCTCTAATTTGAGAGATAGAACCATGTTACACATATTTCTTGAATAGAAAATACTCTACATAGGTTTGAGCCATAAGTTGTGGTGGGAATTATTTACATTGGCCATTTCCTCTAGGATCGAGATTGGTGATCTAGGAATCACTTCATATCTTGCGGTGACTTGAATCAATCCACACATAGTTCTTGATGTTCCATTAAGATTAACATAATTCATTGAAGGATATTGTTAACTAACAATAATTAATGGTACTGGAATTGAAGGGTCTAGAAGTGAATGATTGTGTGTTACAACATGTCTCATGATAATGAGAGTGAACCCACACATAGCTCTAATGAATCGTTCCATTTATCATCATACGGAATGGAAACTACCGATGCAGTTTAATGCCATTTAGTGAGGAATCACATTTCGAACAATAATGTACCTATTTTTTACTTTTATGCCTTACTTTTGAGGGTATGTCTTTATAGTCTTTCATATGATCACATGACCTAATATTTTTGATTTAAAAAATGATTGGAAAAGGGTTTCCATACAAATCATAGATTGATAATTGAATAATAAAGAATGTTTCCATAATTTAGTGGCTAGACCAATATATATGATCAAGGAATACCAACATATCTCATTGGGAATGAGAATTCATCATTACATAGTTCATGAAGACCTATGTAGTTTAATGACTTCTAGCTAGGATGTAGGAGACTCGGTGTGAATAGAGATGGATATCACTAATTTGTGAAGCATATTGTCATGTGGTAAGGACATTACCCATGTATTTTAATGACATATGGTAAGGAAGAAAGGTTCAATGGTGTTTAACATCTTGTATCAAGGATGGAATGTCTCATGCTGCTTAACATCTTTTTACCAAGATTTTATCATAAAATTTAATGTCATGTGACTTAAAAAATAGATGGTACCTACCCTCATGTAGACTCCCTTGTGCTGATATCTATCAAAAGTATTTCCCGAGAAATATGGAATATTTGGGTGGGGTGATACGATCCCCTTCCATTGTGGCCAATGATTAGGCCCCATTATGGTAGAATATAGGTATGATGTAAGGTCCCTCCTAGTTTGGATATAGACTTTATGTATTCATTCATAGCATCATTGGGGTACTGAGTACCAACACTAGTTCTCCATTGAGAGATTCTTACATTTGTCTACTTGATGCGAGGCTAGATAGACCTCAATAGGCAACAATACCTTAGTCATATACACTTGTGAGTATGGTGTTTCTTGTGTATAAATACATCTTGTAGTATATTCAGCCCATAAATCAGGGAGGTGTGTGTCTTTGAAATACATATTATCCTTTATAACCATCCTCTAGAGTATATTTGAAAGAGTCTTTTTGAAGGCCTATAACTGTTCAATTTCTTTTATATGTTAGTGAGAAGAGTGATTGGACTTGATATTGTAATCCTAGTTAAACATCCATAACTCTGTGGAAGAAAATTTTCTTTGTTGTTTATAAATATTGTGTGAGAGTCCTATAACCTAATGATGATATGAGACATTAAATATTTGATGATGTTTTATATCTAGAATAACATTATGTTAATTACATTTTCCCATTTAGAAAAGAATATAGTTACATAAAGGATGTTCTTGAACTGCTAAACTGTGGTTGGGGGATATGGCCCCACAATATCGATCAATTAAATGGAAAATGAAGATGAATATTTTGCTTTATGTAATAATTGTGGATGTTGATGGATTATGTTTTCATGTATTCTTAATGAATGAAATTTCATGGAAAATTCCATGTAGTCTTGTATCATGGTTTTCTGGTAATAACATAACCTACTAAAAATTTGAGAGATCCTAGTCCAATATTGATGGGTGAAGTAAGAGATTACATGTACATATACGATGACAGACAAATTTTATCCTTCATATTTGCATATAAGGAGGTTCACATTGATGAAAAACTTATATATTTTTGCCTTCTCATTCAGTATATCCATAAGGGTATAGTATGTTCCATGGTTCCGAATATGTTACCTTATAGCTCTATCAAATAGGAGAGTCCCTTTAGCATATAGATGGTTATGAGACTCGTCCATCAAAAGGGGGTTTTTTTCATGCTTTGGGATGATGTTAACATAATTTATCACTTACATATTATAGACGATGATTGTTCTGGCTTTTCTCCAATTTGTAATTTGGATGATTTTTTATTTGTACTCAGGGTCAATGATGACAACACCCGATATGACCAATTCATTACTATGATCTTTCTATTAGCGGAGAACATGATTTAATGTGGTTTCAAAATTTAATTTTTTCATTAGTCCAATAAAAAAGCCTATAAAAGGGTCAAACACCTCCTTTTTTATTTTATATTCTCCATTGACTTACATTATTACTAACTTTGAATCCCCTTTGATGTTTTGGTGCGTTATTTCTTGTTATAGGGATAATTCCAAGATAGCGAGGAGGGATAGCTATTATGCTTCGTTATTTATGTGGCCTTCCAATAGTGGGAAATTATTGGGAAAACTGATTTATCAAGAGATTAAAATAAATTCCCCAATCCAACAAGAATGAGATTAGGTTTTTCCATCTGTTTTTTGAAAGTATTTCTTGTGGAACCATCAAAATATAACTCCCATTTCTTGGGAGTTTCATGGGAATACCATAAAACATCATCTAGAAACTCATTGTCTTAGGATATATTCTCTGGGTCAGGATTTGATGAAATGGAATCATCTAGGTATTGTCCCTTCACTAACTTTTATTACACAAACTGAATGTCATATTGCTGAAGAATGATTGTCCATCGATCCAAGTTCTTCTTCAGCATCAGACCTCTAAGGATGTACTTGAGAAGATCGATACGAGGGACCAATTGGTCTTCATGGTGATTAATGTAAGGTGTTATCATTTTCACTAGGAATATGAGTGTGAGTCTTCTCTTCTTGACGTTAGAGTATCAAGGCTCAGAACCTATCATTGTCTGGATGAGTTAATAAGGACTATTATCACTCCTCACATAATTCATTTTTGTGTATAGGGATCCCAATGAGTGTTCCATGGAGTCCACATATTATATGAGTTTCCTCACTTCCACTAGAGGCATCAGGACCAGTGGGTTCAACATGTACTACTTGATAGAATATATGTATTTTTTGAAATCATCATCCCATTGGTATGTGATATCCTTCTTTATTATCCTAGTGACGGAGAGAGCATTTCCTTCCGTGTTGTCAATGAACTGCTAAATCTTATTGATGTTTCCTTGTATCCCCCTCAATTATTTATGATTTTTGGGTGGTTCTATTGGTAAGATATCACTAGTCTTATCCCGGACGACCACAATGATGAAATGAAATACCACATTGCTAATGAAATTTTTTGATGTGTCCCCAAATATGAACGTCAATGTATTTATCTTCATACTGTCTTTTTTAGATTTTTGAATATTATTTGATGGATCGTGATGTGATCACACCACTATTGTGATTTAACCACTAGTTCATTGACATGGAAATTAGATATATTTCCCAATAATTGTTTAAATATGTTGTGTATGGTTCATTGATATGGAGTGCCATCATTCTACAAACCAAAAGGAATGACCATATAAAAAATGTTCCAAAGAGGCACTGTAAATGTATTTTCAACATCTACTTATGTGGTCAACATTATCTAATTTTATAGAAATTACCCATCCATGAATAAAAGTTAATAGAGGCCTTACATTTCCATGATCAAGAGCTCTAAGATTGGTAATGGAAAATCATACTTTGAGAAATATTGATTAAGGTCCCTATAGTAGATTCATATCCTTATTTATCAATTCTTTTTCCCAACAAGGATAATTTTGGCATGACATTTAGGGTATTTCACATCTCATAAGATGTTGGATTCGATCAAACTGTCTTCCTACCCTACTAAATTCTAGGAATGAGTTGGGGGAATCATCCTAGTTTCCTTTTTGAAGCCTCAATGCTCATTTGGTAACATGAGGTTGTAAAAATCCACATCCGATTTCAGCCCTCGAATTTCATTCTAGTTCCATGAAATATGTATTGATGTTTCATTAGAAATGTGATGTACATTTCTTTCTTTTTGAGTTTCATGGATGTACTAATCAGTATAAGAAACATGTCTTCCACTTTTCTAGATTTATCTTCTTAAGTTTCTTAATTTTAGTAAAGAAACCTTCATTGAATGTTGGAGTGGTGTTCTGGAATTCAACCTCATCTACGTTCATCACATAATTTCTGGAGAATTTTCAAATGATGATTGAAATTTGGGGGATTCACTATCATTATCCAGGTTAGAGGGTCCATGAGAACTGAAATAGTCATCTCTAGTTGGGTGAGTCATTATCGTGGGTAGTTGGGAAAAATTTTATTCAATATTATCTCTAGGTATGTGATGGGATTAGAGCTTTTGGATTATATTGGATACCTCAACAAGGATTATGGGAATTATATATTTTACATTGTGCATACTCCATAAATTCACAAGGGTGGTTCCCAGGACATTGGGAGTGGAATCTTGTATATCATCATCTTCTATTAGTAATTTACCTCCATTTTTATAGAAATATGATTCCTCTTATGTCAACTAGAATGTCTAAAAGGTTGAACTATCACTATATAATATACAAATTTTTCCATTTATTGGGTACATCATAGATTGATAGAATGTTGAAGGTATTTCCATGTGGCTATAGAGATAGGGTGTTCTAGGAAATAAGTTATATGTGGTGTCTTTATAGATTACTGTAAACTAATTTTCTAATGTAATATCCTCAAATAATTCATTGATATAGATATTCATAAGAGTTTTTCTCATTGTAATCATACCCTTGGACTGTTAGCTTAGTGGGAAAAAATTTCATTTCCCAAATCCCAAGACCAACATGGTATAAAATGGGATATTATTGATCCCAAAATAGATAATAATTATGTATATTTGGATGTCAATAATATTGAGTCTACCCAAGACATATATGTGTCTTCTGTGTCCTTGATGGTCCACTTATTGTTCTTGATCATAGAATGAGATTGGGAAGTACCATTCTCGTCCATGTTCTCCAATCGATGGACCTTTGTTGCAACAACTTCTCTATCTAATTATTGGGAGCTTATGATAGATCCAAAAAGAAACTCCACAAATTTTTTAAAATACAGATTTCATTGAGGACAAGGAGCCTAGCCAGACCAAAATAAATTTTTTTAAATGTTTATCTTTTCTACAAGAGGTTGGTGCTTCCGGAAATAGGGTTTCTCTAGGATGTGAAAATGATGAGTCAATGAATTTGGGGTGGATGAACTTGGTGCCAATATAGGGGTTGTGGGAGTGTCTACTACTATTGGTACATGTCTTCATGTGCTTTCCCTTTCCCAGGGATGATTGTGTTGATCCCTTGATAAGCGGTCATACATGAAAATCATGTTCTATTGGCTACTAGGGGGTTCTGAGATATCCCCGTTCCCATGATGGGATCACAGGAGCCCTTTACCATGGGTCTTTTCTATATATGTATTTAATGTGTGGACATTACAAGAATATAGGATCTGACCAATCCCGCGTTGTCCTCTATATCCCTAGTTCCTATGCATGTAGCCTCATTTTCTCTAGTTTTGTTGAGGCCAACTTAGTATTTGTGGAAATATCATCATTCTATAATTATTCTAACATGTTTATCCAGATGTAAAAACAAAATTAAAGTGCTTAATATGATGAGGGTTCCATGTTTTGGGGTGGTTACCGTATTTCATAAGCTTCAAGGAAGATGTTGGAGAGAGTTAATGCTCACTTGGTAGAATAATATGTCTCTTCTTCATCCATTTATTCCTACTTCATATGGTCACATCCACCTTTGAGAGGCACATTTTGTATAACCTTATATTGAGGAGGATAAATTTCCTATTTACATAGTTGTGATTTCATAGTGTCATCGAATAGATCAACTCCCTTTCGGGTCATCGAACTATCAAATTTATTAAAATATATAGCCATGACTTCATTTATATCACGTTGTATTCCATTTGGATCATGGTTATGAAATCCCCCAACATCAGGAAGTTATCTGACACCACTTTTCATGAATTGATTATTCTTTGAAGGATTATTGTAAAGATGAATTTGTTCTTGATATTATAACACAACCTTTTATGGAAATTTTATTAATTAATACAATAGTATAGGTCAACCTCAACGATATTCCATGGATATAAATGTGTGATCTGGTTATTATCCATGGCTTCTATGACATAGCCATGTAATTGTTCATTCTGAAATGAGAAAAAAATATCCATCTATTCTTCAAATCAATTATAACCTCAATTCCAATGTGATTCTATCCAAGGGAGATTTCACTGTTGTCACCACATGAATGGAGGTTCTAGGTGGTTTGGGACCTTCCGGGGTATTTGGATGCACACCACTATCAGCTTGAACGTGATAGATGCAGCTTCTGCATTGGAAATCCTATTCCAATTCACTAATGGCATGAGTAAACTTTTGGATCGGGCCAATTAGATGGATTATTCTAGATGATGGGATATTTCAGAAAACTCATTGAATCTACAAGTATATTTCATTGGAGGTGGAGGTTCTTGAAACTCCTCTATATGATTTTCATCGTAGAGTTACAGTTGTTCCTCCTTCCAAATAGGGGTGTTTAGTGATTATGTTAGACCCTCAAACCTTGATATAGATTCATAATACCTCTAATTCTCTCATTATTTGATGTATTTATGGACGATGATGGATTTATTTCTTAGTGTAGAACTGAATTGATATAAAAATTTATGACGAATGACTTCTTATTATAACATAGATCCTTATAGAAGACTATTATACCAAACAATGGCTAGGGTAGTCAGTGTATGTACAAAACACCACTGATGTGTTTCCTGCTATTGATCATGAGGTCCCATCATCAGCCCACATTGGGATGTGAAGTGTGTGAGATGTTTTTTTGGGTTAACTGAAATGTGAAATGTGGATAACGTATCATTTATAAAATTGGGTGGGTGGAAAGGTTTCATCCACCCAATCATGGTATTCCATTATCTCAAGATACATAAGTTCAAATCACCTCTCCATGTATTCTATTTGTGTATCCTGAGACTCAATGACATTATGAAGCTTCATGGTAACCATTTTGTGAGTCTTCTATTGTCCATATGGAGCCTATGGGTGATGATGAGATGGACCCAATTTTATCTCCTACTTATTTCTGATTTTCCCGATGATTGAAAGGTTTCCCCAATAAAGGAGAAGGATTTTTTTCAAAGGAGGGTTTTAATGATCGTTAAGTAATTCCTTATTTATGTGGATTAGTTTTATAAATCCAGAACCAATTTGATTTTTAGATACCTCTCTTACATATGGATCAGTCATGTGAGGTAGAACATTCGCCTCTACATAAATATGATACCCAATATTGACTCTGAGTATCTCCTCATTGTGTTATCAGAGAGTTTGTATTTCACTCTCATATTGTGATAAACACTCATATGGAAAAGGAACCTCGATTATTCTAGGAGGTGATTAGGATCGGTTTATACCCATTCCCATGGTAATATTCAATCATAGTGGTGATGTAAATATTCATAGGTGAGATGCTTTGTAGCTTTCATAGGTTCTTAGTGCGTTCAACATCATTTAGTACATATAAGTCACCCTCATCTGGAAGAATGTATTTTGTGTTGCGGCCTTATGAACATTCATCATGATCAATATCTACCATTTCGACAGTGAACATATTTACGATGTCATATTGTGAAATTGTGTTAGTTTCATTACTGTCGACAGAAAAGGATGATTCTATAATCAGTTATTTATTGTAAATATTCAAACACAAGGCCATGTTGGGTATTTTTGGATTATGGCCTCTGCAGGGTCTGATTGTCATCAACATATCATCCTCTCATTTGGTTCTATGGATAGAATCTCTGAGTGATTTTCCAATTGTGGTTTCCAAACTTTCTCCCACAAGTAGGGGTTTGTCTAATGGTTGGAGTAGCTGGTAGATTTCTGACTATTGATTAATTCCTCTCTACTTGGTGAAGAATGACTCCATTATTTTGGTGGTGATGAAGAAAATTCCTCTAGACCAATGAGGTGGGGGTCATCTGGGTCTTCAATTCGGTGGTATTGTTCTCTTGTTTGGGATCCAATGACTCTATTTGGGGAATTAATGATTCCCATGGAATACAAAAAAATATACATTCCTCTAGCCCCAGGAGGTCGGGGTGATATGGAATCATCACTGATATCTCCATGATCCAATCATGGGATGAAAAAATTGTTGATGATGATTTATATATAAATTACCCCATCGAAATTGTATGAGGATCATCTAAAACTTCTATGGGTTTGTCTTAAATCCTCTCGAGAATTGATGATCTAAGGGGTGGATGTGGTTTTTGTTATTCTCATGGACTATGGGACATGTCATCTCCTGGAAAACTAGAATAGTTGCGACTAATATGGTCTATTTGATATGTTATAGTTGTGATCCCATTGGATTTTAGTGTGACAAAAACCCATGGTCAACACAATTCCTTACGATATGTTGTTTAGTTAATCACAGCTTCGGTATCCTTGTTTGGAAAGTCCTTACACTATCTTGAGTGGCCCATCTTAAAATCACGTTGCTACTTTCTCTCCCATTCCATGTTGTATGGGAATTTTTTGTGTGTAGGAATATGATTGTAGTGACGAACTAGAGCATGCACTACCCCATCCCCTAATTTTGATGGAGGCTATAAAATTTTAAGACAATGCACCCAAGGTGATTTTCTATTCTAGGGGAGTTGAAAATTGTAACACTCTATATGATCTCCATCCTCGAATATAGATGCATGATGTCGCGTCATAGATAAGATTAGAAAGAATAATAATTCAATGGTGGAATTTGTGATGCAGATTTGTGATGTTATTTTCTAGTTTTGGATCTCATACTATAGAGATAGATCCCATGTCTAGATGAAACTAAAGAATATTGTTTTTTGGAAGGTGGTACTAATATCATTGATAAGGTATATATAAATCATTTAATCATTAGAGAGTAGAAAACATATTATCATTTTGATAAGGGATGCAATCCTTTTTTCCTCATCTGTGATCTCATAGTTAGTAGTTGTGAGGGTACCAAACATGATGGGTATTTAGTTTCCAGCGAACTCTCTCAATATTTCAACAAAGACATCTTATTACGCTTGATTTCACTCATCCATTCAGTCATACCATAGAATATGGAATTGATGGTCAGTTATGTACGGATTTGGAGTGCTGCAGAATATGGATGTGGAACCATAAACCATAGACAAAGATAATTCGAGAACATCTATATATGATCGTTTCAGAGGATTGAAAACCAATCTATATAGAGGTGTATGAAAATTTACGTATGTCATTTACCTAGGTATATATCTCCATGTTGAGGTTGACTGTGGTCAATGTCATACGTCAGGACTCCATAATCCATCTCTACACCACCATGATGAGTACTGTCATGGTAATGATAATATTATAACACTAGTTTGATTTAAGAGTCGACAAGACCATGTGTCATAGAGAATGTGTCTCAAACAAGATCCAAGACACTACCATTGAGTAGAGTAAGAGTACCATCCATGTTCTACGTCATGGTTAGAATATGATGACCTACCTTTTGGGATTATGTATGGATATGAGCCTACAATATGATGGTTTATGAATCATTTGTATAACTATTTGGTACTAAATGTGTTTAGTATATTGATGAGAAGCTTCTAGAATATTCCAATGAGCTATCACATTATTGATAGAAATATGATCCTCTCTCTAGTCATGTACTATTATCACTTTTTGATCCATAGCCTGGACATGGATATGATCCCAATCTAGGACTTCAGGATATTGCACTTGTCTTTCATCGAATTAATATGAGCTTTCCCTAGGGTGTGTTCCACTCTAATATAGTGGCCCCCAGTTTTATTAGGAATATGATTCTGGTCTAAATATGTATTCCCCGTTCAGATATGTTGGTATACCTATATATTTGGTGAAGGAATTTTATCCTACCACTATATTTATGAGGAATGATGTTGGAACAGTCCTTCTGTGACGGATGTAGGTACGTGCACAATACATACTTGATGTAATAGAATATGAAAGGAAGATTCATGGGATGAAATACAAACATCTCCTTAGGCTTTTTCCATTATCACTTGTTCAGGAATTTCTCAATGGGGAAATATTCATGATCTTAGGACTTTGGAGTATGCTGATGAACATCATTGAATGCAATATGAAAATTTCCCAAGTCTAGTTCCCATATCACATGGTGATACCCATCAAAAAATGATATTCACCTGCTCTTGGGAAAGGGGAATACTCCATAAGACTTATTTGATAGGGATGTACCCTATAATAAGGGATATTCAACCATCATTTTGTAATCCCTGGTTTGAATAGGAAAATGAGATCGGTCCGATGTCTAATCCTTCATCAAATTATGTTGATTATCCTCTTGAATACTTGCATGATTGTGTGGTTGGTCTGGCACAAACACTTGTTCCTGCTTATCAGAGTGTTCAAATGTCCTCAAACTAGGGATAAGAGTACGCGTATGTACATTAATTTACACCATGTCGTAATATGACGACAGATCTCCTCAAATATTACCAAAATTTATTAGTATTAGGACAATGTTGGTGCACGAATATGAGCCTTTACATTTATTCCTTCTTGATAAACCAAAATAAGTCTCCAATTAAAGTGAGGATATGTGAATGTTTCTTTCCACCTTGTTCCAACAAAATATAATGATATAATTCATGCATGGGGGTATGAATATAATCCAATTTCATTCCAATTGTGGGAAAATACCCAAATACTAGTTATAAATATGTATTAAAATGATATTGATTTCATGTCACAACCTAATTATTCTGATAGGCATCATCGACATTAGTGGGAATACGAGCCTGCTATGTGATATCCAACAACCCCCTCCATTGATGAGGGATCCTTGTAGTCCATTCATGGGTGTCATAAGAAGCATTTTGTCAGATAATACCATAAAAAGGTGATGGATTGGTACCGGCAAGATGGTGTTGGTGATGACAATTGAGATATACCCTCCTCCATGGATGGTAAACTGAAAGAAAGTCATATTTGGTATCATGTTCCACCTTCATTAGATACGGATGATGGATGTTTTTTCAATCTAGTGATAACCACCAAATGTCGTTGGTCAAAACAATAAGGTCTACATGATTAGCAGTAACATTTTATAGGAAATGCAGACTCAATGATCATCGTGCATGGATAACATCACAATCATCATCCATGGTCGTGATTATACCATGTTGGTGGTACTCCTAGACCAACGTATTTCCTACCTGTCATTGAATTTATCGAGGAGAAGTCCTATTCTGACCCACATAGGTTGTGGTACGAGATTATTTTCTAGGGTGAATGAAAGATGATGAATACATTATCTCTAATCATGATTTTTTCAATATCTTCATTCATGCTGCCAATATTGAATAATGTTAACAATTAGTTCAATATCATAGGAATAATTTGTTCAATCATATATTCTTGGATTAAAAAATTGTCTTGATAATTCCAAATTTTTCATTCTTCATGATTGGACTTATCAAAATGAGGATGGACTAACAACATGAGAACCCTCTTTAAAAAGGATTATATTGGAGATAATTCTATTCATACAATTATTTTTAATGGGGTTTTCAAAAAAACTCACACGAATCATTTTAACATATATATTCCCATTAGTTTTACCATTTTTTTATAATGGGAAAAAATGGTCTGACAGATAATAAACAATCATATTTTCAATGTCAAGATTCAAGTAACGTTCAAATGTTTTCTTTTTATATATGGGAAAATAAAATTTACTGATGGGTAATAACCAATCATTTTGTCATTATATAGATTCATGTAAGGTTCACCATTTTTGTATTCTTATAGGTGAAAACAAAATAGACATATAGATATTTAATAATCTATTTTTACCATAGAGAGGGTCACATCGGGTTCAATGTATTTTGTTTCATAGGGTTTTATAGGAACTTGATGTGTTTTGCTCGTCAGGTTAGCATTGTCTATTTTCCTATAAACCTATGTGCAGTTACCCTATTTTTAGTTGGGTATAGAACATCTGTAAAATTATCAGTGGACATGTGGGTTTTTATGTCCTGTTAATCATGGGGACATTCGTTGGCTGAGATGACAGGAGGTCAGTATCATCACAAAATCTTACTGGGACTTATTTCATACTACGGTATATGTTCCAGTGTCTCTTTTTAATCATGATCTGGGAAAACATACCTTGAAAACCCCACTAATTTGATAATACTATTTTTAAATAATTAAACGGAATTTCATTGATGAATTTAGGGGAGTGAAGTCTCATTTTTGAATCCATGTGTTCATATCTGAGTTTCTTAATCTTTATACATAAGGGTGAATAACCACTTTATGTGCTGGAGATAGAGGACCAAATGAATATAAATTCACAACCATGTGAGGAGTCAGTTAATATATTGAGGGGGGCTTAATACATTATGATGAATCCTATATAACATTGTATATTATTGGTTTATAACCCTCATAATTATTCAGTCTTGTTCAGTTTAGCATCTTCCAAGGAGGACATATGTGACGGTACTAAGAAAATAAATGTTTGATCTCTAGTCTCGGGATTATATCCAAGGTATCCTAGTTATGGTAAGAATCATAGTCATTATTGTTCAATCATGACCATGTGACCATCTCCATGTTATATGGCCTTATATTAGGGTTGTTCATATCATGACACTCATTAGGGCTTACATATTGTGATTTTCCTGGTCAATAGAAGTTGATGATGCCTAATTTGGTTTCTATTCCATCTTTCTAATCCCACATGATATATGATTGATGTGAGACACAAGGGGTTATAGTTGATCAATAACATGGAATGATGATATGAGACTTATGTACTGTGGTGGTCCTTGAGGAGTTTGGTGTAAAAATTTGGTCCATGAGTGGAATCCTTCATTTCATAAGTATTATAGGAACTACAGTCATATTTTTTCATTTATCAGATAAACTATTGATAGGATAGGGGGATGATCTCAATCGAAGAAGATATGACTGTCGTTGAGGTTCAAAGAATGCTAATGGATTACACAGAGATGGATGACTAATTGATAAAGGACATACTAGACGGTGTCGGTAGTTGGGGCATACACACGAAGGATACCCTTGTAATACTAGGGTGTATATTATATATGACATGGTCGGTGAAACTCCCTATTCCCACATGATCTATGATCATTGTGAGAAATAGGTGTTAGCGAGTGATCAATTTCATTTCTCAGGATATGTTCTTGGATTTTGGGATCACTATATATGATCAATATGGAACCCAAAATATGGTATGAATCATATTATTCATATTTCACCTTATAATGGGGATTAAAAATTGAGTCTTCCATATTTATCATGGTTAACACACATGGGTCACCCTTGTGAATTGTATTAGTTGTTTAGAGGATGTCGCAAGACCCAATTTTATATTCCTAGGGGGACACCACAAGAACTTGTTGGCTTGTCCTTGAGGTCCTCACATGACATGTATGAAAACATATTTTAGGTGTGATAAGAGTTAGTTAGAAATTGTTAAAAGATTATAAAAATAAATGGTTAACAACTATAACGATCATTGTTTGACCTGACCATCATGTCCGGAGGGTGTCTTGGGATCATGGTTGATATGCACAGAGAATGTCTTTGTAACCCATTGATATTTCCCAATTCTCT
This sequence comes from Viscum album, assembly GCA_963277665.1. Classification (NCBI taxonomy): domain Eukaryota; kingdom Viridiplantae; phylum Streptophyta; class Magnoliopsida; order Santalales; family Viscaceae; genus Viscum; species Viscum album. The sequence goes on from OY728120.1 coordinate 1,151,273,705, forward strand.
CTAAAGACTTGGATGACCTATAAAAATGATGATACCTGTCTTAGATCACAACCCTATAGTGCATCACAAGTCAAGTATAATAGGTTCATAGGACACTACAGCAGACATTTTTTATGCCTTGGCACCTCCATTAGACGTTCCTGATATGAGTAGGTGCCATTTTATGTGACAAAAATGCATTTGAATGACATCAAGATGATTGGGTGACAAGTCCATGGGGTATGTCATGAGAATAAAATGATATTTCCAAGGTGGTCAAGTGACCTTTTCATGACATGTTCATAGGGATTTATATGACCAAGGTGGCATATTGAAAGAGCGTCGGTAGATCTGGGTGATGTGTCCATGTCCGATCGTGTATTATTGGGGGATTCATGTGAACCATACTTGTGTTAGTGACCATGTTTTCAACAAATCATCCAATTTTGATGTTGGTTCTAGATTTTTTTTAATTCCTTATGTTTTTTCATTATCAGTTTATTTTGAGTCAATCATGGCATTGGAGACATGTGGTATGTTAATATAATTACATTCCAACATCCCTTAATGTTATATATGAACGATCAGGTGAAATACCTTTATATTGGAACCTGATTTATAAAACCATTCAGTGGTATATTACCTATAGAAATACTTTCTTGTCACATAATCAATTGCTCTGAGAAGCCCTCTTCAATGATTGGGACTTTTGCACTCACGAGTTTAATTCAAGTTGTTTCTTGTGCATTTTTCATGCTGGGGTGGGGAATTTATAGGCCTCTCCACCCCGGATGGTCACAGATTTGAATAGAGTATTTTTAACTGACAAATGCTTGAGTCGGTGATGGGGTATGGCACCACAAGGCTTCCAGAGTCATTATCGTGTGTCTTTTGGAGTGCATCGCCTAATTTTAAGTGATTTTAAATATCTTCATTAAATTATTCATTATCATATTATTTCTTGTTAAATAATATTTTTTGATCTTGCAGTCATGTCTAAAGGATTTTTATCTTGTCCTATGGGGATTCCCAAGGTCCATCGCAAGATCCAAAGTTCATGTTAACAGGTGTCACAGGATCCTTGATGACTTTTTGGGGGGATTCTATGAGACAAGTTTGATTTTTCCAAGTCTCTCATGGTACTGTGTTGTGGGCTTCCATATCATGTTTCATGTGCTTCATATGAATTAATACATTTTTCCTCATCCCTCTTTTATTTCAATTATTTTATGTGACAATGGTTTCCATTGATTTTTTATTTCATAAGTAATGTCAATGTCAGTTACACTTTTTTTTGGTGATGCATCAAGTGACAGATACGATTAAAGTGGGGGCCTATGAGGATTTTTTATACAAATATATCTGTTTGATCATAGAGAGATGAAAGGAATGTTCAGTGTTTCATAGACATACCCATGTGCTTTTGTGTAGAGAGGATGAGAAGAGAAAAATATCTCGTGATATGAGGTAGAATTTCTAGCATGGTCTTAAAGTTTCTATCGGGTCTTTAGGGGTGTCTTTCATTTCTCTCAGTGACCGCGGATTCCAAATTCAGCCTCCCCATTATCTCATTTTTTTCTACAATTTTTAGTGCTCTTATGACCTGAATTGGAAATCATTAAATAAATTATTTTTTTAATGATGATATGGTGCATGAGAATTACCACCACCGAGGTCTCTCCATTTTAACATTATTTCCACTTATACTGCAAAAGTATTTCCCCCTTCACATATAAATATTCCCTAAGTAAATAGTATGATCAATATGGGACCCTATGTTGATAGACACGCGTTATGATAGTCATTGGTCTTATTCTCTCATAGCACACTTCTTGATCAGTGATTGATATTGCGACGAGTAGGAAAAATTGTTATGGACTGTTTCTCTTTATGAATTTGATACACTACATGTTCATTGATGGACCTCATGACGACCTAAAAATATTTTCAAAAAAATTCTCTTTGTTTCTATATTGATGTGTCACAATTCCATTTATATATGATTCCGTAGCTTGGCCAAGGGTGATTTCATGTCATGTTTTCATGAAAAATGGGTCATCAAAAGAGTTTCTCATCATCCTATGGTTTTAATAAAGACCAATCCAATCAAATGTTTTGTCAAAATGTTGGTTTGCATAATTTTTCCACATCTCTAAATCCACATGTGATCCCTCAAAGGGGCCCTAGAGATATAGTCTCATCTGATCACATTGAAAATATGTTTTCGTCATAGGTATATATTATGCACAACATGAAGCTTCTAATTCCCTCATGAATATTTCATGTGTGTGGTATGAACCTCTATTGGATAGAGATGGTGTACTATGTCTTGAATTTTTTATATGCTCATAATTTTTGGCACATCAAATAAATTCAGTAGGAAAATATCATTGAGAAAGGTCAGGTATCGGTCCTTAATTCCTCACATTTCCTGATGTGCGGTTATTTAATCTTCTTATATGCAAATGATAGATCATGATATGTGATAATATCTGTGTTCTCTTGATGATTTAGGTGAGTTCTTAGCCATATATTTATAGTAGTATAATTTCCACAGAATATTAAAACTCTTTCTTCATGGGATACAAACTTCTAATTCCATTCACAATATATTTCACACAGGGCCTCAATTATCCAAATTAATGATTAGACAAAGCATAGCCGTGTAATATCACCCCTTCGTGTGAATTAATACATGATGTCATTCCTACACATGCCTTTTCACGTAACCAACATACAAGCATGTGATGTACTATTTTATGAGGAAAATCAAAGATTCCCTATTTGGAGAAAATCCATGTCGCGAGGTAGGATACCAAATGTTTATCACTCTCTGTGGAAGATTGCACAGTGGCTTGAATCATGGATTGATTACAAGAATGGGCCTCACATGACTATTTTCACATAACCCTTATAGGGTGTTCGAAGCCTTTTTTCATGGAAATGAGTGATCTCATGTATATGAGGTTGTGGAACTCATGGTATTATGGTCTCCCATTATTTATATGAATTGGATCGTATATTATCTATGAAACCTATATAGGTGGAAAATTTGAACATCATGCTCTTCCATTATTCAAACCGGTATACCAGGTATGAGATCCAAAAATAGTTCAAATTCTTGAGTTATATCCAAATCATTGAAAATATCATTATTATTCATCTGATATCTCAAAACCTCATGATGTCCTTATATCGTCACATGATCTACACCAAGAGATTAATGCATGTGCTATGGATTTTCTTTATGGCCTATATATTTCTAAAGCTCTCTATTCACAAGCAACTGGTGTTTAGGTTATGTTACATGTATGATGTTGAGTATATATGATGCATTTAAAATATTCTTCATTTTTAGTTAAGTCTACATATTTTTCCACATATGGAGTCTGTATGATCTTATTCATGTTGACATTATCCATGATGTTCATCTGCATCATTAGCCATGTGGGTGTGGCACTCCCCTTCTTCAAGAACAGTTTTTGCATCATCTCCATAAATAATATTGATCTTCACATACAATATTGATTTACATTATATGATATCTTAATTATTTTTTATTCCTCTTATAATATTCCCATGTACTCATATTCAAATGTTTTCAAACAAGGATGATGATATACCTAGACCCCTCAAGATCGATAATGTCATAAAGGATTATACATCATGGTGTTTGATCTTCCTATGATAGTGGGAACCATATATATTCCCATAAAAGAAATAAGGAGTTGTAGAATATGATACTCAATTTTCCGATATGGGAACAACATTCTTTTCTACCTCCATGTCATATATGTAGCTTCTTCTCTACTTTTTACAGCATATGAAGCATGTGGTATTCATATAAAGGTGTATTCTATTGAATTCATGATGGGAGGAGGGTTGTTAGATTTTTAGTTTGATGGTGGATGATATCAACCCCAAGATCAATATTCATGTTCTGGAGGAACTGTTTTTGTGATGTATACATTTTAGTTGTAATTAGCAAGTCGAAGCTCCCACACCACTTGGTTGAAGAAAATCATGTGATATGAACATGCATGGTGAGAATAGAATGTTCCATTTCATATTTGTTTTTGTTAATTACCATTAATATTATTTTATAACAGAAAATAATTATAATTATAATAATCATCAAATTATTACAAATAATAAACAATCCAAATCATCTTTAGAATATATCATTGTGTGGCATAGTGTCCAATCACTCAAAACTTGTGTCCTACCATAAAAAAGTGTGAGATATGAAATAATGAGCATTAATTACAATAAATTAGGATTTTCATAAATTAGAATATAAAATATTACTATAGGGAACATTTACTCTATTTTTCATATGAATGTTTTACTATCTATATATGTTATAATTAAATGGGTACATAAGAAATATGTAAAAAACTAGAAGATAGTGGCATTTGTTATTCTGTCAAAATTGTAAAGCACTAAAAATAATCATGAACCAACTATGTGTCGTTTCAACACAAAAAAAATGGAACTATTAGAAAAATATCACAGTGTTTCATTCTCTATTAATCAGGTATGTTTATTGATATTTTAGATAATAAATATCATTTATTGTAGGATTTCATGAAAATTGATTTTGAAGAGTGTATATCTAGATTCATATTATGTCATAAAAATAAGGGAGATGAACCAATCTCTATGGGGTTGTTATAACTATTACAAACACAAAAATGGAAATGTGAAAAAATTAACATGTATTTAATCATAAAAATCCCAAAAACACTTAATGGGGAGAAGGAAAATTGGGTTGTAGTTAATTTCTTCATAATGTCAGTGAACCACATTTCCATCAGAGAACATTTATCTCCTGATCATTTTCCACGTTATATATTATGTATGTGGTTATATTTTACGGAGTTCCACATTCTATTGTATCTGTTCAGGATCCAATGTCTACCACAATGTTATAGAGAATAATTATGCAGGATTACGATTCATAATACTATTTTATTACTATATATCATCCTAAAGTAGATGGTCATGGTTAGAGAACCATTTAATCCCTATAGGATATGTTGAGAATATGTAATTAGGATTTCGAATGAGGATGATACCAAAACATCTATATTCTAAATTATCCATACAAAAATAACTTTAACTGAAGAATTATTTTGGATCCTTATGAGTACCTATATTGTGCGAAGTTCAAAAATACTATGTAGTAGGATGAAGTGGGATAAACAAATTTATTTTGACCATATCATGGAAAACAAATGGGAGAGAAAGATAGATCCATTTACCAGGAAAATAGAGTTTATCAATGTCAATTTAACTATTTTATAGTTAACTATTATGGAGATATAGACTGTGAAGTCATTGAAAAAATTATTCTCATGAAAATATCATTGGAATAATTTTTGGTGATTTTTAATTAACTGAATGGGGTTCCTAGGATATATTGGTCCATTTAAAATTCATGGTCATATTAAGAGGATAAATTAAGGATTTGAACATTAGATGAATTGATCCCATATTCATGATGAGTTCCATATATCACACTTGAGGATGTGAATACATGATCATGAAAAAGTACTCATATAATAGTTCATAGTATTGTTGTAATATCTTTCACATGAGTAATAATTTTTGTGGATTTTTGGACATAATGAGAAAGTTATCTAAATCAAGAAACTCACCAGATCAATGTTTTTTGGAGAAACTAAAAAATAGAGGAGTCTATTAAATAAATCAAGGATTTAATGAGGAACATGTTCTTTATGTTTTTATTTGTGATGGAAAAACATATTATAGGATATGTTTTTTATGGGGGAAGAATGTTACACCATGAGATATTATGATATATTAATAAAAAAGATATCTATGATTGCATGTGATTCAAGTAACACCAAGTCTAATTGAATCATAGTATAGTATATTTTAATTACCATGATGTAAAAGTTCAGAATTTATTTGGAAAATAATAATTTTAAAAAAATGTATATATAAATGATTTTGATAAAGAAAATATTATTTTAGTAAAATATTTATATTATTTGTAGAAAAAATTTTCATTTAAATCGTATCTATTACTTTTTGTGAGGGAAAAATATAAATAATTTCAAATAAAATTATAAACAGTCTTGAAAAAATATAACTTATTTTTTTAATTACAAATATCAAACCTTTCTTAGGGTGACTATTTTGGATTATAATAAAATGATTTATTTTCTTTTTAATAGTGATGAATATACAATTTAATGGAAAATGGATCTCTTGTTTCAAGATTTTAAAATTTTCAATTTTGTTTCAAATTGATTTATAATGTTAAATTATTTATATTATATAAATGATTATATGATAAATTTAAATTAAGGAAATATTTTTTATAAATAAACATTATTTTATTTAAAAATATTTTTTCATTGCGTTTTTCAGTTTTCAATTAAATTAATTTCTTACAGTTCTATATCTTGAATATAAAATAATTAATTCTATATTAGGAATCAGGAGATTACATTTTTAAAAAAAATTACATTATTTTTTCAATATTTTTAGTGACCTCAGTAAATTTATGTCACCAAACTATGGGTAAAATGTGGTAAATGTGGTTAAAACATTAGTGTAAGTCATCAAAATATCTCGGATACATGAATTTATACTATTTAATGGGTAGTGGTTTCCCATGTCCGTAAATATATGTCAACTTATGGAAAATTTTATTTCATTATGTACTTTATATTATTTTATGAGAAAAATAAATAAAAATTTTCTCTATATTGACTTTAAAAATAATTGTATTGAAATGTAATGGTAAAATTAGGTTATGGTTGTATATATATATTTTTTTAAAACTAATTTTATTTATCTTATTAATTTATTTTAAATGTTTACTAATTCAATAACTACGCTAAATTCTTATACAACACTGACATAATATTAATTCAATTAACATAATGAACAAAATAAATGATTTTTAATATACTTAATGTAATTCAATTTGGATGAATTATTATGTTACCATTTTTGTTATAAATATTTCACAATATATATTTTTGAATTATTTGGATTATAAAAGAATTTATTTTTTGTTTCGTTTAATGTGAAATTATTTGAAAAGTCTAAAAATGACATTAATAAAATTTTGTGAAAAATATTATTTTATTAAATTATCAAAAAATCAACAAACCCCAAGAATTAGGATAATTATGATGATAAATAGTTTAAATTATCATTCATTGTACATTAATGAGAAGGTTTTTTCTAATAAGTAAAATTATGAACCATTATGATTGAAATGTACATCACTATGATTATGGTTAAAATATATTAATTAAAGGGATAAAAATATATGGTTTAAAACACAACATAAACATGTCAGAATTTTACTAGATGATGGTATTTAAACTACATAATGCCTTACCATAAAATATTTAGAATTTTGGTATAATTTATAATGATATTAACACTATATTGTTCCATTGTTTTTAGATATTCTAAGATATCCCCTCCCCAAATTTGGAAAATGAAACCCTAATTTCTCACATTTACCCCACATTGAACAATAGAGGCTAAACAAAATTATAAAAATATATTATAAACATATTTATACAATAATTATACTTTCATTATTCTTCAAATACTATTCCAATGGTCCATAATATGTGATCAAAAAGGATTCATACTGAATAAGATGTAATCATCCAAGTTTAACTCTTGCAAAATATTTCTTATTATAACTCTTCTAAATATAATGTGATAATTATAAAAAAATTACATTATTATCTTAATTATACTTAATTTTAATTATTTTTATTATAATATAACAATTATTAAGCCTCTTTTCTATCAAATTGGATGTGAAAGTGACACTTATGCATAGTTACATCTTACCATCAACACGTATCAATACAATTTATTTTTCATTACCAAAATTAATAGATTGATATTATAATGGATTTCATGTCTATATAAAATATTTTTTTCCTAATTATTCTTATGGTATCATAATATCATACCATAAATTATAGCATCTAATATTTTGAAAAATGATAAGGTCGATCTTGCCTATGTGTGGACTACCAACCCCACGAAGAGATCTGATTAGTTTTAAATTCTTCTCTATTTATATAGTAATGAAGATATATATAATGAGTATATATGATATATAGTATTTAATAATTATTCTTTAATGGTGAATTATTTTATATCTTTCTTCAATTAGATCATTTCAAATTTTAATACATTGTCCATATGTATGTATGACATACAATCATTATGAATGATGAATTTAATATTTATATATTTTCATTTAATTGGTGAACCTATATATATTTAAATTGAATATATATAATATTTATATCATTAATAACATAATATATATTTTTAATACATGATAAATTTAAATGGAAAAGGAATACAGAAACCAAAAATGCATGAGAAACTAATTTTTAATCAGATTGGATAGTGATTTTAATAAAAATCTTAAATAAAATGTTAATAAGATGGCACAGGAAAAAAATTTATATTTAATATTAGATTAATATAATAATTATTTCTTTAGGTTTATCAATATTTCACTTAAGGGAATTTATGTTCAATTTTATTTATTTTTAGATCAAATGGAATGTATATGGTTTTTGAATTCATATAGAATGTTAGGTTTCATTGGGTAGTAGGTTCAGGGCTATGTGTCGATGGATATTCATCCAATTTGTCACGACCCCCTCCCACAAAAGATACAGATATATATATATATATATATATATATATATATAACACTCAACCCAACCTATGGCATCTAATCAGAGAATTAAGCACGATCTTCAGCACCTCTGCTATGAAGAATGCATACAACAAACAACCCCAACTCTATTTAGGTTTTCATGTTTCAGCAGAAATAGTTTATTACTTCCTTGACTAATGGGAAACTATCCACAACTAACTACATTGATCATTCGTAAAACATTTCCATGATATCCACAAATCAAGTTAGGAAAATAAAAGCAACATAGACAAGTCCCTTCTTATTAACCAACAAACCTCATTGATTATTAATCATGTTCCATTACCATGACCCACCATTCATTAATTCTTCCACTTTTTATTTTTTATTCACGACCCATAGTTTGTTCACATTCAAGCCCATCCCTGTAGCCCCGCTGCCATCTGCCCTAACCACAACCACACCATACATCATCATCCCTTGATACAATTTATCGTAGCCCCGCTGCTCATCCGATCCACCACAACCCCCATAAATGATATGTGCCACATCATCGCCCCTTTAACATCATTTACCGCAACCCTGCTGCCCGTTCTATTCGTAACAACCCAGGATTCACCCCCCCACTTCACAGAACACATAACCATACCAAAAACCAAATGTTCATTATTTCATTTTGTTTAACCAGGGTGATCACACAAGGGTTCCGGATTTTAATTATCCAACATTACGTGATTAACCAGATTCCAAATTCCACTAGTTTCTATTCACAAAAATGGTCTAGAAGATATTTCAACATTTAATTGCACAAGGAAAGGCCCCCAACGACTGTGATTTTCAGTAGGCATAATCCTATTCAATTAATAGCATATCAATAGGATAAACAAAGACAAACATAAGAACTTTCCAATCCCCATTCTTTAACCAGTTATTATCTTTATTTAAGGGTTCAACTATTTCTCATGAAAATAAGAGGATACCCACCCTGAATGATGCACAATTTAGAGAGACGAAGGTAAGATCCCTACCTCAACAAGTCCTGATCACAATGCTCCCTCGGATTAACCTTAGAATACGTATGTCGGTGTCCGTCACCTCTGTTGAATCTCAGAAAAACCTCCTCAGGTGCAAGCTGGAAATGAAGGCTGAAGGAAAGACAACAGATCCAAGATCGAATGTTCCGCCTCGTCGTTACGATCTCATGGCCACTGACAAATCGTAAATCGGAGCTCGAACGAAAAAGTTATGGAAGAAAAGGAGCCTTTGAGTCTCTTGGGAGAGCTATGCTTAGAGGAATGGGGAGGAGTGTGGTTAGTTGAAAAGGGGGAGGGGACCCCTCCTTTTATAGGCTAGAAACGCAAAAGTACACACCGTGTACTTTTTGGTAAATGGCGTGTACTCGACTGCTTCCCAGGGTCACCACGCGGCTTCCAACACGGCCTTCAACACGGAACACGGACGTTGACTGGTCAACACATGGCTTGAAAGTAACACATATGCATGGAGGGACTACATGGTGTGTAGTATTAGATACACGACATGTACACATTTATTTCACACGGCATGGAAACAACTCCAACACGGCACATGCCCGTTGACTGGTCAACACATGGTAACACTTACACGGGGAGAGACTACACAACATGTAGTTTGGGGTACACGGTGTGCACCCATTTATTTCACAGGGCAAGGACACAGCCTTCAACCCAGGGTATACCCGGCAAGGGGGTACACAGCATGTACTCGAACTACATGGTGTGCAGTTTCAAAATTCAATAAAGTGTGGGAAAAGTCCATTTTACCATCCATAATACTTCATGGACTTCTTTTTGACAAAGGAATGGGCCAGAGAGGTCCGGGCCATTACATCAGATACCTCTTAAAACATTCTCGTCCCTGAGAATTCAAAAACCAATCCAGAGGAACCCAAAAAGATACCTCTTAGGGTTCTCATTATAACAGGAACCCAACCAACAACCCTAATCATAGGTGTTAGGAATTAATTCTCCTATGTCGATATATTATCTGCTTCAGGAAGCACTGACTCGTCTGCACGAGTTTAATCTCATTATCATTAATGCGTCTAGATTAATAATTGGGTCTTCCAACATTCATACATTAGGATTTTTTTTCAACGTGCACTACCCCCAACACCACCCGACCAACACACTGCCCAAACATGTGCTTTGGGGACATTCCTTCTCCTATGTCGAGATATTATCCGCTTTAGGTGGCACTACCTTGCCCGCACGGGTTCAATCGCATCCACATTAATGTGTCTTGAATAAGGATCAGGTTTTCCCCTTTCCCCACACATCCGGACAAGCTACACACTTCCATAGAACAAGTATACAAAATGTCTCACAACCGACAAGCCAAGAATACCATATATCCAAGGTATAGAGTATAACATCAACACAGAGCTCAGAAGAGAAAAAGGAAAAACACAAGTTAAAACAACTCCGGGTACTGAGCGTGCATCCGGGTATCCTGCTCCCATGTGCTATCCTCGAGGCCTCCATGCCTCCAAAATACATTAACCAAGGAGATGGTTCATCCACGGAGCACCTTCTCTTTACGATACTCGATTCTGACTGGTCGTTCCACGAAGGTCGCATCATCTCCCATATCTATCTCTCCCCAGTCGATAAAGTGAGAGTCTTCGTGCACGTATCGAAGAAGCTGGGAGACGTGGAAGACATCATGAACCTTCTACAACTGAGGTGCCAGGGCCAACTGATATGCCACCTCACCGACTCACCTCAGCACCTCAAAATGTCCGATGAACCTTGGTGATAGCTTTCCCACTTTCCCAAACCTCTGCTGCCCCCATCGAGGGGAAACCTTCAAGAAAACATGATCTCCCACCTCGAACTCCAAGGGCCTCCTCCGACGATCAGCATAATACTTCTGTCGTTCCTAAGCCGCTTTCATCCTCTCATGTACAAGATGAACTTTTTCTGTGGTGCTCTGCACTACCTCGGGCCCAAGAGCACCTGTCTCACTAACCTCTACCCAGCAGATGGGTGAACAACATGGTCTTCTATACAAAGCCTCAAATAGATCCATGCCAATAGTAGAGTGAATGATGTTGTTGTTGTAAAAATCTACTAAAGGTAAGTGTCGTACCCATGATCTTCAGAAATCCAAAACGCATGCTCGCAGCATGTCCTCCAGCATCTGGATAGTCCGCTCTGTTTTTCCATCGGTATGGGGGTGGAAAGCAGTGCTAAGGCGTAGCTGTGTGCCAAAATAATGTTGTAACCCCCTCCCTACTCATGAGGTAAATCGAGTTTCCCGATCTGAGAAGACAGTCTTTGGGACTCCAAGAAACCGCACAACCTCGTCCATGTATCTCTATGCTAAGGTACTCACCGGGCCTGACTCCTTAATTTCTAATAAGTGAGCTGATTTAATCAGTCGATCCACCACTACCCAGATAGCATTATACCCACCCTGAGCACTGGGTAGTCATGGGACGAATTCCATTGTGATTTCATCCCACTTCCACTCAGGGACATCTAAAGGATGCAACAAACCACTGGGAACATGGTGTTCATCCTTCACTTGCTGACACACTAGGCATTTAGCCACAAACCTTTCCACTGCCCGTTTCACCCTGGGCCACCAAAATTGTTCCCTTAGGCCTCGATACATTTTTGAAACTCATGGATGTACCGCCAAGGATGATCTATGGAACTCACGGAGAACTCCCTCACGCATTGTCTCCAGGACAAACAACCTTCCATGGAAAAGCATCTAATGTTGGCAGTCCTATGACCATCCTTCCAGCATCACTTCCGCCTCAGAGTCCCCCCACTGAGACTCTTCCACCTATTTCAACAAGGAGGACTACACCATCATCTGAAACAAACAGCCTCTAACACCATCTATCCTTGCATCCAAGTGCAAGGCATCGAACTCTCCCATCGCCTTCCATGATTCAGTGGATTCCCAAACCACTTCCTTATGTGACTTCTTGCTCAGGGCATCAGCCACAACGTTGCCCTTACCTTCAGTGTAAGAGATCTCAAAGTCATAGTATTGGAGAAACTCAACCCATCTCCACTGCCGCAGGTTTAGGTCACACTGGGAGAAGATTTAACGTAGGCTCTTGTGATCTGATAAGACCACAATGTTCTCCCCAAATAGGTAATGTCACCACAACTTCAGTGCGAACAGTACTGCTGCAAGCTCTAGGTCATTGGTGGAATAGTTATTCTCGTGAGGGCATAACTTCCTAGACCCATAACAGATCACCCCCTTCTTCTGCATCAGTAAGCACCCCAGACCAAGGCCAGAAGAATCACAAAACAGATCATACAACAACCCTTTCTCGGGCAACCAGAGTACGAGTGCACTGACCAACTTCTCTTTCAGGTAGTCGAAAGCCTTATGGCACTACTCGCTCCATAGAAAGAACTGTTTCATCCTATTCAATGATGTCAATGGAACAAAAACTCGAGATAAGTCTGAAACAAACCTCATAATGTAACTTGCCAACCCCAGGGAACTACGAACTTCCGCTAAGCTCTTGGGTGTTGCCCAAGAAACAACTGCCTCCACCTTCGACGGGTCCACTGACACTCCATGCTGAGACACCACGTGCCCAAGGAAGTGCAATTCTTGAGTCATGAACTTAAACTTAGACAATTTCCCATAAAGCTGGTGGTGTCGAAGGACATCCAAGACTGCCCTGAGATGCTCAACGTGCTCCTACTCTGACCTTGAGTAGATCAGGATGTCATCGATAAACACAACGATGAACCGGTCTAGAAACTCTCGAAAGGAAATGATCATAAGTCCCATGAACACAGCCGTTGCATTTGTAATCTCAAACGACATCACTAAAAACACGAAGTGCCCATACCTACACCTGAAAGCCATCTTCGAGATGTCAATGTCCTTTACCCTCAGGAGATGATATCCAGATCGTAGATCAATCATTGAAAACCAATCTTCTCCCCTCAGTTGGTCGAACAGATCATCTATCCTTTGAAGGGGGTAACGGTTCTTGACCATTACCTGGTTCAACCTTCAGTAGTCTATGCATAGCCTGAGACCACCATCTGCCTTCTTCACGAACAAAACTAGAGAATCCCATGGCGATACGCAGGGTCGAACAAAGCCCTTATCCATCAGATCGTCAATCTGAATCCTCTTCTCCAGAAACTCTGAAGGTTCCATCTGATAAGGGTCCATCCAAATCGGACGGGCACCATGCTGTAATTCTATCCTGAACTCAACTTCACTTCGCGGGGGGGGGGGGGGGGGGGGTAGAGTCACAACCTCCTCAGGAAAAAAATCGAGGAACTCCCCAACAACCTCCAGGACATCCATCATCTCTGTATCAGCTGGAACAACTGATAACCCACCTAACAAATAAAGGAGAGGTTTCACACGTCGGCTTCCCACCTGATAGCTCCTCTCTCCAACAAAATCTGCTTGCAGCCCATCCACGTTGGAGAACACGACTCTTCTCCAGAAGCAGTCAATAACGACACTAACAGAAAACAACCACTCGATGCCTAGGATGACATTGTATGGCTGCATCTGTAATAGAAGAAGGTCCCCACTAGATCGATGTGGACCCAACGTTAGCCCACATCCCCGGAAAAAGATGATATGTTGGTCTGGCCTCCAACTTATGTACTCAGCACTAGTGGTACAAAAAGTCTCTCTACGTATAGTCCAAAAGAATGGTCTAGACCAGGTGCATCAAAGGATTGTGGATCTCTCGAATCGGTCAAAGAAAAAACAAGTGTGTTGAACAAACAAATCGTACCTCACCCACCTCTGGTCCTGTTGGAGCTACCAACTCTGATGCGTGCAACTGCCCGCGCCCGGATCCTCTGCCTCTCTGATGTCTTCCACCTCCCCGGCCACGCCCTGGTCGAGATCCTAGAGGAGCACCCTAAGGTCAGCCTCCTCCCGCATGGTCTTCCCTCGGAGGGGCATGGTCCTGCTGCTGCTGGAAGGGTCTCACTGGCAACTGGTGCTGCTGAGGTGGGCGCTAAACCTTCCCACCTCCACCGTCCTGATCTATGTTCGAGAACTGACTCTGAATGTGCCAAAATCCACCACAAGAAAAACACTTCGGTCCTGGGCTCATGAAGAAGGGACGAGGACCTGAAGATCTGAACTGGAACTGTTAGGGCCTACTCTCCACTGGCCTGAACCTGGAAGGTCCCGTCGTAGGAGACCTACTGCTGACGGCCTTCCCATTCGACAAACCTGGTTGCTTCCCCTCACGTAGTGCACCTCCCTACTACTGCATCCTCTCTACAACATCTGCCTTCTTCTGTACCTCCATGTACATCGGAAGGGTGAAGGGGGTGACAACATACTGGAGTGAAGGACAAAGTGCCTCCTCCAAACATCTTACCCGAGACTCCACATCCGGAAATAGATCCGGAGCGAAGAGCAGGATATCCTTGAACTTGATCCCCAACTCTTGTACTGACATAATCCCCTGCTGAAGGGAGAGTAACTCATGCCGCTTCTCCTGCTTGATCATGGAATAAAAGAATTTCTCTAGGAATTCCTTCTCAAAGTCAGCCCACGAAACCTCTGCCTCTATCCTCTCTCCAAGGTAGAGCGTCCACCACTGTCGTGTCGTACCTCTCAGCTGACTGACTGCTAGGGGAACCCAGTACTCCCTCGGAGCACGAATCAAGGTAAAAGAGATCCCTATCTCCTCAAGCCACCCCTCTGTCTCTGTATCTGAAGTACAAACCTTGTACTTTGTGAGGGTTTGCAGTTAGAAATAATGGAGAGTGTTCTTCCACTGGCTATATTCCTCCTCTTGGTCAATCCTAAACTGATCGACCGCCTGAATCTGCTGGGCCTCGACCGTCTGAGCCACCTGGGGAAGATATCTAGGTGCCATAGCTGTACGGTAAACAGAGATCACCTATGCCCAAGTAGTGTGGAAATTTCTCAAGGTTTTATTTTATCATTTTTATTTCAATTTCTTTCCTAGAACACCCAAATCAAGTAAAACACAATCATGATGATGCATGTACCTTCCCTAGGGTCTCTACCCTGTAATCAATGTAGTCTCACTTGGTTGTTCGGTAGGCTGAGATTCCTTACATCGGATCACGTGGGGCCCTAAAATCTTGTGTCCAATCCGGTCTTCCCTGGCCTATGTCACGCACCAATATTAACTAACATTGTTGCCCTACTATCCCATGCAACCCTCACTATGCCTAACTCCAGACTCCATCCTATCTCTCATCCATCAGCTCTGATACCATTCTGTCACACCCCCTCCCACCAAAGATACATATATATATATATATATATACCAAACACTCAGCCCAACCTAAGGCTTCTAATCAGAGAACTGAGCACGTGCCTCGACACTGCTACTACGATGCATGCATACAACAAACAACCCCAACCCCATTTAGTTTTTCATGTTTCAGAAGAAATAGTTTATTAGTTCCTTAACTACTAGGAAACAATCCACAACCAACCACATCGATCATTCGTAAAACATATCCCTGACATCCACTAATCACGTTAGGAAGATACAAGCAAGACAAACAAGTCCATTCTTATTAACCAACCAACCACATTGATTATTAATCCCATTCCATTACCATGACCCATCATTATTTAATTCTTCCACCTGTTATATATTATTCATGACCCATAGTTCGTTCAAGATCAATTTCATCCCTGTAGCCCCGCTGCCAACTGCTCTAACCACAACCGCACCCTACGTCATCATCCCTTTATACAATTTATCGCAGCCCCACTGCTTATCTCATCCACCACAACCCACAAAACAAGATTCGTGCCACATCATCACCCCTTTAACATCATTTACTGAATCCATGCTGCCCGTTATATTCGTAACATATTAGGATTCACCCCCCCCCCCTTTCACACACCACATAACCAAGGCAAAACCCACATGTTCATTATTCCATTTTGTTTAACCGGGGTGATCACACAAGGGTTCCATATTTTAATCATCCAACATTACGTGATTGACTAGATTCCACATTCCACAAGGTTCCATTCACAAAAACGGTCTAGAAGATAGGGCAACATTTAATTGCACAAGAAAAGGCCCCCAACGACCATTATTTTCAGTAGGTATAAGCCTATTCAATTCATAACATATCAATAGGATAAATAAAGATAAACATAAAAACATTCCCATCCTATTTCATTAACGAGTTATTATCATTATTTAATGGT
This sequence comes from Viscum album, assembly GCA_963277665.1. NCBI lineage: Eukaryota > Viridiplantae > Streptophyta > Magnoliopsida > Santalales > Viscaceae > Viscum > Viscum album. The sequence goes on from OY728120.1 coordinate 1,151,290,584, forward strand.
TCAACTATTTCTCATGAAAAAAAGAGGATACCCACCCCGCATGATGCACAATTTAGAGAGACAATGGTAAGATCCCTACCTCAACAGGTTTTTATCACAACGCTCCCTGGATTAACCATAGAAGACGTCTATCGACGTCCGTCACCTCTGTCGAATCCCAGAAAAACCTTTTCAGGCAGATGATGGAAAGGAATGTCGAAGGAAAGCAAACAGTTCCAAGCTCTAATGTTCCGCCTCGTCATTACGATATCATATCTGCTGACGAATCGTAAATCCAAGCTCCGATTAAGAAGTTATAGAAGAAAAAGAGCCTTCAAATCTTTTGGGAGAGCTCGGCTCAGAGGAATGTGGAGGAGAGGGGTGAGTTGAAAAGGATGAGGGGACCCCTCCTTTTATAGGCGAGAAAAGAAAAATTACACGGTGTGTACTTTATGGTACATGGCGTGTACTCGTCCGTTTCACACAGTCACCACAAGACTTCCAACATGGCCTTCAATGCGGAACGCGGCCGTTGACTGGTCAACACACGGCTTGAAGGTAACACATATGCAGGGAGGGACTACACGTCCTGTAGTATTGGATACATGACATTTTCCCATTTATTTCACACGGAAAGGACACGACTCCAACACGACACATAGCTGTTGACTGGTCAACACATGGTAATGCGTACGCATGGAGAGACTACACGTTGTGTTGTTTGGGGTACACGTCGTGCACCCATTTATTTCACACGGCAAGGAAACAACCTTAAACACGGGGAATACCCGGAAAGGGGGTACACTGTGTGTACTCAAACTACACGGCGTGTAGTATCAAAATTATGGAAAGTGTGGGAAAAGTCCATTTTACCGTCCAGAACACTTCGTGGCCTTCTTTTTGACAGAGGAATGGGTCGGAGAGGTCCGAGCCATTACACAATTTCTTATGGTTTTGATGTTTTGGAGATGGTCAGTGTGTTATTATTTTATTATATCTAGTTGATTTAATTTTTAAATTTTATTAAATAATTATATATGTGTTTTAATTACATAAAAATAATTTTGATATATCTAGGTTTTTCTGGATGTGGTCATTGATAAGTATGGTATTATAAGAGCATAAGTGACAGTGGTTGGGAATGAGTGGAAGCATTTAAATTTTATTCAATTAGGTTATTCTTAATAACATTGTATTATTAAATAAATGTTTCATGGGATGTGTAATCTTAGGTCACACTTCCTTTCTATGATTAACATCAAAATATTGAATTTCATCAATTTTTCCAGGATTAGTTGAAAAGGGACGTCTAGATCCATGATAAAATGAAAAAATAATATTGATTACATAATCATTGATACTTTTTTATTTTATCAATGATAACTGAATATGTACTTAGGATCAATTTTGGGGTTCCATTTTATTATGTTTTATTTCATAAATGGTTATTATTTTCCATAGCCTCCTTAGATATATGATATGTTTCTAGCGAATATAGTTTAACATGAGAAATTACATGGAATATTTTTCTAGTTTAATGTTAATATGTATGTTTTATTTGGGAAATAACATGACCATAATTTCTATATAGACTGATGTTATATACAATGATGTAACATGCTGGGATTTTTTTGAAATTTTTTTATTCAAATAAATTTAACCATTTCAAAATATTTCAAATCACATTGCACTGATTTTAGATGGCATTACATACAACGCTGAGTTTAAATTAAATGTGACTCAATATTAATAATTTATAATAGTTCACGCCTAGCCATTGAAATGCCATATATGAATGATGTTAATTAACTAATGAATATATATGGTTTTAACATGTATATAAAATGAAATATTTGATTACCATTTTAATAAAAAATTGAAATCATTTTCTAAACAATATATTTTGTTAAAAAATCATTTTACAGCAAAAAATTAAACAAACCAATTTTGGTGGATTATTTTTCATGAAATTTATATATTATACATTCAATAAAATAGTTATAATTCATCATCTATGTTTTCTAAAAAATAGGTATGAATAAATCATATTTTATCTTTATGAAGTCTACTTTTCTATAAACACAGATTGGTTCCCTTTTTATGCACTTATATATAAAACCAATATATAAAAAATCATAGAATGTTTTTAAATATATATATATAATTTTTAAATCATCATTTAATATTTTTCTGAAGGTTTATTTTTGTACATATTATAATAATATTTATTTTTTTATGAATGGTGTAAAATACTAAATTTTAATAGAAAAATAGCATTTTATAATTATTTTAATATATAAATCATATTATAAAATGGGTTCTAAAAAATATTAGTTAAATTATATATATATATTATTCTAATTTATGTTATTTTAATCATTTCGGTATCATTTTTTGATATAAAAAAACTCAAATCTTTGAATCATTTTATCTTTGAAAACACGTTTTGTCATTGACTATATGAGATAAATTTTAATTAAAATTTTAAACTTCTTTGGAATTAATTCAAAAAAATGAATTAAATATTTGTAATCATAATAATATTTTTTTATTAAATGGTGAATCGAAATTTTTACCAATTTTAATAGTGAAAACAATATAAAATTAATTATTGTCGTAAAGGTAGAAATGGGTCAATAATTTGTTAAATGAAAAAGATTAGGGTTAAAATAAGTTCAAAAAGCCTATAAAATGTATTATATTTCCATATTTAAGCCATAAAATGTATAATTATTGATCAAAATTTTTTTTGTACTTTTTTAATGGGAAACATTTGGATAAAAATTTTCTATTTGAAGAAATTAAAAATATTTTACTAACACCACTTATAAAAGGTCATACACTCTCCTCTCTTCACAACCGCTTAAAAACATTTTGAATAAAACAATAACTTACTCATTAACATAAAAATATAATAAATATAATACAATTGCACATATTTAGTGAATAAATATATCTAATGAATGAGTTTTTTCAACCATAAGGAGGCTTCCTGATGAGGATATAATGTTTTTAAATGAATGTTTTTATTTTTCTCTTCCATCACCTCAAATATTTATTATTTAAAAAATATAATATTATATCATCAATATAATCTATATTATATGATTTCATTATTTCATTTTCTTTACTTATAAATATATCTGCAACCATAAAATCTTGTTATGAAATCATAATTCGGGTGTGTGGAGGATTACCACCTCACAAACTGATGTCATTAATTTTCCGTTACCACCTCTCGTGGTTTGATATAAATATGGATCTAAATTACATATATGATAGTGAAAATATAATAATTCTTATGAATTAAACATATCATATATAAATTTTTTAGTTTTTATTTCATATGGGATACGATATTGGAATTTATAAGTACAACAGACTACCACCACACAAACTAATTTGATATGTTTTCATTAACAATTTTCATTGAATATAATAAGGAAACATTATAAAAATATTTGTGACATAAATAACATAATTATGATATATATTAAATATTTACCATTTGAAATGATAATATATGATTTTTATTTTTACCTTTTCACTCACTGAATGATGATAATGTTATTCATCGATGTGTGGACTATAAACTTCACAATGAAACCCAACACTATCTTTTCATCTCCCAATAAAATGGATGATATGTATAAGTATATTTATATAAATATTATTATATTTAATATATTATTATCACTATACAAATATAAAATATTATATACCCCATTCCTATAATGGTCATTGAAAAATTGAATCATTTCTAATGCGTATGTTAGAGCTACCATCTCCATGAAAATAAAAGAATACATTTCTCCAAAAACATCATCCATTATTGGAATTAAAATTATATTTAAGGTATCAATAGACTACTAGTTTTATTATTTTATTCATAATTATGATGAAACCATGGTAATTTTAATATGAATACAAATATTAAATAAAACAATTTCTAAAAAATAAAGAGGTTATTACACGAAATATTGTTTTACCAAGGAATTATTAACAAATGGAAAATAAATGGTGCTATGAAAATCATATATGGAATAAATTATATTTATGGTAATATTATTTATAAATAAAAAATTTATATTTATAATACTATATGTTCATATGTGTATGATTTAAGTCTAGACTAATGTAAGGGACTTCTAGTATCTCTTTTACTTAGGGGAGACATATGAAAATTCACCACTTATTTATAAAAACCATATTTTTTTACTGGAAATAAAAGCATAATATATGTGTAAATATTATAATTCTTTAATTATTATAATTATGTATATGATAAAACCATTATTAATTTATTTGGGCCAAAAATAAAGAATCAAATCATATACAAAATCCATGGCATTTATTACCCAAAACATGATTTTAATAAGGAATTTTTTATAAACATGAAATAAATGTTAATATCTATATAATGTTAGAAATAATATATATATATATATGGTTATATAATAAATTTATAATAATCATATATTTATTTTACATGAGGTTAAATGGGTAAGATAGAAGTTGAGACTACTATAAGGGATTTCAAGTCTAAAATTTATTAATGGGAGACATATGAAATTTCAAAAGAGATTTATTAATTTTGTTTTATATAATACCCATTGGATATTTTATATCAGGAATAAAATTATTTTCAGGATATTTGGTATATCATTTTATTTTATTATTTATAGGGGATTATGATTCAAAATATTACTAAAATAGTATGGTATTTCTATCTCACTTTTTTATTCTATGAGACACATTCAATATTAGCCTCAGAATTTTTTATTCACTATATATAATTCCAATTACTTTATTTTAATATTACACTATATAAAATATTAGTTATTATATATCCATTTGATGGTATTCCTTAAAAGTAAATTATGTTTCAAATGATACCAATGTGGTAATAGATTGATTCTACAATCTCATCATTTATAGATATTATTTATGACAAATTTATCAATTTTGAAATATTAGGATCTACCTCTCAATAATTTTGATGAATATTTAAATACATTTTTTAATAATGATATTTTAATGAAAAAAATCCAATTTCCCACTAATTGGTACTTAAAATAATTGATAAAATGTTTTTCATAAAAATAAATTTTGTTTCTCTCGTCTCTCTAAATCATTTTGTTATTCAAAAAGAATATTTTCAAAAATGTATCTAATATTTTTTTAAAATTCCTCAAATAATTTATAAAATAAAATTTTTCCCAGTTTTTTAGTTTTTTTAGTTTTTTAATGGAATATCAATGCCATTTTCCATACACTTCCCATTTGTATTCAACCAAAAAATGTAAAATGAATCACTGTTTTAACATTTACAATGTGAAAAAAATACCTACATCATGACCATTAATTTTTATGTATCATCTTTTATATGTTTTCATGGTTATTTTTGGTGAAAATAATTTTAAACTGGTATAATTAATTTTTAAAATGATATTTTTAAAAATATATTTTCCTAATGAAATGATCCAACAGATATTTGAAAATCATTTATAATATGAAATAATAATAATTGATATAATGTTTTATTTACTAGGGATATAAAGCAATGATACCACAATGATTATTTATTTAGATGTTTTATCATGACATGATGTTTATTATACGTATTTCACATTCACATGTTAAAACATGTTAAAATTATTATTAAACCCTCTCTTTTTTGTATAGGGTATGCAATAAGGAAATTATAAAATTGTTATGAAACCTATATCATTTAAAAAAATTTTAATATGATGAAATTTATATGATACACATTTCATTTCAGGGGTTATTATATAATAAATTTTTTATAATCAATAGGTGCATATACAAATGATTTTAGTTATGTGATAAGTGGATCCTATTTTTCTCTCAAATGAATTAGGTAAACATGTATAATCCATGAGTAAATATATTATATGAGAACCTGATTACCAGATCCAAATGTAATGAAAAGAACAATTATACATTTAACTGTTATGTATATATTTTATTAAATGTTCATGATTTTTTTGTATAAACATATTTACATATTCACAGTTTTATTTGCGGTCATTCCTTTAATTTCTATAATGTTATTAGTTGACCAGGTTGGAAGGCCAAATGTTTATTAAAGGGATTTATTCAATTTATTTGACTTATTGAGTGAAACTATTTCTTATCATACATGTTCAAAATGTTATATTCTGATTGGTTATCCATAAATCTAAATCTTATACAAATTTTATTTTCTCTTAGATCGTGGTATTTGATTTCTATTATTAATCTTATCTTATAATCTTCCATGACTTTTTCCATAACTGATGTTTATGGTCTACAGTTTTTACGGTATGCTTTTCAAACATGAATATCACAATCTCATACCCCTATGTTCATGTGATTCTGATGTGTCTCTATTTTTTCCCCTTACATCATAGATATGATCATCCATTATAATGTTCCCTCGACCTATGTTATAATGAAAGGTTTTAAGAAGAGTCTGTATATGAAGAGTGCTAAATGGGAACTTATTTATTTGATACATTCAAGGTCCTTGAAAAAATTAAAATATTGTGTACCAATTTTCTAAAGGCACAAAACTATTACGACTATCATGAATTTGTTTCTATAGTAATATAAAATTACATATAAAAAGATGAAATAATTATGTATGAAACACCAGGGTATCTTGAGTTTTTTAAAGAGGAATGGATTAGTAAAAATCCCAAAACTAGGATGAAAAAGAATTAACATGATCCCTAGGGATATTTCTAATGATTTTTATATAGATATATATATAAGGATAAATATAGGTATGAGACAATGTATAATAAAATGTCTTATAATTTTAGCCAAAATAGTGTAAATGGTTTCCAAGAAATTACATCCATTTTAAAATACATTATATGTATTTTTTTCTAGAACATATGTACCTACGGTTAATAAATCCCGAAAGGGATCCCTGGGCTAGACTCAATAATTACCTGGTGCATGTAAGTGGACCTTCCTACATACATAGTTTTATGATTTATGGAGATATCCACTTGAAATTAAAAATATCTTTAAGAACCATCAGGAATGAATTATATATGTGATGGAAATTAATAACATATGATAATCTAATTTTTTTATAGATAAAAATGTTGGTGTCATGATTTAGAGATACAATAAGTGATATTAATGAACATTTGGTTTCAAATTATGTTTAGTGGTTCTCACACATTTATTTTTGTTTATATTCAATGGTAGGAACCTAATTAAAATGGGTTAACATTGAATGTGAAATACAATGTTTTTGACGAGTTACCAAATTGGATTATGATTAAAGTAGAGGATGTTGTTATTATTCCCATGAGTTATCATGGTATATTATTATGAAAATTCACCTCGACAAACTCCCAAGCTTAGTAAAGAAGAAAATGATAGTTTTTTTAAAATTTTAGGTAGTATATACTATAGAGGATAGAAGACTCAGTTTCCTTTGTATCATGAATATGGAAATAAAAACAAAATGTAATTTCTCCAATGTACGAGAAGACTTTTTTATTATATAAAATTGGGAAACAATGCTGGTAACTAAAAAGGGAAAAATGATTGATTGTTTAATGAAATGGATGAGAATAATGGTATCCCTAAGGTATCATCGACTATTGAAAGTTTTATATATGGAATGTATGGGAATTTTAAAATTTAGTTTTAGTTGCGGAAATCTTTTGTAGAGAACATATGATGTTTTATGCATAATGTATAAATATATAATGATGAAGAGACAAAAAATGATATGTTACTTGAAATAACTATTTCGGAATAAGATATCGAAGCCTACTTAATTGTTTGAGAAGGAAGTGGGATAATAGATGTGTTTTTTTAATTTTTGAATAATTTTATATGAATCATGCAACATATAATCATGGTTTGTTATTTTTTGTTCATTGTGGATTTGAAAGAATATATTGAATAGTACTAATGACCTAGAAAATTGATTTAATGTAATGCTAATATTTAACTGAAAACTCATTATTAAGGTAATTTAAACCTTAATTTATTCATGATGTTAATAAAATGGTTTTTAGTTTGGATAAGGAGAAGATTGATATGGATAACATAAACTAGATATTATTGGTGAACATAGAATTAATATAGGATTTGGAAAATAATTGGTCTATTTTATTATTTTTTTGATCATCAAAATTATTAGTTATATAAAATATATCTAATAATATTTAATTTTTTTCAATTAATGAATATGTATGTATGTATTCAATGAGGTTTCAGGGTGTGTCAAGTTAATACCATGCTACCGAAGAATATATGACCATTCTATTCAAATATTTTTAATTTGTCCATTATGATATTCATAATGATATTTTAATGATTAATGGTATGCGATAGTTTGGTAAATATAGTGACATTTTTAAAAAAAATTAATTTTGGATGGGTCATAATGTAAAAACATTATTGAATGGTTTATGTGAAATATTGGATGATCTTTTAGTGATTAATGTTGTACATCACTGAATGATGATTTACCCATATTGGATAAATAGTGTTATGATTATTTAAGAAGAAAAATAAATAATAATTTATTATCATTTTATGTATTTTATTTTTGGATTCTTATGTTAAAAAATTCCTCTCGTAGATGAAGATATTATGTGAAAATTTACCCAAACATTAACAATGATCTAAATTTTTAACAAGAAAAAAAATATATCACGTATTTACATTTTATTAAGTTCGTAGTCCAAACATAAAAATAAATTACAAAATAATAGAAAAATGATCATGAAATTAAAAATTTATTGTAATCATCATTTGGATGATACCGATGACATTTTTCAAACCTATTTAAGTTATGTCTTTATGGTCCTTAATTTTCTTGTTACCATGCTCACTATCACTCTCTATTAGTATTTGGTTTTTAGTTTTCTCTTCTATTTACCTGTTTTCACATCCCCACTATGTTATCCTTTTTGGAATCATAATATTTATTATTCCATATGATTTAATGACATCAATTTTTCTTTTTGAGGATGATGCTTTATTAATCATATTTATGATGTAGGTTTCAATGAAACAATATTAAAGTGCTAATAATTTAATTTTTTATAATATTTTAAAGGGATTATTAATTATTAAGAGGGGTATATTGTAACAACCATATATTTTTTAACATTTTTTTATATGTAAATATAATATTTTTTTATAATTTTTGATACACATAACACCAAGTATATCTTATGTGACATAAAGAACTATTTTAAATAAGTGTGAAATGGTATTAAAATATAGTGATAGTAACCAAATATCCATTGGAATGTTGGGTATTAATATGATTATATAAATTATGAAAATATATGTATTAATAATATATATATAATTATTTTTCTGGTGATCATTTATGTAGAAAATAACGTATATTTTTTTCAAATAAAATATTTTTATAAAAAAACACATTTTACAAAAATAAATTAAACAAACCACTTCAGGAGAAATATTTTAATGAAAATTATATAAAATATATGAATAAATATTTTAATATTCCACTTATTTGTATCCTAGTAAATATATAATAATTAATTTTATTTTATTCTTATAAACAGAATTTTTAAAGAAATATTTTTTCTTTTTTACACACTTATCCATAAATACACTCTTTAAAATTTAACAATATTTATTTTTTAAAATAATCATAATATTTTAAATCAGAAGATAAGATTTATCTGAATGTTAATTTTTCATATTTTTTTAAAAGGTTAGTTTTTTCACTAATAGTGAAAAAATAGTGAATTATAATTGAAAATTAAATGTTGGTTTAAATAATTTATAATTATAAATTATAATTGAAACATTATTAAAAGTAAAAAATGTTTCATTACATATATTTTAGTTAAATTTTTGTCCTCGTAATCAAATTAATATTAATTTTTATATAAAAACAATGTAAAATGTTTAACATCTTCTTTATGAAAACTCACTTTCTCATCACGATTTTAGGATTAACTTTATTTTACAATTTTATAGTTCAATTAATTAAATTAGAAAAATGTATTTAATATTTTTCATAAGAAAATTTTACATTATCTAAAATGGTAAGCTTATTCTATTTCTAAAATGAATTGTGAAAAAAGAAAAAAATTAATTAATTGAGTAAAGTTATGACTGGGATTATTGGGGGTTAATATAAGTAAATATGTATTAAAATGACCAATAAACATGACCCAAATAAAATTAATGGCCACATTTAGATAAAATTAATTCATATTTTTGATAATAAACTAGTTTAGAGCCTCTTTTAATTAGTAATTGTTAATTACAATTTTCTTTTCCAAAATTTACAGGTGCGCCACTCACCTCAATTATAAACAGCCATCCATTATCATCGGTTCATCATGAATTCTAACCCTTATGGTTTGGAATCTGCCATTCAAAATAAATTCCCAAATTCTATCACATAATTACATAGTCTTTATATTTTTTTAAAAACAAAATTATGAATGATTTTGGTGTAATACAAAAGAGGTTACCAATATAAGAGGAAATATTCTTCAACTACCATTTATTTATTTCTTCGTTCCGCTTCTCAAAATATTTTTAGAACATGATTATATATAAGCCAAATTATATTTCATATATTAAATTTATTTATTTTATTTTCATTACCTATAACATTATCCACATCCATTAATGGGTTATGAAGTAATCATTCTTGTGTGAAACAGATTATCACCTCACACAGGGATGTCATTTGTTATTCCATACCACCTCAAATCAATTTGTTATAATGATAGATCTAAAGTATATATATTTTATTCAAAAAATAAATAATATATATAGAGTGATTATATCATATATGAATTTTTTTCCATTTTATAGAGGATATGAAAATGCTATTTAGGACTATGGTAGACTACTGCATCACGAACCAATGTGACCAGTTTACACTATAATTATTCATAGAAAATAATAATGACAATGTTATGAAAGTTATGTGACATAAATTTAATAATTGTTATATTAATTACCGATTTATTATTTTATTTTTTACATATTCAATCACTGCAGGTACATAATGTTGTTCATGTATGTTTTCATTACTGACTTCACAAATATAATATAATATATATTTTTATCACCACAACACATGGATGATATGAATAAGAATATTTAAATAAATAATAATATATTTATTATAATATTATAATTTTGAATATACCATATATTACTTACCCTTATTCCATAATGATCATTGAAAAATTGAAATGGTACATATGAATACCTATGACATACCCTCTCAATGATCATAATGTACTTATTTTCCTAAATCCATATTTCATGATTTTTCATAAATAAATAATTTATTTATACATATATTATAAATATTTAGTTATTATTATTCTAGGAATGATGGATCCATGATCAATGTATGAGGACGAAAAAAAAAAAAAACTCATTAACCAAAAACAATGTGGTTATCACCTCAACCATGATTACAATAATGAATTCAAAATAAATGGGTAAAAAATGTTCATTTGTAAATAACATATGGTATTATATATAAAATTTGGATTCTATATATTCTTATAATAATATAATATTTATTATACAACTTATTTTAACATGTTTGAAGTATTTCGATAGTTATGGTAATTGATATCATGTATTTTGTAATTTTGAGGATAAATTTTTTAATTCACCACCTAATTTTTGGTTTGGTGTATATAATAAATCTGATTTTTTCTTCTATGATACACATGCGATATTTACCACCTATTTATTTAAAGTTGTGTCTATATTTTCCATGAATATTTTTTTGATGATTCATTTAAAACATATATTGATAAAATATTAATTTAAGGTTCTCTGTTTCAAAGGAGTTATGATTCAAACGTTACTAATGTGGTAATGGATTTATGAATAAATTTAATCTTTTATCATGAATATTTATGATTATGTCTCCAAGATGGAATCTTATGATTTTCATCTTCTTAATTGTAATTAATTTTATTCTTCTATTTTAATTCGTGATATCTTAAAGTAAATATCCAGTTATACATTTTTTTTTGATAAAATAATTGAGAAAATGCTATAAAAAAATTCATGTTTCTTCCAATCCTCTTTATAAAACACCTTTTCTTCCTAGAAAATGTGATCTAAAAATTATTTAAAAAATTACATTATCCACAGAAAAATGTTATGTTAAAAAACATCATCAATGTTTTACTTTTAAAAAATAACGTAATATAATATTACTGTTTCTTTTTCAAAAAATAACTATATGAAATTTAACAAAAATGTGAAAGGAATTATTTTTTAATATAATATGAATGAAATTTGATTACACCATCTTAATAATTATTTTAATTTATTATACATTAATGATTTTTTAAATTTATTTTTAAAAAGTTTTTAAAAAAATTATTTTAAAATATAATTTTCAATGATATGTTATTTTCCTCACAAAATCTACCATGAGATCTTTGAAAATCATTCTCCATATATGATGACATCATTTGATGTAACATATGCTTTGCGGTGGATATAAATCAAAGATAACATTCCTTTTTTCTCTGAATGGTTTATCATATAATGATGTTTATGGATACCATTATCTACAACAGGATATACCATAAAAAGTTCTTATGAAACATACACCTTATTCCATAGGTTATGCTATATGGAAATGATGAAACGGTAATGAAACCAATCTCTTTTACCCTATTTCTGATATGTTAATATTATTAGTAACCCCATTCCAATTCATGGGTTATAATATGATAAATGATTTATTATATTTTTAAATATATATATATGTGTCTGTGTTATTTTCGTTTTCTGATAAATGTGACTTATGCCTCAACATATTTCATTGGGTAAAAATGGATACCACATGAGTAAATATGTTAAGAATGTGGCTAAATTAAATGTTCACAGTGTTATTGAATAAATGTTTACATGTTAACAATGGAATTGATGAACATAATTACATGTTCAAAATTTTATGCATGAAATTGATTAGATTTTCAGTATGTTAATAATGGACATTTATTACAGGTCTAGAATGGCATGTGTGGACCTACATGAATGTCGATAATTTTTTTTTGAGTTCTTGATTTCATGTCCTTAACATAACTATTAAATCAGTATGTATTTATATATATTCACACTGATATTGGATTATGTGAATTTTAGAAATCTTCATATTATGACAATGTTCTATTCTCATGGATCATGTTCATTGATTACAATGTTTTTTATGTCTTATGAACTTACAAGATTATTTTAGGACCCTTGTTTATAAACAATGATATACATGGTTTGTTTTTGAGTGTTGTTATAATTTTCTCATACACTTATGTTCATTTTATGCATAATTATAACTCATTTATACCCTTATTGTGCATCTAAGATAAACCTTTATTGTTTTTTCTCTCCAGACATTATAATTTGTTTCAAACAGGGTTTGAATATGATTACTATTAAAAATTAATATTTTCCAAATACATTGATGGAATTTCACCAAATTATAAGAATGTGTACCTAGTTCTCCAAGGCATTAGACTATTATCATCATCATGAATTTGTCTGTGTAATGTATTGAATATTCATATAAAATGTTTTAGTGTCAACATATGAAATTCGTTTTTTGGTATAACTGAGGATTATAGTGTGAAAATTAAACAATCATGAAGTGTCTCCCTAGAATATAGAGGATTTAATATTTTAAATACCTTATAATAGAGGTCATGGAATATTTTACCTTATCTTAATTTATATATGATATGAGTCATTCATGTGTGGTAGAGCTGAGGTTTAACCTGGATGGGAATTTATTGTTTTCAGTTCTCTCGTCCGGCTTATACAACTAATATATTGGATGATTTTTCCTCATCCTCCTAGAAGTTAGTTACTATTTAGTTTATATCTAAATTTGTTATATGTGTATGAATTGGAAAAGTGAGTACTCACCTGGATTAGATGATATGAGAGTTGGACATTGGGATAACCAAATTGCACCTTATATTTATGAAATTTCCTAAAGAAAATAATTATTAAATTTTGAGAAATGTTCGTATAATTATATACCACAATCAATTGTCTTTTATCTCTATTAATATTATTATATCCCCTAACTCAATTTGATGCATGGGTATGTGATGGACTACCCATTCATTGTGATATTTTTTATGACCATATATGTGGTGGCCACTTATTTTGATATATCCTAAGGTATATACCTATATAAATATTGTTATATACTATCTTATGGTGTGAGACACAATTCTGAAATCCCATATAAAAATTTGATCATTGATTTTATTATATATAAATCATTTTATGTCATATATATATGTTACACTAATTATGTAATGAAATCAAGTCAATTACTCATTGTTCAGTAATAGGACTTGTAATTCCTCTTTGACATGGATCATAATACCCACATGGATTTGATTATATAGAGATAGAATAGTATGACCATAAACTGACTATTACTCTTTGAAGTGATATATAATTAATAATATATTATAATTATAAGTTGTGTGATAATATTATCATATGTTTACGGTTATATATGGGATTTTATTCTTTTATAAGTGATGTGGACAATAACTAGTTAAACATTTCCATAGAATGAGATACGTAGAGATTAAGATATTATTCCCAATTATGATGATGTAAATAAAATTTGATTATTACATATATGTGTTTCTAGTGGATCATATTACTTATTCTAGAACATTATATATTGATACCATTTCCAGTACAGTAAAATGGTTATTAAGAAGTACTACCCATGAGTTTCCTATAGTACTGTTATAGGACAATGTATCAATTTGATACCACTTTTGTTATTATACCAATTTTTTATTCATAGGATATGTTCAAAGGCACCTCGGTTCTTAATACAGTAGGTATTATCACACTAAATCGGTAGTGTACTTCTCCTGTTGTGACATTTTTTTATTTAAATTACAAGTTATTTAACTTGTGATAATATTGAAATGTATATAAACATGTTTATATTAGATATAAATATAGAAACTATTAGTAGTTTCCAATCGATTTGTAATGACACCATTATCTAGGACCTTGTTATATTAGAAAACATCATTAATATACGAATATGTAAGGTCATTGGACCTAATTTAGACTATTAAGGTCTATAGATTCAATAACACTTCTAGATTGGTCCATCAAGAGACTCGTGACTGATTTTTTGGATAACCCAATATTCAAAAATATTTACTACTAAACCATTTCATGTATAACCAATAAATATTTAGTACTATACATTCAATTGTGAATATGGGACACTAAATTCCATACATTCTTGTTATTACATAATATTAGTTATTTATTAACAATAATTATTTTTATGTGATATTTGTCACTCTTTACTTTTTTTATAGAGATGGATGTTGTTATTTAATTAAAAAATGTGTTTTTGTCCATTTGTACTAATCAGGAGATACTTTTCCCCTTAATAAATATACCCTCAATACTATTCAATATACTTAACATGCAGGGAGGAATTATTTATGTTTGCGGCAACAGATATGATCACCATAGACATGAACCAAAATAAGGAGGATAAAAGTGCCATTAGAGGATTTTTATTTCTAATCTACATATTTTTAATATAGTATATTGACATATAGCAGGAAAGAAGTTATAATGGATGCAGTGACTATGGGATATTATTTTTAGATTGAGAGGATATATTTTCTAAAATTTAAACGATAATATTAATTTGGGATTCTATTATTATTATTGATCTAAATTGATAACTCAATGTATTTAGTTTTGGGATTATTGACATAATAATTTTTCTCATGTCTTAGGGTGGATACATGATTGTGTTCTGGTATCATACTAGGATGTATGACTAATTTGAAATTAATCTGTATTCCAATTATTTATAATCATCTTAATGTAATTGGTTGTAGTTATTTAAATTGTCCTTAATAATATATATTGTGTTTTCCTTTATAAATTTTGGTGGCATTATACATAATCATGATTATATATTGTAAATTATATAATGTTCTGTTTTATATAATTTTTGTATATTTAATTTATAGTGCATCGCTTAAGAGTGGAAGAGAAAACTAGTGGTTTCCCATTGTGATTTGAGACCCATATGTAGTAGGGTGAGTGTGGATTAGTGTTAATATTTTCCATCTAGTTCCCATTACAATTTCAATGATGATAAAATGATAAATATTCCGTGGGGTAAAATATTCTTTGTGCATATGGATGTGGTTGTGATCCACTAGGAGTAGTACATTATGTGGTTAAATTGTTATTATTATCACACTACGGTTGATATATTTTTATATAAAATGAAATGAATCATATTTACAAATGAAAAATAAAATGAATCAATGAATTAGTGGTTATGTGTGTCTACAATAAAAGAAGAGACCATCTTTATGTGTTTTAAATATAATGGGACATTATAATAAATTATGTTATATAACCTAGTAATAAATTTTTTATTTCATGTAAATATTATGTCATGTTTAACCATATAAATTGTTGATTTCACGATCTATACTTGGGATTGGATGTGATTATGAGAGGTTTACGTGCGAGAGGGAAGGGAACCAAGCATCAAACATCATTCCATGTAATGATAAAGGGAATACTCATTGAATTATTTTTATAATCACAAGGGAACCTGAGATATGTGTGATAGTATATTTGATAGACATTAGGGATTCTATGAGTTATATTTGGATATACACGTTAGTGATTCATTGAATAATTATGAGATATATATGCTTGTGATCTATGTAAATATGTAAATTTAGATTGAGATAATTGGAACATATCTTTCAGTGATCTGAGGAGGGTTATAGACAAGATAAAAATAATGTGGGAACCATTTTTCTAATCTAATTTGACATAACATGGTGTCTATGTGCACTATTGTAATTAATATTTTATGAGACCATCCAAGTCTTCATTTATGATGATTGTTTTATATGATATGTTAGTGGACTTTACAATGAATATAGGAATAAATGATACATTTAATATTTATATGAAATTTTTTAGGTGTTATATACCTTGTTGAGAATGTCATATATATCAAGAGATATAATTCATAAATTATTAAAAATATTGAAAATGTTTGGGGGGTGACTGACACCATGTGTTATGTCATGGTGACTTTTTATGTGAAAAATTATTTTTTAGATTCTTTATTGGAATGTGGTTGGGCATAATAGGGATTTGTGTTTTTTCCCTTCCAAAAAATATGGGACATCAGACATTTTTAGGGGTTTTCATATTCTTATTTGTTATAAGACTCCAAATCCATATGCATTTTATAGGTCATTGTTGTGTAATTATAATGGATTTTTGAATTACCATAAAGGGAATATTATTTGGTATTATGTGATTATGTGTTTTTGTGTAACACCAAGTCTTATCTAGTGTTTCTGATAGATGATATTATTTCATTCATTGAAAATATATAGTAGTGTTATTTATAGCCTCTTGTGTGATGAGAAACTAAATGATGTGACTGATGAAGTTAACATTACCCATAGGATTCCATAGGATCTGTTTGGTAATTTATTCTTTACATGATACCGTATATGTATTAGAGTAGTATTATGTAACCATGAAATATTAAAACATCTAGATGTGATGAATCTGGTCAGTAGTGGGTTAGAATGTGGGAGTCAAAAAGAATTGTAAGGCATCATATGTTTTAGCTCTTTCATGTAAAATCATTTAATTAAAAACATAAATTTATGGAGTTGATTTTTATTATATTTGTAGTGAAATTTTATAGTGGAGAACTACCTTGGTGATTGTCTTATTAGAACAATTTTTAGGTGGTTCATATAATGTTTTATTTGGGTTATATATGGAGGATATAAATCGATAATTTTTATGGATATATATTAGATCTTGTATATGAGTGTCCTATATATATATTTCCACTGGGAGGGAACCATATTATAGTAATATATTAGGTTAGTTTTGTAGATTATTGTGTCTTGTAATTGATCGATGGAAATTATTGTTTTCGAACACATTAAGGACAATGAATGTTGATAACGATACTCATAGGGAGAGTAACTCTCTATGTAATAGAGACAATATTCATTATTTGGTTGAGTGTCACGTGCGAGATAATGTGTTGTTGGGAAATGATTTTTTAAGGTGCTGGAGTTCAATGTTATGAATACGATGGTTTGTATTAGCCTAGTGATATCGATCTTCATCTTACAAAATTAGGGAATTAATCTTTTATTACTTCCATTAGGGGTGGGAAATCATTTTCATGTTGGCCGAATTAATTGGAGATTTCATACTTATGTTATTCATTTAATTTTTTTATTTTAATACTATGATGTATATTTTAATGTATTTTTCATGAAATTATATATTAAGTCAGAGATATAAATTTACATTATTCATTTATGGATCAACTACTGCATGTGATAGACTAAATAATCGTGTATTGGGTTGTTTATAGAGTTTTAATAAGATATTTATGTAATCAATGTGAATGGTTTTATAAATGAAATCAATGAATCACAATATTAAATAATAATGTAGTTATTGATAAATGTTTAGAGAGAATTATCCAGGATTTGAAGTGTTATGATGGGTTTTTTTATGATCTATGATATTATGAGTTAGTGAATCCATTATAATCCATGGTTTTGGTGAGTGTGGATCCAATAAAATATTGATTTTTTATATTCATCTGAAAAATTAGAATTTCAAAAATGATTTCAATTATTACAGAAAATTTTATATATGGGTAAATTGTGAATAGAATTGTATGAAAATACTTATGGGTTTAAAGATTTCAAAAAACATAGTATGGTGGTTATAGTGAGAAACCATATACATTATTAGGTGGAAATAGATTTCCTGTGGAGTTCTTAGTAGGACTACACACTACATAGGGATATTAGATATCTAGTGAAATAATCAGAATAGGCGTTTCTAGAAGATTGAGTACCATGTGTAGCATTATTTTATTTATAATATGGAATAAAATGGTGATTTTTACATATTTAAAGACAACACTTGAGGGATATCTGTAACATACTGGTTTTGGGTGCCACTCAACAGGTGCCCTGAACCCGGATCGCCACATGACCTCAAGCGCATTTCCAAAAACATGAGAGGCTTCCGATTAGCAGCGAGGGCCCAGGTCTGATAGTGGGGAAACGATGCCCTAATTAGTCACTGTGTAGCGTAGATGAAAGAATAAAACATACAACAACAGTAGAAGCAACAATAGTATATATATATAACTGACATGGATAACTGATGACAAATAGGGAAACCAGCAGTCATATATATGAAGATTCAGCATGTAACTGTTCAATAAAATAGCCAGAACATGTTACACTGCAATACAATACATTACAACTGAAGTACAAGTACGGAACGAAAAACAGAACAGACCGTTGCATCACCAGCCAATGCTCAGTCCCATGCTCTCGTACACCCCAACAGTAATCAAGTACCTTTATAAGTGCCCTTTCCCTTATCTACACCTACAGAAACATAATCAGTTTGGGTCGAAAATCATGACCCAAATAGGGTGTGAGAAATAAATCCCACTAGGCACCCCCCCAAAGGCTCGTACCCAACTATGTGAAAATATGCAACAACAATGTGCGGTAGTAAAATTTAATAAACTAAGATGTACTCAAAAGTAACTACATTAATAGTATATTGCATTTTCTTATTATTTTAATCCATTTAATATAAGAAAACACCATTGTGCATTTCTACGTAAACAGTTAGTGTCCTCAGACATGCAAACCTTTCCCCTCAGGTAATCAGAATCCAACCCGTAGGTAATTTCCCACTGGCATAACAGATTTTTCCCTCAGGCGTAGGTAGTCTCCCCCTCAGGCACAGAGTCTATTACCCATTGGCATGGAATATGTTTCCCTCAGGCTAAGATAACAACTTCCCTCGGGCTATGCAAAACAATGCACACGGGCTAGGTAAAACACTTCCCTCAGCCGCAGGTAACCGTGACATGCCCAACATATAAATAAACATTCACATTCAATTTTTATCAAGGCAAAAGTAATGCATAATGTAAACATGGCATACCCTCGGGTATCCTAGCCAAACGGCTAAACAGAGGAACGCACACCCGAGGTGGTCCTGGATCCAAGCACTTATCCTAAAAAACAGTTTTACATCTTTATTTAATCACCTATACAATTCTAGGTATTAAAATATCCACAACCTCAGCCACACGACACCTCAAAATATCGGTATGTAGCACAAAAACACACAAAAATGAACGGCAGTTGAAAAATAAACGCCATGCAACTGACCATTAACGCCAATGAATGATATACACGAACCTCGATTACAGAAATGCCCAAAAATGACGTAGATCTGACGAAGTCGAAAACTTGTTCAAACTCAAATAACTCTCCTACGGGAAAACATTTGTAATAACTACTCCAGGAGAAGGAAGAACTCACCCGCTCAGTTCTAACGAGATCGTCCGAGGTGGAAACAGATTCCCGATGCTCGATTGGTTGATCCTTGAATATTTGTCCATCCACTCATGATCTCCCATCCGGTTCTAAGCCTTCCCTGTGAACAGGAGAGGCTACTGCCCATTTAAAGTGAAAAAAAACAAAGTGAACGGCGTGTATTTCTAAGTACACGACATGTACTTATTCTTTTTAATTGTTCCTCAGGTGGCTTCCCGCCAGCGTGGCACTGTTCACCTACAGACATGACCCCACGGTGTGTCTTCATGAGTAAATGGTGTGTGTTTCCCCACATCTAGCCACCGCCTTACTATTCGACTGCAGACTGACTACACGGCATGTAGGGGACCACTACATGGTTTGTAGTTGGTTTTTACACCCTTCTTCACCGACACAACTACACACCCTGTGTACTCATCCCACATGGCCAAGAGTACATGACGTGTAGAAAATTACACGGCGTGTAATTCCAATTTTTTTGATATTTCCCCATTTTCGATATTTTTTCAAAAACACTTAAGGAAAAGAGAAATGAAGAAACTCGTACCTCAAAATAAGAACAGGGTTTATACAAACTTCCCCCTAATAAAGAAATTCATCCTCGAATATCTCTTTTATGGGTGGCGAAGATAAAACTCAGAACAGTATTGTCCACTGAGCACATACATCATTCTCGTTCTCCCAGGTTTCGTCCTGTACTCAGCTAGGTTGCCATAGCACCCGTACGAGAGGAACTGACCGGCCTCAGAGAAACTGCGTGCTCCTATAAATGATATGAATCAGATTCTCCTCAAAGGACACATCTTCCTCCAACTCAACCTCCTCGGGCTGAAGGATATGAGATGGGTCTGAATGATAGTGGCATAGCTGAGATACATTTAAGACACCGTGCATGGCCCAATACCTCTATGGTAACTGCAGCCGATAGGCAACCGGCCCGACTCTCCCCAAAATCTCAAATGGGCCAAGATACCTCGGTGAATGTTTACCTTGTCTCCTGATCCTCCTATATCCCATCCTCAGCGAAACATGCAAGAAAACCAGATCCCCGTCCACGAACTCCAAAGTTCGTCTGTGACAAACAACATATGACTTCTGACGAGTGTCTATGGCTGCCATCCACTTCTGAATCATGTGGACCTGCTCATAAGTCTCCTGCATGAGACCTGGTCCCAGTAAAGATGTCTCAACTGCCTCTAACTAGACCAAAGGTGATTAGAATGGGCTACCATATAAATCCTCGTAAGGTGCCATCGAAATATTTTCCTGAAAAATATTTTTATATGAAAACTCAACTAAGTGTATATGCTACTTCCAAGAGACCCCAATGTCTAGGATGCATGCACGCAACATGTCCTCAAGTACATGTATCGTACGCTCTGACTAGCCATCGGTCTGAGGGTGGTAAGATGTGCTCAGAAGCACCTGTCTACCTAGTGCCCTCTTAAAACTATGCCAGAAATGAGACGTAAAACGGGTATCCTCATCTAAACCGATAGAACGAGGGACCCCTTGAAGATAGACGATCTATTGAATATAAAACTTCCCGAGAACATCAAAACAAAAGGTCTCCTTGATCAGAAAAAAGTGAGCTACCTTCCGGAGTCAGACCAACACAACCCACATAGAATCTTTTCCTCGAGGTGACCTTGGCAACCCAGTCACGATATCCATCGCGACATCATCCAATTTCCACTCCGTGATGGGAAACTGTTGTAACAGTCCAGATGGCCTCTGATGCTCCACCTTCACCTGCTGACATGTGGAACATATCGTTACAAAAAATGTTATCTCTCTCTTCATACCCGGCCACCAATACTGATGTCTCAAGTCACAGTACATCGTGGTAACTTCGGGATGAACTGCCCAAGCTGAAGCATGAAAGTCTCGCATCAGCACCTCGTGTATATCCCCTGGAACCCATACTCGTCCATGGAAACGTAGTACCTCATCACCGCCTATCATTTGACCAGGAGGAGGCTCCTACCTTACATCCAAATCCCGTAGAACTAGGCCTTCAGAATCTGATAGCTGTCTCATCCTCACTCTATCCAGGAGTGTAGAAGTCACATATAAAGATGAAAGATAAGTTTTCCCCTGACTGTCCTGCAACTCCAAATTCATCTCATAGAACAAAACCATAAGATGCCACTCACCACTGGCCTCCTGCACTGCCTGTATCTGAGTCTTCCTGCTAAGTGAATCAGCTACTGCATTACCTTTACCTGTTGTATAGGCAAGCTTAGAATCGATGGACAGTAGGTATTCGACCCACCTTCTCTGTCTCAGGTTCAAGTCACGCTGTGTAAAGATGTATTTGAGACTTTTGTGGTCATTGAAAACCACAAAACGATCTCCCAATTGATAATGTCTCCAAAAGCGCAACACATGAACAATTGTAGCCAAATCGAGATCATGTGTTAGGTAATTCCCCTCATGTGACCTAAACTTCCGAGACCCGTACGCAACAACTCGATCACCATGCATCAACACTACTCCCATCCCAATACCTGATGCATCACAGTAAACTGTATAGCTCATCCCTTTCTCTGGATGTATTAGGACTGGTGTTGATGTCAACCATCCTTTCAGTTCCTTAAAGGTTGTCTCGCAAGATTTCGACCAAACGAACTTCACACAATTCTCAGTCAAACACCTCAACAGCACTGTTAAGCTGGAGAAGTCCTGTATGAAACGTCTGTAGTAACCATCCATCCATAAGAAACTCTATATCTCAAACATGTTCTTAGGCTTCTCCCAAGAAGCTACGGCTCTCACCTTCTCTGGGTCAAATGAAACATCTGCCTCTGAGATGATATGACCCAGGAAGTGAATCTGGTCCATCCAAAAGTGGCACTTTGAGAGCATAGAATATATCTGATGCTGTCTCAGTGTACTCAATACGATCTCAAAATGGGTGGCATGGTCGTGTCGAGTGTGAGAGTACACTAAGATGGCATCCACGAATACTACAACAAAATAATCCAGATAAGGATGGAACACATGTTTCATCAGATCCATGAAAACTGTTGGCGCGTTCGTCAGTCTGAACGACCTAACCAAGTACTCGTACAGAAAATACCTACTTCGAGAAGCTGTGAGTGGTATATCTGATGGTCTCATGCGTACTTGATGATATCTGGATCTCAGGTCAATTTTCGAGAACACTCGGGCTCCATGAAGCTGATCAAAAAGATCATCAATCCTTAGCAAAGGATATCCGTTCTTAACCGTTAACTGGTTCAGCCTCCTGTAATCAACACATAGTCTGAGGGAACCATCTGCCTTCTTCGCAAAGAGGACTAGCGAACCCCATGGAGAAGTACTGGGTCGGATGAAATCCTTTGCATGTAACTTCTCTAACTACCTCTTGAGCTCTTGAAACTCTGTTGTAACCATCTTATAAGGAGGAATGGACACCATTGGTGCTCCTGGAATGAGATCAATAGAGAAATCCACCTCTCTCTTCGAAGGTAGACCTAAAAAGTTACCCTGGAAAATATCCCTGAAATGATCACCCATTGGGGGGAAATTTTTCTGACAAATGCCCCGATCATCCATGTATATGCTCGCAATCATGGATATGACTCCACCTCGCCCATGATGCTCTGGTCCAGCTCGAATCACCTGAACATCCCATTCTCCTTTGTATAGAAACTTTTGTGCCCTCTAGGGACGTGAAACGTACCCTGTGACGATAGCAGTCGACAAAGTCTCGAAATGTAACCAACTAGTCCATCCCAAGAATAACATCATAAGCTATCATCTATAAGACATAGATGTCCTAAAGAAATTGACACCCACCAATCTCAATGGGGAACTCCCTACACTAACGGGCACCAGCCGTTCTAGTTCCCAACGGAGTGTCAAGCATCATGATATCAGAAGAAGAAGAAACATAGATCCCAATGCTCTCCACAATGGGTAAAGGTATGAAACTATGTGTAGCACCCATATCGAAAAGTATTGAAGACAAGATAGAAGCTACTAGAATAGTACCTCTGATAGTACAAGGTCCGGGATCTGGATCCTGCTGGGTCTGCCTCACTGCATATGCCTGCCCAGTGCCGCGGCCCTGCCACATAGCCTATCTACCCTGAGCTGTCCCACCATACTGCCTCTGAGATCCTAGTGTCTATCTACCACGACCATGAAAACCATCTCTGCCTGCATGCCCTGACGTATTCCAGATCCTCAACTGGTATGAAGCCCCTGGTCCTACTCCCGCACGTGAAGTCTACAAAAACCCCTCTCACAAGACACTGCTGGAAACTCCCTACAAAAGCATTGCAGATGACCCATCTTGCCGCAAGATCGGCACTCCACTGGGTCTCATGGAAACTGTGGTTTCTTGTTCCCATATTTACCACACTGGTAGTACTTGAAATGGCCTCTTGAAGCATTCTTATAACTGGACTACAACCCTAAGAGAAGTTCATCTGTCTCTTCCTCTTGCCAATAGAAATTGTACCAGTAAATGGTGTTGAACCGTCCTAACCCACACCACTAGATTCCTACAGGTCTCTCTCTGTAATCAGTGCCTGGTTCACAATAGAAGGTACTGAAGGCAACCTGAAAACATTCACCAGCACTCAGATGTCATATCGAATATCATACTCAAAGCACCTGTCCCTCAACGTCTCATCATCCACTAGAACGTGTAAAAAATGTTGAAGCTCGGTAAAGCGAGCAGCATAGTCCATCACCGACATAGCGCCATGATGCGGATTCATGAACTCTCGAGCTCTAACTGCCCTCAGCATCTCTTGAAAGAAGAATTCATAGAAGACTGCCTGAAAATCATCACACGCCATGTCCCTGTGATTCTCTGACTGGGTGGTAACGTCCCACCACCACTTGGCAGAATCACGCAGCATATAAGTCGGGAGCTTGACCCTCCACCCTGGAGGCATCTATAGTTGCTCGAAAATAGTCTGCATCGACCCAGCCAACACTCTGCAGCATGTGGTCTGCCATCCCCTGAAAATGTAGGCGGATGCGGCTGCTGGAAGATACATGTCAGCTCAGCCATAGATGTGGTATCCTGTGGTGCTCCCTAAAAGGTCTCCATGAACCGCATAAAGCATTCATAGAACTGCGCCTCAGCGCCTGTGTCCGGTATAACAGCTGGATCCGCATCTGGCTCTGCTGGAGGCTTAACTAGTAGCCCGTGGCTCACAATTTCTAGAGTATACTCATTGTTTCTCTCATGGTGAACAATGCATGGTCATATAGGCGGCATGACACTACAAGGTCAAAAATACGCCTTATATTCAAGACTAACAAGACTAAAAACTATGGAACCAAAAAGGGAGAAAGAATATGAAGGCACTTCACAATTTTCAAAACAAGACTTCACGGCGTGTATACTGACTATTCGGCGTGCACCTGACTTCTCTTCCCCTTCCCAGGTCCAATGACACGGCTAATCCACACGACTCCCGTTGAACAAAAACTACACGGTGTGTATAATAGCTACACAGCGTGTATGGTGTAATTTTCCAACTACCCGTGTCGTTTGTGACACAACCGACTAATTTGCACGAAACTACATGGCGTTTTACACCCGCACACAACATGTACACCACCCCGTTCCCCAGCCACACGGCTAAGTCCACACAGTCTGTCCTCGGACATGACTACATGGAATGTCCCACAGTTACACGATGTGTACTAGACGAGCTCCGCCGGCCCGTGTGGTTAGTTACACGGCCAGACACATGGCTCACACTACACGGCGTGTTCTATATAAACACGGTGTGTACATTAAGGGATTACACTGCCCTGTGTTGTTAGTTACATGGTCGTGTCCCTAGGTTAGACTACACGGTGTGTTCTATTGTGGAAACGACGTGTATATCTTATGGTCTCCTCTGTCCGTGTTGTTAGTCACACGGGTGGACTCCGGGTCAACACAACACAGTGTGTACATCATGTACATGGAATGTTTTACCCAAGCCTTTCCCTACCCCATGTCACCGCCCACACAGTTTGTGACACGGGAAGCGACTACACGGCTTGTACTCTGGGTACACGGCATGTACTTAAAACATTTATTTTTCTTCCCGAACAGAAAGCCATACACGATGTGCTTAAACATACTACACCCCGAGTATGCTGGGATTCTAGATAGTATGCCTTAAAAACATCCCCGGAACCTAGAAAATACCGAAAAATAACACCTAAGTGTCAAATTCCAACCAGTGGGGGGCCATACTCTCCACGAATCAATGTTTGACATCTTATTTGTGTTATAACTAATAAACATCTAATGATCCACCAAATTACAATCAGTGGGGGACCATACTCCCCAAAAAACAAAGTTTGGCATCCATTCTATCAACAGGATCATACAAAAATACACTATCACATAGCAGGTATTTATCAAAGTATCTATCACAACAACATTCTTTTCTAGCACAACAACTATCACAACAAATGAAATTTATAACGCACCTACGTGGCTTGGAACTATACATGGCCTATGATTTCTAGCATGTACATAAATGATTCATGAGATGGAATACCCTCATCTCATCAGGTTGCAACTAAATAGAACCCATAGATGAAATATAAAAGCACTATCACAAGTGCATTACCCAAAGGTGAAATCAAATCAACTGTAAAATTTTCAAAAGAAAAAGAATTACAAAATACGTTGTAGACTATATTTTCCATATACACGTGTTAGCTACGCTTGGGCACAACTCATTACCATCTACCATTCTCGTCCTATCCCTGACTACCACTAAAAATAGTAAGTCAATGAAAATAACCCCTCTAATACCACTTTGTAACATCCAGGTTCCAGTTGCCACTCAACGGGTTCCCCGAACACGGTTCGCCACAAGACCTCAAGCACATTTCCCGGAACGCCAGATGCTGCCGACTAGCACCGAGGGCCCAGGTCTGATAGTGGCGAAACTAAACCATCATTGGACAAAGTGTAGTGCAACAGAAAGAATAAAAAATACAACAACAGCAAAAGAAACAACAATATATATATATAACTGACATGGATAACGGATGACAGAAAGGGAAACCAGCAGTAATATATATGAAGATGTAGCATGTCACTATTCTATAAAACAGCCAGATCATCTTATAATTCAATAAAATACATTACAACTGAAGTAAAAGTATAGAAACCAAAACAGAACAGCCCACGGAATCACGAGCAAATGATCAGTCCCATGCTCTCCTATATCACCCCAGCAATCATGTAACTGTATAAAGTCCCTTCCCTGTATCTACACCTTCAGAAATGTAATCTGTTTTGGCCAAAAAACATGCCCCAAACAGGGTGTGAGAAATAAATCCCAGTAGGCACCCAGAAATGGCTCGTGCCCAACTGTGTGAAAATATGCATCAACAGGGTGCGGTAGTAAAATGAAATAAACTAATAATTTCTCAAAAGTAACTAACTTAACAGAATATTTCAATTTAATTATTCTTTTATTCCATTTAATATAAGAAAACACCACAATTCATTTCTTAGTAAATAGTCAATGTCATTAGACATGAAAACCTTTCTGCTCAGTTAATCGGAATCTAACCCGCATGTAATTTCCCAGAGGCATAAGAAATTTTTCCTTCAGGTGTAGGTAGTGTCACCCAAAGGAACAAAGTCTATTTCCCATAGGCACAAAATAAGTTTCCCTTAGTCTAAAATAACGACTACCCTCGGGCTATGAAAAATAAATCACAAGGGCTAAGTGAAACACTTCCCTCAGGGACAGGTAATCGGGCCATTCCCAACATGTAAATAAACATTCACATTTAATTCCTCTCAAGGCAAAACTAATGCATAACATAAACATGGCATACGCTCGGGTATCCCAGCCAAACGGCTAAACATGGAATGCACCCCCGAGGTGGTCTTGGATCCAAGCACTGATCCCAAACCACTATTTTAAAACAATATTTATTCAACTATACAATTATATGTATTAAAATACCCACATCCTCAGCAACACGACACCCCAAATATGGGTTTGTAGCTCAAAAACACACAAAATGCAGGACAGTTGGAAAATAAACACCAAGCAACCTAACTTTAACGCCAACGAACAATATACGCAAACGTCGAATCCCGAAACACCCAAAAACGACGTAGATCTGACGAAGAAGAAAACCCGTTCAAACTCAAATAACTCTCATATGGTAAAAGAATTTATATGAACTACTCCAGGAGAAGGATGCACTCACCCGCGCGGTTCCAACAAGATTGTCCAAGGCAGAAACAGATTCCCGATTCTCAATCGGTTAATCCTCGAAGATTTGTTAGTCCCCTCCTGATCTCCCGTCTGGTTCTATGCCTTCGCTATGAACAGGGGAGGCTACTTCCCATTTTAAGCGAAAAAAATGTACACGGCGTGTATTTCCAAGTACACGGAGTGTACTTCCGCTTTTTAACTACTCCTATGCCGGCATCCCGCCAGCGTGGCACTGTTCACTCACCGGCATGACCACACGATGTGTCTTCATGAGTACATGGCATGTGGTGCCCCACAGCTGGCCATCGCAATACTATTCGCCTTCCGACTGACTACTCAGTGTGTAAGGGACCACTACACGGCGTGTATTCAGTTTTTTCACCCTTCGTCACTAACAAAGCTACACACCCTTTGTACTCATCCCACACGACCAAAAGTACACGGCGTGTGGAAAAGTACATGGAACGTACTTCCAAAATTTGGGATTATTCCTCAATTTCCATATTTTCCCAAAAAAACATAAGGATTAGAGAAAAGAAGAAACCCTTACATCAAAAGAAGAACTGGGTTCTTACAAAATCATTTATGGATTGTCATGGGATTTCAATTTTCACACATTCGCATCTTCTTATTTATATGTATTCTCCGTGATGCGAGGTATATCATGGGGAATTTATTCATATTGTTGAGGTTGATTCCTATTATATATATTTTTTATTATCCATAATCCCCTTCTTCTATATTTATATTGGATTTCAAATATGGTTTTCAATTCAATTCTATGGGATCACGGGAGAATCATCCTAAATAATTGGACATTTTTGTGGCCTAGATAGATAAGGGCATAGAAGGATTAGTTCATGAGGTTTCACATGATTTTTCATTAGTGAATACACTAAAATATGTATTTTCTGTTTTTTATAAAAATTTTATGAATTTTGATGATGAATTGATATTGACTGTTCATGTTTCTATTAGATTCTATTTTTGAGTTAAGCAATGTGTGATCCACACCCCATTTATCTAATATTTTAATTATTGTCATATCACCCAATTGAATATTCCTTGATTATGGATAATTCATTTAATTTGGAATTTTTTAAATCGATTATATTATATTTATAATTAATTGAAATGATGTTTCCATGATGTTTGGGATCCATGGAATTATATGATATCTAATACATTCTTGGATGAGCTTAGTGATGTAGCTATGAATTTCATGATGGGATAACTATTCAGTGTGGTTGGTGGTCCCAAAATATTCTCTTTGTATTTCCTATTATTTCATAGGAACTTTTATTTATGGTCTCCCAATCGTCCTATTGTTGACCTAATGGTAAATTGAATTACATCCCCATGATCCATTTGAGTTATTTAACTCGGTCTAGTGTCATGATGTATCCTCTAGTTGATTTTACATAATTATTTAATCATATATACATATAACATTTAACCAATGCGTGTTGAATGTATACTTAATAACCATTTATGGATTCCCTTGATTTATTTTATATTTAACAATACCATGAATATCTAGAATATCCTCCTTAGACAAAGGATTTCTATGTAAATTAGGTAGGATGGTATAATCCATTAATTGGAGTTTTTCTGTCATCCCTACAGAATGAGTATGAGTTATTAGAACTACGATTAGACATACATTTTGAGGAAACAAAATTCTATAGGAAGCTTAGTTTTTGTGATGGAAATTAATGTTTTATAAAGTATAAAAATATAACCTAGAGCAGTAGATCCTTCATGGAAAATAACATAAAAGACATAGAATTGAATCCCTTACACTAATTTGACTATGAAATCTACCAACCAAGTGTGTTTATCTTGATTATTGAACCAAATAAAAATTTAAATTTTTTAGTTACATCTCTTATCACATATATCTATCATTTAGGGACACCCCCACCATCTGTTATATAGTAATTATCTAGGTTAAATATTTAATTTGTATAGGTTTATAGGAAAATCGTGTAGGTATAGTCCTATATTAGTCAAAATTCTAGTCATTGGCGATGATCAAAAAATATTTCCTTATATATTTATATATATATATTTATATGATATTAATTAATCCTTAATAGGTTATGATTATGTTTATAGAAACTATGACCAGTATATTTTTTATTTTTATATGGTGGATGAGAACACCCTTTCATAATCTATTTTTTCGGTGTGCGATAACCATCCCATTCACTATGATATTGAAAATAGTTTGTGAAGATAATCAAAATATTATTAATGATCCATATGGTAGGGCCCAGTGTGGAATTGTGACATAATTCATGGGAAATAGTTACCAATAAAAATAAGAAAATATTATTTAACATAATATAATCATTTTCGTAGAATTTTTCAAATAATGGAAATTTTTTCCATTATGTAATGACATCATGATTGAAATTATATGCCTTTTATTTGGATAATGAATTTTCTTAGCCAATGGAATTTAATTCCCACATATCCTTGATGATGATTGTGATATGAAATCGTCACCATGTATTGATTAACACTCATTAAAGTGGGATACACTACTCATTATGTGATAATTCAAAAGGAGGGTATAAGATGCTTGTATGTGTATTCTTCTGTAAATTACATGGTAAAATTATTATTTATATGATTTAGGCCTATTGAAAATTTTCCCTCATTGGATAAAACAGTTGTCAGTGGGGATATTCTCTATTGTAATTGAGTTAGTGGGATGTGATTCCCACTTTTATGTGATTTAATTAGGATATTACACTAACATAGAAACAATGTTACTTATATTACCTTTAAAATATTATAAACTTATTATCAGAAAGTGTTAAACATGAATATATTGTTATATTATAATATGAATATTTCCCCATAAGATATGATTTAGTTTCTGATTCCCAATTAGTATTTAAGTCATATATTTAGATACAATATATAATGTGCCTAAGTATATATAATTTCACCATAGTTGTAGAGTACTCCCTATTAATTTGAAATATTTATTACTAATTACATTAAATCTTATTTCACATTAAATAAATAACAATTTATATTTACATTTTTATATTTGATATGCTTAGTGACACTATTGGTAGTCGAAAACTGATATTCTCTTTCTCCCAAATCACGAACCATTGTACCCAGGAATACTTCATGTTTGTTTTAATATGAAATAGATGTGTACATTCAATAAATGGTTGAGCTATGGATCATTAATTGATCTGTGAGACGTGACAAAGTAGTTAATCTAGACAATATTGGTGGATGATGAAATATTGGGTTATATTTAATTCTTGATCATCTAATATTTTATTATCCCATATTTTGTCATGTCCATTCATGTATTACTGTATAAAATTAATTTACATACAATCCAATCATCACGTGGATGATTTTATGTTCATTATAAAGGAATATAACTCAAATATATATATTTTTTTCATTTTTAGTATTTTATGATTGTTTATTGTTATTTTTCTTAGAATGATATTGAAATTAAGAACCATTAGTGTATATTATCCATAATTTATACCGAAAAAAATTATTCTGGTTAGAATCCTCTCAGACATGGGTTGGTGTACTTGATGTATATCAAAATCGGTTCAACCACCACAAAGTAGAATTGGGAGAAGGAATCTACAAATATCATAATCATCATTTTCTCATTGGGGGGGGGGGTCTTTCACATTTCAGTAGTCTTCTGCCATTTAATTAATTGAATAGTAACTATTATTTACCCCATATAATGAATGTATGATAATATATTACACCATCATAAAATATAAATTAATTATAATGTGAATATCCCATAACACGTCTTATAATTATTGATGCACACACATATATCCATATTATTCCATTTATTTTGTGAAGGTAGACAATTCAAAAATCTATTCGTTAAATATGGAGAAGTATTGCCAAAAATGATATGTGTATATAAGTGGTTTCATCCATAAAATATTGAGAATATTGATAAAAAATCACAAACTATGATGGATTCATTCGAAATTATATATGATGGGTGGGTCTTGAAATTATATATCCCCTTAATGCATTGTTCACTCTCATTAATTTTTTATAGTTTTCACTATTTAGTGTATCTTCACAATATTATGTATTATTTTATAGAATAATTATGTGGTGGTATGATTTTGATTAAATGGATAAGGAACTGATGGTGCTATGAATTAATTTATTGTAATTATTTAGTCCATTTATTATGTATTATACGTATTTTTTCTCTTATTGATTTTATTTAGTTTTCTATTCATCCAATATTATTTATGCCTTAATTTTACCTTATTAGATTCTATTTTATACTAACCCTTAATAATATTCTAGGATCACCCTTATATTTTATTTCCTTTATTCCTATGTAACCATGAATAACACTATATATTATTTAATAATATAATTATTGGAAATAAAATACCTCAATTAAATTTAAATATAAATATTTTTTAGTTTGAATATAATGTTAGGATCATGCATGTACATAGATTTGTAAAAAATTGAAAATTATGGATCTTTTTTATAACAAACTCTTGTATTTTGTAGAAATATAATAAATTAACCATATAATTTGTTTTACATTATTCATTGTGTAATAAATATGGTTCCAAATGTGATAGAATATTTTGGTAGGTCCTAACAGATGTTGTATTTTTTACCAAACATTGTCTCTCACCCCGAATGCCTATAACCACTTCACATTGGATTATTACCACAATATCCACTACTAATAACCCTATTTATTTTCAATTCACTAATTCCCTCATCATAAAAAATAAAATGATTCTTTGATAGAATGATTCTTCTTTAAATCATGTATGATAATTTAATGAATTTTATTATTGTTTTCAATTAAAGCATACATGCATTCAGAATATATCATTTATATTTTTTATAATGCGAGGAATATTACTAAATGTATAAATAGTTCACAAATATAGACATGAGAAAATAATTTTGAACAATTTCTAAATAAAATAATTATACTAATTTTTTCATTAATAGATGTCTTATAGTAATTCCATAATTAAATAAATATAATAAGTTAAAAATTATTTACAATAAGTCCTCTATAATATTATTTGTTATATCACATTATACAAAAAGAAATAATTTTTTCAATCAATTTATATTTTCTATACATTATGAAAAAAAATTCATAATCAAAATATCAAAAAAAATTATTAAATATGTACACTCATTTTATGTACATTAAATTTAAAATTACTAAAAATTCATGATTTATTATAAATTCTATTATATCAAGCCAGATTTATTAATTTAAAAAAAATTATAAATCACCTAATAATTTTTTTAAAATACTAAAAATATATGTTTTGGTTTCTTAAATATAAATATAAGCTACCTAACATTAAAAATTAATATCATGAATATTAATTTATAAAGGTTTTCCAATTGTTTACTAAATAATTGAAATAATTTTTATGTTTATTTAGTTATTATAAATATAACAAATAAAATAATTACCCGTTTTTTAAAGTATTATCTAATTAAAATAATATATGGAATGTAGAATAGTACTTTTTCTTATCATTATGTATTTTATAATACACAGTATATCATTAGATTTGATTGAGTAAAAACCAGATTTCACATCCAATGTTAACTAAATGAAGGCCTAAGATATAAAATATATGAACTATTTATCACTTTTACTAATATAATCTATATAATAATAATTGAAATATGTTGAAACATATTCAATGTTTTATTATAGTGGATTTTGGTAGCAAGTGACATTTCCCTTCTGTGCCAATGAATCAAACTATTTGAAATATTTTATATGGTATCTGTGATGTGATGCTATCATTATTTTTAGTTGTATATTATTTAAATCATGTCCTCATTGGATATTACTCCCAATATCATGTGTCATAATATATGTTTAGGATGAAGGGTTATAATGTGCACCTTGTTATTATAGATATTATCATATAAGGTAACCCCATCAATGCATATGGTATCATATATTGTAAAACAATGAATTATTAAAATTTAAAATAATTCCATAATTTATTTCAATATCATATTTATTCATTTAGAAAATTATTTCTATATTTCACAATTTATTAAATAATTTTTAGAATCCATGAATCATGGTATGTTTTTATTACCAAGGATGGGTTTATTAGGATTATTTATCACTAACTGATAGAGGTAATGACATCAAGAAACAAAAAAGTAAAGATAATAATTATAAAATGAAAAAAATTATAATCCAATGAATAGAATTAGTATATCATAAAAAAATAATGGAAAATCACTTATCATAAATCCCACAATATAAGAAAGGTCATTGAGAGGTATCTAAAGGGCCCCTTACTCTATGGTGTATGCATAGTTTGATGAATCACCAAATAAAGGCTTCAAACTCAACATGTATCCTTGTTATTATACTACCTATTTGGTGGAAGTGGATAATTGATATGATAACATTGAGAAAATAATGGGTGACCACATATTCTCTGACATAATATTTATATATTTTTTACACTTATATATGAAATGATGATGCTACATCTTCCACCATGCATTTAATAATATTTTTATAATATATAAATAATTGGAATGTGATAAAAAATTATTTCTAAATAATTATCCATGGATGCGAAATTTATTTTCATTCATCTCTGATAAGATTCCATATATAATGTATTTATAACCAGTGACTACAATATGTGGATGATTCCAGAACAATATTATTTGAAATTTGATTTCCATGTAAGTCATATAATATGACTCACAAATATAAATTCATAATGATATGTCAATGATATATGTTACAACAGGAAATGATAGTGGGGAGGTATCTTCCTTACACACCAAACAATTTCACTATCATAATGTATATGATGTACCATTATTCCCATATATCATTCACTAAGATATATATATATATAATATATTATGATATATCAAAATAAAAATAAATTGCTTATATTTTATTTGGGGAATATCTCCATTATCATGTATTTAAATTATGAATATATAATGATAATATATGTTTTTTATGAAAATTAGATCCACTCATGTTGTAATTTTGGGAATTTTTAGAAAGTATAGTAGAGTATTACATAAATGAATATTGGGAAGAAACCACAACAAAACATGATACATCCTTCTATATTTGATTGGTTGTCAATTTGGATTAATGGAAAACATATTAGGAGACATATATGGGGAGGTATACCTAGAAGTTATAGTCAACACATATATATTACACGTTCTGAGTAGATCATTCATTCTCAAGATTAGTTTATGGGATCGTGAAATATGAAAGCAGTAGATTAGTGTAATACTAATTCAATATATGGTTCATATATAATTATAGGTATTATCATAATATCATTTAATTTGTATTATTTATTATTTGTTATAAAATAGATATATGTTTTTTATATAAATAATTGGTGTCTATTAGTGAATTAAAAGTGGAAATATCATTTAATAATATGAACCTTAAAACTCCTCAGTGAGTGTGAGAACTGTAGTTTAATAGGTTTTTATAATGTGTCCATTTATTTCATATGTATAGGCATATATAGGATATAGTTATAATAAATATGATCTCATAACATGTTATCAATGGTATGGAGAGGTTAACAAATTTCTGATCCTACATTAATTTCATTTAAAGGTCGGGTTCGTTCCAATAACCTATATTTATTTACTGTACACTAATTGGTGAATTAAATTCCATGAAGGTTAAGTGGAACTAGATTTTTTAAAATTTGGATACATTATTATATATATATATATAGTACTAATCTTGATGTAGTTAAATGTAATGGGTAAAACTTCCCTCCACCTATGGTAGGCATTTCTGTTTACAATTTTCATTAAATTTACTTTGGATTTCCTCCTATGTGAGAAATGTAATTTTCAATTGATTTATTCTCTACAGATGAACTAATAACTATTTCTCAGAATTAAATGTCCATAAGTTTATGATGTTAAATATTTAGCTTGATGATATCAATGAATGCAGGTTTATTGTACATAACTGATATCCATGTGGTGAACGTACACATTTACCCAATATGAGGAATATATTTCACTGATTTTATAAAAACTATAAAACGACGAATTATCTGACAATTACAAAAAACTAACAAATTTTGTTTATTAATGATTTAATTTATAGTATAAAACTGGGAGATTGGTTTGTAATGAACCCAACTGGACCATAAGCCCATCAATTCTCAGACTCACCCAAGACAAGCCCTCTGGCTGATAGCAGTACTAAAATGGGACCCACCACTTTTTGGTCCAAGATAATACATGGCATGAACTATCCCATGAATTCAAGGGTTTTGGAGTTCTCCTCCCCCACTTCTAAATCATGTTACACGTGCTTAATGTCATATCGAGAAGTGTTAAGAGTACCACTAGTCCAATGGATCAGTGGTACTTGTAATGCTTCCTGGTATGACTTCAATCATGTGGTCACGAGGTTGAGTTATGGCGATGGTGAAATTAAAACCCCCACCAGGAAGGGGAGTTCCTGCAACATATTATCTAGGCCAGTAAGAGGTGGGGGACCATTGTAAGCCTGCAATCTGCTAGAGGGTTATGCTCGGGCATGGCCGAGCCTTGATGGGATTAAGTTCCTATCATATTTATTACATAGTTTTCTATAATTAACATGTACTATAGAAATAATTATTTTTATGGGATACCTTAAGACATCACAATTTTTTATTTTGAAAGTATATATACCCCATTTAATTATTATTTTATACTATTCAAAATGACAAATTATCACACAATGTTTGTTGATCTAACAAAAAGGATATATCAGATATATAGAGCCTTTGTCTTAATAATATCTCCGGACAATATTAATCTATATTTTAAATTATTATATAATCTTGGTCGAAATATTATGAATGTATTTTACACTCTTCAAGAGAAACGAAATTATTAGAAACATTATAACTGCATTTTTTTATTTTGGAATTTAAATTTCTATAAATTTTGATATCTGATATTGAAATATCATTTGATCTTAAAATATATATTTGATAATTTACAATAATGATACATTTAATTTTTTTGAGATATATTATTTTATATTTTTTATAGGATATAATGGTCATAGTATACATTAATTCTTTAGTTTTTTATCTTAAGACATGAATGAACAATGTTCAAGACAAATATCTATATATTTTTGGATTTTTTTTGAATCAGTATATCATGTAGTATTTACTATGTATTATAGAAATTGAAGAGATGACTTGAGGGTGTGAAATTAATGGTGATAAAATGATGATAGGTTCACATAGAAGGATGATTCTAAAGACAAATTGAATATATTGACTACGTTGTAGAATTATTCTCACCTAGAAAATGAATATTTTTCCTAGAACTAAAATATAAATAAATTTTTTCATTTTTTTTATTGATATAAAATGAATTCATCTAGTAGTATAAAATTTTAATTGATGTTTAATAAAAATGATATTACAATTTAAATAATTTAACATTTTTAGATTAATATTCATCAAATTACAGAGACACACACATGAAAATCACGTAGGTATATTGCGTTTTGAAAAATGTAAACATTAAAATTTCGTTCATATGTGAACTATATAATCTCCCACAATATTCATAGTATATATATATCTTCATAAACATATCACACAAAATCAGTTTATTCCAATCCCAAATAATGGAAATATAATAATGGGTGATCTCATATTGATGGTAATTGTGATCAAAGGAGATAAATAAGCATAAACTGAGCATATGGGTTTGAGAAGATGAGAATAAAAAATTAATATTTTACCCTCCATATCAAATATATATGTATTGAGTTGTGGAATAATAATGGGTAGTTTATAAGACATTAATTATATGGAAATAAAATATTATAAGGAATATGAGAAAAATATTTTGTTAATACCAATATTTGTAGAATATACATAAGAATACAAAATCAATTTCATTGTAGTCAAGGAATATTTCCAATTCTATCACTGTGGAATTGGTTCACACATAGAAATATCAGAGTAGACATGGATCACTCCCAAGACCATCATATTTGATTATATACCTTAATAAATTTAGTACACTCTCTATTCTATTCTTCACTATCTCTTAAGATAAAAATTGTTTCTCAATTCAATGGGGGAGGATATTAGTCCCACCCTTCAAAAAATGAGAATCATATGTATATTTTATACATAATAAAAAAATATTCATCATATCATAACCCATTTAATTAAATTGGTTTCATTACCATTTCCTCAAATAATTACCCTTGGAAAAGGTATAAGTTTCATAACCATATCATTAGTACGTAATAGCATTATCTGTGAAAAAATAATGGTTCATAATAATTTTATCATTGTATAGCCAATGGAAGGGAAATGGGTTTTGTAAACAACTATTTATCCTAAACATAAACAATCCATAGAAATAATAAGAATTTATTCATTGGATCGTATCCTCAGTATTCCATAAGTAGAATAAAATGATTTCATCTTTGGAGGAATTTTTTCTAAGATCACAGGGAACATTTCATAAGGATAATAAAATTTATAAGAAAATAAATTTATATACCTAAAAAATCATAATATATTTTGGTAATATGTTTCTTATAATATATCCTTAAAAACCAAAAATTTAAACTCTAATAAAAATTTATACATTTCTTGAAGAAACCGCCTTTTTCATTGAAAAAAACACTTTTCAAACATTAGAAAAATAAAAATAATCCTTTTAATAAAGATGGATGATCATAAAGTAACCCTCGATATAATTATTGGATATGATGGTTGATAATTATGATCATGTCTTACATATTAAAATTAATATTCTGTTCACATTTTTTGTAAATGGTAATCAATTATTTTTTTGAAAATCATATGATATTCCTATAGATTATTTTCTTTAAATGTTGAACATGGGTATAAAAGGGTATTAATAAATAATTTTAAGAATTTAAAAACAAAATATTGAAGTTATATTGATAAAAAGTTATTTTAGATGAAAAAACTTTTGACTCAAAAGAAAAATAAAGATGATGGTTCTTAGAAGAATTATTTTGAACCGTGGAGTACAAAATGATAGGAAAATGAAGGGAATCCATTTATTCGCATGAAATAAATAGACTATAATATGATTATATACTTTGTTAAAAAATATATCATTATATTTAATTATTTGAATCATAATATTAAATAATCTAGATAAACAATGAGATTGTGACATAAAACCCTTACTACATTGGTAACATGGAATCATAATCTAAATGAAATAATAACACTAAATTAAAATTATAATATTAGAAGAAGAATTATTTTCATTTTATAACAGTTAAAAGGGGTATTATATACACCTTATATAATAATATTTGTGTATAACATAACATATGTCCAAAGGAACAAAATTTAAGAAGTAATTCCCTTAACTTTTGTATCGATTTCATTCGTAAACATTCAAAACTCATATATAACAAAAAAATAATATATTATAAATTTATTATTTGGTCAAATATATATATATATATATATATATATATATCAAAACAATTATTATTTAATTATGACCATTTACTAACTATTTATAGACAATTCCCTGTAAAATAAATGTTTCATACAATAACTATTTTTTATTGTATGTTTTGATTTAGTATTTTCGGTCATCATAAATATATCATGGCTCCATAATATAAATATTTTTTAAAATTATTAAAATATAATATATATTTTTTATATATGATTTTAGAGTAATCTATAATATTTGGAGATAGAAAACATAATATAACGTTTATGGATATTGTAGGTCATATAAGCAACTGAATGATATTTCAATTTTATAGATCGATTAAAAGAAATAATATGGATTAATATATTAAATTTTAAAAAATATTATTATTTCATATATAACATTTATATTCATTAAAATTTATCCTTAATACCTTCCATTTAGTTTGTATGAGTAGACAATTCACATCTCTTCGCTAGGCAGTAGTCTACCATATACATGAGCGATATTATTATATCCTCTACGGAGTGAAAAGTAATAAGTTATCAATGATATAATTATTGTATATATATATATATGTCATATATGACATATAATTATTTAGAATACATAATTATATCATACCTCTAAATATGGTGATAGAAAATTTATAATATCTATTCGATAAATGTTAGTCAGACGTACACACATTCAATAGTTATGTTTTAAATTTTTTTGGAAGTGGATATGGATCATGGTAATTAAATTAAATTAATAATAAATTGATATAAATTATATATTAGGGGTATTATAAATTTTTTAACAAAGAATTTATGATTCATTATGAAGAAAGAGAATGTAGGATCGTAGTGAAAAAAATTACATTGCCTTAAAATCACCTCGGTTGGATCTCTTATTACGAACCCTAGTGTTGGTATTTGGGAAGGAATATAATCTCTATAAAAATTATATGGATTTATTTAAGGTATTCTTAGGTTTTTTTAATCATAAGTAATTATATGTTTGAATAACGTTAAGGCAATGGTTTCTTTTATATGTGGGGGAGAGGAACCCATGTGGAATCTACATGAAAATTTCCCAAAATAATCCAAAATAATAATGCAATTATCTATAAAAAGCATAAATATTTTCTATATATTCGAATATTGGAAGGTTAATAATGACATATTCCACTAAAATATGTATTTTTCTTGTGATATAGTCATTTTAACCATTTTTATCTTAGTTTTACCCTCTGTAAATCAAATTTCACTTTGAGTACAATATATATTTCTCATTATTTTTACAATATCATTACTATAAAAAAATAATATGAAATTATTAGAGAACATAAATTATTCATATTAATAATATGGAATACATTTTTTTAAATTCCAATCACTTAATTAGAAAATTTAATTTAAAATTCCACCCTAATTCATGGTGAGAAAAGAGTTTTCCATTGATAAGTTATTGAAAATTTTTAAAAGATTTTATATCCAAAATCAATATGAATTTTTTTAAAATGATTTATATAGTATTTATAGATATCTAATTTAAAAAATTTCAATTTTAGTTCAATTTAAAAATAAAAATCATCTTATAAATTCCCAAATTGAAAATATTGTTTATTATGAAAATCCACTTTTCTGTATTCCTAAAAAAATTATTTTTAGAAAAAATCATCAAAACTCAGTTTAATATAATTTAGAAAGGATTATTTTAAAAAATAATTTTTTATAATAATACTTTTATAATATTATGGAATATATTTATTTTTATCTCAAAAATAATATATTTTTTAAAAAATTGTATTTTCGATACATTCAAAGCCTATAGAAAAATAATTACAGTATTATAAATTTGGTTCCATTGTTAAAAACAATTTCATCATATTTTAAATTCTAGTATTCTTATTCATTATTAGATGTTTAATGGCTTGGTAATGACAATAATATTTAAACAATAAGGTAAATACCTTTACATGGTTTGTTGAAACCTAATGTTCTGTGTTACACAAGCTATGGATGAAATTATATTTATTTGAAAAAATCACATAAAATATGGGTTATAAAATAATGGCCTCCAAAAAATTTCATAAGAGCACATGATTTTGATCCAGGAAACCATAGTTAGTGAATTGATAATTCCTGTGGTTAAAGAACAAAATGCTATTCTTAATTTTTACAGTTAGGGTAGTAGGAAACCCTCTATAAATACCCTTGTTCATAAATGTTATTGGATTTGATCATATTAATATTATTTATCAATATAAATTGGTTTTTGAAATGAAAGATAATTATATAATTAATTTTTTCACATCATGATATATTATTGGAGTTGCAATAGAGGACCACATTTAGAAGCATGCCAATGGTTACTATAAGAGTAGCTTGGAATTTTGGATATGTGAACATGGTTCTTTCATTGAGGTTCTTGTTCATTAGCACATATAATAATGTAATCTCTCAAGAGATATGTTCTAGTTGAATTAAACATGTAGTAATTCTCACAGTTTTCTCAGACTGATGGTTTAGCATTCAATGTCCTTTGAAAGTTTTCTATACAAGAAGGATACCCTTGGTTTCACAAATGTGAAAGTTAAATATTATCAGAATAAGGATCTAATTTCCTAGGGTCTCGTACTATATGTTGTTTGTAAAAAGTAAGGCAATATGGTTACAATATTGAGGTGAAATGTAGTAAACAATGTTTCTATGTATATTCACATATGATTTTTCAAATTAATCAGTCATATGGGTATTTTAGAGATCAAATAGTACACTTGGTGTTTCAGAATTATCCTTAAGGAATAAGAGACAATATAAATTGTTATAGGTAGACAAGTTGTTAAAAATATAATTCCATTATATAATTATCCTCATATGAGGAAGATGATCAACTATGATTATGTGGTTGAAGAAAATGAACAAATTCTATCATGTAGGAGTTAATCTCATATTTAATAAATGAAGAAGGGTGTATTGAAGTGAAAGATAAATATAGCCATGAACATGGTGTTATGAAGCATTTATAGTCTCATGATGAATAAATAATAACTTTAATCATTATCTATTGAAGATATTAACATGTCTTCCAAATGAAAAGGGTCCCTTATCGAAATATTATATTGAAGTGATGAATTAGTAGTTCACCTTATGCTAAGATTGACTAATCCCTGAAGATTATGATTGTCCTGTCGCTAGTGGGAAGTAAACTTGACCGAAACACTATATCCACAAACCTTGTGAATATCATTGGATTTATAACTGTGAGACATCATAAGTGTTTTCCACATAGATCTAGCAATTTTTTAAGAGTAAAATATATTTTTACTATTAATAATTTACTTTCTTATATAATTAATCATGATTTATGGATAAAACAGGTATTGGATGAATGATTTCCTTCCAATTTCAGTACATTATCCTAACTGAAGATAAATTTGTCCAAAATATTAATTTGGTCATTACCCTAATTCAATAACCACCCTCTCAAGGTCTAGCTGGTTGTAATAAGTTGTATTAAAAAAAGGATGAAACTCAATTTCAACTTCATATTCAATGTTTAGATTTTATAACATAGATTCATTGATGAAATCTCTATTATGATAATATGGTTAATGCTTGAATGTATAAAATAATAAATATAAATTTTTATGATTATTTTTATATAAAAACTAATGTTATAGTTTATACATATGAAATGAAAATAACTTAGAATGATTTGTATATGAAATCAACAGATACAAATCA
The DNA here is from genome assembly GCA_963277665.1 of Viscum album. NCBI lineage: Eukaryota > Viridiplantae > Streptophyta > Magnoliopsida > Santalales > Viscaceae > Viscum > Viscum album. Next base: position 1,151,334,522 of record OY728120.1, read on the forward strand.
TGGTTTAATTAAAGCCTCAAGATAAGGTTCTAAAATAATGAATGTAGAGATTCCAGTTAATAATATTGGTGAGGAAACTTTTATAGAAAAAAATTTATAATAAGGAAAAGAAAAAGAAGAATTCTCTTAGGAGATAATATTAGGAAATCTAGGTGAATGATTATGACTATACTATTTCATATGATGGTAAAAATGTAGATGAAATTTATAATAAATATTTTATATTTTATTTTTAAATAGAAATTAATAACTTGATGATTTTGTTGACATTTATATAGACCATGAAAGTTATGTTAATGAATTAGACATTCAATGAAAAAAAAATTTAATGTTTGTTGGTATTTTATATGAATATAATGAGTATTTTTTGAGGTAGATATGTACATATTTCAGAATGATTTAATTTATCTATAAACTATTTAGGTAAATAAATAATCAATGAAGGTAAAATAAGATACTTTTTAATAATTAATATTCATTGAAAATTTGAATAATTATATTTATGGAAAAATAAATCAATTCATTTTATAAAGGAACAAATTATTAAATGAAATAATATTAAGGATCCATTTGATGATTAATTTCAATAATTGATAACTAAAACAAGGTTTATATTACTGTGATGTATGGTTTTCAGTTCAGATATAATCTCTTCCCAGATCAAGATGCAATCCAATCCATGCAAGAATGGGTGAATTAGTGGTATTTCATATTTGAAGTGTATTATGAAGCCATAAAGTATTTGTTAATGAATAACATGCTTATAAAATGACCATATGTGACCATAAATGTTCCAATACCTAATATGGGTATCAAAATAATAGAATAGATTTATCATTCTAATGAAATGTCATATTATATCAGAAATGAATATCGACCTTGATGAAGAGTTGAAATAGTTTTTAATTCCTTTATTTAATGATCATTAAGAGGGAATAACATGTGTAAATTATATTACTGTTAGATTTAATGATATAGTATATGAGATAATATAGAAATGTGAAAGGATACGGGTGTTTAGGCAAAATATCATTCTATCTAAGGGAAATGAAAATTATGACATTAGACTATATAAGAGTCAATCTGTGGAGTATAAATATAAAAAAATATGAAAAAAAAACAAGATGATTGATAAATAAGAAAATCAATATATGTTTATCGGAAAATGTGAATTTATTGTTTCTCAAAATATGGTGGCCAAAATTGTTTTATATATTTGATGACTGGGGTACACTATTATTATGTGTGTTGATGACCTTTTTCTCAATGTTACAAGATAAAGACCAGCTTCTCCAACATATCAACTGATAAATTATTACATGAGTTATATGTTAAATAGAATACATTTCATTTTTATTAATTATTGGAATTTATAATGATATTACATCTGGAAGAATTTTGGGATGGGAATTGTAGCCATAAAAATATCTTTATCTTATATTATAAATAAAAATAAAGTATAAATTAAATACCACATCTGTTTCAAAAAAATAGATAAAAAATATTATATTAAAACATGGAGCATAATTAATGGTGTTACAAGGACCTACTAGGTTATACTCCTGAAATCATTGTTCGTTTGTACATAAACTAACCTACATGAAAATCAGATAAGTTACTCTAGTTGTGAGTAAAAATAATTTTTATCTCAAAATAATATGACAATGGAAGTAAACTGATAAGGCGAATAATATGGATATAAAAATGTAGAGACATTATTTAAGTCATAATGGTTTTATAATTCATCTAATGAGGCAACATTGGATTGAAAGGTAATGATTCATCTAGTAGTGGATGAAGAGTAAGAAGAATACTAAAACATCAATGATAAATAAAATTGTTACTATTGTTTTTAATCCCACAATCATGGTGAAATTGAATACCATGGAACCAATTCTTAAATATAAAAATTACCATGTATAGAAAGAATTATTAATACTAATATTACTTAAATTGGAGAGGGTAAAAATATATAAGAGTCTTAAGGAAATGATTATTATATTCATCCAATAGAGAAACGACTAAGAAGATAAAGGGATACTATAAATATGTAATCTATAGATAATATCATCTAATCAGTTTCATGTCAAATATAAATATGGATATGTTTTATATAAAAGAGAGAATAAATAGTTTGGTCCATCATATCCAACAATAATCCTTAATTTTATGTTTTTAGTGGTACCCCTCTACCGATGTCTTTACATTTCACTAAATAATTTTGTTAGTGGTATAGGGTAAATGGGGATATATTGTTTATGGTGTGAGTGTGTACTAAAAGGGAACTGGTTCATATGCTATTGGGGGATACACCTGATAAGAGGGGTTACAATTCTTGTAATTCATATATTTTATTGTACTCAATAATTGATTTTTAAAAACAACTTTTATTTGTAATGATATGTATATAATTTGAAATCAATGGAAAATAGAACATCTTAGGATGATGATCCTAATATGGAGATAATTATTTTCCAATGTTATATATTATTTATCAAGCAGTTCAATGTTATGTTGAATACATCCCCAATGGCATTAATCCATAGTTCTTATGTTATTAGACAACTATGAGAATAAAATGATCATCTATATTTTATAAATATATATTATAAACTTACTATATTTAGTTTTGAATAATGTTATCAAAAACTCAACATAATTCGAAATAAGTGGCTTCACTATACTGAACTATATTTCATCTGTGGGATTCATCTCAACAATTTTTTAAATTTTTTTTGTCTATCTAATGACGTATATTTTCTAGGATATTTTTTCCAATCACTCTAGGTTATTTAAAATCATCCTATAAAGTAGTCTACTGATGTTTTTATGATCATTCATACTAAGTGGTAATATTATTTTATTTTTAAAATGTTTTCATTTTATTATTATCATGAGGAATGTTTTACACACTTATATATAATTTCTTGTTTTTTTGGAAAATTTTATATTAGTTTTATTTAGGTCACATGATGATTTTAAAGATTAATGAATGTTTGGTTCGAAGTATCAATCGTTTTGTGTGTGTAACATGGATGTTCTGGGAGTTTATTATCAAAAACACCCATTTCATGCAATGAGTTTTGACTAAGTAGGAATCTAGGATGTATTAATCACTAAACTCTATGAAGAAATTTCAATGAATGTAAATCAGTAATTATATTGATATTTTATTATTATAGTGACCTCACACATTTGATGTGATGATAATAGAAATTTTTCTTGACTAAATTAGAATATATAGTCAATTGTTAAAGAATGAGACCAGATTATTGGAGATAAATTCTTAAATGGATAATAATTATATTTTTTCAACAAATGAGAACCTATATTATATCATGGGATGATATTATTTTCATGAAAAGGTTGGGAATAATCTCCCAATATCTATATTTATAGAGTTTAAAAATAATTTATTTCAAAAACATGTCATAAATAAGCACATTAAAAATATTATATATGAATATTAATGAATTAGGGGTAGTATATATAAAGAGGAATTCACCATTATGTGATTGTACAAGAAATGTAGAGTTAATATAAATAGAAATAAGATCTAATTATATACTAAGGGGAGAGAAGTTGTTCTAATGACCATATCAATTTGATGTAAATAGGGGAGGAAATCTTCAGGGAATTATGATTTCATTTCTATTCAACAATAGAGATACATATTATTTCTGGAAAATGGTGTATTTTTTAATACATATATTAGAAAAACAAATGTTTTGGAATGCTAAATTTGATGTAAAAAAGTCTATCATGGTTTATGAATCAAATATAATCTTCTTTTTATGTCACATATGGATATTTTTAATGTATGGTGACCAAAAGATAAGAGGCTCACATGATAAATTGATATTGAAGATGAATGAAATATAATGATTCCATTAGGGAAACATTATCAACCATAGGATTAACATATTATATAAACTAAAAAAAGAGTTGAAATTTGGATACTGATGTTTCTAGGGTTGTTTAAATATTTCATATGGAATCCTATAAATAATAGTGTAGAATAGTTCATCTATTTCAAGACATGGTAAATAATTTGCATGAGAAGAATTAAAATTTCTAAAACATTTATTTGTTATGTGATTTTTTAAACTCTTATGGGATATTCAATCATGTTTTTTATGTTGAAATAGGATCACCAAGAATGTTTTTTATAGGATTTATTCATGTGCATCAAAACATATGGGTCAAATAATTTTTTTTTAAAAAAAATTGATATATTCAATAGAAACAAAATTCATGGAAAAAATAGAAGCGTGAAATGATGATAATTATGGATGTCTTTTACAAAAAATTATTTCCTGATAGAGAATGATAATTTTTATGGCATGGTCAAAAAAATAACATTTGTGATTATAAACCATAATTTATGTTGTTTTTATTCATAATCATGATAATTTTTTTCTCCAGTTCATATGATGGGAATCTTTTAATGGTGTCTTTTGACCACATGATGTTTTATGACATGGGTAGATATGGAAATGTGATAATGCATGAGGTTGTCGAACAAATGGTTGTCCTAAATTTTGAGTTTCTATTTTGTAAAAAAAAACATGTATAAATATCCCCTATATATTTTTAAAAGGAATTAATTAGTATTAATATATTATATATGTAGATTAATATTTGAATGATATAATAGAGGTCTAATGATCAGAGTAAAATGATGTGAAACAAGATCAAATTTGAGATATATAACGAAAAAGGGGGATAATATATGGGTAGTGCATAAGAAACTCGCAATATAGGTTACATTCATTAGGTTAATGTGCATTATGAGTTTTTTCTTATCTCAAGGAATATGACATACACCTAATGGATTTGATCTAGTAGTCCTGAACATGTAGTTATGATTAAATTTGTTATATACACCTGGTTCATCACTAGAAGTACAATGAAGAAATTTCATATAAGGAATATATGTACGGATACTTTACCGTGTTATAAGTCCATTATTTGAAGAAACCGTTATACACCAATTGTCTCTCACATAGTGTATTTCACCAATTATTAGGTGATAAGTTTTATTAACTAGATGTCTTTTAATGTGAATATTGATTCCATGTATATTCATATAATTATTTTCATTATAAGCCACATGATGTGTATTTTAGAGATCAACGAGTACATATTCTACTCATGAGTGATTTATAAGGATGAAGACTATGTATCATTTATTAAATTTTGAAGTGGGAATAGAAAAGAACAAAATAGTAAAATTCCATAGTGAAATTACCCTCATTTGGTGAGTAATTTTTATTGAGAATTTTTTAGTAATGGAATAAAATAACTCTATCATTTAAGATTTTATATTACCAACCTTAATATAAGAAGTTTTTAGTACAATAGAAGTTTAAAATATCATCAAATCAATAGTTATGAATCAAGAAGGGTCCTATGATAAATATATAAAAACATTCATGTTCTTTATCTAATGATGTGACAAACTTGTTTATCAATAAGGGAAGTTCCTTCACTTAATCCATGAATGGATGTGAAGAAATAATTATTGTCTATGATTTTAGAGTTAGTGTACTATAATTATTTTAATGTCATTGATCATAGAATGTAGTGACATTGGACAAAACATTTTATCCATAAAAATATTAAAAAATAGTCGATTTTTTCACATCGAATCATCACTAGATTATACTACATGGATATAGAAAATTGTGGTGAAACATGTACATTCATCATTTTCAATGAATTATTTAACTAATGTCATGTTCACCCATGTTTTGGTGATTATACACAAAAGATTAATTTTTTTAACACAAGGACTACTAACATATGAACATGATTGTAAAGAAATATTAAAATGATTAATAAAAAAATTGATCGTCACCATAATTCACCCCCACCCTTTTTAGTGTGTATCTAGTCATAAAAATATAGATCCATATTAACATGTTTTGATTTAATAGAAGTATCATTATAGGAGATAAAGGGAAGTTTAACTGTGATTATCATCATTATCATACCTCTATGTGGTGAAGTATTGTATGTCTGTTATGATTCTTATTTAGTAGGTTTGGATGTGTTCTTATAAATGATTATTGGGCTTATCTAGAAAATTTATCAAAACTATTACCTCATGATTATTTCTATCCCTACCATGACATTTATTTTTTACAATTTTACTAGCCTAATAAAATTGGATGCACAATCAATGTTTTTAGTTATTCACAGTATACACTGTTGAATTAAATCCTTAATCATATACTCTATAAATTATATATAAATATGTGGTATTATAGGTTTCATGAATTCATCTCATATTTTTATCTAGGTATCTAATAAACAAATTGATAGGGAAATGTGAATATTGAAGTTTAGAAAAAATGAAATCATAAAAGATGAAAATAGTGAAGAATGTGTAAAATTTATTTCAATCATGGAATATCATCATATAAATATTACTTCAGATAAATATTAGAATCTTCTATTATATATATCTATTAATCAATATATTATGAATATATTCAAGAACTATTTGATAACTAACCATGATAGTAAAATTATTCGTGAAATACATGACTATGGGGATACCTTTGATGGATGGAAAATATATTTATATTCTTACCTTAAACATCATAAGAGATGAATTGATGATGGAGTGCAACTAATCTATGTCAATGATTTATAATGGAGTTATGGAAATATATCATGAAGTCTTCTAATAATTATAATTTCCCAAAATTTAAATTTAAATAATAGGATTCCTTTTTAAAGGATTAACATAGAGGTGGAAAAATAGTATGTATATTACATATGGGTTAAATAAAACAACTCCATTTATATATAAGAATATATGATGAAATCACTATGGATTTATCGACCTTCACATTAGACATCAACAATTGTTCAAGGTGACTCTATGTATTTGCTGATAATCTGAAGTTTTAGGAAATATTTTTAATCATCATTGATTTATCTTCGATATATTATGCAAAAATTTATCTGTTTTTCAAATAGTTAGTATATATTGTGGTCATGATATAGTCACAATTGTTCATGGATCGAGATTCACATAATTTTTTTAGAAATTATTTTCATGGGATATTTGTACTCAGGTCATATGGAGTAAATCATTTCATTATCAAATAGATGACTATTCATATAGGATAATATATGAATTTTTGTAGTTATATTACCAATTATATATATAGATGTAAAGTAATTATTTCGAGTGGTCTATATTTTTTACTTATATAGACACATGGTACCCGATGTCCATTTTTTATTTACGTAATCAAGTATTATGACACCTTGACACAAGTAACCTATAGACGATTGTGATTTTGTTTCATTGGTAAATAATAATTAAATCATTGTGAATAGAATCCATGAATTTACCAATCTATGGAAATTGGATACATAGATGAACACGACATTACACCGAAAATATAAGATATTTCATTTTACTACATTAAAAAATTAATAATTATCCTTGAAAGATCATATTCTCTACATAATAATCGTTGTGGTTTCCATGGGAAGTACCAATCAATATAAATGGGTGAGTACATATTATTAGTATGTGGTACCATTCAATGGAGGCTATAATTGAATAAGCATGGAATAGATAATAAAAAATGAATAAAAATTATGAATAGTGATTTAATTGAGAATATATATTCATGGATAATAGAACTATAATAATATAAATGCATAGGGACAACAAATATCATAGGTATGGAATGCATAATTTTTGTCATCATAAAAAAATCATTATGCCCATACACTAAGACTTCCCATTTTTGATTGTAAGGATTTTTCCAAATACCTAATTTTTGTTTTCCTAATAGTATTATTTATTACAACAATTGGATATATAATTTGTGGCAAAAAAATTTATATATAATGTACAAAGAATCTAAAATATGAATTGAATGGATGTATATCCCATAAAGAACCACATTAAAAAATCATGGCAATGTAATTAATACCTCTCTATTATTTAACTTGTATATCTGTAATTTAAATATTTTGACATTAAGTGAAACAGTATATATTTCTTGGGTAATATTACCCTATCAATATAGAAATAATAGGACACTCACATTGTAATGATAAGTAACCATATCAAAGAAATTATAATTTGGATGTAGTGAAGTGTAAATAAATTCTATAGTAATATTAATATTAAATTATCATTTATTAAGGTTTGTTATAGAATAGTGATTCATTCAAAGCATATCCCATAAGACTATCAATGAAATTTTGTTGGTAAACTTGATAGTTTTCCACTAAGTGATGGTAGAATTAAAACCCTAAAATAATTTTTTTTGTTATAATCCCTTAGTGAATTTGTTGTAGATAATGAATCAATTTTTTTATATAGACAATAATATAATTTAAATGAACACACATGTATTTTTCCAAACATTAATGATGATTATAATCTATGAGAGTGTTTAACCAATTAAATTACTATTGATGAAATATAATGAGTAGTATTTATGATCTGAAATTATTGACCTGATAATTAAATGATACCAATGTCATATAAAAATATTTCTCATTAAAATGAAATGAAAATTGAATAATTATAAAAATTGAATTGAACAAATTTGAAACCCATACTGCTCAAATTAGATTATTATTAATTGATAGGGAAACCAAAAAACAACAAAAAATGTTTAAAAAGTCTTAATAGGGTGGAAATGAGGAAAAAATATCTCTATACTTGGTGCGGAGAGGAATGAGATTATTAATAGAATTGTTCTCCTTTTATAGGTAATGAAGGGTTAAATTACATTGAAAACAAAAGTTAGATGTAGGGTAATATGGAATCACATTGAAGGTAGGTATGATAAGTAAGGATATTTTGGGGAGAATTGTAGATTTAATTTACTAAATAAAAACGACCTTCTATAAATAGTATATATCTTTTAATCATCAAAATTTGTAGTCTATTTAATGTAACACTCATTCAAACATTACGCTTGATAAAATATTTAATATAGTAACGATTAGTTTACTTAAAATGTAAGATGAAACCTCTTATCATATTTTGATGTGTGGATTTAGAATTTTGACGCTAATGTAATTTATTTTATATTTATATGTGAAAACATTCATTACTATTTTTGCATAGAAAATATAAATTATCAAAAAATTCTAAACATGTATTTTTATAAATTTGCCATTTTAACTCTCATTTCATATAAATTTATATTTAAATGTGTATTAATTTTATTTACATATTTTAGTCTTCTTTTAAAACAATAAAATTTTATGTATTTATATAAAATAAAAGATTCATAAATTAATAATTTTTGTACAAAAAATTTTTCTCTAAAAATCATTGATATTCTCATATGTCATGTTATGAAATTTGAAATCCAAAATTTAAACAAATTTTATTATATTTCAATTTTTATGTTTTGGAATAAAATATTTAACTATGTTTATATAATCAGTTTCGTACTACTATATTATTGATATGAGGTAGTATAATGTTTTTGGTGAAATTGATTTAGTGATAAATTACATAACTATAATTGAAAAATCCATGTCCAAACATGTAACACCTTAAAATTTTATGATATATTCATAAAATATTTTTAATTAACAGCATCTAATTCACAAAACATCAATTATAAATAAATTTAATATTATATACCATTATAGCATACACTTAAAATTGGATCAATGATTACTAATTAATATATTTATAATATATATATATAGGTTTTATATAAAGAAGATAAATTTTAAGATGTTATCATATGCTAAAAAAATAATATTTTCCTAAAACATTACTTATTTTATTTTCGGTGGGAATCTTTTAATTATTTTATATAAAATTGTGATAAGTTATCTGTTGGTGCCAAAATGTTGGAGGAAATGAAAAAAGTGAAATATACCTCACTTCCGGCTTCACGAAGCCACTCAGTGGAGTCCCCCCATGTAACAGGAGCCCGCCGCGAAGCAAAGGAGGTGGTATCCTCCGTGAACGCCCCTGATGTTCACGAGCCGGCCGTGAATCCAAGTAAGTGGTACCCACCGCGAACTACCTTGATGTTCACGAGCCCGCCGTGAAGCCAAGGAGGCGGTACCCTCCGAGAATTCCCCTGGCGTTCGCAAGCCCGCCACGATTCCAAGGAGGCGGTACCCTCTGGGAATGACCCTGGCATTTGGGACCCTCCACAAAGCCAAATAGGCAGTACCCTCCATGAACGCCCATGACATTCGCAACCCGCCATGAAGCAAATCAATCCCTCTTCAGGCCGCGTAAGCACTGCTTCACAGAGCCTCTTGCCGATAAATACCGAGCACCCCCTGAGCCCTCGGGATGGACAATCTGACCATTCCACTTCTCAGCTTCCAAATCGTGAAACACTCGTTGCTCTGCGTATCATGATCTATGCGAGGTATTTTTTATTCATGAGATGACTCCTCCATGCCTCATTACGATCCCCACTTTTGAGAGGGGTGCCTTTCACAAAGCCTAAGAGCCTTCGCGAAGAAAGGGGATCCCCAAGGGGACCTAGGTTGTCATGGATCGTTTATTCATCTTGAATAACCCTTCATGTACACATGATCTGTTTGCTATGTCAGGATCACTATACTTCGTGAAGCACCTTGCTTCGTGACACATCGCCTCACGAGGAAACTTTGCTACGCGAGGTTGTGCTCCGCGAATGCCCTTCCACTTTTCAAATCACCTTCCATGTGCATTTATTCCCCATTATAAGGCTAATAAACCCCACATCGCGAAGCACAACCCTTCGCAATTTCCCTTCACCACATAGAGCAACAGAGCTCCATAAGGCCCCTACCTATGAACTCCTCTTCTTGGAAATTCTTTTTCCCATGCCACCCTCTAGGTATGAACGAAGTGAATTTAATTTCCCCTGGACGATACCACACGCAGCCTACTTTGCCTAAATCTTATTCATATAGTCATGCTAATTGCTATTGCTTCTTCGCATAGCCATGCTAACGTAGACCCCTAGATGGTTCGCTCTACGAAACCCCTTCAGTACGACATTGCTGGTAACTTCCCTCCCACAAGGAGCAGAGGGAACCGGTTATGTATGTCCTAGGGGTGTGGAGTAAACCCTCCTTGTCTGAGCTGTAGGACGTTATACTTCTAAGAACCCTCATTCTCAACACATGAAATTTAACTATGACACCACCCCGTGCCTCTCATGTGGGGTTCCCAAACCTTGGACATTCTCCACACCCCTTTGTCTCGACAGGTGATGATATCCTTCTTCTGGGAGTGGCGTATTTCCTTAGGGAAGGGGCATCCACTTTGGCATATGCCCCCTAGCTTTACTTGCAGGAGGTCACACCCCTGCTTCCCCTCACTTCCTCAGTACCAAGTCCAGTAGTGGGTTTGATAGGGAACCATCCCCCCATCCTGGAGTAAGTCCTAATCCCCCTCTCCCACTGCTCTTTGTCACCCACGGGCCTCCATCCTGGAGTATGTCCCAGCACCATGGGCCACCCAACACGTAAGCCCATTTTCGCTTCCCACAAACGCACCCTTCGCGACGTGATCGTCAGGTCCCTGGAACCACTTGTTTCCCACACTGAGCATGACTCCTGTGGGCTTAGAGTGAGCATCGACCGTGACACACCCTAACTCGCCTCAGAGCGTAAGCCCCAAATTCCTCTTCTCGCATGATGTTCAACTTCACACCCGAACTACTGGGACTTTGATCCATGTCAACCCATGGTACATAAGAAGCCTCTGTGAGGTTCAATCCAACCACCAGTGGACCCCCGGGTTTACCTTCACGTCATTTCACTAACGAAATACATTCTGAACTACTTGGTCTTTGATCCATGGTAAGGCATGGTATGTAAGAAGCCTCCCCGAGGATCAATCCCACCATCCACATGGACCAATGTCCTTCTTCATGTCGGTTCTCTGACACACCCATGTCCTGCATGATGTTAAACAACATCCCAATCTAGTAGTATGACATTGAAATCCCACCATCCTGTTGTTCCGACACCCCTTCACGTCAGTTCAACATCCTCTTTTCATCCCGAACTACGTGGACTTTGATCAATATCATGGAATGGTACGTAGAAAGCCTCCCCGAGGTTCAAGCCCCACATCCACCCGACCAAGGTCCACATTCATGTCGGTTCACTGAAACAACTCATCTCGAACTACGTGGACATTAATTTATGTCATGTCATGGTATGTAGTAAGCCTCTGCGAGGTTCAATTCCATCACCCATTGAAGCAAGGTCCTCATTCGCATCGGTTCACCATCATCCACTCCTGAACTATGGGGTATTTGATCCATGCTAAGGAATTGTACGTAGGAAGCCTCACAAGGTTCAAGCCCACCACCTAGTCTTTCTTATCTCTTTCACATCACCTCACTAATCCCTGTGCAACCTAGAGTTCAATCCCCACACATCCTTTCTCGAACTACGGGGGATTTGATGCATTCTAAGGCATGGTACGTAGGAAATCTCTTCGAGGATCAAGACCAAAACCATCTTCCATCTTGATTCTTACCCGGGCCACCACATCCCGGAGAGATCATGCCCCCCTCATTCCCCTTCAGAGTACTCAGAAAGCCTCCCACGTGCTGGCCCCAATATCGGTGTTCCCTAAAGGGGCTTCCTCAATCTGATCCACTCTAGCTAGTATTCTGATCCGAACGATTCGTATCCACTGGACGTTAAACATGCGGAATACCCTATTTTGAACATGGGAAGCTGAGGAAAACCTCAGATACAGGACTATAGAATACGATTCCCCGCGCTTGATGTGGGATGCATTGAGATTTCGCACCGTCAAGAAGCCCTATAATAAGGGAAGAATGACAGACATGCGAGTTCCCCAGCGTCTAAACATGCCAGTGATACCTCAGTGTGACTACTCCCCCAACTGAAGGTTACTGCCCTAACCATGACCCTTTTAATGTCCTGACAGAAGCAGAGTAATTAATAGGCTTCCATGAATATGTGGAACCATGTAGAGTTTCATGATAAAGGTATTAAATCTCTGAGGGAGACACGAACTATGTGACGAGTTCTGAGGAGGAATCCTCAAAAGGAGGAACCAACATCCAATAATCTAGTTTCATTCAAGGAGAAAATGTCCCTGAACAAGGAGTGAATGCCACCCGCCTTTGGAAAGTGGGAATGTGGAGTAACAAAAACTGCGCCTGACGCACCCAAGCAGAAAGACTTGTGCGCCCCAGCGAAATCATCAGAAACAGAAATGGTGAACCCAACATGAATTTTATTCTCCTCAATGTAGAGATTAGTAGCGATCGAGACATATGTAGACTGAAGTCTCACCAGATCCCGATATATGTCCCGGGTCCCACCAAGAATATAGCGGGTCTGGCGTGATACTCACCAATAGTTGGGGCAGTCAAAATGTTGGGCATCCTGGTCTGTGACGTTGTACGCCTGGATCCCTCTTACCGATCGTGGAAGTTGGAATGTTGTTGGGGGAACTGGGTGTCGATTTCTTTTTCTATCAGTACTAATGAGCTAATCTCCCTCCCTTAAATAACCCAGTTGCTGAATCCGAAACCCGATCACCACCTGGCCACCGATACGGGGGCAGGGGAAATCTCAACACGGTAATCTTGCGTGGTTCTGCCTCTTCTGCGATGGCCTCAACTGCAGTGACTATTGGGCTCCCACGCCACCTCTCCCCATCTGAGATTATCAAACAGAGATTAATCAATGACCTTGTACATAGGTATGAGGAGTAGGGGTTCATCCCTACGAGGGACATGGCCTGCTAGGATTTAGAGGCATCTACACCTCGCCGTCAATGCCGCCCTGGAGGGACGCGAAGGGAGCCACTGCTCCCCACTCCAACCTTCAATCGTTTCAGGGGCCGCTCCCCGGAATTCCTCGACGACTCCATTCCCTACACTGATGAGGTAGGGGATGTTCAGGCCAGCCCAGCTACAGTTCCCTCATTGGGGTTCCCAGTGAGGGCCCCTACTAGGCCGTGCCAGCACCTCCACCATGTACCTCGAGCTGAAGAACAGGTGGACTACTTTCCTTCACCACTGGTACTGACCCGGCTAACTTCATGCTAGCGTCAGGCATAGGTGGAGGAGGTTTCCCACCAAGGTGTGTCATCATCAGCGGCTACCATGGCCCGTGCCACCTCTGTCGTGCATCATAATCCCCCCACATTCCCTAAGTAGGGGAAACTATATGTACGACTTGGATCGAGGACCCAAACACCCCATGGGCATGCTGGGTTGACTCTCCTGGTTGCAGGCACAGGCAGTGGCCACCATGGACTAACCCACAACAATTCCACCCACTACAGGGGCCCTCCCCGTGCAACCACCATAGAGGATGTGTGCCTTTTGTGCTCCCAGGCCTGGCTCAGAGGTATGCCCTCTGCCACCTTTGACCTGAATGATGGCCTTCCCCGTGGTAGAAACACCTCATATTGGAGTCTCTCCCACACTCATTACACTGGATATAGTGTCGTCCATTTTTCCATAGACCTCCATGGTGGGAACGTTACACATCAAGTCACTCCCCGAGGTAAGGACATTCCTCAGATCCTTATAGCAGTCGACAGTGGTCCTATTCGTCTTATCTACAATAGGGGTGGAGATCAACTTCACTTCAAAAACATCATGCATGGAGGTCCTCCCCGTGTCCCCTTTGAAATTTTCCCCACTGCCCCTCACACCATGACCCACTCAGGTGGAAGTACTCTCCTCCAAAAAACTAGTGTGGCCGAAGGACATTCTCTTGCTAGGAATGGTCCCTTCCCCTCAGATCCATCCTGGGGAAGGATGTAGGGTCCCCCCAGCCACAAGAAGAATACCAAAAAGCTTTAGAATGAGATGAAACCGATCTTTTTCTCGGATTTTGATGCAGAGTACGACTCAGCGGTGGAACCCTCCACGCGGTCCCCTGTGTCAAGGACCGGGGTGAGAACAAGGTGTATCAACCACATCCATTCAGAGTGTGAAGACCATTGGGTTCCCACCTATCATTGTAGGTATATCCATTAGGAGTAAATTTTGGGAGTCCCACAGGTTCCGACCATGAATTCATCACTATCTTTATTAGAAGCGCCCTCTACCTCGACCAGAGATCATGGAGAGCTATTTTGGGGGCCAATGGTGGTTGAGCAACAGCGTGACCCATCACCAGTAACCGTGATACCTTCACTAGAAGCTATGGATGTCAGCTCGACATATCATGAAATTTTGATTAGATCACCGCACTCCTCGGAGGATGGCCCAGAATTTGACGGCCAGTCGACTCGTTCGCCATATTCTCCACCACCCAGTTTACTGTCTCAACAGATCTGTCTTAGTACCACTAATGGTTCCTTTGCCGCCATTTATTGACGATTTGGGAAATATGGGGTCAGACCCTAAATCTGATCCCAGGAGCGTCTGGAACATTAATGCGGTGGATCACTTCCCATAGATGTTCTGGCCAACGGCAGCATTGAACTTCTGTTCACTAGAATCCCTCAACCTAGAGGAAGTCGAGTTCTTCTGCCAAACCCTATGGGCGACACACTTCCATATTCGTTATCATCTAGTGGTGTACCCCAGGAGCCATCTGAACTTTGAGGAAATTGGCGAGCAATTCCGTCTGGTCGATTTGGCCGCACTACCCATGATCCAGCGCCTTAAGTCACCAGGTCACCAGAGGAACCTCCCACAAAAATGCATTCTTAGTTTCAGGATAATCCACAAAATCATCAGGGATGCCACCCCAATGTGACACCATTTTTGGACCCATTGGGTAGGATTACCAACTAGAAGAGGAACCTCCTAGGCCTTCATGTGCCCACCGGGTCGTTGGAACTTAGTCAGAATTCCAGCAAAGGTAAAGAGCGTGTCGGAGCTGTCAAGCACTCTGACCCATCAGCCTAAGTGCAGAAGATGAAGGAAGAACCCGAGAAGGCCGAGTTGCGCCAGAAAATTTTTGAGAAGAATAGGCTAGTCGATGAACTCCTGGAAGAATGCGCTATAGAGCGATGACCCGAATATGGAAATCCTAGGACGGGGCAGCAGGGGCAGGAACAACTCCCACCTAGCAAGGTGCCACCCGGGAACCCTGATCATACCGCTCTCGCGGACAGGGATGAAGCCATAATGCATGGAAAGAGGGAGTGATACATATCACGAAACCCTCCCGAATGACGCGACAATCTGATTAATTCAGCCTAGGTTCCCCCAACTGCCCCGCAGTCTATTCCACCAGTCGCTCCATGAGCCGCTAAACCCGTATATCGGGTCGAAGATCCTGACAACGTACTCATGGTTAGGGATCCCTTACAATAGAAGGACCCCCACCCGGATGATCATATATCGACACTCATTTCCCACCTTGAGGTGTTGGAAACACGATAGGTGGATTTACCACAAGATGGAAAGCCATATCCCCCATGGGTGCATGATATGCCTGTACCCCCGGGTTTCAGATTTCTCACTCTTTAACAAGACATGAGATCTGACGCAGCACCTGGCCCATTTTTCCACAATGTGTGGCCCCATGTTGGGGACCCCAGCATAGTAGGAAGTCGCCAATATCTGATGTTTTTTACAGACATTAGAAGAACCTGCGTTTCTCTGGTATAGCCAGCTACCCATTGGATTGGGGACCGGCTGAGAGGATCATCACTAGGAATTCCTATATCAGTTCAGTTCCACCATGCGAATGACCAGCATCCCATTCCTCCTTAAGTTGAAACAAAGGCCTGATGAGAGAGTTTCAGACTTCATCGCCTAGTGGAAGGGGCTCACATGATCCCTCGACAAACCACTGACTCATGAAAAATTATTGATGATGTGCGTAGGGAATGTCAAAACAGAACTAGTTCCTTCCCTGATCACTAAGAAATATCGTGGAGGGTTCCGAGACTTCCCAGATAAGGACCAGTGCCTCGAGGAAGCTCTGCAACAGGCTAGTCAGGCACGTCTGCTGACCTTTGTGATCCCAACAAGGAGGGATGTCGGAGCCGAGCCCGCCACGGTGGACCAAATAGAAGCCCCCTGTCCGTTAGAGTTAATACTAGTAGCATCAGCTCTACAACCACGCAAAGCCCTGCCACCATAGGCGCAACCTATTTCCCAAGTGCGACCGCCTCCGAATCGATAGGTTACCCCGCGCAACGCGCCACCACTACCTAGCTAGGATAATCAGGAACCGCCTCCTCGGCTGGCTCCTCTGGCCCCTCATTAGGGATAGTCTCCATGAGGCCCATATCCATAGAAAAGACACCAGACATAAACGTTCATCAGGGATCAGGTCCCCAGCTACATCTGTAGTTCCCTATAGCTGGGGATTGTGCACTTAGGCGAGTGCAGATGGCTGGCATATGTTAATCTCACTGATCACCCCAAATACTACCCCTATCATTGGATTCTGGGGAACACCCTCAAGTAGTGATACGTGTTTAAAGACTGGCTCCATGACCTGGTTGATAACAACATAGTCTGGCGGGGCCCGGCCACAGAACAAGTGGCAGGTATCTTTGTGAGGCCATAAAGTGGTAGCGACTATAAAGGTGAGTGGTAGCACGTTCCCAGCAATGAATCCTGAAAGTATGACGACTATATGGATCATAGAATAGTCTCCCACACCCATGGTATTATCTAGTCACACCTGAATCATCCAGATCCTTCAAAAGCTGTGACTAGCGTCTCTGCGTCATCATCTCAGACGACCTCTTCCTAGAAGAGCAAGCATTGGAATCAAAAGAAGAATCAGTGCACTCCGCCAATGACATCGGCATCCCGCACTCTCGGTGAATTCATTCCCCCTGATATGGGGATACATCCCATAATCTTCCCAATGGCGGATGATTCGTTGAGTGACAGTCAACAGTACGCTTCAGACAATTCCATGGAGTTGGTAAATCCCTATATGACTCCCGAAGAGGGTGATCGCCAGGAGAACCTCCCCAACGTCCCCAGCTGATGCAAACATCGGAAGAACCACGACCATATGGGTCATCAAGGCATGTCATCTGGCGCTTTCAGCCAAGTCGTGCATGCCGCTGAGACCAGACAGCAGGCCCAACACAGAGCTCCGCATGCCCAACCTCCTCATCTAGTGTCCTCAGATATACCTCTACCGCCGTTTGTGCTACTAGATCAGGAAGAGTTGCCTCATCCGTACCGCGACCATTATATCTCTAATACAGACCAATATCTGTTTTCTAAATCTCATCCGGAAGATACTCTTCAGGCCCCTACAAGTGAGCAACAGAACATGCCTAGCACTAGCCATCCGTCGGTCCAGCCGGTAGGGCCCATCGTGCTTCCAATCGAAGAGCATCCTTCTATAAGTAGAAGCTCGCGCTTGTCCTGGATGTACGATGTCCTCAAGCACCTTTCCGGCATCTCATTGAGGCTTTCTATTCATGGGGTCTTCGCATGTCATCAGACATGCGTGAGGCACTTGCCAAGGCCATAAGGTGCCCCCTCTAGTTTGAGACAGAGGTAGAAGCTGTAGAAGCCTTCTACGATGAGGAAATTGACAATGACGAAATCCATGTAGTTATATATTTCTCTGGTGAAGACAAAGACCCTCCCATACAGGGGAACATTCATCTACTATACATCACTGTCCAGTTCAATGGCATGGAAGTACGCCACTGTCTTGTTCACACGGGCTGTGGGATTAACCGAATCCCGACTCGTACACTACGGAAGATGGGGTTGTCTGAGGATGATTTAACTCCCTCGGAACTAAATATCCAGGGATATGATAGTACCGATCAGACCCCAGTCATCAAGATCTATTGGATGAACCGATTCAGTGGCCTATTTTCCATTACCTAATTCATGGTTGTCTTCCAGGACACCGCATACAACACATTGATCGCCAGGCCATGGCTCCACCTGCAAGCAACAGTACCTTCATCGTATCACCAATGCCTAAAATTATCTCTCAATGATAGAGTAGGCATGCTCCATGAAGATTCATCTCCATTTGCCTCTTGTGAATCTCATTATCTGGATGCAGACTATTACAAATGTAAGGATAAGAACATTCTGGCAAGTGAGGTTGAATCTGCCCCGGCCACAAGTGATCCCTTGGTTGGTATGGATGACACCTATGTCTTCCCAATCCATCAACTGGAGGCCACGTCCCCTGAAATGGGGTATTGTTTTGTTGTTTTGGGTATGAGGGGAAGGAATATTCCCATGTCCATACGACGGTGAAACATCACCTCATACTCCTACACCAACTAGGCTCGGGTGATCCCGGAACCTCCTACGCCTGTATGGTATCGGGACGTCCACCCCATGGCAACAAAAATACATCATATGTGTCTGTTTCACTGGGCTGGGATTAACTGACACAAGATGATGTGCCACTATTTCTTTAAAATCATCAAGTGTGACCCTTTGGGACGATGACCAGACGAGATTGGGTCAAATTCCTTTATCGCCATAGTCTCATTGGCACATGAATATCCTAATGTGCTGACCACTGCCGTTCAAGCCGAAACCAGCCTCCCATCAGAGTCTGGTGGCTCGGAAGCGACTCCCCATGTGGAAGATCCCTCCACAAGTGGAGAAGAGGATCTAGAAGATGCTCCCCTTCCTTTGAAAAAGGTGTCTCTACCACGGTTGACGAACTGATACAGGTGAACCTTGGTAGCGAGGCAAATCCTAGACCCACGTTGATTAGTGCCCCCCATGTCTCTCAATGAGAAACAATGGTACATGGACTTCCTTAAACAACACGGTGATATGTTTTCCTGGAGTTACAGTGAGATTCTAGGACTATATCCCCAGGTAGGCATCCACCGCCTTGGTCTCTCGACAAACAATCGCGGGTTCAAGCAGCCTCTCAGAAAGATACACCCTTCTGACGGTGCTATGGTTGAGGCTGATGTTGACATGCTCAACAGAGCCAACTTTTTCATTGAAGTCTAGTACCATATGGGGCTATCCAACATTGGGATATTCAGGAAGAAGAATGGGAAGATCAGAGTTTGTATCGACTTTGGCGATCTCAATCGCCACTTTCCGAAGGACGATATTCCCCTTCCAGTGACCGAATTGTTGATTAATGCTACGGCCAGGTTACAAGCCATCATCTTAATGGATGGGTATTACGAATACAAATCGATACGGATGGATCCCAAAGACGAGGAGTCCACTGCTTTCAGGGTCCCCAAAGGTACTTTTTGTTACCAGGTTATGCACGTCGGCCTAAAAAATGAAGGTCCACCTATCAGCGGGCCTTGCACCGTATATTCAAGCCAATTCTTGGAACATTGGTGGAGTGCTATTTATATGATCTGGTGGTCAAATCACACCACAACCAGGACCATTTAAAGGACCTTTATAAAGTGTTTGGTTTCCTCTATTCTTGCCATCTGAAGATGAACGCACTTAAATGATCCATCAATGTCACCTCTGGAAAGATTCATGGCATTTTTGTTAGGTACTGAGTTATTGAGATCGACCCCGAGAAGACCATGGCAATCATCGAGATTCCTCCCCCGAGAAATATTCGAGAGATTCTAGGTTTTCAAGGCTACTTAGACAACATACGTAGATTCATTATGAATCTGGCTTGAAAGTGTAAGCCCTTTTCCCAGATCAAGGTGAAAGGCTCTGCCTATGAATGGGACAAAGAGTTTTAGACCGCTTTCGAGGAAATCAAGTAGTTTTTTCTCCATACTATGATCTTGATGCCACTCATCCCCGGAAAGCTGTTGGTCCTTTATGTGACCACCCTGGAATGGTCTGTCGGTGCCCTGCTAGCCCAAAAGAACAATGAGGGGATATAGAACGGCCTCTACTACCTCAACCGCATGCTCCTTGATATAGAGAGAAGATAATCCCCCATATAAAAGAGATGCATTGCACTGGTATTTGTTGTACGGAAGTTGCGACATTACCTGCAGCACCATGAGGTACAATTGGTATCTCTGGTAGACCTGTTGAAGTATATCCTAAACCGCCACATGTTGACTGGCCGACTAGCATGGCGGGAGGTAATTATCCAGCAGTTTAACATCAGGTCCATGCCTTAGAAGGTTATCATGGGGCAGGCATTGGAAAGAATTCTAGCCGCCCATCCATCATCTGCAGATCAATCCTTGGACCATGATTTTCCTGATTAGGCAATTCTCTCAGTTGACCATGTCGTCCGGTGTTGGTGAATTAACATTGATGGTGCCTCTCGGAGTCCAACCGGTAGAAGTATCAACGATCATATGCTTAACAGAGTGGGAATGGGTATTGTCTTCATCTCCCTGGTGCAAGCCGTTCATCCATACTAATTACTATTGTTAGAGGGCTGCACCTACAATGAATCAATGTATCAGGCACTCAGCACTAGCCTTGAGCTGGCCCTTGAGATCGATGTACCCCATTTGCACATGAAAGGGGATTCTGAACAAGTCATCAAGGAAGTCAATGGGGACAATGATGTTAGGAATTCAGAGCTCATGCCATTTTTGGAGTGCACCATCCATATAATGGCCTATTGCCCTTCTCGACTAGAGGTTACCCATTTCCTTAAGGCACAGAATGGTTGAGTGGATGCTTTGGTCGGCTTAGCTGCATCACTTGCAAAGCCCGAGCTGGATGATTTCATTATACATGTGGCGCACCGAAGATTCATCACCCCTATCACCCTAGAAGATGAATACGGCCTGCGAGAAAGCCATCTTACCACCATATCCTCCACGTCAGGATCCCCGGGTTCATTAGAGGTAGTGGTTGAAACAACTCCCGACTAGAGAGCACCTTTTTTTGAGTATCTCCAA
This sequence comes from Viscum album, assembly GCA_963277665.1. Classification (NCBI taxonomy): domain Eukaryota; kingdom Viridiplantae; phylum Streptophyta; class Magnoliopsida; order Santalales; family Viscaceae; genus Viscum; species Viscum album. Next base: position 1,151,356,270 of record OY728120.1, read on the forward strand.
AATGGTTTCCTCCTGCCTGATCAGGCCGAGCGTGAGCATATCTGACGCCACGCGCTCCAATTTACACTCTAGAGTGGTCCCAGCCTTGATCAAATCCTCTAAAAGTGCGGTTTTGATGGTGTTCTCCTCCTTCTCATTCAAGGAGTCGAGATTTCACCTATCATGTAAGAAGTTCATGCCAGTTCCTGCAGTGCCCACCAGGCTGGGCTGATGTTATTCCATCAAATCTGGATATTGGGGTACTTCTAGCCCTCTATGATCCATGATTATATTTAGTTTTCCATGAGATGTCACACGTGCCAAGTGCATGCTAATTTCCTTCATCGGTTGCCAGAACCGCTCCACTCCACCAAGTAATCTTGGAAATTCTAGGTATGGGGACTCGATATCGTGGGACCCTATCCACTGGTGACAGATCGCCAATGCAGGTTTATCGAGACCGCTATGGATTTCTTCTCCAAATTGGCAGAAGAATTCCCACTCAAGGATGTCAAGGCTCAATCCATTTTCAATTTTTTGAGCTCCAAAATCATCTACCGATTTAAAGTCCCTCATGTTGTCCTCATAGACAATGGAACCAACTTCTGAGCAGCTGAGCTGAAGAAACTGCATGCCAAGAACAACATTCGCTCCATACATACCTCCTACTATAACATGCAGGCAAACAGACAGATCGAGGTGTTCATCGAAACCCTCTCTAACATTTTGTAAAAAATGGTTGGAAAAAACAATAAGAGTTGGCCGGAAAAACTCCCCAACGCCCTCTGGGCTATCAGACGACGACTCACAATTCCACCCAGGTGACCCCATATTCCCTGGTGTATGGGCCCAAAGCCGTCTTGCCCATCGAGATCCAGCTGCCATCGTTACGCACTGTAGTCTATGACTAGTAGGTTCCAGATAAGGTTGACGAAATCCATCTAGCTGAATTGGAAGCACTCGACATGAGTAGGCTATGTTCCCTTCACAACCTAGAAAGGAATCCGAATAAGATAGCTAGAGACGTAAAAAATAAGGTTCGCCTCCGCTCTTTCCTGCAGTGAGACCTAGTATTGGCCCTTCGAGCGCCAATGATCCCCAACAGGAAACCACCCATGTTGGAGAACAAATTGTAAGGACCTTACATCATTCATAACTTTTACCCCAATGGAGCATACTCATTGGTGACCATGGATGGTGAGCGCATAACTCCTCCCACCAATGCCAAGTTCCTAAAGCAATACTTTGCCTTAGAACCATAGTCTAGCACGACCATAAACTGGACGGTGCCGCACAAACTTAAACTATACAGTCTGGCAGGACCTTAAACTGTATGGTCAGCCATGACCTTTAACTATATGTTCCGGCAAGACCATAAACTATATGATCTGACACGACTATAAATAGTACGGTCCGACACGACCATAAACTGTACGGTTTGGCACGACCTTAAACTGTAGGGTTCGGTATGACCTTAAACTGTACCGTCCAGCACGACCATAAACTGTACGGTTCCAGCATGACCTTAAACTATACGGTCCGGCATGACCTTAATCTGTACGGTCTGACACGACCTTAAACTGTACGGTCCGACATGACCTTAAACTGTACGATCTGATATGACCCTATACTTGACAATCCTACATGACTTTAAACTGCGCATCGTCCTACATGATGTTAAACTTCATTTTGAGAACTACGTGTGGCTTGATTCCCATACTCGTGGGATACATAAGAACTCTTAGACACCTCGTCATGAGCCTATCCCCAATATCTTCTCTTTTAATATCCCCCCTGGGTATAGTTTTCTCAATGTATCCTTGCATGATATGATGTAGGATTCCTTAGACCCACCCATTTGAGGGTTATAATGGTTGCACCATGTGCCCACTCCTATTCATCTATCCTCCCACGTCTTCACCACACGATGTTAAACTGCATGGCCTTCTAGAATTACGTATATCATGATTCCCATCCATATGGGATACATAGGAACACCCACACACATCATGTGTTGGCCCAACACAAATGCCAAAATCTTCCCCGCAGGTCAAGACATATGGTAGGGTGCACCCTTTCCCCAATTTGTGTCACGCTAACCTCGATATGGCTGTATGTCCTACTCCATGGAGACATTTTCATATTTGAGAGATGGGTACAGATATGATTCACCCGCTCCTTGACTAGTATTTCATCAACCTCTTCATACGAAAGGTCCCCTAAATGGTATGAATGTTAGGCCTATGGTCCCTCTCTTACCACATCGGGCCAATGCCCTCGAGAATGTCGAGAAAAAAATTGATACAAATCCCATGTTTCAAATATGGTTAGCGTTCGATGGTCATTGTTAGCTCCTGATGCTATGTTTTGAAAATGGTCAACATCTGTACTAGATTTTTTGGTCCGCCCCATGATGTACCAATCATCGAGTGTAGTGGTTCATTCCACCCCGTTGTATCTCCACGCGATGATCTTCTTCCGGGAGATGCCAAGCCTAAGGCCCCTTGGCCTTTTCGGTCCCCCGACCCAGATTTTATCTTATTGTATTTTATGATATGGTGTGGGATTATTTCCTCCTTCACGTCGTGTTGGTCGCCCTGTCGTACACATCCCCCGATGAGACACCTTATCCTCAACCCTCTTCCTCGCTGCAAGACGTTAAACTACAAACCAGTCAGGCCTTCCTGACTGAGACCCAGCCTCAGGCCCCTTGGCCTTCTGGGGCCCCCTTCCCTCATCCTTATAGAAATACATTAAACTGCAAGTTGGCCAGGCCTTCCTGACCGAGGCCCCTTGGCCTTTTCGGGCCTATGGCCAAAGTTCTCTCTCTCTCTCTCTCATGGGGTTGTGCGGTGTGGTACGATATTACTTACTCATTCGTGTCGGGTTATTCGACGTTCCATACACCTCCCTTGTTTTGGGTTACCTACTCCCCCCTCGTCCTCACTGTAAGATGTTAAACTGTGAGCTGGTCAGACCTTCATGACTAAGGCCCAACCTCAGGCCCCATGGCCTTTTCGGGGCGTTGGCCCAGGTTCTCTCTTACGGGACTGTGGGGCGTGTTGTGGGATTATTTCCAAATTCATGTCGGGTTACTCTCAAGGTCTTACATGACCTCGTTATGGTATCCTACCCCCCAGGTATCTTTGAGAACTATGTGTGGCTTGATTCCCATCCATACGGGATGTGTAGGACCACCCGAATGTCTAGACATCTGGTCCATCCCAATCTCTCGGAAATATCCATTTCACCTTGGCCCAGTGGCCTACCCATTCATTCCAGGACGCCATCGTCAACCCTCTTTTGTGGTTCACCAATTTTCCCAAGGGTACTCTGGTTTAGTACCGGGATTCTCGGACTCTGCTCGGACATATTTTCACCCAATTTTCATGCTTTTTGTTTCTCTTAATTAGGGCTTACATAACCTTTGAAACCCGAAGGGACCCCCTAGTGGCATGGAATCTAGGCCTAATGGCTCTCCTACCATTATAGGCCAATGCCCCCGATGGTCATGGAGAAAAAATCGATAAAAATCCCGCATTGCGAATATGGTCAGCGGTCGATGCTCATTTGTTGTTCCCTTATTAGACTAACGCAATATGGATATTGTATTTCCGCCACAGTTAACAGATATCCTCCATCACCATGAAAACCTAATTAAGCTCTAAATGTCGGTTACATGATTTAGATCCTTCTCCACCTCAACATGTCCATGTAGAACCTCAAAAATCTAGGTATTATTCCTCAGTGCACACCGACGTGTTAGGAGGACCAGAGCCATTGTAGGGGTTCCGCACCGATTTCCATTTGGTGTGCGTTCCATGTGTTGCAATATGCATCATCCTCCCTTGTTTCCCAAACCGAGTTCGACTCACATGGGATTAGGGATCAGGTCGAGGTCCGCGCTTACATGGAAATTTTCCATCCACCTATGGTCCGAGCTCTAAGACCGTAAACTAATATCTCCCCAAAACTATATTTGGATTGATTCACATCCTCAAGGGATATGTTGGAACGCCCAGACCTCTTGTCGTTGGGTCCAGCCAGAGTTTTGATAATTTTTCATTTCTATACCGCCTTCTGGACACTGACTATGGGACTAAGTGCCATGGTACGAGATTATGTCCTCATTCATGTCGGGGTTTCAATGGCCGCACCACGTGCACCCCGTTCTAAAAATTGGCCCTCCTATTTCTTGTCCTGCTTTTCCCGCACGACATTAAAAGGAATATTCTTGAAATATTCTTGGATTGATTCCCATCCTTATGGGATACGTAAGACCACCCGAACATATCGTTTTTGGGTCCAGCTCAGCTGGGAGCTCGTTCATCCGGGCTCTTTTTCTCTCACCCCTATCTAGCCCCCATTGCTTGATGTTCTCCTCTCAAAATATCATACGGTGTGACCTATGATTATGTCCCCATTCACGTCGGTTATGTTTCATTTCACCATACACATTCCCCTCCTAACATCATCTCCACTACATCGATGCTGCATGATGTTAATGTTCATACTGGGTACTACCACAGGACCCTAAACTGTGATATTATCGTCTTGGCCCCACGACGAAAAATTACACTGCATTGTGATGACCTCATCGTAGGGGACTTCATGTTGGGTATTGGTCATATGCCAGACCATTTTTCAATGCATACTATGGCTTGATTCTTGTGTCGACGTTAGGGTCTGCTACCCAAGGCTTTTCGCTCACAAAAAAATCAACTCAACTTAAAGGACAAAAAAGATTTATCAAATACCTCTTCTTTTGGTGCGTGTTCCATGACCACACACCCCTTTTTCCATGGAACTGGTACCTCACTGTGACTCCCTTTTCAAGAACTACATGCATCTTGATCCCCATCCTCATGGGGTACATATGAATGCCTTCGCACTTTGCCTTAGGCCCAGCACGACTCTCATTTTTGGCCCCATGACCTTAAACCTCTTCACAGGAACACGTGGTGGTCTGAACTCCGAGTTCTCATTCACGACAGGTATTTGAGTTACCCGACCACATGTCTCATGTGTTTCCTCCAATCCATTTTTAAAATTCTATGACCCTAAACTAAGATCTCCTAATGTTAAGGGACTTGACTCCCCTATCTAATACGTCTCTTTTTCATATTCAGATGTGTTTTGACAAAGATCATAATGTGTGGAATCTTCTAGGAGACATTCCTCCTGTTTCATTTCCATGCTTTGTGAGCTCTCAATTTGGATCCTCATCTTATTTCACATCAAAAAGGCCCCTCAGACTCCATGGACTCTAGGCCTATGGGATATCCATGGATTCTAGGCCTAAGGGATCTCCTATTGTTTTGGGCCAACACCGTTAAGGATCTCCAATGACATTTGTGACATGGTCCCGTGTTTCGAACATGGTCTACGGTCGACCCTCATCTGTCTGTCCCCATTACAGGCTAAAACGATGTGGACGCTGTGTTTCCACCAAGATTGAAAGTTATCCTCCATCATTACACCACCATCATTGTGGTCCGTATTTCGAGCATCATGATTCCCATATTCCGACACTCTCATGATCAAGTATAATTACAGCATACTCGGCTCTAACTCTTCTCGAGTCTATGTACGCCACATGGATGAGTTAGAATCATTGGGCCTCTATTCACCAAATTTCCATTCATCATAACGTCCTCATTCCTATTTCGGGAAATTCCCTCCAGTACTTCTTGTTTCCCACACCAATCATGACTCGCGTGGGTTTATTAGTTTTGGTAGGATGTGTACCAATGCAACCAGGCTTCTCATCATCCTGCATGATGTTAAACTGCATTCTCATAACTATATATGTCTTGATTCCTATCCTCATGGGGTACATAGGAACTCCCGACCACTCTGCTTTTGGCCTATCCTAATTCTCTCTCTTGGTCCCTCGACCTGAAGAGTTTCCTCCTGGGCTACGTGGTGTGGGATTAAGTCCTCATTCACATCGGTTTCATAGCTATTGCACCACATGCTCTCTGGGATATTCCCTTTCACGTCCTATCATATGCCATTAAACAGGATGAATCCATATGTCCTCAACTCATGACACTAAATTTTGGTTCTACCCTAAACAAGTTCAGGATGCCCCAAGTTGATCATGGGATGCACCAGAGCCTTTTACAGAGGGGATTTAACCTGTCAGTGTTGGTCTATGAGTACACTACGCTTCCAGAACTACGTACGGCTTTATTCCCATCCTCATTGTATTTTTAGGCACACCTAGGCATTTCACCTTGGTTCCAGCATCATTAATTGTAAGACCCTATTCCTCCACATTTTCGGCCCATGGCCTAACCCCTTGTGAGGGATCATGTAACTGCAAATTTACCCCGGTCAAGTACGGGATGCCCCAAGATGACATTGGGATGTGACAACTCCCTTTCTAGAGAGGTCATTTCTGAAAAAATGATGGATCCATGATCAAACCGATGCATCCATCTAGTATGCTCCCACCATAGTGGCGTAACTTTGAGAGTGTGGGATTCTATTTGAACCAACCCTCACTCCATCTTCCATGATTTCCATGCCCCTTATTCGGACCCGCGTCCTCCTTCGAACATGCTCAACAGTCAGCCCTCATCTTTTATCCCCATTTCAGGCTAACTCAATAAGGATACTATGTTTCGAACATGGTCAATAGTTATCCTTCATTGTCATGCCACCCCTATAGCATTTCGGATTTTTGGGTATCGTTATTCACACCTTCCACTTCCCTATGTTCGGACTAATCCCAATGCCCCTGGTGTTACCCTGCTCTTGCACTGAAGCACATCGTAAGAATGGCTCGTTGATTGTTCTGAGGTCCTAATCCTACAATTGGGCATCTCCCATGTCTTCCCGGAGGACCCGGATTGGTTACCTAAACCCCGTGTATCCGATTCTTGGTCAACACATTATATTCATATGGAAAATCATGGTGATCACCCATTGTTTCTCACATTGGGCTCAACCTGCATGGGCATAGGGACTGAACACTAGAAATTTCATGAATATAAAAGACGCGTATGAAGAAATCCTCGATAATGAAACTCATGCATGATATGAAATCAAATAAATCAAAACATGAATTCGAGTGTTTGTGATCCTTACAGCACTTGGGGGTTTATCCCTCCCATGCACGGGTTGACCCCATCAAAAAAAGTTACAGTTCTGCCAACTTTTTTCTCGTGGCATCAAGTATTTGCTGCAGCCACCCCAACTCCCACTCCTCTTCAGCAGCGATGGGGCGAAGTTCATCAGCCTCAGTTTGGGCCTGATTTACATCATCCTGAATGATGGCCATTTCTTCAGAGGCTTTCCTCATACGCTCTTCAAACTCTACCAGCTGGGCCTTTAGTCACGAGACCATCTCTGATTGTTCGTTATGAGATTCTGAGTGCTCATCTGCTGATATCTGTACCCATTGGATGTAATTTTCTACCTCCCGGAGTTTCGTGATGTTCGTTTCCTTCCTCTGATGTCAGACCATGTTGAGGCCACGATCATACTCCTGGACCTTATCTTCCATGAGATCTCAGATGAGAAGATGAGGGCACTGGGCATCCACTCCCCAAGGAAAAAGTTCGAGTAGTCACGAGCGAAGTCTGTTCATATCATCTAGAAATAATGAATGGGTGTCTTTTCTATAAAGTGTATGATCATCTTTCATGATCAACAACAGATTATATTGTTTTCCTTTTCGTCAGAGGCCGTCTCATCCCAGTCCGTGCGGTTGGCAGGTTCGTATGCGGGATACTCCCTCAAAAAAACTTCCACAGGATTTGCGTCTGGCATTGGATCAAGTGGGGAATCTGACATCGGACCAGGCATGACAGGACTTGGGTCGAACGTTTGATCCTCATTGTCAGACCCCACCTCAATGACCTCAGTCATGACCCCGCTGGTGGTTCATATAAAGATAGGGGGCACTGTAGCTCGGTTGGGCTGGGTAACTATCTCCATGATTACTGGCATGCCCATGGGAGGGGTGACGCCATAAATCCCGACCAAACTCGTTGCAGCGGCCCATGCCAGTCGAAGAACTGTACATGACAAAGAAGGGCATTGACATCAGGTGCCACGATCAACATGTGGTAGGAATGAATTTAGTAGAGAGGACTTACAAAGATCGAACTCATTTTGCAGCACCCGAGTTGATGTTGTTGGGACCCTGAAGCATGGCCCTACGTATAATGTCGAAAGTTCCAAAGATTCTGGAAGAGCCACCTTAGGTGTCCTAGCCTCACGAGACACAGAACTGGATGCAGCCACAGGTGAGGGTTCCGAGGGTCCTGTAGCAGCACCCACCGAGGGGACAGAATGAGGTCTGTGCATGAGTTCCTCCACCATGGTTCAGATGTTGGTAAGAAATCCATGATTACTTGAGAGAAAACCCCACAGAATGAAACTCAGAATGTTACCTCGAGATCCTCCATGAAATTTTCGAGACCCAAGTCATGATCACTGACTTCTCCTACTTCCAACGGGCTCCCTCCACAGGGCTCGTCCCCACAAGGGGATTCGTCTGATTCATCTATTAGGGGGAAGCACTCTCTTATCTTGGTGATTGAAAGCTCTAGGGGAACTATCCGATCCAGCAGTACCCTCACTGGGTCTGTCATTGGACGCAGGGAACAACTAGAATGTACAATGTTCTCTAGCTCATCCAGATATTGGTCCGCCTCTGCCTGGGACACTGCAAAACTAGCCCAAAAATGGCATATACATGATAAATCCATCCCAATGTGGTTCAAGTTTTCCACATCTCTGGCAGGCTGAGGAATTGCCGGTTGACATCTCAAATGTCCCAGGCCTCTGAGAAAACTACATTCTCTAGAATTTCGATATGGCGCAACTATTTCCCCAGACCTTGAGTGGATATCATGCAGAATCCCCTATGTTGTCGCCCCTCCGGATGGATCTACTCCCCTGGGACCACCGGGTCCACTACCGTTGTTGAATCCACCGCAGCTACCTCACCCTCATCTGGTGGAGGTCCCATCACCACAGCAGCCCCTCCAACCTGATAGGCCCTTGCTGCTCTCCATCCCAGTCCTCGTGATAGGGGATGCGTCCCATCACCATCTTGAATGGTTAGATGCTTCATCATTTCCCCCGGCTATGCTGCCTACCACCTTATGGAATACTCTTTCACTAGTCCAAAGGAGGAAGTAGGTGGAGGAAATGAATTTCTCATTTTCTCATCTCCCTATAAGAACATGATCCACTATTTCTTCATCACACACGGGTGCTCCTCGTGGCGCACCTCCCAGTAGACCTGCGGGGTTAGCCGCTATAGGCACCAGAATTGCCTTGCAAATCGACGTGGGGTATATGGCTGGCAACGAGCCTTGCTGTCCACCCGTGCCACCATGACCCCACATCGAAAGTCCATGTGGTTAGACCAATGCTCTTCCATCCCCTGACCATCGTCAGTGATTACCCCCATCGGCAATGTAAACGGGTGAAAATTAAAGTCATTCTCCTTCAACAACCGATTTAGTACAAATGGTACGGTTAATGTGGCTGGGAAGCACCCGACATCATTCAGAATTGATGGGCGGAAGTTTGACCCTGGAGGTGATATGGGGTTCAGATATTCGTAAACCCCAATGATGTACGCCATGATCCACCCATACAGAAGATGGAAGGGCCCACATATCCTCGACCACTTCTTTCCCTCACCAACATGTCGTAGCTTCTTGTACAATCTGGAGAGCATTGGGATCCCCTGATTGACCCGCCCTCCTGTTTCCAGCATGGATTCCATGATGAATTTGTTGGGCCACACCCCAATGTTGGTATCCCTCACGAGTAATATCCAACCACAGATAAGGGCTGTGATAAACGCCGCCATTATGACTATCGGCTACTGTTCGGTATTGACACTGAAACCCTAGGTCTTCCATGGGATTTCCTCCATGATCCACTAATACAAATTCTCTTTGCCCCATTGATCCCACTTCGGGAAAGTTTTATTCCTCGAGGGAAACTCTCGATCCTTCTAGAAGTTCAGGAACATCTTGAACCACTTCTTAAAGTGTACATCCCTCAACGCTTCTTTATCTTCTCCGCAGACCAGTCCCACCAGTGCCAGCACCAACTGCGGAATCTGCTCCGGATCCCCCCACACACTCATGATTGGGGGGAACTCATCGTACATATCCCCCAAGATCGGTACCCCTTGAAATCTGATGGACATCCCACAGAACGATGATAACATCCCCATGGTGTAGGTGAAATGTGTTGGTCCTAGATGACCATCTACCCAAAAGATCTAGAATCAGTTGTTTCGGTTGATTAATGTGGAATTGGGATGCCCCTGCCACCTCATACAAACCCACTCTCCAGAGCTCGGCCCCAAATTCCTTGCATGAGGTGCCTATCAAGTAGGACAATGCCCAATCATTAGTGAAGTTTCCACCCTGGCGCAGATCCCACTCATCGGACCGCCCCTTCTTCGCATACCTCAAGTCTTCCTTCAGTATTGTGATGTACATGGCAGGGGACGTCTCTGGCAGCAATGGATTTCCATCAACATTGTCCAAATGATTGTATATTCAGTCAGCGGTGACAAGTTTGTAGTCCTCCCACACATGACCATCAGCCACTTTGAACCATTGGCGCTGGAATGGCGTTCTCCTGAACATGCAAGCCAATTCATCCCTTCTCACCTCAGTAATGAAGATTTCATCCCTCATCCTGAAGCCATACTATGGTAGCTTCCTGCACAATGAATAGTTATTTTGTATCCTTGAAAGTATCTCCGTCAAAGGACTATGGTACGAGTGGCTACAGATGAACTCTCCTAAGCCCAGACAATTTCCACCTCATCCCACCAAGAGGCGTCTGCGAGAACCCCCAGCACAGCATCGTGATGGGCCATTGGGTTTTAGAAATCGGAAAAATTTCAGGTCGGGTCGGGAAGCTTGGTTGAAGATCTCGTTTGCAAAGAAGAATCGTGGAGCCTGGCCTCGGCCTACAAGCACACATTTGATTGGCGTTGTCGTGGAGTCAGAGACCCATTGTTCACCATGAAACCAGATTCGCAGAGAGTAGGAACAGAGTACTCGAAGCTTCACGAATCGAGAGCGCAAAATTACAAAATCTCAGAGAAGGTAAAGTACAAAAGAGATGGTCGGCCCCCTATTTATAGGTGGAGGCCGTCGGAGCATCGCGGCGCGTCGAGTCCGTGCGGAGCATTGCGGTGCATCTGGACGGCGTGAACCCTATACGCCTCGCACACCCTCTTCACGAGTGAGCACCGCGAACGACCGCTGATTTTGGAAACTTTCCCTCAGACTTTGACCCTTGATCCCTCCACGGCTCCAAATCTGAGGGGGGGCATTTGTTGGCACCAAACTTTTGGAGGAAAAGAAAGAAGATAAAGAGGCCCCACGACCGGCTTCGCAAAGCCACTGTGTGGAGCCCCCCATGAAACATGAGCCCACTGTGAAGTCAAGGAGGCGGTACCCTCCGAAAACTCCCCTAACGTTTGAAAGACCATCGCGAAGCCAAGGAGGCATTATCCTCCACGAATTACCCTGATGTTCATAGCCCGCCATGAAGCCAAGGAGGAAGTACCCTCCGAAAACAACCATAACATTCGCGAAACACTGCGAAGCTAGGGAGGCGGTACCCACCACGAACTCCTCTAACATTCACGTGCCCACCGCGAAGCAAAGGAGGCAGTACCCTCCGCAAACGGCCCATATATTCATGACCATCCACGAAGCAATTCAATCCCTCTTCACGCCAAGTAAGCGCTGCTTCCCGACACCTCTTGCCTGTAAATACTGAGCTCCCCTTGAGCCCTCGGGATAGACAATCCCACCGTTCGGCTTCTTAGCTCCCAAATCGCAATGAACCCTCTACTCTACGAATCATGAGCTATGCGAGGTATTGTTTATTCGCGAGATGCCTCAGCCTTGCCTCATTTTGATCCGCTCGTCCGAGAGGGATTCCGTTCACGAAGCCTAAGGACCCTCGTGAATGAAGGGGATCCTCAAGGGGACCTTTGTTTTTGCAGAGCCTTTATGATTCATGAAACACCCTTCATGTAGATATGATCTGTTTTCCAAGGCAGGATCACTTTACTTTGAAAAGAAGCTTGATTCACGACACGTCTCCTCACGAGGAACCTTTGCTCCGTGAGGCTGTGCTTCGCGAATTCCCTTCCACTTTGCGAAGCACCTTCCATGCACCCATATGCCACATGCTATGGCTAAGGCACCCCACATCGTGAATCACACCCCATCGCATGTTCCCTTCACCATGCAGAGCAACCGAGATCCACAAGGCCCATGCCTATAACCTCCTCTTCTTGGAATGTCCTTTTCCCATGAGACCCTCCAGGTTTGCACGATGTGAGTTTAAAGTCCCTCGGATAATACCTCCCATTGCGCTGCTTTTCCTAATGCTTTTTCGCATGGGCACGCTCATGGATATTTCTTCATCTCATATCAATGCAAACGTGGACCAATCGATGGTTCTCTCTACGACCCCCTTTTAGTACGGAATTGTTGGAAGCTTCCATCCCCCATGGAGCAGAGGGTACCTGTTATGTATGTCCTAGGGGTTCGGAGTAATCCTACATCATCTGAGCTAAAGGAAATTACTCTGCCAAGCACCCTCGTCCTCAACACATGACGTAAAACTGTGACATCTCCCCATGCCTCTCACACGGGGTTCCCAAACCTTGGACATTCTACACGCCCCATTGTCTCCATAGGGTATGATATCCTCCTTCGAATAGTGGTGTTTGTCCACAGGGAAGGGGTAGCCACCTTGTAATAAGCCCCCTAGCTTTCATTTCAAGAGACGGCAGCCCTGCTCCTCCTCACTTCCTCGGTGCCAAGTCCAATAGATGGTGTGATAGGGAACCAGGCCTCCATCATAGAGTAAGTCCCAATCCCCATCTCCCCTGCTCTTTTTCATGCTCGAGCCTCCATCCTAGAGTAAGTACCAACACCATGGGCCTCCCAACGCGTAATCCCCTCTTCGCTTCCCACGAATGCACCATTCACAATGTGATCGTCAGGTCCCTACAACCTCTTGTTTCTCACACTAAGCATGACTCCCGTGGAATTCGAGTGAGCACCAACCCTGACACACTCTAGGCCGCCTCAGAGCATAAGCCCCAAATTCCCCGTCTCTCATGGCGTTAAACTGCACACCCGAACTACGAGGACATTGATCCATGTCAAGGCATGGTACGTAGGAAGCCTCCATGAGGTTCAAGACCACCACAAGTGGACCCCCGGATTCACCTTCAAGTCGGTTCGCTGACGAAATACTTTATAAACTATGTGGTCTTTGAACCATGCTAAGGCATGGTACTAGGAAGCCTCCAAGTAGTTCAACCCCACCAGCCACAGGGACCATGGTCTTTCTTCATGTCAGTTCTCCGACACACCCCCATCCCGCATGACATTAAACTGCATCCCAATCCGGTGGTAAGCTGTTGTGATCCCACCATCCAGTTTTTATGACACCCCGTCACGTCGGTTCAAAAACCCCTTTTCATCATGAACTATGTGGAATTTGATCCCTGTAAATTCATGGTACGTAGGAATCCTCCCCAAGGTTCAAGCCCCACATTCGCCAGACCAAGTTCCTCATTCATGTCGGTTTGCTGACACAACTTATCTCGAACTACGTGGACTTTGATCAATGTCAAGACATGGTATGTAGGAAGCCTGCCCGAGGTTCAAGCCCATCACCCATTGGACCAAGGTCCTCATTCGCATCAGTTCACTGGCATCCACTCCCGAACTACGAGGACTTTGATCTATGCTAAGGCATGGTACGTCGGAAGACTCACAATGTTCAAGCCAACCACCAGGGCTTTCTGATCATTTTCACATCGGCTCAACAACACCTGGGAAACATAGAGTGTAAGACCCACACATCCATTAATTAACTACGAGGGATTTGATCCATTCTATGGCATGATACGTAGGAAGTCTCTTCGAGGCTCAAGACCAAAACCATCATACATAATGATTCTTACCCGGGCCACCACATCCCGGAGGGATCAAGCCCCATCATTCCCCTTCACATTACTCGGGATGCCGCCCACTTGCAGGCCCCAATATCGGTGTTCCATAAAGGGGGTTCTTCAATCTGGTCCACTCTAGCTAGTGTTATGATCATCTTGATCTGTCTCCGCTGGACGTTAAACTTGCAGCATACCCAGTGTTAAACCTGGGAAGCCGAGGAAAACCTATGATACATGCCTATGGCATATGATTCCCCATTCTCGATGTGGGATGCCTTAGGATTACGGACCCTTGAGAAGCCCTATAATAGGGGACGAAAGATAGACACGCTAGTTCCACAGCATCCAGAAATGCCAGTGATGCCTCAGCGTGACTACTTCCCCAACTGAAGGTTGTTGCCCTGATCAGACCCATTGGGATGTCTTGAAAAAAGCAGCGTAATTAGCCTGCATCCATGATGATATGGAACCAAGAAGAGTTTCATGAAAAACGTATTAAATCTATGAGGGAGACCCAGACTAGGTGATGAGTTCTGAGGAAGAATCCATGAAATGAAGAACCAAAATCCCATCATCGTGTTTTGATCAAGGATCAAACGTCCCAAAACAAGGAGTGAATGATGCCCGCCTTTGGAAAGTGAATATGACGGGTAACAAAAGTCGCACCTTTCGCACCGAAGGAGACGGATGAGCGTGCCCCGACGAAGGCGTCAGAAACTGTATCATATATAAATGAGATAATTTTTGAAATCATCATATCAAAATAAACATATGGTGAATTTTATGGATATTCCTGATATGATTTATTTGATTGTGAAAAGTATAAAATACTTATTTTTAATGATAATTGCACTTTTATTTCATGCATTTACAGAGATATATATTTTTTTAAATGTTTTCAAATTAAAACAATTTATCTTATTTTTCTAATAAATCAATTAATTTCATTTTAATAAATATTATTTCTTATTTTGGTAAAATAATTTTTTTATTCATAAAAATACATTTTTAAGGAAAACATTTTTTTCATTGTGTTATGTGGTTTTATATTCATTTAATTAATAGAAAATAGATAGTACGAATCATTAAATATTTATTCTAAAATTTTAAGGAGGATATTAATATTTTTTAGTGGGACCATTATATTTTTGGTCGATTTGAGTAATTACCTTAGTAATGATTTCCCCTCAGAAATGTTTAACTGAGTAAAATGGGGATAAAAAATTTTGATATGGATATAATATTTTATACCACATTATGTTATCCTTTTGGATATGGTTATATTTTAAATTTTCATTTAATCCTCAAATACATGTACAATTGGCCCCAAATTAATTTTATTATGACCTTTACATAAAATATTCATAAGAATAAATACCCAATTCCAATTTGATGAATTTAATATCACAAATATTTGTTCATAAACGTGAAAGTTTTTATTTTTGGTTTTTAAATTTTATATGACTTATATATAATTTTATTTATCATATTTTTTTTTAAAAAAATTGATTTAATAATTACCCAAATTTCATAAACCACGTCAACAAAATAATTATTCAGTTAATAGAAAAATAAGATAATTAATTTTCAAATTAATAAAAATAATACAATTTGGGGGAAATATTAAAATTTATAATTTTTTATGGGAAATATATTATAAAATAGATTTGTAAATTTTTTTAATTCAAATTCTAATACTGTCATGTTGTGTTGAAAGTAAAAATATATGAATATTTCAAAAAATATTGATAATATTATTTTGTTAAAATAATATTAATAAAATATTAATAAATTGAAAAATAATTAAATAGAACACGTATGGTTATATTTTCTCAAAATTATATTCTCATTGAAATTTATGAGCCCATTTTTACCTTTTATGAAAAATATATAATCATTTAATGGTGAAAAGTACGTTAACGGGTTTAAGGTTAAAATATTTTTACTCAGGGGATAAACGGAATGATATGATTTTATATATCACATTAATCTACACAAATTTATTTGGATGATGGTATTTCAAAAACCAAATATCTTATTATTTAATCCCATTCCATTCTGCATCATCATTATATATAATTACTTTTTAAATTATAATCTTCTATTAAATTATAATAGTTCCACTCCCCTCACTAATAAAAGGGGACCATTAATTTTTATTCTATATACTACTTTCACATATCATTACCAACTGACCCCTATCTATTTATATTTTAAAAATAACTTTACATTAATTATATGTTCTAGTATTTTTAAGATACAAATAAATCTACTATTATGAAGGGATCTAGTGGATCCTTAGGAATGATGAGGTAGTCATCTTACAATTACTCTTTCATTTTGTTTCTTCTTATTTCATTTCTAAATATATGTAATGTATTTTACCGGACCTATCAAGTCCATTCATGTATTGAAATATGTAATTTTTTGTGTTATAAGAGGTTAGGATGACTAATCCACAACACTTTGACAAATTTCTAGTTCTGTTAATAATGTTTCCAGTTTTGCGACCAATTTTGTCAATTAGTCATTTTCAAATGTCAGTGTCAGTGACTCATCTTTGTCTATCTATTTCGGTGAGTCATATTCATATGTCGAATTCTGTGAGTCATCATTCAATGTCTGTTTTGGTGATTTATGTTCATCTTTCAGTTTCAACGAGTCATCTTTATCTATCTATGTCAGTGAGTCACGTTCATATATTAGTGGTTGTGAGTAATCTTCATCTATTCGTGTTATTGATCTATCTTCAACTATTAGTGAGTCCTATATGACTAATTCATCATAAAAAGTCGATGTTGGTGAGTCATTTGTCGGTGTCAGTAGCTTCTATAGTGTTTATATATCAACCAGTGAACAATTTACCAAATTTCTATAATGTCATCCCTTTAACCATTTACTTTATTTGAAATGCATTCAAGCCCTTGTTTTACGGGATTTATGGCTGATTCAATGCCAATAAATCCTATCTTAATTTTCCTAGGGTACTTATACCTTTACAAGGTAAAACATTATAGTATTAGTGAGATCTTCCTTTAATGGAATATCTAAAAAAATAACTAAATCGGGGCTTCATTTAGATTTCCAAAAGAATGAGATACCATCCACCTTGTTCATCATTCATTTTCCCTCTACCACAGCAATCCTAGAGTAATTCTACCCCATTGGATTAATGTAATCAAACTATAATCCTTGGATTCTATTACTTGGTGTATTCCATTTGTAAGCTTACCCCCTTTTTGGACCATGTTGGAATGGTCAATCTATCTCTAGTATAAGGTATGTTTAACCATAATCTTTTTGGGTTCCTATCATCATTTTCCTCATATTTTATGTTATATAATTTGATCTCCATGTTTCTAAAGGATCTTCTTATGTATTTGGTTGGTGTGGTGGGTATCGGTGTCTATCAGTGGATGCTATCTTTCTAGAGATGTAATGGTGATCTGTGGTGTTGTTTGTTATCCTGAAAAGAATGTTAGAAAACATTTTTGGTAGGGGATTCATGGATTTCCTATTTTATTTACATGTAGTTGTAGGGATATAATTCTTTTTCCCACTGGATCACAACTGAATTGACATAAAAAATAATTGTACCAGATTAATTAATTGGTATCAATTTCATAACAATGTATTTGTCTCTTTATTTTCTAGTTATTTTGATATCTATAATTTTCTTTTTTATCATGATGTTCTTGATTGAAATTGATAAATAACATACTGTGAGAAATTAATTATAAATTTATTTTGTAATGATAAATATGTATGATAATGAATTTGTTTTTTGTAGATTTGCATGTTCAATTGAATTGATTGATGCACATGAATCATGTTGATTCTTGTTGTTTAAAGGCATGTCAAATTAGCAGTTTGATAATTTTATGATTGATATGATAGCATGATGGTTATTATTCCTTCTAATAGTAATATTATAATATGGAATTGTATTTTTCATGGTTGAGTAATGAACCAGTAGTTTATAAATGATAATTCCTCCTCGGTTCTGATTTACCCTCTTGCTTGTAATGGCCAGGTTCCTCATGCATGGAGCTGTGAAAACTCATTGTGGCTGAAGGCTGAGTTTAATTTTTAGGGACAAGAGACCAGTTTTTTGTTTTTTCCTACTAGTTGTGATGTGTTATGAGTCTGGATGTTGTGGTGATATGTGGAGAAAGGAAGCCTTGAGGTTGTGGTAGTATTTGATGCCTATAGAGCTGATATGCATCGTTTTATGCATGTGGGTGTCAGGTAGCTTACCATAGACGATAAAATGGGTCTTATGTGAATGTCAGATGCTTTTTGAACCTATTGGTTATTATCTTCATTACATTCCCCATTGCATGATGTAGCCTGTTTTCATTACTCTCCTTCAAAAAGAGGAAATGATACATAGGTTATGCCATTCGATATCAGTATTTATCTTCTGGAGGATGGACGGGTCTATGATCTTTATATAGGTGGAAAATACTCTATGAGTATTTCTCATACTAACTATGATGAGCCCATTGTGTTTGGATTCATCGATGATTTCCATGAATGACTGGGTATATGAAACCATAATAATGATTCTAATAAACGATTAAATAAATGATTTCAACCCTTTGGGATGTAGTTTGCGGGGATGAATGTTTGAGGTTACTATTTAAATCCACACTAGAATTTTTTTGGGTTATGCCGGATGAAATAGTACGTTTTTTGTTATAATAATGAACTAAAATGTGGAATTGATAATGGATGATTAAATTTTTATAAATTAATTAACATAATGTGAAATAGATAAGAAGGTGTAAATTAATATAATATATCTCTTTAAAATGTTGTTTTCTTATATGTTATCAAGTCATATTTGTGTAAACTATGAGTCTTTAAGACTTTAGTTGTAGTTGAGACTATGGCTAGGATATGCCCATTGTCTGTTTGTGAGCAATAATAGATTCCAAAATTTCTTTAGATTCTATAATATACCACAACCAATTGGTTTGGGTGATTAAAACCACATAGATTTTGAGTCTTGGGGTGGTGTTTTACCCATCATTTTAGAGGGATGAGAGATGGATCACTACCCACTTTGCCTCACTATATTTTGTAGGTAGTTATTTTTTTTGTAGGCATGGAGGTTAGCTTCTCCCATATATGTGTGTAGAGGGTTGTAATGGATTTTGTTTTTTCACACAAATATATTATGAAAATAGATTCCTATGGACTACAATATGTGTAACGTGTATAGGCCGTGATGGAAAGTGGATCCATACTCAGTGTATGCGATGTAATGATAAGAGTTATAATGCCAAACATATGATACACATTATGAGAGTTATGGTGAATCAAAAAACCTACATAGTTACATTGATTATGTGGATATATTGTTAGTGTTTCACTAGGTGCATTTTGTAGTTCTACACCTAGTTTTTTGCACAGAATCCATTTTGGTGAGAGATGCATTTGACATGCGACGTTGGGGAAAATCAGAAAACAAGCGGGGAAGTGGAATCATGGTATCCTTTATATTCTATATTATGTTATACATTGGTATAATATATGTTTTGAGAGTATCCCTAGTGAGGCTGTGAACATAGTATACCAGTTTAAGAGGCGACTTAGTTTCACTTGTTATTTTTTGTTCTTTAGCATTCTTTCTTTACTTTTTCATGAGAGGATCTTTGGAGGATCCTAATTATTATACAATTATACACTCAATATATATATATATATAAACTATTTTCATGTCACATGAATCATGTTAGGGATCCTTCAAGTTACTAATAGCTTGGGGTTTCATGCACTGTTCGGGATTCGTGGTTTCAATAGTTTATAATTCTTTTTGTACATTTTTTTAATTCAGTTGTACTAGATCATTCATTACATTATATATGTGTATTTTGGGATTATTTTTAAATTTTTTATGCACAGAAGTTGGTTTGGGTCAATCTTATATGTCCTATCTCCATATGTTTTCTAAGAGGTTAATGCCTCTCATTTGTGTGTTTACTATACCCTTGGTGCTAGTTGATATCTCGGGGCCTACTAGAGGCGGGAAAATATTGTCATTATCTCTAATCTTGCATTTCCAGCCCAGGAGGGGTACACATTGTTGGGAGGGGTCATGAAATAGTTGTATCAGATGTCTGAATGAGGGCTAAGATGGAGTTTCTTGTTAATCCTATGTGATGTTTCATGGGTTCGTAGGGAGATAGTGTGAGTCATTTATTGAAAGTGAAATAAACACTAGAGACGATAGGGAAATATGCATTTAGGTCCCCCTATGATTTGTTGCATTAACCATTATGTTTATAATGGCTACTAAAAGAGTTGACAATGGATTTAGGGTAGATACCTAGGAATGGAACATGAATCATTATTCCTTATTGATATTTTATAATGGGTATACCATGGGATATGTTAACCAATAATGAATAAAAGAAAAGAGTTCATTAAATAATGTAGAATATTACATATTCTAGTTTCAGGAGATCTAACTATTTTTCCATTAACAGGTATATATCACGGTCAATGTCCTCTTTAGGTTTTCTTTAAATATATTCAGTAGGTTGTACCAGCCGATTGAAGAAGTGTAGAGGTTGAAAAATAATACCCATGGAGGAGGATACTCAATGTGTTTCAGCACCAGAATCAGGAGATGTGTGAGGGATCCATTTTAGATGCTGTCATGGAATATTGGTTGGTGGAGGTAGAGATATCATTTAGTTCGATTTGTTCTTATAAGTATCACTGGGTGTTGTTTGTTGTGTAAATGTTTTATGGAGTAGTGAGGTAGTTATTTTTCTTGTTCATCAAGTATTGTGAGGAACCAACAGTCTCATGGGAGGAGTTTCGATACTAGTTCGAAGTCTAATTTCTCTCTTATACTACGAAGGTTTCCATTCACTAGGAGATACTTACCCTTTTACAAGGGATCTATAGTGTGTGTGTGTTTGGAATCTATTTTAAGAAACATTAATGATATTATTTAGACCTATTGCCTGATGAGGAGGCCATGGTGTGGAATTTCGAGGAGGCTTTTCATCTTGATATCCAACGCATAGTAACCCCATTTATACAGAAAACGTTTCATGATGTGATGGTGAGGGAAGATGAAATAAAGATGACGTTATCCATAACAGGTTCATCATTAAAGGGGAGTTGTAATAATTCATCACAATGCAATGTTGTGGTCATGGGATCCTGATATCCAGGGTAGAATAGATTCTATTCGGCCGGGGGTAGGTCCCAACACTCATTCTCTAATTTCCCATGGGGTTGTGGCTCTTAGACTTAATCCAGGTTTTCAGGTGTTTGTTTTTAAATGGGATGTTGAGGACATCAGTTGTGAAAGTATATGATCATTCCAAGCAGTCATCATGAACCAGGTGTTCGCCTTCATGTTCCTCCGTTGAGGTAGTTACAACCGAGGTAGCATCATGAGGTTAAAGTAGAATTACATTAGAATAGAGAAAATGGGGTAAGTATAGGAAAGTCTTGGGATTCTCTATGACCTCATAGAGGAGTGTCTAGATTTACAATAGTATCAGAGAGGTTGTGGAGAAGGTCATGGTCACCATCATTCAATTTGTTTGCTATCACTGGGTTAGACACATGTTGTTTGAGGTAACATTTTATCATTTTCTACATGATTTCATGACATTTTTAATTCAAGAGTGACACACCCCATTATATAACCATCTGTTTTTGTGCATTGGGACTTGAGTTAAAGGGGCTTCATGTTCACTTGGCATTGACTACACCTTTTGGAGGTAGGGATAACTTTTTGAAGTATGTAAAGACTACGAGATAGTGATATGGAAACACCAAACATTGGAATATTTACAATATTTATAGATAGAACTATATAATGTCATCCTTAACAGGTATAGGTTTTATAAGGTGTAGGATGGCATGGATTACATCAGGTGGAAATTGGTGTTCTTCAATGCTGATGGAGAGCCAGTGGGGTTTCTCTTCATGTGATCCCCTAAGATGGGCTGGATCTATGTTATCTCATTGTTATCCTTGATGGATCTGCAAATACAATGTTCTTCAATGGTTCTATAGTTCTTGTTTCTTAGGGTTGTTGAAGAGTAACCTGATTTCATTCTATAATATGGTGTAGCATTGCCCCCTTGACGAGAGATCGTGTTGGGGATCGAGCTACTGTAACATACCAGGTAAATAAAGAATATGAAATTTTCATATTTATTAATATTTTTTAATAAAATGTTAATATTACATTAAAGGTAATTCTATGTTTGATGGCGTACCCAATACCCAACAATGAGTGTCTTTGAAATCATACGCTGCACACTAATAATATAATAATAATATTATAAATGGTAGCTAACACCTTGGCGTTGTAATGGCGGGAATGAATAGACCAAACTATAAAATGAATATATATGTTTGTTACATATTTTTACATTTATCCAATTATTGTTTGACTCTTAAAATAAGAATAGAATTCGATTTTAACCATAAATATTCTAATATTTTTTAAATGGAAAATTAACCGCCTTTTGATAGTGAACCCTTTTTAAAACTACATTTTTTCAATTTTATATGTTATATTTCTCAAAATAAAATCCTTCTTTAGAATTTAGACATCAAAATTTACTTTGTGTATATTTTTTTTATTTTTCCAATAAAGTTAATTATTTAATGAATAGTGAAAATGTCGTATATTTATTCAACACCTACTTTTAATCTAATTTATTTATATGGTTAGATTATATTTTTAATTGTTGTTAAAGTTTAGTTGAAATAAATTTTTACCATTTAATCCAATTGTGGTAATTGGAATTAATTTCACTTTGAAATTGGACATAAACAAGTGTCAATATTTTGATATATATTGTTTCTTAATAACACACTATTTGTTTTGACAGCATTAATTAATTATTAAATAAATTAATGGAACTCATATGTTTTGAATTTGGTAAATTTGAAATCATTTTTTAATTTGGAATATAAAATTGACATTGGATAAATTTTCTGTATTTTTCCGACAAATGTTCATTTCTAATGAATAGTGAAAAATACTGCATTTTACTACAAAAATGCTTTTTCATCTAATTTAATTCTACGGTTGTATTTTCCTTTATATTGATGTTTAAAGTGTAATTTGATTATATTTTTATCACTTAATACAATGTTTTTCATTGGAAGTAATTTCCCTTTTCAATTGGATGTAAAAACAAGTCCATCTTTTGAGAAATTTTTCTTCTTAAAATCTCGTCTTTGGATATGACAATGAGAATTATTTATAAATTAATTACTGAAATTTCTATGTTTGGAATTTGGTAAAATGGATTCCATATTTGCAATCAGAAGGTCCTAACTATGTAACTAAGTCTCTTTTGTTTTTGGACATTATTAATAGTAATGACGGTAATTATCTTTAATTATCATGATTAATTAGTAATTGTGTAGTTATGGGTAATACAATAATGTCATGATATTATAAAATGACCCCAACATGTGTCTAAATACTCTTTTTTGTGTCATGGAAGACCATGGAAATCTTCTTACCGAACTTGTGGTCCCAGGGAGTCACATGGGTGTAGTAGTGACATTTATAACATTATGATTAAAAAAATAGAAATATAACAAAGGTTTGTATATCCTAAGTAAACAAAATTTAATTTTGTTCACACAAATGATCTATTAGACTATAAATTCTCATTGGAAAGATAAAAATATTTCCTACATCATGGCATTTTTTCAATAATTTTTAGACATCAAATAAAAAAATTTAGTTATAAAACCATGATGAAGCAGTGATTACCTCATTAATGAATGATTTAAATAAAATGAATAGATATGGTAAAATATAAGACATAAACTTGTCAAAAACCTATTGTATGGGTGTACATAAAACCCTTATCACCATAGACTCTAAATATATCATTATGGGTCCTTTAAAATCCAAAAACCATTTCATAATAATGTATCATTTAAAGACTTTCCAAAAAGTGACCCTCCTCCCTCTTATAAAAGGCCCCCAGCTCTACCCCCTTACCCACACCTCTCAATCCATTGGCTCATACACCCACTTCTCATATTATCTCCCTATATCCCTCTATTACTCCTAGAATCCTCACTTTGGGAAGAAGTTTTTCCAAGTAAGCCTTTGGATCAAATCAAAAAAGTGTTACCCTATTTATAGTTAATGTCTTCTCTTGAGTTTCTTCCTTTTATATTCCTTCTTCACTCACCACTATCATCTTATTATTTCATCCCTTAATAACACCAATATCATGAATATACTAGGATGTTTTTATGATATGTATTCTACCTACACTTACTCACACCCCCGTCTAATGGTTAAAGCACATATTGTTTCTGTTGTTGACGAATTACTGCCTCATGAAATGATGATTGTTCAATCTTCTTTTAACACCTTTAATGGTGGCCGTTATGATGGAAATAAATTTATATATGATATAAATTAAAATTATGTCCTCTAAATTCATCCGTATTTTATATTTAAAACATTCCATTATGCTTTTCATGTTGTACAAATGCGATAATTTCATATGAGGAAGTGTGGACTACCGCCCCCTCCAGTGATGTGACTTGTTCATGAAAAACATGGAATTTATAAATAATGTAGTTACTGAACTTATGTTACCTATAAAAAATATATATTACACTGGAATTATAATATATTTATGTCTAATTTATTTTTAATGTCCATTAATATGACAAAAAAAAATTAAATTAGTGTTCATGCGTACATACGGCTTAACGTCTCAATGAACGGTACATTTCATTTAATATCTCCAAACATTATGGAATATTATTAAATAAATATATACATGATATATATGATATTTATATCATGACCCCCATTCTATAGATTATTAATTATAAATACATTGACAATTCTCTTCAAAGAAGTTCATTATTGACTCATGTACCGAACATCGACAAGATGTATGATATGAACTTACATAATTAACTAATTATTATAACATGATAATATGGGATATTAATCGAATAATAAACATTAAAGTAATTCCTTAAGCAATTATAAATTTGAACAATGTTTATTATACAGAAATATAACGAAATTAACAAGACAAGTCGGACTTGAGGTAAGGGATTTCTAATCTCACTTTTATTTCCGTGATATTTCCATTGTTCACCACTTATTTATTTCATGTGATGTATTGTGTACTGAAATTTGATATATATTTTCATGATTATATTCATATTCATCATATTATGTGATTCATTTGGTTTTTATTATCTTTTGGTCATATAACTCGATTTATTACTACGATGTAAGGGGTTTTTATCTCACTATTTATTCCCATGAGTGTCATGCTATATTTGTCACTATCTCCTTTGAGTGGTGTATGTAATTCCCATTAATCTACTCTTTGTGTAATATAATTTAGTTTATGGGTATTTACATCAACTTTTTATATTCATTCTTTAATGGTGTGTACGTTTCGAATGTTACCCAAATCGGTAAGGGATCCTTTCACCCTTCTCTTTTTAAAAGTCTTATTTTTGTTAGGTCTTTTAATATACATATTAATATGTTGGGAAGTGTTATTTTATATCCTTATTGCTATAATGTTTATATAAAACTGATTATATTCCATTTTTATCTCTCATCAACATATTTTCTAAATTTGAATGTGACGTCGTTAGGCTGTCGAATTTCTGTAAGGGAACTTCTTAACCCAATTTAAATTCTTTGTGTTAAATCTAAACTTCTTGATTATGTCATGCTATGAATTTTTTTGGATGTCCTCTGATAGTTTTACACGTAATATCCACTTATATTTAGTGTATATATATTTCTCACATATAATTATGTAATTTATTTATCTTTAATCTAAGGATACAAACTTTTTACGGGACATCATCTCAATCTCCTTACATTGAGGCATCTTTTGATTTCTACAAAACATATTTTATAAAATGTATAAAAACCTTTCGACATTTAATTTCATTCAAAAGGTATACTTTTACATGAAGCATTTTACTAAACGACAAAAGGAATGTTTTTGTCTTAGGTATGCGCCGATAGTGACTTCTCTGCCGTCGTGACAATTATTTGAGTTTCAGCTTCCACTACAAGCCATAACTTTTGTTTTTAAAGAAAAATAAATACCATGATATAAATTTAATTTATTTTTGTATTGAAAATTGTTTTGATAATGTTTTGATTATATCGATGTTTTTTATTGATATATTTTGATTGAAATATGGAAATTTTATGTTTCCTTTATGCATGTTTTGTGTGATACCATTATTTTATGGTTCATGGGAATTTTTTATGAAGTTGGGTGGTTCCTTGATAAACTAAGGTCAGGTGGGCCCGAGATAGCTCTCCAATGAATTGGGTAATGCGAAGGAGTTAAACACTAAGGTTTCCAAAAAAGAGATTCAGGGAATATACTGTGATGGGTATTCCAAACGTAACCATGAATTTTATTTCATACATAAGAATGTTATGAATGCTTCAAGTTACCATTATATATTATGATTTCTATGTGTATTTCACAAAAATTATGATTTCATGAGGTATTTTAATAAGAAAATGTTATGTATATATTGATGATCTAATGTTTTCTTTCTTTGTGTATCCCATAGCTTTTTATGCTCATCCAAATTTTTTGAAATGTTTTTCACAGGAAATAATGTTGAATAGGGTCATTGATCAGATAAAGTAAATTTCATGCTATCAAATACATGGAACTAGACATGACTCTTTTTTTCATGATTTTTTTTTGTGAATAAAATGGAAACTGAGTTGATATGTCTACTTTATAATCTTTTGACATGTAATAGTTATGTCCTAATTCTATAAAAATCTAAACCTACAAGTATCCTCAGTGTGAATTGTTCATTTAATTCATGATTATTTAATGTTTTAAGGTCGTGTACTTATTGTTGGTATCATAGGTCGGGTTAGATAACTTTAGAGGGTATGGTTTTCATTAAACACAAGTGACATTAACATAACGGTTTGGATTTTAGAACGAGTCAAAGTTATTTTTATAAAGTGAATGAGATTAAGATAACATGAATACGTATATCTTATTATTCACCCACCTCATAAGATATTATATGATGTTGTTACGTATATACTCACACTGACCTTATTGGTTTTAATAAATTGCTGGATCTAGCAGGCACCAATGTAACAGTGGATTTAAAGGAAACTCTTACAGTTTTCTAAATGTGAAACTGAATAATATGGGATCTGAAATGAGAACCATTGTTGTTATTCTCTACCAACTATTTGGAGTCATGATTTACCACCTGAACCATAGTTATTTTTAAAAGACTCATATATGCGAGAAACAAATCCTCACATAAAATTAGATAATAATCATAATGGTAAGTATATTCAAAAACAAATGTGTCAATGATGTGGAAATAAACACATAGGAAATTGTTTCAAAGGGACAGAAAGATGATATTGATGTGGAAATGAAGGTCATAAAGAAAGAACCTTCCATGGAAAAAGGAAGCATCAAATTGACTCTAGGAGATGGAAAGAAGTTCTTTCTGAAGGATCAATTGAATATTATAAATGTGGCGTGCATGGTAATTATGCATACACATGTACTACGTTGAGTTATTGGGAATGAGATCACAAAGATCATACAAATATTCATTTACCAATACCTAATTCCATTCCGTTTGAGGATGATGAAACTGAAAATGGACAATGAAAGGTATGGATTATTTCTTAGCATATGCTTTCCTATTATTTAAATCATAGGATATGATTCATGATTTTGTTTTTAAGGAAGACATATTTCAGAATAAGTTTGAAATGAATGGTTAATGGATCATAAAGAATAATGAATGAGTAAGAAGTCAACATATAAGCGATTCAAGAGTTATGGTAGATTTTAGGATGGTGAAATTCTTAAATGTATTAAGGATCTTTTGATGATGAGATTACATTAGAAGAATTTTTATAGTATGTGTAACCTTGATGATTGATATATGAAAATTTTATTCAATGAATAATTAACTTTTGTTTTGTGGATATAGTTATAAAGAACCATTTTTGGTTTATATGATCCTTGAATTTTAGGAAATTACCAGTTAATTGATTTTGGGTTGCAGAACAAATGTTATTAGAAAACCATTGTGGTTAAAATATTTTATGGTTATTTTTGATGAATTTATATCATTTTGGAAATGTTTAAAAATTATGTAGTTTTCGAAAAGGGAAAACACGCAAACCATGTGAAAACCTGTCGTGTCGGAAGAAGCTGCGGGAATCGAACCCACAACCAAAGTGTGACTGGTATTTATCACCTACCACAGGACTACATGAAGTACATGGTTAGTATGACTAATTATTTTTAGTTTGATGATCATAGGATTCAGGAATAAATTTTTTTGTTTTATCTAGGGAAATGATTAACCTATCATGGAGGATAGGTGATTAGATTAATTAATTTTCTGAAAGAGACATTAATAGTGACTGATGATATTTAGAGATGAATGTTATGATTTACCTTGGAATACTATGTGGTTAAATCCTTTAGAGATTTGGGCTTCAATCTTAGTTTGGATTACATTGGAGAATTTTATGGATAGCGGTTTATTTAATGGTTTTTCTTGAACCTTGGGTTCATTTTGTTGAATTTTGGAGATTAAGAGTAGTTTTTCTTTTTATAAAGGATAATCCTTTTGGGGATTATCTGATCTTGTACTAACAATATTGTTTTTGGATATGGTCTAATGACATGGGAAATAAATAGATTATATTTTGTAGATTAGATGATTCTCTCGAAGTTGATTATAGAGCTATTATGTGGACAAGTCATCATGAATACTCATCGTTTGGAGAAAATATGAGTTTGTGTTAGAAATATAGTAAAATAAGAATGTCTACATGACATATAAGTATGTTTACTTATTATTTAGTTAATATCATAAATAAATTCCTATATGAAAATTAACATAATAAAAAAATGTGTCTTTTAACTTGACCTACCAGGGAATCAAATACCATTTAACCCATCACAAGTTTGTGATTTTCAAGTGGTAAACATTCTCCTAAACATGTTTTCTATAACTCTTCATCAGAACAAGAACCTTTGTTTTCTCCCCCACATCCATGTTTCCATGGAATCCTAGTATCTTTTATCTCAGGTGAGCTTTGTACTTTTCGTTCTTTCTTTTAAAGTGATAGTTTAATTTACTCCATTTCTGATTTGGGGATTTCAATGAAGTTTCCAAGCCCAATTTTAAAATTGCGAGGACACAATTCTCAAAACGGTGGAAGGATATAACATCCCAGGTAAATAAAGAATATGTCATTTTCATATTTATTATTATTTTTTAATAGAATATTAATATTACTTTAATGATAATTCTATGTTTGATGGCATACCCAATACACAACAACGAGTTTCATTGAAATCTTATGTTGCACACTAATAATATAATAATATTATTTTAAATGGTAGGGAACGCCTAGCCGTTGTAATGGAGGGAATGAACAGAACTAACTACAAAATTAATATATATGTTTGTTAAATATTTTTAAATTTATCTAATAAATATTATAGGACTAAAATAAGAAAATAATTTGATTTTAATCAGAAATATTCTAATATTCTTTGAAAGGTCGATTAATAGCATTTTGATGGTAAACCATTTTTAAAACTAATATTTGTAAATTTTATATGTTATATATGACCAAATAAAATCCTTCTTTAGAATTGGGATATCAAAATTTACTTTGGGTAATTTTTTGTTATTTTTCCGATAAAGTTCATCTTTTAATAAATAGTGAAAATGATGTATTTTAATTCAAAACCTACTTTTAATAAAATTTATTTATATGGATAGATTATATTTTTAATTTGGGTTAAAGTGTAGTTTAAATATATTTTTACCATTTAATCCAATATTGGTTGTTGGAATTAATTTCACTTTGAAATTTGTTATAAACAAGTGTCAATCTTTTTATATATATTGTTTCTTAAAAACACACAATTTGGTTTGATAGTAGAAATTAATTATAAATTTTTTTAATTAAACTCCTATTAATTGAATTTGGTAAAATGGAAATAATTTTTTAATATGGAATATCAAATTTAATTTGTATTAATTTTTGTTATTTTTCTGACAAATGTTCATTTTTAATGAATAGTGAAAAATACTGCATTTTACTACAAAACTACTTTTTCATCTAATTTAATTATATTGTTATATTGTACTTATAATTAGTATTAAAGTGTAATCAAAATATATTGTTATCACTTAATACAATGTTGTTCATTGGAAGTAATTTTACTTTTCAATTGGATGTAAAAAAGTAACTATTTTGATAAATTTTACTACTCAAAAACCCATCTTTGGTTGTTACAACAGAAATTATTTTTAAATTAATTACTAAAATTTCTGTGTATGGAATTTGGTAAAATGGGTTCTATAATTGGAATCATAAGGTCCAAGTTATTTAATTAACACTCTTTTGTTTTTGGACATTATGAATAGTAATGAAGGTAATTATCTTTAATTGTCATGATTAATTAGTAATCAGGTAGTTAAGGATAATAAAGTAATATCATAATAATATTAAATGATGGAAAAATGTGTCCAAATCATCTTTTTTGAGTCATATCCGTCCATTGGAATATTTGTAACTAACTTGAGGGCCTATGTAGTCACATGGGTGTTATAGTGACATTTATGACATTATCTTTAAAAAGAAAAGAGAGATAACAATGGTTTGTATATCCTAAGTAAAACAATTTGAATTTTGTTTACATAAATGATATCTTAGACTATAAATATTCATTGAAAAGATTAAAATATTTCCTACATCAAGGTATTTTTTTATAATATTTATACATAAAATAAATACATTTATTTATGACACCATGATGATGGAGTAATTACCTCATTAATGAATGATTTAAATAAAATGATAAGATAAGGTAAAATATAAAAATTAAACTAGTAAAAAAATATTTCATAAGTGGATTTAGAATCATTATCACCTTATCCTCTAAATATATCATTTTGATACCATTAAAATTAGAAAACCATTTTATAAAAAGGTAACATTTCAATAATTTCCAAAAGTGACCATCCACCCTCTTATAAAAGGTCCACACCTCTACCCCCTTAACCAAACCTCTAAAGACATTGGATCATCCAACATCTGCACTTATTATCTATCCAAATCCTTATCTTACTCCTAGAATCCTCACATTGGGTAGAAGTCTTTCCACTGAAGCCTTTGGCTAAAATCAAAAACAGTTACCCTATTTAGAGGTAATGTCTTCTCGCGAGTTTCATCATTTTATTTTTCCTTATTTACTCACCACAATATTCTTATTATTTGATCCAATAATAACACCAGTATAATCCATATACTAGGATTTTTTAATGATAATTATTCTACCTAGACTTACACACACCCTTGACTAATTGTTAAAGAACATACTGTTTATGTGGGTGGCGAATTACTGCCTCACGAAAGGATGGTTGTTCAATCTTCTTTTAACACCATTCATGGTGGAAAATATGATGGACCTATATTTATATATGATATATATTATATTTATTTCCTCTCAATTCTTCTTTAATTGTATATTTAAAACATACCCTTATCCTTTACATGTTGTGCAAATGCAATAATTTCATATGAGGTAGTGTGGAATACCTCCCCCTCAAGTGTTGTGACTCGTTCATGCCAAACATGAAATTTATAAAGAATGTAATTACAGAACTTATGTTACCTATATAACATATATATAATATAGTAATTATAATATATCTATGTCTAATTTAGTTTTAAAGTCCATTAATATGACAAAAAATGAAAGTAGCGTTCATGCGTACGTACGACATACTGTCTCAATGAATGGTACATTTCATTTCGTATCTGAAAACATTATGGAATATTATTAAATACCAATATGTTGTATAGATATTATATTAAAATCATGAACACCATTCCGAAGAAGATGTACTTATAACTACACGTGATATTCTCTTCAAACAAGTTCATTGTTGACTCACGTACCGAACATCAACAAGATATATGATATGAACTCATATAATTAACTAATTATTATAATATGATAATATGAGATAAGAATTTAATAATTAACATTAAAGTAATTGCATAAGAAATTATAAACTGACTAAAGTTTATTATTCAGTAATATAATGAAATGAACAAGACAAGTCGGAATTGAGATAAGGGATTTCTTATCTCACTTTTATTTCTGCAAGATTTCCAATGTTTGCCACTTATTTATCACATGTGATTTATTGTGTACTAACATTTGATATATATTATCATTATTCTATTTATATTCATGGTATTTTATGATTCATTTGGTGTTTATTATATTTTTCTCATATTACTTGATTTATTACAACGAGGTAAGCGGTTTTTATCTCACTATTTATTCCAGTGAGATTCATGCTATATTTGTCACTATATTATTTTTAGTGGTTTATGTATCTCCCATTATTCTACACTTTGTGTAATATAATTTCATTTATTGGTATTTACATCAACGGTGTATTGTACTTCTTTCATGGGGTGTACGTTTCGAAAGTTGCCCAAATCGGTAAGGGAACCTTTCACCCTCCACTTTTTAAAAGACTTCTTTTTGTTAGGTCGTTTAATTGACATCTTCTTATGTTGGGATATGATCTGATATATCCTTATTATGGTAAATATTATATCCATGTGATGAGATACCCTTTTTATCTCTCATCAACTCATGTCCAGAATTTTAAAGTGACGTCGTTAGGATGTCGAATTTCTCTAAGGGATCTTTTTAACCCAATTTAAATTATTCGGTATAAACCTCTACATCTTGATTATGTCGTTCTATGAATATGTGTGGATGGAATCTGATTGTTTTACACATAATATTCACTTATATTGATTTTATTTATATTTGTCCCACATAATTATGTAATTTATTTATCCTTAATCTAAGGGTACCGTCTTTGAACGGGACTTCATCTCAATCTCCATTCATTGAGGCATCTTTTGATTTCTACACGACATATTTTATATTGTGTATAAATCCATTTTGACTTTTAATTTCATTTATAAGGAATATTATTACAAGAAGTGTTTTACTAAACAACAAATGGAATGTTTTTGTCTTACATATGCGGCGACAACGTGTTCTCCACCGTCGTAACCATTATTTGAGTTTCACATTCCCCTAAAATCCTTAACTATTGTTTTTAAAGAAAAATAAATACCATGTTTTACTTTTCTATTATTTTTGTATTGAAAATTGTTTTGATAATGTTTTTATTATATCAATGTGTTGTATTGATATCATGTAATTGTAATGTGGAGATGTTATGTTTCCTTTATTCATGTTATGTGTGATACGATTATGTTATGGATATAGGGAATTGTTTATGAATTAGGGTGGTTTCATGATAAACTATGGGAAATTGATCCCATGATAGCTCTCAAATTCATTGGGTAATGCAATGGAGTTAAATGCTATGGTTTCTCCGAAGATATTTAGGTAATTTATTATTATGGGTATTCCGAACGTAACCATGAGGGTTACTCCATACGTAGGAATGTTATGAATTCATCAAGTAAACTTTATGTTTTATTATTTCTATTTGTGTTTCACAAATATTATGATTTCATGAGTTATGTTAAAAATCTTATGTTATTTATATATGGATGATCTAATGTTTTCATTCTTTGTGTATCCCTTTCTGAGCTTTTTATACTCATCCCAAGTTTTTGAAATGTTTTTCATAGGACATTAAGTGGAATAGGGTCAAGGATGAGATCAAGGAAATGCCATGCTGTCTAAAACATGGAACTAGACATGACTCTTTTTTTCAAGAGTTATTATTTTGTGAAAAAATGGAAACGGAGTAGATGTGTCTACTTTACAATATTTTGAGATGTAATAGTTATGTACAAATTCTATAAAACTGTAGAACTGAAAATATCCTCAAAGTGAAATATTAATTTATTTCAATATTATGTAATGTTTTAAGGTCGGGTACTTATAGTTGGTATCAGATGTTAGTTTTGATAACTTTAGAGGATAGCGTATTCATTAAGCACAAGTGACATTACCATAATGGTTAGGATTTTAGAAATATTCATAGTTATTTTTATAATTTGAACAAGTTTACGATTACATGAATAAATATATCATAGTATTCACCCACCTTATAAGATATTATAATATTATTTTACTAATATACTCACACTGACTTTTTTGGTTTTAGTAAATGGCTGGATCTAACAGGCAACAAAGTAATAGTAGATGTGAAGGAAACTGTGATAGTTTTCATAAAATGCTACTGAATAATATGGGAGCTTCCACGAGAACTCTTGTGGTTATTCTCTACCAACTATCTGGAGTCATGATTGTCAACCTAAACCTTAGAAATTTTTATAGGGAATCATATCTGCGAGAATCAAATCCCTATGGAAGTTCAGGTAATAATCGTAAAGTTAAGTATGTTAAAAAACCTATGTGTCAAAGATGTGGTAAGAAACACAAAGGAAAATGTTTCAAATGGACATAATGATACTATATATTTGGAAATTATGGTCATAAATCAAGAACATGCCATTGAAAAAGGAAGCATCTAGTTAACTCTAGAAAAGGGAAATAAGTTATTTCTAAAGGATCAATTGAATGTTATAAATGTGGTGTGCATGGTCATTATGCACACACATGTACCATGAAGAAGTTTCAGGAATGGGATCACCAGGATCGTACACATACTCTTTTACCAATACCTAATACCATTCCAATTGAGGATGAAGAAAATGACAATGGCCAATGAAAGGATTGGATTATTTCATAACATATGTTTTCTTATTATTGAAGTCTTAGGACATGATTCATGATTTTGTTTTTATGAATGATGAATTTCAGAATAAGTTTGAATGGAATGGTTAATGGATCATAATGAATGTTGAATGAGTAATAATTCTGCATATAAGGGATTCAAGAGTAATGGTATATTTTGGGATGGTGAAATTCATAAATGTGTTAAGGCTATTATGATGATGAGATTGCATTAGATGAATTTTTATAGTATGTGTAACCCTGATGTTTGATATATGAAAATTTTATTCAAGGAATAATTATTTTTTTTTGGGGATACAGTTATAAAGAACTATTTTGGGTTTATATGTTCCTTTAATTTGAGGCAATTACCCATTAATACATTTTTGGATGCAAAAAAAAAACAAATTTATTAGATAACCTTCTTGGTTAATATATGTTATTGTTATTTTTTATGAATTTATCTATTTTTTGGAATGTTATAAAATTATGTAGTTTTTGAAAATGGAAAACATACAAATAGTGTGACATCCCATCGCGTCTGACGAAGGTACAAGAATCGAACCCACAACCAAAGTGCGACTGGTATTTATCGCCTACCACTGGACTACATGATGTCCATGGTTATTATGCCTAATTATTTTTAGTTAGATGATCATATGAATCAGGAATATGATGATTTTGGGTTATCTAGGGAAATGATTAACCTATCATGGAGGATATGTGATTAGGTTAATTACTTTTCAGTATTAGACTTTAAGAGTAACTGATGTTATTTGGAGATTAATGTTAATATTTATCTTGGATGACTATTTGATTAAATCATTCAGAGATTTGGGTTTCAATCTTAGGTTGGAATACATTGAAGAATTTTATGGATAGTTTTTTATTTAACAGTATTTCTTGAACCTTGGGTTCTTTTTGTTGGATTTTGGAAATTAAGAGTAGTTTTTCTTTTTATAATGAATTATCCTTTTGGGGATTATTTGATCTTGTACTAAATTTTTTTGTTTTGGTTGATTTCTAATGTCATGGGAAATATATAGTTTCTCTTTTATGGATTAGGTGATTCTATCAAAGTTTATTATAGTTCTCTTAATGTGAACAAGTCATAATGAATATTCATCATTTGGAGAAAATGTGATTTTGTGTTAGATATCTAGTAAAATATCAATGTCTACATAAAAATTAATTATGTTTCCTTATGATTTAGTTAAGAACATAAATAAATTCCTCAATGAAAAGTAACACAAAACAAAAAACGTTGTCTGTTATCTTTTCCTACTGGGGAATCAAATACCTTTTAACCCATCACAGGTTTGTGATTTTCTGGTGGATAACTTTATCCTAAATATGTTTTCTATCACTATCCATCAGAACATGACCCGTTTTTTTCTCTCCCATATCCATGTTTCCATGGAATCCTTGTATCTGTTGTCTCGGTGACCTTTTTTACTTTTATTTCTTTCTTTTAATCTGATAGTTTAATTTACTTTTTTTCTGAAGTGGGGCTTTCAATGATGTTTCTGAGCCCAATTTTAAAATTGCGAGGATGTAATTCCCAAAAGGGGGGAAGGATGTAACATCCCAGGTAAATAATGATTATGAAATTTTAATATTTATTAATATTTGTGAAGAAAATTTTAATATTACATTAAAGGGAATGCGATGTTTTATGGCGTACCCAATACGCAAAAATGATTTTCTTTGAAATCATACGTTGCACACTAATAATATAATAATATTACTTTATATGTTAGTTAACGCATAGTTATTGTAATGATGGGAATGGAAAGAACTAACAAAAAAATGAATATATATTTCTTTTAAATATTTTTACATTTATCCAATAAAATTGAGAGGCTTAAAATAAGAAAATAGTTCGATTTGAAGCACAAATATTCTAATATTCTTTAAAAGGCCGATTAACAGCCTTTTGATGGAGAACCATTTTTAAAACTAATTTTTGTCAATTTTTTATGTTATATATGAAAAAATATAATCTTTGTTTAGAATCGGGACATCATGATTTACTTTGTGTAAATTTTTGTTATTTTTCAGATAAAGTTCGTTTTTTAATGAATAGTTAAAATAATGTATTTTAATTTAAAACCTACTTTTAATGTAATTTATTTATATGGTTAGATTAAAATTTTAATTGGGGTTAATGTGTAGTTGAAATATATTTTTACTATTTAATCCAATGGTGGTAATTGGAATTATATTCACTTTGAAATTGGACATAAACAAGTGTCAATCTTTTGATAGATATTGTTTCTAAAAAACACGCTATTTGTTTTGACAGCAGGAATTAATTATAAAATTAATTAATGAAACTCCTATGTTTTGAATTTGATAAAATCGACATAATTTTTAATTTGGATTATCAATTTACATTGGATAATTTTTTTTTATTTTTCTTACAAATGTTCATTTTTAATGAATACTGAAAAATACAGCATTTTACTACAAAACTTCATTTTCATATAATTAAATTATATAGATAGATTGTCCTTTTAATTGTTTTTAATGTGTAATTGAATTATATTTTTATCACTTAATAAAATGTTGTTCATTGAATGTAATTTCACTTTTTAGTTTGATTTAACAACTAGTCAATCTTTTGATAAATTTTACTTCTTAAAAACCCATCTTTGGTTGTGAAGACGTGAATTATTTTTAAATTAATTACTTCAATATCTGTTTCTGGAATTTCGTAAAATGGATTCCATATTTGGAATCATAAAGTCGAAATTATGTAATTAAGAATCTTGTTTTTTGACATTATGAATAGTAACTACGATAATTATCTTTAATTGTCGTGATTAATTAGTAATCAGGTACTTAAGGGTAATAAAAAAAATATCATCATAATATAAAATGACCCCAAATTGTGTCCAAATCCTCTTTTTTGAGTCATTTCCAAGCATGGTAATCTTTTTACCGAACTTTAGGGCCCATGGAGTCACATGGGTGTAATAGTGACATATATGACATTATCATTAAAAAGAAGAGAAATATAACAATGGTTAGTATATACAAATGAAACAATTTTAATTTTGTATACATAAATGATCTCTTAGACTATAAATAGTTATTAGGAGGATAAAAATATTTCCTACATCATGGTATCTTTTTATATTTTTTAGACATTAAATAAATATATTTATTTATGACACCATGATGATGCAGTGATTACCTCATTAATGAATGATTTAAATAAAATGCAAAGATAAGGTAAAATCTAAGACATAAAATTGTCAAAAACCAGTTTGATGGGTGGATTTCGTACCCTTATCAACGTATCCTAGAAATATATCATTGTGGGACCTTTGAAATCTGAAAACCATTTTATTATAAAGTATCATTTCAAGACATTCCAAAAGCGACCCTCCTCCCTTTTATAAAAGTCCCCCACCTCTACCCCCTAACCCACACCTCTCAATCCATTTTACCATCCAACCTCTGCTCATATTATCTCTCCATATCCCTATTTTACTACTAGAAGCCTCACTTTGGGCATAAGTCTTTCCAAGGAAGCCTTTGGCTCAAATCAAAAAGAGTTATCCAATTTCGAGAAAATGTTATCTCTCTAGTTTCTTCCTTTTATTTTCCTTCTTCACTCACCAATATATTCTTATTATTTAATCCCATTATAACACCAGTATATTCAATATATTATTATATTTTTATTATAATTATTCTACCTACACTTACACAAACCCCCATTTAATGGTTAAATGACATACTGTTTCAATGGATGTAAAATTACTGTCTCACGAAATGATGATTGTTCAATATAATTTTAACATCGTTCATGGTGGCAATTATAATGTCACTATATTTATATATGATATTTATATGATATTTATTTCCTCTAAATTATTCTGTATTTCATATTTAAAACATACCATTATGCTTTGCATGTTGTGAAAATGCGATAATTTCATATGAGGAAGTCAGGACTACCATCCCCTCAGGTGATGTGACGCGTTCATGCCAAACATGGAATTTATAAATAATGTAATTACTGAACTTATGTTAACAATATAACATATATATTATACTAGAATTATAATATATCTATATCTAATTTAGTTTTAATTTCCATTAATTTGACAAAAAATGAAATTAGCATTCATGCTTACGTACGACTTAATGTCTCCATGAATGGTACATTTAATTTATTATCTCCAAACATTATGGAATATTATTATATACATATATACTCGATATATATGATATTTAAATCATTAAAACCATTCCGTAGTTGATTTAATTATAACTACATGGACAATTCTCTTCAAACAAGTTCATTGTTGACTCATGTACCAAACATCGTCCAGACGTATGATATGAATTCACATAATTAATTAATTATTATAACATGATAATATGTTATGTGAATTTAATAATAATATTTAAAGGATTTTTTTACGCAATTATTAATTCAACAAGGTTTATTATTCAGGAATATAAAAAACGAACAAGACAAGTTGAACTTGGAGTAAGGGATTTATTATCTCACTTTTATTTCTGTGATATTTCCATTGTTCGCCACATATTTATTTCATGTGGTTTATTTTGTAATTCCACTTAATATATATTATCATGATTCTATTTATATTCATGGTATTCTAAGATTCATTTGGTGTTTATTTTCTATTGGTCATATGAATAGATTTATTACAACGAGATAAGGTGTTTTTATCTCACTATTTATTCCCGTGTGATTCATGTTATATTATTCACTATCTCCATTTAGTGGTGTATGTACTGCCCATTATTCTACTCTTTGTGTAATATACATTCTTTTATGGGTATCTACATCAACTTTGTATAGTCCTTCATTCATGGGGTGTACGTTTTGAAAGTTACCCAAATCGATAAGGGAACCTTTCACCCTCCACTTTTTAAAAGGATTCTTTGTGTTAGGTATTTTAATTTACATATTCATATGTTGGGATATGTTCTTATATATCCTTATTTATATAAATTTTATTTCCAATTGATGAGATACCCTTTTTATCTCTCATCAATTCATTTTCATAATATTAAAGTGATGTTGTTAGGATGTCAAATTTCAGTAAGGGAACTTCATTACCCAATTTAAATTCATTGGGTTAAACCTCTACATCTTGATGATGTTGTGATATGAATATGTGTGGATGAAATATGTTTGTTTTACACTTAATATCAAATTATATTCAGTGTATTAATATTTGTCACACATAATTATGTAGTTTATTTATCCTTAATCAAAGGATACCATCTTTGTACGAGACATTGCCTCAATCTCCTTTCATTGGGGCATCTTTTGATTTCTACCAGAATTCTATTATATAGTGTATAAAACCCTTGGGAATTTTAATTTTATTCAAAAGGAATATTTTTACACGAAGCATTTTACTAGTCAACAAAAGGAATGTTTTTGTCTTACGTATGTGGAGACAACGACTTCTCTACCGCAGCGACAATTTTTTGAGTTTTAGCATCCTCTGGAAGACATTTTTTTTACGAAAAATTGATACCATGTTTTACTTTTCTTTTATTTTGGTATTGAAAATGGTTTTGATAATGTATTTATTATATTAATGTGTTTTATTGATATGTTGTGATTGAAATGTGGAATGTTTATGTTTTTTATACATGTTTTGTGTGATATGATTATGTTATGGTTCTTGGGAGTTGTTTATGAAGTCATGTGGTTCCATGATAAACAAAAAGAGGGTGAGCCCGAGATAGATCTCCAATGCATTGGGTAATTAAAAGGAGTTAAACGTTAAGGTTTCTCTGAAGAGAATTAGGTAATATTCTATTATGGGTATTCCAAACATAACCATGAGGGTTACTCCCTATGTAATAATGCTATGAATGCCTCAAGTTACCTTTATGTTTTATGATTTCTATGTGTATTTGAAAAATATTATGATTCCATGAGGTCTGTTAAAAAGATTATGATATTTATATATTGATGATATAATGTTTTATTTCTTTTTGTATCATTTACTGAGATTATTTATTCTCATCCCATGTTTTTGATAAGTTTTTCACATGACATAAAGTTGAATAGGGTCATGGATGGGATCAAATAAAAGTCATGCTATTTAAAACATGGAACTAGACATGATTCATTTGTTCAAGAGTTTTTATTTTGGGAAAAAATTTGAAACTGAGTAGATGTGTATACTTTATATTCTTTTGAGATATAGTAGTTATGTCATAATTCTATAAACTCTAATCCTAAAAAGATCTTCAATGTTAATTATTCATTTAATTCAAGAATATGTAATGTTTTAAGGATGGGTACTTATAGCTACTGCCAGATGCATCTCTTATTTCGATGTCTCTATAGAGGATGAAATATTCTGAGTTGTGGGATCTATGTATACAGATCTATGGTATGTTTTAGTGTAGTTTTTTCATCCTAGGGTGTAACCACGGGGATTAGTAGTATCTTTCATGATTAAGGATGGCTTAAGATTGTGTTTTTGTATCTATTATCGTCACATGAACAGAGTGATAGTGAATAATATCTGTACTCTTCCATGGATTGATGATTTATTCCATCAATTGTTGGTTGAATGTATATTCTCAATGATCGACTTTCAGTCAAGATATCATTAGATGCATGTTATGGATGAGGATATCTTGGAGACTGCAGTCCATATTCATCATGGGCATTACGAGTTTGTTGTGTTGTCATTAAGAGTGGTGAATTCACATGTTTTGTTCACGGAGTTGACGATTGTTGTGATCCATGAGTTCCTAGATATCATCATGGTGGTCATCATCGATGACATCCTTTTGTAAAATGAGTTTGAGGAGGAATATTTAGAATAACTACATGCCATTTTTAGAGTTCATCATATACAATATCTATTTTGGAAGTTGTTGACTTATGAGTTTTTCAAATGAGAAATATATTTATGTGGGCATGTTGTTTTCCAGATGGGGGTAGCTATAGAACAATCGATTATATAAGTCACTGGGTTCTGGGAAGCCCCCATGATTGGGGAAAAGGTGTTATGATTCCTTGGTCTTATAGGCTATTATATGTTGCTCATGGGTGATTTCTATCAGGTTTTACTCCTTTGATAGCATCATCAAGAAAGGATCATGCATTTTGTTGGACCGATCAGTGTCAGGAAGATTATGAGTATCTGATGGAGAATTTGGGTTGTGATCTAATTCCATGATTTCCAGAATAAGGAGTTATATTTGAGGTTCTCTATGAAAATTCATGTTTGGGGTTTGGCTATGTTTTTATAAAGGGATATCAGTCATTTCATATGGGACTTGTTAGTTGATAACATAGGAGCGTAACTATTCCACCCATGATCTACAGTTGGTAGAGATGGTGGTATCTCGGATGTTGTAGATATATTCCCTCATTTGAGAGTTCTTTTTGGCCTTCACTTATCATAAAAGCATAAGGTATGTTTTCTACTAGAATAAAATGAACATGTGATAGTGTCATTGGTTGGAGTATTGACAACATTACGAATTTAAAATCTCACATACACTAGGAATGGGGAATGTTGTAGATGATGATCTACAGAAGATTTCACATAGTGATTTAGTTCATGAAAAAGGGGATTCCTTTAGAGTAATGGAAGATCATTTAGAATCATATATAGATATGGGAGAAGTTGGGGGAGGGTGTTGTGTTTTTTAGATGACTGTGTAATTAATTTTGGTGTAACATGTCGATGAGACCACGTTGGGGGATCTAGAGGCAGAGGTCTGGAGAGTATGATAATTTTGTGGTGAGGAACATGATGGCTAGTCAGAGGATGAACTACATCAAGTGTTGTATCAGAGAAGGATTTTAATTTTATTAGATATGTGTGAGATGTTTCAAAGAGAGTTCCATAGTTCACCATTAGCTATAAATCATGTCATGAAAAAATGAATCATGATTTTAGGAATCTATTTTTGTGTCCTCGTATGAAAAATTAAATTACAGAGTTTTTGTCTCGGTGTTTGGTATACCAAAAGGAGAAGGATGAGCATCATGTTCTCTATGGGTTTCTCCCATGATTATATGTTCTACAGTGGATGTGGGGAACCTATTGATGGACTTTTTTCCAATTTACCTTATGATCAGGGAGTATATGATTCTATATGGGTACCTATGGATCTTTGGATGAAATAATACCACATTATAGAAATAAATGAGCCATGATCATTGGATGTTTTGTTGAGGTAGTATTTGGAGGTGGGGGTGTGACTCCCCGAGGTCCCAGAAAAAATATCATTTCTGATCGATATCCTTTTTTTACCTCCAATGTGTGGATAGTTCTATAGCATGATTTCTCTTGTATGAAATGAATACAATCTTCATTTCATTTTCAGATGGATGGTCAAACCGAGAGGATCAACCGGAATCTTGAAGACATGTTGCACTCTTGTGTTCAATATTTTCGAGGTTCATGGATAAGGCACACACCCTTGATAGTGATTTACTACAACAATAGTACCCACTCCACCATTGGTATGGATGCATATAAAACCGTGTGTGACAAACCTTTTATTTTTCTATTGTATTGTACTAAGGTAAGAGTGTTCGGAAATCTATGGAAGATCTATTACAAAAAAGGAAAAATATGGTTCATGTGATTCTTTATATGATGATGGCAGTGCATGATCGTCAGAAATCCTATGTTGATCTTAGGAGGAGACCTTTTTTTGATGATAGTAATCACATGAATCTAACGGCAAATCCATTTCATGGGAAGTAAATGTTCGGTGATGGGAGTATGATAACTCGCTAGTTCTTTGGGCCTTTCAAGTTGATGGCACATGATGCGTTTGTGGCATATTGTGTAGCACTTACTATGTAAACGAGCGAGATAAATATGGTTTTCATGTGGTTTATCCCTGTCATTATCTTTATAATGACTCTCACGTAATCTATTTAGGTGATATGATTGTTTTTTATTATGAAACCATCGATGAGAAGCCTATATAAATGAAGGACCTCATGGAGAAGGTGTTTCATGGGTGTGATATCCCCTGGGTTCGTTTCTCATGGCAACACGACGGTGTGGAGGGGAGTACATGGGAACATGATTCAATAATAAGTGATCAACACCATGAGTTGAATGATTTTTTACTCAGTTAATATAATGATGTTATTTTTTTGATTTTAGACCTTTTTTATAATGATATGGCTTTATCTTCTTGTTGTTTTGTGAGTTTCTACGTTTTGAGATGTATCTCCCATAGAAGAGTAGTTAGGATATGGTTAATGTAATTACAAAGATTCATGTTGTTACATT
Organism: Viscum album; assembly: GCA_963277665.1. Classification (NCBI taxonomy): domain Eukaryota; kingdom Viridiplantae; phylum Streptophyta; class Magnoliopsida; order Santalales; family Viscaceae; genus Viscum; species Viscum album. The sequence goes on from OY728120.1 coordinate 1,151,400,324, forward strand.
GAGGATGTTTTTGAGATCCTTTGGTTTGGAGATCCTAGATATGTATATTGAAGGGTGGTGGTTTGAACCCTTTTTCTGTTTTTTCTCTAGGTTGGTTTTGGATTCTCAATGGTGATAATGATTTCAGATGTACCTAATGCATTACAACAGACCTCTCTAGTGCATTCCACTATGGAAATCTGGTGTTTGAGTGGTTTTGGGAGTTCAAAATGACTAATACCCCATTGTTTTACAAATTTCATGGTTTTTGAATAGTGTGTAATGTTTTCCAAACAGTGATATCGCTGAGTCATATTCATCTGTCAGTTTTAGTGAGTCATCTTCATCTGTCGTTGTTGGAGATCCTTCTTCATCTATCGGTGTCGATGCATATTCTTCATCTGTCGGTGTTAGTGATTCATCTATACCAGTCAGTATCAGTGATTCATCATTTTCTATCAGTTTTTGTGAGTCATATTCATATGTCAATGTTTGGGATCCATCTTCATCTCTCAGTGTGAGTGAATCATCTTTATCTATCGGTATCAGTGATTCAACATAATCTCTTGGGTTTGGAGAGTCATCTTTAACTATCGGTGTCTATGAGTCATCTTGAAATATTGTTGTGTCATAATTAAGTGAGTCATCTTCATCTTTTGAGGTTAGTGAGTCACCTATCAGTGTCGGTAGTTGCTACAGTATTTCCAGATCAACCAGTGAAAAATGTTTCTAGCATCTTACTATTCATTGATGCAATACACAATAAAGTCCTTGGATTATGGTATTTATGGACGATTCAACGTATGTAATTGTTATATTAATTTTCCATCGGGTCCCATTTAATTTACTTGGTCAAACCGAGAAATATTGTTGTGAATCGCCTTTAATGGAAAACGTAAACTCATACATAAACTGGAACTCTGTGTATATATTCAAATGGTAGAGATATCTTACTCATTATTCTTCCTTCTTTTTATCCATTTTAATAAGATGCCAAGAGTTTATTCACCCCCATAATATTTGTGTGATCAATTGATCATATTTTTATTGTAGTCCTTGGATAATTTTTTCTACAAGCACACCCTTTTTTCAATGAAAGTTGGAATTGTCGATCAATCGATAATAGAGGGCCTTTTATACCACCATTCTTCTAGGTTCCAATCCTCATGTTCCTAATTTTCCATATTATTTAATTTTATCACCATATTCCTACTGGAGTATTCTAGGTTTTCAGTTGGTGTGGTGGCGTCTCTATATCCTCAAGTCGATGTTGTCTTCACGGAGAGGTGATCATGATAGGTGGTGTTGTCCATTATCATGTAATGAATGCATGAGACAGTTTGAACTAAGGGATTCATGGATTACCTATTAATTTTATGTGAATCAATAGACTTATCATGATATATCCCACTTGAACACAATGGATGTGACATAATAAATATTTTAATTGGATTAATTAATTGGTATCAATATCATAGAGATGTTTTTGCCTCTTCATTTGATAGGGAGTTTTATATCTATGATTTTCTTGTTTAACATGTAATTATTGATAGAAATTGGTAAGGATTGAAAATCCGTATTTAATTGTAAATTTATTAGATAAAGATAAAGATGTTTTATAAATAATTTGGTTGTTTTAGATTTGAATGTTTTATTGAATTGATTGATAAATGTGAAGCATGCAAATTATTTTTGTTAAATTCATGTCAAATTTACTATCTAATAAACTTGGGATAGATATGAGTGCCCTCTATTTAGGTTTCCCATAGTGAAAACCTACTAAAAACGATTCAGTTTTTTCATGATGAAATAGAGACTTTTTTTATAAAATACAATGATTTGTAGGGTTCAAGGTTACCCTTATGCTTATGAAGGCCACGTTTCCTATGCTTGGAGATGTGAGAGCACATTGTGTGTGAAGGTTGAATGCTTTCTTTAGGTACAAGATCTCAATTTATTGTTTCTTTATAATACATGTAATTTAATGTGAGGCTCGATGGTTGTGGTTATATGTGGTGTAGGGAGGCCCAATGGTTGTGAGAGCAGTTGACTCCTAAATTGGTGAGATACATCAATTTATGCATGTGGTTGTCGGAGAGGACACCAAAGAAGACAATAAAAGTTTTATGTGAATGTTAGAAGGTTTTTAAACCTATTTTATTTTATTTTTTTACATTCCCATTTCTTGAGGTAGATTTTTTATCATACACTTCATCCAAGAGAGGTGAATACATAAGGTGTATTCCAAGTTCATTCCATGTGCAGCTTCTCGAGGGTGGATGAGTATACACTCATTCTATATATGGAAATTAATTTATGATCAGTTCACATACTCTCCATGTTAAGCCCCATGTGTGTGGAAGCTTAGAGTGATTCTATAGAATGCTAAGTGTTATGGAAAATTAATAATGTTATTAAAAAATGATTAAATAAATTATTTTAACCCATGGGGTTGGATATTGATTGGATGGAATACCATGGTTAAAATTTAAAAAAAATATGGACTTGGTTTGGTTATGAAGAAGGTAATAGAATGTAGTTTTGCTGACAATGAATTTTAATGTGGAATTTATAATGGATAATTGATTTTTAAATAATGTATTAATGTAATGTGAAACTAATAAAATGGTGTTAACTAATATACTGTATCCCTATTAATGGTTTCATGATTATAGGATATCTAGTCTTAGTAATGGAATACAGGATTCCAAGAGAGGTTTTCATCAATAGTGTGTAAGACCAGGTTATACACATATTGAGGTAGTGATCTATATTATATTCTATTATTTTTTGTGTTTTGATACCCTACCACACAATATTAGTTAGGGAAACTAACACCCTATCGATTATTGAGTTTGGGTGGTGGGGTGTTCACCAACATTATGGAAGGAGGATGGATGGATGACATCCCCCATTGGCCTCACTCTGTCTATATTTTTTGTGTTGGTTGGTAGGGAAGTTAGATTTCACCATATGATTGTGTTGATGGCTATATTGATTTGTGGTTACTCAAACTCATGTAATATATATATATATATATATATATATATTCCTGTAGAAAATTATATGTGTAACATATATAGCTTGTGATTTGTTTAGGATCTTTACTTAGTGTATGGGATGTAATGGCTTGATGTATAATTCCCGACATGTGATACATGTTATGAGAGCTATTGTGGATCTCAAAAAATACAAGGTTACATAGGTTACATGGTCATTTTGGTTGTGTTGCATGTGGTGCTTGTGGTTTTTCTAGGCCTAGGTGTCTGAGGGTAAGCATTTTTTGAGAGAGGTGCCTAGGATATTTGATGTTGAGGGAAAGAGGAAACCTAGTGGGGATGTACTATCATGGTACCCATTATATTCATTATAATATTATTTAATATTATATTTGATACATGTGAGAGTATTCAGGATGATATTGGGAATGTCGTATACTGGTTTAGCTGATGAGTTAGTTTCACTTATTGATCATTGTGCTTTAGCATTCATTCATTACATTTTCACGAGAGACTCCCTGGAGAATCCTATATAGTATACTATTTTAGTCTCCCAATATATGTATATATATATATACTGGTATTCTGGTCACTAGGAGTATGTTGATGTTCAAGAAGGTTACTACTTTCTTGGGGTTACTTGAGATTTTCAGGCTTCATGGTTGCTACTGTTTTACTTTATTTTGGTAATTGTAGTTTTCCCTTTTTTTGAAATAGTTCGTATATATCATTAAATATGTGTACATGTGGATTGATTTTATGTTTAGCTATGAGAAAGAGTTGGTTGTTGTCTATATCATATCTTTCTTCAACATGTGTTCTTTGGGAGGGTGATTCATCTCATTTGTGTGTTTAATATTCCCTCAATTCATGTTTATAACTCGGGTCCTACTAGAGGTGGGACTCGAGTGTCACTATCTCCCATATCACATTCTAACCCAGGAGGGGTATACATTATGGACAGGTGGTCGTGACATGTAATTTATCATCAAATAATAAATCTATCATCCTATATATAATTAAATGTAATTATGATTATGAAACCATATTTATTTGTTGAATTTTCAATCAAAAGGATTGTGAAGGTATCTATCGTACATTCATTAGACTTGCAATCTCCCCATAATAATAAAACACATTTTTCCATCACTATATAAAATAAATTAATATTACGAATGAATAAATTTAAATACATGGCATATTTGAAATAATTAATCTTTTGGAATAATAATATCATATCTACAAACATACATTCCAATCTATTGGGAAATGATAACGTCACTTGTGAATCTGTGTGTACTACCACCTCTACGAAACGACGTGATTACATTTTAAATTCTCATTACAGGGATTATAATACATACATATTTAGTGAAAATATATGATATAAAACTGATTATATATGTTGAATTATTATCTTACATTCTTTCATTCAATCCACTTAAAATAGAAAATAGTGTTTATGTGTCTGTACAACCAACCGTCTCCAGGAATAGTTTAAATGATATTTTATATCTATATCATTTTTGGATGAATATATATAAATATATATTGAATATATGTTACATTTATATCATGAACATAATTATATTGATTATCAAACAATGATCAATGTACACAGAATGGAACATGAAAACTGAAATGTGTATAAGAAACTAAATCGTTATCACTAGGAACACTAATTTTAATAACAAATTCATTATAAATGGGTGATATAATGTTATAATAAAATATAAAAGGATTTTAAATACATTATTATTGTTTTATAACGTATTTATAATATGTTCATATTTATATTTTCAATAGGATAAAAACACACACATAGTGACATGACACATGAGGTAATGTATTTACATACCAATCACATTTTAATCAAGATTATTTACGTGTGAATTTACATTAAGTAAATTATTTGATCCATATCTAATTAATAGATTTAATTAATTTAATCAAATGAATACTTTTAGTCAATACATGTTTTCAGTTCATTTTTTTCACATTTACTAGTAAAGAACTAGAATGTAATTTTTTTCAGAAAATTATATATGTTTTTTTAAGAATTTTGGAATATTTTTCATCCATGTATATTTTTTCTTTTAATTTATTTTATTAATGTATTTAATACATTATAATAACTATTTTAAAGATTTTTTTTGAATTTTTTAGTTTAAAACATTGTTAAATAAATGATTTGGTCATTTTAAGACTGAGGTACATTAGTTTTTTCAAAAACATTTGAATGGAATCATTGTTTTAATGAATATGGAACGATTAGAAATTCATACTACAAAAAATTATAAATAAATTGAATATTTTAGTAAATGTTTCCATGATTATTTTAAAATAAAATATTTTTCATTTTATTTGAGAAAATGTTCACTATTAAAAATATAATTGTATATAATGGAATTGAATTTCCATCATGAAGTGTAATGGAATTTTAATGGAATATTTAACTATGATAACATTCTTCATAATTAATATGTTTTAAGATATATGATCTAATTATTTCAAAAATATTAATTCAATAGATATTTTTTGTTAATTATTAGGAGATGTTAACAAATCATTTCTTCCTATGGGTTATATTATGATTAATTTGTGAAATGATTATGAAGCATATTTTTTTAATAGTTATGATATGTGGATAATATAAAAGTATCATGGGCTAGTTGTACCAATATATAAGGATATAATTATTTAATTGGTGGGCTTAGAATAATGTATACCTCTAATTGATTTAGTATCATTTTATATTTGATGAGTTAATTATAGGAAAGAAGATGACACACTCTGTCTAATACTGAAAACAAGTTTTTATTCTTGATACACTATAGGAAATATATTGAAATTATTAATCCACTATATGAAGAAGGTGATGATGCAAGATTAGTTATGGTATAAAAAACTATTGCTTATGCCTAAACCATTATGATTTGATGGTATTAATAATTATCGGTGGAATATATAATAGTTTCTATTCATATAATAGTTTAACAATTTTTTGAAATGATTTATTCTTGAATATATGAAACATTATTGAATATATTGTTTTATAACTCTAAAGAATCATTTATTTTTAATTGAAAATTGTTTATTCCATTACTCATGTTTGTACTCATGAATATATTTTCTGGGAAAGTTTTATCTTATAGTTATGATCTCACAAACTAACGCTTATTTTAAACATTCATAGGACTATAAATTTATATATACCATGTTCACCCTTATTGAGAATCTGATATCACACACTATTATGTTTTTATTTCCTACTGTTTTCAATAAATAATTAATTTATTATATATAAGGTATGATAAAAAGAGTGCAGAAAAATATGCAAGATGGAAAAAATATACATAAATAATATGTTTGGGTGTCTCGTCACCAAATAAATGGAATCATTACAATTCTATAATATATCAAAATTTTATGTAATGAATATTCATATAAAAATATTGAATAATTATTTATGAAAATATTTGGATGATATAGTTGGTATTAGTGTATGGTTTAGTTAATTGTTATTGATCATGGAATGAAAACATTTATGAAATCCTATTGGACAAATATATACAAAGGATACAATATTATTTTGTATAATACCCATGGATAAACATTATTAATCTAAATGATCAATAGTTTGAGAATAATGTTTCTTTATTTTGACATAATATGAATTATATATTATGATTATGTGAAAGAGAACTCTATATTATTATATATTGGTGGTTGAATTATTATTTTTTGTTTTTAGAAAAGTCTTAAATAAGAATATTTTATTCTAAAAAATTTGAAATTTGGAAATGAATTATTTCCCTCAACTGTAACCAAATTCATTATTATATGGAATTAAGAATATTATTAATATGATCCAATATCATTATAATTCCATAAATAAGGTTGTGATTATAAATAATCAAAGGAGGGAATAAAGGATGATAAATCCTTTTAGGAGGTAGCATACACATTTTATAAGTTGTATTTGGGACCAATAGGAGGCTGAGAGATAGATAAACACAATTGATAAAATATTTTCAAATATTTAGTGGTTGAAACATAGATATTTTGACCTAGTTGGATATTTTTTATTATTAATGTTGATCAATATGGGAATCCTGTTATGAATTTTTAAAAAGTTATTGAAATTTATGCCATTGAATGGGAATAGTCTTGGAGAATATTTTTCAGAATGTTATTCCCAATAATTATGTAAAAAATATGTTAATATATTTCAATGATAAAAAGAAGAAGAAAATTAAATCAATAAGTTCCCCTATAGATAAATTTTCAATACTCTCATGGTATGAATACAGTTAAATCAATATCCCTTAATGAAAAATTGATCAATTAATTGGTTTCCCAAAACCGTGTCTTTAAAAGGCATTAACAATATGATACAATAATATAAATAATTATATTTTTTTTATGTAGACACATTGTTGAAATGGATCTTTATTTTTAAAACCACTCCATTGGGCTTGATATGAAAAATATGATCGCCATCACGTTCAAAAATAGATCATTTCTTGATGATTATCATCATCAAAAAACATTCATGAAAATATGAAAAGCTAAATCTCTTTTTATAATGAAAAGAAAAGTGGGATGAAAAAATTTCTTAGTGAATGGTACACTTATCATCCACTATAAAATAGTTCAATTGTTATCTTATTATGGAACATCCCACTATTATATTTCTTGGAAATTTTCTATGTGTTTCAAATTAACACCTTAATGATAAGATTTTTAGTTAAAGGGAAAATTACCATATGGTTTGGTGGTCACATCTCTGGTATATAGTTTCAATAAAGTTTAATTTTGTGAAAAAAATATGTTCATTAAAATAATATGCTTCTTCCATTAAAATAATTTTTAATGATTCTATTTATGGACATGAAATAATTATATAGAACCTATATAAATTTATGAGGAAGGTATGTTCAATTTCATATTTTTATGGAATAAATTATTTTTTATCAGTACAGTGATGAATACAATCACCCAAAGAAAAATAATTCAATATTTTTGTTTTTATTTTTTATCCATGAATGATATCTATCTTAGATAGATGGTGATAAACTAAATAATTACAATAAACCAATTTTATGTGTTTTTAAATCTAATTATAGAGGAACTATATAGTATTCCTTTTAATAATATTGTTATTTTGTCTATATAAAACATAAATGGTGCTACATCTATTTCAGTTAATCCTCACCGATTGAACCAAATTGATTTGCATGGATTGATGAAGAAACTACCGGAAAAAACTGATAAAGGTTTAAAATTCCCATGTGAATCCCCATGGGGTATAACGATCATTTTTATTATGAATAATGATGTGTCAATATATCATTGGATTTATTGTCTAAAACATAAGAAAATCACTATGAAGAACAAGTATCCTCTAGCCTATATCGATGATTTTATTGTAAAATTATGAGGATATCAATATGATTCAAAGATTAAAAATTGTTATGGATATCTTCAGTTGATGGTTAAGATGAAGGATATAATAAATATAGTCTTCTGTAGGAGGATTTGGAAATATGAATTTATAGTGACTCAATTCATACTTACCAAAACAACATCTATCATTTTTCATTTAATGAATAATGTCTTCATAGAATATGTCTAATAGTTTTTTATTGTCATTATATGTTATATTAAAATATATTAGATGATAAATGATGAGAATGATGATAATTTATTATTTTTTAATGAACCTAAGGAAGAATAGGTAGTATTGAAAATTTTCAAATATGCATTTTTGACACTGGAGGTTTCATTCATTTGTCATATAATATCTAGTGATGGTATATCATTGCATCCTTTAATGATGGATGTTGATGAGTGATTTCTTAGACCTAAACTAGAAACTAAAATATATAGTTTTCTATTATTGGATGGTTGTTACTAATTCATGGTGAGATATTATTATATGAATATTTAATCCACAAGACTTTTTTACCTAGAAGTGGGTAATGTTCAAGTATATATAAGAGTTTGGTGAGAATTTTAAGTAACTGAAGAGAAGGGTAGTCAGTGCACCTATTCTCAAATTTCCCTATAGTAGAGAATTTATTGTGAACCTTAGTAATTTATCAAATAAATGAATTATATTTTACCACATTTTGAATGATTTTTTGATTCAATATTCCCCATTCTAATTAAAAATAAAATACAGAAATTAACTGACTCATAATTTGAAATTCGTTTTGATACATCTTTCATTGTAAATATGGATTCATTATCATTAATGTGAATTTTGTGACATATATACAAATCATACAGGTTATGAAGTATATTTTAATATAGAAATAGTCAAATATATTCCATAGAATATGGTTGGAGATTACTAAACATTATGATTTATTAATTCATTTCTAACATGGGATGGAGAAAAAGGTGGATAATATAATGAATTGGAATTAAAATGAATGTTTTTATATGATGGGGATTGACTGTGATATAATACATATACAATTTCATAAGTATAAACATTAAATGTTGGGATAAGGGAAATATCCAATATTTTTCAGATGAATGTTCAACTATTTATTTATGTGATTATTAAATAGGAATGTAAGGATTATTTATAATTGTATACAATGTTGAAAAGTGATTATATGTTCAATAATGAATATGATGAAATTATATGTTTCCTGAATTGTGTGTATGTCCACTCAAAAAAATAATTTAAGACGATACTATAAGATTAAGAACAAAGTTTAAGAATCTCTATTAATCATATAATTATTATTATTTTTAGAGATATTAATTATTATTTCAGGTGGGGGAAACTGAAATTGAAAATTGATGAGGATGTATATTTATTACACATATGTTATGATGCTATTTTTCAGAGTTTAATTTATAAAGGGATGTTAAATAAATTACCCATTTCTAAATCAAAATAGAAAAAAAATACCAGGGATTTCAACATTAATAAATATGTTTAATGAAACAAGAATATTTGGGTATTATCTGATTTCCATGTAATGTCATTTCATGTCATTCCCATGAAAGAATATTTCTCTCTTGATCATCATTCAATTTTATAAATTATCCTAGTTTTATGTTTTCATGGATTTACCTAATATAATGTATATGATTTGGATCCATGGATAACCATGATGTTCTGAATAATCCTTTATTAGTTTATGGATCAATATTATTTTAGTAATGGATATTTCCCTTAGAAAATTATTATATATAGGAGAAACATGTAAACCTTAGAAAATATGGAGAGATATTGTTATCTGAATTTAGAAGGAGGTTGGATTCGAAATATATGATTTCTATATATCACTCTTTTAATGATGAATACATGACACATCATGTGTTCTAAATTAAGTGGTTGTTTAGATGCATAAAAATATCAATTATGAGGAACAAATTGTTGATATTTTGGAATGCAGGGAAATTATTCTATACAAAATGTCAACTCACATTTTCAAGGTTTTGGGGAGAATCTATAATTTTGAGTAATAAATGCGGGGACCTAAGGATTTAACATGGAAAACATATCCTCATTTTATATTGAAGTAATTATATTGCATAGAAAAAATTATTTTACGTGGGGTAGAATGTAACACCCTGAGATTTTATGATATAATTATAAATTTTATTTCATCAATAACAAACAATAAAAGCAACACCAAATACAAATGAATCATAATAATATATTATATTATAATTAATATATTAAAATAGATAAATTTATTTTAATAATTCCATTGAAGGGAAAATTTACAATGCTTTTTGATATGGTAATCATACTTTTATTAATTTCATTACACGTTTTGAAAATACAATATTCAAAAAAATGGGTTTCTATTGATTCTTACGAGTGAAAATTATAATTAATTTTAATATATTTAGAAATATTAGATTATATAATTGAATTAACTTTTTATATCTATATATCACAAATTTCATATTGTGATATTTTGGGATTTTTTAGAAATTATTAATTTTATACTGATTAGTGAATAATGTTGATTTTATCTAAAATTTATAGTAATATATAAAAATATAAAAAGTAAAATTTTGTTTTAAAATATATTAAATATTAAAATTAGTACTCTAGTGTTACTAATAATCATATTAATTCAATTTTAATAAATATTATTTTTGAAATTTTTATAAAAAAAATTTTATTTTTGAAAAGGTATTTTCTTGAAAAACTGTTTTTCATTGAATTTTTCGGTTTAATCTTAAATTAATTTCATCCTAATATATGAAATTAATATTTAATTATTTGTTGAGTATTTGGAATAAATATGTTCAAATATTGAATGAATTGACTTTTTATTTTTCATCTATGTTAGTAGTGACAATAATAAATTTTTATCACCCTAGAAATTGTAAACTATGTAAAAAGGGATGAAATATCGGGACACGGTTTTATAATATTTCTAGTACTATACTTTACTAAATTATGTGTTTATTTTTTCAATTTCTATTAATTTCTAATATATATGGCCATTTTGATCCAAATATCATTTATAGTGACCTTTTATTGTAATTATGATAATAATTAATAAAAAACTTCACAATACTAAATTGAATATCTAAAATATTTTAACATAAGTGTTAGAAGAGGTTTTGATTAGATATAATTAATTATTTTAATGATAAATTAATTTTATTAATTGTATTAATTTTTTTTAATCATGTATGTCTTGAATAATTACAATAAATTATTTTCAAACAATGCCAATGTATTTATTCAATTAGTAGAAATATAAAATATATGATTTTAATATTATAAGAAGTAAATAGATTTAGAAGAATTACATTTTTAATCCATATTTTTTAAAAAATATAATATATTATAGTTTCATTTGAGGTTTTTATTAGAATTAAATTTCTTTTATGTTGTGTTCAATGTCCAATTATATGAATAGTTTCAACACTGATATTTTTAGTATTTACTAAAAAATAATATTTCATTAAATCAATCAGAAATCATAAAATTCATGATATTTCAAAATTAGGATTATAATTTCTCTAAATTATCATCTATTATCCTATTTTTATCTATTTTTATCTTATAACTATAATTATTTCCCTTCATGAGACAAAATGACGTTACAATAATTATGGTTAAAATATGTTAACAAAGGCATTAAACCTAAATATAATGTGTAAACCACAAAATTAATCGTTCAATATTTTATTGGATGATGGTTTAAAAAACATAATCAAGACTTGGCATTAAATATCTATCCTTTTGTTAGATTTTTTCTAGATAATGAATTTATTAATTTTAAATGTTTTTAGATATTGAAAGAGTGCCACATATATAATTTCTCAATGGGAACCCATCATTTATTTTCATTACCCAACCCTATTCAATATATAATGATGATTTCCTAACATTTTTTTTAAATATCTATGTAAACGTATAATATTTATAAATATTCTTAAAAGATCGGTGCACCTTTCATTAATAAAATGATACAATTTAATATGAAATCACCATTATTCACACTATATTACACCATTTCTGATGTGAAGCCATTGATCACAAATATGTACTACTTATTGTCTCCGCATAATGACACAGTTAATTTCTCTATCACCACCATTCATTGATAGATATTATGATGGTTTGGGTTTCTATAAAATATATCTTTTAAATTATTATTATTATGCGATTATAATGTTGTATCAACCTTTATACAATCTAATCTGTTAGAAAATGATAACACGACTCATGTATTTTTATGGACTACCACCTCCACGAAGTGATGTGATTAATTTCTTATATATTATTAAATATATTATAATAATAATACATATATTTAATATTTACATTATATATTATAAGATAAATATTCTATAATGAATATTTATTTTTTTACGTTTCTTTATTTCCATATTTCAAAATCATAAAACATCATTAATAAATATATACGGCTTACCATCTCCTTGAATGGTGTAATTCATTTTTATAAATATTAATTTTAAGAATGGTAGTAAATAAATATAAAATGAATACATATTATATTTATATAATTATTAATATTCTATACATGATGTAATTGGGGTCAATGTTAGAGTGTTGGGACTATCTAACAGAAACAATGATGAGAAATGAAATTACAATCATAAGGATAATTGGGTTACATAATAAATTGTTACTAAATGGGATATAAGATGATATATATAAATCATAAATCATATGATATATATGAGTATAGTTCTTTTATGTATTTATAATAAATAAAAATTAATTAAACATGTGGTTAAAACATGTAAAAAGTGGGACAAGACTTGAGGTATGGGATTTACATATTAATCTGATTTTATTTCTGATTATCATGCGTCAATTTACATTAAAAAAGTAATATTATATTCATTGTAAATATCCCTTTGATTTACCATATAATAAAAAAATTTCATGGGAATACATTTTTTCCTTTCCTTTCTTCAGTATAATTCCTCTAGAAACTAAATTAATGTGTTTATGGAAAACCTACTATGTCTTAATATTTACTCAAGAATATTTTTAATCTATATCCATGTTATAATAAGAAGTATTTCCTGATTTTTTTAATATAATCAAATGAAATTTTAATCTAATTTTCATATAATTTTGTAACATTAAACAATTCTCGGAAATTAATATTGAAGAAATTTTTATAATGGGGGAATTTTTATTTTATATGAAAAAGGTGAAGTGTGTTTTTTGATTAATTTAAATAACAACAAGAGAATTTTATACCATATTAGGAACAAGAATAATTTATTGTTCTTGTAAAATGATTCCATGGTTATTTAAAAAAACATCTAAATTTTTTTCTAAATTTTATAGTATTAATTAATTTATAACAAAATGGAAAGGGTGAACCTATTATGAATTATTCCACCAATATTTTAAATGACATTTCAACAATGATAACATCCTTGATATTAATTATTCATTGTTGATGATAGATTCTAATGAAATATTCATTATTCATTCTATTAATGGGTTATAATCATGATGTTGATATTTTTATGAATCTATTTTTCTTATGGGTCATTTAATGATGAATTAATGAAATTTTTATGAACCCCATTTTCATTACCCAGCTTATGATAACATGATAATATGAATGTTTTATGATCATGTGGCACTCATATGTATGGATTTCATTACATTATTGTTGGTATGTGAAGTATTCATCACTCAAATTCATTTTGAAAATTCTTATAACTCAAGAGATAATAATAGAAGAAATCAATATAATTGGTCAAGTATGGGAAACAAGACTTTATTATTGATCCTTTATTAGGAAAATTTAAAAATTCATTATCCACTATAAGAAATGAGTGATATCAACTAATCAGTTATGATTCAGGAAACATGTGTTGATTACTGATCAACTATTATTTGACGGTATTTGTAGTTAAGTGTAACATATGTATGGGTTTCAGGTCAAATTATGGAACCACATTTTTATATCATGATTTAGATAAAAATAGTTGGTTAATGGTTGATTATGATGTTCTATAATTATTATGAACCATTTATCTTGAAACCATGATGATTTATTCCATGAATCATATATATGATCTATGACATATTGGGTATGAACTTTTTATGTTATGTTCAAGAACTAATTCCCTTATTTTAATGACCCCGACTCTAGTAACCTAGAACTGAGGCCTACTATATTACATTTTCAGAAATAATTAATCAAATATAAAATAACCTATTACTTTATAGGTTTTAGAGAACTATATATATACATAATGCCCATTTTATATTGGGAAATGTAGAATAAAAAATAATAAAAACTTGAAAATGAACTATGTCCTTTAAATATCATTCCAACAATTCTTCTTCATATCATGGGGAATGGAAAAAACAGTGAAATCAAATTCTCAATATTGGTAAAGTACAGAAGATGATATCATGAAACAATAATTATAACAAATAACAAATTTTAAATTTCTAAACACACATTCCATTTAAATAATTTTACTATCATTATATGATAATTCACAATCAATAATATATGCTAAATGACTGAAACAACATTCCATTTAATAAAAAATATTATATTTAAATTCATCATTAGATATTATCATATATAAAATATCATTTATATAAATATAATTTAATTATCAATTAATGTAATTATTAATTCTTGTAAATCATTTTCTCAGAAAAATACACCCCTATCATTAAGACCAATCCTAAACAGTGTTTAAACCTAATGGGTAAAACCCACCGAATGTAGTTAAATAGTTTGTCTCATGATATATGTCAACTATCCAAGGGGATATCTATAATTTTTCCCCACCCAAATCATAATATCAATATAATTCTTAGTATATTGAATAATAAATTTAGTTCATGAATCAATATATATTATCATCAGATATTTATATTGAGTAAAGGATGTAGATTTATTAATATTTCATTAGTTATTAAAATTTTATCATAGTGAATATCATATAAAAAAATTATTTATTGTTAATGAAATAATACTACCAATGTTACATGTATATCTATATTTATGATAAATTGAATACATAATAAAAATGATCATATTAATGTGATTTTTTTCATGATAATGTTAATAAGCTATTAATAATCTGATATTGTATATTTAATTTCACCACATCAAAATTTTCAATTACAATCTGTTTCAATGAAATAAGTCAATGTCAAACTCAAAATAACATGAATTATTAATTAATTATGACATTACATATAATTGGGGATATATATACACTATATTTGATAAATTGGGTGTTGATCATTGAAATATTCATCAATAAAGTGGAATTGAGATGATGTCACATACATCTGGCTTTGTTTTATATTGTCATGATTTAAACTCCAATATATTTGTTTTATAAATTTTAATAATGTATATTAAAACTATATTATTATTTATAATATCATATATTTACCTTTAATAAAATATTATAAACCATTTATTAATAATATTTCATTATTTTTATTATTGTGAGTTTTAATTCCATGGTTTTCTCATGCAGGTTTTGTCATGAACTATCCATATTGTTCACATATTATAAAGATAAATCATCTAAATTATATTAATAATTTAATAAATTTCAGGATTATATGTCAAATATATTTTTAAAACCGACCAGGAATGATTATATTGATAGATGAAGTACATTATGACCATTGAGCTGATATGATGTATATAAGCATGAGTAACATTTGCAATTTTATATGATCATTATGGAATGGAGGAAAGAAATATATTATCTTTTATGAATGATCAAATATAAAAAATATAATATTATTTCATTAGTTATACTTATATATATATATATCATTAATTTGTTGTGGTGATGAAAATAAAAGCACATTATTTTTTAAAGACAGTTGGCCATGTATATACAAAAGACGTTATAGTATTTCATTATGTAAAATCTATGAAAGAAAATTATATATATTAATTATTAATATTGATATATTTTTATTGAATTTAATAATTTTTTCCCTTATATAAGATATTATCATTTATTTTTTCAATATCCCATTCCATTTAAAAGCATTAGTAATAGATGAATCAGATCCTTTCATGAAGCGGAAGTCCCACATACACACGGTCGACGTTAACAAATCAAAAATAAAAAGAAAATAAAAAATGAATATATGATATAATAACTACATTGGTATAATTGTTTTATAAATTTCATATATATAATTTAAATATATCATCAAATACAACTTTGATTAGAGGTAATGGAAAAAACAAATGACATCAGTTCACGATATAGTAGTCTTCTCTACACAAAGATTATGATTTCAGAAACCATTTGGTGGAAGTATTGGAATTTTTTGTTCATTACGTTGACATTAATAAATATTATTATATGAATCATACTGATATAATTATATCATCATGGATTAATAATAACTAAATTAAATGGAAGAAGGGTGAAAAAAATTGCTCGTTGAAGAATGTTTCCACTACTTCAGGTATCCTATATATGTTTCCAGTAATGACTTCCTCAGATGGATATATGAATAAATTAAAGCTTCTTGGATGATTATATGGAAGTTTTTATTTTAATTTGTTAGTGATAGTTCTAGTAAAATTCTATTATAGGTGTGAATTAGTGAGGAGAGTGAGAACACATTTATAACTAAAGAGGAGTGACATTTTTGTAAATTCCCAAATGTATTCCATATTGGGGACCTTAATAAAATAGTATAGATAAAAAAATATAATGAATAATATATTTTAGGTATTATATGGGTGATATATACCTTCACCAAAAAAACACATTTTATTCCTATTACATCATGTTTACACCCTTTTTAACACATTAGTTTCTGCCATGGTAACTAGTTTATTAACATAGGTAATTAAATTCAAATGAATAAAATAAAATGAGTCTTATTATTTAATAATGAAATAGTTATTAAAAATATTAAATAATTTTTATAAAATAAAATCCATTGTGTATTTAAATTAAATTTTAACATATGTTCATGTAAGGTGCAAATACACTACTTTTAATTGTAATTATAATAATTAATTTTATCAATTTTTTATTTTTATGACCTAAGATAAATTATAAAAAATACCCAATATTTATTATTATGATTATTAATATTGAATCCATTTTTTCAAATCAAATTTAACGAAGTGGAATAATTTAATTTAAAATCATTCACATATAAACGAAAAGAAATATAATTTTAACGGATAAAATGATCCAATGTTTCGAAAGAGTTTATATCAAAATTCAATATAAAAATTTTTAAAATTTAAAAATGGATTATGTTTTATATATGTCAACATGTGATACATTAAATATAATAAGAAATATAAATTTCAATCATAAAACATTTAATGAAAATGCATTTTTCATTAAATATTTCTATTTTACTCACTAATCATTAAAAATTGAATATTATTTGTAAATCCCAGCAATTCATCCTATGAAAATATTTCTTATTATAATTTAATAAAATAATATCAATTTATGAAATCAAATTTCTAAAATTAATCGAATTTAATTTTGAATTATTTTCACAAGGAATTACTAATCTATCTTTTAGAAAAATACTTTTTAAGAAAAATTGTATTTTATTTTATATGATTCTTATTTGGATTCTTATAATTAGACTACCATATTTTAATTATATCATTAATAATATTCACAACCATTAATTTAATGTATAGGTTTTAATGAAATAATGTATCATACTTCATTTAGATAAGAGGTTGGATATTCTGTATGTTATCGACGAGATTAAAATTAATGATATATATTTCATGTGTTCTATGAGCTTGGTGATTCTAGAATCATATTCTACAGAAAAATATATTCTATTTTTATTATTTTATGGTGTTAAATTATCCCTAATTTAAATAAATTATTCCCTCATAATTTAACCTTGATTTCAGTAATTTTGTTTTTAGACATATCATTATTGAAAACCTACATCATAAAAGGGTTAATAAAAATACTTCTTATTCACAGAGAAATCGAATATTAAAGTCAGATGTAATAAAAAATAAATATATTTTGATGTATGAGAAATTTATTGGAATTTTAAGATATGGGGTCCAAAGGAAAGAATAAATAATTCTATATAGTGATTGAGGAAATTGATCGAATGAATATAAATGATCAATTCAATGATAAGGGCCTCAAAACCATAAATATATGCTGATTTTAAAAAAATTAATCCGACATAAATATAATAAGTTATTTCTTTTCCTATACCCTTTATCCGAGATATTAGTAATTCATGTATTTTATATGAATATAAGGAAACATACCTATTTGATACGTTTCATTTTCAATATCAATGTTAAATACATTCAATGTGGTTAAATAAATTTCTCATTATTTACTAACTCAATGATGTGAATATCTTACAGATATTTTAACTACCTAAAGCACTAAATTTTAATTTTAAGGGATCATAGGATCCATATAATAGTGACAATACATTCCATAAATCTGTAAATACTTTCCAAATACCAATATGGTAAAAAAATTATTTCAAGTATTATGAAATTTCCATAGGGAGAATTAATAAATTAATATCTAAAAACATTCAAAGGTTCAACATTATATATTTCACATCTTATTAACCTTATGTAACTTCCATAAGATTAATATCAATTACATTTTAATAATGTTCACAGAATTTTCATATTTTAATATATATTTAATCCCACAAACAATTTGATGAAGCACTTAGTTGTCACATAACAAACCTGTGACTACGTTAATCAATTATTTTCACAAATCCCAGTAATAACTGAAATTAATATAAAACATTATAGAAAACATTTATGCATATCTATTTATTATGTAAAATAATAATTATTTGATATATTCATTATATCTAATGATGTTGTAACATCAAGAAATGATAGTGGAAACCAAATTGTTGATAAACAATTAATTTGTATTAAGGTAGTAAATACTATTCATTTTTCATTATCTATATCAATAATATATTTATAATTACATAATTTTCCCAACATCAGGAACAAATTTTGGGTTATCTATCTCTTAAGCAGGTGTTTTCTAAGAAGTACAAAATGACACTAAATCATTTTTCAAGGTCTTCATTAATGTTCTATATATTAATTAAAATACGTAATGAAAAGTTAATATAGAAAAATAAATAGACATTTTATAATTATTATAACTAGGATATCATTGATAAAATATCCAATGAAAAAGAAACTGTGAATCTAAAGAATGTAACATTAACCATTTCACGTTATTTATATTAATAAAATAAACATTATTGTGATCCATTAGATTCTTTTAGAGGTATACTCCTTCGATTCGTAAGAAAGTTATTTTTTACTTCCCCATATACTTATAGATTTATAATTTTACAATATAAAATATTTTATAACCCATGAAATCATTAGCATGGTGCCATGTCTCCTTGTTCATGTAGAAAACTCTGAATACATTCTTTTATGTACAAGGGTGTTTCATTCCACAATTATCACATGAGGGAAAACCCTTATTTCCCATGTAATTTTTTTCTCTACCTTACTTTTATTATCAATATTATTTTGATGAATAGATAATTATATAATTATTTCAATGTATTTTAATCACGTGGAACAATGTCCTTATAGGATGAGAATGTTTTAGGAACTAACTCCACAAGAATGGGTGGCTTATTCTCATAAAATACATTATAATTATTGCTCTTTGGTTTATGTGCGTTAATAGGATCACATTCCATATACAATAAACCATTTATAAATTATGTAATAAATATCATTAGACTTTATCATTGTGAAACAAAATTTATAATCATATAAATTGTGAAATATATATATAAATTGGTATTTTCTTCATATATATTCTCATAATCTTAATCATGGGTTCTTAAAGGATATATATTTGATGTCCCTCATAATTATTTGTCAAAAAATTATGAACTATCCATTGAATATACACTGGGAGATTCAAAATAGGTTTTTAGTATGACATATTATTGTGAAACAGCAGAAGATTGGTTCAATCCATATGATCTTTTTTTAGAGTAATCTCTCTTATTTACCTATGTTCAAAAACCCTATCAGGTTGTAGTATCACTATAGGAAATTATTTAATTGGTAAAACCATATAGTATCATCCTTTAAAAAACCATTAAATGTTCTTCTATGCCTATTCAGTTTATTTATCATAGGGTTACATTTCATCATATATGTTTTCCTAAAAAAAATCTCATGGTTTCTAGTAAACTTCGTGTAATAACATCTATAATGAACCTGATTTCACTAACCTAAAGACTATGACTACTTTATTAAATTATCATATATTCATAAAATAAAATCCCAAATTATTGGCTACATTAGTGATTTTGAATAAATAGATACATTCATGAAACCCATTTTTCATTGGAAAGGTCTTTATGAAATAGTTTGGGAGTTTCCTTTATTCTATTACTTATTTCAATACCAAGCCTCTTGACACTGAGTTAGTGATTTATTACATCATATTTTGTCACCCAAAAAAAATTCATGTATCTATATACCATTTGGTTATACTAGGGTGTATGGAGGAATTCAAAATATAATCCTTATCTAGTAATTCCTGCGTCATCTTAGGTGGTAATAGTATAAAAATTATTTTTTAAAAAATCATCATAATTTAGAACGATTTTTAATCTCCAATATTCCATAGATGTGTGTATCTTTTGTAAACCCTTTTCATAATATTGTGACTTATTTATATTATTTATTAATGAAGGTTTGGAAATTAAATAGAAAATGAATTATTATTCCCCTGAATTAAAAATTTATTTATAAAAATTTACTATATAAATGAAATTTGGATCCCTATATATCCTTATCAATGTTAGGAATCTGTTATCTTTCTTACTCAATAAATTATCCACATACATTTCTTTCATTGGGTGGTAGTTTACTACATATTTACAATAATTGAGTAGTATAAACCAACTACCTTTTCTCATGTGAATATCCTTCTATGATAGTATACATCTCAAACTTTTTTGATTCGTATATATGTCATATCATTCAATATAATGATAATTTCACCATTTTTAATGAAAAGATATCGTATAACATCTCAAAATCATGATTAATATTTTTTTTCATGGTTATTAGATTTTATATATAAATATGATATAGATGTATCTTTTTTATTCAAAAGGAAACATTCAATTCATTTCATTGATGTATTACAACATATGAAGAATACTACCTTTCTAGACTATAAGGTCAATACTGGTGAATTGATAAATCAACCACTTATTTCATAAAATATTCTGCCACATAACATAGAACATGATAACATTACCCCTTTATTTGTCAACATGGTTATAATATTTCATAATCAAGATATATTTTCAAAAAATATATTTTAAGTCCATTTGAAAAAAAGGAAAAGCATATTTTTATTATATTAATTTTCATGGTTAATTCATATATAATCAATTTCATTTGTGGGTTATTATATATTCAATAAAAAGAGATATTATAAGCACAAATATAGAATTATTGAAAAAATATATTACAATTAGGGAATTTACTATATATCTACTTCATTATTAAATTGAAAATGATGATCCATAACTAGTCTCCATTATCAACATTGATTTTATAGCATATCGATATATTATCGATGAAAAAATATAAAATTATTTATAATAATCCTTGAATACTATATTCATTATAAAAATGAATCACAATGATTCATTAGTTATCCCAAAACAAATTACTATTAACTCACAATGCCAACACCCTGTTTGAAATTTAATCATTGGAATAAAATCTTAATCTAATTATAAATTATGATAAATAAATCAATAATAAATAATTAACATGTATTGATCACCTTAAATATTTTAAAAGTATTCATAAATTGGTCTAAAATGATATGTTTTATTTAAAATAATTACATATGTTCACCTATAATCAATACATTACCTCATTGACTCGTCCTTTATCCTCAAATCAGGACATGATCTCTCCAAGGATAAACACAAGTGTGCATAAAACACTCAATGAAAATTATTTTAATATATTATTTAATTCCTCTCATTCCTCCAAATCAATTATATATGGGGGTTTAGATATGGATTATCCAGCCTGTATTAATTAAATTTAAAAATAAATTTCAATGTCATATTGATATGGATGATATTCCTTAGGGAATATATTAATATAATTTAACAAAATTGAGGGATGCTATATATTAAAGATACCCATCAATTTTTCTAATTAATGTACACCAAATCATTAATTGTTATCATCCACTAGATGTAGTTCCAAAGTCTATATGATTATATAAATTTTATCCTTTATTATGGGGATTATATTCTAATATTATTGAATTTAAAATCTAAATATTATAAATAAATTATTATATCATTTTTAGAGTCATTTCATACCATGTATTATGTCATATTAGAATATATTTATGAAACAAATTTTATAGATAAAGAAACTCCAAATATTTTAATATGGATAAAAAGTTATATGTTTCCGGAAAAATAAATTCAAGAATAATGTTTATTTAAAAAATCCTTCCATAAAAAATTAGAGGATTATATCAATGTTATTATTAAATTTTAGTGATATAAAAGAGTTGATAGATACAAAGTATAGTATGGTAGTATGTAACCATGAGTTGATGTTAAATATACCTTAGATAAAATAATTTCCATACATGACAATTACTATTATGATACAATAGTATTTCACTAACTCATTTAGCTTTTATAAGGTAGTATTACCATTATACGATGGGAATTAATGTAATTAGTCACCCTTCTCCATGAAATTTAATTATTGAACATTATTTTATTTTTTATTTCCCTTTATCTCCTGATATTTATTGACTATATTTTTATGTTATTAGAAAATCTCCCTAACCTTCATGCAATCCCTAGTGTATTTTATACTACATTTATTTCTTGATGTTAATTATACCACTCCATTCATTACCATTTTCAAATTTATTTACAAATTCTTCTCACTCTCCCTTTTTATCTCTTTCTCGCCTTTTGACAGAGAAGTATTCGATAAGTCCTTAATCTTCAGTGTGGAACATGTCACAATCTGCTATTAAGTTGAAAATGTTTCAAAGACTTATTCCCATTCAGAAAATTTCATTAATCTTCTGAAAAATTATAATGATTTGCATTCCATGTTATCATACATAATCCACTTCGTGAATTTATAAACATGTAATGTCTACATATATTAAAAAAATTATCAACATTTTCTCTCAAATTAACAAAATTCATTTCAATGATAGAAAATTTATCTTGATTGAAATATTTATCTTAGAATTAAATTATTTTATTTATAGTTCCACCTTATATTAATGATTGGAATAGAAGACCACTATAATCAATAACTCTATTTTGACTGTATAATGTGATGATAACCTTCTCCCTTTCACTACAACCCCAATTGATGAATATCTTATATTAATAATGGATCCCTTATTTAGTGACTAATGGATTAGTTGTTCCATTTAAATATGGAGGTTTTTGTTGCATGAGAAGACCCAATGTAGTTAAATAATGTTTAGGTGAAACAATTTTTTCCTATTAATTCCATCTAATTTATCATAACTTGAGTTAATATAACTAATATATTCATTATGTACTCATATTTAATGTTATATTCATTAATTTATTTAGGAGGGAAATATATACACTAATTATGGGTGTTAACATAGATTTTATTCCACTAATTATTCTCCATTTCTAATTAACATAATATATATAATTATTTTATTATTAAAACAATGAATTTTAAATTAAATTATATATTTCATATTAATTTACTATAAGTTCTTGTCTTGTAATCATAAAATATTAATATAATATAATAAATGTTTATCATATGATTATTTCCTAGAACAATTTCTTAACTATATTAATTGATTTCTAATAGACATTATCTAAAATAAACTAAAACATCTTTGATCCAGCGAACTAGATGAAGTGGATATTTTATTACATTTATATAGAATTCATATATCAAAATACACATGATGATACTGTTTTATAGTCACAACCAATTGGAAGTAAATGAAAATTACATTACATTGAATTCCTAATATAAACCATTTTGAATACATAAAAATGTTATCATTTATCATTTAATTCCTAATATACAACATTTTGAATACATAAAAATGTTATCATTTATCATTGAATTCCTAATATACACCATTTTAATATGTTCTTAAAATGTGAATATTTTATCCATGGATAATGTAATGATAAATAATCGCATGGATACTAAAAACTAATCATTTAGGGATTTATTGCATTTTTATAGACATCATAAACATAACATAAAGGTCCTGAACCAATACATCATATATAATTAGGCTGTGTTTATTCCAAATAAACAATATAATATGACTCATGAGGCACAAAAACGAATCAAGGTGCATTATAATTCTGATCTCTATTAATTATATAGTAAGTCTAATGTATTAATCATATGAAGAAAATTATTAAATAAAACATGTCATATTATTTCATGGGGAACCCCATGTTTAAATCATTGTAATATAATATTCCCTATATAATAATCAGGATATATTTAATTTAATTATGTCCCCATTCAAGGGAATTATATGGATATCTTGGTGAGTATACCTAAAACTATGAGATTTTTTTTTTCACATCAAATGAATTAAATATATTTGATGGATTACGATACATAGAACAATGATACAAAATTAACCATAATATAGAATTAAATTATAACATATCAATTAAATCAGAGGAATGAATATGATTTTTTTTAATGTATAATGGTTTTAAATGAGTTATGTATGTGTTTAGTAATGTCATTATATGTTTTAAAATTTTAATTTTACTAAAAATTGTTCTTATTTATTTTTGTGAATATAATATATAATTAATTTCTACGTCTTTAAGAAAATATATTTAAATATTTGAAAATAATTCTTTACATTATAATTTAATAATTATCATTGAAAGAAATTAAGAAAATTTGATGAAAAGATTGATTTTTTAATGAATATTGAATAATATGGATTTTTATTGAAAATTATCATTTTATATTAATAAATTAAAAGGTTATATTTTTTTATCATGTGTTTTAAATTAATGATATTTCAACTATAAAAATAATATGGAATTTAATGTCATTGGACTGAATTTTATGTTTTATTTTCAAATAATATCTTTTTATACATCTAAAATCATTTCATTATGTAAATATACATTTTCAATATGTTTTTATGGTTTAATATTAAATTAAATTATAATAATTTCATATTTTGAAACATAAAAAAACCATTTGATATTTATGAAAAAAAGGAATAAATTTATTCGAATGATCCCTTTTATTTATTATCATTATGTATAGTTAAAGTGATAACTATTTGTTCCACTACATTGATAAAACATGTTTTTAGTGTTAAATATTTAGGTAATGACTTAAAATTTCTAGAAAATATTCCTTTATCATATTTTTTATGTGTTTGGAAAATTACATTCAATTACTGAAAATAAAGACACATGGTTCCATTTTTAAAAGATTATTAACCATATATAATTTTAAAGAAAATAATAAATGTAAAATGTCACCCTCTTGACTTAAATATGAAAATTATTTATAGACTGATTAAAAGTGAATAAATTCTATTGTAAATTATGATTTGATAAATAAATTATTTTTTATTAAATTACGTTTTAAATTTATTTTGTGTTGTAATAATTACATATAAATCTAACATAACACCGATTTAGTATTTATTTAGATAACAGAATAACAGAATTAATGATTTCAAAAATAATAAAAGTTTAAAAATATGGATTAATTATTGTAGATTGCAAATTCTTTTGAAAATAACACATATAATATATTTTTTAATTTTTTATTCTCCTATTCCATTTTTCATGTATTTTTAAAAGTCCAATTAAGTAAATGGTTCTTAAAACGACATTAAAAATATTTTATGTTAAATATATTTATTAAAATTATTTTAAAAACTTATAACTCTCTAAATAAGACAATTATGACAAAAAAAGTATCCAATATTTGATTGTTTTACCATTTTTTGATCCAATTTTCAACTTATAGTAAAATAATAAACCATTAATATTGAAAATTACACTACATGTCTTAAGGTAAAAATTGGTTAAAAAATGGGCAAACAAACTGATATGGTTTAGAATGATACGTAAAATAATATAAATTTTCCGGGTATCTATTTTATGATTATATATACATAATATTATAAATAATCTCATTTTTGATCATTTTTTCCTGAGTTAGACACAGATTATATTATAATATTTTATGTATTTCCAAAAAATTACAATAATGATATTTTAAAATATAATAAAAATAATTTAAATTTAAATTTAATAAAAATAATATCATAATTTATTTTAATTTTAAATTATTTAAAATAGTATCCATGGACTGAGTATTAGTCACATGACCTTTTATTTTAACCTACAGACACATAATGAGTAAAAAATATTGATATCACAGAAATTGTCAAAAGGGACTATAGTGGTGAAAGCCAAGAGATAAGTGTGAAAACATAACTAGAAATTTCAAAATTTTAATTCAATATTGTATTTAGACACATAATTATATTATATTGAAATTATATCATTTGGGTGTCATTTTTCAGTGACAAATAATTTAATTTAATTTAAATTTTTATGTAATTCCAAGAGTTTACATACCCTCACAAAAAAAATGATTCCCGTTACCACCAATATTTACATATTTTTACGCATCCTAAATTTAAAAAAACTAGAACTATTCTCTTATAAGATCACCTATAATTTTTATATGATTTTATCATCATAAATGACATTTCCTAAGGTCCTTAAGATGCGATCTAAATGATGTCCACTAAAGAAGAGGTAATCATATTTACCAACTATTCAATGTTTTTTCTTATACTACCTACCCTATTTTTTTAACTTATAATAAAATAATAAATTATGTATTATATATAAAATAATATATTATTATGATTTTTACATCAATTTTTTATGTCCCTGTCATCATATGATAAGTGAAAACATCACTCGTGTGTGCGTACAACATATCATCTCTATATAGAGGTGTAATTTTCCATTCATTGCTACATTACATTAATGATTATATATTAAATGAAAATGATTATATATGATATTAATGACGTATTTAATTTTTTTTAAATATCATATCATATTAATCATCTTACCTCCAATATGTGGGAAATGGATAATGTCAATCACATATATGTGTGGACAACCACATCCTTGATGTGATGTGACTCATTTATCATGTATGAAATACATGGAAGGTTATAAGGATTGATAAAATTAATTTTGAATATTTATATGATATTCTAATTATTCAATAATTTTTATTTATTATTTTATTATTTCCTCATCTTTTTGAATATGAAAATAATGGGTATGTGTTCTTTTGGTATACTATCTATATGTAAAGGTAATTAATATTTCTATATATTTTTTAATGGATGAATATTAATATGAATATAAATAAATTTATATATAATGAATTTAAATTATATTTAAATAATTTAAATCATTATGTATAATATTTAATAATGATTAATGTACAACTAATGTAACTACAGAACAAAAGAATCCATAAAGAATATAATTTTTTTACTTCTATCAACGATGATATTAACAAATAATTATTAATAAATGTGTGTTGAAATGATGTATGTTTATAATATGTGATACAATATGTATGTACATGTTTTTGGAATGGAATTAAAATGAATTTAAATTTATTGTAAAGGAGGTCATATAAATTTTTATGAAAGGTAAATTTTAGGTAAGTCTATATTTCTTAATCTTATGATTATTTGATATTTTTAGTATTAAGAATATGTTGTGTGAGTTATATGATATTATATCTTAAATAAAATCTATTTTATTCTCCATATACTTCCTATAGAAATTAAATATTTCCCATTCATTTTCCTCTTTTAATTAATCACAATTGGAAATTAATGTTTTTATGGAATCCCAACTATGATTTTATTTTAATCATGTATCAATTTATTCCATGTATGTATTTTCATCAAATATTATCACAATGTTTTTAATATATTCCCATGACTAATTAAATTCATTCTTACTCAGGTTCTATTTCAACATGAAAAGGAAATTATCTACAAAAAATCATCTAGTGATCTTTTGAATGTATGTTTATCTTTATCAATATCCAATGATTATGATAATTTATTACATATATTATACTTTAATTATATCATAAAACATATTTCTAAAGGTAATTTATGAACATCAAGAATGAGGTAAGTATTTAAAATCTATATTTAGACTTTTTAATATGAAATTTTATAGATTTATAGGCATCTTGATTTATTTTCTTATTCTTATGATGATTAAAATTTAACTATTATGTGAGTAGTTGGGCCCAATCATACATAACCCCTAGATTCATTAACAAACCTCATGATCTATATATTTGCGGTATCTAGGTGAGGCCATAACCATTTAGGTAATATTTTATTTCAGGAGACCACGATGATAATGTTAATATGTATAACATTATGAATATCATCATTATAAAATTATTTATTAACTTCAATGTGATTAAATTAATAATTATGATATCCATGGAAAATATTCTTTCTCATTTTATTATATATATGGAATTATTTTGTATTTATTTATTCATTACATATTATTTTCCATACAATAGTTAATGGTTGAATAGATTTTATTCATTTATTCACTTTTCCATATTTCTTATGGTTTATATACTCAATATAGGATTCAATGTATATAACCATTATAAAGAATTTATGTTTACCCTTATTCTATTTATTTTTTGATATAATATAAGAAGTATACTATGATTTATAAGAAATTATATTACTGATATACTAATGGTGTTGTTAAATAGAATAATTTTTCAATTTTATTTTTTAAAATTTTTTTTAGTTAAATTATTTATATAATTTTCCATTAATAATAGAATGATCAGTACATGGAGATGTAATCTCTTGTATATAGTTCCAATAAAATAATGTTACCATTGTTTGTGGGATTCTTTGGTTGGTTTCATTATTGTTGGTATTGGACATTTTTTGTTGTGAAAAGAGGAAATAGATTTACAAAACCATAGGTTAGTTATGATAACCCTATGATTTTATTTAGAGATATGAAATAGAACATAATAAAATAAAATGTTTTAGTATTATTGAGATGATATGGTTTTCTGAGAAACTTTTCCCTGTATGGATATTACATAGGGATGTGTGTTGCAACCCAACCCTATAATCTCTGGTGCTAGTGTCTTCTATCAATTAAATTGGCATGATTACCAGGAATCAAGACCTGAAAACCAATTTTTTAGTTGTTTTGGTAATCAATATATATAAAACAGTCATGTAATTCAAATGAATAGATTAATTAGAACGTATTTTTTTCATCTATTTAATCAAATTACATTTAGGATAAATCAAATCCATCTAGTAAATCTTTGAAAATCTTTTATAGTAACACAATAGGATTCCTACGGAAGAACACATAATAAGGGTGAGATCAAATGTTCAGTAAGGAAAAAATATATTGGAACAAAAAATGAATCAATGAGAATAATAATTAATACATGATAATAAAAGTAATCATGTGGCATATAAGAAATAAATTATCCTAGAAGTGAATACGTAATATGGAAATGTAATAACTAGAAAAAAATTCTATTAAAGTAACTAGATAAGGAATAATAAATATCGAAATGTAAAAATCTAATCACACATTCTATATAATAAAAAAACTGAAATTTAATGTATCCATAGATATGTTAATGAAACTAATCAGGGATGAAAATTAACTGAAACTAATAATAATGAAATTCTGTATTATTTGATGTCATGTTTGTGTCACATGGAAACCTATTATCCTCAATACCATTCATTGGACAATTTAGAAATCTAGTAAAAAACCATCAATGTAGTCAATCCAAATATTTTGTCACCTAAAACTACAAATGCATTGAGAAGTTTTCGATAACTTGTACCCAACCCGTATATTACCAATATATTCAACATGGAAAAACATTAAAGGGGTTTTCACTAAATAATGCATCTCATTAGATTAATAATGAAATTAAGGGTTTTTAATAACTTCTCCCCAACATGTAGTGCTTGAATTAACTATTCTCTAACCCAATGTGATTGAAATAATAGATCCCCAACCGTTATATTTCATGTCGTAAACATTTACATTGGCCATCATCATTATAATGTATCTATATTCATTAAATGATATATGTTTATTAATGGTTCAACAAAGAATCATGTAAAATTCAAAATAACCATCGTATGAACATTTTTATATGGTTGAGTTAATAATCATATCTATGAATGATAATATGGATATTTGGGGGAATTTTAATGGACAATGATTATAGAAAAATTAATAATTCAATAGGATTAATGGGAATTAATAATATTAATGAGAATACTATAATTAGTGAAATAAATAATAAATAATCCACTGGAATATTAAAAATTGAATCAACACAACATACCCCATGTCGATTAAAATGTAAAGATGTTGACATTAATGAAATGAAAGATTAAATTTTGAAAACAATGTTGAGGAAAATATAATTTTATCATGAAAACCAATTTGAAAGTATTTATATTTAAATTAAATTTTTAAGTAAATTTAATTGTTAATAATACTTTTTAAATTTAACATCTGGTATAAAAAATTATGGCAGATAAATCCTTATAAGTCATACAAGGTAAAAATAACATTCCATTTGCAGGGTTAAATGTAAAAAAGATGACTTGTTTGCAAAGAGACGAGAATATTTATTTTAAAAAAACTTTAAAATGAAAAAGGGTTAAAATAACTTTACCAAATAATTTTGAAACTTTATTTTTCAAATTTTAAATAAAACACAACTTTTGCGAGAGATAGGTTATGCGACTAAAGTGAGAAATAAATTTGGGTTTTGGTAAAATTATTTTATAAAACATTTTGAGTACCAAAGAGTGGAAAAATTATACATATAATTGTAAATGTTCATGAATAACAATAATAGAAAAAAATTTATTATTGAAAAAATTAGTTATAAAATTTTTTCTAATAGAAATTCCACTGAACTATAATTAGTATAAGTCTTAACCAAAATAATCACAAATCTTTCCATAATGTCTCATACGACGTTGAAATATTTAAAATCATGAATCTCATGAAGGAATAATATTAAATTAATTTTTATGATACCATGAAGATAAACGTATTATATATATTTTATAAAAGGCGTATTATATAGTTCATGAAAAAACATGTATGTGGTGGACACGACATTTATCTCATAGAAGTAAAAAGTGAGATGGGAATCCCTTAACTTAGGTTAACATTCTGCTGATCATCCGATAAAATCATGTATAATAATGTTATGTTATTTTTATTCATTAATAATAACAATTTTCATGTTCTAAATTATTTTCATTCACTTATTAAAATGTATTATACAACGACTCAATCGATTAAATTTATATGTAGTCTTTTTACCTAATAGGTTTTATATATCAATGACAACATTTATAAGGAATCTTTGGTCAAAGGGGTTATTATAAAACTTCTAAAAACTAATAATAATTATCATATTATCATATTATCATATTTATATTTCAATTATACATTTAAAACAAATAATTAAAATGGTTATGAAAAAATAATCAACATTGAAATCAAAGAGATGGTAGGTCTTATGTATGTAGGAGTAATTATCCCATTTTTGATTGATCGTTATTTAAATAAGGTATGAAAATCCAAATCATTTTATAAGGATAATTATATTATAAATATAATTCAATTTAATTATATATAATTATATATATAATTATATACGTAAATATATATATAATTATTGTGATTTAAAAGGAATCACATTTTGCTGAGGAGGCGGTAGTTCACATGTCCACAACCGATATTATCAATTTTTATGTGTGTGATAGGGTAATAAATAAAATTATATATATATACATATATATATATATATAAATGTAATTATTTAATTAATATCATATATATTTTGTGTATTTATAATATGTTTAGCTATACCTGTCATTTATGCATTCCATGTATCGTGGGAATGAATCACATCGCTTTAATGAGGCAGTAATCCACACTTAATGAAATGAAGTAACAATATAAATGTAAAATGGAATGTGTTAAATTAATGTGTTATGAAATTATTAAAGAAGTATAAAACACAATAAATATAGTACATAAAGAATATGAATATAGTCTCTCTCATAGTGGCCACCATGATATGTGGTCATGAAAAATTGAACATTCTTCATTTTGTGAGTTAGTTGTTTTTCAAACACAAAAACATTATTTTACATTCTCATTAGATGTAGGGGTAAATAAGTTAATGAATAACTATCAACATAAAAACATAATACTATATTTATGATAAATTTTTTGATATTTTATCTTAAATTAATAAAAATATATGTATAGGTGAATGGAGATGAAATTAAAAATCAAGAGAGATGATGTTACATCTTAATCGGGTAACTTGTTTTGGTATATTCCAAAATAAATCCTTGGATGGATTTATGATCAACAAGGGGATTTAGGGTATAGGGGAGGTCTTTTTGGAGTCATTTTTTTCATATAATGAACGTTCATATGTGGTTTTAGAGGAGTGATAAATGGGTAGAGATGATGGCCTTTTATCGGGAAGGAAAAGGACTCTGCTGGAAATTTTTTGAAACATGTAAGGTGTACACATGTTTTTTCCGAAAAAATTATTAAAAAATAAAAAAAAATCCATAATGGAAGTTTCATGGATGTGATATCAAAATCAAATGGGGTTTTGACAAGTATATTTGTTTATTGGGCCCTATGATAAAGGTTTAGTCCTTTATTAATCTTAATTATTCCATAAGAATTGAAATTATTTATAAACCCTTTCTCTAATATTTTTTCCCAAAAACTAATGTAACATTATTAGACATTAAATATAATCCTAAATAAAAAATTTAATCAATTTCTCCCAACTCTTATCACATAATTGGCTGAAATTAATTTAAAATTCTTCTCCCAAGAGGGACAACAATGCGAGTTTCTAAACTAAAATGTTCCAAAAGATTGATTTCTTTTACATTTAATTTCAATGTGAAATTGAACAAAATTACATAAATTTTATTAATAGATAAAAATATTATGGAATATAAAAATAAAATTAATATAAATCATATCATATCCACATATATAAAATAAAACAGACAACGGTTTTGTAGTAAAATTCAGAATTGATAACTACTCATTAGAAATTTATATGTTTCCAAAAAAATATAAAAAATTTACACAATTTTTTTATATTTCTATTTTATCAATTAAATTTATTTTGACAAATTAAATCAATTATAGTGTCAAAATTTATATTTAATTTGGGATCACAATTAAAAGGCAATGAAAATGACTATAAAAATATAGGTTTTTAATGTGAAAAATATGGTTTGTTTTTATCTTACGTATATCAAAAAAATGGATTAATATAAATAAAATATGATTTAATATATAAAATATATGTTTCATAGAAATCATTAATTAACTGTAATTAATAATTATTTTTAAGATAAATTTCTTTTGAAATTAATAATATTTCAATTTATATCAAATTGGTTCATAACTTCATATCCAATTATTTTTTTAATCCATGAGTTCATTTTTTATTTATATAAATCATATATTTTGAACATTTTATTAATACTATTCGTAACATCTATTTTATATCTTATTATAATAAATAATAATATATTAATAATATATTATTTTTTCGTAAATCTCGGTCTTGCGTGTAATGCTCACAGTCGATGAAGGTACATCTTGATTGAAACACACACTAACTCATAGTTGTGTTAACTGAAAGATATAAAATATATAAAATATATTTTATATATTGAATATATTTTAAATTATCATTTTTTTATAACCCCTTACACTAGTGGTGTCGCGTGTCAAACATGTTATCGAATACAATATTCAACGTCAAGAATTTACGGATGATACATTCTCCACAACATAATTAAATTACGTCCCCATAATTTAAAAATGATATTGGTGATTGATTATTCTATGTTTCCTATTTTTAGGTCCCACATTAGGATTAGAGTTAATATATCAACCTCTAGAAAGGTAAGAATGCTATGTGAAATGGTTCCATGGACAACCACATAACAAGGTCACTATGTATGAAAACTTTACTAGAATGTAGAGATGTGTTCTTAGAGGAAAACATTAAATATTTGTAGGGATTAAGTGTGTAAATCATTCAAAAACAAGTGAATGGTCACTAGAAAGTTGATGGGATCAAATACCTAAATCATTGATCATTTAGAAGGCTATTGGTTTAATATAAATTAATATATAAAGATAACATTTTATTTCATTTTCATTTTTAATGTTTTGTAATTCTTTTATTGTCCAAGAAAATAATGAAATCATGTTAAATGATAGGTTTCAATTTCATATAAACAATCCAGATATTTTTTTATGCTTTGGTAAAATTTTAATTAATCACTTAACTCCAATAAATTAATTATAAAATAATGATTTTTTATGCCTGAAGGAACTAATAATAATTTAATAGATTTTATAGCCAAGAAAATATTGAAATGTCTAACTATTTTTCTTTAACTATCATCCATAAATAATATTATTAACAGAGAAATCACAAATCCTAAATGTGATACTACTAGTTAATTATTAAAATATATTCATCATGTTCATTAACTATAAATAAAGAAAAATTAACAATGAAATTTTATACGTTATTGGTTTTCATAAAATCCTTATCATCCTACACTATAGAGATCATTAACCCTGACATTTCCATATATTATTGGTTTTCATCCATCATATATTTATCCATTTATTAAAAAATTAATAAAATGTACAATGTAAATATGATTGACATCGTTGAAATAAGTTCAATCACTAAAATTCATTTTAACTAATGTTTTCAATACAACCTTAATAAACAATTACTTCATTAATTTATTATGACATTGGTCCTTAAAATATCTAGGATTTATCCATCATATCATTTATAGTATTTATAAACCATAAATCATTATATTCATTCTAAGGGACATTAGTTTTATCCTAGTTTGTTTATTTTCATTAACTATTCCAATCATTTTTAATGTTTTGTAATGAATTTTTTTTGTCTTAAGAATATCCCCCAGTTGATTCAAACCAGGTGTGCAGTAATGCATGTTCTCATGTAGTAGGTTACCCCAAGATAGGCTCGGAACACCTTGTCGAAGTTATTACTCCTTGAAACAGAAGTGCTTGAACCACATCCACATGTAGTATCCAAAAATCGATGTATTTCTAGGACGACACAAACAATATATACTTTACCAAAAAATCTATGTTGTTTACTACACTAATTTTCAAATTCTACATTTGGTGTATGTTATACAACCAACATTTTAACAATTATAGTTCCCAAGGATAATACTAAAATTCGGTGGATTCCAACTATAGAGACCCAACTCCTGAACTTCTACAGGTGGTGTCTTCTATCAAATACATTGGCGTGATTACATGGAATCAATCCTAAAAAGAACCAATCCAGTTAGAAATCTTGTTAAACCATATACATAAATTATCCTTTTATTAAAAATGAATAGATAATTACGGCCTATTGGTTTCTTATATCTATACAAAATAATTCAATGTTAACTCTAATCAATCTAGTACATCCATGCATATCTCTCATATGCTTCTTGGATTCCTGGGTAAGCAAAAATGAACAGAGTGAGCTCAAACTCTCAGTAAGCGAAAATTATAGTATAAGAAATAGTGAATAAATTAGAATAATAATTATTATATCGTAATAACTAAAATCACAAAACATATAGTAAAAAAATTGAAAAGGAAGTGCATAATTAAAATAAAACTATAATAACTAGAAACACATTCCATTAAAACAACTTGATAAGGGAAAATAAATATGGAAATAAAAATAACTAAACACACATTCCATGTAATCAGTAAACATAAATGAAATGTATCCATATATATTTCAATGAAAAATCGCATGGATAAATAATATCTGAAACTAATATTAACACGATTATTTTGTTTAGGATGTCACGTTTGAGGCACATGAAAATATATTACTATCTTGAACATTCCCAATATGGTTTATGTATTACGTAAAACCCATCGAACGATTCTAGAAAAACAATCTCACCTCCTGACACTACCAATGCAACTTGGATATTTCATTAACATGTCCCCAACCTATATATTACGAGTCTATTATACTTTGAAAAAAAACAACAATCAGTTTTCACCAACTGATTCATCTCATGAGACATCCAATTCATCATGGGGATTTGATTCACTATTCTCCAACCCATATAGATTTCACTTTCTACTCCTTAACCCATCTAGATGGCATTAACCAGTCTCTAACACATATATTGAAGTCCAGAAAAATTAAATAGAAAAATATTCATTATAAAATATCTACATTGAGTATATGGTATGGGATTATCAATATATCTTCAAATAATCAAATACATTCATTGTTAAAAATGTATTGAAAATGGTAAACTATTCAAACCATGACAATATCTATAAAAATGATATTGATATTTTGGGGAATATCAATGCCAAATAATTAGACGAAGTTGAATATTTCAAGGGGATTAAAATAGAATTATGAATGTGAAAGATAATATTATCCACTAAATAATTAATCATAAATCATATAGAATAATATTAAGGATAGAATCAATACTTCATATCCAAAGAGGAGTAAAGTAAATGGTTGTTGATGTTGATGAAATAAAATAATAACATTTAAAAATGTTCTTCAAGAAAATATCATTTTCTACTAAAAATATATTTGATGTATATTTCATTGAGCATTCCTTTTGAAAACTTTTTATTTTAAAAAACAATTTAAAAATGAAAAGTATGATTCAATTAAATAATGGTAAATAAATCCATATAAGCCGTAAAAGGTAAAAATAACATTAATTTTCATAGATAATGTTTATAGAGATTTATTTTTCATAAAGCGACAAGAATATTTCTTTCAAAACACTGGTAATATAAAAAAGGGAGAAAATTTATTTAAAAAATCATTTTAATAAATTTTATGAATACATTTTTATAAAACATGTCATTTAGATGAAAACATATTCTTTAAATAAAGAGATAAATATTGTTTGGTTTTTATTAAAACATTGTCTAAAATATTTTGAGTACCAAAGTTTGAAAAAATGGTACTAATAATAGAAACTGTTAATGAATAACATGTGGAGAATGATTGGGATTTCCTAAAAATGGTTTTATAATTTTCTCAAACAAAAATTCCATTGACCGATCAATATGATTTTTCATGAGGAAAATAATATTTAAAATTCCCTAAGTGTATCATGCCTCATTGAAACATTTTAAATAACAAATATCATAGTGTTATAATATTAAATAAATTCTTAAGAAACAATTTTGAAAAAATTATTAATAATATAAGATAAAAATGGACATTAGAAACATTACACAAATTTTATATTTAGTGTACATGACATTTATCTCACAAATGTAAAAGGACAGATGAGAATCCCTTGCCTTAAATTTTGTTCTGGTAAACGTCCAACAAAGTAATGTATATGAACATGTGTTAATTTGATACATTCATCAAAGCCTTTTCCATTTTTATAATTACTCTTATTACACTTTTTAACATGTATTATATGAGTACATATTTAATTATGTATACATCTTGTTTTCTAACCTAATTCGCTTGATATGTCAGAAACATCTTTGTAGGTCCTCTATGGTCAAACAGTTAATTATATAACATATATAGAATAATAATAAAGAACCAGTTATCATATTTTTACATAAATTATCCTTTTAATTCCAATCAATAAATATAGTTATTAAAAATGAATCAATATTACAATTCTGGAGAAGGTTGGTTATACGTATGCATGAGTGACATTCCCATCATTCAATGGTCG
The DNA here is from genome assembly GCA_963277665.1 of Viscum album. Taxonomy (NCBI): domain Eukaryota; kingdom Viridiplantae; phylum Streptophyta; class Magnoliopsida; order Santalales; family Viscaceae; genus Viscum; species Viscum album. Next base: position 1,151,438,843 of record OY728120.1, read on the forward strand.
TAATGAAAAGAAAGAAGTAACACCATATCATTAAAAATAAATTATTGTATAACAAATAACATGTAATTCAATCATATATACTTATATATAAAATTCATGTAAGGTAAATGGAATTACATCATGTAGAAGAAGGCAGTTGTACACACATCCATGACTGATGTTATCCACTTTAAATTCTGAGAAAGGGTAATAATAAATATGATATATATATATATATATATATATATATATTCAAATGTAATTTTTAATTAATATAATATATATATTATCAATTATATGTTTAATTATAAACGTAATTTATTTCTTCCACATATCATGTGAACAAATCACATTATTTTGAGGGGGAGGTAGTCCAAACATCCCTACACAATGATAACATATTAACGAAAAATTGAATGCTTTAAATTCATGTTTCATAAAATTATTTCATAAGATTAATTAAATAATAAATATCATATAAAACATATATAATCATAGTTTCCATCATAATTCCCACCATAATATATGGTTAGGAAAAATGAACAATCATTGTTTCATGAGGTAGTAGTTCTACGTACTGGGAAATAGTATGTTCATTACCAATTAGATGGATGTGTATGTATGTATAGGACTAAATATAAATGAAATAAAATTCTAGTATAAACTATATACTGTATTTTAATTTAGTAATAGAATAATAATAGAATAGGGATTGGATAATAGAGATAAAACTAAAAATCCTGATAGAATATGTGGCCTCTTAACAGGGTATCTTTTTTTGGATTATACAAAAAGGCCTCCATGGAAGGATTTATAACCAATTAAATTATTCATGTTTTAGGGGAGGGATTTTGGGATTCTATTTGGGAATATATTTTCCAATACTAATAGTATTCAGTGTCGTTTGGAATAGAAATAGATGGTTCCCTTTTATAGGGAATGAAAAGGACTCACACGGAATTTTGAAAAACAAGTTAGGTGTAGACATATTCTTACACAAAAAAGTTTTAAAAACACAAAAAACAAAATAATAGATTGTACATGGAAGATATATTTCTATAAAATGGGAGCTTTATAAGTGGATAGGTCCATTGGAACCTTATGATAACCGTTGATTCCTTTATTAATCTAAATTTTATTTTAATAATTAAAATTAATTTGAATCGCATTCACTAATATTTTATTTAATAAATTGACCCTATTTAAAAGTATTAATTTTAATTATTATAAAATTGTAATCCATTTTTCCAAAATTAACTCATATAATTGGATGAAATTAATTAAAAATATTCCCGCAGGCGGGACGACAATGCAAGTTTCTAAATTAAAAAGGTCCAAATGTTTGATCAGTTTTTACATTAAATTTAAAAGTGAAGTTTATCCCAATAACATAAATTGAATTAACATATTAAAATATTATTTATTTAAAATACAAAACGAAGATAAATCATAATATAACTTCATTAGTAAAATAGAACAAATATTATTTTTGAAGTAAAATTCAGTATTTTTAACTATTCATTAAAAAATATATGTTTTCTAAAAATATCAAAATTCTATCCTAACATAATTTTTATGATTATATTTTGAATATAATTTCAATGTGGAAATTTATATAAATTAATGTGTAAAAAATCATTTTTAAACTTTTTTCTCAATTAAAAATCTGTAATGATGCCATCATAATAATATTTGGTTTTATTGGGTAAAATATTGTTTACCCTTAACTTGTGATTATCAAATCCAACAAATTAATATAAATAATATATTATGAAAACTAAAATATATGTATTTAATTATATTAATTAATTAAGTTTATTAAGAAATGTTTTTGGAAAAAAATTATAATTATTTTTATATCTAATGGATTCTTATTTTTATTCTCATTAATTGGTAACCCATTAATTCATTTTATATTTATATAAACTATAGGTTTTAATAATATAGATAATACAATTCATAACTTTTATTTTATATGTCATTAAATTAAATAATAATATTTTAATAATATATTATTATTCCATAAGACTCGGTCTTGTTTATATCACAAGCCATCGTAGAAAGGAATTATATCTACTTTTTTCTTGGCGTCACATTTCAAACACACTAACGACTACAAAATTTATAGTCAAGAATGTTGGGGTGTCATATTATGGGAATGGGATAGATGCAACTAGGTGTAATAACCCTAAAATGAGTTTTTTTTTAGTATATAACAATCTCAATTCCATGTTCTAGTGAATTTTCCCCTAACGTGAACTTGTTTTTACACTCTCTGGGGGATATACAAGGGTAAAATCAATTATTCCTTATTAATCAACAAAATGAAATAGTGAATAGATCCTATGGATGTAAATAATATGAATTAATGATATGGAATAACCCGATAGTGTCTTTTGATGATATATATATATTTTATCATGAGAATTAGGTCATGGATACCACTATTGATGTTTTCTATTATGGTATGATTATAATAACCATTATAATTATAGTGACTTATATGGGAAGATTTTATATTATTTCTATATATGTTTTAGTGATAATGTTATTTAAGGAATAATGATTTTATATTTTGTGTACATAAGATTATAGTTATTAATAATGTTTAATTTAAATATTATAAATGATGTTAATGTAATAATAGTCAATTATGGTTATTTTATTTTTTATGAAAATATAATATATATTTAAATACCTATGGGTTAAAATGTGATTTTATGATTAGTTTCATGTTTTCAATGTTCATAATATTTTTGGGAATTTTATAAGAATTATATTAATTTTTTATTGAAAGGACAACAAATAGGTCAAAACAGAATCCTTCAAATCTGAAAATTCCATGAAGAATGAAACTAAAACCAAAGGGTGAAAATGGTGTAGTTACTACCACCGACTAATTTGATTTCCTAATTAGTATTATTTTTCATAGAAAAAATATTTTACTAATAAATATTTATTTTAATTAGGATCCATATTATATGATCAATTATTTTTTGATTTTTTTTTGGAATTTTTTGTTTATTAATGATAAATAGATATGAATTTTATTGGGTTAGAGTATATATAAACATGAGGGTTGATGTAAAATATTATTTTCAAAGGGTGAAATTATTTATTTTGGTTATTATGATAAATGGTATGAAATATAATTTTAGGTAAATTTATTTATTGATGTGTTAATTGAGGATAATATGATATTTACTTATGGATTGATATATGGTATAATTATTATTTCTATGTTGAGTTATTAGGTCTATGATATTATTTCTTCTAATAAGTATTTGATCATATTTTTAAGAATCTGAAATAGTGAAAAACATTTTTTTTAGTGATGATAAGAGTGTTACATTTGTTTATTTTTTCGATTATTTGATATATTATATGTTTATTTTAGTTAATAGAGGATGAAAAATGAATCTTTAATGGTCATAATTTAGAGGAAAAGATGAAATTTTATAAAATATTGATCAATAGATGAAATTATTGTTTTTAATTATGCATATTTCTGTTTTTGTTAATATAGAAGGTAATGTAATTCCTAGATTATACTAAATGGAGCATGAAATAATAATGTATTCATATTGCATTCAATTTTGGTAATTTGATTGAATTTTTAGAAACATAATCATTTATGGGTTTGTAGTGATTATATTTTTTATGACGATATTATATTTCACCCTATATTAGTAATTATATACTATTATTATCCATATTATATATGTTTTAACAACTCACTGATGTTCTCTAGATATGGGAAGTAAAATATGTGACATTCCAATATACTATTATGTTTTCAAATTTATGTTTTCAAAATTTGTTTTATTATCAGTTTTTATGATTTGGGCCTTCTAGAATGGTTGACGCATTCATGACCAATATAAAATTGTTAGGTTAAAATTTAGTTATGTTGGGTATATGGTAACTCCCAAATATTTTATGATCTATTTCTCATAAAATATATTAAATTTCTTTGATAATAAATTTTTCTAGAAATCCCAACAATAAATGAAACATTATATTTTGTAATGTTTTAACATAGCCATAAAATTGGTGAAATTTGTATGAATAAATAATTTTATAAATTTTATATACTTTTTACATGAATCAATTTTGTTGTTAGAAATATAGTTATACGTTTTAAGATTTATTTTCCCCAAAATGGGTTTTATTGATTTTTATGAATAAATTATATAATTAATTTTATCCACTATTACAAAATTTGTTTTCATTTTTTTTATTTTTCTAATAAATCCTCATGTCATATTTATCTTATTGTGAATTTTTTTAAAAATTTGTAAAATGGTTCTTTTTTTTATAAATAGTGAAAAATATAGACTTTAATTTAACACTAGATTTTTGTTTAATGCATTTTATATTTTATATATTGTATGAAATGGTTTAAAAATTTATATTAATTCATTTCTATCATTAATAGTCTAATTATGGTAATTATAGTTAATTTTATGTTTTACTTTGGTTTAAATTATTTCTATACTTGTGAAAACATTTTATTCTGGAAAAATTATTTTCTTCATGTTATGTGGGTTTAATATTAAATTAAAATATGGAAACTAAAAGAATTGAAATTTAAAAAAGGAATTATATATTATTAATAAAGAGGATTAATTTTAAAAAATAATTACCTTTTAGTTTTTATCATTTGGAACATTAACCTTGGTAATTATTTATCACATCAGTAAGGATAAAATGGGTTAAATAAGGTCAAAGTCTTTTTGATATTTCATTATAATTTCCTAAAGAAATTAATTTATCCTATTGGATAATTCGAGATTGGCCATAAAAATTCAATAATATAATATCTATGCATATGGATCTATTTTTCATTATTATTACCTTTATATTACCTTAGTAAAATATTAAATACAAAACATCACTCTCTTGATTTCAATATCAATAAAAATAATAGATCAAGATAGAATAATGATATAATCTATTATATATTTTTTATATGTTATTCAATTTTTATTTTCATGGTAATTAATTTATTTTATTTTATTATATTGAAAAAACATATTAACTTTTTATAGCACACCGACATAGTATTTATTTAGTTAATCAAAAAAAATAATAAATAATATTAAAAATAATAAATGAATTTTAATTTTTATGAATTATTTAGTTCAATTTTTTAAAAAATAAATATAACATATCATTGATGAGTGAATTTTTTATTTCCAAATAAAATTATTTTTATATTTTTTCAATTTCAAAATACATGAATATTTTATACAATGGAATTAAAAAAAATTATAATAAAATTGTATTATTAAATTAATTAAAAAAATTTATGTAATAGGAAAAATGAATAATATATTATCTCAAATTTCACCAATTTTCCATTTATGATCCCACTTTGAACATATATGTTATATTGAAGATCATTAATGTTGAAATAGTTGGTAGAAATATTAATATTTAAATTGGTTAACAAAAGTTTTCAAAAAATATATTTAATATGATATGTATACCTAAATATAAATTTTTAATAATTATAAGTGGATCATATATACGATTTATTTAAATCAAAATAATTTTTGAACCCTTCTACTTGTGTTTCAAACAAATTATAAAACAATATTTCATGTTTTCTAAAAAATTATTATAATGATATTTTATAAGAATTTTTATTTAATGGAATTATTTAAAATTCAAAAAAAATTGCATCATCATCCAATTAAATGAGATACATATGAAAATATATAACACATTCCATTTATATGTCACATGTACTCTTACAGTATCTTTTTAGACAACTAATTATTAAAAAGCATAGACATGATGGTAATTTTTGAAATGTATAATAAGTCTTCAAAAAGAAAATATAAGGGTAGAAATATAATAAAATATTTTCAAAATTTTATTATGGGAAATAATTTTGAATAATAAATATCTTATATTTTTATTATAATAATTTGGAATAGTTTTTTCATGAAAATATATTTATATTAGATTAATACATTACGTACTTACAAGAGTGTCCTTACCCTATCATATAAAAGGACACCATTCATTCGTTTATTTACGACTTCTATAGAAATATTTCATGATGAAACCATGATATATTATCTTTTATATTTCACTATAAATGATTAATAGGTGTTAGTAGTTTAAAATTCCACTCCAATGACCCTCTATAATTAATATATTAGAAGTTTACTAAAAAATATGTAATCTTATTTACTTTATCTTTCAAGTTTATTTTTTTATATGTTTGACAATATTTTTTTGTAAAAATCATAAAATATTAAATAATGAGTTTTAATTATAATTATATATTATTATTACTGGGTTGCAACCATTTTCTATATATTTGCATTCATACGATATTTGAAAAAATTTCATGTTCGTTAGTAGGGCATAGCATATCAATATAACGGGCTAACATTCCATTCTTCACCAATTTAGTAGAATGGTTATAAATATGGATATAATGAAAAAATATTATATTTTGTAATTATGTATTCTTTAGGAATTATAATATCACATATAACTTCTTTTCATCCAATCCATTGTAAAATCACAATAACATTAGTGTGTATGTGTAGACTACCACGTCCAGGAATCTATGTGATCCATTATTCATTTCTAATATAAAGGGATTTTAATAATGATATATATATTGTCACGTCCTATCTCTTGAGCCCATGCTGTGAGTACCCCAAGCCCTCCTTCCATAGGCCATGGGTTGGTGATTAGAATAGAATGGTTTATCCCCTAAAAATGGGATGGAATTGCCTTTATATCCAATAAACACACTCAACCATGCACACAACAAGATACGAACACAAGTAAACTATATAGCAAAGAGATTGATGAAAGTAAGTGGGGAAAAATACAAGCCCAACCGTAAAAGTACATGTACAACTAGAAATACAATATAGCTGAAGAAAGAGAAATACAACTAATGGGTCAACCTATGAGGTACCTACCAGATGGGTAGGTATAACTCAACTCCTCATCACTCTACATCTAATGTCTCATCGGCATACCGACACATTGTATGGTCCACCTCTGGGCACTGTTTGATCCTTGTACCCTCAGTCTCAATCAGCGATGTCTGTCATCTACACTGAACTAAAAAAGGTGCAGGCATAGCCGGAGCAGGGATGAGTATAATGATACTCAGTAGGGTCTCGGGACACTCAATGCCGCACAAAATACTCAAAGGATAAAAAAAATTCATTTAAATTAGTGATATCCAACATAGTTATATTCCCATATATATACCAATGTTATAATATATTACACATACCATTCATGAGAAAAAATAAGTCCCCAACTCAATATCCAATGTACAATTGTTCCATGAAGGTAAGATTACCATGAAGTTAAAACCACACAAGTAAGCCACACAGAATAATACCACAAATGTATCACCACGAAGGTATGTACCACACTGGTACAACACAATGTTTAATACCAAAAACGTAAATACTTATCTCACACTAGTTGTAACATAGTTACAGTAGTATAATGATTAGATGTAACTACTTAATCATCTTACTCTGTTAAGAGGCAGACCCACATAGGATCCTAAATCATCAGAACCAAAAAGTATTCTAGTACATCATCAGACCCACACAAGATCCTAGTACAACAGAACCACACATGATTCTAGTACATCATCAGACACACAAAGGATCCTAGCATATCCTTAGACCCACACCGGATCCTAGTACGTCATAAGACCAACACATGAACCTAGTACAGTAGACCCACACATGATCATATTACATCATCAAACTGACACAAGATCCTAGTACAGTAGACCCACATAGGATCCTAGTATATCATCATACCCACACATGATCCTAGTATAGCTGACCCACTCATGATCCTAGAGTAGTCCCACATGGAATCCTAGAGTGGCTCCATATGGGATCCTCGAGCATAGACCATCGAAGGAACCCTTTTTCATGTCATAGCCTGCTACAGTGTTCCCGCATGATGATCGCTTGATTCTAGGAGGATATTATCCTAAATCCACCATATGATACTCCAAAATCCACAAAGTCTCATGACGATGTATCCCAAAAGACCAACACATAATAAGGGTCTCAACTCAACAGACGGTGCGTCAAAAAGATGCATGGTCTATAAGTTATTAGCCTTTTTGTTTCAAGGGCCCGGTTGGATTCGTGCTTGATCCAACCCGACCATACCCCAAACAAATCCAAATATCAGGTTGGGTATAACAAAATGACCATCATTCTCCATGGTTTCTGGTGCTGCCGATTGTTTGTCAAATGTATGGTCGTTTCTCAACATATGGACGAAAGAATATATGGGGTCAAAATAGGTCTAGGTCCCATCCGACCTGGTCAAACCGACCCAGTTCGGGTCGCCTAGTTTAGGTCGATGCGGACCATCTTGGGTCTGGCCCTAGGTCAGACCCGACCCACAGAAACAAGACTTGCCCGCGTTGGGTGGACATGCATGGGCGGCCCAACCTGACCGCATGTGGGGGGAGTCTCGTGCCCCCTGCCCTCAATCACATAACAACCAAAGCCATTCAGTCCCCAGGAAGCACGCGAGACCTGATGTGGGTCCCGGTCAGTACATCTCAGCCGACCAAAATGGTCGGCCCCTTCTCCTCCCAGTGGTGCATCGTGCGTCTCCCCTCCATGGTCGGGATAACGTTGGCCTTCCTCCATTTGCTGTCGTTGAACAAAGCCGCGGCCCTTGCTCATTGGGTGGCATGGACGCGCGCTGCCGCCCCCGTCGTGAGGCCGGCCTCCGCCAGCCCCCACCCATGCTCAACTGCATCCATTGTCTGGCGGCAAGGTTGTGCCGCCGTTGTCTTTGTGGCCACCGATGGTGCTGACCATCGTTCCTGAGCCCCACTGATGTCGGTTTCCGTTCTTCTCCATCACGAAGAACACACCATGAACAAAAAATATTTTTACAGTGAGTTCAGGTCACGTTCGTTTGGCCCGTACCCTTCACGTTAGAGTGGTAGCAAGCGTCTAAATGTAGGTCACTCAATGTGAGTGAAAAAATGACAATGACCACTCAAAAACACACCACTACCTCGAAGGTTTTATTGACATTGGTGAGGAGGGATGGATGGATGTCAGTTCGTTATCATTGAAGATGTTCATCGTTGGATAGCATGTTCTTATTTGGATAGAATGTTCTTCTTTGGAGTACACATTCCTCGTTGGAGGATTATTTTCTCCAAGATCTCTGTACAAGTCTCCATTTCGCCAATGATTTCTCAAGCACAAAAATGAGGTTCCAACACAAATAAAATACATCTTTCAATTTTAAAATGGTGTCATAGATAGATTTGGCATACTTAATTAATTAATTTATGTGGCATAATTAAAGTGGATGGATTCCATGATTTAACTCTCATTAAATGGGTAGTTTAAGGTTTGGGTGGTCCCCACACTTGAATTCAAATTTTGGAGTTTTTAGTTCGGGTTGTCCCCACCTCCATAACCCCAAAGAAGGTTACATGAAAAATAGAAATGTTAAATATTTATATTTTAATATTCCAACATGAAAAAGTGGAAAATTATCTTCCACCCTCGACCTATTGTGGTTGAGGTAATGGTATCCATAAGCAGATACTGGCACTGCATGTTTTACAGTGTCCTTAGATTTAAATTCTGAACATCGGTTCAAACGTTACAAAACCTTGCTCGCACGTTTACTGAACGTACCCGAAAAAGATCAGAAATTCATTCTGTGCACACCAGGCCTCGGAATCATATACCTTAAATTTTCACAGACTCGTAATATTCTATATAAGTTAAAAAAATTCATCGAAAATTAGGGTCTTTAAATTCTCCACACCACATGGCTTTAAGTCCCTGTAACAGACTACTCTAAATAAGGGAACAAGTGGTGGTACTGATCATTTATCTCAGCCTCCCGCTACCATGTGATCTCCTAGAGGTTAACTTTCTCTTATAGAATTTGAACAAGAGGTATCGAATACCCATGAAGGACCTTCAACTGTCGATCCTCAATCTCTACTGGATCATCTATAAACTTCGACCCCTCATCAATGTCCAGCTTTTCATAATCGATAACGTGACATGGGTCGTGCACATATCTTCTCAGTTGGGATATGTGGAAGACATCGCGCACCTGGTGCTATTGGGTAGTAAGAGCTTAGTGTTATACCACCTCACCAACTCTTCAGTGGACTTGAAAGTTCCCGATTAATCTTAGAGATAACTTTCCACAACAGTCAAATATCTAAAAACCTCATCGGGGTGAGACCCATAGAAAGAACTGGTCAAAATCCTCGATCTCTAGAGGTCTCCATCTCGAGTCAGAATTACACATCTCCCTGCTTTGTGATGTCTTCATACTCTCCTAGATGATCTGCATCTTCTCTGTGGTATCCCATACAATCTGTCATCTCCCTGGTGCTGACTCCCCAGTGTCAGTCCAGCACAAAGGTGATCTGTAAGGTCAGCCGTAAAAATATTCGAAAGGTTCCATCCTAATGGTGGAGTCATAGTTATTCTTATATGAAAACTCCAACAATGGAAATTGATCCTCTCAGCTACGATCGATGTCTTGGATGCAAGGAAATCACATTTCCTCGAGGGTCCGAATAGTCCACAATGTTAGGAAGTCCGTCTGAGGATGGAACACATTGCTCAAATGTATCTTCATCCTGAAATACTCCTTTAACCCCTTCCATATCCTTGAAGTGAAATGTTTATCACATTCATAGAAAATCATCAAGGGTACTACATGTAGCCATAAAATATCATGCACATAGAGGCATCCCAAGATCTCTATTAAACCCTTCTCTATGATCGGTAAGAACTGGGCCAAATTGGTGAGTCGGTCGATGATCACCCAGGTTGATTCATGAAACCTATATGTACGTGGAATTCATGTCATGAAGGACATGGATATACTATCCCACTTCCACTCTGGAAGCCTTAAAGTCTGTACTGTGCCTGCTGGTACCTAATGTTCTACCTTAACATGCTGACAAGTGAGGCACTACGATATAATATTTTCTACTGCATTCTTCATTCCCAGCCACGAACGCAGTCATCGGAGATCCTAATACTTCTTCACCACTAATTGATGTACCTCTATTGGGGATGTGTGGAACTCCCTCAACACTTCTTCCCGAAGAGACACTGGTACCAGGGTAAATCAATTGAAAATGATGACAAGTTCCCCACCTTCAGAAAATCCATCAGGTGCATGTCCTGTGGATATCTAAGCATGTCGGGCCACACATTCAGTGTCTTGGCACTGTTCCTCCCAGACTCACAGATGGAGTGTGGGAGTGACTATAAGAGACTGAAGAAAATCTACTCCATCTAGATCCAAAAAGGATATCTTCAAAGCGGCCAACAACTCTGTCGCGTCACCAAGAAGCTGTATACCAGATCTCTTACTGAGCGCATCTGCTAAAACGTTCACCTTCCTAATAGTTTAGACTATCTCGATGTCACTGTCCTGGAGGAACATGAGGCAACGTCACTATCTTAGGTTCAGGTGCATATAATAGAAGATATACCTTACACACTTGTGATCAGAGTAATTTATAAAATGATTGCCCATAATGTAATTTCACCATATCTTCAAGGAGAAGACAACTTCTACTATCTCCAAGACATGGTTAGTTTCGTTCTGCTCATGTTGTCTCACCTGTCAAGGACTATACACGATATATACTTTCTCCTACATCATGACACATCCGAGTCTGGTCCCTGATGCATCATAGTAGACTATGAACCCAACACCCTCTTCTAGAATCCTCATGATTGGGGCACCAGTCAGCTTCTACCTCATCTCCTAAAAACACTGATGGCATCTCTACGACCACACAAAGTGATTCCCCTTCTTCTTCTACTCTAATAATGGTGCTGCAACTCTGGAGTAATCTGGCACAAACCTTTGGTATTATATAGAGAAACACAAGAAATTACGTACCTTAGTCACAATCCGGGGTGGCTCCCAAGAAAATACTATATCAATCTTCACTAGATCCACTACAACTCTAGATTATGAGATGACGTGTCTCAGAAAGTGAACCTCTCGGATACAGAACTATCACTATGAGAGCATACTATAAAGATGGTTCTCTCTGAGTTTGTTAAGAACTATCTAAAAATGATAGGCATGCTCCAACTCAGTAGCTGAGTAGATCATAATGTCGTCGATGAAGACTACTACAAAGCGATCAAGGTACCGCTGAATGATCTTGTTCCTGAGTCCCATGAACACTACTTGGAAATTGGTCATGCCGAATGGCATTACAAAGATCTCTTAGTGGTTGTACCAATATCTTAAAGCTATCTTCTGCACATCCTCATCTTGTATTCTGAGCTGGTGATAACCAAATTTGAGGTCATTCTTTGAGAACCACCCTAATCCCTTCAGCTGATCAAAGAGGTCCTCAATCCATAGAAGTGGGTACTAGTTCTTCATTGTCACCTGTTTCATGTGTCGATAGTCAAAAAAAAGTCGGATGCTCCCATATGCCTTTTTTGAGAACAAAATCAGGGATACCCAAGCGAATCATTGTGTAGGATGAACCCTATCCCCTATAAGTCCTCCAGCAGTACTCGTAGCACATGAAGCTCTAAGAGAGCCATGAAATAAGCTGGTGTAGATATCGGTGTCATCCCTATGTAAAAATCAATGTAAAATTATTCCTCTCTATGAGGAGGTAGACCCATAACGTCATAAAGTAATACATCCATGTACTGGTCCACCACTACATGAGATCTCAGAGTCTCCACATCAACTGTTATTAGGGAAAGGTTAGCCATCTGATGAGTGATTGGAGGCACTCTCCTCGGGGTAAGACCATCATGTGTTGCAAAAGCACCCATATTGTTGGTAATAGTAAACCTAGTCCCATTCATGCAGACACAAAGCAATTTGCGCCTACTATAGTCAAACTAAGCATTTGTGGTAGATAAAAAGTCCATACCCAATATGACATTGTATGGCCGTGACGCTGCTACTAGGATATCTCAGCCATAGCTCTCGCCTGCTAGAGTAAGCTCACACTTCTAGCACTAGTGCTCAATCGTAAAGTCCTCTCCCATAGGAGTCTCCAGTCCAAATGATCATGCCAACAACTACATCGTAATCTACATGCTCCTAAAAGGGATGTGGAAATAAAATAATGGCCATCACCAGTGTCTGTAAGTACTGTAGGTAAGGAAGAGTAGACAAAGATCGTAACTCAAATCATCTTTGGATCACCATGGTTGTAGGCCTCAGCTTCCTGGAGCTGAGCTCACCCATGTCCACCTTCTCCTTGTGGTCAGGGTGGATCACCTAGTGGTGGTGGCAGTAACATCTCAAATCGTTTCCCACCACCAGATGCACATCCAACTCCTCTTCCACATCCACATGCTCCCTACAGAACACTTTGGTTGAACCTCTGTCTCTACCTGGGTTGTTCTTCAATTGTCTTCTAATCATTAGTATGGTGGGTCGGACATTCACGAGTCGTGTGACCCTACCCACGTCATGTAAAATAATACCTACTCCATGAAAGACTGGTTATATATCCAATTCCCCACACAATCGGCCCTGAATCATGTGGTCATCCACTTGTAAGCCTGGTCCTCTAGGACCTCTATAAAATTTGTCTATTTCCAACTATAGAAGACTCTATTATGTGATGCTCTGTTGGGGGTCTCGCTACTGGTGACTGCACCACAAGAAAACTCTCCACTAAGAGGGCTCTCTCTAACACCGTCTCTTGCGTTGGGATACTGAGTGAAATCATTGAAGCCTAGATCTCTTGCCTGATTCCATGCTCAATGGTCTGGGCCCTAAATAGTGGGTTCCGTACCATATCAGTGAAGTAGTGTGAGAGGTCTGTGAACCTCACTGAGTACCGATCAAAAGTCATGTTGTCCTACTGCAAATGAAGAAGCTTAGGTATGAACACTGTACGAAGGGTCGCTGGAACAAACTCTTCCTGAAATAGGCTCTCGTAGTCTTCCCAGAGATTTTTTATCTCTTCGTGAACCTGGAGCATCTAGATCCACCACCTGCATGTTGCTTCATGTAGAATACATGCTACAAGGATCACCATGAGATCAGCTGGTGTCCCCACTAGTTGGAATACTCTCACAACGACCTCCATCCAATCCTCAGTCGCATGTGGGTCTGTCTTGCCTTGGAATCCTGGTGGCCTCTAGAGCTAGAACTCATGCAATGCGCTCAAGAATCGTTCACCCTCTTCTTTTGGGGATGGTTACATCGGTGGCCCAATGTGTAATGGGATCATTGGTGCCTTCACAGATAACTCTACTGGAAGAGGGCCATGAACCGAGGCCTCGTCGCTCAGTGGGATATAAGAATTTTTTATACCCTGAACCATAGCTGGCAGTCTGGTTGGAGGAATACTTAATAGAAACAGGTTCACCAAAATCAATAAGTTATACATTGTGAGCTGTCTCAAAGGGATCGCAATGAAAAAAAATTTAAGCACACATGCAATCGGTTTTTCCGTTCACTGAATCATAAATCAGATGTCAGGGTCCTTGTGTATGGATACGTTGGCCTCTACACCAACACTGAATTCCTTAGACAGATAACCACACTCATTACATTTAACACTATTTCATTTTAAAATATCATAGTCCAATGTTCTATGGTAGAACTGAGTCCCCTGATACAAATTTTTCACGACCCGTCCCCTGAGGCCCGTGCCGTGACTACCCCAAGCCTTCCGTCCATTGTCCTGGGGATGGAGACTAGAACAAAAATGTGTAACCCCTAAAACTGAGAAGGCATTGCCTTTATTTCTTCTAAACACACTCAACTATGAACACAACAAGATACCAATACAAATAAACTATATAGAAAAAAGAGTGCTGAATGTAAGAGGGGCCAGAATACAAGCCCAAAATTAATGGTTCAAGTTCAACTGGAAATAGAACACTACATAAGAAAGAGAACAACAACTACTTGGATGTCCTTTAGGTTTCCTACCTAATGGTTAGGTACAGATTCCCTCCTCAGCACTCCACATCCTCTCGTATCCTTTGCGTACCGACATGTCGTATGGTCTATCTTCGGGCACCGTCCTGTCCAGGTACCCATAGCCTCAATATGTTTTGTCCGTCGTCTGCACCAAACAAAAACAAGGTGTGGGAGATGCCTGCGAAGGGGTGTGTATAACGATACGCAGTAGGGACCTTGGGACGTGCATGGTCTCACAAAATCTACAAAATATAAAAAAATAATGCATGTAAAACAGTGATACCCTTCCTTAGGTATATTCCCATACATATACCTAAGTTATCAAGTATTACACAAATAATTCATGAGAAAATAATATGCCCCAACTCCTTTTCCAAATTACTACTATTCCACGAAGTAATGATTAACACGAGGTATTTAGAAAAAATGTATGCCACATAGATGAATACCACAATGGTATCACCACGAAGGTTAGTACCACACTGGTACACCACACAGAAGATTACCACAAAGGTAATGACTCATCTCAAACCAGGTATAACGTAGGTATAGTAGTATAAATGATTATATGTAACTACTAACTCATCTTAATCTGTTAAGAGGTAAACCCATGTAGGATCCCAAGTCATAAAACCTACACAGGATCCTAGTACATCATCAGACCCACACAAGATCCTAATACAACATACCCACACAGGATCCTAGTAAATCATCAGACCCACACAGGATCCTAGTACATCATCAGACCCACACAGGATACATGTACATCACAAGACCCACACATGATCCTTGTACAATAGACCCACACAATATCCTAGTACATAATCAGACCCTCACTGGATCCTAGTACAACAGTCCCACACATGATCCTAGTACATCATCAGACCTGCATAGGATCCTAGAACAGAAGACCCACATATGATCCTAGACTAGTGCCACATGGATTCATAGAGGGGATCCAAGTGGGATCCTCGAGCATAGGCCCACGAAGGATCCCTTTCTCATGTAATATCAAACTATAGGGTACATTCACTAGGCTTTCTAGATTTTGGGAGGATCCACTCCTCAAGCCCCAGGTTCATACTCCAACTGCCCGATGTCCCGTGAAGAAGTATCCCAATGTTCTGCCACATCATAGGTGTCTCAATTCAATAGACAGTGCGTCAAACGGAAACCCGAACTATAAATTATAAGCCATTTAGTCCCGAGGGCCTGGTTGGATTCGTGCTCGAACCAACCCAAATGTACCAAAACATTATCCACAACTTAGGTGGGGAAAAGAATAAGGACCATCTCACTCCAATGTTTCTGGAACAATATACAGTTCGTCAAACGAATTCTCATAGCTCAAGTTATGGCTGAAAGAATGTAAACGATCGAAATAGGTCCGGGTCCAGTCGGACCGACCCGGTTCGGGTCAACCCGGCCCGACCAGGTTCTAGACCTAGTTCGATCACGACACACAGAATCCGACCCGACCTGCTGGGTCCGGGCGGGCCTGGGCGGCCTAGCCTAACCGCATACAGGGGGATTCAAGTGACCCCCACCCTCAATCACTAAATGTATGAAGCCGTTCGATCACCTGGCATCACATGGAACCCACCACAGGTCCCGCTTAGTATATATTTGCCGACCTAAATGGCCAGCCACATCTCCTTCTAGAGGCACATCATGCACCGACCCTCCGTGATCGGTCAAACATTGGTCGCACTCCCTTTTGCTCTGTGACAACAAAGTCACGACCAATGCTCACCTGGTGGCACAAACTCGCGTCGCCACCCCCATCGTGTGGTTGGAATCCACCGGCCCCCACCATCTTCGTAGCCGGTCATGGTACCTACCTCCATTCCAGAGCCCCACAAGGGACGATTTGTGTTCTCCTCCATCAAAATGAACTCACCAGGAAACAAAAATATTTTTGCAGTGAGGTCAGGTAATATTCGTTTGGCCCATACCGCGATAGAGTGGTAGCAAGCGGCATAAGGGAGGTGATTCAACGTGAGAGAAAAATTAACGATGATCAATTGAAAACAAACCCCTACCATGATGTTTTTTTGACGTTGGTGAGGAGGAAAGGACATACTTCTATTCATTGTTGTTGATGAAATTCCTCTTTGGAGAGCGTGTTCTTCATTGGAGAGCATGTCCTTTGTTGGAGGACGCCTTCTTTATTGGAGGATGAGTTTTTATATGATCTTTCTCCAAGTCTCCATTTCCCGTAAAATTTCCCCCAGCAAAAATGAGTTTCCGAAACAAATAAATCAAGTCTATCATTTTTAATTTGTTGGTGTATATGGAGTTGGCATAATTAATTAATCAATTGATGTGGAATAAATAGAGTGGAGGGATTCCAAGAGTTACCACCCAATAAAGGGGTGTTTATGGGTTGGGTGGTCACAACCATTGAATTAAAATTTGGGAGTTTTTAGTTTGGGTAGTCCCCACCTCTATAAGCCCAAATAAGGTTACAAGAAAAATTAAAAATTAAAATATATTTATTTTTCTATTCCTCCACGAAAAAGTGGAAAACTATCTTCCACCCTTGACCTAATGCAGTCGAGGTAAAGATCTCCTTAGGAAAATATTGGCACTATGAGTTCAATGGTGCCCTCATATTTCAATTCTGAGAACCAGTTGAAAAGTAACAAAAACCCGCTTGCACGTTTACTGAACGTACCTGAAAACAATTTCAGAAATTCATTCAAGGCACACTGGGTCTCAAAATCACGTGCCTATAATATTTTTGAACTCGTTATATTCCATATGATTTAAAAACAATTACATGGAAAATTTGGGTATTTGCAAATATGTTTAATATAGGCCCTATATATGATTTATTAATGATTATATGAAGGTTAATTATTATTTATTTACATTATTTCCATTGTTGAAAATATGAAAATAGTGTCCATAGGTACATATGGCCTAATTTCTCCATGAACTGTGTAATTAATTTTCTATATCTACCTTTTATGGATGAAATAATATATATATATAATTTAATTATATCTTATTTATAATATGTTTATGATTATAGATATTATCCAACCATGATCAATTATTAATTACACGAACATCATAAATGAAATATCCCTAAAAAATGAAATAGTAAACTGAAAAATAATGAATTTAATAATGATTTAACAATAATTGTGTGTTAAAATTAAATTAGTTAATAACATATGATATTATTAGAGTGTAAATATTTTTGGGGAACAATTACAATAAATTTAAATTTATTTTTGAATAGTTTATAGTGATTTTAAATAATTTCGAGCTTGCAGTAAGGGTTTATTCCACAGTGTCATAATTATTTGAGACTTTTTATATTTAATTATATGTTGGGTAGTTATATTATATTTATGTCCGAAGAAAGTTTTTATTCATTTCCTTTTTTTATTTATGGAAATTAATTTTTTCCATTAAATTTTTTAATTTACAAAATAATAAAATTGAAAGAACTGTTTCATGGAAAATCTATTCCTTTTAATTTGTCAGAAATTTTTCCATCAATTTCCAAATTCCCATTAATTTTTTTAAATTATATTTTTAATGTTATATAATTATTTATTAATTTAATTTTGAACCATTTTAGTCAGTTTATAATTTTTTTTAAAAATGATATTCTTCTCCTTTTCAAATCAATCTTTCTTTAAACATTGGTGTTAAGGGAAAAATTGAATTAATATTTATCACACATAAAAAATTTACATCTTCTTGGATAATATTTTCCTTGAAGCTTCCAATATAATATTCAATGATTTGTTTATAAAATAATCAATAAACTTTTAGAAATTTAAAAATTTTTTAAATGCGATTTAATAATGAAAAAAGTTATTTTCAATATGAAATATAAAATGTGAACTTTTAATGTATTATTTTCACTGAAAAAATAATTTGATGAATTATATAATTTTCATATGTAAAAATCTAATGAAATAATTGAACATATTTTCTTGTTGTTGTATGGTCTATTTTATTAGTGGAATTTCTTGACATTTAATATTTAGTTTTTCAAATAATGATATTTATTAATTATATGTAATGTTGATTACGATAAATTTTTTAATTTTATGATGAATTCATTTTAATTATGAAGTTGCAGGTGGGCCCAAAAACCACATATCCCCTCAATGTAGTTGTATGTCTCTTAAGACATAATAGTTTTGGCATTATAATTGAGGCATTTTCAATGTATGTAATATATCGTTGCATGATGCGTCAATTATAACATTATTATGCCACAAATTATACATTCCAACATCATGGAATAAATAATTGATGTATGTGTAATTATACAAATAGTTATGATATCAAGGAATAAGTTTCATTATAAATTTATTTTTAATATGTCCTTATATGAACATTATTTATTCCCTCAATATTGTTATTAAATCATAATTTATTGAATAAATTGACTTTTTTGTTGTTCATCATCGAATATTTATTATGAATTATTTTATTAGGATATCATATGCTGTATATAACCCTAAAGAAGCTTTTGAAATCAAATTTATTTTATTTCCAATCCCCTTGATTATATTATGTGTATTATTATTGTTATAAAAGGATATGTGTGATATAGTGATGGTGTTCTCAATGAAAATACGTATTTCAATTTTATATTTTTCAAATATATGTGACATTCAAATATGTATCTAATTTACAATGTATAAAAAACTATTTGGTCCTTTTGTATCTAATCACATGTATCCAATTTCAATATTATAATTTAAGCATCGACTCTGGGATTCTAGGGTTATGGACATTAAAATGTCCCTTAATTAACTATGAAATAATTGCATATTCCCAATTCATTAGAAAGAGTACTTATCAATGAAATGATAAATATAAAATTGTTAAGGGTGATTATATGGTGTAGTGATTCCAATAAGAAATAATAATTCTTTATTTTTCATAAAGGGTTAATTATTCATTTAAATATTATCCTCTCAGTCAGTCATACTAAGAGAATAGATTCACATAGTAGTTATTCATTATTTGAATAGTTTTTTAATACCAAGAGAATATTTTTAAAGGCTACATTTTATAGGTGTGGCGTTTCCAAATCATATTTCCACATTCCTTTATCTAGATATGGATTTAATTTTTTTGAAACCTCATGCGTGTTACATTAAAAATAATCATATTATGATCTAATTATATAAAAACCTTTGGGAATTAAGATTAAATAAATATATTTCATAAATAGGTGAAATGGTGACCACTCACTGATGATATGGTAGGGAATTTATATAATGTATCATAATAAGTTTCTAAATTGAAAACAATATAATTTGAAATAATTAAAAAACTAAGGATATTGTATTCATTAAGAAATAATACATTGAAAATTATATTCTTAAATCTTGAGAGGGATACCATTGAACAATAGAAACTCTGTAAAGAGTAAACATAGAGGGGAAATGAGGGGTAATTAATTATCAATTTCTATAGACTATAAAGGAATGAGATAATGGGTAGGAGTTATCTCTTTTTATAAGTAAATGTGTGGTCAATTTCATTATATCATTATGTTAGGTGAAGGTTAACGATGAAATCACATAGAAGCTATATGATATAAGAAAAGATATATTAGTGACACATGTTATATTTTCATTCATATATAAAAATTGTATTCTAGATGGTTTATATGTAATTTTATTCATCAAAATGTTTAGTAAAATTAAATTACTACCTCACACCAATATCCATGAATAAATATTTACACTGCTAATCATTTGTTTACTGAAATTCAAAAATGTCCCCACAGACCAAATTTTGATAGGGGTTTTTATTGAATTTCGATTAATTAATCAAATTAATAATCTAAATATAGTAAAATTAACATTTTTGTTTAATCAAGAGATATATAAATAATAAATACCTTTTAAAAAATTTCCTCATATCAATTATGAATTTTGTTTAATGATTAAAATCTAATATGAATAAATAGAGTGTCAAAAGTTTTGGTTTTTATATTTGTGTTCTTTTTTAAAATAAATTAAATTAGATAAGTTCGATAAAATGAAAAAGACATAGATGAAAAATTATATGAAAATAAACACTTATCATAAAAATTAATTAAAATAAAATTCATCTATGTAAGATATTCACAATCCCAAAATAATATATAATTAATTAAACTCTGATTAATATATTTAAAAATATAATGTCGTACATATTAATGTTAAAAAAACAATTCTGTAATACTATAATGAGTAGATTATGTAATTTCTATGGTGTAATAGGTTTATGAATAAAGTTCTACCTACTATAATATAATATTTGGACATATAAGTGTTTTGAATTTTATATAAAAAAAGTAAATATTTTCATTTTAACTCCATAATGTGACCATAAAAACCTATTCACCTTAGAATTTACCATATTTGTATTCCTTTATCTAATTCTTATATTTTCATAACATCTTCTCTTCGACCATATGATAATCCATCTTCAATCCTTACCTAGATTCGTCATTAAAATTTTAAAATCCTTAATTTTCTATGTCAAAATTTTAAAATCCGTATATTCTTGATATTTCATATATTAATGAATTCGTTTGATTAAATATAAAGATTTATTGTTTAATATTTTTATGAAATAAATAAATTACTTATTAATTTAATTTGAAAGGATATTTTTAGAGTTAATCCTTGGAAAATAAATATTAATAACTTCAATTCATTTTTTATAATTATTAATTTATAAAGGTATCATCTAAAACTCTAATTTTTTATTCTTATGTGTGGTAAAATCGTTCAAATATAAGTGTTCATACTATTATGTGAATTCTAAATATGGAAAACATTTTTTCTTTTTTGGAATCCCCTCATATTATCCGTATTTTTATTTTTGTTTGTCTCTAAGATGTATGAGTTCAAATCTAAAGAAACAAAAATTAATATTTTCATATAAATATATGTATTTATTGAATTATATTCTAGAAATTAGTATATAATTTTTCATTGTAATCAATGTTTTTATCATATCACACCATGAGTATTCTACATCCAACAATGTTTACCTGATTAATTGGAATGTTGTGTCTTATTTACACTTTATTCATTACTATATAACTGGTACAATTTAATAATGATATTTTATTATAAAATAAATGTTATTTTAATTATTATTGAATTAAATTTAATGTTTTTCCAATTTTTGAACCAACTACCTCGATAAATTGTGGTTTTAACAATTTTTATTCTATTTTTATAGAATTATTATATTGGTATCCTTTATATTTATGAACATGTTATAAATGATATTATGGAATCATAGATCTCTAAATTCATCTATTATATCCTTTTTAAGGGATATGATTAATGTTTTCCTAAATATTAATGCATATTCCCCTTTTCCTTGGGATGGGTAGAAGTTCATTGAAGTATTTATTACATTAATATCATATTCTATGTGAAACTCAAAGTATTTATGGTAAAATGAAATCGAAATATGACTATAAGTGGGATATGATACTCTGATGAGAGTTACATTATTTAAAATTTTAATTTATATAAATATTACTGTAATGTTTATTTTTTTACATAACTCACACCATCACTATATATACATGAGTATATGGATAATTTTTATGGGTCATGTAGTTACATCCAACTAGGTACAATGTAGTGATACTATACAAATGTACATTTATGTTATTTGTGGAAAAATTCCTATATAGTCCTCAGAATCGAATGGATAGACAATACGTGAATTTTTTATACCAATACAATGTAGAAGAGATAGGTTTTTAGTGACATTAAATGGAGGTATTAAGTGTTGAAATAATGTGATATTCATTATATTTAATTAAAGACTATCTCAAATATGGATCTTCAATTGTAAAACATTAGAGACGTTTCTAACACAACGTTTGTACATAAGTTTGTTATTAAATTTTTGGTTCAAAAAAGAGTACATGTGGTTTTATTGTATTATATATATATATATTTCTATATATTTTTCAATATACATCAAAATATATGTACAATTGGTAACCCTAATGTATTGATTCCAATAGTTGATGTGATTTATTTTCCATATTTCCATCACATATATTAGTTTTACTAGTCTTTTGGTAGAAATGACCCTCATTTAGGTTAATAAAAATAGATATAACATAAAATCCCAATACAATATAAATAACATCGCCCGTTATTTATATATATTCCCCTCAAAAATAGGATTTGTAATGTAGGTGTTATTGTGGACACAAATGGGAATTGAGTTAATCCAGAACACGTTGTTACAAAAAAATCATTCACACACATTTTCAAAAAAAATTCAAATAAATTTCATGTCAAAACATTCTTGACCAAGATAACTTCTAACGTAATTTATTTTTTTGGAATATTCTATTATATCACAAACTATACCTTCTTTGGAGAGATTGTAATACCCACCTAAGACAATGAATGTTATTTTAATTTTACATTCATTATGTATAAGTAATAATATGATATATTAGTATACAAATCATTCTTACAAATAATGTATATCATAATTAAAAATATTATCTCATTCTCCTCCTATGACATATAATATACAAACACATTATTAAGAATGAAAACTTAATTGAATCTATATATGGATGATGTATTTTGAATATCATGGAAATACTCATTTCTTGACTTCTTGTTACATGTTATTAAATCTATAAGAACTCATAAACCCCTGGAATATTTTTGGATTGTGTAATTCACAAATCATTATACAGTACCCTAAACCTATTATACGTATATCATCAATGAATCATAAAAACTCATCGTATATAACTAAAAAATATAATGAATCCAATATTCTATGTAATAATGACATATTATTAATAATCAAATTTTTATGATTTGTGTAATTGAAATATAATTAAAAAAATTCATTCATGTTCATAGAAAATAACACCAATTATACCAAAATGATATTGTAATGCCCCGAACCCTCACATACGAATTCAATACTAAAACTAGCTATGTATTTGTTTGTATAAAATTTAACTTCAAATGCATATTAAATTATACAAATGAGGATATTTTCCAATCTAGTTTTTAGACTATTAGAAAAAAATGACATATATTGAATCATAGTTTAAAAAAACTAATAACTTCTAAATAACTGGACTCATCTGCATTAGCACCATATGTTTCCATTGAACGTATAAGGATTACATTTCATATTTATTAAAACATGGGATGAAAAGAAATAGATCAGTAAGGGATATGAAATTAAGTATAGAACTATTAGTCCATATATACTTTTAATCATAAAAACATATTTTGACCAGAAATACTTTATACCCATAATGTATAATATACACACATTGTAAAAAACATAGATAACATAAATAAAACATGTAGGTAACATGATGCATTAATTAAATAAAATTTTTACCATCATGGATACCATATAATTTTTAACCATCACAGCTACCATACAATGTAACCCTCACAACTACCATACAACGTATCCGTCACAATTAACATATAGTGTAACCATTGTTTTTACACATGGACTACCCATATAAATAACCTCCATAATTTTAGTAATAACATAATTGGATGGAGATATTGGTCCCACCCATCACCATAAACAATCCCTTGAACCTTAACATAATCATACAACAAGAATAATTGCATAAAAACATTTCATTTTAGTTTTGTAAAAGGGAGACTTTAAAATAATATTTTAAAAGAAAATCCAATTGAAAATATAATATAATTGATGTGGGACATAATAGAGTATACTTAAAATTTATATACACTATAAATACAGATAATTAAATATAATAAAATAAATAATATTGAGAAAAAAATTTAATACCACTTAAATAATGAGGTAGAAGGATGACCCTATGAATGGAAATTGGGTTAACAATTGCCTTACCTCGGGTTTTTCTTACATAAAACGTGTTTAAACCTCCTATATGATAGGTAAAATAGTGTTATTAATATTTTATTGAAAAATAATAATGTTTATAATACCATTAATGATCATTTTATAACATCATTCCACCCATTCGTTGATAATATTTTCTTAATTCCACTATTTTGTGAGCGTGCATTACATGGTTTCTTTGAGTCGTTCGTAAATGATATTATTTTCGATTGGAAGTGAAACACATGAATTGGAATTTAATGGTATTTCCATATTAATTAAAACATAAATTATAATAATTTTCATTTTTAATTCATAAATTACGATGGTTCATAAGTTAAAACATTATTGATATTTTTTTAGGTCATTTGGGTGATTCATCGATCAAAATGAAATGATTTTGTTTTATAAATTATTATCATGTGGAAAACATAATTACAGAAAATTATTTAAGTTATAATACATAAATTATGATCTATATCAACAATGAACATTGTTTCATGACTAGTCTTGAAATAAGTAAATGAAATTGAAATCACAACGTCCACTACGTCGGTAAATTGACATATTATGGACAATGTTTTAATTTCGTTAATACGTGGTAGTGGAGAAGAATTATAATGTTGAATCAACTATAAGAATGATAAAATCCAGATTATGTAATATATTTTTTATTAATTTCTCTTCGATATGGGGTGGTGAGAATGAAAAAAAAAATAGAAAAGGAAATGAAAATTAAAGAAATAAATCCAAAGAGGATGTTTATCTCTTAATCTCTTATCCTTGACATCCTTCTAAAGGAACATGGTTTCTGGCCTCTTGGTGAGACCATAAGGTCATGGACGTGGGTAAGGGACATTATAGGAGTATTTGTAATAAATTTAGAAAGCATAAATTTTTGAGGGATTTGGGGGGGAGATAGGAGAGTGGGTTGTATTTATAATGGATGATAGGATGCGTTTTACATTATTTTAATCATTATTTTATTATTTTTTCTACATGATAAGCAATTGTAATGATTAAAAGAACAAAAATAGTAATATGTGCATATGATTTTGAACTAATGGTTTTATACATTATCTATGAAGCATCAAATAGGGTATTTATCTCATAATTTATATATACTATAATTACTGTATTTTACTATTCATAAAAAATTCATGCATATCAGAAAAATCCCAAATCATAACGTTAACCATTTTTTGACGATTAGAATTAAAAAATGAACTCAATTTTTCGAAAATAATTTTCGAAATATGATGAATTTAATTTTTATATAAAAAAATATTTTATTCCAAAAAAACAATTTAAACGATTTATTTACTTATTCCACGATATGGGTATATCAAAACATCAATTAAATTTTTATATGTATACTAACAAAGGTGGGTATACAATTAATAAGTGTATTCTACTATTCATTATGGTAACATTACTATTCATTAGGGAATGTTACAACTCACCCATAGTTAAGTTGGTCTTATAAGTCTCTATATTACATACTAATTTCATATGTGAATGTATGTGTTTTGAAATTAAAAACAAAGAAATTGGAAAATTATGTTCAATGGTTTTTTTATATAGCTCACATATTATTTATTAGTTCATTTACGAACAAAGTGATTCCCTTTAATATCATTGGATTTTACACTATCACCCCTTAAATTAATTGTTCCCTCACAATTAGTTCATTGTAATTATATTTCTAAATTTCAATATTCATAATTAAGAGAAGATATTTTCATATGTGTACTTAATTTTCAATATGTTTAAAAGTAAACACTAGCAGTTAAATTTTTCATAAACACAGAAAGGTTTAGTCTCCAATGTTGTATAGACCATTTCTCTGATACCAACTATAAAGCCTCAAACATGAACTATCAGATTCAACAATAAAACCGGATATGTATTTTTTTATAATATATTAAAAAAAATATACAAAAAATCATATATATGAGAACCTTTTCCTCTCTTGGATCTGTAGAATTGGACAAAAAAATACATATATTAAATCATATTTTAAAAGAATAATAGCTAAAAAATAATAGGATTCATCTTCATTATAAACTTAATTTTTCATTTAGGTTATAAGGATTCCAGTGAAAAACATATTTAATACATTAAATGAGAAAAATAGCTCATTATGTGTAAAAAATATGTAAAGGAACCATTATTCCATAAATAATTGTAAACATACATAATAATTTTCCCAAGACATACTTCTTACCCATAAGGTACCGTATACATACTATGTAAAAACACAGTGAACATAAAAAACATGCTGCTAACTTGGGGAGTTAGTTACATACTATTGTAACCATCATGGCCACCATATCCATTGTAACCCTCATGACTACATTACATTGTATCACTCGTGAATACCTTAAAATATAACCCCCATGGCTACCTTTTGGTGAAACCATATGTCACGACCCATCCTCGGGGCTCGTACCGTGACTACCCCAAGCCCACCTTCCATAGGCCTGGGGCTAGCGACTAGCACCAAAGGTGTAAATCCCAATAAAAGGGAAGGTATTGCCTTTATATATGTAGTCAAACACAACAGAGTACACAAGATTAAGTAATAACTAAGTAATATGAGTACAAGAGTAAGTTCTAGAAAGTTAATGGGCCAGAATACAAACACAACTGAAAGTTCAGTACAACAGAAAAGAAAGAATAACTGCAGTAAAGTAAACCAGCAACCACTGAGTCGTCCTCCGGATATTCCCCCTGAAGGGTGGGTATAAATGGTCTCCTCATCTCCTCAGTTCTGGCCTTCCGCTCGATGTATGTCCCGCCATGTGGTCCGCCTCCAGGTACCGTCCCGCTCCACAAGACTCCACCTCAATCAGTGATGTCTGTCGTCTGCATCCAACACAACGTAGTGCGGGCCTAGCCTGTGCTGGGGTGAGTATTCAATACTCAGTAGGGACCCCGAGACCCCTAAAGGTCTCCAGAATCCAAAAAAGGATAAACGAAAAAATAAAAGATACAAATAAAAAGTATCAACTAACTCTGCTTAGGTATATACCCATTCATATACCTAAGTCTTCAATTCTAGTTCGGCTCCAAATCACGAGCCCAAGTACAACCCAGTCCACACAGGAAATCACAACCCAGTCCACATAGGAAAGAAGAACCCAATCCACATAGGAAAGTAAGTCAATCACATTTATGTTATTGGTTGAAGCAAATAATCAGCTCACACAGTTATACTTCTCACGAAGAGGGGTGGAGATGATAGATGTAGCCTCTGAATCATCTCCCCTCCCAAACCCACGTAGGATCCATGTACAGAATTCATTGATGCGAAACCCATGTAGGATCCTAGTACAGTAACCATCACTTCTGAACCAACGTAGGATCCAAGTACATCCTTCATCGTTGTCGAACCCACAGAGGATCCAAGTATAGTCGTCCTCACTGTCGAACCCACGTAGGAACCAAGAACAGTGGTCATCGTCATCGCAGTCACAGCCAGATCTTGGGTTCCTGCACAGAGCACGCTCGATTCCGGGAGGGTCCGCTCCACGAGACAAGGGGGTCGATACATCAATTTTCACAAATTCTAGTGTTGATATATCCCGAAGTTCTATCCCATCAATAGGAACTCAATGCGACAGACGACGCGTAAATTGGACGCCCGGTCTGAAAAATATTGGCTTTCCCGTTCTAGGGGCCCGGTTAGATATACGCTCATTTCTATGCCGACCGATAACCAAATTCATCATAAAATTACTTAGAGTATCACAGAAGGACCGTCTCATTGAAAGAGTCCCAGTGCCGCAGACGGCGCATCGATCGGACGTGCGGTCCTTATGTTATTCATGTTTAATTGAATAATGGCACCGGACCGTTTAGCTCAGTTAGCTGATGGGTTGGGTTGACCAAGTTTGATGGGTCTGACCCAGCAGAGGTGTCGGACCGGTCCAAATAAATACACAACTTAGCCCGAAGTGGCGTGGCCCGGCCTGACCGGGCGCAGACAGGCCGAAGCCGAGTGGGTTCGAAGTGGAAGGTGGGAACCCCCCCCCCCGTTTTTCCACACCGGTGGCACCGCCCTTCACCAAACTGGCTGTCTTGACTGGCCGGTATTCAGTGCACGTGGCCCGAAGGGGCAGGCCGCCGGTCTTCCAGGGTGGCAGCCTCCCGGCGTCACGGTCCAGGTCCGCCCTGCCGGCCGACGGGCCGGCCGGTTCCTCCACCGAAGCGCCCCGTGTAGTGGGCCGCAATTCTTTCCACACAACTGGAACGACGACGCTGGTTCCCTTCTCTGCATTCCCAACATGGTGCGATGACGTCATGCTTCCTCCTCTATAAATTTCCAATTCTAAATTAATAAATGAGAACAACAAAGGGTTGTCAGTCCGTGTGCGTTCAGCCCACACCCTACACATAAGGGAATAGAAATCAGCCATATTGAACAATGATTTCTTACGAGAACTGGGTATGTAAACATCAACTTTCATTAATAAACCCCTACCTCGATAATTGATGTCGTTCACCAGGCGTCGCAGAAGACGGCGTTGCGGGGAGATGTTTCGTAAGCATTGTCGGAGTGCGCCCGAGGAGGAAGCGGCATCTCCTCTTTTTTTAATGGAGAGAAGAAGAGGATTGCACATCGTTGTTTTTCATGGAGTCGGTGCTCTACGTCGAAGAGGTGTCGGTCTTTGTGGAGAGGATGAAATTCTTCAACGAAGAAGTAGCTTCCTTCTTCTTTCACACAAGGCTCTCTCCCCAAATCCCTACACAACATACCAACCCAAATTAAAATAAAGTCACCCCTTATTTTAATTGGCCATGCCATGAATATCAAAATAAAAATTTCAAACACTTAATTAATTAATGAAAGAGTTTCAATTAATTAATTAAGGTGTGTGTGTTGTTATGAATTTAAGTGGGGAAGTGGAATGGTTACAAAATTCAAAAGGAAGTTTTCATGTAATTACCATGGGATTTCAAAGGGGTAAAGGAGTTATGGAATTTGAAGGGTTGGGGCTCGTGTCGGCCCCACATAACAATTATCCTCACATCAGTAGTGTGGTGCTTGTGGGTCCCACCCCAACTCCCCCATGTATGATATAACCACCTTAGTTATAAAAATAAAATTGTCCCACAATTTTATTCACTTCTCATTTAATCCACAAATTTTAACTTATCCTCCCACGCAAAGTCATCTACGGTAAAAGTCCTCTTAAGCAATTACCGGCCCTGCGAGTTCTTTCGTGCCTTTAGATTTCAATTCTGAGCACCAGTTCAAAATATTGAAAAACCCGCTCATTCGTTCACTAAATGTACCCGAGATAAAAATTTTAAATTGATTAAGGGAACATTAGGCCTTGTAATCATGTTTTGTCAGAATCCACAGACTCATGAAATTCCAATGTTTTTAAGAAACAAAAATTCCCGTGAAATTTCTGTGTCTTTACACCATCGTAGTTACACATAGAGTAACTATACGACCGACATCTAGCATAATCATACCCAATTCATAATATGGAGATATAGGTCCCCACATAAATCATAAAAATGCCGATGAACCATAACATAATTATAAAACATGAATATTTAAATAAAAATATTGGATTTGAATTTTCTAAAACATAATTTTAAAAATGGATTTTAAACAAAATTCTCCATTAAAATATCATATAATTGAAGTGAGACTTAATAGAGTATATATAATATGTATATACACTATAAATTCACATTATTAAACATTATATAATAACATTTTCTCACACAAACCATTTTAAAAACACATATATAATGAAGTTGGAGGTTATCCAAAATATTGGATATTGGGTTAAGAATTCCCTTACCTCGATTTTCCATACATAAAACATGTTTAATCCTCCTATATGAAGGTTAAAATACTATTATTAATATTTTAAAGAAACATATTAATGTTTATGACACCTTTCATTATCATTTTATAACAACATTCCACCATTTCATTAATAATATTGTGTTAATTCCATTATTTCTTGTGCATGCATTACACGGTTTCCATGAGGGGTTTGTAATGGATATTCTTTTTGATTGGATGTGAATCACAAGAATTGGAATGGAATGGTGTATTCATATATCCCAAAACATAAATTATACTATTTAACATTTTTAATTCTAACATTATGATGATTCATAAGTTAAAACATTATTGTTCTTTTTAGGTCATTTTGGCGATTCTTCAATCAACATGAACTCATTTGGTTTTCTAAATTTATGACATGTGTAATAAAGGATTCCAGAACATTATATATGATATAATACATAAATTATAATCTGTTTCAACCATCAAAAATTGTTTAATGACCAGTCTTGAAAGGTGTAAATGAAATTGAAATCATAATGTTTTTGATGTCGGTAAATCGACACATCACAAACATAGTATTATTTTTCTGTATAAGAGGGAGAGGAGAAGAATTATAAAGATGAAGCATCTATAAACATGATAAAATCCATAATATGAATTATATTGGATCATTCATGCCTATTAGATATGTTATGATTAGGAATGGAAAATAATATAATAGAAAATGAAATGAAAAGAATGAAAACAAAATAGGATGATTACCTCTTGATCAATTATCTTAGAGAACCATCCCATAACCTATGTTATGGCCTCTGGGTGGGACCAAAATGTATTTATAGTTGGTAATGTCATTGAGAAGAGTATATTTCAGAAAATTGGAAAATATCAAGGCTGGAGAGGTTCGGCAGGAAGTGGGTGGAGTTGGTGGTATTTTTATGGAGAAGAGGTGGAGTTTTAAATTATTTTAATCATTATTTTAATTTTTCCACAAGAAAATAAATAGATATGATTCCAAGGAAAAAATAGTTATAATTGAATTTTAGATCTAAATAATTTTTTCATACATCATCCATTTTGTTTCGAATAGTGAATTTATCTCATAATGTATTTGAAGAGTTATTACTATATTTTACAATTCAAAAAAATTCATGTATTTCCAAAAAAATCAAAACAATTCACTCGAACCATTTTTCGATGGGTGGATTCAAAAAATGAATTCCATTTCTTAAAATATTTTTTAAATAATATGAAATAAAAAATTTTAAATTTAATAATATAAAATTTCAAAATAAAAAATTTTAAACAATATATTTACTAATTCCAATATATGGCTATATCATGCCTTCATAAGGATAACATTACTATTCATAAGGGTATGGTACTATTATCAAAAAATTATATTGGTGTTGTCAGGCTCAAAAACACTTTCTAATTACAACAGTATATTTCAATTTTCTGAAATTTAAACCACAAAAGTGGGAAAATTATGTTCAATTGTTTTTCAAAAAATTCCACATATTATTTATTGAAAATTTATCAACATAGTTTTCCCTTTTAAAATTTATAGAAGTTATAGATATAATATCTATGATAAATTCAAACACTTCATGTTCCACAAGATAACCCATTAATTATATTTACACTATAATGGTCATATTATAATAGAAATTTTATACATGCACATATAATTTTACTAGATAAATATTAGTTCCACATCATACTGATGAGATAACTTATAAATGTTCTCATCGAATAAATTTCGAAATAGATCATTGATTGGATGTATGAAAACATATATTACCATCTTAGTTGATCCCAACATATTACCATCAACATCTGCAATGATGGTTCCTTAATAATTATGGTGAAGCACCACTATAAAAGGAAATATTTATCTCACTCTAATAAATGTATAATTATCATATTTCTAATAATAAAATGAAATGTTTTCTCGGTGAAAATCCAGAAACACTAAGAAACAATTTACTCATTCCATGTAAATAAAAACATAAAAAATTTAACTATGTAGTTTTTATATCCCCTAAATTTATATAACTATTAACTATAATAACTCAGTTGGTAATCCTCCTAAATTTATAAAACCAATTCCCCAATAGAGTATTTATTGATAATACTCTTGATGAGGAGTCTACACCTAGGACAATATAGGCTACTATGTATGAAAATTATACAATTTAATATCAATTATTTCATATATAAATGATAATGAATATGTAATTAGTAATGAACCTTTTATAGTTAATAAATACACTCCAATATATGTTGGTGCTATCTTAATATCATATATCAGGGCTGATCTAGATCTAGGAACCTACATACTAGGAGAATTTTCTCATAACTATTGAGAATAATGAAAAAACTAAAAACCTAAAGAATCTGATCTCGTTATCAAACATTGAACATATATCCTTTGTGATTCTCCTTGATAAACTCAAGATACATATGAAGACCTTAATTAAAAGGAAAACCCAACCAAAAGTCTAACAATAAAATGGTGGTCATTTACGACGTTCCAAAATATATATCACTATCTAAACTCATTCAAGTTGTATACCCATATATGGAATGATATATTTCACTTGTAACATAATTGAAGTGATCTCCCTTGAATGATCATCTACTCTGGTCATCCAATATACTATATCACAATAAAATCTCATTAATCCTTTTATTTAGAATGCATGATGATTCTCTATTATATCATATAATTAAAAATTCCACACTATCCCACTAAAATACACCATAATAAATATATTACATCCCTAATTTCCCCCAAAAGATGTTCATATGTTGTAAGGGAGATTATTATAACATTGATAATGGATTACTGGTCTAACATTGATCTCAATATAACTATAATTCATGTTATTTTCCCCAAATATAGTTGATGAACACTATTATATGTTATGGAATCTCACTATATATTCTATTATCAAAATATATTTTTAATAATGTTTCATAGAATCTGTGATTTTTCAATTTAAAATTTTATTGGAAAAATATTAGTAAAAAAATTCATTTATTTTTTCAGATTTATATACCTCATAATCATTGTTTTAAACTGGGATTTGCCACTTGTTTTGCATTAATAACTCCAGTATAAATAAATTAATATAATATTCAGGTCACCATGAGTCATAATTCGATAAAAGATATAATATATTATACATATCCCTATATTTATACCTTGTATTCCAATATAACATTTATAAATGGATATGTAATTTATGTTAAACTCACTGGTGAAATTTTTTATTGTTTCATCATCCTAAGAAATACACATATCTATATAATATATATCACCCAAAATAAAATTTCAATGAGATAATCCTTTACTAGATGTTTTCAAACCATTGTAGCTGATACATGTTGTACCTCACCCTCTTCGAAATTAAATTAAAAAATATAAGATGGAATTTCTCAAATATCAATGTGAAAGTTTACATTAATAAAAATTTTAAAATTAAAATTCTTATCCCAATTAACTGTAATCTTTAAACATCAATATATTGTGCAGAATGTACTATCTATTACCCATATACCTAGATATCTATATTCTGAAAAATGTATGAAATTACATGACACATTCCTATAATCGAAAAAATTGAATATCACTCTTTATCCACTCTTAGAAAATATAAAATCTTGAATAACATGTTATAAAAAAATTACATGCTCATGTTATATAAATTTTCAACAATAATTTAAATTTTAAAAGTTGTATATACTTTACTAGTGAAATATTATTAGGCTCAATAAATTATTAGTAAAATTTCATAAGCATGGGACTTAACATGCATACGTATTCAATAAGAGAAGACAAAATATATAAATCCTGAACTCAAAAATTACTACCTATATAGTTGATGTAAATTATTTTAAATATCAATGCCATGTACTTATTAATAAACATTATAACTCAAATTATATCAAATACCACCCTTAAAATTATGACATCAACTATTGTTATATTGTATATTCAAATCTAGGGATTCCCTCTCAAACATCGATATTCTTATCTTAAGAATAAAAATACCAAAATATCAAAAAATAAATAAAAATATGTCATCTGATACCATGTTGTAATTACATGAAAAATATTTCCCAAATATATATCTAGGATTAGACAGCACAAAACTATAAACACACCACTCCTTACCGTAATGGTTTCTCACCAGAAGAAAAAATTTGATTCAAATAACCATGAGACTATGTGACTAGTCATAACAATCGCATAATAGAATTAATAAAAATATCAATAATATAATAGTTCCTGCAATAATAATATCTATTTGAATTATATAAAATGTTATAAATATAAAAAATAATTTAGTGTCTTTTCATCATGAGATTTAACCTATGAAATCCAGTACAACGTTCAAATATAAAATAATTGACACATGATAAATGAAAATAAATAAAATCCACTAAAATGATTTACACATGATTATCCCAAATAAACTATAAAAATATCCAAGAGATATTTTTCTCGATAATATAAGGTTATCACTGGGATCTCTCCATAACATACATCAATAAATATATAACTTATATGTATGCTTGATGATTGTGTTCTTGAATGTGATTAAATGTTATCACATATTATAAATTACAATATTTTATTCAATTCATCATATGATTAATAGGCTACCATTAAATATAAAATAATTTCCATTCATAATTTATGAATAATTTTCAAATTCAAACATAAAAATGTTATAATATTTATAAATCCCATATAGGCTACCATATATTGACCCACATTGTCTAAAAATTTTGTGGGACCTAATGTATTTATTTTAATTTAAACCAAGTGATATACCCATCATATGTCCTAAATATTACACATCAAACACTAGTAACAAACTAATATTATATATGTATTCAATTGGAATAAATATACAGCATTCTATTTCTGTCATTACAAAACACATTGAGTCTTAATGTAGCATGTTGAATTATTAAATTTAAAACATATACCCTATAATAGAATGTATGAATATGGTTATCAATTTTTTTTGTTTTAGATATAAAATTTTCACTCAATTCAAATGTATTGATTAATTTTCTATGAAATAATCAAAAAAATTAATAAAAATCATTCCATGAGGAAAATCACTATTTTGAGGATGAAATTATTTTTCTATGTGTTATTAATGTTTAAATAAAATATTAATTATTCCACTTGATTTTTTGGTAAAATAAAACATATCGAGAATGTACATGAATAAAAAACATTATTTCTTTAGTTCTATAAGGGGTAATAATGAATAAAAAACCATTTAATGGTAAAAAATAGTTATTTAATATAATTTTTTTTTATCTGCCCAATATATTTCGGTTATATAAAATTAAAATATTCAAAATTGATAAAAAAATGTTAATGAACATTATAGAACAGATATTTTATCATAAATAATAATAATAATCAAAATTGTTATTTAAAAGGAATAGAATAGATGTAAATTTAGTTTCTCTTTATAATAATTTATTTTGATAGAAATATATTTAATTTTCATTTTTTAAATTTATATTAAATTTGTATTGTTAACATTATATAAATTAAAAATGATAAAATGGAATCAGTTTTTTGGAAAAAAATTTAAATTATTAATAGATTAATATTATTTTTTATAATGAATAGTTATTAGAATTTAAATTATATTACCACATCTAGGGTAAAAACAAGTTTACCGGGGGATAAAAAATTATATAATTTATTAAATGAAAGATTATTTTATCTAAATATAGTTGGTTTAAATTTTTTACAATGTTATATATTATGTTCAATTTATTGTTCATTTTTATCAACACTTCTATGTAATTACCCTAGTATATTTTTAATCTTTTACGTAATTCCAAGTTTTCCCTCTTGCTCACTTAGAATTGTGCCCCTCACCACATCCCTTTTTTACAAACATATAGAATTATATATTTTACAATACCTTCTAAAATACTATTTTAGATTCCATCCCTTTTTCATAAATCCCATGGTCATCTCCTATGATACACTTTTCTGGTCTTAAAGAGTGATCCAATGTAGTGTTTTGAAGAAGATATAATTTTCTTACGTGAAACATTTTAATTTGATTCCTTTTCAAATTTCTCTAAATCTATTATATCCATTTATACATAATTAACTCAGTGTCATCAATATTATAATATGTAATCATGATTATGGGAACCCATTCTCCACCATCATTCTTTTAATTGTAATATGAATGTGTCACTTTTGTGTATATGGGGACTACATCCTCTATGTAGTGATATGATTCATTCTCAATGAAATCCAAAAAATTTGGGATATAATTATTCATTTAAAAAAATTATAAACATTATTATATAAATATTTTTTTGTAATGATAAAATATTATTTTTTTCTTTTTCCTTGGAATCATTATAAAATGAAAACTGCATTCACGCGTATGTACAAACTATCATCTACATGAATAGTGTTATTTACTTTTCAATATCTATATTTTATTACTGGATATATTTTTTTATAATGAAAATATTTTTTATTTTATTCATTATTATCATTCGTTAGATTTGGGAACCCGAATAAAAATTCATAGAAAATGAAAACTGAATCGAAACATATAAAAAATGATACAGTCATCACTCAAAACACGGAATTTAAAATTCAATAGTTAATGAACAGGTTGTCATTTTTTATATTGAAATTTTATATCATATTATGATAGTGACAACACTTCTGGAATATAATTACAATAAATTTAAAATTTTTATTTATGTTTTTAGAGGTCTTACTATCTGAAAAACATGAGGTAAGGTTTTATGTTAACTTATGACACATTTTTGGGATTAATTATCCCAAAAATTTTAAAAATTTAATTCTGTTATCTATATATCATAAGTATCATGTATTTTATTCAAGGATAATTTTTATATATTATTTTTTTATTTTAATTTATTTAATTTTTCTCTATCTATATAATAAAAAGTCGTATATTTTCTTAAAGAAAACATTTTTTTCTATTGTGATTAAAATAAATTTCTATATGTTAATATTTTATTGAAAATGTTTTCATGAATTTTTTACCATTATCTAATTATTTTTTAATATAATATTTATAAATTTTATATTTTCTTTCAGGGGGTTTAAAATAGTTCTCTTGATTTTTTCCAAATCAAATACATTTTTTCAATGGTGTAAACTGAAAAGTGGTTTAACATATACCAAAAAAAATTATACTTCTATCATGATTACT
Organism: Viscum album; assembly: GCA_963277665.1. Lineage (NCBI taxonomy): Eukaryota > Viridiplantae > Streptophyta > Magnoliopsida > Santalales > Viscaceae > Viscum > Viscum album. The sequence goes on from OY728120.1 coordinate 1,151,476,733, forward strand.
ATTTTATTTTAATCTCCTATTATATTTTTTCATTATTGTTTTTAAATAAAATTATCTTCATAATATTGGGAAATTTTTTAAACATTAAATAAGTTATTTTAAATTGTCAAAAGTATTTTCTTAAAAAATGCCAATCGAATTTTTAGTGGTTTTTACATCTATGAAAATATGAAGTGATGTAAATTTTAATTCACTTGGGTTATAATATCATGATACCATATTTAATCATTCTACATAAGGTGAATTATTATGATGAAGAAGAAATGATGAATAATTTTCATTTCAATTAGTCAAAATATTAATGTTTGAAAAGTATATTCATGATATTGTGCTATACATATAAATGGATTATGATTTTTTTATAAGTGGGTACATTAAATCTAGCCAATGTAATTTTTAAGGTATACTGATTGTGATTTAACATGGTACTCTAGAGATTATCGGATGCTTGAAAAAGAGTGAACAGGATGTTATCCCATGATCAAAATAGGTACATGGGTTGTTAGACATAGCCTAGCATGTGATTAATATCATAGTGTCAATATTTGATATAATATTTAAATAATTATGAATATTACACAATTTACATTGCTCTCTAATGACATGTTTTTTTCTTATAACTTGATTATATGGATCAATATCGTTGATTCATTTATGATTCATGCCTTATACATTGTTAATGACTTATGTAATCACCATAGCCTTGTAGATGTTATATGTAGTTCCTCGAGCCATGACATTATATGACAGCAGAGATTCCTCCCTATACACTCGAGGCTATTGACTTGGATAACAACACTATTGAAATATGTTTGCGGTTATTATACAATCTTATTAAAGTTGATACCCAATATATAAAACTATAACATGTAAAATAATCCATATGAAAAATAATGAAACAACATAGAGAAAATGAAAATAAATACCCAAGTATATATTCTATAAAAATATGATTAAAATTGTATAATTTAGGTGATAATTAGTGTAAATTTAAAAAACAAAACAACCAAAAGATATCAAATGTAGACATGGGCCCCAACATTATCCAAAACTGCCTTTCTCCAACCACTCATTCTATAAAAAACCAAATTTGAGGTTCCTATACTAAACCTGTACCAAAATAAAGTAGCTTGTTCTAATGTATGCACATGTCATGGATACCAAATCAGCATGTGAGTACAAAAATTATGCCAGTATGAATAGTGTCACAATAAATAACATGTCATATTAATAGTGTATGATGATAACCAATGTGAAATAAATAATCCAACAAAATATAGTAATGTAGATATTTATTGTGAAATTATTAAATAATGTTCATAACCATTATGTTCTCTTGGTGAAACCATCTAACTAACCTAACTCTAGTAACATTGGATTCCTAAGACACAACATAAGGGTTAAATAATTCTAATCACAGGGGGTGCCCACTAAAAAATTCTATTAATACACCTTCTTCAAAGACACATTCTTGTAGTCAACAAATTTCCATACCTTTGGGAAGAATTAAGCCTCAATTTTACAACCCAAACACAATGAATATAATGTTTGACATAAAGAATTACTCTTGTCCAACCAAGATATTGAGCCTTACTCTATGATTTATTATCATAGACACATTTTCCAATAACCTAACAAGTATAACACAACGGTGTATCCTAGAGAATCATTCTAGCCTCCCTAAACATCTAACCTTATTCATTAAATTCTGTGAATTAAGCATTAGAATGAAATTCTAAATAAAATATCCATCCAATAATCCTTCTATAAATGTTCTTTGCCTACATTAATATTTACTCTAACAAACCATATATCATTATACACATATTAAATTATTGAAAAAATACCCTTATTCTAATATAACAATAATACCAAAAATAATTTAAATTGAATTCCATAAACCATGTTGACATTCCAACATAATTATAATGGGATATATCTCAAAAACTGATATGTCATTTCAATTACAATAGTCACAATATACATTTAAAAACAATATGTGAAATAAAACACAATTTAAAATACTCAACTATAATCATCTTGAAGCAACCCCTTTAAAGAATTGTTCTTCCACATTGAAAACTAATCCATTCCCCATGGATTTCCTAACTATTTAGAACCATTTCAAATAATCATTATTGATTTTTCAAATATGGTAATCCAAATCCTAATTTAAAATCATTATTTGAAATATTTAAAAAGGCCACTTTTTAATCACATTAAGCTCAATGGCTCCTATTTTAAAATTTATTTCCCTTTGAAAACATCATATTCTCTATTCAAAACCATAATCGGAAAAAAATTCCAATTTTTTTATTTTACACATTTCAAAAAACCATAGTAAATTCATATGATCCTATGTATAGTGAATTCAGTTTACCCTTTGTCCAATACCACATACCTAATTAGACTGTTCAAAACTTTCAATCCCATGATTTCCATATTTCAATATTTACCAATTTATTTCACAATTTTGAAGTGTTCATGTTATACCATGGTTGACCTATGTTTAGACTCGAATCATAAATTACCTGAATGTGTTTTGAGAACGGTCTCACAATTCATTGTAAGTTCTATGTCACTTTCCATAACCGAAGACATCAAAATCAAGAAATGTGAATTATCCAAACTACATAATCCAATAACACTTGAAAAAATAGGAAACAACATAAATACCACCTATCTCATGTTTGATGATAAATTATTTCCCAATATTCATCCTCGATTTGAAATAAAATTCCAATTAAGGCTCTACCTCATAATCTAATAGAAATGGATGGTTTTAAGTATTTTTATGTATATTAGACATTATATAATCTCTAATCAAATATACATAGAAAAGTGAATTTTCAGAATCACCTAGAGCTTTGAAATTCATCCAACAGTTCTCCAAACATCTTATAAATAAATTAAATAGATTGTTGGAATATTTAATAAGAAACCATCATCACCCATGGCTTCTATATGAGGTATGTGTTTGAAACATGACTGATAGTTCATAAATTCTTAGGGGGAATTGGAAAAACCCATCATTTTTAATGGGGTTCATTATTTTGTGGCAAAGCTGGATAAATGTTCACCAACTATGCACCACACTCTGACCAAGAGTGGGATATGTAACATATCTACCTAGGAAGCCTACATTATTTTAACAATTGTGTGATGTCCATGTGGTATGGATATATCCAACACCACAAGGTTTATCTTCCCCCTTGCACTGTTTCATGAAACCATGAACCCCCCATCTAGGAATGTATTTTTCCGGAGCATGGTTACTACTAACCATGCACCCACCATGAATGATGCACTAGATGACCCCATTCCCCATTATTTCATGTATTGTTCTAATAAAATTCATAAGAGCCTCCTCATACACGCAGTAAACTCTAATTTTCCCCAAAAAATTGAATTAATCCAAAAAATAATTAAAATGTACCTCCAGGATTATTGAGACCTTAAACCCCTCCCACCTTATAAAATATCTTCTCGAAGCAACACATTCCAATAATCACTAATCCACCATGTCCAGATGATGGTCCACATTCCTACCTACCCACATCCTTATTCCCATCATCCTTGTAAACAAGGCCCTACCTGACCTACCCAAAATAAAAATTCTCATCACAATCCATGATCTTGAAACAGATTCTCCTCAATGGATGCATCAACATCAACATCATCAGAGCCAACAACAACACCAGAGAAAGGTCCATGTAACACCAAAAAACATCGACACAAAAGGATGATAAGAAGCCACTACACCACCATGTAAGAGCCATCCATAACACCTTTTTTCCTATTATACTAAAAAATAATGGTCCATATAGCATGTATATATCCCATTGAGTTTCAAAAATTCATAAAGTGACATAAGCCCAGTTTTACCAAACAGACACACATATTTCAACCACATTTTTCGACATACATCAGTCCAAAACTCGAGCCCTTGTGACCTCAATAAATTTCTAAATATTTTAGGGAAAATAAAATAATAACCTTAATATCAAGGCACTCTATTTGTTAAAAACTAAGCCACCAGCTATCAAAAATACTGATACATCATGACGGATCCCTCGTGATGCCATCTAACACAAAACACAAATCTCTCCATTATCCCATTAATTTCCCACAATGATGCTCCCCATTATTTATCATAGTTAACCACCACCATTTCCAAATTTTGAGAAATTACATAGTAAAAAATTATACCAAGAAAATTTAAAATCAACCTTCCAAACTAAAATTTCAGGTTTTTCCACTCACAGCACCCCTAAAACCATATGAAATCCATCCTACTCAATAATTTATACTTGCTGCGGAAACTACACATATAAATCCTGCTTTCACCATCAATATACCAACTAAGCACTATATGGTTCTTCCTCAAAACGTATCCCCATTACCAAAGACAACTATCAATCCAACATTAATTGAATGGGTCTTACATCCAATCACATGCATTCCCCTCTAACCAACTAATTATGTATATTCCTTCTAACTCACACGGGGGGAACCTAAGATCCACTGTTTTTGACTCACCACTCTACCAAGGAAGGATCACGTATCACATAAGTAATACCTCTAACATCATCATGAACCCATCAAAGTCCATTCACGACCACTGATCGAACTTCCCCATCAATTATTCGGCTACTCTACATCACCCACCAACATGTTTCCAATGAAACAAATCATATTTCCCCATATAATCAGCCAAATCCAACACCACCACCTGAACCAATAATCCATGACATCGAATGTCCACCTGACCTCCCCAAATGAAACCAAATGTGTAAAACACATGTTTCTTATATGAATCCTAATGCTACTACATCTGTACCACGTCCATCTCGGGACATCAATTACTTATATACCTCTCCCCACATTTGGAGTGTCATTTTCACAACTTTTCTCATGAAATATTAACCACTGTAGCTCATGTTTTAATCGCAAGATGAATCCCAAAACTATAAAATTTACTACAAACATCAATTGGAACAAAATACAAAAAAACATAATACACTAATTTGTCCCAGCATCTATGAACTAAATTCATGGAAGCCATAAACCGATGGACCATATCAAGGATGTATCCAATAAATAGCCAATGATTGACATCCAACCATCCAGGTCTACACACATTTATCCATCACTGTATCCTAAAAGGGGATATATTTTTATACAAATCATATTTATGATGAAAGGTGAAATTCCAAAACTCTATTAGTATACATGTGATGATATCAATATATTGGAATAGAAAATCACTATATAAAAGTGTACTGAGATATTAATGTTTAACACCACCATAAACTATCCATCCCTTCAATAACCACCCAATACAAGGACATCTGAAACTATAGAATGTTTCGAGCTTACCTACTATCCCACGTCTCATTAACACATGGCCACCACAACTCAAGATTGATTTACAACTGGACTCACAACCATTTTACAACTCTCTACCATAATAGCATGAACCCATGTATCCCATGGCCCTATCACATCCACACCCCTCTTCTCCTTATATCATGACCCTGTTTATTCAAAACTGAAATAGAACAATCCATCCTACCAATCAAAAACTGGTTAATCTCTCTCATGACAAGTAATTCCCATTATAATCATATATAATTGGGAGAGGTTCTTCTCCTAAATTACTAGTTCACACATAATAAATGGCATAATTCCTTCCCATTAAATTCCCACAATTTAACATCCTTAAACCCCTATGGTCCCTCATAGTTCTACGACCCCTCACTGAACACAACTATATTTAACATGAGCCCTATATCACAAAATATGGACCTAAACCACTTCTCACACAACTAGCCTTTCCACATGATCCATCAGCATCATCAGACTAAAGTCTTCATCAATGATTAAACCACCAACCCAACCATTCATATTATCCATCCTAACAAATTGAGAACCCACTCCTCTAGGTGTCCTCTAAAACAAAAGTTTCCATCCTCACCTTGGTAACACATGTCATGTCTTCCCCAAAGAATGTTGATTCCTTCATTAAACACCATTAATCCCATCATGTTAGGTTCCCTAATATTCATGAACATCAAATATAACATTAAAACCACTCATAAGAATCTAGGTGCCTTCCAACGAAAGAAACCATCTCATAACCATTCACTTTTACCAAAAAATGATGGCAACCACCATGCTTCGATTCTAACTTTAATGCAAACAGTCATGCTCCATATGCTAAGGAACCTAATAAACTAAGAAAATATTCCCTCAAGATATTCTCATTTTACAAATATTTTTTACTCACAACCAAAAATCATGTCGTATCACCAAAATCATAACCTTCCCACTAAACCCTATATAAAATAATCCACTATGGAACACTATATGTGTTCCACTACCAATATTTATAACATCCAAATGTTCCAAATGCACCTCAAATCACTAGAAACTATGGTTAAACCCTCTCCTATATGAGCACAAAAGTCATATGATACCATCTCCCTAAACATGTGTCTAACCTAAAAATCAATTTTTTATCCCAGTATGTCATAAACATCAAACCTAAAGAGCCTAAAGCAAACTAGCAGAAAACCTAACCCCATTTCAAACACACAATTTAAATGAATCTTGAAAAAAATTACAATTTCATTCACATCATGATATAAAAACTCTTACATTTTACCATGATCCAAACAACCACTCAAGGGTATACACAACTTGCAGTGTCTCTTCCTAAATTAGTAACAACATCCACATTAACGGATTCCACTCACCACTTAATGTTCTCTACCAAGACAAAAACAAAATATGTTTTATTCCATTTACTGAACATCCCATCCCATAAAAATCAAACATCTTGTAACATATGATATCAAAACTAAGGATCTTAAACTTCTCAAACCCCCCGTAAATAGGGTCAATAGATATATAAAAAATAACCACCACTAATGACCATATAACTACCCACATTTTCCTATTTCCTTTATTAATTAATCATTTCCATTTAAACCCCAGGGATTTACACATTAAATCATTTATTTTATAAGTCTAGTCATTCACCAATTTAAAAAACATGATTATTAACCCAAAATATCAAAAATCTATTCTGTACCGATTTTATTTTTTAAAAACATTTTCATTAATGAAAATTTTTAGGATAGCTCATTAATCATAAACCACATGAATAAATAAATCTACTAAATTGTGATTCTCATGGAACTATCGATCAAAGGAATCATAACAAGAAGCTATCACATTTATGATCCTAGCATGATTTATGACATAAAACACGCTCATTTTCCTTCTTAATTATAGGGATAAAACAACACAAATCAAAAAAGATACACTTACATACTTAGTATGAGTTGAAAATATCATCCGACCCTAAGAACACAAAATAAGACATCAATTCTGACCACTTGATACTTGGGATTTCCCTTGTATGTGTGTATGTAGGCTCCTTGTCATTAGATCATTATAATTTCACAATAATATCATATTCTTATTTTTACCATGACCCAAATAGTAAGTCAAAATAAACTGTCTAATACAAATTTGTAACATCTCTATCCTGGTGGCTAATATATCTCATGCCCCGAGTTATGCCTTTACAGGACCTCAAGCTTGCCTCCTCATATGCTATAGGATTTACACACACAACACTCGTATATATATACATTTTGGAGACTATACCCACTTATCAGAGTTAAAAAATAACATAAATAAAAACATTTGGTAAAATAACACACATGAATAATTATTAATCTGCATTTTAATAAATGGAAATAAATAACAATGTAATAAAATATACAATAATATGATGGATACCCTTCATTCTATGCAATTATACATGTTTATACCAAAACCCAAACTCCCAAATGATCCTGAATGCAGACCTAGGCCCAATGATGACCATATCATGGATAGTTCCAACTCGTCATCCCATCCACAAACAAAATATTGTGTACTCATCTTGAACATGTTTCATAAATGAGTATATTTTTATCAAGTACACATGTTTCATGGAGGCCTGAGATGGGTATGAAAATGACTCAATATTCCACCACCAATAGTGTCTAATGAAATTACTAGTCAATACCCTAGTGTATACATATAACCCCATTGAAATAAATAAATAATTAAAATGAACGAACATATATATCTTTCTGAATATTATTAAATAATAATCATAAAAATTACGTTCTCTATGAGAATTCGACTAACTGAACTAGATTCAGTTACACATAATTACCAATAAATATAAGAGGGTTGCTTGATTTTATCTTCAATGGGGTATCCACTAAAGAAATAAATAAATCATCTTTCCTCATATCCTTACTTCGACAGTCAAAACATGTTCATTGATTTAGGAAGAATAAAGCCTTAGTGTAACATCCCATACCCATGAAATAAACTGGTCATACTCAATAATCATTCCAATCCCAACTAAATATAGTAATTTAGTCCTTGAGATAGGCAGATATATCCTCAATACAATAACCCATCTCATAAAACACATCAATGTGGACAATTAAATTAGTCTGGTCTCCCCTAACATGGATCCTAGCTTCATAACGTATGCTTGTAGACAACCAGTCCAACAACCTATCACAAGAACCTTCTACTAAGCCATGTTCGCATGTTTATTCACCCGCTGGACATAATAACAATTAAAACCCATATCTTATTAAAAACACATTCCTCCCCTTTTATATATTAAAACATTAACAAAAATGATATTAATTACATTCCATGAACCATGATTACTTGACAACATAATTGACAAGGGTTTAATTTCACAAAACCATATATCATTTTAAGTAATGTGTTCCTCAATGACCAGTAAATGAAAAAAATGGAATAAAATAAAATTTAAAATATTCATTTGAAGTCATGTTTAAGACAACCCATTAAAACATGGGTCTTCCACATTGAATACTAAACCATTACCTATGGTTTTTAATTCAGTTTCCAACCATTACAAATAATCATTAAGGCATTTTAACAAAAATTGGATCCATGCCCTCATTTCAAATCAAAAATTAAAATCTATATATGAAACCACATTCTAAAACACCATATGGACAAAAAATCATTTATAAAATATTTAACACATTAAAAACATAATAATCTTCATCTAAATGCAAAAGAAGAACACTTTTCAAAACATATTATTTAACCCATTTCAAATTAACATTAGGCATTTCACAAGGTTTGAAATATAATCAATTCAATTTAAACATTATCCAATGCCACATATCTGATTATAATGTACAACACATTTTCTCTAATATCTACATTATCTCAATATTTACCAATCATTTCACTATTTTCATGGGTTTGGTGTACCCCATTGGAAAACCTAGGTTTTGTCTCACATCATCCACAAATCCAGTTGTCTTCGTGAAGTGTGTTACACCTCAATATAATGCCCATGTCACATTCCTTAACCCAATACATAAATATTTTTGATGGAAATGTATATGAATAGCTATATACAAATATTTCATAATAAGGAAATAGATAAAATCATTATTACCACCTAACTCATGTTATTTAACGACTTCTCAATCATCATCCACCCTTGATTCGAATTCAGAGACCCAATGAAGCCCTAAGTAAGAATCCATTGGAAAAGGATTTCTTGGGGATTCAGATGATTTTGAAATATTATACAATTCCCAATCCAAAAAATAGAGCAATGGTGAGTGTTTGAATTACCAAGAGTATATGATGATCATCCAACATCACTATAAATTACCTAGAAACAACAGATATAATCAGATGGAATGTATATAAAGAAACCCAAGTCACCTTGGGATATTATAGTATAAATGAGGAAGAATCCTAATTGAGGATTCTTAACTAATGATATGGAAAAGAGGTAAAATGCCATAATTTTAATGTGGATCATTGTTTGGTCACCCGGTTATCTAAACCATGCTCCAACCATAGGCCACCGACTGTCCAATAGTGGGCCAGGTCACACTGTTTCCTCGGAACAATGGAAATTTTGAGAAACCATGAAATAACCGAGGAAGACGGATTTCTCCAAGACCACATGGTTATCCTTACCCAGATGAAAGAGTTATTCAATCCATGCACCCCTCCTCTAGGTATTCATGGTTTGGGAGCATGTTTACCTCTAACAACCTTCCATTCATTCAACATCTAATAGATCTCCCATTTCCACCCATCATTTTGGTCATGAAACCCAAAACACCCCTCACACGTCCTTATACACTCAAAAACCAATATTTAACCAGAAATAAAGAGACATATGACAAATCATAAACAAAAATGTACCCCAGGGAAGTCTAGGTTCTTAAACCTTATATAATGAATGTGGCATATAAATTTTTGGATGTTATTCTCAATTATTATCATTATATTATCATTAAAATATTCTCATATTATTTTTAATAATTATAATGAGTCATATATTAAATGAAATATTTTTGAATAATTTATGGATTATATTTATAACCATGATATGATACGATGTGTGATTATATGACTCCGGGATCCTATAACATATTTTTTTAGTATATTAAATATATTATGTACCATGCAAGATGATTTTTCTTGAAAATTTAGAATAACATATAAATGAAAAATCATTTCAGAGGTCTAAGGAAATCTTTGAGTTCATAATTCTAGTTTTTTACTATGAGAGACATAACCTTTTTTGACACTTGGTAATTTTCAAAAAAAATCCATGGAAACAATACAAATAAAATAATTATATTTCTTATTTTATTTTATCTATGATTTATAAATTTGTTTCCCTTCATCGACTATTATATTATGTAATGTTTTAATGATTTGATTAATAAAAATGTGTATTTTCAAGATCAATTTTAGACATTGTAGGAGATTATATACGTGAATGAAAACTGGATCAGAGACTGAAGACCTGTGCAAGATGAATTTAGAGGATCTCCCCAAAAATCATGGTACAACTCCTTCATTCATCAGTGATCAATAAAATTAAGGGAAGGTCATTTTTTTATTTTATTCCATCCCCATTCATAGTTTTATTGGGGAAAACAGATCACTGGACCAATGGATTGTTCTGATGATAATGCATATTGTATGATTAGATTATTGCAGAAATTTATTTTTAGAAAATTAAATTGTGGTTTTAATTAAATATTCATTATTCATTATAAAGAAAAATAATGGATGATGACTTGAACATCAATTGAGTCATGTTCCAAAAGAAAATTTCTTATTCCTTTAACCCTCTGTTTTATCTTTCATCACATGTGTTATTCCTTGGCATAATGTTCGATATCTGCAATGAAATGGTCAATTTCACTACCATTTCGTAGTGAAACGTTCATATATTTTAGATCTAGTGTTCAAATAAGAAAAAAATGTTTTGATTTTGGATGATATGATTTATAAGATTTTATGTGATACTCGATTTCATGTTATTCATCTTGTAATAAAGAATAATGAACATGCCATCTTTACTAGTGAATTGAATGGATGAAAATTGTAATTAGATGATAGAATGACTCGACAGAGATAAATTCTAAATTTTCTAAAGATTCACTTTTTGAATCTTGGTACTATGGATTGGATGAAGATATGTGAAATAGTAATGGGATTATGGATATTTCCATGATTGATGGAATGTATCTTATAGCCACATTTTTTGCATACCTCTATTAGCATTACTAGTGATTCAGGGTAAATATAAGGTTCACATGGAATTTGACCTGGTCACATAGATGTGTCCTCTCCCTGATGGATCATCAGGTACCTTGAAGGGTATGTAGACATGGGATACAGTGCTTGGGAACATGTATATTGTGTTCTCCCATACAGACATGGTTTGGCCTTGTATACATGGGAATAACTTTTTACATGTACACATGAAGAATACATGGGATGATAACATTCCAAGTACTGTAACACATACATGGAGTCGAATCATATGAATTTTAAATGACTATGGCCTAGAGTCAGAGGAAAACAACATGTATCCTTACTTTATTGTGTGTTCCCTAAATCCCTTCAATGTGTGTTAGTATTAAATCACCTTCATCACATTGGATAAGGTTCCCTTCATCATGTATTTTTGGATAGATTTTTTGGAATCATTATGTGAGCCCAAGATTGAGATACTTTATTCATCTTCATGTCCTATAAAATGATCACGGTATCGTCATGATGAGCCCTACACTGGGTTTTATCATCTATATAGATCTTTTTCCAGATTGAGTTCATGGTATAGCCCATGGCCTTCGGTGTGAACATAATTTGTTTTTTGTATCTCTTCATAATTCTAGTGTGTGATTCAAATAGCGATACACGATGAGCATTACCTCTTGGACATATGTAATTAGAGTTTTAATACTCATGTGCCTTTTCTCATAGATGAGCGCTTTAGCGAAACTATGAGTATGAATCATAGGCTAAAGTTATGGTTGTGAATTAACATTAGACTACGTGTATTAATTGAGTAAGTATAGATATTCTTTTTATGTGTGTTGTTGAAAAATTCCAATATAGATCGGAATTTACTTCCTCTATTTTATTCTTTGTGGATTCTGGGAGTCCTTTAGTGTGTTGAAAAACTCTCCCCTACATACGGTCTTCACGCAAATGTTTTTTCCAATGATGATTATTGATATTTTTATAGAGTCTTAGAGAAAACATGACCAAACAGTGCTTAAAAAGTTCATAAAAATGAGGTGTATTTCAATAAAATTTTCACTGCACTTCCCAATCACTGCTAAAAATCATCATTTAAAGGAACTAGAAAATTCAATTATTAGTGTTAAAAATGTGATGATAATCGAAGTGAAGATAAAATCATGAAATTGTTAACAATGATTAAAAATCACTCAAAAAAGTGGTATTAACAACACTAAAAATGCACTATTATTGGTGTCCTTTAACAACAATTTATTATTCCTATTAAGGTGCCCATTTAATAGTTATTTTCTTGTAGATATTATAGGGGCCTTTAGAATCGCTAAAAAAGTGATATTCAATGACCCACTGAGAAAGGTTGTGTAAATTTTATACTCCCCCTTTATCAGAATATTCCCCACCCCTCTAACGGGGCTTAATCCACCACTTTATCAGTACATTATATTATCTCACCCTCCAAAATGCACACCTTCATTAAGAGAGTTTCAAACCTATGATTCCTGGATTATACACCATCACATTTTACAACTCTCTGATACTTTTTTTTGTTTAAAATTTTATGGAATGTCTATGTATTTATATATTTTTCATTACATATTATATCCATATATTTATATATAGGTTTATATATTAATAAATATATTTTATTTGTGAATTTTATTCATTATTTATTATTAAAATGAAATTTCTATATGTTAATATTTAATATGTATATATATATATATTGTTATATATTTGATTATAAATAAAATTACATTAATAGAAATAATAAAATATAAAATCTGTAATATCAATATGAATATAATCCCAAAGAATACATTTATTCCCCAATAAAAAAAGAGAAAAAGACCCCCATAAATGAGGAATAAAATATCTCAGCATTAAAATAAATCAGGTACCCATACATAAAAAACCAATTTTGGAAGACTTAAGGGACTTTTTTGCCTTAGAAAATGTGACAGAGGTTTAACTATGTCATTAAGGGAATATATGTAGCCGTAGGCTTCGATTTGATATGCAGTTGATCCCAAATGGACACCCCGATCAAAATTTTATTGTTTTATGATGGAGTAACATTTTCATATTATTTTAGATAAGTAATTTTTTTGATATTAAATATTAAAATGATTATTAAATGATAATTAATTGGAAATAATAAGAAATTTTTTAAATTTTTTTTACATTACATTATAATCCATTTTCACTAAATAGATTATATATTAGGTGTAAATGAATATTTAACTTATCTAAAACATATTTTAAAAATCATTTATTATATTTATTGAAATTTTAATATATTAAACTATTAATATTTTATTTTCAATGAATTATGTTTCTGATGTATAAATTTTTCAGCGCTTGTAAAGAAGTGATCATAAAGGTCCCTCATTAACATAAATTTTTAGAGCTATTTGTGAGACCCTTTAAATGCACTTATTTAGTGCTGAAAAAGGGGGTAATTAAATGTGTTCTTAGTGTGAGATGTTAAATCCATAACACTAGATAAACCCAGTTTTATTGTATTGATTATTAAATTTAGATTGGGAATGTTTTTCAGACTCATTATCACTGACATGTATTTTATCTATGTTCACTTTCATTTCAATTATGTCATACACTATTGGTGAGATTTTGATGTATGAATTTAAGGTTGTTTAATTTTATTTATATTTTAGAATTCTATGGGCATGGATATGTGTTACTTTGTACAAGTTCAATGGCCATGGATTCCCATGTTAGTGATTTTCGGGCTTGAAGCTAGATTCTGTCCCATGGCATGTTGATGGTAGGCTTAGGGAGACACGACATGACTCCCATTAGGATGGGTCATTACAGAGACATATAAGATTCCTCGATTGTACTTTAGAACTTTTTTCACTAACAAAATCTTATCACCATCAAAACTGACACCAAACCTAGCTTGTGGAAAAGCCCGAAAGGCATTCTCTAACCAAACAGGATGTAACAAGATCCCAGGTAATATTTTGGTAGGTTTGGGAATGAATTACCCAAACCAGGATACATAAAACATAAAAATAATCCGTTAAACCAAATCTGATAAATTCATAGCAAATTTGTTTAATATAAAAACATAAACTGAATACATAGTTCTAATAATATTGCAAGAAGAACAAAGAGAAATAAAAACATCATCAAATCATCCACAAAGACTCCACTCGACAAGGGGTCATCACCCCCGAGCCATCTCCACAATATTGTGCCATATGATGGAACCAAAAAACAGCAGCGCCTTCACCCAAGGCATTTTCGTTACCTCTGTCAACCAAAAATGGTTCTATATAAAACTAAGTAGTGTATGTATGGTGTGATTCTTTTTTAAATAGTATATAACAAAATTATTCCAAAGAGTATGCAATATAATGTGAAAAAAGAACGTAGTTTTATTATGTAAGATAAATCAATGATAAATACATAAAATTAATCTTTCAATTATAAACAGTTTTCAAAAAAACATTTAGAATGAAGAAAAATTTGAATAAGGAATGTTATCTACTATAATATAAATCCAAAAACGCCCTAATATAAGGGTAAATACCACAAATCCAATGAACAAAATAACCGAGAACACCACTAGGCAGTAAATAGTCTCATGCCCTATGTACCACGCACCTCTGTGTAAAATAACCATAGAAAAATCAGTTCGTGTGCATGAGAAAGTAGTAGGGAACATACCCATAACCTAGTGGTCCCCAGGAATCATCAATATAGTTATGATTGTGTTTTTGTTATCCATTTTTCTATGTGAAATTGGGTCAAAACCCATCAAGATCACTAGTGTACTAGTACATATCCTCCAACATAGGTACCAGGGCTTCCCCCTTTGAGCTAAAACCATTATTTCATGATAACAGAATCCATTATCACATAAACACATTTTTTCTATCCTAATCCACTTAAAATTGTAGCTACACATGTTTTTCATCGCATACACCACTCAATGGAACCTTTATGATTTCAATAAAATAACATAAAAAAGATGAAAACGTTTTCCACTGGAGATCCTTTAAAACCCAACATTGAACACCATGTTCATACCCATATATATATATATATATATCAAAAAAATAATTTTCAGCACTAAAATAATTTCTATAAACCCATTACATGATTTATAAAACAACCCCTTCGGAATGACATAAATTAGACTTGTAAATCACCTTATTTAACTCCAAATGTTTACCCAATTTACCAAAATCCCTTTAAAATCCCACTATCAACACCATGGAAATACCCATATTAAAAAAAAGAAATGGATTCCCAAATAATCAGTAATAGGGCTGTCGTATATGAACAATGAAGTGATATCATTGTAAAACATCTATTTTCACAAAAACATGGCACTTAAAGTTCATATGCCTCACAAAAACCATTAAAACAATTTTTTAAGAAACAAAAAAATAGATAAATATTCAAAAACAATTACCAGCCATAATATATTTCAATAAAATCAACTATATTTCCATAGGGAATCCCTAAATTAACCAATATTATATTTATATCAAAAGCACCCTATTTCACATAAAATGGTATATAAACATCATTTTCTTTACAAATACAACTAAAACAAATTTTTTCACCCATTATTGAATGAGAAAAAAATGAAAATATCATAAACACATCAAGCTAAGTCAAAAGTATTTCATACACATGGAATCACATTCAATATTTTTAAAAACATTGAATCCTTTATGAGAACATTTAATTTCACCACGACCTCACCTCAAGGAAAGTGGATCAAGACAAAAATCAAAATATTGGACCAAAAAACAAGGACATAACTCAAGGTTCAAAAACCAATCAGAGGGACAAAGGGAACCTGAATGATAGGGGTAGGAAACCTAAATAATGGATGGAAATCAATGATATATGGACTTACTTGAAGAGAACATGATGTTTCCCCATAAAAACCCCATTCAATACTTAGTTCCAAGGGTGGTCTGGGGAGCATTGGATGAATTCAGAGCTAAAATGGTCAAATGGTAGATGAAAGGGGAGAGTTTAGATAAATCTCTGGAGGGAATAAATGGAATTCTACAATGGTTTTTAATGACCTGGACAAGGCTGCACAGTTTGCTAGCATGATTTAACAAACCATGCACCCAAACTGTGCCCTCCCCCATTTGTCACCACAAAAAGCTTCCAAAAACCTTCAAATTCAAGCAGTAATTTGTAAAACCTTGGGGGAAATATAGGCCATGTATAGTGGGAAATAATACCAAAATAATATGTACTTTTCAACCCATGAACCATCAATCTCAAGGGTACAACCCACCCCTAACAACATACCCCACAAGTGGTGCCACTTGGAGTATCCCAAATACTACTCCAAACCACCTCAAACTCCTACCCTACATTTATAAAATGAGTTTTCCATGTACCTTATGAGACCCCAAAGACTAAGGTTATAGATAAAAAAACAATTGATGTGAAAAATTTAAACTCAGAACACTCAGAAAGTGATAGAAAACTACGAACCAAAAGAGAATTTGAAAAAAAATACATGGAATTAAAATTCCAAGTGGAAAAAATATTCCCACTAGAGTTCTTTCCACCCCCAGAAAGTATCAAAAACACCGTATATAAAAAAATTCCCATACGAATGACAAAGATAGACTCGCTTTCCGTGTTTTTACCCGCCTCCAAAAGGCCAAACACTTCTAGATGATCAAACAAATGAATAGAATACTGTCACCAAAATAAATATACCCAACATACATGATATTATCGAAAATATTGAAACTAAATCCCAAAACAAAACACCTCAAACACTACCATACGAAGCTCAAACAATCTACCAGAAATGAATAGAGAACCCAAATGATTCTACAACAACCATACTTACACAAAACCATTGGGCATTCTCCAATCCCATGTTTTCCCTAATAAAAAATTGGTGTCTAGATAGCCTCGAATGAGACATCCTCTATCCAATAAAACACTATGTTTAAAACCATGTAATTGATTCAGGGTGACAAAAATAGACTTCCAACAACAGGGGACAACTAAATTTCTAAGAGAGAATCAAGAGACCAATTGGGAAAGGCACGAATGGTATCCCCAATGTATGGGTTAGAATAACATTATAATATTTCCAAAAAACATACATGATACCGGTGATGGGGCTCCGCAAAATATAAATCAACCACAATAACTGACCTGTATGAGCTAGCACGAAAATAATCTAAAATTAAAAGAGTTTCCTGGACCACATGGTTTGTCCACACAGTTTAGGAAACCATTCGCTAACTGTGAAATGTATTATTTCCAAAGAGGAAGATTTGCGTCGTTATATGGTCCAGTAAAATTGGAAGTTCGGAGACCAGGTGGTAGCTTCTTATCTCTTATATCGTAGTTTCATAGGATGGTGTATATTTACAACTAACGATGTGGAAACAGTTCACATGAGTCATCCTTGCCCAAATATAATAACTTTCTATAAAAATTAAATGAAAAACCATGTGAATAACATGAAATCAGGCTATAAGATGGAAACAAGTTCCTCACACCTCTACCACCAAACATGATAAACTATAACAAGATGAAGACACATGAGGTTTAATCTATTCCCATCTATCATACTTAGTATAGTATATTGACCAAATGTTCGAACGACTCTATAATTTCCACTACCTATGCACTTGAATGACTCCGAGCCCTTTGGTTGGAGCTCAAATTATTAAAGAATCTTCGGCCTTACTATTAGGACATGGAAAACCCCTAAATTGATTTTCTATTATTAGTTCCACAAAAAATTACACTATGATCTCAAATGGCCTCAATGGTACATGACACACTTGAAAACCACTTTAACCCAACCCATAATTTTTCCAAAAAAAGCGATTTGGAGATGCACACTCATCAGCCCTTGTTTCTTTAATTAGGAAACATTAGAATGAAAGTGGACAAAAAAACACATACATCTATAACATAGGATTTCTGAATTCCCTGAAGGGAGACACACATCCAACATGAAAATGACTCTCATAATATAACACAACCTTCACCCATTAAAACAATTACCCACAAAATCACAAGATGTCATCGAACATGAGCATTTAGACTAGAAAAACATGGAGATGGGCCTTATGCCAAGTACCAAACAGAACACGATTCCATCATGCTACCATAACAACCACTCTTATCCAGATTTTCCAAACTAGTGGCCTACCATGAACTCTTGCGTCGATGAGAATAGAAAAAACCCAATGGACCTTTCAGAAATCATTCTAAATAGACATCTCTGAACTGCATTCACCTTCAACAAGTCAAGAAACATAATAATCTACTGTTTATTTCATCCTCCCACAATCAATGTCTCAATACATAGGGATCCACATAAATGGAACAGAATTGGTTAAACAATATCTCCAAATCCCAAGAAGAAATTCCATATGATGATCAACTAGATACTAATCCAACGATGATTCACCATGGGCCATACATGAATCATACATTAACTCTTAATGGTTGCATACCATATCTAGAATGAAAAAACCAGGACCCAACCAACAAGGTAATTTTGTCATAGCATACGAAAAAACAAATCCAAACACAATAGGGGAGCCCCCACATTGGCCACCCAAACATTTCCTCAAAATAAACCATTTACCAATGCTTCATACCATCTTATTGACGAAACACCAACCCAAAACATCATTTAAACAAAAGGGGATATTAAATTGGAAACATTCCATAATGAAAATAATGAAGACACATAAGCATATCCTCCTAACCACACATTATCATAACAAAACACTTTACATCAAAATCATTCAAAAAAACAATTTTGGTGTCTTATTATTTTACCAATGATATGCCGTGAGCCTCACACATGAATGTTAACATTCCACACCATGCAACCACCTCATATCCATCCTGAAACTCTTCCATTCATTCCATTAACCATCCATATTTCCATAAAAACCCATGCATGTTTTCACCCTTGAGAACACCAAAGACCCAAACCGAACCTTTTCCCTTTCCAAAATCAAAACATTTCATCTGAATATTCCCTTTCATAAAATCAATAACCATAAAATCAAAACCAAATTTTAATAATACAAAAAATTTAGAAAATATCCTATAATTCAACAAAAACTCTCTTTCAATCCTTGAAAAAACATTACCAAAAAATTTAATCCATTTCAATACACATATAATTTCATGAAAAACCCCCTTTCATAAATCACATTTTAATTTAGAACTCAACTATTCTCATTTCAAAACAAGGTTATAAAATTTCATAATACTTTTAAAATGCTCGGTAGATACCAAATCATGATCCATCTTCCTCCACCATCACATAAAATATGGCATACATATTTTAAGTCAAAACACTTTTCCATGGTTTAGAAAATCATACTGGAAACACATTTGCAGAACCCCCTTTAACATAATTCATACATTCAAAAGAGGTGTAAAAATATAATTTAGGATTTCAATATAATTATAAAATTAAATTTCTATACATTCATAAATGAAATACTTTTTACTTTACTTGAAAATCACTTCACAAAAACTCGCACTCAAATCAAATAATTTTTTCTTTAAAAACCAGGATTCTAGGATTCCAAAACACGATACACAAGACAATGTGAGAAAAAACAACTCTAATTGGGAGACATGGATATATGTATGGCGACCATATTCCAATAACATCACTTTAAAAAAGAGTGTTCTAGGGATATATACCCAGAAACACATGGCATTCCAGGCCCTATGAGCTCAATTGGACAATTAGTCCAACTCTCTTTTCATTTCCCATAATCACCAACAAACCATGAAAACCAAAGGAAAAAAGATAAATACCGACTTCCCTGGGTGACCTGATCTCTTAATGAGGTGTTATAGTTAAGAAAAATAACCGTAACCAGATTTTCATGTCCTAAAAATCCTATATCCACTCTACCAAGACTTTTCCCCAAATATCATGACTGAAAGAGATAACCTCCTTTGAGACCATTTTGTCACGAAAAAAATCTTATTGCCATCAAAACCAGTGCCAAACACTGCCAGTGACAATACCCTAAAGGAGTTCCCTGTACCCATGGGCTAGAATATGTTCTCGGGGATTATTTAATTTGTTTTGGGAATGATTCATCTGAATCTAGATAAAAACAACGCCAAAAAGATTCCATAAACTGAATCTGAAAAATTCATACCAAATGAGGCTTATACAAAAACCAGAACATAGTAAATAGGTATAATAATTGTACAATATGTCCAAATATAAACAAAATCAACATAAAATGAGCCACAAATAGACTACATTACAATGGGTCATAACCTCCAAGTTTTCTCCACATCACCGCACAATAGGAGGGGACTAACAATTTGAACCGCCTTCACCAAAGGCATTGCCTTTACCTAGGTCAAATACATCTTAGTATACATAATCCCAAGGGGGTATTTATTGTGTGAGATTAATCCCAATATGATACCAGCCAAAGAATTTATTTAGTATGCTATAAAATAAGAAAAATTACACAGTTTTAACATATTAGAAAAAACAATGATAAATTCCATGAAATGAATCTTTCAATTGTAAAAATATTTCAAAAAAAAACATTAAAAATTTGAACACATTTTAATAATAAATGTCAGATACTATTTTGTAAATCCAAATTAACCCTAACACTATGTTGAATTCCATAAGTCTAATGATCACCAAAACTAGGAACCCCCCAAGGCACTAGATAGTCTCGGGCACTATAAACCTCAAACCTCAGAGTAAGGTAACCACATAAAAATATGTTCCCACGCATGATCCACTACTATTGGACAAACAACTAACCTATTGGTCTAAAAAAATCATTAATATCGTTTTTAGGGTTGTCATTATCCACTATTCATAGTGAAACTGGCACAAAACCCATCAGGATCACTAACATACTAGTACATATCTGCCATCCTAGGTACCCCGACTTCCCGCTTTCTGCTCAAACCAATATCTCATGATACCATAAGAAATTATCACCTAAAACACATATATTATGTTCATAAACATCTCAAAACAGTAACTAATATTTTTTTCACCACTTAAAACACTGAATATAACCTTTAGGATTTCAATAATATAAATTCACCAAACATAACGATGATTTTCCTTCGAGATCCCTTAAAAACCCCACACTGAAAAGCATGTCATACCCATATTCATCACAACCTAATTTTTATCAACAATATAATTTCTATAAACTCATTATGTGATTTATAAAACAAATCAATTGGCATGACCTAAAATAGACTTGTAAAACACATAATTTAACACAAATTTTGTACCCAATTAAACAATGTCCCTTTTAAAATACAACATTGAACATCATGGGAATACCAATATTCACAAAAAAAAGTAATTTCATTATAATACCTTTCAATTAATAAAAAAATAAGTTTTATTGATTATCCATTTGATCCAAGAGTTGATATCTTTGAAAAACCTCCATTTTCACACAAACATGGAACTTAATGTTCATATGATTCAAAAACACAGTTATAACTATTTTTTTACAAAATAACCAATGGATATAAACAATGAAGCATTATATTATTCATTAATACAATTCAATAAAATCAAATAGGTAGTCATAGGGATGTCCCAAATGACCCAATTAAATATTTCTACGGAAAACACATAATTTCACATAAAAATGGAACTTAAACTTCATTTGATATAAAAATGCCACTAAAAAATTTTCACCCATAAATAAATCATATATGCATGATAATTTTATAAACACATAAAAATAAATCACAAGGATTCAATACACTTGTAATCACCTACCCAAATTGAGAAAACATTGAATCCTTTGTGTGAAAATTTGATCGCACCATTGCTGCATCTCAAGGAAGGTAGATCAAGCCTAAAATCAAAATATTGGACCAGAAAACAAAGATACTACCCTAGGTTATAAACCCTAACATATGGACACAAGTATCCTCATGGACCGGGTTAGAAACCCTAATGAATGAATATAAATCAATGATAGATGAAAATACATGTAGAGAAAATTAATTTTTGATATAAAATCCCATTCAAAAATTAGTTCCATGGGAGGTTTTTCCATCATGGGAGGCAACCATAGATTAATTTAATGAATGGGGGAAGAATGGGAAGAGTTTTGGAAAACTCGTGGTAGGGAAAACATGGAATTCCATTATGTTTTCTAATGACTAGGACAAGGCCTCATGGTTTGTTTGCACGGTTAGCAAACTATTCGGCCAAACCGTGAACTCCCTTTTGTCCTCTCAAAATGTGTCCAAGATACATTATATTTAAGGGGGGTCTTATGTAAAACCTAAGGAGAATGATATGTCATGTATAGGGGAAATAATAACAAATATAATACCACCTTGTCACCCAATTAATCATCAAACTCAAGGGACAAACAACTTCCACAACATACCCCACAAGTGGTGACACTATGTGTATTACAAATCCCACTCCAAACCCCCTAATCCTCATATAATACCATTTAATAAATTGGAGGCCATGTACCATACCAAACCCCCAAGACAATGTTTATATATCAAAACACAAGAGACACCAAATATTTAAACTAGAAACACTCGGAAACTGAGAGAAAGCTAAGAACCATAAGAGGATTAGAAACAAATCATGGAAATAAAATTCTTGTTTTGACAAGTGTAGTATTTGAAGTTGGTTTGAGGAAATAGTGTTTTGTGTTTCGAGTTGGGATATTAGGCCAGAGGCACTAGTGATGCTGTTGCATTTAACATATCCATAGCACTTATATTCTTTCACCAAAATTTTTACTCAAAAAATGATACCATTGATTGTAGGAAAAAATGGTTTTTGATTCATATTAGAATGGGTTATGGTTTCCATATCATTTTTGGGTATGCTCTCTAGATAAAATAACTGACCATAGAACATCAGGATAAAATTAAATAATCCTCTACGACATATTTCAACTATGTTTCATTATCATGATCATAAGGATAATCCCCATAGAAACGCAGAATTTTTATAGGGACCTTTTACAGAGTTGTTACCTATAGGTGGTGTAACATCTATAGAAAAACTTATATAGTGGGACATGGATCCCATAGTACTAGATAATCGATTCATAGTATGATCATACTACATGAGTTTTAGAGAGAAGGACCATGCATGATTAGATCCACACCTGGGACACAGGAAACTGTGGGATAGCTTGAGAAGATGACCTATGTATATCCTCTCATTATAAAACTATAGAATCTGAAGTTACTATTGTAGGAAATCCTTCTTCATTGATCCAAAAATGGATGTGGGGGATAGTGACCCAAACTTATGATGATGGGACTCTATTCCAGTCATATATTGGGAACATTATCATAGAGGAGTTCTCTACAACATCACTGATGGGTGTACATATCCAATAGATTATGTAGCTCCCCAAGTGAAACAAGGTTGTATGTGGGTATTCATAGTGGTTTAATAACCTCTCCAAGAAATCAATTAATATAATTCATGGAAATTTCTTTATTGATTGAAATATTGAGCAGGGATGGTGTAGAGTCATTTAGAGAAGTGTTATACATCCATGCATTACTACCAATGATGGGGTTCCAAAGAAATAAATAGTGGTATAGATTTTCTTGGATGTGAAGATAAAGATAATATCTACTGTTAATGGGAAACTGGGAGGAGGTATATCAATATTATAGAGCCTAGTTAAATCAAATATAACTAGAAGTGTCAGAAATTTCAAGAGGAGGTACTAGAAAAAATGTATGTGTTTCAGGGTTCTCCGAATAGGTTTAGTCAGCCCAGGGAGAGTCGTTTATACTCACATGATAGAAATGAATATCATGCCTGATATTTTCTGACCGAGTGTAAGTATAATAGTGATAACATGAATGGTCCCCCGAGGTAGAGATAGTGGATGGAAAATTCAGGTGTACAATATAGAGGATGTGGAAGATAATATGTGATGTAGCAGAATATTGTGGAATGATTGACTTGTTATCACACCAACCCCTAGGTGTTCCACGTTAGGCATAGTGATTTATAAAATAGTGGTAGGAACAACTATATAATTTAAAGTATTACAATCCATGGGCTCTGAGAGTGAGACATGGTATGGTTTGTATCTTTTATACCATTGTTTCATTACTAATAGAAACATGTGTTAATAATTCCATTATATTCACATATGTAGTTCAAGAATTATAGATTCTATATTAGAGAATGGATTGACCCATACAAATGGAAACTCATACTAGAGAAGACTCACTAATCACACACTTATACTGATAGTGTAAAATGAATCATTGATGATTGATTTTATTTTGTGATAACTATTTAGTATTGATGGGACCTTATGACATCATCTTCGGTATAAGGTTGTTATCCACAGTACATACCCATGTTGACTGTTTTAAGATTAGGATCTCTTGTCTCCACAATGATGTCACAAGTTTATCCTTTTTTGTGTAATGGTAACCTAGTAAGAACACGGTGGATCCATGCGTAGAATGGTACAAATGATTACTCACTACATGGCACAATTTCATCTTGGTGCACTAGATGTTATGGGTTCCATGTTTTTTTAGTGGTGTTAGTGTACGTGGAGATCTGACATGAGGATGTTCCAAGCTTACCTCCCCACATAGAGATATAATCATCTATTGACCTACAGCTTTTGATGACATCAAAATCCACAAATGAATATCGTATGGTTCCCACATTTTTTTATTATCTAAGGGTGTTGTTGAAGTAATTATAGTGAATGGAATTTTTAGACCCATTTTTTCACTCTTGGTGGCCCTAGTGTTGTTCCCCAAGAATGAAGATTGGTTCATGAGGTTATTTGTGGACTAAATGAACATGAACCAAGTGACCATGAATAATAAGTATCCACTACCAAGGATAAATGACTTTTATAATAATTTTATTTAGGAACAATGGTTCTCAATGGTTGAACTCATATCAGTATATCAATAGTTGCGAGTAAATGTAGAGAATATAATGAAGTTGAAATTCAAAGGTCTACACGGTCGGTAGTAGAATATTGTGATTCCCTTTTCCCAATAAAATTCCTTGATGTGTTATTGGGAATAATTAACTTCATATTTAATCCTTTATTAGAATGTCCCATGGATATCTTCATCAGCGATATTATTCTATTATCAGTGTTTGAATAGGATAACATGAGACACATAAGGAATTTTTTGAACATACATAGGGAGAACCATATTTCTAGATATCCCTACATAATAAATTTATATATTTAGGTGGTCCAGATTCAGGTTCATGTTATCTCGATGGATATAGTGGATTTGGATATTACCATGTATAATAAAGTGGCAACATGGGTGCCACCCAAGAGAGTGATAGAGGTGCAGAGCTATTTTGGGTCAGAAGACTATTGCAATTGATTCATACCTTATTATCCAAGATATTTTCACCCATGATAGAATTATAATGAAAATAAAATTTCCTAAAATGGATAAATTGGTTCTGTCAATATTTATAGTATTTGAGTCAGAAATGGAAGAGATTTACCATATTTATATTTCTATTTGAGGGTATCAGATATGTTATGATCTGAAACAAATTAGGGAGCATGATGGGTTGTGTTCTGATGTAGGGGTAGGATGTGATTTCATGTGGTTTACATTAGTTCAGACCACAAAATATGAAGTACTTGACCCGTGATCATGAGATCGTAGAAGTATTACTTTCAATAAATATGTGGGCCCCTACCTGATTGGAGGGTGGTTAGTCAACTTGTCTAATCACAAGAGTATCAAGTATATCGTCACTTACAAGGATATAAAATTGAGATAGAGGATATGTCTATAGATCCTCTAGGACAATGAAATCATGATTTTCCTTAACCATTTGAAGTGAATCATGGAATAATATTATCACAGCATGACATACTTTGTGCATTTGAAGAAATATGCATCATAGAAAATGGCCTTATTACAACAATCTTATGTGGTAGGAGATTGAAAAATCATACCTTAAGTTGATGGTTTCCACTCCCACACTCGTGTAATGAGTTAGGGGGGAAACATAGGAATTCCTAATATGGGACCCTATCTACTCATATATTCTCTTGACATGCTACGTATGAATTTTTGAAATGTGGGGAGCATCATGTTATTTTCAGACGATGCACTATAGCACCAATGACATTCTAGGTGGAGGTTCTGAGAGAGTTTCATACATAGACAATAGTGGTACATATTGTTGTTGAAATGATGAATCAGAACATACAATATCATTTTTCATTGCAATGGATGGAGAAATCAGCTATAGAGCTTGTCTCTTAATGATATACTTGTTTGTTAGTGAAGACAGATCACCATTTTTCGGCGGGATAAATCAATCCCTTGAGGTTCTAGAGTGGAAGTGGGATGGGATATCCTTCTATTCAATGAATGTAACACCAATATATTTTATGTTATGAATATTATTTAAATATTATCTTTTTGATATCTTACATTTTACTCAACTCTATGATAAAACAAACAACAATAAATTTTTAATGTTTATATTTACAAATTAAATTATCTCATAGCCAATGAATTGGATGTTATGAATAGTATTATATAACAAATAAAAATATATCATTTAAGAAATATAATAACAACTATTTATAAATTAATATAAAACCCAATTTAATATAAAGGAAATTTAAAAAAACAATTTAAAAGCGCACACGTGTGTTTAATTCTAATAAAACAAACAATCAAAATTTTTTGAATTATATTAATAATATTTATATATTTTTTATAAAATATTATATTTATCATTCATATTATATGTTTTCTAGACAATATATTTGCAAAAATATAATTTCATGCATAAAATATTTATGATTATAAATAATCAGTTTTACATCCTTTTGTTGTGGAAAATGATTTAAATATATTTTTTTAAATTTTTATAAAATATATCTGAAAAAATAGTCTTCATATTTAAAACAGGTAAATAAATATTTAATTTGGTTGAATGATTGATATTTTTATGATATGTTTCGTATTTTGATAAATAGTCATTAAATAATGCATTTTAAATAAATACAGATTTTACCTCTAAATAAATAATATTGTAAAATAATAATAATAATTATTTTTATTGTATAATTAAATAAATTCTTTATCAATTATTCTAATTTACTTCATTGGAATCCATTTCAAAATGAATTTGAAAAAACAATTCTTGATTTTGAATGTTCTCACATTAAAAACAGGTTTTCGTTTTCTTTCTATGAGATTAATGTGAAACAAATTTAATCCAAATACATGTTCAGAATATTCAAAAATGAATTATATATTTTTAAAAAAATGTTATATGTTTATTAAATAGATCCATTTTATATTTAAATTAAATTAATTGTAAAATTATTTTTTTAATAACCATGGTTACGTGTAAATCTTGTAATTATAGATTAAAATAATATTATAAGTATTATAAAATTACCATCAATATTATCCTAATTTTATTTTGTGAGTTATTGTCAAATATAATTTCCCTTTTTCTAATTTTATGACCTCTTGGAGCCACACGGATTAAATTAAAGCATTTATATTAATTTAATATAAGGAAATCCAATAATTCATACTCATGTTTTTAATAAATATTACATTTTTGATTTGGGAATTTTCAAAATATATAATTTATTAGGGGTAATGATTATAATGATAAAATATTTATCATCATCAACATGATAATTTATTTTTAAATTTTAGAATACAAATAAGAAATTTAAAATATTTCACTATGGTGAGCAGTAATTTTTTAATTAATGGACGTATTAAATTCAAGTTATTAAAAATACAAAAATAAATTTAATTTTATATAATTAATCTCATCCATTAATTTTCCATATGACTAAGCCATATCAAAGATGTATTAATATTTTTTCGTTACAATTTATCTTTTATATGGGTATTTTTTAGAAATTACTAGAATTATTATTGTCAAAATATTCAACAATGATAATTTAAAATAATTAATATTTTATTAATTGATATAAATTTCAAAAATTTATATACATTGGTCATAATATATGTATATGTTTGAAAATATAATCTATAAGTCATTTATGGTTATTTATTTATTTTATTGTAACAGTATAAACCCTTATAAAGCAAAAATTCATCATTTTCTAGTAATAGTTAAAAGGTTTTATTAAGGGTTAAATCCAAAATATAAGTAATATAATTTGAACTAAATATATCAAAAAAAATTCTAGATTATTTCAACCCATCATCATCTTATACTCAAAACAGATCACATTGCACCCATTTTTAATTAAAGAGTAATTTGTATTAATTTAATATTATGAGAGTAAACAAACCATCTATCGCCTCAATTATAAAAGGGAAAATACTCCCTCGCTTATTAACACCACATTGAGCATTCATTATCCACCAATAAATGAAAATTTATCCTACATATTTCCTTCCCTTTAACCTAAAAGAATTTATTTTGTCTTAAATCCAACCAATGATGTCATTTTTGTGAAAATCAAAAGGGGATACCAAGGAAGAGGTAATGCTCATTAATGAATGTTTTTTTGTATCATTTCATAATTAAACCCATTTTAGTTTTTAATGCTTGTATGATAATGTTAGTATCACAAATATAATGCGACATTTTTTATTAATGATTTAACCTATAATCACTCACACGTCCTTTCAATGGGATACACAATAATTGTTCATTTGTACAATAGACTACTCCCTCACAAACCAATGTCTTTTTTCCATCCATTAGCACATTTAATGGTTAATGATTAAGAATTAATTACTTTTTTATATAATATTTATGATGTATATTTTATTCAGTAATTAGAATATATCACATACATGCATGCTTTACACTCTGTTTAAATATCAAATCTCTGTTTGTGGATGTGTGGACTCCCACCTCCTCAAAACAGTTTGATTCATTCACTCTATAAATTGAATGAACTATGTATGGGTTTACTGAACATATAAGATATATATGAAATACAATTTGTACTTGAATTATAATATTAATTTTTTTTATTTCAATACAACATGAAAATGGAAATAACGTTCATGAGTACAGACAACCTACTGCATCCCTGAATATTTTGTTTCATTTTCTATTCAAAATTTTATAGATTATTATAAATACATATATACTGAATATATTAACATTTATATAATTTTAATCATTCAAAATATTATTAAATCATGATATACGTATCAAAATAAAAAATATAACAAATTAAAAAACATGAAAAAAACAAACAGGTTATTTCCAAAAACATAGCATTAACACAGAATTATTAAAAAACAAGTCATATGTACTCATAAGATAATAAAATATGGTAAAATATAAATTAACATAGTTATAATATATATTTATAATAAACCTATATTGATTATATGAGAGGTTTGAGTAAGTACCACAATTTTCAAAACATAAGGTGAGATATTTTTTCTCCCTTTTATTTCATTATGACACATGCCTTATACACGACTTATTTCTTTTTGGGGGTGTTTGTACATACCATGAATATATTTTATGAATATTATTCGAAATATTACTACATATTAATATCCATATATTTTTTCATTGGGAATACTATTATACTAATTTTAAAGTTGAAATGGTTTTTTAACAATCCCATTACCATTTGAGATATTTTATTTTTATCTATCAACATATGAAAATGTTTCTTCAATATCCACATTTTTTGTATTTATTTTTTAATAATATGTTTATGGTTATCATATAATTTATTAATACCTTTTATAGCGTGTTTTAAATTTTATAAAACATTTTTAAATGAATCATTTTATTATTTTAGAAATAAGTTCCTTTAAGAAATATTCAAAAAAAAAATATTAAAGGAATGAATTTTACCTTCTGTAGAATGAGTTAGTTTTCCTCCAATATCATGAAAACATAATGATTTAAATATTCCATCACATTTTGAATATATTCTCGTCAATGAGAACTTTTTATTTAAAAATTAATTTTCCTTTAAAATAATTTATTTCTATGTAAAAAGGTGTATCAATATCTTTAATTTTCAATGATTTTATTACGTTTTTTTTCATATACGTCAACTTCCTTTTTTTATTTGTATGCTACATTGAGTTTTTTCTATTATGATACAATTTACCATATTTTCATAAATGTATTCTAAAACTTTTGAATATGGATGTGCAATATTGATAACATTCCCCATAAAACTCAGAATGGTTTGAGATTATGATTACTATTTGGGGAATGTTATTCACATTCCATATGTATATATTAGGCATGCTTCAACGAAATCATAAAATGAACTCATGTGAAAAATTATATGATGATTGGGGCCCACTATATCTCATCTATGAATTGGTAGGTCCCATTAGATAAATCAAATATTGACATTTATGAATCCTTCCAGATTTATAATCAGATAGGTATTTGTATAGGGTATTATCAATTTATTTTCAACTTTCTTTGATGAGACCTCAACTATATGTTTCTGATGTCTAAAATTATAAATTCCATCATTATGAAATTATTTATTATATTCCATGTTATTATTCAACTAGAAAAATAAAAATAGTTATATTTGCAATCACTCGTGATTATTTAAATGGAATGTGTTTCAGATAGTTTTTTTGTCATTATATTTTATTCCATATTTACTCACACCTTCTTTTATAAGATGAATCTTACTTTGAATTTGATATCACTCGATTCATAAGTTTAAATTTTTCCCCAAGATTCCAATAAGTATATATTTACTGATTCATATAGATACAAAAAGGGGGAATAATTGGAGAATCAATGAAAATATTTAATTATTTTCTGTTTCTAAATGCATTGTAGGTTTCGATTATTTATCTAGTTTACCAAGACCAATAATCTATTTTATCACTTGGGATGTGATTTTGTGAATGTTATGACAATTTAATAATATATGGAATCAAATTCGGGCTATTAAGGATGAGGTTGTTTTAGTTGGTATTAGAGAATGTTTAGTATAATCCATAGGAACTATATTGTTTATAGAATATATTATTATGAAAAATATTGGAAATATTTTCAAATAATATAAGATTATTATTAATAGAGTATTCATACAAAATATTCCAATTTTAGTTACGTGATTCACTAGTTTTTTTATTATAAATTATGATCTATAATGTTATGATTTAATATATATTATCCTAATATTTTAAAAATGTTACCCGAATGGAGGAATATAAACTCTATTAATGCATTAAATATATGTAGGTATTTCCCTAATATGATAGGTGAAGATGATGGAGTTGGAGCTGCAACTGGTTCATTACAACATACAACTATATTGTTACAAATAACTCATGTTATGTGTAACAACCTTACAAATAAAGAGTAACATGATCCATAAAATGGAGGAATGATGATAGACCACATTATAGGACAAAAACCATCATTATTAAATTGTAATATAAATCAATTTTCAGTTGAGAAATGGATATATTCCTTAAAAATTGATATCTCTATTGGGGAATTAACAAAATGGAGAATATTTTCATGGAATTTTATCTTATATCCAGAGATGAAAATCAATAATCACCATTTATTAAAAACAACAATGTGGAGAAAGTGATAGAAAACATGGTATGGATGGATTTTTAAAATAATTTCACTGAAAATTATTTCCCACACTAACACCAAGAAGATATTTAAAAAATATATTAGTATAAATAAAAATGATGTTGAGAGTATTGAAAAGTATGAAACAAAATTTATAATATTATATGGGAATACATGAGAAATCATACGCAGACCATTGAGTAATATTAATTGTTTCTATTACAGGTTACAATGATTCAACTGAAGGGAACTACTATTCCAAACTTTCATATCATACATGGATATATTCTATTGTGCTATCAAGATAAAGAAATAATTATTAATTTTTTGGAATTCAAAGGTATGTAAGAGGATAATTGAACAACATATCAAGATTCATATAAATGTAAGAATGGTAATAAGGATTTTTCAACATGTGATAAGTAAAAACCCTCGTGTCAGCTTAAAATGAAAACGTGTCTTCTTTATGCGTGGTGAGAAAGTCCATCATGTAAATTTTTTCAAGGAAAATAAAAAATATACCAACTTTTAAAATTACAATTATTTTGAGATTGGACACTATGAAAATGATTCCTAAAGAATCAAGGAAATGTAGCTTAAATAATGGAAATGGGTTAAGGATATGATTTTTTTACTATAGCCAATGTTGAATAATTTAGGTATTTTTTGATATATGAATCAAAATATATATAAATATTGTGTTTTGGTATTTTATATTCAAGGATCTAAAAGAATTCAAGTATTTTTTAAAACTTTAATGGTTATAATAATAGTCATATATTAAATATGTGATAAAAATATCTGGATTATGCTTGGGAAAAATCTTTGTATATGTTCAATTTGGAATTTTTGTGACCATTCGTATAATTTTGTGGATAACGAATTTTGACGGATGTATTTTGGAAGAGTCTTATGGTTGAAATTTATTAAAATGAACATTTGATATTATTTATTAATGTCAAATTATAATTTATTGGACACTTTATTCAATCTTTTTTATTTTTAGTAAAATTTTCAAGGATGATAGAAATGAATACATACCATATGATTCATCAAGAGTGATTCAAGAATAAAAATTCATATTTAATATCAATGTTTTTGTGTATGAGGTGATGTCTAAATCGATTTAACCATAAAAAGGATGACATAATGACTTCAAAATAAAGCAATTAATTTTTAAGGAGTTCTTTATCGATATAGTAAAAGAATCACTAAGATTTTTGAAAATTATTTTGAAAAATACAATATGTTTTTTACATTTCTAACTAAGATATAAATAGTCATTTAACCAATCACGAGATTTAAATTTTTGTGATGGCTAAAAATCAAATGACCATGTTCACCATCACTCTCAATCAGAAGATGATGGTTATGTTTCTCTTCTAGGACCAAATTTTAAATTCCCACTATTTTTATACTATTAAAATGGCTAATTTCTTGGTGAACATATAATTTTCTATTTATCCATAATTATTATGTTGTATAATAAAAAACAATTCTGAGGTGGATTTCCCACAAAAAATTTCAATTATCAACTATTGATTTTTAATGTGAAATATAAAATTTCCATGAAACAATTTTTTCATGGGGGGATGTAACACATCATAATTTTATGTTATATAACTTTTTTATATTTATTCACATTGATAGATTACACTATGAACAACACTATTCTAAAATGAACACTGCTAAACTATTAATAATATTATTTAAAAATTAAATTATCTACTATTAATTAAATTTGTGGTTTTGAAATGGATTATCTATCTTATGAAAATATATTATTTAAATCATTTAATTATAATTAATTATTAGTCAATAAATAATCCAATTTATTATAACTGAAATTTTATTATAATTCTTATTTAAATTCACAATAGAGTGTGTTATACCAATAAAATAAATTAGTCAAACCTTCTTTATTATATTAATGAAATATATATATAATATATTCAATGTAATATTTAACATTCATCCTATGAGTTTTTATACATGATATATAAACAAATGTAATTTTACACATAAATGAAGTATTTTTATTAAATGTTTTCTTAAAGCCTCTTGATAGTGTAGTAGTTTTAAATCTAATTGTTGGAACATTTATAAGTAATATTTGACAAATATAATCATCTCATTTTAATGAGGAATCGAAAAAGTTACATTGGTTTAATTTTTGGTATTTTTCAGACAAGTTTCATTTTTCAGAAATAGTGACAAAAAATATTCATTTTCATTGAAACATATTTTTAATGTAATTAATTTACCTTTTTCAAATGAATTTAAATTATATTTTCATAATTTTTTTATAAATTTATTCTACATTATTTAGTTGCAATAAAATTCACATTAAATTTTTATATAATAATATTTCAGTCATCTTAAAATTTTCAATTTAAAAATATGTTCTCCCAATAAATCAATTAGATTTATTTAAATTAATTTTAGTCAAATATAAAATTTTAATTTACAAAAATGATTCCATATTTTCAATCATAATTTTATAATTTAGTAAACAGTTTAGTTATTTAAAAAATTAATAGTAACATTTGTATTAGATGAGTTATTGGAAAAAACTCCTCAATGTCACCGTACGAGTTAATGGTGCGTTAGAAATTTCATTATAACTATATTTACCCATAACGAGTAAAACATTTCATTGCCACGGTATGAGTTAAAGTGTTCAACTAAAGGTCAATGCATAAATATAAGTGTAATTTTGTTTTATAAACATGTTTAGAAATTATTGGTTGAGATTATTTGCACCCATTATCATATTATCATTTATATAACTCAATTTGTATCCATTTTTAATTGAATATTATTCTATATTAATGCAATATTTTGAGGGTTTCCCTAAGTTCTCGTTACGTAGATTATAAAATGGATACACCTTCCTCACATAGTCAATTGGCATTGAGAATTAAATGTCAACCACACAATAAATTATTTCACTAAAAACACCCCGACCTTATTTCTATAAGATTTACATTGGGAATATTTACAGCCAAATAAATCCTATTATGAAAATAAAAATGGGATACCCAAATAATAGGAAACGTTCCTGAACAAAAAAAATTTATATTATTTTTTACTAAATACATAAAATTAATTTTATTTCATGATTATATAATAAAATTTGAATCCAATGTATAATAATTTTTCATTATATTATGTGATATACCAACAATCTAACACACATCCATCTAATGGGATACACAATTATCATTCGTGTGTACAATGGACTACAGCCTCGAGAATTAATATAGTTCATTCTTCCATTTCCTTAATTTATGGTTAATGATAATGATGAAAATTTTAATTTTATATTATATTTTTGAAATTTTTTATGTATATATGCTTCATTAATTTTTATATAACACATGCCTCCCTGATTTTAATTTTTTTTAAATATGCTAACTTTGTTTTTGGATGAGTGAACTACCGCCTCCTAAAATAGATGTACCTCATTTACACATTATATAAAATGTAATAAGTTCTGGTTTAGTGAAAATATAACATATATATGACATAATAGTTCCAATATAATTATATTATTTATATTATATTATTCAATATGACAATATAATTAAAATAGCATTCATGTGTACGTACATCCTACCATATCCCTGAAAGATGTATTTTGTTTTTTATTCCTATATTTCATAGATTATTATAAATGTAGATATTCTGAATATATATTGTGTTTATTTCATTGATATAATTATGGAGATAATATAATAAAGATATATGTATAAGATCAAAAATATAATAAATCAAAACACATATAAAAAACCAAGAAGATATTACCTGAAACATAACATTTAAATTGAATTGTTTCTAAAATGGGTAATATAAAGTCATAAGTAAATCATATAAGGTATTATAGAAATCAATATGGCATAAATATATATGAATAATAAACCTATATTTAATATATTAGAGGTTTGAGACACTACGACAAGAGTAAAAAGATATGGTAAAGGATTTCTGTCTCACTATTATTTTTATGGGACCATGCCTCATACAATAATTATTTCTTTTTGGTTGTGTAAATACAGGCCATGAATGTATGTTAAACTATTATTCTATATATTATGGATTTTAATATCCAAATATTTTTTTAATTTATGGGGAACATGAATATAGTGATTATAACGTGGGGAGGGTTAGTTACTAGTCTAATTAATATTCGTGATTGATTATTTTCAAGTCTCAACTAAGGAATATTTTACATACATATAAATGTGTTATAATTTTTTCTAAAATTTTATTATTATTATCATATAAATTTTTAATTTCAATTTTAAAATGTTAGAAATTTTAAAAAAAAAGTGATTAAATGGCTTTTTTTTTTCCCAATAAGGTACTTTTTAACTTTTTTGAAAAAGATATGGAATGAATGTTTTTTACCTATTTGGAATGAGAGGTTATTTCCAACATCATGATGTCTTATATCATTGTTGTTTTTCTTAAAAGTTTAAAAGATTATGGTCACTAAAGAAGTATTATTTTAATATTTCATAGCCTTTTTAATAAATGATTTTAATGTAAAATATGGTATTTCGATCAATAATTTTCGAGGATTTTATAAGAGTTTTTTCATCTATGTGAGCATCCACTGTTGAATTTTTTTCTTCATTGAGGTTTATTAATTTTGATATCATTTAACATATTTTATTAAAAATTTTATGTCCATTTCGACTGTGAATGTTCTATACTGATATTGTTCCCCATATTTCTATGAATAGATTTAGATTATGTTTACTCTTTGGGGAATGTTATATACATTTCATATTTATATTCATTATTTTCACCGAATTCATATGAGGAATTAAATTGACTTACTATGTGATGGGTGTATCCTCCTATATCCCTTCGATGAATTAGTAGGTATAATGAGATAAATACGACACAGACATGGGTAAGAACAAGAAAATTTATTTTTAGATATGGATTTGGTTGGGGTAGTAGCCATTTACCTTCATATATCTTGGTTGAGGCCTTGACGATATGTTTTAGATGTCTCAAATTCTGAATTACACCATTATAATATTACTTATTTGATATTCCTTGTGATTATTCGAATACTATAATATCCATTGTTGTGATTCTTAGTTAATCTAATTATTTAAATGGCATGTGTTTCACTTGTATTTCTTCACATAATGTTTGTTCCATGTTTATGTAGAGGTTATATTTTACTCATACCCTTACTTATTTTTTTATCTCAACATTTCATATGTTTAATTTTTCCCTCGGCTTCAAAGTCCAATATTATGACTGATATTAATGGTTACAAAAAGGAGGAATAATGGAACACTCTATGAAAATAATTTTTTATTTTATGTTTTCAAATGTAATGTGGTATAATATTAAATATATAGTTTACTATGACTAATAAATTATTCATCCCATTGGTATGTGATTATTTGTAACACATTAAAATGTAATAAATTAAGGCACTGGCTCCATGTTACCTAGGTTAAGGCCATTACAATGTATCTATTACTACATATATAAAAATGGAACTATTCCATTTGGGTGATCACTGGTAAACACCCCACGATGACCTAGATATTAGAAATTTGGGAGTAGATTTCTATATAGAGCTTGGTACACCTATTTTTGGAGGAGATATTCGTACTCATGGACTTCTATTGACGATCATTTCAGATTATGATGTGTGCTTCACATTAGGGTTGTGGAAGGGATTGAAAGAGGCATTTGGGACATATTTATGCCTGGGTATGGTGTTTCACAACCAATCTGAAGGCTATACATTGTATAACATTCATGTTCTAGAAGAAATTATCTAGTCATCCATGTTGTAATTTGGTCATATTTAGGAGGATCACATATCACTAGTGGAGTTTTCAAACAAAAACAGCTTCCATTCCACTTTTTGTATGGGATATTTTGAGGAATTGATAGGGAGACCCTTAAGGTATCCACCTTGATGGACTTACCTTGAAGAGTTGGAAATCATCAGACAAGATATGTTGTAAGAAACTACCACGTATGAGTGGATCATCAATGATTGAAAGAAGACTACACATAACCATTAGATGTCTTATGCAGAAAATATGATCCATTTTGAGCTTGAATAGGGAAACCGTGTATTCATTATGAATTCACATTGATGTATATTGTAGACATTTTCTTGGGGTAGTAGGATATCTCTATTATTTATTGTACATTCAAAATATTTCACAGAGTTGGTGATGTGGCATTCCACATAGCTCTTTAGCTGTAGTAAGACCTAGTACATGATTTATTCCATGTGTCAGAGCTAAAGAGGTATATGAATGACCAATCACACATTATCCACTAAGGAGAGTAGGGAATCAAGGATAGATATTCCTTTTTAAGGTAACTGATAGGGATCTTGGATTTGTAATGATTATCTTTTCTTGGTGATCGATTCTAATAGTTCATTTTTTTGTGGTATCATGTGAATCTTAAAGAGAGGACATGGGAATGGAAGGCTCAACACCATGATCCATAAAAAATTATCTTTGTGCATCCCTTATTTTGTATTTTCATGATGTAATCATAAATGTGGGTTGAATTTAATGAATCATAATTTTCTTAAATTTTATCTTGATATTTTATGAATTAATTTGAGACCTTGTACTGAGACGATGTGAGATTTTAAGCCCTAGTGTGCCCCCAATAAATTTCTGAGATATATTTAATTTATTAAATTTCAATCATTCACAGTTTTCCTAAAAATGTGTAATAAAATCAAATACTGGCCAAAATTGTAAATCTCATGGACTGGTTATGTTCCTAGTGTGGGGTTTACCCTTGGACACAAATTACTGTTTTGGGAGAGGGTTCACTGTAATTATTTGTTTAAGGGTGTAAAATGAATAAAATAATTGAATAAATTAATTTAAATTATAACTAACATAGTGACCTATTTTCATTCTCCCAATACACACCTCTATAAAATTTTCATGGTTATATGCATAACCCTATTAATTTTTCAGATCTGTTAAAGGCATTGGGGGAAATTCCATTAGAGGATGATGAACAGATTTATGATTGATGACCACTGTGCGATTACATCAGATGATCTCACTGACGATCACAATGAAACTCCCATATACTTCGTTTTAAAATTAAAATTGAGATTGTACATTATTTTTATTGGATACTTTCCTCATTATTATATTCTACATCAAACATGTATTGGTCTACCAATGGATTGATCCATAGATCATTCATATTTCATGATGAGATAATTGTGGGTTTTCATTTGGGGATTCTATATGTTGTTTCTAATTGTCAATTTTTTCTATTTTATATGGTTTACCAATCAATGTGGACAAGATATTCGACCGTGGTTTTTTCATCATGATGTTTCATTTTTCATTTATCCCATTGTATATTGGTTCATCAAACACATTCATCAATGGACTATGGTTTGAAATATACATAAAAAAATCATTGTGCACTTATTTATTTTTGAAAAACACTGATATAATTGATATGGTATTGGAATGACATGAATATTGTGAGAAGGTGGATTAAGAAATGGAATGGGCATTTTTGGATACTTGATTTCATGTTCTTTAGCTCATATCAAATAATAAATAAAGATCCCGTTTTACAATCGAATTGAATGAGAGGTATAATTTATTTAAGGATTCCATGAATCAACGAGATTCAATTATTGATGTATTGGAGAGGTTGTCACCAGATCGAGGGAGAGTGGATCAACTAAATATACATGAAAATGAAATAGGATTGTGTAAATTTTTACACCAAACGTCATGTAATGTGGATCCAGACACCATTTCGAACCCCCTGAACACTAGCTAGGGATTCAGGATAAATATATGGACCACATAGTCTTTAACCCCCCTCAAATTGAATGTGACCTCTCTTTAATGGATTTGAATACAACATGGAGTGTGCAAAGATATGAGATGGTGTACATGGGGCAAGGCACACTGTGTACACCCACATGGGCATGGTCTGGAATGTAGTGCATAGACATACTAGTGTACTAGTACATGAGATGAGTACATGAGTTTCATACATGTTGTGTATTGTTACATAGACATGAACTCGATACATGGGACATTTACATGAGATTGTCCTGTGGTTAAAGGGACACAAATCATAACACTAATACATAATGTGTACTCTCTTAATGGTTTCTAGAAGTAGATGTCCTAAAAATCTTATACACATTCCATTAGGGTGTATTACCCATATCGATTACAAGAGGGTTAGAATTGAATCACCTCTAGAACATATAAAATCGATCAATTCAGTATTAATTCTTGTATAATGTTGTTGGGATCATTCTATGATGTAGTAGTGACATCCACTATTCAACTTCATTCCCTAGTTTGAGTTACGTGTATCATCTTCACTAGAAATATGAAGGATTTGGATCTCTAAATAGCAATATATTTGAAATTGATATTTTGTTATACCCCCATAGTGATCCTAATTTTTGTATTATATATATTTAGATATCCATAATGTACATATAATGGAAAGACCTGATAATAATTAACTCATAGGTAGACCTCATCAGGGACATCATAATCAATAGTGTGTTCTCTCTAACATTATCATTATGACACCATCAAGATGGAATCCTAATATTTTATTAATGTTATGAAATTTATATAGATTGTGTATGATTTTTTTGTATATTGGGATATTATTGATATACTTGTTGTAGACATATACATTTGTGGAGCTAAATGTAATTAAATTGTTGAATGTTTCGTGGTTTTATGGGGTCCTACTTGGTGCGGTTATACTAACCCCTATAATAAATTTATCACAATTGTCATGTCTATTGTTGATAATAACCCTTTTGGAAGAGTCGTAGATTGACCATGAATAGACGAAGTTTAGTGAGACTCGACACACATAAGTGTGTTTCAATAGAATTTATATAGTAGTCCCAACTATTAACTTTTTTATGGGATTGTTTTCTATCTCATTGTGGTGGGATAGAATTTTTCCTTTTTTACATTACATTACTTCATGTTAAACTCTTGTAATGGGATTTATCTATCTACATGCATGTTTGTTCAGATGAATTTACATTTCAACATGATATGTTCATAGAGATGTCTGAGTGTGTGTATGTACTTATGTTAAGGTCTCCCCGGGAAGTGATATGTCTCCTCACTTTCAGTTTCAAATGCATGGGCTATTGGAGTTAGGATTAGGTAGTCAAAAGATGGGCCCCATTGGTATAAGTGATGACATATATTCTAATATAATATTATCTCCCATTTTAGCATAACTAAAAGTATGAGCTCAGCATATCTTATGTTTCCTTTTTAATGTTCTGTGAAATGGTTTTTATAATTGAGTGACTATGAAGTGTACTAAGTGATAAGATATCTATGGTATATATTGACCATAGTTCATGAAATAAAAGTATTATTAATATTTTAATAAAAGGAAACTATCCTTTATTATTATATGGAATAAATTATTATGAAATTTATTAAATATTCATATTAATTTATTTAATATTTTCCTATGTAATGTTTTTGTTACCTCAGTTGATATTAGGGTAGGGTTTAGTAATTTTTTCAATTCAGATTAGTGGAATTTTAAAAAAACACTATAGTTATGTCTTAGTATATTTTAACATGCTAGATAATTGGTGAAAGATATTTTATTTTGTTTTTTCTATTAAATAGATACTTGTGTAGTTATTTTTAATTGGATACAACCTTGGAATTGATTAATCAATGAGTAATGACCTAAAATGAGGTGCCTTGGTTATCAACTAGATCTTCATTGGTCTGGGGTGAGTGGGTCTAGGACAATACAATGGACTAGATACTCTCAGGTAATATGCTGGAGTTAATTCAAATTACTTTGAATCATTATAAATGATTTCAGTAGATTATGACCAATGGTAACCAGGGATGAAAACAATATGTTACATATTTTAAAAAAATAAAGTCATTATAAAGTCATCCTATTGATAATTTATTATGTCTATATGATTTATCATTATTATTATTATTATTCACAAATGAATTTATGTTTTTAGATAATGTCTCAATCCCATATGATTCATGTCAACACTAAATTTCATTGATAATGAAAATATTTTAATTTTGGGAAAATGTATGTTATGGGATATGGGATAATAAATATTACATCAATTCTCACACATATTTATCAATATATGATCCATGTTAAGATTTTTAATGATTTATGTTGTTAAAAATGATAAATTAACAATATAAAGAGGAAACATTGAACTTCTTCTAAAAGGTCAGTTGATTCCTTGATTTTGAAGTGATAGATTAATACCATGGAAAATAAATTTTCCTTTCGCTTTTGACTAGGTCATGAATATTATATTTTTATTTTTAATCATTTGGTATGATAATTCCATCAATAGAGGACATTTATTATGATCATAAGGTAACATGTTGAAATGTATCATATGTATTAGGATGTGTCTTGACAATTATTTTCCAATTATAAAATT
Source organism: Viscum album (assembly GCA_963277665.1). NCBI lineage: Eukaryota > Viridiplantae > Streptophyta > Magnoliopsida > Santalales > Viscaceae > Viscum > Viscum album. Next base: position 1,151,519,476 of record OY728120.1, read on the forward strand.
CCCTATACTATTTGTATGAATATGTATAAGAATTAATTAAGCTGAATAAGATGGTTGATGAATCCATTAGTACCTATGAGGAATATTATTCAATTCTTGTGAGGTAGACACTTATTATTATCACATATCCTAAATGAAATATTATTCAATTCTTCAAAGGATTAAAAAATTTCATCAAAGGGTGTTAGTGATAAGGGACTTCAGTTTCTATAATGAAATAATTTTATGTTCTCTCAAGGTATAAATAGAGAGAATATTTATCCATTTATCTCATAGTTTTTATAAGAAAAGTAAAACATAATTAAAAATAAATTTAAATAATAATAACCATATAGGGACTATGACGATTTTTACATTAAAATAGAATTTTTTAAGAAACAATTATTAAGTTGTATTAAGGAGACTATGTAATTAATTATGGGTGGAATGTAAGTCTAGTAAACTATCAAAACCCAACGTAATGGGATGAACATTACTGAGCATGTTAAATTATGGGAATCTACATAAAATTCACCACTGACACTAAAGAATTATAAATGCAGGTATTATGGTAATTATTCCATCCCACAACCAAATCAAAGGTTTAATGATAATTTTTAATGATTGTAAGAACATCTTCCCATATACAAGAGAAATCACATGTGATCACTATTGCAAAAGTCTGTAACGGCTGTGATGTTAATAAAGTTACACTTACCAACAACTTTATAAATTTTAATGTATTATATGAATTTATTTCAACCAACACTTTTATATTTGAATAAATTTTTAAGGGTATCGCATTACCACCTCTGTGATGAAATGTTTAGTTTTTGTTGAAATGACATCATGTTATATGATCACATTAAAAGATTATGATTCTTCTCCAATTGATATTTATGGAAACGTGCTTTGAGAAAATATTTTTATTCTCTATATAGTTGAATTTTATGTGACTTTGGGATGCATTGTTCCTCTCAATATATATCCCATATAAATTTCTATTTGGTTATTAATCAATTTGAAGCAGAATACAAGCTGTCAATCAATAATATATACATTTTTAAGGTTATGATTCCTATTAATTTTTATATTTTATTAATATGGATGGGGGATCTAAAAAATATGGTTTTACTATTAGACGACATTTAATTAATATAATTCAACATGTGTTTCCCTGTAATCCTCTAAATCATGATGTTGTTTTTCAATATAAATCTTACTCGGTGAAATACCTTTTTTAAAAACAGTATATAGAATTAATCTAGTTGATTTTTATGAATTTATCGAGAAAATCATTGAGAGTCATAATAATGGATTAATTTGTCTTAATACATAACTATGGTGCGTAATAATTTATTTTTTAAGAGGAATGATGGAATATTTGTAATTTGTATTCATTATTCAGAACATAAAAATATTACAATTAAGAATAGGTATGATCTAACCCATATTTTGACTTAGTTGATCAAATAGACGATCCAAATAATTGCCTATGATTGACCTCTATTTTGGATAAAATCATTTGAATGTCAATAGTGAGAATATGCATAATAATTACATCCATATGAGTTATTTATACTATGAATTAATTATGATTCCATTTGAACTTATTAATTCTCCCTATATCATAATGAATTTGATGAACACAATATTTTGAGATTACCTCAAACAATTTGTGGTAGTATTTATCTATTATGATTTCATATAATCTACAGGAATGAATGACTATTAAGATAACATGAGAATTGTGTTCAAGATACTAGGGAATGAAAAACAATATCCCAAACTCAAAATGCTTCAATTATGGATATAGAAATTATCCTTATGGGGACCACTGATTACAATAAAGGTTATGTTAGTAGATTATTATAATGTTAAAGTAAATTGAAAATTTTTATAGTATCCCCAATGAATAATATCCAATTTTTTCAAATATAATATATTTGATATTGATGTTTTTTTTTGAAATTATCTTGTGTTAATAATTCACTCACCCTGATAACATGGAAGGGAGTCTTGTTCCATTAGACATATGAATATGATGAACATTTCATTGAACTAAAGGGAATGTCCGTCAGTGTTCATGCTCTCACACTAACCCACAGAGAATAATACTTTTATATTTATATTGATGAATAAAATAATGTATATAGATGTATTCTAATGAATATTAATCTTGTAGTATATTATTCCTCATGCCAATTGAATGTTAAGGAGAAACAATACATGACCAAATACCTATAGTTAGTAGGGGTAATCATAATTTTAAATATATGAACTGTTTATATTTAAAAAAATGTTATTTCATATATACTAATCATAAAATATTATAATATTTAACCATCTAAAAATAATGGATTGTCCTCCAGGGGTAATGTTTTAATTTGATTAATGATTATGAATGTGTAAAACATTACAACCCTGGGATGGTGAAAATGGTTTCTAATGATCTTAGATGAAAGCATCATGTTGTATTATATACGATGAGTATCATAAAATATACATTATTTATTTATTTTGAGATGTTTGAAATTATAATATGTATGAAAGGTGAGAAATAATATCTTTATTAAATTAGTTTTCAACCATCAATCAATGTATGTATTAAAGAGGTGTGTAAGAATGATATAGAGAAATAACAAATGAGGGTAATTGAATTTATGTTCAAACATAATTTTATTAGACATATATGTTTTAAAAATAAAATATCTTTGTTTTTCATACAATAACTCACAGATGAGATGTTTTTTTTAATATAATAACACAAAAATAATTTTTTATCATGGAAGTATAAATATATAAAAAAACTACAGATAGAATTAAATGTGTGGTAACATAAAGAGAAGGATTTTATTGTATGTATCTCAGTTATTTTAATGATGAAAAGATATGTATGAGTGGATAATTTCAAAAGGATTTTAAACCATTACACATACCAATATATAAATTTGAAAGTATCGCACATATAAATCATCATACGGCTCCCCAAGGCAACTAAAGAAAATAATTATTTTAGGATTGTAGAAGATCATCTTATAATGTCACCACATTACATTATTAAAAAAAGATTAATCTCTTGATCAGATTCACCAAATATAAATTAAACAAGTGGTCCAGTTTCTTGGGATTCTATATTCTAGTTTATAAGATTGAGATATTTGGTTTTCTTAAATGTTATAGTTAATTTTGTCGTATGATATGTATTCAATGTTGTGTACTTATACTACTTATCTCTATTATACATGTGATAAAAAGAATATGAGTTTTCTTGGAATTAAGGAAATTTTATGACCATTTTTAATATATTATAATGGTTTTTGGGATCATCATCATCCTCTATATGAGTTTTTTAACAACAAAAACTTATACTCGACCAGTAAATGGATACATTTGGTGACCTATATATAAGGATGTAATAAACTACAACATGCTAGGATAACATTAGAAAATGAAATATATTTTTATATAAGCTATATGGTAATAAAACATTTAATTTATATCCATTATGCTTCACATAAATGAATATTTGAGTCAGTATATGAATTTTGAGGAAAATTGAATATGAATTATGTAACTAAATAATTATTTGAAGTGATTCATGTGAATATCTCCATTCAAAAACTATATAATATTTAGAAATAAGGGAAGTATAAGACATAGGTATATTATCCACATTAAGAAATTTTATGGAGAATGGATGATAATTTATATGTTGTCACATCAACTAAGCCTCACTCGAGTTCATTATGTGTACCAGCCCCAACCCATCAACCCAAATATGGTGTCTAATTTACAATATTAGAATAATATAAAAGATATTTCATCTTAAATATTAGAAGATGTTATTTGTCTTGTTAATGTAGACATAAAATTGAAAACAAATTACAATTGAAAACATAAATTACAACATAATTTATTTGAATTCTTGCATTACTCCCTCTGGAATATAATTTCATATTAGTCATAGTATACTTTGTGGAGTCCTAATAAAGGAAAACAATATGAGGTAGATATCAAATTCTAATCATGGGTTTAGCATAATTGATTATGTCATTCATATGTTCGAATGATCAACATGGGAAGGTAAATAATTGAACCCAAATTCTGTTTAATTATCTTTTATATCATGTGGAGATAAATGATACTCAATTTTGCGTGGTAAATAAATCATAGAACATTAATTGTAATCATTGAACAAATAATAAAATGAATACAATGAAAACATCATTATGAAAATATAATATTTAATAATAATATAATTCATAATGAAGGAAATGATTATTTTTTGGATGTCAGGTCACAAGCAAATCATTTCTTTTACATCAAGACCATTCACAATATGGTTTAAACTAATACTAAAAACACATAAATTGATATCATATTAAATTTTTCAAGAAACATGTCTATGAATCACGCGGTTATCTATAACTAGTCCCCATTCACATATTCATGTCCCAAAGATTCCTCCTATATCAAATTATCAACGTAATTCATGAACTATGTGACTTATGATCAAAAATCAATACTGATTAAAGAATAATGATTTATAAATATTTTCCTAAATAAAAAATAAATTTGAATTTAGATCACCGTATACAGAAATTAAAATTCAATTTAATAAATAATCATATCAATGATAAGAAATGTAGATATATAATTTAAATTTAATATTTAGTGATCATAAGAATATGAGGAATTCGTGGTAATGTTAATTACTGCAATAATGAAGAAAGAAAGTTAATTTTAATATAATTCTCTCTCAAAATAATAAAAAATAATTTATTAGATGAATATATATTGTGTTAATAAGATATTTCCCATAATAAATACATTTAAAATAATGTGGTAATATAGTTGTTGAATATAAACTCCGTACAATTTATTTAAAAACCTTCATAATGAAAATATACTATTCAATTGGAAAATCGCATATTAATACAAAATGTTCTTAAATATTTTTAAAAAAATTATTTGAAATATCCTTTGATACTACTATATGATTTTTTTATAGTATAGTGGTAATGATGGCTAGAAATTCTATACAGTCTGAGTATGTTAAAATAATTATTCCATTTATTTTTTTTTTTGAAAAAGCTATGTAATATTTGTATTGAGAACGACATTATGATTCATTTAATAAAATTTTTCTATATTTAATAATGAGTAACATTTTATTTAATAATTCATTTAAAATAGGAATATTTTTAAAAAACATATTTAGAAAACAGTGCTTGGTAGAAAAAGGATTTTCAATCAAAGAGAGAAATAAAGTCATATTTTCTAAAAAAACATTTCAAAAGTTTTATTAACTACAATGATTTGGAAAATAAGTACTATTACATGAAAATATTGGGACTAAAATGATTTGAAGAATATAAAAATGGATTATTAGAAATGGATAAAATTATTTCCTTAAATTTAAATTCAAGAATAAGAAACCATGATTGGAATGAGATTTCAAATCATCCCGGTAATATGATAATAAAATTTATGTAAGAATTAAAAAATGAATATATTATTTGTATGAAATCTAAGAAAACATGTAATATGTGTATATAAAAATATATTTAGTCATAAGTAATTACACATATAATATTATAATATCAAATACCTTGAAGTGTAGTATAACCCTATTAATAAAATTGAGTTATTAATGTCTCTACCACTAGGTACCTTTTATTTCGATCCTACATAGATGAAATATTTAAAATTGAAACATAAAATATGATGAATTATTAATGAATAATGATATGACATGTAAATTGAATAATTATATACACCATATAAGATAAATTAGGTGTATAACATTATAATGTGCCACAATGAAGGGAAATTGAGATTAAGTCCCCTACCCCATGGTTCCTTTTGGTTGTATGTAATTTACCATCATGTATATCTTTTAGTAAAAATTTTTTAACGTATTCCAGAAATATATTAATAAATATAATATATTACCCTTTAAATAAGATTTTATCTATAATTAATTACTAATATTTAATTATTTTAGTTGACTCGGGTGTTAATTAACTTTTTTTTCTCATTCATGATTTTTTAGGAATGCTCTAATACTTATGAATATTATATAGTTCACTTAGATTAAAAATAATAATATGGAAGAAATTATATTGTTTTTAAAATATTTTGACTTTTTATACTAATCAGGAAATATGGTTAGGAATAACGAAGTACGATACAATCATATAGATAGTATGTCGTGCATTCTCAAGAGTAATGCTTCGAATTTGCAATGTTCATTATAGAAAATATGCTTGTAATAGTTTGTAAACACATAGTGATAATAATATCATATATGGAATATAGATTTTACAAAAATACTTATAGATATATTATCCATGTGGTACGGTGATGGAATGAGACTCACTTCGCCAAATGATGGCGGTAGTCCACACATACATAAACATCGTTGTCATTTTCTTTGTATGAAGTGAAATGAAATATTATCTTATAATAATGGTAAATGTATAATTATTATCATAATTATCTCATGAATAAGAAATATAATAAATAAATATATCCTAATAATATTCAATTTAATGTATTAATTATGGACAAATCACACCACTTTGCAAGGTGGTTTTCCACCACACACATGAGCAACATTATCATATCCCCCCCCTGAACGAAAATTTAAAAGGTATATATGATATAATGACTCAATAGAAATAATAATATTATATTTATTATATTTATTTTTATATTATTGATCATAGATATCATTATGATATGTTCATGGAAAAACATATGGCTTTAGTTCGCAAGGCAGTAGTCTGATGTAGACATGAATGATGATTTTGTAATCCAATTTATGAATGTGTTGATAGATATAAATAATTAAATTAATATAAAAAAATATATGTATATTTAATATACTGATATTATTATACCATCTTCAAAGAATATAAATTAAATTTGTAGGATGAATAAATAAAATAAAACCACTCTTTCATGTATGTTACCTTTTCTCTGCGAAACCTCCATATGATTGTAGTAAATCCTTCCAATGTAAGATTTAATTCCAAAAAAATGTTATATGATTAGTATAGGGAATTTTTTATGCTATTACAGTTGTTATTAGATTATTTAAAAATGTTTTAGACTATTAATAATAGAGGGGAATGTGACCTTTTATAAGCTAAGTGAGTGGCACACATTTGATTTTTGAAATGAAAATGTTGTTCCCACATTTTTTACACAAAAAATGTTTTGAAATTGAATTTTATTTCTTATTACACTTGATGGGGCTGAAATATGTCTATAAAACAGATTTTAAAAAAATTTAAGATCTTTTTAATAGTTATCATTTTAGCTTTTCCCCTGAATAATTGATTTTTTACCTTAACCACGAAAAATAATTTGAACTATTTTAACATTAAATTTTGGTCTTAATTTATTTTGAACATAATAGATAGTATAATATATGATAATTAATAATACGGAATCAATTTTTCAAAAATAAATTCACAAATATTTAAATTTTAATATAAATGTTATATTTTTGATATGATGAGAAATCATGTTTGTAATGAGAAAAATATTGAAAAGGTCACATGGTTTTAAAATAAAATTAAAAATGAACATGATACCAAACAACTAAATTTTATTAATAGATATATGATATTTAATATCATTTTAAACCCAATTCCATATATAATTAATCATTATAATAATGTTATAAAAAGTTTTAATTTAATTAAAATTCCACATATTAACTATTCATTTAAAATTGAAAGTTAACAAAAAAATAAAAACAATTCACGTTGAGATAATGATTATATTATGATTTAAAAATTTATGTTCTTTTTAAAAAAATTATTTTCATAGTGTTAATAAATAATAATAATGTATGTTTATGGATCCTAACATAGTCATGATTTTTAAAAAATGTTCCATAAAACATTTCATTGATTTTCCCATGGTTCATATTTAATTAATAAAAATTCATCATAATTTAATTATTTTTATTTTGGTAAATCATTTAATATTCATAATTGTAGTTATTTTTATTTATAACTACTATATTAGCGTCTACATTATAACTTTTCACTATATTGCAATTTATTTAGTCTAAGTTTTGTGTGTACTAAATTCCATCAAACAAAAACAATTATAAATAAATTTATTAAATGGGGTGGTGTTGAATTTATCATACACTATTGGGTAAATTGTTTTTTATTTCAGAATATATGGGTTGTCATATTCTGTCAACATTAAATAAATTATGTCCCTATTACATTATATTTCAATCATAAATTAAAGATTTGAGTTTTCAAAATTCCTTTATTGATTTCCCGAAACATAAAAATGGTTAAAAAATATCCTCTAAAGAACATGGAAAGGGATTAAAGACATTTCTAATGGAATAAATCACAAATAGGTATCGATATAAGATAAACATGGAAGAATTTGATGATATATACATGAAATAAAATCTTAAATAATTTTATATATTGATAGAGGTCATTGAATATAAAAACTAGGGTGATGAAAATAATGTTAAGGACTTCAAAACGATAAATCGGCAGCTATATAAATACGAATTGATTGATCAGATATGACTGTAATAGGATAATTTTGTTCATGATCCCTTTCATAATGTGGATGAATTATTGTAAAATTTATGAATATAAGGAAATATACATGATGTATTTCTATTCCATAATAACAATTTCAACCATTGTATGTTTTTCGATAAATTTCCAATTCATGCCTTCCACTAATAAATGAATGTCCAAAAATGAATTTTTTTTGTCTATGGCACAAAAAAACATTTTTATTGGATCAGTAGGTTTGAAATAGAAAAATAAGTCATCCCTTTGATATCTATTTTTTATATTCAAATAATTGTTAGAACTGGTTATCCAATATGCCCAAATATCCATATAGTGAGGTAATAAATTAATCTCTAAAACACTCTAAAAAATGAAATAAACAAATTTATTAAATAAATAATCGTATAACCTGTTAAAAAATTATAATACAAATAACTCAAAATAAGGACACTTAATTTAAAAAATTAGTTTATCATTAATCCAAAAAATAACATGATGTAGCTCTTAATTATCATATAATAAACAGGTGAACACATTTATCATGTATTACCATGAATCATGGTAATAACCTAAAATTCTTTAAATAATTTTTAAAACATTCTTGATTCATTTTTATTTAAGTAAAACATATATTATTGGATGTATTCTTTAAATCAAAAAAAAATGAAGACACGAATAATTATAGCATAAACCACTTTGTCAAATTTCATTAATTAGTTTCGAGGTAGTTAGAACTATCCAATATAATTTATCCGTAAAAATAATATCATATTCCAAACATAATTATATTAACTTTTGGAAAAAATAAGGGATTTATTTCCCTAAATCTTTTGTTATCAAATAATTTAAACAATACATTAAATCAAGTTTCAGCGTCATCAGTACCATTCAACATTTGATTTCAAATACATAGTGAAATATTATAGCAGAAAAATCCTTATAAATTTCATAATTCGTATAACCATGATTTGATTTATAAAATAATCAAATGAAATTATTAATTTATCGAAAGGAAACCAGATTAATCATTTCTCGTTTTGGTTGTAATCGAATAAGAATGACCCCGACCCATAAGATTATTTGACGGTATATTCCATTGACATTTGGGACATTGATTTTCAAAGTGAAAATATTTTTATAGTCAAATCATTGTACATTAAAAACATTTTTATTATACTTTTAATCATAATTATAATGGAAATTCTATCCACACATATAGAAAGCTCCCATTACATTTAATAAAGCTATAAGGGGATTCCTTCCACAATTATGTCATCCAAAAAAATACATATTCCCTTATTCCCATAATATATATTTTCCTAGATGTCCTCCTATAGTCCTATTTCAATTTAAATATATAATATATATTGAATTAATTATCTACCTTTTTTGAACATGAATCTATGTGCCCATATGATGATATTTTTTTGACTAGTTTCATTTAAAAGATTATCTTATTCTCATCAATGAAATATCCATTTTTACCCTTTATATTATGTATATTGATGAAGATCCCATTTATTATGATATGATCTATTTCATAAAGATGTAATTCAACAAATTTGATCAAATAACTATGAAATATAAATTGTTGTATTAAAAATAATGAAATACCTAATATGAATTGAATTTTTTTGAATAGATAATCTCAAAACCATAAACATGGTATCTTTTGTGATATTTATATATTCAAATACATCATAATAGTTTTTAATGAATATTCAAATTATCATAAACATATTCCATTAGAGTGTCAAACCAATGGAAAAGTAAGGTTTGTTTTTTTCACAATGTGATGATCCTGTGAAGCCCAATGTTCCGTTTTTAATGTTATTACCCATATACACATCTGTTCCAAAACCAAATCCACTTGTAATATCCATGTATAGTTGTATTATTGGGAATCCCACATAATCAATAACATACTATATAATTTTTTTGTTATTATATGATTATCCTCATCGTATTTTATAGGGTTATGATGCTAAATCCATGTTTTATATAATATATTTTATAGGGATTCTACAAAAATTCCAATTATACAAATTATAGTGTCCTCCTACCCATCAACATGGTGACAGTGTCTACTTTACTACATTGGTATAGGATTCCCAAAATCTATTCTAGATAAACTAAATAGTGTTTTAATGTTGGTGAACTAGATAAAAACATGATACCCAAATTAAATTTGAAAATACATATTAGAACATCAATTTTTTTGATAAATACATTATTCCCTCTTGAATATCCTTTCATATCAATCAATGTAATCATTCTTGTTTCCTATAAAATAAAAACGACAAGGTTATATTAAAATTTTTAGTAAGATATAATTACGGTGGAGTCTACCATGAATAAATAATCATATTCAACATTGAATGTATAATAAATAAACACTCGTACCATTTAAATAACATGTCTATCATAATAAATAATGAATATTGTATATAGAAAGTTAAATAACTAAAAAAAATTCTGTTTAATCAATGGACCACAAATTAAATTCTTTTAGAGTTATTATAATTATAAAAATATCATGAATAATAATTACTAAATTATAAATAAAGGGAATAATTATTTGATGGATGTCATATCTCAGACACGTGATACCTTTATCCCAAATATATATCACACAGAAATTTAAAACAATACATAGAAACCAATTTAATGATAAATTATTATTGTTTTATTACTCATATACACACATCGAGGGTAATCCATGACCAAGACCAAGACATATATGCTTGTCAAAAAAATTCCTTGTATATTGAATAATTGATTTAGTTAATGAACAATGTTCTTTATCATCAAATATATTTATTGAGTAATGAATAAATATTAATAAATATATCTCGTAAATAAGAAAATAAAATTTATTATAGAACACCATATATAAAAATGATATACACCTTCAGAAGTAAATATATCGAAGATAACTAATATTGATATTAATGGGAATCTAAATGTCTCATTATCACATTAAAGTGTTTAATTATTGGGATGGTTAATGAATCCAATAATGAATCAAGGAAGTGAATTTCAGTACTATCATTAGTCAAAATAATTAAAATGAACCATGAGAAACACTTATGAATGTATCAACACAACATATCCGCTAAATATTATATGTAATGTAAAGGGTTTTTGTCCTTGATGAATAGAAATAACATCAAAATATCCTTAAAAAATTCTTGAGAAAAACATGATTTCAATTATCAAAATCTCTTCTAAAAAGTGAATCTTTACAAAAGAACATGGAAACACCATTATTTGAAAATAATTTTTTAATATTATAAAAGAAATTTTAAATTTTGGAGTGGTAATGAATTCTAGAAATTTCATAAATGCATAGTATATTAAAATTATAATTCCTTACCCATTTTTAGTAAAATCAAAACATACATGGTTTTGAAAAAAACATGGTGATTTATTTACATTTAAAATAAATAAACAGGGTAATAAATTCTATAATAAATAATTTTAAAAGTAATATAATCATTTTTGAAATGATTTTTTTTTCAAAATATATTTTTCTAGAAAATTGATTTCTAACCAAAAAAATAAATTAAGATGGATTTCCTTAATGACATTGTGTAAATTATATTAATTACTAAAAAATAGAATAAATTAATATGATTACATGAAAATATGATGAATAATCAAATAAGAATAAAATTAAATGGGTTTAGTGAAGAATTATCAAATAATTTCATTCAAATTTTTTTAACAATTAGCATTCTAGATTAAAATGTTACTTTGAAAAAAAACCATTACAATGATCATAATGATGAGGTAATAATTTACAAATCAATCATATTTTTTATTCAACTTTAAAACAAATAAAAAATTATTAATATCACTATATATCGTAAAAATTCATTACACACGTAATATTTGAATAACAAATAAAAAAATGAGTAATATATCCTAATGATATGAAATTGGGGGATAAAATTATTTACCACATTGTTAATTTTACGTTAATAACATTTGTGATAAAATATTTAAAATTAAAAATTAAAATACATTGATTTATTTTTTAGTTATTACATTAAATGTCACTAGGGTAGTATATACAACATATTATAAATATTAGGTGCATAACATTACAATATTACGCAATGAATTGAAATTGAGATAAAGTCCCTAACATTAGTCTTCTTTATTTTTTAGTTATTACATTAAATGTCACTAGGGTAGTATATAAAACATATTATAAATATTAGGTGCATAACATTACAATATTAATCAATGAATTGAAATTGAGATAAAGTCCCTAACATTAGTCTTCCTTATTTTTGAACATGCATTATCCTCATATATTGTGGTTTTAAAAATATTATTAAATAAATAGATAAAAAATTAATAAATATAATAATTGATCCATTCATTAGATCATATCACCCATTCATTAATAATCTTTAATTAATATTATTTTTTCAAGCATTAATTTCCATCTTTAGACATTCATGATTTATCGTGAATGTAATGATTATTGATTTTATGATATAGTTTCATCATCCCTAGAATAATAAACAAGAAATAATTATCACATGTTATTATTAAATATTATTTAAAAAAAATAGAAATATGGTTATGAAATATGAAATATAATACAATCATGTAGATGATAGGTCATATGTTTGCATGAGTGACATTTCTATTTTACATTGATCATTATGATATGGGATAATTAATATTTTTATCATTTAAAAAAGATCATAATATCATATATAACATAATATTTCATTATATATATAAATATATCAAATATGTGGTGTGGTGATGGGAAGATATTCACATCACTTTGTAAAGGCGGTAGTCTATGTGTACCGAAATGATGTTATCATTTTTCAATATAAAGGTTGTATTTTTTTCAATATTTCCACAATTAATCAATTAATTTTAAATGTAAATATCATATATGAATATGGTATATTTTTTAGAAAATAATAAATTCCATTTTATATTAATTTTTTTGTTATATTAACTTTTGATTTACAATAATAAAGTATCATTAAAAGATGATTGTCTAAATAGAAAATTAACAATCCCTTAAAAAATAATATTGTATAATAATTTTATAACTTGGTAATTTTCAAGTCAAATCCCAATTGATAAAATAAGTCAAATTGAAACATAAAACACCATTTATTATGAATGAATCATTATATTACATGTCTTAATGGAAGTATATATTAAATATATGAGAAATTTGTGGCATAAAATTATAATAAGCCTAATTTAAGTGGAATTGAGGCAATGTCCCTTAAACCACGTTACCTTTTTTGTGACATTCTATTAACATCCTGTGTAGTAGTTTTATAAATGGTTTTAAACTATAAAAGTACCATATTATTATCTATAATATCATATATTATACTTTAATAGCATTTGATCACTACTTCATTAATAATATTTCATTATTTTCATTGTTTCTGTTATTAACTAACATGTTTTCTCTTACATGTTTGGTCATGAATGATACAGTTATTGAACATGTAATATAGTTAAATCACCTCGTGGAAAATAATAAAAATTAAATATTATATAAATAAATTAATTTTACATTTATGACAATCGGTTAATGTTGCTTTTCAGAAATAATGTATTTTACTATCATAGAGACGGTTGGACATTCATACACATGAGTAACATTTCTAATTTTCAATGTTAAATATTGAAATAAGTAAGAAAAATTATAACATTAATGACTTATCATAATACAATATATATAGTATTATTATTTAAATATTCTTATATATATCATCAATGAGTTGTGGTTATGAAAAGTGAGTCACCTCATTTCATGATGGTGGTAGTCCACATGTACATGAAGGGTATTATCATCTTTCATTGACTGAAAAATTAAGAAAACATGATAAATATTATATTTTATGAATGATAATTATGCAATTAATATCCTTATTTTCTCATGTATATTATATATAATCTTAAACCTTATCATTATAAAATTACATTTAAAGAAAAATGAAAGAATAATAACATCGCTCCATGAGGTTGTAGTCCGTCGTACACATGGGAGACATTTTTTTATCTCATAAAGAATAAAAAATAGGAATATATATATGATATAATGAAAAAAAATTATAACTATTTTATAAATTTAATAAAGATACTTTATATCTGTCATTATACCCAATGTAGATATGTGGTAATGGAAATCAACGGGAATTGGATCTCGAGCTGGTAATCTATGATACACATGAATGATTATATTGTAACACGTTTTATGGATGTTGTGATGGTTTTAGGTCATGAAAATTATATATATATATATATATATATATATTGGTGTATGCAAGAAAATTATTTTTTTTATATCATCATTGTTTAATCATAAATTAAATATGTGGAGTAAGAAATAAAATAATGATGCTCGTTGAAAACTTTTACATCTTGTTTGGGTAACTTCCTTAGGTTTGTAAAAAATAGTTAAAATGATAGATTTATGCAAAAAATAAGGATTATATGATGAGGTAAGGGAATTTTGAAAGTGAATTTTTCAGGTCTGGGTGAATCCAAAAATGTTTTGAAGGGGTGAAGAATAAAGGATATGGTGTGACCATTCATATGTGAGGTCAGTGATGCCCATGTAAAATGGTTTTAAAAAATAATTCCTACATTTTTTAAATGATAAATTATTCCTAAATGTAGTATTATAAAGAATTATAAATTATTGTCTCACAATATGGATATAAAATAGATTTTATACTAGTTTTAGTTCATTTTAACCCTTATCTTTTTAGTATAAAACTTGGAAAATATATTTTTACCATCACCAGTGTAAATATTTTATACTATTTTAACAAATCATAATTTTTAAAACATTAGTTTACCTTTTTATATAATATAAATTATTTATATTCCAAATATGGGGTTTACTATTTCATGTTACATTCAAAAATTGTGATAAATTTTGATTTAAAATTTACCCCATAGATGCGATGATAAAGAAGATTTTTAAAGGGAAAATGCTCAAATGTTTACACCGTTTTTATAGCATAATTCTATATGAAAATTAATCCAATGAAATAAATTAGATTTATAGATATATTATTTAACGAATTTCACATTAAAATAAAATAAAAATATTAATTATCATTTAAAATAATTTTATCAAAATGGTTGTATTCAATTAAAACTTATTATTTCACCTTATTTATCAAAAAATGATTCTTTTCAGATAAATCCAAAAAATTAACCAAAATATATATTTTATACTATTATTTCATGATTTAATTTAATTATATAAACTAGATTTTATTAAAAAATTAAAATTACATTTTTATTATTCTCTCATTGTGTGTCTATAATATTATTTATTAAAAAAATACAAGTGTTAAAAAAACATTTATTTTTATTTGATTTTTATTTTCTAATCATTAGATAACCAATTAATATTTTTTCGGTTTTTTAAACATTCTATATTTAATAATTTTAATATTAATATTCACTTTCTCCATTTTAAAGTCCTGGTGGTAATAGTTTATTATGTTACGATTGGTATAGCCTCACCATTGTGTGTTGTGGAAGATTTCAAAGATATTATTTTTAATGAAATATATTTCATGGGTTTTTAAGATAGTTTTTTCTACTCACATACGCTATAAAATAATTTCATTTCATTCATAATTTAAGGTAGTTTAATTATGTGTTCAATGAATAAAATATTTTAATTTATATACTTCGTCCTCTATATGTACATAACTTTATAGTTTTACCATAACAGTATTATTTCTCAATAATGAAAAATATGTTTGAGTTAACGATCATAGATATAGAGTCCAATATAATGAGGATACATAGTTGTTTAATGATCATTGGAGGAATCAATACTTTTAGGATGCTATATGGGAAATCTAGGATGGGATGAAGTAGATGTATCCTCATATGATTGCATTATAGTGATGGAATTACTATAATAAAATTCCTTTTATAGGTATTGATTATGACATCACCAGATTTTATTGTTATTCAATTGAAATAAATTTTATTTGTCTAACTTTTATATTATACACAAACTCAAGTCAAAATTAACCATGATATATTATAACATTTAATACTTAGAAATTAGATCGGCTTTTTTGAATATTATTATCATTATTATGATATATATATATATATAAATGGTATATCAATAAAAATAGATTGATTAATTATTATTAAACAATCATTACATTTTTATAAATTCATTTCATTATTAAAAGGTAAATATTTATGAATAAATGTTTTCTTATATTTGTTATCATTATTTTATAAAAACATATATTTTGATCACTATTGAAAAACATTTTTAGTGAAATAAATTGGAACAATAAAAGAATAAATGAATAAAAATTCATTCTTTAGTTATATAATGTTTCAGAATAACGAAAAAAAATCAAAACAAAGAAGTTAAATTTTTCATAAAAGTGTATTTATGTGTGAAATGTTATTTATGATAAAAATATTTATTAATCACATTTGATAAATAATATTTCTGAAATATATATAAAATCAACATATTAATAATAATCACAATTTTCTAACAATTAAAGTAATAAAAGTAAACTTTGTTTCTTGATTAAAATTCATGTATCTATAAACGTATTTTTTTTGTGTTTTCCACACTTATATTAAATTTAATTACATTAGTAAATAAAATTAAAATACATAAAATTAGTTACATATTATTAATTAGTTTACTATTTTTATAAAAATTCAATATTTATTATTGGTCTTATTGAATGGTAAAAATAGTACTAATATCTTACAATGGTTGCAGTTTTAATGAGTTTACACAGGCGGGAGGGGATTAAACTATGTGACAAGGAAAATAATTGCACATAAATATGTCTAAGTATTAATTTTTATTATATATTAAATTTTAAATATCCTAAGAATTATTTATTTTCTATTTGGATCTACATTCACAATAACGTTACTTTATATTATTTAAATATTTTATGTAGTTACATGATTGTCATCTCCTTCAAATATAAAAAGACACATCATGACCTCCATAATTCATGAATATTGAGACTAGTGTTTATGAAATTCCATGAAGTGATTAATTATAATTTTCATCCATTCATTCTAGACTCTATGGTATTATTTTAATACTATCTTGTAGACAACTGAATAATCATAAGGTGTTCACCCGATGAAAATGTAATAGAGTTGTATGACTCCTTTCAAATTATTTCCATTAATTATTTATCTAACTATATTTCATTCATAATAAAATCATGATCCCAATATCATAAATTTAAAAATACATTATTATGATTATGAGAGAACTATTTTTCACTTATTTTCAATAAAATGGGTTATCAATGTATCCCCCATGCGTACATGTGGAATACCACCCCCACACAACAATATGACTCATTTTCTATCACATTATCAAATAAATGGATATAATGATGGATTTGGTAATTATATATAATATTAGTTATGTAATATTGATTCTATAATGATACATTATAGTTTTTCTTAAATTATTACATATCATTGTAAAATTCAAACAACGTTCAAGCGTACATTAACGCAATTGTCTCTCAAAATAATATTAACCATTTTTCTATTCCCACAATTTCTGGATGGTTTTATATATGTATATAATAAATATATAATATATTTATAACATTAGTAAAACAATATATAAGATTTATCCATGGTCAATATAGAAGAACTATATCATCTAAATCGAAACATACATGAATAATATATATGTTAACTCCCAGAACATGGATTTTAATGAATAGTTGTTTTGGAATGGGTTATTGGATTTTATAAATAAAACATGTATGGTATAAAATTATGAATATGATATTGGTATATAATAATGATAAATTTTAATTTATCATATAGTAGGTTTCATCACATACAAAGTTAATTAAACAAAAGTCAATATTTTTATGTTATATAATAAATATTTATCATGGCTTTCTGTGGTTAAATTTATGTTTACAAAATTTATTGATGAATTTATAATTAATATAGTTTATTTTATTATATTATAATTATTTTATTATATTACAAGTTTTTAGGTCATTTTACCCTCTATATGTACCTAAAAATATAAAATAATTATATTTGTGGAAAAATAATATTGTTTTTGTTTCTAGTCATGAATCCTCTACTTCCACATAAATATTTTTGAAAAAATAGATTCAGGGATATTTAAAATAATATATAATTATTGCTTGACTTAATTTTATATATATTTTAATCTTAATAAAATAGTTTATAAGGATCTGTCTAATAATTTTTGGAATGATGTACTTTTTTCAAATGTGAATACATAATAATTATTTTAACTTATACAACACAATTGAATTTACACTATAAAAAATAAATTATTCCTTGATGATTTATATATGAATTTCCATAATTGTTCTTGAAATGTGGAACACCCTCTGAGGTGAGGTAAAGAATAATTTAGTTGTCTTTTTTTGAATTGAACAAATCATATCTCCACATTGGTATGAAAAAGTTATACTAATTTGATTTAATTGTTAATAAACTCAAAACACATACGATGGAATTGAAATAAATAATATATAATTTAACAGGATTTCTAAAATGAATAGTCCTTTTATAGAGAGCCAATATTTTCATAAAAATATATCCCATCTCATTGATGGATGTTGAATATATTTCACAAACACACACCCACAGTGTAAAGACCCGGAAATTTGAAGGAAACTTTTTTCTTAATTTTCTTTGGAATTTTACAAGAACGCAGTTTCTGACGGCGCCTGATTCCGAGGCCCGGTGTGCCCGGAATTAATTTCTGAAGTTTGGCTCAGGTAAGTTCAATGAACGAGCGAGCGGGAATTTCTATCTTTTGAACCATTGCTGGGAATTGAAATCCGATTGCACTGATGAACTCGCAACTCCGGTACTCGCTTAAGAGAACCTTTACCGTAGTTGCGTTTGTGCGGGAGGAGAAGTTAATTTTTGGGGTTTAATTAAAAAAAGTGAATAAAATTGTTAAATCAAATTTTAACAATGTTAAGTGGTTATCTTCTCCCATGGGAAGTTGGTGGTGGGCCCACATCCATCCAACTTCCCATGTGTGGATATTTGAAAGGGTGGCTCCCACACGACCCCCCCCCCCCCCTTCAAATTCCTTAAACTTTCTAACCCTATTAACCCCTCACATTCCAACTCCCCATTAACTCACATTCTTTAATATTTGACAACTTGATTAATTAATGAGGTGAGTTAAGTATGGTTTATTTGAATTTCAATCTTTTGAAATTCATGCCAACACTTTGCAATTAATTAATTAAACCAACTTAATTAATTATTTTGAGTGTTTGAATTCTTTTGAATTCATTTTGACAACATTAAAAAGAGAGATTATATTCTTCTTTTTAGGTTGGAATAAACCTTGTGGGGAGAACTAAGGAGAGGAGAAGAACTCTTGGAAGATCACCAACCTCTCGAGGAAGAACGTTCCACGTTTCCGAAGAACCTGAAGTAACACCTCCGACCATATTCAACCGGAGTAAGGAAGGGAAGCACCGCCGCCTACAAAGTATACAGGGGGTGACGTCTTGGCTCGAATTCACCGAGCTCTTCTCCCACCAACCTAGACGGAACGACGCCCGACCTCCGCGACGCTTGCCTTCCGCGGGTCGTTGAAGAACTCCGTTCTTGAAGCCGAGGTAGGGGAATTTATTTTGGAATTCTCTTATCTTTTGAGAAAAAACGACGAGCGTGGACCAACCAATACCGGGTTGATCCGCGGATCGTCCGATCAAGCGGTTGATGATTGAGGGTTTTTATTTATTTAATTGTTCGTAAATACAAACTTGGTGATGATCGTGGATTAAAACCCTTTTTGTTATCGAATAACGCGAGGGGTCGGACCGCACAAACACGAACGACCCTCCTCCTTTGTTTTTCGTGATAGTTTCTTGAGGATGATACGAGAAAATGTGGTGCCGTCGCACCACATGATTTTTTTGCGGATGATACGCGCGACGCCGTCGCAGCGCGCTTTGGAATGAAATCCAAGAACGCGACGCCATCGCATCGCGTCGAAGAAAGTCAAAGGAGCCGCGGCCGGAGCGGGGCCGCAGCTGAGGGAAGCGATGTCGTCGCATCGCGCCGAACGGCATAGGCCGCGGCCAGTTCCGGGCCGCGGCGGAGCAAGATGACCGGCGGCCGGCAACAGGCCGCCGGTGTCGGCGAAGGAAGGACCGGTCGTCGCCGGTCCATGCTGGCGAAACCGGCCGGCCAGTGTGGGCCGGCCGGGCAGTGGAGACCGGGGGAATTAATTACCCCCGGTCCGGTCTCAAAAGCGGCCCCAATTAAGGGGCCGCGGTTCTCAAAGGGGGGGGGGGGGGGTTTGCCCCCCTAGTGTGGCACCCGAACGGCGCCCTGGCCGCGCCGCCGTGCCGTTCCGCGCCGCCGCGCCGGACCGCGCCACCGGCCGTGCCGGGTTTTCCAAGGCGGGCCGGGTCGCCGCCCGGGGCGGGACGGCCCGGTTTGGCCGACCCGGGGGGGGGGGGGGGGGGGGGTGGGGCCGGGTCGGCCCGGGCCCAGACCCCCAGTTTCAGACCACATTTGGTCAAATGCCCGTATCTTGGGCTACGAGCCTCCAAACGACTCGCCGTCAGCGGCAACACGATCCTTGGATCGAGACAGTCGTTTCGGTATACTATACTCAAGGTACATCTTCCTTTTCGGGAGCCTACGTGGTTAAAACTCCATAGTTAAGCGTGCTTGGCCTAGAGTAGTGATCAGGATGGGTGACCTCCTGGGAAGTTTCCCAGGGTGGGTGTGAGACGGAAAAGCCAATAACTCTCAGACCGGGCGTCCGATTGACGCGTCGTCTATTGCGTTGAGTTCCTGTTGACGATACAAAACTTTTGACATCCTCCGCCCGAGAATTGGATGCAGATGGATAGTGTCCGGGTTGGATCGCACCGAAATCCAACCGAGCCCCTCGAACAGAAAAGCTGATACCTTTCTGACAGAACGTCCGTTTGATGAACCGTCAGCGGCGTTGGTGATCTCGTTGAGAAACGGTCCCTATGAGTATACCCTTTGAGAGTTCGGGGTACAGTTGAGATACGGTCGGATATGGTTCGCTCACGAAACCAACTGGGACCCTTAGACGAAAAGGCAAGTAACTCACAGACCGGGCGTCCGATTGATGCGCCGTCTATTGCGTTGAGACCCCTATGACGAGGAGGTCCTTTGAGATACTTCTTCGTGGGACATTGAGATACTTGGATTATCGACCTGTAGCTCGTGGAGCGGACCCACCTAGTGACGAGCGTGCGGAGTACGGAGACCGTGTAGCTGGCTGAGACCTGACGACTGCTTGACCGACTAGACTTGGAGTGAGTCTACTAGCCCAGTGGACAGAGCACTACTTTCTGAGGTGCAGACCCATGGCGGACGGAGCACTACTTCTGTGACAGTGCAGACCCGCGGTGCTCGTCCGGAGAGTACCTCAGCAGGCTACTAGGGGGTGTGCACTACTGTGTTTGTGTGACATACCTCAGTGGGAAGCACTACTGTGTTTGGGTGGCTGGCCCGCAGTACTTGACAGGAGGAGTACTTCAGTAGTCTTAGGTTAGTGAGAAGTACCTTGGAGTCGTGGCAGGACCACTATACACTCCAGGGACGGGGCTCTTCAGCAGTTACAGTTTCGATAATGAAAATCCTGGTTTGAGCTGAGACTTTTGACCTTTTGTTTACCTCATGATTGAGATGGGTCACTTCCTAACTTAGGTATATGTATGGGAATATACCTGGGTAGTGGTTATCCGTTGATTTCACAATCCTTGTGTTTCCTCATGATTGAGGTGGGTTACTTGATAACTTAGGTATATGTATGGGCATATACCTATGTAGAGGTCATCTGTTGAGATCTTCTTTGTGGTTATCCGTGTTGGTTTAGTGAGACCTTGAGGGTCACGGGGTCCCTACTGAGTATCGTTATACTCACCCCTGCACGGGCTATGCCTGCACCTCGTTGTGTTGGTTGCAGACGACGGGCAGTGCTGACGGAGGCCGAGTGTTCGAGGACTGGACGGTACCCAGAGGTGGACTACACGATGAGTCAGTACCCGGAGGTGGACTACACGACGTGAAGACTCGCAGAGGAGGTTGACGTACGAGAGCGTGGAGGAAGCAATTTGTACATACCCTTCAGGTAGGATCCGTGGTGGATGACCAGGAGCTGCGCTATCTGTACCTACCCTTCAGTTAGGATCCGAGGAGGACGACATAGGAGCTGCTTCCTTCTTCCAGTTGTTTGTCTTTTTTCTGTTGTACCTTGTTCAGTTGTAGTTGTACTTTCTTTTGGGTTTGTATTCTGGCCCATTTACTTTTCAGCTTTTCTTTTTTACTTAGTGTTTTTCTTCCTCTTGTACTCTGTCGTGTTTGTTTACTTTTATAAGGCAATGCCTTCCCAGTTATCGGGATTTATGCCTTTGGTGCTAGTCCCCAGCCCCTGGCCTATGGAAGGCGGGCTTGGGGTAGTCACGGCATGGGCCCCGGGGACGGGTCGTGACAAATTGGTATCAGAGGAGTTCGGTTCTACCGCAGAACTTATGACTCTGACTTTTTCTTTCTATGAAGCAATATTGTTAAGAGTACCGAGTGTGGATTTTAGTTCAGGGAGTCCAGTGTTGGTGCGGACGGCCGACGTATCCATACACCAGGACCCTGACAACTGATTTCCGACTTTGTGGAAGAAAACACTGATTGCATGTGTGTTTTCAAAGGTTTTCCCTTAAAACAGCTCAAACCAGGTCATCTCACCAGGTATAAACGTTTGACCATGTCACGATGTTTCTTTCAGGATGCCTTTTCACGGACGACCAGCTAGAGCCCAGAGGGATGTGCTTGCTGACAGCCTGTCGAGCGACGAGGCTTCGGTGCAGGGCCCTCTTGCAGTTG
Organism: Viscum album; assembly: GCA_963277665.1. Taxonomy (NCBI): domain Eukaryota; kingdom Viridiplantae; phylum Streptophyta; class Magnoliopsida; order Santalales; family Viscaceae; genus Viscum; species Viscum album. Next base: position 1,151,542,962 of record OY728120.1, read on the forward strand.
AGGCACCAGCGAAGGCATCATCGGTACTACCATACGTTGGGCCACTGATGCCACCAGCCCCAGCAGTAGGCGATGCACGACGCTTGAGTGCACTTCACGAGTTCCAGCGCCAGAGGCCACCCAGGTTCCGGGGAGAGACGGACCCGCAGGCGGTTGAGGATTGGCCGGAGGCTGTGGTGAGAGTCTTCAGTCTAGTGGGGACGCTGGCAGACTTCATGGTGATCTTTGCAGCCAGCCTCCTTCAGGCAGCAGCAGGAAGCTGGTGGAGCCACCTGTTTCTGTTTTGTGACGGGATGACCTTTGCATGGGAAGACTTCGAGACCTTCTTCAGGGTGGAGTTTGTGCCAGTAGCTCTACACCACGAGCGTGTACAGGAGCTTCTGCCTTTGCCGCGTGTTTTTCGATCAGTAGCCGAGTCATCTCTGGGCAGTAGACAGATGATGCAGAGGTCCAGGAGGACCAGACGAGCAGTTGGACGATCTCGGGTTTTTGGACCGGTGGTGCAGGACACCCGAGGTGGGGTCAGATCCAGGCGTTCCAGAAATGGCCAATGTTACTCTTGCGGCGGGAAGGGTCACCTGGCACGTGACTGTCCGACTCCTCGTACGGTTGATCAGTGGGTGTTGGAGGAGCCACTGTGACAGAAGCAGCGGCTGGTGCATGAGCAACATCCGAGCAGTGGACAAGCCAGTAGAGCTCCGGGAACAGGTGGATAGGAGAGTAACTAGTGGATACGTCCCTTTTACTTCTAGTTCCATTTTTCTATTGTATTCGTGTCTTGTACTATGAGCTGAAATAATAAAAAGACACTTATCTTTGAGATGTTTTCTTTCCTTCCCTTTTGTTTGGTTGATACTGAGTGGTCCCAGTTAAACTGTTGACATGACCATCACTTTCAATATTTCTACTGGAGGGGACCCAGTGACCTCACACTGATGCCGACAGTGTGACTTGACCCTTGGAGGCGAGAGTGACAGTTGGATCTATTAGTAGTTACATCGAGGCCTTACGACGTCATCCATGGAATGAATGCATCATTCATATCAGGATTGAATGTATTAGGCAACGAATGTGGTTCATCCAGAGGATGAGACTGGGTTTCTATTATCGGAAAAGAAGAAATCATAGCAGCTCTTGTGAGACTAAAGGAGGTCCAGGACATCAAAGAGAGGATGAAGACTGCACAATGCTGTAAGAAACAGGAAACCGGTGCCAGTCTTAGGGACTCGGGCGTGTTAAAGAAGAGGAAGCTTAAATGAGAGATGAGTCTGCGAAGCGGCAGACGTGGAGGCAGAGCTAGGAGAGCAGCATGAGGTGTTGTACATCTTAACATGATACAACCACCCGCCTTAGTTATCCCCACCAAGCTCAGGGAGCTGGAGGGTGGTGGAAGAATGCGGCTGCATGCGGTCAAGGAGTGTGACCCAATGGCTCAAGAAATGACTCAAGGGACAGTCTGTGTCCAATACTAGCTGCTGTAGTAACAGACGTCGATATGAATCATTCCTCATTTTCACAAATGTTGTTCCTGACCTAGAGTTTCCGGTAAGCCGTGGACTTGACCCTCACGTCTGGAGATACCTTGGGAGGAGACTCGATAATCAAACATACACCGACGGTGTGGTCAGACCCTCGTGGCGAGAGTTTCAGTTGGATCTCTTGGTGATAGCGTCGAGGCCTTACGACGTTAGTTTGAGTATGGAATGGGCAATAACTGTTCATTCTCAAATTGACGGTTTTAGGCAAACGTCGGGATGGGTTTTCCTTGGTCGGCGAAAAGGAAACCCCAGGCAGCACGGGATAAACTCTTTCTCGGGAGGGTGCGACCGATCACTCTTGAATCGGCCAACCTTACCCTCGTGGCATCAGTCGTTTGAGTTCCAGTTCTAACAGTAATTGGAAACCTCTGGAGTTTGAGGATGGTGACCACGTTCTTATACGGGTCTCACCTCGACTAGGTTTACAGAGATGTGGCCAAGGCGGTAAGTTATCTAAAAGGTTCAGCGGACATTCTTAGGTCCCCAGCTGGGTAGGCTGGGTGGTTTACGGATTGACCCATTCACCGCAGTTGCACCAGGTGCACGACGACTTCCACGTATCTCAACTGAGGAGATACGTGCTCGACCCTTCGCATACCATCGACCATGAGGAGCTGGACGATGGCGATGGGGTGTCTTTCATGGAGGTTCCAGTGGGGCTCGAGGATCGACAGGAGCAGATCCTACGAGGACGATCGATTCCTAGGGTGCACTTTCTTTGGCAGTACGGAACCACCAGGTAATCACATGGGAGAGGAAGGCTCAGATGCGTGCGTTGTACCGCTTTTGTGACCCTAGTTTGTGTTGAAGCGTTACAGGGATGTAAATCCCAGAGGTGGGAGTAATGTAAAGACCCGGAAATTTCAAGGAAATTTTTTTCTTCATTTTCTTTGGAATTTTACAAGAACGCAGTTTCTGACGGCCCCTGATTCTGAGGCCCGGTGTGCCCAGAATTAATTTCCGAAGTTTGGCTCGGGTACGTTCAGTGAACGAGGGAGTGGGAATTTCTATCTTTTGAACCGGTTCTCGGAATTGAAATCTGATTGCACCGATGAACTCGCAACGCCGGTAATCGCTTAAGAGAACCTTTACAGTAGTTGTGTTTGTGCGGGAGGAGAAGTTAATTTTTGGGGTTTAATTAAAAAAAGTGAATAAAATTGTTAAATCAAATTTTAACAATGTTAAGTGGTTAACTTCTCCCATGAGAAGTTGGTGGTGGGCCCACATCCATCCAACTTCCCATGTGTGGATATTTGAATGGGTGGGGCCCACACGAACCCCCCCCCCCCCCACCTTTTCAAATTCCTTACACTCCTTAACCCTCTTAACCCCTCACATTCCAACTCCCCATTAACTCACATTCTTTAATATTTGACAAATTGATTAATAAATGAGGTGAGTTAAGTATGGTTTATTTGAATTTCAATCTTTCGAAATTCTTGCCAACACTTTGAAATTAATTAATTAAACCAACAGAATTAATTATTTTGTGTGTTTGAATTCTTTTGAATTCATTTTGCCAACATTAAAAAGAGAGATTATATTCTTCTTTTTGGGTTGGCATAAACCTTGTGGGGAGAACTAAGGAGAGGAGAAGAACTCTTGGAAGATCACCAACCTCTCGAGGAAGAACGTTCCACGTTTCTGAAGAACGTGAAGCAACACCTCCGACCATCTTCAACTGGAGTAAGGAAGGGAAACACCGCCGCCTACATAGTATACAGAGGGTGACGTCTCGGCTCGACTTCACCGAGCTCTTCTCCCACCAGCCTACACGAAACGACGCCCGACCTCCGCGACGCGTGTCTTCCACAGGTCGTTGAAGAACTCCGTTCTTGAAGCCGAGGTAGGGGAATTTATTTTGGAATTCTCTTATATTTTGAGAAAATATGACGAGTGCGGACCAACCAATACCGGGTTGATCCGCGGATCGTCCGATCAAGTGGTTGATGATTGAGGGTTTTTATTTATTTAATTGTTCGTGAATACAAACTTGGTGATGATCGTGGATTAAAACCCTTTTTGTAATCGAATAACGCGAGGGGGTCGGACCGCATAAACACGACCGACCCCCCTCCTTTGTTTATCGTGATGGTTTCTTAAGGATGATACGAGAAAACATGGTGTCGTCGCACCACACGATTTTTTTTGCGAAAGATACGCGCGGCGCCGTCGCACCGCGCCGTGGAATGAAATCCAAGAACCCGACGACGTCACGTCGCGTCGAAGAAAGTCAAAGGCGCCGCGCCCGGAGCGGGGCTGCGGCGGAGGGAAGCGATGCCGTCGCATCACGCCGAACGGCATAGGCCGCGGCTGGTTCCGGGCCGCGGCGGAGCAAGATGACCGGCGGCCAGCACCGGGACGGCCGGGCAGTGGAGACCGGGGGAATTCATTTCCCCCGGCAGGGTCTCAAAAGAGGCCCCAATTAAGGGGCTGCGGTTCTCAAAGGGGGAGGGGCTTTTCCCCCCGCGCGCGGCACCCGAACGACGCCCAGGCCGCGCCGCCGTGCCGGTCCGCGTCGCCGTGCCGGTCCGCGCCGTCGCGCCGGACCGCGCCGTCGCGCCGTACCGCGCCGCCGCACCGACCCGCGCTCCCGGTCGGGCCGGGTTTTCTGAGCCGGGCCAGGTCGTCAGGCCGGGTCGCCGCCCGGGGCGGGTCAACCCGGTTCGGCCGACCCAGGGGGGGGTGTCGGGCCGGGTCGGCCCGGGCCCAGACCCCCAGTTTCGGACCACTTTTGGTCAAATGCCCGTATCTTGGGCTTCGAGCTTCCAAACGACTCGCCGTCAGCGGCAACGCGATCCTTTGATCGAGACGGTCGTTTCATTATACTATACTCAAGGTACACCTTCCTTTTCGGGAGCCTACGTGGTTAAAACTCCATAGTTAAGCGTGCATGGCCTAGAGTAGTGATCAGGATGGGTGACCTCCTGGGATGTTTCCCAGGGTGGGTGTGAGACGGAAAATCCAATAACTTCCAGACCGGGCGTCCGATTGACGCGCCGTATGTTGCGTTGAGTTCCTGTTGACGATACAGAACTTTTGACATCCTACGCCCAAGAATTGGATGTAGATGGATAGTGGCCGGGTTGGATTGCACCGAAATCCAACCGGGCCCCTGGAACGGAAAAGGTGATACCTTTCTGACAGAAAGTCCGTTTGACGAACCGTCTGTGGCGTTGGTGATCTCATTGAGCAATGGTCCCTATGAGTATACCCAATGAGAGTTCGGGGTACAGTTGAGATACGGCCGGATATGGTTCGCACACGAAACCAACCAGGCCCCTGGGACGAAAAGGCTAGTAACTCACAGACCGGGCGTCCGATTGACGCGCCGTCTGTTGCGTTGAGACCCCTATGACGAGGCGGTCCATTGAGATACTTTTCATGGGAATTTGAGATACTTGTATTATCGACCTGTAGCTCGTGGAGAGGACCCTCCAAGTGACGACTGTGCGGAGTACGGAGACCGTGTAGCTGGATGAGACCTGACAACTGCTTGACCGACTCGACTTGGAGTGAGTCGACTAGCCCAGTGGACGGAGCACTACTTTCTGAGGTGCAGACCCATGGCGGACGGAGCACTACTTGTGTGACAGTGCATACCCACGGTGCTCGTCCGGAGAGTACCTCAGCAGGCTACTAGGGGGTGTGCACTACTGTGTTTGGGTGACATACCTCGGCGGGAAGCACTACTATATTTGGGTGGCTGGCCCGCAGTACTCGACAAGAGGAGTACTTCAGCAGTATTAGGTTAGTGAGCAGTACCTCGGAGTCATGTCAGGACCACTGTACACTCCAGAGACGGGGCTCTTCAGCAGTTACGGTTTCGATAATGAAAATCCTGGTTTGAACTGAGACTTTTGACCTTTTTTTTACCTCATGATTGAGACGGGTCACTTCCTAACTTAGGTATATGTATGGGCATATACCTGGGTAGTGGTTATCTGTTGATTTCACAATCCTTGTGTTTCCTCAAGATTGAGATGGGTTACTTGATAACTTAGGTATATGTATGGGTATATACCTAAGTAGAGGTTATCTGTTGAGATCTTCTTTGTGGTTATCCTTGTTGGTTTAGTGAGACCTTCAGGGTCTCGAGGTCCCTACTGAGTATCGTTATACTCACCCCTGCACGGGCTATGCGCGCACCTCGTTGTGTTGGTTGCAGACGACGGGCAGTGCTGACGGAGGCCGAGTGTTCGAGGACTGGACGATACCCGGAGGTGGACTACATGATGATTCAGTACCCGGAGGTGGACTACACGACGTGACGACTTGCAGAGGAGGTTGACGGACGAGAGCGTGGAGGAAGCTATCTGTACCTACCCTTCAGGTAGGATCCGTGGTGGACGAACAGGAGCTGCGCTATCTGTACATACCCTTCATGTAGGATCCGAGGAGGAAGACCCAGAAGATGCTTCCTTCATCCAGCTGTTTGTCTTTTTTGCTGTTGTACCTTGTTCAGTTGTAGTTGTACTTTCTTTTGGGTTTGTATTCTTGCCCATTTACATTTCAGCTTTTCTTTTGTACTTAGTGTTTTGCTTCCGCTTGTACTCTGTCGTGTTTGTTTACTTTTATAAAGGCAATTCCATCCCAGTTATCGAGATTTACGCCTTTGGTGCTAGTCGCCATCCCCTGGCCTATGGAAGGCGAGCTTAGGGTAGTCACGGCACGGGCCCCGAGGATGGGTCGTGACACAGAGACCATAAAATTGTATTGTGTATAATGACTAGAGACAATGCAAATTATTCTGTGAATGATTATAAAAGTATACCAAAAATATATTGTAACATATAAATCCTCATTGTAATACCCTACCTAAAATATTATTCATCACATTGGGAATGAATCATTATATAGAGTTATCCCAAGAGTTCAGTAACTGTAAAAATATGACATATCAATCTATGACCGTATGAAATCATAATATAAGTAAAAGGGAACATGAACATGAATATAACATACAATTTTTGTACCAATACTAACATATAAATAATGATTATTCATGGTAGTTAAATTTTCCATTTAGAAAACATGGGCCATAAGAGTAAGAAATCATCATAAATATACCATGAAATATAAGATCATGTCATATATTGTGACAACATCATTATTATTGAAATTCATTCTATATAATAAAGTTAATTACAAAGACCATAATCATCTTGGATTGGGACTCATCACATGCATTCCATTATGGATCAGTACACAACACCTTACCATAGTTAATTATGACTCACCTTATTCCCATAGTCTATCAAGAACATCAACATGTTTCCCATTATTATCTCAAGGGATATAAAGCATTAACCATTGAATTTATTGAGAATATAGGTCCCACACATCAAATAATATGATTAATTCTCATATGTGCTACAATATTGTAAATAATTTATCATAACATAACTACATAACCCATATAAAAAATTATTTTCATAAACATTTAATCAACTAACTATATTATATCTCATGAAAAATAAATTTCATTCCAAAACATTTCACCAAAATATATATTATCCATTAATATAATGGATAATGATGGTATCATTCCATATTATCCCTTATAAATCATAATAAATAATAATGTTTTTTTTCAATAAATAGAAATTCTGTAATATTTTTTGATGGATAATTATAATTCCTTAATTAAATTGAAATAAAAATTAAAAATATTTTTGTAAAATATTGAAAACTATTTTCCATGAAAAAAACAATAAAAATATATAATTGATGCATAAAAATGATAATTGTTCATAATGAAAGAATAATTTATTCTTTTTGTAACGGTTAAAATTAGATTACTTTCATAAAATCATTATTTGTGAAAACAATTCTACAAAGGGATACAAAATTCAATTTTTTGACAATTTTTAAAAATTAAAAAATGGGTAAAAGTTTCATTTAATAAAATTTTTAAAAAAACATTATTTATAACATTTTTATAAATTTCATATATATAAGGAAAATAAATTTCGAATGCGGATATAAATATAGATGGATTTCCCATAAAAACATATGATTGATATTTTGCGTGCCAACGAGCTTGTACATTAGTGGTACAAGCTCCTTCTTGGCATCCAAAAGACCCATGATCAAATTCGGGAAGGGGATAATTTTACGGTATTGTAGCAGCTATGTAGCATTGAACGGTAGCAGTGGCGAAAATGTAGCAGCGGTGACACTTTTGCGGTGGCGGTACTATAATAGGTAGTATAGCAGCCCGGGTACTATAGTATTATTATTCACTAAGGGGATCTTTGGGACAAAAAATGGGCTTTCAAGCCTAGTCTTCATGACACTTGGCCTTGGGCCTTCAGGCTATGTAATGGGTCTCCCTCTACCCAGTCTAAATAGATATTTGCATTAAAATAATAAAAATGAGGCTTTAGCCCCAACATTAAAAAAATGTTTTAAATTTTGTTTAATTATTGAGAGGAAAATGAAACAAAATCCAGTATTCTCAAGAAAAAACACAATTAAAAGAAAATTAAAAATTATACATGATTGGTATATCCTGAAATTTTATAATTGGAGACATAATAAAGGATAGTTCTTATAAAGAATGATATTTAAATATAATCCCCTTACCTCTCTGGTATATTTTGAATCATAAAAACCAAGAAAGAGATATCCATAAATGGATATTCAATGAAAAATAATATTCATGGGGAGAATCATAAAATAAATTATATTTTATTTATACATTACATGAAAGGAATGAGCGGTTCATATGTCATGTGTCTCACTGATATAAAAAGTGAGATGACAATCTATTTCCTTGAGTTCCTCTTACCATGTAATAAATCATGGCTCTGATATAATTAATATATATTTAAAAAATACTATTACTATAAGATACACATACATACCATATAATATATTTTTTACATATTCACTTTTATAAACTATTTATTAATAAATCTTGTATAAAATTATTTTTCAAGTAATAACATCAATCTCATTAATGTATGTTTTGGAATAGTATTTTTAGTAAATTTATATTTATCATGGGTTTGTCATTGTAATATAGTAATCAATAGTGTCAAATCCATATATATTAATTATATATTTATATATACATATTCAAAAAAATGCATTATATTTATTGATAGATAATGAATTACACCATCCATGGAGATGGCTGGTCATTTTTAAGCAATTACATTATTTCCATTCCCTTCAGGAATAGAGAAAAACGATGAAAAATAATAATAATTTATCCAGAATAATTATTAGGTATTATATATCATATATATTAATTATGCTTATCCCATATTACATTCCATTTAAATTTTATGTAATAATTAATTTGCATTGTTTCGTGAGGTAGTAGTCCACTGTATACGCAATCGACATTTTCGTTTCCCCCAAAAAATGGAATGTAAAATGGTATATGAGATTACATATAATATATATATATATATGGTACAAATATAATATATATATATATATATATTACATCAATTATCGTACACAATCGTGAGAGATTCTGCTGGAAAACATGCCATATCCATTCGCAAGGCGGTAGACCGCCGTACAAATAAGCGACATTAACATTTCTAATATTATGGAAGAGGATTTTGAGGTAGGTCAATACTAGAATATAATAAAATATAAATATTTTTATCATGTTATTGTTAATATATATTTTCATTTTATAATAACATTTTATAGAGGTTGATGATTAAATAAAATGAAAGCTCACGTTGTAGAACATTACCACTTCTTTGAGTTACCTCCTTATATTTTAAACTAATGCATGATTATATAGTATTGATGATAAAAATAAGGAATCTATGATAATATTATATAATTTATTATTGTATTTGGGTAGGTAGTTGTTGATAAAAATGTTTTTGGTGGAGCGAATTTGAGTGGAGGTTTCGTGGCCTTTTATAATTGGGGAGGGGACAAACATGGACATTTTTAAAAGAAAAAATTATAAACTTGTTTTAATCATTAAAAAAGGTTTACAAAATACCATAAATGATTATATAAGTTATAGGGTATAAATATGTCTATAAAATGTATTTTTTGATAATTTATAGGTTATTTACCCCATATAATTTTAGTTTAACACCTAGTAAATGAAATTTCATCTTAATCATAGAATTTAATTATTACAGTTTTTACTATTATTAATAGAAAAAATTACGATTACAATATTATATATTATAAATTACTTTTCTTCCATGTATATGATCCTTTTGGAGAAATTAATTTCATATAAGTGGATGAATATAATTTAAAATTAATCTTGTAGACGAGATAAAAATAGGGGTTTCCAAAGAGAAAATTCTTAAATTAATATTAATGTTTAATATCCCAATATAGTGTATAGTTGATTAATTTTATCTAAATTGGATTAATAAATATATATATTTTTTCTAATATTAATTTTCAAACTATTTGAAATTAATTTAGAGGTTTTAATATTTTGAAACTAAAAAGGAAATTATTAATACGAACTATCATTTTTAACTGTTTCCATGTGATTTTATCTTTTAAGAATACTACGTAAAATTCTGAGGAAGATAATTTTGACAAGTATTTTTCTAAATTTAAGTTTATTTTGTATAATTTATTTCCAAAATGTAATAAAAATTACATTTTTTTATTTTCTAAATTAAAAATTTCTTTAGATAAATATTATACTAAAAATATAAATTTTTTCTAAAAACTATAATCATTCAAATCAATATGTTTTCATTATGTTCAAAAATTATTATTATTTAAAAAATATTTTTTATTATTCATAACGCTAATATTTTATGTGATTTTAATATGGTTACCTTTATATTTTAATTTTAAACAAATGTAGATGTTGGTTGAAAATTTATAATATGTGTAAAGGAAGCTAATCTCTGTGTTTCATGTAAAGAAATATAAACTCGGTGTTGTGTATAACAAAAGATATAAAAATAATAATAATTTATAATGAAGAAAACATAAAAAATATGGAATTATATTATCCCCCCTTGAGATTAAATTACCTTCAATGTTTATCACTCTCGTGCAAAAAATGGTAATTCATCCCCATAATTTTCATATATTCGCTCATAGCTTCACTAATCTATGGGATTCAAAACAAAACATGGACCACATGAGAGTTATTATTTCATTTCACATTCTCTCTATGATTATGAATCTCTAATGGATGTTTCTATTAAGAATGATCATGATCTAGTGGTATAATATTTTTGTTCAATAATTTGAAAAATCATGTTGGTACATTTTTAGGAGAGATACATAGAACACATCATGTACATTGGAGAGAATGGGTTCCTGTTCAAAATAACAATATACAATTCCATTATGATCATGAATATCATTATGAAAAATGAATTTGTGGATTAACATTACATTCTATCCATAACTCAAAACATAATCATTGGAGATATTTATATGAATACATTTTCACAAAATTAAAAATATAGACCAATATATTGATTGTCAACATAACATTTCTTCCAAATTTGAGATTCTATGATGTGTATTTGAATGACTATACAATTATCTTCCATTTATCCATCATTATCAAAACCCAGTTGAATTAATTCTAAAACATCAGCTCTTCAAATTGGATTTCAATTGTTCTTCCCATATAGTAATTAAAAAGGATCCATATCAATGCTCGATTGAAAGAAATTGTTATAATAAAATTGTACTAGAGGATCGTGTTAATTACAACCACCATTAATATCCATTGAACATGGTATTATAATATTTTCAACGGTTTTAGTTTTTCATTTATAGAAACCACCTATGATAGGATGATATAGTGTGCTGAAACATATATTTATATCTAATGCATGTGGATTTTTTTTCAAAACATCGAGGTATACCAATCATCCCAAATCATATATAACAGAATGTGGTACTCTATGTAATCTTAAAACATCCCTAATTTAAATAATGGAAATATAATAAATATACAATTATTTTATAAATTAATTATGTGTGATGAATTTGTAAGGATTCATACTTCATCCCAACCATCCTTATTCCATTTAGATGTTTCAGGGGAGTTCAATAAAGCCCAAAAATATAAATTTAAGAACAATGCATTTTATAATGTGTAGGACATAAAATTCCAATCACATAAGGGAAAATTATATCCTAATACATTACAATATACCTACTATTTTAAATAAATTAAATATATGATATATATTTCAATGTGAGTAATATTGAGTGGTCTTGTGTTTCATAAAACAAATACTTTCATTAATATATTATGTTATACCCATGACCATGTTTTATTGAGAAATAATATATTATTAAAACATTATTATTTATAATACTAAGATATAACCTATCCATTATATTAGATATTTTTAATAGGAATAACAAAATTTTCAAAATATATGGTTTACACCAATATAACATCAATTCATATGTTACAAATTAATATGAAATGAATCTAAAAATATTATATAAAGGAAATATTTGAATACTCTCAATGTTTTTTTTTTGCATAATAATTTAAATTAATTATAATTACTAGATTCGATTAATGAAACATATATATTATATATTCTGTGAAATTTTATTATATTCGTCCAATTAAATTTATCTCTAATAAAAAGGAACAAACTATATTTCATGCATAAAAACTAATATTATTCAAAAGATAATATTTTAGAAATTTAATAATGAACCAATATTAAATATTATTTTTTAGAATATTTAAATTTTTTATATTTTAAAATAAACATTATTATTGAAATAAATGTTTAAAAAATTATGTTCAGGTGCGATTTTTTTATTTGAAGTTTCATTTTTTATGAACAGTGAAAGATAATGAATTTTAATTAAAAACTGCAGTTTTGTAGCAATATTTTATGTGGTTAAATACAATTTTAAGATCATTTAAAATTAATGTTATATCAATTTTATATAAATTATTCTTATTTAAATCATTATAATTAATTTATTTTTCAAATATGATTTAAAAACATGGAATAATTTTGAATTTATTTAATTTAAAAACTCACATTTTCTTCCCATCTATGAAATAAATTTAAAATTAATTTATTCCCCTTCTGTGATTGGAATTTAAAAAATGGATTCTATATTTGGAATCATCTTAATTTATAAATTCAAATAATTTCATCATATTTTTGGAGAAAAAATATTAGTGAAAGTAATTAAAATTAAATATATTGATTAAAAAATTAGCTTGAAAAGGGACCACACATTAATCAAAATGGAACAAATTGACTAAAAACTATCCAAAATCCCTCATATGATCATATTTTGACCCTGATATTCCTTTCATAGAATTTCTATTATTATAAGTCCACTATACAAGGTAAAATCATGGGTGGAATCCCCTTTTTAAAAATATACAGGTTTTCCCATAAACCATTATAAAATATTACACACCCCTCCCAAGTATTAACACATCTAAATTCAATTGGATCACTATAAATCTACTCAAATAAGCACTAAATATAGGTACCCTAAACTGAGAAACCACACCCCATGGAGAAATATATGTAATGAAATCTTTCGGTATAAACCAAAATGAGTTTTCTGAAAATCCCATAACATTATTGATTGATGGCAATCATTTTATTTCTCTATCCTCAACCTCAAATAATGTTTTGTAATTTGTATGTAATATCCTTATTATCAAAAAAAATTATCTTTTTTCTTTCTATGTTTTTTACATATAATTTCACACACATCCATCTAATGGATAACGAACATGCCGTTTGTGTGCATTGTGGACAATCGTCTCACGAAATGATGATTGTATGATCATATATTTGCACCTCTTAGGGTGTGAATTATTATGAAAATTATGTTTTTATATTATATATACTATTTTTAATATATTTATATACATTTCATTCTTATATAACAAATACCATTGTGTATTTCATTTTTGGGGGAAATGATAACATTGTTTTAGGACTGGTGGACTATCGCCTCCGCAAAGCAATTTGATTCGTTCACACTATACATATAGTGTTTAAATGATTTATTTAATAAAACAATTTGAATTATATGATATAAATATTATACTATAATTTATATAACCACATTTATCATTTAATTTTCACTTATCTAAAATAGTCAAGAAATGAAAGTAGCATTAATGCATAGGTGTGGACTACTGTCCCGATGAACATTGCATTTCATTTCCATAATCCAAATATTATGAAATATTATAAAATAATATATAATTAAAATATATAATAATTTATTCATATTTTACATATTGGATATTATTTCATCATGATATACATAACAAGAAAAAAAAAAGTCATAACATACTAAAAAATCTAGGCAATAAAAAGACCAAATAGTGAAAATAATGAGTGATTTTCAAAAAAATGGTAATGGTATATTATAAGAAGGAAATATACGAAATTATAATTATGACTATGGTTTTTTTATAAGTTATAAATAATTTTAAATCAATTATATTGGATGTAAATAAATGTTCACATAAATGAAACTCACGTTATGTTATTCATGTCTCACATTTCATTCCATGTGGCATACACAATTTTCACCAATTATTTCATTTGTGTGATATATATACTACCACTATTTTATTTTATATCTTGGATACAATGATCTTTATGTAATTTATAGTACCATAGACATACCATAAATATTCATGATAAAAATTTAAAATTACATATATTTATAAATAATGGATTTAAATTCTACAAATTTGAACGACATGTTTCTGAAGAAAGTAACATATATATGTAAAAAAAATTTAAAACATATTATATATTTTTTTAAAAATAAAAATTCACCTTAAATTATTATAAAATAATATGGATGTCATGGAGATATAAATTAACATATAATATATAATAATAGGTATATAAATATTTAGGGTATAGAAGAAGCTATATAATTTTAGTTATAAAAATAACTTTTAAAGGTAATTGTGGTATTTTGTAATGATAATTTACCTATAATATTTAGAGATGAATTTGTTACATTAAATTAATCACAATATCTAAACCAGTGATTATTTAATTAATAATTAAATGAAGCTACCAATGATAATATAATTTGAATTGAAGTAAATATAATAAATTATTAGCTTCCATTATTTTATACGTGAACATATCACGTTATCTGACTATGAACATAATATATTTTAAAAAAATATTGTTTATATATTTTATACTAAAAATAATTAAATAACATCAATATAAATAGAAATCATATTTTTCGTATTTCATTTCCATTGGATGAGTATGCCATAATGATTTGTTTATTAATGTATTTCTATTTCAATATGTAGATAATATCCAATATATAATGTTATGGAACCCAATTTTTCTATGTGGTAATCAATTTCTAAAAAGATTGTTTTTCAAACTTTTTGTTTTCTATTGGATAATCATGTTTCATTGTTATATTTTTTGAACCCATTTAATTTCAATGGGTTGATCATGATTCCAATAGATTATTCTGGAACCCATTTACTTCCCTCGAGCTTATCAGACTGTGTAATTAATAAGCGTTTTTTCAATGAGGTTTTTTGAATTCTAAATATACTCAGTGCATTTTTATTATGAATTATGGTATGACTTATATAGAATCATGTGATTTGAATATAGATTAAATGAATGGTGGGCCCTGATAGTATTATGATGCATTGGGTACTCTAGATAATTAATTCATCCATATTGGTTATTCCATTTGTAAGGGTTCTATAAGGGTTATGTAATGGTTCAATGATATGATGTATCATGATAACAAAATGTTTTATAATTTTATAATAGGGGTTTATAATTTTTTTAATGATCAAATTGATATCACAAGGATTGGGATTATTGATTCGGATGACTCTTTCATTTGAAATGATTTCATATTTTATGTTCCTGGTATGGATGGGTATGAATTCTTCTTTCATTAACATATTCATGTTGGTTATGTCGTCATGCCATTTTTTAATATTATTCACATTAAATAATATTACTTATTAACTATTAGGTTATTAATTAGTGAGATTCGGAGCTCAGACATCTTATGTTTCCCTATCCACAGGTTTTAAATATTGACATTGTACGATTTATATCGTTAAAGGATTTCGTAAGGATGATGTTGATGACCTATTGAGAGCATAATAATCAAGTAAATGTAATAAAAATTCAATTATAAATAGTTTAAATTTAATTTTTTTGACATCATGTTTCCTAGGAAGATTATACCTTTACTGTTATGTTTTATTCTCAATATAGTTTAAACAAATCTTATTTGGCCAACTTATTCGGACCATGCGACTACATTCGCTTTAATGGGAATGAATTAATTGGTCCCCTACCCATATAGAATGAATTAAAATTCCCAAACCCATTCATTTATAACCAAAATATTTCCTTAAATATCTAAAATTATATTTCAATTCAAAATCAATGTTCCCTATAAAATATAAAAATTCAATAAAAGATACAAATTTATAAATACTTCCCTAGATAATCATTTAACAGTAAAAGTGAACACTGTATACTAAAATGGTTTACAGTTTATTAAATTAAAATTTTTATTTCATGAGAATATATATATCTATACTGAATGTATATATAATGTACACAAAATATCATATGTATGTTATTTTTTTAAGAGTAAATTAACAACCACAAAAAAAATGTTATTTTGTAATGATAAATTTTATCACTTGGTTATTTTTGGAAACTCAATACCCATTGAGGAGATGAAAAAATGTAAAATTATATAAAATAAATAAAATTGTATTCAATATGAAAAAAAATTGTGTAATTATATAATCCACATTAATTTTATTGGTTTTATAATTACAAATAAGACTAAATAGGATGTAAATTTGTTAAAAATCACTTACAATATGTTTCCCTTAGATTGAACATCCTTTAACCTCATGTATAAGTTTATTAAAAATGTTACTAAAATATAATAGAACCATTCTCATAATATCATATATTATGTTCTATTAATATTTTCTAACCTTTTTTCCAACAATCATTCATTATTTTTACTATTTTGAATCTTAGATTCCTTGATTTCTGAGTATGTTATGACTTGTTACTTGTTCTAATTATTTAAATCAAAATTAAATCATACCATGAATGTTAAAAATGATTTAATAGTAATATATATCCAGTATATATGTATTTATTATAATCAATATTACAAATATATAAAAATATAAATTCCGTGTTAATTGAGATTATAGGCTATACGTACGCAAGAAAGCTTCTTCAATTTCCTTTATCCCAATAAAAAATAATTTATTGAAATTAAAATTTATTTATATTATAATTAAATTATCATATTTATTTTATATGTATAACATATTATAATTTAAAGAAAAATTTATACATTCGATTTAATATGTTAACCTACCACATCACTTTGAGGAGTTGGTAGTCCACACGTCCACAATTGATGTTACCATATTTACACAAATTGGAATAAATTATGGTACGTGTTATATAAAATTTATAAAATCATGAAGATAAAATAAAATTCAATAATGTAATATATAAATATGATTTCAATCATATTTCCCAACAATTAATGGTTGTAAATTAGTAGAGGATGATATCCTTTGGTGAGGCTGTAGATTGTCTTACATAAAAACAGTTTGTTCATTGCGCTTTTGATGGATGTGCCTATAGGTTTATGTAGAAAAATTAATATAAATATAATAAGTATATTTAAGATACCTTATTAGGATATAATTATTATTTTAATTGAAATAGAAGGAGTTGATAAGGAATAATTGTATAAATTCATATTGTTGAAAGATAACTCTTCTTAGGGAAACTCCTTTTTAATAGAACAAATACGATTTCGTGGTGGATATAATCCCAAATTGAGGACTATAGGGTGACAATGATAATTTTTTGAGATAATTTATTCATGTTTTGGATGGTAAAAATGGTTTTGGAGGTGTGAATTAGTCGGAGGGATAATGACATTTTTATAGTGGATGAAGAGTGGTATTCTTGCAAATATTTTAAATGGAAATTCCACCCACATTTTTCCTACATCATGGTACTCCCATTATATTAAAAATAATATTAAATGTATTATTCGGATTATATATGGAAATAAAATGGATTTAGGAAAATTGTTTAGGTCATTTTGGCCCTTATTCTTATAGTGTAGTCCTTTATTAAGATAATTTTTATTCTAAATTACTGTAATTATTATTAACTATATTCAGTAATAATCTTGGTCAACAGTGAATTTGAACTTAATAGAAATTAGAATTCTTTTCCAATTATGGAATCAATTTTCCCAAATTACAAAAATATTACTGATAAAATGTAATTAAAATTTAATACCAAAAATTTATTGTGAAAATGGGGTTTTAATCTAAAAATATTCAAAAAATATCCCTATTTTTGTATTGGATTTCAAAGGGAAATTGATTCCAATTGCCAATATATTATTATTTGATTTATAATTTATATAATATTATTTTTAAACCAATTAAAAATATAATTTATCCTCATAAATAAATTATATGAAAAAGTATCATTCAACTAAAATCTTGTATTTTATCCATTCATCAAAAAAGGAACTTTCTCACATTAATATGAAAAATTTATCCTAAATAAATTATTAAATTCCTTTTGAAAAACAAATGATTAATTTTAAATATAAAATTTATAATTGTTCCTAAATTTATATTCATAATATGTTCTCTATTAAGAGGATATAAAATGTAATTTATAAAAATATGTGTTTTAATATGTAAAATTAAATTTTCTTCTACTCCTATGCCAATATTTTTTGGAATGAATGTAAAAATATTTTATTAGATTTATTAAAAATAGATTTACTACAAAATTATATAAGAGTGTTATATATAATCAAAAATGATAAACATAACACCCCCAATATGTTCTAGTATATTTCTTTTTAAATAATATAAATTCACATGATATATTATAATTCATGCAACACTAAGCAATTGTCAACAAGAAAACAAATCGTAATATGATACAGTTATAACCTGTCCATTAAACATAAATTTTCCACTTTTTTTATTTGAATTTAAAAAAACGGACGTACACATTTGTGTTAATTAATATATTTTGAGTCTGATAGAATCAACATAATTTTTGATGAATAGTGTCTTACACTTATAAAAATTAAAGTACCCTTATTAATAGTAACATACCCATATCAATAGTAATTTCACAATTATTAAAAGTAATATGAACCTTAGTAATGTTATCCTTACCAATGATTATATCAATAAAACATAGTCACCTTTTAAATGATGATGAATGTGATAATTAAGTGCTAGTATTATTGTAAATAATCTATATTTCATCATAGTATTATAATTAATAAAGTATTTAAGATTTTTTATTTTCAAAAACTATATTCATTAATCAATATTTTCTTTCCCTATGATTTTTTGATTATTTAAGGGTACCAAGTAAATTTTTCAAACTGTCATTAAATCAGTTGTAATTTTAAAATTAGTATTTTTTGATTAAATGATATTTTAATTAAAATAATTAATTTTTTATTTTTTGAAAATAATTTTCAAAAAATTTTGTTCATTTTTTGGATTCAACACATTCGCAAATGTTTTGGCGTATTTTTTGGGATATTTTTAAAATATCATAATTTTGTAGAATAGTGATACA
This sequence comes from Viscum album, assembly GCA_963277665.1. NCBI lineage: Eukaryota > Viridiplantae > Streptophyta > Magnoliopsida > Santalales > Viscaceae > Viscum > Viscum album. Next base: position 1,151,562,130 of record OY728120.1, read on the forward strand.
CAAAATTTACAAAATATGCGAAATAAAATGACTTATGCATCATGCTAGAGTCATGGAAGATTTAATTGTCTACTAGGTTGAAATAAAATACAATTATTATTATTATTTCACAAGAATAAATACTATACATTGTATTGAGCCTAAATAATAAGCTACTGACTTAAATAATGGAAAACCACTCCTCTACTCCAATATATAAACCACCTCCCACCCCACTTCCTCTACCCCCCTCAAGATTTGATCCAAGAATATTTTCAACCAAATAAAATTGACATGACCTACATCCACATGAAAGACCTTTTTGTTTCACCAAAATGCAGAAAACAAAGGCCTTAGATAAATTCTCAATGAGGAGTACTCAAGAGTTCAACCTCTCTTCTTTTCTGTTTCAACTTCTTTTACAAGTTACATTATTTTTTTCTCTCTACTCACCTCACCTCATAAAATTATGTGATAATTATAGTACCTTAAATGAAATTTAATTTAATTATTCTAAATTTAAATTCCATAATAATATCTCTTTCCCTCAAATATTATATTAAAATGGAAAACACAGTCCAAGATATGTTAATTTGACATATTGATGGAATATGGGGTTTCAATTTCTATTACCATATTAAATTCTAGTAATGAAATCATTTTCATTATTGAACCAGATTATAATATATATAATACATCATATTGAATGTTCTGAAATCATTTTGTGCACATGGTATTAAATTATAATATAAAATGAGTTTGTGGTGATAAAAAAAATCAAAAATATTCCAAGCATTTATGATTAAAGATTTATATAATGATTCATCATAAAACTATATAAACGAATGTTATATATAAATATATATCCATTTACACTTATGAATGTTAATTAATAACACTTAATTCAAATTCTCAATAATTATATCAATTTCACATTAACTCCAATACTCATAGTCAATTGAACTGATCATGAAAATCAAATAAATGAACACTCTGGAACGACAGAATTCAGACTTATAACTTATCAAGAATACCATAAATGAACATAATAAAACCATAATGAATGAAATATATGTATATTAGGTTTTTAATTAATTATTTGTTGGGTGTAATTTGACTATCCTAGACTTTTAGATCAAGGGAAGAACAAATTAGGGCATAAGATAAGGGATTTCTAATCCCACTTTTATTTTTGTGAGATTTATATTGTTCACAACTTATTTCTTGTAAGTGGGGTAATTATACAAAAAATTTAAATTCAACATCAGGATTATATTTATATTGACGGTATTCAGTGACTCACTTGATGATTATTAACTCGACTGATTACAATGTTGCAAGAGTCTTTGTTTGAGTTTCTAATTCATTGGTATTTACATGGTATTATGTGCTAATCATTCTTATTCCATGTATCTAATGCCCCTTTGAGATCATTTTTCATTTCAAATTTTAATTAAACAATATATCCATATTTTCTTCATATATAACTGATTATTTTTCTTGCTGTATAAAAATCTAAATACAGTATTTATGTGAAATGATTCTTTATGTCTGGAAATATTGAAGAAAATGTATCCTCTAATCAATATAGATATTTCAAAGGCATATTGTTCATTTATTAAATGCTATTTTATTGATTTATTTGATATTTATTTGATGTTCAGGGCCGTATATAGCTCCCTGATTCCTCTATAGGTCTCATATGACAAATCATTCGGTGAAAAACCCTTCGAGTATATATCCAAAATAGAATTTGACTCGTATTTACCCTTAAAATGTAACAGTTTTTACAATATTATGGTTCGTATTTCAGATTCATGATATCGAAATAATATTAATTATCATTATTCATTATTAAATTATTACAATTAATGTGGTTTTCCCTATCAAAATATATATGGATTCATTTTATTTCTCAAATTATTGATGGTGTGTATTTTTATTTATTTACTTACCACTATATATTGATTTTGTCAAATTGATTATGGTTCACTTATTACAGATTAATTATTTCTTTATATGTAGAATTTACAATGAAATTGAAATCACCACATTATTTTTTTCCATCGATAGGTTATTTAGAAGTTATAATTTATTGAGTTCTCTTGAATACATTTTATTTTATTTTTTATGTATTATATTTTTGTTTCTATTACCAAAGTAAATGGGATCTATGTATGTATCTAGTTTCTCAAAGAATACTAATATAATTGGTCCATCAGGATATGATTCTAGGTATCCATTCTAATGTAATGTAATAATGTTCCATTTTCATCTATTAGGTGCCAGATCGTTATAGTTGGAATGAGAGGAACATTTTTAGTAGCCTCGTGAGTTGGATTTAAGAAGCATATATTATGGAACCTAACTATAGTATATACATTGAGGATAAAAATTGAGTGACAACCATGAATATTTTGTAAGGTAGAGGATATGTGGGTCTCCATTAAAAATAAATCCAATTCTGGATACTACCAGTGGAAATGGTTCTAACATAGATGTACATTGGAGTAAAAACACTGACAAGGTGTTTTGGGATTGACTTGGGGTATATTGGTACATGAAAATGGGTGTTACCCCACACCATGTTTGATGCTACCAATTTATATTCATAGGATAGTCCACATTTTCATTAAAAACCATTATGATGAATTTAAATGTAAATATAAACAATGATTATGATTATTAGATTAGTGGTGCATTAATTTTCAAATTATGTTAAGTGTTTTTAGTAATAAATTATTCAATATGACCTAATTTAGTGTATTCTATTTTTTGTGATAAGGAATAATAGAATAAAGGGATTCAATACCCACAGAAAATGTAGGGATTTCCCCAATGAGAAGGTAAATATAGTCAATGATGGAGGAGATCTGATCCTGACCATATTAGGAAAACATACTCATGCTTTAACGAAAAACCCTGATACCCCTATCTAGAATTGTTTCATGATATAGAATCATCCATAAATTAGTGGGACTACTAATCCAGCAGTACCTGAGTAGTGGATCTTGTCCCTCAAGATGATATTTCTTGAATTTAGATCTAATGGAAATGAAAAGTTATTACTGATAGTATATTTTATCAAGTGTAATGCATATCAATGGTGGTCCTTCATCTAGAACACCACAAAGGATGATGAAATAGGGATATAGAATGGATAATTTTTATGAAATTAGTCTTGGAAAAATATTTCCCTTGTTAGAAATTGACTAAAATGAAGATAAAATATCATAGTTTGAAACATGTAGAAGAAGAGAGTGGTGCAGAGTATGAAGATACACTCACAGGACAAGCATTATATGCTTTATATTTCTAACACGATTTAAAGGACATGATTTAACATTTATTTTGAAATCTTAGGACAAGTATTCGAAAGGCACTGCCTTTTTAATCATTTTCATTATATGATGAAATAGATTTAAGTAACACAAAAATTGAGAATGGTTTTTCTATATCCATTTTATTCATGGGAAATCAAGATATGAAGATGTATTTTGATAATCATCAAAAAGGTGTATATCTAATGAAAAATAAGGATACAAAGAATTTCCAATTATTTGATAATTGTGAAATAACAATCATGGATAATTCATGACAGACATGGGAATTTGTTATAATATTGGAGAAAATGGTTTTTGATATTTTGATTACAAGGGTAAGAGAAATATCAATAATTACCAATGCTATAATTATAAATATATTGGAAACAATGCAAATTATTATCCTAAAATTAATGGAATCAAACCTCGTAAAAGGCCATGGGAGGAAGGTAAATCTAATATGATCACAATCATGGAGGATGAAGTTCGTAATGATGTGTCATAATGTAATTTAATTATTTACTAAAATATACAACGTAATTTATTTGATTTTATATAATATCTTTTTATCATATATTCCCAGTATTACATGAAAATTAGAGGTTTTGAATTTGATTTAACTTAAGAGTTATCAGTGAAAAAAGTTAAGGTATGTATCAGTGCAACAAATATATTCTATGAATTTCCTATTATGGCATATAAAAATGTCTTATCTGCTAATTTTATCATCATACCCATGATTGTCATTGTTATAATACTCAGTATAGATTGGAAATTATATCATCCTAAAAAAATATTTTGAAAGAGGTAAGAAGTTACAATCACTGAAGATAATGTAGAATCCCTTATCTTTATAAGAAGAATCTATCAGTCTAATCGTTATCTTTAACTTCCATTAGTAGCTCTATTGAATGAAAATCATGGTGACGATGAGAACATGATATCTATGAGTGAGGAAATGAATATTAAAATTTAGGATATACCAATTGGGTATTAATTTTTTTTCTAGAAGACTTACCTTGGATTCATTTGTAGTGGGAATTTGAGTTTTCTATTTATTTAATTCTTGGATGAAGACTATTTGATGGATACTTATAGAATTTCCACTATGGAATTGGTATAACTCATGAAACAACTACAGGAAATTATTTATAATGGATATATTGGCTATAGTGTTTTCCTATGTGGAGATCATGTTAACTTTGTCCAGAAGAAAGATGGTTCCATGAGGAAATTCATTGAGTACCGGGATATCAATGCTATTATGATAATGAATGTGTATCCCCTTCCCCAAATTGATGATTTGTTTTATAAAGATCATGGAGACCAATATATTTCTATGATTTACCGCCGATCTAGTTATCATCAGCTATGTGTGGGGAAGGAAGATATTCCAAATACTGCATTTGTTCATCAATAAGTTCCCTTTCACGACCATATTTTACAAATGGATGGAAACATCATTGATCCTAAAAAGACATTTAAAATCCCAAAATGGGACACACAAAATCACATTACTGGGATACATTGTTTTATTGTCATTGTGGGTTACTATCAGTGTTTCATTAAAACGTTGGCTCGATTTGGATGACGGAGAAAATAAGATCACACATAAAGGTGTAATAGATTTATGAAAAAACAATGAATAGAGTTATTTGAAGATCTAAAATGTTAATTGGTCAATGCCCCAATTTTGAAACATCAATATGAAAATAATGGGTTTTTTATATACAGTGCTACATCAAAAAATGGACTGTGTACTGTCATTATGAAAAATGATAATGTAATTTCGTATGCATCGAGGAAGATGAAGAGTCATGAGAAAAACAATTAAACTCATGAAATTTTGTTAGAAGCTATAATATTTTCTCTAAATATTTGGAGACACTATCACTATAGAGATTGGTATGAGATATATATGGATCACAATAGTTTGAAATAAATTTTTACAAATAATGAAATCAATATGAGGAATATGAGATGCCATGAGTTACTCAATGATTATGATTGTTTAATACACTACCTCCCATTAATTTCAAATAAGGTGGTATATTCATTAAGCTGAAATGATCATGGACTTATGACACAAATGATGATTGATATTGAGTATATATTCATGGATCAACTAATGATGGATATGGGAAATTTTTAGGAAGAAGAAACATCATTCCATTTTTAAATGACTTTTAAACCATCTTTATTATAGAAGATAAAAATTCTCAAACTAATGATGATAACCTTAAAAAGATAATAAATGATTTTATGTATTGATGACTTCCAGACATCATGTCTGTTGACAGAGTTTAGAAATTTATAATGAGTTTTTGTGTTTCATCGGTACGTAAACTAAAAATGGAACAATTAGATGAAGCTAATAGCACAAATTTTACTATAAAACATGGTATCACAAATATGTATAGATATCTGAAGGAACATTTTTTCTAGGATATCATGAGGAGATAAATTGTGAACTATGTGTCCAGGTGACTAGGTTTTCAATAGGTGAAAGATGACATAAAAAATTCTTGAGGGGTCATGCAACCTCTTCCAATTCCAATATAGATGTGAGATTACATTACGATGGACTTTGTAACAAGGCTACAAAGGAAATATATAAGGAATGAATCATTATGGGTAATTGATAATATTATTAGAAAATTGACAAATTTTCATTCTATAAGAGAGGATTTATAACTTATTTACCAATCAAGAATATATATTAATGATGTTGTAAGACTTAATGGTGCATGTCTATCGATTGTATCTGATCAAGATCCACGCTTTTCATTAAAACATTCGAAAATTCATCAGAATTATTTGGATACTAGATACATATGAGTACAATTTACCACTACTAAATAGATGGACAATCCTAAAGGACTATTAAAACATAGAATGACATGGTGAGATCATTCTTTCTCGACATTAATGGTATTTGGAGTCAGTTCATACACATGGTAAAGTTTTACTAAAATATTAGTTTCCATTCTATTATTCATGTAGCTCCATAGGATTCATTATACAGATAAAGATGTTGAACTACAATATTTTGGGATGATGATGTTGAGAGGAAACATATATGATGAAAAATTATTGATGTGAATATGAAAATGTTAATAGCAAATTTGTAACTTTTTAATGAATCCAAAAGTAGGAAGAAGAGCTGTACTAATGATCATACAATGGATGTGGAACTTCAAGTGGGAGATCATATATTTCTTAAATTATCAACTGGGAAGGGTGTCCTATGGCTTGATAAGAAATGGAAATTGATCCCTAGGTACATTAGACCATTTTAAATTCTTGATAGGATTGGAGTTGTATATTACCTTTTAGTGATGCCTCTAACTCTCTCTAATATTAATAATGTATTCCACATGTCATTGTAATGAATGTATATTCCATACATAACACATGTACTCAACAATGTGGAAATCGAACTAGAAGCTAACTTGTCTTAATATAATGACCATGTCAACATTCTTGAATGTACTGAAAATGTATTGAAAAGTCATATGACTCGACTATAAATGGTTTCTTGGAGAAACCATAAAATTTGACGGTGAAATTTCCAAATCAGGGAAGAATATAACACCCCAATATATTATTGTATTTATCTTCTTAAATAATTTCAATTCATTTTCATTACATATAATACATGAATAAATGAGACATTGTGAAAAAAAAATTTATAAAAGAAAGATATTACCTAGCCATTAATCTTAAATTTTCAACTTTTTTGATTTGATCTTCAAAAAATAGGCACTCATAGTTTTTTTCAGCATGATACATGTAGTCTGATAGAATCATCTAATTTTTTGGTGAATATTAACATAACCTCATGAATAGTAAAATTAACATATGAATAATAACATCCCCTTATGAAGTGTATTGTTACCCTTATTATTTTTAATATGACCCTTATGAATGACAACCATACCAAATAGTGTTTAAATAAAATTTTGGGATTTCATAAATAATGGTGGATGTTTTTATTAAGTGTTTGTATTTTTGTAACTAATAATTAAATAATTACAATTTTATAATTAATAAAATAATTTAAAAGATATTTAATTTTCATAAAATTTATTCAAAATTAAATATTATATTTCCATGTGGATTTATTATAATTTAATGAGAGCTTATTTAATTTAAAAAAGTTCCATAAAATTGGTTACAATTTTAAAATTTGTATTATTAGAATAAATGACGATTTTAAATAAAAATTAAAATACTAGTATTTATGAAATTATTACGATATGATTTATTTCATTTTTGTATTCTATATGTACAAAAATTGTTATCATATGGTTTTGGTATTTTACCAAAATAATTGAATTTTGTGAATAGTGAAATTCAATAAATTATAAAATATGATAAATAAATGAATTTGTGCGTCATGCTTGAGTAAAGGATAATTTAAATGGAAATATGTTAGAACTCATATGTACATATTACTATAGTTTTTCAAGAATCACGAATATTCATTGCCTTGATTCAATATAATAAACCAATGATTAAAAAATGAAAAACCCCTCCTCTCCTCCACTATATAAACCACCCTCACTGCCTCTTCCTCTCAAACCACTGAATCGTTGATCCTTGAATATGTTCTACTAAATTAACTTCCCAATCCCCTCTAGAGATGACCTTATGATCTTAATAAATGTTTAAAAAGGCCTTACAGAGATTCCATAGGATGTGTACTCAATAGGTAAACCTCACTTCATTTTCCATTCATCTTATTTTAGAAGTTCCATTTGTTTTTTTCTATCTCCTAACCAACCCCCATCACAATTCTATGATAGTTTTACTATCATTAATGTATTCTAATTTTAATATTCTAATATAATATTTCATTATCGTCTCACTTTCGCCCTCATATTACACAAAAAACTAAAACACCATTCAAATTGTGTTAATTTATCACATTCTCGGACGACAGGTTTTCAATTTTTATTATCATCTTAAATTATGTTCACTAAATTTGATTTTGGGATGAAACAAATAATAATATATGTAATAATTAATATTTAATGCTATGGAATCAATTTTTACACATGGTATTTAATTATAAAACAACATGAGTTTATGGTGATCGAAAAACCATAAAAATAATCAAAGCATTTATCATTAAATTTTTATATAATGATTCATCCTCAAATCATATAACCAAAATATATGTATAAACATTCGAAATTATGGATGATCGTTAATAACTATAAATCCAATTCTAGATAATTATATTAATTCTACATGAAATTCATCACTCATAGTCAAGTGAACCGATCATTAAAAATCAAGTAAACGAACGATCTAGAATGAAACAAATCCATCTTATAACATATCTATAAGACCAAAAAAGAAAATAATAAAACAATAAATAATTAGATACATTTATATAAGGTTATCAATTAATTTATTAATTAGTTTATTTGACAATCCATGAAATTTATATTAATGGAAAAACACATTCAGGCATAAGGTAAGGTTTTCTCATCTCGCTTTTAATTTCGTGATATTTCCATATTTCACAACATATTTTTTGCATGTGCTGTATATTTACAACAATTTTATCAATTATATCTTGATTATTTTTATATTAATGGTGTTTGGTGATTTACTTGATGATTATTAACTCAATTGATTACAATGTTGAAAGGGCCTTTGTTTTGGATTTCATTTCATTGTGATTTACTTGGTATTTTGCACATAATCATTCTTATGGGGTGTTGATAATTCCCCATTGACATAATTTTTCATTTAATGTTTTATTTAATCTATATAACCGTATTTTTTTACAATTATAAGATTTTTTCTTATAAATATACCATTTAACATATGGTTTTTATGTGGAATGTTGCTTTAACTATTGTAATATTGATGAATCGGTATCCTCTATTCAATAATGATATTGAAAAGGATTATTGTTGTTGTGTTAAATACTATTATAATGATTTTTTTTTATTGTAACTGATGGGAGGGTCCCTCACCATTCCCTCAATGCATCTATAGATCTAAAGAGATGAATTCGATGGTGAAAAACCCTTTGGGTTTGTTTCCAAAACTGAATAATACAAGTATCTACCAATAGAATTAAACTATCTTGATTGTATAATGGTTCAGGTTCCAGATATATGTCATCCCAACAATAAGAATTATCTTTATTCATTATTCTTTTATTACTATACATGAGGTTTTCAATTTCAAAAAATTGATGGATTCATTTTCATTCTCAGTTTATTGTTGTTGGGTGTGCCTTCCATTTATTCAAAATTCCATATTGATGATGTCAAATAAATTATGAATCACTCTATATTGATTCAGGAATCCTTTATATGTGACCATTACTGAGAATTTTAGCTCACCCCAATCATTCATTCCATCATAATGATATGAATAAGAGATCATATTTTGAGTTCACATGGATGTAATTTATTAGATTTTTTTATGTATTATATTTTCCTAATTTACCCCTTTAAATGGGAACCATTTGTGTTTCATGTTTCTATAAGAATAATAAACTAATAAGACTTTCAGGATTTTATTCCTTGTTATCATGCCAATGAAATTAAATAATGAATTGGCTCTGGAATGTAGTTCTGTAGCAATGTTATATGGAACACATCTTGTCATTTTCAGGGATTTTGGGGAATAAAAATGATAATACTCAACTACAAATCTTTCTATAATTTCATGGGGTTTTTTATTCCTACAACACAGTTTCCTATTCTTATCAAACCTGATAACACACATCCATGGAGACATATTCAACAAAACATCGAATCCTAAAGAGAAATTTTAAATTTTCCACCCATTATCAGAATAACTCTTTTTTCTACATTTATTTTATTTAATATTATCCCAAATAACATTTCCTCAATCATCATATTTTCAAAAATTTCTTTCCCGATGAGTTACCTTACACAATCTTCATCACCATAATTTTGACTGTGACATCACATTAAATATAATTTTTGATATGACAACATTTCAATAATTTAATAGGAACAATTATATAGGAAATATCAACCAAAGGTATGTACTAATACCACTACCCTTGATCATCAGGAAACTATGACATTAACATGTCTTCCAATGTTTGAATTATTATGTCATATTGTCAACAATTTTATGAATGGTATGTTTTTCTCAACTTAATGTCAAAATATACTGAATTATAATGATATTTTATGAATTTTGAGCTAATGATGGGGAATTGAAAAGAATAAATTGGTATTGGTATTCCATTATATCATAACAATTCATTAATATGGATAATTGTGAGGTGATCAAGAGGTATGTCTTATCAAATATTAAGAAAATGTGTGTATTTGGCTAGGAGATCAAATATTAAACATATATAATCATTCATTTTATGATTTTTTTAGTCCAATGAAAATATCAATATTAAATTCATCCTATTTAAACACATGAACAAGAATAAGTTGCATGATCCTTTTAGGATACTGCCTCACCTATTTTAATTCATGAAAAACCAGACATTTGGACATATAATCAGTAATTTTCTATAATCACATTGTCCCATTCAAAATGTTCCTTCATGTACCTATAAATATTTCATATACCAATTGGTATATAGAAACATGAGTTATGAGCATCATCCAATATTTTTCCTTTTTATCTCAGATAAATATGGAACTCACAGCCTCTGTCAAATGTATAGAACACTGTAATCACAAAAAAAATCCTATATATCTTTTTGTCAAACTCTTAAATTTCTTTTTAATGTTCTCATCATGAGATTGGGAATTTTTTATGTTCTACTATAAATATGTTTTTTCTATCAATTGATTAATTATTTCTGTAACTATTTAACTATAAATATATATATCTATATTTACTATATCCATGAATATATGATCCATCTTATTCCTCATTATGTATAGAAGTATATGATCATTCCTACTTAATGCATATGTTACATTATTTTCAATTACTATAAGGTAGTGTATTGATAATTTATAATCCTTGATATTCTTGAGACATAGCTTTTGTCTTGTTTTGAGGTCATTCTATTATAATATTTATTTAATGATTTATAATATATGTATATTCCACATCTTCCACCATATAGTAAATTTACACATATTTCCAAAGAAAAAATTACAGCTGCTAACTCTTGATCATGGTGTTGATAATTCTTTTCAGAATTCTTTGATCTCAATGATTCATATTCACTATCTATATAATTTTTCATTTCGATAAAACCATGTCCCTTCGTTTATAAATCTCTATATATAAAAATCCCATCAATTTTAGATGGTAGGGTCAAAATAAATGAATTGAAAAATACTATATCTATTCCATCACATCAATCTTCACATTACATTATACAAAAAAATAATTCCTTTTTATGTAATCTAGGTTTATGAGATAGCCAGTCTCAAAAAATATTGAATGAATCATTGATAGTAACCTACCTAACCAATGAAACTATGTACTTCGTGTATTTTTTTTGCTCTAGGCCATTAGTTTTCAACATTTCTTCGTGAATTATAAATTGATATTACATCCATATAGATAATATGAACATGAAAAGAATCATATTAAAGACATTAATCTCACTTAAACATTTAAAATATAAATCTCCCCAACTGATTGTCTTATAAATTAATCCCAACTGCTTATTATGGTCCTCATAGAATTTAAATTACACCAGAATATAAAAAATGAATACTAAAATATATTCATCATGAAATTAGATGAATAATTTCCTCATTAGGTATATATAAATATTGGCAGCATTAGTCAATCCAAATGGAATTATCATGAACTCATAATGTTAAGGCCTCACCTAAAATGATCTCATTGGAATGTCTTCTATCTTCTCTCGAAATTACTTAAACCTAGAACAAATATAAATCATGGGAACATTTTGGGATATGTGATTTTAGTAAAACAATTCCTCAATTTGAGGTAGATGAAATTTTTTATTTATTATAATATCATTGGTTTCCCTATAATCAACACACAACCTCATGGATCAATATTTCTTCTTAAAAATAATGACATGCTCTCCTCATCATAAAATAATATGGATAATGAATAAATATTTACATAGACACTATAGTTATTTATTAAAATCCACTAATTCTATAGTGGACATTATATATTAATTCATTGATATTGGCCTTACATTGGGGAATAAATCAATTGAAAATTCAACATAAGTCTCTATGGGGTATCTAGGTAATTCCTCAAGAAGTACATCATGGTTTTCATGAAAAATTGGTGCATACTCAAATTGAATATTATCATTGTCATCACTAGATGTTTTTGTCTACTTCCCAAAAAAATTCATTCAATATTGAAACTAGGGGGATCGAGATAATAATGGGGTCAATATGGTTATTCTCTAACGATAAGGGGTTCTTCAAATTCCTCTCAAATCCTATTTTCATTCCTCTTGAAGTAATTTTATGATTCATATTTTGATGGTCTGTTCATATTTAGGGTTAAAATAAATTACACCGTAGGTATGATAACAAGGAAATCAAGTAAATCTTATTTAGGTGTCGTAATGTAGAATTCCTTACTCATCATTGTTGCAATGAAACTTCCCACACCTCTTTGAACAAACAAATTTATTATTAAATTAAAAGTGAATAGTTAATTTTATTAGAAAACTACGTTGATATAAAAGAGTAAAATGATCCAGAATCAAAAAAAAATTCTAAATTTTATGATTGGATTAATGTACCATCCAACACATCTTCAGTACATCTACCATTCTTAATCTTGGCCATCTCCTCTTGGCCTCATTTCTGGTGAATTCCATTTTCCACATGGGGAATTCTTTTGAGTCGTTCCCTATAACCATATACTCAATGCCGTGTATATAAGAAAATTAGTTCTCCCCTTATATTATTAAATATGGAGATAATTTTCTATAAAAATATAAATAACTCACAGTCCCTTCATGAATTTTCCATAGCATTTTCCCCAAAAATAATACAATGTTGTAATTGCTTCATTCACGACTTTTTTGACACATTCCCCATTTTATAGTGTTTTGAATACCTCTACTAACCTTGGATTCCTTTTAATATTTAAGATATTGATAATTATATATATATATATATTATGATTTCATATTAAAATATTTTTCCTTGTGATTTAAAAAGTGTGAGAAATGTGGTAACTTTTAAAATGGGCTTATGAACTTTAAATAAGTTTTAAATATTTCACTACATGTTGTGTTTGTAATCAATATCATACCCTGATAGACATGTAATGATATATTAATAATATTAAATAATATCATTTCCATTTTCATTTATCTAGAAAACATTATCTTAATCTCAATTTATTGATCATAAGGGGTGTATTTATTAGTGAAGGTGTACTTTAATGTTCTCTGTTCCATTCGTTTTGTTTCTTATTCTTAACTAGAATTTTGAAACAAGGACCACAATTGATCGGCATCACCTTCATTATAATAGAATGAAAGTATTACCTTTACCATTTCACAGCATCCTGAGGTCATAAATATATTCAACAATGTCTTATTACACTACTTGTCTACAATTCAATAAGTAGTCCACTATTCAATGTTGGAATCTATCTCAAATATCAATCCATCATAGGATATTCCCACTATGGAATTGGTTTCTCAATTTTTGAAAGGTTTTTCTTCATATCCTAATTATGGTTCCATAATATTTACATAATTTCACCTATTCCAATACTATATTTATGGGCATCCTCAATAGAGAAATCTCTAAATTTTACAAGATTATTGATTTCATTCAACCTCTTATGAGCCATTTATTTATAATGGGATATACTGGATTAGTTTATAAAATCATAATTTATAATTCCATATATGGTATATAAAATTGCATAAATTTATGAATAATTAATCATAGAATAATAATCATTGGTTTCTTTGTGTACATTTATATTTTAAAATCATTAATAACTTCTGGTAATGAGAGTGATAATTATAATAAGAATATTTCCAAATAATGTCAAACATGGTGTGTAGCAAGGCCCATTTGTAGTTACTAGGTTACATATGAGTCTATACCAATGCCCATTTTCATAGTTTTTATCTATATATACATCTGTGATAGAACCACATCCACTAGTAGTATCATGATTGTGATGAATTTCAATAAAGACCCATGTAATATCTACCATACCGAAATTATTGGATGTTCTTTTATACTTGTCCACAAATCGTGTCTTAGAATTATGTTTACTAATATATGTTTTCTAAATCTAACTTTTATGTTTAATAATAAGAATTCCCCAATACCAATTGTAATTCCCCAATACAAGAAGCCTGGAGACAGACCATTACAAAATATTACACTCTTTAATATAAGGAATCAAATCCATATAAACCATTCAGATAAGGTGTTTCCAAAAACATGATTACATACATAAAACCTATATTACTTTCAAAAATAGAAAATAAAATATGATAAAAAATAAAATGAAATCAAATAAATCCTTGAAACATATTTCAATGATTTTTTCTTCACACCCATATAAAATGAAAAAAAACAACGATAATCTCAAATGATTAGTTATGGCATGTAAAATGGATCAAATAACGAATCAATTGTCATAATCATTTTTTAAAGTTAAATAACTAATCACACATGCCATAAAAATATCTAGATAAATTAAAAATTCAATATCTAACGGTAGAAAACTAAAAAAACATCCCTTTAATCAACAAACCGATACTAAACAACAACCATATATATGTGGAAAAAAAATTATGTTTATTAATAATAGGAATATTATCAATAGGTGAAATTAATAATTTTTAGGCATCATCTTCGTAGGTACATTACATATGTTATCATATTTTAAAAAATGGAAATATTCATGTTATGTGTAATATACAAAATCATGAATTTTGTAGAAAACATAAATATAACATATATCATATATAATCATTTTTTCATCATAATTACCAACCACTTTAGGTGGTAAAAGAAAAGGGAATTAAGTCATTTTGTGAGGTGATAGTTTGTCATACACACAAATGGTATGTTTGTTTCCTTTTTTACGGAAGAGTGTGTCAGTGTAAGACCAACCCTTAACATAAAAAAATATAAGTATATAGACTATACTAAAGTATTTATATAATAAATATATAATATGAAATGTGTCGAGTGGAGAATAAATCAAAGTAAAGAATCCATATTGATGAATGTTTCCTCTTTGTCGGGTAAGTCCATTTGGGTTTTCACCAAATGTGATTATTGGTTGGATTTATTCCCAATGTGAGGACTTTAGAAGTTACAAACCAACAATTCATGAATAAAAATCACATTAATTTACTTAATTAAAGGTCATATGGATATAGAAAACACAAACACTATTTTTTTATTTGGTTTAAAGGAATGTTAACTATCATTACCATTGATAATATAACCCTTGAATATTGATTACATGACTAATATAAAATTATATTTTTTAAGAAGAATCCTTTAGAAATGGAAAAAGTAGAGGATCGCCTCATCCAATAGACTTGAGTCGTACGGTGATCATTTATGAGAGCTCAGAAAAGAGACACCATCATTGGGCTTCGCTCTTTGCTAAGCCCAATTCAAGCTTTACAATGTTAAGCTTGAATGGAATTGCCTATAGAAGATGTGGGAGTTAATAAATATTACCATGATAGTGATGCTATCTGAGAAACCCCAAGAGTCTATCACCATCACATACATTACCCTTATGTCTTATTTAGATGTTATAAGGGGTTATGTATCGGGGAATTAATTACATTTTCTGTAATCCGTTTTTTAAATAAAGGTCTTATTCCATCAATTCTGGTATGTGATCTATAAAATATAATGAGTAATATAAATTGTTTTTCAGGTTAAAAGGTACATTTTAAAAATAAATAAACTATTATCATATGAGGTTTTGTTATTATTTTTATCATAATATTGTTATAAGAACAATACATTTAATTAAAACATGTGAATATATTCCTTGTTGTTTTTACTCTATAAATGATTATGTATTCAATTTGAAAAGATTTGTATTTTCATACAATAAAATTAGGATTATATTTATTAATTAGTGAATTTATATTGATCAATAAAATAATTTTTGAAATAAATAATATTTAAAAAATAATATTAGAATAAATTTTTTAAATATAAATGATCATATTATTTTACTGAAGTAAGATTTATTTTTAAATATGGTTTCGAACAATTTTTTCAACCCCCTTTAATTTCCGATAAATGACAGTTTATATTTCAAAATTGAAAATTCGCATGTTTAGAAAATTATTTAGATAAAAGAATATATATTTTTGTAATCAGGACTTTGAAATTGTTCAACAGTTATTTTTTAAAAAATTTCTTACCCAATCAAAATTTTGGTTAAAAAATAAAAATTATATAAATATGTAAAGAGTTTTATGAAATAATAACTTCCTAATACTGATGTGATAAAATACTATAAAAGTATTATTAGGAAAATATGTGTTTTACCTTTATAAGAATTATTTTTATATTTTTTTTATATTTCTCAATGCTTTATTGGACCCTCCATGTCATATAAAATATTCTAAAATTGTAAAATGATATCCTTATGAGTGTGAGAAACCTCAACATTTGAATTCATAATATATTAATAAGATCTGGCATTATCCCTATAAAATTATTTTTTACACTCCCATTTTATAAAACCAATGGGATAAACCAGGGTATAGTATTTGGTTTGGAATATTTAAATATATAGATTCCAAAATCAATGTTAGTGAAATATTAAAGAATCACACCACATTTCTTTTATAAATCAACCCATGATCCCTGTTCTCTTCACTAAAAATACATGGATCACCTTCCTACTCTTTCTTCCTCTATATAGAATCCTCCCAGGGCACCCATGATCTCATTATGACCATCCACAATTTCTTGACATCACACACTCGAATAAGAAATCCTCACATTCCCCTCCTTCTTTCAAATTCAATAATCTTATTTGAAATTAGTTCTTCTAATTTCAAACAATTATAATTTTATTATTTTATAACATTTATATTTCAATTTATTTGATGTTATTTTAATGAGGTATTATTTTTCCTCCCTAATTTTTACCCTTACCTAATCTGTTACTTTGTCGAAATTCTGTATGTTATTTATTCCTTTATCATTTTTACAATTTTATTTATGTTAAAATAACCTTTTATTTTTCAATTAAAAAAGTTGGGGTGTGATTTATAACCTTCCCCACACATACCCTCTTATTTTAGAATGATTTGGGACTTCTTTATATCTCACTAATTATTCCCATGTATATATGTTATCATACTGGAAATTCGTAATGGTTCATCCTTTTATCCACATTATTCAAGTTTCTTTATTATGATACTCCATCCATATAAAAATTCCATGTTTTGGGGAATGTATATATATGACCCCATTACAATACCTTTTAGGTAACTATGATGAGATAACCATTTCTCTTTCATCAATTATTTTTTATTAATTTTTATGTCACACTATTATGGTGCCTAAATTGCACCACGCTTTTCCAGGAAACAAATATTTTTGTATTGAATACCATATACATTTATCTATCATGTTTATTCACATTTAATCATATATACACATCTAATGGTTCTTATATGTATTGATTCTACATTCATTAATTGCTGAATAACATTGGATGTTGAATGATTATATGTTAAATGATCAATGTGGCACACTTACGCATTAAATGGACGGTTTATAAAGGGTGTCCCCTAATTGCACTCCAATGCATTGGGTAATGTTTAATATCATTATACTCTAGGTGAAATGATGGATTATTAATTATTATTAAATTTTAATGAGGGCTTACTCATGTTAATTCAAATTAACTAATGGCTTACTCATGCTAATCCATGTGCAATGAGTCTTGACTCTTGCTTGTATCATGTTGTATATTGTTAACACATTTCCATGTTATTATAATCATGATATATCATTACATTGTGTAAATATAACTCTTATTTTCAATTGATATTCTTATTTCCTAACATTTATTTCATTCCTCGTGTTATTAATTATTTAATCCCTTACTGGGATATATTTCTCAACCTTTCATTATATATGTTCTTAGGTTATCTCGTGAAATGCTATGTAAAAATAATTTTTTTGTCATGTAAATGAATATTTCAATAAATATGTTGTACTCTATATATTTAACATCGATGGAATGTTCCTAATTTCCATAGTCACCATACCTCTCGATCCTCAATATTGTCTTAATTAAATGCTTATTTAAAAAACCATGACTAATTTTGTAATAAAGAACATGGTTTTGATAAAAATATGATGCGAAACTTTTTGGCATATTATTTGGGTTTGTATTGTTTGGGTAAATTGGCATATGTTGTGTGAATAAGTGGGATGAGTTAGTACCTTTATATTGGGGTAGAGAAGTGGAATTGTTTTTAGTTTTTTAAATGGGAATTCCACCTATGTTTTTTCCCTCTAAAATGGCTCCAATAATTGTGAATATATGATTACATGGATTATATAGTGGAAATATAACCAGAAAATGGATTTTTACCTGTTTATATGTCACTTTGTCCAATATTATTAAGTATTAGTCCCTTGTGAAACTATTTTTTCACAAAACAATGCATTAATTAATTTTAGGAGCATTCACTAATATTTTTATTAATAAAGTAGAAAATAATTGAAATTATAAAGTATTATTATTCAAAGTATTTAATCAATTTATCCATATTACAATAACAACATTCAATGAAATTTATTTATATTCAATCTTGTAGATGGGATGACAAAGTGTGATTTTAAATTAAAAATGATCAAATGTTTTCTATGCTTTTATATTCAATTTCAATTTGAAATTAATTAAAATTTCCCAAATTGAAGAAATTGATATATTAGTTATATTATTCTACATTAAATACAATTTAAAATTTATTTTATCCAAATAAATAATTTATATGAAAAACTAGTTTTCACATATAAATGAGTATTTTCACTATTCCTTGAAAATGAATCTTTATTGAAAAATACCAAAAAAATAACTGTAACCTAATTTTTATGTTTCGAATTAAAAAATGATTTTTGTATTTACATATATTTGTTAATTGTTCCAACATTTATATTTTAAAAAAAATTCACCATTAAAATGTGGTAAAAATATTATTCAAAAAAATTGGGGTTTTTTGTGTAACATTGGGGGTTTTTCTTTTCTTATGAATATAAAATTTATTGAATGAATTTAAAAATAAATTATATGATATATAAAGAATATAATTATTATAAAAATTCACTTATAGATATACAATTTAATTATCTCTCAAAAATTGTATCTAAATAGTGTTTTGTTTAAACCTAGTGTTCTGTGCACTACAAACTAACTCAGTATTTCATGTTTTACAACCACTAAAAAATAGTCTCAAAATGAATATATGGAAAATTATCAGGTCGATAAAATGGATTAGATATGACAACATGCCACATGTTCATTTAAAATCATTCATTATCTATATCAATTTGGTTTGTAAAAATTATGTTTTTCTTGTATGATTTAGTTCAGAGGTAATAATGAGTGTACAATTCAAAGAATCCTGGGCTATGTAAATAAAATAAGGTTGACTAGAAATTCTCAATAATGTAATATTATATCAGAATCAACAATTAACAAATGATAATGATGACTATAACATAGTAAATAAATTAATAGAAATACCATGTAATTAATCAATTCATAATAGAAGTGAATAAATATTATGGAATGGTAAATAAATAAAAAAATTAATTTACATAATTGTATAAGCCCAGAATATATAGAAATATAATAAAAATAACACACAATCCATTTAATAATTAATCTGATAAATAAATGCATCCGTAGACATTTTCATAATGAAAATCTCAGGGTTAACAAATACAAAATTTTAATGAAGGAAATTATCAATTATATAATGTCAGGATTCCTAGGATGATAAGACATTTACCATCATGAAAAATAAAAACATATTTTTCCTTACCAATATCAATCCATTGAAAGGAATGTTTAAATCTCTAGGTAGAATCCCTTCAATTCTACATGGATGAAAACATGAAGTGATTGTCACAAATAAATTTTATCACATGAGACTATCAGTGCACCATGGGGCTTTCATTAACCAGTCCCCAAACCATATGGATTTAATTAAAAATTAAATAATAATTGTATTTAATATTTATATATTTCCTATATTATCATAAAAAAATTAATTAATTAAAAAAAGACTTCTTATCAAATATCTACATTGAGTAAATGATTCAGATTTATCTACATTTTAAATAATTTTCCATGTGAAAACTATATGCAAAAATAGTAAAATGTTCATGATAAAACTATATCCATTTAATTGGAATATAGATATTAAAAATTTAATAATAAAATGATTATTAAGGGGTGATTTTTTATTGAATGTTAACAATCACAAAATAATGTGTTATTGTAATGATATGTTTTATGGACTATAAATTTTAATTTAATAACAAACTGGATGAGATAATTACAATTAAATCCATAAATAACAAGATTATAAATTATTCATTATATTATATATCTATAAGGAATGTATATACTCAACATAATAGATTTATGTAGTGAAAATTACATTTATCTCATAGGTGTAAAAAGTGAGATTAAAATACAATAATACATGGTAACTTATGAATTATAATACACATGAAAAAATAAAATTCAAATGATACTCTAGATACCAGGAATATAAATTTATACATTATCTAAAATTCAATAGATTTATTATATGAAAAACATAAAAGAATTATGTTTTGAACGTGGTGTATGCCTCAGGTAAAGAAAAGTGATATAAGAATTGCATACCATTTTTTTTCCTTTCGAGCGAATATCCATTAGATTCATGTATAATTTTTCTAAACATGTCACCAAATTAAACCATAACCATAACCATAATCATTTTTTTAATTTCATATATTTTATTCCTATAATATCTTGTTACTCATTTGTTTACAATTATTCGTTATATTCAATATTTAATGTGTTAGCTAGCTGGTTTTTCGAGTATGTTTTAACATGTTATGTTTTCCCTTCTTACACCCATCATTATATTATCATCTCCAACAAATAAAACATGGTTTAATTATCATATATATTTAGTATATATATATTAACAATATATAAAATAAGGATATAGAAAATTAAATGCATTGTTTAAGGTGATGGTAAGTTGTATGTTCAAACGATCACATCATTAATTTCACTTCCATTTTAATAGAATCAAAAGTAACAGATATAACTATATATTATAATTATAGTATGATATATACATCATATATTTCACATAGTTTTATTAAAACTATCCTGTATACATTCCCTTTATACTATGAACCAATCACATAGCTTTGAAGTGAAAGAAGTTATCACGTCCACAAACTCTGTTATTATATTCCTAAAAAAATGGATTACATGATGAATTGTGTAATATAATTATTAAATAATCATAAATTCTTTATAAATATAATATATATAATATTAAAAACTATTTTTCAATCAAAATTAAAACCATGAGAGTTGGTAATGGAAGAACAAACAATCATCATTTCATGAGGCAGTAGTCTAACATTAACATGAATGGTATGTTCATTACCCATTAGATGGAAGTGTGTATAAGTGTTGTTTAAACCCATAGAATAACAAAATATATATCTATTGTGTAAAAAAATTATTATATAATAATGGAATAGTAATATTTTATTGTTTAGATAAGGAAATAAAAAGAAAGAAAATTTTGATAAATGATACATTTTTTTGCTATATCGCTATGGTTTATATGAATTGACTTTCATAGTCAAATTTATGACAAAGCTGATTATTCTAGGTTGAGGGTCCCAAATTCATATATTTTTTATGATTACTAAGGCCATGGGTTTAACAAAAATTATAGTATTATGAGATAATTTTATTTTATTAAATATTTCTAAATGTAGGGGATTGTTTTATTGACCATGAATATACATAAATATACTTACAGGATAGGTTCCAATTGCATATGAAAAATTCAGTCCTTTGGTTGTTCATTGGTAAAATTACAATTCCTCCCTTACATCATTATATGGATATCCTAGAATTAACCCACTTCTTTTGGTGCACAAAATGTTTCTTTTAACGGATCATAATCCCTATAAAACAAAACATTATATTTGAATCAAAATATTCTTCTAAAACCAATATGGTTGATAACTTAGTCCCTAAACCCAAAAATAAACTATAATTCTATTAATAAATAATATATATTAATGAAATATATTATATAATAATCATGAAATATTAATTGGTATTTTTTATAGGTTAGTGGTTGACATTAAGCACTTATCATCCTTCGGTAGTGGGTTCAAGTCCCACGACCATTCAAGACATGGTGGGTTGTCTCCAGAAATACATGTTCCCATTTTTTAAACAATAATAATATTATTGACAAAATTAATATGATGGAGATTAATGAAATAATTTTAATCAAAAATGATATTTAAAATATGATTTTTAACAATACTCCACTACTTAAATACATCACTTGATTTTTTTCATCATTGTTCATTTATTAGTTTAAGGTTTTACCGACATCATTAGTTTTCATAATCTATTCAAATACATCATAATTGATTTTATGTAAAATTTTATTTATCATATTAATATACCACATGAGTGTGTAACCAGTTGTGAATAAGGCTTGTTTTCTTCTTCCAGATTACACTCGAGTCAGGCCCAATACACCTTTTAATAGTTGCTACCCCTAGATATATATGTTCCTGACCTATGTCAACTTGTAATATCCAGAAAAGGGGTGTTTTTATAGTAACACCAAATTAATATCTAAATTTCCATTATTCTATTATTTTCTTCTATTGTTATCCTCATATTATATCTTACAGTTACATTCCCAATTCTATGATTTCTTAAATCTAGTTTCCAAGGTTTCTACAAAACATCCTCTAATAAAATTTGTAGTGACCCATTCATACAAATATGATTGGTTGTATAATTATTTCACTATGGTTTCATATTATATATTTATTATCATCCCAAAGGATTTAATATATTATTTTTCTTGGTAAACCATAAAAATAATCATTTCAGATCTTATAAATGAATACACAAATAAAAACATATTTTTTTCAAGTACACCGTTGTTCCATCTAACATATAATTTCATATCATTCGAAGTGTAACATAGAAAACCACATGTAAAGTAATTAAAATAATGGTGATATCATATTCTTAGTATGTGATAACTATTGATGAATCAACAATGAATAATTGAGAATAATCATTACAATAATGTAAATAACATTACATAGAGTTCATGTAATTAATATACTAAGAATAAAGGTCATAAATAGTATGGAAAGGTAAATAAAAGAAAAAAATTCCATTTAAATATGTTGATAATGAAAAAATATATATTTAAAGGTAAAAATATGAATTCCTATGACATTTAATCAATAAACAGTTATTGAAATTCAACCATTGAATTTTTCATAATGAAATTTTAATTAAAAATAAATAGTTAATATTATTGTTGGAAATTCCTAATTAGTGGAAATATTGTTTCCCAGAAACATGATAATATTAACTTTAATACCTGTCAAAATATGGTTTACCATACTTCTGTCAAGACCATTCACAATACATTTTAAATGTATGGGCAGAAACACGTCTTTTATGCGTATAGAAAAACATTAACTATTTGTTTCAAGCTAATTTATCTCCTAAGACTACTGATGCATCATAGGGATTGTGTTAACCAAAAACCTGAAATATATGGCTTTTATTAAATGTTCCTCTACAAATTTCTTTCTTTTCAAATAAATTCCTCATAAAAAAATTAATTGATTTAATTAATGAATAACAATCCTTATCATCAAATATGTCCATTAAGTAAAAGATAAAAAAATTTCAACATATCAAATAATTTTCAATGTGAACATCAAATGTAAATATGGTTTATTATTTTAGAAATAATTATAACCATTTCATAATAATATGGATACATAAAATATAATAATTAAATTCTCATAAGGGAGTTATTGTTTCAAGTAAATTTTGATTATCATAAAAAAAGTGATATTGTAATGATAATGTTTACTACATGGTAGTTTTAAAATAAAAATACCATATGATGTTAAAATTAAAATTTTAAAATATAAAATAAATATAAATTGATTATTTATATTATATTTAAAAAAATCTTATTAGATACAACACAAATAAGAAGTGTCAAATATTATATTTATATCACAAATCTAGAAAGTGAGAAGAAAATAGCTTAATAAATGGTATCTTTATAATTATAAACCCCATAAATGAAATAACATCAAAAGAGACACAAAATACCTTTAATATAAATTTATATCTAATATAAAATATAATAGGTAAAGTATATACACCTCAAAAAATAAATATTTAGTGAAAATCATTTATTCCACATGGAAAGAAAAGTGAGACAAGAATCCCTTACATTACATTTCAATTCGAGTAAATGTATTTTATAATTAAGTATAAGGGTTTTAATATGTTAAATTAATTTTACAAAAAAGATGATACTATTTATATATTAAAATATTATCTTCTTATAATATCTCACTACCTGCATTTAATAATATTTCATTATTTTCATTATTTTGTGTGTTAATTACCTTGTTTTTTGAGTAAGTTTTGGCTTGTTATTTTTATTAGTATTACATAGATAATTATTTCATAATATCGAGGCAAGAAAATATGACTTAATTATCATATAAATTCATTATATATTTATTTATAATCTTCTATTATTTTTTAGAGATAGGAAATTAAATTCATTGTTGATGGAGACAGAAGGTAGTGTTTACACATGAACGCTTCTTTCATTTATTGACCATATTAATTGAATGAAAAATAAAATACATATTTCTATGTTATAATTAAAATATCAAATTTAGGTCATACTATCCACATATGATTATTAAAACAATCCTTCATACATTACATGTATATCATGAACGAGTCACATCGCTTTGAGGAGGCGGAAGTCCTCACGTCCGCAAATGATGACATCATATCCACACATGTCAGATCCGACCTAGCAATACTACAAAATTCAAAAAACTAAGGTGTATTATACTAAAATTACTCTCTCACTCCAAGGTACCAGCTCCACATACGGTTTGTCAAATGGATGCCCAGATTTCATGACTTCGGTCGTTTAGGAAAATTAGTCCTAGTGGGGTCCGAGTCAAGTCCGACTCGGTCAAACCAAACCGGTATGACCCAGTATGGGTATGTCCTGGATGGGCTAGGCCTCAACGGGCTCGGCTCATTGGGCTGCCATTCTGCTTGACCCATATGTGGTGAGGCCCGACATGCATGAGGGGTGAAACCCGGCTTGCGGAGGGCACAGACCGGCCCACGAAGTGCCGTGGCACACTGGGATCGTGTGGCCCCGCTTGGGAAGAGAGCTTCCCACTAAGATCGTGCAGCCCGACTCACGGTGGGTCTAGGACCGTTGGTCCCTAGCAGCCCGCCCGTGGAGGGCGTGGCCCGATGGGCGCACGAGGCCCTACCCGCGGAGGGCGCTGCCGACTAGGTTCATACTGCCCAACCCATGGTGGGCCAAATTTTTATGGGTTCGCATGGCCTGTCCTACGGAGGGTGTGACCTACTCCTCCTTCATCGTATGATGGCGCACCGCCCCCTCTACATTCTACCATTTCTAGCCACATCCATCACCCACTGGTTCCAGTCACCGATGCTGATGTTCTGGCGTCATGTTGGTGGTCTTCCACGGGACATTGGGTGAGCTCCGGTTGCTCGTCTTTCCATCATAAGATTCCAACAGACCTCTCAGGACACCCTATATTCCGCATGTCTCTCCGTTCCAAATTCTATCCAATCCAAACAAATTCCTTCAATGAATACGTTGGTAAAAAAACTCTTCAAATTAAAAAAAGATAAACCCCTACCACATGATCATTGTAGAACATCTGAGTTTGAGGAAGAGTCGGTGTTCCTCGCTCCCGCAACAAGCCTCCAATGATTCCGCTGTTTTATCTTTATTTGGTTTGTGATTCAGTGGTTGTAATCATATATTCCAAGAACCTTTCACATCTTTAAAGTGATAGAAGTTGTGGAACATTATCCGAATTTCATCTCATGGTGAATTTGGGCCAATACTCCTCCCCAAACTACATATAAATTTGATAGGGGGTGGGTGACTAACAAATGTGAAATTAATGGGGATCAATTAATTTAGAAACCTACTAAATATAATTGTTCTATTAAAATTAATTTAAGAGACATGCCCTTTAATGTCTTGACACATCATTGATCCCGCCACTACCGCATTTCCATTGGAGGAAAAAAGAAAGGATATAAAATAACATTTTTATTTTATTATTCTTTTAAAAGTCCCAAAATCTATTTTTCCACCAGACCTACTATTGTTTAAGTGATTCCTCCCTTATGGGAATCCATATGCTGCAGGTTCAATGGTGCCCTCAGATTTTTAATCTGTGCCCAGGTTCAAAAGATAGAACAAGTCACTCAAGCGTTTATTGAATGTACTTAAAAAGAGTTTAGAAATTTATTCTAGGCACACCGGGCCTCAAAATCATGGGAAATAAATTTTCACAATCTTTTAATAATTCCATTGAATTAAAATAATACATGGAAAATATATGACTTTAAATTCTCCTAAACATATGGATTTTCGTCCCTGAAATCTATAACATAGGCTATGAAAACAAATGTGGTTACTGAGTATGAATCTAAGCCTCTCGTTCCCATGTGCTCTCCTAGAGGTTCATATTCTACCAGAAAACGGGCACTAGAGGAATCAATCATCCATGAAGGACCTGCTCTGGTCAGTCCTCTATCTCCACTGAAACCTCTGTAAAAGTCACCCCATCGTCGATGTGAAGCTCGCCCCAGTCGACGATGCGTAATGGATCATGCACGTACCTCCTCATATGCAACACATGGAAAAAATAATGCACCCAATGCATCTATGGGGGAAGATCCAGGTGATACTCCACCTTAAAAACTCTATTAGAAACTTGAAAAGGTCTGATATATTTCAATATTAACTTGCCGCCTTAGGCAAATATCTGCAACCCAAGTTGAGGTTACACCCTTATAAGACATGATCTCCCTCCTCCTCTCCAAAGGAATCCATATCCAATCAGCATAAGACATCTACCTACTCTCTGTAGTATTCATCTGCAGGTGGATGATCTCCACCATCTCAGTGGTAGCCAATACCAACTCTAGACCCATAAGGGATGACTCCCTGAGTCTGTCCCTCATAGGGGAGATCAACAAGGCCGACCGTGTAAGGACTTGAATGGTGCCATACCGATGGTGGTTTGATAACTATTGTGGTATGAAAAATCCACCAAGGGAATGTGATTAACCCAAAAACGACCAAAATCTTAGACACAAGTACGATGCTTCTCCCCTAGTGTTCGAATTGTCTGCTTGGTATGACCATATGTATGGCGATGAAAGGAGGTGTTGAAACATAGCTAAGTCCCAAATGCCTCCTGAAATCCCATCCACAACTGGGATGTGATACATGTGTCATGGATAGAGATGATCATAAATGGCACCCCATGAATTCGTACAATCTCTCATATGTAGAGATGTCTCATCCCTCTACTGATGACTGCACACAGATGGGTAGGATGTTGGCCTACATATTGAGTCAGTCAAGGATGACCCCGATGGATTCATGTCCCAAGGACGTACATGGTTGTACTATCACAAAATCCATGGAAATTCCATCGACCATTCACTCAGGCTCCTCTAGTGGCTGCACTAATCCTGCTGGTACCTAATGCTCAACATTGACTTGCTGACAAATGAGGCATCGTGAAACAAATTCTACCAATGCCTTCTTCATCTCTAACCACCAATGCAGACACAAAAGGACCTGATAGATCTTCACCACACCTGGATATATCACTAAAGGGGATGTGTGGAACTCCCACAACACCTCCTCCCGTAGTTACACTAGTACCATGGTTCATCCTATAAAGAGGATGATGTGCTCCCTACCTTCAAAAAATCCATCAGGTTCTTGTCCTGAGGAAATTTTAGCATATCGTTCCTCGTAGTCAAAATTCCCCAAGATGTGTTTCCTGGACTTGCTAAAAAAATGGATCTGTTATATTCATAGTGTAGAGGTATTTTGTTCCATCTCTATCCATAAAGGATATCAGCAACACGACTAGCTACTATTTCACCTCTCTAAACAACTTTAATAAAGACCTTCTACTGAGTACATCAGCCACTACGTTCAACTTCCCAGGAGTGTAAAATATCTCAAAGTCATAGTCTTGGATAAACACTTTCCAACACCATTTTCTTAGGTTCAGGGTATTCTATGAGAAGTTATATCTGATACTATTGTGATCAGAGTATACTGTGAATCATTCTTCTATCATGTAATTTCAGAACATCTTCAAGGTGAAGACCACATCTACTAAATTTAATTCATGGGTGTCATATTTTTTTCTGATGATGTCTCAACGATCCAGAACCAGACATGATCACTACTTTATCCTACATCAGGACACATACAATTATTATCTCAGATGCATTGCAATAAACTATATACCAAATTTTTTCTTTTGGAAGCAATAAAGTTGGGGGGCACTCATCAGTCTCTGCATGATCTCTTGAAAACTCAATTAGAATTTCTCCATCCAAATGATGGGTTTCCCCTTATTCTCCAATGCTAACAATGGTGCCCCAACTCTTGTATAGTCTCGTATGAATATCTAGTAGTTCCATGCCAAT
Organism: Viscum album; assembly: GCA_963277665.1. NCBI lineage: Eukaryota > Viridiplantae > Streptophyta > Magnoliopsida > Santalales > Viscaceae > Viscum > Viscum album. The sequence continues at coordinate 1,151,591,265 of OY728120.1, forward strand.
CCCAGGTAACTTCGCATATCTGTCACACTCATGGGTGGCTCCCATGCAAGTACAACCTCAATCTTCACCGGATACACTGAAACTCTAGCCTAAGAGATGGTTGGTCAAGGAATGTGGACCTCCCGTATCTCGAACATGAACTTTGAGAGCTTACCATAATACTAGTTCTCTCAGAGTGAATCCAGAAAAATCTGTAAATGAAATACATAATCCTCCAATGTCGCATAATACACCAACATGTCGTCGGGGAAGACCAGCACAAAGTGATCAACATATGGCTAGAAGATCATATTCATGAGTCCCATGAACACTGCAGGGGAATTTTTTCACAGCGAATTTAATAACCAAAAACTCATAGTGGGAATACAAACATCTAGAGGAAATCTTCTGCACATCATCATCTTGTACCCTGAGCTCATGATATCTTGCTCTGAGGACTATCTTTGAAAATCAATGATCTCCCTTAAGCTAATCAAAAATATCATCAATCATGGGATGTGTATACTTGTTTTTCATAGTCACTTGGTCTAGGAACCGATAGCCCACACAGAGTCTCAAACTCCAATTAGTATTCTTGGTGATCAAAATGGGGGCTGCCCATGGAGATACATTGTTCCTTATGAACCCCTTCATTTTTTTAGTCCTCCTACAATACCAGTAACACACGAAGCTCTACGAGAGCCATTCTATATGCTGGTTTAGATGTTATTGACGCCTCGTGGTACATTTCGATGTATATGTCCACCTCTCTATGATGAAGTAGTTCAAAAATATCATCATTGAAAACATCAACATAATGGTTCACCACTATAGGATAGCTCAGAAAATCCACATCATTTGCTCTGAGGGTATGGTTGGTCAATTGATGTTTGATCTGCTGCACCATCCTTTGGATACGTCCATCCTATGCTACAAAGGATCCATTCTCACCGGTGAACAAAAAACCAGTCCCATCCTTGTGGACACACCACAACATTCTCCATATACAACCAATCTATGTATGGAATGTGGATAAACAATCCATGCCCATGATAACATTGAATGGACTTGTTGTCTCTACTAGTAGATACCAACCAAATCTCTTGCTTCCTAGAGTATGTTCTCACTTCCAGAAACATTGTTTAATCATCAAATCTTCTCCCGTAGGGGTCTCTAACCATAAGGATTGATCCAACGACACTATTGGAATTTATGAGCTCTGAACGATGGCCATGGAAATAAATGTGTGATTAGAACATGTGTCAATAAGTACTATAGCCATGTTTTAGTAGACACAGATTGTTCCTCTAATCAGCACCGAAGCACCGTGGTCATTGGAATCAACTGCGTGGAGTTGTGCATGTCCCTGTTCTCCTACTCCATGTGGTTGGGGTGGACCACGTAATTGTGCTTGCAGGAGAACCTTGAATAGCTTCCCACTTCCAGATACACGGCCATCACCTCCTCCAGGCCCGTCGTGCTGCGAACCTCGTCATTCTAACCTCTACCTCGACGATCCATCGACCGCATGATGGTCACCCGTATGGCGGGTCATGTAGTCGAGAGCCATGAGACACTGATCGCCACACAATTAGCACTATCTTCTCCTCAAATGTCCTCCTCTGTCCCATGATCCCCAACCACCAACCCTGTATGCTGAGATCTCCATCCATAAGGTCTCACCCACTTGGTCCCCTGAATCATCTGTATAATGCCTACTTTATATGACTATGCTACCATACGTCTGGTGGTGGTTCTCGTGGGTGGAGCCTGGTCACCTTGGAATATCTCCACCAAAATCACTCTCTCTAGCACCCAATCCTATGTCATAAAGTTGAGCGATATCATCGATACTCTTATCTCGCATCGGAGAACCTTCTCAATGGTATGGGCCCTAAAGAAAGGGTTTCATACCTTGTATGTGGAGTTGTGGCAGTGATCAGTGAACATCATCGAGTACTAGACCATAGTTATACTGCCATGCCGTAAGTGTAGATGTTCCAGTATACGGACTGAGTATAGAGTATCTAAGATGTACTCTGGCATGAATAGGTCACCAAATTTCAACTAGGAGAGAGTCACAATGTCATGTAACTAGATTGTTAGACTCCACCATATACTAGATGCTCCCTGGATGATAATGGAAGCTAGGATCACCATTATATAAGTTGTTGTACCAACTAAACAAAAAACATTGGACACATTCTCCAACCAGTCCTCGACCACCCGTGGATCTGTCCTGCCTCGGAACCTTGGAATCCTCTACCCCTGAAACTTGTGCAACATGCTCAGTCGACATGCACTCTATGTTGCTGGGGCTGGTGGAAACGGATGGCCAAAAATTATTGGTGTTACTGTTACACCACCCTACAGTGATAACACTATAAGAGGGCCCTGAACTGAGGTCGCCTCGCACAGAGGGACATCATTTTGTACTCGCTCAGGAATCCTGATATGTTTTCTACGTGGAATTATCATGAACGAAAACAGGACCACAATGGTCAAAAGTTATACTAGGTGAGTTAACCAAATATATCAAAAGTAAAACATTTAAAACACACACGAAACTAGTGTTTTCATGCACTGAGTCTGAAATGATAATTTAGGGTCCTGGTGTATGGATATGTCGTCCACCACACCAACACTAGATTCCCCAAACAAAAAACCCCACTCATAACACATAACACAATTTCCATATTGAAAAGATCAGATTCAAAGTTCTTCGGTAGAACCGATTTCTCTGATACCACTTTGTCACAACTCGACACTCGGGACCCATGCCGGGACCACCCCAAGCCCACCATCCAAATTTCCAGGGGTTGGAGAGTAGCACCAGAAATTTGTATCCCTAAAATGGGAATGCTTTTCCCTTAATCCTATACAAGAACACAATCCATGAACACAACAAGAAGAAACCACAAAGTAAACATATGTAATAAAAAGTGTAAAAAGAGTAAATGGGGTCAGAATACATGCCCAACCGAAACGTACAAGTGAACTGTGTAGATAAAATAGCTCATTGATCATCCACAAGGATCCTACCTATAGTTTAGGTACAACTCAAAATCTGTAGACACTACAGCACATCACATCCAATGGTATACCTTTGAGCCCCATCTAGTCCTAGCTCCCTTAGCCTCAATCAATGTTTTTCATCGTCTTCACAATACACTGCATAGTTCGGGCATATCTCGTGAAGGGTTGTGTATAATAATAAATAGTAGGGACCCCGAGACCCCCGAAGGTCTCTAAGAGTTCCACAAATGAAAAAACAACAATGAAAAACCTAAATCACAATATATGAAGCATTCATAAACTATATATAGGTATATTCCATTACATATACCTATGTTATCAAAATATACATTTCTCATACATGAGAAAACATTAGAATCCCACTTTTATGCCATTCTCACAACTCATCCATGAAGGAAGAAATCCAAAATGGTAACACCATAAACGTCACACTACAAATGAAAATTTACCACATAGGAAAAACCATGATGGTAACCCCTCAAAGGGTAAATATACCACAAAGATAACATCACAAAGGTAACAAAATGAAGGTAAATGTACCAGAGAGGTGTCCCCATGAAGGTAACACCGCAAGGTCAAAAGTTCCACAGTGGTAAAGAATCATCTCACACTAGTTATAAGTACTGAAGTACATATGAATAGTCATAAATCAAGATCAATTTATTCCGTTGGGAGGTTCTGCTTCAAACTGTAAGGAGTCTAACCGAAACATTATTGATAGGTACTAAGCCCCGCTTAAGAACATACGATCTGACCCACATAGGATCAGTGTGCGCTGACCCCCATAGGATCATTGATCGCTGACCCACATAGGATCTAACTCACATAGTATCGGTATTGATCCACAGATAATTGGTAGGAACTATCCTCTGTATCATATATCTCTAACTTCCAACTCAATGCTCGCAGAGGGTGTGGCCTGCTAGGCTGACGCAGCCCGACCCGTGGAGGGCGCGACCTGCTTGGTGGGTGAGGCATGTACCACCGAGGGGAATCACCCACTCAGCTCACGCTTCCAAGCCTGAGAAGGGTGCGACAAGATATTACCACATGGCCTATCCTGCGGTGGGTCACGATCCGCTTGTCTCGTGCGGCCCTGTCTATGGAGGGTGTAACCTGCTGGTTTGGGTTCGCCCTAGATGGCACAGGGGGGATGGGCTCCCCCCTATTTTCCGTAATGGCCATATAACTTCGGTTTCTGAAGCTGAGATGCCACGTGGAGCCTACCAATCACCATGGGACATGCTGCATGGTGTGTCCCTCCACCGCCATAACATTGAGTCACGACCTCCTCTAATGTCGTGCGACGGCGCGCCACACTGACTTCGCAGTTAGCCGGTGTCGGCTGCCCTGCTCGACTACCGTAGTTGTAATACCATGAACCCGTCATCCTACGATGCATGGTAGAATTCCAACTCCTCTAAATCTAGTCAGTGTCGACCACCTCCACCACCCACCGGCCCAGGTCGCCAGTTCTGCCATGGCAGTTTCAAGCCTTCGGTCTACCGTGGGTCACTGGGTGAGCCGTGGTGGCCCATCATTCTATTTGAAGATGCCAACAGATGACTCTGGAACTCTCTTCACCTCTTGTCTCTCCTTTTGGAAATAATTCCAATACATACAAAATCTTGTGATGAACATGTTGGTAAAACTAGTAGTGGAGGGTTCGGACCTTGTTTGTTTGGCCTACGTGCTCCGCGTTATTTTGATAACAATAGAAAAGAATATGATTCAACAGAATCTTGAGATTAATGAAAGATAAACCCCTATATAAATATCGTAGGAGAACTTCAAAATTTGAGAAATATATGACATTTCTTGATACCACAACAAGACTTCAATGATGCCTTTCAATCGGCGTTCTTCGATTCGTGATTCTGTGGTGCTCATCACCACTGTCCAGAACCAGTCTTGTCCTCCAAGTGGTTGGCATCGTGGAACATTATTAGAATTTCCTTTCTTGGTGAAGCCATTCCAATACTCCTCCCAAAGCTATATATAAATATGGGAGGTGTAGGGAGAGTAACACAAATGGAAATAATGGGATTCAATTAATTAAGGAAACTACCTAATTTAAATAGTGCTATTACAAATAATTGAGGAGTCAAGCCATTTAATGGCTCGACGCATCGTTGGTCCTGCCAGCACATCTTGTCCATTGGTGGAAAAAAATGAAATGAAAAATTGTTATTTTATTATTCTTTTAGAAGTCCCAAAATATATATTTTTCTCTCGACCTACTCTGGTTGAAGTGAAGCCTCCATTAAGTATATCCCAGTACTGTTGATTCAACGATGAACCATATTTTTAATATGAGCACAGTTTCAAATGTTAGAACATCCCACTCGCAGGTTTTCTAAACGTACCATAATGAAGTGTTTAGAAATTCATTCTGGGATACCCAGGCCTCAGAATCATGCACCATTTTTTTTCACTAACTCATAATATTTCAAGACAACGAAAAACATTATATGAAAAATCTAGGTATTTAATATTATTATATAAAATAAATGTATTTTAATAATATATAATTTTATTGAGAAAACACAGTCTTACATGCAATGTATGCTATTATGGAAATTCTTTATTATGTGCGATGCAAGGTAACACGTTACTGAGTTCATTGAAAGTTATATAATATATTAATATTATTTAAAATAATAAATATTCCATAAATTCAAAATAGGTAATATTCCATCTTACATTTAATTCTTTGTGTAATACATGCTATAGAATAATTTTAAATCTTTTATAATTTTTGGGGTGTCACGTTAGAACTCCATTAATAAAATTTCTTACTCACAATTTCATCTCTATATCAGAAATTTAATAACTGATATTTTAAATTTCCATTATCTAAATCCCACATCATAATAAGAGTTAATAAAAAAATCCCCCAATTAAGGGAGAATGAGAATTAAAAAACGTAACATGGAATAACGTATAACTAGTTCTCTATGTACGAGAACATTTTGGGAAAGAGAAAATATGGACAAGGAGGAAATGTGTAAATAATTATATAGTTTTATTGATCTCATTGATAAAAAACAATTGAATGTTATGTAAAACATTTAGGGAATTAAATCTATAAATTCGTGAATATTTTAAAAAAGATTCATTTAAAAAAACTAAGGTATTTTGATGAAAACTTTTGTATTGGTCATTTTCCAAATGTTGAGTAATTATTTTACATTATACTTATGTAATGATATATAATTACTTGATATAATTCAATTTCATATCAGAAAACCAATCATTTGGTTCTGCCACAATCAAAATATAATTCACCTCTACACTATGAAATTGATATCCTAGTAAGAACACTTTTTGAAGCACCAAAACATTACATTAAAGGATTTTAATACCCATAAAAATTCATTTTATTTTTCAGTAAATATTATACCGAAATAATATTGATAAAAAATAAATCTCTATTAATCAACAGTGATACTACCTTTTCATCAAAAAAATTTATTTGTCAAAATTGTAAGAAAAAAATTACTCATAGACCAAGAAATCTTGTATTCTAATGGTAGGTATGAAACCATTATAGTCTTTTGGTAAGGGGTTAAAACACCTACCACCTTGTTGGATGTGATGGGTTATCACCCAACATGTGGGTTTTCATTTTTATATTTTAATATAATTTCAAAAATAAATTCATTGTTCATCCTTTAAATTTACTCATTATATAGCTTTCGCAATATGGTTTTCAATACAACGTGTTTTTTTCAAAACCTAATAATCTTATTTGAATACTAATACAATTTAATTAATTATTATAATAAAAATAAATGTTATAAATATCTTTAGCCAATTTTCTATAAATTTTATGATAATTATTCCTCATAAATTGTTTCCCTTAAAAAATAAGAATCTAATGAGTTTTATTACCCATAAATTCTTCCAAATTATAATTAATCATGGTAGAATCATGTAACATAAAACCTAAAAATAGGTGTTTAATACATAGAATGCTGGATAAATCTTAAACTCATAATTTTATAATGGGATCCATATTAATTACATTAAAGAATACATGTTTTCTTCTAAAATATTAAAAAAGCTTATTTGTTACTGGATTCTACTATTTTAATGCATTTATGAAAAAAATTATAATTTATTTCCAGAATCCCAGTAGATACATCAATCATTTTATTTCAACATAATACATTCCTTGGATTAATGATTTTCCTATGTCGTTTGTTTCCCATATATATTCAAATCATTCAAAATGATTTGTATTGAAAATGTTATTTATCCTATGAATATACCTTATGAGTGACAAACTAGGTTTGTAGTTAGGTACTTTATAATGTAACTGGTAATGATCGAGTCAAAACTGAACCACCTTTTAATTTTTGTTTTCGGTATGTACATATGTCCCCAAACCATGTCCACATGTTGTATCCAGATAGGAATGTATTCTTTGTAATACCCTCATAATATATACCATACAAAATTATAGTATTTTCTTATACACTTATCCACAACATTTGTCTCAGGTTTATGATTCCATGTCTAGTTTTTTCAAAATCTAGTTCCCAAGGTAAGTACTAAATGTATGCTAATACCAACTGTAGAAACCCTACCACAGTTATCCAGGAATTTATATTTACTACCATTACATTTTCATGATTATAATGAATCAAATATTAAAAGACAAATGTGTTTATTTTACTCTGTAAAGAAGATATATATCGTTCTCTAATAATATAGTTATATACAAAAATTAAATTGTAACTTTTTTTGATAAAATAGATTTTGTTATTAAATTTTCAATATAGAATAAAATTTTTCATAGTACGCATCATATAATAATTCTGAAGGAAAAATAATAATATTGAGCTCAAAGATATGTAAGGGTCAGGAATATTTAAGGAAATAAGGAATCGATGAGAACAGTCAATATGATAGGGTAATAAATGACGAAAAATTCCTTGTAATCAAAAAAATAATAAAAAAACAATTAAACAATATCCAATTTAAAAAAATACAATCCATTTAAATTAATGGACAAGGAGCAATCTATAGGGAAAGGAAAATAATGGAATCACATTCCATTTTTTCAATGAAAATATTATAAAGTTCCTCGAATGAAAATGTCAGAGAGAAAATATCATGGATATTATTCTATAATTAAAAACTAAAGGAAATACTTAATTTGCATTTGTCATGTTTCCCATGAACATTATACTATTACCATAGAGATATTTCACAATACGATTTTGCATACTACTGATTAGACATTTCACAAGATAGTTTAAATATGTGGTTCGAACACCATATATTCATCCTTGAATCAAACGCAAATTGTTTTTTCCAAATAATTTCATTTCAATATACTATTTATAAATTGAAGTGATTTATTTAAATGTTCCCCAACTAGTTTCTTTCAATCCTAAATAATTACTCATTAGTCAAATAATAATTTTAATTCAATCAAAAAGTTAGTTATCAAATAACCTTATTCATTAAAATATATTAATATATCAATATTTCTATAGTGGAAAAATGAAATAAAATTATAAAGTGTATATAAAAATGGTATATGGTTTATTAAGTAAATTAATACATGAAAATGGTGTGGATAATTTGGGGAAATTCAAGGTTCAATGATCTTAGAAAATTTAATATTTCGAGGGGACTGAAAGGAATCAAGGATGTTAATGTCAATATAGTCCTTGGTCAAAAAATAAATCATCATCCATAAGATTAATAGGGATGGTATCAATACAACATATACCACGTGGATTAAAAATAATGGATTATTTTCATTGATAAAGTAATATAATATCGCTAGAAACACAGTTCAAGAAAATAGCCATATTTTTTTGAAAAACATTTTGAAAAAACATTCTATCAAATTAATATTAAAAAAAAAATATTGGGTATAGGGTGAATATAAATTTTATAAATAATTTTTAAAAGGATAAAAATAGTTATGATTTTTTTATTACAACAATTAGATTTGAGAGAAAACAAATATCCAACCAAAGAGAGAAATGATGATGGGTTTTCATAAAAACATTTTATTAATCATTTGGAGTTCCAATGAATGTAAAAATTGTATTATTATATGAAAGATGTCATTAATATCCATAGGAGTATAAAATTAAATTCTTACATCAACAATAGTCATAATATTTACTTTAATTTTAATTCCTGAATAATCATTCCCAAATAGAATGTGATTGTGAAATAAACCATTATAATTATCTTAACGTTGATGTGAGAATTATTAAATGAATTAATTATGTGTATTAACTTAAAATACACGTAGAATAATTTTAAATAAATAAATATTTATTCAATGTCAACATACACATTATTATATAATATTAATTACAATTGTGTTTTAATATAACGCAATGAAAAAGGAATTGGGTTGTGAAATTTCATTACAACATTGTAATTTTATGTTCAACTACCATTCCATTGAAAAATTCAAATTGAAATTCAAAAAAAAAATTATAATTAATTATAAATTATTTTATATTTCAATTTTTTAGTATGTACACTATATTTATAAAACTATTTTCCCAACAATAATGACTTCAAGAAATAATGGAAATTTGAGATGAAGTCCCTTACCTTGAGTTTCATTTAGTTTTACTGTACTTATTTTTAAGCCATAATGGTTTTATGAATGTACATAAATTATACCATAAAACAAATAATATATATATAATCATATATTAACCAATCATAATATCTTATTATTTTTTTGTTGAAAATATTTCATTGAATTCACTACTTCTGGGGCTAATATCCTAATTTGTTGGGAAGGATTTACCTTTTTTGTGCCAATTAAATAGGGAAGGATTTAATCATCTATATAATGTAATAAATTATTTACATTTTAAATATATGTAAACAAACTGTATTTATATTATTCTAAAATATTTAGAAATTAAAAATGAAATGTATTTTTCATGGGGATGGTAGGTTGTATGTACGCTTGAACAATACATTTATTTTTCTATCATATTTTAAAAGAATGAAATGTTAATGATATATTTTTAAGTAAAGATAAAAGTATAATATTTATTTAATATACTTCACATAATTGTTTTAAATAATTCCTTAATCCATTCCCTATATATTGTCAATGAGTCAAATCGCTTTGAGGAGGAGGTAGTCTACATTTAAAAAAACAAATGTTACCACATTTACATAAAAAGGAAAGCATGAAGGTATGTGTTATATAAAAAATAAATAAAAACGTTTAAAACATAAATATAATATATAATATTTAAAAATTGTGTATCCATCGAAATTCGTAACAATGAGGGGTGTTAATGAAAATAATTATTGACATCATTTGGTGGGTGGTAATTTGTTGTACATAGAAATGGTATATCCCTTGCCCATTTCATGGAAGTGTGTGTACATGTTTGTATAACTCTTATAATAAAGAGATATAAATATATATTGGATATTTATTTTATTATATAATCATGGAATAAAATAATTAAATGGGTTTTGTCTTAAATGACACAAAAGTGATCATTGAAGAAGGATACCTCTTATTTGGGTAACTCATTTTAGTTTATTGCAAAAGGATTACTTGTTTTATTTCTACCAAGTTTCAGGATTTGTTGATAATGGGATTTTTTATTGGGGCCTATTTAATATGTTTTTTGGTGAGCCAAAGTGCATCAGATTTGTAATAATATTAGTAGGGCGAGTGCCTTTTTATAGTGGAGGAGGATTTGCATTTTGTATATTCTTGAAATAGGAATTCCACCTAATTCTATCCCATGTAATGTTTCCAAGATAATTGGATCAATATAATTAATGTAAGGATAGTGAATAATTATTAACATTTAATATGTTTATTACTTTTTTCAATGCAATATTTGATTTTTTGTTTATGGTTTAGTCCCCTATTAAGCTAAATTTTACCTTAATCACTAAAAATATTTTTAACAGAAATAAGTAATATTTTTTTAAACCACTGTGTTAAATTTTAAAAATTATATATCATCGTGATACATAATATATAATCCATTTTCCCAAATTAACTTCACATTAGTGGAAGAAGATAATTTAATATTATTCTCACAGACGAGACAACAAAGTTGGTTTTTATAGTATAAAAGTTCCAAATATATCATTGTTTTCATATTCAATTGAAGATTGAAAATGAGTAAGATAACCAAAATTAAATTTATTGATTAATAAGTTAAGACATTAATATTTAAAACCAATAAGAATTTATTATTTAACTTTATAAAAAAATTAAATAAAAATTTGTTTTGAATTCAAATTCAGTGTTTTTCATCATTCAACAAAAAATGTAACATGATAGAAAAATATACGAAAAATCACCCTAGGATAATATTATGTAACTATTTCCAAAATTAAGTTTATATTGACATAAAAAACATATATATGTTGGAAAAATTGGATTTAAAATAGGTTCATCATTAAAAGGAGAAAAAATTACATTTATAATAATATTGTTTTTTTGGGTAATAATGGGGTCATCTTATATTCTAAAAATTGAATATGTTAGATTAATATATGAAATATATTATTGAATATGTAATATATCTATTTAATTAATATCATTCACTAAAATTAGTTGATTCAATTTATTGGTTTTAAATTCCTTTGGGAGCATAAAAAACCTTTTACAAAATCATTTCCTTTATTATCAATTGGATATATTATTGATATCTAATTAATTGGAATAAAGTGAATTCAATAATAAATATACATAATTTAGTTAATACTATTAGTATCTATAAATATGATTTTTTTTCTATATATCATTAAATCAAATATTAGTCTTTTCATAATATATTATTGTATGTAAAAACTCGGTCTTACATGAAACAAAATCCCCAACCATTCATAGAATGAATTTACAATATATGGGTTAACATGTTAACTAAAAAATATCATTTATTCCATTATTAGACCATATATTATATTCAAAAACACATACAAATCACTTGGATCAATTTTTAATTTGACAACATATAATAAAATATTATTTTTTATAAAATAAAATTAATGATAATTTTGACATTATTTTTTAAATTATATGTTGAAGATTTAAAACAAATTGTAATTAAAATATATTAATTTAAATGATGTTTACTATGATATATTAATATAAATAAATAATTAATCACAAAAATTCATTAAATATGCTTCCCTTTTAATGTTTTTTGCAACATTTATTTTAATTAATTATGAACTAAATAATGCATATATTAGCATTTGTTATTTTTTAGTGAAACTAATAAATATATAAAAAATATATTATATTTATCATTACAAAAAAATCATTTGACATTAAAAATAATATTTGAAACTATTTCAAGGTATCTTTTCCCCTAATCAGATGCTTTATAAATTCTTAAGGTTAGGATGTTTCCATTTTTAGTCTTCTTATTTATGTTGTTATGTTGACCACTTCATAATAATAACATCCCACTAACATTTAAATTCATAAAAAAGATGTGATATGGTCTAAATATTGGCATCCATTTTTTATTAGACAAGATTCTATAACATATTTTCCCGTAATCTTTCGTTTTAATCCTTTGTTAAGTATAATTTTAACATAATCAATGTAATTAATTTTAATTTAATTCACTATTTTTTCCAAAAAATAAAGTTGATCGCATTATAAAATAAATATCATAATTATTACAGAAACATAATATACATTTCTATAACATCAATTCACTTAACTAGGTTAAATTAATTTTAAATTAATCTCACAGACGTTTTGATGCAATGAGTTATTAATGAAAAATGTGTAATTGTTTGAAATGTTTTAATATAAAATTTCAATTTTATATTGAATGCACTGACCAAAATTGACCTTATTGATTTATAAATGAACATATTATACCATATATCAAATTTAATGTATAATTTATCTCAGTCAATAAATTATATAAAAAAAATTCCATTAAAATGCAATGTTTTCACTACGCGTCAAAAAATTAAACATTACAGAAAAATTCCAAAAATTCATCCCAAGTAAATTTTGATGTTCTACTCCCAAAAAATGTATTTTCAATTTTTATATAATAATTATGAATGAAATATTTCATTTCTAATCAATTATTCAATTAAATTGTTGAAAACACTATGATATTAAATAATATTAATAATATTACATTATTGTTCAGTATAACTTAGTAGTTCTAGAAATAAATGATAAAAACATTACTTCTTATTATTATAGATAAAATATTTATTAAATTTTTCATAATAAAATAAATAATTAGAATTAATTTTAAGGATTTTATTTCATCAAATCTTAATATATTACATTATACTATTCTTAAAATGAATTTCAACCTCAAAATTTTTTCTTCGATATCAACGGATTCAAATTTTTAGAATTATTTTTTTATAACCCTCATCATAAAAGGGATAAATAAACCATGCACTTACAATTTTATGAAGGGAAACCTAGTGGTCATTTGATTTTATGCAAAAATATTTTTCAACATATGGAGAATATAAGTGGAAAATTAAAATATTAATTTATAATGGAAAACTAATTCGCATAGACTAATAAAGAGTGACAGAAAAAATGGTCCATTTGATGTCACTAAAAACAACACCCGAAGACATATATGTGGGGAAAATAACATTGTTGTCATCATAAAATATGTTAGTATGGTAACATTTAATTTTAAGAACATTTTACTAATGTAAATGAATTATTTTACAATCTATGCCAGTAGAAAAACAATTAAATACATACATAATGAGTGGAATCTCATACTTTATTCAATTTCCACAAAAATCATATCTTTTTATTAAAATTATTAGTATTAAATATAAATTTTGTTATTCCTAATGAACTCATATAGACTTTTAAAGACCATATATCCATAAAAGGGATAGTCAAGATATTCCACCTTTCTTTAGACATTAACCAAATACAAAAAATTTATCACATGGTAAGATAATTCCAAAAATCTGTAATTCTTGAAATTATTAATTAATCTTAAAAAGTCAATGGTAATACCTGATGTTCAGACTATATTATTCCATTAATATCTATCCGAAAAATCCTTCTTCCACTTCCATTCTATGTTCAAAAGAAAAATATTTGAACGATATGATCATATATTCATCTTTGAAAAAGAAACAATTAATCATCAGAAGAAATTCAATATGTTTTCCATATAAACATATACCTTACCTGAAACATAGTTCATACAAAAAAAATTATAAGACAGTGGTAATGTGTGAAGCCCTTATTGTCTATTCAGGGGATCATTCCCATGAACCTTACTAGATGTGATGGGTTAATATAGAGAAAACATATTTTTCTTACTTTCATGAATAATAAAAACTAATTCATCCCTTAAAACACATATTTTTAATCCTATGGGTTTAAAATAACCCACCTTAACTAAACATTCTCCAAAAATCACTTAAATATATCTATTCCTGAATCCTCTTGGGGGTGTCTGAAACATTGATCTTTTGATAATCCACAATCATATAGACCTATGATGATTTCCATAACTCTTAAGATAACCTCATATTAAAACACCCTAAACTCCAATGAAATATTAACTAACATTTGATAACAACTATAACAGCCCGAAAGTCACACTCCCGGATCCTATACTAAAAACCATAAATTGTCATTTCTAACATTTCTGTCAACAATTGTGACAAATGTTTTTCATCTAAAACATTCAAACTCAAACGAAAAATTGTATCATGTACAATCTAGAGGGACTATTAGGATTATAGATTTTGAAATTTATGAAAAACCCGTACATAAAGAACTCATATAAACATGGATTGATAAGTTTCCAAATGAAAATTCCTTCAATTTACCCCTCTTTTCTTATTTCACAATAGGTAATCAACATCATCCTTATGAAATACTTAATAGAGATAAATCATTCAACAACATTCTTTAAAAACATGTTAAATTAATAATAAGACGGGTGATCAAAGATGATCCATAATGGTAAACATAATAATTAAAAATTAATTTTATTTAATGTGAATAAGAGTGAAAAATTATGTGATGACATAATCAGAGTTAATGAGTGACTCATAAAATAAATCATACCCACTAATTAATTGGACCAAAAAATGAAAAAATTTTAATGAAAAGTGTTACCAAAATCATCAACCACAAGGCATGTGATATCAATCTCGACCATTAAATACAATATAATAATAAATTATGTAGTGAAAAATATATATCTAGGAACTCCATCTCAATAAACCCTCACAGAACAATTACAAATAGAAACAAAAATATGGAAGACTTCGATATTCAAGAGTACCAAATGAAATAGAGAAATATTTATGCACACCCATCATTTCAACTATAGTGGTCTCACACGGTGCTATTTGGCTACACCCATCATTTATAATTTATAATAACAATGTACATAGATAATATTTCAATATTTGCTGAAATTTGTTTTTAATTTTTTTAATATGATTAAATCATGGAAGGGAAATGTGAACCAGAACATTATAATGTCCACTAATTTCCACGTAACTTTTATTAAGTTATATTGAATTATTTTTGGAATAAAATATTTGATGATACGTGATTCCGAGGCCCAGTGAGCTTAGAATGAATGTTTAATATTTTTTTAGTAGGTTTAAGTAAACATGAAAATGGGTTTTTATAATTATTTATGTGGTGCTCGAATCAAAAATATGAGGGCATCATTGAACTAGGAACACCGAGATTCACCAATATAGGACTTGAATTCTTCTAGAAATGGTCTAATATAAATGATAATTTTCAGGCATTTCTGAAAATATTATAATCACATAAACAATAATATTAATTTATTTTCTCACCGTTGATTGTCTTATGGTGGTGCTTTGATGTGGAAATTAGAAAAATTAAATTAAAATCATAAATAGACCTATTTTTAGAAGTGTAACTATGCGATGTTGTTGCGTAACATAAATGTTTCTATGTATTTTTATTTAATGGAATAATGCATGGGATATTTGGGAATCAAAGTGTGGATTTTTCTCTGATGGAATAATGGCGAGAACTTTCTCTAGCGAAGAACAAAAAACACCAGGAGATCGTTAATGAATTTGACTCATCTCAAAGAATTGGTCTCATGAGTGGTGAATTAATTTCACCTCTTGAATCCTCATGAATAGAAAGCTCCAACGGAGAACCTCAATCTTGGTTTGGGTTATTTTATTTTTTCCCTATTATTTTTTAATAAAGACAGATGAGGATTATCAAAAGAATAAGTTCATCCACAGATTGTTTATTCATGCGGGGGGGGGGGGTGTTCATATTTGGTTTCTTTAGCGGTATAAGACTATACTATAGAACTATGATCTAAAGCATCCTCTTTTTTAATCATATAATGTGGAGGGTGTGATCAATCACAAACAAGACTCGATCCCCTATTCATGTGATTTCTTCATGTCTATATCCTTGAAATGGTTAATGTTGTATTTGAGGTCGTGTAAGTGATGGCAAGGACCCTAGTGGCTTCATGGTGCATACAGATCTACGATAGGAACAACCAAGTGGACCCAGTGGCAAGAGAAAGATTCCCCAAGTGTGGAAACAGTAGGTTGGAAGTGCCGATGACTAGAGGTAGCTGCCGTTGGTAGGAGGAGACGCCTACCCGGGCACTGGGTGTGGGGTGAAGTGGTCGTCTATCACCAGCCATGTTTGCGGAAGCAGTGCACTCGGGCCCCGCCGCACTGAGGGAGGCCATCGTCTATCATCTGTGTTAGAAGTCCAGAAAAGGTTCCTACCTAGTGACACATAGGAGGAATTAATTGCTCAATGTGGGCCACCTTCTAGCCATGGGGGTTGGTCGGCAGACTGGTCGTGCCCACTCCAACCTGACCGGAGGAGCGGATCCAGGCCGAATCAGCTGGCCCATTGGGTTGGGCCTCTGAAGTGGCCCTCCATATTTTTGGATCCAGTCTTCTTTAGTGGACTAAGACAATGGGATAATGTCGTGCCTTGTGGTACCCTGATCTAGAAAAAGTGACAGGTCCGCCTATGAGGGCCGGGCTGAATAAATTCAGGTCACTACATGACCTAGTGGACTAGACCAAAGGGAAACCATGGATGGGTCCAGTTAGGCCCAATGAGCCATCCCAATGGGTATGAAGGACATGATCATGTCATGCGAGACCCTGGGTTGCATTGGTTATGTCGGTCCGAATTTGTCAGACCGGGCCTTGATGCAACCAGCCCCTGTTCAAAAATAGGGACATATCTCTCAGATCTTGTGTCTTATTGACATGTTGTCTGTGGGGTCGGGACCCACGTAATAGCGCAGTCCTTATGAAATACTCTATATAATATTTCATGTATGCTGACCATGTTTGGGTTCATAACATAGCAACCCAAAGAGACATAGTGACACAACTATTTCCGAGACATTGTGACATGGAAACCAAACGAGGCACCATCACTCAGCTACATAATGGGGCTTCATGAATCATAAACCCATCGTGACTCCATGACTACACTATCATATATAATTTATGACTCATATACCTAGTGAGACTTTGTGATTCATCCATGGGTGTGACAGTGTGACTTGGCTTCTCAGCGAGACTCTCTAACCCAGCTACAAGGCGAGGCATCATGACTCATCTATCAGTGATACATCATGACATAGCTACTCAATAGGTCAAGGAGAACTAGATAGACTAGGGGAATCAATGGGTATGAGAGTGTTGGTAGTGATTGATTTACAGGTTTTGAAATCCTTGGTTTTGCTATCAAACCATTATGTTATACCTGTGTCGAGCGGACACTAGGGACGCAAATATGTTTTTCATCATTTTTAAAATTTTCATTGTGGGTTTCTGTGAGACAAGATTTAGTTACTGTGTTCGTACTGAGTATTTTTATGCTCACTCCTACACAGGCTTTACCCACAAATATTGTGTCTTGTTTAGATGATAGAAAAGATAGAATGTTATCTGTGAGTGCTAGGTCCAGGTGTTTCTTGGAGGTGGATCTACAAACGCAATATGCCTCAATGAAAACCGATACTAAGATACACTGACCATTTAGGTAGGATTCATTGAATAATCCCTTTAGATATTATACTTCATGTTATTGTACTTTATTCTTTTCATTTGGGATTTTATTATATCCCCATTTTTATTTTAGTTGCAACATTACATTTGTGATTTCTTCCTCATATGACATGCATTTTTTTGGTATCCCAATTTATGCATTATATTCTGTGATACAGGTTGTGTGTGTGTACAGTTTTAAAGACAATGCCTCCCCTTTTTGCGATATTCATTTTTTTTCTAGTCACCAGCCCCTAACATATGGAAGGCGGGATTGGGGTAGTCACCATACGGGCCATCGAGGATGGGCCTTGGTAGTGTGTTATTAGTGGTGGTTATTTCAACTTCAAAGAATGAGAGTCAGTTTTTTGGTGATGTAGTGTTAAATTTTTGGAGTAAGACTATTAGATTTGGTCAGTCTAGTGTCGGTGCGGATGCTAACATCTCCATACACAAGGGCACTAAATTATTCATTCTGACTCTGTGCATGAAAAAATGGTTTCTTACATATTAAAAATTATTTTCATGATCTAGCTGAGTTAGATTCATCTGACAATGTATAATAAACCTACTATCTTTCATCATGATTTCTCTCAGGATTCCTCTATCTAGACAGATTTCTAGGATCCTTGTTCATGATCATGACGATGGTCCATCGAGTGATGATACATTAGTTCTAGGACTTGTTCCTATGATTCCACCCTCGGGTCGGATCCTAGAGGCACCACTAACAATTGATCCGTATATGCAACCGTCCATACTAGCAGAATATGCACGCCTACTAAGCATGTTGCATTGGTTCCATAGGTATTGTCCCTAGATTTGTTTTAGAGAGATCTCCATCGGAAGTAGAGGATTAGTTGGTGGTCGTAATTCATGTTTTCTGCCTTGTTACAACACCTTCAGACAATATTGAGGTTCTAGACACTAGCCTTCTGTAGAACATAGAAGATATATGGTGGATCTTTATACTACAAACACATGAATAGGTAAAACACACCTAGTCAGTGTTCGAGTTTCTTTTCATTGAGGAGTTATGCATCGTGACATTGTGCTCAACACACATACAGAAGCATCTCCACATACGGAAGGGAAACTTGAATCTGCCTCAATACTAAGAGAGGTTCACAAACCTCTCCCAATACTTTTATTATAGGGTGTAGGTCCCATTATTCAGGGCCCATACCATTCGGAAGGGACCCAATAGAGAGATCAAAGCATCGATGATCTCTCTTTGAATCCATATGTGAGGTGGGGTGTTGTAGTGAGATCATTTAGTGGAGAAAGTCCTGGTAGAATCTCCCCCAACTGTGAGAGCTACCACCAGAAGATAGGTAGAAGTGTCATCTAAAGTGGGTATCTGACAGCTGAAACATGTGTCCTAGAGGACTAGACCCGCCAGGGGATGACCATGTGATATATGATTGGTAGTGAAAGGCCTCATGGTCTGTGGAAACCATCAGAGGAACATATTGAGAGTTACATGTGGCAGGCATGGACACATAGCATGAGACTTTCATACCCACAGTAAAGATGATTAGTTGGCGGTCAAGGGACTACCTAGGAAAAGGGAGAGAGTCTAATAGGTTAGTCCATAGAGAGGGGAACATGTATGGGGAGTATGTAGACTAGTAGATGATGGGAGGAGATATGATGTTCCACCGCAACCACCCCGAGATGATCCACCACATGCTCAGGGAGAATGTGGAAAGGGGTGTGGCTAGGTTCAGGTGATGGAGGTCTATTGCCATGAAACTCCATATATTATTAGAGTTATGATCTATGTCCACTCCACTTTAGCAGAATATTAATTAATCACATGTTCCATACAATATTTCATTTAAAATGTCCTTAATCAAGGCTCAGATATTCTGATGGAGCAGTTGCCTCAATCCTAGGAATTAGAGACTCTTTCGAGAGGAAATTCGATGATCACAAACAAGTTCCAATAGTGTGATAATACTCTAGGAGGGGAGAGATTTGTAGGGGAACTCTTAGTAGCAGCGTTGATCTATTATGATGTCATTTTTGGTTTGTACTTTTTATCTACAGTCTATCCTTATATCGAATGTATTTGTATAAATGTGTGGTGTGTCTATGAGGATGAAACCGGGTTTTCCATCACCGGTGATAAGGGATATTTTATAGCATAGGTTTCACTTTCTTGGATGAGGTTGCACCAGATCACTCACTAGTTGGAGAGCCTCCACCCTTTGTGTAGTGGGTGGGAGGTGACTGAGCATTACTGTGGTGGTGGTCAGGTATGAGGATGTCTCTCTTGAGGATGTACCTAGACTGTCACATTGTACAGATTTAGACATCAGTATCGACCTATACCATGGAACAACACTGATATCCAAATTGGCATATTAGATGGCCCGTGTAGAGCTTTTTGAGTTGAGGGTTCTGTCGGAGGACTTACAAGAGAAGGTCTCACTGAGGCCAAATGTTTCACTATGGGTTTCCCCAGTGTTGTATTCCATGTTGGAATATGTGTTCATGGGGATATTTGTATACTTACGATGCCTGAAATAGGTGACTGTGAAGAACCAGTATTTATTGCTAAGAATTGATGACCTCTTCGACCAGATGAATGGAGCATTGTGGTTCATGAAGCATGACCTGGGATCCGACTAGCATCAGCTTCAGGTATGTGATAAGGATTTACTAAAGGAAAAATTTTGATCCTGATATGGCCACTATGTGTTTTTGGTTCTTCCATTCACCATGACAAATTCCCCATAAGAGTTATTGGGAATCATGAACACGATCTTCTTTCCTTACCTTGTCCAATTCCTTGTAGTCATCATTGATAACATCTTGGTTTACTCAGAGTTGTAAGAGGACCATGCTCCACACCTACATACAGTCATTGATACACTCTGTGTGCACAAGCTATATAGTAATCACTCGAAGTCCCAGTTCAATATTTAGGAAGTCCACTTTTTGGGACACATCAGCTCGGAGGCTTTAGTTGCAGTGGATCTAGCGAAGATAGATGTATTTCTTTTTTGGGAACCACCTAGGAGCCTGACCGATGTGCATATTTTCTTAGGGATGGTCGGATACTACCAGAGGTTCATGACAAAATTTTATAGAGTAGAAGAACCTTTATCATCTATTACAAGAAAGTGATAACCCTTCATGTTGACGGAGAAGATTTATCAGAGTTTCTAATAGCATATGAGGAGACTGATGAGTTCCCTTATCAAAAGACTACCAGAAGAGAGTTTTGGGTATGTAGTGGTATGCGATGCATGAGTGACCATAATAGGTTTTTTACGAATGTGGGAGAAAGAATTTATCACCTATGGATCACGGTAGTTGAGGCTGCATGATAAGAACTATGCGACCCATTATCTAGAGTTATCAGCAATGGAATTCTCCTAGAATATGTGATGGAACAACTTGGTTGGTGAACGATTCACTACCTACTCAGACAACAAGATTCTATGGTATATCTTCTCACATAAGGAATTGAATGTGAGACATCATCGATGGCTAGAGATTCTCTAGGACCATGACTTTGAGATTGTCTATACTCTTGGGAATGGGAACATGGTGGAATCATCACTTAGTATGAGTTTTGTTTTACATAAGAAGAGTGAGGCACTTGATCAGCTAGCTGTGATGCATATATATTTCATGGATGATGATGGAGAAGATTAAATTTAGTCAATTACTATCACTCCACATTTATTAGAGTGAGTTAGGGAGGGAAAACTTGTGTATGTTCACTGTGAGACCCGATGTACTGAGAAATCCTCAGTTTAGGCTCCTCAAGGATTTTTGATATGCGGGGAGCCCAACATCCATTTCAGAGGATGCACCATAGTAGTAGTGATGTTGTAGGAGGAGGTGTTGATGGAGTTTCATATATTCAATTTTTTCATACATTCTGGTGTCGAGAAGACGCACTAGTACCTATGATGTTAGTACGGGTGGTCAGGGATATAGAAAGCAGTGGTAGAGATCGTTTTCATGATGCCTCTATTGTCAGCAATTGAAGGTCACGAGTCATGAACCTGTAGGCTTGGAACAACCATAATATTCATTATAATGGATTTTGGATGGTAAATCCATGGACATCGTGATGGGGTTACCACATATGTCCTGGGGCCACAATTATATCGATGCGATCATTGACGGACTCACCATGTCATCTCACACCCAATCCATCTGAGAGCAGAGATCAGTATAGGGATTGTGATGCCTCTACGTCTTCTAGATAGTGTGGCACCATGGGGTTCCTTTGATGATCATATCAGGCCATGGTTCCTGCATTAAATCATACTGGTACAAGGGATTGTATGAGGCATTTGGGACTTAGCTGCGGATACACAGAACATTTCACCCACAGACTGATGGTAAGATGGAGCAGACCATACTTACATTGTAGGAAATTCCTCATGCTTGTGTCCTTGATTAGTGTCATAGTTTGGAGGACCATATACCACTAGTGGTGTTTTAATTCAACAAAACCAATCACTCCACCATTTTCATGACACCATTTGAGGCCTTTTATGGGAAACCATTCAGATCACCTCAATGCCGGACAGTCCCAGGGGAGTCATCACTCGTTAGTCTAGTGTTGGTATGGGCTACTACTGAGAAGATGAGGATCACCCAGGAGGAATTTAGGACTATACCAGTCAGGAAGAAATTGTGCTTCAAAAGTATATGAAGACCATTTTAGTAGGATGAGTGCAACCATGTTTTTTTTTCAGGTCTTAACCAACATGGTCTTCAGAGATTTGGCCAGGGTAGCATGTTATCTCCGAGGTGCATCGAACCTTTTTTAGATTCACAATAGAGTTGGTGAGGTGGAATTCTGCCTATCTCTTCTATTGTCGATGCACCAGTTGCACAATGTTTTCCACATGTCGTAGGTGAGGAGGTACATGCATGATCCATCGCACATCAACGACTGGGGTGAACTAGAAATTGATGATGGGGTGATGATTAAGGAGTTCCTACTGGAGATAGAGGATCTATAGGAGTGGATCCTATATGAAATATCGATTACTCTGGTGATCATTCAGTGGTTGAATGGGAATATCCATGAGATTACATGGGAGCGAGAGGATTATATTCATGTTCAGTACCCCCATTTTTTAAATCCTTATTTGGTATTATGAGGATATGAATCCCAAAAATGAGGGAGTAGTGTAATGCATTGGAATTTCCATGTATTTGATTTTAAAATCATATGATAATATTTCAAGAGCACACACTTTGACGGCATGTAATTTCAATGCCGATGAGCTCGAAACATAATTTTAATCCTTTTTATGTTCATAAATGTAAATGTTCAAGATGGGTTCGATAACTTTTAAACAAGTGATGGAAACAAAAATTACGAGAGAACCGTTGATCATGGAATACATGGATTCACATAGAAGTGACCTAACTTTTACCAGCTTGGGTCCGATCAAAAAGATAATTTTTAAACCTTTCTGAAAAGAATAAAATAACATAAATTTTTATTTTCATTTATTTCATCACCATTTAGTGACAGACGACGATGATGCAGTGTGGCGATGAGGAACATTAAATGAAGATCATTAATGGATTGTTTTTGTGCAGCATAATAGATATGATGTTTCATAAATGAAACAGCTTAACGATGTGATGTTTTAACATAACTGAAATGCAATAATATGATTTCATTTAATTGATTAACACGTTTGAGAGTTGGTAATAAAAGGGGGGATTTTTCTCTACTAAACTGACTATGAGAACTCCCTCCCACGATGAATGATGAGTAGCTATAGTTTGTCAACTACATCGACACATCTCGAAGAATGGGACTGGTGAGTGGAAATTTCCATCATCCAATCGAATCCCAATGAACTAAAAGTTCTAGTAGATAATTTCAATCGAGGTAGCGATATGTTTTCATTTTATTTCCACATTCTTTTTCTAAATTGATGAATAAATATTAACCCATGAATAGTTTGATCTGTGGATTGTTTATTCATGCAGGAGGGTGTTATTCTTAGGTTTTCTACAATGGAATTAAATTATCTTATAGAACTATGATCCCCTGCCTACCATATTTTTAACCATCTAATGTGTAGGGCATGGGCCATGTGTTGTCCACAGGGGGAAGCCGAGTGACCATCCGTAAGCACCACAACCAGAATGGATTAGTGACCTAGAAAACATTTCGTGCCAGACTACATTAGAAACTGAGCCGAAGGGATAATTTCAGGCAACGCGGTGGCCCGTGCTAGGGAGAGTGACTGACTTTCTAGTGCAGTGCTGGCCAGATAAATAATGGTTAATATGTGTCCAAGAGGACATGAACCACAAAAAACCCCAGTCAGGTATATTTAAGGAAAATGGTCCAGACAGAAAATATTGGGACATGAAAAAACATGGGTCCGGTTGGTCAGGTCTTTCCAAACCAGTCAGATCGGGCTCGGATGTAACTGACTGTTGTATACAAAAAGGGATGTATCTTTCATACCATGGGTTTGATTGATGTGTAGTTTTTTTCATTAGGACCCAAGGGATTGGGAGGTCCATATGAAATACTCTAAGTAATGCTTAATGGTTTTTAACCTATAATGGATTCATGACTCACCTACCTAGTGAGACTATATGACTCTACTATCAGCGAGACTTCATGACTCAACTACCCTATGAGACTCAGTGACTCAACCTCCTAGCGAGGCTTCGTGAGTCCACTTCACTACAGAACTCCATGACTCAGCTATCAGAAAGACATTATGACTCAGCTACACAGAGGGAATCTGTGCCTTAGTTATTAGTGAGACATTGTGACTCGTATACTCATCGAGACTTTGTGACTCTTCTACCTAGTGAGGCTTCATGATTCATCTATCAAAGATGATTCATGACATAACTACTCAATGGGTATGGTTGAACCAGATAGTTAATTGGACTCATTATGGATGAATAACTTTTCAGTGATTAATGAACAATGTTTTCAACAATTGGTTTTTCAATCAACAGTTTAGGTTGTACCTATGTCGAGATGAATTTTGTGGCTCAAATCATTGTGCATACATCTGGTGGATTTCATTTTGGATTTTTGTGAGACCCGAGTAAGTTTTACAGTCCCTTCAGATTATTTTTATCCCCCCATGCATAGTGTTTTTACTCACCTGTTGTGTATTCTGCAAATGACATACATATTTGACTGGGATCATGGAGAGATAAGGCCATGTGGTGCTCAGAGATGGATCTACAAACGGAAAACACATCTACGACACCAAGAAATGATATTTATCTACCCTTCTGATGGGATCCTCGGTGAGTAACCTATGTATATTGTAATTCCTTTTACTAAACTTCTTATTTTTTTCTTTGGGTTTGTATTATAGCCTAATTTTTATTTTACATTCACCTTTACTGGTGTTTTTTCTTCCTTGTGTTACATACTTGTTGTTGGTATCCCAGTTTCAGCTTTTGTTTTCTTCATATGAGTTGGGTGTGTGTATAGGTTTAATGGAATGCCTTCAGTTTTCAAGATATTATTTTTTAGTGCAAGTCACCAGCCCTGGTCATATGGATGATAAGCTTGGGTTGTCAGGGCATGGTCCTCAGGGTACGTTTCATAACTAACATTCTATTTGAGACAAGATTAACACATTAAAAATAAATGTGTTCCAACCCAATATCTCTGAAACATTATTAAACAATGAAAAATAAATGGGTTTGAAATCAATTTCTCTTGGACATGATTGAACCATGGAATGTAAATGGGTTCCATAATAATCTCATTAAATCATATTCATCTCATGGATAAGAAATGGTATTAACAAAAATCAGTTTAATACACAATGAACCTATAGAAAAGATACCTGTTTCAAAAAAATACAATGGAATCAATGATTATCAATAAACAATGAATGAGGATGGTATAAAAAAAATATATGAAAATGTTGGATAAGTAATAATAGGGCTTTTTTATTTTGATGAATGAATGTTACCGTAAAATATCATTAATTTTTTATTGAGTAAAATAATCCTTAAACATTCCAATGAGTCCCATACATCATTTAAACATTTTTATCATTAACCCCATAAAGGGAATAACATTAAAAGAATCATATAATATAATGGTAATAATAATATTAATGGAAAAAATTTCAAATACAATGAATATATACAATATATAATAATACAGGTGAATAACATAAGAAACATCACAAAGAATGAATGTTGTGATGAAAAATCATTAATAATTCGGAATCATTGAAACTTTGAACCTCATGAAAGATAAACCATTAAACGAAACTATTACATAAAATTAAGATAAAATAATTCATGATATAATTTATCAAAAAGTATATTATACACAACACAAAAAATACGACAGTGCTGAATATGGGATTTACCTCACACATATAAAAACAGAAATTAAAATACCTTACTACTGAGTAAATTTTGAATCATGAGATCCATGAATGAATAAATTTAATTGAAAAATATAATTTCATGAAATAAATTAAAGTCATTAAATGAAAATTTATATGTCATTAGATACACCATATAATATTATCTAGGTGAATAATATCAATTATGTCTTAGTGGAATGTAAATTGAGATGAGACCCATTAGTTTGAGTCTCATTTTTCATGCATGCCTTATATTTTATTGAATTACAAACCTATGTTTAATTAAATAATTACTTAATAAAATTTTACATGTTTAGTATTACATTAATTTGACATATAAAATATTTATATAAAATTATTTAATCGATATTATTATGTTGGTTGTTTTTACTATAATTAGTTTCTGTGTCGAAAATAACATTCCACGGTAAAATTTGCTAAAATTGATATTTATTATTACATATAAATAATAATAATTAAATAAATCCAATTTATAAATAAATTATTCTTCTAAAACTAATAAATAATGATGGTTATGAAAATTTAACCAACCTTACAATCCTAGAGAGTGTAGGTCATATGTATGCATTAGTAATGTTTTAATTTTCAATGAACATTGTAGAAACAAATAATGTAACATTTATAATCCTATAATTATAATGATATCATAAATAACATATTATTTAATCATATATTATTATATATATAATTAAGCTGATTTAAAAGGATTCACATCTTATCGATGTGGTGGTAGTCCACACATCCACGAACGATGTTATAAATTTTTCAGTTTGTAAAAGGTTAATAAGAAAATGATACATTATATATATGTATTGGTAAATATATCATGAATATCAAATATATTTGATTTATTTCAATAATTTTAATTAAAATCATCTTTAATAAATTCCATGTAATGTGTGAATGTATCATATCGCTTTGAGAGGGTAGAAGTCTACATGTTCACAAAAAAATGTTATTGTATTTACACAAAATGGAAACTATAAAGGTATATGTTATGTATAAATTAAAAATATATTTTGAAAACATAAATATCATAAATATCATATAAAAATGGTGTGTACATAATAATTCATATCCATGAAAAGTGGTAATTGAAAAACGAATGACAACATTTCACAGGGCAGTTATTTGTCGTACACCAATGGTAATTTCATTTCACATTTGATGGACATGTGTGTATGAGTATGTATAACACTTAAAATTGAAATAACATTTTTTTTTGAGGATAATAATTTTATTATATAGTAATTTAATAAAAATAATTAAATTTATGGAGAAAAAAATAAAATATAAATACACATTGAATAATGTGAACAATTTTCAAGCTACCTTTTTTGGTTTTTACCATGTGGATTCTATAGTTTGATTTTTGATAAAAGTTAGAAATATGAGAAGATTACATGTATTTCAGGATCATTTTTTTTCAAATTTTGGATGAGCCAATTTTCCTTGAGATGTGTGAGTAAGGGGAGAAGGTAAATCCTTTTTTTGAAGGCAGAGTGACATTATTTTAAATACCTAAAGGTAAACACTATCACCAGATCTCCCTTACCTCATGTTGTTAAAAAACGATAAATAATGGATTAAATGGGATTTAAGGTGTAGAAACGCACAAATCACACAAAAATAAAATCATTTTTTTCTCATTTATGACACTTAGTCTGTATATTTTATTTTGATCATTTTGGTTTTTATTAAATTAACATGTTTTCTATCCCAAGTAATATAATAATTCAGAATTAAGTAATGGGTGATATTTTAAAAAATATAGAACCAATTAATTATAAATATTATTTCTAGTTTTCCAAATATATATTTCGTTTTTGTTATAAATTACCTTCAATCATGAAAATCCAATGCAAAAAGCCACTACTATAACACGAATTGTGATAATAATGTTTTTACTCTCCTAGGGTAAATATGATATTAATAATTTATAATTTGGTCTATTAATTTACATTAATTTTTAATTAATAACACATAAAAATAAATTTGAAGAATATTGGAATTTTATTAATTTTAAATAATTTAATAAAATATCATTTATTGTAAAAATTAATTAATTTAAATTCTAATATTATTTATTAATTTTTACATTAAATATATCAAAGAAATATTGAAATTATAATATATTAATTTCACATAGAATTAACATGATATATTCCTATAAAAAGTAAGGGAAGATAAAAATCCATTAAATTTTGTTACATTCAAATATTTTTAGTGTCATTTGTTTTATTGGATTATTCATTGGATAATACATGTTATATAGTTTATTAAGCTTATCATGTAACTAATTAAAATAATAAAATTATAGTTCAATAATAACGATTAAAATCATTTAATTTTCAAAATATTTTTCATAATAGAAACTATGTAGGTGATTCCAAATTTAAGATCACTACAAATCTAAAAGGAAACAATTGTTCTGTTTTAAAAACATTATTTACTTAACTAATTATATAGTTAAATTTCATGTTTTATTATCGAAATAACTCAAAAAATTAAAAATATAGAGGTTATAGTTGATTTATTTGAATACAATTCCTTTTGGACAAGATTATAGGTAATTTAGGCCGAAAAGTTTTATTATTTATTCCATTTTAATGCTTAATATTACATTATTCATTTTAATTAATCTTCATTACATTCACTATTTTTATTCAAATACATATTCCAATATTATTAGTCCAAAAATTTCATATTTATCTAAATAAATTTATCAAATTTCCAAATTCAATCCAACAAGAGGATATAATTAATTTAATATTAGTCTCATAGATGCAGTGAGACAACAAGTTTTCAATGAGAAACATTCCAAATTTTGAAATGTTATTATATCCAATTTCAGTGTGTTAATTAATAAATTGAGATAAATTGAATTTTATGATTTATAATTGAAATAAATATATTTTAAAGAAAATTTATAATATTATTTAACTACATAAATAAATTATATGAAAAAACAAGTTTTCTACTAAAAATTAGTTTTTTCAGTATTCATAAAATAATGAAACGACTAGGGAAACTAACATAATTTACACAAATTAAATTCTAATATTATTGATCCAAAAAAATTAAGATTAAATTTATATATAAATATTTTTAAATTGGAAAAATATCGTTTTAAATCAAGTATTCAATTAAAAAGTAGAAAATGCCATATTAAATTATAATATTAATAATATATTATTATTCGGTATAAATCAGTCTTGCATGAAACACAATATAAATATGGTATTTCATGTGATTAAGGAGAAATTATGTATAATTAGTTCAATTATACATAAATGACCAATGAATTTCAATAGATTAAATTTCACATTGATATTGAATATAAAAACATTTATAACATGTGAATTTTTCTCCTAAAAAGCTTTTCAACTCGCATCATCTGCAGGATTAAATTTAAATTAATTTTATCCAATTCTGTGAATATATGATTGGAAAAAGAATAAAAATATTTCAAATTAGTATAAAATTTTCCTGACAAAAATATTATGTAAATTTTTTTAGGGATAATATTAGCAAAAGTAATAAAATTTAATTACATCGATTTTGTTAAAAGTATTATTAAAAAGGTACTAAATAACAAAATTAAGGGACAAAATGACATATAAGAAATTAAAAAAAAATCCATTTTCAACATATATTTCAATCATATCCACTCTTATAAATATTGTGTTTGTTATATACAATTTCGTCAAATTAAACTATATATTAAGTTTTATAATGTTTAACTAAAAAATAACCTTCCATGTCATTAACATTTTCAAAGAATAATATTATGGATGAATATATATTGTTTCATTTATAAATATTATTTATAAATTAAAAATATATATTTATCGCGATAAATTAGGAATACTTTTTAGAGATGAATTTGTTTTAGGAAATTCTTAACAACTGCAAGCATATTTATTATTATTTTAATTATTAAATAAAGTAAATAATGCTAAAACGTTAAAAGGAAATTAAATTTAATTAATAGTGGTCATAAATTTTATCTTATATGAATATATCAGGTTCGACATCTGTGAACATAATATATAGAAATTAAAACAATGTTTGGATAACTGTAAATTAATATGAAATAGATAATATCATAATCAACATTAATTTTATTTTACAATAATTGATATTTCATTAAATGATTTAGAATTAATAAAAATCCTATATTATTCCACAATTGTATTATGTGTTATAAGATATAAAATATGGTACATTAATTAACCAAATGATCTTTAATAATTAATATTGATACCCATTGATAGTTAAAACATTCTTAGCACAATTCGGGTTAAAGCAGTTTTCTTATGCGTTGCAAGAACTTGTTAAATAATTAATTACCAACAGACATGGAATTTTATATTTTAAATTATGTATAAAATTTATAATATAAATTTTATATGTTTTATAACAAATATATATTTAATATATTCTTATTGGTGAAATTACATAGGATACAAAACATGTTACTTTAAAAAAACCAAATTGATAAAAATAATGAAACATAATGACGAAGGGCATCAATGATAAATTTTTTTCTGTTCTGTGTTAGTTTTGATTGACCATAATTAATATTTAATAAATTATTTTTACATTTATAATGAACATTTGGTATGAGAGACCTCCCCCGAGTGTCTATCATTTTGTATTAACAAGAACTCTATTGTCCCCCCCCCCCCCTCTAAAATGGCATTTACTCATCACATTCCCCACAACACTCAATCCAAATTGGATAATTCAATGTATTCAAAAATAATCTAATGAAACCCATACAATTAGTATATAGTCCTCACATTTGGAATAAATCCATCCACGGACGTTCTATGTTGCGAACTATAAAGATTTACCTAAAAAAGTGGTAAAATTCATCAAAATGTCTTAACGTTTTATTACATTCTCCACCAATTAAATTATTTTTTCCCATAAATACATAATTTCACCATAATCATCAATACACATATATTTTTTCTTAATAATCCGGGAGACACCTTCACACACTTCCATTAAATCAATAACAAAATTACATTTAATTGATGGCGACCTACTGCCTTACGAAATGATGTCGTTCATAATTTACATTACCATCTGTCATGGTTGATAATTTTGAAGGGCTCCATAATTTTGTATTATATATATTATATAAATGTAATATTTATATGTATGTAATTTTTATATAATTCATAACTTCATTCACACCATTTTCTGTTAGTAAGAAAACATAATTTGTTGATGTGTAGGATATCCCCTCTTCAAAGAAATTTGATTTTCCCACACATTACCTTGAATGTACTAGTGATACATTTAATTGTAAATATTTGACATAAATATCAACAATATTATATTCATGAAATATTTAACTTTTTTAAATATAATGTGTCCTTAGATTTATTACCCATTCAGACACTATAAATGTGATGTCGTCATTCATAGACATATTGACTACCGCCTCCTTGATGAAAATGAATCTATTTATGTCACATGAATTATATGATTATATAATATTAAATAATATATTATTAAATATATAAATATCATTCAATAATTATAAATTCTACATTCTTATTTCAATAAAAATAATTGAAATATAAGAATGAAACTAACGTGTGTGTATGACCAACTATCCCTATGATTGCAATGTTGGTCAACATTTCATAACCATTATTCATGATTAGTTTTAAAAGTATAATTGATGAGTAAATATGATAATTAATTACTTATTACAATTATTTATATGTTTCAATAATGACCTTTTTAACCATTGTTGACCTACAAATAGAATTTTTAACATTTTTATGGAATTTGGTAAAAATATCTAACTCAAACTTCATTTATTAAGTAATTATATATAATTTTATTTTATTAGAAATAAATTCTAAAATAAAAATTTAAATGTTTCTTAATCAAATATATATTTGACATAAGATTATTATTTGTGATTATTGAGGACAATATTTACAAATTGGACACATGGAAATGGGATTTTTCTATATTTACATTCCACTCACATATAATTATTATTATGCTTATTTTTATTTTTATATGGTGTATATAAATACATATGAATTATTATATCATGAGTTTAATTTATTTAATTATATTAAATATTTCAAATTTATATTATTCTTTTACGTATCTGATGATTCAAAACATACGTAGTAGTTTGCAAATTTCAGCACACTTTTTATATATGTTAGATAATTGTCATATTCACCACTTACTTGTTTTTCTGGAATATATATTTCCCTTTTGGATTAATATATCATGAATTATTTTATATTAATGGTGCTTAAATTTTTAATTTAATAAATATTATTTCATGGGATTCATAGTTTCAATGTTACTAATGCGATAATGGATTATTGTCACGACATTCATTTGTCGTAATGATTGTTATGTTATACACCTATATTATATTGGAATTAGTGTATACTTCCTATTTGACATGTTATACCTTGAGACTCCTTATTCTCATGATATTTTATGTTTCATTTAATTTTATTACCACAATGATTAATGATTAAAATATTTGACATGATAATGGGATGATATGGAATTCTTAAGGAAAAATGTAATCATGAATGATTTTATTGATATTATAAAGATATTTCAATTTATTAAAATCCGAAAAATAGTGGTTATTGATCCAAAAATAGGTTATTTTTTTATTGATACCAATATAATTCATTCATTGTATTATTTATATTTTTTAGAGAGATATTTATGAGACCATTTTCGTTTACACGAGTTGATTATGTCGTAAAGAGATTGGTATTAAACTCATTTCATTTCCATGGGTTTATTATTTCATTAATAGATTATTATAGAACCCTATTATTTTTAATGGTATAAATATGTTATAAAAACATTGGTTTTAAAAACATTTTTTCTCCATCAGTTTAAAATGTTTCAATGTTATAAATTATGGGTATTCATAGATAGCTCTGGTTGATCCCGTAATAGCTTAATCGATTGGTGCACCCAAATAGTGCTCTGATTCATTGGGTACTCTAATAATATAAGTCATCCATATTAATTATTCCATTGATAATGGATATATATTTGTTCCACATGGTTTCAATGATATGATGATCCATGATACCAAAAAGATTTATAGTTTTCAGTAATGTTTTATAATGCTTGTAAGGATCATGATTGATATCACATGGCACATGATTATTGATTTTGTTGACACTTTCCATTAACATGTTTTTATATTTTATGTCTCCTGTATTTATGGGCAAATTTTAATTTACGATTCTATAAGGCACATTGATTATTTAATCATTACCTTTTTCACACATGTTTTCATTGTTAAAATTTAATTGATAGTACTAATGTTTAACCTTACCAAGCATATGAGCTCAACCTTATTATGTTTCCTTATATTATGGTATAATGAATTTCTTTGAATGATTTATAAATATAAATAACTTCACATGAATGATTTTGATAACCAATTGTGAAATTTTAAATGTTAGGTTTACTTGGACTAATGTCAGTTTGGTGAGGTGTGGGTACAAGTTGATATGAGTTTTTTGTGTAGTAGTTTGTCCAAATTCTCTAAAACATAAAAAATAAATGGTACTAAATTTTGTACATGAATAGTTTTGTTTTGATTATATAAGGCTTATATGAAAAATTTAGATCAAAATTATCAACACCGATGTAGGAAATGTAATTTTATGGATTTCTTTTTAGTAACTAGAAATGTGTGATCTGAGTTGTCAAAGATTGTATCAAAGGTCTATTTAGAATTCATTGGATATCATGATGTTTTCATATCAGGTTAAATTATGAGTTAGTTTTATAGTCATATTTCTATAATTTTAAGGGTGGTCATAAATTCAATGTTTCAGATATCGCATTGGGTTTTTCAGAGATGATATATCAATGTTATTTTTGGAAATAGATTTTTTAGAATGTTGTTTTTTTAAACCTAGTATCAAAATTTAGTGTTATTGGGTTGGATTATTTTTTTGTTTATGGAAAAATAGGGACATCCCATTGTATTTAGTGAGGCAATGTGGATTTCTCACTATACAAATGGATAACAAGGTTTTTTGTACACTTCCACAAGCCTAAATGACGTCAGAGTTAGTAGGATCATTTTTTCATATAAAGAATAAGATTATTTTGAGAACTTATAGTATTTTATTTGATGAATAATTATTTATTTACCCTGGAATAATATATGATAAAATACATATAATATTTTTATTTTTATCATATTATAGAAATGATTGACGTTTTTTATTGATATATATTTATGGAATAATTTAGTTAGAATGTTTCTGTAAAGACCCGGAAATTTCAAAGAAATTTTTTTGTTAATTTTTTTGGAATTTTACGAGTATGTGGTTTCATACGACACCTTATTCTGAGGCCCGGTGTTCCCGGAATCAATTCCCTAAGTTTAGCTCGGGTATGTTCAGTGAATGAATAAGCAGGTTTTTCTAACTTTTGAACTGGTGCTCGGAATTGAAATCCTAGGGCACCGATAGAATTGTAGCGCCGATTTTCGCTTAAGAGAACTTTCACCTCGACGGCAGATGATCGGGTTTGAGATCTGGTTTTTGGGTTTCACGTGGGTTAATAAAATAAAATAATTGACAACTTCGTTTATCTTTGTTGAACCCACACCATGTGGATAGTGTTGGTTAAGAGCTCCACTTGGGAGTTGGTGGTGGGACCGCCTCACCCTAACCTCCCATTGGAGGATAATTAAGTTGGGGAAGACCCAAGCAGCATAACCTCCCATGAGAGGTTATGACATGGGGTCCATATGGGGTCTAACCCCCCATTTAATGGGAGGGGAGGAAATCTCTCACTACTCCCCCATTAAGGAGGGAGAGCCTCTTGGACTCTAACTCCCCTCTTAATGGAGGAGAATAAAACCTCCTCAAACCCCCATTTAATGGGAGGAAACTGATTGACCCTCTCCTTGTTAATTAGGTGGGGACCACCCGGGCCCCTAAACCCCCTTGAAACACCCCAAATTAATTATGTCATCCACTCTGTAAATTAATTTGGCGGAGCCTCTCCACTTTTTGAATTTTGAATTGTGCCAACCATCGTGAACTTAATTATGTGGGGCCCACTTAATTAATTTCCGCCACCAAGAATAATAGATTATATTCTATTATTTTGGGCACGTTCTTGAGAATTTGGTGGAGATCTTGAAATAACTTCCTTCTCCGGCGAAGAACGTGAAGAACACCGGTGATGATTCTTCCCTGACCTTCTTCGGCCTTCTTCCTCGAAGCCATGCCTTTCTAACACGGTGCTTCTCCGATGACCCTCCTTCCTCTCTCCTCATCGTCAACGCACCGACGCACGAACTTGGAAGTGGAAGCGTGCGGTGAGAGACGCCATCCTCAGAGATCGACTATGCGACACTGTGTACCACGACACCGATATTCTCTTCTTCGGGACGCAGTCGACGCATACTGAGTCTTCATCCGCAATGTTCTTTTCCGCGACGAACCTTCATTCAACGAAACCTCGAGGTAGGGGATAATTTTTTTGAGTTCGTAAATACTTTCGTCATCATTCCTCATTTCCTAAACTCGGCCGCCTATTATCGCAGTAATGGGAGGATGTTGGACCACACGAACACAACCGACTATCCTCCCCCCTTGATGTTTGAATTTGTTGTGGCACGAGCAAAGGCGGCGCGGTGTCGTTGCACTATACAAAAACAATAAAGACTGGGCGAAGAAGCACAGCGCCGTCGCGCCGCGCTGGAGAACCTCGAAGAGGACGCGGCCGGAGCGGGGCCAAGGCAGAGGGGCATAGCGCCGTCGCGCCGCGCCGATCGTACAAGGCCGCATCTTATGGCCGTGGTGGTGCAGGAAGCGGCGGCCGGAACCGCCGGCCGCCGGAGCAGGAGGGAGGGACCGCGGAAGTCCCGCGGTAGCAGCAACCGTCCTGCCGGACCGGGCCGACCGTTTCAGGGGGATACCGGGGGTTTGTAACCCCCTGTTGGAAGGAGAGCAGCCCCCCACATAGGGGGGGCACGAGTTGTCAAACAGGGGGCAGCGCGCCCCCCATCCGCTCTGCCGTTTCTGCCGAGCCGCATGTTCACGCAGTTGCCACCCTAGCGCCAGGCCTGTCGGGCCGCGCCGGCTGGGCCGGGCCACACCCTAATGGGCCGGACCCAGACCCGGTTCGGTTTGACCCGGTTCAGGCCGACCGGGGGGGGTATCGGGTCTGGTCGGACCGGGCCAGAACCCCCTATTTTCGGCAGGTTTCTTTCAAATGCCCATAACATGGGTTACGGACCCTCTATCGACACACCGTCAGTTGCGATGTGATCCTTGGATCGATACGGTCGTTTAGGTATATTACACTAGATGTTTCGAAGAAAATTTTGGTACGGCTGGGTTGGTTTGAACCTGAAATCCAACCGGGCCCCTTGAACGGAAAAGCTGATAACTTTCAGACCAGATGTCCATTTGACGAACCGTCAGAGGCGTTGGTGATCACGTCAAGAAATGGTCCTTATGAGTATACCCGAGTTTGGGATACAGTTGAGATACGGTTAGGTTGGTTCGTACACGAAACCAACCGGGCCCCTTGGACGAAAAGGCTAATAACTTAGAGACCAGGCGTCTGATTGACGCGCCATCTGTTGCGTTGAGACCACTATGAAGAGGCGGTCCTTTTAGATACATCTTCGTGAGACTTTGAGATATTTGGAGTATCGACCTACAGCTTGTGGATCGAACCCTTCTGAAGACGATCGTACATGAGTACGGAGACCGTGTAGCTCACTGAGACCTGATGACTGCTTGTCCGATTCGATTCAGAGTGAATTGCTTAGCCCAGTGTGGAGCACTACATTGTGAGGTTGCAGACCCATGGCAGAGGAGCACTACATTGTGAGGTGGCAGACCCACGGTATTCGACAGGAGGAGTACCTCTGTAGGCTATGCGGGGGAGCACTACTGTGTGAGGTGGCAGACCCATGGCGGAGGAGCACTACGTTGTGAGGTGGCAGACCCGTTGTACTCGACAGGAGGAGTACCTCAGTAGTCTTAGGTTAGTGAGCAGTACTGCGGAGTCGTGATAGTGTCACTATACTCTCCAGAGACGGAGCTCTTCAGCAGTTACAGTCTTGATAAATGAAAATCCTGGTTTGATTTGAGTCTATGACCATTGTGTTAACCTCATGATTGAGATGGGTCACTTAATAACTTTTGAATATGTATGGGAATATACCTAGGTAGTGGTTATTAATTTATTTCATAACCTTTGTGTTTCCTCATGATTGATATGGGTTACTTGCTAACGTAGGTATAAGTATTTCCTTATACCAAAGTAAAGGTTATATGTTGAGATACTTATTTGTGGTTATCCTTGTTGGATTTAGTGATACCATGAGGGTCTCAGGGTCCCTACTAAGTATCGTATACTCACCCCTGCACGGGCTATGCCCGCACCTCTTTTTGTTGGTTACAGACGACGGGGAGCGCTGACAGAGGCCGAGTGTTCAAGGACTGGACGATACCCGGAGGTGGACCTCACGACGAGTCAGTATACGGAGGTGGACTTCACGGTGAGAAGATACTCGGAGGAGGTCGACAAGCGAGAGAATTGTGGAGGCAATCTGTACCTACCCTTCATGTAGGATCCATGATGGACGATCCAGGAGCTGCGCTATCTGTACCTACCCTTCAGGTAGGATCCGAGGTGGGTGACCCAGGAGCTTCTTCTTTCCTTCCAGCTTTTTGTCTTTTCTGTTGTACATTGGTTCTATTGTAGCGGTACTTTCAGATGGGTTTGTATTCTGGCCCACTCACTTTTCAGCACATTCTATTGTACTTAGTGTATTACTTCTGGTTGTACTCTGTGGTGTTTTTTTTACTTTTAGAAAGGAAATTCCTTCCCAGTTATCAGGATTTACGCCTTTGGTGTTAGTCGCAAGCCCCCGGCCTATGGAAGGCAGTCTTGGGGTAGTCACGGAACGGTCCCCGAGGATGGGTCGTGACAAATTGGTATTAGAGGAGTCGATTCTACCGTAGTACTTATAACTCTGATATTTTCTTTCTGTGAAGCGATAGTGTTAAGGGTACCGAGTGTGGTCTTCAGTTCAGGGAGTCTAGTGTTGGTGCGGGCCGCTGATGTATCCATACACCAGGACCCTGACTTCTGATTTCAGACTCAATGCACGAAAACATTAATTGTGTGTGTGTTTTCAAAGGTTTTACCTTAAAACAGCTCAATCCAGGCCAGCGCACCAGGTATAAATCGTTTGACCATGTCACGTATGTTTCTTTCAAGATGCCTCCCCGCGGGCGACCAGCTAGAGCCCCGAGATTTGTACGTACCGAAAGCTCGTCGAGCAACGTGGCCTCAGTATAGGGCCATATACCAATTGAGGCACCAGCGGAGGAACCAAAGGTAATACCACCCATTGTGCCACTGATGCCACCGGCCCCAGTAGCAGAGAGTGCACACCGCTTGAGCGCACTGCATGAGTTCCAGCGCCAAATGCCACCCATGTTCAGGGGAGTGACAGACCCGCAGGTGGCTGAGGATTGGCTGGAGGCAGTGGTGAGAGTCTTTAGGCTAGTAGGGATGCTAGCAGACTTCATGGTGATCCATGTTGCCAGCCTCCTTTAGGCAGAAACAGGCAGATGGTGGACCCTGATGCTCTAGATGCATGATGAGGTGAAACTTCTGTGGGAAGACTTCGACAGACTGTTCCAGACAGAGTTTGTACCAGCCACCCTTCGAGTGGTGTGTATACAAGAGCTGTTGTATCTACAGCATGGTAGCATGATGGTGGCGCAATACTCAGCGAGGTTAACAGACCTTTCATGATACTCCACTGATATTGTACGAGACCCATTTTTAACGGCCCAAACCTTCGAGCAGGGGCTCAGGTGAGATATTAGAGCTTCTTTTGTTTATCACAGAATCCCGACTCAGAAAGGGGTGTTGGAGCGAGCCCTCTTAGTGGAGGGTTTTCTTGCTGAGAAGTCTCCAGCAGTAGGACCAACCACTAGTCGTCATGCGGTAGAGTCTTCTGTGGAGGGCAGTAGACAGATGACGCAGAGGTCCAAAAGGACCAGACCTACAGGTGGTCAACCGCATGACTCAGGGTCGGTAGTGCGAGGAACCAAGGGGAATGAAAGAGCCAGACCTGTGATGCAGTGTTACACGTGCTACGGACAAGGTCACATGGCTCGAGACTATCCGACCCACCGCTCAGATGACCAGCAGATAAACGAAGGACCTCCTAGGCAAATGTAGAGGTTTGATCGAGGCGGACCGCAGGGAACAGGAGACCGATACAGGGGATCTGGCCGTGCAGCTGGAGGTGGACGACGCTTCGAGGTGTTTCCACCACCCCCACCAGGAGGTCCACCCCGACCATAGGGAACAAGTGGACATGGGAGATCTCAACTTCAGGCTGCAGAAGCATATGACTATGGAGCCCTGGAAGAAGATGGATAAGAGTGGGACTAGATCCAGACATGGAGACATTTGTTAATTATGCTTCTAGATTTTTTTATGTTTGTTTGTATATGATTTTTGTCTTTCTACTTTGAGCTGCAGTAATAAAAGACACCTTTCTATGTGGCATTTAATTTCCTGTTCTCTCTTTTTGTTGTTACTAACAGGTTCCGGTAAAAAAAACCATTGACTTGACCCTCACTTTTGAGATACCTATTGGAGGAGACCCAGTTACCACACACTGATGCTGATAGTGTGACACAACCCATGGAGGCGAGAGTAACAGTTTTATCTCTTGTTAGTAGCGTCGAGGCCTTACGACGACATCCTTGGAAGGGATTAGTATCATCCATGTCGGGATTGTCTATATTAGTCAAAGAACATGGTTCATCCAGGGGATGATACCGGATTTATCTTAACGGCAAAGAAGAAATCTTAGCAGCTCTTGTAGGACCAGAAAAGGTTCAAGTCACCTAGGATTGGATAAGGACAGATCAGATCCAACAAAATACTTATGATGATAGAAGGTGGAGACCACTAGAGTTCGAGGATGGAGACCACGTTTTCCTACAGGTCTCACCTCAATGTGAGTTACAGAGATTTGGTCGGGGCAGCAAGATATCTCTCTGCTTCATCGGACCTTTCTAGGTCCTCAGCAGGGTAGGCGAGGTGGTTTACCGCCTGACCCATCCACCTCATTTGCACAAGGTGCATGATGTCATCCACGTATCTTAGCTGAGGAGATACGTGCATGATCCTTCACCCATTATCGACCTCGTGAAGTAGGAAGTTGATGGCAGGGAGACATTCACAGAGGCTCCAGTGGGGATCGAGGATCGACAGGATCAGATCCTAAGTAGATGGTCAATTCCTCTGGTGCGCTTCCACTGGCAGTACGGGAACCTCTAGGTGAGCACATGGGAGTGGAAGGCTCAGATGTATGCTCAGTACCACTTTTGTTTCCCTAGTTTGTGTTATATATTTACGGGGACGTAAATCCCTGAGGTGGGAGTAATGTAAAGACCCGGAAATTTAAAGGAATTTTTTTTGTTAATTTCTTTTGAATTTAATGAGTACGTGGTTTCTGACGTCACCTGATTCTGAGGCCCGGTGTGTCTTGAATCAATTCCAGAAGTTTAGCTTGGGTGCGTTCAGTGAAAGAACAAGCAGGTTTTTCTAACTTTTGAACCAGTGCTCGGAATTGAAATCAGAGGGCACCGATGGAATCGCTGTGCTGGTTTTCGCTTGATAGAACTTTCATCTCGACGGTAGATGATCGGGTTTGAGAGTTGGTTTTTGGGTTTCACGTGGGTTAATAAAATAAAATAAGTGACAAATTATTTTATCTTTGTTGAACCCACGCCATGTGGATAGTGTTGGTTAAGAGCTCCACATGGGAGTTG
Organism: Viscum album; assembly: GCA_963277665.1. Classification (NCBI taxonomy): domain Eukaryota; kingdom Viridiplantae; phylum Streptophyta; class Magnoliopsida; order Santalales; family Viscaceae; genus Viscum; species Viscum album. The sequence goes on from OY728120.1 coordinate 1,151,632,594, forward strand.
GTGGTGGGTCCGCCACACCCTAACCTCCAATGGGAGGATAATTAGGGTGGGGACCACCCGAGCAGCATAAACTCCCACGAGAGGTTATGACATGGGGTCCATACGGGGCTTAACCCCTCATTTATTAGGAGGGGAGTAAATCTCTCACTACTCCCACATTAATTAGGGAGAGACTCATGGACTCTAACAACCCTCTTAATGGAGGAGAATAAAACCTCCTCAAAATCCCCCATTTAAGGGGAGGAAACTCATTAACCCTCTCCTTGTTAATTAGGTGGGGACCACTCGGGCCCCTAAACCCACTCAAAACTCCCCAAAATAATTATTTCATCCACTCGGGAAATTAATTTGGCGGAGCCTCTCCACTTTTTGAATTTTGAATTGTTCCAACCATCGTGAACTTAATTAAGTGGTTCCCACATAATTAACTTCCACCACCAAAAATAATAGATTATATTCTATTATTTTGGGCACGTTCTTGAGCATTTGGGGGAGAGCATGAGAGAACTTCCTTCTCCGGAAAAGAACGCGAAGAACGTCGTCGATGCTTCTTCCCCGACCTTCTTCGGCCTTCTATATCGAAGCCCCCCCTTTCCGACGTGGTGCTTCTCCGACGACCCTCCTTCCTCCCTCCTCGTCGTCAACACACCGACGCACAAACTCAGAAGTGAAAGCGTGTGGTGAGAGACGCCATCCTTGGAGATCGAAGACGCGACGCCCTGTACTGTGACACTGAGGATTCTCTTCTCTGGGACGCAGTCGATGCTTATAGAGTGTTCTTCCGCGACGTTCTTTTCCGCAACAAACCTCCGTTAAACAGCACCTCAAGGTAGGGGTTAATTGTTTTGTGTTCGTGAATAATTTCATTGTCGTACCTCGTTTCCTAAATTGGGACACCTGTTATCGAAATAACGGGCGGTGTTCGGACCGCACGAACACGGCCGACTCTCCTCCCCCCTCGATTTTTGAATTTTTTGCGGCACGAGCAAAGACAGTGTGGTGCCGTTGAACCGTGTGGAAACAATGAAGAATGGGCGAAGAAGTTTGGCATCATCGCGCCACGCCGTTGAGGTCGAACAAGCCGCGGCGCCGTCGCGCCATGCCGGAGAACCTAGATGTGGCCGCGGCCGGAGCGAGGCCGTGGAAGAGGGGCGCAACGCCGTCGCGCCCCACCGATCAGACAAGGCCGCGACCTCTGGCCGCGGTGGTGCAGGAAGCGGTGGCCAGAACAGATGGCCGGACCGGGCCGACCATTTCAGGGGGAGACCGGGGGTTCATAACCCCCGGCTGGAAGGAGAGCGGCCCCCCACGTGGGGGTGGGGGGGGTCTCAAACAGGGGGGCAACACGCCCCCCCTTCCGCTCGGCCGTTTCAGCCGAGCCGCCTAGTCACGTGGGCGCCACCACATTGCCAGGTCGGGTCGGGCCGCGCTGTGCTGGCCGGGCCGGGCCGCACCCACTGGGACGGGCCACGCCCTATTGGGCCATACCCGGACCTGGTTCGGGCCGACCCGGGGGGGGGGGGGGGGTATCGGGCCGGGTCGGACCGGGCCTGAACCCCCTATTTTCGGCAGGATTCGTTCAAACGCCCATAACATGGGATACTGACCTCTGATTGATGCCTCGCCAGTTGAGATGTCATCCTTGGATCGAGGCGGTCATTTTGTTATATTACAGTCAAGGTTTCGGAGGACTTTGGGTATGGACAGGTTGGTTTGAACCTGAAATTCAACCAGGCCCCTAGAACGGAAAAGCTGATAACTTTCAGACCAGACGTCCGTTTGACGAACCATCAGCGGCGTTGGTGATCACATCGATAAAAAGTCCCTATGAGTATACACTATGTGAATTTTGGGTATAGTTGAGATACGGTCGGGTTGGATCGTACACGAAACCAACCAGGCCCCTGGGACGAAAAGACTAATAACTCACAGACCGAGCGTCCGATTGAAGCACCGTCAGTTGCGTTGAGACCAGTATGACATGGAGTTCCTTTGAGATACTTTTTAGTTGGACTTTTAGATACTTGTAGTATCGACCTGTAGCTCGTGGAGCGGACCCTCCCGGAGACGAGCGTACGGAGTACGAAGACCGTGTAGTTGGCTGAGACCTGATCACTGCTTGTCTGATTTGATTCGGAGTGTCTTGCATAGCCCAGTGGGGAGCACTAATTTGTGAGGTGGTAGACCCATGGAGGAGGATCACTACTTTGTGAGGTGGATGACCCGCGGTACTCGATTGGAGGAGTACCTATATAGGCTATGAGGGGGAGCACTACCGTGTTAGGTGGCAGACCCATGGCGGAGGAGAACTACTTTGTGAGGTGGCAGACCCACGGTACTCGATTAGAGGAGTACCTCAGCAGTCTTAGGATAGTGAGAAGTAACTCGGGGTCGTGACATGATCAGTGTACTCTCCAGAGAAGGATCTCTTCAGCAGTTACGTTCTCGATAAATGAAAATCCTAGTTTGAGCTGAGTCTATGACCTTTGTGTTTACCTTATAATTGAGATTAGACACTTGATAACTTAGGTATATGTATGGGAATATACCTAGGTAGTGGTTATCCATTGATTTCATAACCGTAGTGTTTCCTCATGATTGATATGGGTTACTTGCTAACTTAGGTATAAGTATGGGCTTATACCTAAGTAAGAGTTATCTGTTGAGATCCTTCTTTTTGGTTATCCTTGTTGGATTTAGTGATACCTTGAGGGTCTCAGGGTCCCTACTGAGTATCATATACTCACCCCTACACGGGCTATGCCCTCACCTATTTGTGTTTGTTGAAGACGACGGGCAACCCTGACAGAGGCCAAGTGTTCAAGGACTGGACGATACCCAGAGGTGGACCTCCCGACGAGTCAGTATCTTGAGGTGGACTTCACGGCGAGAAGATACTCGGAGGAGGGCGATGAGAGAAAGAATTTTGGAGGCTATCTGTACCTACCCTTCAGGTTGGATCTGGGGTGGACGATCCTGGAGTTGTGCTATGTGTACCTACCCTTCAAGTAGGATCCTAGGAGGACAAACAAGGAGCTGCTTCTTTTCTTCTAGCTATTTGTCTTTTCTATTGTAGTTTCGTTTAGTTGCAGCTATACTTTCAGTTGGGATTGTATTCTGTCCCATTTACCTTTCAGTACATTCTTTTATACTTAGTGTATTACTTTTTCTTGTACTCTATGGTGTTTTGATTACTTTTATAAAGGCAATGCCTTCCTAGTTATCGGGATTTACGCCTTTGGTGCTAGTCACCAACACCTGGCCTATAGAAGGCGGGCTTGGGGTAGTCACGGCCTGGGCCCCGAGGACGGGTTGTGACAGTTTAGTATTACTTCATAATTTTTTTGATTAAGAAATCATTATAGGGTTTAATCATTTAAGTAATTATAATAACTTGTGATAACATATTTGGTTTTATTTAATTACTAACGACAGCTGGTATTTCATCACTCTCCCTTTTTATGGACATGTGGTCTTCAAAAGTTGGTTTTACTTCTTGAGCAATTAAAAATTATCTTAAGTGCTAATTGTTTTGAGAAAAAGATAATATTTTTATAGAAATTGAATAAAAATATAAATTATACTTGTTATGTATGTATATAATATTTTTTACAATTTTCCTAGTTTATAAGGGAATTATTTAAATATTGGAAAATTATTATCTATATAAATCTCACCATATTTCCATATTTTCATATTATATATGTGATGTAATGGCCCAGATCACTCAGGTCCATTCCTATGTAAAAATGTGTTGTTTGAGGTGTTTCTGGAGTTCAAGGTGATAGGGTGTGCATTTGGGTGGACTGTTAAGGTATGTTAAAGGTTTATGGCCTTCGCACGGGAGGTGCACAGTTTGCCTAAACCATGCTACCAAACCATGAAAGGTTGGTTTTGGAGGTAGTGGCTAACGCATGGTTAGCACACTGTTCGTATAATCATAAGTCCTAACCGTACGAGAAGTGTTTGAAGAGGCAGAATCTAGAACACGTTTAGCTCATGGTTTGTTAAACTGTGTGGACTAACTATGCTGGCAGTTAATGTTAGATCCTAAAATTGTGGATCTAAACACTTTTGCCTCTAAATGGATCTTTTAAGCCCCTAAGTGGTCATAACTCGGTATTAACCTTACATAGAGGTGTAATAACATCTCCCAAGTGTTTTGGAGGTGATCTGGAATCTTATCTTCACAAATCCAAGCTGATTTCTCGAGGTATGTGATCGTTTTTGTTTGGTTTCATAGATCTACCTAGATCTACTCCTTCTCTTCTCTCAGGATCTTAGATCTATTAAAGTTATGGGTATATCTATGTGTGTGGAAGTCATTTATGATGAGCTTTGGCCTGGGTTGTGTTAGGAGAATAGATTTATGGATGATCCTTGGTGAATCGGCTGGTCTTCTTGGGCGTTCTTCGACCATTGTGGTTTCTGTAAAAACTGTTGAGGTAGGGGATTCATGGATTCTATAAATGTTTATGTGCAATCATAGTGTTTGCATGATTTATCCCTTTGGATCACAGTGTAATTCACCTAATTAAATACTTGAACCAGATTAAAAGAATTGGTTTGATCACATGTTGTTTCTTTGTATCGTGATAACGGTTCGCCTATAGATTTTATAGATAGTGTGATATATATTCCTTGCTTGTTATAATGTTGTTCTTGATGAAACTGATAAATAACATAATGTTGGAATTTAATTGATAATTAATTGGATAAATCTAAAGATTCATGAAAAAAGAATAAGGTTCTTATTGTAATTTGATGTTGGTCAAATTGGCATAGTAAGAATGTTTAATCTTTTTTATAGCTTACATATTTGGTTAATGATGTTGGAACCAACAAATTGTATTCGTTAATTCAAGATGGATTAAATTACATGATTGATTATATTCCCTGAAGGGTTCTGAGTTACCCTCTTGTTGTCAAATAGGGCTAAGAGCCGAATTGATGTGGTGTTAGTTTTCTTGCAGCATGTGATGTGATGTGACCCTTGAGGGGTGTTGTGATATGTGGAGTAAGGGAGGCCTTGTGTTTGGGGCAGCAGATGACACCTAGGGTGGCGAGATGAATATGTTTATGCATGTCGGTGTCGGGGAGGACACCAGGGATGATGGTTTGGGATGGATGTGATGGTTGGATGTTGGTGGTTTCGATTGGTTGTTTATCTGCTTTACTTTTCCCCACTTCTCAAGGAAGTTTGCCTTTATTACCCTCCTTCCGAAATAGGCAAATACACATGGGGTATGCCATGTGATTTCCGTGTTTAGCCTCTCGACGGAGAATGGGTCTACGCTCTTTCTATAGGCGGCAAAGACACGACGGGTAGTATATCTACTCACTGTGTGGAGCACCTTGTGTTTATTAGAATAGGATTCTTTTCTATAATGCCTGGGAAAGTGGGAAAGTAATTCTGTAATTAAATATTGATTAAATAGTTATAATACACGGGGATAGATATATTGGAATTTAATGGTGGTGTTTTAAAATTTAGAGGTACTATTGATATTGAATGTGATGCCAATACAAATTAATGTGGTTTTGTTCATGGTTAATTAATGGGAAAAGAGTTAATTATCCTAAAGTGGAATTGATGAAAAAGGGAATAAAGTGACCTAATGAAGTTCTTTAATTGGTTATGTCCTTATAAGATACATAGTCTTAGAAATAGCCGCCTGGAGTCCGAGAGACGTCAGTTATAGTTGAGACTAAGACAAGGTTATGCCCACCGTGTGGTTGTGAGTTATATATATTATGTACTTTTTGTGTTTCAATACGATACTCCACCTTGTTTGTAATGGAAACTGACTCCCTGGTGATTATGAACCCTGGGGGGTGTTTTCCCCAACATTCTGATGGGAGGATGAATGGATGACTACCCCCTTTATCCCTTCTCACTTATCCTGGTACATACTAGTGCCATTGGCACATCAGTTAGTTTTCTGAATATATGTGGGTAGAGGGCTGTAATGGCTTGTGATTATTTCCACACATATATTCTAGATATAGTATCCTATGGACAACTATAGGTGTAACATTTATAGGATGTAATTCCTTTAGGATCCTTACTGAGTGTATGGGTCGTAATAGCATGAGGTATAATACCACGCATATGATACACGTTATGCGGGCTACGGTGGCTCCCAGAAACTACCTGGTTAGTTTTTTTCATGAGGATGGTTTGGTGCTTCACCCAGCTGTCTGCGGGAAAGCCTTTGCAGTGCATGTGGTGAAGATTGTGGAGCTTACCCCAGGTGTATATGGGAAAGCCATTGGAGATAGATGCACATGACGTATGTCATTGGGGAAAAGAGGAAAACCAGTGGGGAAGTATTAGCAGGGTACCCTTGATATTATTTATTATATGCTACATTCTTGTATGCGTTACTTGGTGAGAGTATCCATGGTGAGGATGGGATCATAGTATACCTGTTTAGGTGACCAGTTAGTTTCACTTGTTGTTCTATGTGCTTTAGCATGCTTTTGTTACTTTTGCACGAGAGGCTTCGGGGAGGATCCTACATAGTATATTGTGATACTCACCCTAACTATATATAAACTGTTTTTTCAGGTCAAATGGAGAAGGTTGGAGATCAAGCTGGTTTCTAGTAGCATGGGGTTGCAGGAGGTGTTTGGGCTTGTGGTTTCATCTATTTTTACTTTTTTTGGTACTTGTAGTTTTCCCTATCAGTTTTAGTACTTTTTCATTGCATTTCATATACGTACTTGGGTTTCATTTATATTGCAGTTATGAGTTGGGGTTAGTTGGGGTCTATCTTATCTCTCTCTTCCGCATGTGTTCTCTTAGAGGGTAATGCCTCCCAATTGTGTGTTTAATATACCCTCAGTGCAAGTCACCAACCTGGGGCCTACTAGAGGCAGGACTCGGGAGTCATTATCTCCCTTCTCACATTGCCTGTGCAGGAGGGGTACACCTTGTGGGGAGTGTGTCGTGACAGAGTGGAATCAGAGGGAGTTTGAGGGATAGGATGGTGTTTGGAGTTAGGAACATGTGAGGTTTCATGGGTTCCTAGGGCAACAATGTCATTCATGTTTAGAAAGTGAGGTATACACTGGAGACCGGAAGAGACATAGGCGTTTAGGGCCCCCTATGGTCTGATGCACAGACCGTTAAGTATAAAACGACTACTAAACAGGGTGATACTGGTTGCAGGGTAGAGACCTAGTAAAGGATCATGCATCATTATTCATTGCGCCTGTGTTTGAATGGGTAGACCTTGGTATTGGTTACCCTAAAAGAAATAAAAGAAAACAATTAATTAATAAATGTTGAGTCTTCCATATTCCAGTGTTAGGAGGTCTATGTGTTTGTTATTTTGTAGGCATGGCTCCAGGTCGACGTCCACATCAGGTATGCATAGAAGAAGTCTAGCAGGCTGTTCCAGCAGGTCGCCGCATGGTCGAGGTTGTCGATGATGACACATGGAGGAAGATACTCCGAGAGTTTTAGCGCTAGAGTTTGCAGAAGTATGAGGGATCAGTTTCAAACGAAGTCAGAGAACACTGGTTGGAGGAGGTCAAGATAGGCTTCACTTCGATCTATGCTCGGAAATAGCACAGGGTGTCCTAGGGTGTGACAATGCTGCGTGGAGCAGCGAGGCAGTGGTGGATTTTATTCCTCTAGGATCGTGATGAGTCAACGATCTCATGGGAGGAGTTTTGAGACAAGTTTAGAGTTGATTTCCTTTCTTTGACTACGAAGGCGCCTAGTCACCCGGAGCTCCTTACCCTTCAATAGGGGAGCTCCAATGTTCAATAGTTTGGAATTCGTTTCAGGAACCTTTTACTATATGCTTCGGACCTGTTACCAGATGAGGTGGCCAGGGCAAGGCATTTCGAGGAGGCTATGTGTCCAGAGATCCAGCGTCGGGTCACCCCATTTATGTTGAAGACAAATCTTTAGGTGTTGGTGAGGGAAGAGGTTGTCGAGAGGAATTTGTCCAGGACAATATCATCGCGAGAGGGGAATTAGCCTCATTCATTAGGAACTATAGCTATGGTCTGGGGTTCCTGGTTTTCCTGGCAGAAGAGTTTTCTTTCAGCTGGGGGTAGGTCCCAGCCCATCACATCTTGTTTCACTGGAGGCAGCAACTACCAGGCCTATGCCAAGGGATCATGCGCTTGTCATTCTTGTGGATGTTGTGGTCATCATTAGCGGGAGTGACCGACCATTCAGAGAATTCATTGTGCACTGAGCGCTCCGCTCCAGGTTCCTCTGTTGAGGCAGTTCCAGCTGAGGAAGAATCAGCAGGTTGCACCATCATTTGATCAGTAGAGGGTAGATGGGGCAAGCAGAGGACAGCCCCATGACGCTCCCCGTCCTTAGAGAGTAGAGCGCGTTCGTGGTGGTGGTCGTCATCTGGGTCAGAGAGGCCATGGAGGAGGTCGTGGTCAGCTTCATGCTCTAGTGTAGCCAGCTCCAGGTGAGCCAGATGTCATTCGAGTTACCCTATACTTGTTTTCTACATTGGTGTATGCCTTGTTTTATTCATGAGCGACTCACACCTTCATACCACCTACCGTTTCCATGATTTGTGACTTATGGTAGAGAGTCTTTCAGTGCCCTTGGCATTAACTTCACCAGTTGGAGGTCAAGCTGACTTATTTGATGTATGTAGAGAATTTGAGCTAGTGTTGGGGCAACACCGCTCATTGGGAGATTTCCTATGTTTACGAATACATTTATATGATTTCATCCTCAGCATGTATTGGTTGAATATGGTGAAGGATATCGTGGATTGCTACAGTAATAAGGTCATTTTCTTTGATGCATATGGAGAGAAAGTGGTGTTTGTTGGTGAGATATATCCTCAGATGGGTCATAGACGGCTTCCATATATATTTTCCATGGAGGCTGAGATGATGCTAAGTTATTCAGAGGTTCAGCAGTTGGTTTTTCCTAGGGTCGTAGAGGAGGTCCCTAAGGTCTTTCCAAAAGAGGTTGTAGCATTACCCCCTCTTTTACAGATCGAGTATTGGATTGAGCTACAACCAGGAGAGTATCCTATCTCTATTTCCCTATATAGGATGGACCCTTATGAGTTACGAGAGCTATGTATACAACTTGATGGTCTGTTCCAGTGTGGTTTTGTTCGACCGAGTTTGAAACCATGGGGAGCACCAGTTCTGTTCGTGAAGAAGGCCGATGACAGTTTGCAGATTTGTGTCGATTATCATAGATTAAACGAAGTGACAATAAAGATTATCTATCCTATTCCCCGGATCGATGACTTATTTGATCAACTAAAGGTCTCATGTTGGTTCTCAATGATCGACTTGCAGTCAAGATATCATCAGATGTGTGTGAAGGATGAGGATATCCCGAAAACTTCTTTCTGTTGTGGTTATGTGCATTATGAGTTTGTCGTAATGCCATTTGGTTTGACGAATGCTTCAGTTATATTCATGGGTTTAATGAACGATGTGTTCTGTGAGTTCTTGGACATGTTCGTGGCATTCTCCATCAATGACATGCTTCTGTACTCCACATATGAAGAGGAGCATGAAAAGCATCTACGAGCCATTTTGAGAGTTCTTCATTGACATCAACTGTTCGGTAAGTTGTCGAAGTGTGAGTTTTGTGCATGAGAATCTCATTTCATGGGGCATGTTGTGTCCCAATAGGGAGTTTCTATCGATCCATAGAAGGTAGAAGCATTTGTGTCTTGGGTATCACCCAAGACAGTGTAAGAAGTGAGAAGTTTCCTTGGTCTCATAAGCTACTACCGGTGGTTCATAGCCAATTTTTCATGGGTTGTGACTCCTCTGATAGACTTGACCATGAACGATAAGGCTTTCATATGGACTGATCAGTGTCAAGAAGCTTTCATGTACCTAAATGAGAAGTTAGTAAGTGCTCCAGTCCTTTGTCTTCCAGCTGAGGGAGATCAGTTTGATGTTTTCTGTGATACTTCACATCTGGGGTTAGGCTGTGTTCTTATACAGCAGTGGTCAGTTGTTTCTTATGGGTCTCAACAGTTGTGTCCCCATGAACGCAAATATGCCACCCATGATCTTGAGTTGGAAGTCGTGGTGTTTTCTCTGAATCTGTGGAGACATTACCTCATTGGTGGACTCTTAGTGGTTTTCACTGATCATAAGAGTTTGAGGTATGGTTTCTCCCAACGTGACATGAACATACAACAAAGATAGTAGATAGAGTTCTTATAGGAATACGACTTCGAAATATCGTATACACCTGGAAAAGGGAATTTTGTGGTTGTTGCGCTGAGCCGAAATTCATGTAGTGATATTGTGCGTGAATCCAGTGATTCCTAGAGAGTAATGGAAGAACTGTCAGCATTACATCTTGATATGGGAGAAGATGGGGGTAGAGGATATCTTTTACAGATGATGGTGCAGTCATCCCTAGTGCAAAATGTAGAATAGTCCCAGTTGGGGGATCTTGAGGTGGATGTCTAGAGAGACTAAGTTGGTGGTGGTGAGGCCCCTGATGGTTGGTCTTATGATGAACAACACAGAGTTTTGTATCATGGAAGGATTTTTGTTCTCTTGTAGATGCACGAGACGGTCCCCAAATAGTTCCATGGTTCTCCTTTAGCAGTTCATCCTAGTGTGAAAAAAGATGTACCGATCCTTGAGGAGTCATTTTTGGTGGCCTGGGATGAAGTGTGCGGTTGGGGAGCTTGTTTCACGATGTTCAGTCTGTCAGAAGTTGAAGGATGAACACCGTGTTCTCGGTGGTCTTCTCCAGCCATTAGAGATTCCTCGGTTGAAGTGGTAGGACATCTCAATGGACATTGTTACTAGTTTACCTCGAGCTCTAGGAGGTTATGATGTTATTTGGGTGGTAGTGGATCGTTTAACAAAAACATCCCACTTTATAGCAATCAAGGAGTCATGATCAGTGGATGTTTTGTTGAGGCAGTATCTGTTGTACCTCTCGTATCCCCTCGTGGTTTAATTTTCATGATCACAATCACTTTCATGTTTATCTAACATTGTTTGAAGTGTTTTTGATTGAAAGGCACAATGTTGCCAAGAAGTTGGCCCAAGAATGGACATCAAATGGACTGAAATTCAGTCCACCGGCCAACCGGTGTGATAGCACCGGCCAGCCGGTGGAACTGGCAGAGGGATTGCCCACTGCCAGGTTCCACCGGTCGACCGGTGGCTCTGTCACCGGTCGACCTGTGGCACCCAACCCAAATAGTGTTTGCTACTGTCTTGCCACCGGCCAGCCGGTGGCTCCTCCACCGGTCGACCGGTAGAGCCTGGATCAAGACTCTTCTTCTCTACCAAGGCACCGGCCAGCCGGTGGAGATGTACCGGTCAGCCGGTGGCCCCTGGACAGGAATCCTATGCCATTTTGCAAACACCGGCCAACCGGTGGGACTGTACCGGCCAGCCGGTGGACACAGTCAAACTAGCCGTTGGGCTGTTGACCAGTCTGCCCACTTGGCTCCCAACGGCTCTTTTAGCCTCTCCAACGGCTCGGAAGCCTCCCCAAGGGTTCCATTCCTATAAATAAAGGCCAAGGAAGCCCCGGGCATCTACCGGAACTATACGGAAGCCCACGGACATATTTTGCATCAATTGGCCAACCTCCGGCGACTTCCTCCAAGGGAACCCCAATAGCTCCAACGACTTCCACATCCAAGGAGCTCCTCCAAAGAAGCTTGGAAGCGGCCTTCAACATCTCCAATCAATCAAAGGTACCCAAGTCTTCCTCCAATACGGTTTTTCTTGTATTTATTATTTTGAGCTTAAAATTGGGTTTGTGCCTACAAACCCCAAACTTTTCTCATCCCCCCTTTCTTTGGGTTTTCACACCACCATTAAGGTGTGAAGAGGTTTCTTCAAGCCTTTCCTTTTAAAAGGCTTGTGTTTCGGTGAGCTAGCCTTCACCCGTTTTAAAGGCTAGTGGGTTCTTGCTATACCATTAAAAGCAAGTGGGTTCTTGCTTAACCACCAAAAGCAAGCTGTAATAGGTCCTAGTGCTACCTCAAAGCCTAGTGGGTTTCTTGCTAAAACCATTGAAAAGCAAGCGGTAGGAATCTCTCAACGGTTGAGTTGGGAGCGGAGACGTAGGCCGGGTTTTGGCCAAACTCCGTTATCAATTTCGTGTGTCTTGCCTCTTTATTTCCGCTGCACTTTACTTTGATTTTTAATTTGTTAATCAAGTTTTTTTTTAAAAGGCAATTCACCCCCCTCTTGCCATCCTACCCGTTTCTTCCGACCCAACAATTGGTATCAGAGGGATAATTTGAGTAATACCCTAAACCGGTTTCAAATTAAAGATCCTATTTTTTTGATGGCTTCTACCGCTTCTTCCTCTCAATCCCCCGAAGGTTTTTCTTTGGATCGTGCTCCATTCTTTGATGGAGCCGATTATTCTTTTTGGAAAACCCGCATGACCACATTTCTTAAAAGCATTGGTTATCCTTTTTTTAAAATTGTCATGCATGGTTTCACCCTTTCTTCTCCCGATGAATCTCAATGGACCCCCGCTGACATTGAAAATTTCGAGCTTGATGGAAAAGCCATGAATGCTCTACATTGTGGTCTTGACCGAAATGTTTTTGATCATATTTCTTCTTGCACATCTTCTTACGATCTTTGGAAATTTTTAGAACTAACCTATGAAGGTACTAGCGAGGCTCCAAAGCAAGAATCTGCTCAAAAGCTAGAACCCGCTCAAAAGCAAGAACCCGATGCAAAATCCGTACCCGCTTGCGCACTTCACAAGAAAAGGGCCAAGAAAAAGGAGAAGAAGAAGGCTTCAAAGGAAACATGGAGTGATAGCTCCACCTCTTCATTCTCCTCCTTCTCCTCGAGCGACCAAGGTAAAAAATGCCTAATGGCAAAACATGAGGTATCTTCCTCATCTTCCTCCTCTTCCTCCTCTAGTTCTTCTAATTCATTGAATCATTTATCCTATGAAGAACTCTCGCACGCAAGAGATCAATTGGAAAAAGGATTTCATGCTTTATCTTCAAAATTTGTCGCTTTGAAAAAGAATTTCAAAAAACTCTCCTCCGAAAAAGAACAACTTCTCAAAGAGAAGGAGGAGATGTCCCTCAAAATCCAAAATTTTCCAAATGTTGATTCCATGGAATCAACCATCAAAGAACTAAGGGAGACCCTTGCTAAGTTCACCCAAGGGGAACAAAATTTGAACAATCTCCTAGGTTCTCAACGAGTATCTAGAACCACCAATGGACTTGGCTACACCAACCAAGCTTCCTCCTCCCATGCACCCACTGTTTTTGTAAGGGGGAGCTCCCAATTTAAGTTTTGTAATTATTGTAAAAAACCCGGGCACCTCATTTATGAATGTAATTGTAAAAACGCCCGGTATGGTCAACCCAAAAGTATTTTCTTTTCGGACGAATTTTATAGGAGAAGACCCGCTATGAGACATGTTTGGATTGAAAAATCCCTTCTTGCGAGTCTCTCCGGGCCAAAATTTATTTCCTCTCCCCGGTGACTTTTTGTTTTTATTTAGGGGGAGTTAGGATCTTTTAAGTTTTTTTTGTGATTTCAAAATTTTCGATTCCAAATTTCAATTTCAACACTTGGTATCAAAATTTTCATTTCAAAATTCAATTTTTGATTCAAAACTTTCAATTCAAACTGTTATTCAATTTTTGATTCAAAATTTTCATTTCAATTTCAAAAATCTCAATTGATTTTTCAATTCTCATATCTAGTTTTTCAAACCTCTTCCCTCAATCAAGTTTTAGGCCCCATTCTATTTTTGATAATCACAAAGGGGGAGAAATTTCTTGATTGATTGGGGGAGAGTCTTCTCTATCATGCTTTGATTTATTTTCAAATTATCCTTTAAGAATGTCTTTAATTTCAGTATTTTACTTTGATTGTTTCGGTGATTGTGATCATCAAAATAGGGGGAGATTGTTGTACCTCTCGTATCCCCTCGTGGTTTAATTTTCATGATCACAATCACTTTCATGTTTATCTAACATTGTTTGAAGTGTTTTTGATTGAAAGGCACAAGGTTGCCAAGAAGTTGGCCCAAGAATGGACATCAAATGGACTGAAATTCAGTCCACCGGCCAACCGGTGTGATAGCACCGGCCAGCCGGTGGAACTGGCAGAGGGATTGCCCACTGCCAAGTTCCACCGGTCGACCGGTGGCTCTGTCACCGGTCGACCTGTGGCACCCAGCCCAAATAGTGTTTGCTACTGTCTTGCCACCGGCCAGCCGGTGGCTCCTCCACCGGTCGACCGGTAGAGCCTGGATCAAGACTCTTCTTCTCTACCAAGGCACCGGCCAGCCGGTGGAGATGTACCGGTCAGCCGGTGGCCCCTGGACAGGAATCCTATTCCATTTTGCAAACACCGGCCAACCGGTGGGACTGTACCGGCCAGCCGGTGGACACAGTCAAACTAGCCGTTGGGCTGTTGACCAGTCTGCCCACTTGGCTCCCAACGGCTCTTTTAGCCTCTCCAACGGCTCCGAAGCCTCCCCAAGGGTTCCATGCCTATAAATAAAGGCCAAGGAAGCCCCGGGCATCTACCGGAACTATACGGAAGCCCACGGACATATTTTGCATCAATTGGCCAACCTCCGGCGACTTCCTCCAAGGGAACCCCAATAGCTCCAACGACTTCCACATCCAAGGAGCTCCTCCAAAGAAGCTTGGAAGCGGCCTTCAACATCTCCAATCAATCAAAGGCACCCAAGTCTTCCTCCAATACGGTTTTTCTTGTATTTATTATTTTGAGCTTAAAATTGGGTTTGTGGCTACAAACCCCAAACTTTTCTCATCCCCCCTTTCTTTGGGTTTTCACACCACCATTAAGGTGTGAAGAGGTTTCTTCAAGCCTTTCCTTTTAAAAGGCTTGTGTTTCGGTGAGCTAGCCTTCACCCGTTAAAAAGGCTAGTGGGTTCTTGCTATACCATTAAAAGCAAGTGGGTTCTTGCTTAACCACCAAAAGCAAGCTGTAATAGGTCCTAGTGCTACCTCAAAGCCTAGTGGGTTTCTTGCTAAAACCATTGAAAAGAAAGCGGTAGGAATCTCTCAACAGTTGAGTTGGGAGCGGAGACGTAGGCCGGGTTTTGGCCGAACTCCGTTATCAATTTCGTGTGTCTTGCCTCTTTATTTCCGCTGCACTTTACTTTGATTTTTAATTTGTTAATCAAGTTTTTTTTTAAAAGGCAATTCACCCCCCTCTTGCCATCCTACCCGTTTCTTCCGACCCAACAGTATCTGGAGGAGGTGGTGAGACTTCATGGAGTCCCAAGGACAATCATTTATGATAGAGATCCTTGTTTTAACTCCAGGGTGTGGAGAGGTCCACAACATGCTTTCGGTTCTCAGGTATGCCTTAGCACTTCTTTTCATCCTCAAATGGATGGTCAGGTGGAGTGAACCATCCAGACTCTTGAAGACATGTTGTGCTCTTGTGTTCTTGATTTTGGAGGTTCATGGATGAGCCACTTACCCTTGGTGGAGTTCTCCTACAAGAATAGTTTCCACTCCACCATTGGTATGGTGCCTTTTGAGGCCCTGTATGGCCGACCTTGTTGTTCTTCGTTGTGCTAGACTGGGGTCGGAGAGTCAGCAATTCCGGACCGGAACTAGTGAAGAATACAACCGAGATGGTTCAGGTGATTCGTGAGAGGATGAAGGTAGCTCAAGATCTTCAAAAATCATATGCTGATCAAAGGAGGATACCCTTGGAGTTTAATTTTGGGGATCATGTGTTTCTAAAGGTGACTCCCCATCATGGGCAGTAATGGTTTGGTCGTGGGAGTAAGATTTCTCCCTACATTGTTGAGCCTTTCGAAGTGTTATCTCATTTAGGAGCCATAGAGTATCGAGTATCACATCCCCCAAAGAAGAGTCAGATACATGATATTTTCCCTGTATCATATCTACGTCGTTATCTTCATGATGACTCCCATATCATCGATTGGGGAGAGATCTATGTTGATGATGGTTCCACCTTTGAGGAGCGACCTTCGGAGATCCATGACCACAAGGAAACGGTGTTGCATGGGTGTTCCATCTCGGTACCCAGAGTTTTTATATGTTTAACTTTTTCCATTTATCATTGTAACTGATGTGGTTATGAAACATTCATAATTATGAGATGGATACCTTTGTTGTTTTGGTTGGTTTCTCTCTTTTGAGAGGTATCTCGATGGGTGGTTTTTCATACCCTATTTCATTTTTTCATTAGGTGGGTTTTGGATTCTTGAGGAAGAGAATGTTTTGAGAGGTCTCTGATGTAATGTAACAGACCTCTCCGGTCCATAGGTTTGTGAAAAATGGGGTTCTTGAGATGTTTCGGGAGGTCAAGGTGACTTGGTGTGTGTTTGGGTGGACTTTTAAGGAATGTTAAAGGGTTACGACCTTCACACGGGAGGAGCACAGTTTTCCTAAACCGTGCGGCCAAACCGTGCAATGTTGGTTTTGGAGGCAGTGTAAAACACACGGTTAGTGAACGGTTTGTCTAAACGTGCGGCCTAACCATTCGAGGAGTGTTGGAAGAGGCAGAAGCTAGCGCACTATTAGCGAATGGTTTGGTAAACTGTGCGGACTAACTGTGCGGGCACTTAAAGTTAGATCCTAAAATTGTGGATCTGAACTCTTTTGCTTATAAATGGGTTGTTTAAGCCCCTATGTGGCCCTAACTCGGGATTACCCTTACTTGGATGTTGAAGAACCACTCCCAAGCATTTTGGAGGCGATCCAGAATCTTATCTTTGTGAATCGAAGTCGGTTTTTCAAGGTATGTGATCCGTTTTGTTTGGTATCTTAAGTCTACCAAGATCTCCTATCATCTTCTCTTGATATCATAGATCTATGCACATTTTGGGTACATCTATGTGTGTGGATGTCGTTTATGAGAATTTTTGTCTTGGTTTTGTTAGGAGAAGAGATGTAGGGAGGAACCTTGGTGATTCGGCCCGGCCTTCATTGGTGTTTTTCGACCATTGTGGTTTCCGTCAAAACCATTGAGGTAGGGGATTCATGGATTACATGAATTTTTATATGCAATAATAGAGTTAGAATTATTTTTCCCTTTGTATCCCAAAGGAGTTGACCTAATTAAATTCTTGAACTGGATTAATAGAATTGGGTTGATCACATGTTGTTGCTTTGTACCATGATAACGGTTCACCTCTTGATTTTGTAGATAGTGTGATATATATTCATTGCTTGTTATCATGTTGTTCATGATGAAATTGATAAAGAACATAAATCTGGAATTAATTGATAATTAATTGGATAAATAAAAAGAGACATGAAAAATAATACTGTTCTTGTTGTAATTTGATGTTGATGAAATTGGAATAGTAAGCGTGTTTAATCATTGTAATAGCTTACCGATTAGGATCATGATGTTGGAACCAACGAATTGAACTTGTTAATTCAAGATGGATTAAATAACATGATTCATTATATTCCTTGATGTTTTCTGAGTTACCCTATTGTTTTGAAATAGGGATAAGAGCCCAATTGATGTGGTGTTATTTTTCTTGTAGCTTGTGATGTGATGTGACCCTGGAGGGGTGTTGTGATATGTGGAGGTAAGAAATCCTTGTGGTTGTGGTAGCAGATCACGCCTAGGGGGGAGAGGTGCATCGGTTTATGAATGTGGGTGTCACAGAGGACACCAGGGATTATGGTATGCGATGGATGTGATTGCTGGATGTTAGTGGTTTTGATTGGTAGTTTATCTGCTTTACTTTTCCCCACTGCTCAAGGCAGCTTGTCTTGCTTACCATCCTTCACAAATAGGAAAAGACACGCGGGGTATGCCACGTGCTTTCTGTGTTTAGCCTCTCGAGGGAGAATTGGTCTACTCTCTTGTTATAGGAAGAAAAGACACGATAGGTATTATATATACTCACCGTGTTGATCCCCCTTGTGTTTAGTAGCATAGGATACTTTTCTAAAATTCTTGAGAATATGGGAAATTAATTCTATAATGAAATATTGATTAAGTGGTGATAATGCACAGGGATGGAGATGCTGGAATTTAATGGTGATGTTGTAACATTTAAAGGAACATTTGATATTGAATGTGATGACAATGAAGATTAATGTGGTTTTGTTCATGGTTAATTAATGTGAAAAGAGTTAATTAACATAAAGTAAAATTTATGGGGAATAATGTGGCCTAATTATGTTCTTTAATTGGTTACGCTCTTATAGGATACCTATTCATAGAAATAGCAGCCCGGAATCCGAGAGACGTTAGCTGCAGTTGTGAATAAGACTAGGTTATTCCCATAGTGTGGTTGTGAGTTATATATATTCTGTAAATTTTGTGTTTCTATATGCTACTCCACCCTGTCAGTAAAGGAAACTGACACCCCGGGGATTCTTAGCCCTGGGGGGTTGTGTTCCCCAACATTTTTATTGGAGGTTGAATGGATGACTACCACCTTTAGCTCTGATCTATTCTCTTGGTAGATGCTAGTGCCATTGGAACATCAGTTAGTTTTCACCAAATATGTGTGTAGAGGGTTGTAATGTCTTGTGGTTATTTCCACACATATATTCTGGATATATTATCATATGGACTACTATAGGTGTAACATGTATAGGTTTTAATGGCTTGAGGATCCTTACTCAGGGTATGGGTTGTAATGGATTGATGTATAATACCCATCGTATGATACATGTTATGCAGGTTGTGGTAGATCCCTGAAACTAACTGGTTACTTTTGGTCGCTAGGATGGTGTGGTGCTTTGACAAGGTGTATGTGGGGAAGCCTTTGTGGTGCACGTGGTGCAGATTGTTGAAACATTCCCAGGTGTATAAGGGCAAGCCTTTGGAGAAAGATGCAAATGATGTATTTCGTTGGGGAAAAGTGGCAAACCAGTGGGGAAGTAGTAGCGAGGTGCCCTTGATATTCATTATTATATGCTACCTTCTTGTATGTGTTTCTTGGTGAGAGTATCCATGTTTAGGTTGGGAACTTAGTATACCTATTTAGGTGATGAGTTAGTTTGAATTGTTATTCACTATTCTTTAGAATGCTTTATTTACTTTAGCATGAGAGGCTTTGCGGATGATCCTACTAATTATACTGTGATACTCACCCTACGTATATATAAACTGCTTTTTCAGGTCACTTGGAGAAGGTTGAAGATCAAGCTCGTTTCTACTAGCTTGGGGTTACAGGACCTATTCGAGCTTGTGGTTGCACCTATTTTTTATTTCATTTGGGTACTTGTATTTTTTCCCTTTTAGTTGTAGTACCTTTTTATTGAATTTCATATATTTATATGGGTTTCTTTTATATTTCAGTTATGAGTTGGAGTTGGTTGGTTTAAATCTTATCTCTCTCTTCTGAATGTGTTCTCTTAGAGGGTAATGCCTTCCAATTGTGTGTTTATTATACCCTTGGTGCTAGTCGCCATCCCGGGACCTACTAGAGGCAGGACTCGGGGGTCATTATCTCACTTCTCCCCTTTCCGGCCCATGAGGGGTACACCTTATGGGGAGGGGGTCGTGACAAATGAATTTTCCCCCAAAAATTTGGATTTTTTTTGTTTTCACTAACTTCCACATGACCATTTTCTCTACCACTCCCTATTAGTCAATGGTTATTTTTTTCCTTCCAAATGAATCATTTAGTTTTACTAATATGTTCTCACGATATTAAACAAAATTTATGTGTTATATATCATGACCCTTAGGTTTTTTACCATCCTTGTTAAGATGATTTTTTATTTTAAATAATTTTGAAATGTGTTTTAATAAAATAATTATAAATATGTTAATCATTTGATAGAGAAGACAAATTTTGTGGGAAAAATTCATTTTTAGGGGCTTAGTATGTATCTTGATGAGAATTTATCAAATATTTTCTTTTATATTAACATAATTTATTTAATGGGATGTCTTACCTACTATACATAGTTTGTATTGAATGACATTAGATACCGTGTTTATCATGAATGTAATGCATGAATTAGTTATACTAAACAATTATATACTACTGTTATAATTATTTAATATTGTAGTTTTTACACCATTTAATGGAATACATGATTTGAAAATAAATTTTGACACAGTTATACACAATTATGAAAAAATATGTTCCATTTTTTTGAATAAAAATTTCATAATTTACATTTGATTAAATGTTTTTTTATATTTTTGAGATGTTTCTTCAATTTGTGAGTATTGAAAACACTCCTTATCATTAAAACCTTAATTTTCATCTAATTTTTAATATAGTTAACTTATATTTCATATTGGTTTTAAATAATAATTTTTTTGATTACATATCAATACATCCATTTTAGGTCAATGTATTCAATTTAAAATTGAAATTTGATATAAAAACATTTCATGATTTTTGAACATTTCTACTTAAAAACCCACTTTGTAACAACATTTGAAAGAATAATTTAAATATAATTTTATCTACTTTAGTGAAATTATTTTTAAAAAATATATATTAATATTTTTTATCAGAATTAAGTATTTTTATAATAATTTATGTTACGTTTTTAAATGAAAAATTACTTCAAAGAATTAAAATTAATTATAGTAATTAATGAAATATTAAACATCATAAGTGACTAAACCTTATACATATTGACCAAATTGACCAATAAAATTATCTAAAATCCATCATATTACATTATTTTAACTACATACCCACATAATCCTAATATTATGATTTTGTTTGAAATTATTACATTAATGTGACCTATATAATAAGTTAAGTATAATAAAGAGAAAAATGAACTTTCCATTAATTTATCATTTAAAAAATTTAGTGTATTGTATTAGCTACATAGTTTTTTATATAAATATTTTTTAAAATGGAAAATAACTATATTTATCTTGATAGTTTGAATACAATTTCTGGATAAGAATTATATGCATTAATCTCTTAAAAAATCTAATGCACAAACTATTTTGAAAATAATTCAAGAAAATAAATGATGCTAAAAAAACATAATTGTGTTAAATTTAATGAATGATGATGTTAAATTATTTTTATAGACAAATATAACATTTTTTTAACTTAATATATTTTCTTTACAAATAATTTGAAATCATTATATTAAAATTAAAACCAAAATAATGTCAGAATTATCATTAATGTTATTTTAAAAAAATGATAATTTATTAAATGTTTAAAAATTAATAAAAATACTACCGTCTTCTAGGTTATTTTTATGTGTCTCTAAATATAAAATATGTCCCATTAAAGGATGTGATTTTCTATAATAATTAACATATTGACCCATCGATATTAAAATTATTGTCAGCATTGTTTTTGTTAAAGATGTGTTTTTACGTGTTGCATGATTTGCTTTACTGATAATCTCCATCACATAGGGTATTCATAATTTTTATATTTGATAAAATATTTATAATTTTGTGGGAACCTATTTTCTAATAAATATCATTTTAATTTATTATTAATGGTAATATTACAAAGGATATAAAACCAGTTACATTAATAATATCATAAATGACAAATAGAAAGAAACATAAAGACTAAAATGATAAAAATGATTTTATTTTTATATTGTGTGAGTTTTTCCCAAAAATAAGTCCTATTTAATCCATTACATGTTCATCATATAATCACATTAGGTAAGAGATACCCCAAATAGTTATTACCATTTTGTATTTATAAGAATGACACTCCTCAGCCACTATAAAAATAAATTAACTCTTACCCTTACTCACACATATAAATTCACTTTGTACCATCCAAAATCCCACCTATTAAGCTTCACATATCCCTTCCCTAAACCTAGTGTTATAAATTTTGTAATAAAGGGAACCATGGTGGGCCATTGGAGTCATCCAAATTGTTTTACCCAAAATGTGGTGAACATTTTTTGAATAGTATTTATGTTTTATTTGATTCTCCCACATTTTATTATTTTTATTACATTTTTATATAATATATTATGTATCCTAAATATTAATAGATATTTTTATATCATGTTTTATTACTAAACTTACAAACACACCCATAAAATGTGCAACGAAATTACCAGTCATGTATTGTGAATAATCACCTCACAAAATGATGTCATTAGTTTGTTCCCTTAACACCTCCCCCGGTTGGGAATTATAGTGGACACCCTATATTTAATGATATAAATGAAATTAATATTGTTTTCATAAAATATTAATTTTTCTATAACACAAACCATTATGCTTTCAATTTTTTTGAAATGCGATAACATTTTTTATTGACATGTGGGCTACCACTACCTCAAAACGTTGTGATATATTCAAAAATTAAATATAATTTGATGTGGATGAGTTTAATTAAAAATATTTTACATAAACAAATATGTTATATTATTGAAATAATTATCATTCTGTAAATATTATGTATCATTTTCCTTATTACCTTTTCCCACATTTAAAAAGTGATAACATCGGTTGTAGACGTATGTACTACAAACTAATCAAAATGACATGATTATTTTTTCATCACATTAATTGTATATGTAATTATATATTTATATTTATCTTTTATTTATGATATAGTGATCATTATGGAATGTTAAAATTTTATTTTTAATCTTTCCATAACAATAATTACATAATTATAATTTTACTCAAGCGTACGTACAATCTACCGTCTTATAACATTATTTAATTTTTCATAACCATAAATTGTGATTTAATGTAAAATTATATTTTATGTTTAAATATGAATGGAATTTCCTTATTATTACCCCATAATTATTTTAATTATTTCCCATATGATAATAGTTTACATAACAAGGGCGTTTTTGACATATAAACTGAATATGGTCAAAACATTGGACTTAAACATTATTGGTTATGTAATTGTAAATAAACATTTTATGTGAAATAAATGTAATAATGAAATTTTTAATGGTTATAAAACATTTTAACAATTAATATAATATAATTATATAGGATGATGGAGGAAAAACATGACAAAATAAAACTCAGGGAAATGTGTTTCATCTCATTATAAATTCTGTTGAGAAATAATTTTTCTTATACACCTAGTTACAGTTATATGGTTTATATACATACCTATGAATTTTTATATCATAATTTTAATTTATTAAATGAATTAAATGTCACAATTTTATGTTACTCTTTAATGGTTACTATGATTCAAGTGTTACTTGGTAGTAAGAGATTTTTATCTCACTTTTTAGATTTGTTAGATAAATCACATATTCACCACTTATTTATTTTGGGTTGTGTATCTACTGACCATTTTTATATATTATATCCATAATGAATTTATAATAAAGTTATTTAAGATTTTCATTTAATTATTATTCATTCATGGAGATCACAATTTCAGTGTCCCCAAACCACCAATTGATTATTGAAACATCATTCCTTCTTTGTGACATTGGTTATGTTATACCCATAACATTATTTTGATGGTGTATATACAACCAATTTAAATTTTTATATAATTAAAATTTTTATTATCATTATATTATATGTTTCATTTAATTTTTTTCCCTTTCATGGGGTTAATTATTTGACTATTTCAACATGGTATGTGATGTTTTTGAATGTTTAATGATTATTTTCCATATGAATCACTTAAATAATATTTTAAGGTTATTTCCAATCTTCAACATCAGAAAACTATGTTGTTACATATAATAATATAGGGATATATTTTATTGACACCATCCTCATTCATTATTGGGATGGATTTTTGTTATTTCAATAATAATTTTATGAGACATGTTTTTTTCTGCACGAGATGATTATGTTCTAATGTGATTATTATTTAACCTGCTTAATTCCTATGGGTTTATTTTTATCCTAAATATAGTGTTATAGAACCCATTTACTTTCCATTGGATAATCATTTCAAAAAATATTGTCAGTGAACCCATTTAATTTCAATGGGGTAATCACGTTGAAAATATAATATGTTAGATGAAATATCTTTCTCATGGTTTAATCACGCTATTAAGTGATTTTTGTGGAAATACTTCTTTTCCATCGGTAAATAATTTTTGAAAAATAATAAATATTTTTTCAATAATTTTTTTATGAATTCATTTTTAGTTCGGTTCATGGAGATTTTAAATAATGGGAGAACCATTACTTCACAGGGTGAGACAATTATAGCATAAAAGATTTGTGTGCACATATAGTGTTCTCATGCATTGGCTACTCCACAGAGGGATTTTGGCCGTATTTCATTTTCTATATGTAAGGGTTATATAAGGGTTATATGAGAATATTTCCAAAGATACCAAAACTTATTTTCATTTAATACTATGGGAAAATAATGTTTTAAATCGTTGAGAATGATATCACATGACTGATGACAATTTATTCTAATGAATCATTGAATTTCTATGTTTTAATATTTTTAGTGTATTTATTAATGTGTATGAGCACTTTTATGATTATATATTGTAATTTTATAGTATTATCATACCCTCTTCATATTTATGTCTTTTAATAATTAATGCATATGTTTTCCCTTACTGAGCTTCTAATCTCACCCTTCTTTCGTATCTTTTTCCATTGGTTTTAGAGAATGATATCAATGATATTTTAGATGAATATATCATGTTTCAAATTTAATGAAATAATAACTTGGAATTAAATTTTATTTTCATATTTTTTTGAATTAAAATCAAATAAATAATGACAACATTGAAATTACTAGTTTTTACAATAAATGATATTTTATTAAATGATTTAAAATTAATAAAAGTATTACCGTATTCCTATTTATTTTTAATTATTTAAATATGAAATATTATTCATTAATGGGGTATTTGGTCACTTATAATTAAAATATTGACCCAAAAATAGTAGGGATTTTGTTATACTAGTTAGTGTTTAAGAAGTGTGTTTGCACTTTACATGTGTTTCAGCTAAAGTTAATATATAACACTTATGAAATTTTTATTTTATAAACTATTTGTAATTTTTTATAATTACTAGTTATAAATTTAATAATATTAATCAATTTAATTTATTCTTAATAGATGCAATAAAGAGGTTAGAAAACAATTTATCTAAATTAAAAACTCAAAAAAATGTAATGTATAAAGAATGATATGATAAAAATGTTTTTATTTTACATTAGTATGAGTTTTTCTCTAAAATAATTCAAATTTAATCCATTATTTCCCCATTTTGGAATCACAAGAGGTATTCAAGTCCTCTCCATTGTGTTTACCATTTTTTATTGATAAGAGTTCCACAACATATCCACTATAAAAAGATACACACCCTCTACCTCTCATCCCACCTCTAAATCCCTTTAATACTATCTGAACCCCACCCATATATGAAAACAATGCCACTAATCACCCTGTATTCCCCACATTAATATAAAATCAGAGCATGGAATCCCATTGGTGAAAACCAAAAGGAGTTATTTGAAAGGAATGTAACATTCTTCAACATGTATTTATGTTTTATTTATTTATACACCCTGTAAATTAATCTAATCCCATAAAAATTAAAAAATATATTTGTCTTTAATATACAATGATTTTTATTTTATTTTATGGGTTATTTTCACACCTACACAATCTTCCATCGAATGGGTGATGAAATCATCGTTCATGTATGGCGAACCGAATCCTCACAAAAAGATGTTATTCATATTTAATTTACCACCTATAGTGGTTTGGAATTATGATCAAAACCCTATATTAAAATGATATTTATGATATTTATATTTTATTCATTATTTTTTATTTTTTATATAATCTATACTTTTATGATTTCCATTTGGTTCAAATAGCATAATATCATTAATGGATTTTTATACTACTTCTTCCACAAAACAATGTGATACATTGACACAATATATGTAATGTATTAAGGATGAGTTTAATTAAGAATTGTTGAAAGAAATTATATAAATATTAAATTCATGTCATAATTATATTTCTAGGAATAAAATTTAACCTTATTATTATTACCCATTCACACACTGAAAATGTTATAACGTCATCTGTGGATATGTGGATTACTGCCTATTCATCGTGATGTGATTCATTTTACATCACAATAATTATATATATAGGTAAATATGGTTAAATAATATGTCACATATATATATATATATATGATATAATTACCTTTATTATGAGTTAAATCTTACAAACCTTCTTTCTATAAGGATCATCGAAAAATGGGAACGTTAATCATGTGTACATACGACCTATCATCTCTATGAAGATAACATTATATCGTTTTTCATAAACAAATTTCATGATCCGATTTATAAGCATAATATATGATTAAATATGATAATTATTTCATTATTATTATTTTTTATATATTTTTATAATTTCCCCATTGACCATAGTTGACCTTTCAAAGTCAAGTTTTAGATGTATACCAAATATGGTAAAAAATTCTGACATAGACATTATTGATTAAGTTACTATATATAAATTTTTTATAAGTGAGATAAAATTATTAATAATACTTTAAAATAATAATATTAAAGTGAAAAATAATATAATTTTTTTTCAGGAACATAGAGAACAATTATGACAAATTAGACTTCATCAAAGGGATCCTTGTATCCCTTTTACTTTTTTGAGGCATACATCATAATCAACACAAATTTATTTGTTAATGTGTATATACATCCCAATATTATGTTATATATCTGTATTTTTTTTGTTATCATAGTTTATAAATGATTATTTTGATTATTATTAGAAAATGGGTTTTTTTGTAAATTTATATTCCATTCAGACTAAATTTTTTATTATGAACCAATTTAGTTTCTTATGGAATATGTATTTCCCTATGACATTTTATATTGTATGATTCATTTAAATAAAGATATTAAATTATTCATTTGATGTTATTATTTCAAGGATAACATTATTCAAATAGTACTTAATATTAAGTTATTTTTATCTCACTCTTTACATGTATGAGGAAAATTTCATATTCACCAATTACTACTTTTGTTTATTGTATCTACAACCCTTTTTGAAATATTTTATCATAAATTATATTATCATCATGTTATTCAAATGTATTATTTAATTATTATTCATTCATGTGGAAAACGCTTCAATGATTCCAACAAAATAATCAATTGTTTTCATGGTTTCCCATCATTGTGATATTTGTTGTGTTATACACTTATCTTCGTTTTTATGGTCTATATACTCCCTAATATAAATTTTATGTCATGAATATTATTATTTTCATGATATTCAGTGATTTATTTAATATTATTCCATTCATGAGGTTAATGAATCAAATTGTTCAATTTTGTATTAGAATATTTTTAATTTTAATTCCTAATAATTTTTTAATGATATTATAATGTAATTTCCATCCATGAAATTCAACATCTCTTATTGTGACATGTCCTCCATGAGGGATAATTGTTATTCATTCAATCCTCATTAATTATTTGGATAGATTATATATATTTGAATGAGATTTATTTAAATCATGTTCACTATCAAAGGGTATATTATGTCTAAATGAGATAGTTGTGAAACACTTTTATTTTATTGTCTTTGATTATGTCCAAAAGAGATTGTTTCAAAAATCATTTATTTTTTTTAGTATATTATGTCCTAAGGATATTTATTCAAAAACTATTTCTTTTAAATTAGTTGTATATATAAAAAATATATAGTTTCAGAACCCATGTTATAATGAAATCGTTAATAATGTTTCAAATATATTGTTATTGAACCAATTTTTTGTCCACATGTTTATAACGATTCAATGGGATTGTTATGGAACCCAAATCATTTCAAGAGTATTTCTGTAGTTCAATGTTATGGTTTTGGAACTTGTTTCCAATAAAATTTTTAATATTATTATGAAAATAATATTTTTATCAATGAGTTTTTATGAGTTCTCTATGTATTCATTTCTTTAACATTTCAAATGATGGTTCCACACAGATAGATCCTAGTGAGAATGGTATAGCATAAATGAATGGGGCACATAGAGAGAGCTCAAATTCATTGGTTACTCATGATGTCGAAGTCATTCATATTGAATATTATATTTTTAAGGGATCTGAAAGGGTTCTTTATGAGTTCAATGAGATGATGTTTCATGAGTCTGAAATTATTTATCTTTTCTTATAATGGAGTTTAATGTTTTTAATGATTATGACTAATACCTCATGGCTCATGATATCTAATTACGATGAAAATTTCCATTACCAGTATTTGATATTTGACAATCTATGTATTGTGGGGTATGTATTCATTTATTATTAACTCTTGCACATTTTTTATTTCATTGAACACATATGTACTATTATTCTAATTGAATAAATTTATTTATTAATTATTCTGTCTTCCATTGATATGTTTTTGGGTTCACCCTTCGATTTTTCCTTTTTCCATATGTTTTAAAGAATACTGATGAATGATTTTGGTCTATAGAGTTTTCAAATGCATGATGTTGGTGATGAATTTTGAAATTAGTAAAATAGGGTAAAATGGGAGAAATATACATTTGATGACATATGAGTCCAAATTGAAATGATTTGTTTATATAAAATTCTGTCATAATTCTCTAAAACACTATACCTAAATGGTCATTGAGGATGTAAATTTCCCAATTTTTATGCTAATTATTGTGACCCAATTTTTTCATATAAACCTTATAACATCAAAAATAAAACATTGATCATGTAAAAACACAAGGAAAATTTGGGTTTAATGTTTTATGGGATTAGTAAAAACTCATTCAAGTAAAACTCAAATAAACATTAACTCATAACTTCTGGGAAGTACATTTATCCCATTTAACCCTACTACTATTATTTCACAACAAATCATCAAAATTTTCCTTCGGGAATCCATTATAGACATATAACATTCAATGTTATTTTTTAAAACCTATGGATATATGAAACGGAAAAAGGGAAAGAATAGATTCTCTGAAAGGGTAAGAAAATCATTAACAATTAAAAGTCATAAATTAGAATAAGTGCTCATATTTTTATGATGAAATAATCAAAGTGCATGAGGGAATAATAAAATTACTCATACCCATAAATACAGGGACCATAATACATGAATACATTGAACATGAAAGATTTAAAAAAATCATGAATCTCCTGCCATTCAATATCAATATTGAAATATAAAAGCATTATAATACCATATAAATAAAATATAAAGAATTATGGTATGATGGAACATGATATAATTTAATCCTTACAGAATATTGGTATAATCCTTACAAATTTAATAACCAACATTGTTGACTTCCATCTCAATTGTACAGAATGCCTCACAACAATATTGGTGTGCTCCCTTTTTATAAGCTACAACATGATCACCTACTGAAATAAGGGAACACACATGATTAATATTTTCCAGGATATGAATATATAGAAAATTTATTATAACTAATTTAAAGAACCATTATTTTTATTTTAACATGATTTATTTGTGAAAAGGATAAAATTTCTACAGAAATCACTGGGAAAAATGGTTAAACCTTGGAAATGAAATGGGTTCCATATAAATATCATTAAAAATTATTATCCCATAAAAACGAAATGGGTCTAATATAATATCAATGAAACAAAACTAACCCACAGAAAATAAATGGGTTAAAACATACTTGATTCTAAACTCAAATTTCATTGATATTCATGTAATTTGATTGGATATCATAAGGATTGTTTTTTAGAATAGGTGTCGATACATATGTGATTCTAGGGCTGGGTGTGTCTAGAATAAATTTTTGAAATATATATATATATATTAAATAGAATGTGTATAAACTTTTTCCAAAATAGTGAAATAAAATTTAAACGAGTTCCTAGATTAGAAATCGAAGAGCACTATTGTTTTCAAAACATGAGGTTTACCATAGGCATGACATAACATTAAATGGTACTGGTTGTTTGTAGAAAGGTCACCATGGGAAATAAAGGGTATTTTTTTTGAATAAATAATGACATTACATTTGTTTTTATGTATAAAATTAACAACCATATAATAGATTGTTATGTTATAATTCATGGGTTAGTTGAATAAAACTCATTCCTCCTGATAAACATTGGAGAGAGGTTCATGGATTTTCTCTCTGGAGAATGATGAGGATTGTTTATTTTCAAATGATGCACATTAATTTTTATGGATCATTCCAAATTTTCCAATGATATTTCATTATTCATTATAAATCGATTAAAATCATGGTAGGTTATGGTTTTTTATTTTCTCATTCCACATTCTTGAATTAAACGACAAATTCGAGTCAATCAATGAGTAGATTGATCCTTGGTGTGATCATATTGCAGGATTAGATTATTTATTAGGGTTTTAATAGGATTTATAGCATTATAATTTTATTTCATTGTTATATTTATATTTTTCGTGGATTGATATTAAAGTAATTATCTATCAAGGTTTGTTCAAAAACATGTTCTTCTCATTTTATCCCATTATTCCTAATTCATCGTGGGGGTTATACATTTGAATTGTACCTCAACATATCATGGTCAATCGATCATTTCAAAACCCTTTCATCATGCATCAATATGATATCATAGATCTGGGATTGCCATGGAATGATGGAGGTGCAATGAAGAAGACAATGTGACATGAATGATGGAGAATAACTAAATTCTCATTATTCAACACATAATAAATTACTATAATTTGATCAATTTTCTGAATTGATCTAGAAACATAATTCATTTTATGATGAAGTATAATTATGGACATGGTTGGATATTTTATGTTGTGGAAAATAAATCACATGATCAAGGTCTTGCAGTAGAAAAGGTACGTGGGATAATTTAATTGATACTAGAAAATCATTAACACATAGCGTGTAATCTAGGATTACACAGCTTGTGGGGCCCTCAATGGAGGAAGTACGGTTTCAAGAGGGATTTAATCATGACATGTCAATTTTTACCTTTGAAATTTCATGTGGTCCCTCCCAAGATTCTCAGGGTATACATTTGACAATACATAGAAACATGGTAGAGTACATGAGTTTCTTGCATGGTGTGTACTCCCCCGCATGACAAGGCTTAGACTAGGTACATGGGCTAAGTTGTGTACGTGTACCCTAGAATATAGACATTGTGATGTCTCAGACTCAGATGCCACATAATAGGGGCCCCAATCTCGGTGGTCCACATGGCCAGATGCGCATCTCCATGAATTCCACAGGCTTCCGAATAGAAACAAGGGCATAGGGTGTGTCTCACAGGTCACTTTTTCCTCATTACCAAAGTGTATCCTGGTATATAGGTGTTAACAAATGTAAACAGTGGATGCAATAATAGAAAAAATATGGAAAAGTTTGTAATAGTGGCAAAAATGACAATAACCAAAACATCTGGAATATCATTCCACAACTAGTGGTAAGAAATTTCAAAAGATAACAGGAAATGAACTATATAAGACAACATGCATATCATGTTAAATAATTATATAAAGGAAAATAAAATGTAACCCATGAATCATGAGCCATATCTTAGCCATCTTCTTTAATCCTATAGACTAAAAAAATGAAATAATGTGTTTGAGGTTGTTTTCTTCCCTCTGTCAACATCAACAACAGTGTAAACTACTCCTAAAACATGATGCCCAGAGATGGTGTGAGATAAATCTCATTGGGCCACCACCAATGGTGTCTATTACATCTGATAAGTTTAATTGGAATTTTATTGTGTGTAGGTAGGAATAAACAAATTAAATATGTAAATTTAACTAAATACCCATGTACTTGCTTCAGACCTCGGTTGGTGTTTGAACATGTCATCAATTCATTATTCGATTATTACAAGTTTAATAAAAAGTTATATGTTATCAATTGAAACGTTTCTACATTGTATGATGGAAACCTCTATCGATATGTCATATTGATGTCCCTAGGTAATAACCAAGGAGGCGTAGACCTAAGGGGATTCCAACACAGTAATAATTGTATCCTATCATTTGGTAAGTGTATGATAAATGGAGAACAATCAATGTAATTCCAAAATAAGGGTCTACTGAGTCCAAGGTAATCATCCTGGTTAAAACAAGGCTATGTAGAGATAGGACCCCTTGGACTATTTCTAGGGAACCTACATTTCAATGATGGATCCAAGGAATTTATCCGTTGAATATTGTGATAATAAAAATCTATCTTATGGTGTCATACCAAATATCCACTAATAGACAAGGTTTGTGATGTTGGAGGGTCTCAGCCGAAGCAAGATGTATCCTTGAATCAGAATGGGGTTCCCGAGTTCTCTTGGCATTATATGAACAGAATCCAAGGGAAGCATGAGTTAGGAAATTCCTATATAATTATGAAGTCATTTAATATTCCGTTTGGTTCAATCCTTCCCCTTTAATACTATGATAAGGTCATGTATCATGTAATTGTTGGTTCAAGACTTTCCTTTCATTAGTGTGACAAGGCCAAGTAGCATGAAACTATTCATTGAATCCATTTATAGAATATTCTATATTCAAGATTCATTCCAAAACATTCCATTAATTTAGTAATGGTTTCTACAGATATGGAACCTTTCATTGATTTATTTTTATGGCTACGTTATATTCTTAGTATACAAGAAAATTCACATTTCCCATTTCATTGTCTTATTGAAGCACCTACCTTTGGTGGTTCAAGTGGTGAGCATACATGGAAGTCTCTATTTTTCAATTCAAAATATAAATGTGTCCATTTTATATTGAATCACTTAACCTAATTAAGGTCATTTTAGGGCACAACCGAACGGTGTCTCAAACATTTCAAAACACTATGTTGAGATATAGAATAACATCGTACATTGGATGGATGGAGTTTTATGTGTAACCACCAACAATATTCACATATATTGAAAGCACATAACCATATGGTTCTAAAAATTATATGCATAGAACATTAAATCTATAATATGAACCCAATGAAATCGAGGGCACCCACATGACAATTCCAAAATCAAAGACCTTTATGGATAAATTATAAACAACACGCCATTGGCTTTTATGATTCTTCCTCTTTGTTATTGGACCTAGATTTGGAATGGAACAAAGTAGATCTATGAAAAAGGAAAAAATTCACATACCATGATTACTTGGTCAATTGAAAGATAGAGGGATAACAGATCAAAGGGGCTAGAGTACTTACGTTTGAAAATGCACAATAATGAACAGAATCATGATCAGATCCCAGACGAATGATATCAATTTATTCCTACCTTCTGTATTCCATGGGCTCCAAAATGTTAACAATTTTGGTAAATCCCCATGATGTATGTATTAGGGATGAAGGGGGGTTATAATTAGATCATTAAGGACCAAATTGTAAAACTACATTGAAATAGGGAATGTGCACGGTTTTTTCTGCATGGTTACCTAAAAAAAGGGGCACTTGTATGCTTAGGTTACATAGTCTGGCGACAACCATGCGAGTAGGATCTGTCCAAATAAAATCATGCACATGGTTTGGAAAATTGAGCACCAATTGTGCGCAATCCATGCGACATGGCCTGTTTCCCCAAATAACAAGTTCTGGGCTCTGAACAAGCCCCAGACACACGTGAAACCTTTTCAAACACAATAGGTATTCATATTAGGTCTAGTGTAAATATTTAGACAAAAATTTAATGGATCCATAAAATAACTAAAATCAACTTTCTTACAATAATTCCCTCATAAAAGAACCCATCATCAAGTTCACCTTACAAAGGAGTATAACCAATGTCTAAGAAAAACAATGGACATTTGGTACATACATTGGCTTCCGTCTACTAAGGAACAACCTATAATCGGTTGTGCTTCAATAAAACCCACAATAGAAGAATAAACTGGGCTTGGTGAGCCTTCATGCTCTGGTCAATGTTATGTAATAGATAATCCTCAAATAAAATCAAATAATATCACACAACTTCTTTGATATCAAAGGTATGATATGGGTTGTTGTCATATTAGATAATATGGGAAACATGAAAGAAATTGTACCTAGAATGGTACCACTGAGATAATAGCATCTAATAGTTAACCAAACTGACTCTCTCTAGAATCTAAAATGACCATACATAGGATGGAAAAAGCAATCCCTATTTTTGGAACCATCTATGCACTAGCCTGGGTGATACCTGAAGAAAAAAATGCCAACATCGAATTCATTAGGTCATCGAAATAAATGAAAAATATATGTCTATCTATAATGAGTAGAAGTGATCTTCTTTCTGACCATCTAAACATGCTCTGATGTTTCTTGAATGAGATGAGGACCATGTTAGTGTATCTTACTGGCCTGCAGCCATTATAGGGGTGAATGATATGGATGACCATATTAGGCCTCAAAATGAGGCATAAAAATAGTAACATGAAATATATTATTATTTTTGAACTTGATGAGGGAGATATAATTCTCCCAAGAACCACTGAAATCATGGAAAATATTCTCCTAGAAAATACTCTATTACATTTATTTTCCACTCCAATTTTCCATTGCTATGAGGGAGAAATATGATCTTAAAAGAATAAATGTCCCTATATTCTTCTACAATCCCTTCTAGAAACATGAAATTAAATGAGTATCCATAATTAAAATTATAGTACGAGGGACCTTGTGGTGTTATATGATATCACGAACATATAATCTTCATATATCATCAACTACAAATGAATCTTTAATAGGAAAGAATTGGGATGGATTTGTTAGTTAGTAAATGACTACAATGATATAATTTATTCCCCTTATACCTAACTATGTCGACAATGATGTCCATAGAATTATCATCCCATTTTCATTCGAGGACTATAAGAAACTGTATAAATACAGAAGGTCAATGGTGATATTCCTCACTTTCTAATACATGAAAAAACTAGAGATACATCTTGAAATATGAAATATCAACCTAGGACACCAATATTGATTTCACATATCTCGATACGTCATCGAGATTCCTAGATGAATTGTCCACTATGATGTGTGGGACTCTTTCATCAACTCCTACCTCATATTGGTTATAACCCATATATGTCTGTATAGAAATATGTTTTTTTCTCTCTCCACAGACTAATCAAAAGGTGGTTTGTCTCCTAATATACACACATGGAGTACCATGCCAACGAGATATAAAAATTTCCTACTCTTTACATTTTCAAGGATAGAAGATGAACCTATAAAGGTTGTGTGGTAGGATAGCTCAAGAAATTCATTAAAATCAATTTCATACTTAGAAATGTTGGCCATTAACATCCATTCATCACATGAATCTCATATGATCTAGGTATAAGTTATTTTGACCTAGTGCATCTGCAACCACAAGGCCTTTCCCATGAATATAAGAAATCTCAAAATCAGAGGATGGCAGATATTTGACCCATATCTGGTATCTGAGGTTCACACCATGCTGAGAAAAGATATATTTGAGGCACTTATGGTTCAGGTACACCAAAAATAACTCTCCCAATATATAATATATCCAAAAATGTGAGGCATAGATAACTATACCTTTCTTGATGTTGTGTGATGTGTAATTTCTCTCATGATGCATCAATTATTGTCATTTGTACACAACAAATTTTTCCTCCTACATCAAAACTACTCCTAGGCTGATGATTAATGGATCATATAGGTTGTTATAACCTATACCTGGCTCTAGATGAGTTATAATAGGTGCTGAAACGAGCCTCCCTATCAGCTCTATAAAGTGTATCTCACATGCTTCTAACCATTTGAACATGACACCCTACATTGTAAGGACATTAAGAAGTGATTCAAGATGTTATAATTATTAAATGAAATTCATGTAATATCTATCCATCCCTTAGATAATATGTATATAAAACACTTTCTTCATCTATAATCATGATACCATAGGACTATCCTTTTCAGGGGAAATATATACTTTTGATCCTTATATTATATCACCAAATAAATTAACATTGTCGATCCATAAGTGGAACATTGAAATTTTGGGATTAAATATAATACTATATCAGTGTACCCAAAATGATCATAAGATGTTTGAAATGTTCATTGTGAGTTTGACAATACACCAATATTTAATCAATAATGACATTGAAGAAAGAGTACAATTATGGTTGGGGACACATATTCATCAAATCCATGAAAACGACAAGTGTGTTCATAAGACCGAACAACATAACAAAGTTTTCATACAGACCATACCCTCAATGAAATGTAGTATGAGGTATGTCTAATGTCATGACTCATACCCGATGACAACATGATCTATGTCCGATATCAGAGAATTCGTTTTCCCCTTGGAGCTAGTCGAAGAGATCATCTGTTAGAATAATTTTGTACCGGTTCATGAATTTAAGCAAGTTAAACCATATATAATCCACACATAGATGTATGATTATATTAGCCTTATTGGAAGAAATAATTGCAAAACCCCAAGAGGGAGTACCTAGACTTATAAAGACATAGGTCTCTAAATCATCTAACTCTGACTTTATATCCTGAAGCTCTATTGTGGTAATCCTATGTGGGGTAATAGACACTTGGGTTTCTCCTGAAACAATATTTCCTGTAAACTCAAAATCTTTGTCGAGTGGTTCAGCAGAAAAATCGGGTGGAATGTCATACTTGAAATGATCCAGTACATGAAGGGAATCAGTTTGGTGTAAACCCTGATCATCCATG
Source organism: Viscum album (assembly GCA_963277665.1). Taxonomy (NCBI): domain Eukaryota; kingdom Viridiplantae; phylum Streptophyta; class Magnoliopsida; order Santalales; family Viscaceae; genus Viscum; species Viscum album. The sequence continues at coordinate 1,151,669,188 of OY728120.1, forward strand.
TAGGGATTTGAAATCTAGGTGGTCAATCATCCTATCCCATGATGTTGTGGTTCTGCACAACCAGTCTGGAAAAAACAATCACCCATATGGGGATAAATGCATCCCTCTAGCCATGTAAATGATACCATGCTACAGTAGAAATATAGAAAAACATGATACTAAACCAACCAATCCACCCTAAGTCTGAAATTGAAGCCCTTCATCTCGAGAACATGGAGGTTCCATAATAAATGGTAACTTCCAACCTCATGGGGTCATTCCCTACACTGGAGTATACCCTCTCTTATACCCCAAATAGAATATCAGGGGTCATTACACCATAGTAAAACTGTGTCTCCATTCCATGATTTTCCAGAATATATATAAAGATAACTATTTTTGAAGAATCCATATCAAATAAATAAAAATCTATAGTAGATGTTACTAGAATAATACCTCATACTGTAGATGGTCATGGAACATTATCCTTGTTTATCGATAGTTGTGTATTCCACTAGGATGGTCCAAAAACATGTGCAAAAGATGGACTAAAATGATCAGAACTAATTTTTTGGTGAGGTTGGTGATTAGTGGTCTGGATACGATGTCCAAGACCTCCTCCTTGGCCAGAAAATCTGATGCTATCCAATCTACCCTCCTGACATGGTGTAAAAGAAGTCAATCTTGAACTGGGAGTGATTCAGATCCATTCACACACCAAGCAGGGGGAAAGGTCATATGGAAATTATCAAGATTCCACATATGAAATCAATCCCATCATTATAGTGGGTCTCAATAAAACAAAGATATCAAATTTCCATATTACCCACACTGATGAAAGACATCAGTGCTAACGAAATGGGCACTCTTACTGTCACTTACCTTAAAATAATACTTGAGAGAACATTTTGTGCCACTAGAAGAACTACTAGCCAGATGTGGCACTAGCCCTCTCATCCCAGTTGTATTGATGACCCTTATGTATTGATCAGTTATACAACCCTGATTGACTATATCAAAAAAGAAGGAAGGGGTAATACATTCACCTTCATACGCATGTCATACATGATCCCATCACCAAAACATTTAGTACGTGAATTGTCATCACTTGGATGATGTGGGGTGATGCACTTAAATATTGTGAAACATATTTATTATTCCATAACTATCCTAGAACTTGTATCAAGATGAATGATGTCTCAGGCAATGTCATATCTCAGTATCTGAGGACTGAACTGTTCGTAGAAGAAATTATGGAAATCAACACATAACATGCCCAGATGACGGCCAGCCTGGGTAATCACATTCCACCAATTCCTGTCTGAATACCAAAGAATATATGTGTATAGAGAATCCATCCGCATTAATGGTGTTTCATGATTCTTATAGATAGATTGAGTGTCTTATAGCGAATTCATAGCAGCCTATCGACCGCTATCCTCAGAAAAAGTAGGAGGATGATGCTGCTGGATCTCATGAGTCAGAACAACCATCATAGGTGCAAGTCATGGAGCACCATGCATGGACTTGACCAGATGTATGAAACTATCATGAAAATGGAAATTAGTGTCCATATCAGGTAAAGCAGGCAGTGCCTCGAGTGGAACTCCTGAAGGTATGATTATTGGACCAGGTCCCACCATTTCTAGAGATTGGTCATTGCCACTCTCTTAGTGTATGAAATGTGGCATCATGGTGGAATTGGTCTACAAAATCCAATAACACACCTAAAAACAAGATTAAAAATAAAAGATAACATCACTAGTAGAATATTAATGTATGAAAACTCACAAAACATGGAAAAATACCCCTACTACCTATATAGACTTCAATATATCAGTAAGTACCCAAGTAAAGGTTTTATTGATTTTATATTTAATTACCTAGTTCACTCTATTACCTTTCATTGAAATGATAATAAATGATAAGTATGTCCAACCAATTCATCATAGATAAATTACTCACATTACAATGGATATCCATTTGTGATGAATTAGTTCCCGTACAACTATAACTAGAAATAACATCCACTTTTTTATATCATAATACCTAGACTTGTTAAATTACTCATCCCATCCAATGATGGCCCATTCCCCCCAGAATTAAAGAATAAAATCCCTCAATCACAACCAAGAGTAATACTGGATTATGGTAACTATCACTTCATCACTCAGTAATCATAATAAAATCAAGAAAAACAAAGCTGTGAAATGCACCTGTATGGAATATACATATACATTCCATGTGAATTATAAGTGCCAATAATGATGCATATTATAATTATCATTACCCTCATATAATCGAACAAAGGATGAAATAAAATTATCAATTAGGGTTATAATAAACAACTCCATAGAACTTTTTTGTCAACCAGTGGTTAAATAATATCATCTTTAATAGAAAAAATGCATAACAATAAATTAAATTTTATAAAACAATGGTTTTTACCCCGAACATGATTTTTCGATGCCCAAGAATAGATTATGACCAAATTACAAGTACTCAAAATCCACAATATATTGTCTAAAAACATTTAAACACGAATGGAAACCCCTTTGACACAATAGTGTGACGTCCCATACTTGGATACCACTTAAATGGTTCCATGAGCCAAGTCGCCAACATGGCCACAAGTGCATCTCTTCAAATACCTGAGGCTACCAACAAGTAGTGAGGATCTAGAGTGTGCCTATGGGGATACTATTCACTCATTTCCAAAATGTATCCTATCATATGGATGTTAAAACAATTAAATTGAAAAAGAAATAGTAGAAAATAGATGGATCAAAGGAAAATATATACAACGGTAACAATAACATAAGAAACACAAAATAACATTCAATAGGTGCTGATATGTCATGTCACTAGAAAACTAGAAAAAATCTATATAAGACTATAGGAATAACATGTTCATCAATATCATAATGGAAATAAAATACTATCCCAAGAATCATGTGTTGTGGCTTGATCATCTATGATCATGATCCATACTAAACACCAAGCTATCATGTGTATAAAGGTGTATGATTCCATTTTTCAACACTTTCATCGACAAATTCTACTCTAGGTTGCAAATAGTGCAAAGAGAGGGTGGGATATAAATCTTAGTGGGACAAAACAAGAAGTGCCTACAACAACTGTACCGTGTAATGGAAATGTTACCATTTGTAGGATGGCATGTATAAATTAAAGTAATACGATGTCAATGAGTAACAATGTTCCTAATTCAGGATTTGGAATGAATCTGAATATGTCAACAATTAAATATTTTATTATTACTAGTTTATAAATAAGTAACATGTTAGAAATCACAATGGTTCCATGATGTAACATGGGAACCTATAATTATATTTCATTATGAAGTCCCAAGGTAAAAACCAAGGTGACATAGACCTCTAGGTCCCCCCAACTCATTAATAATGGTAGTCTAGAATGTCATTTGAGTGTAATATAAAGAGCATAGTCCAAGGTATTCAACAATGAAGTGGAAATCATGTCCTATGTGATCATCCAAGATAAAATGGGGATAAGCATATATAGGGCCCTAGGGGTTATAACCATGTCACCAAAATGGCAATGATGAATCTATGGAGTGTGTCCATGGAATCCTGTGATAATATTAAGGGATCCCACAGTTTCATACCCCGCATACAACAATAGAAAATGATCATTATATTTGTGGGTCTCAACCTAAGAAAGGAGTATCCTTGTATGTAAATGGGGTTTTTGACTGCTCATGGAATTATCCAATCAGAATCTAGGGTGAGATCGATTATTTAAATTATTATTTTATTATGAAACCATGTGATATTTCATATTGTACAAGCCTTTCCTTTCATTACAGTGATAACCTAATGTATCATGCAACAGTTTGTTGAAGCCTTTCCTTTTGTTAGTATGATAAGGCCAACAGGAATGAAACTATTCAATTAATCCATTTAAATAATATTCTATATTCAAAGATCATTATGCTACCTTCTATTAACATGGTATGGGGTGCTACGGATATACACCATACTATAAATTTAAATTTAAGGCCAATTCATTTTCTTAGTACACTTTCTAATTCAAATTCTACATTTCATTGCAAAATTTAGGCACTTGACATAGGTGGGTCACGTGGTAATCCTAAATGGTACTTCCCATTACAAAATTCACAATATAAATAAATAAATTTAATATTGAAATGATTACCCTTAATATGATCATTCTATGACACACCAGAATGGAGTTGAAAATTAATCAAAACACTAAAGCGGAAAATATGGAATAACATCCTTCGTGGGTTGGATTGAGAAGTGAGAGTAACCAAAAATAGGATATCACATATATAGAAAGAGCATACCCATGTAGGTATAATGTGTATGCTCCTAGAACATTAATTATATAAATAACATGCGATGAAATCACTAGGACCCACACAACAATTCCAAAATCAATGAACATTAGGGATTAGTTATATACCATCACCCATAGGCTTGACTGAATTTCGTGCATTGGTATTATACCATGATATGGCTCTGATCAGAGTCGATCTAAGAAAAAAATTCACAAACCCCAATAACTAGGTCAAAAGAAATAAGAGAAGGGGAAATACCCTAGAGGACATGATTACATAATATTTCACAACAAACATGTCGAACAAAATCTCAGAAAAATCCCATAAGAAGTATAACTCTTGAATCTGACCTATGATATTCAAAGGGAACCAAAATTTAATAAAATTAGGTTAATAATACTAAAATATGAATTATGAAGGAAGATGAGTTCTTATTTGATCAATAAGGGAAAAATTTCAAATAACTCGGAAAAAATGACTTGTGAATGGTTTGTCTACATGGTTTGAAAAACAATTCACAAACTATGCATGGATTCCATCAAAGATGGGAAACATGTAAGGTTAGGCTGCATGAACATGCACTACCCTCTTGGGTGGCACTATCTTAAAAAACAACATCCACATAGTTAGGAAAAAAGTGAACCAACTGTGCACCAACCATGCGACATGGCCAATTTCCTCAAATTGATTTTTCCTAGGCTATGAAAAATACCCTAACACACCTGATATCATTCCTCACAAATTAGGCATTCATATTAGGTCCAAAGTAATTATTTATTTGTGAAATTAAATGGGTCCATATGTGAGTGAAAAACCATGTTCTTTAAAACATGGTATAGATCCCTATACCGACACACTGGTAGACTATATGGTCATCATACATGACTTATAGTACTACATGGACTCATCTTGAGACATGATCCATCTACACGAGCAAGACTCTTTGTCGAGGGACACGATGTGGGACCCATAGTAGAAGTCGTGTACTCCTTTATACATGGATTGGATCACATTTCCTCTGTATCATGGACATGTTTTTCTTAGGTTCATTTCCCTTATCATTTTCTTTAAGGTGGGTATGGAATTAGTTCCTACTCATAGGAAAACAATCTTATTTGGTGGAATACATGGATAGATTCATTAAAATTTCTCTGATAGGGAATAGGGGAGATCCTATATTCATTATCTGGCTCTATATGGAGCTTATGGTATCATCATGGCCAACAATATGCTGGTGTCGAGCCTCTATATAGTTTCTTAATATAGATTGGGTTACAGGTATCACAACATGTCTCTTGTTGTGATCATCATATTTGTATCATGTTCACTTAGGACTATCATTGTTGTCCTTCTCAGGAGGAGACCCGATAAGCAGTTCCTCTCAAATGGATTCCATTCGTGATATCATACTCACCGGTGTTTTCTCCCAGATGAGTACATCCTCCAATCGCCACTCTATAATCAAAGGCGGGTATAGTAATACTGTGACTTACCTATATATTGCATATCCTAGATTCAGTATATCTAGATATTCTTGTTATATGTGTTGTAGACATATACAAATGTAGAGCTGACATTATTTTCTTTTGTTTTATGCTTTTTGGTTTTTGGGTGTCTTGGAGAGTATTGTTTTACTCTCCGATTTGCGGCCTTTTCCGGAAGGTTTCATGTCTTTTGTTGATGATGAAACATTTGAAATAGTGCAATTTGGATGGAGGCAAGACGGTGCATAGTGATACTTGATAGACTGAGGTGTGTTCATGTGTCTTTCAAAAAACATAGCATTTTTTTAGTTTTAGTGTAGGGATTTAGACTCCTGTGGTGGGATTATATTTGTCCCTGTTTACTTTATATTTCATATAGTCATACAATGGTTATGGGATTTAGATTTATTCAAGCATGTTTTTTCGTTGTTATTATATTTCAGTATTTGTTAGGGCTTGATGATGTGTGTGTGTTTACGTGTACATAGGTTAAGGCCTCCGATGTCTGTGATATACCTAATCAATTTTAGTCGCTAGCCCCATGGAAATTAGAGGGGGACTTGGTAGGTCATGTCATGGGACCCACTATGAGAGAATGTGAGAGTGATATCAGAGATGGTCAGTTCGACATAATGACTAGGTGACTGGGAGAAATTTTTGGGGATATAGTGTCAAGCGCTTCATGTTTGACTTTCAGACCATAGACTCTAGTGTTTTTGTGAAAGTTGAGGTATCCAGACATCAAGACTCTGAAAAAATAATTTTTGGCTATGTGCACAAGAATACTTGTTTTAGGGGGAAAAAGGTACATGAATGAAATTTTAATTTGTTGTGTTTCCATGTCATCCTTGAGTCATCTCACCAATTATACTCCTCAACTATGGTACACCATGTTTAGTTTTAGGATGGCTTGATGATGTATACTAGGTATGATTCATCATGATGATCACGAGGATGATCCACTCAAGGATGATGTGTTGATAGAGGAACCATTTTCCAAAAAATTTCCTCTATTTGGTGCACCATCGATACCACATAAAGAGTATCATGAGGTACCCATAGTACAGGAAAATAAGTTATGAAATATAAGCACACATCACAATTTATTGAAACATGGGACCCTCAAATTCTGATTGGAGCATGACCGACAATAGACTCAAGAAAAAATCGATGTGGTGATTATAGATTCCATCTAATTAGGTATCAAGATGATCAGTCGGTGGTCTTGGGTGTGATCCTTCTTCTTGGAACCAAAGTGAGATGGTGGGGTTTAGCGACCCAGAGTAATGTTGAGGCTACTCCTTTATGGAACTAGTTCGGCATCCTTTTTAGAGAGGAGTTCTCAAAAAATTCACTGAGGGTTACACATATCAAGGATATTATAATACATTATTAGTGTAGTTTGACAGTGGTTTTGTATTCATCGTGGTATAAAAACCTCTCTAGATACTCAATGGATACAATTTTAGATCATTTCATCAATGGTCTTACATTAGAGTGAGGTTTTCATAGACACATTCGAGCTAGTTTTATCTATCACTGCATTCCTACTTATGCTAGGGAGAAAGAGAAAGATTTGGTGGTTGATATATTCATGGATGAGAAGATTTAGTTGGTGGGTTTCAATAGTGTTAATATGGGAGAAGAGAACCTGAATATAGTGATATAACATTTGTACTGAGGGCTTAAATGTTGTTGATGTTTCAGGAGAATTTCCTAGGAAAGAGGATATGCAATTCAGGGATCACTGGGTGGGTCCAATCAGACCAGAGATATGTTTTTTTCACATGTGATGGAAGGGGTCATGTAACTTGAGACCATCTGACCCACCCTATAGCTGATAAAGAAATTGTAGATGGGAAGTCATGGTACAAGTAGTAGTAATAGTGGGAAGGTTCACAAGTTAAATTAAATGGAAAAGGAGTAGGGATTGAAATAGAGATCTGTGTCTTTTCTACTCTATCTATAGTATTGATATACAAATGTTCATGTAATTTTGTTCCCAACATAAATAATTTTCATAACATATAGATTCAGGTTGAACATTTTAATTGGCCCCTATGCATGAAGATTACAAATAGAGAACAATATATGATCACAAACTTGTATAGACAATATGACATGGCACTTGGATGATACAGTTTCATTTGGGATCTCTTGGTATGATCTTTTAAGCCATATGAAGACATTCTTGTTATGGATTGGTTATATAAATTCCCAGCCCAAATTGAATTTTTAGGGGAAGGGTGCAGTGTGTCTATAGTGATGGAAGACAAATTTCCATTGTTGGTGAAATGGTATTTCAAGAAGACATTGATAGACTCGTTTATAGGAGGGTGTAGCCGATTACTCGTCAGTTGGATAAACTAACCCTTGGTATAGTGTAGGTGTTGAGTTCAAATTTTCATATAGTGGTGGATTATTACAAAGATATCATCCTTGCAGATTTACTAAATTTACCCCATTATGAAATTAATAATTCCACATTAATCTACACCATGGTATGACACTGCTATCTCAACCATAATTTTTATGGATTCCAAAGATCATAACAAGATATGGGTGAAGTTAGAGGACTATCAATGAAAGGAATTTGTTAGACACATAACTTCACCTTGGGTATCCCTCGTTTTTTTTTCAAAAGGCATATGGTAGCTTTAGGTTTTTTACGGACTAACATCACATGAATATGGTCACTATAATGAATAATTATCCACTACCATGGATTGATTATTTCTTTTTTTAGTAGAAGGGTGTGTGAAGGTTAACAAAGTCTAACCTTATGTTAGGGTATCACTAGTAGTGATTATAAGATTAGGATATAAGAAATATAGATTTAAATGTCTCAATGATCAGTATGATCAATTGGTGATGCCCTATGGCATATAAAACTCAACATAATTGTTCTAGGACTCATGAACGAGATCATTCATCCTTTCTCAGATAGTTCCTGGAAGAATTCAACAAAATTATCTGTGTGTACTCATCATTGGTGGATGAACACATGAAACACTAGATGATGGTTCTGTACGTATATATATAGAATCGTCTTTTCAGAAATCTATTGAAGTTCCATAATTGGATTCAGGTTATCAAATTTCTATGAAACATTTTCTTAGAGGATTTAATGATAGTGGACCCGTCCAATGCATAGGTGGTGTTATATTTGGAGACACCTAAATGTGCGATAGAGTTGAGGAGAATCCTTGGTATTATACAATTAATAATGATTCATACATTAATTCTCCAAAATATCTGAAATGATGATCGCATTGACATGAAAGGTTTAGAAATTAATTGGGATTGAAATGTGCAGCTTCGATTTCCAATAGATGATGAATAGTTTTATGAGTGGTCCCATCATGAGATTGTCAACATAAGGTGTCGAGTAATTAGTGTTATGCAAGGCATCATAAATATTGATTATTTTTGTTCATAAAAAGTAGAAATCGACGACCGCCTATGATTGATTATTGTTCATCCCACATGAGCATAACTAAATGAACCAAGATCTTGTGTTTGAATTGATAGAATTATCTTTGATTATGTGGTGAAACTACCTGATGGCAGAGCGGTTTATTGTCTACTCGGATCAAAATAATCTCACATAAAACTTATCTCATAGGGTTATTATCTAGAGATAATGAGGGTTTCTAGAGCGCCACTATGAATATGATTTTGAAATGATCCCAAATCCTTGGAAGGGGAACATGGTTGTATATTTTTTCATCATGATAAATTATTCATAGTTGTTGAAAATGGCCTCATATTGGTTCTCCAAATTAAAGCTATACTTTTTGGATGAATATGAGTCATATTATCTCCATTTGATGGTTTTAACCCTCTGCATTTACTATGAGTCAGGGTGGTGGATATTGGTGATACAAAATATGAGACGCAACATGCTCATATATCCACATGGAATGTCCCCAATTGATATTTTAAATGTGGGAGAATTACATTATTCTCAATGGATTCAAGATGGTACGAGGGACATTGTGGAATGAGGTTCTGATGATGTTTCATGTGTCTCTTTTGGAATTACATATTGCAGTGGAGAATATAAAACAGGACCATATATGTTATTTTTGGTGGGTAGGATTGGATAATGGAGTTGTATATTTTATCTATCGATGACTTTCTTTTTCGAAAGTGAAGGCTGAGTAAAATGTTCTGCAGGATTTTATCTCAAACCATTGAGGTTTGAAAATTGATGTGGGATAGGAATGATATGGACTTTATAAGAAACTAACTATATACGTCAAGGGGACAAGATCCATCTGGTTGATTATAGAATAAATCACCAAGTCAGTCCAAATCATAGATATCCGAGAACAATGTTCAGTAGATAGATTGCGGGGCCTTTATTTTGAGAAGTTAGTATGACTCTATGGAGTTCTATTATTGATTGTTTTTTATAGTGATTATATCCTAAAATCCTGATTCTACAAGGGATAACATGAGGTGTTTTTGACTCAGTTATGCCTGATCACTATGTTTCAACCCCAAAGTGATGGCCAGATTAAGAAGACTATTCATGTTCTTGACTAAATTTTGTGAGAAAACATGTTGTAATATAGTCATAGTTTTGAGGATTATCTACAATTGGTGGAGTTTATGTACAAAAACATCTACCATTCCACCATCGGTATGGAACCATTCAAGGAATTGTAAAATCGATTATATAGGTCCCCACATTGATGGAATAACCAGAGTGAGTCATCACTCATGGGACCAAAATTAGTGCATGATACAACATAGATGGTCCAGATAATCAAGGAGTAGATGAGGCTAGAAATACCTGTTAGAAGTATTATTTTGAGGGAAGAATATTCCTTTGGAGTTTTATGACAGATAACTTATGTTCATATGGGTTTCACCATGATACAGACTACAATGAATTGGTGTAGGATATAATATATCTATGAGGATCATTGGCCTCTTCCAGATACTACGTTGAGTAGGTGAGGTGTCATACATCATAGATCTACCTACACAATTATATATGGTGCATGACATCTTCCACCTATCTCGGCTAAGGTGGTATGTGAATGAACCATTACATGTTACCAACTATGGTGAGATGGACATCGAGGATGGAAGGACCATTGTTGAGTACCTTGTAGAGATTGTGGATCAAGAGGAGAGGATCCTTCATGGTAAGTCAATTAATTTGGTATGTGATTGTTGGTATCATGTGAATCTTAAGAGAGATCATTGGAGTGGGAGGATCATGTTCATGCTCAATACCTAAGTATTTTTCTGAATCCCTTGATTTCTATTTTTGGGAGATTAGTCCCTATTGTGTGGAGAATGTCATGTATCCAATTTTCATTGAAATTGTTTTTTATAAAATATGAATTAACTTCAAACTAAGTCACATAGATGGCGTGTGATTCTAATTGAAAATTTATCTTTCATAAATGAAGGAATATTTAAATATATTAAATAGAATGCATGAACACATTTTTAAATAATGTGGATGAAATTATAAATTGGTGCCTAGATAATAAATTTGATTGATCCATTCATTTAAGAATGCATAATTTACCCTTAGGATTATAAAAAAATTGTGTGCACATGTTATTTGTTGAAAAGTCATGATTAGAATAGAAATAAATAAAATAATAAAATAAATCATTTTATTAAAATTGTCTTGATGTAGAAAACTATAAATAATTAAATATAATAATAAGTCAGTATACCATGGTAATTCAAAAAATTCTTGGAAAATTGGACAACAGTTGGAGAGAGATTTGAGGATGCTCATTCAAGTGACCATTTTATGTGTGACAATCATTGAATAGATAGATCTGTGGTTTGATCATCTTGGTATATTATATTGCTTTAAGGGGTTTTATGAGAGTTTCATATTAATAATTTTATTTCGTCATATTCATTAACGAAATTATGGAATGAAATGGAAAAAACCATTAATCCAGGTTCTTTCCTAAAATCTATTATTGTCCTTTCTCCCACATTCGTCGTTCATAGTGGGTGTTCTATGTTTGGAATGCTGAATGACTTATCCCAACCGATCACTCACTATGCACTTGTTTCAGGGTTAAACGATCAGATATAAATATAATAGTTTGTTCACATAAAAAAGTAGGTGTGATTATAGAGACTGAGTGATTCAGTCAAAAGAGGATAACCAAATTCATTTTCATTGACACTCAGTGTAGAACAACAATTTGATTCATATTTCATGAAAATATGAATATAGATAAAAACTCTTATAAAGGAAAGGATTGGAAGATATTAGATCATCGACATAATCGGGAAATTAACATTTTATCTAAGTCTGATAGTGGAGGAGTTGGGTGGGAGATGAACTAATGATTTATGAAAATAGTTAATAACATGGAATGTAATCCGGGATTACATCAATTGTGGGTCCATCTAAGTGGTGACTAGGGTATCTATAGGGTGTTAAAAATCACAATCCATGAGTACCTTCCAGAATGACCTGTGTTACCTACCCGGATACTGAACATGAGCATTTGAGAATAAATGCACATTAGGTGGAATACACAGATTGGCTACACAATGTGTACTCTCACACACGACACATCCTGGACCATGTACGTGAGAAAATTATAGTAATTCTACATGATCATACATATAAAGTCATGATCCATAAACATATACATTGGTAGACAACATGGGAATCCTTAATGACATGTAATACTACAAATACACGGCTTGAGACATAGGTTGTTTACTTGGGATGGTCTCATGGACAAGGGATATGACATGTGGCCCCTGTTAAACATTTTGGACTCAATTATCCATGTAATATGTCTAATTTACTCCATATCATGAACTAGTTTCATTAAGGTTCTTTTTACATATCCTTTTCAAAATAGTTGGTATGTAATTGTTTCCTACCCCTTGGATTGTGATCCCTTCCACATGACTTCCTGGATATTGCTGTTAGAATCCCTAGAAGTTTCCTAGAATGGGATCCTCTATTCATATTTGGGACCTAGGGGGTGTTATTAGTGTCATCATTACCAAGACTATGTGGACTTTGATCCTCTACATTAAAGGTTAATCTAGATTGGGTTACTAGTATCAGACCATGGATCTCGAAGATATCAACATATTCATATCATATTCTATTTGGGCTATCAGTGTGTTATTTCTCATAATGATACCATAAAAGTAGTAACTCTTTGACAAACATCATCTATTCTATCAAAAATTTGAGTGTGTTCCCTAAGATCAGTGCATTGTGAAATCTTCGAGATTGAATCCTTGACAGGTATACTACGGTTGTGGCATACCACTAGACTGAGTGTATTGGATTGAGTATATCTACATACTATTATTAAATGTGATATAGAATTATACCAATATAGAGGAGACTGTAATTCCATGGATGTATTCATTGTGGTATCAAGGTGTCCTACTGATTATTGTTGTACTCAACCTAGGCCTGTACGGGATATCCCAACATGGGTTGTGCATTGTGTATTTGATTGGCCATTTGACAATGTCCTCGAGTTGACCAGGACTAGGTGATGCATACTGAGTGCAGACCGACCGAGGTGTATTCATGTGGCTATTCAATATTAGTTGCTTTTCTGTTTCTTTTAGGACTTGCGTTTCAAAATAATTTTGGAGGGATTGTATTTGGCCCTTTTTACTTTTTTTACATCATGTCTTATTCTGGTTATTATATTTATATCTATACATGCATGGTTTTTAGTTTTTTTTTACTTTTTATAATTTTTATGGGCATGAAAATGTCTCTGTGTAGAGGTTAATAGGCCAATTCCTTCTATTTTAGTGATATTCCAACTCGATGCTAGATTCCATCTCCTCCCTATCAGAGGTGGGCTTGAGGTGTTGTATCATTGGCCCCTCAGGGATAGGTTGTAAAATAAACATTCATAATCCATCAAATGATTGAATTATGATGGTATTAATACATAATATTAATAGTAGAGGAAAATAAACAATTGTTATTTTTTATATTGATTAATGAAAATTCGATTAAACTGTCATTAAAAATGATCTAGAGGAAAAATAATCATTAAACATTCCAAATCATCCAAAACAACATTGAAAATTTTTAATTGTAATCCCCGTGAAGGAATAAGATTAAAATAAAGTAATAATATTATTACTATAAGTATATTAATGGTATATAAAATCAAAATATATGTATATAAACCTCAATAAATAATATTGGTGTATAACATAACAAATGTCTCAAAGTAGGAATATTGTGACAAAAAGACATTACAACTTTGGTAACATCAAAACCATAATCCCAAAGGAATAGAGATAATAAAATGGATATGTAAATACTTCTACAAATAATTACAATAAAAATAAAAAACATCCATGTTCAATAGATACACCCTATATCAAAAAATAGTGGTGAATATAGAATTATTCTCATAGAGATAAAATTGAGACTAGAAATCCTCATACAATTATAGTATAATCTGAATTGGGAACCTAAAATGTAATCATCATTAGCATAAAAATAGATATACCATGATGATAAAATAATTCATTAGATAATATTTCAAAAGGATAATGAGAGACACAATACAAAAGAAACAAGTGGCCATTCTGTTGTATGCCATAGGAAGCAAACCTTACACAATAATATCTTAACACAAATCTATTTTGACATGATTTTATCTATCATCTGGAATACTAAACATATGTTTATTATATAAAATATTCACGACATTTTTTGTGTTTACAATTACTTTTATTTCACAGATAAACAAAATATATAATATTACAAAATCCAAAACATTTAAGTCAGTTTTTTTTACATTATTTGTTTTATGTCTAAAATATGACAATGATAGGTGTACTATGGTTGATGTAGTAATTATATAAATAGAACTAGAATAATAATCATGAAATGATTATCATATTTATAAACTAATTAAAATTTTTAAACCAATAAGGAAATATTGTTATAAACAAATGAACTAACACTGCAATCATGGAGATAGAAAGACATATGAACACTTTAGTAACACTCCAACTTTTCAATGATCTTTATGGAATGAATTTATGTAAAATATATAATTATTAAATGAAAATTCTATCCCATATAAAATTTAATTTATACATATATAATTATAACTATAATTCTTGTGAAATAAAATGAATCACATAATGTCAAGGAGGCGATAGTCCACACATTCATGAATGACATTTTCACTCATTCAGTGTGTGAAATGGTACTAAATAAATTAGTATATTAATTTTAAATAAATATTATTATTTCATGAATATCATATATATTTGATTTCTATCTCATATGTTTAATCTTACATATCATTAATATAATTATTTTAATTTTTGAACGTATCGGATCATGTTGAGGAAGCAGTAGTCCACACATCTACAAAAGATGTTATCACATATTCTCAAAATGTGAAGAATAATTATATGTGTTATATAAAAATTAATGAACTAAAAATACAACATAAATATAAATTTATATCATATAAAAATATTGTTTCTATTATAATACTAATCCATGATTGGTGGTAAATATAAAATTAACGATATCATATCATGTGGTAGTAGTTCGATGTACACGAATGAAAATTTCATAACACATTTGATGGAAGTGTATGCCTGTATATGTATAACCCCAAACAAAAAAATAAATATTTTGTTTTAGGATACTAATTTTATTATGTAATCATAGAATAATAATAATTCAATGGGTATAAAGAATTTAAATCATAAATAGACACCGAAGAATGTTATATCCTTTTCGGGTAACTACATTTGATTAACCCCAATGGGTTTGCATATGTGTCTTTCTGACCAATGTGGGGACTCTTGGGTGAGAGGAGTGAACATAGTAGCATATTTGGGTAGGTATTGGATAGTCTAAAATCTTTTAGGATGTTTGAATATAGTGGGAGTTTTATTGTATATTTAGAGTGGAGAGGGACTGGAATTCTTATAAATTACAAATGTTAAACATAATTGGGGTTTGTCACTGAATTTTGTGTTTTCTATGGGTGTTTTGGGAGGATCTTGGCTCCTTTTTTTGTTTTTAAGGAAGCGATGATATCTACATTTCTAGCTTGTGGGAGGTTTTTCTTTTGACGTTACACGCATTCATGAGGTCCTTATTTCGATGATGGGTTCTGATTCATGATATTTTTACTATGATTTCCAGGTTTGGATGTGTGAAGGATTTGGTTTCATGTAGTGTCAGTGTCACTGGGTTCCTTCTACCCTTGTTCATGTTGGTTCCATTAGGATGGGTGGATCGTTGGTTCAGTATAGAAAGGATTTCTCGAGTGACGGTTCTAGAGATTTTGGAACCTTTTTTACATGATAGAGCTAGATCATTGTTTACTACTAATGATTGGCGGTATCAGACCCAAAAGGATGATAAGAATTATGAAACACTGTAGTGATGTTTTTTTGGGTATTGTAGACTTTTTTAATTTGAGAATGTTGTTGGTGATAATGTTTTCATTGTATCCCTATAGTTCACGTTTAAGTGAATTTGCATCAAGTTCACCTATAAGGGGTGCTCTAGAGGAGGTTCTTAGGAGATTTTCCACTTAGACATTACTACTCAGATTCATATTTTTGAGAGGTTATGGAATTTCCATCTTAACAGGAACCTTTATCCATTCACGTGATAAATTTTTGAGCAGCGAAAAGATGGTGGATAATGGTCTTAATGGTTTTGATGTTTGGTAGGGGCCTTTCATTGTTCTTTGAATGATTTTATTCTATTAACTACCTTTGGAGGGTCTGTTTTTCTAACTTATTGATGTCGTGTAGGCTTCCACCTCATCCCTTAAAATGGGGTTTATTATAAAAGAAATTAATTTTTAGTCATTATAATAACAAGTATTCTAATTTACCGAATTCAATCATTAAGAGTATATTAATTTTAAACTTATTATATTATTTAGTCCCCAAAATTATATAAAAAAATTATAAATAATTTATAAAATAAAAATATCATATGTTTTGTAAATTAATTTTAACATAAATGCATATAACATGCCAAAACACACTTCTTTATCCCTAACTGAGCTAACTGTGTCTTTATAGTATATACGTCTATATAATTATTATAAAAGAACATTTTTGACATTAATGGACCATATTTTATATTTAATAAATCATAAACATCCATTTCAGGAAGATTAGAAAGTTAATAATTATATATAATTTAATAAAATGTCATTTTTTTGAAAACTAATGTTAATGCAAATTTTTGAAATATTTATATAATTTTTATTTAAAAAATAATATTTGAATTAAAATATATTAATTTAAAAGCTATGATAAATTATATATTAATATATAATAATAATTGAACAGAATAATTCAATCAATATACTTTTATTTTAGTATTTATAAAATTATTAATTTCAGTCAATTATTTTGTAAATAATATGTGTTCTTGTTTGTTAAAACATTAATGTAATTATAAGATCTATAAAAATTAATTACAAATTATAATAACGATAACAACTAATTATAATTTAAAAAATATATATATAACCAAACTGTAGAGACTCAAAGCTTGATGTACATGGACATTACATTACTTTTGTGGAATACTTAATACATAACAAAAACAAACACTCAAGGACCGTAATAGTTTAGTGTCTCTGGAAACATGGAATATAAACGTCTAATCATGTTGAAAGATCTTAAAAATCTCAAATAATGATCATCCTCTTTTTGTTTTCTTACCTAAAAACTTTCTTTATGTCACGGGGAAAAGAAAACATATAAATGGTGATCTCAAATTCTTAGTAAGGGTAAGCATGGAAAAAAACCATATACATTTGAACTTCAATACATGAACATAATATTTAAACATCAAAATCTTGAGCAATTACATAAAAAATGAAAGTACGTAAGGAATAGATCATAAAGAAACATTAATCATGATAAAATAGAATTGGAATAAAACATGTAATTGTGGCAACCATAAAGAACATGAATTGATTTCCATAGTAGATAAGGCATTGCTGCCAAGACCATCTTGGTGGACAAAGTCCCTTTCTGAATCGAGTTCACTCCTCGTTCCAGTCCTGTATAACGGGACCAGATTAAAATACTATTCCAGCCATGTCTATCTCATGAGATATAAATCGTTACCCAATGCATTGGAGGGAGATATAGGTCCCACCCATCTCATAATTAAATTATTCTTTTGGGTTCCACAAAATCATAAATCATACATCATTGCATAACCAATGTAATAGAATGGGATTCTTAAACTTCATGCCATCATAACATAATCCATATAAAAAATGGATATAATTTCATCATAAGAAGAATAAAACCATGTAAATAATGAATACATTATACTTGAAACATAAAAATATTAAATAATTTCATTTTAGATGGAAAATATTTTTGATAAAACAATGAAATAAAATATTGAGGAAAATATCTTTTCTTCTTCAAAATAATTATATTTTCACAAAATGCCTTGAAATTTTAAAAGAAAATGTTTTTATTGAAAATAATCATGCAATCTTGTATCGGAAGCTTCATGTAAATGAGGCGTTATGAAACTGTAAAAATCCGTTCACCCGTATAAGTTAAAAATAACATTCTACTCGTACTTTTTTCAGAAAAGTCAAAATGTTCCTTGTGTGGTAAAAAAAGTAAGATTCCTTTCATTACATGTGGTAAAATTCAAAAATGGATAAAAAGACCATTAAACATACATGAAATTTTTTTTAGAAAACAGGGACATGGATGATAACAAAAACCCGAGTAAATACTTACGAATAAACAATCTCGAATATGAGCGAAATTGGAATAGTTATCCCTTACCTTACATCCAAAATGATTCGTATGTATCTGGACATCTTGTATAATGATTTAAATAATTTCACTGACTTATTACAGAATAATATTCAAAGTTATTATATCATATATGGTTCACTTATGAATTTATATTACCCATTCTTTTGTAAATCCATGTTAAAGCGGCGTTTTGGGTAAAATTGTTTCATTTATCGTGCGTGTTTCAAATTGTTGTTCATTATTACTTATATCCTGATTTACTTAATTTAACAACGTAAAAAGTGATTTATATACCATAAATATTCAGCATTTACATATATATGATAGATTGATAAATGGAATGAAATACACTGTTCATGGAGACGGTAGGTCGTACATACGCATGAACGTTGTTTTCTTTTCCTTATTGAATTGAATGGAATTAAGTAGATGACATAGATATATATATACATAAATCAAGTATCATTATTATGTCATGTATTTCATTATTATTCAGTATATATACATTATAATCATTCATGAATTGTTAACATGGAGAATGAATCTCATTACGTCGTGGAGACTCTAGTCTGTACATACGCATGAGCGACGATATCATTCCCATGATCGTGGAATTATATCGAAATGTATGTATAATATTTCAGAACCAATATCACCTTACAATAATAATATATAGTTTTTTATTTACACCATTATACCAATCCAAGTAAGGTGGTGTTGGAAAACATATTACACCACGGCGTGGAGACGGTATTGCGTAGGTACGCACACGCGATGATTTCGTTTTCAGTAGGATAGATAGAAGGTGGAGTAAGTTTGTTTCATATTTATAATAACATATCATTATATGAGTCATACTGATGTTATTACATCATAATAAAACAACTAAATAAGAGGTATTAGAAGGAGAAATAAATTTTAAATAATCAGTAATGGATATTGCCTCTTCATCGATGCACCTCCTTTAAACTTATTCATAGGGCACGAGGGTTGGACTTTTGAGAAGACCAGAACCTATATGATATAACTATAGAGGTTGAGAAGTGTAATTGGTAGGGTTTTTCCGAGCTTCAAGGCTCAGAATTGTGTGATGAGAAGTGGGAATGGATTCCCTTTTATAATGGAGAAGAGTGGCACCTTTGGAAATCTTAAAAATATTAATTTATAATAAATCTAAAACAAATTAAAAACCACCTAAAATGACTCATATTCCAAGATAAGATGAGATAGGGTTGTAATGTCATCAAAAAATAAAATTTAGACATGTAGGGAATTTATTTTATCCATTATCAACATGATTTATTCTTATTTAATCTATTAAAATTTATTTGTGGTAATATGATTCTAAATTTTAAATTGTTATAAATAATTAATTATGTGCTGTGAATTATCCATAATTAGAAATTTTATGACATTTTGGACTATATAAATTTCAATTTATAATTTTTAAATATTTTTGGGATTTTTAAACAATTTAATAATATTTTATTTTTATAAAATAACAATAGTGTCAATTTTGATGCTATTCATTTATTTGAATTTAAATAAAATCCACACAGATGATATATTCGAAATAAAATATTTAATAGGTTCCTAACATATCATAGTATCTAGAAAATTAGTGTAGAACATTAAATAGTCCATATAATATTTATTTTACAATTTTTAAAATCATTTATTTGATATTGCTATTAAACAAATAATTACTACAATATTTTTGTATAATTATTAAATATACTTATATTTTGAATAAAAATTACAAATAAAATACTAGGATGAATAAATATCTTATATAATTCATTATAATACATTTATTCGGTTTTATCTTCTAAAACACCAAAATTTTAAAATTATATATTTATTAAATTATGAAGGTGACAACATTGACATCATATAAAATAAAAAAATAAAAGTGTCATAATAACTTTTATAGACTCCAAACGGTCATATATTAGGTCATTGGATTCTTATGGTGTAGATATACATTACCAATGATTGTTTATCATATTTTTGGGCCCTTTAATTGGTATTACTATTTCAATAAAAACAATATTATTGATTTTTTTACTAAATAAATAATTTCTGCATCATTAATGTATAAGCTAATAAGTTAATTAAGTAACTCTTAAAACTTCGAAATAAATTACCATGATAAATAAAAACATTTTAGATTTCAAATGAGTATTTATAACCGTATTTATATTCTGTATAATCATATATTAAAAATATTTCAATTATTAAAGTTTGAGTGAGACATATTTCACTTATCATTAAATAAAATAAACTAACGGTCTTAATCACATCAAAGTGGGTTCTAATGGATTCCATTTCGACCCAAATATGACTTAGGACGAAATATAATCATCCAATTTTATTAAGACAATTGTTACGGTAATTTTATAATATTAAATATTACCCGATTTACATTTAACGATGGTAAATAAAATTTACCGTAGTTAGTATTCAAAATGCCCAAATATAAAAAGTAGTCTATAAATATAATTTGGACCCACTGATTAAAAATATGGAATCCATTTTTCCAAATTCAATACATAGAAGTCGCATAAATTAAATTAAAATTAATCCCCTTGTCAAAAAATGGGGTTTTTTTAAAACATTGCAAAAGATTGAATTGATTTAACCTATGAATTCAATGTAAAATCAATGACAATGACATAAATTATATTAAATAGTAAAAATATAATCTATTTATACTTTAAAACCATTCAATATTACAATTTAACCACATAAATAATTATGATGAAAAAAGTTGTTTTT
Source organism: Viscum album (assembly GCA_963277665.1). NCBI lineage: Eukaryota > Viridiplantae > Streptophyta > Magnoliopsida > Santalales > Viscaceae > Viscum > Viscum album. Next base: position 1,151,690,563 of record OY728120.1, read on the forward strand.
AATTAAAATATAGTGTGTTTTTACTATTAATTAAAATATGAATGTTATAAGAATAATATGAAAATTTTATCCAAGGTAAAATTTTATATCCTTATTCCAAGGAATAATTTTATTTTGTAAAATTGAAATTATAAACGTGAAAAAAGTAGATTTGATGTGGTTTTGCCATCAAAAGGCGGCAGAACTACATTTTTTTGAAAAATACTTATTTTACCCGAAAATTTATTTTTTGTCATACAATGTTCTAGAAAATGTGTAAGATTAATAATAATGTTATAAAATTCAAAATTTAGTTAATAAAATTCATAACGTCAAGTTCGTGATAATATTATAACCATATATCATTCACTACGGGAAAAAAGGGCATTTGCGACGGGTTATTTGCGACGGGAATACATCCCTTCGCAAATAGTCTCGTGAAAAACTTATTTGTGACGGGGTTATTTGCCCGTCGCAAATAAGTAGCCTTTTGCGACGGGACAGCTTTCCCCGTCGCAAAAGGACTGGCGCGGTTTGCGCGCCAAATCGCGGGAAACTTATTTTCGATGGGGGAATATTCCCGTCGCAAATAACCGGCGGCGGTAAAAGGTATTTGCGACGGGAATATTCCCCCGTCGCAAATAGTATGTCGGCAGGTGGTTATTTGCGACGGGTCCCGTCGTAAATAACTATTTACCCGTTGACCGTAATAAATGTTGGCTAAGGTATTTGCGACGGGCACCGTCGCAAAAAATACTATTTGCGACGGGATACCCATCGCAAATGGGCCCGTCGCAAATAATCTAACCTATAAATACCCCCATCCGTTTTTTTCATTTCATTCTCATTCCTTATCTTCTCCTTCTCTCAAAATTATATTTCTATAGTTCAGTTTTTCTCCAGTTTAATTTTTTTCTCCGGAGCTGATATTAATGTTTTGAAGAACGATCAGAGCAGATCAATTTTCAAGGTATTTATGTTCATTTTAATTTTTTATTTATTTTTAATTTTTTATTAGTTTCAATTATTCTTAATTAGTTGTAATTTAATTAAGTTTACATTGTTTTATTACTTAATAAATTTAAATTATTAGTATTGTTTATAGTTAATGGTAATTAGGAATAATTATTAATAATTTTTAATAATTAAGAATAAATATTAATAATTAGTAATAAATACCAATAATTACGAATAATAACATTATTACATTATTAGTTTATTTTATTATTAATATTAAAATAATATAATTTTATATATATATACAATTCTTTTTTCATCTGTGTGTTTGCTGTCTTCACATGTATTATTTGTATGTGGAGATAGAAAACGCACAGATAAAGGAGAATTGTATATAAATTAGAAAATTATATTATTTTAATATTAATAATAAAATATATTAATAATGTTATTATTTGTAATTATTGGTAATTATTTCTAATTATTTATAATTATTCATTTAATTACTAATAATTAGGAACAATTATCAATAATTATCAATAATTAAGAATAATTAGTAATAATTAGTAATAATTACCAATAATTAGTAATAATTAGTAATAATTATCAATAATTAGTAATAATTACCAATAAGTAGTAATAATTACCAATAATTAGTAATAATTACCAATAAGTAGTAATAATTACCAATAATTAGTAATAATTACCAATAATTTGGAATAATTACCAATAATTAACAATAATTAGTAATAATTACCAATAATTACCAATAATTAATAATAATTAGTCATAATTAGGAATAATTAGTAATAATTAGGAATAATTAGTAATAATTAGGAATAATTAGTAATAATTAGTACTAATTAGGAATAATTAGTAATAATTAGTACTAATTAGGAATAATTAGTACTAATTAGTAATAATTAGTAATAATTAGTAATAATTAAGAATAATTAGTAATAATTAGTAATAATTAGGAATAATTAGTAATAATTAGGAATAATTAGGAATAATTATGAATAATTAGGAATAATTAGGAATAATTACCAATAATTACCAATGATTACCAATAATTACCAATAATTACCAATAATTACCAATAATTACCAATAATTACAATAATTACCAATAATTACCAATAATTATCAATAATTACCAATAATTACCAATAATTACCAATAATTACCGATAATTACCAATAATTACCAATAATTACCAATAATTACCAATAATTAGCAATAATTAGCAATAAATACCAATAATTAGGAAAAATTAGGAAAAATTAGGAAAAATTACCAATAATTAGTAATAATTACCAATAATTAGTAATAATTACCAATAATTAGTAATAATTACCAATAATTAGTATTAATTATCAATAATTAGTAATAATTACCAATAATTATTAATAATTACCAATAATTAGTATTAATTACCAATAATTAGTATTAATTACCAATAATTAGTAATAATTACCAATAATTAGTATTAATTACCAATAATTCGTATTAATTACCAATAATTAGTATTAATTACCAATAATTAGTATTAATTACCAATAATTAGTATTAATTACCAATAATTAGTATTAATTACCAATAATTGGTATTAATTACCAATAATTAGTATTAATTACCAATAATTAGTATTAATTACCAATAATTACCAATAATTACCAATAATTACCAATAATTAGTTATAATTACCAATAATTAACAATAATTAGCAATAATTAACAATAATTAGCAATAATTACCAATAACTGCCAATAATTACCAATAACTGCCAATAATTACCAATAACTGCCAATAATTACCAATAACTGCCAATAATTAGCAATAACTGCCAATAATTAGCAATAACTGCCAATAATTAGCAATAACTGCCAATAATTAGCAATAACTGCCAATAATTAGCAATAACTGCCAATAATTAGTAATAATTAGCAATAATTAGTAGTAATTAGAAATAATTAGTAATAATTAGCAATAATTAGAAATAATTAGCAATAATTACCAATAATTAGCAATAATTACCAATAATTAGCAATAATTACCAATAATTAGCAATAATTACCAATAATTAGCAATAATTAGCAATAATTAGTAATAATTAGAAATAATTAGGAATAATTAGCACTAATTACCAATAATTAGTAATAATTACCAATAATTACCAATAATTAGTAATAATTACCAATAATTACTAATAATTAGTAATACTTAGTAATAATTAGTAATAATTATAAATAATTAGTATTAATTAGGAATAATTAGTATTAATTAGGAATAATTAGTAATAATTACCAATAATTAGTAATAATTATTATTAATTACCAATAATTAGTATTAATTACCAATAAATAGTATTAATTACCAATAATTAGTATTAATTACCAATAATTAGTATTAATTACCAATAGTTACCAATAATTACCAATAATTACCAATAATTACCAATAATTAGTAATAATTAGTAATAATTAACAATAATTAGTAATAATTAACAATAATTAGGAATAATTACCAATAATTACCAATATTTAGTAATAATTAACAATACTTAACAATAATTACCAATAATTGCCAATAATTACCAATAATTGCCAATAATTACCAATAATTGCCAATAATTAACAATAATTAGCAATAATTAGCAATAATTAGCAATAATTAGTAATAATTAGCAATAATTAGTAATAATTAGCAATAATTAGTAATAATTAGCAATAATTAGTAATAATTAGCAATAATTACTAATAATTAGCAATAATTAGTAATAATTAGTAATAATTAGCAATAATTACCAATAATTAGTAATAATTACAAATAATTACTAATAATTAGTAATAATTAGTAATAATTAGGAATAATTAGTATTAATTAGGAATAATTAGTATTAATTAGGAATAATTAGTATTAATTAGGAATAATTAGTAATAATTACAAATAATTAATAATAATTATTATTAATTACCAATAATTAGTATTAATTACCAATAATTAGTATTAATTACCAATAATTACCAATAATTACCAATAATTACCAATAATTAGTAATAATTAGTAATAATTAACAATAATTAGTAATAATTAACAATAATTAGTAATAATTACCAATAATTACCAATATTTAGTAATAATTAACAATACTTACCAATAATTACCAATAATTGCCAATAATTACCAATAATTGCCAATAATTAGCAATAATTAAGAATAATTAGCAATAATTAGCAATAATTAGTAATAATTAGAAATAATTAGTAATCATTAGCAATAATTAGTAATAATTAGCAATAATTAGCAATAATTAGTAATAATTACTAATAGTTAGGAATAATTAGTAATAATTAGTAATAATTAGTAATAATTACCAATAATTAGTAATAATTATGAATAATTACCAATAATTATTAATAATTAACAATAATTAGTATTAATTACCAATAATTAGTAATGATTACCAATAATTAGTAATAATTACCAATAATTACCAATAATTACCAATAATTACCAATAATTACCAATAATTACCAATATTTTCCAATATTTTCCAATAATTACCAATAATTACCAATATTTTCCAATAATTACTAATAATTACCAATATTTTCCAATAATTACCAATATTTACCAATATTTACCAATATTTATCAATAATTACCAATAATTACCAATAATTATGAATAATTACCAAAAATTATGAATAATTACCAATAATTTGGAATAATTACCAATAATTTGGAATAATTACCAATAATTTGGAATAATTACCAATAATTTAGAATAATTACCAATAATTAGGAATAATTACCAATAATTAGGAATAATTACCTTATTAGATAATTTGTATATTTTATTATTAATATTAAAATAATATAATTTTCTATATTATATACAATTCTCTTTTTTTCTGTGTGTTTTCTGTCTCCACATGTAATATTGGCATTCTTTTTTAGAATTATCAACCTACTCGACAATGGAGAGGTGAAAGTGAATGTCAATATTACATGTGGAGATAGAATGTTAAACACACAGATGAAAGGAGAATTGTATATAATATAGAAAATTATAATATTTTAATATTAATATTAAAATATACTAATAATGTAATAATGTTATTATTATATAATTAATATTTATGAAAAAATTATATTAGTATTATTAAAAAAAATAAAAAATCAATATAATATTAAAATTATCAATATTTGTAACAAGTTTTGCTTTATTCTCAATATATTCAATCCTTGCTTGAGTGTTTTTTCTAACAAATTATTCAAAATCAGTAATGCATTTATATTTTATAGAAAAATATGGAAAAATAAAATGCCCTTGTAGAAAATGTGCATTGAGAATGTTCGACACGTTTGACAAAGTGGGGGAACATCTCTTGCGTTTTGGTTTTCAAGCAGATTATGTTTTTTGGTATCAACCCGGTGAACGTAGTTCCAGAGCAGGTGATACCAACTTGATTTCGGATCCATCCAAGTTTCAAGATTTAGTACATGATGTTGTAGGTTCATCTGTTCAACATACAGAAACTCCGGCTGATATAGCTTCAAATCCTGAGTTGGTACCGTCTGAATTTTATGAGTTTTTGAAGTCTGCTGAGGATGCATTATATCCTGGCTGCAAGATGAGAAAATTAGAAGCAGTTGCAAAATTTATGGCTATCAAATCAGATAACGGAATGTCAAACACCTATTTTGACCAGATATTTTCTTTTCTGAAAACACTGTTACCCGAAGGAAATGTTTTACCTGCAAATTACTATGAAAGTAAGAGGCTGGTTCGAAATTTGGGACTTACTTTTCAGAATATTCATGCATGTTCAAATGACTGCATTTTATATTCTGGGGAAAATGAGTCGTTGGATAGTTTTCCCACATGTGGGGAACTGAGATATAAAGAAGGACAAGACGGAAAGTCTGGTTTGATTCCTGTAAAACAGTTGAGATATTTTCCGCTTACATCCAGACTTCAGCGTTTATTCATGTCTAAGAATACAGCGACAATGATGCCATGGCATAAAGAGAATATTTCAACCGATAAAAGCTTGAATCATCCAGCTGATGGTGATTCATGGAAACATTTTGATAGAGTGCATCCATCCTTTGCTTTAGAAGCTAGAAATGTTCGACTGGGCCTTTCCACTGATGGTTTCTATCCGTTTGGATCTTATGGTAGTCAATATTAATGTTGGCCTGTTTTTTTAACTCCGTACAATTTACCTCCATGGATATTGATGAAAGAGCCATATATCTTTTTGACTTTACTAATTCCAGGACATCCGAAGAAAAATATTGATGTTTATTTGAAGCCATTGATTGATGAATTAAATTTATTGTGGAGTACTGGTGTCAGTACATATGATGTTGCAACGAAACAGAATTTCATACTGAAAGCAGCATTGATGTGGACAATAAGTGACTTCCCGGCTTATGGGATGTTATCTGGCTGGAGTACACATGGTCAGAAATCATGTCCATACTGTATGGGAGAGAACAAATCATTTATGCTCATTCATGGAATGAAACCTTGTTATTTTGACTGTCATCGCAGATTTCTTCCAGCTAATCATCCTTTTCGCAGAAACAGATCTCATTTCAGAAAAGGAACAGTTGAAATGGATGGACCTCCAAAAATGCTATCAGGTGCGGAGTTAAAATCAGTTTTATTTTCATTACCTCCCATCACTTTTGGTCCCACAATAAACCAACAGAAAATTTCTGGATTTGGGAAAGAACACAATTGGATTAAACGTAGGATATTTTGGGATTTTCCATATTGGTCTGATTTGTTGGTCCGCCACATGTTGGATGTCATGCATATTGAGAAGAACTGTTTTGATAATTTGTTTCATACAGTTTTGGATACGCCAGGAAAGATAAAATACAATGTAAATGCACGTTTAGATCTTGCCCAAATTTGCAGGCGTCCAGAATTGGAACTCTTTGAGAATGTTAGAACCGAAAGGTTACTGAAACCAAAAGAAGATTATACATTGTCTAAAGAAAACTGTTTATTATTTTGTCAGTGGATTGCAGATTTTAGACTTCCAGATGGCTGTGCTTCCAATTTGCGTAGATGTGTAAAGAATGGTCATATTACTGGATTAAAAAGTCATGATTGTCATATTATAATGGAGAGACTTCTACCCATTAGATTAAGAGGTCTGTTGAATTCTTTGATTTGGGATTCCATAACTGACATGTCTCTTTTTTTCGGGAAATTTGTTCAGCAACGGCATATTATGATGCTCTAGGCAAACTTGAAAAAGATGTTGTTGTAATTATATGTAAACTGGAAAAAATATCTCTGCCGTCTTTCTTCGACTCAATGGAACATTTGATGTTACATTTGCCATATGAAGCCAAATGTGGAGGTCCGGTACAGTTTCGATGGATGTACCCATTTGAAAGATGCATGCAAAAATTGAAAAGAACAGTATGTAACAAAGCATCTGTTGAAGGATCTATTGCAGAAGCTTATTTGCAAGAGGAAATATCTTTTTTCTGCTCCCATTATTTTGAATCTGAGTATCCTTCAAAACACAACTGAATGGGACGGAACGAGAGGAATATTGATGAAATCGACAATCAATTATATGTTTTCAGCCAGTCAGATCTTGGTTTTGGTGCAGTTTATGAACGCTGGCTTTCAGATGATGAACATCAGAGAGCTCATACGTATGTTCTGCTCAACTGTGAAGAGATGAAATCAGTTGTACTGTAAGTGTTTATATCACTTATTCTATCATTTATTTTACAGTAAATAACTTTGGTTTTTATAGGTTGTATTATAATCATATCAAGAAACAAATTCCACAAATTACAGCAGCTGCTCTCGAAGAACGTCGACTGAAAAATTTCTCTCAGTGGTTTCAAAAACTGGTAACATAAATTCTTTATCTTTTAGAAAATCATTCAATGTATAGTTTACTATATTGATAATTATTTCACAAATTTTCAGGTGTCTCGACATGCTGATAAAATTGACAAACGATTGTGTGTATTGAGTAACCCACCTTCCAAACTTGTTAAAACTTATAATGCATATGTGGTGAATGGATTTAGATTCCACACACATGCATATGGGGAATCGAAAAATACAATGAACAATGGAGTTAGCTTGAGAGGATCTCATCATCGAGAAAATGAAGTTGACTTTTATGGCATACTTGATGAAATCATTGAACTCTGTTATCTTGGACAATATTACATAACCATGTTCAAATGTTGGTTTTTGGATACCGAGAGAGGCGTGCGTGTTCATCCGACTCATGGAATCATCGATATTAAATGTAAAAGTGTTCTCACAGTAAATGAACCATTCTTATTGGCTCAACAGGCATATAAAGTTTATTACATGAAGTACTGTGCAACAGCAAGAGAATTGACTGATTGGTGGAGTGTAATAAAAATCAAAATTCGAGACAATCAGTTTAGTCAAAGTGAATGTGCTTTCACTGATGTGAAAAGAATTGATGTTTTTCAAGAGAGTACTCAAAATCAATCTTTTTTACAAAGAGACATGAGTATCGATGACGACACCCCACATTTAAGAGTCGGTGATGACGATGATGTTAATGATGTCACATATGAATTTGAAATGGTAAGAGATGAAGCAACTATAACTCGAATGGATATCGATGATGTTGAGGAGGAATATGAAGATGACATTGACATATATGAAGATGATGATGAATATGAACACTGATATCATTCCATGGTATTTATATACAATCATAATATGTATATATGTATATATAATAGTAATTATCAATTATTTTCTAACATTAATATTTTCTGTTTCAGATGGACGATGCCACATTTCGTGAGTTGGCGGATACTGACCTGAATTTCGATGCGGATGAGTTGCTGACAGATGACCCTCAGCCTGCAGGCGCTCCAGGGAGTACGTGGAGGGGGCGCGGTCTTGCACGATTGATGATTCCTGACCCCGTCCCCGAGCGACGTCCACGTCTTGGCTTTGATCCACGCACACGGAGGTGTGATAACCTTTGTGATAACCTGTGAATTTGACTAAGATTTCATTAATCTATTCACATAATAAATGTTTATTATTTTTTCAGTTTTCCGCATATAGCAGTCAGACAGGGCAGCGCTATTTTGCGCAACTATTTCTCTCAGCCGTGGACCACATGGGAGCAGATTCTCATTGATGTGCAGTAGGCCATGTTCGGCCATTGGATGGTACATACGTAAATAAATAATTTTTATTTTGAAAATTATTTCATTTATAACTTGATATTTTGATTTATTTGTAGGGTTTATGGTATCCGATCGAGGATACCATGCGTGACGCCATCCACGAGGCATGGGAGGTGGCCATGCGTGATCGCCTTCGTCAGTTTTTGCACAATTTAAGAAAAGCTGCGATGAAGAAAGCAGGAGTGTCAGATTTTGACGAGTCATGTAGAGCACACCGACCAGAGTACATTTCATCCCATGTATGGGATGGATTATGTGCGCACTAGTTGAGTGGTGCCTTTCAGAGGAGATCATCGATGGGGAGGCAGAATCGGGGGAGACAGGAGGTGACTCATCGAGCTGGGAGTCGTTCTTTCAGTACACATAGACAGCATCTGGTACGTACATTATTTATAAATATTTTATATAACTGTAAATATTAACAGTTTATTTTTTATTCTTATAGGCTGTCGAGCACCCTGATATTACAAAGTACGACGTATATCGGAGGATGTATAGTGATCCTGCTACTGGGGAGCTCAGAGGTGATCGTCAGCATCACATCGTGGTCAGTATTATTTGTTTTCAAGTTTAAAAATTAATTGCATATAATATATTCACAATTTTAATTTTAAATTGAAACTATAGGAGTCATATGAGGCCTCAGCGTCACAGGCCCGACCTGAGAGTCAGGCCGAGTCATCAGATCAGACCACTGCCCGTTAGTTTGATGAAGCGGCATGGATGCAGGCCACCCAGTATGCTTTCGAGAAGGGCCGGGTAGTTGGTATCGGCTCTCGACTGACTCCCATAGATTATTATGGCAGTGCTGCGATGTCGGCGTCCAGCTCTAGATGAGCTCGTGCATCTTCTTCTACTACACAGTATGAGGATCAGTTGCGATCTCATACTGCACAGATAGAGAGTCTCCGACAGGAGCAGGAGCAGATGCATCAGCAGCATGAGGAGGAGCGTCGACGCCAGCAGCAGCTGTACGAGGAGCAGGCGAGTCGGTGGCAGCAGCAGCATCAGGAGCAGATGGAGTACATGCGCCGACTCACTCATGCTTTACGGATGGAGTTTCTTCCACCACCATCTGCAGATCCCCCACCTCCCCCCCTCCTTCATATTAGAGATTGTATTTATGTTATAAAATTTGTGAAATCAAAATATTTTTTTTTCTATTCTTAGTTTCTGTCTCATTATAAAATATTAATAATATTATATTTTTAAATAACAATATTAATATGAATAATAATATTATTTATATTTTATAATATTAAATATTATATATATATTAAAATTTTATAATATTATAATTTAATTATATTTTTTGTAATACATGAATTATTTTAATATTTGAATGTAAAATAATTCTATTATTTTTATATTAATTAAAATAACTTATTAATATTTTTTTTATTTATGAATTATAATTCTAATATTATTATATTAATTAAATCATTTATTAATATTCTATTATTTTTTATTTTTGAATTATAATTCTATTATTATCATATTAATTAAAATAATTTATTAATAATTTATTATTTTTATTTGTGAATTATAATTCTATTATTATATTAATTAAAATAATTTATTAATAATTTATTTTTTTTATTTTTTTATAGAATTTGCGACGGGCATAGTATCCCGTCGCAAATACTAGTATTATTAATAGTATTTTATTTTTTTTAAAATAATAGTATTTGCGACGGGTCCCGTCGCAAAAACTATTTATAGTATTTGCGACGGGATACTATGCCCGTCGCAAATACTGGTATTATTAATAGTTTTTTATTTTTTAAAAAAAAAAATAGTTTTAGAGACGGTACCATCGGAAAAGGTATTTGCGACGGGTCCCATCGCAAAAACTATTTTAAAAGTTTTTTACAAAAATACGGAATACTATTTGCGACGGGGAGAATGACCGTCGCAAAAAATGGCTTTAGCGACGGGCCCGTCGAAAATAAGTGTAGTTGCGACGACGTTTTCAGCAACGGGCTATTTGCGATGGGCCCCCGTCGCAACAAGCCATTTGCGACGGGATCCCGTCGCAAATACCTGTTTTTCTAGTTGTGATTGTTTAGTGAATCTCGGGATTGCGTATAACACACGCTGTTGAGGAATGTTGCAATTGCGTGTAATGCAAGCCAAGTCAAGGTTGCGTGTTGTGCAATACTCCTTTGTTGTTTTGTATAAAAAAATCCACCCATATTTCATTTATACAGTGAATATATATATATATATACGCACACTCAATGTTGCGTAGAATAACTACAATAAAATGAACTTGAAATTGTGTATAACACAATCCAAGAATAGTGTTGCGTATACTGCAAGCTAATACAGTGTGGCATATAGCACAATATAATCTTGGTGTAGCATACAGCACAAGACATTAAATAAATTAAAGAGAGTAATTCTCAAAAAATATCGGTGTGTTACACTCTACCCCCTTAAAATCGATTTCTCCCTCGAAATTTGCCGGGGTTATAAATGGTTTACTACGTGAAAGTTTCTTTAATAGAAACCCACATCGTAAAAAGGAATACCAAAACTCATCTTTAAAAACTAATGTATGACATGTAACTGTTACCCAAATTAACTAATCACTGGTTTTTCACTTAGGAGAACATAGGTGAAAATATGGGTATGGAAGAGAAATATAACCATCAACTTCTGAGGAAGAGTGGTAGAGGACATGGCTATGTAAAAAGTCAACAATCACAAAGCCATAAATTTGTGATGATCTAAGGTACCATCCAATTCATCATATATGAGAGCACTGGGACAACATTTTTATGTTTTCAAGATTATTTCCCTAAAGTTGAAGAATTTTAATTATAAGAATACTTATTTGTTTTGGTTCAATATCACAGTTGTTTGGGCCTTAAATAATTCCCACTTAATCCCTTAAAGAAATGAAGTTGAATTTCTATTCCGTGAATTGTTAGCAGATCATGTGATAGAATTATAGTTCATCCCATCTGTCTCAATCATAAGGTTAACAAAAGATATATATATAAGTCCATCAATTGTGAGATTAATCGTATATGGTTCCAAAAATGGACTTATACTTCATCTATCATATCACTTAATATAATAAAACTTGTTTCTACTTACCAGGGACTTCCTGTAGGCCAGGGGTAGGCGATACAGGCCAGTCTCACTTCGGTTGTGGGTTCGATTCCCACAGCCTTGTCCGACACAACGGGTTGTCTCCAGTTCTACATGTTTTCCTTTTTCTAAAACTATATTATCATAACATTTCAGAAATAAAAAATTATATCCTTAACCATTACTATATGACGTCCATTACAACCTTTAGGCTTATCGAAAATACTCATGTCCAATCATAAATTATAAATAAAATGATTACAATAAATATCATCAACCAAGCATGTGATTACCATCATTTATCCCTCATATATCTTGTCGGTCACATTCCAATCATGTGAATAGATTAATCATGTATTCTCTTGAAAAATGATTACTCATTGAAACATAGTGAAAAAATGAATGCTGTCAAATGTCAACTATTTCCAAATACAAAAATCCCAAAATTTCATTATACTCAATCCATAATATAACTTTTTCCTCATATCAGTCATGATCTCATTTCATTTTCTCCTTATCCTTTCATTATGTGCATATCATCTGCATTCCAATATATTTGAATCACTTTTCATGGTTATCAGTACCATAGAATTATTGAAATCCACAATTGACTAATACAAAAATATTCTAATACACCATAAAAGTTCCTCAACAACATTATTATTCAATTCCAATACAAAAACACTTCAATCCATCCTCTTCAATGATTGTCATGGAAAAAGTCCTTCCTTTATTTAGAAGTAACCTCTTAGGTCAGGGCATTGAGTTGGTTAATTCCCATGTTCTTCACAAAAAAGGCATTGAACTCCATAATAGTATATCACTCTATAACCCTTTTCTCCACAAAGATAACAACTTACCCTCCATTTGAGGTATTCCTCAAGTTTCTTCTTCCATTATTTAGAAATCTCAATCATCCTTTTTTATGCTCCTCAAAATGTGAACTTTCATAAACATCTATATTCCTCTTATTTGATGAATTAGGAATACCAGTAAATTTTACCTTGTTATTCATATATCGCGATGACTAATTATGCATAAACAAAATATCTTTCTCTCTAGGAATTACACAATTTCGTTGTTCACAGTCACTAATTTTTCCATTAGATTTAATGTAATCTGAATTCCTTCTGCTTCCCTCTATTGACTAAAACACAAAATGAATTATGTGAGAGGCAAAAATCATACAGGGAAAATAACATAATTAATGGGGAGTACCTTCGACATTTAACATCTTAGGTTTATTTCTAATATCATTACCGTAATTTTAAGACTATAACCTAGAATTATACTTAATCGTAGGGACATCCATAGACATACCTTAGAAATATTTCTAGGGATCTCACTAAATTTTTCGCATCCTAGTTTCCAAAGGTTAACAAAACCTTTCCTCTGATACCAACTATAGATACCCAGAGCTTGATGTACATGGACATTACATTACTTTTGCGAAATATATAATACATAACAAAAACAAACACTCAAGGACCGTAATAGTTTAGTGTCTTTGGAAACATGGAATATAATCTTCTAATAATGCTGAAAGATCTTCAACATCTCCCATAACGATCATCGCCTATTTGTTTTCTTACATAAAACCATTCATTATATCCTGGGGAAAAGAAAACATATAAAGGGTGAGCTCAATTTCTCAGTAAGGGTATGCATGGAGAAAATAAAACAAACCATATAAATTTGAACTTCAAAACATGAACATAATATTGAATCATCAAAATATTCAGCAATGATGAAAAACATTGCAGTACATAAGGCATAGATCATAAATAAACATTAATCATGATAAAACAGAATGGGAATAAAACATGTAATTGTGGAAACCATTAGGCACATGATATGATTTCCATATTAGCCAAGGCATTGCTGCAAAGACCATCATAGTGGACAAAGTCCCTTTCTGAATCGAATTCACTCCACGTTCCAGTCCTGTATTTATGAACTGGATTAACATACCATTCTAGACATGTCTATATCATGAGATATAAATCATTACCCAATGCATTGAAGGTAGATATAGGTGCCACCCATCTCATAATGAAATCATTATGTTGTGTGCCACAAAATCATTAATCATACATCATAGAATAACTCATGTAATAGAATGTGATTCTCAAACATCATGCCATCATAAAATAATCCATATAAAAAAATGGATATCATTTCATCATAAGAAGAATCAAACCATGAAATTAATGGATACATTATACTTGAAACCTAAACATATTAAATAATGTCATTTTAGATGGAAAATATTTTTGATAAAACACATGAAATGAAATCTTGATGAAAATATCCTTTCTTTTTCAAAATCATTTTCTTTTCACAAACTTCCATGAAATTTTTAAAAAAAATAGATTTATTGAAAATAATCACTCAATTTTGTATAAGAAGATTCATGAAAATGAGGCGTTATGAAACCGTAAAAATTTGTTCACCTGTATAGGTTAAAATTAACATTCTCCTTGTACTTTTGCAGGAAAAGTCAAAAAGTTCCTCATGTGGTAAAGAAAACTAAAATTGTTTTCATAACATGTGGTAAAATTAAAAAATGGGTAAATAGGCCATTAAACATACATGAAAACATATTTATAAAACATGGACATGGATGATAACAAAAACACCAGTAAATACTTACGAATAAATAATCTCGGATAAGAGCGAGATTGGAATAGTTATCCCTTACCTTAAGTCCAATATGTTTCGTATGTATCCGATCCTCATGTATATTGATTTAAATAATGTCACTAAATTATTAAAAAATCATATTCATTATTTTGATATCATATATTTTTCACTTATGACTTTATATTACCTGTTCTATTGTAAATCCATGTTAAAGCAGCGTTTTGGGTAAAATCGTTTCATTAATCATATGTGTTTCGACTTGTTGTTATTTATTAATTATATCCTGATTTCTGTAGTTTCATAATGTAAAACATGATTTATATATAATAAATATTCAGCATATACATATATATGTTATATTGAGAAATGGAATGAAATACACCGTCCATGGAGAGGTAGGCGGTACGTACGCATGAACGATGTTTTCGTTTCCTTATTGAATTGAATGGAATTATGTAGATGACATATATATATATATATATATATATATATAAATCCAGAATCATTATTATGTCATATATTTCATTATTATTCTGTATATATACTTTTAATCATTCATTAATGGTTAACATAGAGAATGAATCTCATCGCGTCGTGGAGATGGTAGTCCGTACGTACGCACGAGCGATGATATCATTCCCATGATCGTGGAATTCAATCTTAATGTATGTATAACATTTCAGAATCAATATCACTTTACAATAATAATATATTTTTATTTATTTACACAATTATACCCATCCAAGTAAGGTGGTGGTGGAAAAAAGATTACACCACGACATGGAGACGGTATTCCGTACGTTTGCACGTGCGGTGATTTCATTTTCTGTAGGATGGATAGAAGGTGGAATAGGGATGTTTCATATTTATAATAACATATCACTATATGAGTGATTATGTTGTTATTACTTCATAATGAAACAACTAAAGAAGAGGATGTAGAAGATGAAATAAATATGAATGAATCGGTAACAAATATTACCTCTTTTTCGATGGACCTCCTTAAAACTTATTCTTAGGGCACTAGGGTTGGAATTTTGAGAAGAACAGACCTATATGTTATAACTAGAGAGGTTGAGAAGAGGAATTGGCAGGGTTTGGAAGAGCTCAAATTCTCAAAAGGGTGTGAAGAGAAGTGGGAAGGGGTTCCCTTTTATAAGGGAGGAGAGGGGCACTGTTGGAAATCTTAAAAATATTAATTTATAATAAATCAAAACCCACTTAAAAACCTCAAAAAATTACTCATAATCTATTATTAGATGATATAATGTTGTAATCTCATAAAAAAATAAAATTTAGACATGTAGGGAATTTATTTTAAACATTATCAACTTGGTTTATCCTTATTTAATCTATTAAATTTTAGTTGTGGTAATAAGATTCTAAATTTTAAATTGTTATAAATAATTACTTATGTGCTGTGAATTATCCATAATTAGATAAGTTATGACATTTTAGACTTTATAAATTTTTATTTTTAATTTTTAAATATTTTTGTGATTTTTAAACAATTTAATAATATGTTATTTTTATAAAATAACAATAGTGTCAATTTTGACACTATTCATTTATTTGAATTTAAATAAAATCCACACTGGGGTTATATTCGAACTAAAATATTTAATAGGTTCCTAACATGTTATGGTAATCTATAAAATTAGTGGAAGACATTAAATAGTTCATATTATATTTATTTTAATATTTGTAAATCCATTTATTTGATATTTCTCTTAATAAATTAATTACTACATCATTTTTTTATAATTATTTAATATACTTATTTTTTTCATAAAAATTAAAAATAAAATACTAGGATGAAGATATATCTTATAGCTTACATAATAATACATTTAGTTGAATTTATCTTCTAAAACCCCCAAATTTTAAAATGTTATATTTATTAAATTATGAAGGTGACATCTTTTACATCATATAAAATAAAATAATATAAGTGTCATAATCACTTTTATAAGACTCCAAAAGGTCATTTATTGAGTCATTGGATGATTATGGTGTATATATAATTTACCAATAAGTTTTTATCAGGTTTTTGGGCCCTTTAATTTGTTTCCCTATTTCAATAAAAACTATATTATTCATTTTTTAACTAAATAACTAATTTCTCCATCATTAATATATAAGCTGATAACGTAATTAAGTAACTCTTAAAAATTACAATTAAATTACCATGATAAATAAATATAACTTACATTTAAAATTAGTATTTATAACCGAATTTATATTCTTTATAACCTTATATTAAAAATACATTAATTATTAATGTTTGAGTGAGACATATTTCACTTTTCTTTAAATAAAATAAACTAAATGTATTAATCACATCCAAGTGGGTTCTAATGGATTCCATTTCGACCCAAATATTAATTAGGACAAAATATAATCATCCAATTATATTAAGACAAGTGTTAGGGTAATTTTATAATATTATATTAAACCGTAATTACCCGATTTACCTTTAACGATGGAAAATAAAATTTACCATAGTTACAATTCATAATGCCCAAAAATAAAAAGTAGTCTATTAATATAATATGGACCCAATGATTCAAAATATGGAATCCATTTTTCCAAATTCAATACACAGAAGTATCCGAAATTAAATTAAAATTAATCCCATTGTCGAAAAAATGGGTTTTTGTTTGAAACAATGCAAAAGATTGAATTGATTTAACCTACGAATTAATTTGTAAAAGAAATTCCCATGACATACATTATATTAAATGTTAAAACAATATTATATTTATAAATTAAAACCATCCAATATTAAAATTTAACTACATAAATTATTATGATGAAAAATGTAGTTTTTAATTAAAATATAGCGTGTTTTTACTATTCATTAAAATATGAAATTTATCAGAATAATATGAAAAATTTAAGCAAGGTAAAATTTTATATCCTGATTCTAGAGAATAATTTTATTTATTAAAATTTAACTTATAAACATGTCAAAAACTAAATTTAATGTGGGTGCGCCATCAAAAGGCAGCAAAACTGCATTTTTTTGAAAAATACTTATTTTACCCGAAAAAATTATTTTGTTCTCAAACCATGTTCTAGAAAATGTGTAAGATGAATAATAATGTTATAAAATTCAAAATTTATTTAATACTATTCATAATGGCTTGTTCGTGAGAATATTATAACGATATATCGTTGTTTAGTGAAACCCGGTATTTCCTACAACACACGTTATCGAGGAAGCTTGTGATTGCGTGTAATGCAATCCAAGTCAGGGTAGCGTGTAGTGAAAGACTCCTTTGTTGTTTCGTATAGCAAAATACAACCATATTTCATTTATACACTGAATATATATATATATATATACACCCACACACACTTAATGTTGCATAGAATAACTACTATCAAGTGAACATGAAATTGTGTATAACACGATCCAAGAATATTGTTGTCTATACTGCAAGCTAGTATGGTGTTGCGTATATCACATGATAATATTGGTGTAGCATACAACACAATATAATAAATAAATTAAAAATAATACTTCTCATAAATTCTTGTGGTTTTACACAAACCCAAGTGGGTTGTCCCTATTCTAGACCATTATATAAATTAAAATAGAGAAAGTTATATTTAATTATTTTTCTTAAATTAATTTATCATATGGGCCAAATTATTGTAATAGTGTTTTAATACACCTATATTTAAAAACAATATTGGATATGGTCAAAATATGGGACGGAAATTTCCTTTTGATGAATAGATAGTTAATTTTTCCACAAAATTAATGTATAACCCCTGAGTAAACTCAATTTTACATTCATTGATGGAAATAATATTATTTTTTTCACTAATGATTATGGGAAAAATAATAATTTGACCTTATTAGAGGTTATTTAAATATTTTGATATCAAATCTGGAAAAAAAATTTCGAATTCCAAAAATATAAGTGTTGGAAATTAATTTAATATTAATCTTGTTGATGGGATCTGACAACATGTTTTTAATGAGAGAAGTCCAAATATTTGACCGTTTTTTGAACCTATGTAAATGTACAATTCATTAAAATTTTATAAATTGAATTTATTTATATATAATTGAACTAAGTATATTATAAAAACCATTAAAACAATAATTTAACTATAAAAGTAAATTTCATGAAAATTAAATTTTTAATAAAAAATATCTATTGTTCACTTTTCATCAAAAAATGTAACTTTTCTAAAAAATAAAAAAAATTCCTAAAAAATTAATTATTTTATTCCTATTAAAAAATGAAGTTTAATTTTTCAAAAATTAGTTAATAAACACCCAAATTATTGTTGAATCATATCTTTCATGGATGAAAAACTACCATAATAAATAATTTAATTAGTAATATATTTTTCTTCGATATAATGAAATATTTTTTTCATTGGAAGGTAAAAATTGTATGTAATTTGATGCAATATAATGTATTTATAGTGTGCATCAAAATATATTGAATAATAAAATTTAATTTTAATGTATATTTTTGATAATATATCGGGATGTTACATCCTACCGCATTAAAATGGTTTTTCCCCATGAAATTCATATTGGTTATAAAATTATTAGCATTTTTAGAATTTATATATTTATACCCTAATTGTATATATTGTTAATAAAGAAACATTTTAAAATGTTAAACAAGGTAATATAAATGACACAGGAAGATACATAAAACTTGGATTCCATATAGGTGTAACGTTGGTGGAAAATGACGAAAATCCAAAATAATAATAGAGATTGATTGACATTAATGATCACAAACATGTTAATGGTTCATGGAATGATAAATTACTCAATAAAATAATTCTTTGATGATTATAAATACCATTTGGTAAAACTAATTGAAGGTATTTGGATAATACTTTTTTAATAATTCTGTTCCTATTGTTAATGAATTCTTATACCATCTAGAATAAAAGAAAATTAAAAAATTAAAAAAATACACACATTTCATGTAGAATTTCATACGTTAATAAATTTCATGAAAAATAAAATCGTTTTCTCTAAATTATGTGTATATAAGTTGAATTTTTAATTTCTATGGTTGTAAAATCATCCAATAAAACAACAAAACAATAAAAGGGATAATCAATACATTCCACCTATCTCTAAATGTTAACTAATACATAAATGGTTATAACATGTTATGATAATTCCCAAAAATTATTAAATATTTAAATTACTCACTACTATTCAAAATGAAAAATTAATTCACATATTTTAAAAACAACTTTTTTCTAAAAAAAATATCGTCAAAAGTATTCAATCATTTCATAACTATACTTAAATACCAATAATTTTAAGTTTTATGAATTCATTTTAACTTGATATAAATCAACCAATATTCGTCAAATATGAACAACTATTTTTTTGAAATAAACATAATCTGGACCTAATTTTTTTTTATATTATCAAAGAAATCTTATAGTACAGTGGTAGGTATGAAACATTTATCATATATCAGTCATGTGTTGATGCCCCATTTCTTGGTTGGATGTGATGAGTTCTCATCGAGCACAGAATTTTTGTTACCTTTTCCTTTAATCGTAAAAATTACTCAATACCTAAAATTATTCCATGTTGACCTGAGTGGATATAAATACCCCAACTAATTGATCATCTCAATGATTTCCTTAACATCATTAAGATATCATCACATAAAACTAATGTGGGGTGTCTATGTACTTGGAAATTTGATAATCCCTATGCTTATAGACCTATAATGGTATCCATTTCTCTTAAGATAACTTCACAAGAAAACATCATAATCTAAAAAGTTATCTAAAATTTCCGTTTATTCCAACTAAAACAACCTAGGTACCACACTCTTCAATATTGTGTTAAATTCCATTATATCAAATTTTAGGTTTTATGGTGATATTTATGACTAAAATTTTTCATCTAAACCATACAATATCAAAATGAAAACATGGAACATGTAAAACCTCAAGGACTTTTATGGTTTATGGTTTTATATAATTAAGAAAAAATATTACATAAACTACTCATATCAAATTAGACTCAAATATTATAAAAAATTATTTTCTATCATTTAACTATACATTTCATATTCCTCAATAGGAAATCAACTCCACCATTATAAAATCCTTGTTTGAAACAAATTGTTCAACTTCATTCTTTTAAAAATAGGAGAAAGGATACATAATAATGGTGAGATCAGATTAATAGTATTGGTAATCATAAGAATTAATAATAAATGTCATAAAATAGAAGAATAGTTCAAAATGGTAAGACTACATTATCAATGTGAATGATAGAATCATAAAATAATTCTAGCCTATCAATACATAGACCATCATATTTGAAAACATGGAAATGGAAAGAGTCATTCAAATAAAAAATAATGATCCATCAGTTAACAATATCCATCATTAAAAATATTTTAAACCCATATCGATAAATGATAAAACATTTTGGTATCATGGAATATCATCTAATAGAACCATTTTGAACCCTTATAGAACTATCATAATTGAATTTTCAATATTGAAAAATTCAATCATTGCTGTACCCAATGCATCCGAGCATAATCTGGGTGCACCTATTGCATATTCTATAACAAGACCACATGAAACTATTAAATTTCACCTATCATTTATAATATCCAACAACCAAATATATATAGAATTTATCAACACTAATTTAAAGAACCATTTTTTTATTCTAATCTTGATTAACTATTGAAAATGAAACATGATCCCCAATAATCAGTTTGTAGCAATTTTAACTTGTGGAAATGATATGGGTTATATAAAAATAACATTGATACTTGATTATCACATGAAAAACAAATAGTTTAATACAATATTATTGAAATATTCTAAACCAATTAGAAAAATTGGATAAATAAAATCTGATTACAAATTTAGTAACTCATTTTAATGAAACATGTTAATCAATAATCTCTTTGATACATGTGAAACCTATGGAAATGAAATTGGATAAATAAAAATCTACTTTAAATAATAATAATCAATAAAATGAATGAATAAGGATGGTATCAACACTAAATATCCATATTTTGGTAATAGTAACAAAAGAGGTTATTAACATTGATTAATATAAATTTACATTAATGGTCATTATAAAAATTAATAGGAAAAACAATCTTTAAATATTACAAATCATTTCATACCAAATTGAATAATTTTGATCATAATCCCAGTGAAATAATAACATTAAAATAGGTTTATATGATAAAAAATGACTCTAAGTAGGAGATCATAAACAAAAGTCCATTGTTGCATTAGTAACATCAATTCTATATACCACGTGAAATATTTATAATAAAATTGATATATTAATCCACTATATTTAATGAAAATTATAAGGAATCATCTTTAAACAATACATAATCCTGATTAATTCCCTGAGCTATCAATTATGCTCATTTTAGGATTACATTATTAGATAATTAGTACATGACTATTTCATAATTACTCAAATATTACCAAGTAGAGAGTTCGACTCAATATCCATTTTTTCAAAAGATAAAACTCTGTAACATATGGTTTGTTTCATGATAGAATTATTCAAAAATTTCATCTTGACTTATTCCTTTCTCTTACCCATCATTATATGTAATGGAAAACATTTCAAATAATTTGGATGATGACAAAAATATAATTAAGGGATATACAATAAGGAATGGAACTATTAGTCCATGAAAATATTAAACTAATTAAAACTATTTCACAAAATAATAGTTTTAACCCATAAAACATATGTTCTTGAACATACTTCATGATATAGTATGATACATGAAACAATTCATCGAAAATCATAAATCCGAATGGTATCTTGTGGTATACATATCATACATACCTTTTAGATTTCATAACTAAATTTGGAGTAGTATTTAGGGTAACATTTTGAATAATAATCATAGTATATTACATAAATTTCATATAATAAACCTTATATTTTATCTATCTCTCATTACCTAATATAATGTATAGAAATCACGGGACCACCCACCCTTGGTTTCTCATCAATCCACTCATATATCTAAACAATTCCCAAGAACCAAAACCTAATAAAAACACATAAATTATTCAAAATGTAAAAAATACATGTCAATATTTTTTCACAAGAAATAATTTCAATATATTGATATAATAAATCCATTGCAAAAACAATCTTAAATACAAAATACCTAAATAGATAATATGGTACATATTTTTATTTTAAAAACATTACAACTTGTATAGGAAGTCAAATATCCAATAATTGTCAAAACGGTAGAAATTTTTTTGTCAACGTATATGTTAAAAAACAATCATTTTTTCATTTATTAAAATGATTAATATAATAAGATTCGTTTTCAAAACCATTGAATGAAATTAAAAGTGGAATTTTGTTATTATACACCATATAAAACAAGATGGAGTATATATTCAAAATTTTCCTCAATTAAATGAGATTGAGATGAAATACCTTACCTCATGTCAAAATTGTCTATTATGATATTTATATTCCTGAAAAATAAAATTAGGATAATTAATAATTTCATGGTAACCATTTTTTAATTTATTATTCCCTTTAAATCACTTATATATAAATATATAATAATTAAATAATTATTAAAGTTCATGTTTGGAGTTTTGTCAATAGTCAGTACATGAGTTAAAATGTACATGGTACTGTGTAAATTTTATAATGTGGTCATAAGGCCATGATCTGAAAAATAATATTCCTGACATAAGATCACTTTATATAAATAATTATATATTTTAATCAAACCATTAATTATGATAATGAACAGATAACAATGTGATAATCATGGATATGGTCGGTCGTACGTACGCATGAGTAACGTTTTCATTTTTCATTGGTCATTATGGAAAAAAGTTAATTATTATTTTAACTTTCCAAAATTATCATAAATTAATTAATATTATTTTATCCCTTTAAATAGACTTATATATATCAGACATGTGATTTAGTTAATAAAAACGAATCACATCACTTTTTGGATGTGATAGTTCACTCGTACGCAAAAACGATGAAACTATTTTTATGTGCATGGATATTAAGAACATAATTGATATATTATTAACTTATAATTATTAATATCTCATAAATATTATATATGAACATTAATTACATAATTATAACAAGTCATGACACTCATTAAAGAGAAACTAATTATATCAGTTTGTAGATGTGACAGTTAACATATACACACAAATGGTTTATTCCTTTCACATTTGAAGGAAGCTAAGATGGATTTGGGTGATGATATTAACATAATAAAATCTTAGTATATATAGGATATCTTAGTTATTATATCAACAAGGTGGTAGGAGATTTGAAGGAAATGGATGGAATAAAATAGAAACCCTTAAAAACATTACCTTTCGTTAGCATGATCACATTTAATAACACCTTAAAAAACTAAAAAGGGTTTTATGGGTAACATAAAGACAAAATAACGAGGTGGAGAATAATTTAATGGTATTTGGTTGATCATGTCTGAATAAAATGTATTTTTAAGGTTAAGGAATGGAGAAGAAGAGTGACTTTCAATAGAAGACGTGAGGGGAACTCTACGAATTATCACGAGTATAAAATAAATATAAATTAATTATATATTCAAAATTTTTCAATATTGGTGTATCTATAATTTCAGAATAGTATGTGTTGAAATCCATTAATAAAAAAATTATACTAGTTTTGGATATATTATTAATCCTTATATTTATGTTTTCTCCCATTTAACTCAAACAATTTATTATGTAATATACACTTTGAGAGTTATAATAATACCTGTAACGTATAAAATGTCAAATTAATGAGTAATATTTGAAATTTCGAGACATAATGAATCTATTTAGATACATATTATATTTTTATAAATTTTAATTTATTTATTAAAATTTTTAATTTTAAAAATTTGAATTATGTCAATTTTCACAGTATTCATTACATGAGATTTTAGAAAATAATAATTACATGATTACATTATGAAAACTAGTTTAAATCAAAAAAATCACCTCTATTTTATCCATAAAATTTTTGTATGGTATCAAATATTAGAATTTATATTTATTTTACTATTATTAATTTCATTTATTTCATTATTCCTATAATAAATATTTTAACACAAAAGCATTGTCTCATAATTAAATTTGTTTATTTATTGTCTAAAAATTATAAAAAAAATTATCATGATTTATTGAATCATATTATCATTCTATAAAAAAATTATAGTAAAATATATCAATTATGTAACTACATATTAATTTTTTTAGTAATATGAGATGTGTTTCTGACATGTTTTTTACATTATATAAAATGTTATTAATATAATATTAACACCCAAGTGGCTTCGAAAGGAAAAGATTTTATCCCAAAAATTTTATTGGTTGACAATAACACATCCAATAATATTAGGTTATTTTTTTGGTAGTTCTATATTATGAAAATATATCATTACCTTTAATTACTCGATTTACCTTTAATCATGGTGAATAAAATATTAATGTTACTATTCAACAAAAATTAATTTGATTCTATTAGATAACATGTATGATACTGATTTCATACATGTATGTACATTTATTAAAAATCAATTCACATAAGTCAATTAAATTAATTTAAAAATTAATCCCTTTTATGGATTGAGGAAATAGGTTTTTAATGTAAAAATGTTACAAATATCACAACGGTTTTACATAAAATTTCAATTTGTGAATGATTTGAATGACATAAATTGTATTAGATGATAAAAAATAATTAATTTATACTTTAAAAATTTTCAATTAGATAACTTAACTATATAAAAAATTAATATGAAAAGGTATTTTTTGATTAAAACATATTATTTTTAACTATTCATTAAAAATTAATTTATTAGAAAAATGAAAAACATTCAAACAAAGTAAATTTTTATGTCCTCCTTTGAAAGAAATAGGATTATATTTTCATATAAAATTGATAAAATGGTCAAAATTATAATTAAAAAGGTTTATCTATCAAGCGGCGGTAAAACTAACTATTAAAATGTTCTGAATTAACTACCATTAACATTAATATATTAATTATGTATTAATTTTTAGTATAAAATAGTATTTTGTGAAATGAAATAATTTAGAGAAACCCATTATTTTTTTAGGTATTCTATTTTAAAAATAATATCCTTCAAAGTAAAATAAAAATATAATTCATATTTATTAATAAAAATGAATTTTTTTATTCTATAATTAGGTGGGATGTAACATCCCCCCAATGAAATTTTATCCTCACAATTTTATTGACTTATATAATAAGTGGTGGTATTTATAGGTCATATAAATTTTAGATTACCATTTTCCACTTCAACCCTATAGGGTTTTCAAAAAATCTCAACTTGTGGAATTAGATATTTCCATAACACCTGATATCTATAGTCATGAATTTGTATTGGTTGTTTCTCATATGAAAGATTCACCTCTAACTGAACAATTTTTGGACTCAAAAACATTATATAGATAAAGCATATTCATTCATAACATTGAAACATAAATTTTATTTTGTACCTGGGATAAAATAGGAGTTAAAGAAACTTATTAAGAAATTGATCTATCTTTACCTAGGATTTTATAGGGTTCAATGAATTGTGTCTCTTCTTCCCCTTCTTACAAAAACTCATCAACCATTTCCATAGAGAAACATTGAGAAAGTCATGATCCCCTAGCTTGAAAGAAATATATTTCTTTTTGTTTTCCACATATCAATGTTTCCTACTCTCAGCTACCCCTATGTATTTTATAATCTGCTATTTTTTACCATCTCTTCAACCTAAACTAGTCCCATCAACTTAATTTCCCTGACGTCATCTCAAAAATCTAAAGTTCACACCTCTATCCAAATAATTCCTGAAATTGTTCCATCAATATAATATAATTAAATATTTTAATATAATTCTACCCTACCAAAGAGAGATAATGATCTCAAATACCCTACTAATCCATTGAACAAGAATATATCATATCCTTTAAGTTAAGAATTTTTCGTTGGTACTGCTCATCTGATTGAGGATGAAAAGTTATACATAAATTAAATTCAGTTCCAAATGACATTTGAGGGCCTTTAAAATGTTATATGTGATACTGGTATAATGATCAAGTACAATAGAGTTAAATACTATATGTAACCCAATTATCTCTTTATGATACCATTGATAATTTTGATATAGTGTGAATGTATCTCAAATAAAAAAAATGAGAATAATTTTTCATTATATCAACAATAACCCAAATTGAATTACTACATCGAGAAGTATATGGTAATCCCACTAAAAATACCATAGATATATTTTAACACTTCCACACTTGAACAGTAAATGGATGAAGCATCCCCTATGAAAATTTTCATTCTTCCTTAAAATGATAACAAGTAAAACACTTCATAGTAAATTTAGTAATATCTATTTTCATTCCATCCCACCAGTAATAACCACGAAGGCCTCTATCCATCATAGTAGATCCAGGATGAAATAAAAATTGAGAAAATGAGTTTCACATGAAAACCCCTATATCAATCATGAAACAGAAGGCACACATAACTTATTCTGAAGTATTAAACCACAATCATTAATAGTGTTGATTCTAGGAAACATATTGTTTTCAACAAATGTTACATTTTTCTAAAATTCACTATCTTCCTTCTGTGCATTCATTATTATGTATGATATAGATCATTGCACTGAAAATTGAATCACAATTGTGTTATTTCAAGCTTCAACAACATCAATTAAAAAGTTTAAAAAATCATCAATCTAACGGTCTTGGTCCAAGCATAACATGGTTAATGTTTCATTAATTGTTTGACTCAAAGTATCAACATCATTGTATGTTTTTTTTAATATGGTAGTGAATCATGCAAAAATAATCATTAATCTGTTCCAATTCTATTCTCTTCCTAATGTTCAATTATTTCTATGTGAATATAAAATTTTTATTTTTATTTTTATCATATATTTATCATTTTACTCAAAACAAATTTTCCCTAAAAAATTTTAAGGGAAATAAAAAAAATTGTTAATTCCAAATCAGTTTTTGGTTAATTGAATTCACGATTCATCAACTGATGTGAAACATAAAAAATTACCTAATCATTATGTGTTTCGATACAACCAAGTTCTTTCAATAAAGCTAAAATATTGATAATATGTTCCTTGCTTCATGTTAGAAAAGAAAAAATTAGAGCGTTCACAAATCCTCATTTCAATTCCTGAAAACAATTACCACATTCATTTGTTTATATGAACATAACATCATTTCACGTTAACCAAGTTATATAGCATGATAACCATGAAAATGTTTCAAAATTTCTTTTGTAATAGCCTACTAAACCCAGAAATTATGAATCTCAGTTATATTTGTGTGTCTTAGAAATTATTTAATAAGTGTTGTTTTAGAAGGATCAACAGTTATTATATCTTTAGTAATAATGTTACCATTGAAATGTATTATATTTCAACCAAAATTCACAGAGGAAAAATTTCCCACACTGTTTACTTTTTTTAGG
The DNA here is from genome assembly GCA_963277665.1 of Viscum album. Classification (NCBI taxonomy): domain Eukaryota; kingdom Viridiplantae; phylum Streptophyta; class Magnoliopsida; order Santalales; family Viscaceae; genus Viscum; species Viscum album. Next base: position 1,151,719,023 of record OY728120.1, read on the forward strand.
TTCCTAAAAACACATATAAGAAATTCATTCCACTCTATACCTTTAGAATACACCAAAATGTCATCAATAAATATAACCACAAACATAACCAATAACTCATACAAAAATTTATTCATATGATCCATGAATACAACTAGTGCACTAATTAACAGAAACAACATAACTACAATTTCATAATGGCCATATCTAGTAAAATATATAGTCATTGGAATTTCATATTCCATTAAATTCAATAGATTGTACTCAGATACCATATCAAACATTGAAAAATATTATTCTCCCTATAGCTTATTAAAAAAATCATTGATTTGAGGAAACATATACTTGTACAAAATAGTGATGTTATTCAAGGAACTATAATCTATGAAGAGAATCATTCAAGAATCTACGTTTTTAAGAAAAAATATAGGACAACCCCATTGTAATTTACTATGTTGAATAAAAATTTACCCAATAAATCATGAAATTGTTATTTAACACTAATGGTTAAATGTGATCCATTTGATAATGTTATTTTGAAATTGGATTAGCATCAAGAATTTACGTAGATATTAAATTACACTTCCCAATCCACTATAATAATAGAAAACTCATTATGATAAACATAAAGACAAAAATTTAAAACTAAGACATCATTAATCATAATAGTTCCTTTTTTCAAATATATGTTCAATGCAACATTAATTTTCATCCGTTAATAGTTTCTTAGCTTCTTGATTTTTTATCGACGGTAAGGGTTTATTATAGTACATAAACTGAAAAAAATTAAAAAAAGACACTTCCTCATCTTTACATAAAATATTAGGATTGTAAAAAAAATCCAATTTATATCATAAATCATATAAAACTCAACTAGAGAAAAAATAATAATTGTAGGTTAATTATTTCCACATATTAAGACAATAATATTTTCCTAATTTATTTTTTCCTCAATTATTCACTATTTATTTTTACCATATGTTTTGCATTAATATATTGAGTTTAGATTCCCAATTTAGCATAAAATTTATTGAAAATGATAGAATGTGTTGGACCAGAATAAAAAAACAGATTAGAATAATTAGAATAAACAAACAATGTAACTGATAACAATTCATTTGAAAACCAAACATTTACTATGTAGATGTAAAGGATTTCAGCAAACCTTTTAATTTATAGTCCTTCCAATTCATATAATTCAAATTATTCAACAGAAATTAGATTGAAAAATGGCCCATATCATTAATTTTTATTCATTATAGTGACGTTTTATCATATTTTGTCTCACTATATCCTTGATCATTCTCAGTGCAGTTATGAGACAGTGGCCCCATTTTACGACATTTGAATCATTTAAAAAAATTATAGGGAATTTTCATGTGTTTTTTTACCATTATTCTCACAAACTATAAATATAATTTTCTTACTAATAGATTTATTTTGATGAATTCTACCCTTTTTTCTTCCAGCTCACCATCTTTTTCCACTAGTTGTTGAAGAAAAAATGATCATTGAAAAACTCAATTTCCACCTCCTATAAACATCAAATAATTTCTTCATAACATATGAACTCCCATGAATCCAATACCCTTCGATTCTTTTAAATTAATCCTTTGTAAAAACTATTGATTTCCAAGTCAATATCTTGAATGAAATTTGTAGTATTCCTTTATAGTGTAGTGAATTTTTCATCATAATTAGCCATTGATTCCTATTCATTCCTCAATTCCATGAATTGTTTGTCCAGTCTATTTAGAACCACAATAGACAAATATTTCCGAAGAAATGTTTTTGGATTCATCCAAACTAAGAGCATCAATCTCCTCACTACCCCAAATATTTTTATCTATCGACCACTATTGATTGTGTTCAATATAAAAATGAAATAAATATTATCCTGCTAATTCTTTAAAAACCCCATTAAATATATAATATTTTCTATTTCATTAATCCACCCATCAGTTAGAATGGGGTCGAATGAATTTTAAACGATGGGGTACGTTTCTTCATCAAATGCCCCACTATCGGAATGTTCAAATTTGGTTGATTTTGGTGATCTCGTGGATGGATACCACCACCATTTATAGATTGATTCAACTATTCCATCACAGAACCAAATTGTTCACAATGGATTCTGACCATCATTGATTGCTAATTAGGAAGGTTGTTTTCCTCTAATTTCCATCATATCATAAATGCAATATTTTCTCTTTTGGAAAATCATTCTGAACAGACATATATTAGAGAAGGAAACATGGTTTTCGTCAAATTATATATTATTTCAATTGTACAACAATTTAAAAATCATTTAGACATTCTATTAATAATATCCCAACCCCTAATGTTTTTTTACACTGATCTTTAATACCAACTATTGGGCCCCAAACTTAAATGCTATATAATCATATATGAAGTCATGAATAAAAATTAATGATATTTTTTGGTTTATTGTTTTAGAAAATTTTCCTATAAATATTTTATAACAACTCAAATATTACAATGTAGTCCATTCTACTCAATATCTATTTTTTCACAAGATAACACCCATTAAAACATGAATTCATTTTTTCCTTGATAGAAATCTTCATAAAATTCATATTGACTTCTTAATTTATATTTCCCATCCTTATAACTCATGGGAAATATTACAAAAACATGGGATGTGATCAGAAATATTATTAAGGGAAAAAAATAAGGAATGAACCCATTGGTACATGAATATTTTTTAATTAACCAATGTATTTTATAAAAAACGTATGTCTCCCCCTTTAGACATTTGTCCATTAACATACCTCATGAAATAATAAGGTAACTAAAAAACATCATGAAAATAACGGAAAATCGTGGAATCCACATCATACGTACATTATAGATTTCACATCTATAAAAGGAGTAGCCTTCATGGTTATGTTTGCAGTTCCCATTATATTATATTCCATAAATTTATTAGGGAAAACCTTATAACATTACTATAACTCATTAGTTGATTCATTGGAAAGCTATCATGGGACCACCTGCCCTCAGTTTATCTCTGAACATCCCAAATACATAAATAATTCCCATGAACCATAACATATGAATAACACATAAATCAACCATAAAAGAAAAAAAATAATACTTCAAAATTTCATTCACATGATTTAATTTCAAGATATTGATATATTCATCCAATTCCAATAACTATTTTCAATACAAAATACCAAAAATGGAATATATTATATAATTTTATTTTAAAAACATCATGGCTTATATAGGAATCCAAATATCAAATAATGGTCACAAAAACATAAATTTTTTGTCATCACATACGTTAAAAAACACTTGTTTTTTCATCTAAAAAAAGGTTCAAATAAAAATATTACTTTTTAATACATTATAATGAATTAAAAAATGGGGTTGATGATAAAATAAGTAAAATAATGTAACACCCTGAGATTTTATGAAAAATATTCTTTTTAATTTCATAAATGTCTTGTGTTGTACGCTACACCAAAAGGAGCTTGCACAACACCCATCCTTGACTTTCCTTGCATTACACGCAATCACGACCTTTCTCGATAGCGTGTGTAGTACGCAATACAGAGTTTCACTAAACAACGATATGATATTAAGATATTATTAAAACTAGACGTTATGAATATTAATAACCACTTTTTGAAATTTTTGAAATTTTATTTTTCAAAATGGACTTCATTTTTGGATTTGGAATATCGAAATTAGCTTAGGGTGAAATTTTGGTACTTTTCGAATAACTTTCATATTCTGATGAATAGTGAAAATTAATAAATTTTAATTAAAAACAACTATTTTAATTGAAATAATTAATAGTGAAAAAGTATTAATTTGAGTGGTTTTAAAGTATATTTAGAATATATTTTTACAATTTAATACAATGTTGTTCATTGGATGTAATTTCACATTTAAACCAAACATAAACAAAGTGTCAATCATTTGATAGTTATTATCTCTTAAGAACACGCTATTTGTTTTGATGATGGGAATTAATTTTTAAATTAATTAATGCAGCTGATATGTTTTCAATTTGGTAAAATAGACATCATTTTTGAGTTCATAATATCAAATATATCTTCAGCCTAATTTTTGGTATTTTTTTGGAAACTTTCATTTTTTGATGAATAGTGAAACCACTAAGTGGTAGTTAAAAAAATGAATTTTTCATAAAACATAATTTTACTGCTTATGTGAGTGGAATTTCAAAAATCCGAGAGACACGGTTGAAGTCAGTAAGTAAAATGTGGTTCAATGAGATGAAAATAATCTTTGGTGAATAGTAACTTCTTACTTTTTTTACTACGGTTAAAAGTAAATAGGGTAATTAAGGGTAAAAATGATATTATTATTACCATAACACATGTCCTAATTCTATTGGATAAGTGTAATTCGACCAAAAACAACCTTAAGCATAAAATATGACCATTTAGTCCCACTTGGATTAGATTGGGACATTTATTATTAATTTATTTAAAGAAGGGTTAAAATAGTTAAAATCAATGTTTAATAAGTACATCATTTGTAATATAGGGTTATACATAAGATAAATTAGACTATAAATATTAATTAGAAAGCTAAAAAGATTTCCTACATAATTATATTTTATTTTTAATTTTTAGACATTATATAATTTAATTAATTTATGACAAAATTATGATGCAGTAATTATCTTATTAATGAAATATTGACATAATTGATGTTATAAATACCCAAATAAATGTAATTTGATACTTTTTATGAATTCCACTAATTTTATAGGTTAATATGACTTGTTAGTATTGATTTAATTAACTTTTTTTGAACTAATCATTCTGTTATGATTTTCACAAAAATCAATTACCCAATAGTGTCAAAATTGACATAAAATAGTTTTTAAAACTAATATTATATTAGTAATTATTATTTTATAACTAAAAATCTATGGTTCGGACAAATGACATATATAAGGTTATATTTATTAATAATAAACATCTTGGGGTTCTTTTGTCTTGTTATAGTATGTTTATTAACCATATAGTGTAAGAACACAAGAAGGCACGGTAAAAGTAAAATTATTTAACATAATGTTAAATCTAAATGATAAGGATAAAATAGGAACCTAAACTTGTCTAAATTCTATTGTATGAGAGTATTTTGACCCATCCCCACCTTAACTTTGAAATAAATCAATTTGGATCTATTTAAAACCGAATTTGGCTTTATAATAAAATAATATTTTTAGTTTTTCCAATGGAGCCCCTCTCCTCCCTTATAAAAGGGCACCTCCTCCCTCTCTTCCTCACACCACATTGAGCCTTGAATCTCTTCCAAACCCTGAAAAATTCTATTATACACTTCACTAGAAACATCCTAGAGGTCCTGGTCATCTTAAAAGACCAATTTTAGTGCCCTAAAAGGAGGTATCAAAGTGGTGCTTCAAAGAAGAGGTAATGTCCGTTACCGATTCTTTAAACTTTATTTCTTATTCCACTTCTTCTTCATAGGTTGTTTCATTATGAAGTAATAACATCAGTATAAATCATATACTGATATGTTATGATAAGTATGAAACAAACCTATTTCACCATCTATCCATCCTACGGAAAACGAAATCACCTCGCGTGCGTACGTACGGAATACCGTCTCCACGCCATGGTGTAATCTATTTTCCACCACCACCTTACTTGGATGGGTATAATGGTGTAAATAATAACTACTTATGATTATTGTAAAGTGATATTAATTCTGAAATAGTATACATACACTCCAATACAATTCCATGATCATGAGAACGATATCATCGCTCATGCGTACGTAAGGTCTACCGTCTCCACGACGCGATGAGATTCATTCTCCATGTTAACCATTCATTAATGATTATAAAGTATATATAATAAGTAATCATGAAATATATGTTATAATAATGGTACTGTATTTATGTGTATATATATTTATGTCATATACTTAATTCCATTCAACTCAGTAAGGAAACAAAAACAGCGTTCCTGCGTACGTACGGCCTACCATCTCCATGAACGGTGTATTTATTTCCATTTACGGATCTATTATATATATGTATATTCTGAATATATATTACATATAAATCATGTTTTACAGTCTGTATTTAAGTAATCATAATCTATGTAATCATATGAACAATTACATGTTAAAACACGAACGACAAATGAGATGATTTTACCCAAAACGCTCTTTAACATGGAATTTACAAAAGAACGGGTAATATAAAGTCATAACTGAACCATATATGATATCATAACAATGATTATGATTCTGGAATAAGTCAATGATATTATGTAAATAATTATACAGGTGGTTCAGACACTTACGAAGAAAATCGGACCTAAGGTAAGTGAAAATATCACAATCTCATTTTATCCAAGATTGTTTATACTTTGGTATTTACTGGGGTGTATTTTATCATACAAATCGATATTTCCTAAATATGTAATATTATTTCCATCCTCCTACAATTGTTTAAATCCAATTTTACCCTTCGGTGAGTTTTTAGTAAAAGATATGAAAGGAACCTTTTGTCATTTTTCGTACGAGGTACTTTTTGACTTTTCCGACAAAAGTACTAGAAGAATGTTTTTTTAACATATACGGAATTAATGGATTTTTAAAACATTATTTCCAAGAAGAATACTTTACATGTTTCAAGTTTATTTTTAATCAACTTCTTTTATTTTATAATTGTATGTCATGTTAAGAAAGGAAATTTGTTTTTGAAGCAGAAAGGATATTTTCCTGAAGAATGGAGTTCAAGTGTTTTATCAAAATTATTTTCCATATAAGATAATAAAGGGTTCTGTTTATATCCCTATTATTACATTGATTTGATTATGTTGTGATGGAATTATATTTTTATGAATTCCTTTATCTTATATGAATTGTTTTATGATGTCACGATGTTAAGATTATCATTTTTATTACATGGGTTATAATATGATGTATGGTTTCTGATTTTGTGGCACACTTAAGAATGGTATCATTATGAGATGGGTGGGACCTATATCTCTCTCCAATGCATTGGGTAATGATTTCATATCTCATGAGATAGACATGGCTGGAACGACAGGTTATACCGGTTCAGTGAAACAGGACTGAAATGAGAAGTGAACTCAGTTCAGAAATGGACTTTGACCACTAAGATAGTCTTGGCAATGATTCTTGACTAATAAATAATGATTCTATATGATTATGTGCGTATTACACAAAGTTTCATGTTTTATGTTATGAGTATTGGGATTGAATTTCACTACTATGATATATCCCATGTTATGAAATTATGATCAATTTTGCAGGTTAAGATTTCCAAAAGTTATGTTATTATAAATATGATGTGATTGATATTTCTTTTGTTTACCATTACTGAGCATTTGAGCTCACCCTTTTCTGTTTTCTTTTTACCCAGGATATAAAGAAAGGTTTTAGGGTAAAAATAAAGGAAGATCTTTATGGGAGATATTGAAGATCTTTCATCGTGATTAGAAGATTATATTCCGAGTTTCCAAAGACACTAAACTATTACGGTCCTTGTGTGTGTGTTTTTTTAATGTACTAAGTATTCCTCAAAAGTAATGTAATGTCCATGTACGTCAAGCTTCGGGTCTCTACAGTTGGTATCAAAGGAATGGTTTAGTCAACCTTTGGAAACTAGGATGCGAGAACATTAGTGAGATCCCTAGAGATATTTTTAAGGTATGTCTAGGGATGTCCCTAAGGTTAAGTATAAGTATAGGTTATAGTCCTAGAATTTCACTAAAGATGTTAGAATTAAACCTAATATGTTATATATTTAAGGTACTCCCCCTTTATTATGTTGTTTTCCTTAGTATGATTTTTGCCTCTCACACTATTCTTTTTGGGTTTTAGACGATGGCTAAAACCCGAAGGAACCGTGTTGATCAATGCAATGGACAATGCAATGATTGTCCTCATGAACAAACAAATGTTAAGGGAGATGGAGTGAAAAATATTATTTCTATACTTACACAAGCTATGAATCATTCTGGACTTCCAAATGAGCAAAGAAGGGAACAATATTCTATTGAGTCCTTCATGAGGCAACTTCCACCTTCTTTCAGTGGGTCTTCTGATCCACTGGTTACTGAACAATGGATCAGTACAACTGAAAATATATTTTCATTTCTTCAATGTTCTGAACATGATAAAGTCATCTTAGCAGTATATCGTTTGAAAGGTAAAGCTGATCAATGGTGGAATCTTATCAAGAATAAGAGGCAAAGATATGAAATTGAGTCCATGAATGGGACGAGTTCAAGAACATATTTTTTAATAAGTGCTTCCCTCGTATTCTTAGAACAAAGATGGAGAAGGAGTTTCTTCAACTAAAGAATAAGGATGATTAATCTGTTGGTATATACGAAGAGAATTTTACAAGGCTTGCAAGGTATGCATCTGGATTCATTATCCAACCTGAAAGTTAAGTTGATCGATTCTTCAGTGGCTTAAAACCAAATATTCGAAGGGAATTACCTATAAGAGACATCAGTAGCTATGAAGAAATTGTGTGTGGAGCTATCATGGTAGAAATAGAAGTTGGTGTTACTTATCCATCTCATATTTCTGACAAGAATCGAAAGATGGAGTTCAAGGAGAAATCTCATAATAATGGTGAAAAGAAGATGAATGTTTCCTTATGCTGAAAGTGTGGAAGGAAGCATGGTGGAGATTGTCTTAAAGGGATTAGTAAATGATTCAAATGTGGAAAGGAAGGTAATCGGGCATTTGAATGCCGCAATGATGGGAAGAAGATGTCTAATGATGCAAACAAAGGAAGGGATACACAGAATGAACCTACTACACTTCAATGCTTCAAGTGAAAGGAAATGGGGCATTATGATAATAAATGCCCTAATCCAAGGGTTAGTTTTGATTGAAAAGAGCACCCACATAAGGAAAAGGAAAAAGGGAAGTCACATGCGATCACCATTGGCGATGTTGAATATGACAACGATGTGGTGTAATGATTAGGTGTTTATGTAATGGGATTCCAAAATAATGTTGTATATAGTATTGTGGAATATTGGAATATTTATGTATTGGTATATTGTGTTTTTCAATAATTTTATGGTACCGGTAACCATGGAAAGTGATTGAGATATTTTTGGAAAAAAAATATGATATGAGCATAATGAAGGGAAAACGAGAAAATGAAATATTTGACAGTATTCATGAGCTCATGATTGATATAAGGACTAAGTGATATCATGGTTTGAGTATATAGAATTTTGAGGATTTTGGTATGTGGAAAGTGTTAACTTTTAACTGCATTCATGTTTTCACTAAGGTTGAATGGGTATTCAAGAGAATACATGATTAAGGACTTTGAATGTTTGGAATGTGACCAACAAGACATATCTTATGATATATAGGGATCAATGATGGTATTAAATCTCTAGTAATCGTTTTCACTATATTATGAGAGTGGACTGCAGTATTATGGATAAGCGTAAAGATTGTAATGGATTATGTTGGATATAAGTTAGCATTTTTTAAGGATAGAAGTTTTTTCGATATTATTGATGGGATGTTATAGTAATATTGTTTTAGAAAAGGACAACCTGCAGGATGGGAGACACCCCATCGCGTCGGACAAGGCCGTGGGAATCGAACCCACAACCGAAGTGTGACTGGCCTTTATCGCCTACCACTGGCCTACCGGAAGTCCCCGTTTAGTAGAAACTAGTTTTATTATATTAATCAGTATGATATATGAAGTATAAGTCCATTTTAGGAACCATATATGATTAATCTCACTATAGATGGACTTATATATTTTTTGATAACTTTTCTAACCTTTTTTTTGAGACAGATGGAAAGACCCATCATTCTATCACATGATCTGCTAACACATCATGAATGACAAATTCAACATCATTTCGTTAAGAGATGAAGTGGAAATTGTCCAAAGAACGACCAACAGTGAGATTATACTGAAATCACAAAATCATTTTTCTAATTCCAATTTCATCAACTTTAGGGAAATGATCTTGAAAAAAAAAATGTTGTCCTAGTGCTCTTATATCTGATGAATCAGATGGTACCTTAGATCGTCACAAATTTATGGCTATGTGATTTCTGGCTTTTCCATAGCCATGTTCTCTACCACTCTCCATCAGAACATGATGGTTAGATTTCTCTTCCATATCCATATTTTCACCTATGTGGAAACCCAATGATTAGTTTCTTTGTGCAACCGTTACGTTTCATACTTTTTTTTAAAGATTGGTTTTGGTATTCCTTTTTACGATGTGGGTTTCTATCAAAGAAACTTTCGAATAGTAAACCATTTATAACCCCGATGAATTTTGAGGGCGAAATTCATTTTAAGGGGGGTAGAATGTAACACCTCGAGATTTTATGAAAATATTATTTTTAGTTTCATTAATGTCTTGTGTTGTACGCTACACCAAAAGGATCTTTCACAACACGTATCCTTGACTTGACTTGCATTACACACAATCATGACCTTCCTCGATAGCGTGTGTAGTACGCAATACTGAGTTTCACTAAACAATGATATGCTATTAAAATATTATTAAAACTATCCGTTATGAATAGTAATAACCAATTTTGGAAATTTGGTAAATTTTATTTTTCAAAATGGAGTTCGTTTTTGGATTCGGAATATCGAAATTAGCTTAGGGTGAAATTTTGGTACTTTTCGAATAACTTTCATATTCTGATGAATAGTGAAAATTACTAAATTTTAATTAAAAACAAATTTTTTAATTGAAATAAGTAATACTGATAAATTATTAATTTGAGTACTTTTAAAGTATATTCAGAATATATTTTTACAATTTAATACAATGTTGTTCATTGGATGTAATTTCACATTTGAAACAGACATAAACAAGTGTCAATCTTTTGATAGTTATTATCTCTTAAGAACACGCTATTTGTTTTGACGACATAATTAATTTTTAAATTAATTAATTCAACTGATATGTTTTGAATTTGGTAAAATAGACAACATTTTTGAGTTAATAATATCTAAAATAGCTTAGGCCTAATTTTTGGTATTTTCTGGAAACATTCATTTTTTGATGAATAGTGAAACCACTAAGTGGTAGTTATAAAAATGAATGTTTCATAAAACTTAATTTTACCGCTTCTGTGAGTGAAATTTCAAAAATCATAGAGACACAGTTGATGTCAGTAAGTAAAATGTGGTTCAATGAGATGAAAATAATTTTTGGTGAATAGTATCTTTTTACTTTTTTTAACCACGGTTAAAAGTAAATAGGGAAATTAAGGGTAAAAATGATATTATTATTACCCTAACACATGTCCTAATTCTATTGGATAATTTTAATTCGACCAAAAACAACCTTAGGAATAAAATATTACCATTTAGGCCCATTTGGATTAGATTGGGACATTTATTATTAATTTATTTAAAGAAGGGTTAAAATAGTTAAAATCGATGTTTAATAAGTAAATGATTTGTAATATAGGGTTATACAAAAGATAAATTAGACTATAAATATTCATTAGAAAGCCAAAAAGATTAAATATATAAATATATTTTATTTTTAAATATTAGACATTAAATAATTTAATTTATTTATGACACAATGATGATGCATGAATTATCTTATTAATGAAATATTGACATAATTGATGTTATAAATACCCAAATAAATGTAATTTGAGTCTTTTTATGAATTCCACTAATTTTATAGGTTAATATGACTTGTTAGTATTGATTTAATTAAATTTTTTTGAAATAATAATTCTGTTATGATTTTCACAAAAATCAATGAACTAATAGTGTCAAAATTGACATAAAATAGTTTTTAAAACAAATATTATATTAGTAATTGTTATTTTATTCCTAAAAATATAAGGTTCGGCCAAATGACATAGATAAGGTTATATATATTAATAAAAAACAACCTGGCATTCGTTTGGCTTGTTATAGTATGTTTATTAACCTTATAGTGTAAGAACAGAAGAAGACACGGTAAAAGTAAAATTATTTAACATAATGTTAAATCTAAATGATAAGGTTAAAATAGGAACCTAAACATGTCTACATTCTATTGGATGAGTGTATTTCGACCCAAACCCACCTTTTCTTCGAAATAAATCAATTTGGATCTATTTCAAACCGAATTTGGCTTTATAATAAAATAATATTTTTTGTTTTTCCAAAGGAGCCCCTCTCCTCCCTTATAAAAGGGCACCTCCTCCATCTCTTCCTCACGCCACTTTGAGACTTCAATATCGGCCAAAACCTGACAAATTCTCTTCTCCACTTCCCTAGAAACATCCTAGAGGTCCTGGTCTTCTTAAAAGACCAATTGTAGTGCCCTAAAAGGAGGTATCAAAGAGGTGCTTCAAAGAAGAGGTAATGTGAGTTACCGATTCTTTCAACTTTATTTCTTCTTCCACTTCTTCATCTTAGGTTGTTTCATTATGAAGTAATAACATCAGTATCAGTAATATACTGATATGTTATTATAAGTATGAAACAATCCTATTTCACCATCTATCCATCCTACGGAAAACGAAATCACCGCGCGTGCGTACGTACGAAATACCGTCTCCACACCGTGGTGTAATCTATTTTCCACCACCACCTTACTTGGATGGGTATAATGGTGTACATAAAAAATATATATGATTATTGTAAAGTGATATTAATTATGAAATAGTATACATACACTCCAATACAATTCCATGATTATGAGAAAGATATCATCGCTCGTGCGTACGTACGGACTACTGTCTCCACGACGTGATGAGATTCATTCTCCATGTTAACCATTCATGAATGATTATAATGTATATATAATAAGTAGTAATGAAATATATGACATAATAATGATACTGGATTTATGTTTATATATATTTATGTAATCTACTTAATTCCATTCAACTCAGTAGGGAAACGAAAACAATGTTCATGCGTGCGTATAACCTACCATCTCCATGAATGGTGTATTTCATTCCATTTACTGATCTATTATATATATGTATATTATGAATATATATTACATATAAATCATGTTTTACATCTTGTATTTAAGTAATCATGATCTAAGTAATCATATGAATAATTACAAGTTAAACACGAACGACAAATGAGACGATTTTACCTAAAATGCTCTTTAACATGGAATTTACAAAAGAACAAGTAATATAAATTTATTGTGAACCATATATGATATAATAACAATGAGTATGATTCTGGAATAAGTCAATGACATTATTTAAAACATTATACAGGAGGTTCAGACACTTACGAAGCAAATCAGACCTAAGGTAAGAGAAAATATCACAATCTCATTTTATCCAAGATTGTTTATACTTTGGTATGTACTGGGGTGTATTTTATCATCCATATCCATGTTTCCCCAATATTTAATATTATTTCCATCCTCCTAAAATTTTTTAAATCCAATTTTACCCTTCGGTGAGTATTTAGTAAAAGATATGGAAGGAATCTTTTTTCATCTTTTGTACGAGGTACATTTTGACTTTTCCGAAAAAAGTACGAGAAGAATGTTTTTTAACTTATACGACATGAATGTATTTTTAAAAAATTATTTCCAAGAATCATCCATTAATTGTTTCAAGTTTATTTTTAATCAAATTCTTTTAGTTTAGAATTATATGACATGTTAAGAAATAAAAAGTGTTTTTGAAGTAGAAAGGATATTTTCCTCAAGAATAGAGTTCAAGTGTTTTATCAAAATTATTTTCCATCTAAGATAATAAAGGGTTATGTTTCTATCCTTATTATTACATTGATTTTATTATTTTGTGATGGAATTATATTTTTATGAATTCCTTTATCTTATATGAATTGTTTTATGATGTCACGATGTTTAAGATTCCTATTTTTATTACATGGGTTATTCTATGATGTATGGTTTCTGATTTTGTGGCACACATAACAATGGTATCATTATGAGATGGGTGGGACCTATATCTCCCTCCAATTCATTGGGTAAAGATTTTATATCTCATGACATAGAAATGGATGGAACGGTAGGTTATACCGGTTCAGTGAAACAGGACTGAAACGAGGAGTGAACTCGGTTCATAAATGGAATTTGTCCACTATGATAGTCTTGGCAATGAGTCTTGACTAATAAGAAATGATTCTACATTATTATGTGTGTATGCCACAAAGTTTCATGTTTTATGTTTTGAGTATTGGGATTACATTTCTCTACTATGATTTATCCCATGTTATGAAATTATGATCTCTTTTGCAGGTTAAGATTTCCATGAGTTATGTTCTTATAAATATGATGTGATTGATATTTCTTTTGTTTACCCTTACTGAGCATTTGAGCTCACCATTTTATGTTTTCTTTTCCCTAGGATATAAAGAAAAGTTTTAGATTAAAAATAAAGGAAGTTATTTATGGGAGATATTGAAGATCTTTCACCACGATTAGAAGATTATATTCCGAGTTTCCAAAGACACTAAACTATTACGGTCCTTGTGTGTGTGTTTTTGTAATGTAATAAGTATTCTGCAAAAGTAATGTAATGTCCATGTACGTCAAGCTTCGGGTCTCTATAAATAAAGTGGTGCATATTACCAAAATATGTCTCAATGAAAGGAGATTGAGACGAAGACCCATACCATGAGTCCAAATTTTCTTATACATTATTTATATTTATGAATAACAAGCATATGTTATTTTATAAATTCATGATAAAATTTTTTATGTATATTATTAACTTTATATCACTTATTTATAATTTTATATCAATTACTTAATTTTTTAGTTTCACATCCGGCATTCTATCAATATTTGGTACATGAGTTCAAAAATGAACTCACTATGATGTAAATTTGTTAATGTTTTCATTAGTCTATGATCTCTAGATTAGTACTTATGATTAATTGATAACATTATTACACAAATTATAGTATTTAATCCTACTATTAATTATGTATAAGAAAAACTAAATATATTATAATAATGGAGATGGTTTGTCATTCATAAGCATGAGTAACATTTTCTTTTTTCATTTATAATTATAGAAATAAGGTAATTATTATTTTATACATTAATAATTATAATAACATAATTAATTTCATATTAATAATTTAAATATACTTATATATATCATAAAATTTATATTGTGTATAAAAAATAATTACATCACGTCCGGGAGGTGATAGTTCACACATATGGACAAATGATGCCATCATTTTTATGGTCTTGGAATTTAACAAAATTAATTGATATGTTATTAGCTTATAATGATTAATATTTTATTAATATCACATATAAAAAATATTCAACATTATAAATGGTTATTAAATATGATTATGGAAAAAACAAATTATATCAGTTCCCAGAGGTCATACTTAGCACTTACACACAAAAGATTTATTCCATTTCAATTTGATGATAGGGGATATAGATTGAGTTGAATATATTAACATAATAAAATATTATTATTATTAGATTATAGAGTCATTATCTCATCATGGTTGTATGATATTTGAAGGAAGAAGTAGAAAAAATAAAATTGAAACACTTAAACCAAAACATTACCTTCCATTAAGATAATCACCTTTATGAACAACTTATCACATAAAATAATGGTGAACTACCCATCCTATGGAATCATTAATTTGAGGACGGATACTAGAAATTCTTTTCTGAAAATTTTGGCCAAATATTTTTTTTAGGAATAAGAAATAGAGAAGATGATTGCCTTTTATATGAGAGGGAAGGGGAGCTCTTGGAAATATTAAAATTATCAATGTAATATAAATTTAATTTCTATTCTAAATTCGTCAAAGATGATTTTTTTAGAATATATGATAATTATGGTTATAAATAAAGTCATAAGATTTCAATTATTCATGTTTTGGATATTTTTTAGACATTATCTTTATGATTTATGCCTTTTAATACCCATCATTTTATTATGTAATTTACAATTTGATAGTTAAAATAATTAACATAACACAACAAACGCATAATTATTGGGACATTAAATACATTTAGAGAATTAATAAAACAATTTGGTTAAATATAGTATTTTAATAAATTTTATTTTTTTAATGAAATATTTTATATTTTAAAATATATATTATGAAAAGTTTGACACTATTCATTAATTAACATTCTAAAAAAGACACAAAAATAGTATTCCATAAAATATTAATTTAAATAAGAAATAATATGTCAAATTAATCAAAAAAAATACTTGAATGAATTTAAATACTTCAATTTATATTTATTTTAATATTATTAACATCATTTATTTGTTTCTTCCTTTAATAAATATATTGTTTTATCATTATTGTTCCTTAATTAAAGTCTGTTATTTAATTCCAGAAAAAAATAAATAATTTATCATAATTTTGGTAATATTTTTAGATTTATAAGTAATATTTATATTCAAATATAATACTTTTATTACCATGTTAATCCCCTTTAAGAAATATTAGACATGATTATGTCATTATTGATTTTACATTAAATAAATCATTATTAATGTCATTATCACACCAAAGTGGATTCAAAAAGAAACAATTTATGGTCTTGTAGTGTATTTTTATATAATAAATCATCCATATATATTAGTACATGTTTTAGGGTAGTTGTATATTATTATATTATTATTATTACCATTAATTACCATATTTACAAATAACCCCGGAATATAAAATAATAAATTTACCATTCACCAAAAAATATTTTTATCATAATATATCAAGCTTTTTATAATGTTTAAATACATTTATCTTTATTTATCAAAAATAAATTCATTGAATCGACAAAAAATAATGTAAAAAATAATCTCATAGACAGATTGAGGAAACATGTTTTAAAACTAAAAATTCTCCAATGTTCAGAATGTTTTTTCCCAATTTCATTTGGAAATATACTCCAATGACCAACATTGGACTAAATGATAAAATGATTTAGATTTTTTTTAAAACCAATTAAACTGATAATCCAACTATATAAATATTTAGATGATTAATCATTATTAGATTAGAACATCATATTGTTCACTATTTAATAAAATATAAACGTTATTAGAAAATTAACAAAAATTCAACCAATGTAAATTTTGATGTCACGCTTCTAATGAAGTAGTTTAGTTTTTATATAGAACATATAATATATTAAAAATTTATAATTATAAAGGGTTCACCATCAATAGGCTGTAAAACTAATTTTTAAAAATACTAGATCTTGTTATGACCAAATTTGGATTTATTCTTATTTTAACCCCATAATATTTCATGGATAAAAATAAAAACATTTAAAATATATTTGAAAATAATATAATATGATATATTAATTAACTAAAATAAAATATATAGTAATTAAATACAATTTAAAATAATAAAATTAATAATATATATTTTTTGGTGTATCTATGTCTTGTGTGAAAAATAACATTTTAGAGAGACAAGTTGTTGTATTTTGGCTATGTTACAGAAAAAAGTGTCATGTTTAAAGTAAACATAATATATTTTTTATAATCATTAATAAATATATAATATTATTTTTCTATAATTAGTTTTTATGATACAAAAAAATAATCAAATACATACATCAGTATTAGATACACCACACAATACAAATAAGTGGTGAATATGGAATAAGTCCAATAGAAATAAATGTGAGAATAAAAATCCACTTAAAACCGTGGTAACAAATAAATTTGATATAGAAAAAGTTAAAATCATAAATATAATAAATTCAATAAAATTAATATTTACTAATTAATTATATAATGTATAAAAAGTTACAGTTGATATACCCCACCACATAAAAAATGTTGTGTTTATGTTGTATGCCTCGTGAAGGAAAAACTGAGAGAATACTCCCTTACCATATGTCGAATTTCTCTTGATGTTTCCATCTATTCATGAATATTAAACATATGTTAATTATATACATGATTCATAACATTTTCCCAAATTATTTTTACTTTAATAACACTTATAAACAAGATATATACGATTGTATAATCACTAATTCTTAAGGGGGCGTTTTTACCATATTTGGCTTATATCACAAAATAATATTTGATAGGTTGACTATGGTCAATTAAATCCACATATTGAAATAATAATAATATTATTAATTACATAATTATCATATATATACATATATAACACTTTTAAACCCAAACATGAAATATTATTACGTAAAATAATCCAATGTTTAAACCATATAGATGGTAGGTCGTACACATGATTGAATAACGTTTCCATTTTTCAATTATTCCTAAAAAAAGAAGTAAACTAACTTATTACATTATATAAATATCATTATAAAATATATGAAATATAATTTAATCATATATATATATATATATAATTCTTATGATGTAAAATGATTCAAATCCCAACGAGGTGGTTGAAGTCCACACATCCACAAATGTTGTTATAAAATTTTTAGTATGTGAATGTTTAATAAAGAAAATGATAAATTATATTAAAAAAAATTTACTTATTTATTTATCATCATTTATATTTAATTTATGTCTCCAATATTTAATTAAAACCATCCCAAATACATTATATGTAATGTCTAGATGAATCACATTTCTTTGAGGAGGCGGTAGTCCTCATTTCAAAAAATTATGTTATCATATTTTTAAGCAATGAAAATAAAAAAGGAATGTGTAATATAAAAATTAAAGAGTTATTAAAAAACATAAATATCGTATGAAATTTTTGTTTCCATCCCAATCCAACTTCATTATTGGTTGTAAAGTAAAAAAAGAACGGCATCGTTTGTTGGGGAGGTAGTTTGTCATACACCAATGGTAATTTCGTTTCCAATTTGATGGATGTGTGTGTAGTTTTAGGATAAACCATTAAAATAAAAATAGTGAATTTTTTTATGATTATTATTTTAATATATAATAATAAAAATATAATAAATTAATTGGTGTAGAAAAAAAAATAAAAAATAAATACATGTTGATGAATATTTTATCCTTTTCGAGTAACTCCTTTTTGTGTGCACGAAATGGATTACATGGAAGGATTTAATCCCAATTAGTCGACTCTATGGTGGGATTACGGGATTATAGATATTATTTGGGTTGGTTTTAGATAATCCAAAAGGGATTGAGAGTTGTGAAGATAGGGGTATGGTGATTTTCATTTTATAGTGTAGGGTGAGTGGCATCCATGTAAATATGAAAAGTTAAACACTATTGGGAGATATTTCATAGATCACTTTATAAAAACCTGGAAAAATAATGGATTATATTGGATTTAAGGAATATATACATTCAATCCTACCAATAATAAAAGCATTTACATCCTCAGTCTTCATGTTTCCTTATATTTTTATTTTTTATTTCTAATTATGAAATTAGTTATCAAACAAATTTTATTCATCCATTGGGAATAAAATAAAGTGATTATTATTATAAAATTTAGACCAAATAATTATAAAAAATATCATATTATTTATAAAATAAAAATATAAAATACTTTGGAAATTAATTTTAATTGAAACTCATGTAACACACAAAAACACTCCACTAACCCTAATTAAGAAAACAATGTTTTTACGATTTATACATCAATATGTTCATTATAAAAGATCTCATGTCCCTTTATAGGATGTTTTATTTATTTATTAATTCATAAAAATAATTTGGTAGAATATAAGATTTTTAATAAATAAAAAAAATTAATAAAATATAATTTATTGTAAATTAACAGTAATGTCTATTTTGAAATTATTTATTTAATTTAAATTTAAAAATATTAAAATAGTATTTTAATTCAAATATATTCTGTTTAATCATTTTTAACATAATATATTCATCTATAAAAAATTATGGAACATAATAAACCAATACATTTATTTCATATTTTATATTTTTAGTATTATTTTTTTAATTATTTATTAACTATTTAATCCATGTTTTGGTGTTTTTTATGAATTTTATTGTATTTATATCTCTATAAAAAATAATTATAAATTATTTTGGTGATAAAAACACATTTACATATCAATATAATATATATTACCTAAAATATATGTGGTTTCCATAACACTTCGACTATAGTTACCTAGAGTCGGTGATTTATTACGTAACATTAGCATGATACAAGGAATGTCTTGTACTCAATGACCAATCAGTTTAGTAGCCTTGAAAATACTAGATACACTCATAAGTTTTAAATTACATTATAATATTAAGAAAATACGATAACATAGTCTCCATAGGCCATACTCATATCCCATAGACTATCTCTACATGTCAGTCATAAAATAATTCTTCACATCCTGGGAAAAATAAAACATAGAAAGGGGAGAACCTAGATGCTTAGAAAGGATATCAATATAGCAGAAACATTTATAAATAATCCAAAACATTTAAGGCAATGTATAAGACTAAAACATAATCCTTTTAAACTTGAACATCAGCATAATATGGAAAAGATATAATCAAATAATTCCATTTACTTATTGAAATTGATATTATACTTGTGAAATAATCACACGCAATATCAATAGCCACTTTGATAATGATGGAATGCATAATGAGAGGATTCATAAAAACATAGTCAAGACCTTGTTCCAATAATAAAAATAATATTTTATGAAGTCCATATGCCAAGATACTAGTTATTCTCATGAGACCTACCGATGCATCGAGAGGCTATAGCAGGCACTAACAGTCACATAATATATCTAATGCCTTCCTCATATTAAAATATTCAGACATAACATACACATTGGTAGTAAAACTAGCATAAAAAAATGTCAATACTTTATCCAAAAACCATAAATGATGTAAAAATAACACATCCACAGTCAAACATATCACAAAACATTCAATACAATATGGATGTTTTGTATCATAATAAATCAACATCAAATAAGCTTAAAATCCATCAAATGATGTTGACATAAATGAAATCAAAACCTTTTTTAGAGAAACATATCTTTATATATTGAAATCATTTAAAATTTATATAATTATAAAAGAAAACATTTATTTTGGAAATGTATTTATAATCTTGTAAGGGAAGCTTGGATGATGTTATAATAGAAGAAAACAGTTGCACCAACCGTATAAGTTAAAAAACATTATTTCCTTAATTTTTTAAAAAATGTCATAAAGTTAATTGTCTGGAAAATGATGGAAAGATTCCTTTCGGAACATATAAGGTCAAATAATGGTATAAATTAACTTAACCCATTGTCTAGTAAATATTAAAAATGATTTGAAATTCATTATAAGAATGATGGATGTGGATGATAAGGGGGTCCCAGTAGATTATTATGTATAAACAATCTTGGATAATAAAGATATTGTAGAATTAACACTTAACGTGTACTTTTCCTTGGTCAAGGGTACAATTAACTCATGTATAATAGTTAAATAATTTTTATTAAATTATATAAGAACCATATTCAGAAATATGATATCATATATGATCCTCTAAAATTTCTTTGTTAATAATATTTTTGTATTATCATTATTTCGGGTGTTAAATGATTTGTTTTCCTTTATATTCTTTGTTATGTGAGTCATATTTTTTAGGGATGAAATCTATCTTATTCATATCCAGAATGATATCATGACTTTAAAAAAAATTAATCATCAAATGAAAATTAGTCTTGAATTGATATGATGGGGAATGCATCTCATCTTGTTCGTGGAGATGGTAAGCGGTACGTATGCACGAGCGACAATATCTTTCTGTTGATAGTAAAATCATATATAATTTGATGTAAAATCATATATAAAGAGTCATTATCATTTTATATTTATTATTCACATCATTTATAATCGTTATTATACTTAACCAAATGATGAAGTGTTTGAATAACAAACTACAAGATGACATGGAGATGGTAAGCCGTACATAGGCACGTATGGTGAAAATTCATTCATAGAATGGATAAAATAATGAATATGGTTGTACCATTTTTATAATAACACCACATTATATAGATAATAATGGATTTATAATATTAGAATGGAAACAACAATGGAAGTGGAAGTGGAAGAAGAAAAGAACATGAAAGAGGTGGGGAAATATTTACAGTTTCTACGGGTTCTTACTTTTAATTTGACCAAAAGGGCTCCATAGGATGGATTTATGACTAATGGATATCCTCTAGGGTGAAGGTAGGATTGTTGATAGAGTATTTGGGAATGGGTTGGCTGAGAAAAATGGCTTTGAAGGTGTGAATTTGAGAGAAGGTGAAGTGCCCTTTTATAAGTGTGCTGAGAGGCACCTTAAGGAATGATTGAAATATTATATTATAATAAAATAATATTCTCTTTATAATTGATAAAAAATGAATTATTTAGTGGCTATGGTGGGGATGGGTTAAAAACCACTGAACCGATAGGTTTTAGACAGGTTTGGGTCACTATATTAACCTTATCATCTAGATTTAACTCTAAGTTAATTAGTTTGACATTTACAATGTCTCTTTGTATTTTTCTATTATATGGTTAATAAACCTACTATTAACATCCATTAAAACATAAAGTGGTTCATTAATGACATATATTATATTATATAATCCATTTGGAAATCCTTAGATTTTTAGGAATGGAATGTCAATTAATATTGTACTATTTGTTTAAAAAACTCTTTTATGTCAATTTTGAAAATATTTGGTATTCTGTTATTGATAAATTCATAATAACATTATAACTTCAAAAAAATTATTTTAGTAAATCATATCATGTCATATTAAACTATAAATTTCTTGGATAGAATCAAAACATTTAAATTATATTTATTTTATCATCTATAATACAATTGAATTGATTCATTCATTAATAAGGTAAATACAGAATCATCATTGTGTCATAAATAAATTTAATTATTCAATGTTAAAAAATTATAAATAAAATACAATTATGTAGGAAAGATTTTTAACTTTTTGATTAATATTTTTAAATGATAACATATATAACTCAATGTAAATTTTTTTTACAAAATGATATATGCTTATGTCATTTTTGTATTTACTTTAACTTAATTAATATAAAGTGTCATTATCATATACAAGTGGCTCCATGGGGTCCCAAAATTGACCTAATGATGAAAATGGTTGGATATGTATCAGCCAATAGGGTCAGAACACATTTTAGGTTAATTTAGTATTATCTTAATGTTATTTTTTACCCTTAATTACCGGATTTTCCCTTTAACCATGGTAAATAAAATATTTATCGAAGTAATTATTCAAAATGTCTCAAAATAAAATATTAGTATTTAAAAAATTCTGAACACATGATTCTAAATATGGAATCCATTTTTCTAAGTCAAAAACACAGTAGTGGATAAAAATAATTTAAAATTAATTTCTGTTGTCAATAAAATAATCATGTTTTTATGAAATAATAACTATCATAAGATTGGAACTTGCTTATGTCCTGTTTTAAAGTGGAATTATGCCCAATGACAAAGGTTGGATTAAATGGTACAAATATTATATAATTATTATTAAAAACCACTCAATAGTATAATTTATCACTATAAATATTTATTATTAAAAAATATGTTTTTAATTAAAATTTAGTATTTCTCTATATTCATTAAAAACTGAATGTTTTCATAAAAATATAAATAATTCACCGTAAGATAATTTTGATATTCCCAACCCATAAATGTAGTCCATTTTGAACAATAAATTTTATAAAATTTCCAAAAGTGTGTGTTATTATTCATAACGGATAGTTTTATTGGTCGTGATGTGTTATAATTTTGAAGTTCTGTACAATGAAAGCTTTTGAATTATTCAAAGAGAAACGTACCATGGATGCTTTAGTGGTTACATTCTCCCGTCTTTAAAATAATATCATTCTCGAAATTTTTAGAATACTACTGCATAAAAATATTCAGGTGGTTTTTCATCATAAGTTTCTGAGGCTCCCACATTGTCTCTTCCATATTATGGTTTCTCCATAGATCTTTTACCAAAAATGTTGCCCGGTTTCTCAACACTTTTTCTTTTGTATCAAAAACCTTGAAAGGATATTCGCAATAAGACCGATCAGGTTCCAGTTCTAATTCCACAAAGGAAAGTACATGAGTTGGGTAAGGCATGTATTTTATCAACATTGATACATGAAACACATCATAAACTTTGGAGAGACTTGGTGGAATTGTCAAAAGGTATGATACAACCCCAATTAATTCTAAAATATCAAAAGGTCCGATGTACCTGGGACAAAATTTATCATTCTTACCGAAAAATATATCCCCATTCGATAGAGATACCTTAAAAAAAACATGATCTCCTACCTGAAATTCCAAATCCTACCTTCGGTTATCTGCATAGCTCTTCTACATTCGTTTACCTGCTTTAATGTGGGTTTGGATTACCTTCACCTATTCCATCATTTTCTCAACATGTTCTGGGCCTACGAGTTTTCGTTCACCAACATCATCCCAATTGGTATGTGTGCGACATCTCTTTCTGTATAACGATTCATATAGTGTCATTTGAATACTTAAGTGGAAGCTATTGTTATAGGAAAATTCTACCATAGGTAAATATTGATACCACACACCCTGAATTTCATGTGAGTAAGATCTCAACATGTCTTCTAAGGTTTGAATAGTGTACTCTGATTGTCAATCAGTTTGAGGGTGGTTGGCAGTGCTCAATGAAGTTTAGTATCCAAGTCTTTCTGATGACTTTTCCATAATATTGATGTAAAATGGGGATCACGATCAGAAACAATCGATTGGGGTACTCCATGAATTCCTACAACATAATTAATATACAGTTATTCTAAAAGTTAAATTTTTAAATCATATCTTATTACAAGAAAATTTTCTGACATGTTACGATGATCAACAATGAACCATATTTTATAGTTCCTCCTAGGAGTCCTTGGTAGACCCATGAAAAAGTCCATTGTAATATTATCCCATTTTCATTCAGGTATGGGAAGTGGTTTCTTGATTCCTCTAGATTGTTTCCTTCCAGCATTAACTTGTTGACAACCCATACATATTATCCCAAAATCAGAAATCTCCCTCTTCATGTTGTCTCACCAAAAACGATCCTTCAAATCGTTATACATCATGGTGCTCCCATGTTGTATAGATATATTGGTGCTATGTGAATCTTCCAACAATTGTCTTTTTAGATCATGTATATCGGGAACATAAAGTATCTTCCAAATTTTAAAATCCCATCTTCATATACGAATTCACTAAATCACCCATCATTCAATGCTTTAATCTTCTATAGAAACTCCTCATCATCAGCCTGAGAACATTTTATACTTTCTAGTAAAGAGGTTTTGGAAACCATTTGAAAAAGCATTGATGTTTCAAATTCCATTGTTATTCCCATATCCATATTTACTAGATCTTGTATATAGGAACATTTTTTAACACCCCAAGCTTCCACGATACTCTTCTCTTTTAATAATATAGAAACGTGTGTTGTACACATCTTCGAGTTCTAACACTTACCATAACTAATAAAAATAGCTATTATGAATAGTAATACCCACTTTTTAAAATTTTATACATTTTATCATTCAAAATGGACTTCATTTTTGGATTCTTAATATCAAAATTAGCTTAGGGTGAATTTTTGGTATTTTTCTGAAAACATTCAATTTTTGATGAATAGTGAAAATCACTAAATTTTAATTAAAAAAAACTTTTTTAATCGAAATAATTAATAGTGATAAATTATGAATTTGAGTGTTTTTAAGTATATTTAGTATTTAGTTTTACCACTTAAATCAATGTTGGTCATTGGACGTAATTTCACATTTAAACTGGGCATAAACAAATTTCTATCTTTTGATACTTATTATTTCATAAAAACAAGCTTTTTTTTACAGCGGAAATTAATTTTAAATTAATTTATTATGCTTCAGTGTATTGAATTTAGAAAAATGGATTCCATTTTTAGAATCAGGAGGTCTAAATTGTGTAAATACGTATCTTTTATTTTTAGACATTTTGAATTATTACTTCGGTAAATATTTTATTTACCATGGTTAATGGGTAAATCCAGTAAATAAGAGTAAAAATTAATATTATAATAATAAAAAAACTTCTCTAAAATGTGTCCAAACACTATTGTTTTATTCATGTCTAACCATGGGAATATTTGGGTCGATTTGGGGACACCATTGATCCACTTGTAAGTGATAACGACACTTTATATTAATTAAGTATAAGTAAATACAAAAATGGCATAAGCATATATCTTTTAGAAAAACAATTTTTACATAGGGTTATATATGTAATATTTTCAACTATAAATATTTATTATAGAACTAAAAAGATTTTCGACATAATTGTATTTTATTTATAATGTTTTGACATTGAATAATTAAATTTATTTATGACACTATAATGATGAAGCATTTTCCTTATTAATGAAATAATCAAATAATTAGTATTATAAATGTTAAAATAAATTTAATTTGAAGGTTTTTATTCAATCCGAAATATTTATTAGTTAATACGACATGTTATTATTTCTTAAATGAAATTTTTTTATTTAATAATGTTGTTAGGACTTTAAGAAAAATCATTTATTATATATTGTCAAAATTGACACAAATGAGTTTGTAAAACAAATATTATACTATTAATTGATATTCTATTTCTAAATATCTACGGTTCGGCCAAAGGACATATATAATGATAGGTCTATTATTTATGGACCACTTGGGGGTCTCTTGGATGTTTATAGTATGTTTGTTGACTATATTATTTAAAAATACAAAGAGACATGGTAAATGTCAAACTATATAACTAAGAGTTAAATAAAAAAGATAAATTTAATGTAGTGACCCGAACCTGTCTAAAACCTACTGGTTGAGTGTTTTTCAACATATCCCTACCTTAAACTTTATATAATCTCCTTTATAGCCATTATAAACTGAATAAGAATTTATTATAATATAATGTTTCTAGCTTTTCCTAAGGTGCCCCTCACCCCACTTATAAAAGGACACACCCCCTTATCTATTATTCACAACTTAAATGACTTTTGACTCGGCCAAACCCTACCCAAATATTCTCTCAACTTCCCTCACTTAAAACTAAAGGCCTTAGTTTTTTCATGTAGTCATCATAAAGAGTCCTTTTGATCAAATCAAAAGCAAGAACCCGAAGAAGAGGTAATGTTTTCACCACCATCTTTCATGTTCCTTTCTTCTTCAACTTCTTCTTTATTTGATAATTCCATTCTAAAATAATAACTTTAGTATCTTCTATATACTATATGTTATTATAAATATGGTACAACCATATTCAGTATTCTATTCATCCTTTGAATTACATTTCCCCATACATGCGTACGTACGGCTTACTATCTCCATGTCATGGTGTAATTGTTATTCAAACCATTATTATTTGGATGGGTATGATAATTATGGGTAATTGATGTAAATAATAAATATATCATGATAATGTTTCTGTATATATGATATACCATTCAATTATATATTATTTTTAATATCAAAATAATTATATTTTCGCTCGTGCGTACGTACGGACTACCGTCTCCACGAACGCGATGAGATTCATTCCCCATCTTATCCATCCAAGTATAATTATCATTTGATGATTAAGTATATATTTTAATGACTTGATATCATTTTGGATATGAATAAGATACAACAAATCTATAATAAACATGACTTACGTAACAAAGCATATAAAGGAAAACAAATCATTTAACACCCGAAACAACGATAATACAATGATATTATTTACAAAGAAATGTTAAAAGATCATATATTATATCATATTAATGTATATGATTATTGTATAATTTAATACCAATTATTTCACTATTATACAGGAGTTTAACCGTCCCTCAACCATGGAAAAGTACAAGGTAAGGGTTTATTTCACAATCTCTTCATTATTCGAGGTTGTTTATACGTAATTATCTATACGGAACTATTTATCATCCACATCCATGATTCTTAAAAATGTATTTCAAATCATTATAACTATATTACAGACTATGGGTTAAAGTCATTTACACCATTGTTTCACTTTTTATATGATGTTTATAAAGAAATATTTCTGTCATTTTCCAAATAGGGTCCTTTTTAACCTTATTGACAAAATTTATGTAAGAATATCTCTTTTGAAACGTATACGGTGGGTGAGGTGATTTTCCACCGTTGTATAATCGTCGAAGTTTCCCTTAAAACTTATAATAATATTTTCAATGTAAATATTTTCTTTTATAATTATCTGACTATTAAATGATTTCAAAAAATATATATTTCTCTCAAATAATTTTTATTTCATCTATGTCAACATCATTTTAAATGTTCTAATGATTTATTCTTCTAAACCATTAACATTAATGTCCATGTTTGCAAAATGGTTTTAAGGATTTATTTAAATGGACATGAATGTTTTAAAATTTTAATTACATTAAAAATATTCAATGTGGTATGGACACGTTGATTCAAAAATGTCTATAAATATCTTCCTTTCTAAATTGTGTGACTTTTAAATGTTTTCATGAAAAGAGATATTTCAATCAAAGAGGTTTAAAATTCATTTCAATCTATGTCAAATCCTTTAAGGTATTTTAATCTTCTTTTGAAGTGGATTTATTATGAAACAAAACTTCCATATTGTATTGAAGGTTTTATGATATTTTTGACTAGGGAAGTGTTATTTTTATACAATTCACGGTTTATGGTTAAAGTATTGAAATTTCATATCCTTGTTCTTATATTAATGTTTATTTTATGTTTCATCCATTTCATATGAGAAATGTATTAGAAATAGTATGTGATGGGTGGAGCCCACTATAGCTCCTCGATTCATCGGCAGGTATCATGAGACAACTATACGTGGAATTGGCCGAGGCCTTTTCCCAATTTGATTTATGGTTTTGGCTGAGGACTTAATCATTTTAGACGTCTTGGTCGAGGCCTTGAAAAAATGTTTTAGAATGTATATCATTATACAATCCCTCTTTATGAAAATAATATTGATGGTTCATGTGGTCATTTGACTAGAAGAATACACATGATTATGTTTTATTATGGCATTATTTACTCTGCTCATATTCTTGGCATAAAAGTATTCATGTTGATTATAGGTAAATGCATGTGGTTTCAATTATTCGCCATGATTAATATTTATGTCATTTTACGATGTATTACTTACCCTTACGAAGGGTTAGAGCTCACCCCTTTCTTATGTTTCATTTTACCAGGATTCCAAGAAATGTATTATGATTGATATGCATGGTTAAGCTAAAGAAAATAATGGCGTTCTCAAAGAACTATTTACGTTGTGTTTTATGTTTGAAATTGTAATGTAATGCTTATGTATGTAATCTATTTTCCAAGACTACTAAACCGATCATTCCTTCGGGACATGATTCCTTGTAATCCTTCCAATGTATTAAACTAATTTAACAAAGATGGGTAACTCGGGTCGGGGCATTACAGTTGTTATCAGAGGAAGTGTAGTACAAACTTTGTAAACTAGATTTAGATAAACTCTGATTAGAACACATAGCCCTAAGATAGTCTTTGAGGATTAGTATAGAATAATATCCTATAATTTTGAAATTTTTGAGATTTTGTGAGTTTTCCATGCAAATAAATTCATGTCTAGATATGAGCATGTAGGGGCGGCTCTGGAACAGATGTAACTAGGGTTAAAACCTGAAAAGACCGCATTGAGCTAGATCTTAATGGTAACTGGCGCACCACAACAGGCCTTGATGAACTCTTGGTTACGACACTCCTGGGGGATATGCTTAGGATAATTCTCATTTTCATTACAAATCATAATTAAGGGTTTATGATTATATACTTCCTCAATGAAAACATCTTTATTATTATGGATTATATCCATAAACTGTTCAATTTACATTAGGTATTTTACATGTTTTGAATTATTAATTGTGATTCATAAACTGACCTAGTGTATGCCATTGTATAGAAATTGCACCCAATAGAAGGAATGTGAACTCCAACAATACGTATGATCCAAAGAGTAAGAAGGATCATTTATTTCATGGTATTAAGACAATATTTAGAATGGAAATAGTCTCCCACATATTATCATCATATGTATAAATAGTATCATAAGATAAGTGAAGAATTATCTGAGTCTTATGGCTTTGAAGGGAAGAAAGAGAAGAAAATGATGGAAGAGAGAATGATAGATAAATGGATGAGGGAAAAGAAGAATTTCCAAAATGTGATAACTGTGGGAAGAAACAACCTAGAACTTTCCTTAAGGGAATGAGAGTTTGTTATAAGTGTGGAGAAAAAGGACACCAAGTACATGACTGCAAGGGTAAGTAAAAAGTTGCAAATGTACAATGCTTCATATTCTAGGTGATTGGACACTACCTGAACCAATGTCCAAATCATCAGAGTATTCCCCAAATGATGTTATTGGATAATAATCATGTTATGATACAACCTCAGATGAAGAAGATTTACTAGTGTTCTTTTGTTGTTAATATAGGATTATTTCATTTGAGTGTTGTATCAACAATATTTTGGTTATATAAGTTATGGAGATAAATATGGATTGTACTTAATTATTATTTTATTGAGGATTTGATATTATATGGTTCTAGGAAATGTGACTTAATATTAATCTACACTTTTTGTAAAATACATGGTTGGAGGAAATTTAATCCTTAATATGGTCCCGATAATGAGGGTGTAATTTTGGAATAAGAGAAGATTGAATTGAATAAATTATATTGGATATTCTTGACTACCGTGAAACTGATTAATTATTTGTATATTCCATCATTGTTGGAGTTTACATCATTTTTGGATAAAAAGAGTATATCCAGTATTCTCTAATAAATAAAGGATCATGAATGAAATCAATAAGGTTTTTTGGTAATTTAGGATGTACAGTGTTTTAGTAGAATATATGATGAAGGTGTTCACATGTTATTGTGTGGAAAAAGGATCTTAATTGTGTTTACCTTCCTTAAAAATTTTGGACAGTGATTTTGGACAAAAGTATTTTAGAAAACTCTATTTTGAGATTATTTTTGATTGCCATAAAAGGACAACCTGCGGTTCGGGCGATAACCTATCGCGTCAAAACAAGTTGTTGGAATAGAACCCACAATCATAGTTATAGATTCCTTTATTACCTACCACTAGCCTAAAGGAAGTCCCTAGTTGGTAAAAAATAGTTTTCATCATTTAAATGGTATATGTTTATTTTTAGAACCCTATTTGATTAGGAAAAATAGGGTATTTTTGATTTTTGGAGTGAAATATGAGTTTGTGGTGGGAATTTTTTAATTGATAAAACTCTAAGTATAAATTAAGTATATCTCTTTATGATCTTATCCAATCTCATAAATAAATTCATCAACATTAGGAAAAGGAACATAGAACAAAAATGTTGTCCAAGATGGTACCTTAGATCATCACAAATTTATTGCTTTGTGATCGTTGGCCTTTTCATAGCCATGTTCTCTACCACTCTATTTCATATATTGATGGTTATATTTTTCTCCAATATCCATTTTTTCCTACATGGAACCCTAGTATGTGTAATTTTTGGTAACTTTCATACTTACCACTCTTTATTATAAATAGAGGCCTCATTATTCAATTTTTTGATGTGGGATTTCAACTAAGATATTTTGAAATGTCAACCCCATGTATCCAATACAGAACATAAATTGTGAGGAAGAAATTTATTGAAGGTGGGGAGAATGTATCATCCCAAGGTTCCACAATACACTTCCCTTTTAATAATATAGTATCGTGTGTTGTACGCAATTTCGATTTCTAAAAAACACCACAACCAATTAATCTAGCCGTTATAAATAGTAATACCCACTTTCTGAAATTTTACACATTTTATCATTAAAAATGGACATAATTTTTGGATTCTAAATAACAAAAGCATCTTAGAGTGAATTTTCGGTATTTTTCTGAAAACATTCAATTTATGATGAATAGTGAAAATTACTAAATTTTAATTAAAATCAACTTTATTAATCAAAATAATTAATAGTTACAAATTATTAATTTGTGCTGTTTTAAAATATATTTTGAATATATTTTTACCACATAATACAATTTTGGTCATTGGACATAATTTTACATTTAAACCGGACATAAACAAGTGTCATTCTTTTGATATTTATTATTTCTTAAAAACACGCTTTTTGTTTTGACAACGGGAATTAATTTTAAATTAATTTATGCCACTTATTTGTTTTGAAATTAAAATAATGGATTCCATATTTAGAATCAGG
The DNA here is from genome assembly GCA_963277665.1 of Viscum album. Classification (NCBI taxonomy): domain Eukaryota; kingdom Viridiplantae; phylum Streptophyta; class Magnoliopsida; order Santalales; family Viscaceae; genus Viscum; species Viscum album. The sequence continues at coordinate 1,151,751,272 of OY728120.1, forward strand.
AGGTCCAAATTGTGTAAATATGTACCTTTAATTTTTATACATTATGAATAATTACTTCGGAAAATATTTTATTTACCATGGTTAAAGGGTAAATCTGGTAAATAAGGGTAAAAATTAATATTATAACAATAATAAATTATTTTAAAATGTGTCCTAACCCTATTTTATGATAACTATCCAACCATGGTCATCTTTGGGTCCATTTTGGGACCCCATTGATCCACTTGTAAGTGATAATGACACTTTATATTAATTATGCTAAAGTACATACAAAATGACATAAGAATATATCTTTTAGAAAAACAATTTTTAAATATGGATATATATGTTATATTTTCGACTATAAATATTCATCAGAAAGATAAAATTATTTCCTAAATAATTTTATTTAATTTATAATTTTTAGACATTGAATAAATCAATTTATTTATGACACAATTATGATGCATTATTTTTATTTTTAATGAAAGAATCAAATAATTAGTATTATAAATGTTAAAATAAATATAATTTGAACATTCTTACGCCATCCACAAATCATATTAGTTAATAGGAGATGTTTTGGTTTCTTAAATTAATTTTATATTAATTAATAAAGTTGTAAACACTTGACCAAAAATCAATTATTATATATTGTCAAAATTTAAATAAATGAGTTTTTAAAACAAATATTATACTATTAATTGATATTATATTCCTAAAAATCTAAGGTTTAGAAAAAGGAAATATATAATTATAGATGTATTATTAATGGACCACTTTGGTGTCGCTTTGAAGTTTATAGTATGTTTATTGACTATATAATATAAAAATACAAAAAGACTAGGTAAATGTCAAACTATATAACTAAAAGTAAAATCAAAATTATAAAGTTAATATAGTGACTCAAACCTGTCTAAAACCTATTTGTTGAGTGATTTTAGACTTATCTCCACCTTAACCCTTAAATAATCCACATTGGATCCATTATAAACCTAATATGAATTTATTATAAAATAATATTTCTAGATTTTCATAAGGTGCCTCTCACCCCTCTTATAAAAGGACACCGTCTCTATAATTCACATATTCAATGCCTTTTGACTCGGTCAACTCCTGACCAAGTATTCTATAAAATTACCTCACTTCAAACTAGAGGCCTTAGTTTCATCATAAAGACAAACTAAGGATACCTTTTGATCAAATCAAACGTAAGAACCCGAAGAAGATGTTATGTTTTCACCACCCTCTTTCAAGTTCATTTCTTCTTCAACTTCTTCATTCTTTGTTACTTCCATTCTAAAATAATAACTACAGTATAATCAATATACTATTATGTTATTATAAATATGGAACAATCATATTCAGTATTCTATCCATCCTTTGAATGACATGTCACCATACGTGCGTACATACGGCTTACCGTCTCAATGTCTTGGTGTAATTGTTATTCAAAACATTATTATTTGGAAGGGTATGATAATTATGTGTAATTGATGTAAATAATAAATATAACATGATAATGATTCTGTATATATGATATAACACAAATTTATATATTACTTGTAATGTCAAAAGAAAGATATTATCGCTCGTGGGTACGTACGGACTACAGTCTCTACGAACGCGATGAGATTCATTCCCCATCGTATCCATGCAAGTATAAATCCCAATTTTATGATTAAAAATAATTTTTATGGACTTGATATAATTATGGATATGAATTATATACAACCTATCCATAGGAAACATGGATTATGTGACAAAGAATATAAAGGAACACAAATCGGTTAACACCCGAAACAACGGTAATACAAAGATATTATTAACAAAGCAATGTTAAAAGATCATATTTGATATCATATTAAAGTATACGATTATTTTATAATTTAATAGCAATTATTTCACCATTACAAAAGAGGTTAACCTACCCTAATCTAAGGAAAAGTACAAGGTAAGGGTTTATTTCACAATCACTTCATTATCCGAGGTCTTTTATACGTAATTATCTACTAGGACCACTTTATCATCCACATCCATGTTTATTAAAAATGTATTTCAAATCATTCTTAATATTTTACAGACTATGGGTTAATGTTTTCTATACCCTTTTTTGACTTTTTATATTATGTTTATAAAGTAATATATCCGTCGTTTTCCAAACAAGGTCCTTTTTAACCTTTTCGACAAGATTAAGGTAAGAATGTATTTTTTTAACTTATATGGTCGGTGCGGGTATTTTACACCATTATAAAATCGTCGAAGCATCCCTTAAAAAATTATAAGAATATTTTCAAAGTAAATGTTTTCTTTTATAATTATTTTAATCTTAAATGATTTCAAAAAATAGATATTTCTCTCCAATAGTTTTGATTTCATCTTTGTCAACAACATTTTAATTGTTTTAAAGATTTATTCTTCTAAACCAAACTCATTAATGTGCTTGTTTGAAAATTGGTTTAAATGATTTATTTAAATGGAAATGAATGTTTTAAAATATTAATTAATTTAAAAAGTTTCAAAGTGGTATGTGACACTTAGATTCAAAAATGACTTTAAATGTCTTCCTTTCTAAATTGTGTGACTTATAAAAGTTTTCATGAGAAGGGATATTTCAATCTTAACGTTTTACAAATCATTTCCATCTATGTCAATTACTTTAATGAATTTTAAACTTTTTTTAAAGTGGATTTATTATGGAAAAAAACTTCAATATTGTATTGAAGGTTTTTTGATATATTTGACTATGGATGTGTTATTTTTATACCATTCATTGTTTATGGTTAATGTATTTACATTTCGTATCCTAGTTCTTATACGGGTGTCTATGTTACGTTTCATCCTTTTCATATGTGGAATTTATAAGACATAGTAAGTGAATGGTGGAGCCTTCTATAGCTCCTCGATGCATCAGTAGGTATCATGAGACAATTAGACATTGAATTGGTCGAGGCCTTTTCCCAATTTGATTTATGATTTTGGCCGAGGCCTTAATCATTTTTAGACGTCTTTGTCGAGGCCTTGACAAAAAAATTTCGAATGTATGTAATTATGCATTACCTCATTATGAAAATAATATTCATTGTTCATGTGGTTATTTGACTAGAAAAATACCCATGATTATGTTTTATTATGGAATTATTTACTCAACTGATATTCTTAAAATAAAAGTATTCATGTTTGTTATTGGTAAAGGAAAGTGGTTTCAATTATTTACCATGGTTAACATTTATGTCATTTTCCGCTGTATTACTTATCCTTACTAAGCGTTTCAGATCACCGCTTTCTTATGTTTCATTTTCCCAGGATTCCAAGAAATGTATTATGATTGATATGCAGGGTTAAGATAAAGGGAGTAATGGTGTTCTCAATGAAATATTTACGCACTGTTTATGTTTGAAATTATAATGTAATGTTAATGTATGTAATCTATTTTCCAAGACTTATAAACCGATTGGTCCTTCTGGACTTGATTCAATGTAATCATGACAATGTATTAAAATAAAGCTCTGACTCTGGGTAACTAGGGTCAGGGAGTTGCACTTTTCACCTCTCATCTTGTTCAATACTCCATGATCCTTTATACTGAAACCGTCTTCCACCTTATTTGCCTTCCCCGGGTGGTAGTTTATAGTTAAATCATAATCCTTGAGTAGTTCAAGTCATTGCCTTTGCCTCATGTTGAGTTCATTTTCTGAGAAAATATACTTCAAAAAATTCTCATTAGTATAAATGTCACATTTTCACCATATTGATAGTGTTTCCATATCTTCAAAGAAAATATTACAGCTGCTATCTCAAGACCATGAGTAGGATTTCGTTATTCCATAATTTATAGTGGTCTTTGTGCATAGGAAATAATCCTATCATTCTAATAAGGACACAACCATTTCATTTCCTTAAAGAATCACAATAAATAAAAAACACATCATTCCCAGATTGTAGAGCCAATATAAGAGCATTGACTAATCTTTTATTCAGTTCTTCCAACCATTATTCAAACTCTTTTGTCCAAACTAATTTAACCCCTTTACGTCTGGGCTTGCGTAATTAGTTATCCAAACACAAAAAAATTTGGATGGAACACTGATAATATCCTGCAAAACCAAAAAAACTATGTACCTCACCTATACTCATCAGTGCTGGATATTCATGGATTTCCTTGTTCTTTGATGGATCAATAGATATTATATCCATAGAGACAATATGTCCAAGAAATGAAATCTCTTGAATCCCTAATTCACACTTGCTAAACTTCCCATATTATTCATTTCTCAATAGGTACATCAGGATAATGTGCCAGTGATTTTCATGATCATCATATCTTTTGGAGTATATGAAGATATCATCATTAAATATCCCTACAAAGTCATCACGATATTCCTTGAAAACCCTATTCATTAGATCCATGAAGACGGAGGGTGCATTAGTCAATCCAAAAGGCATTATTATAAACTCACAATTTTCGTACCTGGTTCGAAATGTTGTCTTCAGAATGTCTTCCTTCTTAACGCACAACTATTGGTATCCAGATTGAAGGTCAATCTTTGAAAAATATTGAGTTCCATGATGTTGGTAAAATAAATAATCAATGCGAGGTAGGGGATATGTAACACCCCGAGATTTTATGATATATATTATTTTTAATTTCTTTTATGTCTTATATTATACCCTACACCAAGATTATCTTGTACTATATGAAACACCATATTAGCTTGCAGTATACGCACCACTATTCTTGGCTCGTGTTACACACAATTTCAAGTTCGTTTTGTCAAAATTATTCTATGCAACATTAAGTATATATTTTGTTTAATGTATAAATGAAATATGTTTTGATTATGTTATATGCAACACCAAACAAAGCTCTCATTACACGCAACCCTGACATGGCTTACATTACATGTAATCAAGACCTTCCTCGATAGCGTTTGCAGTACGCAATACTGAGTTTCCCTAAACGAGATATTATCATAATATTTTTATGAACATGCCGTTATGAATAGTAATACCCACTTTTTGAAATTTTATAAATTTAATCATTATAAATGGACTTCATTTTTATATTCGCAATATCGAAATTATCCTTGGGTGAATTTTTGGTATTTTTATGAAAACATTCTATTTTTGATAAATAGTGAAAACACTTGGTTACTATTTAAAAAAAGGTTATTTAAACAATTATTTATTTTATTTAAATTTATTTTAGGTCAAAATTTATACATAATACCTATATAAGTTCAATGTAATTCATTGGAGTCATTTTATAATAATTTTGGATATAAAAAATTTTATTGAACTTTTCACAGTCTTTTACCCACCTCCTAGGAGAATTTGAAAATTATATAAAACATTATTTTTCCGCTTCTATGAGTGGAATTTTGAAAATCCAAGAGACAGTTAATATCAAGGATTAAAATGTTGTTAAATAAGATAAAAATAATTTTTGGTGAATAGTATCTTTTTCCTTTTATTTTCCACGGTTAAAAGTAAATGGGTAATTAAGGGTAACAATGATATTATTATTTCACAAACACAAGTACTAATTCTATTGGATAAGTGTAATTCGACCGTAAACAACCCTAAAAATAAAATATTATCATTTAGGTCCACCTGGATTAGATTAGGACACTTATTATTATTTTATTTAAAGAAGAGTTAAAATAGTTAAAATCAATGTTTATTAACTAAAACATTTCTAATAAAGGGTTATACATAAGAGAAATTCGACTATAAATATTCATTAGAAATTTAATAAGATTTCATACATAATGGTATTTTATTTATAATTTTTAGGCATTAAATAATTTAATTTATTTATGACACAATGATGATGTAGTAATTACCTTATTAATGAAATATTAACATAATTGATGTTATAAATACCCAAATAAATGTAATTTGGGAATTTTTATAAATTACACTAATTTTTTTGGGTTAATATGAAATGTAATTATTGATTTAATTAACTTTTTTCGAACTAATCATACTTTTATGATTTTCACAAAAATCAATTACCAAATAGTGCCAAAATTGAGATAAAATAGTTTTAAAAAAAATATTATATTATTAATTGTTATTCTATTCCTAAAAAAAGGATTGGCCAAATAACATAGATAAGGTTATATATATTAATAATGAACCACTTGGTGTTAATTTGTCTTGTTATTGTATGTTTATTACCATATAGTCTATGAAAAGAAGAAGACACGGTAATAGTTAAATTATTTAACATAGAGTTAAATATAAATGATAAGGTGACAATAGTAACCTAAATTTGTCTAAAACCTATTAGTTGATAGGATTTCTACCCATCCCAACTTTATCTTCAAAATAAATCAATTTTTAGCTATTATAAACCGATTATTACTTTATTATAAAATAATATTTTATGTTTTTTCTAAGGTACCCCTCTCCTCCGTTATAAAAAGGAACCTCCTCCCTCTTCTCATTACGCAATTTTGAGCCTTCAAGCTCAGAAAACCCCATACCATTTCCATTCTAAATTTACCTATAAATATTATAGAGGTTCTGGTCTCTTCAAAATACCAACTCTAGTTCCTTAAGAGGAAGCGTAAAAGGGGTGCGTCGAAGAAGAGGTAATCTCTTCTATCGATTCTATCAAGTTTCATTCTACTTCAAATTCTTCTTCTTTATTTTTTTCATCATAAATTAATAACATAAGTATCACTCATATTCTGATATGTTATTATAAATATGAAACAACCCTATTTCACCTTCTATCCATCCTATGAAAATCGAAATCACTACGCGTGCATTCGAACGGAATACCATCTCCACGCTGTGGTGTAATCTGTTTTCCACCACCACCTTACTTGGATGGGTATAATGGTGTAAAGAATAAAAATACATCATTATTACAAAATAATACTGATTCTATGATATTATATCATCCACTCCAATTCCATTCAATAAATATGGGAACGATATCATCACCTGTGCGTACGTACGGATTACCGTCTCCACGAATCGGTGAGATTCATTTTTGATGTTAACAATTAAAGAATGATTATAAAGTTTATATAATAAGTAATTATGAAATATATGACATATTAATGATACTGTATTTATGTATATGTTATTTACTTACATCTATTAATTTAACAAGGAAACAAAAACAATGTTCATGCGTATGTACGGCCTACCGTCTCAATGAATGGTGTATTTCATTCTATTTATAAATCTATTATATATATGTAATTTCTAAATAATTATTATATATAAATCATATTTTATATTCCGGAATTATTTAATCATGATCTATGTAATCATATGATTATTACAAGTCAAAATACAGATGATAAATGAAACGATTTTACCCAAAACGCTGCTTTAGCATGGAATTGATAAATGAACGGATAAACAGAAGTCGTAAGTGAATCATATATGATATCATAAATATTATTACCATACTGTTACAAGTTAATAATATGTTTGAACCCACTATACATAAGTCTCGGACACATATGGATGAAATTGGACAAAAGGTAATAGATAACATTTCCAATCTCGTTTTTATCTAAGATTGTTTATTCGTAAGTATTTACTAAGGTTATATTTATCATCCATGTCCCTATTTTCATAAAATAGTTTCGTGTATTTTTAAAGTCATTTTTACCCATTTTTGACTATTACTAAATGGTATTTAAGTAATATTTCTTTTTTTACCATACGAGGTACTTTTTGACTTATCTGGAAAAAGTACGAGAAGAACGTTTTTAACTTATACATCGTGAATGTATTTTTATGGTTTAATAAAGACTTATTTTCATGAAGCTTCCTCCACAATATTTAATTATTAATTTCAACAAAATCATTTTCTTTTAAAAGTTCTTGTAATTTTGTGAAAAGAAAATGATTTTGAAGAAGAAAGGATATTTTTCACAAGAATTCATTTCAAGTGTTTTGCCAAAACTATTTTCAATCTAAGATGACATTATTTAGTATGATTATGTTTCAAGTATAATGTCTCTATTATTTACATGGTTTGATTGTTTTTATGATGAAATGATATCCATTTTTTTATATGGATTATGTTATGATGGAATGATGGTTATGAAACCCATTTTATACTTTGGTTATGAGGAATGATTTATGTTGTGGCACAAGTAAGAATGTTTTCATTATGAGATGGGTGGGACCTATATCTCCCTCCAATGCATTGGGTAATGATTTATATCTCATGAGATAAACATGGATGGAACAGTAAGTTAATCTGGTTCGGTGTTACAAGACTGGAACGAGGAGTGAACTCGGTTCATAAAATCACTTTGTCCACTAAGATGGTCTCGGCATCAATGCCTTGGATAATATGGAAGTCATATCTGGTTATTAATGGTTTTCCACAATTACATGATTTATTCCCATGATATTTAATGATGATTTATGTTCCATTATGATATATGTCTTACGTACTTCCAAGCTTTATGTCTTTTCTCATGATTTTGATGTTTATATTTTCTGTTCCATGTTTTGCATTCAAATGTTTATGGATTGTTTTATGTTATCTATGTTTACCCTTACTGATCATTTGAGCTTATCCTTTATATGTTTTCTTTTCCCCAGGATTTAAAGAACGATTTTACTTAAGAAAACAAAAGGGGAAGATTTTTATGGGAAATGTTGAAGATCATTCACCACTATTAGTAGATTATGTTCCGAGCTTCCAAAGACACTAAACTATTACGGACCTTGAGTATTGGTTCTTGTTATGTATTAATTATTCTGAAAAAGTAATGTAATGTCCATGTACGTTAGGTTTGGGGTCTCTACAGTTGGTATTAGAGGAATGGTTTAGATAAACATTGAAGCTAGGATGCGAAGACTTTAGTGATATCCCTAGATATATTTATAAGGTATGTCTATGGAAGTCCATAAGGATTAGTATAACTACAGTTTAAAATCCTATAATTATTTTGAAGAACATGAATAACCTAGGGTGAACCGATGGTGTCCTGGATTAAAGAATTTGTGATAAGATAGGCATCCGATAAGTGACTTCTTATAATTATGTGGTTCCCCGTTATTTTAACTGTTTCTAACACCATGGATTTTGGTTTTAGTCAATGAAGGGAACTAGAAGGAATTGGGTCAACATTGCATCCAATGGAAAAATTGGGGAATATGAGCAATGAAATTGTGTAATGCCTAGAAAGAAAGATTTTGTGATAATTCCAAATCAGTAATCACGATATATGATTAACAAGGTGAACTTTAGTGGTATTCCTAATTCATCAAATAAGAGGAAGATGGAATTTTATGAATGTTTTCATGTTGAGTAGAATAGAGGAAGGAAGATTGAGATTTATAAATAAGGGAAGAAGAACCATGATGAATACAAAAAATGGCGGGGAAGATGTTATCTATGTGGAGGGAAGGGTCATAGAGTGACAAACTGTTATGGAGTTCAATGTCTTATCTGTGGAGAACATGGGCATTACCCAACTCAATGCCCTGACCTAAGAGGTTACTTCTAAATCAAGGAAGGACTTCTTCCATGACAATCATTGAAGAGGATGGATTAAAGTGTTTATGTATTTCTATTCAAGAATAATGTTGTTGATGTACTTTTATGGTATATTGGAATATATATGTATTGGTCCATTGTGGTGTACCATAAGAATATGGCATCAGTAACCATGAAAAGTGATTGAATATTTTTGGAAAGCAGATGATATGCGCATAATGAAGGGATAAAGAGAAAATAATATGTTTGATAGTATTCATGAGGTCATGACTGATATGAGGACAAAGTTATATCATGGTTTGAGTATATATTAATTTTGGGATTTTGGTATGTGGAAAGAGTTAACTTTTGAAATCATTCATGTTTTCACTAAGGTTTTATGGTAATTAATGTTTCAAGAGAATACATGATTAATGTATTCACATGTTTGGAATGCGATCATCAAAATATATCTAGGATAAATGATGGCATTCACATGCTCAGTAGATGACATTTCTAGTAATTGTTTTCTTTATACTTTCAGCATGGACAAAAGAATTTTGGATAAGCCTAAATATTGGAATGGATTATGTTGGACATAAGTTAGTATGGTATATGGATAAAACATTTTTCGATATTATTTGATGGGATGTTATAACTATGTAGTTTTAAAAAAAGGACAAACTACCGGACGGGAAACAACCCATTGCATCAGACAAGGCTGTGAGAATCTAACACACAACTGATGTGCGACAGGACTTTATCGCCGACCACTGGCCTACAGTACGTCTCTTGTTAGTAGAAACTAATTTTATTATATTAAGTGGTCTGATATATGATGTATAAGTCAATTTTAGGAACCATATCCGATTAATGTCATTATAGATGGACTTATGTATATTTAATAACTTTTTTTTATCCTTTTGTTTGAGACAGATGGAATGACCTATCATTCTATCACATGATCTGCTAACACTTCACGGAAGACAAATTCAATGTCACTTCTTTAAGAGATGAAGTGTAAATTTTTTAAGGTACAAACAACAGTAAGATTGTACCAAAATCAAGTAAGTATTTCTTCTAATTCATAATCTTCATCTTTAGGGAAATGATATTGAAAATCAAAAATTTTGTCCAAGTGTCCTCATATACGATGAATCAGACGGTACCATAAATCGTCACATATTTTTGGCTATGTGATTTTTGGATTTTTCATAGCCATGTCCCTTACCGCTCTCCATTAGAAATTGATGGTTATATTTTTCTTCCATATCCATATTTCCACCTATGTTCTCCTATGTGGAAACCCATGGATGAGTTAATCTTGGTAACCGTTACATTTCTTACTTTACTTTTTAAAATTATGTTTTATTATTCCTTTTACGATGTTGGTTTTTACGAACGAAACATTCAAGTAGTAAACGATTTATAACCCCAACAAATTTCGACGGCGAAATTAATTTTACGGGGGGTAGAATGTAACACCCAGAGATTTTATGAGATATATTATTTTTAATTTCATTGATGTCTTATATTATACATTACACAAGGATTATCTTGTATTATACACAACACCACATTAGCATGCAGTATACGAAACACTATTCTTGGCTTGTGTTACACAGAATTTCACATTCATTTTGTGGAAATTATTCTATGCAACATTAAGTAAAGATATTGTTTAATGTATAAATGAAATATGTTTTGATTATGTTATATGAAACACAAAACTGATATTTCACTACATGCAACCTTGACATGGCTTGCATTACATGCAATCAAGACCTTCCTCAATAGCGTTTGTAGTACGGAATACTGAGTTTCACTAAACAAGATATTATTATAATATTATTATGAACTAGCCATTATGAATAGTAATTCCCACTTTTTAAAATTTTATAAATATTATCTTTCAAAATGGACTTCATTTTATGAATAGTAATACCCATTTAATATGGAATATATAATATATATTTATAATTTAATATCATGATTCACTCATTCTTCATGATATTTTAATTCTCCTTTTGAATTATCTTATTCAGTGGATTCTTAATTGAAAATTAAAAAGTTGTAAAAAGTTATCATTGTAATCTGACAATCTATTATGATTTGTTAACATTATATTGAAACAATCACTTCCATATGAACATTTTATTGAAAATATATCTTAAATATCCACATTCTCAAGAAATTGGTGTTTTTAATTCTTAAACCATATATCATTTTAAGTATGGTGTTGATTTTGACAGTTATTTGATTAAATGGGTAATTATAGATAAATATTTATATTTTTAAGCCAATAATATATGATAAGGCACTTTTTTTAAGAATTTAATTCGTTTATTTGATATATGAGGTATTTTTTGGACTTGAATTACACTCTTTGGGGACCTATTTATGAAATCTTTTTCTATTGGGGACCATTAATGCAATCCCCATGATGCATCTGTAGTCTCATGAGATATATCAATTGGAAAAATTCCAGTAGTTTAAACTATCTTGAGAATTAATCATGTCTATAATGGTATCATGTTCATGGAAAACATGACACCCAATAATTAAGCATTTCAAATGTTGAGAATTAAGTTATTATTATTATCCAATTATTTTTTACTTGATATATCCATGGATTCATTTTCAATATTATTTTATTGATTAAATTGACGGTGTTTCAGTTATATTAAATTACATTATGATTATTCCATATCAATATATTTATATGGAATGTGTGATCATTCATTTATATTTCTATGATAATAATTAAAATTGATTAATTATTTCATTTATTTTACTTATCGTTATAATGAATTTGACCTCCAATGACCCGAAGGCCTTCATTTTTTATTGATTTTGATAATCTACTTTTCGAGGGGTGAGGTGGAACCCTCACAAGTCCCCTAGGATTATATATTACATGGCCCATAGGCCTTAGAGGAATTCATTTCTCATAGGCTTCAAACATTACATACAACCGAGAATAACTACATGAAAATGCTCCTCCCCAACATCTAAACCATGTGTAAGGTTAATGCTCGACTCTCACCGAGGGGCCCCTCTAGGCCCTAGAGCACGCCATAGGTTCCCCAGCTAGGAATATGGCTTTGAATCCCCCTGTAAACAATACCCCTAGTGTCCAAGTCTGGCGGGACTCAAGCATGGGCCAGTTCCCATAGAGAGTGAGGGGTACAACCAGCGGGTACCACTCGGCTAACACCCCATGGGAAAATTTGACCACACCCTTATTGTTTTTTTTTTCGTGACATGAAAATAAATCATTGAATGAGCATTGAAATTTGAAATTACTTTTATTTTCTTACGAATCATTTGTTATTTTATATTTTTTAATGTAATTCTATATAATGAATTTAATCTATTTTTCCAAACATTATAAACTGATTGGTCCATTTGGATTTTTTCCTTGTAATCATTCCAATGTAATAATTTAATACATAATCTCTAGGCTTCTAGGGCCAGGATGATACTGCTGGTATCAATTGATTTTTAGTGGCAAACATCAAAACTAGATTTATAATACTTAGATTGGGGAACATAACCCTATGAAACAGTTTGAAGATATGTATAAACTAAAATACTATAATTATAGTAAGTTTTTGAATATATGGGTATTCTTAGAATTATATTAATGTATTTATAAAACAAGGGAACATAGATCTAGTTTAAATGATCCTAGTGTTGAAAAATATGAAAAAAATCATGCCTAACTCAAATGTAACCCAATATTTGATAACAGGCCTTAGTACACACATGGTTTGACACTCCTAGGGGATAGAATTAAGTTAATTAACATTTATAATAAAAAAATATTATGAATTACATAAAAGTAAATATGTTATCAATGAAACAAATTTTATGATTCTATGATTTATGATTGATAAAATATTTCACCTCCAATAAAATATTTGAAATTATACATTATGATTTTATGAACTAATCTTGTATATTCCATTGTATAGAAATATCATTTGTAAGGACAAATTGTATAAATACTCTTGGAAGAAGTAGGTTTTTCCATATTGAGGAAACAAATATTGATGGTATTAGAACAGAGAAAATTATTAAAATATTAGTGAAACATAATTAGTTTTTGAAAAATAACGTTACCTAAATAGAGAATACAATTCGATACAATGAATCTCCTATAGTAGATCCCTTTATATGACATAAGATACCATCATTTATTGTGATTAAAAATCCAATCGTTTCTGATAAATGGATTTTCTCTCTAGGGAAGATAATTACAGGCTTGGGATGAAGTGAAATTGAAAATGATTCACTTGTGGACTATTGTATCTAAGGTCATGTTTATTTATGGTGGCCCATGATCTTGAATACTAGAGAAGAATAAATAAAACATAAGGTATGGAGGACCTATATGGGTAAATTGTTTGAAAAATTCTTCCCTCATGATAAAAAATTTAGATGAATAGAAAGTTCATTAGTTTAATGAATGATTGAGTAGAGAGTGTTGAAGAATATAAATATACCTTTAAACATATTTCTGGGTATTCTATGGATTATATATGCTACATGGAGTTAATGATTGACAACTTATTTTAATTCCTTAACCCCATTATCTTAAAGAAACTAGTTTCTCAAAAAAAGTGTCATACCTTAAAATAGATTTTTGTGATATGAAAACATAGAATGAAATATCAAGTCCCAATATATTCAATGGAATCCAATAAAACAAGAGTTATTTTTTACATAATGGAAAAGTTAATTCTTCAATGAAGATGAAGTGAATGAATAAATTACCACCTTGTCATAATTGAAAAAAAAATCGATCTACAAAATGATTTAAGGGACTAGATGTTTGTTTTAGGTTTAGAGAAAATGGACATAATATTGAATAATGCATGGGGTATTATGATAATGATGATATATGTGTTTCACTTTTAAGAATATGGGGAACTACTCAAATAAATTCCCTAGGTGACAACGTAATCTACCATACAATATGTCAAAGGGACATGACCATTCTTATGGGACCAATAAAATAGAGTTAAATGTAAAATATGATATGGTGTACGGTATATTAATCCAATCATTAAACTTATCCAATGCCTTATTTGATTATGGGTCATTGCAATCTATTATATCTACCCATCATTCCATAAATATTTGATAGTTCAATCTTGACAAAATAAATATTTTTTTTGTAAAAACATAAAATAGAGGTCTCATTGTGAAAAATAAGTGTCTTAAAGTCCCTATTTTGAATCATAAATTTTCATCTCATTCTGGACATGTTGTCATACAAATGGTACACATTAATATAATCCCCCCAATGGATTGGTTCACAAAATATGAAGCAAATTTGTTTTGTAATAGGAAGGAAATTGTGATATGCATGAAAGATTTAAAATTCATAATAATCAGAGTGGGAGATTCCTCACATGATTATTATCTAGATCCAACCCTAATAGATCTATTGAATGAAATTCATGGGGAATAAGAGTAAAAAATATCTATTGATGAATAATATGATCTTAATATTGAGGATTTGACTATTGTGTAAGTTGACATTTATGAGTTTCTTAATGAATTACATGAGTATCCCTAAGAGCCTGATGTTAATCTTCAACTGATTTTATCCCTAACGTGAGGCCAATATCAAATACTCTACATAGAATGGACACTGTTGAATTAGTATTCAGGAAGAAAAAACCATAGGATTTGGTTAATAATGAATTTATTCTCCCTATTCTTTCAGCATTGGGAGACGATATCCTATTTCATAAGAAGAAATATTGATATGTTTGTTGGTACATTGATTATACATAATTCAATGCTGTTGTAATAATGATCAAAAACCATCTACCAAACATTGATGAATTTTTTTATTAACATCAAGGTGCCCAATATTTTTCATATATTGATCTTCATTCTAGGTATCACCAATTCTGATTGAATAGGGGAGACATTATAATGATATCTTATCCGACAAGGGATGGACAATACTAGATAATGGTAATTCAAATTGGATTGATGAATGGACTCTCTATTTTTCAAGAACTAATGAACTGAGTATTCAATAAATATATTGATGATTTTTTGGTATAAATTGATGTTATTATGGTGTATAGAAAAAGATACGGTGAGTGTTAGATTCACATTTGAACAATTATTAATACTCTTTTTATAAGGGAATAGTTATATGTGATATATATTATGTTTTATTTATGGATTCAACAAGTTTCTTGTCAAGGACATATAATTTCTATAGATTGAATATCATTCCATACAAAAAAGTTAAAGGAAATCATTAATGAACTAAAAAAATAAACATAACCACGGTATAATTTTCATTGGTTTGGCATGAAACCCTCAATGATTCATTCATAATATATCCTGGTTGGCTAACTCATTATCCCATAATACATGTAAATGGAATATTTTTTTTTCTGTAAAATGGAATTTCAATAATGATTTTAATATCTAATGAGTTGATTACTCAATGCTCTGACATTGAATGTACCCTCTAGAAGAGATGAGTTTTCTATATATATTCTTATAAATCAACAAAGGGACTTGGTTGTGTCCTAATGAAAAATGAAATTGTTATTGTATATCTATAATTTAAATTTCAGAATCAGTAGTAGAACAATCCAAACAATGATCATGAGTAAGATGATTTAATATTTACTTCGAAAATATATATATACTTTATCTCTATTGTGAATTTTTTTTGATATACACACATCATAAAAGTTTGAAATAAAACTTCTCAAAGAATTACTTCAACATGAGAAAAATGTGATGGCTTGAACAACTCAAGGATTATGATATCACAATAAAACGCCTTCTAGGGAATGAAAATATGGAAGATTCTGCCTTTAGTAGGAAGGGTCATGGGATTTCAACCCAAATGAGGAGCAGGATGGATCATATGTTCATTGATCTTTTAATGATGGGTATTGGAAATTATAAGATAGGGGGTACACAAATAATTTTATAGATCATTGTAAAAGTACATTTATTGGATAATATAAATGATTCTATTTCTAATTATGAGAACATTCAAAATAAAAATGATGCTTTGAATGAAATAAAATTAGTAGACATTGATTGTGGTGATGGTGTTCTAAAATTTCCAAAGAGGCTATTTGTGCCTTCAATACAGGAGCTCAAAATAGAATTCTTGGATGATGATCATAGATCTATTTTCTCTTATACATCCAGGAAGCAAGAATTTGTTTTGAAAATAGAACAAACATTTATTGTGGGATAAAATGAAGTGGAAACTTTTTTATTATGTGCCCAGATGATCCATTTTTCAATAAGTTAATGTTGTAATGAAGTATACTAAAGTATTTTTCTAACATATTCATATTAAAATGATGAGATGGGATGATATTACTTTTCAATTTTTCATGAGGATACCGAAAAATCCAATGAATAATGATCCAATATGGGTTATCATTGATCTCATAACAAAATCCTCAAATTTTTATGAAATTATAGATCACCCACCTATTTAGAACCTCACAAGGATCTATATTTTTTTTGATTTAAGAATTAATATTAAACCTATATAAATTGTCACTTATTGATATTGATTCATTTCATCAAAATTATTGAAATGTATTCAAAAGGCTGTTGATACTGAGCTTCATTTGAGAACTTCCTACCATCATATAACTGATGGATTTCTGTAATAAAGAAATCAAATAAAGGAATACTTATTTATGTCATTATCACTCAAATTTCGTGGTATGTGGGATCAGTACATACCTATGGTAGTGTTTTCATATAAAATAGTATCCATTAATGTATTCAAATGGGGTTGTAAAATGAATTATATAGAATGAGATGACAAACTGCAACATTTTGGGATGATGTTGGGGAATGTAAAATCGTAGGTCTAGAACTAGTATATGATATGATGAAAAATTACAAGGCTATTTATGGACATATTACTATGCATTAATGTAGTTAGTAGAATTATGTCGATAATAAAATAAATGATTTATAGTTCCATCTGGGAGATCAAGTTTTCATGAAATTATATCTATTGAAGGGTGTTATGTGGTTTCATAAAAAGAGAAACAATGTCCCAATTACATGAGATCCTTCCAAATTCATGAATGAGTTTATGTTATTTATTATCTTATTTTCATTCTTCCAAATATCTAAAAATACACTAAGTGTTCTATATATCTATGCTACAAAAGTACATCACAGACCTAGTGCATGATCTTATCTATGATGATATAGAGTTGGAACCTTAAAATTTATATTATAAAGAACCCATCTAGACTAATGAAACTAGTGATCACTTATTAAAGAATCATACGACATGTTTCATAAAATAACTTTGGGGAAATCAAAACATATAAGATGTAATATTGGATCCAGTGTCCTGTATGAAAGAGATATAAATACATATTTTTATAATCTAATTCAACTTTAATTTTTATGTTGTATTTTTTATGAGGTAATAATGCATTCCCCCATTACATTAACATGTTTTTCTTTTATAATAATTTTTATTTTTTGATATTTGGTGAAACATGCAATAACTAATTACTTTTCAATGGACACAACTACTATTAAAACACTATTTGGTTACATTTTTCAAAGTTAATTAAATTATAACACTCATAGAGAATTAATGTTGACAACATAAATGTTATATATAAAATCAAATATTTTTTTAGTCATTAAATATATTTTATGGACACAGGATAAAAACCAATGAAAATTTTCACATAAACCCTATTGTTATAAATGTAGTTTTAAATCATTTTAATGGAGATAAAAATTTAAATTTAAAATTTTCATATTTTATAGATTTTATATTTACAAAAAATCATTTTTAAGATAAGAAAAACATAATTAGGATAGGGTGAATTTTTTTATGTTTTTTTGAGAAGATTAATTTTTAGATGAATAATAAAAAATGCTGAATATTTTTGACAATTACTATTTAATCTAATTTTTTTATAAGGAAAAATTATATGAAAATTTATTTTATAGAAAATATTTATCCTTTATAAATAAATTAATACAATTTATGTCACTAGAATGTTGTACACATTGATATTTTTTTAAAAACCCCAAGAATAATTTTTATCATTTCTAAATTATGAAATCGATTTTTCATCTATTGAGAAAGATTTTATTTAAATTAATTTCTTCCAATTATTTAATATTAAATTTGAAAAATACATTCAACATTTAGAAACAGAATATTTTATCATAGCTTTTAATCTGAAATTATTTTTTACCAAAAATATTATTGAATGTAGTGAAAATTTATTACAGCGAATAAGAGGAATATTGGCATAATAAAGGACTAATCCTTAATAATAAGGGGAAAATGACCTATTAACATGTAGAAAATATATTATATTTCCATATTTATTCCATTTACTTCCTTTTATAATATTTGTTTTTTACTTTTATACAAAATTTACATGGATAATTTTTTGGTGTAATTCACATTTAAGAAATATACAAGAATTACACTCCTCGTACAATAAAAAAGGCACTCTCATATTCTAGTTATTCACACATTTCAAGACATTTTAATCATCCAAAAATCCCAAATAATTGACCAAAATCATTCCCCTCATTCTATACAAATAAAATTGGTCAAAAATAAAACCAATAAACTATTTAGTGCAAGCCAAAAAGAGTATCATTTAGAACAGTCATCATTCATCAATATCAAATTTTACATTGTTTCCATACCCACTTAGTTAATTTCACATTACATCAAGATTATATAATTAATTAATTTTCATAAATATATTTAGATGGTTTCATGATGATGGTTTCAGCTAAATCTAAAAACACATCCATCAAATGGGTAAAAATCATATCATTTTTGGGTATGGTGAACTACCGCCTCACAAAACCATGTCGTTCATTTTTTACATTACAACATTTCATGGTTGGAAATTATTTTTGACACCATGTTTATATATGATATATATGATATTTTTTTCTTAATACTTATTCAATTTTTATATAAGAAATAACATAATATATTCCATTTTGTGTAAATAAGATGACATGGTTCTCTAAGGAGTGGACTGCTACCTCCAAAAAGTAATGTTATTCATTCACGTTATACATATAATGTATAAAGGATAGTTATAACAAATGTATCTTTTATATATGAAATAATTATATAAAATTAATTTTAATATACTTGTATATAATTAAATTTTAGTTTATTTACACTATTACAATGAAATAGAAGTTGCGTTTATGCGTATATATGACCTACTGTCTCCACTAATGGTGCATTAAATTTTTTATCTCCAAATATTATAGATTACATTTAATAAATATAAATTGAATATTTAAAGACATATATAATTTATATAATGTTTTAAATTCTTTCAATGCTGATATGATCATATATGTAATAGTATTGAAAATAATAATCTAAAACATTCTTGAAAAAAGGAAATTAACACTTAAAATAATAACAATATATAAAAATATTAATCAAACAGTAAGGTGAAATTTTTAAAAGTTAATATATAATATTATAATTATAATTTTTTCATATTTTAGTGACATAATAAAAACCATTATACATAAGGTTAATGTACATTAACCAAAAAGGAAATTCAAGATAAGGGATTTAAAACTTACTTGTTTACATCTGTGAGATAAATGTCTAATTCAACACTTACTTCTTTTGTTTGGTATATATAATACCCATATTGATATATTATATACTAAATTAATTTATATTAATTGTATTTTTAGTTTCAATTTTTATTATTTCTCCCAATGTTATTTGAATTATTTGTTACCTTGTGGTAGAGATTATCATAAAATGATTATATATCCTTGAGTTATATAAAATCCACATTCTCATCAATATTCAATGTTTTTATGTGAAATAAATTTTTATTATCAATTTTTTTATTTCATCTTATTTTATATGGATTTACATTTGATATTCATAATCTATTCATTGATAGATTCTCCCATCAATGTTATAGTCTTTTCAAGTGTTTACATTAAAATCTAATTATGTTCGGGATTTTTAACACATAATGTTTCATTATAGGAATTTATTAGATTATTTATTCATAAATCATTTCATTTTCTGATCCACTGGTATTTTATGTTCGTTTGAAATTAATAGTTCATTTTTTACACTCTTTGATACTATAAATATTTTATATTTCATCAGGAAAACCCAACTACATTTCTCTCTATAGGAGGAGAGGATGTATTCTTCTAAAAAACATCATTTAAAAAAATGTTTTCAAAATATTTTTACATTTTTAAAACTATTTATAAAATGTATTTTTTCCCTTTACATTATTTTTAAGATTCATAAATGATCTTTTCAAAGAAAATATTTTTCCAAATAAGGTTATTTTTATCTATAATGTTATCAAAAAATTTTATGGTATTTCTATTCTTCAATTAAAATCTTCCATTTATTTTTACTCATCATGCTATATTTTTTATTGATACCTTCTATATTCATCCTCTGTATGGGTTTGATTTATTCGGAAAAGGAGAGTATTTACATTAACATCCTTGATTTATTTTTTCCCCAATGAAATTTTAAATTTATAGGATCATTGATCGTTTAATTTCCCCAAATTATCAAAATCATTTATCATTTATATGATCATTTCCTAAAACATGTACCATTTTTCATATTGTTTTTACTTTTAATTTTATTTGGTTTACTGAGGAAATATTTTTAAATCCTTATCCTTTACTAAATATGGTTATTTTAAATGAATCATTGTTTTTGAATTGAATTGATCATTCATTATATGGGGATATCTGTAGACAAAAAATACATCGGTTTGGGACCTTTAACGTAACCCCTTGATGGGTTAATGGTCTCATGAGAAGAAAGTAGTTGGAGGGAAACCCTTTAATTTTTGTTTCCATATAGAATAGATGGTATCGTACCCAACTATTCAATCAATATTTTGAATGGTCATAATCGTAGTATGTTAAACCATATTTTGACAGGATTCAATGGAAATGTTTTTGGGTTCTTGGGAGACATGATTTCCATTAATTACGCATTACCATAATTTTTATTCATTTATTATTATATATGATATTTTCACTGCGAAAAAATCTTTGGATTCATTTCATCGTCATAAGATTGATTAAATGACGTGTGTTTCCAGTTATTACCTTTACATATCATTTATCAAAATCCTATATAGTTAATTGATTATATGTCATGTTTTATGAGTTATTAACTTTACACATTGATTATTCTTTTTGATTCATTATTTCTTCCACTGTAATTTAGCCTTATAGAGAATTTTATGTCATCCAAAATTTTTTCCCTTTAATGAGTAATCAAAGAAGTGTTCTAAAAAATATACCCAAAGATATAAATATTGGGAATATAAATTTCCTATAATAAAAAAAATTATTTTTTAATTAGATTATTAATTTATAATAAAAATAATATGTATGTATATTTTTTACCATGAAAACTAAACTCTATAGTATATTGGTATTATTTTCCTTGTAATCATGATAATAAAATTGTAGTAGGCACAAGCTCTGGGCTTACTAGATCTAGGTCACTATAGTTTGTATCAAAAGAATTTTAGTAAAAACCATGTAAATTAGATTTATAAAATTATAGATTAGATAACACAATTTATAGTTAAATTTTATATTATGTATATATGAACATCCTAAATTTTTTGTTTGATAGTGATAATGTGGTCCTTCGTATAAATACATTCATGTAGAGAAAATTCATGTGGGCATAGTTATGTCCTAGATGTACCAATGCATATCAAATCTCAAAAGGAATGTCTAGCAAGACATGATCGTAACCTTGTATAAAATAATTTCCATATTGTACATCTATTTTTAGACTCTCAAGAGATATTATTAGGGTAATTCACATTTCTATTACAAATCATTATGAATGATTTTGTTATATGATGAAAATGGATAGCCTTGGTAAAATATATGATGTTTAAGATTGAAAATATGGTTTTAGAATTTATATATCCTAATGATTATTATACTTTTATCTCACTATGACTATTTTTACTGATGCTATGGTTTCTGGTTTTAGTCCACATATAGAATTTGATGGAGTCAGGTTAACATTGAACATGAAGTATAAAGCGTCGAAAGTGAGAAATAAATTTAGTTTTTGATATGAGTGAATGATATCATAATTTATCTTAACTAGTATTCCCGAATTATTATAAAAAAATATACCATAACCTACTCCATGACTAAAAAAATAGAATGATTGAGTTTTCATATAGCTCAATTTATAGATACCATAGAAAAAATAAGTCTTGGTTTCCATAATGAATGAAACGTTGAAGTAGGAAACTACTAATGTGCCTTAATGGACTGGTTATATTTTTTATGTGTGGGAAATAATGACATTAATAAATAAATTAATGTTTTAAAATGAGGTATATGATGGATGGACTAGAAACTTATCTTAAGAATATATATATTGTTTTTTGCATTAAATGTGAGGATCCAATGTATTGTCAGAGTCAATTACATCTTCGGTAGGACAAACACTAGACTGGGGAAAGATCTATGTGAAATTAAATGGATTAAGTATTTTATGTATTGTGGTCATATTAAAAACCATATTAGAAAGGCTATTTAGTGGTTATCCATATTTCATGTATGTCTTTCATATTTAATTTTAAAATTATATTAATTTGGTTTTAGAAAAAGGAAAAACCTTTCATTGGAAGACAACCCATCAAATCAATAAGGGCATTGGGGATTGACCCTATGATGAAATGACTATAAGGGTGTCACCACTACCAATCACCTATATGATGTCCTAGTTAATGTTTAATTATTCTTAATTAATCAATTTGACAGATACATCTTAATTATGAACTAGTAGTGTATCTTTTATAGTTGGGAGATTAACATTTTATACATACTGGTATTTTAAAATAGTTAGAGTCAAATACAATTTTCCGTTTTATGGGTATTATGATCTATTAGAAGAACATTATAGTTCTTAAAAAGGGTTCATTCTAGGATATCTATTTTCATAGAGTAATAGAATAATTATAATTTGATAAAATCACAACCAAAATATGTAATTTATAATAAGAAATTGGAACATACCACGTATTTATATTTACTTATAATCATGGTTATTAAAATAATTCATCATCATTAAGAAATGTATCCAAATAAAATGTTATACTAAAACCATAATGTTTATTGATCCTAGAGTCATCTAAATAATCACTAATTTATGATATTGATAACCCCAATGGTATACTGATATTTCACATGTTTCTAATCAATGAACTCAACCAATTGCTATAAATATTCAATCTTTTCCTAGTTGTTTATATCGTCACATTCCACTAATGTTCTCTTACATAGAGACATTGTTACATGTTACTCCACATGACCTTCATGCTTCTCATTATATCTTTTCTAAATGATGTTTTTCTAACCCTTCTCATAAAGTGGGATTTGAACATAATAAATATCAAAAAATATATAACGAATATCAATTTTAAAATCTAAGGATGAAATTTATTTATGGTGTAGATAATGTAACGCCTTGCAAATATAAACTAAAAAAAATTGTCTTTTATAGAGTTTAAGAGCTGAAAAACCATGATTAAAATGGAATGTAATATCAACAGACATTAAAATATTTTTAATATTTCACATAAATTCAATAAATGATATATATTTAAATACTCATAATGCTAGTATATCTCTCCACTTACTCAATAAAGAGTTTCTTCGTTGATATGCATTACAGGGAAGGCCAAGTTTTACCGAACAACATATTATTAATATATAATTATAATAATAATTAAATAAGCTGTTAAATTTGAATTTATGAATATTATTATCTAAATTATATAAATATATATTATAAAAATATATAAAATGAAATTATAGGATACAAATTATTTATTAGTAATTTTTAAAACCAATATGAAGGAAATTATTTTATTCTCACAAAGGATTTTATCCTAATAAATTAAATAAATTACTATTAATGAATGATATTAATAATATCTATATATTATATATTTATTTAAATGTTTTTTATATTCATCCAATTTATTTTATTATCATAATATAAAAACAAATAACATTTTTCAAATAATCCCCTATATTTTGATAGGCAATTTTACAAAAATTTTACGGCGAACCTATTTCAAATATTAATTTTTAATAATTGATAAATTATATATATCTAAATAAAAACAATTTTTGAAACATAAATTTAAAAATTATTCTATGCTAAATTTTATATATTTTCCTAAAATATTTTTTTAAAATAGTATCACACACTAAATTTTGATTGAATAACGCATTTTCAGAAATTTTATTATATGAATAATTTTTACATGAAATTTATTTTCACTATAAATTATATATAATCTAAAATAAATATCAAAATATTGGTTATTTTAATCAATTTCACATGGAAATTGGTTATATAAACCTTACAATCATTTGATGATTTTTACATTATTCCAATTTTTTCGTCCCATCAGTGGGATTTAATTTAAATTAGTGTCTACCTATTATGGGATTTCAATTTGAAAAAAAGAATTGAATATTTTTAATACTCATAATTTATAATTTCTAATATGTTCGACTCTGTATTTGGACAAAAATATAAGTGAATGTAACTAAAATTAAATAAATAATTAAGTGAAAATTTAGTATAAAAAGGACCAAACATTAAACTAAAGGACCCAATGGACCTATAAAATCTTCCAAAATACATTGGATGATTGTATTTCGACCATATAATACCTATAATCTATATTGGACATTTATTGGTGCCATATTATTTTATAAAATCATGGGTGGATATATGTTTTAAAAAATTTATAAGAATGCCACTTCTCCTCCACTATAAGAAGTCACTCACCCCTCCAACTTATCCACATCACTAAATCAATTTTTATATCAAATATTACTCCCACATAAGCTCAAAAAGTCACTCCCTTCATCCAATATTCCTTAATTTTAGAATAATTCATTCAATGTAAGACTTTTTGTTCTAACCAACTGGAGATAAGTGACAAAAAGGTAATGCGCTTCAATGATAATTTTTCAAACATTTAATTTTCCACCGCATAAATTATTTTTATATTGTTATTTAATTAAAAAATACATGATAAATATACTAGTATATCAATATGATATGACTATAACATGCACCTTCACACACTTCCATAAAAATGGTAATGAACTTACCATTAATGAATGAAGAACAACCACCACAAAAAGAGAAGTTCTTATATTTTTCTTTTAACAATTATCATGGATGGGAATTATGATATAAGTTTTTTATAGGGTATATATGATATATATTATTTATTTAGGAATATTTGATTTTTATACAACACATATTTTCATATGTTCCATGTTATGGGGATATGATTACATCGTTTGTGGATGAGTGGACTCATACCTCCTCAAGGCGATGTGATTCATTCATTATACACACAGAAGGTATTTTGTAATATTTAAAAAAATACAAGACATATATGAAATAAATATTATACTAAATTTATAATATAAAATTTATCATTTACTTTTCATTATATTAAAATATGAAAAACAAATTGATGTAGTGCTCTGGCTTACATACAACCAACCTTTCCCATTAATGTTTCATTTCATATCCTATCTACAAATACTATTTAATAATATTAATATATATATAATTAATATATATATATATATAGTCTATATCATTGTTTATATAGTGGTCCTATCCTTTTAATGATTTTATAACTTGAGTTTAAGAATAATTAACCATTAAATATAACAATTGATTGTAAAGTCTAGTGTAATTGGAAGAATAGATACATAATATAACATAATTAAACAACTATAAAAATTTCATTTATTTAATCATTATAATGAGCTTTATAATTCATTTGACTTATTAAATCTAAATTGGATAACCCAAGAATGACATGAACAAACTGCAATGAGCTAACAATCCCAGTAAGGGATTAAGAATATGAATATAAAATAGAATTTGGGTTAAAAGGAATAAGATGATGACATTGAAGAAAAGGAACAAGAATAAAAAATTGGAATACTAAAATTTATAACATGGAAAAAATATAATCATCAAAAAATTAAAAATTGGAAATAACATATAACCTAAAAAACATGATATAATGCTAAATGTGAAATTATGTCACTCAATGGACAGTCCCATAAATGAATCTGGTTCCCTCGATATCCTAAGATGACATCTCATTAGACTAAAAATTACCTAATGCATTGGATCTCTACCTAGGTTCAGCCATTATATCATTTTCATTAATATGTCTTTCACATTATGAGTTATAGAAATGGAATCAAACATAAACATAAAGGTTACTCATTCAACGAATTTGGTATCATAATCATGCCTAAGTACATAACTAAAATGAATTACATAATGGTGTACATGAAAAAATGGATTTAAATCAGACATAGAACATCATAAGTTAAAAAAATGAATATATCATTATAATTTATGTCAATAATAAATGAAATCACATAAAATTAGTTTCATAGAGACATTATACATGAATCATTATATTTTGGATTACGGAATATATTAAATAGTGTTTATAGGGGGAATGGAAATTTGTTTTTATAAAAACATGAAGTAAGTTTAGGTAGTTTTTAAGATGATTTCATTGATTTATTAAATTTTTTCCTAAAATATTTTGTGTAGTGCACTTCAAAAATGGTTTAGAAATCTTGAGCTTCCTTTTAATCGGACTTTCTTATCAAGAAGGATTGAGAAAATAACCCTTTTAAAAAATGGATTTACCAAAAAAATTAACGATTATTTGATCTAGATATATTATATTGGAACATATAAATATAATTTATAATTATATCACAAAAATAAATATGCACTACATTGGGTTACATAGGGATAAAGAGTAACTCGATGGAAAAATGGAGGTTTGGGAAGAATCTCTTACAATATATATAAAGTGTTTCACCACATGGTCTTAATGACATTGAGAATCGGATTAAATCAACTAACTAATATATATATATATATACATTTATTTGATTTGTTATTAATTTATTATTTTCATTTAATTCTTTTTTATGGGTTACGATATTAAATTACATCATTTGACAGTGTTTGTTTCCTTAGTTTTCATGATCGACTTAATTGTATGAATGTATATAAAATCATATAAAATTCGAATAGTTTTCAAGAATATAAAATAAATGTTATGAATGAAAATCCATAA
Organism: Viscum album; assembly: GCA_963277665.1. NCBI lineage: Eukaryota > Viridiplantae > Streptophyta > Magnoliopsida > Santalales > Viscaceae > Viscum > Viscum album. The sequence goes on from OY728120.1 coordinate 1,151,778,971, forward strand.
TATTAATTTTTAATTTAATAAACTGGGTAAAATAGGATTCAGACAAATCATTAGATTATTCATTAGTGATAGTCATTTAGATTATATTGCAGGTTTTCAATCAGTATAAAATAGTTTAGTTTTAGTAATTAATTTTAGTTACATTAAATGTTTCTAGAAGATCATATAGGTTGTAATACATATATCATAAAAATAACAGGTTTACGATCAGTATTGAAGGGGGTAATTTAAATTCAAAACATAGTGATCCTTAAATGTGATAAATATACACTTCAAGAATGATACATTCATTTTACATTCAATGGGATAGTTGATGATAAATTATGATGAATTATTTCATTGAAATATTAAAATTATATTATTTATATGTTACTAGATTTTAAATTACACTTGGATAACTAAAGGTGATATATTATGAAATGAAAATAAATTGAAAGAAAATTAATTGAAATAGATTGATTTATCACCTATTGAATTATCCTCCTTGAGATCAACAGTGAGTCACAAAAGTGTGGATTTTTTTTGAAAATAATGGATCTTAGATTTCGGTGAGATTTATTAAAATATTATTTATCATAATTTGGACAATACTCATATTTTTAAAGTTGTGAGGAGAAGAGGTGGTGAGGGTAATACATATAGAAGGGGAGATGGGTGTTTTATCCCTAATTTGTTCATTATTTTATTAATTTGGCTCTGAAATATGAAACATTTGATAATTTTGACTACATTTATAAACATCATGAATTATGGTTTTAGATTTTTTCCATAAGTAATCAGTACATCATCCATGTATCTATAATTCATGTATTTTGATAATATCATAAAATATCATATTTGATTAATCACAAAAAATTAAACTACATTTTATAAAATCCCAAAAATTCCCCCAAACCATTTCATGACATTAATAATTAAAAAATGAAATCCATTTATTTAAAATAATATTTTAAATATGAGAAATTTAATTTTCAATTAATATTATCTTTTATATGGAAAATATGGATTTTTAATAATAATTATTTTTTTAAACTTTGACAAATTAATTAAGTCGTAATAAAATAATATTATAATAATAATTAAATAAAATATTAATTAATTAAATCACTACTTCAAAATATATTTTCATTTAAATTATTAATTTAATCATAAATTTATAATTAAATATTTATGGGTTAAAAAAATACCATCATACATTTTTTTGATTTTTAAAACATCTATTTACTAATGACAATATATATATATATTATTTTTAATTTATAAATTACCCTAATTTTCATTATACATTCCTATGTGAGGTTACAATTCTATTCGATGTTTTACATTTCATAAGAGTCACATTACTATTCAAATTTTCAGGTTACTATTCCAGTGGAATAGATTCCTTAACATCTTGAAATACGTCATGGTTGATTCATTATTCATTTATAAAAATTATTTAGTTTTTTTTGTGATTTTATGTGATTTATATTATATCAAATAATTATAAGAATATAATTTCCATTGATAAAATATTGTGTCGTTAAATTCATCCCCACATAAGAATTTCTCCCTAGAAATATCAATAAAAATCTATGGGAAAAATAACTGACAGTAATTATCCGTCACCACATCCTATAATTCCCATGATTCCTTTTTCTATTATGATTATGTCATATTACTATGATCAGTTGAGTAGTATTTTTTGTGTATAATGATATCCCTTCGATCAAATATCTCATTTGGATGATCCTCATAAATGAAATCATTTTCCAATTATTACACATATGAATTATGCACATGTGAGGGATCTAGTAAGAATTTTATCAAGATGGATACATTGAATACATCATGTACATGTGACATGGTTGGTGAATGTTCTAGTAAATAGTCCACATCAATGACAAGATCAATGATCTCGAATGGGATGGTGTACTTGGGACTCAAAATTCCTTTATTCTGAAATCTCATGATCATATTCCATGGATAATTTTAGAGGAATCCTGTAACGCCCCGACCCCAGCTACCCAGAGTCGGTGCATTATTACATAACATTGGCATGATCACAAGAAAGATCCAATCCCGAAAGACTGATTAGTTTAGTAGCCTTGGAAACACTAGATATATTCATAAGTTTTACATTACATCATAAAATGAAAAACTACTACAACAACATAATGTCTCCATAATCCACACTACTATCCCCTCATAATATCCCTGCAGGTCATTCATAATTTACTTCTTCACATCCTGGGGAAAAAATAAAACATAGAAAAGGGGTGAGCTCAAATGCCCAGTAAGGATAACAATATAGCGGAAACTTTCATAAATAAGAATAAACATTTAAGGCAATGCATTACTAAAACAAAAGCCTTTTAAAATTGAACTTCAACATGGTATGGAAAAAGTAAAATGAAATAATGTCATTTACTTATTCACATGGATATTCTACTAATCGAATAATCACATGCAAAAATCAATAACCACTTTCATAATGTTGGAATGCATAATGTCAGACTATCATAACCACATAGCCAAGGCCTCGTGCCAAGACTACAAATAAGATTTTGTCAAGGCCTTGTGCCAAGACACTAGTTTGTCTCATGATACCTACCGATGCATCGAGGAGCTATAGCGGGCTCCACCCGTCACTTATTAAGTCCAATTCATTCCCATATGAAAAGGTTTAAACATAACATAAACATTCGTATTAAAACTAGCATACGAAATGTCAATAATTTCACCATAAACTATGAATGGTATAAAAATAGCACATCCATAGTCAAACATATCACAAAACCTTCAATACAATATAGAAGTTTTGTATCATAATAAATCAACTTCAAATAAGCTTAAAATCCATCAAAGGATGTTGACATAGATGAAATCAAAATTCTTTTTAAAGAAATATCTCCTTTCATTTTGAAACCATTTAAGATCCATATAAAATAAAACATTTTCTTTGAAAATATTATTATAAGCTTGTAAGGAAATATTTGAAGATTTTATAACGGCGTAAAATAACCGCACCCGCCGTATAAGTTAAAAAAAACATTCTTACCTCAATTCTATCGAAAAGGTTAAAAAGGACCTTGTTTTGAAAACGACGGAAAGATTCCTTTATAAACCTCTTATAAAAATTCAAACAAGGGTATAAATGACTTTAACCCATAAAAAATGTTTTGAAATACATTTTTAAGAAACATGGATGTGGATGATAAAGATATCCCAGTAGATTATTACGTATAAACAACCTCGGATAATGAAGAGATTGTGAAATAACCCTTACCTTGTACTTTTCCTTGGTTGTGGTAGGTTAACCTCCTGTATAATGGTGAAATAATTGTTATTAAATTATACAAGAATCATATACATTAATATGATATCATATATGATCTTTTAATATTGATTTGATAATAATATCTTAGTATTATCGTTGTTTCGGGTGTTAACTTACTTGTTTTCTTTCATATGTTTTGTTACATAAGACATGTTTGTAAAGGATAGGTTGTATATTATTCATATCCAGAATGATATCAAGTCCTTAAACATCATTTTTAAATCATAAAATGATAATTACGCTTTAATGGTTACGATGGAGAATGAATCTCATCGCGTTCGTGGAGACGGTAGTCCGTACGTACGCACGAGCGACAATATTATTCTTTTGATATTAAAATAATATATAAATGGATGGTATATCATATATACAGAATCATTAACATGTTATATTTATTATTTACATGAGTTACAAATCATTATTATACCCATCCAAATAATATTATATTGAATAACAATTACACCACGACGTGGAGACGGTAAGCCGTACGTACGCACGTATGGTGACATGTTATTCAAAGGGTGGATAGAATACTGAATATGATTGTACCATATTTATAATAACATCACAGTATATGTGAGATACTGGAGTTATTATTTCAGAATGGTAAGAACAAAGGAAGAAGAAGTGGAAGAAGAAATGAACTTAGAAAAGGGTGGTGAAATCATTACCTCTTCTTCGGGTTCTTCCTTTTGATTTGATCAAAAGGGCTCCTTAGGTTGGCTTTCTGATCAAACTAAGGCCTCTAGGTTTTATTGAGGGATGTTGGGAGAGTATTTGGGCAGAGTTTGGCCGAACCAAAAGGCTTTGAAGGTGTGAAGAAATGAGAAGGAGGAGTGCCCTTTTATAAGAGGGGTGAGGGGCACCTTTGGAAAAGCTAGAAATATTAATTTATAATAAATTCATATTCGGTTTGGAAAGGCTCCAAAGTTGACTATTCAAATTATGAGGTGGGGATAGGTCGAAATAAACTCATCCAATAGAATTTAGACAGGTTTGGGTACTTATATTAACCTTATCTTTAAGTATTAACTCTAAGTTAATTAGTTTCACTTTTACAATGTCTCTTTGTATTTTATATATTATGGTTAATAAACTTACTATATACATCCAAGAGACCCCCAAGTGGTCCATTAATGATTAACCTATCATGATATAAGTCTCTTGGCCGAACCTTAGATTTTTAGGAATTTAATATCAATTAATAATATAATATTTGTTTTAAGAATTCTTTTATGTCAATTTTGACACTATTCATTAGTTGATTTTTTTGAAACTCATAACAGATTTATTACTTCGAACAAAGTCAATTAAATCAATCATAATATATCATATTATCCTAGAAAATTAGTTTAATTCATTAAAAGTTTCATATTATATTTATTTGGGTATTTATAATATCACTTATTTTAATTTTTCACTATTATAGTAATTACTGCATCATCATTGTGTCATAAATAAAATAAATTATTTAATGTCTAAAAATTATAAGTAAAATATCATTATGTAGGAAATCTTTTTAGCTTTCTAATGAATATTTATAATCTAAAATCCAACATGTATAACCCTATGTAAAAATTGTTCTTCTAAAAGATGTAAGCTTATGCCATTTTTATTTTTATTTTAACTTTATTAATATAATGTGTCATTATCACTTACAAGTGGCTCCAAGGGGTCCCCAAATTGACCCAAGGATGCCCATGGTCGGGTATGTGTACACCAATAAGGTTAGGACACGTTTTAGGGTAATTTTGTATTATTATAATATTATTTTTTTAACCCTTATTTACCGGATTTACCCTTTAACTATGGTAAATAAAATATTTACCGCAGTAATTATTCAAAATGTGTAAAAATAAAAGTTACCTATTTACATAATTTGGACATCCTGATTCCAAATATGGAATCCATTTTCCTAAATTCAAAACACAGAAGTGGCAGAAATTAATTTAAAATTAATTCCCGCTGTCAAAACAAAAAGCGTGTTTTTAAGAGGTAATAACTATCAAAAGATTGACACTTGTTTATGTTCGGTTTAATTGTAAAATTATGTCCAATGACGAACATTATATTAAATGGTAAAAATATATTCTAAATATTCTTTAAAACCACTCAAAATCACAATTTATCACTATTAATTATTTTGATTAAAAAAGTTGTTTTTAATTAAAATTTAGTAATTTTCACTATTCATCAAAATATGAATGTTATCCGAAATGTACCAAAATTTCACCTTAGGCTAAATTCGATATTCCGAATCCAAAAATGAAGTCCATTTTAAAATATAATATATAAATAATTTCAAAAAGTAGGTATTACTATTCATAACGGCTAGTTTGATTGGTTACAGTGTGTTAGAACTCGGTGTTGCGTACAACACACGCTAGCGTACTGTGGAAGCTTGGGATATTTCATTTTAAATTTTTGATGTCCCCATTTAGTCAAAAAGTTTAAAATATAGTATCTAAAAAGGGTTCACTATTAAAATTTGGTAAAAGTGAAATACTGAAAATGAATTTGTTCTTACATTATGTCTAAGAAACTCATAATATGGATTCTAAAATTATAAGGATTATATAAAGTTTAAAATTTAGTTAACACTATTCATAACCTCTTTTGAACAGCTTGTTTGGTAAGTCATGGTGCGATTGAACTTGTTGTTGCGTGTAGTGAAAGTTATTGAATTATTTTGAAGAAATAACACACTATAAAATCTTGGGGTGTTACATTCTCCCCTCCTTCAATAAATTGCGTCCTCGCAATTTGAAATTGTTCTTCAAAAATAAAAGGTTGAAAATAGAAAATATATTTGTGGGAAAACCCACATCGGAAATTGGGTTACTAAAATTTAGTCTTAATATGAGGAAAAGAGAAATGAAAGGGTCACCACCAAATTATGATCTCGATTCGGAGAACATTGGTGGTAATTTAGAGACATATAATTGGAGGAAAAACGTAAATATTTATAGGTAGTGATTGAGGTCATCAATCACAAACAAGTATGAAATTGAGGTCCTTGAATTCATCAATCTATGATGATTTGAAATACCATCGGTTCAACAAAACATAGTGTATTAGGATAACACATTTTTGACGTTTCGAAATATCTTAGTTGAAATCCCACATCGAAAAATGAATTAATGAGGCCTCTATTTAAAATAAAGAGTGGAAAGTATGAAGATTACCGAAAATAACACATACTAGGGTTCCATATAAGAAAATATGGATATGGAGGAGAAATCTAACCATCAATTATCTGATGGAGAGTGGTAGAGGACATGGCTATGAAAAGGCCAACAATCCCAAATCCATAAATTAGTGATGATTTAAGGTACCATCTAGGAAAACATTTTTGTTCTAAGTTGCTTTTCTTAATGTTGAGTAATTTATTTATGAGATTGGCTAAGATCATAAGGGGATATACTTACTTTATAATTAGAGTTTTATCCATTAATAAATTTCTACCACAAACTCATCTTTCACTCTAAAAGATAATAGAACGTAAAAAAAAATTTCTATTTATACTATTCGTACAGGGTTCCAAAATAAATTAATTTATAATTCATCTACCAGATCTTTTAAAAAAACTACATTATTTAATCCAAGACATCTCGTGGGCTAGTGGTAGGTGATACACCCTTGTCGCCCTTCGGTTGCGGGTTCAAGTCTCGCAGCCTTGCCGGACGCGACGGGTTGTCGTCCGACCTCCGGGTTGTCCTTTTATGGCAATCCAAACTAGAACTATCCAAAATACTTCTGTCCAAACTCACAGTCCAACATTTATAAGGAAGGTAAGAATAATGTAGATCCTTTTTACCCCATAATAGCATATGAATACCTTCATCTTGTATTCTTTTAATACACTGAAACATCCTGAATTACCATATTCCTTATTGATTACATTCACGCTCCCCTATTCCATATAGAATGATGGATATACTTCATCAATCCAAAAACGTTTTAAACCCCAACAATAATGGAATATACAGATCATTAATCAGTTCCAAGGTAGTCAAGAATATCCAATATAATTTATCCAAATCAATCATGTATTATTCTAAAATCACTAACTCGGTATCAGAACCATATTATGGTTTATCTTTCTCTCAACCATATATTTTCCAAAAATTTATCCTGCTATTGAGTCACTTTTCTTTGTTCCACAGAATCTCAAGTCCTTAATGAAATAGTACTGCAGTACAATCCTTATATACTCCATAATCATTATAACAAGTACATTGTTGATACAACACTCAATTGACATAATCAACATAAGAACTCTAATCATTCCTCTTCATCTGTGGTAGTATCATAACTTGATTATTATCCAATAGCATCATTTGCGGCATAGTCTGATGACTGGGACATAGGTTCGCGTAGTGTCCAAACTCCTTGCAAATGAAGCATTGTACATTTGAAACCATTTTCTTACCCTTGCAGTCACGTACTTTGTGCCCTTTTCCTCCACACTTATAACAAACTCCCATTCCTTTCAGGCAAGTTCCAGGGTGTTTCTTTCCATAGTTACCACATATGGGAAAATTCTTCTTTTCCCTCTTCCCTTTATCCATCTTTTTCTCTTCCATCCTTTTCTTCTCTTGCTTCCCTTCAAAGCCATAGGACTCAGTAAACTCTTTACTTATCTTATCAACACATGATATTATTTCTTCATATGATGATAATACATGGGAGACTGTTTCTCTTATCAATTCTAGCTTAAGACCATGAAAGATATGATCCTTCCTTCTCTTTGGATCATGTGCATTTCTGGAGTTCTCATTCCTTCTACTGGGCGCCATTTCTAAACAATGGCATAAACTAGATCAGTTTATGAATCAAAATACATAATCCCATACTTATAAAACACTTAACATAAATTGAACTATTTATGGATATAATCCATAATCATAAAAATGTTTTCTTTGAGGAAGTATATACTCATAAACCCTTCATAATGATTTGTAAAGAAAATGAGAGTTATCCTAAGCATATCCCCCGGGAGTTTCGTAACCAAGAGTGCAGCAAGGCCCGTTGTCGTGCACCAGTTCCCGTTCGAGTCTAGCTCAAAGCGGTGTTTTCGGGTTTTACCCCTAGGTACATCTGTGCCAGAGCCGCCTCTACCTGCTCGTATCCAGACAGGGATGTATTGCTCGGAAAACTCACAAAATCTCTACAATACCAAAATTCTAGGAAGTTATTCTATACTAATCTTCAAAGTTCATCTTAGGTCTACGTGCTCTAATCAGAGTTTACCTAAATCTAGTTTCCAAGGTTTGTACTAAACTTCCTCTGATACCAACTGTAACGCCCCGACCCCAGCTACCCAGAGTCGGTGCATTATTACATAACATTGGCATGATCACAAGAAAGATCCAATCCCGAAAGACCGATTAGTTTAGTAGCCTTGGAAACACTAGATATATTCATAAGTTTTACATTACATCATAAAATGAAAAACTACTACAACAACATAATGTCTCCATAATCCACACTACTATCCCCTCATAATATCCCTGCAGGTCATTCATAATTTACTTCTTCACATCCTGGGGAAAAAATAAAACATAGAAAAGGGGTGAGCTCAAATGCCCAGTAAGGATAACAATATAGCGGAAACTTTCATAAATAAGAATAAACATTTAAGGCAATGCATTACTAAAACAAAAGCCTTTTAAAATTGAACTTCAACATGGTATGGAAAAAGTAAAATGAAATAATGCCATTTACTTATTCACATGGATATTCTACTAATCGAATAATCACATGCAAAAATCAATAACCACTTTCATAATGTTGGAATGCATAATGCCAGACTATCATAACCACATAGCCAAGGCCTCGTGCCAAGACTACAAATACGATTTTGTCAAGGCCTTGTGCCAAGACACTAGTTTGTCTCATGAGACCTACCGATGCATCGAGGAGCTATAGCGGGCTCCACCCGTCACTTATTAAGTCCAATGCATTCCCATATGAAAAGGTTTAAACATAACATAAACATTCGTATTAAAACTAGCATACGAAATGTCAATAATTTCACCATAAACTATGAATGGTATAAAAATAGCACATCCATAGTCAAACATATCACAAAACCTTCAATACAATATAGAAGTTTTGTATCATAATAAATCAACTTCAAATAAGCTTAAAATCCATCAAAGGATGTTGACATAGATGAAATCAAAATTCTTTTTAAAGAAATATCTCCTTTCATTTTGAAACCATTTAAGATCCATATAAAATAAAACATTTTCTTTGAAAATATTATTATAAGCTTGTAAGGAAATATTTGAAGATTTTATAACGGCGTAAAATAACCGCACCCGCCGTATAAGTTAAAAAAAACATTCTTACCTCAATTCTATCGAAAAGGTTAAAAAGGACCTTGTTTTGAAAACGACGGAAAGATTCCTTTATAAACCTCTTATAAAAATTCAAACAAGGGTATAAATGACTTTAACCCATAAAAAATGTTTTGAAATACATTTTTAAGAAACATGGATGTGGATGATAAAGATATCCCAGTAGATTATTACGTATAAACAACCTCGGATAATGAAGAGATTGTGAAATAACCCTTACCTTGTACTTTTCCTTGGTTGTGGTAGGTTAACCTCCTGTATAATGGTGAAATAATTGTTATTAAATTATACAAGAATCATATACATTAATATGATATCATATATGATCTTTTAATATTGATTTGATAATAATATCTTAGTATTATCGTTGTTTCGGGTGTTAACTTACTTGTTTTCTTTCATATGTTTTGTTACGTAAGACATGTTTGTAAAGGATAGGTTGTATATTATTCATATCCAGAATGATATCAAGTCCTTAAACATCATTTTTAAATCATAAAATGATAATTACGCTTTAATGGTTACGATGGAGAATGAATCTCATCGCGTTCGTGGAGACGGTAGTCCGTACGTACGCACGAGCGACAATATTATTCTTTTGATATTAAAATAATATATAAATGGATGGTATATCATATATACAGAATCATTAACATGTTATATGTATTATTTACATGAGTTACACATCATTATTATACCCATCCAAATAATATTATATTGAATAACAATTACACCACGACGTGGAGACGGTAAGCCGTACGTACGCACGTATGGTGACATGTTATTCAAAGGGTGGATAGAATACTGAATATGATTGTACCATATTTATAATAACATCACAGTATATGTGAGATACTGGAGTTATTATTTCATAATGGTAAGAACAAAGGAAGAAGAAGTGGAAGAAGAAATGAACTTAGAAAAGGGTGGTGAAATCATTACCTCTTCTTCGGGTTCTTCCTTTTGATTTGATCAAAAGGGCTCCTTAGGTTGGCTTTCTGATCAAACTAAGGCCTCTAGGTTGTATTGAGGGATGTTGGGAGAGTATTTGGGCAGAGTTTGGCCGAACCAAAAGGCTTTGAAGGTGTGAAGAAATGAGAAGGAGGAGTGCCCTTTTATAAGAGGGGTGAGGGGCACCTTTGGAAAAGCTAGAAATATTAATTTATAATAAATTCATATTCGGTTTCTAAAGGCTCCAAAGTTGACTATTCAAATGATGAGGTGGGTATAGGTCGAAATAAACTCATCCAATAGAATTTAGACAGGTTTGGGTACTTATATTAACCTTATCTTTAAGTATTAACTCTAAGTTAATTAGTTTCACTTTTACAATGTCTCTTTGTATTTTATATATTATGGTTAATAAACTTACTATATACATCCAAGAGACCCCCAAGTGGTCCATTAATGATTAAACTATCATGATATAAGTCTCTTGGCCGAACCTTAGATTTTTAGGAATTTAATATCAATTAATAATATAATATTTGTTTTAAGAATTCTTTTATGTCAATTTTGACACTATTCATTAGTTGATTTTTTTGAAACTCATAACAGATTTATTACTTAGAACAAAGTCAATTAAATCAATCCTAATATATCATATTATCCTAGAAAATTAGTTTAATTCATTAAAAGTTTCATATTATATTTATTTGGGTATTTATAATATCACTTATTTTAATTTTTCACTATTATAGTAATTACTGCATCATCATTGTGTCATAAATATAATAAATTATTTAATGTCTAAAAATTATAAGTAAAATATCATTATGTAGGAAATCTTTTTAGCTTTCTAATGAATATTTATAATCTAACATCCAACATGTATAACCCTATGTAAAAATTGTTCTTCTAAAAGATGTAAGCTTATGCCATTTTTATTTTTATTTTAACTTTATTAATATAATGTGTCATTATCACTTACAAGTGGCTCCAAGGGGTCCCCAAATTGACCCAAGGATGCCCATGGTCGGGTATGTGTACACCAATAAGGTTAGGACACGTTTTAGGGTAATTTTGTATTATTATAATATTATTTTTTTAACCCTTATTTACCGGATTTACCCTTTAACTATGGTAAATAAAATATTTACCGCAGTAATTATTCAAAATGTGTAAAAATAAAAGTTACCTATTTACATAATTTGGACATCCTGATTCCAAATATGGAATCCATTTTCCTAAATTCAAAACACAGAAGTGGCAGAAATTAATTTAAAATTAATTCCCGCTGTCAAAACAAAAAGCGTGTTTTTAAGAGGTAATAACTATCAAAAGATTGACACTTGTTTATGTTCGGTTTAATTGTAAAATTATGTCCAATGACCAACATTATATTAAATGGTAAAAATATATTCTAAATATTCTTTAAAACCACTCAAAATCACAATTTATCACTATTAATTATTTTGATTAAAAAAGTTGTTTTTAATTAAAATTTAGTAATTTTCACTATTCATCAAAATATGAAAGTTATCCGAAATGTACCAAAATTTCACCTTAGGCTAAATTCGATATTCCGAATCCAAAAATGAAGTCCATTTTAAAATATAATATATATATATAATTTCAAAAAGTAGGTATTACTATTCATAACGGCTAGTTTGATTGGTTACAGTGTGTTAGAACTCGGTGTTGCGTACAACACACGCTAGCGTACCGTGGAAGCTTGGGATATTTCATTTTAAATTTTTGATGTCCCCATTTAGTCAAAAAGTTTAAAATATAGTATCTAAAAAGGGTTCACTATTAAAATTTGGTAAAAGTGAAATACTGAAAATGAATTTGTTCTTACATTATGTCTAAGAAACTCATAATATGGATTCTAAAATTATAAGGATTATATAAAGTTTAAAATTTAGTTAACACTATTCATAACCACTTTTGAACATCTTGTTTGGTAAGTCATGGTGCGATTGAACTTGGTGTTGCGTGTAGTGAAAGTTATTGAATTATTTTGAAGAAATAACACACTATAAAATCTTGGGGTGTTACAAATCCCATGTCTCCATTGTTAATCTATAAGCCTAATTAGTGAATGTCGGTATTAAAATTTTATCCACTTTGGGATTCCCAGATTTGGTGCTAATTTTTTTTAATATTTTCTACCATTTCATCGACTATATTAGGTCATAGAATGTTATGTTCACTTACAACATCCCATCTTCCTAGTGTTGTACATATTTTCACGTAATGGACTTCATACATTCAATTTGAATCCTTGAGTGGAAACTATTGATGTAAGACAAATGCACCAGTGGATAATATAGTTTCAATCCCCCATTAAAGTCTAAAAAACATGTTCTTAGCTTTCCTTCTAGTGCTAAATTTTTTTATCATATTTTCCATCAATATTAGGATGATAGGCCATATTGAATTTCCTTTTAATGATTAGGTAATTCTAGATTTCTTTCAAAAACATAAATGTGAATCTCGAATCCAGATCAAATAAATTAATAGGGTTATTCCATGTAGTTCTACCACTTCTGGAATTTATTTCTATTCATGATAATATTGTGATTGATCATCTCAAAATAACATAATGTGATCTGTCTATATAAGGTAACTCCAAAAAACCTATCTAGCAGTATTCCCCAAGGATTTCGTTGAATGTGTAGAGAAACAATTCATGGTGACTTTTTCCCATTTCCCTGTTTTTATTTGTAATGGTTTGGTAATTTACTTATAAATTTCAATTTTAGCCTTCACTTGATGACATACCATGAAAATTGATGTATACTACATGATCCCCTACTTTGTATTGTCCTACCAATAAGACTCTAATTGATATTGATACACTTTTAGGCACCCCGGGTGAATAGATAAGGTTCAACTATGGGTGTCATTCAGAAGCTCCTTTTTATCCATGGATCTTATGGTACACATACTCATGAACCAAATCTCACAACTTCTACCACATATATTTGAAACTGTATAGATTTACTATTTCAAAAAGATTCCACCCATTTAGGAATTTTTTCAACATTGTTTCATCAACATCTGTTTTCACTATAAGGGATGGTTCAGCACTCATTTGAGATTGGATTAATGATTTTCCTTCTATAAAAATTCCATTTTAAATACATTATTGGTATAATACGACTATACCTTTCGAAGTTATGCTCAATGATAATGATGCTTGATCTTTTCTACATAGTGAAACCACCACCTTATTTTCCATAACCAGATGTTGGTGGATTGAGGAGTCATAATCCATGATGATATAAAACCATATATTCTTTTGAATACTAATTTCCTTCTATGTGAATATATATTTGAGTCTTTTATGATAATTATTTATTTCAAAAATCACCCAATATATATAATTCCAATAGATTTTCTTTTTAAATATCACTACTGACTACTCCAGATCATGTGTGGGATAGTTATTCTCATTGATTTTCAACTACCTTGAGGCGTATGCTATTGAATTATAGTATTTCAACAATACCGAAATTAAAAATTATTTTGATGCATTTTTATACATCAAAACTCTTTCCCCACTTTTCAAAAGTGTGAGTACTAGTGAAGTGATAATTCATTTTTCCATCATTTTAATGCAGTACTCACATTCACTGGTCCAAAAAAACATCACTCATTTTGGAGTCATATTTTTTTGGGACAATAATTATGATATGTTTTTTACAAATAATTAGTAATACCAAGCTAAAACAATGAATCTATTAATATCCATTACAGATGATGGCTTCAGCGTCTTTTTGATTTCCTGTGTCTAGAAAGGGACAACATATATTCTTTTACTGATGATAACATTCCCTAAGAATGATACATCATCCTTCAAAAAAATGAAATTTAATGAACTTTTTATACAGTTCCTCCCTCCAAAATGTTTTTATCATAGTATTAAAATTCATCAAATCATGCTCCAATTTCATAGAGAACATTAGAATAATATCAATAAAGATTGGGATTTTTTGGGGGGGTAATATCTTAAGACTCTATCCATTATGTCCGTGAATATGTTTGGAGAATTTCTGAGTCCAAAGGAAATCACAATGACTATATTTTTTACATAAAATTTTTAATGTATGACAAGGTAATATCTTACTTACTCGCTATTAATTAGTGATATCCTAACTAATGACCCACCCTAAAGAAATAATAGGCCCCATGTAGCTGATCAAACAGGTCATGTTTACATGGAAGTGTATAGCTATTCTATATCATTACATTTTTTAGCTCATGATAATCAATGAATAGTTTCGTTAATCAACCCTTCATCATGATGAAGAAAAATGTTACACCCTAGGTAAAGAACTCCGTTGTATTGGACCCTTCTCCATATTCTCTAGAGGCTACTTCCTATGTTCTTACAGCTCAACAGTTTCCATTATATAACGTGTCATTGATATATTAATATATCCATGAATATATTATGTGAATAACTAACCATAAATATTTGAATAGTTGTCTCTAATTCACTATAGTTTATGATGGATTTATATAATTATATCCCATCATTTCCTAATACATTGAGAAACTATACTAAAGGGATTATAATAAGATTTGACAGTATTTCCATTCTACAAACAATAACTAGATATGATTTCTGAAATATGGCTGAAATAATTTCCCCATTTATTATTCTCAAATATAACTCACCCTCAATATTTATAGTTGGTTTTTAATAGTTCTAAAAAACAAACAATATATTAAAGAATTTGAATAACCAAGATCAAATTGTATGTTCTCTATTCGTTAATGAATAACTACTTTTTCTATCACCACATCACTGTCTAGCTTCACATCAATATTTGTTATAGAATATTCCATTCATTAATTACATGGTGGTTGTTTATGATGATTTCCAAAAAAAACCTTGAATTTGAGAAATTGATAACATAATTCCCTTATTCCATAGAGTGGATGCATTTCTTTACCAATATAGTTTTTATATGAAACATCCATTATTATACCGCATTATATGGATTATTCTTATCTATTCTTCATTTTTTATCCACATTCCCTTCACATCCACATTTGAAGAAACTCTTAGCACCCATTAAATAGTTTCCTAGATATTTTATCCCAGAAATTTGACAAATGGGATCTTGTTTCTTATTCCCATTGTCAGACTTACCTATTTATCCACCCATATTCGACCCTAATTTCTGATTTGTGTCACCTAGCCCACGAGAAGACTGAGATTGTCCAATATCCAATTCAACATTAATGTCCCAACCGACAATCTCTTTATACATGGAAATGTCACAAAACAACATCGTTTTAAATAGACTCATGTTTAGTCCGCTAAAAAAGTGATCCACCTTGTTTTTATGTCTTGGACAATAATAGAGGAATATTGTTCATGACTTGTGATGCTTTCCACATCCACTATATTAGGCTCATCATCCTTTTTATTCATTTGAAGGAAATGAATTTCTATCTTAATTCAGAGTCTTCATATTAAACATTTATTGAAAGAAAATTATTGAAATATTCCCATTGCATGGAATTAATTTCCTCTTGACTTTTTTCTCTTCATCAATTTCCACCAATGATTAACATCTCCATCAAAAATATATACTTCCATTATAATAATCAGTACTTGTGAGAAATGTTGGATTGAGGATATATTCTCAATAACTAAAATTCATTGTTTGGATATGATATGATCAAAATACCTAATAAAGATAGTGGAAAATTGCCACATGAAGGATTCAACCAAAACCTTCATTTTCATAGGATATGTATGGTGTTCCAAAAAATTCATGTTATTATTCATAATAAAACCATGCTGTAAAAGTAAATTCATGTTGTTTTGAGAACCTGTTCCTATCATATTTGTCATATAATTATATAAATCATAATATTGCATATGACATTGATTATTAGTATGGATTAAGATATTACCATCAATTATGTAAAAAAATTAAGTAATTTTTTTTATATTTAATACTATTATAATATTAATATAATAAATAAAACACTGAATAAAAGGATAAACTTGTAAATTCAAAGTATATCGATACTTCTAGAAACCTATGTTTCAATATAGGTTTTCTATAGTTGTAGAATTATCCCAAGGGATTTTAGTAAAGTTCCATGATCCCAATATATAAAAAAGAACTAGACCTTTCACAAGTGTATAGAGATCATATCCCTTAACACTATTTATTATAATATTTTAATCGTTATTGACCAACAAATACAACAAAGGATCATAAATTCATGTTCACTTTGAATATTAAGTACATAATTAAACATCATGAAACTTAAATAAAACATATTATATTTAATATTCATAATGACCTTATAACTTCCAATGATCCCTTAAATCTTCATAGAATATATGATGAAACACAAAAAAAGGGGATGAGCTGAAAATATTATAATGGTAATAAGCATATGAATAAATAATATCAAATTGTTTATATGTCATAATATGATGAAATAAAAGTGATGGAACATTAATAAGAATAATGAATAATATTATTTCTAAAATTAGAATATATAATAATGGAAACATTGAAATTTGGAAACGACATATAACATGAAGTAAACATGTGTCATTGATAATTGTGATGACAGTATCACATGGTGGAAAACGACCCATTAATGAATCACGTACAATCTATAATCCAAAATTACATATCATGAGACTAATCATGAAACAATGAATTTTAGAACTATATGGGGCTCCCATAATATAATTGTCATGCATTTTGGTTCCACATGATGAATCATACATATGGAATAAGGAATTAACATAATGTTTACCTATAGAATGAACTTGGTATCATAACCATGTCAGAAGGTATAATAAATGAGAATATATTAATGTTCTGCATAAAATAATGGGTTTAAATAATACATGGACATTAATTAGGTAAAAAATGCCAATATCATTATCATTGTTTTCAAAATACACATAATAAACATAAAAGGTGTGTTCAAGATTCATTAGAAATGAGAAAGTTTACTGTAGTTTATGGTTAATATTAAAGAGCATTATAATGAAAAGGCATATTTATATTTATAAAAATGTGAAATGTAATGATATATTATTCATTATGAAAGTAATTATTTTATAATTTATTAAAATATATTATGGACCACACTTAAATATTGTTATGAAATTGGGATGTTTTATTTAATTGGAACTGATTATCCGAAACAATTGAGAAGAGATCCATTTTAAAACATGCATTTTCCAATTAAATAAATATGATAAGATGTGTATAAATTTGTTTTGAAAATATATATATCTATAATAATAAATACAAAAAAATAACAAAAAATTTCATTAGGGTAAATAGAGACAAAACCCAACCTGATGAAAAAATGGCGATTCAGGTAGAATTGATTTCCTTATATCTGAAACAGTTCTTCACATGAACTCAGTGACCTTTATAATCTAACTAAATCTGTAAATTAATTAATTCAAAACCTTTAATATATTTATTTTATTTATTACCAATTTATTATGTCCATTTATGACCCTTTTAGGGGTTATGAGATTCAATTTCATCATTCGTGAGAATCAATTTCCTTGGTTTTCACATCCAGTTTACTTATACACTTGTATGGATAATGATTTAATATGATAATGGTTGTATTTAATTTATTTAATATGTAATTAATTGACATCTAAATGATTAAATGGATATATATGTCATTTCTAAATTTTGGGTGAGGATAAATCATTATATAAGATCTTAGTCAGGATTATATAGATTGTTTTCGATGTTTTCGATCATTACAAACTTGTTTTGTTTTCTCAATTAATATCAATTTATATTATGTATATAAAACGGATCCAAAACATTAAATAGGATGTAATAAATATATATTATAGTCTTTTTAACAATAAAAATGTTATTATGAGCATCATTCTTAAGGAGGTAGTTGAAGATTAAATCATCATCATCCTTGAATGCAATAAACTATCACATCATGGCTGATATTTTCATTATTATAACAAAATTATATGGGAAGTGAATTTATGATGAATTATTCCATTAATATGATAAAATTATAGCATACATTAGATATTTGAGTTTCATGGAACATTGATAATGGAAGGTGAGAGAATTAGATAAGAAAAAAATAATTTTAATTAAACGGAACGGAAAGAGGGTTTCACCTCCTAAAATCACCTCGTTGAGAATCTATATGAGGCCTATGGGTTTGGAATTTATTGAGACCAAATGATCACAGATATGGGAATATATTTGGGAATATTATTGAGAAAAATTTGGAAAAAGATTTACGGTAGAATATTGTGTGGAGAGGAGTTAGTGAAATGTGTTATTTATAGTGTAGGAAAGGGGTGATTTCCACTTATTTTATTCATTATTTTTTTTCTCAAGATGTTGAATAGATTTAGAATTATCATGTAATATATTACAATAATGGAGGATAGTTTCAAATTATGTGCTCACACCATCCATACATCATTCACAACTCCATAATTCGTGTATATAGATAATATAATAAATTACTATACTTCAATATTCACAAAAATATTAATTTTTTTTGAAAATACCCATAAATTATCCTTATCAATTTTTATGTGTATATAACTAGTAAAATTAATATAAACTAAAATGAAAAATATAATTAAACATAATGGGTATAGAAAAATGAGAAAATTGATTCTATTTTTGTGTGTTTTGTGCCTGTCCTTACCATAAATCGCATTTAAACCATTATTTTCCCTTTTTTCTAGATCATGAGGTAAGGGAAAATTCCCAATTGTGTTCACCTTTTTATATTTAAAAAAAATTGCACTCCTCCCCCACTATAAAAAAATCATTCACTATACCCCATACTCACACATCCCATGACTATTAGTCTTATCTAACCATTATCCACATAATTTCTAAATACCCATCCCCTCAACCAATAATTTACATTTTTTTAAGAATGAAATCCATGGAATCCCTTTAGTTCATTCCAAATAAAGATACCCAAAACATAGGTAACATTCATCATCATGTATTTATATATCATTTCTTTAAAAAATAATTAAATTCATCTTATTATATACATATATAATATGATTATTATCGTTAATATACTTATATGATATCATGTCAAGGTTTATAACTACACATTTTCATGCTTTTATTAAATGGGAAATGAAATTTTAGTTTATGTATGGTGAACTAATGCCCAGCGAAACGATGTCGTTTTTTTTCATTACCACCTATTATATCCGGTAATGTTTATGGATTCCCTATTTTTATTTGATATATATTAAATTTATGTAGTATGCATGTAATGAGCCGTAAAATTCAAGTGAAATTTTTTCTTAATTTCTTTGTAATTTTACAAGAACACAGTTTCTGACGGTGCCTAATTCCGAGGCCCGGTGTGCCAAGAATTAATTTCCGAATTTATCTTGGGTACGTTCAGTGAATGAACGAGCGGGATTTTTTCTAACTTTTGAACCGGTGTTTGGAATCTAATTCTGAGGGCACCGATGGATTCACAGCGCTGGTAATTGCTTTAGAAGATATTTTTCGGA
Source organism: Viscum album (assembly GCA_963277665.1). NCBI lineage: Eukaryota > Viridiplantae > Streptophyta > Magnoliopsida > Santalales > Viscaceae > Viscum > Viscum album. The sequence goes on from OY728120.1 coordinate 1,151,799,153, forward strand.
GTTGCATTTTCATGGGATGAGTTGTTAAAAATTTGTGGAAGATAAAATAAAAATTGAGTTACAATTTTTATTTCTTTTAAGTGGTTTATCCATTGAGTGGAAGTTTGGGTAACCACCCAACGTCCCATGAGAGGATTAAAGGTGTGGTGGGGCCCACACGAACCCCACCCCTTTCATCATCCTTAAACTCACTTAAACATATCCTCTCATTAATTGGTAACTCTTCTTAACATGTTTATCCCCCATTTAATGTGAGACCACTCACCTCCCCCTCTCTCTTCTTTAATCATGCCAACTAACTTAATTAATTAAGTGAGTTAAGTGTTTGATTATTAAAACTTAAAATGCTTGGCTTGATGTAATAAAATAAGATAAGTCTTATTTTATTTGGGATAGTTGGTTGTTGTGTGATGAGGATTTGAAGAGAAAGCATTATGCTTTAATGAACTTCTTCCTTCTTGAAGAACGCGAATAACACAACTCTCTGACAAAGAAAGCCGACACCAAAGAGCGGCAACATACCTCTTTCTTCCTTCTCTGCGACAAGAGGGGATACGTCACATATTTCAGTACACTTGGGTGACGTCGGGCCTTCCAAGACCTTCGACGAAGAATGCTTCCCTGTCTCCATCAAAGGAGGAGGCACCACCGTGGGAAAATCGCAAACGACGACGTCACCTTCTGACGTCAACGAAGGATGCTACCTCTCCGTAGATCCATCGAGGGATCACATCACGAGGTAGGGGTTTATTTTATTGTTGATCGTGATCTCATCTTTCGCTCTCTTTGGTTTCAATTTGGCCTCATGTTATCGTAATAAAGGGAGGAGGTCGGACTGCATGAACACGGCTGACCCTCCTCCCCCCGTGTTTGTTTGAATTTATAGCGGCACGTGAATGGCGGCGCGGGGCGGTTGCACTGCGCGAAAACTATGAGAAAGGGCGAAGAAGCGTGGCGCCATCGCGCGGCACCGTTGATGTCGAACAAGCCCCGACGCCATCGCGGCGTGCCAGAAAACCAAGAAGAGGTTGCAGTTTGATTATTGAACGTTGAGTGCAGATTGATGGGCGACGAAAAACATGACCGAAAGGTAATTTTGAAGCTGTCGTAGTAATGTTAGGCACTCGAGATGAACACCGGAACAACCAGTTTTGAAAATGGACCATCGGAGCAACTCAGGTGGCTTGCGGAAATCCTAGAGGCAAAGGTCGCCGGCGCGGCGCCGCCGGTGACCGGGGGTAGGGGCCGGAGCCCTCCGTCCGCCAGGAGGCGGTGGCGCCCTAGCGCGCCGCCAGAGGAAAAAAATGCTCCGCGACAAGCCGTGGCGGTGCGGCACGGGGGATCCCGCGGCCGCGCGGGATCCCGGAGGAACGGCGGCGGCACAATCCGTTTCCGGCATCAATCAATGGTGAGGGGGCCGCGCAACCCCCCCACCCCCCCCCCCCCCTCTCTGCGGCTTCCGCTCGGCCGCGCTGGTTGTGTCGCTTCTGTCCATGCGGCCGGGCCGCGCCGGTCGGGCCGGACCGCACCGACCAGGCCGAGTCGCACCGGCCGGGCCGGGCTGCGCCAGCCGGGCCGGGCCCCGACCGCCCATTTCGGATTGTTTCCGTTCGAATGCCCATCAAATGGGCCACAGACCTCCGATCGACGCACCGTCAGCTAGAATGTGATCCTTGGATCGAGATGGTAGTTTCGATATATTACACTCAAGGTTTCGGAGAACTTTGTGTTCGGCCAGGTTGGTTCTGATCCGAAACTAACCGGGCCCTCGGAGCGGGAACGCTTATATCTCGAGTTCCAGACGTCCGATTGACGAGTTGTTGACATTTTTAATTCATGTTTATGAGACGGAAATTTTGGCATGCTTTGCCTGAGATTTGGATGCAGTTGGATAGTGGTCAGGTTGGATTGTACCCGAAATCCAACAGGGCCCCTAGAACGGAAAAGCTGATAACTTTCAGACCGGACGTTCGTTTGACGAACCGCCAGTGACGTTGGTGATCACATTGAGTAACGGTACCTATGAGCATACCCTATGAGATTTTGGGGTACATTTGAGATATGGACTATTTGGTTCGTACAGGAAACCAACCAGGCCCCTGGGACGAAAAGGCTAATAACTCACAGACCGGGCGTCCGATTGATGCGTTGTCTATTGCGTTGAGACCCCTATGACGAGGCGGTCCTTTGCGATACTTCTTAATTGTATTTTGAGATAATTGTAGTATCGACCTGTATCTCATGGAGCGGACCCTCCCAGAGATGAGAGTGCTAAGTATGGAGATCGTGTAGCCGACTGAGACCCGACGACTACTTGACCGACTCGACATGGAGTGAGTCGACTAGCCCAGTGGACGGAGCACAAATATTTTAGGGTACAGACCCATGGAAGACGGAGCACTACCTTTGTGATATTGTAGACCCACGGTACTCGTCCGGAGAGTACCTCTGCAGACTATTAGGGGGTGTGCACTACTATGTTTGGGTGGCTTGACCCGGTGGGAAGCACTACTGTGCTTGGGTGGCTGACCCGTGGTACTCTACATGAGGAGTACCTCAGCAGTCTTAGCTTAGTGAGTTGTACCTCGGAGTCGTGAGAGGACAACTGTACACTCCAGAGACGGGGATCGTCAGCAGTTACGACTTCGATAATGAAAATCCTGGATTCAGCTGAGTCTATGATCTTTGTGTATACATAATGTTTGAGATGGGTCACTTGATAACTTAGGTATATGTATGGGAATATTCCTGGGTAGTGGTTATTCATTGATTTCATAATCTTTGTGTTTCCTCAAGATTGAGATGGGTTACTTGATAACTTAGGTATATTTATGGGCATATACCTAAGTAGAGGTTATCTGTTGAGATCTTCATTGTGGTTATCCTTGTTGGCTTTAGTGAGACCTTGAGGTTCTTGGGGTCCCTACTGAGTATCGTTATACTCACCCCTGCATGGGTTATGCCTGCACCTCATTGTGTTCGTTGCAGATGACGGGCTGTGATGAAGGAGGCCGAGTGTTCGAGGACTGGACGATATCGGGAGGTGGACATCAAGACGAGATGACACATGGTGGTGGTTGACAGGCGAGGGAGTTGTGGAGGCTATCTGTACCTACTCTTCAGGAAGGATCCGTGGTGACGATCTAGGAGCTGCACCATCTCTAACTACCATTCAGGTAGGATCCGAGGAGGAAGACCCAAGATCTTCTTCCGTTCTTCCAGCTATTGTCTTTTTCTGTTGTACTTTTGTTCAATTGCAGTTGTACTTTCAGTTGGGTTTGTATTCTTGCCCATTTACTTTTCATAACATTCTTTTGTACGTAGTGTTTAACTTCCACTTGTACTCTGTGCTGTTTTTTTACTTTTATAAAGGCAATGCCTTCCCAGTTATCGGGATTTACGCCTTTGGTGCTAGTCGCCAGCCCCTGGCCTATGGAAGGCGGGCTTGGGGTAGTCGATTCTACCATAGAACATATAACTCTGATATATTATTTCTATGAAGAAATAGTGTTAAGGGTACCGAGTGTGGTCTTCAGTTCAGGGAGTCCAGTGTTGGTGTGGGCAGCCAACGTATCCATACACCAGGACCCTGACAACTGATTTCTGACTTCGTGCACAAAAACACTGATTGCATGTGTGTTTCCAGAAGTTTTAAAAAATCAGCTCAAACCAGGTCAGCTCACCAGGTATAAACGTTTGACCATGTCACTTTGTTTCTTTCAGGATATCTTTTCACGGACGACCAGCTAGAGCCCAATGGGATGTCCGTACTGACAGCCAGCCAATCGACGAGGCTTCGGTACAGGGCCCTCTTACAGTTGAGGCACCAGCGAAGGCACACGCGATACTACCATATGTTGGGCCACCGATGCCACCAGACCCAGCAGTAGGCGATGCACGCCACTTGAGCACGCTGCACGAGTATCAGCGCCAGTGGCCACCCAAGTTCCATAGAGAGACGGACCTGCAGGCAGCTGAGGATTGGCTAGAGGCTGTGGTGAGAGTCTTCAGGCTAGTGGGGACACCAGAAGACTTCATGGTGATATTTGTCGCCACCCTTCTTCAGGCAGCAGTAGGCAGGTGGTGGAGCAACGTGTTCCAGTTTTGTGACAGGATGACCTTCACATGGGAAGACTTGGAGACCATCTTCAGGGTTGAGTTTGTTCCAGTAGCTCTACACCCCGAGCGTGTACAGGAGATGCTGCCTTTGCCGCAGGATTTTCGATTAGTATCCGAGTCATCTGTGGTCAGTAGACAGATGATGCAGAGGTCCAAGAGGACTAGAGCCAGCCGTACGAGTAGCAGGGAGTGTTATAAATGTGGCAGGAAGGGTCAACAGGCACGTGACTGTCCGACCCCCCGCACAGTCGATCCACAGGCGTTGGAGGAGCCACCGAGGAAGAATCAGTGGCAGGTGCTTGAGCAACATCCGAGCAGTGGACAAGGAAGTAGAGCTCCGGGAGAAGGTGGACAGGAGCAGAACTAGTGGATACGTCCCTTGTACTTCTAGTTCCATGTTGTTGTTGTATTTTTGTCATTGTACTATAAGCTGCAATAATTATGATGTTTTCTTTCCTGTCCTTTTGTTTGGTTGATACTGAGAGGTCCCGGTAAAAAACTGTTGACATGACCCTCACTTTCGAGATTTATAAGGGAGGAGACCCAGTGACTACACAATGATGTCGACAGCATGACTCGACACTTGGAGGAGAGAGTGTCAGTTGGATCTCTTGGTAGTAACGTCGAGCCCTTACGACATCATCCATGGCATGAATGCATCATTCATTTTAGGATTGATTGTATTAGGTAATGGGAATGGTTTATCCTGGGGAAGAGACCGAGTTTCTCTTTTCAGAAAAGGAGAAATTTTAGCATCTCTTTCAGATCGTAGGCAAAGAAGGTGCAGATCATCCAGGAGCGGATGAAGACTGCACAGTGCATTAAGAAATAGGAAACCGGTGCCGGTCTTAGACACTCGGGTGTGTTAAATGATTCAAGAAGAGGAATATTTAAGGAGAGACGAGTCTGTGAAGCAGCAGACGTGGAGGCAGATCTAGGAGTGCAACATGAGGTGGTGTACATTTTAACATGCTACAACCACCCGCCTTAGTTGTCCACGCCAGGCTCAGGGAGCTGGAGGGCGGAGGAAGTGTGTGGCTGCATGCGTTCAAGGAGTGTGACCGAATGGCTCTAAAAATGATTCAAGGGATAGCCTGTGTCCACTACTAGCTGCCGTAGTAACAGACGTCGATATGAATCATTCCTTTCTTTCACAAATCGTGTCCCAGACCTAGAGTTTCCGATAAGCCGTAGACTTGACCCTCACGTCTGGAGACACCTTGGGAGAAGAGTCGATAATCACACTTATGCCGATGGTGTGTTCAGACCCTCGAGGCGAGAGATTCAGTTTGAATATCAAGGTGGCAGCGTCGAGGCCTTACGACGTTGGTTTGAGTATGGATTGGGAAATCACAGTTCATACACAAATTGACGGCATTAGGAAAAAAGGATGGGGTTTAACTACGACGTCAGGATGGGTTTTCCTTGGTCAGCGAAAAGGAAACCCCAGGCAGCACAAGATAAACTCATGCACAGGAGGGTGCGACTGATCACTCTTAAGTCGGCCATCCTTACCCTCGTGGCAGCAGTCATTTTGAGTTTCAGTTCTAACAGGAATTGGAGACCTCTAGAGTTCGAGGATAAAGATCACGTCCTTATACGGGTCTCACCTCGATGAGGTTTACGGAGATATTGACAAGCTGGAAAGATATCTCGAGGTTCAACGGGACTTTCTAGGTCCTCAGTAGGGTAGGCGAGGTGGTTTACTGCTTGACCCATCCACCTCAGTTGCACCAGGTGCATAGCGAATTCCACGTATCTCAATTGAGGTGATACGTGCATGATCATTCGCACATCATCTTCCTCAAGGAGTTGGACATCGATGATAGGGCGACATACATAGAGATTCTAGTGGGGATCGAGGATCGATAGGAGTGGATCCTACAAGGACGGTCGATTCCTCGGGTGCGCTTTCACTGGCAGTACGGGAATGTCCAGGTGAGCACATGAGAGCGGGAGGCTTAGATGTGTGCTCAATACTGCTTTTATATTCCTAGTTTGTGTTAATGCTTTACGAGGACGTAAAGCCCTGATGTGGGAGTAATGTAAAGACTTGTAAAATTCAAGGGAAATTTTTTCATAATTTCTTTGTAATTTTTCAAAAACGTAGTTTCTGACGGTGCATGATTCCGAGGCCCGGTGTGCCCGGAATTAATTTCCAAATTATAGCTCGGGTACGTTTAGTGAACGAACGAGCGGGTTTTTTATAACTTTTGAACCGGTTCTCGGAATCGAATTCCATGGGAACCGATGGATTCGCAGTGCCGGTAATTGCTTAAGAATATCTTTTTCAGAGTTTCGTTTTAATGGGAGGAGTTGTTAAAAAAATTTGGAGGATAAAATAACAATTGAGTTACAATTTTTATTTCTTTTAAGTGGTTTATCCATTGAGTGGATGTTCGGGTAACCACCCAACATCCAATGAGAGGATTAAAGGCGATGTGGGGCCCACACAAACCCCACCCCTTTCATCTTCCTTAAACTCCCTTAAACCTCTCCTATCATAAATTGGTAACTATTATTAACATGTTTAACCCCCCCCCCCCTTTAATGTGAGACCACTCACGTCCCCCTCTCTCTTCTCTAATCATGCCATCTAAGATTATTAATTAAGTGAGTTAAGTGTTTGATTTTTAAAATTTAAAATTCTTGGCTTGATGTAATAAATAAGATAAGTCTTATTTTCTTTGGGAGAGTTGGTTGTTGTGTGAGGAGGATTTGAAGAGAAAGCTCTATTATTTGAAGAAATTATTCCTTCTTGAAGAATAAGAAGAACGCAACTCTCCGACGAAGAACGCCGACACCAATGAGCAGAAACGTACCCCTTTCTTCCTTCTCTGCGACAGGAGGGGATATGTCACATATTTGAGTACACTTGGGCGACGTCGGGCCTTCCAAGGACTTCAACGAAGAATGCTTCCTGGTCTCCATCAAAGGATGAGACACCGCCATGGGAAAATCACAAACGACGACGTCACCTTCTGACGTCAACAAACGACGCTACCTCTCTGCAGATCCATCGAGGGATCACATCACGATGTAGGGGTTTATATTATTGTTGATCGTGATCTCATATGTCGCCTTTTTTTGGTTTCAATTGGGCCACCTGTTATCTTAATAACGTGAGGAGGTCGGACCGCATGAACACGACCTTCCCTCCCCCCCCCCGCCTTGTTTGTTTGAATTTTTTGTGGCACATGAAAGGCGGCACGGTGCGGTTGCACCATGCGGAAACTATGACAAAGGGAGAAGAAGCGCAGCGCCGTCGCGCCGTGCCGTTGAAGTCGAACAAGATGCGGCGCCATCACACCGCGCCAGAAAACCACGAAGAGGCAGTGGTTTGATTATTGAACGTTGAGCGCGGATTGACGGGCGACGACAAACGGGGCCGCAAGGTAATTTTGAAGCTCCCGCAGTAATGTTTGGGACCCAAGATGAATGCCAGCACAACCGGTTTTGAAAACGGACCACTGGAAAAACTCCGGTGGCCCACAGAAACCCTGGAAGCGCGGGTCGTCGGTGAGGCGCCATAGGAGGAAAAAAAACCACCACGGCAAGCCGCGCGCGATCTTGGAGGAATAGCGGTGGTGTAAAATGCCATTGGCTTCAATCCGCGGCGAGGGGGCCGCACGACCACCCCCCTGCTCCATAGCTTCTGCTCAGCCACGCTGGCCGAGCCGCGGCTGGCCATGCGGCCGGGCCGACCCTGGGGGTGGGCCGGGACGTGTCGGGGCCAGACCCCCCATTTCAAATTATTTCTGTTCGAATGAACATAACGTGAGACAAAGACCTCCAATAGATGCACCGTCAGCTGATATGTGATCCTTGGATCGAGACGGTCATTTCGGTATATTACACTCAAGGTTTCGGAGAACTTTGTGTTCGGTCGGGTAGGTTCGGATACGAAACCAACCGGGCCCTTGGAGTCGAAACACTTATATCATGAGCTCCAGACGTCTGATTGACGTGTCGTTGACTTTGTTGGATTCCTCTTGATTAGAAGGATCTTTTGGCATGCTTCACCTGAGATTTGGATACAGTTGGATAGTGGCCGGGTTGGATTGTACTTGAAATCCAACCCGGCCCCTAGAACAGAAAAGCTGATAACTTTCAGACCGGACGTCCGTTTGACGAACCGTCAGCGGCATTGGTGATCACATTGAGAAAATGTCCCTATGAGCATACCCTATGAGAGTTCAGGGTACAGTTGAGATACATCCAGGTTGCTTCTAAGATGAAACCAACTGGGCCCCTAGGACGAAAAGGCTAATAACTCACAGACCAGGCGTCCGATTGACGCGTTGTCTGTTGAGTTGAGACCACAATGACAAGGTGGTCCTTTGAGATACTTCTAACTAGGAAATTGCGATACTTGGAGTATTGACCTGTAGCTCGTGGAGAAAACCCTCCCAGAGACGAGCGTGCAGAGTATGGAGACCGTGTATCCGACTAATACCTGACGACTGCTTAACCGACTCGACATGGAGTGATTCGACTAGCCCAGTGGACGAAGCACTACGTTGTTTGGGTGCAGACACATTGAGGACGGAGCACTACCTGTGTGACAGTGCAGACCCGCGGTACTCGTTCAGAGAGTACCTCTGCAGGCTATTAGGGGGTGTGCACTACTGTGTCTGGGTGGCATACCCCAGCGGGAAGCACTACTTTGTTTGGGTGGCTGACCCGCGGTACCCGACATGAGGTGTACCTCAGCAGTCTTAGGATAGTGAGAAGTACCTCAGAGTTGTGATAGGACGACTGTACACTCCAGAGACGGGGCTCTTCAGTAGTTACGGTTTCGATAATGAGAATCCTGGTTTGAGCTGAGTCTATGATCTTTTTGTATACCTCATGTTTGAGATGGGTCACTTGATAACATAGGTATGTGTATGGGTATATACCTGGTTAGTGGTTATCCGTTGATTTCATAGTCTTTGTGTTTCCACAATATTGAGATGGGTTACATGACAACTTAGGTATATGTATGGGAATATACCTAAGTGGAGGTTATCTGTTGAAATCTTCTTTGTGGTTGTCCTTGTTTATTTTAATGAGACCTTGAGGGTCTCAGGGTCCCTACTGAGTATCGTTATACTCACCCCTGCATGGGCTATGCCCACACCTCGTTGTGTAGGTTGCAGACGACGGGAAGTGCTGACGAAGGCCGAGTGTTCGAGGACTGGATGGTATCTAGAGGTGGACTTCACGACGAGACGACACACGGAGGAGGTTGACGGGCGAGAGCATTGTGGAGGCTATCTGTACCTACCATTCAGGTAGGATCCGTGGTGAGGATCCAGGATCTGTGCCATCTTTACCTACCCTTCAGTTAGGATCCAAGGAGGACGAACCAGGAGCCGCTTCCGTTCTTCCAACTATTTTCTTTTTCTGTTGTACTTTTGTACAATTGCAGCTGTACATTCAGTTGGGTTAGTATTCTGGCCCATTTACTTTTCAGCACTTTCTTTTGTACATAGTGTTTTACTTCCTCTTGTACTCTGTGGTGTTTTTTTACTTTTATAAAGGCAATTCCTTCCCAGTTATCGGGATTTACGCCTTTGGTGCTAGTCGCCAGCCCCAGGACAATGGAAGGCGGGGTTGCGGTAGTCACGACATCGGCCCCGAGAGCGGGTCATGACAATGCATACTTCTACAACATACATATAACACATAAATTTATTATTTCAATTCTATAAAATATGATTACATTGTTTTTTGTTTTGTGGACTACCGCCTCCTCAATGCAGTGTGATATATTCCCAAATTAGGTGGAATGTACTAAGGATGGTTTTAATTAAACATATATTAATAAAATAATATATTTTTGATATTTTTGACATAATTACGTCTTTATAAATATAATTTATCATTTTCATTGTTACCCATTCACACACTGAAAAAGATAAAATGTTGTTTGGGGATGTATGAACTACCAAATCCTCTATACGATTTGATTTATTATACATCACATGATATATATATATATATATATATTAGAATATATGATGAAACAATATAGTATTTATGATATATTCATCATTAAATAAATAAAAAAAATTATTTCCATAAAAATCATTGAATAAGGAGAATATTACTTATGCATTCATTAGGATATTGTCTCCATGATTGTAACAATGCATTATTTTTCATAAAATACATTCATGATTGTTTTCATATGTTTTATTAATGTATAAATATGATACATATTTCATTAATAAGAATATTATATTAAAATTAATGTTTTTATCGAATTATGAGCATATAAATTAATGAAATTGAATATCAAGAATTAGCAATTCCTATTAGAATGTGATTTTGAAGAAAAAACCTTCAAATGATCTTAATGTTGAATAAATTATTGATCAAAGAATTGATTATGAGTTTCAAATATAAACTCAAAAAAAATAATTAGAAATATATTAATATATATGCAACATAATTATACACATGATCAATAAATATTAACGACAATTTGGATGCAACATAACCAAATAAAAAAGGAATTGAGATTTTGATAATTTTTTCCACATGGTAATTTTAATTTAAAATACTAATTAATGTAATAATTCAAATTTAAATCAAAATTATATGAATAATGATGTTTTAATGAAAATAAATTTCTAAGGGACAATATATACACCATATAAAAGTAACTACTATGATAACATTACAATTTTATTCAATGAAATTAAATTGAGATGAAACCCCATAAATTGCATTTAATTTTACATGTAAATCCATTAATCACTTATATAATTGTTTTAATCTTGTAGTTAAGTTGTTAAAACACATTTTCCTTTTTATAATATCAATACATTTTATTATTATAATATCTTATTACCTATTTGTTTATAATCGTTCATTATTTTCACTATTATGTTTGTTAATTGCCTTATTTTTCAAGGGTGTTTTGACTTTTTTTATAATTATGAAGATCATGATTTAATAATTTCAACAATGTAAAAAATGATTTAAAAAAATATATTCATTATATATTTATTTTTATAAAAAAAACTTTTTTATATTGGAAATGAACTAAAACATTCACGGAGATAGTAGGTTGTATATACCCATGAAAAATACTTCAATTTCATTTTTTGTATTTAAAAAGTAAATGATAGAGTTATATATATATATATATATTTATTTATTTATTTATATTACCTTTATAATATCATATATATATATATATATTTATATATATCATATATGTAACATTGGTTTATTAGAAATATCCTTTATACATTCCATATATAGGTTGAATGAATCTCATAGCTTTGAGGAGGCCACAGTCCACTCATCAACAAATGTTGTTATTGTATTCCAAAAAAATAGAAAGAATGAAGGAGTGTGTTATAAAATTATTATAGAATAACAAAAACCATAAAAATATTTTTTATATCATATATAAACTATAAATTAATCAATATTTCATACCATGAATTGTGTAAAATGGATGAACAAACAACATTGGTTCGTGAGGAAATAGTCCCCCATACACATGAATAATGATTTCATACCCCATTTGATGGATTTTTTTGATATTGTAGGTGTAAATATTTTCATAAAATATCTTTTTAAACTTAATATACCTAGGTTATTATATAATCATGATATAGAAATAAATGAAGGGGCATATAAGTAAATGAAACAAAAGTGATTATTGGAGAATGTTACCTCTTTTTCTGGTTACTCCTTTCTGGATTATACCAAATTACATACATAGATTTCCACCTTCACATGATTAGGAGTCTTGGATGAGTGTATTGATGTTGCAATATTATAAGAAAATCTTGCACCAAAATAATTTGATCATATAAATTAATCTAAAAAATAATCAATATAGAATGGTTATATAGGGAATTTACAAAAGAATCATTAAGTCACTCACCTAATGTTTGAGTCAACAAGATTTTAAAAAAATTGAGGCAGGATTTCCTTATTGAAAGGTGACCATCTCAATGATTTTCTTCTTTTGAAATGTATTCGCTAATTTATTTTCATCTCTGTAAACATGCAATACCATGGCCTGCCGTCGATTGACGTGCATGAGATATTTACTCCAAAAAGGAATCAATTAAAAATGTACATATCTATCACTTATAGGGAGGGATTGACTACATGTGGAGAGTCCAATTCAATCCAAAATGGGTCCAGTTCCAATAGACAACATTTTTTATGGCATATATGATGGTCATAATTTCAACTTCGTAATAAGAACCTATCCCAATGAAATGAAAAACTGGTGAATGAAAATACCATGATGTGTGCAGAATACACCTCAACATCATGGGGATCCTATCATACCCAAGGCTGCTCCATAAACAATAAACCTGATCCATGAAGATATAGGAATGATCTAACAAATTTTTTTCACCATTAGAAACTTCTTATGTGTTTCCGGTACACTACATAGCCTCAAAATACTCAGATTAGTGCATGTGTTCGTCATATTCCCTATGTTCAACATAGAATTGGATTCCACCTTCCTACCCATTTCCCGAATGCCTAAACGTACAGTAGGTGTAATGATGTCCAAGAGTGTGGAATTCGTGTTAGACGAGAAAAAATTATAGATTGATTTTGTGGCAGTAAGAAGCAGGTAATGGATCTTTCTGATAATTCTTGTCTCACATATTTGAAGTAGAAGCTCATGGACCTTCACTTATGTGTGTACATGGATTCCCAAAATCCATCTAACATCCTCCATAGTCATTGATCATAATAACACTCCACAATGAGATAATTAATGTTCTCATCATACTTAAGAAATTGGATTCAAGCCGATATGATATGATTCTCATTTCTCTTTAGTTGATCATGAGTAAGAAATAGGATTTTGGATAATTTCCACAATAAGATGAATCATTCAGGTTATATGTCAGGTAATATAAAATTGATGATCCATTATATAATGGACTGGATCAATAAGACATTATCATATAGTACAACATGACATTGTAAGAACCATTAATTTGGGGGCTCCAAATTAGAGTATCAAGATTCATGGAATTATAGTATTGATTTTCCCATCAATCAAGTATAGATACCAGATCAACAATGTTACTAGTGGATAAATGTTCAAAAATAGATGTCCTCTATAGGTTTGGGGGTAAATTTATTTTACAAATAGTTGTCTCCATCCCACGAGTCAATGAATTAAGACTTTAATAAATTCTCACAAGAGACATTGATTTTTTCATAATATCATTGATGGTGTATTTTTTATATAACCATAAAAATAATGTCGTATAAGACTACTATCTATTTAGCATCCTCCTTTTGAACACATGTGAAAATAAATCAAGTCAAGGACCATCACATGTTAATAAATTATAGGTTACATTATTAATAATACAATAATTGAAAACTATGATATCATTGATTCCATGTCCCCCTAACTCCACATGTTTCATACAGTCCTTTTAGGAAATGTTTATAATTACTCTTGTATGCACTGATCATATCCATCAGAAATTCCTTATCATTTTTTGAATGTCATTAACAAGATTACATGAACATATTTATAGTGAAAATGTGTACACAATATTGAGGTGATGATTAAATTATCAAGGAACACCCTTCTGGCATGTCACAAAACATTCCTCTTCAATCAATCCAATTGATTATTAATTCCTAAGCATATTACAACGAGATACTAGATCTTCACATTCCCTCAGAATATTGGACCACATAGATAATTGAAGTGAATAGACACCCATTTAACAACTAGAGTTGTATAAACCTTTTTTTATTCCAACTAAAACTCCCAAGCCAAAAAAAATGATTTATTTCTCATAGATAATAGCTTGATCGGCCACATATTCATTATGCAAGAACAATTCATTGATTATATGAATTCATCTCCTCATGTCTTGGCCAAAAAGAAGGACTTGTTTTTATAATAGGCGAGATATGGCACAAGTATCCCTACTAGATTTAATCTATTTGTAAATAACAATTTGAGATATCTCTATAGTGAATCTACATAAATAATCCTATGAAATTGTAAACTATACAGATGAGAGGGAATCTCATTAGATAATAGCCATGGTGTAATGAAAAATTCCCATTTGAGCTCCATTATCTAGAACAAACATCATTGGGAAGTTATGAAATGTGATTATTAGTTAAATAATGGACATTTAGAATCCATTTTAGTTGAGAAAAATAATGATAAATCTCAATTTCATTGTATGAAATGCTTTGTAAATGTAAATTTTCAGCACAAAATTACCATTCCAGGATTTCCTTTTAATGATTTTTACAAATTATAATTTTAAAACATGGATATTCTGAATGTTCCTACAATGAACAAAGCCAAAAAATTTAGTCATGGTGTGCCCTTTCATAATCCACCCAATCTAGTAATAATAATATTTATAATACTATTTTGAATGGTATTCCCATGATCCACTAGTGAAAAATCCTTAATATATATTTCAATATACTTATTTAGAATCACACCCATAAATGTTGAATTTATTCCATAGGGTAAAAAGAAATGATTGGTGAATTATTTTTGTACGCAGATTTTATCATCCATCATAATTTCCCAATAAAACATGTAAATTTTATTAGTTAATCCATTATGTCTATATAGACCTGAATCTTGACGTACATGGACATTACATTACTTCTTGAGGAATACTTAATACATAACAAAAACCAACACTCAAGGACTATCGTAGTTTAGTTTCTTTGGAAACATGGAACATAATTTTCTAATTGTGGTGAAGGATCTTCAACATCTCCCATAAAGATCTTACCCTTTTGTTTTCTTACCTAAAACCATTCTTTAAATCCTGGGAAAAATAAAACATAAAAAGGGTGAGCTCAAATGCTCATTAAGGTTAAACATAGAGAACCTAAAACAATCCATAAACATTTGAATGCAAAATCTTGAACATAAAATCTAAACATCAAAATCTTGAGCAAAGACATAAATCTTGGTAGTATGTAAGGCATATATCATAAAGAAACATCAATCATGATACAATATCATGGGAATAAAACATGTGATTATGGAAACAATTAAGCACATGATATGATTTCCATAGTAGCCAAGGCATTGTTGCCAAGACCATCTTAGTGGAAAAAGTCCCTTTCTGAATCGAGATCACTCCTCATTCCAGTCCTGTATTACTGAACCAGATTAACTTACCGTTCCAGCCATGTCTATATCATGATATATAAATCTTTACCCAATGCATTGGAGGGATATATTGGTCCCACCCATCTCATAATGAAATCATTATTTCAGGTGCCACAAAATCATAAATCATACATCATAGCATAACCCATGTAATAGAATGGGATTCGTAAACATCATGCCATCATATCAAAATCCATATAAAAAAATGGATATCATTTCATCATAAGAAGAATAAATCCATGTAAATAATGGAGACATTATACTTGAAACATAAAAATATTAAATAATGTCATTGTTAGAAAGAAAATAGCTTTGATAAAACACATGAAATGAATTCATGAGGAAAATATCCTTTCTTCTTCAAAATCATATTCATTTCACAAAATGCCAGGGAATCATAAAAGAAAATCTTTTTGTTGAAAATAATCAGGCAATTTTGTATAGGAAGCTTCATGAAAATGAGGCGTTATGAAACCGTAAAAATATGTTCAATCCGTATGAGTTAAAAATAACATTCTCCTCTCACTTTTGTCGGAAAAGTAAAAAAAGTATCTCGTGCGACAAATGATTCCTTACATACCATGTATTAAAAGTCAAAATGGATGAAAAATATGTTAAAAATACTTGAAAACATTTATAGAAAACATGGACATGGATGATAACAATAACCCCAGTAAATACTTACCAATAAACAATCTCAGATAAAACTGAGAATGGAAATGTTATCCCTTACCTTAGGTCCGAGATGCTTCATATGTATCCAAAACTTCTGTATAATGATTTGAATAATGTCATTGACTTAGTAAATAATCATATTAAATGTTATGATATCAAATATGGTTCAGTTATGACCTTATATTACCAGTTCTTTTGTAAGTTCCATGTTAAAGTAGCGTTTTGGGTAAAATCGTTTTATTTATCGTACATGTTTAGAGTTGTTGTTCATGTTATTATCACTTATATCCTGATTTACATAATTCCAGAATGTAAAATATGATTTATATGTAATATATATTCATCATATACATATATATATGAATGATCGATAAATGGAATGAAATACACCGTTCATGGAGACGGTAGGTCGTACGTACGAATAAACACTGTTTTCATTTCCTTATTGAATTGAATGGAATTAAGTAGATGAAATTCATATATATATATATATATACATAAATAAAGTATAATTTTTATTTCATATATTACATTATTACTTATTATATATACTTTATAATCATTCATGAATGGTTATCATGGAGAATGAATCTCATCGCGTTGTGGAGACGGTAGTCCGTACGTACGCATTAGTGATGATATCATTCCCATGATCATGGAAGAGTACTTATAAGATTTCAGAATCAATATCACTTTAAAATAATCATATATAGTTATTTATTTACACCATTATACCCATACAAGTATGTTGGTGGTCAAAAACAGATTACACCACGGCGTGGAGACGGTATTCCGTACGTACAAACGCGCGATAATTTTGTTTTCCGTAGGATGGACAGAAGGTGAAATACGGTTGTTTAATATTTATAATAACATATCCGTATATATGTAATACTTATTTTATTACTTTACAATGAGACAACAAAATAAGAAGACGTAGAAGAAGAAAAAAACTTGAGACAATCGAAAGAAGAGGTTAACTCTTCCTCGACGCACCTCCTTTAAGCCTGATCTTAAGGAAGTAGAGTTGGTCTTTTGAGAAGACCAGAACCTCCAGAATGTTTCTAGGTAAGTGGAGAAGAGAAATTGTCAGGGGTAGGACGATATTCAAGGCTCAAAGGGGTGTGAAGATAAGAGGGAAGGGGTGCCCTTTTATAAGGGAGGAGAGGTGTACCTTTGGAAAAACATAAAATATTAATTTATAATAAATTTATATTCATATTTTAATAGCTCCAACTTGATTTATTTCGAAGCTAATGTGGGGATGGGTCGAAATCCTCTCAAACAATAGATTTTAGACTGGTTTGGTTCATTATAATAACCTTATCTTTTAGTTTTAACTCTTAGTTAATTAGATTGACATTTACCATGTCACTTTGTATTTTTATATATAATAGTTAATAAACCTACCATATACTTCCATGTAACCCCCAAGTGGTCCATTAATTTTTCGCCTATCATGATATAAGTATCTTGTCCTATACTTATATTTTTAGGAATATAATAACAATTAGTAATATAATATTTTTTTAAACACTATTTTATGTCAATTTTGATACTATTTGGTAATGGATTTTTGTGAAAATCACAACAACATGATCAGTTAGAACAAAGCTAATTAAATAAACACTTATATGTCATATTATCCTAGAAAAGTAGTGTAATTCATAAAAACTCTAAAATTACATTTATTTTTGTATTTATAACATCAATTATGTTAATATTTCATTAATAAGATAATTACTGCATCATCATTGTGTCATAAATAAATTAAATTATTTATTGTCTAAAAATTATAAATAAAATATCATTATGTAGAAAATATTTTTATATTTATAATTAATATTTATAGTCGAATATATCTTATGTATATCCCTATATTAAAAATGTTTTAGTTATTAAACTTTGATTTTGACCATTTTAACCCTTCTTTAAATAAATTAATAATAAATGTCCTAATATAATCGAAGTGGGCCTAAATGGTCATATTTTATTCCTATGGTTTTTTTTGGTCGAATTACACTTATCAAATATAATTAGGACATGTGTTAGGGTAATAATAATATCAATTTTTACCCTTAATTACCCGATTTATTTGTAACTGTGGTAAATAAAAGTAAAGAGTTACTATTCACCAAAAATTATTTTCATCTCATTGAACCACATTTTAGTCCTTGATATTAACCGTGCCTCTTGGATTTTCGAAATTAAATTCACAAAAGTGGTAAATTTTCATTTAAATGAAAAAAGTCAGTTTTTTAACTACCACTAAGTAGTTTCATTATTCATTGAAAATTGATGTTTTTTAGAAAAATACAAAAAATTCAGCCTAAGCATTATATGATATTCCGAATTCAAAATTTATGTCTATTTTTCCAAATTCAAAACATAAAAGTGGAATTAATAAATTTTAAAATTAATTCTCGTTATCAAAACCAATAGCGTGTTTTTAAGAAATAATAACTATCAAAAGATTGATACTTGTTTATATCCAATTTCAAAGTGAAATTAATTCCAATAACCAAAATTGGATTAAATGGTAAAAATATTTTCTAATTAAACATTAAAACAAATTAAAATGATAATATATCCATATAAATTAATGCGATGAAAAAATTTGTTTTTAATTAAAATGTAACGTGATTTTACTATTCATTAAAATATGAAAGTTATCAGAATAATATGAAAAATTAATCCAAAGTAAATTTTTATATCCTAATTCCAAAGAATAATTTTATTTTTTCAAATTGAACTTATATACATGTCAAAAACAAGATTTAAAGTCGGTGTGCCATCAAAAGGCGGGAAAACTGCAATTTTTTTAAAATACATATTTTACATGAAAGATTTATTTTGATCTCCTAACATATTGTAGAAAATGTTTAAGATTAATACTAATGTTATAAAATTCAACATTTAGTTATTACTATTCATAATGTCTTGTCCATAAAAATATTATAACAATATAACGTTGTTTAGTGAAACCCGGTATTGCGTACTACACACGCTATCGAGGAAGGTCGCGAATGCGTGTAATGCAAGCCAAGGTAGGTTTCGTGTTGTGAAAGACTCCTTCATTATTTTTATAACAAAATCCAACCATATTTCATTTATACATTGAATATATATATATACACACTCAATGTTTCATAGAATGACTATTATCAAACGAACATGAAATTGTGTGTTACACTGTCCAAGAATATTGTTGCGAATACTGCAAGAATTACGGTGTCGTGTATAGCGCAAGATAATATTTGTGAAGTGTACAACACAAGAAATCAAGGAAATTAAAATTAATAATTCTCATAAAATCACATGTTGTTATATTCTACCCCCCATAAAATGAATTTCTCTGTCGAAATTCATCGGGGTTATAAATGGTTTACTATAAGAAAGTTTCTATAATAGAAACCCACATCGTAAAAAGGAATACTAGTACTTGATTATAAAAAGAGAAGTTATAATCATAACGGTCACCCAAAGTAACTTAGCATTGTGTTTCCATATAATACAACATAGGTGAAAATATGTATATGGAAGAGAAATCTAACTATCAAGTTCTGATGGAGAGTGGTAGTGAACATGGCTATGAAAAAGTCATCAATCAAAACGCCATAAATTTTTTATGATTTAAGGTACCATCTAATTCAACGGATATGAGGACATTATGACAACATTTTTTGTTTTCAAGATCATTCCCCTAATGTTGAAGAATAATTAAATGAAATACTTACTTGATTTTGGTACAATCTCACTATTTTTTGTGCCTTGAACAATATCCAAATCATCTATTAATGAACTTATGTAGAATTTGTCTTCTGTGAAGTGTTAGTAGATTATGCGATAGAATGATAAGTCATTACATCTATTTCTATCGCAAAATGTTTAGCACAATTTATTAAATATACAGAAGTCCATCTATGATGAAATTTATCGTATATGGTTGCTAAAATAGGCATATACTTCAGCTATCATAGCGCTTAATAAAATTAAACTAGTTTATACAATCTAGGGACTTCCTGTAGGCTAGTGGTAGGCGATAAAGGAATGTCACACTTTTGTAGTGGGTTAGATTCTCGCATCCTTGTCTGATGCGACCGGTTGTTTCCCGTCCTACAGGTTTTCCTTTTTCTATAACTATACTATTATAACATTCTATCAATAATATCGAAAAATAATTTCTATCCTTAAACAATACTAAATTATGTTCAATATAATCCATTCTAATCATTAGGCTTATCCAAAATACTACTTTCCAAACTCATAGTATAAACAGAACGAATACTAAAAAGGTCATATAACAAGAATGTGAATACCATCATTTATCCCTCATATATCTTGTTGGTCACATTCCAATAATGTGAATACCTTAATAATGTATTCTCTTAAAAAATGAATACTCATTGAACCTTAGTGAAAAAATGAATGCTTTCAAAAGTTATCAATTTCCACGTACCAAAATTCAAAAATTCTATATACTCAAACCATGATATAACTTTTTCCTTATATCAGTCATGTGCTCTTGAATACTGTCAATCATATAATTTTATCCTTATCTATTAATTTTTCACATATCATCTGCTTTCCAAAGATATTTCAGTCACTTTTCATGGTTACCGGTACCATAATCTTTTTGAAAGCTATAATTGACCAATACATTGATATTTCAATATAACATAAAAATTCCTCAACAACATTATTCTTTAATACCAATACATAAACACCTCAATAAATTCTATTCATTGATTATCATGGAATAAGTCCATCCCTAATTTTGAAGTAACCTCTTAGGCCAGGGCATTGAGTTGGTTAATGCCCATGTTCTCCACAGATATGACATTGGAATCCATAATAATCTGTCACTCTATGAACCTTCTCTCCACACAGATAAAATCTTCCCCTCCATTTGATGTATTCATCAAGGTTATTATTCCCTTCTTTATAAATCACAATCTTCATTTCATTATTCTCCTCAACATGCGAACATGCATAAAATTCTATCTTCCTATTATTTGATGAATTAGGAATACCACTAAATTTCACCTTGTTAATCATATATCGTGATGAATGATTCAGAATAATCACAATATATTTCTCTCTAGGCATTACACAATTTCGTTTCTCATAGTCCCCAATTTTTCCATTGGATTCAATGTTAACCTAATTCCTTCCGGTTCCCTCAATTGAATAAAACACAAAAAGAATTATGTGAGAGGCAAAAATCATATAGGGAAAATAACATAATCAAGGGGGTGTACCTTCGACATCGAACATCTTAGATTTAATTCTAATATCTTACCATAATTCTAGGACTATAAACTATACTTATACTTAACCTTAGGGACATCCCTAGACATACCTTAGAAATATTTATAGAGATCTCACTAATGTTTTCACATCCTAGTTTCCAAAGGTTATATAAACCTTTCCTCTGATACCAACTGTAGAGACCCAGAGCTTGATTTACATGGGCATTACATTACTTTTTTGGAATACATAATACATAATAAAAACAAACACTCAAGGACCATAATAATTTAGTGTCTTTGGAAACATGGAATATAAACCTCTAATCTTGTTAAAAGATCTTCAACATCTCCCATAACGATCTTCCCCTTTTTTCTTACCTAAAATCTTTTTTTTTATCATGGAGAAAAGAAAAAATATAAAGGGTGAGCTTAAATTCTCAGTAAGGGTAAGTATGGAGAAAATAAAACAAACCAAATACATTTAAACTTCAAAACATGAACATAATATTTAAACATAAAAATCTTGAGCAATGGCGTATAACATGGCAGTACGTAAGGAATAGATCACAATAAAACATTAATCATGATAAAATATAATGGGAATAAAACATGTAATTCTGTCAACCATTAGGCACATGATATGATTTCCATAGTTGCCAAGGAATTGTTGCCAAGACCATCTTAGTGGACAAAGTCCCTTTCTGAATTGAGTTCACTCCTCGTTCCAGTCATGTATTACTCAATCAGATTAACTTACCGTTCCATCCATGTATATGTCATGAGATATAAATCTTTACCCAATGCAATGGAAGGAGATATAGGTCCCACTCATCTCATAATGAAATCATTCTTTCGTGTGCCACAAAATCATTAATCATACATCATAAAATAACTCATGTAATAGAATGGGATTCTTAAACATCATGCCATCATAACATAATCCATATAAAAAATTGGATATCATTTCATCATAAGAAGAATAAAACCATGAAATTAATGGATAAATTATACTTGAAACATATAAATATTAAATAAAGTCATTTTAGATGGAAAATATTTTTTATAAAACACTTGAAATGAAATCTTGAGAAAAATATCCTTTCTTCTTCAAAATCATTTTCTTTTCAAAAAATGCCATGAAATTTTAAAATAAAATGATTTTATTGAAAATTATCACGTAATATTTTATAGGAAGTTTCATGAAAATGAGGCGTTATGAAACCATAAAAATCCATTCACTTGTATTGCTTAAAATTAACATTATCCTCATACTTTTGTCAGAAAAGACAAACAGTTCCTCGTGTGGAATACAAAAGTAATATTCCATTCATAACAAGTGGTAAAATTCAAAAATGGGTAAAAAGGCCATTAAACATACATGAAAACATTTATAGAAAACAAGGACATGGATGATAACAAAAACCCCCAGTAAATACTAACGAATAAAAAGTCTCGGATAAGAGCGATATTGGTATAGATATCCCTTAACTTAAGTCCGATATGATTCGTAAGTATCTGAACCTCGTATATAATGATTAAATAATGTCATAAACTTATTACAGAATAATATTTATTGTCATGATATCATATATGGTTCACTTATGACTTTATATTACTCGTTCTTTTGTAAGTTCCATGTTAAAGCAGCGTTTTGGGTAAAATCATTTTATTTATAGTACATGTTTGGACTTTTTTTTTGATATTATTACTTATATCCTGAATTAATTAATTCCAGAAAGTAAAAAATGATTTATATGTAATATTTATTCAGCATATAAATATAAATATGATATATCGATAAATGGAATGAAATACACTGTACATGGAGACGGTAGGTCGTACGTACGCATGAACGTTGTTTTCGTTTCCTTATTGAATGGAATGAAATTAAATAGATGAAATACATATATATATATACACAAATCCAGTATCATTATTATTTCATATATTTCATGATTACTTATTATATATACTTTATAATCATTCATGAATGGTTAACAAGGAGAATGAATCTCATCACGTTGTGGAGACGGTAGTCCGTACGTATGCACGAGCGATGATATCATTCCCATGATATTGGAAGAGTATGTATCTTATTTCAGATTCAATATAAATTTACAATAATCATATATAGTTATTTATTTACAAAATTATAGCCAACCAAGTTATGTGGTGGTTGAAAACAGATTACACTATGGCGTGGAGACGGTATTCCGTACGTACGCACGGGTGGTGATTTCGTTTTCCTTCGGATGGATAGAAGGTGAAATAGGGTTGTTTCATTTTTATAATAACATATACATATATAAGTAATAGGGATGTTATTACTTTATAATGAGACAACAAATGAATAATAATTAGATGAAGGAAGAAACTTGAGAGAATCGGAAGAAGAGATTACCTCTTCTTCGACGCACCTCCTTTTAGCCTTCTCGTAAGGAAGTAGAGTTGGTCTTTTGAGAAGACTAGAACCACCAGAATGTTTCTAGGGAAGTGTAGAAGAGAAATGTTCAGGGTTTGGCCGAGCTTCAAGTCTCAAAATGGTGTAAAATAGAAGAGGGAAGGGCTTCCCTTTTTATACGGGAGGAGAGGGGCACCTTTGGAAAAACATAAAATATTATTTTATAATAAAGTCATATTCGGATTTTAATAGCTCCAAATTAATTTATTTAGAATCTAAGGTGGGTATGGGTGGAAATAATTTCAACAAATATATTTTAGACCGGTTTGGGTCATTATATTATCCTTATCTTTTAGATTTAACTCTTAGTTAATTAGATTGACATTTACCATGTCACTTTGTATTTTTATATTATATAGTTAACAAACATAGCATATACATACAAGAGACCCCCATGTGGTCCATTAATTATTCAACTATCATGATATAAATATCTTGGCCAAACCATAGATTTTTAGGAATATAATAACAGTTAATAATATAATATTTGTTTTAAAAACTATTTAATGCCAATTTTGACACTATTTGGTAATGGATATTTTTGAAAATCACAACAGCGTTATTAGTTCAAACAATTCTAAGAAAATAAATACTAACATGTCAAATTAACATATAAAATTAGTGTAATTCATAAAAAGTCTCAAATTAGGTTTATTTTGGTATTTATAACATCAATTATGTTAATATTTCATTAATAAGATAATTACTGCATCATCATTGTGTCATAAATAAATTAAATTATTTAATGTCTAAAAATTATAAATAAAATACCATTATGTAGGAAATAGTTTTATATTTATAATTAATATTTATAGTCGAATTTATCTTCTGTATAACCCTATATTAAAAATGTATTAGTTATTAAACATTGATTTTACCCATTTTAACCCTTCTTTAAATAAATTAATAATAAATGTCATAATCTAATCCATGTGCGCCAAAATGTTCATATTTTCTTCCTAAGGTTTTTTGGGTCTAATTAAACTTATCCAATAGAATTATGACATGTGTTAGGGTAATAATATTATCATTTTTACCCTTAATTACCCTATTTACTTTTAACCGTGGTAATAAAAGTAAAAAGTTACTATTCAGAAAAAATTATTTTCATCTCATTGAACCACATTTTATTCCTTGATATTAACTATGTCTCTCTTATTTTCAAAATTCAATTCCCAAAACTTGTAAAATTTCATTTAAATGAAAAATACATTTTTTTACTACCACTATGTGGTTTCACTATTCATCGAAAATTGATGTTTTCAGAAAAATACCAAAAACTCAGCCTAATCATTATTTGACATTCCAAATTCAAAATTGATGTCAATTTTTAAAAATTAAAAACATAAAGTGGCATTAATTAATTTTAAAATTAATTCCCGTTATCAAAACAAATAGCCTGTTTTTAAGAAACAATAACTATTAAATGATTGATACTTGGTTATATCCAATTTCAAATTGAAATTAATTCTAATGACCAACATTGGATTAAATTGTAAAAATATATTCTAATTACACTTTAAAAACAATTAAAAATACAATCTATCCATATAAATTATTGCAATGGAAAAAGATGTTTTTAATTAAAATATATCATGTTTTTACTATTCATTAAAATATGAAAGTTATCAGAATAATATGAAAAATGTATCCAAAGTAAATTTTTATATCAGAATTCCAAAGAATAATTTTATTTTGTCAAATTGAACTTATAGACATCTCAAAAACAATATTTTATGTGGGTGTGCCATCAAAAGGCATGAAAACTGCAATTTTTTAAAAATACATATTTTACAAGAAAAATTTATTTTTTTCTCATAAAATATTCTAGAAAATGTGTAAGATGAATAATAATATTATTAAATTAAAAATGTAGTTAATACTATTCATAACGGCTAGTCCATAATAATATTAGAACAATATATCGTTGTTTAGTGAAACCCGGTATTGCGTACTACACACGCTTTCGAGGAAGGTCGTGATTGCGTTTAATGCAAACCAAGTCATGGTTCTGTGTTATGAATGACTTCTTCATTGTTTTGAATAACATAATCCAACCATATTTCATTTATACATTGAATATATATATATATATAATCAATGTTGTGTAGAATGACTATTATCAAACAAACATGAAATTGTGTGTAACACAATCCAAGAATAGTGTTGCGTATACTGCAAGCTAATACAGTGTTCCGTATCGTGAAAGATAATATTTTTGTAGCGTACAACACAAGAAATCAAGGAATTTAAAATGAATAATTCTCATAAAATATCAGGATGATACAATGGCCTTCTGTACATTATATGTTAAGAGATAAAAGAGATTTCCTTTTCTCTTACTAGGATGAGACAATAATAAGAGAATGATTATGTGACTTATTGATGAATGATGTAATGTTTTATACATTATGGTGGGTGTTTTAACCCCATCATCATAATATAATTCTTTTTTATAATCCACTTCAGTAGTAGAAATTTCAATCTCCAATGTCTGGAGATGTCCATGAACCTTAATGGAATTTATACCCTCTTTAAACCTCATTTACTTGTGTATTCATTGAAAAAAAATTTAATTCATATCAAAATTTTTGATAAATTTTACACTAAAAAGAATTAATTCCAATCATTTTTTCATAGTCATATGTTCATCCAACTTTGATGAAGCACCAATTTCCTCCCTATAAGTTGTAAACTAGTATTGATTCTTAAGATTGCAACATGAATGGATT
This sequence comes from Viscum album, assembly GCA_963277665.1. NCBI lineage: Eukaryota > Viridiplantae > Streptophyta > Magnoliopsida > Santalales > Viscaceae > Viscum > Viscum album. The sequence goes on from OY728120.1 coordinate 1,151,825,547, forward strand.
CTGTACTCTATTTGAATATCTATGTCATGGTTGGAGGAGGAAATCCTACTCCAGTCATACAAAATACCTTATCCCTATTCAGATTCATGAAATTATTAGAATGGGTTCTCCAAGTGGTTGAAATTCCAAAACATCCATTATAATCTCTCTGCATTCAGGTATAACAACTCAATAAATATTAAATTGAAAATGGATAGGTACCAAACATGAAACATTAGTGCAAATATCAACATGAATAGAGTTAGTATTAGAATTATGCTTATTGAGATTGAATATAGAAACTACCAAGGCCTCCCTCTTATAATCCATTTTGAGAAAACATCAATATAAATTGCCTGGTTTCCATCCACTCATCATATATCTATTCCCTGAGAATTAATCACCAACAATTTTTACTTCAGCAATATTAAAATAATAAATATATGAGTAGATTTCAATTGAGGCTTCCATAATAAATATCGATCTAATATTTTCAGCGACACTCAAAATAATGTTGAAATCTCCAAAAACAACCCCTATAGAGAAAATTGGGTCAAAGACATTTTCAAACAAAATCCAAAAATCCCATGTAGTATTATATGAAGTGGTAGAATATGAAAAGAATATAGAAAAAGTATGACTTTGAATGTTTATATTTAGTGATATACAATGTGATTTATTACACATGATATTATCTGAATATTATTTTTATTGAAAACCCACAAATGATTAATATTTATGTTTTGTAGACTTTTGGGAGACAAAATAGAACCCTAGGAGTCTCTATTTCAATGCCTTATATCTCTGAAAAAACCTAGTAGATTATGAAAATTCAATAACTAGGGGTTTATGGTACATTATTTAATGCCAATTGTCCTTGGTTTTAGGAGTATACCCTAGACCCAAAACAATTCCAATAGAGGATCCTAATTGTGAAAGAGTTTGGCTCCTTCTAGAGAGCCCTCATTGATTTGATCTTATCTCTATACCAATATTAATTCTTCACATTCCCCTATTATTTCATCCATCTACGGTATAATTAACCTCATGTTTCCTATCCTTCTTTGTTGTCTTTTTATCCTTTAAATTTCACAAAGATGTGTACACATCGTCTAGTTCTCTATGATTAATTTCATTCAAATCATATTCCTTCCTAGCATAATCAGACATGAATGTTCCACATAAAGAGATAAATTTATTATTAGTGTAATGTTTCCCATGATTCATACCTTAGATAGAGTTCTATTAGGTAGATTTAGAGGTGGGAAAGAGCAAGATAGCATCCTATTTTGTACTATATTCAGCCACTAGGATAGAATTCCCTAACCTTTACATCACTAAAAGGGTTGAGAGGTTCAGTGATTTCACCTGAGAGATCTCATTAGAGATCAAATTCCCCCTTCATTGGTCTGAGTTTTGGATCTATAACGTCCTCAGACAATAGTACTAAAGTGTGATATTTACATAGGGATGAAGAATATATTATCCCCTACAGAGGAACCATAATTTGAGCCTATGAGTTTTCCACATGATAACATTAAGAACCTATGTTAGAAGAGACTAAGAGAAACTTATTGTGGGATTCTTTCATCGATTTAGTGACCTACAATGAGTCCATAGGAGTTTCATCATCCATGTGACATTCCATTTGTAGAGAATCATTTGGTTCCCTATGAGGAAAACCTTCTCGAATTAATAGTTTTTTTTGTACCCTTCATCCATTGGGTCCTACTGGGTTCCATCTTCACTCCCCATGTCAACTCCTACCATGGAGGGCCCTGGGAGGGTCCATGGACTAGTATGTGGTTTTTTGTCCTTACAATTCCACATTCAACAATTAGTTCTATCATGCCCCTTGGTCTTATAGAAAATTCATTCCTTTCCCCTACTATATTCAGAGAGTACGTGACCATAGAATTTCTAGCCCATACACTACTTCAGATTTCCCTCATATTGTATTTCTAGAGTTTTATTGTAATCCATTGTTATCAACACAACTTCATCCCCCAAGGTCCTTGACATGTCAACTTCAACTAAAATCCTTTCATAATTCTTAACTATTGGGTTAGTTATTTACAAATCAATATTAGTTGGATATCCAATATAAGAAGAATGCTCTCATATAATTTTGGATTGCCAATAAAACCAACTCAGCTTATAGATACAGATATATACATGAGTATGTGTGTCTAAATAATTGATATGGTCAGTGTTCATGTCCCATTCATGAACCCATATTAAACTAGGTTTTAGAGAAATGCAGCGTTGGATCTATACCATTATTTTGAACTCATATGAGAGGAAAATCACATGATTATATCCCCTGCCCAATGCTGTCATTTTACACTCCTTAAAGCCCCAACAATCTGAAATCTTACAAGAGATATCTAGAAATTTCTAGTGTCTTTCCCCTTTTGGAGTAAGGACTCTCCCCACTATGTAATGTCAACGTAGATTCAAACTCTTCTAAATTTTCTAGTGTTCAACTGCTACATGGTGAAACCCTTCCATCCAAATCACTCATATATGAGGATAAGATACAAAATACGAGAAAGAGGGACCATATGCGGAATTCCAATCATCTACAAACGTATTCATGGACACTACTTGTATTAAGCAGTCGTAAGAATCTTCACCTTATTGAAATGGGATAAAATATCTTTATTACCCACATGATCACACTGATTATTTTCCAATATTGATTCTTTTAGATTTGTAATCAGGGTCCCCCTCTCTTCGCGATCGTACTGGTATGGGTTCCCCCCGTCTCCCCCATGCGCTGCTAAAAATTATTCAAATGTTGGAAACTGATATGGGCAGGTTTTGGATGAGAAAAAGATATTGACAGGTGTGAAAAAGATGGAGGAGTGAGTACCATTTTATTAGTGAGGATTGTTATTTTTGTTAATTTTTTAAAAGAGGAAATTCCACCAATGTTTTTTCACTGAACAATCGCTCCAATAGAAATAAAAATTTGGGTAAAGGGAATATATGTTATAAATAGGGATATAGAATTTATTTTTAACATTTTTATAGGTCATTTTGTCCCTTAATATCATGTTTTATCCCATTGTTAAGAAAATTATTCTATTCATCAATGTAGCGTATTTTAATTACAAACACCAATATTTTTAGGCATTCACTATATTGAAAATATTTGAAATTATAAATTTCTATGATTAAAAAATGAAAATATATTTCTCCATTTTACAATCACATATTTGTTATAAATTAATTTAAAATCAATCCCACATAGGGAATGATAATTCATATTGTCAACGTAAAAATGTTCAAAAGTATAATTTTTTAATATCTAATATTAATGAGAAATTTATTTCAATGACCGTAATGTGATTAATTTATCTCTAATTAATCTATTTAGTCATTGAAAACAAAACAAAATATAATTTTTCTATATAAATTATATACACGAAAACAATGTTTTCAATTAAAATGTGGTATTTTTCACAATTCATAAAAAAATTAATATTTTTAGAAACATACTGAAATTTCACCCTAAGACAATTTGTATGTTCACATTTAAAAATTTCACACTATTTTTTCATATAAAATTTATAAAATTTCCCTCATTTATATTTAAATGATTTTTTATATTAAACAATAAAATTCGACTTTATAAAAATATATATTATTATGTGTAACATTGGGATTGTTACTATCTAATGAATATCAATAATATTGGATGAATGTAAAAAATAGTTTATTGAATATATCATATATATTATTAATTAAAAAATTACTAATAGTAAATATTTTAATTTAGTAAGATAAATTTTTTTGTTACATAAAAATTTGGTTTTTATAAGAAACATTCCTTTATATTCTATTGGTTTCTATATTCAATTATTTTTAATTTTTAACCAATGAATAAGAATATACATTTCCACAAGTTAGTTAATCTGAAATTGTGTGTTAGGATTAACTCGAGCATATAAAGGTAACCGAAAATGGGCCTTCATGTGGAACTAGTTTTACACCCTAAGGGTATATGATTATGATAATTCACATTTTCATTAAAAAAATTATGAGGGTTCTAAATAGATAATGAAAATGAATGGCCTAGGTAAAAAATTATACCACGTAAGAACCAATGATAAAATAAATTTTATGAAGTAAATATGTATCAAGGATGTATTGAAAACCATAGATAAAAAAGGCAATTTAAGGATTAATATTATTTCAACAATTCCATTATATTTTATTTTGAAATTATAAAAATATGGTTTTAGAAAAGGAGTAACTATATGCCATGTAGAACCCCATCGATTTAGGAAATTCTTTAGGAATTGAAACCATGATCGATGAATGATAATGGATTAATTCCAACCACAAATCAACATAATTTCATAGTTAATATGTCATTGTTTTCAGTTAAACAAATTGATGGATAAATATTAATAATGATCAAGTAATCTTAATTTCTATGTTAAGAGAATAATTTATTAACAATTTTTACATAGGATAATAGTTTAATACATATATTTAGACTTTTCAATATTTTATAAAGATTAATTTTTGTTATATGTTTATTTTAGTACTTCATAAATCAATGTTCATTTTTAGATATCCATTTTTTATATTAATGAAGAATTAGAAATTGATTGAAGAACAACCAAAGAATGAAATTTGGTTTATATAAATATTTAAATTGTTTGTATTTATTTATATTCACGGTCAATTAATGAATTCTTAAATATTAGGAAAATATTTTAATATAAAATGAGCTCCTAAAATGCTAATATTTATTAAAGTGATGGTATTTTAAATCATCATGGATTTATGGATTTTAGATCCCCAACATTCCACTAATCATTCATTTATTTTGATTAATAACTTCAATCAATCCCAATAAATATTTAATCATTCTCTCCATGTCAATTTTTTCACATACCAATGATGTCCTCTGACAAAGATACCTAGTTATTTGTTATTCCATGTGATATTTTCACTTTTCATTATATCTTATTAAGAGGATATTTTATTAAATAATCTCTCGATTTTGTATTTCAACAATGTAATTTTCAATTTTGAAGCACTATATTTCATAGAATATTTTTAAATTTTAAGGATTCAATTTATTTATGGAGGAAAGAATGTAACACCCTAAAATTATAAAGTAAGGACATTGCCTTCGATAACATCTATGAATCAAAACAACAAAGACGTAAGAGAATATAATATCCAAAAAAAATTCAATTTAATTGTAATGTCTCGGATTTTCGGTGTATTATTTTTAAATATTATAAGGAATTATTTTGAGATCAGGCACAAGAACAGAACATCATTCCAAGGCCCAATGATCCCGGAATGGTGGATTGAACTTTTATTATTTTATGTGAGTCGACACTTGTGTGCGGTTGTGGAAGTTTCCAAACTGATGCCCATATTAAAAATATGAAGTCACTGTTGAGTTCGGGGTGATGAAATTAACAATGAATGAGCCAAACCTCGACCGGCATGGGTTGAGGTAAAAAAATAACTTTCGGATGTTTTATGTAAAATAAAATAATACAAATTTCGCATGTTATTTTATTTGTTTTATGGAATCATCCGCTGAAGCATGACAACAGGGAAGTTGTTTCCATAATAAATGGTGCTTAATAATGAATAATCAATGGCAAGTTGGACTCCTTAATACCGCATAATATTTGTAAATTTCAAATTTTTATCCCTTTTTTGGGATAACAGAACGTCGGTCGTTGGTGAATGATTGAGAGAAACGCTGGAAAAAACTCTCAGCGACGAATGACGACTGAACAAAGCATCAAATCGCTGCGCCAAAAAGGCTAGAGGATATCAATGATGACGGAAGAATAGACTCTTTGTCAGTGATCGATCCCTTCTTGAGGCAGGGGTTTGTAATTTAATTTTCCTTTTCCCTGCTTTTACCTTAAACAACAAATGCGGATCAACAACAAACAAGATGATCCACCGATTCATACATTCTTGAGAGAGGGATTTTTTTGGGATGATTATGGGTGAAATTAATCTGTGTTGATTTTTTTGTTGATTTTCTACTCTGTTTAAGCCTATTAATGGGAGCAGATCAACTCTGTGACGAACGATAGTGGAGGTTAGTTCCCCTTTTTGTTTGATTGGTTTTCCTTCCACCATTTTCTTCTAGAGTGTTCTTCACGTTCTTCCCAGGGCAATGAGCAACTGATCGTTTGACATCTGTTTTGCAATGCAATGATCCCAAACTGAAGAATCGACACCCTAATGACCTTGTGGAGGTGCGACGACGATAACAGATGACAAATCAGGTCGGATCAGGAAGGGCCGTTCTTCGAGCGTTCTTCACACAGGTAGATCATTGCATGTTTTCGGAGCCAATCAGAGGTCTAAAAACAATGGAATCGGCTTCGTGGTGTCGTGGTGACCAACACCTAGGAGATTCATGGAGATCAGACGGCCGGATCGACGAGCAGATCATCACCGGAGGCGCGACGACGGAGGTCGGTATTTCTATAAATTTCTAGAATACATGGAGTGTACTTCGAAAGAACACACCGTGTAGTACTGGTGTTGGAATCTGGGGTTTCTGGGTCAAAGAGGAATGACATAGCATGTGACCCTGGTCACATGCCGTGTTAGGATTTCCCGGAATCTCGGTGTGTATTATAGAATGTACACGAGCACTTGTTAGACTACAAGGACTTCGGTGACACAGAGTGTACAACATGGAATAGGAGGCTACACAAAACTCGACATGTATTCCATCGGTACATAGACATGGGATGGAGTACAAGACTGTGTACTCCATCACACAGTATAGCGAGGCCAGTAACGCGGGCCACCCCATGTACCGATTACACGGGTTGGAGTACAAGGGTTGATGACCGTGTACAGGCACAAGGCTAGCATACACGGAGCCAACCCCAGTCACTCGTACAAGGCGTGTACACTGTACTACATGCCATGTACTCAGTTATTCTACACGAGAAGCCATACGATACGGGTCGTTGTACATAGGTAGTACCCATGGTCAAAAAAAACATCCTGTAACATTTCTACATGCCATGTAACTTTTTGGAAAACTTGATGGTCCTCCTATTCACCGCATCTTGGACGTCTTTTTTTGGGTCATTGGGCCTTCTTCTGATTCCCCTAAAGGCTAGGCATTGTTTCCTTTACAGGAGTATGATCCCATTAGCAAGACTTTCAATGATATAGTAAGGCATCTATCTGAGAGGCCCAGATCGATATCCTCTATCCATTCTTGACCATAGGTAGATTCTTGAAAAAATGTTTCCAATTCCACTGGGCATTGATTCTCTACCTATAAGGTGAATTCTGCATGAGTCGTGGTATCCTCCATGACCCTAGCAGTGATCCTCATCTATGTATCATGATTTTTCCCACTCAGGAGTGTGTCTCCCATAATGAGTGCATCTATCTACCATAACCTTCTCACATAAGAGTGTGTCTCCTGTAATGAGTGTAACTACTTCTTGTGATGTTGCCCGATGAACAGTACTTCTCGGACGGATGCCATTACAGCTAAAAGGCTCATGGAGTGTGTTTTCCTGGAACAATTGCTTCGTGGAATCTTTTAACTGAACCCATAGATGGGGGTATGTGGTAGTGTGACTCATCTCAAGATTATGGGTCTTTGTTTTGACTATATCTGGTTTGTGCTATATGTTTTGTCGACATATATTATGCATAGCTGACTGTACCTTTATTTATGAAATTCTCTGTGGTTTTTGGGGTCCTCTAATGTGTACTGTTATACTCACCCCTCCACCGGCTTTGCCCACATGTGTCGTGTCTTGTACATACGAGCATCCTTTTGACAGAGTCCCGGGCGGACTGGGATAGGACCGAGCTTTCTCTGTTCCCTACAGGACGAGGTATTCCAACGGCTACGAGCAGCAGTCCCAGTACCTTTTGTGTTTATAGGTTAGACTTTGCAGCTTTCAGACATTTGTTTTGGTGGGTTTGTATTCTGGCCCAGTTTAAATTCAGTACAATACCTTCTGTCGTACTATGTTGGTTGAGTTTAGTGTTATGCATTCATTTGGATCCTTTGTGTTTTTATATTTCAGCATTAGGGGGCTTAGAGTAGTGTGTGTGTGTGTACAAGTACTTAAGAAATGCATCCCATTATTAGTAATATGACTACTCGGTTCTAGTCACTATCCCCTAGCCTATTGGAGGCTGGCATGGGGTGTCACGGCACATGCCCCACTGGGATGGGGTCGCGACAGAGTGGTATCAAAGGAGGAACCCTGCCTTAAGTGCGGTTCACTAAATGGGTTGAGATGTATGACCCACAATGAGGATGTTGTGCTCTATAGGGGGTTGATTGTGACACCCTCTAATGATAAAGGGTTAAATGACTAAATGATATGACTCATGTCAACAAGGTGTACCTTTCGTTTCCAGAGCCTGTCTGATTAGAACTCCACAGTTAAGTAAGCTTGTCCTGGAGTAGTGACCGGGATGGGTTTCCTATAAGGTTGTTTCCCTGGGTGTGTGTGAGTGAAGACAAGGCATAGTAGAAAGGAAATGTGTTGGCCTCTGGGGAATGTAATTAGTCAAATGACCTATTTAGGAAAGTCGATGGACCCTTGGGTGGGGACCACATGTCAGGGGGGCAACATGTGGTACCCAGCGGGCTGGGACCTGATAGTCATGTTAAAGCGGTGTGTTTATGTTGACAGCTGGACCCAGTTTTTACATTTGGTATTAGAGGAGTTTTGGTTCTACCTTATAACCAATAGTCTATGAGATTGTTTTGGGGAACAATGTTAAGTGTTTCGAGTTTAGATTTCAGGCTAGAGACTCCAATGTTGGTGCGTCGGCCGACGTATCCATACTCAAAGACTCGGATAACCTGTTTTTTGACTCGGTACACAAAGACACAAGTTGCAGGGAAATAAAAGAATGGTATAAGCATCATATAGGAATGGGTTTTTTATTTCCATATCCTTTGTGTTAGCTATCCAGATATACTCATTGACCATGGTATATATTTTTTCATTACAGTATGCATCTGCGATGCATACCTGCTAGGATTCAGTAGCACGATTATGGCGACGACCTCCTTAGTGATGATACTTCGATATAGGGACTAGTCCCCCAGGCATTGCCACCAGGTGGTGCACCTTCTATGACTCCACCAGTGGAGCAGCCCATGGTACATGTGGTACCGACCGATGAGGACCATAGGTTTAGCGTTCACCATGAGTTATAGAGACAAAGACCCCTCAGGATCTGAGGTGACCCCGATCCTCAGGTAGGTAAGGACTATCGTGAGGTGGTGACCAGTGTTTTCCGTCTAGTGAGGACACTAGCAGACCAGATGGTGATCCAAGGAGTGAGCCTTATTCAGGGTTTGGTGGGACGATTGTGGAGTCTGACCACATAGACTCACGATGAGGAGACTATTTCATGGATGAAGTTTGAGCGACTCTTTAGGGGTGATTTCTCTCCGGTTACGATGAGAGCAATACGCATCCAAGAGCTTCTCCAACTCTAGCAGAGCAGTATGATATTAGCTGACTATTCATCGAGTCTCACCAACCTCGCCCGATACTCGATAGATATGGATAGGGATCAGTACTTTAGAGCTCAGACCTTCGAGCGAGATCTACACTGGTACATCCGAGATAGTGTCGTACCTCTATGCATATCGACTTATGATATAGTGCTCGAGTAGGCCTTGGTGATCGAGAGCATCATGGAAGAGCATAGATAACTGATGACTGTCAGTAGAAGGTAGACATGTGCAAAGTCACCGGCAGCATGGAGCCAACATCAGGCACAGGGATGTGGACACGAGAGGTGTCATTGGAGGACCCAGAATAGAGGATCGACAGTCCAGGACTCTCAGGCTGGATCTATACATCCTAGGGAGAGGTGAAGTTATGTGTACAATGGTAGGGGACATCTCTCTAGATATTTCCCGACACATCGAGCTACTGACAGGGAAGAAGTGGATGGACCACTGAGGTAGAGGTAGAGAGTGGAGCAGACAGACCCACCAGGCGGCAGATGTGGCAGAAGAGCATGGGGAGCTGCTGGTGGTGGCAGACGTTTTGACTTACTTCAACCACCACCCCTAGGAGGCCCGCACCAGGCTCAGAGAACTAGATGATAGGGACGGGGAAAACTGCATGCGGTCAAGGCATAAGACCCAGTGGCTCCAAGGATGATTTGAGGTACGGTTTGTTTCTTTTCTATCATAGATGATGTAAATATAGACATAGGTGATAGTCATTCCTTCATATCAACATGTCTTGTACAAAACCTCGAGATTCCGGTGGAACCATTGATCTGATCCTTACACTTGGAGACATCTACAGGATGAGACTCGACAATCACAATCCATTGCAGACAATGTGATCTTACACATAGAGGCGAGAGTGTCAGTTGGGACCACTTTGTGGTAGCGTCGAGTCCTTACAATGTCATTCTCGGTATTGATTGGTTATCATCATTCCATGCCTAGATTGAGTATTTTAGGAGAAGAGTGTGGTGTGTCCTCCGTGATGGAACGTGGTTTTCCTTTTTTAGAGAAAAGGAACCCCAGGCATCACAGAATGAGATTATGAATTGGAGGGTGCAGCCAATCACCCATGTGTTGGCTAGCCTTTCCCTCGGAGTAGTGGATGTTGTGAGCTCCCAGTTCCTAGCAGTAGTGGAGCAGTATGAGGGTGTCTTTCTCGAATATGTACCAGGATTACCTCCCCTCCGGAAAATTGACATATACATCGACTTACACCCCGGGATGACACTGATATCCTCATCAGCATATCGGATAGCTCCAGTAGAGCATCACGAGCTGAGGGTGCAGTTTGAGGATTTGCAGAGAAAGGGTTTTATGAGACTCAACGTTTCACCCTGGGCGGCCCCAGTCTTGTTAGAAAAGAAGGCATACAGGTGTTTGATGTAGTTCATGGATTAATGGCACCTGGAAAAGGCGACGGTGAAGAACAAGTATCCATTGACAATGATCGATGAACTCTTCGATCATTATAGAGGGGAATAGTGGTTCTCGAAGGGTGACCTTCGATCAGGAAACCACAAGTTATGAGTACAGGATGAGGATATACCGATGACAACTTTTAGATTCCACTACAATCACTATTAGTATTTAGTGATGCCTTTCGGCATGACGAACATCCCTGCAGTGTACATGGCATTGATGAACCAGATTTTCCAGCTGTACCTATACCAGTTCGTAGTGGTATTCATCGATGACATCCTTGTATACTCTGCGTCAGAAGAGGAGCATGAAAGACACCTATGGATGGTTCTAGATATACTTTGGGAGAACCATATTTATGGGAAGCTCTCAAAGTTCCAGTTCTGGAGTCAAGAGGTCCACATTCTGGGACATGTCATCCCAGCAGATGGAGTAGATGTAGACCCAGCCTCGGTGGAGTCCGTGTTTTCATGGGAGCCACCTGAGAGCGTGACAGAGGTGCGGAGCTTCCTAGGATTTACAGGATATTACTAGATGGTCATTCAAGAATTCTCCAGAATATCATCACTGATGAAATCCTTGACCAAGAAGGGGAAACCCTTCATATAGATGGAGGAGTGCCAGTAGGATTTCGAGCAGATGAGATAGAGTATAATGAGTGACCTAGTCTTGTGATTTCCAGATGAGTGTGTCATGTACATAGTTTTCTGTGACGCATTATGAACCAGGATCAACTGTGTCTAGACGGAGAGGCATGCAGTTATTGCTTATCTTTCATCCCAGCTTAGGCCACATGAGCAGAACTATGTGACCCATGATCTCGAGTCGGCTGTGGAAGTCGTCGCATTGAAGATGTTGTGACACTACCTTATGGGAGGGCGGTTTAATGTCCACACTGAAAACAAGAGCCTCATGTACATATTTTCACAGATAGATCTGAATCTGAGACAGAGGCATTGGATAGAGTTCCTCTAGGACTACGATTTTGAGATCATCTATACTCCCAGGAAGGGGAACAAGGTTGCAGATGATCTGAGCATAAGATCGAGCTCACAGCTGTTGAGTGAGGAGACAGAGAAGTTAGCCACGTTTTAGTTTTCCTTCATGGATAGGGATAATTCAACCTACCTACAGTCGATGGTTTTCACCCCTCCACTCTTACGACGTGTTATGGAGGCATAGTTAGAAGATGTCGACTATGAGGCTTTACATGCTCAGTTATCCACATGGCATGATCTTGATTGATATTCACAAGCTGTGGAGAATATAATTCTTTTCAGAGGATGCACAATTGTATCGGTCGCATTGTAGGAGGAGGTCCTGAGAGAGTTTCATAAATCCACCTTAGCATTATATCCTAGAGTGTCAATGATGTACTAGGATCTTCGATGACACTTTTAGTGGACGAGCATGAAGAAGGCAATAGCAGAGTTCGTTTCCCGATTCCACACATGCTTGCAGGAGGAGGCTGAGCACTAGGTTTCAGCGGGACTAACTCACCCCGGGATGATCCAGAGTGGAAGTGGGATAGCATATTGATGGACTCCGTGATAGGCTTACCACAGACGTCCATGGGGCCTGATTCCGTCTGGGTGATCATTGACCGACTCACCATGTCGAGCCAATTACATGCAATCAAATAGTTGAGTTCTGTAGAGATCATTGGATGCCTCTACGTGCAGGATATATTTTGGGGTCATGGAGTCCCCTAGATAATAGTCTTAGACTGAAATGCACGTTTCACATCTTGTATGTGGAAGGGATTGCAGGAGGATTTTGGGACTCAGCTACGCATGAGCACAACATTTCATCCCTTGACAGATGGTCAAATGGAGAGGACCACCAATCATGGACTTTGGTCACAATTGGGAGGACCACCTACCACTTTAGGAGTTTGTGTACAACAATAGATACCACTCCACCATTGGTATGGCACCGATAGAGGGCCTGTATGGGAGACCCTTCTGGTCACCGCTTTGCTGGACCGACCCTAGAGAGTCAGCACTCATGGGTCCAGTGTTTTGGGAGCTACCATTGATAAGTTGCAGGTCATCCGAGATCGGATGAAGACTACACAAAACTGGCAGATGTCTTATGCTGAAAGACGGTGGAGACCTCAATAGTTTGAAGAGGGCGACCACGTCTTTCTTTGGGTCTCACCTCAATAAGGGTTGTAGAGATTTGGCCGAGGCGGCAAGCAATCTCTGAGGTTCATCAGACCTTTCCAGATACTGTGCAGAGTTGGCTAGGTAGAGTTCCACCTAGCTCTACCGCCATAGTTTAATCGGGTATATGATGTCTTCCACGTGTCATAGCTGAGGAGTTACGTGCATGATCCATCGCACGTCATCGACTGGGGTAAGCTGGAAAACGAGGATGGAGTGACCTTTTCTGAGTACTTGATGGATATCGAGGATCATAAGGAGAGGATCCATTATGGGTGAATGATTCCCTTTGTGAGCATCTGGTGGCAGCAGAAGAATCTTCAGGAGGGCATGTGGGAGCGAGAGGCCCAGATCCTTATACAGTACCCAAATCTTTTTGAGTGGCCTTTGTTTTGGATTTTCGAGGATGTAAAGCCCCATGTTTGGGAGAATAAAATGGCTCGGATTTTCCCTGTATTATTTTTAAATATTATATGGAATTAATTTGAGACCGAGCATGAAAACAACACATAATTATGAGGACCAGTTAGCCCGAAATGGTGGTTTGACGTTTTTTAAGTTATGGGAGTCGAAAATTGTGCACGGTTGTGGCAGTTTACAAATGGATGCACGGATTAAAAATATGAGGTCACCGTTGCATTCGGTGCAACAAATTTACCTAATAATGAGCCTATCCTAGGGTGGAATGGGGCAATGGAAAACGTAAGCATTAGTAACTTTTATGGAAAAATATATAAAATAAATTTGCATGTTAAATTATTTCTTTTAAGGAAACATCCGCTGCAGCGCATCAACATGGAAACTATTTCCTTAATAAATGACACATCATAATGACTCAAGAATGGAAAGTTGGACTCATTAATACCGCTTTGTATTTTTGAATGAAAATTATGTTTCACTTTTTGGGTATAATTGAACATTAGTCATTGGTAAAAGATTAAGAGAAACTCTTGATAAAACTCTCGTCAATGAACTACGACGGATTGAAGCTGCGAATCGTTGCACCAACAATGATGGAGGATATCGACGATGATAGAAGAACGACCTATTCATCAGCGATAGGTCCCTTCATGAAGTAGGATATTGTTATTTATTTTCTCTTTTCCCCACATTTGACATAAAATATGAACAAGGATCAACCACGAACAAGTTGATCCGCGGATTAGTACATTCTTGCAGGAGGGATTTCGTTTGGATGATTATGAGGAAAATTAATCAATGTTGATTTTGTGGATGATTTTCTACACCATTTAAGACAATTAATGGGAGCGGTTCAATACCTTGACTAACAATGGCGGAGGTTCGTTCCTCTTTTTTTTATTGGTTTTCCTTCCCCATTTTGATCTCATGCGTTCTTCACATTATTCATGGGGAAATGAGAAACAGATCATTTCACATCCGTTCTATGATGAAATGATCTCAAATTGAAGATTTGATGCCCCAAAGACCTTGCGGAGGTGTGACGACGATAGCAGATGATGAATCAAACTGGATCGGGAAGGGTCGTTCTTCGAGCGTTCTTAGCACATATGGATCATTGCATGTTTTCGGAGCCGATCAGAGGCTTGAATACAATGGAATCGTCTTTGTGGTGTCGGGGAGACCACAACATGGGGTTTCATGGAGATCAGACGGGTGGATCGATGAGGAGAGCATCACCGGAGGTGTGACAGTGGAGGTCCGCATTTCTAGAAATTTCATGAATACACGGCATGTACTTCCGAAGAACATGAAATGTTGCACTAGAGAAAGCGGCTAGGGTTTCGGGGGTAAGAGAGGAATCACATGACATTTGGCCCTGGTCAAACATCACATTGTCTTTCCCTGATGCTCGGTCTATATTTTGGGAAGTACATGGGCATGGGTTAGACTACATAGCTTTAGGCGACAAGGCATGTATAGAATGACAGAGGCGGCTATACGGAACATGACATGTATCCAGGGGAAACAAGGACACGGGATAAAGTACATGACCATGTACTCAATCACATTGTCTAGAGAGGCTAGTAATGTGGGCCACCTCGTGTACCGATTACACGGGTTGGAGTACACTGGTTAATGACCATGTACATGCATAAGGCTAATGTACACGGAGAAAACCCCAGTCACTAAGACACGTCTTGTACACCGTACTAAACACTGTGTACTCAGTTTTTCTACATGACCAACCTTACGACATGGGCTATTGTACATGGGCAGTACTCGGGACCAGACAACACGGCGTGTAACTTTTCTACACATCATTTACCTTTTTTGGAAAATTGAATGATCTTCTTGTTCACTGCATCTTGGACAAGTTTTGTTTGTGTTAGTGCCCCTTCTTCTCATTCCACAAATGATCATGAATCATTTCCTTTACAGCAGTATGATCCCTTTAGCAGGACTTTCTATGATAGAGTTAGGCATCCATCCGAGAGGCCCAGACTAAGATCCTCTATCCATTATTGACCCTAGGTAGAGTCCAGCATCGACGTGACCAACTCCAACGGGCGTCAATCCTCAACCTAGAAGGTGAATTCTGGATGAGTTCGGTATCTGCAAAGGCCCTCTTAGTGATCCTCATTTGTGTATCATGATCTTTACCAATAAATAGTGTGTCTCCTGTAATGAGTGTTTCTATCTACTGTAACCTTCTCAGTCAAGATGGTGTCTACTGTAATAAGTGTAAATACCTCTCGTTATACTGACCGATGAAAAGTACTTCTCAAACGGATGTCATCAGAAGGATAAGGAACATGGAGTGTGTTCTTCCAGAACGAGTGCTTCGTGGAATCTTCGAACTGAACCCCTTGCTGGGGGTATGCAGTTGTGTGACTCTTCTCTAGACTACGGGTTTTTGTTTTGAGTATATTTGGTTTGTGCTATATGTTTTGTATACAAATACAGTTCATAGTTTACTGTACCTTTACATTGTGTACTACTTCGTTGTTTTCGGGGTCCTCTTCTGAGTATTGTAATACTCACCCCTACACGATCATTGCCCCTATGTGTCGAGTCTTGTGCAGACGAGAAGCCTTTTGACAATGTTCAGGGAAAACCAGAACATGACCAAACCTTTCTGAGTTCCCTACAGGACGAGGCGTTCCTACGTCTATGAGAGATAGTCCCAGTACCTTTTGTGTCTACAAGTTGGAATTTCTAGTTTTCAGACTTTTGTTTTTGTTGGATAGTATTCTGGCGTAGTTTACATTCAGTACATTACCTTCCGTCATACATTGTTGGTTGGGTTTAGTTGTATGCATGCATTTTGATCCTTAGTGTTTTTACATTTAAGCATTTGTGGGCTTGGAGATGTGTACATGTGTACAAGCACTTCGGCAATACCTCCCATGATTAGTAATATACCCACTCGGTGCTAGTCACCAACCCCTAGCCTATTGGAGGCGGGCTCAGGGAGTCACGACGCAGCCCCCACTAGGATGGGTCATGATAATAATTACTGTTTTAAATAATTTAAATCTATGATATAGCTATAAATTAACACAATATTGAGTAATATTTCATTACATGCAACAAATAATTTCTTTTGTAGCTTGTGTTACAAGAGAGAATCAGTTTTACAAAGAGAATATATATTATAATATAGTATTATTTAATATAATAATATATAACATGAAATTTGATGATATTTTTTAAATTAAAATTACTAAATTATGAATATATAGTGTATATAGATATGATCAATTCAACTATTAACATTATATTCCAAATAAATATAAAATCTAATTGAATATAAAAGAAATATGTTAATGCTCACAAATGTGGTTTCCCTAATAAATTAAATTAATTAATATTATTGAATTATAATAATAAAATATATATGGTATACAATTATTAAAATATTTTTCATATACATACAATAAATTTCAATGGAATAATTTGATAACAAACCCAATTTCTCCCATTATAACATATAGTTTTCTAAAGGAAATTTCACTATATTTTAATAGCAAACATATTTTTAATTTAGTTTTCTGGATATTTTATATATTATATATGTCAAAATAAATATATTTTTTTATTGATAAAAATGAAAAGTATGTGAGAGTGAGTTTTTGGTATTTTATAGTGAAGTTTCATTTTTTATCAATAATGATAAAAAATGAATTTAAATTGAAAACCGATATTCCATTTCAATAATTTTAAGGGTAAATTATATTTTAAATTAAATTTATAGTAACCATATATAATATTTATTTCAAATAATCCTATTTTTATATTTTAATAAATTTTACTTTGAAATTAGACTTAAAAACATATCATACTTTGGATCTTTTTTACATTAAAAACCTTCATTGTTATCCCATTATTGGGATGAATTTCAAAATAATTTCATCCACTAATACAATTTAAATAAAGAAAAAATAATTAAATAATTTAAATAATAATAATATATAATATCTATTATTATCAATATAGTTGTTGATCTACAATATTAGAGGAACTAATTGAAATGAATTACATCGATTAAGAGGAAAATAAGATAAATATTGGACTCAAGCTTAAATGTATGGGCCCAAATGACATATAAATTTTTCAAAAATACAATTTTTTGTTCATATATAGAACATATCATCCAATTTATAAATTTTTATATTTATTTATTCCATTTTACATAAAAAAACATGGGATTATTTCCCTTTTCAAAAATTTACAATAAAGACACTCCTCCTCTACTATAAAAAGGATCTCACTCCTATCACATATTCACACATATAAAACCCTATGTAATGGGAAACATTTACCCAAATTATATCCCAAAATACCTCCCCTAATCCTATAGGAATTTATTTTTGAATAAAGAAAACGAATGAAGACTTTTAATTTAAACAAATAAGAATTACCTCAAAACAATGTATCCTTCTTTAATGATCACTTTTGTTTCATTTACCTTTCCACCACTTGAATTCATTTAATATCATAATTTTATAATTATCTCGGAATATTATATATTTTTAGATTTATCTATGTTATGGTTAATACATACATCCACACAAAACTATATAAAATGTGCAATGAACATATCATTTGTGTGTATGGAGAACTACATCCTCACAAAATGATGTCATTCATTTTACCGTTTCAATCTATTGTGATTTCATATTATGATGGAAAACCTTTTCATGTATGAAATATTTGATATTTATTATTTTTAATACTTCATTAATAATTATATTACACAAACATTATTTTATCAATTTTTTTTTCAATACAATAACATCGTTTGTGAATGTGTAGACTACCCCCTCCTCAAAGCTACGTGATACGTTGACACTATAAGTGGAATGTATTAAGGATAGTTCTAACAAACCTACAAGATATATATTCAATAAATATTATAATTTAATTGCAATATATATATAAATAAATATATATATATATATATCATTTTCATTATATTAAATATGCCAATAAAATCGAAGTATCATTCACTAGTACGAAGGACCAACTATCTCTACGAATAGTGCATTTCATTTCTTATCTCCAAATATGATTGATTGATTAAATTCATATATAAATAATATTATTATCAATTAAATCATGTTTGATATTATCTATATTAATAAACAATGATCCAATTAATATTAACATAAATAATAATTTAATATATTCTTGATAAAATGGAAAATTAACAACCGAAATAGTTCAAATAATAAAAATTATTATCAGACAAGCAATAAGATATTATATGATTCTAATGTTACATATTATAAATATGTGTGTGGTTTTGTAATATGTAAGTGACATTATTAAAAACATTATAAATTATTTTAATTTAGGTTCACCTAAAAGGTAACACAAGTTAAGGGATATTCACCACACATTTTACATCAAAGAGATCAATTTCATATTCACCAATAGCTTATTTGGTGTTGTTTATATAATGCCCATTTTGATATATATGATCATGAGTAATTTCATCATCATTGTAATTATAATTTCAAAATATTTATTCTATGGGGATTTGAATTTAATGATACTACTAGGTATTGAATTTCATAACCAGATTCCATTGCATAATGTTATATTACGTCCTCCTCGTTATCAATTTTACAGAGGAATTACCCAATGTTGTTTCACCGAGGATTCATTTTATTGATTAAAAGTTTAAATTTTAATTTATTTTTTAAAATAATTTTCTGAATAAAAAAATTTTCAATGAAAATTTCAATATGTACAGGATACTTTCCTAAATATTTTTTTGATGTTATTTTTAAAATATTTCAATTAATAAATTAAATAACCAATCATTTTTATTCCACATTGGATATTTTGTATTGATACAATCCATGTTCTTCCTTAAGATGGTTTTTTATTTATTTTTCCATGTATAGTATTTATATTCCGTTCGTTGATTCCTTTAATTACCATTTATTTATTTTTTTTCTTGGATTATTGGAAATTCAATATCCCCAAATTATCAGTATCATTTATGATTGAAATTTTAATTTCCTAAACCATATTCAATTTTTATGTATGGTCATCAATTTTAATTTAATTTGATTTATGAGGGACATATTGATAAGTATGTATCAATTACTCAATAGAGATATTTGATAAGGAGCATTGTTTTTGAAATAAATAAATTATTTGATAAATGAGTAATTTTATGTACACGGATGACATGGGTTTGAGACTATTTAATTTAATCCCCTTGATATATCGACAGTCTCAGAAGAAAAAATTAATTATCGACAAAACCTTCTAGTTTGTTTCCAATGTGAATGTATGGGGTTTTACCCACATATTTAAATTGTCTGGTAAAAGGTATTCATAGTTGCATGATAAAACTTCTTATGGAAGGTCTTGATGATAAATCTCTCATGTTACTCGGATACATGATATATATTAGGTAGTCATTTATTTCATTCTGATTTTTTAATTATTATCCAGTATATTTTCTTTATGATAAATTATATTAATGCATTTCACGCTATATTTTTTGATTAAATGGAATTTTATTTCTATTAATTTCTTTTCCATTATGAATATGTGATATCAATTTATTTAAATGGAACATATTTTTAGTTATTAAAGACATATTATTTATGAACTTCGTTCTCAGTTTCTTGATTAAAAGGTTTTTGTGTTCAGATATGAACTATTGAATATTAATTATGATAAATGATTCATTATTTCATTCACTATTCTGACCCTTGCTGAGAATTTGAGCAGAAACTTATGTTTTAATTACGAATGATTCAATAATTTTTTCTAATAATGATAGGAAATATACATGTGATGGAATAATGTTGTTATGCTATAAAAACAATATGTGGTAAAATGTGTATTCATTTGTAATACAATACTCATGAATTCATATTCTGTACTAAAAATACTAACCTATCTAGACCTGTAGGGTTTGATTCTATATAATAATTAAAATTTAATGGCAGTAAAAACAATCTCTACAATGATTATGTAAGGGTCACTACACTAATTCGAGATCTGGTGCATCATTTTACTACATTGGCATGATTACTCTGAATTGAATCACGAAGGATTGATTAGTTACGTAGTTTGGAAAAACAATATTACAAACATGATACCCATTTTTAATTTGGAAATATAAAATTAAATATTATACACATCAAAAATGATAAATAATATTTATGAAACTCTTTCAAATATCTCATCATCATAACATGGGGAAATGAATAAAAAATAAGGGTTAACTGAAATGATTACTAAGGGTGTGTAAAATAGATGAAATATTGAATCAATGATCATAATAATCAGAGAAATGTAAATAAATGACCTCCAAATCGATAAAAATTTTAAGATGAGGCATATACAAAAAGGCATTATAAATAACTGCCACAGATTCAATTTAATCAATAAAATAAGAATAAAAAATGATTTCATAGTTTTGAAAAAGAAAAATATCGAGGATAGTAATAAATAATTAATTATAAAAAGAGAAAATTCATAATTATAGGACATAATGATTCCAATTAAATTAATAACTTTACCATATGGATTAATTCTCAATACTGCTTAATCTACTCTGATTTTTCTAACAAATTCATCTCATTAGACTACAGATTCTTTATGGGGCTAGTATTAATAGGTCCCCAACCAATAGGGATATAATTAATCATTATCCAACCCATATATGTAATTTTCAATCATTTTATAAAATATCAAATACGATATTTAATTTCATAATCAATTTTCTTTATCAATTATCTATATTGAATACTGTCACGACCCGTCCTCGGGGCCCGTGCCGTGACTACCCCGTGCCCGCCTTCCATAGGCCAGGGGCTGGCGACTAGCACCAAAGGCGTAAAATCCCGATAACTGGGAAGGCATTGCCTTTATAAAAGAAAACAAGCACCACAGAGTACAAGCGGAAGCAAAACACTAAGTACAAAAGAAATGCTGAAAAGTAAATGGGCCAGAATACAAACCCAAAAGAAAGTATGACTACAACTGAACAAGGTACAACAGCAAAAAGACAAACAGCTGGAAGAAGGAAGCAGCTCCTAGGTCGTCCACCTCGGATCCTACCTGAAGGGTAGGTATAGATAGCGCAGCTCCTGGTCGTCAACCACGGATCCTACCTGAAGGGTAGTTACAGATAGCCTCCTCCACGCTCTCGTCCGTCAACCTCCTCTGTGAGTCGTCACGTCGTGTAGTCCACCTCCGGGTACTGACTCGTCGTGTAGTCCACCTCCGGGTACCGACTAGTCCTCGAACACTCGGCCTCCGTCAGCACTGCCCGTTGTCTGCAACCAACACAACGAGGTGCGGGCATAGCCCATGCAGGGGTGAGTATAACGATACTCAGTAGGGACCCTGAGACCCTCAAGGTCTCACTAAACCATCAAGGATAACCACAAGAAGATCTCAACAGATAACCACTACTTAGATATATGCCCATACATATACCTAAGTTATCATGTAACCCATTTCAATCATGAGGAAACATAAGGATTCTGAAATCAACGGATAACCACTACCCAGGTATACGCCCATACATATACCTAAGTTATCAAGTGACCCATCTCAACCATGAGGAAACACAAAGGTCAAAAGTCTCAGCTCAAACCAGGATTTTTCATTATCGAAACCCTAACTACTTAAGACCTCCATCTCGGGAGTGTACAGTGGTCCTGTCATGACTCAGAGGTACTTCTCATTAACCTAAGACTGCTGAAGTACTCCTCCTGTCGAGTACCGCGGGCCTGCCACCTCACATAGTAGTGCTTCCCGCTGGGGTCTACCACCCAAACACAGTAGTGCTCCCCCCTCATAGCCTACAGAGGTACTCCTCCTGTCGAGTACCGCGGGTCTACCACCTCACATAGTAGTGCTCCTCCACTGTGAGTCTTCCACCTCACAAAGTAGTGCTCCCCACTGGGCTACGTAAGTCACTACGAATCGAATCAGACAAGAAGTCTTCAGGTCTCTGCCGGCTACACGGTCTCCGTACTCCGTACGCTCGTCTCTGGGAGGGTCCGCTCCACGAGCTACAAGTCGATACTCCAAGTATCTCAAAGTCCCACGAAGTAGTATCTCAATGGACCGCCTCGTCATAGGGGTCTTAACGCAATAGTCGGCGCATCAATCAGACGCCCGGTCTGCGAGTTATTAGCTTTTTCATCCCCGAGGCCCGGTTGGTTTCGTGTGCAAACCAGTACAGCCATAACTCAATTATACCTCGAACACTCATAGGGTATACCATAGGGACCTTTTCTCAACGTGATCAACAACGCCGCTGAAGGTTCGTCAAAAGGACGTCCGGTCAGAAAGATATCAGCTTTTCCGTTCCAGGGGCCCGGTTGGAATTTGGGTACAATCCAACCCGGTCGTATCTCAACTGCATCCAAAACTCGGGCGAAGTATGCCAAAAGTTCCATCTAAACAAGAGGAAAACAACGAGACATACGGTGCGTCAATCGGACGCCGGGTCTGTGAGTTATTGGCTTTTTCGTTCTAGGGGCCCGGTTGATTTCGTGAGCAAACCAACCCAACAACACTCTGACGACATCCAAACCTCGATCGGAGTAAGCCAAAAGATCCGTCTCACTTAGAGGAAATCAACAAAGTCGACGGCACGTCATTCGGACGTCCGAAACTCATGTTATGAGCGTTTCCGCTCCGAGGGCCCGGTTGGTTTCGTGTACGAACCAACCCGGCCGAACACTGAGGTATATATATCAACTTTATATTAATTTAAATTATTGGAGCAAATAAGGAAACAATGTAAAAAAAAATGTTGATAATAGTTTCCTCTTCTTCCGATAACTCATTTTGGTTTGCACCAATTGATTTTTGGTATGATTTTTGAAAAAAAATGAAACATCTAGGTTGAGTTGAGGTATTTTGGTAGATTATTTAGGTTTATTTTGGATGATACAATAAGAATTGAGATGTGTGGGGAAGGTCAAATGTTTTATCCCTTTTGTAGTGGATGGGATGTGTAATTCTTGTATTTTTAAAATGGTAAACATCTTTCATAGGTACCCACAAAATTTTATGCCTAAAAAATAGACAAATAATGGATTGAAATTGAATTATAGTACAGAAAAAACCTCCACCATACAATAATAAGTGCCTTTTCATAATTTTAATCATCAAATTCTATGATTCCCCACATATACAATTTCAGATTTCAAAAATGTAACTTATTTCCTCTCCTATGTAATTTATAAATTACCAATAAATGAATTTAGATTTATAAGATAATACAAGATCAATGAATTATATATAAGATATCTAAATTATAAAATAATAATCCATTTTTCATTGGGAATTAATTTTAAAACAAGTGCATGAAACACATAAAACTATTACTCGAACCCGAACCATGCTAATATTTTTTGTATATATATCAGACAAAATATTATTTATAAAAACTAATTTTTCCATTAATGAGACATATTATATATTAATTAAATTTTAAAAATTAATTTTCATAATATATTATTTTTAGTAATTTTTAAATTATTTAGTAAAATATCATTTATTGTAAAATTACAGTAATTACAGTATTGACATTATTTATTTAATTTTAATTTAAATATATCCGAAAAGATATATTAATTAAAATATATTATGTTCAAATATGGTTATGATTTTATATGATTTTATTAGTATATTATAACAAAATAATTCATTAAATTTACTTCCCCCAATTTTTTTTTGACATCACATATTTTATTTAATTATTAAATAAATATTTCATGTGTTATCATTTGTGAGGAATTTAATGTGACAAATTCCTATCTAAAA
Organism: Viscum album; assembly: GCA_963277665.1. Classification (NCBI taxonomy): domain Eukaryota; kingdom Viridiplantae; phylum Streptophyta; class Magnoliopsida; order Santalales; family Viscaceae; genus Viscum; species Viscum album. The sequence goes on from OY728120.1 coordinate 1,151,849,886, forward strand.
ATTATAATTTAATTAAAATGATAAAAAATCATTAAACATTAAAATTAAGGTGTATAACTTACAATTTTTGAGATCATGGATAAATAAATTCTTTATAAATGGTTAATATAAAGAAGGTTCCTTTTTGTATTTTATGTAGTTAACATATTTTATCAGTCACATTAACGAAATATTATACCAATAAATAAAAATATTAGTACCAAAATAGTATCCTATCTATATATGATCACCAATGGGTTTTGGATAGCTATCTATGTCATTTAGGACCATAAGATTAAGTATTAGTCCCTTATTTTGATTAATTAACACTTAATTACTTTAATTAATTTTAATTACATTCAATAATATGTTTCGTCAGAAACTATGTTTATATTTTTATACTGTAAATATATTACATATTATAACATTTTATGTTAGTTTTTCAAAAATAATTTCACATTTGTGGTAATAAAATGTTTAATCACGATCCTGTGGATGTGGCAATAAAGCAGATTTTCAAAGTGACAATGTTAAAAATGAATTTATGTATTTATATATAAATTAAATTTAAAAATGAATTCTGTGACATAAATTATATTAATATTTTTATTATTTAATTTTTTTAATTTAAAATAAATAGATATTATTATTATTAATTGATCATCCAAAAAAGTCAGTTTTCAAATAAAATATGGTATTTTTCACAATTTATAAAAAAATTTACCATCTCAGAAATTATAAAAAATTCCCCAAATATAACTTCGAAATATGAAATTTTTATAATGAAGTTTATTTTTAATTTTGTTTATAAAACTATTAAAATTTAGTTTTCAAATAGCTGTTCTGTTAAATAGTGCCAAAACACAGTCTTCAATGTAACACATATTAACAAAGTGTTGTGTGTAGTGTCAACTACATATGGTGTTTCATTGAAATAAATATATATAGAAATAATATTTATTATTAAACATAAATATTTTAATGTATTGGGGTTCTACATTAATCCCTCCTAAAAAATTCCATTTGGGAATTTTGGGGTTATTACCTTCTAAAATTATGTTGGTAGTTTCATAGCCTCTAAATGAAAAACATATTTAAAATATAAAATATGTAAATTTTATAAATTTTATATTTCAAAATAAATCTGATTTTATGAAATTTAAATTTTGAAATTACCTTAGGTTGAATTGTTTTGGTATTTTTCATAGAAGATTAAATTTTTAATGAACAGTGACTGATACTGAATTTTTGTAAAACACTTATTTCCCGTATCATATATTAATAAGGATAAATTATATTAAAAATTTGTTTTAAAGTGAATTCATATCAATTATATATCATGTAATGATTTTTATGTCGTTGTAATCACTTCCATTTTGAAATTGAATATAAAATCATAGCATTGTTTGGATGATTTTTACATAAAAAACAAGTAATGTCGTCACATCACCAGGATTAAATTTAAATTAATTTATGCCAAATATGTGTTTTGAATTTTTTAAAATGGAGTAAAATTGTTTAATCAAAATACTTTATAATGTCTAATATTTTAATCATAGTTTTTTCGATAAAATATTAGTGAATGTAATTAAAATTAATTATAGTAATTAAGAGAAAAATTATCCTAATAAGGGAATATACCATAATCTTAAGGAACAAAAGGATCTATAACATATAAAAAACTATTTCATGGTGATATTAATAGTGTATAATTTCTTTTATATGATTGTGACCAATATTTGAACAACTTTAGATGGTAATAATATGGGTGGAATTACCTTTATAAATTTACAAGAATGCCACTCCTCCCCCACTATAGAATGAATCCCATCCCTCTAACTTATTCACACCACTTAATCCCTTTGGGTCATTCAAAACCTAACAAAGTATACTCCCAAAATCTCTAAACATGTTATAGAGGATTATCATGGGTCAGAAATCTGCCCTTGTATCCCTTTGGTGTAAAAGTAAATGAGTTTCCCGAAGAAAACATAACTGTTATCAATATAAAATTTTACTCAATAGCCTTCTACAATAAACATATTTACAATTTATATCATGATTATATATATTTAAATAATTATCGTAAATATTATGATATTTTTTAATGACAATTTTTCTACCTCCACCTACACAGAAAACCATCAAAAGGCTAACAGACAAAAAAATTTCCTCTATAGCGAACTATCGCCTCACAAAACGTTATTGTTAGTTTTTCCTTTACCATCATTCACAATTCTGAATTATTAGTGAATCAATGTTTATATATTAATTTTTTTTATTTATGTTTTATTCATTCTTATATATCAATTATATAACACATTACATAATGACTTCCATTTTTTGTAAATATGATAACATCATCTGTGGATGTGTTGACTTCTATATTGTAATGTCCCAAACCTAGTTACCAAGAGTCGGTGCATTATTACACAACATGGGTCTGATTCAAGGAATCATGTCCTGAATGTCTGATTAGATTAGAATCCTTAGAAGTACTAGATACATTCAAATGTTCTACATTATATTATAAAATGAAAAGGTACAACAACATTGTTTCCATAGACCACACTCATATCCCCTCATACATTACCTACAGGTCAGTCATAAAATACTTCTTCACATCCTGAGAAAAATAAAACATAGAAAGGGGTGAGCTCAGATGCTTACTAAGGATAACAATATAGTGGAAACTTTCATAAATAAGCATAAAACTCTAAGACAATGTATAAGACTAAAACAGAAGCCTTTTAAACATAAATATCAGCAAAATATAGAAAGGATAAAATAAAATAACACCATTTAATTATTCGCATGGATATTCTACTAGTCGAATAATCCCATGCAATATCAATATCCACTTTCATAATGATGGAATGTGTAATGACAGACATACTAACCACATAGTCAAGGACTTGTGCCAATACTACAAATAAGATATTGTCAAATCCTTGTGACAATACACTAGTTTGTGTAATGAGAAATACCAATGAATCAAGGAGTTATAGCAGGCTCCACCCATCACATACTAAGTCTAATGCATTCCTCATATGAAAAGATTAAAACAGAACATTAAAATTCGTATTAAAACTAGCATACAGAATTTCAATATATTATCCATAAACCATCAATGAAATAAAAATAACACATCCACAGTCAGACATATCTCATTCAATATAATATTTAATATTGTATTATAATAAATCAACCTCAATCGAGAATACTTATGTATATTGACATAGGTTAAGTTAATCATCAAAACGATTTGAGAGAAATATCCCCATTTTTCATTAAAACATATAAAAGTCTCGTTATGTTAGAAGAACCTATATGAAATTGATTTTTGAATGAATGTGTCCCAGACCAATTTGAATATTTTAAATGGAATTTTAATTTTAAAACATTATTGTCCATAAAAATAAAACATTAAATACATTTTTAAAACATGGAAATTAATGAGAATGATTTAGAAGATTAAAATTTTAAAACATTTAAAATGATATTTTAGTTAGAGCTCCTAACCCAGTGGGAGAAAATTGAATAAAAATATTTGAGGTGATCAAAACAGTATAATATCATGAAAATAAAGGTATTAATGATATAATATGTCTATGTACAGTATATACACCAAATAAAAGTTGATTGGCGAATAACAACAAAGAAGTTTCAATGGAATGTAATATGTGATGAATTCATTTATAAAGACTGTATCCTTAGGTTAAGGATAAATCAATAAAATAATTATTCATGAAAACAATATATACTCTAAATATGAGTGGATAACCAGTGTAAATAAATCTAAGCACATTCACACATATTCTTGTAAAAACAACAACAATGACATGGATGTTTAAATCAATGAATATAAATTGAGTTAAAATTACTTTTATCAAGTTTATATCGATGACCTGAGAATGTATAAATGTAGTGATTATGTGTATCAAAAGTATATCCACTCAAAATGGAATGTAAATTACTACATAAGTAAATAAATAGTTATTTCACACATAATCATGGGTTAATGTAATTAGTGATGTACGTGTAAAACCGAATAAGTGGAAATTGAAATTTGAAATTCCCTATCGATTTGGTAACATATGAAATATACACCCCATGAAAAAAGGATCATCCAATGATGATATAAAGATCTATAAATTATTTTATATTACACAATCAATATAATCATGTGTAGTTCATACACCACACAAAAGGTAGTAGTGGAAAATATATCATGATTCTCAAGAGAATAAAAGTGAGATGAAAACCCCTTACATTGTACATTTATTTTGTCGAGGGTATTTTAACGTCATTTATTATAGTGAAATCATTGTTATTAAATTATAAATGAACTATATACATAAATATGATATCAAATATGATCGTCTAATATTTCTATGTTAATAATATTTTAGTTGCATCATCCTTTCAGGGGTTAACTGATTCGTTTTCCTTTATATTAAATGTTATGTGAGACATATTTTTTATTGAAGGAATTTATCATATTCATATCCACAATGATATAAAGTCATTAAACATTATTTTTAATCATCAAATTAAAATTAGTCTTTAATTGTTACGATGTAGAATGAATTTCATCGCGTTCATGGAGACGGTAATCCGTACATACGCACGAGTGACAATATCATTCATTTGATATTGTAATAGTATATAATCTGATTGAATAACATTTATAATGAATCATTATAATTTAATATTAACTATTATCATCATTTATACTCATTATTATACCCATCCAAATGATGAAGTGTTTAAATAAAAAACTACACCACGACGTGGAGATGGTTAGCTTTACGTATGCAGGTATGGTGACATGTCATTCGTAGGATGGATGAAATAATGACCATATTTTTACCATATTTATAATAACATCACAGTATATAGAATATACTGGAATTATTATTTTATAATAGAAACAACAATGAATGAGGAAGTGGAAGAAGAAAAGAACTTGAAAGGGGTGATGAAATATTTACCTCTTCTTCAGTTTCTTCATTTTCATTTGACAAAAAGGGCTCCATAGGATGGATTCATGACTAACATAAGGTATCTCGGATGACAGGAGGAGAGTTTGGAGGATATTTGGGCAGGGTTTGGCCAAGACAAATGGCTTTTAGGGTTTTAATTTGAGAGAAGGTGAAGTGCCCTTTTATATGAGGAGTGATAGGTAACTTAGGAAAAGATTGAAATATTATTTTATAATAAATTAATTTTTCGATTATAATTGCTCCAAAATAAATTATTTGTAGTATAAGGTGGGTAATGGTTGAAAACCACTCATCCAATAGGTTTTAGACAGATTTAGGTCACTATATTAACTTTATCTTGATGATTTATCTCTTAGTTAAATATTTTTAAATTTACTTTTTCTTTTTGTATTTTTATATTTTATGGATAATAAACATACTATAAACTTCCAAGCGAACCTAAAGTGGTACATTAATGAGATAACTATCTTTTTATGACACTTTTGGAAGATCCTTGGATTTATAGGATTATTATATAAACAAATAATATTGTATTTGTTTTAAATAATCATTTTTGTTAATTTTCACATTATTTAATAATTGATTTTTGTTAAAGTCATAACAACATTATTACTTCAAAATAAATACATTTAATCAACCCTAACATGTCATATTAACCAATAAAATTATTACAATTTATTAAAAGTCTCAAATTTCATTTATATGGATATTTATAATATCAATTACTTTAATATTTTTAAATTAAGGTAATTATTGCGTCATCATTGAGTCAAAAATAAATTAAATTATTTAATGTCTAAAAATTATAAATATAATATATTTATTTATGAAATATTTTTATCTATCTAATTAATATATATAATCGAAATTATCATATGAATAACCCTACATGAAAAATGGTTTTGTTATTAAACATTGATTTTAACTCTTTTAACTCTTCTTTAAATAAAATAATAACAAATGTACTAATGTAATTCAAGTGGATGTAAATGATCATATTTTATTCATAAGGTTGTTTTTGGTCTAATTACACTTATCCAATAGAATTAGGACATGTGTTGGGGGTAATTATGTAATTATATTTCATTTAATTACCCATTTTACTTTTAACAATGATAAATAAAAGTAAAAAATTACTGTTCACAAAAAATTATTTTCATCTTATTGAACCAAATTTGACATACTGATATCAATCGTGTCTCTCGGATTTTTGAAATTCCCCTCACAGAAGTGATAAAAGTATTTTTTCTGCGAATTTGAAAATTCTCCTAGGAGGAGGGTAAAAGATAGTAAAAAGTACAATAAACTTTTATACGTCTAATTTTATTATAAAATTATTTCAATGAATTACATTGAACATATATAGGAATTATATATCTATTTTTACTTAAAATAAATTTAAATAAAAATAATAATTATTTAAATAAAAATAATGTCTTAAACTATAAAGTTTTTTTTCACTATTCTTCAAAAATTGAATATTTTCAGAAAAATACCAAAACATTACCTTAAGATAATTTTGTTATTATGAACTCAAAAAATGAATTATATTTTTCCAAATTCAAAACATATAAGGTGAGTTAACTAATTTAAAACTAATTCCTCTTTTTATAACTGACTATAGGTTTTTAAAAAGTAAATACTATCAAAACATTGTCATGTGTTTATGTCAAATTTAAATGTGAAATTACTTATAATCACCTACATTGTATCAAATGATAAAAATAAAATCTAATTATTTGTCCAAACTAATAAAATAAATAATTTAAATCTATAAATTATTTCAATTAGAGAAGTTGATTTGAATTGAAATTTAGTGTTTTTCTAAAGTTATCAAAATACAAAAGTTAATAAAAAACTACCAAATATTCATCCAAAATTAATATTTATGTCTCGATTCTAAAAAACAATTTAATTACAATAAATTGAATATATAAATTGTCAAATATTTGTTTGAAAAAGTAATTTCCATTAAATGGGGGTAAAATTTTATTTTTTTGGAAAAATACATCTTTAATTTGAAAAAATGAATTTTTTCTTATATAATGTCTAAGAAACACATAATATATATTCTAAAATTATATGGACTATATAAAATTCAAAATTCAGTGAATATTATTCATAACTACTTCTGAACGACTAGTTTTATAATTCGTGGTGCGCTCCATCTTAGTGTGGTGTGTATCGTAAGCTATTGAATTAAAGAAAATAACTTAATATGAAATCTTTGGGTGTTACATTCTTCCCCCCTTTTGGAAATTGCATCCACACAATTTTAAAATTGGGCTTGGGATCTTCATTGAAATTCAAAACCACTTTTTAATCTAAATTTTTTATATGATTAGATTATATTTTGAATTGGATTTAAAGTGAAATTAGAATATATTTTTACCATTTAAACCAATTGTGGTCATTGGAATTAATTTCATCTTTAAATTGGACTTAAACTAGTGTCAATCTTTTGATACTTATTATTTCATAAAAACACGCTCTTTGCTCTGACAACAGGAATTAATTATTAAATTAATTAAAGTAAATTATATGTTTTGAATTTATTAAAATAGGAATCATTTTTGAATTTGTAATATCAAATATATCCTAGGGTAAATATTTGGTAATTTTCTAAAAAACATCAATTTTTGATGAATAGTGAAACCACTAAGTGGTAGTTAAAGAAACTGATTTTTCGTTTAAATGAATCTTTACCACTTCTGTGATTTGAATTTCAAAAATCCTACATACATGGTTGTCATTAATAATTAAAATGTGGTTCAATTGGATTAAAAAACTTTTTTGGTGAATAGCAATTTTTTAGTTTATCAATCGCGGTTAGAGGTAATTATTGTAATTTTAGGTAAAAATAATGTTTTAATAATATGAAATGACCCAGACACATGTCCTAACCTCATTGGATGTGTCATGGCCGACCAAGAAAATCCATGGGTCAACTTGGGGACCCCATGGAGCCACTTTGGTAGGAAAATGACATTAATACCTTTTTATTTAATGTTAAAATTAAAATGTAACAAACATGTGTTGTTTTACTAGAATAATTTTTATATGGGGTTATACAAGTCTAATTTTTTACTATAAACATTAATTGGAATGATAAAAAGATTTCCAACATCATAGTATTTTTTTCCTAATTTTTAGACATTAACTAAATTAAATTAGTTATGACACCATGATGTTGCAGCGATTACCTCATTATTTAAAGATTAAAATAAAATTGAAAGATAATGTAAAATCTAAAACCTAAACATGTACAAAACCTATTGGATGAGTGGATTTAGATCCCTTATCACCTTATCATCGAAACACATCAATGTGGGGCCTTTAAAATCCGAAACTCATACTAAAATAAAGTAACATTTCCTTACTTTCCAAGAGTACCCCTCCTCTTCTATTATAAAAGGCCCCCACCTCTTCCTCCTTACCCACACCTCTCAAGCCTTTGGCTCGGCCATCACCTACCCATTTTGTCTCTCCACATCCATATATTAATTTTAGAAGCCTCACTTTGGGCATATTTCTTCCCAATGAATCTTTTGAGCTCAAATAAAACAGAGTTACCGGATTTAATGGTAGCGTCTTCTCTTGTGTTCATTTGTTTTATTTTTATTCTCCAACACCATAAAATATTTTCATTAATTTATTTTGCAACAACACCAGTATAATAAATATACCAGGATTTTGTTATAATAATTAATTGATCTACACTTACACACACCTTCATATAATGATTAAAGAACATACTGTTTCTGTGGATGGAGAATTTCTGCCTCACGAAACGATGATTGTTCAACACTCATATAACACCTTCAAAGGTGGCCATTAAGATGACACTATATTTATATATGATATATAATATGTTTATGTTTTACTTAAGTTTCTGTATTTTTCATTTGTGGCATACCTTTATGGTTTCCATTGTGGGTAAACACGAGAATTTCAATTTAGGAAGTGCGGACTACCGCCCCCTCAAAGTTATTTGATTTCTTTATTGCCATATGTGGGATGTATAAAGGATGGAGTTATAGTTATTATATATGATGTTATACTGGAATTATAATATACATTTATATAGTTATTATTTTTTTCCATTAAAGTATAAGATAGAAATGAATGTAGCGTTCATGCGTACGTACGGCTTACCGTCTCCATGAACGGTGTATTTCATTTCTTATCCCCAAATGTAATGTACTATTATATGTACATATATATAATGGATATATACGATTTACGTTACATCTCAATGATGAAAATAATTCTAGAATTAAAATATACATATCTCTCATTTAGTTTTAATTCCATTAATATGACATAGAAATTAAAGTAGTGTACATGTGTACGTACGACTTACCGTCTCCATGAACGGTGCATTTCATTTCTTACCTCTAAATGATTATGTAATATTATAAATACTTTTATATTATGGATATATAGGATATATATGATATCCAAATCATGAATATCATTCTGGATATAATGAACCTTTGACAACACGAACAACATATAATTGTAAGATGTCCACTTTCGACTTAAGAACCATATATCGACAAAACAAACATTATTAACTTAAATGATTACATAATGTTTATAAAACAGTAATAAGTTATATAAAAGTAATAATAAACGTTAAAAAGGTTCTTAAGCAATTATAAATTAACTCAAGTTTATTATTCAGGACGTTAAATAATGATCGAGTCATGTCGGACCCGAGGTAAGGGATCCTGCCCCTCTCTTTCTTTTTATGTACACTCTTTTATGTCATTACTTTTAAGCTCATATTTCTTATGATTGGGATGTCTTTTATATTAATCCTACTTTAATTTTTATGTTCATATGATGAGATACCCTATTTTCTCTCACCAAACCATTTTGGATGTTTTGATTGGCGCTGTTAGGCTACAAAATTTTCGTAAGAGATCTAATCTCTCTCTTTCTTTTTTAGTACTCTCCTTTATGTCAATTCTTTAAAGCTTATTTTTGTTATGATGGGGGATTTTATGATATATTCCACTTTCTGAACATTTTATTGTAATATTATGAGATACCCTATTTGATGTCATCAATCAATTTTTTTGGTGTTTTAACAGGCGCCGCTAGGCTGCCTAGTTTTTGTAAGGGATTTTTCATCTCACTTTTATTCCAGTGACATTTATGCTACGTTTCCACTATTTTATTTTGAGTGGTGTATGTACTACCAATTATTATACACTTTATGTAGTATAATATCATTTATGGGTATTTACATCTTCTTTGTATGACCCTTCTTCCATGGGGTGTATGTTTCGAAAGTTACCCAACTCGGTAAGGGGACCTTTCACCCTCCTCTTTTTAAAAGACATCTTTTTTTATGTCTTTTAATTTACATATTATTATGTTGAGATATGTTCTTGTTTATCCTTATTGATGTAAATTTTATGTCCAAGTGATGAGATACCATTCACTCTCTCATCGACTAATTTTCGTAATTTTGATGTGACGCCATTAGGCTGTCGAATTTTTACAAGGGAACATCTTAAACCAATTTCGATTTCTTTGGGATAAACTTGTACTTATTGAACATGTCATCCTATGAATATGTGTGCATGACCTCTGATTTTATTCACACTTAATATCCACTTATATTTGGTGTATTTGTATTTCTCACACATAATTATGTGATAGATTTATCCTTATTTTAAGGATACCATCTTTATAATGGATTTCATCTCAATTTACATTTCTATTGAGACTTCATTGTTGTTATGCACCAATTCAATCTTATATGGTGTGTATACTGTCCTTTGACATATTATATCTTGAATCCCTTCATTCTCATTATTTTATAAAGCTTGTATTAAATGTTATTCCGCAATTATTTGAATTCAAGAGTCCATAATTTTGTTAAAAACTCTTTAAAAAAATATCATTTTAAATGTATTAAAGATTCATTATTATAAATCTTTATCTTTAATGTCCATGTTTTCAAAATGGTTTTCATTATTTATTTATATGGACATTAATGTTTTAAAATTATTATTACATTAAAAGCTTCAAAGTGGTATGGGACACTTTGATTAAAAACTATCTTTTAAATGGTTTTTGAAAATGGATTGATTAATTCAATATCTTGGAATTACATATTGTGATTGAAAATGAAATGTTGTTATTGAAATGTTTATATTTTCAATATTTTATGTGTAATGATGGTACTTGTAAATTTTACAAGTGGTTACATGATAAACCATATGACGGGTGGTGCCGTGAATACCAGGACAGGTGGTTACGTTATAACCTCCAATGCATTGGGTATGGAAGTCGGTCGTATGGCTATTCCATTAAGTGATATGTGTGTAAGTCGACCGTATGGTTATTCCATTTAAGCATGTTTATGTCCCAAGTTACCTTTATATGTTATTTAATCTTTATATGGGTTTTATAGTAATATTTTGGTTACAAAAGGGTAAATAATGAACTTTTATTCAGTGAAGAGTTTTTACTACTTTATAAAGGTGAAAAGTATTACTTTTATAAAGTATACATGGTTTACTTGTTGTTTTGAAAAACTAACAGTTTTCATTAATTGTGTATCCCTTACTGATCTTTTTCTTCTCACACCATGTTTTTGAAATGTTTTTCACAGTACTTAACGTGGAATAGGGTCATGGATGGGAACATGGGAACGTCATGCTACCTAAAACATGGAACTAGACATGTTTCTTTTTAAGAGTTTTTATTTTATGGAAACTTAGTAGAAGTTTCTACTTGTAATCTTTTGAGATGTAATAGTTATGTCCTAATTCTATAAAACTCTAAACCTAAAAAGATCCTCAATGTGAATTATTAATTTAATTAAATATTAAGTAATCTTTAAGGACAGGGCCTTATAGTTGCTATCAGAGGTCGGTTTAGATAACTTTATAGGATAGGGTATTCTCTAAGAAAAACTGATATTACCATAATGTCTAGGATTTCAGAAAGAGTCATAGTTTTTAGATAAAGTGAATGAGTATGTATATCTTAGTGTTTGTCTTCCTCATTAGTACATGATGGTTTTGTTGATATACTCAAACTGACATTTCTGTTTTTAGTGAATGGATGGATCAATAAGGTACCAAAGTGACAATAGGTTTGATGGAAACTGTGGTGGTTCTCTGATTAAGAGACTGGATGAAATGGGGGATTCAATGAGGAATCTCATGGTTGTGCTAAACCAACTATCAAGTATTCATGATCAACCACTTGAACCTTTTTGAGTTCTATAATGCATCATGTACAAGATGACCAACTTGATGTGGATTTTCAGGTAATAATTATAAAGGTAACCATTAGGGTATATATGATCCTTACTTTTTAGGTAATTATGGGTTACTCTATGATATGATGGAAAATGAAATGCATGAGATAAACTATAGTTTAAAATATGTTATGATCATTTTTGAAGATTTTATCTCCATTTGGGGAATGTTTTAAGAATTATATAGTTTTCAAAAAAGGACAAAACACAGACAATGTGACAACCCGTCGTGTCGGGCAAAGCTGCGGGAATCGAACCCACAACCAAAGTGCGACTGGTATTTATCGCCTACCACTAGACTACATGAAGTCCATGGTTATTTTGAGTGAATCTTTTTAGTTATATGATTTTATGAATTAAGATTAAGTTGATTTTGGGTTATCTATGAAAAATTATTAACCTATCACGGAGGATATGTGATTAGGTTAATAACTTTTCAAAACGAGACTTTAAGAGCAACTGATCTGGTTGGGAGATAAATGTTACGATTTAACTTGGAAGACTATGTGACTAAATCCTTAAAATATTTGGGTTTCAATCTTAGTTTGGTTTAATTTGAATAATTTTATGGACAATTTTTTTATCGAATGGTACTCGTTGAACATTGGGTTTTGTTGGAAAAATTTTGGAGATTAAGAATAGATTTTCTTTTTAAAAAGGGGTATCCTTTTCTGGATTATCTGATCTTTTACTAACCTTTTTGGTATTGTTTTTGGTTAAAGTCTAATGATATGGGAAGTATACTATTTTCTTTTGTGGATTAGGTGATTCTCTAGAAGTTGATTACAGTACTATTAATGTGAATAAGTATTCCTAAATACTCGTCTTTTGCAGAAAATATGAGTTTGTGTAAAAAATCTAATAAAAGTTGAAAGTCAACATGATAAGTAATTATGTTTTCTTATGAATAAATTCCTCAATAAAAAGTAACATAAAACAAAAATTTTGTCTATTAACTTTTCCTACTGGGGAATCGAATACCGTTTAACCCATCACAAGTTTGTGATTTTTCTTATGGTTAATTTTCTCCTAAACATGTTTACTATCACTCTCTATCAGAACATGACCCTTTGTTTTTTTCCTCCATGTCCACATTTTCATACTTGGAATCCCATTATGGGTTAACTCGGGTGACCTTTGTACTTCTCTTTCTTTATTTTAAAGTGATAGTTTTACTGACTCTTGTTCCGATGTGGGATTTTCAATGAAGTTTTCAAGCCCAATTTTAAAATTGTAAGGACACAATTCCCAAAAGGGGGGAAGGATGTAACACCCTAGGTAAATAAATAATAGGTAATTTTCACATTTTTCCATATTTGTGAATAAAATATTAATATTACTTTAAATGGGATGCTATGCTCGATCGCGTACGCAATACGCGACAACGAGTTCCTTTGAAATCTTACGTTGCACTCTAATAATAAAATAATATTATTTTAAATGGTAGTTAACGCCTAGCCAATGTAATGGAGGGAAAGAATGGAACTAAATACAAAATTATTATATACGTTTTTCAAATATTTTTACTTTCATCCAATAAATGTTAGAGGCGTAAAATGCAAATGAATCCAATTTTAAGCATAAACACTCTAATATTCTTTAAAAAGACGATTAACCGCCTATTAATGATGAAACTATTTTAAATCCACTTTTTGACAATTTTATGTTTTATATTTGACAATATAAAATTCTACTTTATAATTGGGACATCAAAATTTACTTTGTGTAAATTTTTGGTATTTTTCTGATAAAGTTCATTTTTTATGAATAGTTAAAAATGTTGTATTTTAATTCAAAACCTCTTTTTAATCTAATTTATTGATATGATTTTATTGTCTTTTGAATTGGTTTTAAAGTGAAATTAGAATATATTTTTACCATTTAATCCAATAGTGGTCATTGGAATTAATTTCATCATGAAATTGGACTTAAACTAGTGTCAATCATTTGATACTCATTGTTTCATAAAAACCCACTATTTTCTCTGACAGCAGGAATTAATTATTAAATTAATTAATGTAACTTATATGTTTTGAATTTTTTAAAATAGGCATCATTTTGGAATTAGGAATATAAAATATAGCCTAGGGTAAAGTTTTGGTAATTTTCTGAAAAACAACAATTTTTTATGAGTAGTGAAACCACAAAGTGGTAGTTAATGAAACTGATTTTTCATTTATATGAAACTTTACCACTTCTGTGATTTGAATTTAAAAAATCCGACATATATGGTTTTAATTAATAATTATAATTTCATTAAATGGGATTAAAATAATTTTTTGGTGAATAGTACTTTTTATGTTTATTAATAGCGATTAGAGGTAATTACTGTAATTTAAGGTAAAAATAATGTTTTAATAATATGAAATGACCTAGAAAAAAGTCCTACCATCATTGGATGTGTCATGGCCGACCAAGAAAATCCATGGGTCAACTTGGGGACCCCATGAAGCTACTTGGGTAGGAAAATAAAATTAATACCTTTTTATGTAATGTTAATATTAAAATGTCACAAACATGTGTTGTTTTACTAAAACAATTTTTATATGGGGTTATACAAGTCTGATTTTTGACTATAAATATTCATTGGAAATATAAAAAGATATCCTACGTCATAGTAGTTTTTTTTCTAATTTTTAGACATTAACTAAATTTAATTATTTATGACACCATGATGATGTAGTGATTATCTCATTATTTAACGATTAAAATAAAATGGATAGATAATGTAAAATATAAGACCTACACATGTCCAAAACCTATTGGATGAGTGGATTTAAGACCCTTATCGACTTATCCTCGAACCACATAAATTTTGGACCTACAAAATTCGAAGCACATTCTAAAATAAAGTAACATTTCCTTACTTTCCAAGAGTTCCCCTCCTCTCCTCTTATAAAAGGCCCCCACATCTACCTACTTACCCACACCTCTCAAGCCTTTGGCTCAGCCAAACCTGGCCCATTTTGTGTCTACAAATCAATCTATTACTCCTAGAATCCTCACATTCGGCAGAAGTTCTCCCAAGGAAGCCTTTGAGCTCAAATCAAAAAGAGTTACCTGATTTAATGGTAGTGTCTTCTCTTGTGTTCTTTTGTTTTATTTTTCTTCTAAAACACCCTAAAATATTTTCATTAATTTCATTTGAAAAAAAACCAGTATCCTCAATATACTAGGATTTTTTTATAAGAATTAATCGAGCTACACTTACACACACCTTCATCTAATGGTTAAAGAACATACTGTTTCTGTGGATGGAGAATTTCTGCCTCACGAAATGATGATTGTTCAACACTCATATAACACCTTCAAAGGTGTCCATTAAGATGAAAATATATTTATAAATGATATATAATATGTTTAGGTTTTAATTATGATTATTTATTTTTCATTTGTGGCATACCTTTATGGTTTACATTGTGGGTAAACATGATATTTTTATTTTAGGAAGTGCGTACTACTGCCCCCTCAATGTGATTCGATTCGTTAATTCCATTTGTGGGATGTATAAAGGATGGATTTAAAGTTATTATATATTATTTAATACTGTAATTATAATATACCTTTATATAATTATTATTTCTATCCATTAAAGTATGAGATATAAATGAATGTAGCGTTCATGCGTACGTACGGCTTACCATCTCCATGAACGGTGCATTTCATTTCTTATCCCCAAATGTAATGCACTATTATAAGTACATATATATAATGGATATATATGATTTATGTTACATCTAAATGATGAATATAATTCTGGAATTAAAATATACATATCTCTCATTTAGTTTTAATTCCATTAATATGACATAAAATGAAAGTAGCGTTCATGCGTACGTACGGCTGACCGTCTCCATGAACGGTGCATTTCATTTATTACCTCTAAATGATTATGTAATATTATAAATACATTTATATTCTGGATATATATGATATATATGTTATCCAAATCATGATTATCATTCTGGATATAATGAACCTTTGACCACACGAACAACATGTAATTGTAAGAAGTCCACTTTCGACTTAAGAACCATATATCGACAAAACAAACATTATTAACTTAAATGATTACATAATGTTTATAACATGGAAATAAGTGATCAAAAATTAATAATGAACTTGAAAAGGTTCTTAAGCAAGTAGAAGATAACTCATGTTTATTATTCAGGACGTTAAAAAACGATCGAGTCATGTCAGACCCGAGGTAAGGGATCCTACCCCTCTCTTTCTTTTTAAGTACACTCTTTTATGTCATTCCTTTTAAGATCATCTTTCTTATGATTGGGATGTTCTTTTATATTACTCCTACTTTAATTTTTATGTTCATATGATGAGAGACCCTTTTTTCTCTCACCAATCCATTTTGGATGATTTGAGTGGCGCTTTTAGGCTGCCGAATTTTCGTAAGAGATCTAACCTCTCTCTTTCTTTTTAAGTACTCTCCATTATGTCACTTATTTTAAGATCATATTTGTTATGATGGGGGATGTTATTTTATATTACTATTTCTGTAAATTTTATTTTAATACGATGAGAGACCCTATTTGATCTCATCAATCCAATTTTTGGATGTTTTACATGGCGTTGTTAGGTTGCCCAGTTTTCGTAAGGGATTTTTCATCTCACTTTTATTCCCGTGACATTTATGCTACATTTGCCTCTATTTTCTTTTGAGTGGTTTATTTACTGCACATTATTATACACATTGTGTATTATAATATCATTTATGGGTATTACCATCTTCATTGTATGACCCTTCTTCCATGGGGTGTATGTTTCGAAAGTTACCTAACTCAGTAAGGGGACCTTTCACCCTCCTCTTTTTAAAATACTTCTCTTGTTATGTCTTTTAATTTACAACTTATTATGTTGGGATATGTTCTTCTATATCCTTATTGAATTAAATTTTATGTCCAAGTGATTAGATACCATTCACTTTCTCATCGACTAATTTTCTGAATTTTGAAGTGACGCCGTTAGGCTGTCGAATTTTTACAAGGGAACATCTTAACCCAATTTCGATTTCTTTGGGTTCAAATTGTACTTCGTGAACATGTCATCCTATGAATATGTGTGAATGACCTTGGACTGTTTCACACATAATATCCACATATATTGGGTGTATTTTTATTTCTCACACATAATTATGTGATAGATTTATCCTTAATTTAAGGATAGTATCTTTATAATGGATTTCATCTCAATTTACATTTCCATTGAGACAACATTGTTGTTATGCACCAATTCAATATTATATGGTGTGTATACTGTCCTTTGAAATATTATATAATGAATCCCTTCATTCTCATGATATTATAAAGCTCAGATTAAATGTTATTCCAAAATTATTTATATTCAAGAGTCTCTCATTTTGTTAAAAACTCTTTAACAAAAATACCGTTTTAAATGTTTTAAAGATTAATTATTCTAAATATTTATCATTAATGTCCATGATTTAAAAATGGTTTTCAGTATTTATTTATATGGACATTAGTTTTTTAAAATTATAATTCCATTAAAAGCTTCAAAGTGGTATGAGACACTTTGATTCAAAAATCTCTTTTAAATGGTTTTTGAAAATGGATTGATTAATTCGATATCTTGGAATTACTTATTGTGATTGAAAATGAAATTTTGTTTTTGAAATGTTTATATTTTCAATATTTTATGTGTAATGATGGTACTTGGAAATTTTATGGGTGGTTACGTGATAAACCATATGATGGGTGGGGCCGTGAATACTGGGACGGGTGGTTACTTTATAACATCTAATGCATTGGGTATGTAAGTCGGTTGTATGGCTATTCCATTAAATGATATGTGTGGAAGTCGACCGTATGGTTATTCCATTCAAGTATGATTATGTCCCAAGTTATCTTTATAAGTTATGTGATATTTATATGGGTTTTATGGTAATATTTTGGTTACAAATGGGTAAGTAACGAACTTTTATTCAGTGAAGTGTTTTTACTACTTCATAAAGGTGAGAAGTATTACTTTTATAATGTATACATGGTTTACTTGTTGTTTTGAAAAACTAACAGTTTTCATTCATTGTGTATCCCTTACTGAGCTTTTTATGCTCACCCCATGTTTTTGAAATGTTTTTCATAGGATTTAATGTGGAATAGGGTCAAGGATGGGATCAAGGGAAAGTCATTCTACCTAAAACTTGGAACATGACATGCTTCTTTTTAAGAGTTTTTAGTTTATGGAAACTTATTAGAAGTTTCTACTTTGTAATCTTTTGAGATGTAATAGTTATGCCCTATTTCTCTAAAACTCTAAACCTGAAAAGATCCTCGATGTAAATTATTAATTTAATTCAATATTAAGTAAGCTTCAAGGCTGGGGCCTTATATAATAAGTGTCAACTTCTGGTGGAGAGTGATAGATAACATGATTAGCAGAAAGTTAACAACAAGAAAACCCCAAACTTTTGTTGAGATAATCATTCATTAGTTTCATAGTATCCAAAGTAAATGGATAACGCTTTTTGATTTATGTTCAATTTCATAATGTTGAAGAATTTGTATATTTGATTGACTAAGAACATAAAGATATATACTTACATTTTTTTAGAGTTTCATCCTTTAATAAATTTCTAGTACCAACTCAACTTTTTTTTTCAAATGATGAGTATTCAAGATGACTTGGTCACACCTGAAGCGCTAGAATCAACTTCTAGAGAATCACTTAATCCAAAAAGGATAATCTATATATATTTATCGTGTAATTAGAGATTAACCAAAATCAAAATCGTTAGTACAAGATCAGATGACCCCCCAAAAAGATAACCCTATTGAGAAATAAATACGTATCATATTTTCTAAAATTAACCCAAAAATACCCAATGTTCAAAGTATACCATTCAATAAACATTTATCATTAAAATACATCAATATAATCTAAAATAATATTGAAGCGCAAATCATTGATAATTTTGAATATGAATTCTTCCATGTTAGTTTGTATTTCCAAATAACATCGACTACTCTTAATGTCACATACGTAAAAGTAATTAACCAAATCACATATTCACTATGATAGGTTAATCATTTCCATAAATAACCCTAATTACTATAAATAAGCAATAAAAACATAGATAAAAACATCACTTTAATCATCAAATGAAATCCCACAATATTCTATTTTCCTTAGTCATATAGTATTCCCAACAGAGAGAATGACTTCCAAAATAACATTTATCACTTAATCCCCAAATCATTTTCTTACAATAAAGATATCAATTTTATAAGACATAAGATCGCATATAAACTAATTATTGATCTATAATATCATTTTACTAAAAATAATTAGGCACACTGACTAGTTACTTCACGTAGTATAGTTGTAGGCGATAAATTCCAATCGCACAATGGTAGTGGGTTCGATTCCTATAGCTTTTTCCGACTCGACAGGTTGTCACACGGTCTGCGTGTTGTCCTTTTTCAAAAACTATATTTTATAACATTCCTAAAATGAAATAAATTCCTCAAAATAACTATAACATAATTTAACCACAAATGTAATCACATTCCATTCATTTTCATCCCAAAATTTAATAACAAGTAATTCCCTCATATTCAAGGATCATTTAAACCAAAATGGTTATTTATTACTATATCAAAAATAGAAAACAAAATTCTTCCTAAAATTGAATTTTCGCATAATAAACTATTGGGATACCCATAATAGAAAATTCATCCAATGTAATCCCATCAACAAAGACCCAAAATAATTTTAAACATTTGACCATCCATTTATTTCCACAAAGGTTCTTCGTTTACCAATTGGTTATCCTATATAATATGGTATTCACTCGGGCAATTCCCAGGTCCCATACATTTATGGAAAATGACTTTATATAGATTCTTGGGATCATTTTGATTTTATTCCATAGTACTCTTCATTTTTCCTTGGCATTTCTTTACATTAGGTCCCTCATTCCCACACATAAATAATTTCATTGTTCTATTGAGACACATCCATAGGTGTCTCCTTCCACATTTCTTGCATGATGGAAAATGAGATTTCTTTTCTCCATGGTCTCCAATGTGGAGATCTTACCATTCACCACCATTCTCTTTGCTGGTGAGTCTCATGGTTGGTTAATATATATGTTTTTGATAATATGTTTGGAAAACATATTTGGTATGAATGGGATATCTTTTACACCTATCAACATTCCATTCCATTGCTCATTTCCTCCGCCATTCCCACCTTGTACATCATGTTTAATGTTACTATGACTTCATTGGAATCATGTCATTTACTAACATAAAAAAACATAGTGTGAGTCATGAAATCATTTAGGGAATATATTAACACCTTATTTTCTATCTAAATAACCTCAAGATTAATGACGGTTATTTATTCTCATTTTATATTCAAATCCTTCAAATATTTTTTTAAGGAAAATGTGAATTATCCTATGCATATCTCTTGGAAGGGTCATAACCAAGAATGCAGCAGGGCCCGCTGTCATGTACCAGCATACCTCGGGTCATTCCTAAAACTATTTGTCGATGTCTTCACTACTAGGTACATTTGTGGAAGAGCCAACTATACCTGCTCTTATCCGGATAGTGATGTATTGTGTAGAAGACCCAAATAATCTCTACAATACCAATATTCTAGGAAGTTCTTCCATACTAATCCTCAGAGTCTATCTTAGGGTAATATTCCCTAATTAGAGTTAATCTAAATCTAGATTCCAAGGTCTTTACTAAACATCCTCTGATACCAACTGTAACACCCCGACCCCAGTTAACCATAATAAGTACATTATTACATAACATTGGTCTGATTTAAAAAATCATGTCCCAAAAGACCGATCAGTTTAGTATCCTTGGAATTAATAGATACATTCATAATTCTTACATTACATTATAAAATCAAATACCACAAAAACATTTTTTCCATAAACCACACTCTTATCCCCTCAGACTATCCCCACAAGCCAGTCATAAAATACTTCTTCACGTCCTGGGAAAAATAAAACATATAAAAGTGTGAGCTTAGATGATCAGTAAAGATAACAATATAGCGCAAACATTCATAATTAAGCATAAACATATAATGAATTTTATAACACTAAACCAAAATCCATTTAAACTTGAACTAGAACATAATATGGAAAAGATAAAATCATATAATTCCATTTACATTTTTACATGGATATTCTACTAGTATAATAATTACATGCAATATCAATAGCAACATTCATAATGATGTAATGCATAATGCTAGACTTCGTAACCACATAGTCACGGATTTGTGCCAATACTACAAATAATATATTGTCAAGGCCTTGTGCCAAGACAGTAGTTTGTCTCATGAGAACTACTGATGCATTGTTGAGCTATAGCGGGCTCCATCCCTCAATTTCTATGTCCCATGCATTCCTCATATGAAAAGTTTTATACATTACATAAAAATTTGTATTAAAAATAGCATAAGAAATGTTAATACTTTATCTATAAACAATGAATTGTATAAAAATAACACATCCACAGTCAAAAATAAATCATTCAATACAATATGGGTGATTGAATAGTAATATATCAACCTCAATCGAGAATATTGAATGATATTTAAATAGATGTAGTTAATCATCAAAACTATTTGAGGGAAATATCATCCTTTTTCTTTAAAACATTTAAAATTCTCACTATTTATCTAGAAGATGTTTAAAATATATTTTTGAATCAAAGTGTACCATAACACTTTGAATCTATTAAAATAAATTTTAATTTTAAAACATTATTTTCCATATTAATAAAACCTTAAAACAATCTTTAAAACATCTGCATTATTGAGAATGATTTATAAGAACATGTTTTAAAAAAGGTAAAATGATATTTTAGTTAGTGTTCCTAACCAAACGAGAGATGCTTGAATACAAATAATTGAGATAATAAAAACATTATAATTTCATGTGCATAATATGATTCATGATATACTCTTTCAAAGTACAGTATATTATCCAAATAAAAGTGGATTGGCGCATAATAACAATTATGTCTCAATGGAATGTAAGATGAGTTTAATTCCTTAACAATGACCATATCTTTAGGTTAAGGATAAATCAATAAAATAATTACGTGTGACAAATATAAATATAGTAAATATGATTGGATATTCAGTGCCAATAAATAAGTGTACATTCGCACATATTCTTGTAAAAACAACACCAATGACTTGGATGTTTAACTCAATGAATAGAAATTGAGTTAAAATTACTTTTACCATGTTCATCAATAATCATAAGAATTTGAGGTAATGTATAAGACTAAAAAACCTTTTAAATATGAACTTCAACATAATATGGAAAACAAAAAATCAAATAATTTCATTTACTTATTCACATTAATATTATACTAGTCTAATAATCACATGAAATATCAATAGCCACTTTCATAATGATGGAATGAATAATGCCCGACTTCCTAACCACATAGTAAAGGTCTTATTCCAAGACTACAAATAAGATATTATCAAGGCCTTTTTACAAGACATTATATTGTCTCATGATACCTACCGATACCTCGGGGAGCTATAGCAGGCTCCACCCCTCACTTACTAAGGCCAATGAATTTTTCATATTAGAAGGTTTAAACATAAGATAATCATTCGTATTAAAACTTGCATACGAAATGTCAATACTTTATCCACAAATTATGAATGTAATAAAAATAACACATCCATGGTCAAACATATCGCATTCAATACAATATGGATGATTTTATTATAATAAATCAACAACAATCAAGAATAATGAAGGATATTAAACTATTTTAGAGAAATATCACCCTTTTTCTTTAAAACATTTAAAAGTCTCACTTTTTATCAAAAAGCTAATTAAAATGGATTTTTGAATCAAAGTGTCTCATTACACTTTAAAACATTTAAAAGGAAATTTAATTTTAAAAAATTGTTTTCCATCTAAATAAAACCTTAAAAACATTTTTTAAATGTGGACATTAATGGGAATGATTTAGAAGAATAAATTTTTAAAACAATTAAAATGATATTTTAGTAAGAGTTCCTAACCAAATGGGAGAAACCTGAATAAAAATAATTGAGGTAATAATAACATTATAATATCATGAAAATAAATGGATTCATGATATACTATGTCTAAATATATTATGTACACCAAATAAAAGTGGATTGCCACATAACAACAAAGAAGTCTCAATGGAATGTAAGATGAGATGAATTCCTCTATAAAGACCGTAACCATAGGTTAAGGATAAATCAATAAAATAATTATGTGTGAAAAATATTGATAATATCAATATGATTGGATATTAAGTGTAAATAAATCAGAGAACATTCACACATATTCTAGTAAAAACAACACTAATGACTTGGATGTTGAACTCAATGAAAAGAAATTGAGTTAAAATTACTCTTTTCAAGTTTATATCGATTAATTGAGCATGTATAAATGGGGTGATTATGTGTATCAAAAGTATATCATAGCCAAGGGGAGTGTAAATTACTGTATAAGTAAATAAATAGTGATTTCACCCATAATCATGGGGTGAAATAATCAATGATGTTTGCGTAAAACCGATTGAGTGGATATTGAAATTTGAAATTTCCTTATCGATTTGCTAACTTATGAAACATAGACCCAATGAAATAAGGATAATACACTGATGATGTAAATAGCTGAAAATTTATGTGTATTACACAAACAATATAATCATGTGTAGTTAATACAGAACAGAAAAGTTATCAGTGGCAAATATAGCATGAATCTCACGGGGATAAAAGTGAGATGAAAACCCCTAACCTTGTACATTTCTTTTTTCGAGGGTATTTTAACCTCCTGTATAATAATTAAATCATAGTTATTAAATTATAAAAGAATTATATACATAAATATGATATCATATATGATCCTATAATATTGCTTTGTTTATAGTATTTTAGTAGTATCATTGTTCTGGGTGTTAACTGATTCGTTTTCCTTTATATTCATTGTTATGTATGACAACCCTGCTTTTTATTACAACTTAAACATGCTTTATTACATAAAACATCACGTGATACAACAAAGAAGATCGAGAGGTTTAGTGTCTTTGGGGCTTAGGATCATTACATAAAAACTTTAAACATGAAATACAACATCGTTATTGAAAACTTCCTTTACATGACCACTACATTCCTTCGTACTTAGCATTGCATGGGATAACCTGAGGACATGCATAAGAAAAGGGTGACCTATAAAGCCCAGTAAGGGAGTACACAATGAATAACATGAGGAGTTCAATACATGTTAGGCAATAGTCATATCAATAGAGCATAAGAGAGACATGAACATAAAGGCATGATAAAGCATGATAATCATAACATGGAAATGTGGCAACAACACTTAACATTTAATTAGCATGAGCCAAGGCTCATTGCACATGGAGCATGAGTAAACCCTCATTTCACTTGAAGCACGAGTAAAACCTCGTTGCACTTGAATTAGCATGATTCAACACTCATTGCACATGACGTATCATGATACTATACTTTACCCAATGCATTGGAGCGCTATAAAGGGCGCACCCTTCTTAAACATTTCATTTCATGCATAAGTGTGCCACATGGATCATAAAACATGGATTCATAAAACATAATCATTTCTTCCACGATAAAGGAATGTGGAATTCATACATCAAAATTTACAATCAATAAGTAAATGTGCATAAAGGTGAATACCCTTGATGGAGAAATGGGCATGGTATTCACTACACAATGATATTGGCTTAGAAAATCGGTGTGATTTCGGCAGCGTAACGGCGTGACATAAGAATTCATAAAAAGGATGATGAGAGAGAAATGGGTTCCTCATAATATTTACATGTAATGGACAGTAAGAAGGTCATATAGATACATGTATCAACAATTGAAAAGGAATTTAGATTCATGATACAAAAGTATTGCTTGAATATAAAAGAGGAGAAAAAGGTTCCTTTCGGAATTTCGGCATAGTAACGGGTGTACATGGGAGGCATTTAATGAGGGAGAAAGGGGTCTCCCATCATTAATACAATAAGAGGGCAGTATGGGAGAGGTGCGAAACCATACCCCAACATTCATAAATGAAATTAAAAGGGCAATACAACTTAATGAAAATTGACAAAAATGAGAAAGGAAGAAAACCCCTTACTTGGAAGTGTGCTTCCAAAGGCTAGAGAGAGGCTTGTGAGAGTCTTCTTGGGAGCTTGGGGCACCATGGGAGGATTCTAGAGAGAGTAGGGAAGAGGTTGGACGAACTTCAAGGGCTTTGAGTGAGGAGGAAGTGGGATCTTGGGTGGGTTTATATAGGAAAGGTGAGAGAATTCTTTATTATTTAGGTTTGGGACCCCTTATATTAAAATAATCCAAACCACAAACCATCCCATGGTATTTGCCCACGGTTTCTGGAAAAGGAAAGAGTAAAATAATATTTTACAAGTCCAAGGTCCGAACTTTTTAAAAAATTAGGGTTGCTTATGTGGAGGTGAGTCACACTCCCATGGAAATTAATTTAAAAAGGCAAAGTGTTGAATAAGTCTTGAGGGCTCCATTAATGCTTTGAAAAGTGAGTCAAACAAACCCAAAACCTCATTATTTTAATGATAAAACATATATTGGCCGAACATAAGGATTATGGTATTTTATTACATCACCATTGCGTCATTATGATGTCATAAAACACATTATATATTTAAATGGTATTTAATTTTTACCCAAAAATTTGACTGTCTCAGAAAATTATGAAAAATTCACCGTTGGATAATTTCGACATCCTGATTCCAAAAATAATATTTATTTTATCTAAATAATTTTCTCAATATGTGAATTTTTACTTTTAAAATAAAAACCAACATTTATAAAAAATTCACGGGTTTTGACAGAAATGGCTTTCAAACCTTAATAAAAATTTTAATTGCATTCATAAAATTATAAGATCATTTATATTTAATAAAAATTAATTTAATATTAATAATAATATTTTATTAAAATATTATTTAATTCAAAAATCCTTTAATTTAATAAAATATAATTCTTAATTAAATAATAACTAAAAACACCGTTTGTACTTTAAAAACTAATTATAATGTATCAAAAAATACTAGAAATTATATTCATTATTATATAAAAAAATAATGTACATGAACATGGTGCTACTTATTTGTTACATAACCCCTTAAAATAGCCGCATAAGACCTAAGGGTAACGTGTGCGATGGTGACAGAGTCTTGGGGTTGCTCGGATAACATCGCTCGAGTGGTAATCTCTATCAACTTCCATTTTTCCCGTAGACGATCACGTTCGAGCTTGACTTGATGAAGATCAGCATGGGCTTGGTCAAGGGCAAAGCCCAAAGACGCCACCTCTTTTCTGAGCTCCGACAAATGGGCTTCGTAAGGGGAAATTCTACTGGATGAGGCCATCGCTTCCTTGGTCTGAGTAGAAAATTGGTTCGTTAAAGCCTTATATTTAAACTACCCAGATGATCACTGTTCAACGGCTATAAAAGTAACGGTCACAAATCTTAAAGTAAAACTAAAAAAGTTGATATCTTATAAAAACATTTTTCATAAAGAAACATTTAACTGGATCAAGAGGGATTTTCCATTAATGAAATTTTGGGTCGTTACATCATTCCCCCCTTAAGAAATTTCGCCCTCGAAATTTTCCTTTTCCCACACTAAAACAAATGTGGGTAACTTAGCTTCATCATATCCTCCGACTCCCAAGTTGCTTCTTCAAACTTGTGGTTTCTCCACAACACCTTGACGAGGGGCATTGTCTTATTTCGTAGAACTTTTTCTCTACGATCCAAGATCTTCATTGTTTGCTCTTCATAATAAAGATCGTCTTCTAATTGTACCACCTCAGAAGAGAGTACATGTGAAGGGTCTGGTATGTACTTCCTTAAGAGGGATACATGGAATACATCATGTACCTTGGCCATAGTAGGTGGAAGTGCTAGTCGATAGGCCACAGCCCCAACACGATCAAGAATCTCGAAGGGGCCGATGTACCTTGGACTTAACTTCCCTTTCTTTCCAAACCTCATGACCTTCTTCCACGGAGATATGCGTAAAAACACCATGTTTCCGACTTTAAACTCAAGGTCTCATCGACGATTATCTGCATAACTCTTCTGTCGACATTGGGCTGCCTTGATATGCTGCTGAATGGTTTTCACCTTCTCCACCATTTCTTCGACCATTTCTGGTCCAAGCAGCTTACGTTCACCGACCTCATCCCAACATGCCGGTGTTCTACACCTTTTCCCATACAGGGATTCATATGGTGCCATTTGGATGCTCGAGTGGAAACTATTATTATAAGAGAACTCAACTAGAGTAAGATGTTGATCCCATCCTCCTTTAAAGTCCATTGAGCATGCTCTCAACATATCCTCAAGTGTTTGGATAGTCCGCTCGGATTGGCCATCGGTTTGAGGATGATAGGCCATACTGAAGTTCAGTTCAGTATTCAGAGCCTGTTGAAGACTCTTCCAAAACTTAGAGGTAAATCTTGGATCTCGGTCAGACACAATAGATAGTGGTACTCCATGCAACCGTGCCACTTCCCTGATATATATTCGTGCCAGTTGATCCAAATAGAAATCCTCTCTAATAGCAATGAAGTGTGTAGTCTTTGTAAGACGATCCACAATAACCCAGATTGCATTGTTGCTTTTAGATGTCCTTGGAATTCCAGTGACGAAGTCCATGGTGATGTTCTCCCATTTCCATTCTGGTATGGGCAATGGTTGCATCATCCCCTTAGACTTCTGCCTCTCTGCCTTCACTTGCTGACACACCAGGCACTTTGATGTATATTCGGCGATCTCCTTCTTCATATTATCCCACCAAAAGTTTTCTCGGAGATCTCGATACATCTTTGTGCTCCCTGGGTGAATAGAGAAATTTGAACTATGTGAATCATCCAAAAGTTCCTTCTTCAGCTCCGAACATGATGGGACACATAGTCTTTTCCCAAACCGCACAATTCCTTCTTCATTAACATTAAACCCTGAGGATTTTCCCTTTTTGATAGCTTCCACTTTGTTTTGGATTCTCGCATCATCCTTTTGAGCATCCTTTAACCTTTCCAAAAGAGATGGTTGAACAATCATTTGTGAAAGGATTGATGATGTTCCCTTCTTTATGATTCCCACGTCCATCTTCATCAAGTCTAAGAAGATTGGATCCTTCTCAATTCTCATCATTGATAGAATTGCTGGATCCTTTCTACTTAGGGCATCCGCCACCTTGTTCGCCTTCCCAGGGTGGTAATGTATTGAACAGTCATAATCTTTTATGAGCTCTATCCATCTTCTCTGGCGCATATTAAGCTCTTTCTGTGTGAATATATATTTAGGACTCTTGTGGTCAGTATATATCTCACATTTCTCTCCATAGAGATAATGCCGCCAGATTTTCAAGGCAAAGATCACCGCCGCCAACTCCATATCATGTGTTGGATAGTTTCGCTCATGGATTTTCAACTGTCTTGAGGCATAGGATATCACTTTATCATTCTGCATCAGCACACATCCTAAGCCCTTCTTCGAAGGCTCACTGAATACCACAAAAATCTCCCCACTTGTGGGTAAAGTGAGCACGGGTGCAGTGATAAGCCTCCTTTTCAACTCCTTGAAGCTTTCTTCGCATTCATCACTCCAAGAAAACTTTACTCCCTTTCGAGTTAGCTTGGTAAGAGGGTTGGACAATCGTGAGAAGTTTATCACAAATCGTCGAAAATATCCAGCTAACCCCAAGAAGCTACGGATATCAGTTACCGATGTTGGCCTCGGCCATCCCTCAATTGCATCTGTTTTGGAGGGGTCCACAGATATCCTATTGCTTGTGATGATATGGCCCAAGAATGGGACCTCCTTCAACCAGAACTCACACTTGCTGTACTTGGCATAGAGCTTCTCTTTGCGCAAAGTCTCCAGTACAGTTCTTAAATGCTCCTCATGGTCCTCCTTGGTTTTGGAGTATATTAGAATATCATCTATAAAGACTACCACAAATTTATCTAGGTAATCTCTAAAGACTATATTCATCAAGTCCATGAATATTGCTGGAGCATTGGTGAGTCCAAAAGGCATTACTATGAATTCATAGTGCCTGTACCTTGTACGAAAAGCAGTCTTGGGGATATCTTCCTTCTTCACCCTTACTTGATAATATCCCGACCGCAAGTCGACCTTTGAGAAGTATTGTGCTCCACGCAGATGATCAAACAAGTCCTCGATTCTTGGGAGAGGATACTTGTTCTTTATCGTGATTTTGTTAAGTTCACGATAATCGATGCAAAGCCGCATTGACTCATCCTTCTTCTTGACGAAGAGGACTGGTGCACCCCATGGTGATGCACTTGGGCGTATAAACCCTTTATCCAGATTCTCCTGTAGTTGTTTCTTCAGTTCTTCAAGCTCAACCACAGCCATTCTATATGGAGTCTTGGATATTGGTAGCGCCCCAGGTATAAGTTCAATTGAGAAATCAACATCTCTTCTTGGAGGAAGACCAGGAAGTTCCTCGGGAAATACTTCAGCGAATTCCCTCACAATAGGCATTTCTTCAAGGGTGGTTTCTTCCTTGGACTCAATCATTTGAGCCAGATATGCGTGCTCATAAGGCAGTAATATCCATGCATGAGATGATGGAGCTAAAGGAGATTCATCTTCCTCCTGACACTTGTAAAGAATCGGGGGTCGATTCTCCATATGGAGTGTGATTTCCCTCTCCCGAAAATTTATGTTGGCTCTATATAAGGAAAGCCAATCCATGCCAAGAATTGCATCAAATTCCACCAAAGGGAGTATGACGAGGTTCGCCGGGAAATTAAATCCACAGATTATAACAGGGGAGGACTTATACTCATGGGATGCAATGATTTCCCCATTTTCCGTACTCACCGACATCTTTACTTCCATGATTTGTGGTGGTGCAGGGATTGCTCTACTAAACTTTTGAGATATAAAAGAATGCGTAGAACCTGAATCAAAAAGTACGTTCGCTATTCTTGAATGAATAACTAGCGTACCTGTCACCACTTCGTTTTCGGGGTTCACTTCGGCAGAAGTGATGGCAAAAGCTCTTCCTTGTTGTCTTGGAGGTTGTTGATTGCCTCCGATAACCCTTGGATTAGGGCACTGATTCGCAAAATGACCCGGTTCTTTGCATTTGAAGCATTGAACAACGCGTTGAGGATCGAACGGAGCGTTCCTCCCCTCCGTCGCAGCCGCGGGTCCTTCTTGCTGACAGTTAACAGCTAGGTGCCCTTCTCTTCCACACTTAAAGCATTTTCTTGTCCCCCTAAGGCAATTTCCAGGGTGCTTCTTTCCACACTTTTGGCAAGTGGGGTGCTGGAATTTCTTAGCGCCGTTGGATTTATCCATCGGACCACCAGAATTGAAGTCCACCTTCCGCTTCATTTCCCCATGATACCCCTGTGATTCTCCGATCTCCATTTCAACCTTGAGGGAACATCGGACAATTTCCTCATAGCTGTCGAAGTCACAGATCGATAATGCTTTCCGCAAGCTAGGATTCAGCCCACCAAAGAAGCGGTCAACATTGCATTCGGGGGTAACGACAAATCCGGAAGCGTATCGTGAAAGCCTTGAGAAGTTTTCCTCGTACGCTCCCACAGATTCCTCATCTTTCTGCTTGAGGGAAAGGAAGTCCCTTTCCATCTTAAGAAGGAGGGTGCGTGGAAAATATTTATCAAAAAACATCTTCCGGAATACCTTCCATTCCAAAGCCTCGATCTCCTCCTCAGGCTTCGTATTTTTGATCAATGTCCACCATTGATCAGCTTCACCCTCCATACGATAAGCCGCCAGGAGAACCTTCTCTTTTTCAGAGCATTGGAGGATGGAGAATATCTTTTCAATGGAGTTGATCCATTGTTCAGCAATCGTGGGATCGGATGATCCACTAAAAGTAGGAGGCCTTTGTCTCATGAAGCTTTCAATAGTGACTTGTTCTTTCTTAGTGGGGGTTGAACGTTCCTCTTGACCAGTGTTTCTATTCAAAACTTGAGTTAGCTGAGAGAGAAGCGTGACAAAGTTCGCGATTCCCGCTCCCATTGGATTGGGCATCTCATAAGTACAATCATCACACTGATCTTCACAATGGTTGTTAGCCCGAGTTCTCCTATTACCGGACATTGGCTGGAATAAAAGGAAAGTTAGGGGTAACACATAAAGGGTAATACAAAGACAAAAGATGATGACTTATAAATAAACTTTAATATCTTTAACTCATGAGTCTATAGGATTCAATCTAGGCTTTTCATGATCTTCCTTCTAACATATATCCTTAGGGGCATTTTTCCCTTAATAAGGGTTCATACTAAGATTGTGAATTTATCAAAACATATCCCCCGGGAGTTTCGTAACCAAGAGTGCAGCAAGGCCCGTTGTCGTGCACCAGTTCCCGTTCGAGTCTAGCTCAAAGCGGTGTTTTCGGGTTTTACCCCTAGGATACATCTGTTCCAGAGCCGCCTCTACCTGCTCGTATCCAGATAGGGATGTATTTGTTTGATAAACCACTTACTTAGTATTTACCAAAACTTAGGGATGTTTTTATTATGATTAGTCTTGTATATAAGGCTTTACTAGGGTTTCCTAAACCCAAAAATAACTAAACCTATCCTTTGATACCAACTATGACAACCCTGCTTTTTATTACAACTTAAACATGCTTTATTACATAAAACTTCACTTGATACAAAAAAGAAGATCGAGAGGTTTAGTGTCTTTGGGGCTTAGGATCATTACATAAAATCTTTAATCTTGAAATACAACATCCTTATTGAAAACTTCCTTTACATGACCACTACATTCCTTCGTACTTAGCATTGCATGGGATAACCTGAGGACATGCATAAGAAAAGGGTGAGCTATAAAGCCCAGTAAGGGAGTACACAATGAATAACATGAGGAGTTCAATACATGTTAGGCAATAGTCATATCAATGGAGCATAAGAGAGACATGAACATAAAGGCATGATAAAGCATGATAATCATAACATGGAAATGTGTCAACAACACTTAACATTGAATTAGCATGAGCCAAGGCTCATTGCACATGGAGCATGAGTAAACCCTCATTGCACTTGAAGCATGAGTAAACCCTCATTGCACTTGAATTAGCATGAGTCAACACTCATTGCACATGACGTATCATGATACTATACTTTACCCAATGCATTGGAGAGCTATAAAGGGCGCACCCTTCTTAAACATTTCATTTCATGCATAAGTGTGCCACATGGATCATAAAACATGGATTCATAAAACATAATCATTTCTTCCACGATAAAGGAATGTGGAATTCATACATGAAACTTTACAATCAATAAGTAAATGTGCATAAAGGTGAATACCCTTGATGGAGAAATGGGCATGGTATTCACTACACAATGATATTGGCTTAGAAAATCGGTGTGATTTCGGCAGCGTAACGGCGTGACATAAGAATTAATAAAAAGGATGATGAGAGAGAAAGGGGTTCCTCATCATATTTACATGTAATGGAAAGTAAGAAGGTCATATAGATACATGTCTCAACAATTGAAAAGGAATTTAGATTCATTATACAAAAGTATTGCTTGAATATAAAAGAGGAGAAAAAGGTTCCTTTCGGAATTTCGGCATAGTAACGGGTGTACATGGGAGGCATTTAATGAGAGAGAAAGGGGTCTCCCATCATTCAAACAATATGAGGGCAGTATGGGAGAGGTTCGAAACCATACCCCAACATTAATAAATGAAATTAAAAGGGAAACACAACTTAAAGAAAATTGACAAAAATGAGAAAGGAAGAAAACCCCTTACTTGGAAATGTGCTTCCAAAGGCTAGAGAGAGGCTTGTGAGAGGCTTCTTGGGAGCTTGGGGCACCTTGGGAGGATTCTAGAGAGAGTAGGGCAGATGTTGGACTAACTTCAAGGGCTTTGAGTGAGGAGGAAGTGGGAGCTTGGGTGGGTTTATATAGGAAAGGTGAGAGAATTCTTTATTATTTATGTTTGGGACCCCTTATATTAAAATAATCCAAACCACAAACCATCCCATGGTATTTGCCCACAGTTTCTGGAAAAGGAAAGAGGAAAATAATATTTTACATGTCCAAGGTCCGAACTTATTAAAAAATTAGGGTTTCTTATGTGGAGGTGAGTCACACTCCCATGGAAATTAATTTAAAAAGGCAAAGTGTTGAATAAGTCTTGAGGGCTCCATTAATGTTTTGAAAAGTGAGTAAAACAAACCCAAAACCTCATTATTTTAATGATAAAACATATATTGGCCGAACATAAGGATTATGGTATTTTATTACATCACCATTGGGTCATTATGATGTCATAAAACACATTATATATTTAAATGGTATTTAATTTTTACCCAAAAATTTGACTGTCTCAGAAAATTATGAAAAATTCACCGTTGGATAATTTCGACGTCCTGATTCCAAAAATAATATTTATTTTATCTAAATAATTTTCTAAATATTTGAATTTTTACTTTTAAAATAAAAACCAACATTTATAAAAAATTCCCGGGTTTTGACAGAAATGGCTTTCAAACCTTAATAAAAATTTTAATTGCATTCATAAAATTATAAGATCATTTATATTTAATAAAAATTAATTTAATATTAATAATAATATTTTATTAAAATATTATTTAATTCAAAAATACTTTAATTTAATAAAATATAATTCTTAATTAAATAATAACTAAAAACACCGTTTGTACTTTAAAAACTAATTATAATGTATCAAAAATGACTAGAAATTATATTCATTATTATATAAAAAAATAATGTACATGAACATGGTGCTACTTATTTGTTACATAACCCCTTAAAATAGCCGCATAAGACCTAAGGGTAAGGTGTGCGATGGTGACAGACTCTTGGGGTTGCTCGGATAACATCGCTCGAGTGGTAATCTCTATCAACTTCCATTTTTCCCGTAGAAGATCACGTTCGAGCTTGACTTGATGAAGCTCAGCTTGGGCTTGGTCAAGGGCAAAGCCCAAAGACGCCACCTCTTTTCCGAGCTCCGACAAATGGGCTTCGTAATGGGCAATTCTACTGGATGAGGCCATCACTTCCTTTGTCTGAGTAGAAAATTGGTTCGTTAAAGCCTTATATTTAAACTACCCAGATGATCACTGTTCAACAGCTATAAAAGTAACGGTCACAAATCTTAAAGTAAAACTAAAAAAGTTGATATCTTATAAAAACATTTTTCATAAAGAAACATTTAACTGGATCAAGAGGGATTTTCCATTAATGAAATGTTGGGTCGTTACATTATGTGTGTAATATTTTTTATGGATGGAATGTATCGTATTCATATCCAGAATGATATCATGTATTAAAACATTACTTTTAATCATCAAATGAAAATTATTGTTCAATTTTTATAATGGTGAATGAATCTCATCACATTCGTGGAGATGGCAATCCGTACATACGCACGAGCAACAATATCATTCATTAAATTTTAAAATCATATATAATTGGATGGAATATCATGTATTAATAATAATTATCATGTTATAATTTTTATTTTCATAATTTATACTCATTATTATTCACATCCAAATGATAAAGTGTTTCAATAACAATCTCCACCACGACGTGGAGACGGTGAGCTGTACGTACACACGTATGGTGACATGTCATTCATAAGATAAAAAAAATAATGAATATTATTGTAGCATATTTATAATAAAATCATAGTATATAGAAGAT
The DNA here is from genome assembly GCA_963277665.1 of Viscum album. Lineage (NCBI taxonomy): Eukaryota > Viridiplantae > Streptophyta > Magnoliopsida > Santalales > Viscaceae > Viscum > Viscum album. The sequence goes on from OY728120.1 coordinate 1,151,884,947, forward strand.
ACTATAGTTATTATTTTATAAAAAAACAACAATGAATGAGTAAGCGTAAGAAGAAAAGAACTTGAAAGAGGTGATGAAATATTTACCTCATTTTCGTGTTCTTCCTTTTCATTTGATCAAATGTTCCCATAGGTTGGACTTATGACAAAATTAAGGACTCTAGGATGATATGAGGAGAGTTGGGAGGATATTTTAGTAGGGTTTGGCCGATCCTAATGGCTTTGAAGGTGTAAATTTAAGAGAAGGGGAAGTCCCCTTTTATAAGATGAGTGAGGGGCACCTTTGGAAAAGATTTAAATATTATATTATAATAAAATAATTTTCCATTTCTACAGGCTCCAAAATGAATTATTTTATGGATAAGGTGGGTATTGGTAGAAAAACACTCAACAAATAGGTTTTAGAATGGTTTGTGTAACTTTATTAACTTTATCTTTTAGATTTTACTATTAGTTAAATAGTTTGACATTTACCTCGTCTCTTTGTATTTTTATATTTTATTCTTAATAAACATTCTATAAACATACAATAAAACGTAAATTTTTAAATTAATGACACAATTATCATTATATAAGTCTTTTGGATGATCCTTATATCTCTAGGATTATTATATCAACCAATAATATTGCATTTCTTTTAAAAACTCATTTATGTCAATTTTGACATTATTTAATAATTGATTTTTGGTAAAGTCTTAAAACATTATTACTTCGAATTAAACACATTTAATAATCCATAAAATTTCATATTAATCTATATTATTAGTGTAATTTAATAAATTTCTCAAATTACATTTATTTGGATATTTATAATATCAATTATTTTCATATTTAATTATTAAGGTAATTACTATATCATCATTTTGTCAAAAATAATATTAATAATTTAACATATAAAAATTATAAATTAAATATAATTCTGTAGGAAGTATTTTTATCTTTCTATATAACATTTATAGTCGAATTTATCTTATGTATAACCCTGTATGGAAAAATTTTTAGTTATTAAACGTGGATTTTAACTCTTTGTACTCTTCTTTAAATAAAATAATAATAAATGTCATAATATTATCCAAGTGTACCTAAAGGTAATATTTTATTCCTAAGTTTTTTTGGTCTAATTAAACATATCCAATAGAATTAGGACAAGTGTTGGGGTAATTATGATATCATTTTTATCCTTAATTACCCTATTTACTTTTAACTGTGGTAAATAAAAGAGAAAAGATTCTATTTAAAAAAATTATTTTCATCATATTAAACCTCATTATTCTTAATTATATCAACTGTGTCTCTCAAATTTTTGAAATTCCACTCATAGAGGCAGTCAAATTATGATTTATGCGAATTTTCAAATGCTCCTATGAGGTGGGTAACAGACAGTAAAAGTTAAATAAAATTTTATACATTTAATTATATTATAAACTAGCTACAATGAATTAAATTTAACTTATATAGTTATTATATATCTATTATTACTTAAAATAAATTTAAATAAAATAAATAAATATTTAAATAAAAAGTTAGTTTTAAACTATAACCCAGTGTTATTCACTATTCCTCAAAAATTGAATATTTTTAGAAAAATAAAAAAAATTAACCCTAAGCTAATTTCGATATTCCTAATTCAAAAATGATTTCTATTTTAACAAATTATTAAAATAATAGTTTAATTAATTAATTTAAAATTAATTCCCATTGTCAAAATTGAAAATAGTGTTTTTAAAAATTAAAAAATATCAAAAGATTGACATGTTTTTAGATCAAATTTAAATGTGAAATTACTTATAATCACCTAAATTGTATTAAATGATACAAATATAATCTAATTAAATTTCCAAACCATTCAAATTCAAAATTTAACAGTATAAATTTTTCAGATTTATGAATTTTTTTTCAATAAAAATTTTGTATTTTTCAGTATTTATCCAAATATAATAGTTATTAGAAAAGTACTAAAATTTCATACAAAATAAATATATATGTCCTGATTCTAATGAAGAATTTAATTATATTAAATTTAATATATAAAAGGGTCAAATATTGGTTTAAAAATGTTTTTCCAATAAAAGGTTGTAAAATTGTATTTTGTGGGAAAAATAGTTCTTTTATTTGAAAAAATGAATTTCTTATTATATAATGGCTAAGAAACTCATAATATAGATTATAAAAATATATGGAGTATATAGAACTCAAAATTCAGTTAATATTATTCATAACCGCTTTTGAACGACTAGTTTGGTTAGTCATGGTGCGATCCAACTCAGTGTTGCATGTAGTGAAAGCTATTGAATTAATGAAAATAACTTACTATGAAATCATTGTGTTTTACATTATTCCCCGCTTTTGGAAATTTCATCCTATAAAATTTAAAATTGGTCTTGGGATCTTCATTGAATGTCCCACAATGGAAAAAGTGTCAATAAAACCATCTCTTTAAAAGAAACAAAGAGAAGTACAAAGGTCACTTGAGATAACCCACACAAGGATTATAGGTAATAAAACATGGATATGGAAGATAAAAGAAGTGTCAAGTTCTAGGGGAGAGTGATAGAAAACAGGATCATGAGAAAGTCAATAATAAGAAAACCAAAAAATATTTGATGTGATTTATGTTCATTAGTTTCCTAGTAGAAAAATAAAATGGATAACGTTTTTATTACGTTATATTTCATAAAGATGGGGAATTTATTAATGAGATAGACTAAGAACATAAAGAGATATACTTACATTTTAAGTATAGTTTTATCTTTTAATACATTTCTACCACTAACTAATCATTTTTTTCCAACTATGATTTTTCATGATGATTTGGTCATAGTTGAACCACTAGAATAAACATCTAGAAAATCACATAATCCACAAAGGATAAACTATATATACTTACCTTGTCTTTAGAGATTATCAAAATCTAAAATGGATAGTACAAGATCAGATGATCCCCAAAAACGATAATCCTTTAGGGAAATAAATACTTATCTTAATTTCTAAAATTAAAAAAAACAATACTAAATGTTCAATAAATACCATTCAATAAACAAATCTCATTAAAATATTTCAATATAATCCAAACTAATATTGAAACGCAAAACATAGAAGAATTTGATTAAAAAGACATCCACGTTAATTATTATTTCCAAAATAACATAGACTACTCTTAAAGTATCATACTTAAAAGTAATTTACCTAATCACATATTATCTATGATAGGTTAATCATTTTTATAAATAACTCAAATCTCTATAAATAAATAATGAATACAAAGATAAAAATCCACCATTACTCCTCAAATGAAATCCCATAATATTCTATTTTCCTTAGGCATATTTTATTCTCAATAGAGAAAACGTCTTCCAAAATAACATTTATCACCTAATCCCCAAATAATTTTCCTATAATAAGGATATTAATTAGATAAGACATAATATCCTAAATCAAATTATTATTGATCAATAAAATCATTTAACTAAAATATTTACACAGACTAACTACGGACTTCTCGTAGTCCGGTGGTAGGAGATATATCCCAATCCAATTAGTATTGTGGGTTCGATTCGTGATCCTTTGTTTGATGCGACTAGTTTTCACACGGTCTTCATGTTTTCGTTTTTCATAAACTAAATTTTATAACATTCCCAAAATGAGATAAATTCCTCAAAATAACTGTAACATATTTTCACCAAAATGTAATCTCATTCCATGCATTTTAATCCCAATATTAAATAACAGGTAATTGCCTCAAATTAAAGGATCATATAAACCCAAATGGTTATTTATAACAATATAGAAAATAAAATACACAATTATTTCTAAAATATAATTTTCACATAATAAACTGCAGGGTTACACATAATAGAAAAGTCTTTCAAAGTAATACAATCAACAAATAACACTAATACATTTAAACATTTAACCATCCATTTATTTCCACATAGGTTCTTCCTTGACCAAGGGATTATATTATAGAATAGGGAATTCAATTGGGTAATTCCAAGGTCCCTTACATTTATGGAAAATGACTATAAATGAAATCTTGGGATCATTTTTATTTTTTCTACCATAGTACTCTTCATTTTTCCTTAGCAATTACTTACATTATGTCTTTATTTCCCACACAGAAAACATATATTTTTTACATTGATAAACTTCCCTTGGTGTCTTTTTAAACATTTCCTGCATGATGGAAATTGACCATTCATTTATCCATGGTCTCCACTGCTGGAGCTCTTATCTTCCCCCACCTTTCTCTTCGTTGTTGAGTTTGGGAGTTGGTTAATATATAAGTTGTTGATCAAATTTTTGGAGAACTAATTTGGAATGAACATGATATCTTTTAAACATATCAACATTACATTATGTTTCTCATTTCCTCTGTCGTTCCCACCTTTTACATCATTTTCAATGTTAATATGACTTCCTTGGAATACAGCCATCGACTAACACAAGAAAGCATAGTGTGAGTCATAAAATCATTTAGAGAATATCATAACACCTTATTTTAAATCTAAAACACCTTAGGTTTAACAAAGGTTATTTAATCTCATATTATATTAAAATCCTTCAAATCGGTTTGTAATGATAATGTGAATTATCCTATGCATATCCCCAAGAGTGTCGTAACCAATAGTGCAGCAAGGACCGTTGTCGGGTACCATGATACCCCGGGTCATGACTGAAACTCATTGTCGGAGTTTTCAATCCTAGGTAATCTCTACCAGATTTGCATCTACTTGCTTGTATACAAATAGGGATTTATTGATTAGAAAACTCAAATAATCACTACAATAAAAAAATTCTAGGAAGTTCTTCTATACTAAACTTCGAAGTCTATCATAGGGTAATGTGCTCTAATCAGATATTTATCTAAATATTGAATCAATGGTTTTTACTAAACATCCTCTGAAACCAAGTGTAACACCCTGACCCAAGTTACCCATAGTCGGTGCATTATTAAATAACATTAGTATGATACAAGGAATCATTTCCTGAAAGACCGACCAGTTTAGTATCTTTGGATGTGCTAGATACATTCATAAGTATTACATTACATTATAAAATGAAAATCTACAATAACATTGTTTACATAGACCACACTCATATCCCCTCAGACTATCACTACAAGTCAGTCATAAAATACATCTTCACATCCTGGAAAAAATAAAACATAGAAAGGGGAGATCTCAGATGCTCAGTACGGATAACAATATAGCAAAAACTTTCCTAAAGAAACATAAAAATTTAAGGCAATGTATAAGACTAAAGAAAAATCCATTAAAACTTGAACATAATCATAATATTGAAAAGATAAAGACAAATAATTCCATTTTCATATTCACATAGATGTTCTACTTGTATTATATTCTCATGAAATTCCAATAGCCATGTTCATAATGATGGAATGCATAATGCCAGACCTCATAACCACCTAGTCAAGGCCTTGTTCCGAACTACAAATAAGTTATTATCATGACCTTGTTCCAAGACACTAGATTGTCTCATAAGACTTACAGATGCATCGAGGAGCTATAGCGGGCTCCACATCACATACTAAGTCCAAGGCATTCCTCATATGAAGAGGTTTAAACATAACATAAACATTCATATTAAAACTAGTATACGAAATGTAAATACTTTATCCATAAACAAGGAATGGTATAAAAACAACACATCCACATTCCAACATAACTGATTAAATACAATATTTAATATTATATTATAATAAATCAATGTCAATCGAGAATAATGAAGAATATTAACATATATGAAGTTAATCATCAATACAATTTGAAAGAAATATCCCCCTTTTTATTTAAAACATTTAAAAGTCTCACTTTTTATCAAGAATATGTTTAAAATACATTTATTAATCAAAGTGTACCATGCCACTTTGAAACATATAAAAGGAGTTTAAATTTTAGAACATTATTTTCCATATAAATAAAACCTTAAAAACATTTTTAAAACATGGAAATTAATGAGAATGATTTAGAAGAATAAATTTTTAAAACATTTAAAATGATATTTTAGTTAGAGTTCATGTCGCACCCCGACCGATGCTTCATCTTAATTTAAATATTTTGGGTCTTTATTTGAGTTGCGGTTTGAATCGATTCTAATTTAAAAGGGATTTGGGATCTTATACGGGTGTGCACCCATACGCACGACCGTGTGTAGCGCCCAATCGTAATCGGACGATGTTTTATTACTAAATGTTATATTACTTGGGTGCGCGACCTTGCGCACGACCGTGCACATTTCTAGACCCGACATGAGTTTTGCGTTTTGATGGTAAATAAGTGTTTTTGGCTTGGTAGTGTTCGGCGCATAGGCATGGAATGGGAGAAGCCGCATGGCTTCGTCAGATGTTCGTGCGACCTACCCGGTGCACGGGTAATCAACTAATTAACAAGTTGAATAATACATTAAGCGCAAAATAAAGTATGAAAAATGATTAACTAATGTTATAGTTTTATTATTATTATTATTATTATTGTTGTTGTTGTTGTTATTGGGGATTTTTCTTTTTATTATTATTTATGTAATATTTTAATTAGATAGATAATATTAAATTATTATAAAGGTTATATAATTTTCGTCATGTCACTTTTGTCGTTACTATTATTATTAATTTTTTTAATATTTTAATTATGTTGTAACTATAGTTATATATATGTGTATATATATATATCTTAAGTTATTGTTATGATCTTATTTTACATTGTTGTTTTTACACTAATATTTCTATTATTATTATCAATAATAATATTCTAAATTAGTTTAGAGTTTTATTTTAGGTATTATTTTATCCCTATTTTTATTTCATTATTATTATTTTTATTCCTTTATATTTTTTTCTCTTTTCCCTCTATCCTTTCCCCCTGTCCCTTATCCCGCACTTTTTTTCCTCCCCCCTAGTTTGCGGTTCTCCCCCCCTCCTAACCCTAGCGGCGCCTTGGGCCGCACCACCACTCCCCCTTCGCGCCTCCCCTGCCCAGCGGCCGTCGGCTCTCCGACCACCGGCGTGACACCCCCCACCTCGGACCAGCCTCTTCCTCCTCCTCCTCTAGCGAACCGGACCTGTAGTGCTCCTCGCAATGACCTGCGCCTCCCCACTGCCTCACGCCGCTCCCTTCTGCAGCGCACCGCCATACCTCCCATGGCTGGATCGCCCTCGACTTTGCCTCCCTTCCTGAATACCTATACTCGTCGCGGAAGTCACACGGACCTCCTTACTTGAATTTCCTCTCTCGGCCGCCGACCGCACCCTCCTCCAGCGCCCAGCTTCTCGGCCGTCGCACCGCCCTCCTCTCCTCCTAGTTCGGGTTTCCCTCTGCACGAATTTTCTCCTTCTATAAAACTCTTCCTGGCATGCTCTCTCTCTGCCTTGCCGGCGCCTCCCCGTGGCTCTGCTGCTCCAAGCCAGTTCCTGAATTTCCATTGTGTTATCCGTTGTCCAACCCTTCCCCCCAACCGGTAAAGCCACTTCTAGCGCAATTCTCCTCCACCGACCCCCAACTATTTTCCACACCATCTCCCTTCAGCGTCCGCCCCTCATGGTAAGCCTCCCCTCCGAAAATCTATGGTTTTATTTGTTTTATTTTTGGGTCATGATTCATATTCTTTTGAGTTGTTGTTTGTCTTTTTGTTTTTTTTGCAGTGTGTTTGACCTGATTTTTTTATTATACGGACTATTTGTCTGGTTTGCGGTGTGATTGTGGTGTGGCAGGGGTTTCACATCAAATTTGTGATGTTTTTCTACTTTCCAGGTAGGTGGTTCCATGTTTAATTATTATTTGATTAATTAATTTTCATGTTTAATTAATATAGAAATTTAATTAATTAATTTGTGTCACATGAAATTGGTCTTCTCTGAGCTTTGATTTGCAGTTGAATTTCTTAGTAGTTTTTTTTTCTATGTGTGTGATTTCTTCTGAAGTATTATTTCTAGTTAATTGTTAGTGTTTTTTTATTGTTGTGCGGTTGGATTGTTAACTCGTTAGTTTGGTGTGAGTTCTATTTTACTTGAGGTTTAGTGGTTTTGATGTGTTAAGTAGGGTGCCTCATGATATAAGTAAGTTGTTGTGAGGACTCATGTTGAACTGCAGATTAGTTTTTCTTTATTAGGTAGTTAATTTGTAAGGATGTGCAAGAAAAAGGTGCAATTGGCGTTTTGATATTGAGTCTATTTGTGTTAGCCCAAAATGAATTTTTAATGAGTCTTTGGCATTTAAAGTCGTGCGGATTGTTTTGGAATCATTTGACAAATTTTTCTAGTAGTTCGTTTAATTACAGAAATTGTCTTTTTAATTGTGCGGATGGTTTTATTTAATTTTGTGCGTAATACAGGTTGTGTTACTGAGGTGACTTCATGTGTGTATGGTCATGTAAGGGGGGGGGGGGGGGGGGTTGGGTCGGCTAGGTGTGTAAAGTAGTGGTTTCGCTCTTTAAAAGTTTATTTATGAAATTTTGGATTGTTTTATTAAATAATTATTAAAGAAAAAAATTGTTTTGACTGCATGGTGTAAAGTTTTTCGTTGTTTAGAGTCGTGCGATATAGGTGGAAATTGTTCAATAAATTCTTTTGATGGTTTTCTGGACATTGAAAGTGTTTTATTTGACCACACTTTTTTTATTATTAGTCGTGTAAGTAGTGCAAATTTACATTTGAAATATTTTTAGTGTGCGTATTCTTTCAAATGGTATTTCTGAGTGAGAGTAGTGGTTTTTGGCTGGTGCAGTGTCTTGTTTTATTTGTGTTTATAAATATGACATGTGAGATGAACATGAAATTGGTTTGAGCACAAACTGGGATGCCCGGGTAGCTAAGAGGGTAAACTGGACTAGTGGGCTTGTGCTATGGAGGTGACTCGACCCGGTTTCACTAGTAGGACTGACAATTGAAACACCAACTAAACATATGCTATTCTGAGGGTCGTGGTATTCTAAGCCATGTTTTCTGAGGGTCGTGGACTTCTAACCCACGTTTTCTAAGGTTTGTGGCCTTCTAAACCACGTTTCACCGAGACACAAATATCTAGAAACCCGAGTTAGCTAACACCCATGCGGCCTCCCCCATATTAGTGCTCATTGGTTAATTTATTCTCATTAGTGTGAAAATTTGTTTATTTTAAAAGTAAATGTGTGTGTGTGTGTTTTAATTCAAATTGTTTCTTTTAAAAAACACTACTTTCTCTAAATATGTTTTCTCTAAAGTTGTCCAAGCTGTTAGTTCATTTCTTTAATTAAAATTGAAAATGTATTTGTCATATAATAATTGTCTGTGGAACATTTTCTCGGTGGTATCTTACTGGGATTTTAGCTCACACCCTACATATACCTTTGGGTGTATGTAGATTATGTTTCTTTTTCTTTCCAGGTCGAGGCATCAGGCTTAGCGATGAGGGTTTGAGTTGCATTGGTTTCCCCATGCAGGTTGGCAGCGATGGCTTGTGGATGTGACTCCTCATGTCGCACGGAGGTTTGTGTGGAGTTTTTTATTGATGTAGTTTCTTTTTGGTTCTTATTTCAAGTTGTTAACTTTATGTATGAACTTGTTAAGGGCATGTTTGGTTGTTTGTTTCTAGTTTCAATTTATTTAGCTTGTTTGTTTTATATCTATTTATTCGGGTAAATCGTTCCCAAGTTTTATTTTTGACACCTGGGAACTTGTCCCAACCCGTGGGGATCGGGAACGCCCTTCGGGCCCTACCGCGGACCGGGGTCGGGTGTCGGGTCAGATGGCGACACGGCCTGGTTTGTGACAAAATGGTATCAGAGGCGATTTTGTTCTTGTTATTTTGGATGTCAGGAAGATTGGAGATAGGTCTTTCGGTGCTCGAGGGATAGTTGCGAGAATAGCGTCACGAACTTTTACTCATTCTGATCCTCGAGTAACCATGGGTAGTTTGGGATTTAAGATTTTGGTTTTGCTCTGTGTGTATGGGGGATGACAATAGGAGTAAACCGGTACTGCATGCGTCCTCACATGGAGTAGTGTCCCATGTGATTCCCGAGAGAACGGTTTGACACTCCTAGTGGTTGGTGCTTACCTAGGGAATGGTCTGCTAAACCATGTAGCCGAGTTAGACTCAACCACTATTCCTCCACATAGGTGTGTAATGTTTTTGACATCTTGCTTCAATTTTGGGATTGGCGTGAGATTATTTCCTTTAAAAAGTGAGGTGGACTTTGGTGTTGATCTTATTTTATTTTGGAATGTATTTGACATTATTTATGGGGGGCATTTCTATTGGACCTTGATTTTGGAATTAGGCGTTGATTTGTCGAAGTAGATTTTCTAAAAGAACATTTTGGGTTATTTGAAATTGAAGTGAGTTTTTTTTAAATGTGAAGCATTTTTAAAATATCTCTTTAATTTTTGAAATGGTTTGAAAAAAAGGTATTTTCAGATATTGAGAATGTTTTGTTTTGAAAGCGTAGTAACCTTGTTTCTTTCCTGTGGTATTCCTATTGGTGATCACATGTGCGTGTGGACTTGATTAATGGCTAGTTTGTGAAACGTGTGGACGGGTGCCAGAGTGGCACGGAAATTCATATTTGCGAGGCACCATGGAATATCAGTGGTGGTTGATTGATTTCTAAGATTTCTCCTTATCTCCTAGAAAGTGGGATTTTTTTAATTGGATTTTTCTGCACAAATGGTTTTGAAAACAGAAAAAATGACATTTAGTTTAGAGTAATGATGGATTTTCAAAATAGATTTTGGGCTTGTTGTGCAATGCTTGGTTTTTTAAATGAGTGTTTTTCTTTGAAAATGAATTGATATTTTAAATTGGAATTATTGGATTTGTTTATGGAATGTTGATGTTTATATTGGGATGTGTTTGGGTTTTTGGAAGGCTGTTTCATGTTTCTTGTTTGGGATATTCCCCCTAGAAATGTCCCATGTGTTTCCAGAAAGCCTCTCATTTCTTGGCCTGACCCAGACTCTCAGTGGAGTGACAGAGTTGGGTTCTGCTCAGTGGTGTCGACTGTTCATGGACGTCGATGTCAGTTTAATGTCGTTGAGTGCTTTGGGAACGTTGGAAGTGTCTCTGATTTTGGAGGAACTCTAGATGTTGTATATGTGTAAGTTGTCTCGAGTATGTTTGGAGGAGCGAGACTAAACCAACAAACGATGATAGTTTCGTTTTCGTTACGAATAGCGATGTCGTGAGCAACCCTCAAGACTAGTCTCATTCTGCGGTTTTACCTAAGTGAAGGTGAAGGAAGGTGGTGGATCTCTTAGGTCCTTGACCATTCAACAGAGGGTGAAAGAAGGTATGTAGACCTTTCTGGTTATCTAGTTTCTTGTTCCCCAGAGGTTGTGTGGAACGATCAGTTTAAATCTCGTAATAGTTTTTGGTCATGTTTATACTGCGGTAAGAGGATAATCTTCGTCTAATGAGGAGTGTGAACTAATAGGACATGTTCTTGGAGTTCCCCTCATGTATGTATGTGTCTCACGTTTGACAGACCGCTCAATCTCCTTCCTCTAGTGTGGTCAGTCGGACACCCTAAGTCGTTCGATATAATTATTAGTTGGTATGTTGACAGAATGTCTTCTTGGGACACAAGGAGAAGTATGAAGGTTGCCTTTTCAGAAGAGTAAGTTCTAGTCAGAGGTGTTCAGCTTATGATTGCGAGGCTGTAGATGCTTCAGGCATCAGGGCGCCATCCATAGGTATCGGGGTGAAGCTTGCGCGTAGTCAAAACTCATCGGACGTGGGGTGGACTTGATCCGACATAAGTTCATAGTTACGGGATGGGAAAAGATTAAATTTACTTATCGTGGTACCCTCTCTGAAGGATTCATTTTTGTTGTGATGGGTATGCCGGTTGGGTATCCTTGTTGCAGTCTTAGTTCGTGGGAGTTCCTCTTGGGCCTTAAAGAGGTTCAGAAAATCCGTATTCATGTAAAGCCAGTAGGCGTGCTCCGTGAACCTTTTTGTGGTTGGGAATGCTCATGTCTTGTGGAATTGTTGTGCACCTATCTGGTTTGCCTCTGGATTAGGGGTTTCTTCTATCAATGATATCTCATGCGGCAGAGTGTTTTCCACTGTAGGAATAACCAGTGTAGGATGGGCCGTGTTGGTGGGTTCGCAATGAAGGATTCAGTCAGTATTGCTCAATGTAAACTGGTAATGTCCGCATGGGTTTCGTGGTGTTAGGATATTTTAAAATGGTGGGGAGACCCAGTGCGGGTCTCACCGAGCTCTCCTCTTGTGTTGGTTAAACAGATGGTGTTTGATGGGTCAATCCAGTGTTAGAGAGGTCTGGGTTTGGGAGTCGTTTTGATTTGGATAACCAATGTTTGATGAGAACCCTAATATGGTGGGGAGACCGCCATAGGACGAGCTTGTGGAAGACTCTGTTTTCAAAGTTCACTTGGCGGTGCAACCCCTTGTTTCTACTCCGCCCGTCCTCTACCATGCTAATTGGTTAGCTTAGATCGTGGGTTGCTGGAAGTTTGTTTTTTGAGATCTCAAGGTGCCTTGGTAATCCCTAAGTTAAGGTTCAGGGTGTTCCATGTTGTAGTTGTGTTTGGATGTGAGTTCCTTGATATTGGTTATTTTTCGTAGTGTTTCGGGATTAGTTTTCCTTGAAGTTTCAGGTCATGGGTGTTTTGAATGCCCAATCATTGGGTGATTGAGGTTTTTTTTTTGGTATCTTCATGGTCTCACTTGGAACCCTTGATTGACCTTGTCTGTTGGGACCTTCTGGGGGCAGAAAGTATCATGGTGTGGAGAATTGTCACACCCCGACTGATGCTTCATCTTAATTTAATTATTTTGGGTCTTTATTTGAGTTGTGGTTTGAATCGATTCTAATTTTAAAGGGATTTGGGATCTTAAACGGTTCTGCGCCTCGACGCACAACCGTGTGTAGCGCCCAATCATAATTAGACAATGTTTTATTACAAAATGTTATATTACTTGGGTGCACAACCATGTGCATGACCATTCACATTTCTAGACCCGACTTGAGTTTTATTGTTTTGATGGTAAATGAGTGTTTTTGGCTTGGTAGTGGTCGGCGCGCGGGAAAGGAACGGGCGAAGCCGCGTGGCTTCGTTAGATGTTCGTGCGACCTACTCGGTGCACGGGTAATCATCTAATTAACAAGATGAATAATAATTTAAGAGAAAAATAAAGTATGAAAAATGAATAACTAGTTTTAGTGTTTTATTATTATAATAATTGTTGTTGTTATTGTTGTTATTGGGGATTTTTCTTTTTATTAGTATTTCTGTAATATTTTAATTAGATATATAATATAAAATTATTATAAAGGTCATATAATTTTTGGCATGTCACTTTTTTCATTACTATTATTATTAATTTTATTAAAATTTTAATTAGGTTGTAACTATAATTATATATGTGTGTATATATATATATCATAAGTTATTGTTATGATCTTATTTTACATTATGTTTTTTTACACTAATATTTCAATTATTATTATCAATAATAATATTCTAACTTAGTTTATAGTTTTATTTTAGGTTTTATTTTATACCTATTAATATTTCATTATTATTATTTTTTTATTTTTTTATCTTTTTTTCTCTTTTCCCTCTATCCTTTCCCCCTATCCCATGTCCCGCACTTTTTTTCCTCCCCCCTGGTTTGCGGTTCTCCCCCACCTCCGCACCTCCACTCCCCCTTCACGCCTACCCTGCCCAACGGTCTTCGGCTCTCCGACCACCGGCATGACACCCCCCCCCCCCCCACCTCGGACCAGACTCTTCCTCCTCCTCCCCTAGCGAACCGGACTAGTAGCGCTCCTCGCAATGACCTGCGCCGCCCCACTGCCTCGCGCCGCTCCCTTCGGCAGCGCACCGCCGTACCTCCCATGGCTGGATCTCTCTCGGCTATGCCTCCCTTCCTGAATGCCTATCCCCATTGTGTATGTCCCACCGACCTCCTTCCTTGAATTTCTTCTCTCGGTCGCTGACCGCACCCTCCTCCCGCGCCCAGCTTCTCGTCCGCCACACCGCCCTCTTCTCCTCCTGGTTCGGGTTCCCCTCTGCGCGAATTTTCTCCTTCTAAAAACATCTTCCCGGCCAGCTCTCTCTCTTCCTTGAAGGCGCCTCCCCGTGGCTCCACTCCTCCATGCCAGTTCCTGAATTTCCCTTGTGTTATCCGCTGTCCAACCCTACCCCCCCCCCCAACCTGTAAAGCCACTTCTAGCACTATTCTCCTCTCGCGACCCCAACAATTTTCCACACCTTCTACCTTCGGCATCTACCCCTCTTGGTAAGCCTCCCCTCCGAAAATCTATGGTTTAATTTGTTTATTTTTTGGGTCATGATTCATATTCTTTTGGGTTGTTGTTTGGATTTTTGTTTGTTTGCAGTGTGTTTGACCTGATTGTTTAATTATATGTACTATTTGTGTGGTTTGCAGTGTGATTGTGGTGCGGCAGGGGTTTCACATCAAATTTGTGATGTTTTTCTAATTTCTAGGTAGTTGGTTCCATGTTTAATTATTATTTGATTAATTAATTTGAAAGTTTAATTAATTTAGAATATTATTTATTTAATTTGTGTCATGAAAAATTGGTCTTCTCTGAGCTTTGATTTGTAGTTGAATTGCTTAGTAGCCATTTTTACTATGTGTGTGCATTCTGCTGAAGTATTATTTCCAGTTAATTGTGAGTGTTTTTGTTTTTGTTGTGCTGTTGGATTATTAATTCGTTAGTTTGGTGTGAGTTCAATTTTAATTGAGGATTATTGGTCTTGATGTGTTAAGTAGGGTGTCTCATGATATAAGTAAGTTGTTGTGAGGACTCATGTTGTACTGTAGATTAGTTTTTCTTTATTAGGTAGTTAATTTGTTAGGATGTGCAATAAAAAGGTGAAATTGGCGTTTTGATATTGTGTCTGGTTGTGTTAGAACAAAATGAAATTTTAATGAGTCTTTGGCATTTTAGTCATGCGGATTGTTTTGGAATGGTTTGACAAATTTTTCTAGTAGTTCGTTTAATTACAACAATTGACTTTTTAACTGTGCGGATGGTTTTCTGTAATTGCGTGCATAATGTAGGTCATGTTCCTGAGGTGACGTCGTGTGCATATGGTCATGTAAGGGGGGGGGGGGGGGGGTTGTGTCGGCTAGGTGTGTAAAGTAGTGGTTTCACTCTTTAAAAGTTTATTTATAAAAATTTTGATTGTTTTTTTAAATAATTATAAAAGAAAAAAAATTGTTTTGACTGTATGTTGTAAAGGTTTTCAGTGTTTAGATTCGTGCGACATAGGAGGAAATTTTTTAATAAATTCTTGTGATGGTTGGTTTGACTTTGAAAGTGTTTTCTTCGACCACACTGTTATTATTATTATTAGTCGTGTAAGTAGTGCAAATTTACTTTTGAAATATTTTTAGTGTGCATATTATTTCAAATGGTATTTCTGTGTGAGAGTAGTGGTTTTTGGCAGGTGCGGTGTCTTTTTTTATTTGGGTGTATAAATATGACATGTGACATGAACATGAAATTTGTTTGAGCACAAACTGATGATTTCAACACTAACTAAACATATTCTATTCTGAGGGTCGTCGTCTTCTATGCCATGTTTTCTGTGGGTCGTGGACTTCTAAGCCACATTTTCTGAGGGTCGTGGACTTTTAAGCCATGTTTCACCGAGACACGAAGATCTAGAAACCCGAGTTAGCTAACACCCATGCGGTCTTCCCCATATTAGTTCTAATTGGTTAATTTATTCTCATCAGCGTGACACTTTGGTTATTTTAAAAGTAAGTGTGTGTGTGTGTGTTTTAATTCAAATTTTTTCTTTTAAAAAAACTGCTTTCTCTAAATCTATTTTTTCTAATGTTGTCCATGGTTTTAGTTATTTTCATTAATTAAAATTTCAAATGTATTTGTCGTTTAATAATTGTGCGTGGAACCTTTTCTCATTGGTATTTTATTGGGCTTTTAGCTCACACACTACATACACCTTTGCGTGTTTGTAGATTATGTTTCTTTTTATTTCCAGGTCGAGGCATCAGGCTTAGCGATGAGGGTTCTAGTTGCATTAGTTTCCCCATGCAGGTTGGCGGCGACGGCTTGGGGATGTGACTCCTCATGTCGCACGGAGGTTTGTGTGGAGTTTTGTTTTTTTATTGATGTAGTTTATTTTTGGTTCTTATTTCAAGTTGTTAACTTTAAGTCTGAACTTGGTTAGGGCATGTTGGTTTTCTATTTATAGTTTCAATTTATTCAGCATGTTTTTTTATATCTATTTATTCGGTTAAATCGTTCCCATGTTTTATTTTTGACACTCGGGCACTTGTGCCAACTCGTGGGGACAGGAACGCCCTTCGGGCCCTGCCGCGGACTGGGTCGGGCGTCGGGTCAGATGGCGACCAGGCCTGGTTCGTGATAGTTCTTTACCAAATGAGAGACAATTGAATAAAAATAATTTAGGTAATAAAATAGTTATAATATCATGAGCCTAAAGGGATTCAAGATATACTATGTCAAAGTACATTATATACAACAAATAAAATTAGTTTGGCGCATAACAACAAAGAAGTGTCATTGGAATATAAGATGAGATGAATTCCTTTATAAAGACCATATCCTTAGGTTAAAGATAAATCAATAAAATAATTATGTGTGAAAAATATAAATACACTCAATACGATTGTATATTCAGTGTAAATAAATTAGAGGACATTTACACATATTCTTGTAAAAACAACACCAATGACTTGGATGTTTAACTCAATGAATAGTAATTGATTTTAAATTACTCTTATAAAGTTTATATTGATGCCTTGAAAATTTATCAATGGAGTGATTATGTGAATAAATATTATATCCACACAAATGGGAGTGGAAATTACTACATATGTAAATAAATAGTGATTCCACACATAATCTTGGTGTAAATTAATCAATAATGTTTGTGTAAAACAAAATGTGTGGAAATTGAAATATGAAACTTCCTTATTGATTTAGTATATTATGAAACAAACACCCCATGAAATTAGGATCATACAATGATGAATTAAATACAAATTAATTAACATATATTACACAAACAATACAATCATGGGTTGTACATACACCACAAAAAGGTAGGAGTGTCAAATATAGCATGAATCTCAGTGGAATAAAAGTGAGATGAAAACCCCTAACCTTGTAATTTTCCATGTTCAAGGGTACATTAACCTCCTGTATAATATTTAAATCATTTTTATTAAATTAAAAAATAACTAAATACATAAATATGATATCTTATATGATCCTATAATATTTTATTGTTAACAATATTTTAGTATTATCATCGTTCAGGGTGTTAACTGATTCTCTTTCCGTTATATTCATTGTTATGTGATTCATAGTTTTCATGGATGTGATATATAATATTCATATACATAATTATACCGTGTCATTAAACCTTATTTTTAATAGTCAAGTGAAATTTAGTCTTGAATGGATACGAATGGGAATGAATCTAATCGCATTCATGGAGACGGAAATCTGTACATACTCTCGAGTTATTATAAAATGACTCCAATGAATTAAATTTAACATATATAGGTTTGTATATATCTTTTTTACCAGAAATAAATTTAAATAAAATAAATAATTATTTTAATAAAAAGTCTGTTTTAAACTATAACACATTGTTTTTCACTATTCATCAAAAATAGAATATTTTCAGAAAAATACCAAAAATTTACACTAAGATAAATTTGATATTCCCAATTCAAAAATTAATTCTATTTGACCAAATTAAAATCATATAAGTTTAATTAATTAATTTAAAATTAATTCCCTCTATCAAAACTGAAAAGATGGTTTTTAAAAAGTAAAAACTAACAAAAGATTGGCATGTGTTTATGTAAAATTTTAATGTGAAATTACTTATAATAACATAAATTGTATTAAGTGATAATAATATAATATAATTATACTTCCAAACCATTCAAATACATAATTTAACAAGATAAATTATTTCCATTAAAAAAGTTGTTTTCAATTAAAAGATAGCATTTTTCAGTATTTATCAAAATATAAAAGTTATTAGAAAAGTTCCAAAATTATATCCAAAATATATTTTAAAGTACCTATTCTAAAGAAGAATTTAATTAAATTATATTGAATATATAAAAGTGTCAAATATTGTTTTTAAAAAGTGTTTCCCATCAGAAGTTGGAAAAATTTCTTTTTTTTTTGAAAAATACCTCTTTTATCTGAAAAAAGAATTTGTTCTTATATTATGTAAAAGAAACACAAAATATGGATTCTAAAATTATATGGAGTACATTAAATAAAAAATTCAGTTAATAATATTTATAACTGCTTTTGAACGGCTTGTTTGGTAAGTCGTGGTACACTCGAACTCGGTGTTTCATGTAGCGCAAGGTATTGAATTAAATAAAATAACTTACATTGAAATCATGGGGTGTTACACATATCCTCAAAGAAGTGTGATAACTTCTCAAATTAAATTTAATGTATATGGATGGATTTAATTAAATTTTTTGATATATATATATATATAATAAATATGATTAATTCATTGTAATATACATATCTACCATTTACTCTTCATTCTTATAAAATAATAGAATTGAAATGGAAGTAGTGTTCATGTGTTTGTATAGTCTACAGTCTCCATGAAAGATGCATTACATTTATTATCTCAAAATATTATGGAATATTAAAAATTCATATATAATTGATATATATTACGTTTCTATCATGTTATAATATTTGTATATAATGAACTCGTGATTTATGTAATAAAAAATACAACTAACAAGTCAAAACATACTTGAAAAACTAGGAATTTAACACATTAAAAAGTGAAAATAATTACTTGTTTTTATGAAATGGGTTATTATATATTATAATCAATGAATATATTTTAATATGATTATTATTATGATTCTATTAAAATTAATTTACTTGTCTAAAACCCATATACATGATATTAACGTATGTTCACCCTTAATGAAATATAATGTAAAGGATTTTGTCTCAATTTGTATTCCATTTAAAATTATTTATTATTATACACCACTTCCATTTATTATGGTCGATATAAATCCCATTTATAATTTAATATCATTATTCATTCATATTTCATGTTATTTTATTTTTCAAGATGAACAATCAAATTCAAGTTGTTTTGAATTGAAAATTTTGAAATGGTAAAATTTATCATTGCAACAACGCATCCTTATCTTTGGGTACCGTTTATTACAATCCATATGAATTGGGACCCTTCATTTCAAGCCCTGCGATGCATCAATAGTCTCATGAGATGTATTAGTAGTCCTGGTTATATTATGTTAAACTATAATGAGAATAAATCATAATGGTAATGTAATCATGATCCTAGGAAAATTAATGTCTAATAATTTATAATTTATTCTATCGACTAGGGAGTTATTATTATTATACATGACATTTTTTCTATGAATGATATAGCGATTAATTGTAATTAGCAGTTTATAGATTAAAATAAATTTTTGGTTGTCTACCATTCCATATTGATTCTGGATTATCGATATATTTTTATGAAATATTTGAAAAATTATTCACCATTCGATGATAATTATTCACATTAAGTGATTATTAATAGGATTTTATTTAACTTTACTGAGCATCTGAACTCAACCTTAATTTTATTAACTTTCCATATATGTGAAGAAAAAATATTTTAATGGGTTTTGAAGGATTAAATTAATTTAATATTTCTATATATCATGTTATATGTCTTATTTTCGAATTTAATATGTGTATGATATATGTAAAACTATTTTCCAAAACTACTTATCTAATCGGTCCATCAGGACTTGATTATTTATAATCATGCTGATGTTATAATGTAATTCACCAGCTCTAGGTTTCTGGGGTCTGTGTGTTACAATTGGTATCGACGGATGATTTTTATTTTACATGGAAAATAGATTCTAAAAATTGAAATTGGCAGGAAAACCCAAATATGGATTTTGAAAAAAATTATAATAGAATATCCTATATTTTTGGAATAGTAGAGATTGTGTGGGACTTCCTAGAAATACGTACATATCTAGATACTACTTAACGATGTGGTTCTAGTATATATGTACCTTGGGGTAATATATCTGAATAGTTGTGTCTGGCCAAACTGGAGTATAACATGGTACAAAAAAATATGCCTTACTACACACCTAGATTTACACTACCGGGGGATATACTTAGGATAATTCACATTTATATTTCAAAAAATTAATAGGGATTTAAATGTGATGATGCCTAAAAAGAATCCGTTGTTTATGGTTATATTATATAGGATTCATGAATTTATGTTATGTGTTATACCATATAATAAATTAGACAATATTAGTTTTTTATCCAATCCATTACGTATCATTGTTTATAAATATAACATGGATCGATGAATCTTATAAATACTCATTCAAAAAGTAGAGATTTCTCTATTGAGGAAACCAATACAGATGGTATGGGAATAGAAAAAATTATAGAAATATTTGAAAAAAATAATAAGTATATGAAAAATAACCGTTACTAAATGGTGAAACCAATTCCATATAAAAATTATCCCATGTTTTATTTCATTATGAAACAAAATCATCAATCATTTAGTGGGATAATTAATCAAATGTAGATGAGAAATGTATTATTTCTTTGAAGATGATATTTGCATCCATTTGTTGTATTGAAATTGGAAATGATACAGTTGAGTTTTATCTTCTAAATGGAATTTTTTATCTTTGGGTTTCCTTGATCCAGTAAACCAAGTAGGATGTAGAAATAGAAATAATGGAGCCAATAACATTTAAGGGGAAATTCATTGATAAATACTTTTCTTGTGATCATCTAGTTGATGTGAAGAAAAGATTCCATCCCTAAAGAAATATGAATAAGATTTTATTCCATATTATGACTCTACAATTAAAAGGTTAGATATGTATGCTACAAATTACATTCGCAACCTAATGTTCTTGATTTTACTCTTCATTGAATGTCTTAAGCCGTTTATCTAGAGGGAACATGATTCTCCTAGTTTTTCATCATACAATGTTATAGTTTTATGTGCCATAAAAATAGTGATTAATTATAAATATCTAAAATATTAAAATGAATCCATGTGAGTAATAGGTATTTAGAACACCATGAAAAAAGGAACGAGTCAATGAAAAGTAATAGTAAGAATAAATTCCCACATTTTGGCAACAATGGAAAAAATCAATCCGGGAATTGAATAAAGGGATTGGGAGTTTGTAATAAGTTTTATAAAAATGTAATCATATTAAATATTGATAGATGATTTATTAATATAGAAATAATTATTATTTCACCTGTAGGGATACATGAAACTACTGAAATGAATACCCCATGGTGGGAAGGGAATCAACCAAAAAAAGAGGCCAAGGGTAGATGACCAAGACAATGTGATCAATATAGTTCATGTATACATACCGAATGATGTGTTGGAAGGTACACTAATCTTATATTGTAATTTATTAAATTCCTTATTTATTCAAGATCCTTTATCTTTTTTATATCTTTATATTTTTCCTATAAAATTAGACATTTTTCATTATCATTAATAATTGAGATTTCTATCAATACAGATAAGGGAATTTTCATTGCAACTAAGATGCTCCATGAACATCGTATAATAATACATAAATATGATTTACATACTAGCCAGGTTATCTTTTCTTGGTTCAATTTTATATAATCTTACATATGTATCTATACACAAAATATTTTGCCGAAATTTATTATAAGAGGAAGGAATCTAATATTTGTGATGGAGTTGTAAAATCCATTATCATTAAATTATAATCTTCCACCCCTATTTCTTATATTGATCCTCTCATAGTAGCTATATTGAATATTTTTTTAGTGAAAAAGACTAAACATCTTATAGTGATGATGAATGTAATCTTCAAACTGAGGATGTGCCTATTGTGTAGGAATAAATTGATGCACATCCAAAGGAACTTCATAGAAACCCCCAGAATGTGAAGTATAATTTTCCATATATTTAATCTCTAACTAATGCAAAATATTAAATAAAAACCTATTTAAATACCATTATCTATTTGGTGGAGTGGAAAAAACAACATAAGATTTGGGTAATAAGGGATTTATTCAATATAGTGTTTCACCATGGGGAGCACTTGTCTGCTTTGATAATAAGAACGATGGATCCCTGAGGTTATTAATTGATTATTGGTAAATCAATGCAATTATAATGAATAATATTTATCCTCTACCTTGAATTAATGACATGATAGAAAAAATTCCTAGAGCCTAATATTTTTCAATGATTGATAATCATTCTGGGTATCACTATTTTAAAATGATGAAGGAAGACATTACGAAAATATATTTTCAAATAAGGTATGGACCATACAACTATAAAATAATTAAATTTGGATTCTCTAATGAATCCATTTTTTTATGGACCTAATGAATTTATTATTCAACAAATATGATTATGGTTTTTTGGGGATTTAATTATTCAAATTCATCAGTATTAAAAAATATTATTGGACCACAATAATCAGTTGTGGATAATTAATAAGAATTTTACAATGGAATATATATGGTAAATTTGGTATATGTGATTTATAACATCAATATATTTCTTTTAATGTATATATTTTCACTATATATTTTTATATTAGTTGATACTGCAATGATAATTGTAGTTAAAGAATCGTTTACACCATCTTACATAAGTGAGGTACATAGTTTCACTCATTTTTCTACTTACAATTAGTGATTAATTCCGAAATATTCTTGATTTGATTACCAATTAACCTATCATAAATGTTAATGGTTTATGATTCTTTCAGAAAATAAATTTCATATAATTCATTAATGAATTAAATAGAATATTAGTCAATGCTCATATTTTGAATCTATCATCTAGAAGTGATGGGTTTATCATATTTTTAGATGCCTCATAGAATTGATTTAGTTGTTCAAAAATTATAAATTATAAATTTATTGCATATGCATCAGGGATATTTAATATTCAAGAACATACATTTTCAACTAGTGATCTTGAGTTAGAAGTTTCAATCTTCACATGGAAAAAGTGGAGGAATTCTTTTTATGGCTAGAGATGTGATATATATGTTGATTAAAAATTCCTTAAATACAACATCTTACAACAAAGAGATAAAAATAAGAAAGAAATTGATGGATTTAGCTAATCATGTTTTATTATTTTTCAGTAAAGTAACACATTGTGATATAAAATATGGTATTTGATGCATTTAGAATAAAGGATCATGGAGTTATAACCGAAATTAGGATTTAGATGGATCCAATGTTCATGGATTGAGTAAATTTGGATATGGGAAATTCTATGGAATCCGAGGGATATCAATAATTTTTCAAATGATTGGAAAACAAAAATATTTTAAAGATAAAAAATTCTCAATCACATGTTGATATTTTTCCAAATAAGTTTAAAGGTTAGAATGAAAAAAATTACCATACATTGTTTGCGAGGATGACGTTCTAAAATTTGGGAAGAGGCTTTTTGTTCCATCAATTAGCTAGCTAAAATGGGAATTTTTGGTTGATGCTCATAGCTCAAAATTATCTATTTTCAATCTAAGATGAACGATTAATACAAAAACACTACTGCGATTTTACAATTTTATTCAAGTCTAGGAATCACCCTAAATGACCATGTTTAAGGTAGACAAATCTAATGGAGATAGAGTGCATCATCCCTACCAATATGATTACATAATGAAGGAATATAACCCATGATGGATAATAAATGGATATGATCTTATTTTGTAACCCAAAAAAGAATGATAACTCGCCACTTAATCCCCCTCATTCACAGTATATCAAATTCCCACATAATGGTGATGGAAGCTTATTAATTTTCAACTGAGATAAATAATGTACCATGGAAATTGTATCTTATTCAACAACACGCCATGAAACACCATTGAGTTTATCATTACTGTTTCTATTGAGGTCTTATGCTACAAAATATTCATGACAGCCTTCCACATTTCCTTTTCCTCCACCGTGTGGGTGTCCCCTAGACTAAAGCTATGGAAAAAAGAAAAAATAAATTCTCCATTAAAGTCAGTAACCATGCCACCCC
Organism: Viscum album; assembly: GCA_963277665.1. Classification (NCBI taxonomy): domain Eukaryota; kingdom Viridiplantae; phylum Streptophyta; class Magnoliopsida; order Santalales; family Viscaceae; genus Viscum; species Viscum album. Next base: position 1,151,909,064 of record OY728120.1, read on the forward strand.
ATTATAACAACCGGGATAATGTATCCTGCAACATTGATCATTATGCAACTATTTAGTGTGTTACACCATACCCATCTCCCCTTATTGGTTGAATTACTATGAATAAGCCAAGAATTCTTCCCGACCATTAACATACTCAATGATTCCAATCCATCCAACCATGAAAGGAACATTTTTAGTGGGATGACATAAATCTGGGAATTACTGATTATATGTCAAAATTCATGGTATTTCATGATGTGAAATCTATGAGGAATTATCCTAATAAGGTTATATAACCTCTTTTTATTCCAATTTTTAAATGAGATAAAATTACTTTATACATTTTCATGAGACTAAAAAAGACATTTAGGAAGAATGATTCAATTTGGGATATTGTGGATCGTCTAACCTAATACATTAAATTTCATTGTAGAAGTAATGACCTACCACTTGAGAACCTCAAAAGGTTCTATATTAATGAATTTTTATTAATTAATGGATTAAATAACAATTTTTTCTAATAAAAAACCCCTCTTTACCTCGAAATTATTAAAAATTCACGAGAATACCCTTTAGACTATGCTTCATTTGGGCACTACCTTCTATCCTAAAACTAATGGATATTCTAAAAGAACAATTAAAATATTTAAAGACATGTTGTGGACATGCTCACTCGAAAATAAATATAAAATGTATTAGTACTTATATTTTTTATATTCTTCTTATGACAATAGTTTACAATCATATATTCAAATGATGTCATATGAGCCATTATATTCAAAATGATGTCATACTCCCAATTTTGGAGATGAAGTTGGTGGGATGAATCTTATATGAATGGAACTTGTTGAAAAAAAGATGATAAACGTTATTTCTATTCCGGATCACATTAAATATGATCAATGTATAAAAATGATATATTCTAATAATATAAAGAAATATTTAGTTTTATACGTGGGATATCTTATTTATTTGAATGTACATCCATTGAAGTGTGTCATCTTGTTTGGACTGAAAATAAAACTGTGTCCCATGTACATCAGAAACATTAAAATTCTTGAAAGAGTTATATTTATTTCTGAGAATTTTTTGAAGATGCCATATCTCTAAAATTAATAATTATGTTCCATATTAATATATGGTACGGAAGTTTGCGGTAGCCCCAATGCATGTTCCCATCTATGATAAAACTGAATTTAAACCTGACCACTCATACAATAATGAATGAATCTAGATTATAGATACCAGGGGAAAATAATTGAGGTATTAGATGAATCATTCGTTAAATGTACATTGGAGAAATAAAAAATTGATAGATGAAACCTGGGAACCATTGGATTCTATGGAAGAGAACTACCAATAAATTTTTTAAGGTAATAATAATAAAATTTCAATGATGAAATTCTTGTAGGAGGGATGAATATAACTCCCATTTAATTAACATATTTTATTTTTAAACTAAATATAATCTTGTTGTCACCTTTTTAAACATTAAAAACCATATTAGATTTCAATTTACACAACAACAGATTTAAAAAAGACATTATTTAGTAATTTTCTTATATAGATAAATTATAATAGTCATAGTGATTTTTTTTTAAAAAAAGTTATATAATACCAATCCAGTAAAATATTTTAACATTCATTGAATATTTATTATTATAATTGGATAATAAAAATCCCAATATTACAAATATAAACCTCTATTTTAATAAAACATGTTTTATCACATTTTAATGGGGAACTATTTAAATCAACATTTTGGATCATTTATAAATATTATACGTATAAATAAATATTATTTTAGATACTGTAACATAGTAATTAATATAGGGATATTTTTTGTTATTTATTCTATAATGATTCATTTTTTTATTAACAGTGAAAAATATTGAATTTTGGTTGAAAAATAATTTTTGTCTAATTTATTTATAAGGATTAAAAATAATTATATTTTATTTTAATGTAAAATTGTAACAACATGACTTCAGGAGCATGGATCCATTTCATTACATTATTACATTATCATGATTCCATGGAATCAATTCCTGAAGGACTTCTCTGTTTATTAGCCATGGAAATCACGATTACATTACTGATACCCATAATGCACAACAAATATAAAATATAACATGAAATAGAATAAAATGTAATAAACTACATCCTTGAATTATTATCCCAATATCCCTTCCTCATAACATAGGGATGAAATATAATAAGGGAGATATCAAATTCATTGTAAGGGTATGTGAAGATGAAAAAATAATTACTCAATATGAATAATTAAATATTATAATGTAAATAACCAATAACACATGGCATTAAAAAACAATATAATGACATATAAATATATAGATGTAATAAAATTGAAATCACTCCTTCTAAATAAATAAATTTGTAATGAAATGTATCCATATTTATGTCGATGTAAAATATCAGGGTTGATTAATAACTAAAGCTATGTTAACATGTATTTCATAATATGTCGACACAAAATCTCATGGAAAAATAATAACTACATATAAATGATGTAAATAATTAATAATTTTAAACCATGTTTCCTAGGTAAATGGTACATATACTTCCAAGACCTTTTACAAGACAGTTTATAACATGTATGGTAAAAACCCAAACGATTGGCCAAATGATTCATTTAATGAGACTATTGATGTGTCGAGGTGATATCTATAACTCAGACCCACCCATGTCATACCTCTCAAAGTCATTTCTCATATTCATGAATTATGATCATTTAAAAATGCATTATTATTGAATAGAAGATACTGATTTATCAATAACCCCACTTATAATCAAATAACTTTCAATGTAAACACCATAAGAAAATGATTTACAATTTTAGGGAAATGTATTCTAAATTGTTGGAGAATATTTATATTCAAGTAAATTTCTGATGAGAAATTATTAAATAATGTGATTGTCTCCTAGAAAATTATAAAAAAAAAATGATGTGTGATTTAAAAGAGAATCATTAAGAATATATTTTGGTAAATTAATCATTAAACATCCAAAAGTTTCTAATACAACATGAATAATTTAATTCAACATACGACTGAAATATTTTTTTAATGTAATGATGAATATTTATTCATGATATGATATATAATAGTGGAAGTAGATACACTATATGAAAGAATTATGTGGTGTATATTTTGTATGCCTTATGAATAGAAAACTAATACAAGATTTCGTTACCATAATTTTCCTTTTGGTGTGTGGTATTTCTCCTCATTTAAAGTGGTTGAAAATATTATAATAACTTATAATAGAAGAAAAATAATTTTTATAATATCATATATTATTTATCTCAAAGATTTAATTACATGTTGATTTCAAAATTCATTAATTTTTCAATTTTAGGTGTTAATAACCCATTTTTCTCTAGGTATATCTCAGGAACATTTCACACCTTCTTCAATAGTTTCACATATTTTATTTTCACTTCGTTATGCCTCACATGTAATGATGGTTGAATAATCATTATAGAAATATAATAATGTTACCCTACCATGATGATCTCTATATCGATTCATTTAAAATCTAGAAATATTTCTCCTTAGGGATCCACATTTGGTATAATCTAGCAGGATCCTTTTGACTCGAAGCACCGACAACCATTCTTATCATCCCAAAGAGGTAATATAATGAGAATTCATAATATTTGAAAAATTTCAACCATATTTCCTTTAATATATTATAATCCATTGGAGTGAATATATTATTCAATCATTTGTTATCAATATATATCCCACATGTTTCTCCACAACGATAATGCATCCATATCATTAATGAAAAAATTACTACAACCAACTCCATATAATTTGTGGGCTATTTTTATCATTATGATTTATCTGGAATTAAATGAAATCATTCACTTGAAACTTATAAATTAGAGCTCATCATAAGTAATTTATTGATGTGTAAAAATAAATTACAAACCCTTATCTAATATAATCCAGTGTATGGAATGGTACACTGTCATGAATTTTCCTTGGATCCTTAAAATTCTTCTCCCATCTATTCATGAAATTATTTTTAATCTAATAATATTTTACATAAAAATTTTATTAAAAATACTTGAAAAATTATCATCAAATATTAGATAATAACCCACCAAACAAATAAATCTATGCATCTCAGTCACCATGGATGGTCTAGGCCAACCTTCACCAACATCATCCTTTGAAGGATTTAATAAAATACATACAAACTAGATTATATTTTAACCGAATGAATCTTTTTGAAGCTCAAATTCACACTATGTAAATTTGGATTTCATATAGTCCATACATAGGGTCATTATAACAATTATAGAATGATCTTATTTTTTTCTTCTCTCATTATATATATATATATATGAATATCATTTATAATGACTTCCATGAAACAATCAATGTAATATCTAAAGACACTATTCATTACATATAGTATGTTAACAAGAGAATTTGTAGAACCAAATTGAATCAATATAAATTCATATTTTTCATAGCTTGAATGTAATATTTGATTCGTTATTCCCTCACTATGGATCCTTAACTTATATTAACAAAATAAAATATCAGTATTGGATAATTATTTATATCCTCACATTTGATCAAAATAATCATTGATATAGGGTATTGGATGCTTTTTCATGATTGTGGTCATGTTAATATCTCTATAATTAATGAAAATATTCATTTTCCTTTAATTCATTTTCACAAAAAATTCATGTTTCAATCCATGGTGTCCCACATGGGAATATAAATCACTTATCACGATTCCTATGGGGATTTTTCTTCAATTATTATAACTCAATCATGTTCATTCATTTTGGTTTTTAAAAAAAATATGAACCACAATGTAAGAGATCTAGTTTCAAATAATCATCAATACTCTGAGGACGAAAAATAAAAACCTCGACCTAAAAAATAACCCAAAAATAGGCATTTATATACGGTTTTGTTTCTGTATGACCATCCATGAAAAATATCATTAATGGATATTAATTAAATCCCACAAGTTAAATGTAATTTTCATTATATATTTGTAATCATATCCAAAATGATAAATGATCATGAGTTAATTTAGAATGTAAAATGTGACATCCTTTAAGGTAAACTTATATGGTATTTATATATGGAAATTCATTCAATGATTATAATATAATCATATTCCACTAAAGGGAGAATCAAAATATTTTTAGGAAGCACATTGCCACAATATTAATTTTGAGGAAAAGTATATAATTCACATGTGAATCATATCATTAACAGTTTTCATAGCTTAGTCAATATCTAATCCTTGATTTGGTAGTTAAATAAAAATTAGAAATTCTTGGGACATAAAAAAGTGTATATTGGTTATATGAAATAAAAAAGTAGAAGTTTTAGATTTGATGATAAATGTACCATTAAATATAAAATTCTTGAAACACCCATTTGTATATAAATATCATAAGATTTAATTTTTTATTTATTCTTATGAGCCCATTTTTACCGGTCATCAAATACATTCATATTTGTGAACTATTTCACCTAATTCCATTAATCATTTTATTTTAATCATTGGATCGTAGGTGGTATATTAGTTCAAATCTTATTCTCTTCCATTACATTTACCAGGAAAGTAATTAAATTTTGACATTCCTGGGATTTATAACCCATCACTGTACATTTATTCAACCTTCCAGTTCCATTAATGTGATACACTTTATAATTCATTCATGATTTTTGGAATGTAGATCAATTGAATTTTATTCCACAATAAGATTTTTTTAGTTATCATGGGACTCGATATTACTTTTCTTATCAAATCCATAGAAATGATGGGAATCTAAATTTTCAATGCCTACCATGAGATTATAATGAATGATTTGTTCATATATACTAATTTGAATTATACATATTTACATTCAGATACATGGTGTTATGCCACCAATTAATTGATCAATTATTCATTTTAGAGATATGATTAAACTAGAAGACTACCATACCAGACATGAATAATTAACTTCCTAGGTACCAATAGATTCATCATCCTTATCCTTCATCTCAAAGAATATCCTCCTCCCAATCTATGAATATTTAATACAGGGTAATTAATTATTGAAACAAATCCTCATAAACTAATCAAATTCAATTGAAAAAAATTCATTCTCTTGATAAAAATTCATAATAAGGTTCAACCATGAGTCTAATACACCATCTATATAATAAAAAAACAATGAAAACATTTTCATACGCTAACAAATGGATACTATAAAATATACTCACAATATTGATGATCTATCACCTAGATACAAGGAGATAATAATATACCCTAAAAATGTGGATATTGTCTCATAAAAGATTTAATTTAGTATTATTCCCTCTTTTGAATGTTTGGCTACTTAGTATTGTTCATTGAATGAGAAATTTTTGTGTGTATAACAAAAATGTTGTACAAACTCCCACCTAAAGATTTCGGTCAGTTATTTGTACAAATATTACATTATACATCACATTTAGTAGTTACGTGGTTCCTTTAGGTTCTAAACATGTATTGAAACCAAAAATAATATTCGGAGAAGCACTAACAATAGTGGAAAACCACATAATCCTAAAAATTAATTATAGGATTTCGAAATCATTAAACCTTATTTAAAAAATATGTAACCATAACTTTAAACGAGTTCATACATTATCATAATCTACTAAAATACATCAAAAATGTACAAAATGAAAATATGGACTAACCAAATTATATCAAATGGATGAATCAAACATGCTGAACTATAAGACCCATTTTTTGGATTAGATAACACTCATGTCAATCCCAAAATTATTTTTCTGATGTTATAACCCCTATGATAAAATATTCTATAATAACATACACTTATAATAAACCACAAGGGATACTTTGATAGGAAATCCAAATAATATATTTTTACCAATACTACTAGTTGTTATCCTATACATTGAATTATGTTAATGGGTTTTAATAATGTTTTTTCTAATCATAATAACCAAATATTTAATAGAACCATCCTATGATACCAACTATATCGAACCAAGATTATCATATGTATATATCAAAAAAACATAGAATTTTTTTTACTAATTTTATAAATACATGACCATGGACCATAATATCTTTTTATCTATAGAAACTATAAAAAATTTATTCTTATTTTAGGAATGATATTTAGAATCTCCCACAAGTATCTTATGACATAATACTCCACATATGAATACCCTACCAAATCCATTTTTCATAACCCGGGGAATGAAATATATGAATTTGGAATATCAGATTCTAAATAAGTGTAATAATATAATATATCAGTCTTTGATCATGTGAATGTCTATAACAATCGTATCAGTTTGAGATCATTAATATAACTTTTGAAGTTTTTAACCAACCATTCATAGATCATAACTCTTATTTGGGGACGAAATTTATAATTTTTTAAATCATGGGACTTAAATGTTATAAATCATCATAAATCAATCAAAAACCATATGATCATTTAATAAATGTGTAACGCCATAATAAATATAGGAAAACATTTCATATGATACGTTTTAATACAAAGTCTATCAATATAGTGCATCAAAAATCATTACATTTCCCCCATTTTGGATCATGACAAACCTATTTCACATAGTGGTTTTGGACTCACCAATTTCCCATCCTTTATGTGTCCCATAGACATGTTTAGAAATGTTATGTCTTGTGATATTATGCATTACCCAATACTTGAGAGGGATATATTGTTTTGAACTATCGAATAATGAAAACCATATATTTCTTTGTCCTAATATAACAAATCATTAATAATTTCATATCTTCATAACCCATGTAAATAAAATGTATTTCCTAAAAATTTCATCAATTCACAATATCATAACTCATGGAAAAAAATATATTTAATAAAAAATTATTCAACAAAAATTTATCCACTTACGAAAATTATAAGTATCATATAATTATATATTTTCCTAATTAAAGAATAATAATCCCCCATGGTAGATGTTATTTGTACATAGAAATATGATAATTCATTCTTGAAGAAAATAAAAATTCTATAATAAAGACAATTTTAAATATAAAAAAATTTCTAGAATAAAATGGGACATATTTTATTATATGATAACCTTTAAAAAATGTAATGGAGTATTCAAAAATAGTGACTGGTCATGATGATTGATATTATATTAATTTTGTAAAAGTTAATACAATAATTCATAATCATTTTCAATAAAAATTATAATATATTTTCAAAAAAAACTAGAAAAAGAATTTTTTTACAAAATTTTTTAAAATTTAAAACAAGCATAAAAAGTTATTTTAAAATCATTCAAAAATAAATTAATTTTTTTATGAATACAAGGATATAGAGGGAAATATTTTTTTGACCATGTATATAAATAGAGTCATCTTTTCATTATCAAATTATTTTTGACTAATAGAGTGACTAAAATTAGTAAATATAATGGAAACCATGTACCCTCAAAACATTACAAGAGGAGAATAAGTTTCTAGAAAATTTAGGAGAGGTAGATCATGAAATTTCATCCTTGAACACATAATCATGGAAAATAACGTAAATTAATGGGATTGAAATATTTACTCCTTACCACTTGGTTATCATTTGAATCGTAAACCCCATTTAATAGGTGACCAAAATAGATATGTGATTCCAAATTATTTAAAAAGATAATAATCATTAAATAAATTCATGTGCAGTATATACACGACACAAAACGAAGAAGTTTTGCATATAGAATTTATATCGTATGTATAAAAAGTGAGATGAGAATCCATTACCTTGATGTAATATTGTATTTAATGTGTTTTAACCAATTGTATAATAAAAATAAATTTTTTATACATATAATAAATAATCATAATTTTATATATTATATCATATATGACATAATTATACCCTTTTATTACCTATTTATTAAAAAATCCTTGTTAAAAATATTTTTTGGTAAATAACAATTTCATTTTTCAAGTATTTCTTTTGTTTGGTATTTTCGGTGCACTTACATTGATCATGGTTATATAATTTACATAATTTTAAAATTATATAAATATCATTTTTATTCATTATTTATGTATTTAGAATATTCAAAAAATGATAATGATATATAATGAATTAAGCCCTTCGTGTAGACATTTTGTAGTTCGCACACATTAACATTATTATAATTTTATTAGTGGATAGAATAAAATAATGTAAATAAAAATAAAATAACCATAATCATAATGATTTAGTATATTTCACATATATTCATTAAATATATCCCTTTTTATCGCCATGTATAATATATGTGAAAATGTTATTCACATCGCTTCTTGAGAAAGTAGTCCATTGTATACACGATCAGTGTAATCATATGCACCATGAAATGGAAATTAAGTATAGAATATATGATAATAGATTTCAAAGGAATATTTATTTTAAAATAATCCTATATATATTATATCAATCATTATACTGACTATTTAGAGATTTTTTTAGAAAACATATCATATCAGTTAGTGAAGGAGTACTTCGTCCAATACACAAGTGATGTTATCGTTTCTCATTTAAGGAAGAGAAGATAGGTTTTGGTAATTCCACTAATGTAATAAAATCTCAGTAAAAGTAATGTATTGTTGATATTATATTATCATGGTTTAATGAGATTATAATGAGTTGGGGGAATAATAAAATAAGAACAGTCATTGAAGAACGATACTTCTTCTTCAGTTTACCCCCTTAGGTATGTTCCATAAGATTTAATAGGTTGGATTTATGATCAAACGAAGAAATATATGATGAGATAGGTTATCTAATGAAGGTATTTTGAACGTTATTATTTGATAAAAAGGATTTCTACATTCAAATATCATAGGAGAGAGGGTGGCCTTTTATATGTGGGGGATGTGACACACTTGGAATTTTTGAAAATAGAAAAGTGTATGAGTGTTTTTAGCTTAGAATAGGAGTAAAAAATGAATATTATAGATCCTAGATGTCAAAATTTAGATATATATATACATACAATATATTTTTTTTGGAAAATATTTTCCATTATTTGTCCTTTTATCATCTCACATTAACCCCTTCATAAACATATTTTCACTTTAACCACCTTAATAAAATTATTATCCTTATCTATTCCTAATAGAAAAAATTATTCTTGAAATTATTAGAAAATATAAATTAGGTTGATTCTAATTATTGTACATTTATTCCTAGATTAATTTTATTGATCTCATGTCTTTCAATGTTTTAAATTTATAATGAATATGGAATTATCAATTATTGGATGAGCTAGATTTGGATCTCAGAGTCATAATGGGAATTGATAGGTTTGAATTCCTAAAAATAATAGTTTTAGATTTGGAATGAGTATTAATCTATATTTTAGATGATTTAGGAGCATCCTAGGGAGTTCTGGGCTTTAAATTGATACATTGGGAAGGTACATGTCGTGGTGCATGGTTGGCATGCATTTTGTTCTTACTATATAGATAAACATTGAATTTAATTTTTTATAGTACAACCATTTGTGAAACTGATTACCATATTATGGGAAACAATTAAAGGTGTATGAAATTTATTATATTCAATTTATTCTAGTGGAACAACTTTTGAATAACCATGCACTACATCTATTTTGGTTAGAGTGTTCCTTATATATTAGTGGTGCGTTGTTGATGCATGTTCCGTTAAACCTTGAACAAAAAATTCAAAGTTGGAGGATCAAAGAAATTTTCATGTTCATGGTAGGTTCATGGATTAAAACATTTTATGGCCATACCATTTGTCTCATTAATAATGGTAAAATATCATTTTTCACCTCTAAACCTTAAAGGGTTTTCTCACTTTTCCTTCCCCTTTCTCAATCATGCACAAAATTCTCTACCTCCAAAACTCCATGGTAGTTTTCGCAATTTCATGGTTAGAATCAGACAATGTCTAGCCCATTGTAATCCTTGAGGTAAGACTTCCACTTTATTATCCGCAATTGTGTACTTTTCCATATTTCTCCACCCAAGGTTCCTCTACTTAGGTATTTTGGTCTTGATTCCACTAGATCATGATGGAATCAAATATTAGGGATATGGATTTTATCTCTGCCTAGTTAAAAGATAACCTGAGTGGCGAGATGTATACTTCTACAATTCATTTCAATAATGTTCATCATAATGGTTAATTTCTATATCATTATGACATTAATTAACATTGATTAATCGTCATTTTACTGTCATTTCCGATGGAATATATCATTTTTGAGTTTTGGATTATTTTTTGGGATGTTAGAGACTTCTAGGTCATGGTTCTGGTGAGATCGGATTGGCTGTTATGATTTTTTTAATTAGTCATATTATAAATAAATTGTTTGTTTAAACTAAATTAGTTGTTTTTAATTAATTTATTATAAAGTAGTTATAATTAATTATATATTGTTATTTTTTATGACACATGACCCAATAATATTCGTTTCAACATGGATTGGCATTAGAAGTAGTAGTATGCCATTAAATATAAAACAGAATGGTTCATTAGGGTATATGGTCTGCCATTATAACTATAGAATATTTATTAATTTTCATGCTGTATGAGTTTTATTGGCCATACCATGAAGGTTGAACCACCTATTTAGACTATCCCTATGGAACAATTATCATAAAATACATATTTTGGTTATAAAATGATTATTGTCAGGCTGTCTATAACATCACATATATTCTTTCTTCAAACAAAAACTTATCACTAAATTTTAGGTTTCATTGCGGGATGTCTCTTCATATAATATGAACAAGAGGATCATATTTAGGATCCCTATATGAAAATTCTTGAATTTATTAAACATTAATTCATTATTTATTACAAAATATATCATATAATATAACCCAGAAGATCAATAATTCTAGTGTATATTCATAATTAGGTACATTAATTAGAAAATTAAAATACATGGTCCATTTTTATAATTTATAAATTCCTTATCATTTTCATTAAATTATATTGTACATAATTCTACTTGTGATAACCAAGTGTTGTACGTAATAAATTGGTGAGCAATAAATCCAAAAAATGGAATAGAATTGTCCAAACATGAATAATTTATTAAATGTTAGATAGTAGTGAATAAAATGTGATATAAAAAGTGAGAGAATCATAAAAATGAACAATGAGACACGATATATTGTGATAACATAAATTAAATTTGGGAATGTGGTGACAAATTTAAACATGAAATCATAATAATATAGTAATTTATAACCACTAGTTACTCATTACATGGTGGTAAAATGTATTCTGATAGTATAGGTTCACTCCCCATTCCATTTAATTATTTCTTATGAGACTAAAACCTAACACAGTTAATTGGATATCTATATAATTTTTGTCACTCCAATCACATTCATGTCATGTATACGCATACATGTTCCACATATAACATTCAAAATATTATCTTATTTCAACATAATTAATTACACGATCAAGGTGTGTGGAATAAGTTCTTATAAGTCACAAATAAAATTATTATAGGTATATTTAGGTTAATACCCTTGAGCGTAAACAGATATGGTTTTCTCAATAAAAAGGATTCACAATAAAAAATAACAGTGAAATTCCGGAAGCATAATGACAATACATAATGATTAATAGGTTGGATTAATGAAATTGGAAGGAATATTTCACGACATAGGCACAAAATAGAATGTAATATAGATTTGTAAATAAATATCCCAAAATTAGTAATTTGAGATATAAGGAATAAAATTAATATGTTTTTGGAAATAATAGCATAATTAAAAGTTCCATTACCAAATTTTGGCATAGTTACACATAGGTAAATTCTATATAGAGATAGAATGATAGAACTTCCATTTATTGGAAATAAATTTAATATTATAGGAATATGTATAATATTATTATTAAATATGAAATTCAAATTAAAAAATATAAATATAATGGAGGGTTATTTCATGAAAAGAATAGTGAGAGGCCCCTTACATTTGATACTGAAAACGGATTGACAATTTCAATAGCTTAATGGGACTAAATAAAATATAATAGGATGGATTAATTGGATTTAAATTTTTCTATAAACATATATAAAAAACGAAGGTTTCTAGATGTTTTGAAAACATATAAAACAATAAAAGTGAAACTAAAAGTAAAAACATAATGGTGGTTCTTGAATAAAAAGTAGAGAGGGACTTCCCTTACCTTGAGAGGATGATTCCCAGATATTGGAAAGAGATTCTTTAGAGAATTGGTGTACCATAGGAGGAATCTAGAGAGGATATATCATAGTAAGTATTTGTCTAGAGTTTTTTAGATTATAGGAAGGAGATATTTTGTTGGATTATATAGTAAAAGAGAGGGGTGGTCTATATTATTTCCTAAACAGTGGCATTGGACTCTATCTAATAATGTAATAAAACCCACAAAAATTCCTATGGGGTTTTCCAATAGATTCTATAAAATAATACTAGTTTTTATTATTTTATATATCTGTGGTCATAACTTATTAAAATAATTCCCATGAAATTGTGTAATTGACTGATTTTCGTCAAGATATTATATTCAATCCTTAAAATCTAATATAGGTTTTGGAAGACTAAAAATTTAATTACAAAATATAAATATAAAAATAAAATTTTTAAAATTGGATTCATATATTTGATCATGTATAATCTATATTGTATTTATGAAATCATTTTTCAATCTATAAAGACCCAGAAAATTAAAGGGATTTTTTTTCTTATATTCTTTGGAATTTTACGAGTCCATATTTTCTGATGGCGCTTGATTCTGAGGCCCTGTGTGCACAGAGTCAATTCCTGAAGTTTTGTTGAGATTAAATTAATACACATTAGTATTTTTCTTGAAAAAGTGGAATAACTCATAAACAGTTACTCGAATCAGAAATCTGAGGGAACTGTTCGGCTCATGAGGATGGGTTTATCCTATGTGTGACTTAAGTTTAGTTGGTGCGGGCCTCCTGTGAAAAATCCCAAAAATGGCGTAATCTTAAATAAAATAAATATATAAAGTTATTTTATTTTTCAAATACTTATAACTCAAAAACGGGAACTCGGATAAAAATACGAGACCACCACTGATCTCGTCAGGGTATGATTTCTTTAAGCAGATACGAAATTTGGTCGGCGAGGGCCACCCGATAATGTTGGTTTTTGGACGCAAATAAAGTAATTGAGTGAAAATTATTTTATTTTTAAATTAATAACATCTAAACCATATATCAGATTAAAAATTAGAGAGTACCGTTCGGTTCGTTGGGGAGTTTTTCACCTAACCTGAGCCTAACCTCAACCACAGTGGGTCGAGGGTGGCCGATAATATTTTTCCGAACATTTTTTCAGGTACGTTTAGTAAATGTTGGACCGAAATTTTATAACTTATGAACCAGTGCTGGGAAATGTAATCTGAGGGCACCGTTGAACTCCCAGCATTGGTGATTTCTTATTGAGACCTTCATCGCAGTAGCATAATAATGATAATGAGAGTTAGTTTTTGGGGATTTTAGATATTTTAAATTAAAATAAGGTGTGAAACTTATTTTTATTTTGGTGGTTAAAACCTCCAAGTACAGGTTGGGGGTGGGGGCCACCACACCATAAACTCCCAGGAGAAGTTACGGTGGTAGGTCCCACCTGCGCATTACCTCCATTGAGAGGATAAATTCCTGTGGGGACCACCCATTATTCTTACCCCCTTTAACACCCCATTGAATTGGTGAAGACTATTGACCTTATCCATTAATTAATATAATTGGAGAAGAATCTTGACCTTCTCCACCTCACCTATTCGAATTTTGAATCCATCCCCCCCAGTTAATTAAATGAGTTATCTCATTTAATTAAACACAAGTCTTGTATGTTGCTGTGAAAACAAATAATAGACTTTTCCTCTATTATTTTTTGGTTGGAAACTCAGTGGAGCTTGGGAAACCCTTGGAGAAAGCTCTCAATGGGGAATCATTCTTCCAACGAATAAGGTGAAGAATGTGAAGAATACAATGAACATCGATGAACTTCTTCTTCCGTCTTCAACCGTGGCAAGAAAGGGATGTGTCACCCATGAAGAACGCTGACGCCTTCCTCGACTTCTTCTTTCCTGACATCAACGAAATGACACCCGCTTCCCGCGACTTCGTCAACAATCATTGAAAACGAGGTAGGGGGATTTTAGTTGTTCAATCTATGTGTTTTACGCTCCCTTCATCATTGTACAAATTTATGGATTGTGAACATCCATTTGATATCACCATAAACATGGAGAGTTTGGTCCAACCTCACAATGTCTGACACTCTCCATAGATTTCATTGTGGTGTACTACGAAATAGCAAATAGGCGACAGTGACTTAGACGGTGAACAAAGGTTGTGCTACCCAGGGCCTCCACGAACAACACCTCCATCTAAGCGGCACCAAAACCGAGCCCCACACAGTGCTCCGTGACCCTGCCAACGGCCCACCACACCTCGACGGCGCACTGCGCGCGGCTCGCCTGTGTGCTGCACACGCCCCTCGGTGAGCTGCCCAGCCGCTCGGTGCCCACCCGCCCCCTCCTGCGTGCTTCCAGCCTTCCCAGATCCCCCGGTGCCCAGGCACGCTTCCCTAGCGTGATGCCTGTGCCCCCAGCGGCCAGCCCGTCCCCTGCCGGCAGCCCTGTAGCCTGCCCCACGGCCTGTCGTGCCCTGCCCGGTGGAGCCGTGGACTGCCTGGTGTCCGGTCGGCCTGCCTGCGCCCCACATGGCCTGCCCACTGGCCACTCGGTCACCGGCCTCCCGA
This sequence comes from Viscum album, assembly GCA_963277665.1. NCBI lineage: Eukaryota > Viridiplantae > Streptophyta > Magnoliopsida > Santalales > Viscaceae > Viscum > Viscum album. Next base: position 1,151,924,856 of record OY728120.1, read on the forward strand.
GTCGACCCGAGGAGCCCCGGCGGTGTCGTCGGCCAAATCAGACTGGTCTTCCAGGCCGAGTTACCGAGCTGCCTACATGGTGACAATCAGGTTGAAACCCCCTCGCGGTCCACCGGGCCAGGCACAACGGACTGGGTAAAAACATAGCGGTTAGACCCACCTAATGGGTTGGGTAAGACCCAGCGATTCTGACCAGGTCGACCCAGACTGGGTCGGCCTAGACTGGGTTGGCCCATGTTGGTCTGACCGGGTCGGACAGGACCCGGGCCCATTACTGACCATTTGCTTGCTTTGGCCATATATTTAGCACCAGACGTCCGTTTGACAAACCGTCAGTGGTGCCAGTATTCATGGAGCATATTCATCCCTTTGAGTATTCCCCATAGGAGTTCGGGGTATAGTTGAGATATGGCAGGATGGTTCTTACACGAACCCAACCGGGACCCTGGGACTAAAAAGAGGATAACTCATAGACCGGGTGCCCGATTGGTACACCCTCTGTTGCTTTGGGACCCCAATGACATCTCGTCCCTTTGAGATACTTACACATGAGACTTAGTGACACATGGAGTATCAACCAGCAACTCATTGAGCAGATCCTTCTGGAGACAAGCATATAGAGTGCGGAGACCTAGTAGCTGTAGTCCAGATGACTGCATGACCGATTCGACTCAGAGTGATTCAATTATCCCAATAGATATATCACCCGGTTTGAAGACATACCCATTGTGGATAGAGTGCTTGGTTTGGTAGCAGTCCCACGATACTAGATAGGAGGAGTACCTTTGACGACTATTAGGGGGAGCACCCGGTTTGGTGGCAGACCCACAACAAATGGAGCACCCAGTTTGGCCACAGACCCATGGTACTTGACAGAAGGAGTACCTTAGTAGTCTAAGCATAGTGAGTAGTGCCTCAGAGTCGTGATAGGGCCACTGTACTCGAAAGAGGAGGAGTTCTCGAGCAGCGATTGTTTCAATAATGAAAATCCTAGTTTGAGCTGAGTAAATGACTTTTGTGTTTTCCACATGATTGATATGGGTTACTTGATGACCTAGGTATATGTATGGGAATATAACTAAGTAATGGATATCCAATGATTTCATATACTGTGGTTTATAATTGTTGGATTTTGTGAGACCTTTAGGGTCTTGAGGTCCCTACAGAGTATCGTTATACTCACCTCAGCACTGATTATGCCCACACCTCGTTCTGTTGGATGCAGACGATGGACAACATCGACGGAGGATGAGAGTGCCAGGACTGGACAGTACCCGGAGGTGGACCACTCGGTGTGACAGAACACGGAGCGGACAGATAGAAGTGGAGTGTCGAGGAGGAAATATGTACCTACCCTTCAGGTAGGAACCCGGAGGACGATCTAGGAGCTACTTTCACCATTCAAGTATTTTTCTTTTTCAGTTGTATTTTCGTTCAGTTGTAGCTTTACCTTTTTGTTGGGCTTGTATTTCCAGCCCCTTTGTACTTTTAGCACACTTTTTATACAGCTTTACATAGTGTTTTTTTTCTTCTTGTACTCTGGTTGTGTGTGTTTACATTTTGTAAAGGAAATTCCTTCCTATTATTAAGGAATTACGCCTTTGGTGCTAGTATCCAGCCCCTATCATATGGACGGCGGGTTTGGGGTAGACACGATACAGACCCTGGGGGACGGGTTGTGAAAATTGGTATCAGAGGCATCAGTTCTACCACAGAACATAGTACTATGATATTTACATTCAGTGAAGCAATAGTGTTAAGGGTGTCGAGTGTGGTTTTCTGTTTCGAGAGTCCAGGGTTGGTGCGGCGTAAGATGTATCCATACACAAGGACACTGACTTATGATTTTTAACTCAGTTCACAAAATCACTGATTGCGTGTGTGTCTTCAAAAGTTTTTATTATGTCAGCTCAAACCAGGTCATCTCGCAATATATAATCTTTTGACCATGTCGCATCTGTTCAGGATTCCTCCACATAGATAGCCAGTTATTGTTCCGAGAGAGTACACGATGACGGACCACCAAGTGATGAGGCACCGGCTCAGGGCCTTCATACTATGTTGAAACCTTCGGGTGGTGTACTAGCAGCACCACCTCCTGATGGGAATCAGATACCACCAACCGCACTAGCGGATGGTGTACGCTGACTGAGCGTGTTTCACGAGTCCTAGTGGCAGAGGCCTCTTAGGTTTCGAGGCGATACAGATTCTCAGGTATTAACGGACCGGATGGAGGTGATTGCTAGAGTTTTCCTCATAGTTGAGACATCAGTAGAGCAGATGGTGATCTTATATACTAAACTATTTCAGTGCATGACCATGAGGTTGGTCCGCTTAGTGATGAGGCTTTGGTACATGGACTGATGCCTGAGAAAGTACCTTTGGGTAGTGTGTCAGCTATATCACTACCAGTTGGTCAGCAGTTACAACCGGCGGTACCGGTAGATGAAACCTATAGGCTTAGTGCCTTACAAATGATTCATCATCAAATACACCTCAGGTTCCAAGGTGATCCCGAATTAAAGGCGACTGAAGGCCGGCTTGAGGATGTGGATGAGAGTTTTCTAGAGCATATACTGCTTTGGAAGGATTACATGTCAGTAGCTGAGTATTAATCGAGGTGTACCGATCATTCCTGGTACTCAATTAATATGATACGATCAGTGCTTTAGAGCTCGGAACTCAGAGAGTGGTGCATTTAAGGACATCTAAGACAACCCTTTTTCCTCTATGCATTCCTACTTATGTTAGGGTGCTACAAAGAAACTTTGGTGTTGAATGTTCTTTGGCTGAGTGGATATAGCCAGTGAATGTTTGCAATGGAAAGCAGCGAGCTGATGCCAGTCTTAGAGACTTGGGCGTGTAAAATATTTCAAGAAGAGGTAGTGTTAAGGATAGATGAATCTACAGAGTAGTAGACATGGAATTAGAGCTAGGAGAGCAGCATGAGGTGGTGTACATTTGGACATGTTACAACCACCCACCTTTGTAGTCCCCGCTATGCATATGGAGCAGGAGGGCAGGGGAAGAGAGTAGTTGCATGTGGTTAAGGAGTGTGACTTATTGGAACTAGGAATGATTTGAGATAGGGTCTATGTCTATTAACAGCTTCCATATCTATAGAAATAGGTACCAATCATTCCTTCCTTCCACAAATCGTATCTCTGACCTATAGATTCTAGTTAAACCTTTGTCTTTAAAATCATGTATGGAGATAACTTCTGGAGGATACTCAATAATCACACTTACGCCGACAGTGTGATCTGACCCTTGAGGATATAGTTTCGGTTGGAACCTCTTGGTTTAGTGTTGAGGCCTTATGACGCTAGTTTGGGAATAGACTGGGCAAACACAATTCATACACAGATAGATTGTATTAGGCAAAAAGGTTACGGTTTATTGACAACGTTGGGATGGGGTTTTCCTTGGCCAGAGAAAAGGGAAACCCATGCAGCACATATTAAACTCATTCTTATGAGGGTGCGGCCAATCACTCTTGAATATGTCAGCCTTACCCTCGTGGAAACTGTAGTTTGAGTTTTCATTTGAAGTGGAAGAGGTATGGGATATTCATGGACTTCGTGATGGGTCTTCCACATATTTCAAGGGGACTGACTCAATTTTGGTGATCGTCAAACGACTCACCAAGTCGGCCCACTTCCTACTGACCAGGGATGGTACGAGATACCACGAAGAAGGTGAAGATATTCCAGGAGTAGAGGAAGACTAATCAGAGAAGACATAAGTCATAATATGTCAGGGGACGGAGACATCTAGAGTTCGAGGATGGAGACCATGTATTTCTATGGGTCACACCTCAACGAGGTCTATGAAGATTTGGCCAAGGTGGAAAGATATCTCCGCGATTCATCGGACCATTCCTGGTCCTCAGTAGGGTAAGCTAGGTGGCTTACCACTTAGCTCTTCCACTTAAGTTGAACTGGGTACACAACATCCTCCACATATCTCAGATTAGAGATACGTCCACGACCCATCCCTAATCATCAACCATTGTGAGATGCACATCAATTATGGGGCTACATTCACGGAGGTCCCAGTAGAGATCGAGGATCGACATGAGCGAGTCCTATGTGGACGGTCGATTCCTCTGATGTGCATTTGTTGGCAGAATGAGAACCTCTAGGAGAGCACATGGGAGCGGGAGGCTCAGATGTCTGCTTTATACCCCCATTTGTTTCCCTAGTGTGTGTTGTTGCTTTAAAGGGATGTAAATCCACGAGGTGGGGGTAAAGTAAAGACGTGGAAATTTCAAAAAAAAATATTAAATTATTTGGAATATTATGAGTCCGCAATTTCTGACGGCGCTTGATTGCGAGGCCCGGTGCACCGATAATTAATTTCTAATGTTTTGTTTTTCTTTAATTAACATGCATAAGAAGTTCTCCTAAAAATGTGTAATAACTCTTAAATGATTACCCGGATCAGAAATCCGAGGGCACAGTTGCGCTTGGGAGGGTGGGTTTACACTAGGCGTGACTTATTTTTAGTTGATGCAGGCCTATTATAAAAAATTCCAAAAATGGAATAACCGTATATAAAATAATTAAATAAAGTTATTTTATTTTTCAAATTCAAATAACTCACACACAGTAACTCAGATTAAAAATCTGAGACCATAACTAAACTCGTGAGGGTATGCTTTAATTTAGAACATACTTACTTGGGTCAGTGAGGGCCACTAGAGAAAGTTAGTTTTTGGGAAAAAATAAAATAATTAAGTGACAATTATTTTATTTTATAATTCACAACTTCTAAACTGTAACTCAGATTGAAAATCTGAGAGTTCTTTTGGGTTCGTTGGGGCGTGTTTCTCCTAGGAAGAGCCTAACCTCGACCGCAGTGGCTCGAGGGTGACCGATAATATTTTTTGGAACTTTTTTTTGGATACGTTCAGTAAATGTGCGAATAGGGTTTTATAACTTTTGAACTGGTGCTCGGAACTGAAATATGAGGGCACAGTTGAACTTGTAGCGTCGGTGATTGTATAGTGATAACTTCACCACAGTTGCGTTCTAATGAGAATGAGAGTTAGGTTTTTGGGTTTATAGATATTTTAAACAAAAAAATTGTGTGAAACATATTTTTATTTTGGTGGTTTAAAACTCCATGTGGAGGTTGTGGGTGGGGGACACCACAGCATAACCTCCCATGATAGGTTATGGTAGTGGGGCGCTCCTGTGCATAGCCTACCTTGGGAGGATAAATTTCGGTGGGGAACACCCAATTTCATAACCCGCTTTAACACCCCATTTAAGTGGAGAATACTCTTGACCTTCTCCACTAATTAATTGAGCCTACACCACATCATTAATTAAATGGGATGTCTCTTTTAATTAAAAATCCCCACCTCCCCTATTTAAATTTTGAATCCATTCCACCCCAATTTATTAAATGAGTTGTCTCATTTAATTAAACACAAATCTTGTGTGTTGTGGTGCCAACAAATAATAGGCTTTTCCTATATTATTTTTTGTTGACAACTCGGTGGAGCTTCGGGAACCCTTGGAGAAAGCTCTCAATGGGGAATCGTTCTTCCAACGAAGAACATAAAGAACATGAAGAACACGATGAATGTTGACGAAATTATTCTTCCTTCTTCAACTGGGTCAAGAACGGGAAGAGTCAACCATGAAGAACGATGAAACCATCCTCGACTTCTTCTTTCCTAATGTCAACGAAATGATGCAAACTTCCCACGACATCATCAACAATCATCTACAACGAGGTAGGGGGATTTGAGTTGTTTTATATATGAGGTTTACCCTCTGTTCATCATTGATCAAATTTATGGATTGTGAACAGCCATTTGTTATCACCATAAATGCGGAGAGATTGGGACAACCTGACATGGCCCGACACTCTCTGTCAATTTCATTGTGGTGTATTACGATGCGGCAAAGAGGTGACATCGACGAAGACGACGAACAAAGGCTGCGCTATCCGCGACCCCCGCGAACCACACCGCTGGCGAAGAGGCACCCGACCCGCACCCACACACTGCTGTAATGCCCTACCGATGGCCCTTCTTGACTCGCTGGTGCGCTACACTCACCTCGCCTCCACGCTGCCCCTGCCCCCCGGTGCCGTGCCACGGGTCTGCCCGGTGCCCCCCGGCACGCCGCCCGTCCAGCCCGGCACCACAACCAGCACGCGGCTAGCCTTCCCGGAGCCCCCAGCACCCTAGCGCGCTACCCCGGTGCACTGCTCGTGCCCTCGGCCCTTTCCAGTGCCCCTGCGGCATGCCCCGCGGCCTGAAGCACCCTACCTGGTGCACCCGTAGCCTACCTGGTGTCCAGCCGGCCTGCCCGCGCCCAGCTCGGCCTGCCCGCAGGCCACCCAGTAACCGGCATCCCGAGTCGACCTGTGGTTCCCCCACGGTGTCGCCGGCCGAACAGGCATGGTCTTTCAGGCCGAGTTTCCGAGCCGCCCACATAGCGACTATCGGGACGAACCACCCTCGCGGTCCGCTGGGTCGGGCCCATCGACCGGGTCAAAACATATCGGGTTGTCCCACCAGATGGGTCGGGTCAGACCCATCGTGTCTGACCGGGTCGATCCAGACCGGGTTGGCCCAGACTGGTTTGGTCTGAGTCAGTCCGATAGGGTCGGACCGGACCCGGGCCCATTACTGACCCTTTGCTTACTTTGGCCATATCTTTTTCACCAGATGTTCGTTTGATGATACGTCAGTGGAACCGATATTCTTGGAGCGTAGTTGTTTCTTTGAGAATACCCCATGGGAGTTCCGGGTATATTTGAGATACAGTCAGTTGGTTCATACACGAAACTAACTGGGCCCCCGGGAATAAAAGGATGCTAACTGACAGACCAGGCGTCTGATTGACACGATTTATATTGCATTGAGACTCCTATGATGTGGTGGTCCTTTGAGATATGTCCACACGAGACATTGTGACACTTAGAGTGTCGACCAATATCTCGTGGTGCATATCCTCCCGGAGATGAGCATACAGCATGTAGAGATCTAGTAGTTGTAGACTAGACGACTAATAGACCGATTCGACATAGAGTGATTCAATTAGAGCAGTGGATGGAGATCCCTCATTGTTGGCAGACCCACAGAAGACAGAGCACCTAGTTTTTCAGCAGACCTGTGGTACGCAGCAGGAGGAGTACCTCTGACAGCTATTAGGAGGAGCGCACGGTTTGGCGGCAGACCCACAGCGGGCAGAGTGCCCGGTTTGGATGTAGACATATGGTACTCGACCAGAGGAGTACCGCAGCAGTCAAAGGTTAGTGATTAGTGCCTAAGAGTCGCAACATGGCCACTGTACTGGACAGAGGAGGTGTTCTCCCGTAGTCGTGGTTTCAATAATGAAAATCTTGGTTTGAGCCGAGTCAATGGCCTTTGTGTTTTCCTCATGATTGAGATGGGTTACCTGATAACACAGGTATATATATGGGAATATTCTTATGTAATGGTTATCTGTTGATTTCATACTTTGTGGTTTATCCTTGATGGATTTATTGTGGTCTTGAGGGTCTCGGGATCCCTACTGAGTATCGTTATACTCACCCCTGCATGGGCTATGCCCGCACCTCTTTGTGTTGGATGTAGACGACATACAATGTTCACGGAAGCTGAGAGCGCAAGGACTGAATGGTACCCGGAGGTGGACCAGACGTCGGGATGGCACACGGAGCGGACCAGTAGATGTGGAGTGCCGAGGAGGACATCTGTACCTACCTTCCAGGTAGGAATCCGAAGGATGATCCAGAAGATGCTTTCATCATTCAACAGTTTGTCTTTTTCAGTTGTACAGTCTATCATTTGTAGCTGAACCTTTTTATTGGGCTTGTATTTTCGGCCCCTTTGTACTTTCAGCACACTTGTTATACATCTTTACTTATTTTTTGCTTCCTCTTGTACTCTGGTTGGGTGTGTTTACGTTTTACAAATGCAATGCCTTCCCAGTTTTAGGTAATTACACCATTGGTGCTAGTCGTCAGTCCATGGCCTATAGAAGGCGGGCTAGGGGTAGTCACGATACGGATCCCGGGGGACAGGTCGTGACACAATCACTGTGATATCTTAATACATGTAGTATGATTATAGTGTATTTAATTTTTAACTGGAAATTAAATTATCTCAAAGAATTATTAAAAATTCATCACTTGATAATTTCGACATTCTTATTCAAAAAATAATTTTTATTTTATTCAAATTTTTTTCTACTTATATTAATTTTAACTTTTAAAATAAGAATTTTTAGTTATTGGGAAATGCTATGTTATATTGAAAATAATAGTTTATTAACACTTATGAAAAATGTTTTATAACTTCAAAAAATTATATTATTAGATACACATAAAAAATATTTTTTAATAAGTTGATTAAATTTTAATTTAATTAAAAAAATAATTAATATAACACAAGTAAATTTTTAATAAAAATTACATAATACCCAAAAATAAAATATGTGTTTTATCATATAAAAAATAAATCATTTATAATGTAAAAAATATAAAATGAAAATATAACCATTATTAAAGTAAAAATAGAAAATAAATAATGATATTATTAGGGTCTTTATATGTATCCCATTATTACACCGATAATCTCCCTACATGTAAGTTCAATAACAATGAGATTTTCAGGGTGTGGTTCGATATACCTCATTTGGGCTATTATCTCAATGATCTTGAACTTACCACATAAACAGGTTTCCTCTTGGATTTGTTGATGGATCATAGATAAGGCTTGGTTAAGGGAAGTCCCCCTTGATTTTATCTCCATTAGATATTCTAATAAATGGTCATCATCAGGTATTTTCATGTTAGTTGAGACCAGCATGTCATTTTTCAATGTCAATTCGTTTTATAAAAATAACATATTTATACTAATCAATTTATGAAAGTTCAATGACTATATTTTCAATGATTTTTATTATTAATGATCTTTTAAATGTAATATAATATTATGAAACAAAATAAGGGCATGTGATTTATATAGGCATAATAAAATGTACGACATTTAATTATGTCAAAAATGGTGATTTATTTATAAGAGATTATCTCATCAGAGTATTGCCTCCATCCAAAATTTATCACATAGAATTTACATTTATAAAAGTAAAATAGGTAGGGGTAATTACATTTCATAATATACCCTATTTTTCAAATTGATTCCTAAAACGTATGCTTCCCCCATATCACGTGGACCAGGTGAATACCTTATTTCCCAGAACACTATCTCTATGATCTATGATCTATACTGGATGCTCCTCATAAGAATGATAATTTCAAATGGTACCACCACTGTATTCAGAACATTTTATTATACTTGTATATACTTATTCAAGAGGTATATATGTTACACATCAATTAAATGAGACTTTTTATGTGGGATTTATAGTCGATAGTCCACCACTATAATGTGATATATGATTTCAATGTAACTGATGCATATTTGACTAAGAATTCCCTAATTTATAAATATCATGAATTTCATCCATATATAAATGTATATGAATATAATTTCTCTAATATAAAACAATAGGTCATATCAATGATTTTTATCATTACTATTCTACTAATTTTGATGTGTTTTGATGTGCTGCAGAATGGTCTTTTACTTTTCCAAAACATCATCGACCATTTTGGGACATAGTAGTTTTTATTCCAAAGAATCATCTCATCATAAAGGTGTTATTTACATCTTCCCATAAATGGATTAATATGTATCCATTTGGATTTTTCAGTGTAAGATATTATTATATGAGAACATTACCAGAAGAAAACTATTATAAAATCCTCTATTTAAATCAATTAATAGTGATCTCAATATGTTATCAACTATTTGGATTTTATGCATAGATTGACCACCAGTTTGAGGTTAACAATAAAATATGATGTTCAATATAGTATTTAGGGAATTTTTCTAACTCTTCTAGAACATTGATGTAAATCTTGGATATCGGACTGATACAATCAAAATTTTTGTTCCATGTAGCCACAAAACATCAACAATGTATATCAATGATTGTTGATCGAGTGATATTTCCTCAAAAATTATGATGATCTAATTAGCCATTATACGACGATCCAACGCATCCCATATATAATTATTATATATTGATGTATTTTGATGACTATTGATAATTTCCACATATATTTTTTCCCATTTACATATTGTTTTGGGTAATGGTTTCATCATCCCCTTGGATTTTTTCCTTTCCAGCCATGAATTTTTTTCATAAAGGTCACCTTGATGTATAACTTGAAATAAATATCATCTTATGTTGACACCAATATTTACTTCATAAATCTCAATCAATTTTTTATCCATATAAGGATGGATTAGGTTGAGCTACGTTCATCCTCCAATAGCTCCTCCTGTAACTCATGATTTGATGGTACACCAAGTCATGGCTCAAATATAGTAGCTCATTATTCATTAATTATAATCACTTAATATATCCATTTTTTATAACTTTTAACTACTACTGAAATCCAACACAATCTCTTTGGGAATCCTTTAACTTATACACAAGGTATGATTGATAAATCATTTTTCAATGGATCAGTGATGTTACATACATTATGATTCACATTTCTATCCTTTTCTAGTCTAAAAAGATTGGATCCTTCTAAATTCTCATAAATGATAAAATATTTGGATCCTTTCTACATAGAGTTACTAACACTTTATTTTGATTCCCATGTTGGATATGGATTGAGAAGTTATTGTCCATAATCTTCATTAACAATCTTAACTAGATCATATTTAGATCTTTCTTTGTAAATATCCAGTTGAGGAAATTATGATTTTCATATATTTCAATCATCTCTCCAAATATATAATGTTGTCATATTTATAATTCTTTAATAACTACATCCATATTTTGATCATGCGTTGAGTAGTTCTATTCATGACGTGTCAATGTCATTGAATAATAGTGTGTAACTTTTTTGGAATATATTGACCCATAACCTTATCCTTTTGTCAATGCATCAGTATATACCTTGAATACATCCCAACAGTTGTGTTGGATATGTATAGGTGTAGTGATAAGACTATTTTTCAACTCCACGATTCTCTATTCACATTAATTATTCAAAAAAAAGATGACTCTCATGAATGTTATGTAGTATAGATTGTTAGAAAATCATAATAAGTTTATCACAAATCCATGAAAATTCTATGATGACCCAAGTAAACTATGGATTTATATCCCATTTTTTTGACATCTCTATTTTGCATTTTATTTTCAATTTGAAGGTTCCATTATTATCCCATTATTTTTTATAATATTCACTAAAATGATACTTCTTTTAAAGAGAACTAATTTTGTCTTTGAATTTAATAATACTTCTCCTTTCATATGGTTTTATCACTGTTTTCACTTGTTCCTCTTGGTAGTCCATTATTTTGTAATGTATTAGAATTTATTGTAAGGATGGAATTAAATGTTTCTGATGTAATATCAAATTAGTCTATCAATAATGTTAAAAAATATTTTTGAATAATTATTTATTTATAATGTAATTACTATGTACTCATAGTTCCCAACCTTTTACAGAATCTATTCTTTTAGATATCCTTCTTCTACACCCATAAATTATAATTCACCAACCGAAGATCCACATTGGATAATTATGGGGCTCGATGTATCATATCAAACATGTCATTAATTCATGTCATATGATACTTGTTCTTCATTGTGAACATTTTGAACATATGATAAACAATGGTTATGTGAATTTAACCGTCCTTATTCAGAAATAATGGACTAGATCCCCCCACGGTGAATCACATGGGCATATGAAACCGTTATCTATTTTCTCCAATAGTTTTATCTCCTGATCCTCAGGTTCCAAAAAATCTATCTTCCTGGACTATTGGATAATGGAATTTCCCAAGGTAAAATCTCCACTTGAAAATTCAGTATCTCATCTATGTGAAAGACCAAGAAATTATTCATGTGACACATTATTATATTTCTTCAAAATTAGAATGTACTCAAGGATGATCTTTTCCTTGGTCTCAATTATTTTAGATATATACGCTTTCTTATGATACAATAATATACATTCATAACATGTTTTTTCTAATGAATATTCTTCATACTCCTTGAAATTATATATAATCTAGGGATGATTCATATTATGGAGAGGTATTTTGTTCTAAAAAATCATGAATTATGAATGGAATAACATAAATAATTATTTACATGATAGAATATACAAAATGAATGTCCCATAAATGTTTTGTGATTCATAAACATGAACAATGATACATTATATATCAAGATAATATAATGAAAACATGGCAATGTGGAAACAACAATAAGGATGACAACATACATAAAGGTCGATAATTCCACGTAGACATCATTAAATGGTTGGAAATTCCTAAAATAGATTAGGTATTCTCTCTAACACTTTTTTGATATATCATTATACTAAATACTTACCTAATGAATTAAAATGGTATATGATTCTGGTCACACCCTTAACTTTCATATCATTTACTTGGATAATTGTGCCGCATAGAACATTCAACATACGATCATTTTTTAGAATATTTAATTACCAGATAAATGTGTTTAGATTATATAAATAGAATTACCTTATAATTGGATTATATTTATGTCTATCTAATTACCCTTGATTGGAAATAGTGATGGTATTAACAATATAGTTTTTTGGCATGGAAAAATCGGATTAAAATTTCGACGGCATAATGATAGTACATAAAGAACCGTAAGATGGATTGAAGGGAGTGAATAGGGGATATTATCATTTTGAAATAATAGAATGTAATATGTATTAGAAAAATTATATACAAACATTATGAATTTTAAATAAAATTTCTAAAATGTGGAACATTCTTGAAATAACAGGACAATAAAAATATCATTTACTGAATTTAAGTATAGTAAGGGATTAGGTAAATTCCATAATGGGAGGGGAAAAATGATAAAATGTTCATATGAAATAAATTGGACTTTAGGGGAATATTTATAAATTCATGATAACATTAAAAATTTGGATTAAAATATGAGGGGTAGATACCATACATGAAATACGTAAATTGATAGGAGAATTTTGAGATCTTAATGGGTGTACATAAAGGATCTTAGAAGGGATTAATTATTCTTATAGAGGTATATAAATACATAGACAAAAAAATTTCTATTCCATGGATGCAGTGAAAACATACTCAAAAAATAAAAATGGAAATTAAGCAGTATAATATAAATAATATCTTGAATAAAATGAAGAGAGGGAGATACATAACTATAAGAGTGTGATTCAAGAATATTGGGAAAATATTATTGAGAACACATGGGAACCTTAGGAAAACACAAGATATGTTAGGGTTAATAATTATGTTATATATGGGAATTTAGTGTAGATGAATGGGATATTGGTTTGGGTTATATATATAATGAGTGGGGTGTTCATCATTATTTCCCAAACATAGGTTCTAGACTCTATATAATAACATAATTATAAAAAAACTCCCATTAGAATTTATCATTTTTTATGAAAAATAAAAGTGGGATTAAATATTTTATATGTTTAATTACCAAACATAATTAAATATTTCACTTGGTGAAGTAGAAGTGTGTGATGTTTTCAATAAAATGATTTTAAAACATTAAAATATAATATATGTTTTCAAACGATTGATAAATGAATTATAAAATTAATAAAATAACATAAACATGACATTATTTTAAATTGGAACCATATATATAGTCATGGATACCGTTTATAGTATTATTATATAATTTTTTGGTCATTATGACGTCATAATACAGATCGTAATACACACCATATGCAATTTTTTCCTATAAATTTCACGGTCTCAGAAAATTATGAAAAATAAACTATAAGATAATTTTTATGTTATTATTGAAATATTATTTTTAATTTTATAAAAATTATTTTCAATATTTTTGATTTTTCAATTTTAAATTAAGAGATGGCATTTGTTGAGAAATAGTGTGTTTTTTGCAATAAATTTTCTCGAACCATTATATAAAATATTTTTGAATTTTTGAATTTATGTTATCAAATATAACTAATAAATATTATTTCCTAGTATTAGTTAATTAAAATATAATTTATTTTAGAAATTCACTGATTTTTCAAAATTAATATCTTAATTTAAAACACATTTTCCCCCCAAATATATTTTGTGTTTCATTGAATCAAATTACAAATTACGTATAATTTAAAATTTATAAAATTAAATGAAAAATTTATAATATTGAAATACAATACACATTTTCATTTTACTAGTATATTGTTACATCACCCTTTGTTAAATTAGAAAACACATTGTGGTTATGGTGCACGATGGTGAGATTTTAATGAGGTGGTTCAGCATACATGGTTTGGAATGTGATCTTGATGTCCTTGAATATATACCATAAATAGTTTCACTCATGAAATAATATTTTGATCAAATAATGAGATTGGTCCATGGAAATTCCCAATGATGATATCTCTATCATAAGCACTAGTAAATGTGTTTTATTGGGTATGATCCTACAGGTTAAGTCCATCACTTCCCTTTTTCAATAACTATTGTATTTTTTAAAATCATATATTTATACTAATAATATGATCACTAATTGGAAAGAATATTATATATTTTGAGTATTTATAATCGTACATTAAATATGATAGGATACAACAAACCCATATATTTTCATGTTATTTCTATAAACATAATACATGGTAATTCATTTAATTAAGTCATAATGAGAATTTTTCTTATAAAATATTTGGCCATTACAATAATCCCCCTTTAGAAAATTCAACCTTCAAAATTTTTTTCACACTATAAAATAGATTAGGGTAATTTGGTTTCATCACCTCCATTGGATCCCATGTATCTTATTCAAACCATTGGTTTCTCCATAAAACATAGACTAGATACATTTTTTTATTTCACAGAACGTTTTTTATGATCTAATATCTTCAAGGGATACTGAAAATATAAAATATCTTCTTTTTATGGTACCACTTATGCATTTAGCATAATGAGGGTTCTAGTATGTACTTCCTCAAGAGGGAAACATGGATCACTAAATTTAATTTAGATAGGTTGGCTGGGAGTTCTAGTATATATTCCACCACTCCGGTGTGATCAAAGATCTCAATGGGACATATGTATCGTCAAATATGATTTCATTTCATCCAAAATATATTGGATCTATTATTTGGAGATATGCCGATAAATAACATATCTCCAAACTCAAGATCAATTACATGTCAATCATTTTCATATATATCTTTTTATTAATAATGATCTGTCTGGGTGTCTTATTGATTGATCTTGACATTTTCAACTATTTTCTCCACCATTTTGGGACCTACCAATTTTTTATCCCTAACATCATCCTAGTATGTAGGTGGTCTTCTTCTATTCCCATAAAGGGCTTCATGGAGATCAACATGAATACATTATTGGAAATTGTTATTGTATAATAACTCTATAAAAGGATGATATTGATCCCATCCTAAATTTATGTTAATTGAGAATGCTCTCAACATGCCCTCACGTGTTTGGATAGTATGCTCAAATTGGCCATTTGTTTGTGGTCAATAAATTGTGTTGAAGTTCAACTCAGTATTTGGAGAATATTGGAGAATCATCTAGACCATGAGGGTATATGTTGTATCTAAAAAAGATACAATATATAGTGGGGTAGCATGAATACTATCAACCTCTCTAATGTATATCATTACATGTTCACCATGTGATAAGTCCACTTGAATTGTATTGTGGTGAGAAATAATTATAAGATGATCCCCAATATCCCATATAGTATTATTTTCTCTTTGTTTATTTTAAATTATATAGAATATTTCCAATGTTATTTTTTAAAATTTCAATGTATGTGTGGGTGACTATTTCATTTTTCACTTAGAATATTTCCTTTCATCCATTACTTGTGACATATAAGGAAACATTATGTATTTTCTCTAATATATTTATTCATATTTTCTAATAAATATTTCCTTCCAATAACATTATATATCTTCGTGATCCCTAGACTGATCGAGAAGTTTGATCTATTTTCATTATCCTGAATCTCCTTGTTTGAATTTAGATTTGATGATGTACATAATCATAACCCAGATCATACAAATCATTCATTAATTTTTATCATTGAGGATTTAGGTTTTATTATATCTTCCACATTCATATGAATACCCACACCATCTCTTTGAGAATCATTAATCCTATATAGGAGGAATGGTTGAGCAATAATTTTTGAAATTGTTTACTATGTTGCATCAATTTTTATTCCCTTCTAAGTCATATTATAGTATACATAGATCAAATCCATATCAAATTTTTTAAGTGATAAAATTGTTGCATCCTTTAGACATTAGAAATATTCAGGTTTTGTTCATTACCATGATGCTAGTGGATTGAGGAATCATATTCCTTAACCTTCTCTAACAATATTCTATATCTCATGTTCATCTCTTTTTTTGTGAATATATACTTACAGATCTTATTATCCGTATATATTTCACACTTATCCCATAAATGATAATGCCTCCAGTTATTCAATGAGAATATCACTACATCTAACTCTAGATATTATTTTGGGTTGTTCTATTCATGAACAATAAATTTCTTTGTGGTATAGGCTATCACTTTTTCATTCTTCATTAACATGTAGACTAGGACATTCATTAAAGCATCGATTTATACCATGAAAATTTCCCCACACATATGTAGAATAAGTACATTTGTAGGGATATGACTCTATTTAAACTCCATGAATCTCCCATAAAATTCATTATTCCAAATAGAAACATGACTCCCTAAATACTTACCCTGGTTTGTTGGCTTGAAATTCATTATAAATTCATCTGAAATTGAAGATAATACCAAGGTAACCCAAGGAATCCATGAATTTGTATCTAAAATACTATGCTCAACCATACTCCAATTACTTATTTCATTGAAATATCTATAAATAAAAAATTAATTATGATATTACTCCCCATTAAATGAGACTTCCTTCAACCAGAACACACATGGTTTATTGTTTGGCATAAAACATATCTATTCATATATTTTTAACCTAGTGCTGATATTGTCCTCATGACCCACCTTGTATTTAGAGTATGTTATAATATAGTATATGAAGACAAAAAAATCATTGTAATACATGATGTTAATATTAATGATGACCATGAATATTCTTGGATAATTAGCGAATCCAAATGAAATTACTATATACTCATGGTTCATATATGTTATACTAAAATAAATATTAGTGATATTGTTCTTATTGACCTTTACTTGACATAACCAACCTAAAAATACACCATGGAGACATATTGGGCTACATGTAGATGATTTAATAATTAATAAATCAATTTAATAGGATTATTATTTTTTATCTTAATCATTTTGAGTTCACCATAATCAATTCACAGGGGAATTGGCCAAACCTTCTTAGTGAAAGGGATTGTTACACCCGACAAGGAAGCACTTTTCCAAATAAGCACTTTATTTGGATTTCCCTGTAGTCATTTCCTCAAAAGCTCATGTTCCACAACATTTATTTTATATGGATTATTGGGAAATAGAAACACCCTTGTTATAAGCTATACTGAAAATCCATCCTCTCCGGTAAGAGGAAGACAAGAAAATTATTCATGAAACACAATAGTGTATTCCTTCACAATAGGGAATGTAATAAAGGAACATATTTTATGTAGAATCATTAATTTTATCTAGATAATCATTCTCATAGGGAAATAGTTTACATGCTTCAGACGTTTGTGTTAATGTAGATTAATCCTCCTCCTTTAACATGTTCCGAACCAGGGGACAGCTAATGATATGAAGAGTGATTTCCTTCTCATGAAATTTTTTGTTGTATCTATATAAGTAAGTCAAATAAATACCCATATTTTCATCAATACCACTATATAGGGGTTCACATGGTTTTATTGGATGTTTGAAACAGAAATTTTGATAGGGGGATGTTTTATGTTTGGGATACAATTATGGCCCAATTTTTCAAATTCACAGACATCTATACTTCTATTTCTTATGGTGGTTTTTTAATTGTTCTACTAAACTAGTCTCATATTAAATAATGGGTAAAAACATTAGAGGAAACCAAACCTTCAATTTTTTATAATGGTTCTAAATATTTACTTCATTCATGTTAGACTAAAAGATAATAATTTTAAAACTACTAAATACTAAAATGGGAATCAAATAACATTAAAGTGATTATATATAAATGACAAGTATTTCAT
Source organism: Viscum album (assembly GCA_963277665.1). NCBI lineage: Eukaryota > Viridiplantae > Streptophyta > Magnoliopsida > Santalales > Viscaceae > Viscum > Viscum album. Next base: position 1,151,943,153 of record OY728120.1, read on the forward strand.
TAAAATATGAAACTATAGTCTTCAATATACGTTATCCATGATCTGTTTATTAACATAACCACTAATATGAATTTTTTTTCCTTAATATTGGTTCATGAATCGCTTCTACATTTACCAATGAATGTCACTTGTGAGATTCAAACAATGTGGTAATAGAAGCAGATATTTCTAAACTATTTTCTGATCGATTGTATCCCAATTTAGTGTTTTAGGTTAATACCCCTAGGTACATATATTATAGATCCACAACCACTTGTTTTTTTCCATACATAGATGTATTTTATTGGAATCTACTTAATCTATACTTTACCAATATTTAATGATGTATTTTTAAATTTATTTTTATCCATAATATTTTATCTATAGATTTATAATCCAATTCCAAAAAATAACTGAATATTAATTTGATACAAAATTTGAAAAACATTTTCTTAATTACACATTCATTCATAATTTATTATATAAAACTAGACATAAAAAACATTATAATCGATATATCTAGTGTATTTTGGTAATTAGTTAAATTATATGACAACCTAAAAAGGTGGTACATTTCCAGTATCGAAAAAATCCTTAGCATGATCATTTTGTTACACTATAAATAAAATGACAAGGGATAACCAAAGGAAATTCATAATAAAGGGAAGAGATATTAATCCATGTAAGGGAATAAAGAAGTAATTACATGATGAAATTTATTACTTGTTAGAAAATAGAAAATTAAATGGGGGATGCAAAAATGATGCAATCATAAACATGAAAAAAGAGCGATGATATATCTAGATAATATAAAGTCAACATTGGAATATTGAAGCAAAAGTTAACATGACATGATAAACATAGTTCAAGGTTAACTGACAGGACATCATTACATGATAAAAAAAGTCTGTTGATAGATTAGGTTCCCTCAATTATCCCTTGCATGATGTCTCATGAGACTAATCCATTACCAAAATTCATTGTATAACTATAGATTTATTGGGAAACACATAACATTCATATCATGTAAATTCCTAATTGTTCCATAAGGACCATTCAATATTAGATTGTATTTCATTATATTTAATTAAAAAATCAAGGATTTTGGTACACATACAAGGAATCTACAATGAAAAGGTGTATAGGTATGTATAGGTGAATAAGATTTACTGTAAATAGAAATGATATTCACAATATAATGTATTTCCATGTAAAAATTAAAATGAAATTTCTACTACATAATGACAGTACATAATTATTCATAATAATGTTTAATGATATTGAATGGGAAATATAATACTTTGGAAAAAAATTAAATGTAATATATATTTTTTAAAACATATCACATAAATTATAATGTTAAATAAAAGGAATAAAATGAAGATATTTATTAAATTACAAAAATAATTAATTGATCCTTTACAAACTGTTGATATTTTGAAGACCAAGGTAAATTCTAAAATGAGGGAGGATAAATAACCTCTCATTGAAAATAAATAAATTGGATAGTAAATAGATCATTATATATTCATGATAACATAATATAATGAAATTAAAAGGAATAAATATAATGGATATTCATTAATTTAAAATAAGGGGGAGATGGAAATTTCTTTTGATACGAAGAATCACAAGACTATTTTGGATGTATAATGGTTGTACATATTGGATCATGTAAGTTTTCAATGAACCTGAAATGGGTATCACACACATTAAAATACTAATGGGAGTAAGAGGGGTTTAAAAAAACAATTCCAAATAATAAAAAATGGTAATGAAATGGTATTTTACTAATGATGTTCATGGATTATAGGAAGAGATGAAGATCCCTTACCTTGTGGTGGTGATTTAAAAAGCATGTTAAAGGTATATTGAGAGATTGGGGTCACCATTGGAGGACTACAAAGAGGGTATTTCCATGAAAGGAAGTTCTCTATAGTATTTTAGTGAAGAGAAATGGGAACTTTGGTGGATTTATATAAGATAAGGTAGATGAGTTCTTTATTATTTCCCATATATTGGTTTTGGACTCTATATAATAATGTAATGGAGATAAAAAACCGCCGTAGTTTTTTTCTCATTGCATCATATAAGTATGATAATATTTAATTATTTTATATTCTAAAAGGTTGATCTTATTAAAATACTACCCATTATGATGTTAATGTAATTCATGTTCCTAATGAAATAATTTTAAAACCATCAAATATGAAATATGATTTGGATGATTTAAAAGGGACTAATAAAAATAATCAAATATCCATAAAATTACATTATTTTAAAAGGTAAAAAATTATTTGGTCTTTTATACCCTTTATAGTATTTATTAGTTCATTTTTGGTTCATTATGATTCCATATTAGTCACTGTATATTTATACCATTTTTAATTTTTACTAAAAAATTAGTCTAATGTAGTAAATTATGAAAAACACACTATTCCAAATATTCGCGTTAATGATTCGAAAAATAATAATTATTTTATCTAAATAATATTTAATTATTTTAAATTCCACTTCTAAAATAATATTTAACAATTATTGATAAATAATAGACTTTTCACAATAAATGTTTTCAAACACTCCAAAAATTATTTTTGACTTCATAAAATTATGTTATGAAAATAGTTAATAAACTTTTCTTAATAATTATATTTTATTAAGAATTAATTTAACAAAAAAATTTATTAATTTATCTTAGGTAATATATTAATTAAAATTACATATTACATACAAATATAACTTGTGTATTATCAAATCATGCTCAAAAAAAATAAACTAAATATAATATGAATTAAATATAAAGATTCATCAATTGAAAATGTAATATAAATATTCATATTAGTAGGGTCTTGATATATATCTATATATTATACCATCAATATACCAAAGGATAACGTGAATTATGGTGAGATTCTCATAAGGTGGTTCAACAATCTTGGATTGGGTTATGATCTGGATGAAATTGAACTTCTCGATGAAATGGTTTAACTCATTATTTAGTAATTAGATATCACATTGGTATAGATTAAGAGAGAAAAAAATGATCGCATATCCCTCATAAGATCTCATAAATAGTATTTATAGGGAATAAATAATTTCATGTGTCTTTTATAACCATAATACATTATATGACTTTTAATTAAATTAGAATGGTAATTTTTTTTATAAAATCTAGGGTTTCTATAACCTCATTTTACTACCTACATGAGAGGAACTCCTGATGGAATCCATTATTTATATCTTGTATAAGATGATAATTGGTAGGATTCCCCTATGGTATTTTTATGTGAGGGGCCCAGTGGGTTCCCTACTATGGATTGGCCTCGAGCAGGTATATCATGTGATTGGGTAGATATTTTAGCAGGTTTCACATTGAACACATAATGAATGTATAATCCTGGGAGGCCATGATAGTAGTGGTTTATTTTGGTCTTCTTCTAACATTTCCCCTTAATTCATTCATTCTTTTAGTTATTGTAGCTGACAGTTTGATTTCTATTGGTCCTTCCATGTGTGTGGCCTATGGGCTGAACATGATTTTGAATTTTTTAAACATTCCCTTACGCACATAAATGGAATGAGTTAATGAGACTTATTGAGTTATTTGAATATCATGGCATGAATTTAATGTGGGGAATCATTGTATTTCACTAAAAAGTCCTAATAGTATGGTACAATTTACCATTTTTTTTGAGCTCCAAGGATGTGAAGTGCATGACCTGGTTAGTGGCCCTATTTCATATCTTTAGTAGGTCTACCTAATATTTATTTTTCTATGGCTTCACCCGAATGACATGAAGAAAATTCCATATTCAATGGTGTTGTGTCCCAACCCTAGTAGATCTATTTTATATTAACCATTATATGAATTCACTCTTTGGAATTGAAGTCACTCCTTATTCAATTGTCATGTGTACTTAACCTAGTAGGATTATATTATTCAAATTTTTATATGGATGCACTCCATAGGGACGAAGAGAAATATCTGGACAATGGACATGGGTCTTGGACCATGTAGGTCTTATACATGATAATTTTGGAATAGGTTTCAATGGATGTAGTTCCTTCTTTATTGGATTTTCCATCAATATATGGCATCCTTCATTTTAGATATTAAAGGCGACTGTGGGAAAACCCGATTTTCGGAAATATATCCTCCAGTACTGAAATATCTTAATTTAATACATTTATGATGTGTTTTGAAGTAGTTTTCATTAGTATAGAGTTTATACCCATTAATCGATAGAATTATTCACATTTTGGGTAGTACAACATCCAACGCATATTATATTTTATAGAATTTTAAGATTATAGTTAGTATAGACCCAAGGTTCACCAATTTTTTGATTCTTGTATGTTATTTCATTACACACACACATATATATATGAATATATATATATATATATATATTTATTAAAGTAATTTTATAAAACATATTCCAGTTATGTCTCAATTATGTTGAGATCATTCCTTGAACATTCTTTTTATGACATTGTATTTTAGTTTATTTCCATTAGGTTCAATTATTATTGTTATTTTTGTTATCATGACGAGTATTACACATTAATATAGACTATATATTAATTTCAATGTGTGGGACTATGTTTATGGTGCTCTAATATGTTTTTTACTCTCACCCTTCTTGGTCCACCGTTTCACTGGGAACTAATTTACACTTTCACTTGGTTGTTAGAATAGAGTTGGAGGAGGCATGACATTGATCAAGTAAGGTGGCTAAGAGTTGTATATAGTGATCATTTATGTGGTTAGGCACTGTTATCATAATGTAACAACATAAATTTTTTAGTCCTTATTATGTATTATTAGACTAGTGGTTGGATGTTATTGTTCCTATGAAACTGCATTTCAAACCATTACTCAATTTCATTCATTTACACAATGTTATTTATATTTACCCCTTCCAAAAACATTTTATTTTCCCCATTAGATGATGTTGGGTTATATTTTTATTTTTTACTCTAATGTTATGGAATAATATCTCCGTGGACATATCCTAGGATAAAACATCATGTCAGAAGACATTATAAAATGTAGATATGTGCTCAAGGACTTATGGTCGACAAGCTTGGAGTAGTGGATTTTTTTCATCAAGATCAAGATGTTACAAATTGTTATTATATGTGATATATTCTCATTAATTTTTTATTTATGATATTGTAGATAACATTACTAGGAATGTGTATGATCCTATGATATATATCAGATTTTTGCATGGATAATTTTTGTTAAAGTAGTATTTCCTTGTTACTAAGGATACATGATAGCTATTCATGATATATAATGTTACGGTTTTTATGAACATGACACCGAGAGATGCACATATTGTGTGTATTTTATGATTTATTTATGTATTTATGGATATATTCAATTTAAATGAGGCTAATGATGGATTTTGGAAATTCACATGAAAATACATAAGGATCCTATTGAAATTATATTTTGTACATAGGATTAACCAGTTCTAGGAATTCAAGTGTGTGATTTTAGTGATGATAGAAGAAAATTATTTAAATTTTTAACAATAACCTAAATGGTTTATTCCCATGTAGGTTCTTGTTATAATTATACACATTTAGGATGAATTGTTTATATATTATTTTTAATTAATTCTAATTTTATCTATGGTAATATGATTTTAGATGAACCTATTGAATTAGTCCCCATGCACTGGTGGGGTATTAAACATAGTACGTAGACATGGAAAATATTTTTATTTAGTTTGACCACTTCTGGGTTATTGTTTCATGGATTAGTTATTTAAATTTTTAGTAAGAACCTATATTGTTTTTTCCTACATATCATTTAATTAAATTCTACTTAACCAAACCATATGTTTGTTTTGTAATGGATCATGGACATGATGAATTGTGAAAATTATTATCCCTTGTAGGTTATAATTGGTAGTTCATCCCGTTTTAGAAGACTTCGTGTATGGTATATCATTTTATGTGAGGTTAAATATATCGTCCTTACAATATTCATCGATTTCTCCTATCTAGAATTCTATATTACATTACATAATAGACAATCATTTATGAATATCTAATTGGGTCATCTAGTGTGATTATTATATGTACTTGATCATTTTAGTTAACTAGAACCCTGAGGGGTATTACAAAATACAAATGATTGGTGAGTTTTATTTCCTTGACCTTTTCAACATTGTATGCTTATATTACTGGGGATAACCTTCATGATAGTTATCTATGAGGTTCAGGGCCCCAATTGGCCAATAAATGATTTTTTACCTTAATAGGGTAATTTATTTTCCATTACACTTTTCAAGAGGGGGTTGATATGATCGTTATATCCATTATCCCATCATAGGTGTGTAGATGACACCACATTATATGTGTAATTTACCCTTCTTGAGAAATCTCAAAGCTGATTACTTCTACCATTACATTTCTATAAGATTTAATTAAATATTTTTCCAATGGAATTAGTAGTATAGAAGTCTTTTTAAACTAGATACATAAATGTGTCCGTTATTACAATTAAATACAAAAATTAAAAAATAGTATTTTCTAATAATAACATTACTCCCTCATGAATATTATTATATAACTATTGTTGGAATCTACATAGAATCATGTGGAATTGAAGAAAAAAATTATGATCTCATATTATCAGTAAATGTTATATACATCAAAAGATATCATGAATTAATTATGAATAATAAATTTGGAAATGTAAATAACTGAACACAAACTATATTTAATAAATATATTGAGAAATAAATTCATACATGGGTTTTCTCATAAGGGAAATCTTCTAGATAATAATAATTAATTACTAAATTTAGGTAATTCTTGAATATTGGATTCCATTTTCACTATGTTCATGGAACCATTTCCATATAGATATATTTTTACGAAATTTTAAAACATTATAGTTGAATATCCATATAATTTGGCCAATTAATTTTTCTCATTAGTCTACCGAGGAATTGTGGGGCATGAATTAAATAATACCCAACCCATAGGTATTACAATAACCAGTTCCCAAACATAGGGATTTCATTAACTATACCTCAAAAAATTTCATGAATTTATAATGAATACCTCATATATCCCATAGTTTTTTTAATTTGTCAAAAACATTCCTTATCAGTTATGCTTATTTAGTAAAATTTATATATTTATAATCATTTTACAATTAATCAAATAACATTAAACTTAAAATCATGTATTTAAAAATATTATATGGCTTAAGAAATAATTATATACACTACAAAATAATATTTATATTTTTGATAAATTTAATTTTAAATAAAAATATTTGTATAAGAAGTTATTATTTCCAATGAATGTTGACAATCAGAAAATAAGGTAGGATGAAAAATATTACATTAACAACTTGGTAATTTTGATGTCAAAACACCTTGGATGAAATAATTAACATTTAAAAATAAAATACAATATAGTAGGATATTATAATTATACTAAATAAAAAGGGGAATTATATAACCCACATCAAGGTTAATTAGTGATAAATAACAAATATCACTCAATGGAATGTAAATTGTTTAGAAATCCATTAACTTGTCTCCAAATTGTAAAATGTTTTAAATTAATTTTGATTAAAAAACATATTTCTTGTATTAAATTTTTTAATAAAAATATTCATTAATATCTAGAAATTTTATTTCTCCAATTAAAAATTTATATAAAAATAATTATCTAATTATGTTTATGTTATATGATTTCACAATATTCTATTTTTTTGCTAATAACTACTTTGGATAGTAGATTGTGGCCAAAGGGGTCATTATTTAGACATATCCCAAATAATAATCATGAAATTATTAACATATTTATAAATAAATTATACCCTTACAAAAAACCATGAATTATGTTATTCAATAATTAGCTAACATTGCAATCTTGAACATTATAAGATGTATGTATTCTTGTGTATTATTTCTATTTCTCAGTGATCATTATTGAAAAAAGGTATGTAAAATTTATCTTTATAGAATGATAATTTTATTTTGAATACCATTTTATTTATTCATATATAATTATATATATATATACTATAATGAAAAAGGAATAACATCACTTCGCAGAGGTTGTATACCTCACATCCATGAGGTATGTTATCACTTTATTGTTTGTGAAAAGGATACAATGAATAAGATATATTATATGGGGGTAATTGTTTCTATGTCATAAATTCCATTATTATTTCACATCAATTATATTTCATCAATATATATATATGTTTTTATAGAAATATATAATATTTTCATAAAGGAAACTGAATAAACTATTTGTGGAGATGGTAGGTCTTACATTCACATTAATATTGTTTCGATTTTCATATAAAATTGAATGAAAGAAAGGTAAATGATATCAATATGTGATTATTATAGTTACAAAATCATATTTATCTTATATATTACTGGTTTTTTATCATATACTTAATTCATTCCATGTAACACATGAAAGAATCATATCGTTTTAATTATGTGGTAGTCTACACATCCACAAACAACGATATCGTACTCTCAAAAAATAGAAAGCATGAATGTGGGTATTATAAATTCATTAAAATGAATAAATAAATATTAAATATCATATATACCATATGTACACTATAAGTCCATAAATATTTCAATCCTTTAAGGGTGGTAATGTATGAATGAATAACATAAGTTCACGAGGATGTAGTCTGCCTTACCCATGAATGATTATTAGGTATCCCATTTAATGGTAGTGGGTGAATATGTTTGTTATATCCATAAGATAAAACACCTAATAATATTTAGTATAGTGATGTTATTTTATACACAATATATTGGAATAATTTAAGGGGAGTATATAAAAATAAAACAAAAGTTCTTGTTGAAAAATGTCACAGCTTTTAAAAGTAATACATTTTAGAATATACCAAAATATTTCCTTGGTTGGATTTCAACCCAAAATTGAAGTTCATATGATGAGGGTAGTTATTTTTGGATCTTATTCTTTCTAGAATGGGATTATATGATGGAAATTATCTATGTGAATAAGTCCAGGGGTTGAGTTCCCATTTATAGAAGAGGAGTAGTGGCATTTTTGTAAATATAAAATTGTAAACACCATTGAAAGCTATCCCATATATCTGTTTCCCACAATAATGGAAAACAATTATAATAGGGATGATATTTTAGAAATAATTTCATCAAATAGGTTTTTACATGTTTCTAGATCATTTTTCCCATTACATTTAAATTTTATCCCCTATGTAAACTCATTTTTCCTTAATCAATATAATTAAATTTAATCTAATTTACTATTATTTTTTTAAAAAAATAATAATTTTAACTTACAATAAGATATAAATTATTTTTATTAAAAATATGGAATCCATTTTTATAGTGTTATAATACATAATTGTTAAAAATTTATTTAAATGTAATCCCAGTGACGGTATGAAAAGTAAGTTGTTAAAGAAAAAATGTTAAATTGATTGAAATGTTTCTATATGTAAATTAAGTATAAAAACTATCCAAATGTACAAAATTGTATGAATAAATGTTCAATTGATATAATTATTCCTTAAATATAATTAAAAATATAATTTAACCATATATTTTATTATATGAGAAATCTATTTTAATTAGAAATTCTTAATTTTTCATTATTCATAAAAACATATCATGGAAAAAAACAATAAATTAAACCTATGATAATTTTGATATTCAAAACAAAAAAGTTGTGTTTATTTTTTACATATAATTTATAATGTTTGAAACATTAAATTTCAAAAATATGTTCCAATAAAAGGTAGCAAAACTTCTTTTCAAAAAATATAGATATATATGTATGTCAATTGATTTGTTCTTATCTTAACCCTATCATACCAATTTGTAAATTGTAAAAATTAATAAATAGAATATATAAAATATGTATATATATATAATTAATATAATTCAATAATATGAATAAATTTATTTTTTTAGACATAACACCTTTGGTTGCATAAATTTTTTTTCTTGTAAAAACACTTCCATTATATTCGATTTGATTCTATATTCAATTCATACCCCAAGGAATTATATAATCATGTATAAAAAATATTTTAAAAATTTATTTAATACTTTTAAAACATTTCATTACAATATCTTGTTGATAATTTTCAAATTAAATGATAATATTAATCTTATATTATAGTATTGAGAAACTTAGTCTTGTTTGTAACACTGACTAGTAAAGGATAATTTTATTGTTTATAACATAATATACAACATTACTATGTGTGTGTAAACTTAATCTCAGTGTTATGTGTTTCATAAGATTAACATGGTGTTGAATATAAAAAAATCTAGAAACCAAATATAATTTATTCTAAATGTAAAATATTTTAAAGTATTAAGGTGTTATATTCCCCCCACCATAATAAATTGCACCCTGAAAATCCAATGTGATCTATGTAAGGGATTTTTTGGTATTATAAAATACTATTTTTGAAATCATTACATCATAAATACAACTAATAAATTAACCTCTTAATAAGTCGTAAAAGGAAATGAAAAATTCATAACAACAAATAGATTTCAAATATGTGAACATCTTTGAATCAAATGACATATAATAAATATCTTAAAATCATGTTCTAAGGGTTACTTATAGAGAAAATTTTCATGATATATCATTTGACAAAAAATCCATAAAATATATTTCTGAGAAAGGTCATAGATATCATAAAAATTAATGGAAATAGACAATAATTTTGTTTGAAGACCATTTTCCTACAATTGATGAATGATTTCAATCTACAAGACTATATGTGAATATAATTACATTATGCATTTCAATTTCATAAGAATAACATGATCCTTTACTTGTGCCTTGAACAATTAAAACATTATCTCTTAGAAATTGTTTTATCAAAGGGATAAGTAAAACCTTAGTCTCTAAACAACAATTTGTTTTGACATAAACAACTTCATAAATAGTAAAAAATTCCAGAATATTTTGATCCACAACATTATAATCATTTTATTGGTAGATAGTTGTATTACAATTAGGTTGTTTATATCAATAATCTCTTAATCCAACATCATTATCTCAACATTCGTAACATATTAAGTGTTTTCTTTTCATTAACCTTTTGTTTTCCAAAAAGTATAACTTACTAAAAAGTAAAAATTTATGGAACAATTCATCATTTGATCTCAAATATTTAATGAAAAATTATTATAGTGTAATCCTTACATACATCATAATAATTATAACTAGTATATCACTGATAAAATAAAAAAATTAAATAATTACTGAATAAAAAAATATGTGTATTGCTCAATACACTATAATTGTATCTCTATCATTAGCTAAATGTTGATCTATCAAATTACTGGAGGTATATTCCCTTGAAACATAGGGAACTAATTACCATATTTCAAAATATAACAATAAGTGACACATTGAATAACATAATTATACACCTTCCCCTTGAATTTATTAACTCATCAACCATTTTCTACACACCTATAACAAACTCCCAGTCCATTGAATAATTTACCATGGTTATTTTTCCCATAATTTTCAAAATGTGGGAAATGATTCATTAAATTCAACTTTTTTACCAATTCATTTTACATGGTTTTCATAATAGATATTATTCCAAAGGATTCCATTTAATATGTAATATAATGAATATTACTTCTCTGTTTTGATGTCAAATTAAATTATTTCTTCATATGATGAGAAGACTGAGAAACTAGTACCCTTCTGTGATTTGGAATGAAATTAAATAAGTGGTAATTAATTCCCTCTATGTTATATATTCATTAAATATAATACTTAGACAAACCATTATCTTGGGATTCATAATACAAAACTCATTCTTCTACCTCTTTATGTAATATGTGGACATTTCACTTCATCCTAATTTGTTTCCAACAAGAGAAGTTTTTATCGAAAAATTTCAACATAAATGTTTTTCATTCAGTTAATTATATTTCATATTCCTCCCTTGTATTCGGGATCCTTTACCACTATAGGACATCATCTCTATTAAGTAAATACAATACAAGAGTATCCATTCCATTTTCACCACTTCTCAATGTCATAAAAGACATATCTAATGACTTGATCAATTGATCAGTTTCCATTAGAATAGTAGTCCCTCTAAATGATGGGGGATTATTTTTCCTAAAGTGATCTAGAATAAAATATTATCATTGTTGAATATTTTTACCCTTCAGGGAATTGTAATTATTCATAATCTAATTAGGAAGCCCTAAAATATTCATAACTTTCTCTATTCCAAAACCACTTGTATTTTTTACATAGTAGGGAATCCTCTACATTATGAATAAGAATCGATACAATCATTCCTTCTCAGATCCATTTATAAATAATTATCTATACTAGATTAGATCATATAATTGTGATATGAAATGTATAATTTCAATACCCAATAAATACATTATATAATTTGAAATAATTATGTTTATCTAATCACATAGTGATAAACGTGATTTTATTGGGCCATTTTTGTACAATTATCCTCAGTTTATATCATATGTTTATATTATCTACAATATTTTATCCTAATTCTTGTTTCCATGGTTCCTAAAATACACTCTCTAATACCATATTTAATGACCCCGACCCATGAAAACCCACACCTTATTCCTGCAACCATTACATTGGCATAAGATAATAAGATTTTACATCACGAAGGACTGAACAATTTATTAGTCTTGGTAAAATATATAAATACAAAATTATCTTTTTATACATGAATAATGAAATTACAATATTATAGTTATTTAGAATATAACATAAACCCCTATAGCATATTCTTTTATATATTTCAAAAAAAAACATCATAGAACCCGAGAAAATGGATATAACATGAGGGTGAGATCAAATACATTAGATTGATTACTTAAAATGGATTAAATCATTAATAAATAATTAATAGAAAATATGTTAATGAAAATTACTGAAAAAAGTTTCCATTTAATCAATAGATAGAAAATTAAATGGATCTATATATTCTATCCTAGTGAAACTCATCGGGATAATAGTAACTGAATACTAAATGAACGAAATGATTAAATATTGGACTCTATGTTTCCCTGGTACATAGAGACACTGAAATAAAGATATAATTTTAAGAAATTTTAATACATACTGGGTGAAGCCCTTCTTATTTTCCTACTTTATTCTTTACATGAGACTGATAATGCATCCTAGGTCTTGAATTATGTATTCTCCAACCCTCAGAGATTGCATTAATCAGTCTATAACCTATAGGGTTGAAATAACTGGTCCACAAACCACGTAATTATATTAAAAATTATTTATCCTGTATTTAATAATCAATTTATCTGATAAAAATTTGCATTATCATATATCTGTATTGAGTAAAAGTTACAGATTTATCCATATTTCCTAAATTAATCTAAAAAATAAACCTAAAAATCATATGTAAAAATTATATACAATTTAGGAAATAATCATAACTGTTAAAAAATATTATGAATATTTATGATAAATTTAATATAAAATAAAAAAATGATTATTAAGAATTTATCGTTTCATGAGAATTTTAACAATTACATTTTAATATGTATTTGCAATGATAACTTTTACAACGTATTAATTTTCAATTAAAAATATGTTGGATGATATAATTCATTTTGAAACTCAAAATACCATGTACTATTATATAATCATGAAATTAAATGAATAAATTTATGTATATACACCATATTAACGTGAATTATTGAATAAAAATTGATTTTGAATGGAATAAAAATGAGATGAAATACCTAGTATTGAGTATGATTTAGTGTGTGTGTCCCCGTATTTCTGAATAGAAAACATGTATTAATTATTAAATTTTTTGATTAATTATTTAATTTTTTTTATATTTTATCTAACCTATAAATAATTTACATACAAATACATTAATAATTATGTTATGTTGTTTTTTCGACCATATTCAATTTATATGTCAAAAATGAATTCTGTAGGAAGATAATGTTAAAAGGGCTCACTATTTAAATATATATAATAATAATCCTGAAATAATAATCATATTAATAAATAAATTATAATTTTAAAACAATTCATCGAATAATGTTATGAAAAATGATATACCGTTGTGATCATATTGATGATATGTTGTACGTATACATGAGTAATATTTTGATTTTTCAATGACCCATATGGTAAAAGGTAGGTAACATTTTTCATTAAATAATGATAATTATAACTTCAATACTGTATTATTTTTTCATATATTATTTTATATGATGTTATTTTTATTTTAAAGGACTTGTATATTTTTCGGGAGGCAGTAGTCCACACATCCACAAATAAAATTATCTCATGATTATTGTGTGAAGGTTTAATAAAGAAATTGATATATTATATTACCATAAAGGTAATTATGTCATTAAGGCCATAATTATTTATTTTATATAAAATATATATTTCATATATATAGTTATATTAATCCATATTATTTGATTATAGGAAATGGAATACATTGTTCATAGAGATAGTATGTTGTATGTATGGATGGACGTAGTTTCCATTTTATAGTCTTATTGAAATAATAAATGTTAAATGATTTATTAATATGATTATATTATATTTCTAGTATCATATTTTCATTCATATATTTATCATCATTCAATTAAACTAATCATTAAAAAATTCTATCTAAATTGTGAAAGAATCATATCATGTCGAGCAGGCCGCAGTTCCAACATCTGGAATGAATTTTTTTCATATTATCACAAAAAATTAATCATTATGAAATGTGTTAAAAAATTATCAAACATTCATAAATAAATTATAAATATGATAAATGTAATATATAATCATAAAATTAATCATTATTTCGGACTGTGAAATGTGAAAATAGACGAACGAGTGACATTGGTTCGTGAGGCAGTAGTCCTCCATACACACAAATGATAATTGTATATCCCAATTCCTGATTGTTATTTATGGAGTAAGACATTATTATAGTATACAAAAATCTATTTTTATTTATGATACTTTTTTAATTATATTTTCAAGATTTTATAATAATTTAAGGGATTTATAATCAAATAAAAAATGTTCTTGTTGAAGAATGTTACGACCTTTTCTGGTAACTCCATTTGGATTATACCAATATCCTTTATTGGTTTGACTTCTACCCAATATGGGGGTTATAAGATTATGGTATGAAATTATAGAGATTATTTGGTGACGATTAGGTTGAGAATTTATAGGTGTGAATAAATGAGGGGTATGATCCCTTTAATATTAAAGTGGGAGTGGAATTTTAATAAATAAAAAATGCTAAACACTATTGGAAGGTCTCCCTAAATAATTTTCCTTGTATAATTATCATAATTAGAGATAAGGAAGGACATGGTAAATATATTTCCAAAAAATGTGGAATGACTTCAACTATTATAAATATAATTCGTCTTTCAATACAAGTAAATGAATTATTAAATACTTTTTATATAGAAAATAAATGAAGTTATTTTGTTTTATATTATATAAATGGTTGTTAATGATGATTAATATTGATCATATAGCCATAAAAAAGTGATCACATGAATAGTATAAATATATGATTTTAACAAATCAAACTGATATAGATAAAAGAAGAGATGACCTCAACTAGAATGGTTATACCATTTGAATCCCATTTATCAGAAGTTCTGAGGGTGGTAGAATCACTAGAAATTCCCACTAACCAATCCAATAATGAGAACCAAAAAATTTATCATCAGTGAAACCACATATGAGAGTAGTTAATTCTTATTGAGATGACTGCACAAAACATATATGACGAACCACCCCATGAACGTCACATCATTGTGCACGTTAACTTTAGGGTTTTCTAGGGATTATTAAAGGAATATGTATGATGAAAATAATAATATATATATATTTTTTATTTCCAATAGAATAATTTTTATATTTTTTAAACATAATTTATTAATGAATTTTATTCTTATACAATGACACAAAAATTTTAATTAGTATTCAATTTAAATCAAGATGTTTATTTTGATGAATTAATGTTTTCTCGAAATAACAAATATTATAATAAAATATGTTTATTAAAAAATATTTATTAAATATAAATGACCATAAACTTTGTATGATGTCAAATGTAATTTTTATACGGGTTTGAAAACTGTTATAGTCAAGAAACCGCTCTATTTCTCAATAAATGTGGATTATTTTTCTAAATATAAAAATACAAATATTTAGAAAATTATTTTCAATAAAATGAATTTTTTCTATTGAATCATAATGTAAAAATTATCCAAAAGATAATATTTTAAAATTTTCAAAGAGTGTCAGATTTTATTGGTTATGTTTAAATACCATATAAATATACATTATATATTATGACATCATAATGATCCAAAACTAAGGTAATAAATACTATAAAGAGTATCTGGACTGAATCAATGTTTTCTATATATAAATATGTGATTTTTTGTTTATTTGATAATTTTCATAATTCCAATATGAATCCTCTAAATACACTAATATATTTGAAGGTTTCAAAACCATTTTACTACGAATATAGCTCACTTCACCATATGAATAGTTATTATTTTATTACATTCAAAACATTTCGTTATAAAATAATGAAAAGCAGTAACCTTTTTTAAAAATATTGGACAAAAACCAACGTCATGTTTGTGGTTTTGGTTTATTTTATATAGTGTCCAAAAAATATTTTTGAGAAATGATAAATATTTCCCCACTCATATTTAATATAAACACTACAGTCTCCCACTTATCTTCAATAAAAATCATTCTAAAACAACCTTACTCGTGCCTCCCCTATCTACATTCCTCCCATGGTGTCCCCAAGCTCTCATGGTAATGGGTCCTTTACTTATTCTCCTTATTAAATATTATTCATCATATTATTCCTTATAATTCCAGTTTCTATAGTTGGGATGTGTTTTTCCATGTCACTATCAATGAATATTTTATATCTAAATTACTTGAGACCCCTTATTCTATCATCAAACTATTTTATGAATTCTTATGTGATTTTTTATGATATCAAAATTCCTCCATGATATTAAATTGCAAAAAATTGTGTTGTGAATAGATATACCCATTTCCTACTAAGGGTGTTCACAATTAGTCACTCATAGTTAATGATTTATTAATTTCATGAATTAATTCTATAATCCATCATCATGGAATAAGATTTTTTATAAATGATTTCCGTTTATATTATATATGTGGAATACATAATCATGAGAATTAAATGACTGATATGGGTTCCCTCAATATTTTATAGTACTCTAATACATCAGTTAATGTTTAGTATATCTAATTTCATGTTGGATAATGGAAAAAACTGAATCATTTCTGGGGATTTTTCTTCAATATGTACTGATATTTATCCCTGAAATTTATTTATGATATGATTTTTTACATAGTTATAACATTTCCCAAGTTTCCTTTATGTTAGTATTATATATATTGCGTTATTATAAATGTTTATTATTATCAACCATTTTATGCCCCATTTATATTCTAGTTCTCTAACATAAATTAATCTCTTCTTATTATGAAATGATTATTTATGTATTTGGATTAATATCTCCCCCTTTTTTATGTATTTCTTATGGTATTCCATATATTTTTATGTTCTATCATGTTAAGGATGATTCCAATAATGATGATGTATTTCATGTTTTATGTTATTAAGTTATGTACCTAATTACCAAAGAAATTAGTTTTATCGATCTTATAGGTTCCTTTATGTGTAATTTAATGTAATAAATGATGAATTAAAGTGTAATAAAGTGTAATACAATTATATTTGTCATCAAAGGAAAAGGTATTTTATTTTGGGATTAGGATTAGAAAACTCTATCCCAAGCATTATAGACAGGACAAGGTGTAGGAAAAATATCACAAAATTATGATATGTATAGAATTAGATTATTAACAAGAAAATACATCGGTTTATTGACACTAAAAATATATTTTTATCTAGAATACATGTACATTTGGATAAACCCAAAAAAAAACTTCCTTGGAGCTTTACATGACTGGGAAATAGTGCACAACAACGGGCCTTGCAACACACCATGTTTGACTCGCCTGGGAGAAATTATTTACTAAATTCCTAAAATCAATGAGAAACATTATTAATGGGAAAAAAAATTCCATATGAATATATATTAGGAAATAGATCATGGATAATTTTTCTTTATGCCTTGAATTTACTTTGTTAATGAAATAATATTAATTTATATGTTATCTCGTTAATGTAATTAGATTATCATTTTTGTGTCTAAGAGATTAAAAATACACATCCCTAATTTTATATTTATTAGTGATAATGTCCATGTAAAGACCCATAAAATTAAAGGGAATTTTTTTACTTAATTTTCATTGGAATTTTACAAGAGCGTGGTTTCTGACGGCACCTGATTCCGAGGCCCGGAGTGCCCGGAATCAATTTCCGAAGTTTGGCTCGAGTACGCTTAGTGAACAACCGAGCGGGAATTTCTAACTTTCAATCCGGTGCTCGGAATTGAAATCCAAGGACACCGATGAACCCGCAGCGCCAATATTTGCTTAAGGAGACCTTTTCCGAGGTTGCGTTTATTGCGGGTTGAGAGTTAGTTTTTGGGATTTTAAAAGAAGTTAAATAAAAATGTGGAAACACTTTTTATTTTTAACTTGTTGATTTTTTTCTCCCAAAGGGAGTTAAAGGTGGGACCCACATCCACATAACCTCCCTTGGGAGGATTAAGTGTGGTGGGGCCCACCTGAAGCATAACTCTTCATCTTCTCTTTTAAAACTCCCTTAACCATCTCTTTTAATTAACTTGACAAGTTTGGTTATTAAATAGGTTGAGTTGTCTTAATTCAAACCTTTGAATTTCAAATGGTTTGGTTGAGTAAATAAAATAAGCCCTTAGCTTATTTTATTTGGTTAGAATTTTCTATCCTCCTTGAGAGATTTTGAAGCCTTCTTCTTCTTCTTCTTCTTCAAGCTTTGACGAAGAACGCGAAGAACCTTCGAGCATTGACGAAGAACACCACGTTCTCGGGAACCGTCTTCCCCGACGCTATACCCGCGACACCAATGACATCCACTTCTGCGTCACTTATTCCGCGACGATTTCCCGTGAGGAAATCGTCGTCCAAGAACTTCGAATCCTCGCTTCACGACATCGACGTCCTTGTTCTGTGACGCCGACCACCGCGACGCGTCTTCCGCGGGTCGTTGACGATCATCGATCTTGAAACCGAGGTAGGGGTTTGTTGTGGATTATTTATTTACTCGTTATTGGTTCTATCATGATAATCTTGGGGATAAATTTTTAAGAGTTATCATCTAACAAGAGGGGGGTCGGACCGCACAAACACGGCCAAATTCCCCCTCCTTTGTTCTTGATTATTATTATTTTTCTTGTGATGTACGAGATTGTAAATACCCGTAAAATTCAAGGGAAATTTTTTCTTAATTTTATTTGGAATTTTAAAAGAGCGCGGTTTCTGACGACACCTGATTCGGAGTCCCGGAGTGCCCGGAATCAATTTCCGAAGTTTGGCTCGGGTACGTTCAGTGAACGAACGAGCGGGAATTTCTAACTTTTGATCCGGTGCTCGGAATTGAAATCTGAGGGCACCGATGAACTCGCAGCGCCGATATTCGCTTAAGGAGACCTTTTCTGAGGTTGCGTTTATTTCGGGTTGAGGGTTTGTTTTTGGGAGATTTATAAAAGTTGAATAAAAAAATGTGGAATTCTTTTTATTTTACTTTTGTTGGTTTTCTTCTCTCAAAGGGGGTTAGGGGTGGGACCCACACCCACTTAACCTCCCTTGAGAGGATTAAGTGTGGTGGGACCCACACAAACCTAAAACCTTTCATTTTCTCCCTTAAACTCCCCTTTTAAATTAAGTTGGCAAGTTGGGTTAATTAATGGCTTGGTTGTCTTAATTCAAACCTTTGAAATTCAAATGGTTTGGTTGAGTTAATAAAATAACCCTTAGCTTATTATTTTTTTGGTTAGAATTGTTTAGCCAACTTGTGAGGATTTTTGAGAGCTCCTCCTCCTTCTTCTTCAACTCTGACGAAGAACACGAAGAACCTTCGAACTTCGACGAAGAACTCCACGTTCTCGGGAACCGTCTTCCGTGACGACATAACCGCGATATCGACGTTCTTCTTCCGCGACGCTCGACTTCCGCGAATCGTTATCGATCATCGAACTTCGTTCCAGAACCAAAGTAGGGGTTTGTTCTTTTTAAATAATGTGTATCATTCCCTCGAACATGAAAGAATAATCCGTTGGGCGTAGTTCCAAATTTTATTAAAAAAATTTGTGAAACGTTCTTTGTTGGGTTATTACGATTGGCCAATTGATATCGTTTTAACGGGAGGAGACCAGACCGCACGAACACGGCCGATTCTCCTCCCCCTTCTAATCTTTTCTGATGTTTTAGCGGAGATAGCGCGGTGTCGTCGCACCGTGCAGGAACAAAAGAATTTAAGGCCGGTTTGGGTCTCGACGAAGAAACGCGGCGCTTTAATGCCGCGCCTTTGAAATCGAATGAGACCGTGGCCGGAGTCGGGCTGCGGCGGAGGGGCGTGACGCCATTACGCCGCGCCAATCGTTCAAGGGCCGAGCAAGAAGGGGCGACCGGAAAACCGGCCGCCGACGGAAGGGGAAGAACCGCGGCCAGACGGCCGTGGCGGAGCAGCTAGGGGCGCCGGCCTCGCCGGTGCTGGAGATCATGAAGGCCGCGGCCCTACGGCCGCGGCGGAGCAGCCAGGGGCGGCCAGCCTCGACGGCCGCCGGAGATCGGAGAAGAGCCGAGGATACGGCCGCGGCGGAGAAAAGGAAGGCGGCCGGCCACGCCAGCCGCCAGTTTGGATAGGAGGCGGGACCCGCGGGTCCCGCGTGAGGAAAGAAATGGCCGGCCTAAGGCCGGCCGAGATCCGAAAAAAGGGGGGGTTACACCCCCCGCGTGCGTCACATGCGCGGCTCCCTGGCCGCGACGCCGCTGGCCGGACCCCGCCGCCGCTGGCCGGGCCGCGCCGCCGCGCCGCCACCGGCCGGGCCGGTTCCAGCGGACCGGGTCGGTCCGACCCGGTTCGGGTCAGACCAGGGGGGGTCGGGCCGGGTCGGCCCGGACCCGTACCCCCCGTTTTCGAGACAGTTCGGTCTTTTGGCCATAACTTGAGCCACGGACCTCCGAATGACGAACCGTCTGCGGCAACGCGATCCTCGGATCGAGGCGGTCGTTTCGGTATATCGCACTCAGGGTTTCGAAATACTTTGTGTTCGGCCGGGTTGGTTCGTTCACGAAACCAACAGGGCCCTCGGAGCGGAAACGCTCATATCTTGAGCTACGGACGTCCGATTGACGTGCCGTCAGCTTTGTTGTGTTCCTCTTAGTGAGACGGTTCTTTTGGAATACTTCGCCCGTGGTTTGGACGCAGGTGGAGTACGGTCGGGTTGGTTTTGCCTTAAAAACCAACCGGGCCCCGGGGACGAAAATGCCAATAACTCTCAGACCGGGCGTCCGATCGACGAGCCGTCTGTTGTGTTGAGTTCCTGTTGACGATACGGAACTTTTGGATACATCAACTCTGGACTTTGTGATAGTTGATGTATCAGCCTCTCGGCTCGTGGAGCGGACCCTCTGAACGAGCTTTCTGTGTGCGGGAACCCTAGTGCTGGCTGCGACTGTTACTGCGACTGCTAGTGCTGGCTGCGACTGTTACTGCGACTGCTAGTGCTGGCTACGACTACTACTCCTACTGCTACTGTGACTGTGACGACGACAGTACAGAGATCCTGTGTGGATTCGACGACGATGACTACTGCACTCAGCGATCCTACGTGGATCAGTGCTACCGATCCTGTGTGGGTCCGATCCTGTGTAGGTCACTGCAGGGATTAGTACCTATCGATCCTTCGTGGGTCCGACAACTTAGATGGTTCAGTGATCATCCTTATCGTCATCCAAAGAAGTATACCTGTGTGAGCTGAATCATCTGTTTTACTCGATAGAGGTGGTGCGCTTGGTTGTAGCGGCAGACCCGCGATACTGGAAACGAGCATACGGAGTACGGAGACCGTGTAGCCGGCTGAGACCTGAAGACTGCTCGACCGACTCGACTTGGAGTCAGTCGACTAGCCCAGTGGACGGAGCGCCCGGTATTTGGCGGCAGACCCACGGCGGACGGAGCGCCTGGTAGTTGGCAGCAGACCCGCGGTACTCGACTGGAGGAGTACCTCTGTAGGCTATTTGGGTGAGCGCCTGGTATTTGGGAGCAGACCCTCAGCGGACGGAGCGCCCGGTAGTTGGCGGCAGACCCGCGGTACTCGACAGGAGGAGTACCTCAGCAGTCTTAGGTTAGTGAGCAGTATCTCAGAGTCGTGACAGGACACTGTACACTTCAGAGATGGGGCTCTTCAGTAGTTACGTTTTGATAATAAAAATCATTAGTGAGATGAATCCTGTTGCTTTCCTGTGTGGATTGTGTTGTGCTATCCTGTGTGGATTACATTTTGCTTTCCTATGTGGAAAACGTTTAATTTCCTGTGTGGACTGAATTGTACTTGGGATCGGAGGTTGGAGCGTATTTGAAATTGATGACTTAGGTATATGTATGGGCATATACCTAAGAAGTGTCGGTTGTTACTTCGTGATTGTACCTTTCTTAGTGGTTTATCCTTTGTGGATTTTGAGAGACCTTCAGGGGTCTCGGGGTCCCTACTGAGTAGCTTATACTCACCCCTGCACGGGCTTTTCCCGCACTACGTTGTGTTGGTTGCAGATGATGGACATCGTTGATCTTAGCTGAGGATTGCAGAGCAGGACGGTACCTGGAGGTGGGCCACTGGGCGGGACGTGCTCGGAGCGGACGGCGGGACCCGTGGAGCAGTGGAGCTATCTGTACCCACCCTTCAGGTGGGATTTCCAGTGGACAGCTCAGTGTAGAGGATTTTACTTTTCAGTTGTTGTTTTACCTTTCGAGTTGTACTTTACTTTCAGTTTGGGTTTGTATACTGGCCCATTTACTTTTCCGCACTTTCAGTTGTACTCTGCTTTACTTAGTGTTTACTTTCCGCTTGCTTACTTTGTGGTGTTTGTTTACTTACAAAGGCAATGCCTTCCCTTTTTACCGGGATTTACGCCTTGGTGCTAGTTGCCAGCCCCTGGCCTATGGAAGGTGGGCTTGGGGTAGTCACGGCATGGACCCCAAGGGCGGGTCGTGACAAATTGGTATCAGAGGAATTCGGTTCTACCGCGAACTCTGGTCTTTTCTATGTGAAGCAATAATGTTTAGCGTATTGAGTGTCGTTATCAGTCCAGGGAGTCCAGTGTTGGTGCGGCGGCCGACGTATCTGTACACCAGGACCCTGACTTCTGATTTCCGACTTAATGCACGAAAACATTGATTGCGTGTGTGTTTCAAAGTTTTCTTTGTTATTACTTATATTAGCTCACCAGGTATACTGTTCTGACCGTGGCACACCTGTTTCCTTTTCAAGGATGGCCCCAGGACGGCAGCCATCTAGGGTTCCGAGAGTCGAGCGTGACGACAGCCCACCGAGCGATGAGGCCTCAGTGCAGGGCCCTTTGTCAGCAGTGGCACCGGCGGTAGCTCTACCCGCCGAGCCCCCGATGCTTCCAGCACCAGCCGCTGACGATGCACGTCGCCTCAGCGCACTGCATGAGTTTCAATGCCAGCGACCGCCCAGGTATCGCGGGGAGATGGATCCCCAGGCAGCCGAGGACTGGCTGGAGGCAGTGGTACGAGTGTTTAGGCTAGTGAGGACACCAGCAGACCTCATGGTGATCCTCGCTGCGAGCCTACTACACGCAACAGCAGGACGATGGTGGAGATTGATGCTCCAGGTGCACGATGAGGCATCTATGCTTTGGATGGACTTTGAGAGCATCTTCCGCTCGGATTTCTTCCCAGCCACCCTTCGTGCGGTGCGTATCCAGGAGCTTCTTCAGCTGCGGCAGGGCAGCATGATGGTCGCTCAGTACTCGGCGAGATTTACTGATCTCTCGCATTACTCGACCGACATGGTACGAGACCCATTCTTCCGGGACCGGACCTTCGAGCAGGGTATGAGACACGAGATCAGGGCATCACTGATCTCCCTCAGCATACCGACTCAGATAGGAGTACTGGAGCGGGCCCTTCTGATTGAGAGCTTCCTTGCTGAGTCTACACCAGCGCAGCGACCCACCGCAGGGCGGCCGATAGCGGAGTCTTCGGCAACAGGTAGCCGACGGATGACTCAGGGTTACAAGCAGACCAGACCTACCAGTGGCCGACTGCACGACTCAGGCTCAGTTGTGCGGGGAAGCCGGGGTGGAGTCAGAGCCAGGCGTGCCGAGAGTGGGCTGTGTTACTCCTGTGGCGGGATTGGTCACATGGCTCGTGACTATCCGACCCGCCATGCTGATGATCAGCAGTTAAGTGAAGAACCTCCCAGGCAGAGGCAGAGGTTCGACCGTGGCGGTCCGCAGGAAGGAGGCGGACGAGGCAGAGGAGCTGGCCGAGCAGCAGGAGGTGGGTGACGCTTTGAGGCTCTTCCACCACCACCACCAGGATGTCCACCCCGACCATAGGGAGTAGGTGAACATGCGAGAGCTCAGCTTCAGGCAGCCGAGGCCTTCAATCATGGAGCTCTGGGAGCCGATGGACAGGAGCAGAAATAGTGGATACGTCCTTTGTACTTCTGGTTCCTTGTTTCATTTCTGTAGCATCTTGTATTATGAGCTGCAATAATAAAAGACGCATACCTTTGTGATATTTTCGTTCCTGTCCTCTATCGTGATGTTACTAAGAGGTTCCAGTTTTGGCTGTTGACTTGACCCTCACTTGTGAGGCACCTACTGGAGGAAACCCAGTTACCACACACTGATGCCGACAGTGTGACTCAACCCTTGGAGGCGAGAGTAACGGTTGAATCTCTTAGTAGTAGCGTCGAGGCCTTACGACGTCATCCTTGGTATGGATTAGTATCATCCATGTTAGGATTGACTATTTTAGGCAAAGAATGTGGTTCATCCAGGGGATGGGACCAGATTTCTCTTATCGGCAAAGAAGAAATCTTGCAGCTCTGGTGGGACCAGAGATGGTCCAGGCCACGACAGAGAAGGTCCAGGTCATCCAGGAGCGGATGAGGACAGCACAGAGCCGGCAGAAGTCATACGCTGACAGGAGGCGGAGGCCACTAGAGTTCGAGGATGGCGACCACGTCTTCTTGCGGGTCTCACCTCGACGTGGTATTCGGAGATTTGGACGAGGCAGAATGTTATATCCGCGCTTCATCGGACCCTTCCAGGTCCTCAGCAGGGTTGCCGAGGTGGCTTATCGCCTGGCTCTGCCACCTCAGTTGCACCGGGTGCACGACGTCTTCCACGTATCCCAGCTGAGGAGATACGTGCACGACGTGACGCACATCATTGACCATGGGGAGCTTGACGTTGACGATGGGGCGACTTTTACGGAGGTCCCGGTGGAGATAGAGGATCGACAAGAGCGGGTCCTACGTGGGAGATCGATTCCTCTTGTGCGCATCAGATGGCAGCACAGGAATCTCCAGGAGAGCACATGGGAGCGGGAGGCTCAGATGCGTTCTCAGTACCCTCATTTGTTTCCCTAGTTTTTGATGTATCTTTACGGGGACATAAATCCCTGAGGTGGGAGTAATGTAATGACCCGTAAAATTCAAGGGAAATTTTTTCTTAATTTTCTTTGGAATTTTACAAGAGCGCGGTTTCTGACGGCACCTGATTCCGAGGCCCGGAGTGCCCGGAATCAATTTCCTAAGTTTGGCTCGGGTACGTTCAGTGAACGAACGAGCGAGAATTTCTAACTTTTGATCCGGTGCTCGGAATTGAAATATGAGGGCACCGATGAACACGCAACGCCGATATTCGCTTAAGGAGACCTTTTCCGAGGTTGTGTTTATTTCGGGATGAGGGTTAGTTTTTGGGAGATTTATAAAAGTTGAATAAAAAAATGTGGAATTCATTTTATTTTACTTTTTTTGGTTTTCTTCTCTCAAAGGGGGTTAGGGGTGGGACCCACACCCACTTAACCTCCCTTGAGAGGATTAAGTGTGGTGGGACCAACACTAACCTAAAACCTTTCATTTTCTCCCTTAAACTCCCCTTTTAAATTAAGTTGGCAAGTTGTGTTAATTAATGGCTTGAGTTGTCTTAATTCAAACCTTTGAAATTCAAATGGTTTGGTTGAGTTAATAAAATATCCCTTAGCTTATTCTTTTTTTTGGATAGAATTGTTTAGCCAACTTGTGAGGATTTTTGAGAGCTCCTCCTCCTTCTTCTTCAACTCTGACGAAGAACACGAAGAACCTTCGAACTTCGACGAAGAACTCCACGTTCTCGGGAACCGTCTTCCGTGACGACATAACCGCGGCATCGACGTTCTTCTTCCGCGACGCTCGACTTCCGCGAAACATTATCGATCATTGAACTTCATTCCAGAACCAAAGTAGGGGTTTGTTCTTTTTAAATTACACGTATCATTCCCTCGAACATGAAGGAATAATCCGTTGGGCGTAGTTCCAAATTTTATTAAAAAAATTTGTGAAACGTTCATTGTTGTGTTATTACGATTGGCCAATTGATATCATTTTAACGGGAGGAGACCGGACCGCACGAACACGGCCGATTCTCCTCCCCCTTCTAATCTTTCGTGATGTTTTAGCGGAGACAGCGCGGTGTCGTCGCACCGCGCAGGAACAAAAGAATTTAAGGCCAGTTTGGGTCTCGACGAAGAAACGCGGTGCTTTAATGCCGCGCCTTTGAAATCGAATGAGACCGCGGCCGGAGTCGGGCCACGACGGAGGGGCGTGACGCCATTACGCCGCGCCAATCGTTCAAGGGCCGAGCAAGAAGGGGCGGACGGAAAACCGGCGTCGGCGGAAGAGGAAGAACCGCGGCCGGACGGCCGCGTCGGAGCAGGTAGGGGCGCCGGCCTCGCCGGCACCAGAGATCATGAAGGCCGCGGTGGAGCAGCCAGGGGCTGCCGGCCTCGCCGGCCGCCGGAGATCGGAGAAGAGCCGTGGCTACGGCCGCGGCAGAGAAGAGGAAGGCGGCCGGCCGCGCCGGCCGCCGGTTTGGATAGGAGGCGAGACCCGCGGGTCCCGCGTGAGGAAAGAAACGGCCGGCCTTAGGCCGGCTGAAATCCGAAAAAAAGGGGGGGTTACACCCCCCGCGTGCGGCACATGCGCGGCTCCCTGGCCGCGCCGCCGCTGGCCGGGCCGCGCCGCCACCGGCCGGGCCTGTTCCAGCGGACCGGTTCGGTCCGACCCGGTTCGAGTCGGAACCGGGTCGGGTCGACCCGGAACGGGTCGACCTGGAAGGGTCGACCCGGTTCGGGTCACACCAGGGGGGGTCGGGCCGGGTCGGCCCGGACCCGGACCCCCTGTTTTCGAGACAGTTCGGTCTTTTGGCCATAACATGAGCCACAGACCTCCGAATGATGAACCGTCTGCGGAAACGCGATCCTCGAATCGAGACGGTCGTTTCGGTATATCGCACTCAGGGTTTCGTAATACTTTGAGTTCGGTCGGGATGGTTCGTTCACGAAACCAACCAGACCCTCGGAGCGGAAACGCTCATATCTTGAGCTACGGACGTCCGATTGATGTTCCGTCAGCTTTGTTGTGTTCCCCTTAGTGAGACGGTTATTTTGGAATACTCCGCCCGAGGTTTGGACGCAGGTGGAGTACGGTCGGGTTGGTTTTTCCTTAAAAACCAACCGGGCCCCGGGGACGAAAATGCCAATAACTCTCAGACCGGGCGTCCGATCGACGCGCCGTCTGTTGCGTTGAGTTCCTGTTGACGATACGGAACTTTTGGATACATCAACTCTGGACTTTGTAAAAGTTGATGTATCAGCCTCTCGGCTCGTGGAGCGGACCCTCCGAACGAGCTTTCTGTGTGAGGGAACCCTAGTGCTGGCTGCGACAGTTACTGCGACTGCTAGTGCTGGCTGCGACTGTTACTGCGACTGCTAGTGCTAGCTGCGACTGCTACTGCAACTGCTACTGTGACTGCGACGACGACAGTACAGAGATCCTGTGTGGATTCGACGACGACGACTACTGCACTCAGCGATCCTACGTGGATCAGTGCTACCGATCATGTGTGGGTCCGATCCTGTGTAGGTCACTACGGGGGTTAGTACCTATCGATCCTTCGTGGGTCCGACGACTTAGATGGTTCAGTGATCATCCTTATCGTCATCCGAAAATGTATACCTGTGTGAGCTGAATCTTCTGTTTTACTCGATAGAGGTGGTGCTCTTGGTTGTAGCAGCAGACCCGCGATACTGGAAACGAGCGTACGGAGTACGGAGACCGTGTAGCCAGCTGAGACCTGAAGACTGCTCGACCGACTCGACTTGGAGTGAGTCGACTAGCCCAGTGGACGGAGCGCCCGGTATTTGGCGGCAGACCCATGGCGGACGGAGCGCCTGGTAGTTGGCAGCAGACCCGCGGTACTCGACTGGAGGAGTACCTCTGTAGGCTATTTGGGTGAGCGCCTGGTAGTTGGCAGCAGACCCTCAGCGGACGGAGCGCCCGGTAGTTGGCGGCAGACCCACGGTACTCGATAGGAGGAGTACCTCAGCAGTCTTAGGTTAGTGAGCAGTATCTCAGAGTCGTGACAGGACACTGTACACTTCAGAGATGGGGCTCTTTAATAGTTACATTTTGATAATGAAAATCCTGAGTGAGCTAAATCCTGTTGCTTTCCTGTGTGGATTGTGTTGTGCTATCCTGTGTGGATTACGTTTTGCTTTCCTGTGTGGAATACGTTTACTTTCCTGTGTGAGCTGAATTGTACTTGGGCTCGGAGGTTGGAGCGTATTTGAAATTGATGACTTAGGTATATGTATGGGCATATACCTAAGCAGTGTCGGTTGTTACTTCGTGATTGTACCTTTCTTCGTGGTTTATCCTTTGTAGTTTTTTAGAGACCATCAGGGGTCTCGGGGTCCCTACTCAGTAGCTTATACTCACCCCTGCACGGGCTTTGCCCGCACTACGTTGTGTTGGTTGCAGACGACGGACAGCGTTGATCTTAGCTGAGGCTTGCAGAGCAGGACGGTACCTGGAGGTGGGCCACTGGGCGGGACGTGCTCGCAGCGGACGGCGGGACCCGTGGAGCAGTGGAGCTATCTGTACCCACCCTTCAGGTGGGATTTCCAGTGGACAGCTCGGTGTAGCGGCTTTTACTTTTCAGTTTCTGTTTTCCCTTTCGAGTTGTACTTTACTTTCAGTTTGGGTTTGTATACTGGCCCATTTACTTTTCTGCACTTTCAGTTGTACTCTGCTTTACTTAGTGTTTACTTTCCTCTTGCTTACTCTGTGGTGTTTGTTTACTTACAAAGGCAATGCCTTCCCTTTTTACCGGGATTTACGCCTTGGTGCTAGTCGCCAGCCCCTGGCCTATGGAAGGCGGGCTTGGGGTAGTCACGACACGGACCCTGAGGGCGGGTCGTGACAGAGATGGCGTGGTGCCGTCGCACCACGCGGAAGTCATTCGACAAATATTGCGCGGCGCCGTCGCGCCGTGTCGTGGAAGGATCATCATGAACGCGACGCTTTCGCGCCGCGTCGAAGGGAACCGAAGGCGCCGTGGCCAGAGTAGGGCTGCGACGGAGGGGCGTGGTGCCGTCGCACCGCGCTGGACGACAAACACCCCTGCCGGTTCCGAGCCGCGGCGAAACGGGAAGACCGGCGGCTAGCTGGGCCGCCGGCGTCGGAAGCCGGAAAGGGGACCGGCCTTGCCGGTCCCGTTGAGGAAGAACCGGAAGGCAATGTTGGGCCGGCCGGAAGGGAGAAGTTCCGGGGGAATTAATTCCCCCGGCTAGCCACAAACCGGCCCCCCATAAAGGGGGGGGGCGTGGTTACAGCAAGGGGGGGCAGCAGCCCCCCGTTTTTTTCAAATGCGGGCCCCCACGAGGGGGGGGGGGGCGTGGAACCAAGGCGCGACTTCAAGCCGCGCCGCCAAATGGAAGAGGCGGGGGCTCTGCCCCCCACGTGTGGCACCCGAGCGGCGCCCTGGCTGCACCGCCGCGCCGCCGGCCGGGCCGGGTTGGACCCGGGACGGGTCGACCCGGTTCGGGCCGACCCAGTGGGGGTCGACCCGGTTCGGGCCGACCCAGTGGGGGTCGGGCCGGGTCGGCCCGAACCCGGACCCCCTATTTTCGAATCGACTTCGGTCTTTTGCCCATAACTTGAGCTACGTACCTCCGATTAATGAACCGTTAGCGGCGATGCGATCCTTGGATCGAGACCGTCGTTTCGGTATATCACACTCAATGTTTCGGAATACTTTGAGTTCGGCCGGGTTGGTTCGTACACGAAACCAACCGGTCCCTCGGAGCGGAAACGCTCATATCTTCAGCTACGGATGTCCGATTGACGTGCTGTCAGCTTTGTTGTGTTCCTCTTAGTGAGATGGATCTTTTGACATAATCCGCCTGAGGTTTGGACGCAGGTGGAGTACGGTCGGGTTGGTTTTGCATTAAAATCCAACCGGGCCCCTGGGACGAAAAAGGCAATAACTCTCAGACCGGGCGTCCGATCGACACGCCGTCTGTTGCGTTGAGTTCCTTTTGACGATAAGGAACTTTTGGATACATCAACTCTGGACTTTGTGACAGTTGATGTATCAGCCTCTCGGCTCGTGGAGCGGACCCTCCCGAACGAGCTTGCTGTGTGCAGGAACCCTAGTGTTGGCTGCGACTATGACTGCTACTGCAACTGCTACTACTACTATGACTGCGACGACGACAGTACAGAGATCCTTGGTGGATTCGACGACGACTACAACACTCAGCGATCCTGTGTAGATCAGTGCTACAGGTCCTGTGTGGGCCTGATCCTGTGTGGGTCCGATCCTGTGTGGGTCTTTGCGCTCAGCGGTCCTGTGTAAACCAGTGCCTACAGGTCCTATGTGGGCCCAATCCTGTGTGGGTCTTTACGGGGGTCAGTTACCTATCGATCCTTCGTGGGTCCGATGACTTAGATGGATCAGAGATCATCTTTATCGTCTTTCGAAGAAGTAAACCTGTGGGAGCTGATTCCTGTTGCTTTCCTGTGTGGATAGAGTTGTTCTATCCTGTGTGGATTTCGTTTTGCTTTCCTGTGTGGAATACGTTTACTTTCCTGTGTGGGCTGAGTTGTACATGGGCTCGGAGGTTTGAGCTTATTGGAATTGATGACTTAGGTATATGTATGGGCATATACCAAAGAAGTATCGGTTGTTACTTCGTGTTTGTAACTTTCCTTTGTGGTTTATCCTTTGTGGATTTTGGGAGACCTTCGGGGGTCTCGGGGTCCCTACTGAGTAGCTTATACTCACCCCTGCACGGGCTATGCCCGCACTACGTTGTGTTGGTTGCAGACGATGGACAGCGTTGATCGTGGCTGAGGGTTGCAGATCAGAACGGTACCTGGAGGTGGACCACTGGGAAGAACGTGTTCGGAGAGGACGGCGGGACCCGAGGAGCAGTGGAGCTATCTGTACCCACCCTTCAGGTGGGATTTCCAGTGGACCGCTCGGTGTAGCGGCTTTTACATTACAGTTGTTGTTTTCCCTTTTGAGTTGTACTTTACTTTCAGTTTGGGTTTGTATACTGGCCCATTTACTTTTCCGCACTTTCAGTTGTACTCTGTTTTTACTTAGTGTTTACTTTCCTCTTGCTTACTCGGTGGTGCTTGTTTACTTTACAAAGGAAATGCCTTTCCTTTTTAGTGGGAATTACGCCTTGGTGCTAGTCGCCAGCCCCTGGCCTATGGAAGGTGGGCTTCGGGTAGTCACGGTACGGGCCCCGAGGGCGGGTCGTGACAGTCCATAAATATGATCAATCACTTAAAAAAAATTAGAGGTGAAATGTGATTACCTCCCCTAACGAGATTCCCAAGTTAATGGGAACCTGAATGGAAAACTCTATGATGATAAACTCATAGATTATTCAGGTTCTCAATAGAATTATGAATTATAGGGATCACCAAAATAACCATTAATAAAAAAGAAGATGAAATTGAAACCACTATGGGATAGTGTCCCTAGACCAATAATGGATTATATTATCCTTTAATTGTAGAAAAATGGTCCACTCCACTATGATAATCCTATCCATCCAAAAATATTCTGAGAAAGAGAATGTTTTTATAACTATTTATCATATGGATAAAGAGGATGGTTAGATGTGGTAGTTGATTAAGAATAAAAATCTTGAGGAGGATATCAATGTAATGGGATGGAAGGAATTCTATAAAATGATTTTTTATAAACATTAACAATACAATATCTGACTAATAATTGGAATGATTTTTCATTCCCTCATGAAAAATGAAGATGAATCTATTTGATAATTAGTGGAAAACTACACAAGAAATTTACAGTATTCCTCATTGAATTTTTTTACCATAATATTTAAAATTGTATGATTATATAGTGGACTATAAAAATTTCTATGACTCAAGACTTTTATATCTATGAAAAAATTAGCTGGTATAACCTTAAAGTCGAAATGGAGATAATAAACTCTCATGGGTATCATAGGGATACTAAGTAGAAAGTGGAGTTTCATTCTGGAAGTCGTATGAAGAAATAAATTGGTTATAATAATTTTTAACATCCCTCTTTTCCATGTCTGAAATATAAGAACCACAAATATTTCTTACGGCAGATGAGTAAATGTTTTAGGTGCTGGAAGCAAGAGAAAACAGCTAGTGACTAGCGATAGAAAAAGTCTAAAAATGAGTTGGAGGAAAGGAATGCTATGGTCAACCCCCAAAACCTTTTTCATTATTTCAACTGCATTGAACTTGTACATGTTATATAAAAATTTTATAATCGAATGGTTTCTGTAGAAAACCAACAACCTCTAAAGAAAAAATGGTGATATTTTCTTTCAATATTTCTAAGGTGGATCATGAAAACTATGTAGTAATATGAATTATTGTTATTCATTCATGAATAGAGATCATACATATTTATATTGGTTCTACACATTCTATAAAAAATTAATGATAGTAAAACAATTCAAACACCACCATAATGAAAAGATTTAGAAATGTTGGTGGAATCTAGAATTGGTGAAATTATATAATCCCAAGTATATAAATCCTACCTTATAAAAAAGAGTGGGATAAAATTCCTAATAAAAATATCTATACACTGTTTCATATAATTTTATGAATTTCTATATATGGATTGGAATTTACCTATATAGAGCCAACATAATTTTTCTTGAGAATGAAATCACTATACTTTTTGAGAATTGTACTGTGATTTCACACAAGAGTGGGAATGATGAATGAAATTTATAACTTGCATATCTAGAATGTGTATTTTTTATATATAATAAACAATATCAAGATCTATATAATGAGTCTAAAAAATAGATAATCCTTGAATACATGACCATTGTGGGGAAATATGATGATCTTTTTTCTAATGAATTGAATGGTCTTCCTACTTTCTAAGAGGTTGAATTTTCTATTTACCTATAACCTAGGGAATTAACATTATCCATGACCATATATTATAATTTGTGTTGAAGAACATGAGTATCCGACAAAAAAACTATTTGAGAACCTATATAAAGGGTTCAAACACCAAATTAAATTACCTTTGGGTGTACCAATCCTCTTCCATATAAAAAATTGATAGGATCATGTTCCTTTTCATTGATTACCATGAGGTCAACAGGATCAAAATAAAGAATAAGTATCTCTTTCCATAGAAGTGGGACATTTTCGATAAGCTACATGGACTATGATACATCTCAATAGTGGTCATTAATTGAGATATAATCCAATTTGGGTGAAGGAGGATTTCTCAAATGTCTCTATTCATACAATGTACAATATCTAGGAGTTCCCAGTAATGCCATTCAAGACTCAATAATTCTCTAGAAATATTCATGGAATTTATTAATATTCTTTAATAGATACCTAGAAATATATTTTTATGAACTTATAGAAGATATTCTAATATACACGAAAAGAATAGAGTATAATGGGGAGCATCTGATCACTTTTCTAAATAAATTATGAAATGAGAAAAATTATGAAAAGTACAACAATGGTTAGTTATAGTTGACTGATATCTCATTAATGGGTAATACTACAACATTAAGTGAGATATATATGAACCCTTCTACAAAATAAGAAATGGAATGAATTTTGAGGCTAGAATCTGGGAAATATAACTGCAGTTTCCTTGGATCTGTTGTGTGTTATCTTCAATTAGTCGGAAATTTCATGCGATTGTTGTACCCAATAATAATGATAACTCAAAATGGAGTCATCATATCTTAAAATGATGATTGTGATGATATTTCCAAGAATTTGAAAAGGTGTCTTATCACTAAACAATATGTACATTACCAAAAAGTTGTTACATTTTAGTGGTATTCAGTGATTCTTTGATGTGAGAATTTGGTTGTGTGTTAATGAATGTTGACAAAGTGATAGATTATGATTAAAGGGAGTTCTATGTTCCTAAACAAAATACCCAAAAGATGATCTTCTGTTTGACACATTGATCTTTACACTTAATATAAGGTCTAAATATATGTTTTGAAGAAATTTTAAAATATATATTGTTCACAAAATCCTCAATTGTATATATATATATATATATATTAACTCGTCAATAGGTAAATATTTTCCAGTGAAAATGGTTAGAGATGATCAATGACTATTAATGCAAAATTCACTACCAAACTAGGAATGTGAATATTATGGAAGAATATATAAATTGAAATGATCCATAAATTGTATCATTGTTGTGAATTTGGAGGGATATGATCTCCTTAGATTAGTAAAGGATGGAAGTTGAAATCATAAAATACAGAACATCATCAATACATTCACAAATAATTTCTCAACCATCCCTTCTATGAAATGAAAAAAGGATGATTAAAGATATGTTTAGGGAATTTATAATAATGTGGAAACTATAATAAAGCTTAAATCCTTAGATTTCAACATTAATGAAGAATCAGTTGAAATATTTGGATAAGTTCTATGTTTACAATCAAATAATGATTTAAAGAATGAGTAGCTGGATGTTTCACAATGTTTTACCATCTCTATCCGTCCTAGAATCACATATATGTATTTATATATCTAATAGCACTATTGGTGAGAAAATATGAATAAAAAGATCAGGGAATATATATTAAGATACAGTGTATGTCAACTAGTGAAGGCATAATGGAAAAAAATCAATGTGTATGATGACATCGTTACCAATACTGACATGGAAATCATAAAACATCACCGTAGACTTTGTCCCTTGTCTAATGAAGACATTAATATGAACTAATTTTACCTATGTTGTGTTGGTTCATCTTAAAAAAGACAACACAATTCATTGTTAACTGAGAGGATTTATTAACCCATCATCATGCAAGGATATACATTAGTGAAATGGAGAGGCATCATAGAAAAGATATTTCAATATTATATATTCGTGAACCAAGATGTACCCCCATGTTACAAAATATTATCCAACATTCTCTAAATACTTATTTGAGAATCATAATGCCTTATCAACTTCAAAATTATGTGAGTAGAAAATCTATACACCTGATGATATGTTGAAATAAAGATCAATTTGGTTCAAAAGAGAATGTGATCATCATCTTCTTCTGATCGAGTTCCCATATTATAAATGATTCCACTCATGCTCCAAATGGATAAATGTGAAGACGTTAATGGAAATAGGTTCCAAAAACCTAAATGTTGGGATTATGTTATGGACTGAAAACATTTAGTTCATGAAATTTTGGAGGAGGTGGTGGAAAAGGATAAGACCATTATGTGGAACATCAAGGAATGTTAGAGTAAAAAAAGAGACCTGCTGACAATCATCAATGAGGAATAGAGTATGATATTAGTAATAGTGTATTCCATCATATATCTAAATGCGTTAAAGTCATGAATTATTGGAAAAATGGAAATATTAGTCCAATTACATCGGTCCCTTTGAGATCATTGGTCATATAGGTGCTGTGTATTATCAACTACAACACACACCGAAAATATCTCTAGTACATGATGTATTCCATTTATCCATTTTAAGTATTTACATAGATGACCCCATATATTTTCTCAATTCTGAGGTGGTTCCATTGGTGAATGATCTATCATATGAGAAGCCATCAATGAAGAACTTATATCATAGGGACAAACTCCAATGAAATACGGTGATCAACCTCGTCAATGTATTGTGAAGAAAAAATACGACAGAAGAAGCAATGTGGGATCCAATGGATGTGACGAAATATAGTTACCTTTATCTATTTTATTGTGTGAAATGAAAATTCAGAGACTGAAATTTTTGAAGTGGGGAAGATAGTAATTACCTGAATCGTTGAAAATAAAATTCCCCATGTGGTTTAATTAAACTAATTATTATATATAATGGCTATAGAAAAAATATAATCATATTTGGTTTAATTATATTTAATAAACCCTTAAGAATAATTACCATTGATAATATTGTCATTTAATAGTGGTAATAGTATTATTGTAAACTTAGGGTTTTAACAAATCCAGTAGAAACAGATAATGTGATGACCCCAAATTGTAGAAACATGCAATATTAATTGCATTAATCTGAACATAAAAGGGATATAGAATCACATATATTTTCCCTTGACCAATCCCAAGATGAGATCCCATTACATAATCATTAGTGAAACCTCTTACAAGATAATTTCAAGTGCATCATGATCAAAACCCAAACCATCTACATCAAACCACCCTATGAAAGTCTCATCGCCACCCACCTTACCCATATTTATATATACTGTCTTAATGTTATATGTATTAAGACCAAAATAATTATAATATGTATATTTATTTTTTTATAGAATAGAGATCATATTTTATTCTTATATTTACGTTATAAAAATTATATTGATTATTATACAATAGAACACAAATTAAAATTTTATTTAGTAATCAATTTCAATGATGTATTTTATTTTTATAAATTAATTTATTATTAAAATAAATAAAATTTAATTAAAATATTATTTTTAGATAATTTTTATTTTATATAAATTATCAAATAATTTTTATGAGTCAATTCTAATTTTAAAAAGGATAAGAAAACTGTTATTGCTTCAAAATTCGTAATATCTCAATAAATGTAGATTCTTATTTTAGAAGAGAAAATAATCATATATAGAAAATTATTTTGATGAAACAGATATAATTTTTTAAATCATATTTTCAAAATATCAAATGTAGTGTTTTCATTACATTCATGTATATTCAAATTTCCATGTAAAAATTAAATACCATATAAACATATGTTGTGTATTATAACATCATAATCACCCAAAACTGATGTAATAAATATGATAAAAAAAATCCAAAATCAAATATATGTTTCCCATTAAATGAATTTTATTTTATGTTTATTTGATTAATTTTATAATTCCTTTATGAATCCAATAAAACCATTAATATATTTTAAGGTATTAAAATCATTTTATAATAGTGTAACACACTTCTACAATCGGAAATGATGTTATGTTCATATATTTTCCGTTAAAAAAATCGACAAAAATCCCCTATGGTAGAAAAAATTGATAAAATGGTGGTATTTTTTTGTTTTTGGTTATTTTATAATATAGAGACTAATAGTCAAGTCAGAAAAATTATATATAAATTCAACCATTAATATTCATTAAAAACCCACCCAAACACAATCTTCTCATAAGATAATATTGATTGAGAAAATATTTACTCTTCCATAACCACACAATATTCCTACGAAGGTTCCTTAATCCTCTCAACCATCTCCTCTCATGCTGTTCAAATCACACTCACAAGGAATGTGTTCATTTCCATCCCCTATTTATTCATGTTTCATCGACATCTTATGCCTTATGTTTACAATTTTTTTTGGATATTTTTTCCATCTCCATATTACTTCCCATTTTCTATCTAAAAAATTAGAGACACATTTCTATTACAATAATCTATTTTATGATTTTTTTTGTAAATTTGATACATCATTGAAATTCCTCTTTGATTTTCCATTCTAAACAACTGTGTAGTGAGTATCCATACCCATTTACTATCAATGGTTTTCTCTTTTATGATAGTATAATTATTTATTTGTGTATATACATGTATGTATTACAAACTCCATGATCACAGAATAAAATGTGATGATAAATTATTTATTGTATTATGATCTTTGTGTAAGACATAAATATTAAGAATGAAATCAATATAATAAGTTCTCTCAAAATTAAATAGTGATTCAATGCAGTTGGTAATGTTTATTCTCATGATACATCATTTTGGGATAGAGGGAAATCACAATGCCCTTATTGTACTCTTTCTATTATAATATAATGTTTTTTTATCATTGATCATGGTTTTTGTTGTAGTAATTTAATTTCTTTTTCAAATTTCCCATGTTTCCTAGAAGTATCTAGTTGTATCATGAATTATTATTTTTGTTTATGATTTTCCCCACTTTTATTACCCATTTATATTCCAATTTTGAAACATGTATTAATTTCATCATTTAATTCCATGTTTGTTACCTATACTAGAATTTTTAGCTCACCACAATCTTTTTTGTGTCCCATAGTTATCCCATGTTGTTTTATGTACAGTAATATTATGTTGTTAATATAAATTTTTTATTTCATATTTTATAATGTTATGTATTGTATCTAATTCACAAATACAATATACTTTTCAATGATTTGGGTTATATTATTTTTAATTATATGATATGAATAATTAATTATTGTGTAATAAATAGTAAAGTCGTAATTAAATAGATTTTGGAAAAATATCTAGGTAATATTTCCACATATTATTAAATCTTAAGCACAATGTAATCTTATTTTGTTCTTAATAATTGTAATTAATTTTAATTTCATTCACCAATAAATTTTGACAAAAACAATGTTGATAATACAAAAAATTATAATTATTCTAATTCATAACAGGGAATTATTTTTTTCCATATTTATTCAACATATGTGGAATAAATTAATTTAAAAATAATCCCATTTATGGGATGGTAAAGAAGGTCTTTAAAGTGAAAATATCCAAAAGTTTGAAATGATGTTATATCCAAATTGAATATAAAATTTATCCCAATAACCTAAAATGTATAAATCAATTTAAAATGTATAAAAATATAAATATAAAGCTATCTAAAAATATAACTAAACCCTATAAATTAATTAAATGAATTAGCATTTTCAATTTAAAATTCACGTTTTCATTATTAATCAGAAAAAAAAAACGATCACCAAAAAATAAAAAAAAATAAAACTAAGATAGAATTGAATGATGAATTAAAAAAATTAATTAATTTTTTTAATAAAATTTATTATATTTTAAAAAATTATATTAAAAATAGGTGTGGTATTAAAAGGCAGATAAACAATCTTTTGAAAATTACAATTATTTCTGTATAAAATGTGATTGATTCTTATCATATATTTATCAAACCTATTTTATGAATTTAAAAAATAATTAATTTAATATATAATATATATATCATTATTGTCATTGTATTATAGAAAATAATTTAATTTATTTAGAAAAAATTCCTTTCGGTGAATAAAATATTTTTCTTATAAAATTATTTCCTTTATATTCACATAGATTATATATTTATTTATAACAATAAATAATAATATAACTATAGGTAATTTATATTTTCAGAATTTATATATACCTTTTTATACATTTCATTATAATTTCTTGTTGATATTTATATTATTATATAATAATATTGATAGTGCATTGTAGTTCGGAAAACCGTAGTCCTGCGTGTAATGAAAACTATTGAGGGAACTCCATAATCTATGTAACACAATAGAACCTAGTTTTTCATGAACCTATAGATAATTTATTTTTTGAGAGTAGTGCATTATTACATTTTTATTTAATATAATGAAATATATAAATTACATTAAATTTATTCTAAATTGAAAATATTTTTATCACCAATGTTATAACATTATGTGACCTTGGGGGGTTAGACCTTTTAGTAGAGTGGTAGGATGTAGTGACCCTGTTATGGTACATGATCGGTATGGATAGGTTGGGTACCTTGAGGCCATTATATATTTTTCAAACCCTTGTAGTTTGATGTTTTTTGCTAATAATGGTTAACATTTTAGCAAGTATGGTCTAGGTTTATAGACTCTTTCTAGGAAATGAGATTATGTATATGAAATTATTAAAGACAATACATAATGGTTATTGGGTTTTGAAATTTATTTGTGAGGATTCCTAGTTCATGATATATCACTTAAGGGATATTGTGTTTTGAGACTGGATTTTATAGGTAGGATTGTTCACTTTCTCAGCACCATAGACTCATATTTGTGTAGTTGATTCTTAAATTTTTTAAAAATGATGTTGAGTGATGGTCAATCATAGAGATAATCATTGAACAAGCGACACATTGAATTTTAAGAGGAGTTCCATGGGAGCTCCTAGATTTCTATGACTTATTTGTTGTGTAGAACAGTAGTCTTGTCCATATTGATTAATGAATCATGGGATTTTTTGTCGATTGATAGTGATTGGGTAGTATGGGATTATACACCAGCATAGTAGGACTTTTGAGTGCACATCAGCTATAAATATTAATTTTTAAATCCGAAGGAGTTGACTGGCAACGTTCTAGATGACGGCTGATCCTTTAAAAGATTTTCTTCATCAACTATTATAAAGGACATATGAATTGTGTAGGGAATGGATATACATAGAGATGAGAAATATAGAATAAGTTGTCTTTTATGGGTAATTTGAGAAAGGGTCGGACAAGGTCACACATTTTAGGAAGACTTGTGGTTAGGAGTATGAAAAGTAAATTGAACCCTATATGAATGTGATCATGGATTCAAGGACCAATACATTCCCATTAATGGAATATTATTGTAATACTATCTATAGATGATCATACCACTACAGTGACATCATATTGAGAACACTGAGATATCAACTACCTTTCATCAGGCTACTTAATTACCTTTTATTATTTAAATGAATTACTCCTTGATAGATCACTAAAGGAGACATTTAAAAGTATAACAGTATACTAATAGATATTGAGGGTGGTAACAATTGGTTTTTTTGAATGTCAATAGAGATCATGAAAACTATTCATAGGAAGCACGAATTAGTTGGGGGACATCATTGTGATAATTTATGGGATATGAATTTTCTAAACCATGATTGTTTTTATTTCTAAGAGGGACATGTCATGGGTTGTGGTTATCGTGTTTTATTTTATCTAGTGTGATTAAAAGTAGGATCTTAATTTTCTATGTGGGATGCCATTCGCTGGTGGCCGAACCTCATGTGATTATTATCATCGGATCTTATTATTGGTCTTTATAAAGTCATTTTAGCTACTATGTTCTATTAAATAAAAGGATTAATGTAAATAAATATTACCTATAAAATTATATGAATGAATTCTAATATGTACTTGGGTGTTTTTGGAGTGTTATAATTAAGATCCAATAGTTTTGGATTTACTATTTTATTGGGGATTTTGATATAACATAGTGAGAGTATTGAAAATGGTATGGTTTAACTAATAGGTGTCAGAGGAAGATGGTTATGGACTTCAGTGGCCATTTTAAAAAAATATATCATTGTGAATTAAGACAAATGTGTCATATTTTTTTTAGTATACTAATGAAGCCTATAATTTTCAAAAATAGTTGTAAAAAGGTAGTAAACCCTGCATATAATAATATAGTTTATTGAGGTTAGTATGGAACCACATCAAGAACATCATTAGGATGATATGGGTTTCGAATGGGGGTGGTATGTGACTTTTCTAGGAAATGATGGTGCAAACATGTTATGCATAGTTTATTGGAGTTCAACCAATTAAATAATATCAATGTCCAAGGGTACTATCTCAATGTTTTATTAGGTGTAGAGAGTGTATGAACATGTCAGTTACATCTTTTGAATGAATGTGGAATATTTTTTCAATATTCAAATGTGGAAGGAATTGTGGTTTGGAATTGGAAATGAATGTAATAACATCTAGTGTATATAACTATTATGTTCCTATTTAATGAAATGATGACGTGAACATGTTTCAATTATGATTGGCTTTGGTATGCATCATCTTGATTATGTGTCGATGGTTATGAATGTTACCAAGGTTCTTGTAGTTCAGCACTATATTCTGAAGGTTGTACATGGAGGAAGATTGGGAATTTTAGAAAAAAACATTTGGAACATAATTAAAATCCCAAGTGGGTTGGTTTGATCATTTTAATAACAAAATTGTCTTAACATACATATACATTACAATATTTTCGTGTAACACTTAATAAAATACAAAAAAGTTAACCAAATACCATGACAGTTTAGTTCTTTTAGAAACATGAAGAAAATATTTTAACTAACATAAATATATTCATCATTTTTAAAAAAACACCTTCCCCCTTAGTATTTCTATATGAAAACCTTTCTTCATAACGCTATAAAAGGAAACATAAGAAATGGGTGTTATTGAATGCTCAGTAAGGGTATATAAAGGAAATAAATTTTCATAACATGATTATAAGGGTTTGAGAAAATGAGAATAACACTCAATCATCAAAACATATATATCAATTTTCATAAACATGAATCATGGCATAAAGGATGGAAGTTTAGATGTAATAAATCATAAGGACATCTAGAGAATACTATAGGAAATCATAACATAAGAGTAAGCAATTTAATTGTGGAAAACATATAAACATGTAATATAATTACCTATATGTCATTAAATATTGATAGAACATATTATGTTACATCAGGGGGACTACACCTACTGACTGGGATGCACCACCACTCATAGCCAGAGTACAATAC
The DNA here is from genome assembly GCA_963277665.1 of Viscum album. Taxonomy (NCBI): domain Eukaryota; kingdom Viridiplantae; phylum Streptophyta; class Magnoliopsida; order Santalales; family Viscaceae; genus Viscum; species Viscum album. Next base: position 1,151,986,094 of record OY728120.1, read on the forward strand.
TTTTAAGAGATTGAGTTTCCCTATATTCCCATAGTGGATCATGTTTCCCCATATTCTGATAGTAGACCATTTTCCCCCATCTTTTTTCATCATAGTGATTACACCTATAGGGTGAGAACCACCACACATCATGGCTATATGAGCCCCAATTCCATAAAAAAGAAGCACCCTTACCCACTTCCCTAGTACACCCCCTACACATTGCCCACCCCCGAGCACACCCCCTACCCCCGCACACTCCCTACCCCCTGAACACCCCCTGCCACCATCCCCAGCACACCCCTGCCCACTGCACTTCCCCCCTTTCCATTACACACCCCCCTGACCACCCCCTACATATTTCAAAAGAACCCATCACACCCCCTACCCCTTCCCCCTACCACTTTTCCCCCTTCCCCCTCACCCAGAAAACTACCCCTGCCCTCTCACCCTGTCCGATGCACATCATAATGAAAATACCTTGTATGGAAATTGTGCTAAATTTACATTATACACATCATATATATCAACACATTCTCATGTACATTCATTCAATGTAAATACATATATATAGACTCTCCACATCTCATAAGAAAAACCTCTTTAAAATTCTCAAACACATTAAATCCATTTGAAAACACCCATCACACAACATTATCATTTCTTCAAACACATTTAATGGACTTAAGCATGAAAATACATAAGAAATACAACTGCATTCATTTTAAAAATAACTTTCATGTCTATACACACCCCAAATTCCTTTGATAACACATTTTTAACCACACAAAAATTTCATATAGTACACATAGTAAGAAAATACAGAAAAATAAAATCATCATATAATGTAAAAGCATGGAATCACCTACATAAAGCGTGGAATCTTCCAAAATCTGCTGGAAAACATAAATCCACACCTCCACAATACCTTAATAAGGACTGATTAAACATTAATATTGAATATATTAATGGAAACCCATGTTTAACTTGTGGTATTCCATGAGTTTAACATCACACAAGGATAGAGGGTCATGATTTAATGTCTTACAGAGATGTAAGACCTGGGTGGATCAAAAAACTTATTCTGTCCCATTCCCTAACTGGAGAATTGTGGGGTTTAGTTTAGATCCTCAGTCTAACTCGAACAGTTGGCATAGAACCTAATTTAATAACCCATACTACCAATTCATGGTTATATTATTATTCATGTTCTTTGAGCAATCATACTATATCCTCACCTCAATGTCTTAGTTTGGGTGGAATGAAACCATTAGAATATATAATTTGAACCAATACCTAACCCAAGAATGTTGGGGTGGAGTGTATATATTTGATAAATTCAAACTACCAGACTATAACTTCAGGTCAATACACCCCACTTTCATATCAAACTAACACACATAACAATCAAAAGGAAATTGAAAAAATTCCCCAACCCAATAACACCTTTTTGTTTTCCTTACATTTCCATTTATCCCAATTCTAATTTCATATGCCAAACTCACTAAGAATATTCACTAATTCCGAACCATAGTCCATTAAAATATTTTACACTTTAATATTTTAAATCACTTAACATATTAATAAATCACCATTTATTATCCTCGTATGAATTTCAAATACAAATTAGGTCCCATTGGGCGTAATCATATTAATCCCATTTAATATAATGTCAAACTCTATATTAAGTTACATCATCAACTTATCCCATTAATCGATAAGATAATTTCATAATCATGCTATCATTCCAAAATAATTTTAGAAAATAATTTCTATGGGTTATATCACACTAACCCATATGTCCTTTCATTTAAAATGGCCTTATCTGAACATTATAATATACATCGTGGAAATATCACATTTCGAAATACTCATTGAACTCATCGTAAACCCCCATTTACACATGGACCAATATCATTGCAAAAAAAATCATTCCCAAGGATTACTTATCAATATCGACCATCCAATACAACCATTAAACAATTTTCATAAAAGAGAACCACACCCATAATTTATATCTCATTAGAAAAATACATAGAAAAATAACTATTTTGTAGTCACATTGTGTTCAATACCACCATTTTATGTATTTCTCATTTTTAAGCATCATTTAACAGACCTCAATCCCTAACCTGTATAAGCCACCAAAAATTTCAACCAAAACACTTTAAAATCCTATTAGTAATTTAAAATTTTAATTTTTTAAATTTTTTATTAACCATTAACCGTCTCTACATACCAAAAAATTTCAATAACAATTATCTCTCTTAACACCCTTATCTTAATGTTTAATACATTTTTACCAATTAAATAGGTCTCACTTAACCCATGGGTATCCCTTCGTTCCATCTCAAATAATTTATTAACCCAATATTGTCCATAATGATTATCGTACATTAATCAATGGTTCAAATTTATTTCTATAACCCAACACATCAATACACACCATAAATGAAAAATAAAACAACTAAAAACACATATAACACATTAATTCAATGGGGATATAATTTAAGACTGCCTACCTCATGACTGTTGATGATCACTTGCCTAATCACCACCCATGATTCAAACTCAAACCCCTTCTTAAGACCCAACCAATAATCTATTAGTAAAGTGATGGTTTTAGGTTGTTGGTAGAATATGATAGACCCCACAATCACTACTCTGGAAAATAGAGAAAGAGGATTGTTAGACTCACCTAGATCTGGGATTCTCTCTCAATCAGACACTAAATTCCCAAGAATCGAAGTAAAATCATCCATATAGGGAGAGAGATTCATCACCTATGTTATATAGGGTAGAATGAGAGTAGAAATAGGTTGTAATATAAAAATCATGATTTAGAAAAACATTTAATTTTCCATATTTTAATGATGCACATTGTTTAACCACATGGTTTTCCAAATGGCAAAAAAGTCACAATATAAGGGAACCATTGTTTAATGGTTACCTAGATATATGTTCACAGTATAGAAATATATACAATAACCATATTCTAGATATATTTATGAAATGGAAACCATTTCTCATATTTTCTTGGTTCCTAAACACGATTTACACTAACCATGCACCAACCATGTGTTATTCACTATTTGGATACTTGTCACCTCTTTTCATGTCCCACACCCAAACTCTACAAAAACTAATAAATCAATAAATAAAAAAATATTTGAACAAAATGGATATTTTAACCAAAACATTTAACAATTGAATAACATCTCTAATGATTGAGATCTTATATCATACCCACCTTTTTGTGGACCATTCTCACGATTCAGTTCCAATCATTTCCATGCCCCAACATAAAAAAGGCTCGACCATCAAACCACTGATCTACCTTCACCTTCCTTTATTCTTAATGATCTCTTCCAAAAGACAACCATACTCAGAACAAGGAAACAGTCCAACACTAAGAACATTTTTTAAACATGTTCCACAATAACAATATGATTCACCACGAGGATGCATTCACCTAAATTCATTATTCCCAAAGCCAAGCATAAGAGAATTACATTCTTAACAACATTGGGACATTACAGGAAATCATACTGACTAGGAACTATATTAACATAGAAGGACTAACTGGAAAACTCCTAGTCTGAACTGCATCACTACTCATGAAACAAATCACTTCATGTTATCTCCCATAGTACTTTTTTTCTAGTAAAGGGATCCAATCCTGACATCACCGTAAGCAACACCCTATTTTTTTACCATGTTTTACAACCTATCTCATCATATTATTCCAGGACCTATAGCCTCAGTAAGTTATGTTTATCTGAACATAATGGACTAACATTCTCTTCATATATTCGTACTCAACTGGTAAATATTCACACCAAAATATTCAGCAAAAACTGACACAACAAGATGTATCACACCCATGGCCATCCATCCCAAATTTCGAATTTTAATACTAACAAATTATTTACCCACCATAGGGTTTCTCACCATATAAATTATCCATTAATATCTATACATCAATGAACTAACACCTTTCATAAACAAAAAAGAGACTTACAATACTTTAACATGACTCTCACAACTTACACAATGTGTCTTCTAATTCACTGTAATCAAACATCCACAAGAGAACCACCCCAAATAGGCCATCTTTCCATCCTGTGAACCCACAAAAATTAGACACCACTACTATCTATACCAATTCATGGAGGTGACATGGTTCATCCTCCAAACACATCCAATTTACTTAAATATTCTCATCCTTGGAAATTTAACCCTAGGTGTCTTATAGCCCACAAAATTAATTATTTTTTTTCTAAATGATACAGGCCAGTCCTTGATGACTAATTACAAGGGAGCCCAAAATATGATATTATTAATTCAAAACATAAATTGGCTACATCACCCCTTTCACTGAAAGCATACAACGTACACCTTCTCATAACTAATGACGTCATCCAAAACATTTTATAAAAACCATTCATCCTGGAATTATCTATTATCCAACGGTTTCCATTTCTTAAGCCACCTCTTAACACACCTCTAATGAAACCACTCTGATTTCCATAAAAAACATTCCCAGACTGAGGTCACTGCATAGCTTGATTAACCATCACATTAATAAACTACATAGTTTTTCCTCTAAGAAGCTGAGCATGCACCTCATAGGTTTCCTTTTGGAATCTCAATTCCACCACATCTACTTCACCACTTGATCCATGCATCCATGAAAAAGAATAATTATCAACACCTTAGGAGTATCATTTATTCCTCTTTCCTCACACAACTAAATCCTCCAAAATTCAAGTTTAGACAGATGTTGAACCCCAAAACATGGATGTATCATCCCATCTTCTGCATTTATGACAAAACAAACATCACCCAGAACTCATTTCCAACTTTCATGAATGACACTCAATCCATTTTTGGTCATATTTTTTATTCCTAGGACCACATCCATAACCAGAATATGGTATAATTCCCCACCATATGGCTAATGTAGACTTATCTTTTCACATGTGTATCCTCTATGATGTCCCACATCCAACGAAAAAATTCTCTGATCACTAGTCTTAAAGCCGGATCCTTCTCATTAAACCTAGAAAATGTCAGGAAATTTGGCATGATCATCACTAGTTAATTTTATACCTTTATGATACTGATGAACACCCAAAAAACTATACATTTCCACGTTAACATCTTACCATGTTGACACCTCAACTAAGGAAGGTTTCATGATTCCCTATTTGTCAATTTCTTATTCCCACTAGAATATCTGAACTCGAAAAGATTTTCCATCCAAACTTGATGTCACCTCACAACCGTATACCATGTTTTCATGACCATAAATTCCATTTAAAACAACAATACTTACCTAAAAATATCTCTTCTACGGTGTTCCCTCAAACCACAACTCGTACTGAACTCTAGCCCGACCTCCCTCAGGGATACCATTGCTTTCTCAAGGGAGTTAACTCATAGCCACCACTCAAGATTCATCTCCCAATACTATTACCCCTTCTTGTATCCCTCTAGGTAAATAATTCACTACGAAACACTCTCTTTGTGAAAATACTAAGGTTTTTATTGTCTCCCTTTGGCACACAATCCCATAACCATGTACACAATGACCAACCTCTCTTATAGGTCATCCTTGAAAGTCTAATGATACCAAATCCCCAAACTAGAGCCACACAAAACCAACGGTCCTCAAATCTCTCTAAGAATCACAAAAATACTCAAATAACCACCTATTATTGGGGGTAATACTTACCTTTTTCCATACACATATAATCCTCCACACTAAAAAAAAACCTTTTACTCCAGGTCCCCCACAAATAATGCTTTCACTCATACACTAGCAACAATGATCGGAACAACCCCTATAGTTTTCAAAAAATGACTCATAATGTGACAAATCATAAGAGATTCGACATTCATATTAATAAAATTAAATTAATATCCTCAAGGTCACATCCTATAAATGGATATAACTATCAACATTCCATTTAACATAAACACCCAACTCAACATGGTCTCACACCTCATAAGTTGTAGCCTCAACTATGACACACTCACTTCCACCCACATGTACACAAAGTCAAAAACTATCACAAAGAATAAACACCATCGGTGTCCCTAAAAGATCGATCATTTTCCCCATTTCTCTTTGTAATTATACTTTTCCTTTAAAACCCAAAATATCACTTTCAAAGAAATTTCATTTTGAAAACCAATGAAATTATAATTTCATGTCACTTTTTGTTGGCCCATATTTTCGAAAACATCAATTATGATCAAAATAATATTTTGAAACATACCCCTTTAACAATACCAAGTAATTAAATATCTAAAATCCATTTTGAACCTATATTCCAATACATGTTCTTCCTTCTAGTTTCACTTTTTATTCCTATTTGATTAATAACTATTTCATTAACAAGTGAATCACTGGAAACATATGGATTTCCTAGCTATCCTATATGCCTATTATGATGTATGAAAACCAATATTATCCCTTTTTGGGCCCATAACTTTGATGAGACCTAAAAAATAAATAAAATCGCATTTAAATTCACCACTTGTGGTGGAAATAACAACAAACGTTGAAAGAAAAAAAACTGAGCATCATTTCCCCCACATATACACCTAGATTTTTCCTCATATGTTGGACTCCAATAACCTAGGAATGAGATCATTACAAGGCCCAAAAAGTCTCAATTATCCTTTCAATTATGCACCAAAATATTTAAGTCAAATTATATACTTTTATAGGAAATTGTAATGTCTCTGACCAGAGATCCATTTTAGCATATTACCTGATCTCATTCATCAAATGACCTCAGGTGTACCTCCCTATACACAAGAGGTTACTGACAAATAGCGCAAGTGTAAGGAGAAATATGGGGAGACAATACCTTCTTTCTAGAGTGATTCCACAGCCAATGTGACATCAATTGAAAAAATAACCATCTCAAATCATAGTCGTCAACATGAAACATAACCCATTATGTGGCCTTGAACACAAGCTATAACAAAATATATATAATATACTATCGGGAAATAATTCATACAAAATAAACCAACAATAGAAATTAAAAAATATTCCAAACCCAAACTCGACACCCAACACAGTATGGACCTCCATGCTCCACCCTTCATCCCATGAATAATCAAACACCAAATCCATATCCTGATCCTTTACATTATAAACAAGAAGTGTCTGCTCATGTACCCATGTTCCATGGAGGCCTGATAAGGTGTTAGTATAACATAGTAGGAGAACACTAATATTTTCTAAAGAAATGAATAGTCTGATAAAAATTATATGAAGATAAAAAAGAGCTTGAGGAAAACAAAACAGAAAGGAAATAATTTATGTATTGTCTAATATATTATTTTATTTATTAGATTCTGTACTTATAAATTCCATGTACAAATTGTATCCCATTGGGAACAATCAGACTAATCCCAATTATCCCATTTCATATTATTCCTATCAGTCCCTTTTAATACATCCTCCACTAAGAACATTCATTAATTAGTTCATTTCATAATCATCCTAAACACCCAATTTAATAATTATGTGATTTATATCAATAACTCTTATGCCCCATCAATTTTCATGGTCTCATCAAAACATTATAATTTATATCATGGAAATATGAAATTTTTAAATACTCCTCAAAATCATCTTGAAACCACCCTTTACACATTGAATGTTCTCTTTTAAAACTAAAACATACCAAATGATTTCATTTTCATTTCATCCATCCAATATAACCATTACTCAACTATAATCAAAGGCAACCTAACCATCATTCTAATTGCATTAGAAAGTTCTTTAGAATCCCCTCTTTTTGGAAATCACTTTGACGTCAACGCCACCTTTCAAAACATTTCCCATTTTCAAAGATCATTTATCATCAATATATCTATAATTGGGTAAATTCTAAAACATGCTATAAAATTTCTTCCAAAACCTATTTAGAATTTACTGAATCTATCTTGTAACTGTCTCAATTATCCGCTTACCCTCCCGGCCTACCAAATATATGTTTCCTTCCCATTAAATCTCATAATACCCATATATCTCGATTTTTAAAATTATGTACCCATTACATGGGTTTGTCTTACCCAATGTGTATCCTTAGGATTACACTCACATAATCAATGAACCCAATAGTGTCTGCGAATATTATCACACAATAATCTATAGTCCAAATCCATTTACACAAACTAAAACATATATATGTAACATAAAAACAAAATAAATCCACTGCTTACACATACAACACATCCAGACTATGGGGAAAAGAATTAAGACCAGCTACCTCATAACAATCGATGAACACATTCTTAATCACCACCTTGGATTCGTATAGAAACACCTTCGTAATAATAAACCTATATTAATCTGTAAAATTGAAGGTTATCTGGAATCATGAAGAAGAGGAGTGATTCCACCAGAACTAGTCTAAAAAATATAACGAAGAGGAGTGTTCGACTCACTAATATATTTATTTTCACCCAACCATAATACATATTCCTAGGAATTGAAGTAGAATCACACATGGAGGGAGAGGGAGTTGTTGTTTCATCACCTAGGGTAGATGTGGTTATATAAGAAGAGAAATCCGGTGGAATCTAAAAAATTGAGGTCGGAAGGCATTAAATTTTCCAACTGTTAATGAGGTACACATGTTACCCGCACGATTTACCAAACCATGTTAAAACCATTTGCAAGCCAATATCTAAGGAAATCATGGTTTTACTTTTACCTAGACATACACAAATGGTTTTGAAAACTATTTTGTAAAAATGAAATATACATATATTCATTAGGTTTGAAATGCTTCATGTTTTATAGGTCCCGTTGTAAAATTTACACTAACCATGTGCCAACCATGTTCTATGCACTATTTGGTCATTTATCTTATATTTTCATGTCCCACAGCCCATAAACCTACAAAACCCCCTCATGTACACGTTAAATCCATAATTACGCATAATAGAGGGGTTAGAAAAATATATAAGTTCATATCTTCACTAATGGTAAAGATATTATAGGTTTTATAACTGTCATGTAGGGGATATGTGGAGGAGTTTTATAAGGGAGGGAAATGATAGACATGGAAATTTTGAGAAATAGTTTGGTTTAAACACGTTTAAACCTTTTAAATTCATTAAAAAAATCAATATTATAAGTCTTATGGAAGAAATGAAGACATAAAATGGGTTTTTGACAAGTTATTATGTCATTTTGGCCCATAAGATTAATGTTTACTCCCTTTTTAATCTTAATTTTTCCTTAATTACGATAATTAATTTTAATAACATCTAATGTTTTCTTTCCAAAATTATGATTAAATTTTTAGAAAATTATTTTTATAAATATTTAAATAATGTATGTCAATTTATAAAATTTAATTCACATAACATGAAAAATTATATTTGACGTTAATCTCGTGTATGTGGTGACATAGAAGGTATTTAAAATGAGAATGTTCAACAGTTCTTAATGTTTTGATGTCTAAAATAAAATTAAAAAATAAAAATGCTATAAATTGGGTTAATATATTCATAATTTATATATTATGACATAAAAATAACTATTAATATAATTTAACAATATTAATAAATTATATGAAAAAGCTGTTTTGGATTAAAATTCATTATTTTTTCAATATTAATCCAAAAAATAATGCTTCTCATAAAAATCCAAAAAACTCATTGATAGCTAATATTGACATTATGAATTGAAAAATTAGGATTATTATATCTTATTCAATTTTTAAAGGTTTCTAAATATAATTTTTTTACTTCTTAAATAAGGATATAAAAATAAGATCCACTGTGAACATAGAATATTAAAATATATAAAGATGTTATTAAAAATAATATTTCATGTTAGGAATGTGATATATATATATATATATATAAACCTTAAATAATATTTAAAAAATAGTTATTATGATCTATAGTAATATTTTTAACATCTATGTTTTAACTATCCAATTTAAATAAAAATAATAAAATATTGTTTTGTCAAAATTTAGTGTTGCGTGTAACACAAGACAAGTTACTAATGTATTTGGTTAAATAATAAGTTGGTATAGAATATAAATATTTCCAGAATTAGTATTGTTTAAATTGAAATATTTCTATAAAAATTAAATTATTTGATAATATTATGACAAAAACTAGGGGTGTTACAATTCTGATTCTCAGTAAGTCTTCTTGGGAATGAGAATATTTAAGCTGGGGAGCCTATAAGAATCTCTGTCTTTCTGAGTTTCATATTTTTTATGGAATTTATCATTTCAATTACTGTATGAGTTTAATTTATATCAGATATTCATAATAGAAATTATAATTTTGGAATTCCTAAAAATAATGTTTTTTTTGTGAAATTGTGATTTTTTTGTAACCCAGTGTTTTTGGTAGCACCCATGTGTTTGGGTAACGAAATTGATTCTTTGTAATGATATATCTCATACTACATATTGGGGACATGGTTAATTCAAACTAGGTGGCCAAACCAAAGTGTCTATTTTTATTGGAGAACAGTTTCAGAAACTGTGCAGCATTCTAGAGGAAACTATGCAGGTGGTCTGTAATTTAATGTCGAAAGGCTACACAGTTGGTGCATGGTTTGACTAATCATGAACTACCACTGTATGTGGTGGATTGTACCTCATTTATTAGAGTATCATGGTTCTATCACATTCTATTTAACAATTCACAAAACCCTTGTGAGGTAGACGGGGAAGATAGTTCCAACAGAACAGGTGGCGCATGGTTTGGAATAATGTCCGAAAAAACCATGTGTCTCATTAAATAAAATAAAATTAACACTTTCCCACATTGAATCTAAAAAAGATTTACCCCATTTTACTTCCCATTTATTTCCTTCACATTTATCCATTTTCCAATCTTCCGTCCATGGGATTTCTCCCTCATTATTGTTTGGAATCAAATGTCGTCGGGTTCATTAAAAGCATTAATGTAATACTCCAACCTCATTATCCTGAGTTTTGTTCTTTTCCTATACCCTATAACCTATTTTCTGATGATATATATCATTATATTTAATCCAATAGTGTTTTTTTGAATTAGATATCTGTGATATGTATTTTTACTCTTCATATGAAGAAGATAGGATGGAAGGATTTTTTCACTTTACCGTTGGTTGTTTCGTCAATGTACATAATTGAAAGGAATTTTTAAATATTTTTGAATATAATTAGAATTTTTAATGGTTTTTTTGATGAAATTTCGATTTTTTTATTTACAAATATCGTTTTGGATTATGTTTCAGGATATTAGCGAGTTTTAGGTCGTAGTTCTGGTTCCATGGGATCATCTAGTATGATTTGGGAGTTATAAATATTTTAAATAAAATTGATATTTAAAATAACACGTTATGTTTAAATAAATTATTTATGAAAATCATATAATTAAATTTTTAACATTGACTATTTATGATACATGCCCCAACATGACATGATTGTTCTTGTACAGGCCATGGATGTTTCTTCTAGCCACTGGAAATTAAATAAAATGATTAAAAAGGATGGTGTTATGATATAAATACCTATAGTATTTATAAATATATGTATTATGTGTAAGTTTGGGAATACAGATGTGGGCGATTCCCCTAGTTATGTTAATAAAAATGATTTATTAATGTAAATTATTTAATTTAGAAATTAAATGGATGAACCTTAATGATAACTAATAGCCCATGTGATCTTGCTTCATACCGAAACATATGACAAAGGATGGGGGTTCCCTATGGCCATTCATTACATATATTATAACCTAGTGGATCAATTATTGGAATCCTATTTTTACATTATCATTTTCAGGACCCCATGATCGAATTCATTAGTTATGTGCTAGATAAAAGGATTCCAATTAGGACACACATCTACTGATTTCTTATGAGGGACCTAGTGGGTTCCCTTTTTTTGTTGTACCAAAGCTAGTGTATGTTATATTTATATAGAAATGGTAGGAGGTGGCACCTAAAACTGATACCTAACATTTGATATAAAGTATTTGTTTTTATTGAGGTGGGTTTTAAGTTAATCAAACCACACTCTATTATTTATTATTTCCCTTAGTTACTATTGATTCAATTATGATTTCTAGTGGTTCTTCTGGGTTTTGGGTTGATGGGCCTATTATGAGGTTACCTATTTCAGGAGTTCTCAATGTTAATTATCATCATCTATATTTTGATATTTTTAAATTGATTTTGATATCATGATATGACCCATGGGATGAGATGTCTTTATGTTGAATAAAAAATGTGTGATAGTATGAAACCGTTTTTTGATTATTATTTGGACGTGATCCTTGGCCTCAAAGAGGACACCCTAGTCAATGGGTGTGTGTCCTAGCCCATGGTTGTCTATATTATAATGAGACTATTTTGTATGGTCACTATGGACAATCATCATATTACATTGTTAATGGTCATGTGTTTTTTCCCTAGATGGTGTGTATTACATTAAGAGTTATATGAATCCAATCCACGGACTAAAATATGACTTTTTTGTTAAAGGCCATGGGTCCTGAAACTGGGAGGTATATATTATACTGAAATTTCTATGTATACTCTCCATAGACATAATGGTGATTCCATGGTAAATTTTCATGGGTCCTGACCCTCATTAAAATGATACATGATACATCAGGTGTAGGAAGAAGATCTTTCACTATGATCTTACCGTGATGGTATGATGGTAAATTAAATCATTCATTATAGTTAATAGAGGATATTACAGATATACTAAGGTTTATGACATTTATTCCCCTTATGTGGATGTCACTTAATCAGATAAATTTCCGATACAGTGAATATTATATATCAGTTACCTAAATTTGAAGACCAAGGATTGACATAATTATACATGAATTTTTTAGTACGATATCTATCTCAAATTATCTTGACAGGATATCCAAATAACCAAGATTGTAGACCCAAGGATCTACTACTATTTTATTCATATTACTTTTCACCATACTTATATATATATGGTAAAATATATATAGATATAGATATTTCTCATTATTCTAGTTTCCCTCAGCTAGGAAAATCACATTCATTGAGAATGCCTTCCATGACATTGTCTTTTCATTTATTTCTAGCTTTTACTATTATAATTATTTTTAACATCATGATAAGTATGTCTCATTTACATACAATTCATATTACAGACAATTTGTGGGACCATAATTGTGGTTCCCTACATGGTTTTGTACATATATCATTCCCAAGATGCTATTTCATCTGGGTACCTGAGCAGATGTTCAACTAATTGTAAGAATAGAAAGGGTTGACCTCTAGGAATTATTGAGCTAGGCAGTTCATATATTTATATGTTGACTAATTACTTGGTATGTCTTAGTATATGTAGTACAAACATGTACTTTTATTTAGTTTCTTTTATTTAATAATTTATATTTATAGTTGTCCCAATGGAAAATCTATATTGATTGTTTGGAATGGATGTTTGGGCATTTAATGAATTTAATTATTTATTAGAGTCTTGACTATATTTACAACAACTACAAAAAATTTACTTTCTTATTTGGATGATCTATGACTATTTAAATTGTTGTTTACTATAATATAATGGAATAGTATCTCCTTATACGCACTATATTTCCTCACATATAGTTAGATAACTCTTCCCTTGAGAGAAGCCTGATAAAGCCTTTGTTCAAAACCAGATCAGAGTATCGATTTATTGGAATTTGGGTTGGGATGTTAGAAAATTCATAGAAGTGGAATAATATAATTTAAAATTAAACTCACAGATTAGATGAAAAAACTGATTTTCCAAAGAGATAATTCTGAAAAATATAAATATTTTTTATTTCAAAATATAATAATAAATTCATTATAATGATATAAATTTCATTAATAAATATTTAATTTGATTAATTTTAAATTTTAAAACATCTTAAACACCTTTTTTATTTTAAAACATCTTAAACACCTTTTTTTCTTTTAAATGATGTAAATGAAAATTAAATTATTAATTGTAACCATTAATTTTATCTATTCATTAAAAAAATATTTTCATAAAATTTTCTGAAATTCACTCCAACATAATTTTGAAATCAATATTTCCATATTTAAGTTTATTTTAACATATATGTTTTCAAAATTCGTAAAAAATACATTTATTTTTAAAAAAAATTGAATGATGTCATTTTTTGTGAAAAATGTATTTTCAATCAACGTAATGAATTTTATAAAAAATATGTAATTTATTATCTATATGATTAAATCATATAAAACAAATATAGTTAATATTTAAAAATTATTTATCATTATTCATACCTTTTTATTAACGATGTGTTTATAATGATAATTTTTAAATAATATTAATAATAATATATCATGGTTTGTTGAAACTCGATGTCCCATGTAACAGATCCAAAACTCAGTTTATAATAAAATAAAATCTAAACCTGGTGTTTAATGTGAAAAAAATAATAAATGTAATATATTTTGTTGGAATTAACAATAAATCATAAAAACTAGGAGTCTTACTACAGAGAGTATATCCCAATATATTTTTTCATTCACTAGTCCTCCAACCATCACTAGATTTTTTATATTACTATCTTATGGAGACTGTAAATTTTTGAATGGACCATGCCATGTATTGGACATTAGGAAATTCAAATTACCTCCCTCAGATCACTATGATCAACATCCCCTTTCTCACTACTTTAGGGTGAATACTTTCTCAATTAATTAAATAATGGACACTTATATATCGGGAAACATGATGGTTTTTTAACATTACAGTCTTAATATCATGCTTCAATGAATTATAAAGACATTTACAATGTTCAACATAGTTTATGCATGACTTTTCATGAAACATTCATTTTCATGTTTATTATCACTTTCCAGAATCATCCTAAACAATCAAACCCCCCCTTCTTTGATATACAATTTCTCCACTCGGTTCTCAATAATATATTTCAATATACATTATTTTTTATAAATTTTAGGTTTCCTGTAACAAATAATTTATGTTAATTCATTCTCAAAACTAACTTGATTATTTTTCTAAGTCATGAATACATCATATGATGATAGATTTACAATTTTGTGTAATAAAACACCCGGTTGTTGCTAAATTTCACCCCGTCAAACTCTTATTTTCATGTTTTATTTTATTCAATAATGTATACATGTTCATGATACATGATAATTATCAATACATTATAATTTACCAATATTTCATCCACATTTATTGATAAAACGTTTATCGTGAAGCATTTAAACTTTTTTGAATCATTTCCATTATGATTGAATTATTTCACCAAATCTGAGAAAATGACATTCATGAAACAATTTCTTTTATATGGAAAGTATTATTTTAACAAATCCATTCATTTGACTTCCAAAATAAAAAATATATTCCATAAAACCACCTCCCCTGAATTGGAAACTCTTTTATCATCCACGTTATAATTTAAAATAACCTAACATATCTAAAAATTAAATCATTTAATATCGTTGGTCAAAATTATATTTTAAAAAAATTATTCCTATATTACTGAAATTTATTATATTTTAATTATTTATTTTAAAAAACATATTTGTGTTTTCAAGTTATATGATCAAATGATACCATATTTACCCATTATTCATATGGTTAATGATTATGAAAATGAAATCATGATGAACCAAATATTCATTTTTATACATTAATCCAATAAGACATGTGAAGTATTTTTTTTGAAATTATAGAATAAATATGAATTGATTATGATTATATTATGTCTAGGTATATCGAATCCATCTTGGGAATTGATTAAAGATTATGTCTTATGCGATCAAAAGGTACATCAACGATTTTCCAAAATGCAATAGAGGATACATAAGAGTTTAATCCCAGACAAAATTAGCTACAAGGATTCTTATACCAAGCCTATCATGTGATGAATATGTTGGTGGGTAGACATGAAGTTGTATTTATATGAAAATTTAATAACATATTGTACACTATTTGGACATGTTGTTCATTATATGATGTTCTATCGTGGAACATGATCTTTAATTAAATTATAATTTATATATTAGAATCGCTCGAATACATTTTTCATTATTTATAACCTATAAATGTCTTGGTATTATTTACATATTCTAATATATTATTCTCATACATTTATTATCGTTCTATTATTACATATTTCATTAACTTACATCTCCTATAATTACCCATACTGATCATCCCATCACACACTTTATTTTATTTTATTTTCCCAGGATATGATTAATGGTTTTATATAGGGATGTTCTAACTGAGAATAAAATTTTTTGAGATGTTGAAGATCATTTAAAAAATTCAGAAAAGTATTTATCTATTTTTTTATTGAAACTAATCATGTGTGGTTATGGGGTATCATTTTGGATCTGTATTGAATATTCCTCTATAATAATGAAAATATTTTCTAATAATGACTAGGTTACCTCATCATAAATTCTAATATATTAACAAAAAATGATATCACATTGAGCCAAATGATACTGAATTTACCAAAAATGTATCAAAATAACACCAATTTTATTATATTTACACAAATTGTTTCATAATGACCCTAATGATCAAAAACCACAAAAATATTCTCACACTAACCCTAATGGTATTAAATTAACCATTATCGTCACAAATGGATAACAATAATGTTATACATTCCTGAATAAGCCCACAGAGACACCAATGATCTCATTACAACACTAGTAGTATCAAATTGATACAAATGTTCACATAGATTCCAAAATGGTCCAATAATAACCTAAATGGTATTTTATTATCCTTGAAAAAATCACACTAACCCCAATGGTCACTCAGTGTCCCAAAGGATCCCAAATTGAACATAATTGTAATATATTGGCCCTTATAGTCAATAGAAAAATGACCCAAATTATAAATCTCATCCTTACTAAAAATATACTATATCTGTATATTATCCACAAATTGGGAACCATATATATCACACTTTGTCATACTCTGTGTGACCCATTACAACTCAAAGCACCAAAATATCCACATAAGGTATTTTTCCTATAATATAAATATCTACAAAAAAACATTCTACCCATATATAATATTCCATGATGATTAAATATTTACTTGAATCATATTAACTTCTATGGTCCCTAATTAAATTATTTTACATATATATCCAAATTCCACCCTACAAATTAAAAAATGATCTTTATAGCCTAAATAAGCTACAACATTTTATTTATTTATCTCTATGTCATTATCCCTTTATCCTAGACCCCATAGTGAAATTAGAAATATCAACGCATTTTTACAAAAAGAAATAATGTAATAAATTTTAAAATATAGATGCTTTGAATGAATATGTCTCAAATTAATGTATCTATAATAAATAAATTGGATGAAGCCTCTCTAATTGAACAAATCAATACAAACCAATAAAAATCACATGAAAACAATTATTAAGACAAATTGGATCAAATAGAAATAATTTGATTAGGATAAGAAGAATTTCATTATATTTACTAATAAAGGGATATATACATAGTGGAATATGATTTCAATCATCATATCATATTTGAATATCATCAAATTGAAAAAAACAATGATGGAATTTTTGGCGAAAAAACCAACAAAATATTGGGAAAATTGATATTTGGGTATTTAGAAATGATTTTGATACAATTATAAAAAATTATATAATAAATAATAATTTGGGTTATTCTATATTCATATTTATAGACCACCAACTACCCAATATCGGAAAAAAATATGGTTTATTGATACCACTACATAATGGTCAGGGCTATAACTTCATTCCCTTTTCGTTCCTCATTGGGTACTTCATGAGCTCCCATATAGAATGAGGTAGATTATTTTTCTATATAGAATTGAAATCTTCTTCCAATAATTATAAATTTATTATATTTAATTCTAAATTATCATTATTTAAGGGAAATTCGGTGTAATTTAATTCTTTAACACAAAAAATTAACAGATATTTTACCTGAAGATATAAAGTTGTCGTATATGACACAAACCCAAACTAACATCAAATACATGAACGTAAACTTATACAAATTTTATATATTCTGTCCAATAAATATGGATCTAATCGGAAAATATCTATTATAAATTATCATTCACATTGAAATGAAAAAAAAATTATATAACTAAAAATAAAAATTCTATAAACAGTATTACTATAACTATACAATTGAGTCAACCATGAAAAAAATAAATATTTAAAAGATACATCCGATATTAAAGAGAAATTTTTCATGGAATGAATAATATGAACAATGATATAACCAAGTCACATTAACAAGATCAAAAAAAACTTATATGTACTTCATTCAACTAATATATAAATTATATATGAAAAATGAAATAGTATTGTTAAAAAATAATATATAATTACTTTGATTGTATCATCCCATTGCACTTTACAATTATAATGTTTCCAATATGATGGTATCTATATACATTAGGCATGACTCAAATATTTCACAAGGATTAAAACTAATAGTGGTGGTTCTATGGAGGTACTGTGGGGCGAAAACACCCCTAATATCTGGGTGAAAAATCATAGATAATGCGATCCAAACATCATCCCCAAAAGTAAAATAAATAGAGTACATGGATGTATTAAAATAAAACAATCAATAACTAAAATTATGTGGTTCAAATAGATATAAAACAATGATATCCCACGTCATCGGTTGTATATATAACATGGAGTAAAAGGAAATAAATATGTTTAATACATTAAAACTATGAACCATATCACCTCCCATTCTCTTTAATCCATCTAATATATATAGCTAAACATCCAAAAATATGCTATAGTTGTTAGTAATATGTGTTATTGTATTGATTGAAAATCCACTCAAGTACACAAGTGTAATGGCGCTCAAAAAAAAATGTGCGTACAAAAATCAATAGTTCACTATCAATGTGGACACATATTATCAATAAATTTGGTGATATTTCCATGTGATATACCCAACCAAATAAGTTAATAAAAAATTTGTGAAAATTAAAATAAAAACATACTTCATTGGATCGATACATGCATTATTCTAAGTATATCATGACAATATTTCCAATAGAGTAATTATTGTCAGTCCCTATGACTGAGACCCATATCATCCATTTAAAGACACAATGATTTACATACATGTACATTGCATCACTTTTGTCGAAAGCTTAATACATGACACATAAAGATGCCCAAAGACCGTGTTAGTTTATTGTCTTTGGAAACCCAGAACATAATCATCAAATCATCGCTAATGATCTTCAACATCTCCCATAATGATCTTCCCCTTTTTTCTTCTTACCTAAATGCATTCTCTATATCATTAGGAAAAGAAAACATAAAATGGTGAGCTAAAATTGTCATTAAGGGTAAAAATCAAGAACAAAAAACAATCCACAAACCTTTGAATGAGAAAACATGAACATAAACCATCCGAATCATGAGAAACACTACAACAAAACAGGGCAAGGGAAGTGCTTCCCTTTATCAGTGCTAAACAGAAAGTGCTGATAAAGTGGTATGCCTTTATAAGCGCTATATAAAAGTGCTGATAAACGTTACATTTATCATCGCTAAAATAAGCGCTGATAAATGGTACCCCTTTATCAGCCCTTTTTTAAGCGCTGATAAAAGGTAAAATTTATCATCACGTTTTTTAGAGCGGATAATGGTAGATCTTTATCAGCACTAAAAAAGAACTAATAAATGAATGTTTTATCAGCGCTTTTATTTTAGCGCTGATAAAGGTTCTGCCAGTTTTTATTTAATAACCCTAATAGGCCATCCTCGCTTGCACGCGGTCAATCTCTCACGAAAGTTGAACCTGGCCCCTCGTCGTGCAACCTCATCCTCCTCATCCTCCTCCTTTCTCCTCCTTCCTCCTCCTCGTCCTCCTTGTCCTACTACTTCTCTGCTGCCACTACCGCCTCCGCCCCAGCTCCTACTACCGCGACTGGCTCTGCCTCTGCCGCCTCCACCCTCAATGTCGCGACCGCCGCTGCCTCTGCCGCCACCTCCGCCTCTACCGCCGCCGCCACCTCCACCCTCGCTGCCACAACCGCCTCCTTGCCCTCCTCCTTATCATTCTCTCAAGGTGGGAGGTGAGTGCCATGGATGGTATTCCCTTGGTATATTATTTATATATTGTGTGTGTGAGGACCAAATAGTGAATATAGATGTGAGATATGAATGATACCATATCTGGAGCCAAATTCCAGTAATTATTTCCATAATATATAGTATGGTCTTAATGTGATTATGATTATGTCTAGGGATGTGATTCATAATTAGTGATGAGTGTCAAAATAAGAGATGTTATTGATATTTAGCAACATAAGTGGGTTGTTTGTGAATGACGTGGAATTGGATACCCTATAGGTTCCATAGGGATATCTTGATTCTAAGATGAAGTATATGGTAATTGGTTGGTTATGATGGTTCACATGTGTAAGAGGTCTACTAAGGTTATGTGTGATGACTTATGTGGATAACCAACCCTTGTTTTCATTTTTTTTGAGTTACCATGGGAGGTTAGTTCTACCCCTTCGAGTTGAATATTTATTTATGAGATACAAAGGAAATAGTTTTTAATCTTATGGTTATATGGATTTTCCATGATTATCCCAATGAAAATGATGATGGATCCATATTAATTTTCATCACATAACATAATCTCATAGTTATATGATTAGATAAAGATGAACCCATAATACAAAACATATTACCTAGTATGTTTCTCACATATACGAATAAATAAATTAGAAAAAAACATGCAACAAATCATAAAGGTACCATTAAATACTTAGATTGGCCAACATGTTTTAGAAATTGTTTATCTTCATTTGTGCCTTGTACTTGCACCCATGAATTTGAAGGTGAGTATTCATACACGATAGTTTACCTTCTTAGAGATGAGTTTCTGGAAGAGTATAAGAGACATGAATCAATGAAGATCATTAGAGTGTTGGAGAAAATGTGGTTTCTACAAACAATGTGGAAATCAGCTTGTGCAACGCGGCCTAAGTTACAACTTGCAGGAATTGTAACTTTGGCCACGTTGCACAAGATGATTGCCACAATGAATACCAATGATATTCATTGCTTCATCTCTCTTATACTCTTCCAGAAACTCTTCTCTAAGAAGGTCAACTATCGCGTACGCATACTCACCTTAAAATTCATGGGTTCAAGTACAAGGCACATATGAAGTTAAAAAATTTCTAAAAACAAGTTGACCAATGTAACTATTTAATGGTACCTTTATGCTTTGTAGCATGTTTTTTTATAATTTATTTATTTTTATATATGATAGACATACTAGGTGATATGTTTTTTATTATGGGTTTATCAGGAGTCTGTTTGATTTCCTATTTCCACATTTCATTTTAAATAGCATGTTATAATTATATATTTTCTGTACCCTAATGGCTCAAATAGTCAGGAATATTGTATATGTAACTAGAATTCTGTAGGATTCTTTTTCCCCAATGGTAGTACATTTTTAGGATGTTTTCACTGATGAGGTATACAATTTACATCTTAATAAAGAGATAAACATTATAATCTAGTTCGTTTTGGGAGAAAATTCAGTTTCCATCACAATTTCTAAAATAACACCAAAAGTGAATCAGTTGTTTGAATTACAATTTGATGATATAGAATATAATGGTTTCATATGGCATAGTAATTTACCATGGTGTTTTATAGTTCTCTAAAATAAATGGTTGATTGGTATTTTTTTCTTTTTTTGGACTATTAGAGATTGAACCAGATGAGAGTCATGAATATGAATCCTCATCCACGCATTGATAGTCACATTGACCATCTATGTGGTCCTATGATCTTCTCTAAGATATATTTGACATTATGATATCATTAGATGGGTTGGACATCGATGGACCTACCATGGACTGATTTTAGGAGTAGTGATGGCCTGTATGATTTTTAGCGATGATTTTTGGTTTAACTAATGCATTGGTTGTATTAAGGGACTTGATGAATATGATATTTCATCCTTTTCTGGATCTGTTTTTAGTAGTTTTTTTCAACTAAATATTAGTGTACTCCCAACCCATAGTTGATCTTGACCAACATCTTATCATCACCTTGAGTACATTGAGATAGAATCGTATTTATTACTTTTTTATCATGTTACTCATTGGTTTCCTCTTGTTCGCATGTCATGTATTTTCTACGGCATAGATCATGCATGTGAGAAACATCTTATAATATTAAGAAATTTCTCGAGATCGAACCCATAAAGACGAATAATACGAATAACGAATGGATGAATGCCAATCGGTTGACAAAAGAGTATGATGATGGAATGAAAGAGTTTATCAAGTTTGTAGAAGATCATGCATGTGACCCTTCTCAAATCCTTTTTCTGTGTTTACGCTATTGTTATTCAAGACAAATTAGAATGGAGGAGTTGGAAAACACCTAATCTATCACAGAATAGATCAAAGTTATACATGTTTGAATACACATGGGTAAAAATCAAATGTAGGTAGTGACTTAGAGAAAACGACATTTTATAGATCATCTGATATCATTAGAATCGTGAATAGTGAAGACAATCTTATGGAGGGTGTGATTACATATGTGAATGATGATGAAGATAGTATTGAGGAAATGAAAAGGACAGTTGAATATGAACTTCATGATTTCCAAATATTGTTTGAGAAGTTAAAGAGTTGTGAAAAAACGTCATTGTATGCTGGTGGAACTAAATATATAGCATTGTCAGCCGTATTGAATCTATATAATTTGAAAGCAGGAAACGGGTGGAGTGATGCCAGTTTTTTGGAACTACTTGCTCTCCTGAATGACATGCTCCAAGACGATAATGAACTCTCATGCCGAACATATGATGTCAAAGGAATGCTACGATCGATGGGTATGATCTCTAAAAGAATACATGCTTTCCCAAATGAATGTATATTGTTTATAATGGACCAAAAATCACTTAAATAATTCCCAATGTGTGGTGCTTCCCGATACAAGAAAAATGATTCTAGTCCTACACATGTTTTATGGTACTTTCCAATCAATCCTATGTTTAGACACCTATATGGATGTGAGGAGACTGCAGGACAATTGACATGGCATGCAGATACAAGAATTAAAGATGGGAAACTACGTCACCCTACATAATCTCCTTAGTGGAAGAGAATTGATCACGAGTATCCTGATTTTTGGGAATGATCTGAGAAACCTTCATCTGACGTCATCTACAGATGTGGTGAATCCTTTGGGTTTTCAAAGCAGCAGTCACAGTACATGGCCGGATATGTTAAAAAATTATAATTTACCACCATGGTTATGTATGAAAAGAAAATAAATCATGTTATCTATGCTTATATTAGGACCAAAACAACTGGGTAATGATATTGATGTTTATTTGGCCCCATTGATCGAGGATTTTCAAATATTGTGGGATTCAGGTGTTATGATGTATAATGCATACAAAAATGAACATTTCACTTTGAAATCCATGTTGTACGGGACGATAAATGAATTTCCTGCTTATGGAAATTTGTCAGGATATCGCATTAAAGGAACTCAAGGGTGTCCCATTTACGAACAAGGTACACAGTCATTTAGGTTGAAACATTCATCGAAAACCGTGTTTCTAGGACATCGCAGATTTCTACCCCGACGACATAAGTACCGATCTTGAATGACATCATTCGACGGATGTTCGGAGGAATGTACAACACCGTCTCCACTAACAGGTGATCAATTTTTTGAGAAAGTGAAATATTTGGACACTACTTTATGTAAACTATTTTCGAAAAACCTTACGAAAACTGGTTGGAAAAAGAGATCAGTTTTTTTTTGAATTACCATACTAGAATTGTCTGTATGTCAGACATTTTCTTTATGTTATTCATTTTGAAAAAACTGTTTGTGATAGTGTCATCATCACGTTGCTAAATTCACCCAGGATAACAAAGGATGGAATTAAGGCTAGATTGGACATGGTTGAGATGGGAATACGTGAAGAGTTGGCACCGGTGAAGGGTAAAAAACAAACATTTCTTCCTCCTGCTGCTTACACTCTTTCCAGGCAGGAGAGATATCAGTTTTGCAACTTCTTTAATGACGTAATGGTTTCATAGGGGTATTCATCAAATATCAAGAACATCGTGTCAATGGGAGATTTAAAATTAAAGGGTCCGAAATCACATGAGTGCCATGTTTTGATGCATGATCTAATTCCTATAGATTTACTTTGGATTTTTCCCAAGAATGACCGCTATACAATAACGAATATCTGTTTCTTCTTCAAAGGTATATGCAGCAGAGTTATAGACCCGACGAAATTCCCAACTATGGAAAGATAAATTGCCTTCATATTATGTGATGTGTAAATGTTCTTCCCGCCAACATTTTTCAATATGATGGTTCATTTGATGGTTCATTTGGTGAGATATATTCGACTATGTGGTCTTGTACATTATAGATGGATGTACCCCATTGAACGTTATATGATGATTTTTAAAGGGTATGTCAAAAACTGAAGCTGGCCAGAGGGTTGTATTGCAGAGTAATATATTGTTGAGGAAGCTGTTGAATTTTGTACTGAATACCTGTCTGGTGTGGAAATCATTGGCCTACCGAAATCTCGTCACACTTAGTGTCTTGAGGGTGAAAGAATTTCTGGAAGAGAAGTTTTCACAATCAATATTACAGATCGGGAGCAGGCCCACCTTTACGTTTTTCATAACAGTTTTGATGTTGACCCATATGTTCAAACCCACAAAGAAATTCTTAGGCATTTGAATCCTTCTAGGGATGAAAAATGGATATCAGATACACATAATCGATAGTTTATAAGATGGTTTCGATACCATATTTTTAAGCAGTTAGATTAAAATCCAGACTCAATTTGAGAAGGACTTTGATGGCTAGCCAGAGGAGCAAGTGTGTACGTATTATCTTACAATGATTATGTAGTTAAAGGTTAAACATTCTATACTAATGATCATGATGAAGATAGTACCATGCAGAATAGTGGGGTTACACTTGTGGCTGAGGCAATGCATGTTTCTGGTACTAAGGAAAAAAATCCAATTTATTCGAATATGTCAGACTTTGGCATCATCAAATGAATATGGGAGTTGGATTATATGAAATTCAAAGTTCCAATTTTTCAATGCAAGTGGGTTGATAAAAGGAATGCTATTAAAATAGATGAAATAGGATTCATGAAAGTTGATTACAGTAAGGAAGGGGAGAAAGACGAACCATTTATAATGGCATCACAGGCAGTACAAATATTTTATGTTCCAGACCCCGCAAACCAAAATTGGACAATTGTTCTGTTATCGACCAAAACAACTGAGGGGTCAGATGAAAGTTCAACGGAGGTTGAACCTTTTATAGAGACTTTACAATCATTTCGCAGTGTTCCAAATATAGATGGCATTTTTTATTTCAGAGGAGACCACAATGAAAGAATTTACATAGTTGATAGAGAAGTCAAATCACTTCATCCTTTAAGGAAAAAAAGAGAGTACAATAATCAGGTTATTTTTTTGTTGTAACATACATTGTGTTAAGTTATGTTATTATCTGTTCACTGCGGTTTTTATCTAATATAAATTAAATATTAAACCACTTCTGCAGATAATGACTTCTGCACCTGCTGATGCACCCAATCTCGAGGCACAAAAGGTCTCTCAAACAGTAGCTGGTGGTCCCACTGTAGAGCAACAACAGGTTTCTCAACCAAACGCTAGTGGTCCCAGTGTAGAGCAACAACAGGTTTCTCAACTTGTTTTTGTTGGTCCCAGTGCTGAGGTACAACAGGTATTTCAACCTGTTGATGCTAGTCCCATTGCTGATGCTAGTGCTCTGAGGGAAGATATTGATTCTAATTCTGAGGAAATGGTAGGAAATGAATCCCTGAAAGTGAAAAAAAACAAGAGCGTCGCAGTATGACAGTGTTGGCCAAAATCCTTAAGGAAAAAGAAAAAGGCATCAAATTTGAGGTGGGATGGAATAAGCGAGGCCAACATGTTAACCCAAACAAATCCATATTTAGTAGCTACATTGGACTCGACACTCGGCAATGCATGCCAATTGATGTAAAGTCGTGGCACCATGTTGTCACCAGGATGAAGACACTAATGTGGGAAGAAATTACGGTAACATTATGATATCATTTTTTAATTAATTAAAATAAAATAAAATACCGAAACATTGAATTACTCTTCATCATCCTTTGCAGAGTGCGTTTATAGTAGATGTCTCGCACAAGGAATATGTATTAATAGTTGAATGAAGAATTCAAAGAGGTTTCCAAAAAAATTTAATGAAATATCATCTTAAAGATGCAGAAGGGAAAATCAAGTTGCACCCACTTCTTCTTTACGCACACTTGATATCCCAAGGAGCGTGGGATGTGTTTAGCAACCGTCGTGGGGAGCATACTTTTCAGGTACATTGTGTGGGGTAATACGTTTTTTAACTTTTGCTTGTATTCATCACTCTGATTGACAGTTTTTTATTTATGAAACAGATAATGAGTGCTGAGAATAAAAAACACGCAACAGAACCAGTGTACCCTTACCGTAAAGCAAGGATGGGGTACGATGAACTTGAGAAAAAATTGGTACGTCTTTCAAATCTACCCTACTACTAGTATGAGGCGTAAAACAACACCATAACCATGTTTCTCTATTTATATGAAGATTAATGAATCGAAACCGAAAGCCATATCCATATCATTCCATGTGCTATGGAAGGAGTCTCGTGTAAATAAAGAGGGGACATTGATAGATGAAAACACAAAAAAAGTGTGGGAAAAATGTGTAAGTATGACATAATATAAATTTGAGTTGCTTTAAATCTCTATTACATTACAATAACTACTTATTTTTCTATAATTTCTATCTGAAATAGTCACAAGAATCAACAAAAACCGCAATAGATGTAGACATACTGTCAGCAGCCTTAATGCAACCAGAAATGTATGGCCGCATTAGAGGTGCAGGTTTTGGGGTGACACCCCGAACATATTTTCAAAAACAAAAACAAGCAGAGGATCAAAATGAAAAATGGAAAATCTGCAAGAACAATTATCTATTTTTCAAGAATAATTACAATACCAGATAGAGATGATAGAAAAATTGATGGGGGAGAAGAAAAGAGAAGAAAAAAATCAACAACAACTCGTGCGTGATGATCTCGCCCCACCCCCCACCAGCTTTGAGGCGAGACAATCCCCTGAACAATATAACTTAGATGAGGTAATCAATGTTTTAATAATTGTTTCTGTGAAATTTGATTTACATAGACATTGATACCATTCCTGTACTAATATTCCATAGGGTGAAAATGACTATGATTTATATTTATCAACTCCCACATATCGCCTTGTAGCGAGGGCTACAGTGTTCAATACTCAAAACGACATGCTACACAAGAGACAGCTTCCAAAAGATAATCATAGAGTGTTAATTAACGTAGCTAATGAGCTGAGTACCGAGCTACCTATTCCAAATGACAATTATGACATTTATACGGTTGAATAATCTGTTGGAACATTAATCACATGGCCGACACCTCTTGTAAAAAAACATGTCGACAAAAAGGTATTCATTTAATATTTATTTTTCAAGTTGGACCTTTAACAATTAATGAAAAAAGGTCTGAACCGATGACTGTTATTACATAATGACAAATACCATGGGGTGAAATGAAATATCAGCTCAAAACTATCTCAAGGATCAACCAACTGATTGAAACGTTCTACTGAGAGCACCTTCACCCCGCTCGTTCTATATCCACAGTTAATATCATTGCAGGCTCATGTGGATACAAAGTTGAAAGAAGAAATTACTCACATAGTTTATTTCTAAAAATATATGTATGGAGAGGAGATATCATATTTCATTAGGGCTTAAAATGTAAATGAAGTCCTCAAGTATTAATGGCTAGGCGCCTCAGTTGTAAATGTATACATGAGTTATGTTTTCATGAATTGATTTTACAAGAGCTGATATACTCTGATAATTTTGACTAAATACATTTTATATTTGTCGCATACATATATATGAAAAACAATTGAAGGGATTTCCCCATGAACAAAAATTTGGACTCGTTAGTCCTCACACCACATCTTTAATAGGCGAAATAGATTCTGTTAAAGAGGCTGCAATAATGTCACCCTACTCAAATCGTTTGGAAAAAAAATTAAGGATGACAGGATCTTTTTAATACCAACGATGCAGGGGTAAAACTATACAATTAAATCATATCAACTATATTTTCATTTATTTATTTAATTATTCCTTTTTGTATTTTTATAGAGCATTAGATGCTAATTGCAGTCAATTTGGATACTCCAAATATTTATTTTCTGGATTCAATGCATGGATTTCCAACAAATCAACCATGCATGATGGCGTTTGTTAATTTTTAATACAGTAGATCCAACATTTTAAAACAAATAATCTAGTTATATAATTTATTTTATCTTTTAATGAGGATTCTGTTATGATAGGGTGGTGAATAAATATCGTCTAATGCATGGAATGAATCCAAAGCATAACGATCAGCACGCCTACAAGATCTACAACTGGAAAAGTATCTGGGTATATATAATAACATTGCACTATCCAAAAATATATCAAAACAAATTACTTATTGTTGTCGATGTTTCTGTAGTGTCCAAAACAAACAAACGGAAAGGACTGTTGTTATTATGTTTGTAAATTTATAAAATAGATCATATTTCATCAACAAACTAGCATCCCTAATGAGGTATTTTCGAAAATAATTACGAGATCATTTAAAATATTTATTAATCCTTTGTGTATTTATATTTTTTTAGTACTACTATGACTATCGCAAAAACTCATATTCAGAAGATGATATACATGTGTTTAGAAACGAATGGGAAACATACCTGATGGAAGATTGTACACAAATAGGTTGAAGGTGAATTCCTACCAATTATGTTATCTATATATGATCATTGATTATCCTCTAAACTTATTTCGTGAATTGAGAATGCTCTGATGTATTGAAATATTAATTTATTACGCAATGTAGTCTATCCCCGGATTCATATTATTGATCTTTGAAAAAATCAATATTGATGTAAGGATTGATGGTGTGCAGTGCATATGGGGTGAACGACGAAACCACTGAGGATCAACAAAATCTATTTTATGTATCTCGTTTGTTTGAACTTGTATTTGAGCACATGTGTTGTTGTTTGACTTGCACAATTATTTCGAGGTAGATGCATGAGATAATAAGTATCGTTGAGGGATTTTTTGGAACCAAAATATGTGTCCTTGGATAATTCAAGGGAAGGGCTGTTTGAGATGAAATCCAAGCTCAAATGACCAGTACATCATCAAAATAATCAATCCTGTGGTGAACCATCATGTAGAATCTGGTCCTTGTGATGTTTTGAGGGGTTTATGGAAGGTATGGGGAGCCTGATAAGCCCCATGGACACCATAAATAATGTTTACAAACATCTCTACATGTTTTTGTGCCTCGTGCCTCTTTACTAGGATCACTCCATTCACATGGTCCATCTTAGCATGTATGTCCCATTCATCCCATTGCTACTCTTGGAAGAACCTTAGAATCTGACAATGCATAAGCCCCACAAGACCCATACTCATCCAACCAAGAGTATTCCGAGTGTGAAGGGAAGATAACCATGGGTAATACCCACAACATACCTCTTTTAAATATATGTGTTTTGATCCTTGTATTCTAAATAGGGTACGTAGGAAGCCTCCATGAGGTTAAATCCCAACCAATGGTAAACCATGGTGACCCCCTCACTGGGGTACACCTTCGCTGATTTTACCTCTTGTATTTCCCTTAGTGGCGTTCGAATAATTCTTCAAAATGAGAAACCTTACCTTTATGGGATTGACCACACTTGGGTCAGACCTCATTGGGAGTTTTGATCCATCTATCATGTAAACATTCCAGGTGCTCCCTCCTAGAGAGGTACCTACCTTATCCACCTTTATAAGTGTTTTTGATCCACCCAGGTCTTACATCTCTGTAAGAAATTAAATCATGACCCTCTATCCTTGTGTGATGTTAAACTCATGGAATACCACAATTTAAACATGGGTTTCCATTAATATATTCAATATTAATGTTTAATCAGTCCTTATTAAGGTATTGTGGAGGTGTGGATTTATGTTTTCCAGCAGATTTTGGATGATTCCACACATTATGAAGGTGATTCAATGATTTTACATTATATGATGATTTTATTTTGCTGTATTTTCTTGCTAAGTGTACTATATGAAATTTTTGTGTGGTTAAAAATGTGTTATCAAAGGAATTTGGGGTGTGTATAGACATGAAAGTTATTTTTAAAATGAATGTAGTTTTATTTCTTATGTATTTTCATGCTTAAGTCCATTAAATGTGTTTGAAGAAATGAGAATGTTGTGTGATGGGTGTTTTCAAATGGATTTAATGTGTTTGATAATTTTAAAGAGGTTTTTCTTATGAGTTGTGGAGAGTCTATATATATGTATTTAAATTGAATAAATGTAAATTAGAAAGTGTTGATATATATGATGTGTATAATGTAAATTGAGCATAATTTCCATACAAGGTATTTTCATTATGATGTGCAGCGGACAGGGTGAGAGGGCAGAGGTGGTTTTCTGGGGGAGGGGGAAGGGGGAAAAGTGGTAGGGGGAAGGGGTAGGGGTGTGCTGGGTTCTTTTGAAATATGTAGGGGTGGGTAGGGGGTGTGCAATTGGAAGGGGGGAAGTGCAGTGGGCAGGGGTGTGCTGGGGAAGGTGGCAGGGGGTGTTTAGGGGGTAGGGAGTGTGCGGGGGTAGGGGGTGTGCTCGGGGGTGGGTAGTGTGTAGGGGGTGTGCTGGGGAAGTGGGTAGGGGTTCTTCTTTTTTATGGAATGTGGGGACATATAGCCATGTTCTACTAAACGTTGGGCTATTTGATTATTATAGATGATTTTCCCTAACCATGCACCAATTTCGTTAATTGGTTATTTTATGTTTTGTGCCTCACTAGTAAAATTCCATTTAGCAACCCCATTCTTTATTTCATTATTGTATTACTAACATAATATTTGTTTTATTATGTAGGTGAAATCTTTTTCCTTAGTTAGAATGCTTTGTTTGGAAACTACCCCCATGGACGACAATTTTTTAGAGCGGATGGGTGCAAAAAGAATGGAACATCATTGTTTTTTAACTGTTTGTTGGATAACTATAATTGTAACCAAATAAAACATTGTTTGAAATGTATATAGAAGTGTGTGGTTTGGTATTCATTATTTCAAGTAAATGTATGTATCATTTTTGTTCTTCTGTGCATTGTGGGTGGGTGTTGTGTGTGTTTTGTGTAGGTTTTGTTTGGACTATGTGAAGGTGCTGTAATGTGTGCAGGTGCTGGGTAGGTTCTGTGCAGGTTCTGGTTTCTGATAGTTTATTTGGCCTTTATCAGCGCTAGTTAAGCACTGATAAATGTATAATATATCAGCGCTATTTTGAGCACTGATAAAGGTAGTTTTTATCAGCGCTTACAATAGCGCTGGTATATTATACATTTATTAGCGCTTAAAATAGCGCTGATAAATACTACCTTTATCAGTGCTTGCTTAGCTCTAATAAAGGGGAACCCCCATTAACTTTTCCAAGAATAATATTAATTTTTAAGCGCTATTAAGGGCCATTTTTAGCACTATTATAAGTAATATTTGTAGTAGTGAAATGACATAAATCATTACAGTACATAATGAATAGATCATAAAGGAGAACTAATCATGATAAAATGACATAGGAATAAAAAATATAATTGTGGAAAACCATTAATCACATGACATGATTTCCATAGAAGCCAAGGCATTTATTCTAAGACCATAATATTGGAAAAAGTCTATTATTGAACCGGGTTTATTGGTCATTCCTGCCCGGTACTACCGAACCGGATATACTTGTTGTTCTAGCCATGTCTATCTCAGAGATATAAATCTTACCCAATTCATTGGAGGGATATATAGGTCCCACACATCTCTTAATGAAACCATTCTTATATGTGCCATAGAATAAAGATAAATCATTCAACGTAACCCAAAGAAGAAAATGGGTTTCAGAAACCACATCCCATCCTAACATAATCAATAAAAAATGAATATCATTTCATCATAAGAAAAATCAAACAATGTAAATAATAGGTACAATATACATGAAACATGACTATATTAAAGAATTTCATCTTAGATTGAAAATTGTTTTGATAAAACACTTGAAATGAATTCTTGAAGAAACTATCCTTTCTTCGTCAAAGTAATTTTCTTTTCTCCAAATTCGTTGCGATTTTTAAAAGAAAATATTTTTTTGAAAATAATCATAAAATATTATAGATTATGCTTCATGGAAGTAATGAATTATTAAACCATAAAAATCCATTCACGTCGTATAATTTAATAACATTCTCCCCGTACTTTTTACGAAAAATCCAAAAAATACATTTCTTTGTAAACAAAAGAACGATTCCTTCAATTCAATGTAGTAAAAGTAAAAAAGGGGTAAACATGAATTTAAACAAACATCGAAGAATATTAAACATTTTATGAAAAAATATTTTTCAAAACATGGACATTGATGATAAATATAACCCCAGTAAATACATATGTATATACAATCTTGGATAAGAACGATATTGGAATAATTATCCCTTAGCCTATGTCTAATTTCTTCAGTATGTGTCTAAAACTCTTGTATAGTGGTTTTAAACATATTATTAACTTTTAATAGAACCATAATTATATTTATGACATCATATATGATTCACTTATGACTTTATGTTAGCTGTTCTTTTGTTAATTCCTTGTTAAAGAAGTGTCTTGGGTAAAATCGTTTCATTTATCATACGTGTTTGGACTTGTTGTTCTTGATAATATTACTTATATCATGATTTCAAAAATTCTATAATGTAAAACATTATTTATATATCATATATATTCAGTATATATATATATATATTAGATATATAAATGAACTGAAATACATCGTTCATTGAGACTGTAGGTTGTATGTACGCATGAACGTCGTTTTCTATTCCTTATTGACTAGAATGGAAGTAAGTAGATGAAATATATATTTATATATACCAATACAGTAGAATTATTTTTTCATATATTTCTTTATTATTCATTTTATATACTTTATAATCATTTTTGAATGGTTTACATAGATAATGAATCTCATCGCGTCATGGAGACGGTAATCCGTTCGTACGCATGAGGGATGATATCATTCCCATAATTATTGAATGGAACTGGGGTGGATGATATAATATCTCAGAATTCGTATCATGTTATAATAATAATATATTGTTATTATTTCCACCATTATAACCTTCCATGTAAGGTGGTGTTGGAAAGACATATTACCCCACGACGTGGAGACGGTAAGCCGTACGTACGTACGCACTGTGATTTCATTTTTCGTAGGATGGATAGAATGTGATATAGGGTTCTTTAATATTTATAATAACATATCAGTATACTATTGATACTTACATAATTACTTTATAATGAGAGAAATAATTATGATTAAGTAGAAGAAGAAATAAATTTGGATGAATCGGTAAAGGATATTACCTCTTCCTCGACGCGCCTTTTATTATACTCCTCTTAGGGTACTACAGATGGATTTTGAAGAATTCCAGTGCCTCTAGTAGATTTACATGGAATTTGATAAGATAAATGGATATGGTATGGCTGATCCTGAAGGCTCAAAATGTTGTGAAAAGGAGGGAGAGGAGGATCCCTTTTATAAGAGAGGAGTGTGGCACTTTTGGAAAACTCAAAAATATTTATTTACAATAAATATAACCCCTACATAAAAACATCCAAAAATGAATTAATTAGAATATGAGATGAGATAGGTTTGTAATATCATTATAAAATAAAATTTTGAAATGTTGGGAATTTATTTTAAACATTATCAACTTGATTTATCCTTATTTAGTCTTTTTAGTTTTATATGTGGTAATAATATTCTAAATTTTTAATTGTTATAAATAATTACTTATGTGTTGTTAATATTCCATAATTGGATAATTTATAACATTTTCGACCCTATAAATTTCAATTCATAATTTTTAAACATTTTTGTGTTTTTTATTCAATTTTATAATCTTTTATTTTTATAAAATAACAACAGAGTAAATTTTGACACTATTCATTTATTTGCATTTAAATAAAATACACACAGAGAATATATAATAAAAAAATATTTAATATATTAATTACATGTCATATTTTTCTATAAAATTCTTGTAGAACATTAAATAGTTAATATAATATTTATTTTAATATTTTTAATACCATTTATTGGATATTGTAATCAATAAAATAATTTCTACATCACTATTGTATCATTATTAATGATAATTATTTAATCCCTAAAAATTATAAATAAATTCTCATGATGTAGATAATTTTATTATCTTCCACTATACTATTTATGTTCGAAGTTTTATGATTTTTATCACCTAATTAAAATTATTACACTTATAATATATAAGAGAGTGACATGTTGTCACATTTTATGGTTTTAATAATAATTACATCAATTTCAAGGTAAAAAGTCCATGAAATGAATCTATTCTTACCCTTAGGTGATATGGTCCGAATTTTATTCATTAAATATAATTTTTGAAGGTGTTAGGGTAA
Organism: Viscum album; assembly: GCA_963277665.1. Lineage (NCBI taxonomy): Eukaryota > Viridiplantae > Streptophyta > Magnoliopsida > Santalales > Viscaceae > Viscum > Viscum album. The sequence continues at coordinate 1,152,020,838 of OY728120.1, forward strand.
TTTTAGAATATTATTTTTACCCTTAATTTCCTGATATTCCTTTAATTGTGGTAAATAAAATTTACCGTAGTTACTATTCATAATTCCCAAAAATAAAAAGTATCCTATTAACATAATTTGGACCTACTGGTTCCAAATATTAAATCCATTTTTACAAATTAAAAACCTAGATGTTTTAGTATTTAATTTAAAATTAACCCCATTGTTGAGAAAACTGGTTTTAAAAGTTAAAACATTGCAAAAGATTGAAATGTTTTTACATATGAATTACATGTAAAATTAATGCTAATGACTTAAATATTATTAAATGGTAAAAATATATTATATTTATAATTTAAAACTATTCAATATTATAATTTAACCATATAAATTATTTTGCGTAAAAAGGATGGTTTAATTAAAATTTTGTGTATTTATACTATTCATCAAAACATGAACGTTATCAGAAAATATCAGAACTTTATCCAATGTAAATTTTTATATCTTAATTCACAAGAAGATGTTTATTTTTTAATATTGAACTTATAAACTTGTTAAAAGTTATATTTAAAATGGGTGGTCCATCAAAAGCCGGCAAACATCATTTTTTTAAAAATACTTATTTTACCCAAAAAAATTATTTTGTTCTCATAACATGATCTAGAAAGAGTAATGATAATTTTATAAAACTAAAAATGTATTTAATACTATTCATAACAGCTAGTTCATAATAATATTATAATCATATCTCATTTATTGAAGCTCAGTATTGCGTACAACACATGCAATCGAGGAAGGTCTCTCTCGCGTGTAATGCAAGCCAAGTCAGGGATTCGTGTTGGGAAAGCATCCATTGGTGTTTAATATAATATAGTTCAGTTATAAATTGATAAAAATCTATACATGGTGTTGTGTAAAATGAATTTTATTCGAATGAACATGAAATTGTGTGCAATACAACCCAAAAATAGTTATGCATATAGTACAAAATAATACAGTGTTGTGTATATCGCAAGATAATAATGGAGAAGCGTACAAAAAAAGATATAAATGAAATTAAAAATAATACTTCTCATAAATTCTCATGGTGTTACATTCTACCCCCCTTAAAATTTATTTTACCCTCGAAATTCGTCAGGGTTATAAATGGTTTTCTACTTGAAACTATCTTTCATTAAAACCCACATCGTAAAAAGGAATACTAAAACGTAATTTAAAAAAATGAAAGTTAGAAACATAATTGTCTCCCAAAGTAAATCAGCACTGGGTTTCAACATTGAAGAATATAGGTGAAAATTTGGATATGGAGGAGAAATCTGACCATCATGTTTAGATGAAGAGTGGTAGAGAACATGGCTATGAAAAATCCAACAATCACAAAGCTATAAATTTGTGATGATCTAAAGTACCATATAATTCATCCGATATGGGAGTACAATGAAATTATTTTTTTGGTTTTCAAGATAATTTTCCTAATGTTGATGAATTTTAGCATAAGGATAAATACTTACTTGATTTTAGTGTAATATCATCATTGGTCATTCCATGAACAATTTCTACTTCATCTCTAATTTAATGAAATAAAGTTGAATTTGTCATTATTGAAGAATTAGTATATCAAGTGATAGAATGATAGGTCATTCCATCTGTCTCTATCACAAAATGGTTAGAAAAAATTATTAAATATACATAATTCAATCTATGGTGAGATTAACCGTATATGAATCAAAAAATGGACTTATACTTCATTTATCATACTGCCTAATAAAATAAAACTATTTTCTACTAACCAGGCTCATCTTGTAGGCAAGTGGTAGGTGATAATGGTATGTCACGCTTCTTTTGTGGGTCGATTCCTGCAACATTGTTCGACGTGATGGATTGTCTTCTTCCCTGCATGTTGTCCTTTTTATAAAACTATACTATTATAACATTCTAGCAATAATATCTAAAAATTTTCTTGCCTTAAACAATTATATATTATTTCCAAAATAATCCATTCCAAACTTTAGGCTAATCCAGTATACTTCTATCTAAACTCATAGTATAAGGAAAACGAGTACTATAAAGGTCATCTACCAAAAATGTGAATACAAGCATTTATCCCACATATATCATATGTTATAACTTGTTGGTTACATTCCAAACACGTGAATACATTAATCATGCATTATATTGAAACATATATTACCATAAAACCATAATGAAAACATGAATGCATTCAAAAGATAACTTTTTCCACATTCCAAAATCCCAAAAATTCTATATACTCAAACCATGATATCACTTTGTCCTTTTATCAGTAATTAGATCATTAATACTATAAACCATATTATTTTGTCCTTATTCCTTTTATATGTGCATATAATATTCCTTCCAAAAATATTTCAATAACATTTCATGGTTACAGGTACCATATAATTGTTGTGAACCAGAATAAACCAATATATAGATATTCAAATATTCTATAATACTATAAATGAGAATCCATGATACTATATTGAAATCCCATTACATAATCACTTAACCATTCCACCACATAATTTTCATACTCAAAATCACAAATATTGATGGCATGTGACTTCCCTTTTTTCCATTGCCTTAATAGGTTGCTCACGTCAAGAATAATTATCCCTTGGATTTGGGCATTGATTAGCATAGTTCCCCATTTCCTTGCACATGATGCCTTGAAGTGTTAGTGGTACGTTATCTGTATACTTTTCTCTATTCACATAATTAGAAACCTTTTTCCCATTACATCAGCACTAATCTACTCGATGAACTTATTTTCCACACTTGAAACATTTTCCAGTACCTTTTGGACAATCTCTAACCTTATTCTTTGCACATATTGAGGATAAAGAAACATTCATCTTCTTTTCACAATTTTTTTTGATATTTTTTCCTTGATCTCTATCATTCATTTCTTATCAACACCACAAGATGGATTTGTAACTCGAACTTATAGTTCTACCTTGATAGCAAAACACACAATTTCTTCATATCTACTTAAGTCTCTTATAGATAATTTCCTTCGAATAATTGGTTTTAAGCCACTAAAGAATCGATCAACATTACATTTAGGTTGGATGATAATTTCAGATTTATACCTTGGAAGCCTTGTAAAATTCTCCTCGTATATACCAACAGATTCATCATCCTTTTTCATAAGATCAAGGAACTCCTTTTCCATCTTTGTTTGAAGAATGTTAGGGAATTACTTATTGAAAAAAAGCTCTTGAACTCATCCCATTCCCTGGATTCAATTTCATCTTGGGGTCTGGCATTCTTAATTACATTCCACCACTGGCCTGCTTCTCCTTCTAAATGGTAAACAGCCAAAATGACTTTTTCTTGTTCTAAATAACGAAGTATAGAAACTATCTTTTCAATCATTGTATAAGTATATAAATAAAATTTCCACTCCATCTACCATAACATTACATTTTTTAGGAGGAAAATAATTACATTTTCCATTAAATTGATCAACATGGTTCTTTCAGGTTCCAGCCATAATCTAAAAACAAAAAAGAACAGTGTGAGAGGTAAAAAAAATGATAAGAAAACAAACATAATAAATGGGGAGTACCATCAATATATAACATCATAGGTTTAATTATTTGATCATTACCGTAATTCTGGGACTATAAACTAAACTCGTACCTAACCTTAGGGACATCCCTAGATATCGCGTATAAATATCTCTAGGGATCCCACTAAGGAATTCAAAACCTAGATTTATAGGGTTAACTAAACCATCGCTCTAATACCAACTGTAAAGACCCAACGATTGATGTACATGGATATTACATCATATTTGCAAAAAACTTAATACATTGAACGAAAAGACTCCCAAAGACCGTGTTAGATTAGTTTCTTTGGAAACTCGGAACATTATCTTCTAATCCTTGTGAAAGATCATCAACATCTCCCATAAAGATCTTCCCCATTTTTTATTACATAAAACCTTTTTTATGTCATGGGGAAAAGAAAACATAAAAAGGGTGACCTCAAAAGCTCATAAAGGATAAACATTGAGAATATAAAAACATTCTATAAACATTTGAACGTAAAAACATGAACATAAACCATCAAAATCTTGAGCAATGACATAATTCTTGACAGTACATAAGTCATAGATCATAAAAGAGAATTAATCATTATAAAATGGCATGGTAATAAAACATGGAATTGTGACATACCATTTGGCACATGATATGATTTCATAGTATCCAAGACATTTATTCCAAGACCATCATAGTGGATAAATACTATTACTGAACTGGTTTTATTTGTAGTTCCAACCCTCGACTACTGAACCGGATTTACATGTCATTGCAGCCTTTTATATCTCATGAGATATAAATCTTACCCAATTCATTGGAGGTATATATTGGTCCCAACCAACTCATAATGAAACCATTCATATTTGTGCCACAAAATATTCAAAAATCATTCATCGTAAAACAAAGAATTAAATTGGTTTCATAAACATCATCCAATCATAACATAATCCCTAAAAACATATGGATATCATTTCATCATATGAAAAATCAAAAAATGTAAATAATAGTGACATTATACATGAAACATGACCATATTAAATAATTTCATCATAGATGGAAAATAGTCTTGATAAAACACTTGAAATGAATTAATGAAGAAAATATCCATTCTTCCTCAAAATCGTTTTTTTTCCTCAAAATGTCATGAAATTTTAAAAGAAAATATTTTTGTTGAAAATAATCATGAATTCTTATAGAATTTGATTCATGGAAAAAAGGCATTTGGAAACCGTAAAAATCCATTCTTGTCGTATATGTTAGAAAACATTATCCTCATAATTTTTCCAGAAAAGTCATAAAATACATTGCATGGTAAAAAAATTAAAGATTCCTTCCATTAATCATAGTAAAAGTAAAAAATGGGTAAACATGACATTAAAAAACATGGAATAATTGTAAAAATTCTATGAAAACATATTTTTAAGACATGTACATTGATGATAAATATAACCCCAAAAATACTTACGAATAACCTATCTCGGATAAGAATGAGATTGAAATAATTATCCCTTACCTTGAGTAAAATTTCTTCACTATGTGTATGAAACTCTTATATAGTGGGTTTAAACATTTTATCAACTTGTAATTGAACCATAATAATATTTATGATACCATATATGATTCACTTATGACATTATATTACCCGTTATTTTGTCAATTCCTTGTTAAAGAAGCGTTTGGGGTAAAATCGTTTCATTTATCATACGTGTTTGTACTTATTGTTCTTGATATTATTACTTATATCATTATTTTCTTACTTGAAGAATGTAATACATGATTTATCTATCATATATATTCAGTATATATATATTATAGATAGATAAATGAAATGAAATACACCATTTATGGAGACGGTAGGCGGTAGGTATGCATGAACGCGATTTTCCTTTTCTTATTGACTTGAATGGAACAAAGTAGATGATATATATATATATATCCATTTGAATTATTATGTCATATATTTCATTATTATTCATTATATATACATTATAATCATTCTTTGATGGTTATCATGGAGAATAAATCTCATCGTGTCACGGAGACGGTAATCTGTATGTACGCACAAGCAATTATATCTTTCACATAATTATTAAATGGAAATAGGATGGACTATATAATATCTCAGAATTAGTATCATGGTGTGATAATCATATATAGTTATTATTTCCACCATTATACCCATCCATGTAATGAGGTGTTAGAAAAATAGATTACACCACGACGTGGAGACGGTAAGATGTACGTACGCACGCGCAGTGATTTCATTTTTCGTAGGATGGATAGATGGTGAAGTAGAGTTTTTTTAGATTTATAAAAACATATCAATATATTATTGAGAATTATTTTATTACTTTATAATGAAACAAATAAATAAGAGGAAGTAGAAGAAGAAATAAATTTGAAAGAATCGGTAAAGGATATTACAACTTCCTTGACGCGCCTCTTCTTAACCTCCTCTTAGGGCACTAAAGTTGGTCGTTGAAGAAGACCAGTACCTCTAGTAGGTTTCTAGGGAAGTGGAGAAGAGAAATTTATAGGGTATGGCCGAGAATTAACACCCAAAAGTTGTGAATAGGAGAGGGAGGAGGTGCCATTTTATTATGGTGGAGAGGGGCACTTTAGGAAACATCATAAATAATAATTTACAATAAATTCAAAACCTACATAAAAACCTGCAAAAATGACTGAATTAAAATATGATATGAGATAGGGTTGTAATATCATCAAAAAATAAAATTTATACATGATGTGAATTTATTTTAAAACTTATCAACTTGATTTATCCTTATTTAATCTATTTAATTTTATTTGTGGTAATAAAATTATAAATTATAAATTGATATAAATAATTACATCAATGTAGTGAATTGTCCATAAATGGATAATTTATAAAATATTAGACTATATAAATTCCAATATATAATTTTCAAATATTTTTTGTGATTTTTAAACAATTTTATAATATGTTATTTTTAAAAAATAACAATTGTGTCAATTTTGGCACTATTCATTTATTTGAATTTAAATAAAATCCACATAGAGAATATATTCCAACCAAAATATTTAATATATTAATAAAATGTCATATTTTTCTATATAATTCGTTGAGCACATTAAATATTTCATATAATATTTATAATACTATTTTGAAATCCATTTATTTGATATTTCAATCAATAAAATAATTTCTACAACAATATTGTGTCATCATTCATGATAATTAATTAATCCCTAAAAATTATAAATAAATATTCATGATGTAGATAATTTTATTATCTTTATGTAGAATATATATTTTCTATGTTTTATAAATTTTATCACATAATTAAAATTATTATACATATCAGATATAAAAGAGTAACATGTTGTCACTTTCTTTGGTTTTAATAATAATGACATCATTTTCATGGTAAAAAGACCATTAAATGAATCATTTTATTCCCCTTAGGTGATATGGGGATACTTTTATCCATCCAATAAAATTTTGGCAGGTTTTATGGTAATTTTAGATTATTATTGTTACCATTAATTTCCAGGTTTACCTTTAACTGTGGTAAATAAAATATACAGTAGTAACTATTCATAATGCCCAAAAATAAAAAGAATCCTATTATCATAATTTGGACCTACTGATTCCAAATATGTAATCCATTTTTTCATATTCAAAACATAGAAGATTTAGTATTTAATTAAATATTAATCTTGTTGTTGAGAAAATGGGTTTGGAATGTTAAAACATTGTAAAAGATTGAAATGTTTTTACCTTTGTATTCAATGTAAAATTAATAGTAATGAATTAAATTTTATTAAATGATAAAAATATATTATCTTTATACTTTGAAACGTTTCAATATTATAATTTAACCATATAAATTATTTTTATGAAAAAAATTGTTTTTAATTAAAATATATTGTATAATTACTATTCATCAAAATATGAACGTTATCAGAAAAATATAAAATCATAATCCAACATAAATTTTTATATCATAATTCAATAGAAGAAGTTTATTTTGATAAATTTAACTTGTAAAATTTCTAAAAATTAGATTTAATATGGGTACACCATAAAAAGGCATCAAAACGGCATTTTTTTTTAAAAACACTTATTTTACCCCAAAAAATTATATTGTTATCGTAACATGATCTAAAAAATGTGTAAGATTAATTATAATGATATAAAATTAAAAATATAGTTAATACTATTCATAAAGGCAAGTTTATAATAATATTATAATAATATATTGTTTTGTGAAACTCGGTATTGCGTAAAACACATGCTATCGAGGAAGGTCGCTCTTGCATGTAATACAAGCCATGTAAATGGTTTCGTGTAGGAAAGATTCCTTTGGTGTTGCATATAATATAGTTCAGTTATAAATTGATCAAAATATATACCTGGTGTTGTGTAAAATGAATTTTTTTCGAACGAACATGAAATTTTCTGCAATACAAGACAAGAATAGTGTTGTGTATACTACATGCTAATATAGTGTTGCGTATAGTGAATGAAAATTTTGGTGATGCATACAAAAAAAGTCATAAATGAAATTAACAATAATACTTCTCATAAAATATTGGGGTGTTACAAACCATACCTTCTTCAGCTAGTGTTGGGTTGTCTCTAAGGACATTGAATTGAAAATTCCTATCAACATGCACCTCTTGTTGACCCCCCTGTAATCTAGAGGGATCAATATATGACATACCTAATTAGAGTGATATAACCATCCTTGTGTAATGAAGGCTTTTACAACCTGGGTTAATATAACCATCCTTCTAGAATTGACCGACCACCTTAGTCACAATATAATCCTTAGGAAATACAATAAACAACAAAAAATTTAGAGAGATTATGCCTATAGGGGTAATATACCCTTTCACATTTCATGAATACTCAACCAACTGGGGGTGATATATTCATCCCAATGGAACATACCAACCACTACCAAAATAATATCATTCAAGAAAAACAAAACATTACACAGAACATCTAGAGACCACGTTATACAAGGTGTAATACACTTTTCCCAAAAAACAGAAAAATAATCGTCAATAGAAAACACCATACCATAGGATCCATCAACCTAGGGAATAAAGTGTGAGATGGTAAAAAGCAAAAAGGGTCTCCCATATGTCTAACACTCTATAGACTCCATTTCATCATTTTCATATAATGTAAATGTGATTCTAATGTGGTAGCCAAAATCATCGCTACTAGTGTCTATAGTTTATTAAAACACCAATTGAAACATAGATCTACAATGTTCCTATTTAACAAATAAAATAACCACATCGCATATTACATAAATTCCATTTGTATCATTAACTATAGATCCACACAATAGCATCCACACTGTAAATAAAAAATCAGTCCACGTGGCGTCCTCTATCTCAGTCTGGTATCTCATGTCGACAATTGTTACTTGGGGTGAATATATCAATTAATAGAATTACATGTGAATCATTACCCCATGGATTCAAAAAGTATTCCAATAATATCAAGGTTTGAAGATATACAAAAAACCCAATCTCGATGACTACGGTTGTTCCATGTTGCCCCATTGGCCCGACATACACTATCTCACCTTAGGTATTCCCACCTTTACTAAGAATATTAAAATTGTGGAGGATAATTAACCTTATAAATATCTCAGGGACCCAAAAATAGTTAAAAATGGATTCTCTTAGGCCCCCATGGCTTGTGTTCTCTAGGTCCACCCACACATATATCATGGAGGTATCTCAATTCACTATGACTATTCTAATATGTCACATTTGGTCAAAACTCACCTCTCAAGGTGACTCAAGGACACATCATATATCAATTTTCATTCCTCAACTATTGGAAGACTAGAAAATATTTTATTATAAATGGGTTTATCTTGACCCCTAATTATCATTCATTACACACATTATGGTTTCGTTAAAAATATTGATCAATTGAAATTATTTATTTCAATAAAAAAGAATCAATTAGAAAATTCATCTTAATAAAAAAATTAGACTCAAGTAAAGTGAAATAAATATACATATAAAACACAATCACAAACCAAAACCATAGGTTTGAAGACCACCTACCTAATTTTGGAATCATTTAATAAAATTTCAATGTCTAGTGTCTATGAAAATCCTCTTCCATGCTATTCCCTACCTGATAATGATCATTCTAAAACTAAATCAACACCTAATACACATGATCATACCATCAATCCCAATGCATAATAATTAATTTATTTCAACATTTAAACTTTATAATGAAATCTCTAAATAATTATAATAATTTCCCCAAACCACACCATGTCCCTGTGATACACATGTATCGATGCCAATAGATTGTAGGGGGTCTACAGTGGACCCCCAAAAAATCCATGGCTAATAATTAGGTGTTGAAAACAATATATAAATTTATAAAACATAATTTAAACAAAACAAGGATAAATAAATTCTGATAAAGAAATAAAATTGTCAAATCAATTAATGGAGGTTGGATAACATTGTCTCAACATGTCCCCCATCTTGGCTATAAGGGATTTCTAGTGAAATAAGTAAATTTCTCTATAAACTAGTGAAATCACCATTTCAAACCATGATATAATGGTTATGAATGTAATGAAATCCTGGAATGAGGAAAAACCAAAGAGGGGGTGAGGATCATAAAATGCTCCAATATGAAAGGGCCACTACGAACAAATTATAATCAATGGGGGATGAAATTAAGGATGAAATGAGGTAAGGATAGGATTATGTGTGAAAAAGTAAGAGATAAAGGGGAACTCCAATATTAAAATATGGTGGTGTTTTCTTTTCAACCCCCAATAAAGTCCATCATAGATTATGGTGTAGCCACCCGCAGACCTGTAGGACATTGTTATCTTAACTATAGTGTCCACCACAACCCCACTAGATCCTCTAATATTTTATCAAAATTCAAATCATTTCGTATAACCTAAAATTATGATATATTAATTTATATAATTTTAATCGGAATCACAACTATAAATAATACCAATCAATCAGACATGAAAATTAAAAATTTTCATAGATTTTGAAACACCACACTAACATAACAGAATTACAAACTCCCCAAAAAAACACTTCTCATCCATGTGAAGTCTTAGTGGTCATCAAATTATATATCTATGTTAATCACCAAGTCCAATTAATCAACCTAATTCCATTCCAATGTTATAAATTATCATCCAACGAACAACCTCCTTTTCAAAATGATTAGGTCTCCAATTTTCAATCCAATTCATGAAACCGTTAATGAATTTTTGATGAGTACTTTTTTCTAATACAATCCATATTGATATATAATAACCCAAAAATCACATTTATTACAGAGACCATGATGTTCCCATTAATATTCTATATCTCATAACATCTAAGTCTATATCCTAGGTTCTTCTCTCATTGTAATTTCCTAACAGAACATTGTACTTACAATTGAATGATTCCCCAATAATGTTTTCTAAATCAGTGCACCCAATCACTTCTGTCGACAATGGTTAAAAGATGCCAACATATTTTGTTTTCATATATTAATAAATCCAATGAATTTTAAATTCTCAAAACATTTACCCTATCATTCCATTGTTTCTTATAAAGTACTAGTAAATTCCTAAAAGATGTGAATCATATGTAAAATGAAATTTCAAATGTAGTTTCCATCTAATCACAATAAATTACATTCCTTACAACTAACAGTTCATCCTCGTATCAACCTAACATAATGAAAATTGACCTTAGATGCTGACACATCAACCACAACACCCGATTATGATTCATTTTCTTATTATGGAAACCTATGATCATCTAAGATCATTTACCAAATCCCTTGACCATCTCTCTATGAAATTATAATGCCAAAACTCCAACCGAAAAAAACCTTTACCTTATTCTGACTCATGTACTTATATATTTACATCCCTCTTAATGTGAATAATTTAAAATTACCTCATCCCCAACACAAAATCTATAAATATTATAACAATTACATTGAATATATTACATATCATTTTTTTATTAAATAAAGGTAAATTTAGATTCATTCATTTACCACCTTCTATAATGTCATTAGGATCATCCAATGAAAAATATCATGCCTCCTTTGACCCTTCATAGATGAGGGTCACACACTAGAGAGCAACACCTTACTAGCCATCATGGGAGAATCATTTTCATCAAAGCCCATGATCAAAACACCAACACCTTGGATGACAACATTAACATCCATAAATGTGATTATTGTACATGTCTAACCCATTTAATTTTTTAGAAATAACACAAAACCCAATACCATTTCACATAAATGAGTCATAGGAACATCATCAACCACACACATAAAATCCCAATAAATAGAAAAGATCACACACATGTTTCTCCTCAATATCCACACTCATTCCATCAAAACATCAATGTCACCAAACCGACATGATACTCCTCAACATTTTCATGTCCATACAGAATAAAATTTACTAGAAATTTTAAATCCAAACCCAAGGGTTTTATTGTCTAATATAGAAAATTTTAAAACTAGACTTACTAAAATTTCCCACACACAGGATAGTTTCATTTAACCTGATTAACTCTTTGTAGTTCTCAAAAAACTGGCCACTATACTTGGGCCACAACCACCACATGAATATTATATATAAAATATAGTTAGATGTCCATAATAATTGAATCACATTCACACATCACTCAAAAATGACCACAAAAATCATTGCTTCATGCAAATGAAATAGCAATCCCTACTATACCACCCATGATCACAGAGTGCTACCACATGAGGTGTCATCCATATTATAATTAATTGATAACCATGCCTAAATATAAATCCTAGTATCACCTTTGTTCATTGATCTCAAACATAAATACCTACTAATGATTTCCACCACTATGTTTCTCATTAACCATGGGTTGAAACTACTCATGGTTTTTCATCAACCATCATATAGATCTGACTCACTAAACCCTATGTCATACCTCATAAGGAAACTATGTCAAAAAACCTATACCAAAACAATTGTATCACTAGGATCATAAGTCATGGGAAAGACCAAACAATTCCCTTTTATAACTATATAACATATCATGTTGCTGACCATCCACTCAAGGGTCTCATATACAAAAAATAACTTTAATCACATTCCAACCACTAAACCATAAACAATATATTCTCAAATTTATTAGCACATGGGGATTCCCCATGGAGTATCAACAATCATGTTGGTATGAAATGACATTTTCCATGATAATCCATGTTAGGGACACCAAATGAACATATTTTTTTATATATTTTTTAATTCCAATATATATGAAAAAACATGTTATACATGGTCATAGTTAAATTAAATAATCAAACAAACAAAATATGAACTATCATTTGATTCATATCTATGGATTTAATGACCACTAAAAACCCCTCAGTTTCAGTACTCATCCCCTTCTAAATATACCATGTCATCATTTTTATTACCAATTATCACATCATAAATACCCTAAGAACTTCCACTAGAATTTTTTTTAAGAATTCTGGTATCCTAACCGAGTAGAATTCCAACAAGAAAATATATAGAAAAAATCAATATGAGATTTTACTAGAGCATTAAATAGACTATCCTTTCTCATCAATGATAAAATCACACTAGAATGCTCCAAAATGTTAGGTGAAAAATAAAATCCCGATATAATTCATGAGAAACCACATGCCATAAATACCAAGAGTAAAATCCAATAACTAGAATATTTCCAAAAGGTCGATAGCCAAATTCCATAGTAAAACTAGAAATTTGAGGATCATGTGTGTCGCCAAATGTGAAATAACATATTATTGTAACAAAAAAACGTAGAACGCAAATTTCACGATTATTCTAACATGAAATTACACTAAAAAGGTGTTTTTATGCATTAACTAGGTTTCTATCTGTGGTTCTACCAAATTCCAATCACTCATATTTTCAATATATGGAAATACATGAAATAAATAAAAAAAATGTTCTTGATATGAAATATTAACATCCCCCCCAGAGCAATAATCTACATCAAAACCAATGGATGATATTTACCTCCATCATGGATACAAAAATTATATTGGATGAATACTAAAAATGTGGGTCAACAGATACTCTATTAAGAGGCTATATCCCAAATATCAGACCATGAAATCTTGGATAATGTAAACTAAATAAAATTTATGGAAGAATAATAAACATATTAACAAGAAGTAGTAAAAACCCAACAATAATAAAAATTATTTTTTTCCTATAGAGCATGGATGATGGACACGAACTGGCTCAATTATATATAAATATACCACAATAAAAGGAAATAAAGATACATGTTTAATGAAAAATATGTTCCATATCACACCCTCTGCTCACATGATCAACCAACATATCACTTTCAATGTCTAAAAACTATCTAAAAATACATCTAAAAATATTTTACTTGAATCATGTGAATATCTTATTATGTACAAGTGTAAAATGGTCACTCGATATATGTATTAGAACAAAACATAATATGGATCCACAACAACATTCGTAAACTAACTATAAGTTTATTGATATGTTCCTCTAATATTCCTAGATAAAAATAAAATTATATAACATGTAATATGTATATTAAACTACATTCATTATTTTAATGTCAAAATTTATCTTAGAATCCCCTAGAAAATGTTCTAACATAATAACCAGGATCAATCCTTGGTTCCTAGACATTGAGTGAAAATACCTACTTCATCATGTGTTGGGGTGTGTCTAAACACTTCTCTATAACTATTACAACTAATACAGTCCACATAATGACCCCCCAAGTAATCTTGGGTGACCCATAGAGTTTATTCATGTTTAGGGTCATATACTGATCCCCTTGGATGCGGTCTCTGCCAAAATGGTTGAAACACCCATACATGTTGAGTAGATCAATAATTGTAGGTGAAATACCATTAGTGTGTAATATACCTATCCTAATATGATCTATTGATAACATTCCTACCATGGGTAATATTCACATATCTATGGTATGGGGGCTCATCCAACAAAATGTAATATACACATACAAATTGAAATGATAAATTACCTCAGGTGTAATACTACATAAAGGAAATATACCTACTGAAAAATGTTCTAGAGATCATTAGAATTTTGAAGTTAATATTCACATCCACATCCTTAACACAATGATATAAAGGGAGAAAACATACCTAATGTATCCATCATCCTTGCATATCGATCATGATTAAGTAAAAATAAATCATGGGTTTACCATAAACACAATCTACATTAGCCACTATAGCCTCCTTGAACAAAATGATTCTACTGTTCTAATGTAAATACATTAGTCATATCTACCCATATCCATACCACATCACATTACCTTCAATAATAACATACAATTTCATTCAAATGGAACACCTAAAACCACCACTGCCCATCTCACATGCACTCCCTGAGGATTTTCCTATCTCTAGGAACCAATGGTGACCCCCTCGATGAAAAAATATCGACACCAGTAGTTATTTTCATGGTCTTTATCTAGTCTATTTATTTAATAATCTTAACATGAGGACCATATATCTCTTGTAAATATCATAAGAACATCAGGACCCCAATGCCTCTCAAAGGATGTTTCAAATTAGTTTTGTTTGATGAGATGAAACATCCATTATCTCGAACAATGTGATAACTATTTATTGGACCACTCCCTTGACCAACCTGAACTAACATTTGGTTTGACCACTGAGACAAAAAATATCATAATATGGGTAGTTCTCTCACCCCACACACATCTCAATGAACCTAGAAATATAAAAAACACTAATGGGGGTACGATAAGTCTTACATAACTACTAATCTATATTCCCAACCACACCTCCATCATATAAGAATATAAATCCTCTATGTATATGTATATAAGTCTCATTTGATCATAACTCACACCTCAATAGGTCATAGAGGTCGTCCAATATCATATTAGTCAAGGACACAACCATTAGAAACCTAGGAAAGAAGATAATACAAAAGTATATTCTTGACGCTGGGTGCCCATTAATTTAATTGGGTGTGGTTTAATAAAAAAATAATTTCATTTTAACATAAAAATTAAATATTAATTTAAATATGAATCTAATCAGTCATGTTAAATTTTAAAAATAGGCTGATCACATGCATGGTGAGACCGTAAGATCCTCATGACGTATGAGAACATTTATAAAACATAATAGATTCAATGTAGTACCCCCAAACTCATTCAAGAATCATCCAGTAAATTTGTAGGGTCGGAACCATTTTTGAGGCCCATATAATCATAACATTTCCAGATAATGTATATTATATGGTTACATCCATTCTCATGCACTAAGATCATGAATAAAATAATAAATGAAAACATATTTTTAATTACATTATTTAAATCTAATAATTAAATTGAAAACAAATTATAATAATACCATAGAACCAGAAAATAAGTTTTACACCACTCCTGACTCCAACAAAATAACATGCGGGAGGTCTCCAGTGGAACCTTATCACCAAAACTAGACAAACTACTAGGTTTTGAAACTCTTAAAATAATTATTTCCATTTAATTAAAAATAAAATTTCTATTTAAATACACAATTTTATTTACCATTAGCAATTAAATGAATTGAGGTAGAAAAACATTGACACTGGATGACATCTATCTTATCTTCTTGAGTATTCCAAAGGATTTTTTTATGTTCCAACTTATTTATTTGAATTTCCATTTCTAACCTAAATCTATGTTACCATAAACAAAAAAACAAGGAATGATGTAGAGAAGATGGGTTAATAGAGGGAAACACCATGATCCAATTTGGAAATGTCTATATAAATATGCCATAATAATATGATAATAATTGATGAAGACATGGAGGGAGGGATTCCCCCATTAGAAATGAAATTGGAATTGTATTGGGGACAAACCCACTTAAACGTTGAGTGGGTGAGAATGTCTTATTTCCTTCTTAAAATCCAATCATTTATCTGATGTTATCCCCAACAAGCTATAGTGGTTACTACTCCAGACCATCCAAGAACAATCCCATGCCCTGAAGATGCCTCTAGAATCCCAAAAATCATCGCCAAAAAAAATATAGGACATATAATCAACTATAATTTCATTCTGAATACATATTCTAAAAATTTCCCATCTAATAAACATTAAAATTAAAAAACCTCGTTAATTTAAAATTCATTTAAATAAACAAGTCATTTATATTGATCGTTTATCAAATTATCCTTGTCAAACCCAAATGAGATATTTCATTACCATATTGGTTATGGACAACATGCATATATAAATTTTATTCATATAATAATAATAAAACGCATCCAAAACACAATATTGTGGTGATATGTTATTATGTATAATTAAAAAATAATTAAAAAATAAAAATAATCCCAACCATATGAAATAAATATAAAACAAATATATGTGGTGGTATATT
The DNA here is from genome assembly GCA_963277665.1 of Viscum album. Taxonomy (NCBI): domain Eukaryota; kingdom Viridiplantae; phylum Streptophyta; class Magnoliopsida; order Santalales; family Viscaceae; genus Viscum; species Viscum album. The sequence goes on from OY728120.1 coordinate 1,152,037,863, forward strand.
TATGGACACTACTTAATTAAAGATTAAAAATTCTTGATAATGTATTTCCATCCCATGAGATGTTATGAGACTAAAAATGAAAATCTTGTGTTATAACCATACCCAATAAGTGTTGGAAAATAACAAAACAAACATGGATTCTTGAAAAGAAATACCATATGGCATAGTCATATAGAAAACAATGTGCATAACTAGAATACATTTTCTTAATACGCATTAATTAGTCTTTAACGGTGGAACTCCACTAATGGATTCGATGACTAAATAGGAATATAACAAAATGGTTAAAATAACATATTAATAACATATTACATTTACTCATTTCCCTAAAAAATGTAAATATATTGACCAAAAATGAAAAAAACAATGGGAGTGAAATATGAATTTATATATATATGAACTAAATGAAATATAATAGATAATTAAATATTCTAGGTCACTTCCATTAATATATATAATTTAATGTTATTTTTATATGTGACATATTATCACCATTTCATTCTGGTATTTCATATTTTCCGTTTATATATAATGTATTTTAATTAACATTTCATACGATCATGTGGAAGTAATTATTAAATGTGATATATTAGTGATTTTCTTATTCCAAAAAATCAATGAGTTTGTGTTTGTGTCATATATTATAAAATAAAACATAAAAATTACAACGGATTGTCTAAATTATTTCTAGAAATTCTAGATCTAATATAATATTTTATTTAATTCATAAGGTATATAAAAAGGGAGTTACACCTTAAGAAAAAATATTATTTGATCTTCCATTTCTATGTTTTCTCTCCCCCTATCTCTCCCCCAACATATAGTGTATCTTATATAATTACATATTCATGATTGAAATTACAATATAAGATTTATGTGATTTTATATGTGGTAATTTAATTGGTATTTCAAGAATATATTTCCATATACAAGTGACCATAAAAACACACTCTTTATAAAAGATGAAAACCAATTACTGATGTAAATAATTTATTTATTTTAAACAGGTTACTCACTAACTATTATTTTAGTTTATAATTCTGTTTTATTTTTATTTTTGACATATATTTTACATGTTTGAAAATATGGAAAATATTTGGGAAATTTATTTTTTTATAAATTTTATGTAATGGGGAAGAATTAAATGTTTTAGAATGTTACATGAAATGTATTTATATCTGGGAAATGATTTTGATGAAACCGAAGTTCTATTAATTTTAATATATATTATTGGATATGATATTGGTATATATCAAGAAACATGATGTAAGGTCACATCCCAGATGCACACCAAGGTGGACCAAGATATAATATAACATGAACTCATGAATGACTTACTGTATGCATGGGGCTAAGAAAAACTAGTCAGGATCTAATGATATTTTATCGAGAGATTATAACATCAATATAAATATATATATTACTATATCAATTACATAAAAATCTATATCTATTTTATCCTTTATAATTATATATATGAAAAAATACTGATAATATAACCACAATTATTATCATAAATCATTAAATATAATATAATATTTAATACAAAAAAATAATTAAATAATGAAAATTTAATTACAAAACGGTTCACCCTTAGATAGTACACAACGTTGAAGGAAAATTTAATAAAACAGAGACAATATAACAACCCATGAATCTTAAGGTCATTTCCTTTTAGGGAAAGTATGAAATTCAAATATAAAGAAAGGTACAATACTTTAATTGGGATTTTTATCTTGTTTTTGAGTGTTCATATTTCATTAAATTATTCTTATGTTCATAGAATTTAGAATATTTAGTTGTTAGGGTGATCATGTAATTGTCGGTGTATGGGTGGGGTGAATCGAGAGTTGATTTTCAGTTGTAGCAGTAGTCCACATAATCAATCTTGATGTTTTAACCATGAATAGTGCTAGATTAGGGTTTTCCACTCTGATTAATGTATTTTCATTAAAAATACTAATTTGAATAGGTATAAAGATACTTACCTATATTACATAACTATTACATCATTTTTATGATAAATAAAATAATAGAGGTACAAATCAATAACAAAAATGTTTACTGTATTGGGAATGTTAGGTACATTTATAAATTTTACATAATAAGACAATGATATAATTTAATTCTATCTTCATTATCATATTAGTTTCCCTTCTGTTATCCTTACTACAACTAAACACCATGAGATATACATCAATTAAAGGGGTGAGGTGAAATCCTATCAAGAGGATGAATAAGGGAAATGATTCAATATAGCATGGGTGAGCATAATCTTCACCATAATATCATATGAATAGAATCACCATCAATATCATGATGAAAATAGGTTATAAAATAATGTAACGGTGTAATGCGTATGAAATAATCATATTGTATTTGTGGTAAATACCACATATAGTTGTAAAAAAAGATAGCATCATGTCCACTCATAACATATGTACATATTCATAACATAATAATTTTGAAAAAATCTAGGAACATGTTCATAAATAATACACATTATCCAATTAGATAAAATAAATCAAACAATTCATTTTAGGGATATATAATTATGATCCCACATGTCTCATTATAATATAAACATAATCATGCATGTCACATTGAACGTGAAAAAACATAGTCATGAGTTATCCCATAGAAAGGAATTACTTTCAAAACAATATCTTCAATAAATATTTCATAAAAAATGATTTTAAAAAATGAAAATTTGAAATATATATTAGGTATATGAATCTTAATAATCGATAGAAGAAGAATCAAATTAAGAGGAGTTAATGATGTGTTTTGGAAGGATGTTTTCTTTGGGGGAAAATTTAATTTTGACATGAACTCTAGTCAGAAAACATTTTATCACAAAAATTATGTTGAATATAATATAAATTATATTTAATCAAAGTTTTAGGATTTTTCAATACTAATATGTTGAAATAGAGGGACTACCTAAAGAAAATGAGTTGGTTTTGACAATATCATTACATTAATTCATGATTCTTTCCTCAATTTTTTGCCACCTGAATATAAAAAAAATATATTTATGAAAAAATTGATCCATAAGTGAATTAATGTTATTATTATTAATATTTATAAATTATAGTATTTTATTATAGTTATTAATCTCCATGTTTATATGGTTTTTATTTTGATATAATGTTTCACTGAAAAATTCCAAATTTTTCATCGATTTCTGTATTTTGTAAAGTGTAGTTTATATTTTATTATAATTAATTAAATAATATTATAATAAATATTTTAGATTTTTATATATTATATATTTTTTATAATTTCCATCGATGATGATGGTTATATGTGCTGACATAAACATGTCTACAAAGGTGGTTAATTGACCTTCAAATTGAAATTGTCGGAAGAGCTATAAAGGGAAGTATAGAATTTATATATATCATAAACATGAAAAAATAATTATTTTAACATAATTAATATAATTTTAACATACATAAAAATTAATTTTATGTTATATGGGTTTGAATGCAATTGGTAAAAACAATACAGTGAAGAAGAAAACGGGGAATAGTTAATAGAGACTTACTCTCTCCCTAGTGTAACTCCCCCTGCATGACAAAGTAAGTCCATTCATGATTGGTGTTGGATTTATCATGAATGTAACTATATATTATATGATGATTTAATATGGATAATATGGGTATATTTGGTTATATTAAATCGGTAGGAAAGTGTATTACCATGGTAAAGGAGATGTGTTATTTATACATGAGAAGAACATTATTTTTAAAATAAAATATCATATCCAAGGTAAAACTTATTATATTTTTTACATTATAATTATTATTTTAAAAAAATAACATGATTTTAAGTCTCTAAATCACATTATAATTATAATTTATTATTTTAATCAAAAGGAATGGTGGAAAAAAGTGAAATTATTTTTTTATTGAATCACATTTGAATTTAGCATTTGGAGATTTAATTTTTAGGTTTGGAAATTTATTTCAATATATTTTAATAAAAAATTAATGAAATTAAATATATGATTTCTGAAAATATTGTTCTTGAAATTACTTTTTGAGTATTATATCGTGAACGATGTATTTTATGATTCAATGGTTACTTGAAAAAATGAATTTTTAATATTGACCTGAAAATTAAAGTATGTCATAAAATATCCAAAAAATAACCCTTTCGAGATTTTTTCAAGTTATGATTTCAAAATTTATATTCATTTTATTTGAATAAATTATTCTAATATGTAAATTTTAGGTATAATATGAATATAATTATTTTTATAAATAAGATAAGTATACAATTTTTTAAAAATGTGATTACATTTTATTTATGGTTTGTAATTAGGTTTTTTATTTTATTGTAATTATAAAATTTATGTTTATATAAATTAATCATAATATATATTATTTATATTGAAATTTATTATTATTTTTTAAATTACTATTCCAACTATCATTTTATTATACGCAATGGTAGTGTTACTATTCCCAATGGGCATGTCCCTATTCTAGTGGTCACATTATTATTCTAACTGTCAGATTAACTCCAGTATGTACATCTACATTACTTGAATAATTATAAAACTCAATTCCCCTCAAGGTTCTATATTTAAATATCATGTAATGTTGATAGTTATAGAATAATATTTATTCTATAGTGTGGGTAGAGCATGTTACAAGTATATTGGATTGGCGTGATCCATAATTTCCCATTTTTACGTTTATATTTTATATTCTTTTCAAATTTTATTTATTCAAATTTAATTAATATACCATTATGTCAAATATAATGTTTTTTATTAATGAAATATTTTTCTGTCATTTCCTTTATGTTTATAATACTCTATTTTTTATTGTAATAACTCTTTATTTCATGACATAGATATCATTTATAAAAAATGGGTGGTTATATTCTCCCACCATTATAAATTTATTCCCCAAAATTTAAACATGTATTCATTGTGGATAATGGATGTGTGTACTTCTATTTCATTTTTCCCACATGTTCCCATGTAACCTCTTTATACTTATGGTTCCTAAATTACACTTTGAAATGTATATTTGTATTATTATAAATATGTCTCTATGGTCTAATATCTTCATTGACTAGTGAATGTACCTTAGGATGATATTTTTTTTATTTTATGTCCACATGACATTTTTCAATGTTGACATTAGAAGGAAATATTTTTCTAAAATATCCAACTGCAAGTCCCATTAACAGTTGATTGTATAACTCATTTTCTAACTCTGAGAATATTTTATGTGCTATTTGATGTCCTGAAAATTCTTTGTAATCTATTGTGAAATATCATGTCCAAGTATCTTTCAATCCCTAGTAAGTTAGTGTTGGTCATTTGTTCCCATACATTTCTTCATATGGAGACCATTTAATAATAAAGTGAATGATAATCGTATAAGTGGAAAAAACCAATGGGATTTGTTGATCCCATCAAACATTCAATTTTATTTATTGTCTCTTAGTATTTTACCAAGAATCTAAAATGTCTATTAATATTTTCCCACCATTTGGGGGTGATAATCCATAATGAAAATAAATTTAGTACAGAGTAAATGTTAAATAATTATAAAAAATTTAGATGTTAACCATGGATGACGATATGAGATAATCAAAACTCGAACCACATGCAGCCTCACCACTACCTTCACATAAATCATGGAATGTTGTACAAGTGATAAATATTCCTGAATAGTGACAATTTGTTATGTCTTGTTGATTCAATCCACCACATCCCATGTTTCACTATTCCATTTGGATGATTAGGGACATTAGTGAGAGATACCATAGTGATACTCTCCCATTTCAATGTTGGTATATGCAATTTATTCATCATCCATATGGACTTAAAATTCGATGAATTAGCATTATGACATACCTAACAACATTTGATATTCTCTACAATCTCCTTCATCATTTTGTCCCACAAAAAGTTCCCTCAAAGATCACAGTATGCCTTGGTACATCATGGATCGATAGATAATGCTGAGCTATGTGAAATATCCAATAGCTCCATAATCTCAGGCGATGAAGGTGAAAAATATATTAGTAAAAACATACTCACACCATAATAATTGATTTGGAACTAATGAAGCACCATTTTACAATTTTATAGATCTTTTTTAGATCCATGTAATCCCTTTCATCATCCACAATCCTCTCTTAGATAAATAGTTGTCACATCATTTGGTAATATTAAGATGCATTCCCTATCATTACGATTTCATGACCCATAAATTTCATATCCATCAATATAGGGTCATTATCAATACATATAATTGGAGGGGTATCTTGTAATTTTATTTTAAGAGAATCCACTTTCATATACACCATTCAAGATGGTAGTTAAATTAGAAATCATAAAAATATTATATGCTCTATCCATATTCTTTAATCCATATTGAGCCCAATTCATGTGATTATATAATTGTTTACTCTTCTGATCCACATATATATATATATCACACGTTTTAACAGAGTGGTAGTCCCACCAAATATTCACTATAATCATCTTATATCTGAACCCTATATTTTCCTTCTCTTGTATCATTTACTATCTTCAGGCAAAGTCTATCACATTATCATTCTTCAAAAGTACTCAACCGAATAATTTATATGAAACATTGTTTTCATTAAAAACCATATAATCTATTTTGTATTGTGATTACATTAATAGTGATTAAAAGATTATTGAGTTAGAAAAGTATTTCCTCAAATTCTTCTGTATTTACCTACATTAACCCATTCCATGATAATATAGTTATTGGGATTTAAAATTGTGAGAGATTTCACAAAAAACATTTGTTGTAAGAATCTAAGCCAATAAAACAATATATATCAATGAACCATGTGGTTATGGAACACTCCTCAATTCCCATTGACTTTTACGGATACAAATAATTACCTCAATTGTTATCATGTGCCTCATGAATGAAAATTGTTGTACATAAAAGTTAGGCTTTCTCAACATAGGGTACATTTTTTTTCCATATTGTCAACAACAAAATCCATAGATACTCTTCATTTTCTGAAATTCTCTTGGATTAAATGATGATAACACTAATTAAAACTAAAAAAATTGAGGTCAGTTCTGAAGACTTTATTCATCAAATACATTAATATTTTTTGAGAATTATATTGTCTGAATGAAATAACTATAAATTCATAGCAACCATATCTTATATGGAAAGATATATTATGAATATTTTCCTTCGTCACCATTATTTGGTGATATCTAGAATGAATATATACCTTTGAGAAGTGCTGATTTCTTCATAGTTGAATGAACAAGTCATCAATTTTTAAAGAGGATACTGGTTCTTTTTTGGGATGTTGTTGAGCTCTTGAAAATAAATGCATATCACATTGAGCCACCATTATTACTGAAAGGATCATTGATGTAGAAAAATTTTATGCACTATGGAATATGAACCCCTTTTAATAATTCCCATTTATATGATTCTTAATATATTGTAGTTCAATTGGAACCATCATGTAGGTTCATTTTGAGATAATAGTGGCTCCGATTAATTAATCAATTGAGCTCTCTACATCCTTACTTCGGTGCAATTTTTGGAAACTCTATAAGAAACACAGAAGTTTATTTCCTATCATTGGGTTTTTCCTATTAGATGATACCTTCTTTTATCTCCATCATTTGGAAAATTTATTCTTCATCATACGGTATCAACTCTCAAACTATTGAGAGTTTGTTCCAAGGAGAATCACGATATTCCTTGAATTTTAAGAGGATAATAGGATGTTTTTTAATATTAAAATATATTTCGTTCACTCTATTGTTTATTTGTTCCAAATATAATGGAAACCCATCAACACCCTGTATAGAGTTTAATTCCTCCAATGGAAGTATTACACAATTATATATAATAATATTTCCAAATATTCTGACTTGAGAATATAACGAAACATCAGTTGAAATGATTGCACATAAAGTGGGTTTAATGATATATCTACTTCAAGGTATCATAGAATTGAAATAATTGTTTTAGGAGTCATGTTAGATAACCAACAATGTGTAGAACCATGATTAAATAATCCATTTCCTAGTTTTTATTGAACATGATTTTTACCTAGTATGACTTCATTATCACACTCCACATCATTAGTATTGATGGAATAATATTTACATTTATCTATTATATTTGTTGTTTGATGATGTTAACAACCCTGAAGGACCCAGGGTTTATGGATCTATATTTTAAAGTTCACTTGCTCCCTATATTTGAAGCATTAAACCATGTGTGGTTCATTATGAGGTTTCATATTTTCTTTCATAATGTTGGTTGTAAAATTCATTAATCTTTGACATTCATGAGATTGGTGGAGATATATTAAAAATAAGAATCATTTCCATGTCCCTTTGTTGAAATTAACATGATGCATCATCCCATATTTGTGACATGTGGGTAGTCGGATCCACTTTCACCCTTTGTCACCATACCCACTAAATTCAAACTCCATTCTTATATTCTTATCTCAATAACCATGGGTCAATTTACTGAACTAAATTTCTAATTTGAGGGAAAATTATACCACTTTCTCATAAGTCTCAATGTCATATATATATATTGCCTTATAATGGTTTTTTATATAGTAAAAAATATATTTATTTTTCTATCATTATTAATAACAAATACCAAGGCATACCTTCCAATCCTTGAGATTTTTTCCGCATAAATCAGGTCTATTTCACCGTCCTTTTCATTCAACTCTGAGAAATATCCGTCCTTATTTGTTTGATGGTTTAGAGAAGATTGCTAAGTAGTAAATAATTTTTTAATTTCTCCCCACTCTATCACCTCAATTTCATCATTCTTCCTGTTGTTCTTTATCAAATACCACCAATTATAAACATTTACATCTAAATGATAAATAGAAAAAAGTCACCTTATCCATCCCAAAATAGTGGATCATTGAAATGATTTTATCCATTGAGAAAACACATTTTTCTGAAAACATGTGGGTCATAAGGTCAAATAAATTTTGATAATAATTGCCTCATAAGAGACTCAATGTCGTGTTGATCCTTCGTGGGTGATGTAATACACTTCACATGATTTATGTTATTATTAATATCCTATGGTAACTGTCCATGATGTTTTTAACTCCACCTCATATTGAATTGGGGATGTCTTTCATAAAATTGTTCTACTATACCTCAGATGCGTTGTTGGCCTTGTTTGTATTTTTTTCCAAAATTTTTGAAAATAGAAATGGTTTGAAGAAAATTTAAGTCAACAAAGTCTGAATAATTTATTATTTACGAAATTAACACTAAATTCATATCTTATGGGATCCCTATGTTTATCGATTTCTAAAAACAATTTCTAGAATGTTTTACCTATACATAGGCATAAAATTATGGTTTACACTCTTATTTTCAAATAAAAATTCATCAATTAAATAAACTATCCTATCATACCAAGTTTAATGAACATTAATTTTATTAAATTACCATCAACATTGTTATGATAAATAACATAATATATACAAAAATATAGGATCAAAAGTTATTATGTCATGGTAAAATTAGGATCATATTTAACTTTTACATAATAGATAACAAGAGCTATTTAATTACTTATTTTCGATATTAATAGTGGTGACTACATTCTCATTAGTAAAAGTAATAACATGAGGATATACATCCATGAAAATTGTTATCTAAAAGTCTAGTAAGAGGATAAATATGGGACATCAATCAATATAAAATGGGTAAGCATACTCATCATCATAGTATAATAAGCATAGTTTAAACATATATATCCTTAGGGAAACATGTTATAATGTCATTGAATGTGGAGATGCATTGAAATGAGACTGCATAAAATTGGTGTCAAAACCCACAAATATTTGTGAACAAAGTGAGCATCATGTCCATGTGTAACATATGTACATTTTCATTTCACAATCATTACGAAAAAAATTATCAAAATTTTCACACATAATAAACATTATATCATGAGATAAATCACATAAAATATTTATTGGTGGTCTATATGTTTCCAGTATCACTATTCGCGACATAATATATACATATAGATGCATTCTGCATAGATTGTATAACAATCATATTAATGACTTTCCCTAAAAAATAACTATGTTTCATAAGAATTTAATACATCATGTTTTATTGAATAAACATGGGGATCCAAAATAAAAAATGGAAAACCCATATTTTGTTCTGTAATCATCATTCTTGAGTGATGATGAGACAACTGAAGAGGAGTAAGATATGTGTTTTGGATTGATTAGTTCCTCTGTAAATTCATTGAATTTTTCATAATGTCAACTAGGAAATATATTTATCCCATAAATTATTTTTTAAAGAATAAGGAAATGATACTTATGTAACATTGGTGGATAATTCCTACCAAACATGATATGAATGAGGAAAAACCCAATGAAAAGGAGTGGAGTTTAGAATTACCATACCTTAATTTTACCTTTATTTCTTCAATTTTATGCTTATTGGTTAATAAAATAAAATTTTATAAAATTTTAATCAACTATATAATAATTTAAAATTTTAATACTATATATCAGTTATAGACATTTCATTTAATTTCATAACATTGTTTTTTATATGGTTTTCATTTTTATATTGCTTTTAATTTTAAATTTCTCATTTTCCCTTGATTTCACAATTTGGTTTAATGTAATTTATAAATTATTATAAATAATTACATACAATTATAATAAATTCAATAAATGTTTTATATATTATATATAGTTTATTATATCTATCCCTGATGATGGTTATATGTTTTGATAAGGAAATTCATCCTTAGGTGGTAAACATCTAATGGATTGGAAACTATCGAGAGTGTGGGAAAGGGAATTATGAAATTTTTATTTATCTTAATTTATGAATGTCCACATTATTAATATAATTTAAAATTATAAAATAATTATTTTTTGAATAATGGTTTTAATGGATTAGGGAAAATTAATAATGGTATGAAGAAAATATGGAATAGTTAATACAATCTTACTCTCCCTTTGGTGTAAAATCACTTGTAAAACACAATAACTCCAATGATGACTAAATTTGTTATACTCCAAAATCTAGCTAAATAATATACAAGGATTTATAGTGAGTAATTGGGTTGAATTATTTTTATAAGTAGTGGGAGGTTTTTTCCATGGGATATGAGAGGGGTATTTTTAGAATTAAATGTTAAATAAAATAGTTTATCCAATGAAAAACAAGTAATAGATATTTTTTTGACATTATAAAATGACGTTGAATTAAATTACAAGATTTGAAGACATCGGTTAATAGTAATATTCCATTTAATTAGTTTCCACAAAATAAAAGGTCGAAAATAGGGAAATTATGTTTTTTATGTAAACACATTTGACTTTTGGTTTTGGAAATATCTTATTACTTTTAGAAATTATGTAAATTTAAATTTAATTAAAAAAATATGAAATACAATATATTCTACATGGACCTAATTTAATAAATGGATTATCTCATTATTAAATAATGATTGATTTAATTTATCATACACTAGTTATAGGAATACATATATTTTTACAAATGACCTAAAAATTTAAGGATCACAAAATATTACAAAATAATCAGCCTTGGAAAATTTTGATATATTGATATCAAAAATGATATTAATTTTATGTAAATAAATTTTCATAATTGGTTATTCTAATTTTCAATATCAAAATAATGATTAATAAAATATTTTAAAACATAGTTTATTAAAAATGTGATTATATTTTGATTGAGTTATTTAAAAATGATATATTTTTTTTGGGATTATAAAATTAATAATGAATTAAATTAATCATAATAAATAATATTTATTTAAAATTTTATTATTATTCAGTAAATTTACAATTCCAATAGTCATTTTTCTCTTAACAATTGTCAAGATACAATTCTCAATGGTGGGGTTACTATTCCAACTGTCATAATTCTATTTTAATAGACACATTACCTACTATTAACACCTATAAATTCCTTTAATAATAAATCAACTCAATTCCTCTAATGTTTATATATATCCATTTCCTTAAATATTAACTATTTTATTAATATTTCGTTTTGTTTCTATATTGTTGGCAGTGGGAGTGATGATTCATGTGGATTGGGGTGATCCATATTATCAAAATTATGATTACATATTTAATATATTATTTCCCAAATTAAATTATGGGAATTTTAATCAGTTTCATTGCTGATTAATGTAAAAGTATTCAAAAGGATGTTTATTTTTTCAGTTTCATTGAGAGTATAATAATATATATTATATTGTGACATTCATTTATTTTAGGATACAAATTCATTTTAAAAACACTATGTTTTTACAAAAGGGAACCTTGTAGTGAATTTGTGTGAAATCTGTATATGGTATCCTTGGAATCATGAATGGAACTAGCTATAAAGATTCACTCCAAAAAAGGACTATAGGCCTTTAGAAGGGCCTTTTTCCTATAAGTTTCTATGACATGAACCACTAGTCATGCAATAATTTTTTTTTTAAAGTGTAGGTTCACAATATAATCCAGTTGTTCACACTCTGAATGAGTACACACTATATTTTTGAAAGGGTATTTTCAATCATTTCATAGAATTTCCCTATTGGGTTTTTGGGGATATATTGTGCTGCGAGAAGTCCTTTTAACAGGTTCCCCCACTCATATTCTCTTTATTGACCCCACATGAGAGGAGATGTATCTTGGAGTCTTTTGCGGCATGAGAGGTATTTTTCTTTCACGAACCTGCCTAAAGAGATTAAAACCATGTCTACCCATGACTATACAATGCAAATATAAACTAGAACTTATGAATATATAAAAATATAATCACACAATTATATTAGGATAGTAATTTAGTGAATGTGACAAAGGGGCCAAAACAATCTCATCTAAACCACCAGAGACAACACCTTGATCGGAATGTAGGTAATACTATTAAATGAACTCACCAAAAAATCACATAATTCACTCTAGGTGAATCTATGATCCACTATCACCCATCCTGCATGGACACTATTAATGGATCATTGTCTACATATGAAACGACACATGTAGATAGATTAAAAATAGGGTAGTGTATATCAATGTAGAGTAGGAATCCCCAAAAACACTAATCACATATCATAATTAATTTTCATGTAATAATAAAGATTTATAAATCAATGAATCCAAAAAAGTCCAGATATACAATGGAAGAACAATACACAAAATAGTGGACACGACCAAACTGACAGCCATATGATTTTGGTAGAAGCTTATAGGAAATTCTTATTTAGGGAGAAACCACTCCATGGGACATGATATCATAATAGACACTCATCAACGAGGTCCTGATCATTGAACCCTACCCATGATAACTCACTAGTCTCTAAATAACATGATACTCATATAGGGGATCACACCCAGGACCACTAGGAGACTCCAAAAACCCATTAGTGATTAGCCCAGTAACTAATATATCAGATATAAAAGATAGTGGGAACACTACATAAATGGACATAAATATGGGGTTCAACACCCAATGTAAAGAAGTCATACTTATTACATAAACCCCAAATAGGGTATAAAAATAAATAGTAGAGGATTAAAGATCTGCCTCATAGAAGGACAATCAAACCACTATCTAATAATCATCTTCCAGTGGGGAAAACAACCTAGCTATGTGGATGTAAAACCACAATATACCCTAGAGGGAATGGAAAAAGAGAACAAACTCAAATGATACGACTCCAATACTAAATAAAATAAGGGATCCAAACAACCTCAATGGGGGTGTACATATCTTGGACTAGGTGTAAAAAACAAGTTCAACCAACCCCTAGACTACCCGTTCAGTGATGCTACACACATCATGTAGGCCTCCAAATACATGGGGTGTAAATATATGTTCACAGATAGTAGAGATCATCCATTACACATCCATTTCCATCTTTTTGTGCACTTTGACTGTCCCCCATGCGTATATACCATCCCATGTACACCTGGTCATGGCCACACACACCATTTTACATCTATGTAAACAAAATTTCCCATGGTATCTTTGAATTTCCACGTATCATGACCTACCCATGCCCTTGAATCCTTTGATATAATCACCAATATATCAGTATAGATCACACACAATATGAAGGTTTCCCACGAAGTGTGATATTTTAATAACTATAAAAATCCTAGCACTATTCAGAGGGTCCCCCATGGTGTGTAATTCCGGATTACGCAACATGTAACTCATAATTTTCTTGAAACCATAGGTTCTTATATTCATTTTACCCACCTTTTTTTCTCTATAAACCTAATTAAAAAAACAAATATCTATGGTCATTTATCCTCTTCTTTCACCACTTATCAGTATTTTGTTTCTGATATACTCAGAAAACATCATTGTAGTTCTATTCATGACCAGAAACAATTCAATCTACTATGAAGATAATCTATGGATCCATCTGATATAACACTAATATTCCTCCATCATTGATATACATTGATGACACCCTCCATCTTGATATGCAACAACATTGTTGGTATGATTCAATGAATAATGGTTGTTCAATGATCATATATCCAGTATTCATCAAACCATGGGCCGAAGTAATTTCATTTGATGATCATGTAATGGATTGAACCTAGTTTCCTAGATAACGTGCATTATATTATTACATTTTCAGTATCACAAGAAATGAAATCTTGATGGACCGATCATTTTAGTATCCTTTGAAATTTTACATATAAATATTAGTATTACATTACATCTTGTAATGAAAAACGAAATATCAAACCCATTGAAAACACTCATATTCCTTAGACTATCCCTACAGGTCAATCATTAAATATTTTTTTGCATCCTGGGGAGAAATGAAATGTATTAAAGGGGTGATCTCATATGCTCTTAGAAATATAGTAGAGGATATACTAAATAAGAATAAATATGTCAGGCATGGTATAAGATAGAAACACAATACTTTAAAACATAATCTTCAACATAATGTAGAAATAATATATCCAATAATTCCATTTAAACCTTCATATAGGCATTCAGAATTATCACATGTATTATTAATCACATAACAATGAAATGAATAATATAGGTCATCATAAACATATCATCAAGGCCTCATTCCATGACAATAAATAACCATACCATAATGGCCTCATGATAAGACTTTAGTTTGTATCATGAGTCCTACAGATACATTATAATGGTATAGAGATCCCATATGTCCCTTAATATGCCAAAAAAATTCCTCTTATGATTGGGATAAATCATAACATAAACATTCATATTAAAACTAGCATCTGAAGGGTTACTAATTTAATCGTAAACCAGGACTGATATAAATAGAGAACATCCATATTCAAATATATAAAAATCCCCTCAAAACAATATGAAATATTGTATCACTATAAATAGTTGACATCTATGTATAAAATCATAGAAAAAATGTTGACATATATGAAAATAATCAATTAAAATCATCAAATATATTTTAAAGATAGAACTATTTTTACTTTGAAATCCTTTAAAAGGAATGTAATTGTAAAAGAAAATATTATGTTTGCAAATAACCTTTGGATCGAGTAAGGAAATATTCATAATGTTTAGGAATCCTAATAGTTGAAAATAGCCTCTTTCACCATATATGATAAAAAACATTCATTCCTCAACATCTCCAAAAGTTCTTAATGAACATCGTTTCGAATATAATATAAAGATTAATTTCCAAATGAATTAAAAATATTCAACAATGACTAAAAAAACATCAAAAAGTTGTGGATAATATTTTTAAATAATATTTAATAACCATGGACATGGATGATGAAGATGTCCCAATAGATTGGTACATATAAACAATCACATATGATAAAAAGTTTGTGAAACAAACCATTCCCATGTACATTCCTTTAGTATAGGGTGTGTTGAACTTTTTTATAATGGTTATAACCTGTTATTAGATTATACATGAAATATATCCACATGTATTATGTCATATATGATCCTATTATATAATTTTGCTAATAGTAGTTCAATATTAACATTGTTTAGAGTGTTAACTGCTTCATTTTCGTATGATTTTTTTATTATGTAATTCATTTCTGTTATGATTAGGATTTATTTTATTAATATAAAAAATTATATTTTGTTCATAAATATTATATGTACTGATATTTAAATTTTTATCAAAATTGTTGATTAGTTAATGTCGTGAATTAATTTCACCGCATCGTGTAGACGGAAGGTTGTACGTACGCACGAGTGACAATGTCATTTCCATGATGGTTAAATGTTAATGAATTAAATTGTATATTAATTATAAAAAATCATTATAATGATATAATCCTATTTTTTTACATTATACCCATTATTAAAACCTTTTTAATAAATTAGTGTGGAATAAAAAATTACACCACATCGTGGAGACAATAAGTAGAACATACAAATTCATGGTGATATTGTTAATCGTAGGATGGATAAATGGAGAAATATGGTTATTAAATTATTATAAAAACATATCATAATGTATATAATATAGTATTTGTTAATTTTTTAATGAAATTACATAATAATAGGATGTATAAAAGAAAAATAAATTGAATGTAATTGTTTAAAAAAATTAACTCTTCATTGTGATCCTCCATTAGATTTGAATAAATGGACACTATATGATGTATTTATGCCCAATTTATGTAATCTAGGATGAATTTACTGATGTTAGTAGGATATTTTTTTGTTTTTTTTTCAATCCAAATTTCATTAGTCATTTGAAAAAAATAGAAACCTAGGTTCCCTTTATAAGAGAGGGGATGCAAAAATTTGGAAAGTCCAAAACTATTAAACTAATATAATAATTTACCAGTATAAAGCAGTTATTATGTGAGATATTTTGAGTAAGATATTATTATGATTCTAAAACCTCAAAATAAATTATTTTTAGGCAAGTTTGTATCACAAATGTAACGTTATCTTTTGGGTTTAACCCTATGGTAAACAGTATAAATCTTACTGTGTCCACATGTATTTTTAAAATATAGGGTTAATATGGTTATTATAAAAAAAACACCAATTGGATATTCAGTGAAATATATAACACTATTAATTTAGTTTAGCGTTATATTTTTTTTAATTTTATTACATTTAATAAAATATTATTTATTTTAAAGTACCATTTTGGTAAATTTTGATACTATTCAATATTTTCATTTATAAAAATATAAAAAAACATGATAATGTTGAATATGTAAATTATAATATATCATTAAAATTTCTATGTTATCGATAAATTTTTTATATGTTATTAATTACATCAAAATGTATTTATTTTAAAATTTTTAATATCATTTATTTGTTATTTTTATTAATATTTTAATTTATGCATCAATATTGTGTCATCATTACTTTTCATTATTTAATCTGAAAAAATAAAAATAAATTTATGTGATGTTGGAAATTATTTTATATTTCTATGCACTACTTATAATCAATGTTATCTCTTATAGATCACTATATAAAAATTATTATTTATATAAGGAATGAGAGTGTGACATTCGGTAACATTCATTATTTTTATAATATAAATGTCATATTCATGTAAAAGGGACCATTAAATGATTCCATTTAGAAACATAGTTGATAATGGTCGAATTTATTCATCCAATAAGAATTTTACAGGTGTTATATTTAATTTAATAACATTATTTGTACCTTCAAATATCTGATTTACCCATAACTCTGGTAATAACAAAGTGCTAATGTTACTAATTATAATATCCCAAAATAAAATTAAACTATTATCATAATTTCTAACCACCGATTAATATATTTAAACTAATTTAGAAAAATTAAAACATATATCTTGCTAAAATAAATTTGAAATTAATTCTTGTTGAAAGAACATGAAAACGGGGTTTTCAAAAGTAATAACCATCAAAATATTGACATGTGTTTGCATCTAATTTTAATGTGAAAAGAAATCAATTGACCTAAATTATATTGAATGATATAAAATAAATCTAATTATTATTCATAACCATGTAAAAAGATAATCTACCAAAATAAATAAATTAGATGAAAAATATGTTTTGAATTTAAGTGCAGTATTTTTCACTATTTATAATAATATGAAAGTTATTAAAAAAATCTATTTTTTATGTCCCACTTCTAAAGAATAATTTAATATTTTCAGACTGAGTATATAAAAGTGTCAAATAATGGATTTAAAATTGTTTCTCAAAAAAATTTTAGTAAAACTTCATGTTTGGAAAAATAATTCTTTTATTCAAAAAAATTATTTTGTTCTTATTTGATCTCTAATAAACAAATGAGATGAATATTAACTTTATATAGAACATATAAAATTAAAAATATGGTTATTACTATTCATTGCCTCTTTTGATATAGTTATTCATGGTGTGCTTGATATCAGTGTTGTGTGTAATTCATGTAATTGAATTATTTAAAAGGAAGTGTACCCTAGTAGCTTGGGGTGTTACATTAATCCCTAGTTAAAATAATTTCATACCTGATAATTCTTGATTAACACTTTATAAAATGATTTGGGTAGTTTATCATCATATGTTCCTCAGGTTCCCACATTGCTTCTTACATTTTAGGGTTTCTCTGAATAACCTTTAAAAGATTAGTTGACATATTTCTCAACAATTGTTCTCTAGTGTCCAAAATCATGATAGGAACTTCACAAGAAGACATTTCATGTTCTAGTTATATTTTATCCTAGGTGAGGATATGCTTCGGGGCTTTCATGTATTTCCTCAATTGTGACACAAGGAACACATCATGAACATTTGAGATACATAGTTGCAATGCCTAATAGTAAGCTATATCTACAATTTATTCAAGAATTTCAAAATGTCTGGTGTATCTAGGACTTAAATATCATTTCTTACTGAATCATATATCATCCTTCCATAGAGATACCTTCATGAAATCATAATCTCATACATGAAATTCCGAACCCTTAATTCTCTGATTAGAATAGAACATTTCCTTAAATTTAGCCATTTTGATATGTGTCTGAATAGTTTTTACCATATATGTAATTTCCTCAACATTTTCTGGGCCTACGAGGTTTCCTTCATCAACATCATCCTTTGAACATGGTGTATGACATATCATTTCATAAAACTCTTCATATGGTTCTGTTGAGACCATGATGGACGGAGAAGAAATTAAGAATATCTTGCTATTACCGGGTGTTATCTTTTGTTATCAAAGAAGATAAATCAAATCACTTAGAAAAAAACATTGAAAATTGGATGATGCTAAAGCCGTTTGATAAAAGGATACATATCACGATAGTGGATTTCGTGATGTAATATGAATAATGGTTATGAGATACAATCAATAGAGATCATGATAAAGAAATGGATGATCTGGGGGCGCCACAAAAGAATGTTCCAAGGCAGCATTATTTTCCATTGTTTTCCATTTTTTAGGGCCTGAAAATCTGGAGATGAAGATACATATTTTTGAAAAAGATGTTGAATGAAAGTTTGATTATATCATTTTATGTTTCACACAGGAGGTGTTCCATGATCCAAACATCAAAATCTTGGAATAAGAGAGGCTTACACGAAAGATTCGGGTTTTGCGTGCAAGATTTGTTTTTGCATGCATGATAGAAGGTAGGATGGAACACTAATCTCGAGGCATGATTCGAGGTCCAATCATTGAAAATTTGAAAAGGATGTAATGGAATGAAAGATTCAATAACTGCCTGAAATATGTGGTTTTTGCGAAATAGGAATACGCACCAATGGAAACTTAAAATGCAGTTTTGCACGTAAGGCATTTGTGGTCCAAACGTCAAAAAATGGAAATGGTATGAAGTGCGAGAAATAATCAAAGAAGTTATCAAAAGATGATGCTGGTGTGGAGGAGCCTTAAGCACCCTTGGGGACATCAAATGTGCTTTTTCATGATGTGTTACTTATGCACCCAAGATGACGTCAGATGGGGTTTTGCGTGATGTGTCAGAATCTTGTGTGATGCATTAGGGTGTTTGTCTATAGGGGTTTATGGGGTCTATAAATAAGCGGTTAACCACTCACACTAGGTGTCCATGAAACTTAGATAAATCTTGATCTCTGAGGAGTGGAATAATATTATTAAAAGGATAGTGCATGAAATAAATAGATTTTCACGCCAGAAGGAAATGTTGCGCGCAAGATGAGAGTTTCATGCAAGAATGAAGTTGTGTGCAAGAGGAGTTTGGCTACAAAAGTTGAATATTGAATGCATGGCATAAAAGTTGTGCACACGACACCTAAAAGGGTGCGTGAATTATTTAGGGGCTTCGCACGTATTTGGTTGTGCCTAAGATAGTTCATACCATATTTTGGGTAATAAAGTGATGATTTTTTCTTCAAATAATACACATGATTAATTGTAAAGAAGCACTGAAATACGTTAATTTCCTATTTTTGAAAAGAGGTTGCACATGCGTTTGCAGATTTTTTTCAATGTTCTAAACGAGTGTAAGGGTATATCCTACTCATTTTATTCCACATCAAAAGATTGTTTTCTAGTGAATTGTGTGGTACATGATTACTTCTGTACCATTCCAAGGACGTAGCTACTCTTGTTGAGTAGTGAACCATGTAAATATTCTATTCCGGGGGTTTTCTGTGTTTAGTAGGGAAAAAAATCTTTCACAGGAGGCGATGAGTGTTTCAAAAAGAATGAAATTTATGATGAAAAAGATATCATTGATTCACCCATCCCCTCTTAGTGATACTTGTATCCTGGCTTGGAACAACAGGTTCCATATGAATACTTGAATGGATGCTATTTTTTTATAAAAATTCTACTATAGGTAAATACATATCCAACATACCATGAAATTAAAGTGATAATTTTCTCATCATATTGTTTTTTATGGTTTTACTAGGGTGCACATCCATCTATGGTGGAGGCATTGCTTGTTGCCTCATGTTCCTGCTTTCCAAAGGATGGAGACATCTGTCGCTTATTCAGGGATGTCTTTTCTAAGATTGAAATGGGATGATAGTATGTCAGTTCCTCCATCCATTGATTCCTCCTCAGAATTCTTCGCCTAGTCCATGTCTCCATTAAAGATTAAGATGTTATTTGTGAAACACTTCCATGGTTTCCATATCTTCATGGATGCCAGATATTTAGAATGCTTATTTTAGGACATGACAAGGGTCCAAGTCAAGGAATCATCCTACGATTGGGGGATTGGTCACATTGGAAATTACTGATCATTCTTCATGAAGAAAAACTAATGCATCTGGGTTTCTTCGTCTTATGATAAGGCTTCTCGAGGGAATAGACGCATGAGGAATATCACGTCAAGTGCTGGGAATTATATTTCACATGCATGTCCCTGAGTTATTTCTGAACAACCCATGTATGAAATAGGGTATTCTTTGAGTTTAACTTCTAGAGGAGATAGATCAGACTGATTAGAACACTGATTAGAGTGTATCAGAAGGGTAAATTCTTTAGAGGGAACATTCAACAACCCTGCCCTTTTTAGCACACTTAGACATGATTTATTACCTAAACGTCACTTTATAAAACATAGAATATTGAGAGTTCTAGTGTAATTGGGGCTTAGGATCATTACATAACAACAGAAAACAGAAAATTCAACAACTTTGTTGAAAACATCCTACACATGACAACTACATTTTCTCGTAAGTATCATTTCATGGGATAACCTGAAGACATGCATAAGAAAAGGGTGAGCTATAAAGCCCAGTATGCGAATAAACATGGAATAAAATGAGGAAAAAAATATGGTAGTATGTGGGGAATATCAATTGAGCACAATACAAACATAAACATAAAGTCACGATAAAGCATGATAATCATATCATGGAAATGTGGTAACAACACTTAACATGGAATTAGCATGAGCCAAGGCTCATTACACATCAAGCCAGAGTAAAACCTCATCACACATTAATAATGAGTAAAACATCATTTCACATGAATTATCATGATTCAACACCAATTTCTCATGATTTATCATGATACTATACATTAGCCAATGCATTGGAGCGCTATCAGGGAACACCATTCTTAAACATTTCATTTCATGCATATGTGTGCCACATGGATCATATAACATAGTATCGATCAACATCATAAGTTATTCAATGATTATGTAATGTGTAACAAATATAATAATGTACAATTTAAAATGTATATGTGCATAAAGGATAATAACCTTGATAGATTCATGGGTATGGTATTCCCTACACAATGATCTGGGCTTGGAAAAATGTGGTGCAATTTCGGCAGCATAAAAATTTGACATAGGTATTTATGAAAATGGTTGTTGAGAGATAAAGGGGTGGATAATCATATTTACATGAAAATGATTGTAAGGGTGTAATATATATATATATATTTCCCAACAAACATAATGGAATTTTGATGCATAATAAAAAATAATTACTTGGATGTAAAAGAGGAGAGGGAAATCCCTCACAAAATTTAGACATGGTAACAGGTGTACGTGGGAGGAATTAATGGGAGATAATGGGGTATCTATTCATCCAAACATGAAGTGGGGTGTATGGAGGAGGTTTAAAATCATACCCCAACATTTTAAATTTTAAATAAAAGAGCATAACAACTTAAGTAAAATTAGACAAAAATGGGAATGGAAAAAATCCCTTACATGGATGTGCAATCCCAAAAGCATGGGAGATGCTTCAAAGTAGGTTATTTGAAACACATGAAACCCGGGGTGGATTCGATAGTAGAGAGTACGGGGTTTGGACTTACTCCATTGGAATTGAGTGAAAGAGAAGTGGGAGATTGGGTGGGTTTATATAGGAAAGAAGAGGGAATTTTTTATTATCTAGGTTTGGGAGACCATACATTAATCTAATAAAAACCACAAACAATACCATGGTTTTTGACCATGGGTTTTTCAAAAGGAGAGTAGAAAACAATTTTTTATGAGGCCAATTTCCGAAATTCTTAAAATAATAGGGTTGCATATTTGGAGATGAGTCACACTTTCAAGGAAAACAATTTAAAAAGACAAAATGTTTTATATGTATTGGAGGGTCCACTAATGATTTTTAAAATATATCAAACAAATAGAAAATCACATTATTTTAATGATAATACATATATTTTCCTAACATAATTTTTATAGTATTTTATTATATCACTATTGGGTCATTATGATGTCATAAAACACATTATATATTTAAGCAGTATTTAATTTTTACTCAAAACATTTATTGTCTCATGAAATAATTAAACATTCACCGTTGGATAATTTTGAAATTAGGATTCCAAAAATAATATTCATTTTTTCTAAATAATTTTCTAAATATGTGAATTTTAACTTTTATAACAAAATATGACATTTATCGAAAATTCATGGGATTTGAAAAAATAACATTCAAACCATAATAAAAATTACAATTGCATTGATAAAATTATAAGATATTTTATAATTAATAAAAATTAATTTTCTATTAATTCTAATTATATTTTATTACAATATTATTTAATTCTAAAATCCATTAATTCATCAAAATATATTTCATTGTTCAATATTTGATAAAAATACAATTTGTTCTTTAAAAACTATTTACAAGGATACAATAAAATGAATATATAATCTCTATGAAAGAATAATGTATATATTTACAGTTCTTGGGTATCATTACATAACCCATTATAACACCCACATAAGACAAAAGGGTAATGTTTGAGATGGTGATAGACTATTGAGGTGTCTTGGATACCATCGCTCAGGTGGTAATCTCTATTAACATCGACGTCTCTTGTAGTCGGTTATGCTCAAGCTTAATGTGTTCAAGAACAGCTGGGGATTGGTCATGAAAAAATCCCAATTACACCACCTCCTTTCCGAGATCCGATGAATGGGCTTTGTATGAGGCAAGTCTACTAGTTGAGGGAATTACATCCGTTGTCTGAGAAAATTATATTTGTTAAATCCCTATATTTATACTAATAATGTGATCACTGTTCGATAGCTAAATTAGTAAAATTAAAAATAAATAATGTAAATTTAAAATCCAAAAACATAAAACCCAATATCATCAAATTTAATATATTTATTTTTCATAATAATAAATTTTTTTATATTCTGATGAATTTTCTTTAATGAATTATTGGGGCTTTTCAATCATCCCCCATTTAGAAATTTCTCTTTCGAAATATCATTTTACTACTCAAAAACAAATGTGGGAAACTTTGCTTCATCACTTCCTATGATTCCCACATCGCTTCTTCATATTTGTGGTTTTTTCACATCTCCTTGATGAGGGGCACTATCCTATTTTGTAGAACTTTTTCTCTAAGATATTTGATCTTCACTGGTCTATGCTCATAAGAACGATCATCCTCTAACTATACTACCACTGAAGAGAGTACATGTGATGGGTTTGGTATATAATTATCTAAGAGGGATTAATGAAAGACATCCTGTACTTCAGCCATGGTAGGTGGAAGTGCTATTCGACAAGCATCATCCCCAACACGATCATGATTCGTGAAGGGGTCGATGTACCTAGGGCATAACTTCTCGTTCGTTCCAAGACTCATGACCATCTTTGTTGGAGATATGCGTATAAATACCATGTGTCCAACTATAAACTCATGGTATCATCGATGGTTATCTGCATAACTCTTCTATTGACTATGGGATGCCTTAATATGATATTGAATGGTTTTCAGCTTCTCCCTAATTTCTTCTACCATTTCTCTTCCTAGAAGCTTACACTCACAGACTAAATCCCAATATTCCAGTATTTAACACCTCTTCCCAGATAGGGGTTCATATGGTTCCATTCTAGTGCTCGAGTGGAAACTGTTATTATAATAGAATTCAACCAGTGGTAGATATTGATACTAGACTCCTTTAAATTTCATTGAACATGATCTTAACATATCTTCCAGTCTCTGAAGAGTTCTCTCAGATTGTCCATCAGTTTGAGGATGATAGGCCGTACTGAAGTTCAGTTCATTATGGAGATAATGTTAAAGTCTCTTCCAAAACATATAGGTGAATCTTGGATCTCGATCGGATACAATAGATAGTGGTACACCATGCAGATTTACCACTTCCAAGATGTATCTGTTCTAGTTGATCTAATGAGAAATCTACCTGAATTTCAATTATGTATGCAAACTTTGTAAGAAGATCCACCACAACCCAGATTGCATTATATCTTTTGGATGTCTTCGAATTTCTGGTGACAAAGTTCATAGTGATTTTTGCCAATTTGTATGACGGTATGTGAAATTATTGCATCATCCCCTTAGACTTCTACCTCTCTTCCTTCACTTAAGGACACACTAGGAACATTGATGTACACAGAGTGATATCCTTTTTCATATTATCCTGCCAATAATGCTCATGGAGATCTCGATGCATCATTGTGATTCCTAGGTGAATTGGGAAAATTGAACTTTGTGAATCATCAAAATGTTCCGTCTTCATCTCTGGACATGATTTAACACATAGACTTTTACCAAATCACACAATACATTCTTCATTAACATTGAACTCCAAGGATTTCCATTTTATGATAGTTTCCACTATCTTCTAAATTCCCACATCATTCTTTTGACCATCCTTTAACCTTTCAAAATGATATGGTTGAGAAATCATTTGTGAAAGGATTGATTATTTTTATTTCCTTATGATTCTCATGTCCATATTCATCAAGTCTAAAAATATTGGATCCTTATCATTTCTCATTAATGATAGAATTGATGGACCCTTTCTACTTATACCATCCACCGATTTTTTCACTTTCCTAGGGTGATAATGGATTGAGTAGTCATAGTATTTTATCATCACTAACCATCTTCTGTTGGTGCATGATCAACTCATTCTGTGTGAATATGTACTTGAGGATTTTGTGGTCCGTATATATTTCAATGATCTCCCCAAAGATATATTTCCACCAAATTGTTAAAGAGAAGATCATCATAGCCAAATCCAAATAATGTGTTGGATAGTTATACTCATGAACATTCAATTTCCTTATATTATAGGCAATGACATTGTCATTTTCCATCAACACACAACCAATTCACTTCTGCGAAACATCACTAAATACAAGGAAAATTTCCCCACATGTGTGTAATGTGAGAACGAGCACTGTGATAACTGTCATTTTTAACACCTTGAATCTTCCTTCGAAATCATTACTCCAAGAAAAATTTACTCCCTTCTAAGTTAGCTTTGTAAGAGGGTTCGAAAATCATGATAAATTTATCACAAATCATCGATAGTATTCCGAAAACCCCAGGAATCTAGGGATATTTGTTACCGATATTGGCCTCATCCAAACCACTATTGCATCTGTTTTGGAGGGATCCACAGATATTTCATTTATTCGGATGATATGGACCATGAATGAGACCTTTTTCAACAAGAACTCACACATTTTGAACATTTCATAGAGCTTCTCATTATTCATGGTCTCTAGTATAGTTCATAGATTATCGTCATGATACTCCATGGTTTTTGGATTATATCAGAATATCATCTATAAATAATACCACATACTTGTCATGGTAATTCCTAATGAATCAATTCATCATGTACATTATTATTACTGGAGAATTACTGAGTCTGAAAAGTAGTAGTATAAATTCAGAGGGCATGTATCTTGTATGAAAATTAGTCTTGGCGATATCTTCCTTCTTCGCCCTTAATTGATGGCATCCCGACCAAAAATCCACCTTGGAAATGATTTGTGCTCCACACAACTGATCGAACGAGTCATAAATTTGTGGGATAGGATACTTGTTCATTATCAAAAAAATATTCTGCTCATAATAATCGATGCAAAGGCACATTGACCCATATTTCTTCTTTACGAAGAGGACTGGTGCACCCCATGGTTATGAACTTGGGTGTAAAAACCATTTATCCAGATTCTATTTTATTTATTTCTTCAGCTCCACATGCTCTAGAATATTCATTCTATATGGAGTCTTGGATTTTCTCAACACCCCAAGTATATGATCAATTGAGAATTCAACATATCTTCTAGGAGGAAGACCCGAAAATTCCTTGGGAAATACTTCTGAGAATTCCCTCACTATAGGCATGTCTTCATGGATGGTTGCCTCTTTAGACACAACCATCTCAGCCAGATACGTGTTCTCATAGTGAATAAATATCCAGGCGTTATGTGATAGAGCTAAAGAAGATTCATCTTCCTACATGAAATTGTATAGAATGGAGGATCAATTCTCAACAAGGATAGTTATTTCCTTCTCATAAAAAATTATGTTGGCTTTATATTAGGAAAGTCAATCCATGCCACAAATTGCATCAAATTCCACCAGAGGGACAATTTAGAGGTTCTTCGGGAAATCTAATCCACATATTATGACAAGGGAGGAGTTATATTCATCGGATTCAATGATTACCCCATTTTCCGTACTCACTGACACCTTTACTTCTATGATTTGTGTTGGTGCTGGGATTGTTCTACTAAACTTTTGGGATATAAAGGAATGCGTTGAACCTAAATCAAAAATTATGTGCGCTATTCATGCATGAATAACTAGAGTACCTATCACCATTTCATTTTCCGGGTCCACTTCAATAGTAGTGATGACAAAACCTTTCCCTTGTAGACTTGGAGGCTGTTGGTTTCCTCAAAAAACCCATCGATTAGGGCACTGATTTGGAATAATGCCTTGGTTATTTGCAATAATAACAATGAAAAATGCGTTGAGGTTCGAATGGAGCATTCCTCTCTTCTGTTTTAGCCATGGGTTTTTCTTATCGGCAGTTAATAGCTTGGAGCCCTTCTCTTCCACACCAAAAGGCATTCCTCATCCTGGGTAGTGCAGCCCTAGATCTTATTAGCACCATTTGATTTATCCATCGGACTGCTAGCATTGAATTCCACCTTACTCTTATTATCCCCATGATACCCTGAAGATTCATTGATAACCGTTTTGACCTTTATGGAACATCAGACAGTTTTCTAATAGTTTTTGAAGTCACATATCGCTAGTGCTTTCCGTAGGCTAGGTTTCTGCAACACCCCGAGATTTTAGGAGAAACATTCTTTTTAAATTTTCTGATGTCTTTTTTTACACTACACCAAGATTATATTTCACTATACACAACACTATATTAACTTGAAGTATACGCAAACACTATTCTTGGCTTGTGATGCATGTAAAAGAGGCCTTCCTTAATAGTGTGTGTCGTACACAATACAGAGTTTCACTAAAGAATGATATATTGTTCCTATAAACTAGATGTTATGAATTTTATTAACCTCAGTTTTAATTTTATAACATTATCATTCATCTTACACATATTGTAGAACATAGAATGAGAACGAAATAAAATTTTCGTGTAAAATAAGTATTTTTCAAATAATGAAGTTTGGCCACCTTTTGATGGCACACCCACATTAAATATATTTTTTAAATGCTTATGAGTTCAATTTAGAAAAATAAAGTTATTCATTGCAATAATTATATAAAAATTATCTTTGAATTTTTTTTATATTTATCTGTTAACTTTCATATTTTGATGAATAGTAATAATACGCTATCTTTTATTTAAAATCACCTTTTTTCATCAATATATTTTATATGGTTAAATTATCATATTTAATGGTTTTAATTTATAAATAGAATTTATTTTTTACATTTGAAATAATTCAAGTCATTATCATTAATATTACATTGAATTCATAGGTAAAAACATTTCAATATTTTGTAATGTTTTAACATTTAAAACTCTTTTTCTCAACAATGAGATTAATTATAAAATAAATACTGAAACTTCTGTGTTTCGAATTTGTAAAAATGGATTCCATTTTGGAATCAGTAAGTCCAAATTATGTTAATAGTCTACGTTTAATTTTTAGACATTATGAATAGTAACTACGGTAATTTTTATTTACTACAGTTAAAGGTAAATTAGGAAATTAAGGGTAAATATAAGATTATAAAATTCCTCTAACACCTGAAAAAATTATATGTATTGAATAAAAGTCTACCCATATCACCTAAGGTTTGGAATATATTCATTTCATGGACTTTTGACCACTAAAATGATGTAATTATTGTTGAAACCAAAAAAAGTGACAATATGTCACTCTCTTATATCTTAGAAGTGTACTAATTTTAATTTAGTGGTAGAATTCATAAAACTTCAAACCTAAAAAATCACCAAAAATATAATAAAATTATCTACATCAAGTGATTTTATTTATAATTTTCAAGGATTAAATAATTATCATTAATGGTGACACAATAGTGATGCAGAAATTGATTATTTAGTGAAAAATCAATAATATAGATTTTATTAAACTAATAGTGTCCATAAAAGGAACAAACAACTGACCAAAACTTGTTGGTCATGTACATTTAAACCATAAAAATCCAATTCTCTAAAATTTGACCATTTTTAGTCTTATAAAAGCGATTATTATACTTATATTATTTTAATTTAAATGATGTAAAAGTTGTCAACTTTATAATTTAATAAATATATCATTCTAAATTTTGTAATATTAAGATGATAAATTAATGTAAAATCATTATTAAGAAATATATTAGATTTATATGCATCATCGTATTTCATTTTTAATTTTTATGCAACAACTAAGTATATTAAATAATTATACAAATTTTTTTAGTAATTATTTTATTAAGGGAAATATCAAATAAATGGTTTTTAAATTATTAAAATAATAGTTATATGAACAAATTAATTTTCTCCATGAATTTTTTAAATGAATATTAAAATCTAATGATGAATTAAAATTTTTGGATCGAATATATCTTCATTGGGGATTTAATTTAAATTCAAATAATTGAATGGGGTCCAAATTGACACTATTGATATTTTATAAAAATAACATATTATTAAATTGATTAAAAAACAGAGAAATATTTAAAAATTAAAAATTGAAAATTATATGGTCAAAAATTTAATAATGTATCTAATTATGGAAAATTCATATCACATAAGTAAGTAATTATAATAATTTATGAATTATAATATTATTACCACAAATAAAATTAAATAGATTATA
This sequence comes from Viscum album, assembly GCA_963277665.1. Taxonomy (NCBI): domain Eukaryota; kingdom Viridiplantae; phylum Streptophyta; class Magnoliopsida; order Santalales; family Viscaceae; genus Viscum; species Viscum album. Next base: position 1,152,067,947 of record OY728120.1, read on the forward strand.
TAAGGATAAATCAAAATGATAAGGTCTAAAATAAACATTAAACATGTCTAAATTTTATTAGTTTATGATATTAAAACCATGTATCATCTCATCTTAAAATTTAGTGATTTTTTGGGATTTTAAGTGGGGTTTATTTTTTTTATTATTTAATACTTTTAAGGTATCCAAAACTTCCCTTATACTCTATTATAAAAGGTAACCTCCTCCCTCTCTTATTCACAACATTTTGAGCATTAATGCACCGCCAAAACCTATAAATATCTTTTCTACACTTCCGGATAAACATAATAGAGGTCCTAATCTTCAACAAATACCATCTTTAGTGCCCTAAGAGGAGGTTTAGAAGCAGCGCGTTGAAGATTATGTAATATCCTTTATCGATTCATTCAAATATATTTTTCTTCTACTTCATCTTATTTATTTGTTTCATTATAAAGTAATAACATCAGTATCATTCATATACTAACATGTTATTATAAATATGAAACAACCTAATTTTACCTTCTACCCATCCTATGAAAAACGAAATCATCGCACATGCGTACGTACAAAATACTGTCTCCACGCCATGGTGTAATATGATTTTTCCACCACCCCCATACTTGGATAGATATAAATTTTGAAATAATAGATATATATGATTATTATAACATCATACTGATTATCAGATAGTAACCACTCTAAATACATTCAAAAATTATGGGAACGTTATCATCGCTCGTGCGTACGTACGGATAACCGTCTCCACGATCTGATGAGATTCATTCTCCATGTTATCCATTCCAGAATGATTATAAAGTATATATATTATGTAATCCTGAAATATATGTCATAATAATGATACTAGATTTATTTATATGTTATTTACTTATTTCCATTCAATTTAATAATGAATCAAAAATAGTGTCCATGCATACGTACGACCTACCGTCTCCATGAACAGTGTATTTCATTCTATTTATCGATTTAAATATTATATTATACTCTAAATATATATTATATATAAATAATGTTACACATTATGGAAGTAATTAAATCTTTATATAAGTAATGATATCAAGAACAACAAGTCCAATCACATACGATAAATGAAATGATTTTACCTAAAACACTACTTTAATAGTGAATTGACAAATGAACAGGTAATATAAAGTCGTAAGGGAATCATATATGATATCATAAATATTATTATGGTTATATTACAAGTTAATAATATATTTAAACCCACTATACAGGATTCTTGGACACATATGGATGAAATTGGACATAAGTTAAGGGATAATTTTGTGATCTCATTTTTATCCGAGATTGCTTATACGTAACTATTTACTGGGGTTATGCTTATCATACATGTCCATGTTTTCTCAAAAAAAAATCATAAAATGTTTACTATTATTTCATGTATGTTTAAATTCAATTTTCCCATTTTTTGAATTTTACCAAATGGTATGGAAGGAATCATTGTTTTGTTTACCATATGAGGTACTTTGTGACTTTTCCGGGAAAAGTATGAGAAAAATGTTTTATTTTAACTTATACGACTTGAATGAATTTTTACAGTTTCATAACACATTATTTTCATTAAGCTTTATCTATAATATTTCATGATTATTTTCAACAAAATATTTTTATTCTATAATTGTGTGGAATTTTTTGAAATTATATTTATTTTAATGAAGAAAGGATATTTTTCTCAAGAATTCATTTCTAGTGTTTTATCAAAACTATTTTCCATCTAAGATGAAATTATTTAGTATGTTTGTGTTTCAAGTATAATTTATCTAGAATTTACTTGGTTATAATTTTCTTTGAATGAAATGATATCCATTTGTTTTATATGGATTCTGTTGTGAAGGGTTGATGATTATGAAACCCATTTTCTTCCATGGGTTATTGTGAATGACTTATGATTATTTTGTGGCACCTGTAAGAATGATTTCAATATGAAATGGGTGGGACCTATATCTCCCTCCAATGAATTGGGTAATGAATTATATCTCCTGATATAGACATGGCTGGAATGGCAAGTTATTATAGTTTAGTAATACTGTGCTGGAATGCTATGTAATCACGGTTCAGTAATGGACATTGTCGACTATGATGATATTGGCAGAAATTCCTTAGATACTATGGAAATCATAACATGTGAATAATGGTTTCCACAATTACATGATTTATTCCCATGCTATTTCATCATGATTGATGTCATTTTATGGCGTATGCCTTATATACTGCCAAAATTTATTTCCAAACTCATGATTTTAATGTTTAAACATTATGTTCATGTTTTTAAGTTCAAATGTATATGGATTATTTTATTTTCTCCATGCATACACTTATTGAGCATTTGAGCTCACCATTAATATGTTTTATTTTCCCCAAGACATAACGAAAGTTTTTTGGTAAGAAAACAAAAGAGGAAAATCTTTATGAGATATGTTCAAAATCATTCACCATGATTAGAATATTTTGTTCAACGTTTCCAAAGATACTAAACTATTAAGGTCATTGAGCTTCTGTTTTTGTCTTGTATTATGTATTCCGAAAATATAAGGTAATGTCTATTTATTTCAGGATTAGGGTCTCTATAGTTGGTATCAGAGGAATGTTTTAGTTAACCTGTGGAAATTAGGATGTGAAAACATTAGTGAGAACCTGATATATATTTCAATGGTGTGTCTAGGTATGTACCTAAGGTTAAGTATAAGAATATATTATGGTCCTAGAATTATTATAACGATCAATAATAACCTAGTATTAAACCTAAGATGTAAGAGATTGAAAGTACTCCCCCTGATTATGTTGTTTTTCTAGTGTGATTTTTTCCTCTAACACTATTTTTTTGGGTTTTAGAAAATGGATGGAAACAGGAAGATTCATGTTAATGGAGAATATGATGCAAAATGGAATGATATTATTCAGGATTAAGAAAATTAAATGGGATTTGAATGGAAAAACATCGTTATTATAAAAAATCAACAATCTCATAATATAATTAATAATCTCAAATTTGGTATGTTTCCTAACTCAACTAATTAGAGAAATATGGAGTTTCATGATTATCATAGAGGAAATAAAGTTCAATTTTTACTTATGTAAATAGTGTGGGAAGAGACATCATGGAGAATGTTTCAATGGAACTGGGAGATGCTTTGGGTGTATAAAAGAAGGATGCAAAGCCAATAATTGAAACGGAAAAGGGTCAGTTAACACAATGGAAAAGGATAATGGTATTTCTAAGACATCAACAATTGCTTAATGTTTTAAATGTGGAATGTATGAGAATTATTCAAACCAATTCCCTAATGGAAAATATCATGAAGAGAATCAGCATTGTCATATGGGTAGTATTTAAGTTGATGATGAAGAAGACACTAAAAATGATATATGAGATGAAAGAAGTGTTTAGGAATAAAATGATCAAACTGATTCAATGGTTTAAGAAGGTATTGTAATGATTTCAGGTTTATCAAGAATAATGTATGGTACTATGGAATAAAGAAAAATCTAAGGATTTTACACTATTTTTTTTCTTTGACTATTTAAAAGTATATGATGAATGGTACTTGTATCCATGAAAAGTGATTGAAATATTTTTGGAATTTAAATTATATGAGAATAATGAATGGATATAGTGAAAATAATGTGTGTGATAGTATTAATGAGATCATGGCTAATATAAGGACAAAGTGACATCATGGTTTGTGTATATAGAAATTTTGGGATTTTGGTATGTGGAAGTAATTAACTTTTGATAAAATCAATGTGTTCAATAAGGTTCAATGGAAATTCATAATTCAAGAGAATACCATATTAATGTATTCAAATGTTTATAATGCGACCAACAGGTTATATCGTTTGATATATGTGGGATAAATGATGGTATTCAATGCTTGGTAAATGACCTTTCTAGTAATCGTTTTCTTTATATTATGTGATTGGAGAGAAGTATTTTTGATAATCCTAAAGTTTGTAAATGATTAGGTTTTACATATGATGGTGTTGTTTAAGGATAAAACATTTTTCTAGAATGTTTTAATAGTATAGTTTTAGAAAAAAGAACAACATATAGGACGACAACAACCCGTCGCGTCAGACAAGGTTGCGGGAATCAAACCCACAACCGAAGTGTGAATAGCCTTTATCACCTATAATTGTCTTATAGGATTTCCCTGTTTAGTAGATATTAGTTTTATTTAATTAAGCGGTATGATAGTTGATATATAAGTCCATTTTTGGAACCATATACAATTAATATCACCATATACAAAGATATGTATATTTAATAACATTTTCTATCCTTTTGATTGAGATAGAAGGAATGTCCCATAATTCTATCCCACGATCTACAAACACTCCAGGAATGACAAATTCAACTTCATTTCACTATGATATGAAGTGGAAAGTGTTCAAGTAATTTCCAACCGTGAGATTCTACCAAAATCAACAAAGTATTTCTTCTAAATAAAACTTTTCAAATTTATAGAAAGGATCTTGAAAACCAAAAATGTTGTCATAGAACCCTCATATCCGATGAATCAAGCAGTATCATAGATCATCACAATTTTATGGCTTTTTGATCATTGGATTCTTCATAGACATGTTCTCTACCACTCTCCACCAGAACATGATGGTTAGATTTCTCTTCCGTATCCATATTTCCACCTATATTCTCATATGTGGAACCCCAGTGCCGAGATATTTTGGGAATCCGTTTTTTTATAACGTTCCATTTTAAAATAAATATTTAGTATTTCTTTTTATGATGTGGGTTTATGTGAAAGAATCTTCCATATAGCAAACGTTTTATAACCCTGACGAATTTCAAGGGAGAAATTCATTTTAAGGGGTGGTAAAATGTAACACCCCTAGATTTTATAAGACATATTATTTTTAATTTCTATGATGTATTTTGTTTTAGGATACATAAAAATTAGATTTATCTATATGTAACATTGTATTCTCTTGTAGCACATAAAACACTATTCTTGGCTTATGTTGCACGCAAGAGTGACCTTCCTCAATAACGTGCGTTGTACGCAATACTGAGTTTCACTAAACAACAATATATTGTTCTTCTAAACTAGACAATATGAATAGTATTAACTTCATTTTGATTTTTAAAACATTATCATTCATCTTAAACATATTTTAGAACATGGTACGAGAAAGAAATAATTTTGTTGGGTTAAATAACTATTTTTAAAAAAATGTAATTTTGCCGCCTTTTAATGGAACACCAATATTTAATTTATTTTTTGACATGTTTTTGAGTTAAATTTAACAAAATAAGATTATTAATTGCAATAAGTATATAAAAATTTACTTTGGGTTATTTTTAATATTTTTTATGTTATCATTCATATATTGATAAATAGTAAAAATACGCTAAAATTTATTTAAAAACAAATTTTTTCATCCAGATAATTGATATGGTTAAGTTATCATATTGAATGGTTTTAAAGTATAAATAGAATATATTTTGACCATTTAATATAATTCAAGTCATTATCATTAATTTTACATTGAATTCATATGTAAATATGTTTCAATCTTTTTCAATGTTTTTACTTTTAAAACTTGTTTTCTCAACAGTGGGATTAATTTCAAATAAAATACTGAAAATTATGTGTTTTGAATATTGAAAAATTCATTCCATATTTGGAATTAGTAGGTCTAAATTATTTTATTTGGATTTTTTTAGATATTTTGAGTAGTAACTGTGGTAATTTGTATTTACTATAGTTGAAGGCAAATTAGGTAATTAATGGTAAAAATAAGATTATAAAATTATCCTAACACCAGCCCAAATTATATTGGATGAGTAAAAGTCGACCCATATCATCTAAGTGTCGTATTAGATTCATTTCATGGAATTTTGACCATGAAAATGACGCAATTGTTATTAAAACCCAAGAAAGTGACAACATGTCACTCTCTAATATCTTATAAGTGTAATAATTTTAATTTAGTGATAAACTTCATAAAACACAGAAAATAAGTAGTAACCAAAAAGATAAAAATTTAACTACATTATATTAATTTATTTAGAATATTTAGGGATTATATAATTATCATTAAGGGTGACAAAATAGTGATGCAGAAATTGTTTATTTAGTGAAAAATCAATAATACAGTTTTTATTAAACTAATAGTGAAAATAAAACACATGAACACATGATCAAAAATAATTGGTCATGTACATATAAACTCTAAATATCCAATGGCATAATATTTGACCGTTTGGATCCTTTTAAAACCAATCATTACAAATATATTATTTTATTTTAAATGATGTCAAAGTTGTCACATTCATAATTTAATAAATATATCAATTTAAATGTTGTGATTTTAAGATGATAAATTCGAGTGAAAGTGTTATTATGGAAGATATTAGATTTATCTGAATAAAAGTATTATATTTTTAATTTTTATGCAAAAATAAGTATATTAAATAATTATACAAAAATGTTGTAGTAATTATTTTATTAAGAGAAATATCAAATAAAAGGTATTAAAAATATTAAACGAAATGTTATATGATCAAATTAATGTGATACATGATTTTTTTAGATGCATATGACGTGTTCGGAATCTATTAAATATTTTGGTTCGAATATATCTTTTGTGGGGTTTTAATTTAAATTCAAATAATTGAATAGTGTTAAAATTGACACTGTTGATATTTTATAAAAATAAAATATTATTTAATTGTTTAAAAATAAAAAATTATTTAAAAATTAAAAATTGAAAAATATATGGTCTAAAATGTAATAATGTTTCTAATTATGGAAAATTAACATAACATAAGTATGTATTTATAAGAATTCAAGAATTAGAATATTATTACAACTAATAATATTAAATAGATTAAATACGGATAAATCCAAATCATAAGGTTTAAAATAAGCATAAACATTTCATAATTTTATTGGTTGATGATATTAAACCATATCTAATCTAATATTATTATTTATTTATTTCTGGTGGTTTTTAGGTGGGGATTAATATTTTTTATTAATTAATATTTTTTATTAATTAATATTTTCGAGGTTTCCAAAAGTGCCCCTCTCCTCTCATATAAAAGGGAACCTCCTCCCTCTCCACCTCACAACATTTTTATCCTTAATTATCGGCCAAAACCTATAAATTTCTATTATACGCTTATCTGGAAACAATATTTAGGTCCTTATCTTCTTTACAGACGAACTTTAGTGCCCATAGAGGTTGTTTAGAAGTGGCGCGTCCAAGAAGAGGTAATTTACTTTACCGATTCATTCAAATTTATTTCTTCTTCTACTTAATATTATTTATTTGTTTCATTATAAAGTATTAAAATCAGTATAACTCATATATTTATATGTAATTATAAATATTAACCAACCCTAATTCACATTCTACCCATCCTACAAAAAATGAAATCACCGCGCATGCGTACGTAGGGAATATCGTATCCACGCCGTGGTGTAATCTGTTTTTCCACCACCATAATACTTGGATGGATATAATTGTGGGAATAATAACTATATATGATTATTATAACATAATATTGATTATGATATATTATGCACTCAAATTCCATTCAATAATTATGGGAACGATATCATCCCTCATGCGTATGTATGGATTACTGTCTCCAGGACGAGTTGAGATTCATTCTCCATGATAACCATTCCAGAATGATTATAAAGTATATATAATATATAATCATAAAATATATGTGATAATAATGATACTAGTTTTATGTATATTTTATTTACTTACGTGCATTCAATTTAATAAGGAAACGAAAACAGCATTCATGAATACGTACAAACTACCGCCTCCATGAATGGTGTATTTCATTCCATTTATCGATCTATTTTATATATGTATATATATATATTACATTCTCTATATATATTATATATAAATCATGTTTTACATTATGGAAGTAATTAAATCATGATATAAGTAATGATATCAATAACAATAATTCCAAACACGTAAGATAAATGAAACAATTTTTCCCAAAACACAGCTTTAACATGTAATTGACAAATGAACGGGTAATATAAAGTCGTAAGTGAATCATATATGATATCATAAGTATTATTATGGTTCTGTTAGAAGTGAATAATATGTTTAGACCCACTAAATATATGTTTCATACACATTCAAAATAATTTGGACATAAGGTAATGGATAATTTTTCAATATCATTTGTATATGATATTGGTTATACGTAAGTATTTACTAGGGTTATGTTTATCATCGATGTCAATGTTTTCAAAAAAAAACTCATAACATGTTTACTATTCTTACATTTTTTAAGGTCAATTTTACCTTCTTTTTACTTTTAACAAATGGTATGGAAGGAATCTTTCTTTTGTTCACCATACGACGTACTTTTTGACTTTTCCAACAAAAGTATGAAAATAATGTTTTATTTTAACTGATACGATATGAATAGATTTTAATGGTTTCATAACACCTTATTTTCATGAAGCTTCCTCTACAAGATTTCATGATTACTTTCAAAAATATCTATTTCTTCTAATTTTTTTTCTTATTTTGTGAAAAGAAAAATATTTCTATGAAGAGAGGATATTTTACTCACGAATTCATTTAATGTGTTTTATTAAAACAATTTTCCATCTAAGATGAAATTATATAGTATGATTATGTTTCATGTATAATGTCTCTACAATTTACATGGTTTTATTTTTCTTATGATGAAATGATATCCATTTGTTTTATATGGATTATGTTATGAAGGGATGAGGTTTATGAAACCCATTTTATTCCTTGGGTTATGATGAATGATTTATGATTATTTTGTGGCACATGTAAGAATGATTTCAATATGATATGGGTGTGTCTTATATCTCCCTCCAATGAATTGGGTAATGATTTATATCTCATGTGATAGACATGGATGGAAGATAAATTGAATCTGGGTCAGTAATATAGAGTTGTAACAACATGTAAACTAGGTTCAGTAATGGACCATGCCCACTATAATGGTCATGGAGGAAATGCATTGGCTTCAATGTTAATCATAACATGTGCTTAATGGTTTCCACAATTATAGGTTTTATTCCCGGGCTATTTTATCATGATTTATATTCTTTTATGATCTATGACTTACATACAACCAATATTTATTTCCCAACTCATGATTTTGATGTTTACACTTTATGTCCATGTTTTTAAGATAAAATATATATGGATTGTTTTATTTTCTCCATACATTCCCTTACTGAGAATTTGATCTAACCCTTTATATGTTTTCTTTTTCCCAAGATATAAATACTGGTTTTAGGTATGAAAAAAAACGAGAATATCTTTACAGGAGATGTTGACGATCTTTTACCATGATTAGAAGATTTTGTTCCAAGTGTCCAAAGACACTAAAATATTATGGTCCTTGGGAGTTAGTTTTTATCATGTATTAAGTATTCCAGTAATGTAATGTAATGTCTATGTACGTCATGATTTGGGACTCTACATTTTCATCCCCCCAAAGAAGCGATCAAACATGTATTCGAGGGTAACGTCAAAGCCATAGGTGTATCATGCATTCCTTGTAAAGTTTTCCTTGTACACTGTGACAGATTTATCTTATTTTTAATTGATGGAAATGAAGTCCATTTATATCTTAAGTCATAGGGTGCGTGGAAAATATTTATCGAAAAACTTATTATCGAAATCCTGTAATTCCAACGCCTCGATCTCCTCCATAGTCTTTGTATTTTTTTTTTATAAATGTACCTCATTGATCAGCTTCACCATCCATGCAATAAGCAACCCAGAGAACCTTCTATTGTTCAGAACATTGAAGGTTGGGGAAGATATTTTCAAGGGAGTTGATCCATTGTTAATCAATTGAGGGATCATACGATCCATTAATAGTATGGGGCCTTAGTCTCATGAAGCTCTCTTTAACGGCTTGTTCTTTTTTAAGGGGGGGGGTGAACTTTCCTCTTGACCCATGTTTATATTCAAGGCATGATTTATTTGAGAGAGAAGTGTGAAAAATTTTGTGATTCCCTCTCCCAACGGATTGGGCATCTCATTGGCACAATCATCACATTGATTATCCCATCGGTTTCTAGACAAGTCCTCCTATTTCCGGATATTGGTTGCAATAAATGGAAAGTTAGGGGTAACACCTAAAGCGTAATATAAGGAAAAAACTAATGACATAAAAATGACTTTTGCTTCCTTATTGTATGAATATATATTATTCAATATATTATCTTCATGTTCTAAATTCAAACATATATTCTTTGTGGAATTTTTTTATTCCCATAATAATGGTTCATATTAAGCTTTTAAATTTACCAAAGAATATCCCAATGGAGTGTCATAACAAAGAGTGAACTAAGTTCCATTGACATTCACCAATTCCTGTTTGATTCTAGCTCAATGTGGTGTTTGTTGGGTTTTACCCGTAGGATACATATTAGCCAGAGCCGTTTCTACTTGTTCATATCCAGATAGGGATGCATTTTATTGATAAACCACGTACACAATAATCACCAAAACACAGGGCTTTTTTATTATAATTATTCATGTCTCTATATATTCACTAGAGTTTTCTAATCATAATCCCAAAAACAACTAAACCTATCCTCTGATACCAGCTATAATAACCATTCTCTTTATTACACACTTAAACCAGATTTATTAAACAAACATCACTTGATACAATATATAAGATCGGTAGGTCTAGTGTATTTGGCGATTTGTATCATAACATAACATTTTAACAGATAAAATAAAATATCTTTATTGAAAACAACCTTTTCATGACCACTACATTCCCCCCATTCATATCATTTCATGGGATAACATGGGGACATTCATTAGAAAAGGGTGAGCTATAAAGCCAAGTAAGCGAATAAACATGGAATAACATGAGAAATACAATACATTTTAGTCAATAGGAATATCAATGGGGAACAAGAGAAACATAAACATGAAGGAATGATAAATCATGATAATAATAACATAGAAATTTTGAAACAATGCTTAACATGGAATTATCATTAGCCAAGACTCATTGCACATGGAGCATGTGTAAACCATAATTTCACACAAAGCATGAGTAAAAGCATGATCTGCTTGAAATAGAATGAGTCAACACCCATTTCACATGAGGTATCATGATACTATACATTACCCAATGAATTGGATCGTTATCAGGGAACACCCTTCTTAAACATTTCATCTGATGCATTTGTGGTCCCCATGGATCATATAACATAGAATTAATCAACATAATAAGTTATTCCACGATTAAATAATGTGGAATAAATACATCAAAATTCCATTAAATATTTATATGTTCATAATGGTTAATACCCTTTATAGATACAAGGGTATGGTATTCACTTCACAATGATCGTTTCTTAAAAAAAATTGATGCAATTTCGGCAGCATAATTACATGACATAAGTATTTATGAAAATGGTTGATGATAGATAAATGGGAATATCATAATATGTACATTAAGTGGAATGTAAGGATGAATATTGATACATGTCTAAACAAACATAATGGAATTTATATTTATAATAGAAATGAATTACTTGGATGTAAAAGATGAGAGGGAAATACCTCACGGAATTTCGGCATGGTAACACGTTTACATGGGAGGAATTAATGATTGATAAAGGGGTATCCCATCATCCAAAAATAAATAGGGAATTATGGGGGTTGTGAAAAATCATACACCAAAATTTTTAATTGAAATCAAATGGTTATTACAACTTAATAAAAATTAGACAAAAAATGAGAAAGGAAGAAATCCCATCCTTGTATGTGTGATACAAAATGAATCAGAGAGGCTTGAAAGAGGTTTATTAGGAGCTTGGGGAACCTTGGGGATGATTCAAGAGAGAGTAGGGAAGGGTTTTTAGGAACAAAAAATTCTTTGAGTGAAGAGGAAGTGGGATCATGGGTGGGTTTATATTTGAGAGGAGAGGGAATTCTTTATTATTTAGGTTTGGGACACCACACATTAATCTATTCAAACCCACAATCCATCACATTGTAATTTCCCATGGTTTTTAAAAAAGGAGATTGGAAAACAATATTTTATAAGGACAATGGAAGAACACCTTAAAATAATAGTGTTTTTCATGTGGAGGTAATTCACACTCTCACGGATAACAATTTAAAAAGCTAAAATGTTTTAGAAGTCTTGGAGGGTCCACTAATGCATTGAAAAATAAATTAGACATATCTAAAATCACATTATTTTAATGATAAAACATATATTGGCAGCACATAACGTTTTTTGAATTTTATTACATTGCTATTGGGTCATTATGATGTCATAAAACACATTATATATTTAAATAGTTATTAATTTTTAACGAAAAATTCGACTGTCTTAGAAAATAATGAAAACAAATTCGCAGGATAATTTCAATATCCTGATCCAAAAATTATATTCATTTTATCAAAATAGTTTTTTTAACATTTGACTCGATAAATATAAAATAAAAACCAAAATTTATCGAAAATTCATGGGTTTTGATAAACCAGATTTCAAACATTAATAAAAATTACAATTTCATTCATAAAATTATACGAAAATTTATATTCAATAAAATTTAATTTTTAAAAAATAAAAATATTTTATTTAAATTTTATTTGATTAAAAAATTCCATATTTCATAAAATAGATTTATTAGTTGAAAATTAACTAAAAATACTATTTGTGCATTAAACAATATTAACAAGGTAACATTAAAATGATTGTATATTCTCTTTACAAGAAAAATGTACATAGTCGTAGTGATAGGGTTTCGCTACATAACCCCTTATAACTCCCACATAATAATGAAGGGTAAGGTGTGTGATGGTGATAGTCGCTTGGGGTTGCTTGGATAAATTTTCTCGGGTGGTAATCTTTATTAACATTCACTTCCCTCGTCTTCAGTTCCGCTCAATATTAACGTTTTTAGGCTTGACTTGGGCTTGTTCAAGAGAGAAGACCAATGACACCACCTCTATTCCATGCTTCAACAAATGGGATTCGTATGGGGAAAGTCTACTAGATAAGCTATCACTTCATTTGTCTATGTTAATTGGATGTTTTTAATACCCTGTATTTATACTAATCATGACATCACTATTCAACAGATATATTAGCAATAGTCACAATTAATAATGGTATTTTAAAATCCAAAATCTTAAAACCAATGATGTTCAAATTTTATATAAATTTTTTAAATAATAATACATTTAATTAGATCCAGAGGAATTTTCATTAATGAATGTTTGGGTCATTACAGAACACCTGGTAATCTAACTAGATTAGTGGATCAAGACACCCAATGAGGGATGATAAGAGGATTCTTGGTTCCTAAGGAAGGGGTCTCTAGTTTTTACAATTTGCTGGGTTTTATCCTCGGGAAGGTTTCCTATGTACCTGGTCTCAGGATACAAGGATCAATACCCACATAGTTCTAAGGTAAAACTAGGATTGAACCTCATAGATAATTCATACTTACACTATCTCAAGAGATAGTGATCAAAACCCAAGTAGTTTTATGTGGTGATGAATCAGGATGTACACAAAGGACCACACCCCAGATACATGCTTGGAATTATGAGTGGATAGTATCCCATGATGACGTCATGATAATGTAGAGATGTGGAGGCCCCTGTAAAAATCATAATGGATGATGGATTGTTTAACTAAGTGAATGAGAGTAATGTGATGGAACTGACATTAAGATGAGTGTGATGTTTGGATTGAACATTGGATAGGATTCTAACATATTCTTGTGGAAGGGAATAAAATTCCTTGTACATTGGTCGGGCAGTGGGACACCTAAGGAGGCTGCTGATGATAATAGACGCATGTATGGGGCCTGGATGAAGTAGAGCCTCTGATTTGGGGGCATGACCTTCCCAAAAAAAAGGCTTGAAGGAGAGACAAGGATGACACCTGGATGATGTGTTTGAACCTCTAGGAGGATTACTACACACCCTTCCTAGAGAGGTCATGGATAAAAGTACACGTAGTTCGTAATGTGGCATAGAATCAGGGTTTACGTAGAAGACAACAACCAGAAAACATGATGGGTTATGCGTGGTTAGTGGCCTGAGAGTTTGTATGACTTCACTAGGACAGACCAAGGATTTGGTTACTAATAATGGGGACACTAAAGGTTAATAGTGTTTGGTGTGGAACCTTGGAAAGGATTCCTATGTACCCAGACTAGGATATAGGGATCAAAACCCACTTACTTTGGAGTGAGGCATAGGATCGGGGTGTTTGCAGCGGATTGGGATCCGAAGATGAAGTTGGGCCTTATGCGTTGTTAGCAGCCCGAGATTGATCTAACACCCGGGGTGGACTAGAAAGTAGGATCCCAAAAGAGGAATACCATAGCTTACCATAGATTATGATTGATTCTCCATGGGGTTTCCTATATAACATGTCTAGGATGTAGGGATCACACGCACATAGCTCATATACATACAGTTTAACATCATGCATGGCAAAGGGGGGGGGGGTATGTAGTTTAACTTCATGCAGAATGAGGGTGAACCAACATGAATTGTTTAGTATTGATGGATTATGGGATTGAACCTTATAGATGATTCTTATGTACCTTTCCATGGGAGGGAAAATTTAAAAGTACACATAGTTTGGGGTGGATGTTTGGCATGTTTGAAACTTACTCTAAGCCCACGTGATTCATTATTTGTGTGAGAAACAAGATTCAACAAAGTCTTGATGGCCCTGGCGTGGAAGGTGTGTTTGATAGAAATGTAGAGGGTCTTATGCAAGGTTAGTGGCCCATGGAGATAGAGATTGGGATATACACTGGGATGGAGGCCTGATGGAGATAAATCTCAAAGGAAGAAGAACGGGGTAGCGAAGGTCCCAGTGCCCAATAGACCTCTGGGCTTCATGCACGAATGAAGAGAGGAGGACCAAGGATTATACCTCCAACAATAAAGGATAGGGGCTAACACGAGGATGGATTCCCTTCCACACTGACAGATGTTGTTCCACACATGGAGGATCTCATTCCATGTGGGGAAGATATAACTCTTGTGGAGACTAGTGGGCATGAAAAATTTCTGAGTTTGGGTACCCCATGTATATTTCATCGTGTGAGTCTATTATTTAACATCCTGAGCTGAGGATGACTATGTATAGAAGTTTATCATCATGTATCTCTGATGATGATAATGAACTCATCACCCCTATGACCTGCCTAACTGGTTCACTTTAACCCTTGGTGAAGCTATGGCACTAGAATTCCATGTGGAGATGGAGTTAGGGAGCGACTTATTGGGGGGCTCACGTTATCTTGGATACACGGAGAAGAAATTTTCTTCAGCGTGCCTATGAAAAAAGGCCCGAGGATTTGAAATAAAATATAAATCACCACCAAAAGGACCTAGAAATCAATTTGTACAAACATGGAGGTCAATATGAGAGAACGGTCTGTGAAAAAAAGGGTTCACCAAAAAGCATCTTGTAAAGATATGATGTTCCACATAGTAGAGGGACTCTACAAAAGGGTATTCTTCTTGGTGTGTATTGTCCTATCTAAGGCATGAGGTACAAATTTATATAAAGGTTTCTTTGTGAGGTGAATGTTCTTTCGCAGTGTAGGACTTTGTGGAGCATCTGTTCCTTGAAAAGGGTGGAACTATGATGCAATGTACTTCGTGAAACACAATGATCCTTCCTTAGCATGGGGTTCAGATGTTCATTGAAGTTACTTTACTAAGAATGTGTGCTCCGTGAATAATCGAGTTCCATTATGAAGATTCTTCCTTTTCGATGGTCAGTGGTCTCTTTGAAGGGAATCCCTACAAGAAGAGGCGTTATATTTGAGCTAAGGGGAATGAACTTTGCATTGCTAATGTAACATGAAGAGCTTATTTTTCTCATGGATTCACATGGTAGAGGATGATTCGAGATTTGAGAGATGAGAAGGCAAAAGAGCAATATATTCATCCTTTGAGTCTGAGGTAAGCCTACAATTTATAAATGAGTGGTGGTGCGAAGCTCTAATAGCTTGTTGAGATTCCACATGGAACATTGCGATCAGAATCAGATTGTGTCTTTTTTTAATAACTGAGGAGTTTACTATAATCCCCTCCATGGTGTAGAGGCATCCTTAATTCCAACGGCAGCACTCGTAGAGGCTTTTGACAATTTATGACAGATTGTAGAGGTAATAAATTTACCCCTATGGAATGAGTCTTTTCATCAATTGTGTTATAACCACAGAGCCTTCTGCCTCTATACTCTGCGCCAATCATAGTGGAGGCCAATGATTTTTTAATTTTGTGGTGCTGAGGGGATTTGCACTGGCCATGGTGTTGAAGGGCTTCGCAAGGGATATTTTCTAGGAAGACCTTTTGTTATTTGTGTGGTCTTTGAGCATGTTTCCTCGGTATACAATTTGGCACCAACATGTTACCCCTTCATACATATAGTATAGGAGAACCAAGGGTCTATGTTTTAGTGTATATCACTAAAACTAATCGGATAATTACAAAACAAAATTTCAATGTAGGGTCATGATGTAGAAAGGAGATGCATGTGTTGAGAATGCCACGACGGTGGTCATGGCTAGGCCCTCCAGGAAGTTCAGAGTCTGTTTCCTATAAATAGGGGGGACGAAACTTCTTTTTCAATTACTTATCTAAATATTTACATGTTTTAGATACAGATTCGTGATGCTCCACATTCTCTGAAGCCGCTCCAGGTGAATCAGGACCTCATTGCACTGAGGCACACAACGAGTCTTCCTACTCTATGATTGTGTGATTTGTGGTTTATGCATGCGAGATCTATTGTAGTTCTCTCTGATCCGCCTCTACAACCGAGCAGTACTATCACGCTCTACTATTGAGCTCTGCCATCCTGAACAAAAAAATTATAAAAATTTGAGATGGAAAGAATCACCAATAATATACTAGTGGGTCCTTGCAGATAATACTCGGAGGCCCGAGATGGCTGATAAACTGGGCATTAGGGAATGAATGAAGATTCATTCGGACCATCAATCCCTAGTGGTGTTATTGTCGTATAAAAAAGGAGATACCTCTTGTGAAAAAGTCTACCTCTACATGGCTTTGGTCTGAGGGATGCTATTCTCAATCCAGAAGCAAGTAGGGACGAGCTGACCTAGTGGTCCAGGAGTACTTTGTGACAACGCCAGGTGATCAGGGAAACCAACATTCATACATGGGAGGATCATACTAATGTCAATGTTGAATCCTTTTACAATCATGTAAACAACATTGATGGGATGGAATTGTAGCCAGTGGTATCTCCCATACAGTGCCGCATCATTTTGAATAATTACTTGGGGAAACTAGTGAAGGGGTGGACAGATGAGTAGGATATGCACTAGGGTAAAAATTTAATGGATGACTGGGCATGGTCATACTGGGTATTTTCGTCCTTTAAAGAGTATTAGGTGGATTTGAGGCGAGTGGGCCAGTATGAGTAAATTTTTTCCTCCCAATTCCTTATTCACTAGCCGATGAATTTAATGCTAGATATGATGACTATGTGGTCATCGAAGAAAAATACATTCAATTTTCGCCATGGTATGGTCAGTTTCAACCGATGTGACCTACACAAAATATCTGGGATTCTGATATTAGGGGTGATGTATGTTGATTTTATACCCACTCTGATGACATAGAATGGCCTAGAGTAGATGCTGCTACTAGGAATGTTATTGATTGACTCGGTTTCAGGAGAGGAAAAGAAATCGGTGTGGGTTGTCCAATTTATGTGATGGTATAGATGGTTCCAGAATTCCCCTTTAGACATGATGTTTCTTATCAAGACTCCCACTTTCCTAAAAGGGGTCTAGTGCAAAAAATATCAATCCAAATGGCGATTCATTCTGGAAAACCAATTGAAGACATGTGGGTTCGATGTCCGCACCATGATGTGACAATTGGTTAGGATGGAAACGTTCATCTTGGACATTATATGTCGATGGATACTTTTATTAACGGATAAAAACATGAGTGTATGGACGGAAATGTTTAACCGGACATCCATGTCAATGATGGTGGGATGAATCAATTAGTGGATCCTAATGATGGCTATGATATACAAAGTACTGTGGCATATTAGTGAGGTGATGAATTCACATAGGGTGTGTCTTCTCGAACTTATGTATGGTAGATAGCGGAACATATGGGCACCTACAAATACACACAACCAATTTCTCATCTAGGGCATGATATTCGATGGACTATTCTGAATGTGGTGGGGTGTTTCCCGACCATTAAGACCCCACACCTGGTACTGAACCCCTTTTCGAAGGAGTAAGAGTTTAGCTTCCACCATTTCCCATTGAAAATAGGTTTGTTCACTGATGACGATCAGGGAATAGAGGAGCGTCGGTCCTACCTCCTAACCTTTCGGGATGGTGTCTTGGTGGCACTGGTTAACCATCAGCCTCTATGTGATATGTACACTCAGAACTACTTCGCGAGGCTATTCTGGTGCATGAAAAGGAAGACCCTGTGGGACTACATGGGAGTAATCCACATGAACTATATATGTGTGATGATGTATATGGAGGTCAAGTTCACACAGGAGGTTGGGATGATGTGGAGTGAGTGATCATTGCCCGCATCTGTCTATGGACTAGTGAAGGTGTATGATAGGTGTTGGGAGGTAGCCTACCCTGCAGAGATCTTGAAGTGGAGGATCATCCATTCTAGTGACAAGGTGTCTCCTAAACCTCATTTCCAGTGCTATAATGCGGTAAGAACATCCTACGGTGGATGGGCTGCTGTAGTGGTGAGGCCTGCTCCGATCAAGATGTAGGTGGTAGTGGTGGACCTTTTTTTCCTATAAGTGAAATTTCATAAGAGAGGAAGACACCCATGGGGTTATGTAGGATACCCACTCGATCTCCAATGAAGCGATTTGGCATATAGACAACCATGATGATGCCATATTCAAAGATGTCTCAGATATATGGGATGTCAACAAAACATTCTTCAATACTTCCAATATGAGGCACCATCTAAACCTTATTAGGATCGATTTTATGTGGATTATATTGGCATGGGCTATCTTTGTAGTATGCTAGTCATTGGGGGTGCATTACATCACAGAGTTGGAGGACTCTGTATACTCTCGGGGTGATTCTCGTCCAATGAAAGATCTTGGGATAGTGGTACTCAATCCAATTGTCCATTAACAGTAATCATCCAATAAATTGAGGGAGTACATTCCCCTTCTATATGAATCAGAAGATTCCTATTGGGTGGAAGACTCTGGTAGAGGTTGCCCTCTATAGGAAGCTGCGGTCCCAAACTCAGAGTTTGCAGAGTTTGAAAAATCTCTTGAGGTAAACAGTAATACATTTTCAGGTGATCCACATTTAGGTTTTTTAGGACTTCTAAAAAAATAATAGAACTATGAAATAGGTTATCATATGAAAAACTACAACCATGCAATAGTAGATAATGCTTCGATATCAACACCCATGACACAGACGCTTACAACACATAGTGGAGTTGCGACACCCACGTTGGTTCTCCTAGCATATTCGTTTTTTCCATCCATATATAGGGGGCCACGCCATGAGGTTCTAGTAGAAATAGATCATGGGTGAGACAGACTATTTGATTTCTTTATGTATTCATCCTAGAATGTGTATCTGTCATCCATTAAATCCGGAAAACCAGAGTTAGTGTATTCTCACATGCAAAGTTCAAGAAATGGCATGGCCAACATTGGAGACGATGATTGAGGATCCTTGTGTTGCCTTTCCTAGGGGAATGTCAGTGGTAATGGAAGAATATTCCCATACTTAATAATCCGCAATGCTCCTGATCCCTGGTGACACTGTCGCTAGGACCGAACCAGAAATCATCAAGGTGGAATCTGTCTATGGGGATCATTCAAATTATGTGATAACTGACTTAACCACTGAGATGCGGACCCTACTGATGAGTTCCATGAATTGTTCCCCGCATATGAACCCACCGACCACAAGGATCAGGATATTAATGTTTTTGATAATGATTATATAAATTTTGTTTGTCATAGGTCATGGATGTTTATCAAAAGATTCATTGGGGAGACCACTCATGCACAATGTATAAATCAAATAGGGAGGCTTTGTTCACATGATTTTGAACTATATGCTGGAAGAGTTGATGCCCAGCTTCCTCCTAGGTTCATCCGAGACATCATGTTAAAAAAATATGTGAACATGTTTGTTGCCTCGATTTGGGCTGGTAGTAGAGGGAGTCCATGAGCATCAAGAGAATCTAGGAGGCCCAAAATTAGATCCAATGGTTGATGGATATTGAAAATGATTATTATTCTTTACTTGATGCAGAATCAAGGATTATATCATTATTGAAGGCCTAGGTACTAGAGTTTTAAGAAAAAATATGGAATGACTCTAAGTAGATGGATATAATCCAAGATGACGAGTATCTGGTTCAGATCGTGGTTGATGAATTACACCCAATTTATTACCAGGATTACTAGGAACTTAACAGGTGAAAGTATATCTTGGACGCTACCATCCAATGTGTTTCGGATCTAGGATGGTCCATTGAAGAGGTTAACCCATCTATGGGATCAGATCAATCCTTTTGAACTGTAATTTTCCAGAACACATAAAGACAGTTTATGTTGGTTGCAGGCATGAGTCCAATTATTTAATTTGGTTTGCTACACATCGATCACATTCATGAAATATCCAATGATATATACCTAAGATCACATGGGTCATTCCCTCTGTGAGATACATGGGGTGACCACATCTTTAATTTAATTTAATATGAGTTAACAAATCATTCTCCAGGAATCCAGGTTATGAACAACTGATCTGAACATCTAGGAAGAATGAGAGAGTCCGGACTAGATATGGATGTTAATAGCGTAGTCAAATCCCTATTTTCCCAATTTTCTCTAGTGCATGAGAGGGTTAACCCTAAGATTGTTATAATCAATCTGAAAAAATGTGAGATTAATGTGTGAATCACGATACCCAAATTTTGAAACACTGTGCGGATGATATGACAATAGAGGGTAAAAATTGATCATGTTAAAAACACATTATCCCTATTGTGTTAGCATGTAATGGGGAAAAAATAGGGATGACAACTAACCATTTTCTAAACACACGGCCGGACTCAAAATTTCACATTTTTGTATTTTAGAATGTCAGATCAGGACAATGGGCAATCCATAGGCTGAGAATTTTTAATTTTAGGGGGTTCCTGTAGTCATGAATGTGGGAGACATTCCGAATAAATGGAATGAAAATCATTGATGGTTGAGTGATGGGATGATCAAATTCAGTCCAAACCCTATAAATAATTCCAATATGATGAAAACAAATCAGTTGACTGCATCGGTTTGATCATGTACCATATTCATTTTCTTAAAGGATCTATAAGGTGGGTTCCTAGATCAGCCCACGGTTTTACTACATGCATAGAGGATGATAGACATGTAGTTTAATGTCATTAGGTAAGGGAAGAGGCAATAAATAGTCTCATAGGTGGGGCAAGGCCAGCATGCGCATATAGATTGTATGAATGCACGTGGAAAGATATGGGAACAAGACATCCATATGTCACTCTGTATCCTTCTAGGGCATGAATCAAGACATACATAGTTCTGTTGTACCCGTGATGTTTAACGTCATGCAATAAAGACACAAAGGAGGAAGTGATCTTTGAAGGGGTATGTGATGCGATAATCATAAACCCAATGTGAATGATAACAAGATGATGTTTGTTCCATATCATGTGCCTCTAATAGAGCTATGAGGCCATGGGGCCGAAATGGAATTTTTTGGGGCTTGATGCGAGGCAAATGTCTGGGTGTTTCTACGTATCCCATGGGGATTTGAATTAATCCGGACATAGTTTTCAATGCACTGTGGGTGAGAGACACACACTAGAAAGGAAAAACCAGTCTGATGGAGAAGATAAAAGCATCCCATAATTATCATTGGGAATCTTGTACTTATTCAAGGTAGTATCATAGTTTATAGTCACGCATTGAGGATGTGGTTACCCAAAAAGAATATGTGGGGTGTAGTACATATCCCGACATTAATAAGGACCAATCAATCCACACCACTCCCCATATAAATAGTGGTAATCGACTGGAGGTGTCCTATATTAGGGTTGCACTCGATTTAAAGTACTCGAGAATTCCTATGTATTACATTCGGATGAGAATCCTTCCACACATAGTTCTCATATTTTAGTTTTAACATCAGGAAGGATAATAGGCATGTGGGATTTGGCAGCATCAGTTTACATTCTACCAAGCCACTAAACCCATGTGAGTCGTGGTCAATGTGGGTAATAAGGAGTCGTGATGGTATTTCCATGTTATAGGGAGGCACACATTAGGAGAAATATAATTCTAGGTGATAGAAACCCCAATATTAATTACCCACGTTCTTAACTCACATAGATGCATATAAGAGTAAGAATGGGTGTGTTAGAATTACACTTGATTATAAGGTAATGGAATGATGTGAATCATGGCCCCCAAGATCATGATCACAATGAGGTTGGTGTTACGATAAAGGATAAATATTGACCATTTTTGAAACACAACATCCATTTTTCATTATCCTGATGGGGGGATAGATAGATGAGGGTCGACTACAGACCATGTTTGAAACAAGGGACCTATCACAAAATGTATTTTTTTGTCTTCTAGGAAGTTCACCCAAGATGGTCAGTAAGACAATGTGGCATAAGAATAGGCCGAAAGGGGGATCCTTAAAAAATGGAAGATTATGAAGATTCAAATGAAGTTCTCATGAATA
Source organism: Viscum album (assembly GCA_963277665.1). Classification (NCBI taxonomy): domain Eukaryota; kingdom Viridiplantae; phylum Streptophyta; class Magnoliopsida; order Santalales; family Viscaceae; genus Viscum; species Viscum album. The sequence goes on from OY728120.1 coordinate 1,152,090,773, forward strand.
ATGAACATGAAACAAAGGAAGTTCCTGGTTAGATCCCACACTTTGTGAAATTTTCCATGACATAGTCATGTATGCCAATGAGACTTGTCTGATTGAGGGTGTCAAATCCCATTCCAAGGAAAAGGGTTATGTGGTAGTAAAATCCTAGTATATATTAATAGAGTGGACCATTGATAGGGGAATTGGTATAGTGGAATGTGTGTAGGTTGGCGAAGTAGCCAAAATCGATGCATAGTTCTCATATGAAGATCATAGTTTATAGTCGAAGAACTCTTACCATATTGGGAAGAGTCAAAGAAGCCACATTTTGTGGTTTTAACAAAACCGAATGAGAATGAGGACCTAATATGTACTCACCACACCACATTTTACAAACAGATTTTGGGCCAAGGGGGCATGAAAGAGGGTAGTATTTGAGATACATGATGATATAACCCAAGACAAAATGCATGGTAGTTCTTGTGTATCCAAAGGGATGGGTATCAATCTATAATTAGTTCTTAATGGGCATGGTAGGTTAACAATTCCAAGGGAATTAATGTCATGTAGGTCTGACCCATGCACCCACAAAATGCGGCATTTGATGTATAATGCTTGGTCTTATATAGTAGATTTGTGTTTTCTTAGGATTCCAAAACCCCAGGATGGGGAATCTGGGCAATTCTAGAAGAATGAATTCAAATGTACACCTTGAAAATGGCATCATGGAGAATGGATACCAAACATGATGTCCCATAAAGTGAGGAAACCATAGTACATTTCCATTTTTTTGTGCGTCTAAGACGACAATGTCATAGAATAGGTTCATATGATAGGACCAACCCATGATATTTAATGTAATGAGGCCTAGGCGCAAAATTTTTATGTCATGTGGAACCATGATTTATTGTTTAAGGTCATATGGATTGGACTCATATAGAAGAACAAGGTTTTAGATTGAATGTGTAGGGTGTGATCAACCATACATATCATGAATGAGGACTATGTCTACATCACCCCACATACAACTATAGAGGAGAATCCTCAGTCCGAGTGGTGATAACATATTAAATGATATGGGGATGGACCCGAAAACAAAATGTATGGGCTTTCCTATGAATCACATTAAGATGGGAATCAAGCCATATGTAGTTCTAATAGTGCGGAAAAATTTCATGTGAGATGAGGTACAGTTGAGACTTGATCCTCAAAGGGGAGTATGTGTTGAAGCTTTTAAAAACACGACATGAATGTGGGCATAATGCCCCAAATTCAACACCATGCCATCCAATAAAATTTAGGGCCAAAAGGATGATAAAAGAGATGATTAGTGGAGCCTACATTTGTCTAGATGTCAAAATATCTGTGAATTATTATGTATCCCATAATGATTTTAATCATGGATTACATAGTTATGAAAGTGTTGTGCAGTTTAACATTATATGACATGGATGTGGGGAGGTCATATTGTATGGTTGTAGAGCTCGGGCCATAATAATTGAGACTCTTCATAGAGGGTGTAAACCATGACCAAATTAGTAGGCCCACGTGAGCATCACTCTATGTGGGAAATAAGGGTAGAAATGGTTTTCACATAACATGGAATTCATAAAAATGGGTTAACTGTGTGAATCCTAGAACGACAACACCCAATGGATTTTTCCTCTTCACGCTAAATGTGCACTAAGGGATAACACCAAGAGTGTAAAAATTCCACATGGACATGATGGAGTGGAAAAATATGTGCATAATGAAACCCATATTTATGGATTAATAGATGTCCTTTAATGATGGAAGTTGACTATTTATCATGTTCGAAACACAGTATCTATATCATGTGACCCCAAATGGGAACAACAAATGAGCGTCGAACACTAACCACATTCTTAATTTAGGACTTAGGTTAAATTTTTCTTCAAATTCTTCAAGGGCTGTCACCTGAGATGGTAGGCGAGCCTTGGGTCCTAGCATCCATGTTGTTCGAGGGTCCTATCAGAAGTGAAAGATGATGAAATTCCAACTATGGGGGAATATAAAGCATAAATATGGACAAAAAACTATCGTTGTAGAATCCAAAACTCTAGGTCCTGAACCATAGTGCTATTGGGAACATTAGTGAATTGGAAAAGGGGTTATAGAGGTAAAATTTTAAAGTATATGACTAGAGAAGATGAGAGGAGAAAAGATGGTTGAAGAGATCTCAGGAGGGAGGTACATGGCATGACTATTGTAAACCCGATGTGGATGAGGACCTAAGCCCATACCATAAAAAATTCTCCCTCCAAGATGACTCATGCCGAGGTGCCTGAGAGATGATGTGGTGTCTATGAAATAGGTCTGGACCTGAATAAAAAATGTTCAAGAATTCTTACGTATTCAATGAGAATGACAATCAAGCCACACATAGTTTTGGAATATGTGATGGAGTTCAACAGCATGTTAAAGGAATGAAGATTGGAGGAGGTCCCTCGAAGTGGAATGTGTATGGCATTGTTAATAACCTTATGTGATAGGGGAAAGAAGACCGAATATGCCACACCATTAATAATTACCATAGATTACTCAAACCAAGAGGACGAGAGAAATGATAGAAGAACCCGTGCCGGACCCGACGATAAAATGACTTTGTTTTACTATATATCCCATAAGGATAAGAATCAAGATACAAGTATTTCTAGAGATTTTGTGAGGCATAACGTCATGCAACAAGTATGTGGAAGATCTTAGTTTATAGTCATATAGCTCAGCCCATAGATTCCTAGTATAATTTCATTTGCGTGGGTATATTGAAAAGAAGGCTAAATTATGTCTTGGGTACATCATGACTTAACGGTATCTCGAGTAGTTCACGAGATATTGTGCAGTATAACATCATGTTTTCATAAAGGTCTCTCCATTGAAGGGTGTTATAAGATTAGTTATGAAGGTTAAATTATGTCCTGGGTACATCAGACCTTTCAAAATTCTAGAATGAATTTGTGTTATAACTTACTATTTGGAAATTCTTCCAAGTCTCTCCAAAGATCATGATGTGTTTCACGTATCACTGTTTATAAAATACAATCCAGACGCAATGCATGTAGTCACCTATGGAGAAATAGAATTAGAACATGATATGTCTTATTGTGAAAATCCTGTGAAGAATCTTGATACCATAAATCAAGTGTTGATAAACGAGAAGACTTGTCTGATAAAAATTCATTGGAGAACCCATAAAATGGAAGAGGCAACGTGGGAACCTGAGTGACATATAATTAAGAACCACCCAAATACTCATTTTTTGTAATATCATAGAAATTATTAGGACAAAATTATATGAATGAGTGAAGAATTTAACACCCCAATCATCCATGGTATGATTCCCTTTAATTAATACAATATCTTGCGTGTTGCGAAGCTCCATGTTGTAGCACATCCAAACCAATCAAACTAACAGTGTAAAAAGTAGTTATGAATTGTAATACTATAATTTTAGAATTTAAAAATTTTATTTTCCACAATGGACATCATTTTTTGATTTTAAATATTAATTTTATCTTAGGATGAATTATTGGTACTTTTCTGATAATATTCATATTTTAATTAAATATGAACAATACTAAATTTTAATTAAACACATATTTTTTATTGAAATAATTTATATTTTTAAATAATAAATTTTAGTGGTTTTAAAGTATAATTACATTGTTGTTTTATTATTTAATATAAATAGGTCATTTTATGTAATTTCACATTTAAATTATACATAATGACAAGTCAATATTTTGATAGTTTTTTGCTTATTAAAAACCCTCCTTTTGGTTTTGACAGCGATAAATTAATTTTAAATTAATTACTGCATCTTTTGTGCTTTGAATATTGAAAATTAAATTCCATATTTGGAATTAGAAGGTCAAAATTGTGTAAATTGGTGCCTTTTATTTTTTGTAAATTATGAATAATATCATGAGTAATTATTTTATTTACCGTGGTTAATGTGTAAATCTAGTAAATAAGGGTAATAAATATTATTATAATAACATTAAAATACAATTATTCATGTCCAAATATTATTGGATTATATATTTCAGACCATGGCCTTCCTTGGGTATATTTTTGGGCCCCATGGAGCCACATGGATTGGAAAATGACATTTTATAAGAATTAATTTTATTTATAGAAAAATATAATATAAAAGTGTATCTTTCACTATTTTTTATATAAGTTCAAATAATTGATCCCATAGAATATAAATATTAATTATAAAGATAAAAATATTTCATAAATAATAGTATTTTATTTAAAATATTTAGATATAAAATGAATATATTTATTATAGATAAAATAATGATGCAATATTTTCCTTATTAATGAATAAATAAAATAAATGAAATTATAAATATTAAAATTAATATAATATGAATGTTTTTTTTCATACACAATTTTAAATGACTAATATTACATGTAATGGATGATTGAATGTATTTTTTCGAATTAATGAACTTTCAATGACATTAAAAAAATCAAAATACAAAATAGTGTCAAAATTGATATAAATTATTTTAATAAAATTATTTTATTAAACGATATAACATTCATAAAAATATAATACTCAGACAAAGGACTTAGATATTGTTATATCGGTCATTAATTAACCACTTTATTTTCTCTTGTCATTCTACATTATCTATATTGACCATGTATTATAAACATACAAGAAGACGTTGTAAAAGTTAAACTATATAACTAAGAGTTAAATCTATAAGATAAGGTTAATATGTTGTGCTAAAAATGTAAAAAACATAATCGTTGATATTATTTATACCCATACCCACCTTATCATAGATATAAATCCACTTTTAGCTATTATAAATGGTAAATAATTTTATAATAAAATAATATTTCATTTTCTTCCAAAGTTCCCCTCACCTCTCTCATAAAATGGTACCCCCTTCTAAAATATTCACTCCTCCATATCAATTTGGCTTTGAAATATAATTCCCAACTCTCCCCAACAACCGAAAATTTATCCTAGTTGACTAAAGGTTATCATAATGTCAATATATGTTTCTTTTTTTTTATAAAATGAAATGAATGAACCCGAAGAAGAGATAATTATTTCATCACCTCCAACAAAGTTCTTTTATTCTTCCACTTTCTCATTATTTTTTGTTTATGTACAAAAATAATATCTCAAGTAACTTATATATATTGTGATGTTTTTATAAATATGGTACAACCATATGCATTATTCTATACATTTTATGAATAACAACGTCACCATATGTGCGTACTAACGACTTACTGTCAACATATCGTGGTGTAGTTTTTTATTCCACACGTCATTATTTGGATGGGTATAATAATTCTTATAATAGATGTAAATATTAAATATAATGTGTTGAATTTTATTTATATTAATCATACCACCAAATTATATATTATTTCGCCATCAAAATAATTATATTCTTGCTCGTATGTACATACGGATTACCTTCCCCACGACGTGATGAGATTTCATTCCCCATCATAACCATTCAAGAATAATTTTAAATTGATGATTGAAAATAATTTCTATGAACTTAATATCTTTATGTATATAAATAAAATAAATCTTATCCATAAAAAATATGACTTACATAATGAATCATATAACGTAAAATGAATTAGTTAACACCCAAAAAATGATAACACTAAAATATTATTAACAAAGATATACTAGAAGATCATAAATGATATCATATATATATTTGTGGTTTTAGTATAATTTAATAACAATTATTTAACCCTTATAAAATTTATTCACATACCCTCTACTATAGAAAATTAAAAGGCAATGGTATATTTTATAATCTTTTTATTATAAAAGCTTGTTATAAGTAAGTATCTACTGGGACTTCTTTATCATCCACATCATTGTAATTTTAAAAATGTATTTCAAAACATTTTTATTACTTCCTAGAATATTGTTTATTTTAATTTATATCCTTGTAAGAATTTTAATAATTTTTTTAATGTAATCATTTGGTAGTTTTCCAAACAAGGTACATTGTGACATTTTTGACAAATTACTGAAAGAATTATTTCATAACATCAATAGTGGGTGAGGCTATTATTTCCGTTATAAAACCTTTAATTCTTCCCTTACAAGAATATAAGAATATTTTTAAAATGAATTTTTTTATAATTATGTGCCTTTTAAATGATTTCTAAGAAGAAAGATATATTACTATCAAATTATTTTTGGATTGATTTAATATATGTCAACATATATTGTTGGATTTTATTTTCAATAGAATTATATTTATTATGATCAAATATTCTATATTGTATTGATACTTTTATGATATTTTTTACTGTTTATGGGTAATTTTATGTCATTCATGAATATTGTTAAATTATAAACATTTCTTATTCTATTTAAATATGAATGTTATGTTATATTTCCCCATATTAATATGAGGAATGTGTTCGATGTAATAATTTACTGGTGGGGCCCACTATAGCCTCTCGAGGCATTTGTATGTCTCATGAGGCAAACTGTTTTCGTTGCCCACGACCTTGAAAAATATATTATTTATAGACTAGGAAGGAGGCCTCAACAATGTGGTTATAATTTCTAACAATATGAATTCCATCCTTATGGGATTAAATATTGATACTACATTTGAATATTCTACTGGTAGAATTTCCACGTGAATACATAAATGGTATTATTTGATTTATATTGGACATGTTATACTGAAGTTTAACTTTAAAAGACTTGTTTTTAGTATAATACATTTCCTTAAATGATTATGCTTATTAATGGAGATTCATTTATATTGTTATCCTTATTGAGCATCAGAGCTCACCACTTTCTTATGTTTTATATTTTCTTGGATTCGGAGAAGTATATTATGAATGACCTGAATGGATAGGATAAGGGACATGATTGTGTTCAAAGGTGACACAATTTTTTCATTTTCTTTTTATAATGTACTTTAAAATTTATATACGTATCTACTACTTACAAGGCTAGTATACTAGTCGATGTTTTAGGACAAGATCTATTGTGATCATTCCAATGTTTTTTAATAATGCAACGACTCTAGGTAATGTGGTTAGGGTCCTTAGAAATACTATCTCATATGAATATTTAGGAATGATTTCCTACTACATTAATGTATCTTCGGAATGGGAAGAACATATAGGGTATCAGATCAGTGGATAAAAAGTGATAGGATCATTAAAATAATATATTTTTCTATTTAAGGGTTGCATATTACTTTTTGTTTTTGGAATCACGTGATGAAAATGATTCAAATTTGTGAATACATTATATAAGGTAGTGTGAGGAATTCAGTCGGTCTCAGGGTTTCAGTGGTGATATTTGATCATTATGAATACATCCCTATTTATATATAGGATGATTCAATAGGCTTATACACTATGATGATAATTGAGGAAATCATATATCTAGTCACATGTAAGTGACACCCTATAGAGGTCTGTATATAAATTTACCAGCGTCATCAGTGGGGTGAGTCCCATTGGATAAAGAAAAAAAAATTAGAGGGGTTTCCTTAATATGAGGAGATTAGGAATCTCAATTAGGATATGTGATATGGGATAGATTTTATGGATGTGGGTTTTGTTAAAATATAACATAGGGACATTGGGGGGGGGTTTGAAAATTGTGACATGGGGAAATACCTAGGTTTGAGGATAAAGGGTGATGTTTTTAGCCTGATCCTTGATTTCTTTTTAAGAAAATCATATGGTCAAGGATATATCTGATGTCTTATGAGTGTGATTTTCATACTAAATGTTGATATTGCCTTGAGTCCCATGTATAGATCCATGTGTATTATTTTTCATGGTCTAGATATAGTTGATGGATTCTATTTTGGGTTATTATAAAAAGGTTTTACCATGATATGACTAAGAATGTTTGAAAAGGAAAACTAAGGTAAAGAGGATTATATGGAACATATGAGAATACCATGCCAACCATTTTATAGTCAATATCTATTAGGATATGTTTCAGACTCATTATGTGTGAGATAGAAACAGTGGGACAACCATGAGTGAGATTGTGTCCTTGTCATCAGTAGGGTGGGATGAGATCAGATAAAGAAATTTACCTAAGTGAAATGGATTATATAATGATATAAATTGATCTATTTTTTTATGGGACATCTATGATTGAGATGGATTTAGGATGTGATTTGGGATAGGATATATGTAACATACAATGAGTGAGATATTGGTGGATGTGTATTAGGTATGGGACCACCGTGACTTAGAAGGTGAGTGAAACTCCTAGACACAAGACCTCACTCTTGTCCTTCTAGTAGTGGGATGGGTCTTCGATGATTCTCGAAACTGATTCCTCATGTACATGATAGGTTTTGGGTGTGTTAGAAAACATAAAGGATTTTATTTTTGAATGACACAAATGTAGGTGTACCTGAGTATTGTAATTGATTGGTAAGCACATTTTGGTTTAATACTTAGGTAATTATTGAGTCCAAATTTTCACCTGATATCCATGTCCCTTGAGTTAGATTTACATTTCAAACACAATATTGGACACAAAGGTGATTGTAGAACTTAGGTCTAAATTCATGTAGACAAAGGGCATACAAAATATCATACATGAGTAACTCATTTGTTATTAGAGACACGGTGAGTAATGATTTGTTATATTAGTATGACCAATGTGTGTGTCATTGTTTTGTATTATATTATAGGTGAAATCATCCATTGGAAGATAAATTATTTTTTTTGTATTATTTATTTGGATCAAATAATCATCAAGGACGATATTGACATTTTATTGGGTTTATTTTATTTTCGATACTACAAATTGGTTGATGATATTGTTTAGTTAATTTAATCAATTTTTGGAAATTTTATTTGAATTAATTTTCCTCATATTGTATGGATTAGGATCATTCAACTATTTATAATCATTAGGCATATTGGGAGGTTTTATTAATGCCATGTGGCACTACAGATTAGACGTTGGTTTCATGGTGTGACTTCACAAGGTGAAATCTGATGTTTTCATGTGTTTTATAATTTTTGGGTGAAGGTAGATAGGTGGTATATTATTTTGTTAAATCATTTGATTAACATCCCAGTTATTATATAGATCTACCATTCTAGCTGGATAACTCAAGTTGTGTAATTTTTTTCATGGGTTGTGTTGTTGTGGATGTGATATTTATTAAAATGGATACATTTTTTGAGGTTTTTATATATAGGTTTGGTTCATTACTCATTACAAATAATAATTGTTTCATGTATTATATTTAGTATGTAGGGCTCACATGAAATTTCAATTATTATGTGTAATTTGAAAATGTGAGGGGTTCATATTTATTTAATCTGTCAATAACAAATTATATGATGTTATCATATTTTAATTGATTTTATAATTATAATAAACTAATATATGTTATTTTTAAAGTTGGAAGCTTATGTGGACTTTGGTGCTAGATTTAATTCATTATAGGATATAAATTCACTTCATTTTAGGGATGTATAAAGTGGTTTGGTAGAGGAATTAGATTCTTGAGAGTTGATTTAATGATAGTCATCAATTTCATTGATAATATAGGTTCAGTTACTCAATGTGTGGACCACATACTATATGGTGTTATCTTATACAGATTATTGGTGGAATTATCTTTAATTGAACTGTGTAGTTCCGAAGGTAACCATTATGATGGTTGAGGAAAGGAATCATAAATTACATTTTTATTATAATGTGACATGGATCAAGTGTGTTTTTTATGACTTTTGGTTTCTGAGGTTATGAAGTATTAGTTTTCAGTCCCTATTCATTAGGATGATCTTTTAGTAGTTCCTTGGTATTTTGGGTGTACACTCATGGTTTTTTCATACACATGGGTGGTTGTTTATCAGGATTTAAAACATTAATGGGGGAAATTACTTTGGAAATTGTGTGATTCTAATATGTTATGGAGATTTTTATAGGGTTGGGTGCAATATCATAGGTTTTATTTTATGTAACACATTAAAGCGTGAGTCAAGTTGGGTGATCATGATTTATGGGAGGGTATCCTGGTTATGTTCAAGTAATAATGACATGGATCATATGTTATAGGGTTCCTTTTAGATCATTATATTATCAAGAGGAGAGTGAGGAAAGACATTATTTATCTAGATATTCATGTTGTGTGAGGGTGGGTGTGAACTTGGAACATGATGTTCATGTTTAGTTTGTGGGTTGGCCAAATGATTCATGTGTGTGTCTATTGATAATTGTATTAGTTTTCTATAAACAAGAGTGGTGATGAAATATAAATGTAAGGTGTCCTGTGAGAGAGAGTTATGAGAGAGGTTTTTTTGACTTTATCAAGGTTTTTGTAAGGAGGCATAAAAATGTGACCCGATTAAGTTAGTTATTGAGGAATGATGTATGAGAATCCATAATGTTGGGAGTACACCATTAGTAGTTGGCACTTTGTTTCACTGATTGGGTAAGAATGGGTTTGCCACATAAAGTCATTGTATTTCATAATAAATATATCCTGGGAATAGGGATCCAAAATTTGATTTGATTGGGAAATGATAAGGATTATCCCATAGTAGAAATTATTGTATTTTTCAAGGGTAAATGAGCCTCATGTTAGAGGGGATGCGGGTATGTTAAATTTTATTTGTGAATACATAAGATAATATCTGTATATTTATGGATTGAAAAATCCAATTTTGATATGGATCATCAATAAAAATCAAATTTGTGATTCAAATTCTAATTAGGTTGGAGTTTATTCACTATCATGATGATTGGGGTGGTTTTGGAGATATCTATGAGTGAGTCAGATAGGTGGAGATTTGATGCTCGAGGTGATATTATTATTATGAGAGTAGATAATTGGGTATCCAACTATGGAGTTACATTGATATTCGTGTATTTAATTTGGTGTGGGGTTTTGTACTGTATATGTATTCATTTGGGAGTTACGATGTTGTAGCTCATTTTTTTGGTTATGTGTTAGTATGTCCAATTGAGTGTTTTAGAAAGAGGTTAGCTTGGGGGGGGACTGAGTAGTATTTTACTGTATAAATGTATATAGTGGGGTGGAAATAATATCAATAGAATCATTAAAAATGTAGTCGAATGGTTTTTGGACCACAAGATATTCATTTTGTAAGGAAATTTATATTCTATGGTGTAATAAACTATTATTTTTAAAATATAAAATTTTCAACTAAAATGATTGTTATATTATATAATATTATACTCATACTAAATACAGAGAAACAAAAATACACAATATAATTAATAACGATCTTTTAATTATTCATATGTGAAACCAATGAAATTACCAAACATTATAATTGGAATAAAAAATAAAAAAAATTGAAAAATGGGATAATGTGGATCGTGCCTATCTACTAGAATCATCGCCCCCATGACCAACACTATAGAAATGAGAAAATATATTATAAAACCAATCAACATCATAGAAAAATTAAAATATAAAATTATGAGGAATTATAGTGAATATAGAGTGAAATAATGTAGTGATATTTATTGGGGGATATTTGACCATTGGAAGAAAAATTTGTCTATATCTCAATATAAACATTGGTCTATTTGAATTTTTTTAACTATATCCATTGTTAATAAATTAATCAATAAAAATAGTACTTATAAGTGTTAATGAAAAAAGAAAATAGATACCCAAAGGGGGAATGATGGCTGCAACCACTACAGTCATGATGTTTGATGCTGATTTTTTATAACATGTGAGTGATTTAGCATTACTGGGGTTCACCCTTGACCAATACAAAGCCTAGTTTCAACAACCGATGAATAAGTAAAATAATTTATTAGAGAAGTTAATGTTAAAGGAAATTACCACTCCTTCAATGTATGTTGAGACACACCATGAATCTACCTCCATCACAATCTGTACCCTTATGGTGCATGCGGGTGTAATTAGGTGTTACCTATAAAGTAATTAGTTACTTATTGTGTAATATTATTTTTATAAATAAATTTTTTACTAAATCCTTCCCATTTGGATAATTATTTTATTTTAAATATTATTAAGAATAACAAATTAGATAAATATATTAATGGAAGAAAATAAAACATAAAAATATTTTTTCAGAAAATATATACATATTTATAATAATATATGTTATTATGAATAATAATTTTTTTTATAAAATATTATTTTAAAACACTCTTATACAATAAAATTGAAAAAATAATATCATAACGTCATAGGGTATTTTTATAAATGTATGAAATATGTCTATTTCTTAAAAATACTGTTTTCAAATAAATAAGGATTTTTATATTTACATTTTTAGATGATAAAATTTTGAATTTTTTTTTTATAAAATAATTTATATATTTGAAATATGCATGTGAAAATTTGTTTTGTGTGAATTAATTAAAATTTTAAAAAATACTATATTATTTAGTGAATACTAAAAATATAATTTTCAGTTTTTTTGTTTTATGTCTTAGTATCTATTTTGTTATTTTGAGTCAATTAATTAGGAAATATAAATGACTTAGATTATTTTATTTTTTTAGTATTATAATTTCTACCATCTTTTAATCAATTTCAAAACAGATAAGTATTCTTCGAATGCCTAAAATGAAATCATTTATTGTAGAAACATTAATTTGTGGGAAATTTTTTTTTGATGGCATTGAAGTATTAAAAATGGTGGATGGTTCAAATTTATTAGAATATCCTAAAATATGACTCAAATTTATAAATCCATGAGCATACCCCATGGGTAAGACAATTATTTTTCATTTTCGACAGTCAATATTTTCAATACCAATATTTGTAAATTATTTAAAAAATATTCAACATTTTAAATAAATACCCACCCATTCACCCTTCCATTCATTCATAATACATATCAAATGATTATATGGTCATGTTTCATCAAACAAATTCCCATAATATGTCCTTTTCCCCCAATTTTTCATCCTCATTATTTAACAACAACTCATCATAGTAAGGGAGTTCTAATCATCATATTTTCATTCCAGTAACTATAATTTTTTATATATTATAAAGTGTATTTCACATTTATTTATTAGGATATTGATCATAACCTTAATTATATAATAATTTCGTATCCCTGGGATACATTCTTTCTCACTCATTTTACCCATTTCTAATTCCTCATTTTATACCAATCATGCTTCCTAATTTACTTCTCAATTTATATCTTTTACATAATAAATTATTATATTGTCAATACAAAAACCTTTTATTTATGCATGGTTATTAAACTATATGTTAATATAATTTATTAATATTTTTATTTACACACACGAATTCCACATTCTGTTTTTTTCAGTTAGAAATGATGTTATGGTCAAGATTCTGAAAACATTTTTACTAATTTATTTCAAATAAAACCAGTAATTTATTATACTCATGTAATTCAAAAATAATGATTATTATTATCCAAATTTTTCAATTAAAATTATGAAATAAGAAGGGTGTGCTCAGATAGAACTCCAATTAATTGGGTAATTAATATAGTCTCTTTAGATATCATGTTTTATGATACCTTGGTAATTTTCATTTATAATACCATTGTGATAATATGTTGTGATATACATATAAATGAAGCATTTTTATTGTTTTATTCTGATTTCAATTTTATGATTCATTTTATTTTCATTTGTTATTTCCCATGTTCTATTTATCGTATTATATTACTATACGTAATGTTATTATTGAGATACCTCATGATCCCATGAAAAATGTCTCCATTTCTTATTCTCTAACATGTATCACACTAACCACATTCCTTTGATGTATGTCCCCATGATTTGAGAGGCAGTAGAACAAACAAAGGTAAATTTAATTAATTATCCTTTCTTTTGGAGGAGAATAATGTTTTATTTTTTCATATAATATGTTTATAATTACATGTAGACTAAATATTAAATGATCCTCTGTTCTGTTACATGTAATAAAATGTTTATGTAATAAATAGGAAGGATTACATAGTTGTTATCGATGGGAGGTTTAGTTTTCTAAATAATATGGGACTTAAAACCATTATTTAGAACCATATATATGATTAGATACATGAAATCATCCTAGAAATTTGGTGAGGTACTAAGCAGGAAATTTCCATGTAATGAAATAACTTTATGTATACTAGAGATTATGTGGCACTGGAATAAATGAAACAATGGGTAGCAACCCTAAAAACACCATATTGATATAGACTCAATTGGAAACTAGTGGATTATAATGGTCCTTTCTTCACACCTTTTTTGTTACTCCCCATTGATATGTTTTCATAATGCTATGATTTTTCTGAACCATTTTGAAATTTATATAGAAATCGTAATTTTTATTATTGGAGGTTGATGAATAAAATATTTAAGAAGTATGATTAATGGAATAAATTCACCTTAAAATTATAATATTACTTAATGTAACATGTTTCCCAATAATGGTTTCTTCTGTTAGAAAAATTGTGGGAAAGGAGTAACCATTTAATTGATGAGTGGATCACATGACACAATGAAACATTTCTTACATGAGAGATGGTGGAATTGAAAACATGATAAAGATAATGAATCAGTTATCACTAGCAATGAATAACATATTTTATTATGTCGGGTGATCAGATTCAGCTTTATGAGAAAATTGTTTCACTATACACCTATATGTATATTATAGATTTTATGGGAAATGTAGAAATAATCATCGATGGAAGGAGACCCCATCAATAGTGGATATTAAAAAATCAACACATTTAATTTTATAAAGAGATAGTACAGAGTGTAATGAAGGTTGAATTAAAATTTGGAGAGATTTAGTGGCCATATAGGTTTAATGAAAAGATGATATGAATGGATCCAAGCTTAAGGAAGAATATTTATCACAAAAGGGGATGAAACAAATGGAAACATCCTATTTGAATCAAATGTGGTCCGAATAAATTAGGTATCTTTATCATTGTGATAGGAATGTTTGAAATGTTTGAAAGAGTTGGGAATATATCTTGTAAATATAATGTTTTAGTAAAGCCTCAACTTTTCAACACTTATGAAAAAGTTATGATGGTGTAGGCCTTGAATTATGTCTATTGATTGAAGTGTGGACAAAATGGCCTTTTTTAAATCAATTTCCAAATGAGATGATAATGGAGGGAAAACACCATCAACCTTCCAATTGGAAATAGAACAAAGGTAGGTCATTTTTTGTCATGAGGACAAAATTGGAGGCTCCAAATGTGTCATGACCTATACTAGTGGACCCACACTGTGAGTCCCCATGCCCTCCTCCAATAGTCCCTGGTCTGGTGACTAACTCCGAGTAGGCACATTACTAACATGGGAGGCATTGCTTATGAACCTGTACACACGCAGAAATCCCCAAGCCCACAATACTGAAATGTAAGAACTGCTAAGGATAAAAAATGCATGCATACAACTAAACCCAACCAATATAGTATGAAGAAAGGTAGAGTACTAAAAAAAGTAAATTGGACCAGAATACAAGCCCACCAAAAACAAGATTCTGAAAACTGAAAAGTCCAAGCTGTAAACACAAAAGGTATTGGGACTGCTACTCGTAGCCATAGAAATGCATCAGCCTATAGGGAACTCAGAAAGCTTGGTCCTATCCTGGTCCACCCTAGACTCTGTCAAACGGTTGCTCGTCTACACAAGACACTAGACGTGCAGGCAAAGCCCGTGCTAGGTTGCGTATAACAATACTTAGTAGAGGACCTCGAAAACCCCACAAAGTAAAGGTACACTCAGCTATGCACATTATATGTCTACAAAACATACATAACAAAAAAGATATACTCCAAACCCAGACCCATGGTCTAGAGACAATTCAAACAACCACATACCCCCGTTATGGATTCATTTTAAAGATTCCGCGAAGCACTCGTCCTGTGAGAACACACTCCAAGAGTCTTACATCTCTGATGACGTCCGTCCGAGAAATACCTTTCATCTAGAACCATCACGAGAGGTAGTCACACTCATTACAGGAGACACACTTTTGAGTGGGAAGACTTCTGATAGATAGAAGCACTAATTACGGGAGACACACTCCTACGTGGGAAATATCACGATACACAGATGAGGATCACATCCAGGGCCATGGCGGATACCACGACTCATCCAGATTCACCAGTTAGGTGATACACTAGCTAGGAAGACGATCAACGCCTGGTACAGTTGGTCACGTCGAAGCCTGATTCTACCTAGGGTCAGGAATGGATAGAGGATCTCGATCCGGGCCTCTCGGATGGATGCCTAACTATATCACACAAAGTCCTGCTGAATGGATCATACTCATGTGTGAGGAAATGATGCCTGACCTTTGGGGGAATGAGAATAAGGGGCACTAACCCAAATAAAAGATGTCCAAAATATATTGAACAAGAGGAACATGCTATTTTCTAAAAAGTACTTGGCGTGTAAAAGTTACACGCCATGTTTTCTGACCACTGGTACTTCACATATACAACGTCTCATTTCGTATGTTGGTCGTGTAGAAAAAAACTAAGTACACGACATGTAGTATGATGTACACACCGTGTTCTAGTGACTGGGGTTGGCCCCATGTACGCTGGCCGCGTGCCCGTACACGGTTATCAACCCATGTACTCTAACCCGTGTCCGTGCATCCCCGAAATACATGACGAGCCCTACGTAGCCACTCCGGTCATGCTGTACATGTCGTGTTCTGAAGCCATGTTGATCATATCGTGTCTGTGTACTTCCAAAAATACATACTGAGAATTGGGGAATGTTCAACATGTTGTGTGTCACGACCCGTCCTCGGGACCCATGCCGTGACTACCCCAAGCCCGCCTCCCATAGGCTAGGGGCTGGATAGTAGCACCATGTTGTAAATCCCAAAAAAAATGGGAAGACATTGCCTTTATAAAGTAAATAAAAACCACAGATTAAGAACGAACAAGTAAACAATAATTAAAACTGGGTACAATAGTAAGTGAGGAAAAGAAAGTGGGCCAGAATACAAACCCAAACTAAAAGTTAGTACAACTGGAAAAGAAGTACAACAACTAAAAAGTAAAGCCACAATGTCGAGTCGTCCACTAGAAGTCCCACCTATATTGTGGGTACAGATAGTGTCCACAGCTCCACAGGTCCAACCGTCCGCTCCGTGTACGTCCCGCCCTGTGGTCCACCTCCAGGTACCGACATTCTCCACAAGCCTCAACCACGATCTGCAATGTCCGTCGTCTGCAACCAACACGACGTAATGCGGGTGTATCCAATGCAGGTGTGAGTATACGCTACTCAATAGGGACCCCGAGACCCCCGAAGGTCTCCCAAAATCCAAAAAGGATAATCCAAAAAGGAAATATACAATCAAAAAGTAAAATCCAACACTACTTAGGTATATTCCCATACATGTACCTAAGTCATCAATTCCCATTCGGCTCTAGCATCCAAGCCACATTTGGTCACGTCCACATAGGAGTACAACTCAATCCACACAGGATAACACAACTCAATCCACATAGGAAAGCAAGTCAATCATATAGAAGATATTGATTGAAGTCAAGACTCATCTCACACAGGTATACTTCTTCGTAAGACGATAGAGATGATCAGATGTAGTCGTTGATTCATCTAAGCTGTCGGACCCACACATGATCGATATGTACTAACCCCCGCAATGACCAACACAGGATCGATAGGTACTAACCCCCAAAATGACCCACACAGGATCCGACCCAAAAAGGATCGGTATGCGCTGGCCCACATAGGACCGTTGAGCTCTAAACAACACAAGATCTGATCCACACAGGATCGGTAGGAACTGATCCACACAGGACGGTTGCGGTCCCGCCCTCCTACTCTGGCGGACGGCGGTTCTGGCCACCGCTCCCCGCACCACCATGGCAATATGCTGCAGCCTTGTCCGATCGGCGCGGTGCAATGACACCGCACCCCTCCGTCGCGGCCCCGCTCCGGCCGTGGCCACTTTGAGGTTCTTCGGCACGACGCCACGGCGCCACATCTTGATCGACTTCAACAGCGCGGCGTGACGGTGCTGCACATCTTCTCCCATTATTCATTGTTTCCGCGTGGTGCAACGGCATTGCGCTGCCTTTTCTCGTGCCGCAACAAGTTCAAACTTCAAGGGGGGAGGAGAGTCGGTCGTGTTCGTGCGGTCTGACCTCCTCCCGTTTTTGAGATAACATGCGGTCCAATATAGAAAACGATGAATGGCGATGAATGTTCTCACAAAAAAAAACAATTAATCCCCTACCTTGATAACGAGACGATGTTCGAAGTGCGTTGTGGGTAGCGTCATCGCGGGGGAAGATGATGATGTCGCTCACCGCATGCTTCCACTTCCGAGTTTGTGCGTCGGTGTGTTGACGACAAGGAGGTAGGAAGGAGGGTTATCGGAGAAGCACCATGTCAGAAAGGGGGGGCTCCAATGGAGAAGGCCGAAGAAGGTCGGGGAAGAAGCGCCGCTGGTGTTCTTCATGTTCTTCGCTGGAGAAAGAATTTCTCTCAAGCTCTCCACCAAAAGGCGCCAGAATGTGCCCAAAATTCTAGAATATAATCTATTATTGTTGGTGGTGGAAATTAATTAAGTGGGACCCACTTAATTAAGTTCCCGATGGTTGGCACAATTAAAAATTCTAGAAGTGGAGAGGCTCCACCAAATTAATTGCCCGAGTGGATGGCATAGTTAATTTGAGGAGTTTCGAGGGGGTTTAGGGGCCCAGGTGTTCCCCACCTAATTAACAAGGAGAGGGTCAAGGATTTTCCTCCCATTAAATGGGGGGGGGGGGGGTTGAGGAGGTTTTATTCTCCTCCATTAAGAGGGGAGATAGAGTCCAAGAGGCTCTCCCTCATTAATGGGGGAGTATTGAGAGATTTACCCCCTCCCATTAAATGGGGGGTTAAGCCCCGTGTTGACCCCATATCATAACTTCTCATGGGAGGTCATGCTGATTGGGTGGTACCCACCGTAATTATCCTCCTAGGGGAGGTTAAAGTGTGGCGGTCCCACCACCAACTCCCATGTGGAGCTTTTAATCAACACTATCCACATGGAATGGGTTCAATAAAGATAAAATAAGTTGTCACTTATTTTATTTTATTATTCCACGTAAACCCAAAAACCAACTCTCAAACCCGATCATCTGCCGTCGAGGTGAAAGACCTCTTAAGAGAAAACTGGTGCTGCGACTCCATTGGTGCCCTCAGAAATTGATTCCGAGCACTGGTCCAAAAGTTAGGAAAACCCGCTCGTTCGTTCACTGAACATACCTGAGCTAATCTTTCGAAAAATTATTCCGGGCTCACTAGGCCTCGAAATCAGGTGCCGTCATAAACTGGGTTCTGGTAAAATCCCAAAGAAAATTATGAAAAAAAATTTCCCTTGAATGTTATGGGTCTTTAAATTACTCCCACCTCAGGGATTTACATCCCCGTAAAGATACATCATAAACTAGGGGAACAAATGTGGGTACTGTGCACGCGTATAAGCCTCCCGCTCTTAAGAGCTCTCCTGGAGGTTCCCATGCTTCCATCTGATGCGTACTAGAGGTATCGACCGTTCACGTAGGACCCGCTCCTATCGATCCTAGATCTCCACTGTGAACTCTGGAAAATTCTCCCCATCATCAATGTCTAGCATCAAATGGTCGATGATATGCATTGGGTCGTACAACACATCGTATGGTTCCATCTCGATGGTGGAGTGCTATCTATTGTTGTATGTGAACTCCACAACAGGTGGGTGTTCCTCATAACTGCGACCAATGTCGAGGAAACATTCACAGAGAATTTCCTCGGGAGTCGGAATGGTTCTCTTTGTCTGACCATCCGTTTGAGGGTGAAAGGCGGTGCTCAGACGTAGTTGCATCCCAAATTCCTCCTGTAACCCCTTCCAAAGTAGGGAAGTAAAGCGAGAAACTCAGATGGAGACGATGGATGATGGAACACCATGAAGCCATACAATCTCCTGAACGTAGAGATGTCCCAAGCTCTCTATTGTGCCCTGCTCTCTGATGGGTAAGAAGTGGTCCAACTTGGTGAGTCGGTTGACAATCACC
The DNA here is from genome assembly GCA_963277665.1 of Viscum album. Taxonomy (NCBI): domain Eukaryota; kingdom Viridiplantae; phylum Streptophyta; class Magnoliopsida; order Santalales; family Viscaceae; genus Viscum; species Viscum album. The sequence goes on from OY728120.1 coordinate 1,152,110,825, forward strand.
CAAATGGATTCATGACTTCTGGCAGTGAGTGGAAGTCCATTCACTAAATCCACTGATATCCCACCCCACATCCACTCCGGGACCTCCATGTGATGTACCAAGCATGCTCGTACCTGGTGCTATACCTTCACCTGCTGGGAGGTGAGGCATCGATAATTGAAATCTGCCACAACCTTCTTCATACCAGGCCACCAGTGTTGTCGTCTGAGGTCTTGGTACATATTCGCCACTCCTGGATGTACAACTAAAGGGGAAGTGTGGAACTCTCCCAGCAACTCCTCCTGTAAAGCATCTGGTACCATGGAACGTCCACTGAAATTGATGACATGCTCTCCTCCCACATAGAATCCATCAGGTGCATGTCCTCAGGATATCGGTGCACGCCACATCTCACAGTCATCATCCCCATGTTGTGCCTCTCTAACCCACTGAAGAAGTGCAGGAGTGACTGTGAGTGAATGAAGAAAGGATGCTCTATTACTATCCACGAAGGATATCTGCAAAGTGGCTAGCTGCTCTGTCGTCTCCCCAAGTAGCTGAATGCGTGTCCTCTTACTGAGATCATTGGCTACTACGTTCCCCTTTCCAGGAGTATAGGCAATCTCAACGTCATAGTCCTGGAGGAACTCGAACCATCGTCGCTGTCTCAGGTTCAGATCCTTCTCTGAGAAGATGTAATTGAGACTCTAGTGGTCAAAGTATACTGTTAAGCACTCGCCCATCAGATAGAGTCACCACATCTTCAGAGCGAAGAACACTACTAGTAACACCAATTCAGGGGTAGAATAGTTCTACTCATGCTTCCTCAACTGACTTGATCCATAGGCAATCACTACCCGCTTCTGTATTTGGACACATCCGAGCCTGGTTCCTGATGCATCGCAGTAATCTACACACCCTACTCCCTCCTCCGGTTGCCTCAAGATAGGTGTGCTTGTCAATCTCTATCTCAGCTCTTGGAAGCTCTGCTGACATTTGTCTGAACACACGAAGGGTTTCCCCTTCTTCGTTAACATTCTACAAAGCTGCAAAGGTTTCTCCTTTGCCGAAAAGAGAAATCCAGTCTCATCCCCTAGATGAACCATGTTCCTTGCCTAATACAGTCAATGCCATCATGATCAGTTAATTCATGCCATGGATGACGTCGTAATTCCTCAACACTGCGACCAAGAGACCCAACCATTACTCTCGCCTCCAAGGGTTGAGTCCCAATTTCGGCATCAGTGTGTGGCCACTTGGTCTCCTCCAGTAGGAATCTCCTATGTGAGGGTCAATTCAACATTTTTTAACCAGAACCTCTTATTATTAACATACAAAAGACAAGAAATAAAACATCACTATTTCAAGAGTCTTTTTTTACTGCAACTCAAAGAAAAAGGACACAAAGCAACACAAACAACGAAGCTAGAGGAATTATGGGAAAATGCCTCCATTCCTGGAGCTAGTACTGCACTTTTGCACCCGTTTTCAGAGCAACATGATCGTAAGCTTCTGCTGGATGAACTTGTGCTCTCCCCTGTGGTCGGGGTGGACCTCCTAGTGGTGGTGTTGTTAGAGCCTCAAAACGTCATCCACCACCTGCCGCTCGACCGGCTCCTCGGCCTCGTCCACCTGCTCCCTGCGGACTGCCACGGTCGAACCTCTTCCTCTACCTGGGTGGTTTCTCAATCATTTGTTGCCCCTCTGCATAGTGGGTCGGTCAGTCACGATCCATGTGGCCCTGCCCGCCGCATGCATAGCACTGTCTTCCACTCGTAATACTGGTCATGCTGTGTGTGCCCCGCACCTCCGAGCCAGTATCCTATGGTCGTCCGCCTGATGGCATGGTCCGCTTGGACCTCTGCGACATCTATCTACTGCCCGCTGCAGAAGACTCCGCTCTGTGCCTCCCTGAGGTAGGTCTCACTGCTGGTGTAGGTTCAACAAGAAATCTCTCAATGATAAGGGCTCACTCGAGTACTCCTTCCTGCGTCGGAATGCTGATGGAGGGTGGTTGGAATGAACTCCGAGTGAAAGAGGCTCTCAAAGTCCTTCCAGAGGAGTGATGCCTCGTCATGCACTAGGAGCATCACGCTCCACCATCTCCCTGCTTCCGTGTGCAGGAGACTCGCTGAAAGGATCACCATGAGGTCTGCTGGTGTCCCTACAAATCAGAAAACTCATACAACTGCCTCCATCCAATCCTCGGAGGCCAGAGGGTCCATCTCCACGCGGAACCTGGGCGGTCTCTGATGTTGAAACTCATGCAGTGCACCAAGGCGATGTGCACTCTCAGCGGCTGGGGCTGGTAGAAACGGTGGCTCGGCGGGTAGTGGTAGCGCCGGTTCCCCCGCAGTAATAGGGCCCTGCACCGAGGCCGCGTCGTTCGATGGGCTGTCGTCACGTACAAAACTCAGAACCCTAGCTGGCTGCCGTCGTGGGGACATCCTGAAATGAAATAGGTGTGCCACGGTTAAACAGTATACCTAGTGAGCTGACACAAATTATCAAAATGAAAATTTTTGAAACCCACATGCAATCAATGTTTTCGTGCATTGAGTCGGAAATCAGATGCCAGGGACTTGGTGTACAGATACGTCGATCGCCGCACCAACACTGGACTCCCTGGACTGATAACCACACTCAATACTCTTATCATTATTTCTTCACATATAAAAATATCAGATTCCTGAGTTCTGTAGTAGAACCGTACTCCTCTGATACCAATTTGCCACGACCCGTCCTCGGGACCCGTGTCATGAATATCCCTAGCCCGCCTCCCATAGGCAAAGGGATGAGGACTAACACCAAGTCATAAATCCTAACAAAAAGGGGAAGGAATTGCCTTTATAAAGTAAAAAACCCCCACAGATTAAGCAAACAGAATTAAACACTAAGTATAACTGGCTATAATAGTAAGTGTGGAAAAGTAGGTGGGCCAGAATACAAACCCAAACTGAAAGTAAGTACAACTGGAAAATAAGTACATCAACTAAAAAGTAAGGAAGCAACATCATGTCGTCCAATGGAAGTACCACCAGAGGGGTGGGTACAGATAGTCTCCACAGCTCCATGGGTCCAGCCGGCCACTCCGTGTACGTCCCGCCCTGTGGTCCACCTCCAGGTACCGACTTGCTCCACAAGCCTCAACCACGATCAACATTGTCCGTCGTCTTCAACAAACACGAAGTAGTGCGGGCATAGCCTGTGTATGGGTGAGTATACGCTACTCATTAGGGACCCCGAGACCCCCGAAGGTCTCCCAAAATCCACAAAGGGTAATCCACAAAGGAAAGATAAAATCACGAAGTAACATCCAACACTACTTAGGTATATGCCCATACATATAACTAAGTAATCAATTCTCATTCGGCTCCAACATCTATGCCAAGTTCGATCACATCCACATAGGAGTACAACCCAATCCACACAGGACAACACAACTCAATCCACATAGTAAAGCAAGTCAATCATATCAAATATATTGATTAAAGTCAAGACTTAGCTCAAACAGGTATACTACTTCGTAAGACGATAGAGATGATCAGATGTAGCCACTGATTCATCTAAGCCATCAGACCTACATAGGATCGATAGGTACTAACCCCCGCAATGACCCACAAAGGATCAATAGGTACTAACCCCCGCAATGACCCACACAGGATCTGACCCACATAGGATCGGTATGCACTGGACCACACAGGACCGCTGAGTGCTGACCCACACAGGATCTGATCCACACAGGATCGGTAGGCACTGATCCACACAAGATCTCTGAGTGGTGTAGTCGTCGCTGTCGAACCCACGGAGGATTCCCATGCAGTCTTCATCGTCGTCATAGACGCAGCCAGCTCTAGGGTTCCCGCACACAACAAACTCGTTCAGGGAGGGTCCGCTCCACGAGCCAAGGGGCTGATACATCAAGTAACATGAAGTCCGGAGTTGATGTATCCAAAAGTTTTGTATCTTCAAAAATAACTCAACGTGGCAGACGACGCTTCAATCGAACGCCTGGTGTGAGAGTTATTTGTTTTTCCGTCCCAAGTGCCCAGTTGGTCTTAAAATCAAAACCAACCCACCTATACTCCAATTTCATCCAAAACTCGAGAGGATTTATCCAAAAGGTCTATCTCACTAAGAGGAATCCAACAAAGTCGACGACACGTCAATCAGACGTCCGGAGCTCATGTTATAAGTGTTTCCGCTCCGAGGGCCTGGTTGGTTTCGTGTTCGAACCAACCCGACCGAAACCAATGTTCTCTGAAACCTTGAGTGTAATATATTGAAAAGACCTTCTCGATCCAAGGATCTTATCTCAGCTGATGGTGTGTAGATCGGAGGTTTGTAACCCACGTTATAGGCATTTGAATGGTTCCGTCCAAAAATAGGGGATTCGGGCCCGGTCCGACCCGGCCTGATACCCCGCCCCCCCAGGTCAACCCAAACCGGGTCTGGGTCTGGCCCATTAGGGCACGGCCTGGCCTGGGCACGCTGGGGAGGCCCACGTGGCCAGCTCGGCTGGCCGAGCTGAGCGGAACAGGGGGGGCGTGTCGCCCCCTGGTTGAAGAGCCACGACCCCCACGTGGGGGCCGCTCTTTGTTCCAGCTGGGGGTTATGAACCCCCAGTCTCCCCCTGAAATGGCCGGCCCGGTTTGGCCGGCTGGTTGCTGCCACTGTGGGACCGCTGCGGTCCCACCCTCCTGGTCCGATGGCTGGCGGTTCGGGCCGCCGCTCTCCGCACCACCACGGCCACAGGCCGCGGCCTTGTCCGATCGGCCCGGCGTGATGGCACTATGCCCCTCTGTCGCAGACCCGCTCCGATCGCGGCCTCTTCGAGGTTCTTCGGTGTGGCGCGACGATGCCGCGGCTTGTTCGACTTCAACGGCGCGGCGCGACGGCACCATGCTTCTTCGCCCATTCTTCATTGTTTCTGCGTGGTGCAACGGCACCGCGCTGCCTTTGCTCGTGCCGCAACAAGTTCAAACATCAATGGGGGATGAGAGTTGGTCGTGTTCTTGCGGTCCGACCTCTTCCCGTTATTGCGATAACAGGCGGACCAATTTAGAAAATGATGAATGTCTACGAATGTTTTCATGAACATAAACAATTAATCACCTACCTTGATAACGAGACGATGTTGGAAGTGCATCATGGGAAGCATCATCGCGGGGGATGAGGATGAAATCGCTCACTGCACGCTTCTACTTCCGAGATCGTGCGTCGGTGTGTTGAAGACATGGTGGGAGGAAGGTGGGTTTTAAGAGAAACACCATGTCCGGAAGGGGGGGGGGGGCTCCAAGGAAGAAGGCCGATGAAGGTCGGGGAAGAAGCGTCGCCGGCGTTCTTCACGTTCTTCGCTGGGGAAAGAAGTTCTCTCAATATATCCACCAAAAGGCGCTAGAACGTGCCCAAAATAATATAATATAATCTATTATTCTTGGTGGTGGAAATTAATTAAGTGGTCCTGACTTAATTAAGTTCACGATGGTTGGCACAATTAAAAATTAGAAAAGTGGAGAGGATCGTCCAAATTAATTGCCCGAGTGGATGAAATAGTTAATTTGGGGAGTTTTGAGGTTGTTTAGGGGCCCAGGTGGTCCCCACCTAATTAACAAGGAGAGGGACAAGGAGTTTCCTCCCATTAAATGGGGGGTTTTTTGGGGAGGTTATATTCTCCTCCATTAAGAGGGGAGTTAGAGTCCAAGAGGCTCTCCCTCATTAATGGGGGAGTATTGAGAGATTTCCTCCCCTCCCATTAAATGGGGGGTTATGCCCCGTGGGGACCCCATGCCATAACCTCTCGTAGGAGGTTATGCTGCTCGGGTGGCCCCCACCCTAATTATCCTCCCTTCGGAAGATATGGTGTGGTGGTCCCACCACAAACTCCCATGTGGAGCTTTTAACCAACACTATCCACATGGCATGGGTTCAACAAAGATAAAATAAGTTCTCACTTATTTTATTTTATTATTCCATGTGAACCCAAAAACCAACTCTCAAACCCGATCATCAGCCGTCGAGGTGAAAGTACTCTTAAGAGAAAATCGTCGCTGCGATTCAATCGGTGCCCTCATAAATCGATTCCGAGCACCGATCCAAATGTTATGAAAACCCGCTCGTTCGTTCACTGAACGTACCCGATGTAAACATTGGAAAATTATTCCGGGCTCACCGGTCTTCGGAATCAGTTGTTGTCAGAAACTACGTTCTTGTGAAATCTCAATGAAAATTAAGAAAAAAAAATTCCCATGAATTTCATGGGTCTTTACATTGTGTGACCAGGGTAACACGCCATGTGATTCCTCTCTAACCCCTGAAACCCTAGCCTCCACCAGTACTACACGGTATGTTCTTCGGATGTACACGTCGTGTATTTAGGAAATTTCCAGAAACACGGACTTCTTCCATCGTGCCTCTGGTGATGATACATTCGTTGAACCAGCTATCTGATCACCACGAAACTTCCAGGTTTTTGTCGCCCCGATAGCAGGAAGCTGATCCCAATGTTTCCAGACCTCTGATCAGCTCCGAAAACTTGATTTGATCTTCTCGCGCGAAGAACGCTCCAAGAACTCCCTTCTCCGATCTGGACCAATTTGTCGTCCGCCATTTTCGCCGCACCTATTCAAGTTCATTTCGGTGTATTAATTTATATTTGGGATCGTTGAGTCATTGAATGGATGTGCAATGGTCCGTTGTTCTTCACCCCACGAAGAACACAAAGAACGCGCGAGAAAACAAAGGGGGAGAAAATCCAATAAAAAAGTGAGTAATGATCCCTCGCCGTCGTTTGTCATGAAGTTGATCTTCTCCCTTTAGTAGGCATAAACAATGCAAGAATCCAAAATAACAAAACAACATGGATCAATTCCCCGAATCATCACGATAAAACCCTCCGGAAAGAATGAATGAATCCACGGATCACCTCGTTCGTGGTTGATCTGTGTTCATCATTTAAAAATCAAAAACGGGGAAAAGAATAAATTAAATTACAAACCCTACCTCAGTTGAGATTGATCACTGATAAAGGTCTTGTGCAACAGCCGTCGTCGAGATCCTTCAACGTTGTTGGTGCAATGATTCCCAACTATGATCCGTCGTTGTTCACCATTGAGGGTTCTATCAAGCGCTCCACAGATCCTCTTATGATTTATCCTAAAAGATCGTCAACAACCACCAATCGCATAACCCATTAAAAAGGGAAAAATGATTTGCATTTATGATATGCTACGGTATTGATGACCCCATCTTTCCATTCTTGAGTCATTATGATGCATCATTAAAAAGGAAACAGATGTCATGTTGCTGCGCTGCAACGGATGTTTCCTTTAAAATAAAATAAACATTTAGCAATGTATTTTATTTTAATTTTACTAAAAATGTACGAAAATTAACTTATTCCCTCACCCCACGCCAGTCGAGGTTACGATCATCCTTAAGTAAATTCATCGTCTCGGATGCAACTTTGCCCTCATATTTATAATCCGGTCATCCGTTTGGAAACTGCCACAACCGCGCACAAGTGCCGACTCACTTAACATAAAAAAACAAATCACCATTCCACGCTCACTAGACCTCGGAATGATGTGCCGTCTTAGAGCCCGGTATTGAAATAATTCCATTTAATATTTAAAAATAATACATGGAAAATCTGAGACAATAAATTTGCCCAACCATTGGGCTTTACGTCCCCAAAAATCCAAAACTACGGCTACTCAAAAAGATGTGGGTACTGGGCACAGATCTGGGCCTCCTGCTCCCTCGTGCTCTCTTGAAGATTCTCGTGCTGCCACCAGATGCGTATCAAGGGATTGAATCAACCACGAAGGATCCTCTCTTGCTGATCCATGATCTCCATAGGGTACTCATCAAAGGTCACTCCATCCTTGATGTCCTGCTCACCCCAGTTGATGACGTGCGACGGGTTGTGAACGTACCTCCTCTGCTGTGACACGTGGAAGACATCATGTACCCGATTAAACTCTGGAGGTAGAGCTAGGCAGTATGCCACCTCTCCAACTCTGCACAATATCTTGAAGGTCTGATGAACCTCAGAGATAGATTTCCGCCTAGGCCAAATCTTTTAACCCTCATCGAGTTGATACCCGAAGAAAGATGTGGTCTCCCTCATCGAACTCCAGAGGCCTCCGTTGTCGGTTAGCATAAGACTTCTGTCGGCTCTGTGCAGTCTTCATCCACTCTCGGATGATCTGCACCATCTATGTGGTAGCCTGCACCATCTCTGGACCCATGAGTGTTGACTCTCTATGGTCGATCCAGCAAATTGGTGACCGGTAGGGTCTCCCATACAGGGCCTCGAACTATTCCATACCAATGGTGGAGAGGTAGATGTTGTTGTACGCATACTCCACCAGTGGTAGGTGGTCCTCCCAGTTGTGACCAAAGTCCAAGATACAATCTCACAACTTATCCTCCAGAACCTGAATGGTACTCTCCGTCTGACCATCACTCTGGGGATGAAACGTTGTGCCCAAGTGTATCTGAGTCCCAAAAGCCTCCTGTAATCCATTCCAAAACCGGGGTATAAAGCGGGCATCTCAATCTGAGACTATATTCGAGGGGACGCCATGAATCATGACAATTTCCTACACATAGAGGAATCCCAGGCTCTCTACGGAACTCTTCTCCCTGATTGCTAGGAAGTGGGCCGACTAGGTGAGTCAGTCAACGATCACCCAGATGTAATAATTCCCCTTTGACGTCTGTGGCAATCCTGTCATGAATTCCATCAATATTCCCTCCAACTTCCACTCTGGAACTTCCAGGAGGTGAGATAATCCCACTGGAACCTGGGGCTCAGTCTTCACCTGATGGCATGTGACGCATCACGAAACGAACTCCGCTACTACATTCTTCATGCATGACCACTAGAAATGTCGTCGGATATCCTCGTACATATTTTCCACCCCGGGATGTTCCTACAAAAAGGAAAATATAAAACTCCCTCAGGACCTCCTCCTACAACGCCACTGGTACAACAGTGCATCATCTGAAAAGAAGTATGTGCTCCCCACCTTGTAAACATCAATCAAGAACATGTCTTGTGGATAACTGAGCATGAAAATCCAAATAGTCGAGACCCCCAATATGTTCCTCCCTAACACGTTGTAAGAGTAGATGGGTGACAACCATCGAATGTAGGTAAGTTGTATCCTACCCTTCCACGAAGGATAACTACAACACGACTAACTGTTGTGTCGCCTCACTCAAAAGTTGTGAGCTCGACCATCTGCTAAGATAATCCTCCACATTTTCCCCCTTTCCAAGAGTATAGATAATCTCAAAATTGTAGTCCTGGAGGAACTCTAGCCATCATCTCTTCCACAGATTCAGATCATTATGCGAAAATATGTACCTGAGGTTCTTGTGGTTATAGTAGAAGATAAACTGATGCCCATCAGGTAGTGTCGCAACATCTTAAACGCGAAGACCACTACTACCAACTCGAGTTCATGGGTCACATAGTTCTGCTCATGTGGCCTAAGCTGTTGTGAACCATAATCAATCACTGCACGCCGCTTCATCAGGACACAGCTGAGCCCAATCCCTAATGTGTTGCAGAAAACTACGTACTCGACACCCTCCTCCGACAATCTCAAAACTGGGGTGCTCGTCAAACTCTATCTCAGCTGCTAAAAATCTTTCTAGAACTTCTCCGTCCATATAAAGGATTTCCCTTTCCCGGTCAAGGCTGTCATTGGTGCTGATATCCAGTAGAAATCAGGGAGGAATCTCTTGTAATATCCTGACAACCCAAGGAAGCTCCGCATCTCCGTCATGCTCCGAGGTGGCTCCCATGCTAACACAGCCTCTACTATAGCTTGGTCCACAGCTACTCCATCTTTTGAGATGACATGTCCCAAAATTTGGACCTCCTAAATCCAGAACTGGCACTTAGAGAGCTTCCCATAATGCTGGTGCTCCTGGAGTACATCCAGAACCATCCACAAGTGTCTTGTATACTCCTCCTCTGACACTTAGTACACAACGGTACCATCGATGAAGACCACTACGAACCAGTCCATGTATGGATGGAATATCGGTTTCATCAGTCCCATGAACACTCTGGGGGTGTTCATCACACGAAAAGGCATCACCAAGTACTCATAGTTACTGCGACGACATTTAAAAGTCATCTTCGGTATATACTCATCCTGCACTCGTAGCTGGTGATATCCTGATAGAAGGTCAACCTTCAAGAACCAATGTTCCCCACATAGCTGATCGAAGAGGTCATCGATTCTCAGTAGTGGATACCTTTTCTTCACCTTCACCTGGTTCAGGCATCGGTAATCCATTCACTACCTCATACACCTATCCGCCTTCATGGAAAACAAGACTGGGGCCACCAAGTGTGGGACGCTGGGTCTCCTGAAACCCTTGCTCTTCATATCTTCCAACTGCACCCTCACCTCACGAAGCTCTGTGGGAGCCATCCGATATGCTGATGAGGAAATCGGTGTCGTCCTAGGGTGTTAGTCGACGCAGAAGTCGATCTCCTGGTAGGGAGGAAATCCTGTAACATCTTCGGGAAAGACGTCATTGTACTCAGCCACTACTGCTCGGAACTAGGAGCTCACAACATCCACTACTCCGAGAGAAAGCCTAGCTAGCTCATGAGTGATTGGATGCACCCTCCTATACATAATTCCATTCTATGCTGCCTAGGATTCCTTTTCTCCAACAAAGTAAAACGTCGTTCCATCACGGCGGACACACCGCCCTCTTTTCCTAAAAAGGTCAATCTGGGCATGGACCGAAGATAACTGATCCATACCGAGAATGAAATCGTAAGGATTCGACGCTATAACCAAGTGGTTTCATCCGAAACTCTCTCCTCCAAGGGTAAGATCATATTGTATGCAAAGAGTTGTGATCATCGAGTCTCCTCCCGTAGGTGTCTCCAAACGTAAGGATTGAGTCAACGGTTCTACCGGAATCTAGAGGTTTCCTGCAATACATGTGGATATGAAGGAATTACTGGCACCTATGTCTATAAGCATAGTAGCTAAAGAAGAGAAGACACTGATCATACCTAGAATCAACCCTGGAGTCCCTGGGTCATATGCCTCGACCGCATGTAGCTATCCCCGCCCCTATCCCCTCAGCTCCCTGATCATGGTACAGACCAGTTAGGTTTGGTGGTGGAAGTAAGTCGAAGCATCTTCCACCACCTGCAGCTCTCCTTGCTCATCTTCCATGCCCGCTGCCTGGAAGTTCTTCATGTTCTGTTCTATGCCTCTACTTTGGTGGTCTGTCCACTGCTTCAATGTCTGCAGATCGACGGGTTGGGCAATCTCTAGCAATATGTCCCCTACCATCGCATGTGTATCATCGCTTCTCCTTAGGCTGATTGGATCCATACTGAGTGCCATGGACTATAGAGCCCCTATCATGTGTCCTACTACGATGTTTCCCATGTCCAGATCCATGTTCCTGATGTCGGCTTCCTAATGCCAGGGTCTCTGCACCTGTCTGCCTGCTGGTGACTGCCAGCGGCTATCTCTGCTCCGCCAAGAAGCTCTCGATCACAAAGGACCTCCCGAGCACTCCATTTTAATTCAATATTCATAGAGTTACAACACTATTTTTGATGTCTCATTGTAGACCTCTCTTGAAGGTCCAAGCTCTGATGAACTGATCCCTGACCAAATCCATCGACTACCTAGCTAGGTTGGTGATCCTCTTTGAATAGTCAGCTACTATCATACTGCCCCGCTGGAGTTGAAGAAGCTCCTGGATGCGTACAGCTCTCAGTGTAACTAGATAGAACTCATCCTAGAAGATTCTCTCAAACTCCGTCCATGAAAGAGTCTCCACATTGTGAGTCTGTGTGGTCATACTCCACCATCGTCCCACTGATCCCTGAAGAAGGCTCTCTCCTAGGATCACCATCTTGTCTGCTGGTGTCCTCACTAGACGGAAAACTCTAGTCACCACCTCATGCCACTCCCCACCCACCTATGGGTCGGGATCGCCTCCTAACTTGAGGGGTCTTTGTCTCTGGAACTCATGGAGTGCGTTAAGCCTACGCTCCTCGTCGGTCGGTACTACAGGTACAACTAGCTTCTCCACTGGTGGTATCATAACTGCTTCACCACCTAGTGGCAACGCATGGGGAACTTGTCCCTGTATGAAAGCCTCATCACTAAGGGGGTCATCCTAGTGATCGTGCTACTGAATCCGAGTGGGTATGCATCGCAGAAGAATCGTGTAAGTAAACAAGATGTATTGTGGTCAAAGAGTATATCTGTATAGCTTACACAAAGGACATGGAAACCAAAAACCATTCCTATATGATGCATGTACCTTTTATTCCCCTGTAACCCATGTTTTCATGTACTGAGTTGAAAAGAAGGTTATTAGAGTCGTGGTGTATGAATACGTCATCTTCCGCCCCAACATTAGAGTCTCTGGCCTGAAAGCCGAACCCAAAACACTCAACATTGTTTCCCCAAACCAAACACACAGAATCATGGTCCTAAGGTTGAACTGACCACCTCTGATACCACTATGTCATGACTCGTCCCAGTGGGGCACCCTCCATGACTCCCCAAACCCGCCTCCAATATTCTAGGGGATGGTGAGTAGCACCGAATAAGAATATTACTAACATGGGAGGCATTGCATATGTACATTTACACACGCAGACATCCCCAAGCCCACAATACTGAAATGTAAGAACCACTAAGGAACAAAAATGCATGCATATAACTAAACCAACCAACATAGTATGATGAAGGGTAGAGTACTAAAAAAAGGAAACTGGGCCAGAATACAAGCCCACAAAAAACAAGAGTCTAAAAACTGCAAAGTCCAACCTGTAAACACAAAAGGTACTGGGTCTATTACTCATAGTCGTAGGAATTCCTCGGCCTGTAGGGAAATCAGAATGCTTTTTCCTATCCTTGTCGGTCCCTGACATAGTCAAAAGGAAGCTTGTCTACACAAGGCATCAGACGTGCGAGCAAGGCCCGTGAAGGGGTGAGTATAACAATTCTCAGTAGAGGACCCCCGAAAACCACATAAAGTAAAGGAAAAGTTCTCTATACACAGTGTATGTCTATAGAACAAACAGAAAAAACCATATATACTCCAAACCCAGACCCGTGGTCTACAGACAAGTCACACAACCGCATACCCCCGTTAAGGATTCAGTTCGATGATTCTGTGAAGCACTCGTCTCGATAGGACACACTCCATGAGTCTTACAGATCTTATGACATCCGTATGAGATTTACCATTCGTCGGGAACCATCACGAGATGTAGTCACACTAATTACGGGAGACACACTCCTAAGTGGGAAGACTTCCGATAGATAGAAGCCCTAATTATGGGATACACACTCGTTAGTGGGAAAGATCACGATACACAGATGAGGATCACTGCCAGGTCCATGGAGGATACCGAGACTCATCTAGATTACCAGTTAGGTGATACACCAGCTAGGTATAGGATCAACAACTGGTAGAGTTGGTCAGGTCCATGCCGGACTCTACCTAGGGTCAGTAATGGATAGAGGATCTCGATTCGGGCCTCTCGGATGGATGCCTAACTCTATCACAGAATGTCATTTTGAAGGGATCAAACTCCTATGTGAGGAAATGATGCATGACCATCAGGGGAATGAAAATAAAGGGCACTAACCCAAACTAAAGATGTCAGAAATATGGTGAAAAATAGGAACATTTCATTTTCCAAAAAGTACATGGCCTGTATAAAGATACACATCATGTTGTCTAACCCCGAGTACTGCATGTGTACAACAGACCTTGTCGTAGGATGGTCGTGGAGAAAAAAACTGAGTACATTACATGTAGTATGTTGTACACGCTATGTCCGAGTGACTGGTTTTGGCCCTGTGTACGCTGTCCATGTGCCCGTACACGGTTATCAACATGTGTACTCTAACCTGTGTCAGTGTATCCTTGGAATACACGTCGAGTCCTGCGTAGCCGCTCCTGTCATGATGTACACACTATGTTATGAAGCCGTGTAGATCATCATGTGTACGTGTAATTCCCAAAATACACTCTGAGAATCGGGGAAATTTCAACACACAGTGTGTCCAGGGTCACACGCCGTGTGATTCCTCTCTAACCCCCAAAACCCTAGATGCCGCCAGTACTACTGAACGTATTCTTCGGAAGTACACGTCGTGTATTCTGGAAAATTTTCAGAAGCACAGATTTCCACAATTGCACCTACGGTGATGATCCGTTCGTCAATCCAGCTGTTTGATTGCCATGAAACATCCAGGTTTTGGTCTTCCCGACACCATGAAGCTTCTCCAAGTGTTTTTGTACTACTGATCATCTCTGAAAACATGATTTGATCTTCCTGTGTGAAGAACGCTCGAAGAACACCCTTTTCCGATCCAGTCTGATTTGTTGTCCACCATCGTCGCCGCACCTCTGCAAGGTCGTTGCAGTGTCGAACATTCAATTTAGGATCGTAGAATCATGGAACGGATGTGCAATGGTCCATTATTCGTCTCCCCGCGAAAAAAACGATGAACACACGAGAAAAGAAAGGGGGAGAAAATCAAATAAACAAAGTGAGGAATGAACCCCCACTTTCGTTCGTCACGGCATTGATCTGCTCCTATTAGCATTCTTAAAAAGAGAAATAATCAACAATAAAAAACAACATGGGTCAATTCCCTGAATCATCCCGATAAAACCCTCCTGCAAGAATGAACGAATCTGAGGATCAACTCGTTCATGGTTGATCCGCGTTCGTTGTTTAAAAATCAAAAATGGGGAAAAGAAGAAATTAAATAACAAACACCTACCTAAGTTGGGATCGATCGCTGATGAAGGTGTCGGGTTGTCGTCATCGTCGAGATCCTTAAATGTTACTGGAACAATTATTCTTAACTCTGATCCTTCGTCATTCTCCATTGAGGGTTCTCTCCAGCGCTCCGTAGATCCTCTAGCGATTTCTCCCAAAAAGATCATCAGCGACCACCAATCTCTTAACACATTAAAAAGGGAAACATGATTGGGATTTAAGATACAATGCAGTATTGATGACACCATCTTACCATTCTTTAGTCATTATAACTCATCATTTAAAATGAAACAAATGACTCATCACTGCGCTGCAGCGGATTATTCCTTCAAAATAAAACAAACATTTAGCAACTTATTTATTGTCATTTTACTAAAAACGTCGGAAAATTAACTTTTTCCCTTGACCCGTGCCGGTCGAGTTTAGGCTCATTCATAAGTAAATTCATCGTCTTGGATGAAACGATGCCCTCATATTTTTAATTCGGGCATCGGTTTGGAATGTTCCACAACCGCGCTCAAGTGCCGACTTACTTAACTTAATAAAATCACCATTACGGGCTCACTAGACCTCGGAATGATGTGTCTTCTTCATTCCCGGTCTCGAAATAATTCCATATAATATTAAAAAATAATACACAGAAAATGCAAGACATTACAAAATGATTTGGTGGATGGTATACTCATTGCGATCTCCATGATATAAATTGCTTTTTTTGATTCTCGATCTATCAATATATTTTTTCAACCAGTTTTCAAATAATATATAATTGATCTTCATGTTTCTAAAAGTATATTTATCACTCAAGACACTTGGAAATATTATCATATAATAAATACTTTATTAAAACATTATTATTAGATTTGGAGAGTTCAATATCCTCAAAAATATAGTACTCATTCCCATGGAATAATTCAACACTATACTATGAATGGAATGGATCTCAATTCATAATGATAAGATCAACAATATGTGAAATGAATTATTTTCCTGAATTGATAGCCTATAGTTAATTTCAAGGAGATATATCTTCAATTGATCTTTTTCTAGACGAACCTCTCATACCCTGCTTTATTTAGATGACTGGTGGAGATGAAGAATAAAATTAAAGTATTTGGATATAAAATTCCCCATAATTTAACAATATATTAAAAATTCTCCTATAGAGTCACCTAGACCACCCCTACAAAGAGAAGTAGTGTTCTATATTGAACTCATACATGGATTCAACCCTATATCGAATTACCTCAATGTAATATAAAATTTGTAGTTAGGATAAATAGAGAATAAAATTATAGATTTTTTTTGGAAAATGGATTTATCCTAATAAGAGATTCCCCTTGGTGAGAACGTGTTCACTTTGGAAAGAAAATGTATAGAAGAATTTCACTATTCATTGATTATAGACAACCTAAATAGATCACATTTAAGGTAAAGTACTCTCTCCCAGGGATTAGTTTTTATCCTGACCAGCTTAATGGTGCTCAATTATTCTCCAAGACTGACATCAAACATTGTAATCATCAACTAAGGGTAAATGAAGATGATATTCAAAATCTACTTACCGAATAAGATATGGACATTATGATTATCTTGTTATGTCCTTCATCTTGGCTAGTGCTCCTACTATATTTTGATATTTGATGATTATGGTTAGTATGGAATACCATGATAAATTTGGGGTCATATTTATTGATTATGTTATAATATCTACCAAATTTTATGTGGATCATAATGATCATCTATGGAATATTATTAAAACTATGTTCTTTGATATCCAATTTTTTAAATTCATCCAATTTTAATTTTTCTTATAAAAAATTTCATTCATGTGGAGCATTTTAACCAATGAGGGTATGTCAGTTGACCCATCCAATATAAAATTTTGTATAAGAATAATTACACCCTAAAATAGAGCTTGAGATTCAATGATTTCTTATATTAGTAGTATATTATATGACTTTTTTTAAAAACAGTCAATGATTTTATAATAAAAAAACAGGTTAACTCAAAAAAGGTGCTCAGTTCTTATGGACAATGTTGTATGAATAATGTATCCATGAACATAAGAAGAGATCAATTACTTCACCCATGTAAAATATGCCCTCTAAAAGTGTAGGATTTATTATTTATATTGATTAATTTTGTAAAAAGATTTATTATTTCATAATGTAAAATTACACATTAATCTCTTATGAATATTGATTGTTAAAGCCTCATGGGCAGAATTATCCTACACCAGACCATGAGTTACCTTCGATCATTTCCGTATTTGATGATATGGAGGCACTATCCTTATGGGGATAAATTGGGAATATATATATACCACCAATGTTTCGAGTATATATTCATGAAAAAGGAATTAAACATGATACAAAGGAGATGGTTAGACATTCTTTATGACTATATCTGATCAATTCATTATCAACATTAAATATAAAAAACTGTTGTTGATGCATTATGTTTTCATGACCCTATTGTGCTAGAAATGATGACGATTCATTGAAACCCATTGATCAAGGACCAATTAAGGTCAGACAAGGGAATCATAAGGGAAGTTACACTATCAATACTTTACAAAATGGTTTCTCAACCCTCATTTCAAGATATGATCAAGAGTGCAACGTGATAATATTTTTTGGTATAATATAGTATAGTGGTTGTGATGAATGGTTTGTTTCCATAGATTAATATAGATAAAGAAAAGGTATCGATATTTTGTACAAGGTTATGTGTCACATATTTCCCTCAGATAATGAATTAGATGATCGATAAAGGTCATACCACTATATTATCTGTATATTCTGCAAGCACTAAAATATACATGGACCTTTATAATAAATTTTTGTGGGATAATCTGAAAAGGGAGATTGATGACAATAGTATAAGTTTCCCAGGGTGTCAAAAACTAAAGGCCGATCAAAATATTCATAAAGGCATATTTTAACCGGTACCCATACAAACATGGATGTGGGAAAATATCACTATGGACATCATCAATATTCTCCCAATAATAAACAAAAGATGTAATAAAATATTGGTTATAAAATATAATCTCACCATGACTGCACATTTCATCGCAAATAGGGAATATTAATCTACAGAATAATATGAAAGGATATATTTAATGAAATTGTGAGGGATCCTCAGGTGCCACATTCAATAATTTTTTATCATTATAAAAGGTTAACATGTATATTTTGGATCGTTCTTCATCCTTATCGTAGAAGTAAATTCAATTTGAGAATGGAATATCACTGCCACAAACTAATTTCAAATCTTATAGGACATTTTGTAAACTAAAGGGATTAAAGATATCATTATAAATGGAGATTAATATTGGATCTAATAATTTCCTTGAAATATTTGAGTTCTCACCCAATAGAAAATTTAAAATTTTTATTCAAATGGAATCATATGAAGCTGTATATGTGATACAATGTTGAACTCCAACTATTGGGAAGATATTGGTGATATATATTTATAAGGTCTTAGTCTTCAATTATAGATGATAGAGATAGTCCATGAAATTCAAAAAATATAAAATTCTAATAGAGTCAGCATAAGATCTATACTGACAACAATAAAGGTGAATTCGAGTTTGATGTTTTATGTAATATTTCACTCCAGTTGTCACTATTTATGATATTCATGTAGTTTGGAAATAAAGGGAAGCTTCTCCCTTGGTGCATTGGTCCATTTAAAATCATTGACCACGTATGACCAGTGGGATGTTCTCTATAATGACTAAAAATTTGGTTTATGTTCCTGATGTATTCCACATATCATTCTTGGGGTTGTACAAACATGATCCATCACAGATACTGAATGTGGATGTCGTACAATTTGAACAGGATCTCAATTATGAGTAGTCGGTGGGGATCATGGATCGTAGAGAAATATTTCTATGAAAGAAGACAACTATCCTAATATATGTGTTTTAGAGGAACCATCTATAAGATGATAAATATTAGAACCATAGGAAACATTGAAATTAAAGTAAACAAACATATTCTCAACCAAGAATATGAGTTGCAATTTCAATGAAAAAATTTATTGATGGGGAAAGAATATAATGACACGGTCTTTTAAAATAATAATTTTTTCATAAGTTATTGTGAGCTATATCATAATATATTATAGATGTAATAAATATAGAGGAACCAATAAAACCATATATCATTAATGATGGTTGTAACATTAGTCAAATCTGAAACAAATGAAAATTACAAACATTGAAATCTAATAAAAAATATATAATAGAAATTCTATTGTTGGAATTTATGGATAAACCCAACATGATAGAATCATCCTCACCACGGGAAAAACAATAGAAATGAAACAAAATATTATGAAAACAATTAACGTCATCACAAATGATGGTATAAGATTATTAGTAATTCTAGTGAATATTTAGTGAAAGAATAATGTTGTATTTATAGGGATATATGTGATTGTTGGAATAGTAATATAACCATTGGTCAATATTATCATTGGTATATTCTAATATTTTAAATTATACCTAGTAGTAATAATTTTATTTTTATCATTAGGGATTACAAGAAGTAGTAACTACGGGAAATTGATTTAAAAAGGAGATATGATGTCCTCAACTAGTAGAGTCGTTTCATTTAAAGCCCATTTGTCATAACAAGGGAAGGGAGTAGCATCACTGGGGTTCTTCCTTGAGGAAGACAAATATGAGCTTCAATAATTATGTATTGATGGAAATCTCTTATGGGAGATGTTTAATTTATTAATGATTACCACTTTGTCATTGTTTTCCAAGGAACTCATAAAAACTACCACCATTGAAGAACATAGCCTTTGTGACTACAATGGGTGTAATAAAGGGTTATATGTCCATGAATTAGTCATATAATGTTTAATTACCTTTAATAAAATAAATTTTCATTCCATTAGTCCCTTTTTATAATGATTTTATTTATCATAAGTTCAAGTTTTATCAATTTGATAAATCGATAATTGGATATAAATAAAACATAATTTAATTTAAAAAACAATATAAACTATAAAAATAAATGATGTACTCTGAATAATATATCATTAATGAATAAATATTTGAAAGTACTTTTATTTAAATTTAAACAATAAAATAATTTTATATTGTTCTATTAAATTTTTATAACTACTAGAAATTTCATAGTATCCTAAAAACATCTATTTTTTATAAAGTAAGGATTTATTTATATGAATGAAAAAATTATCATATTTAGAGAATTATTTATATAAAATAAATATTTTATTTGAAAACAAAATGTAAAAGATAGGATAGGGTATATTTTTAAGATATCATTAAAATTCATCTTATTTCAGAGAGTAGTTAAAATATAGTTTTGGGTGTTCGATATATTTAATTACATCAATTTTTTCACAATTATATAATAATTAATTAACCACAATCCAATACAAAAATATGATATTTTTGTAATATTAATAATTTCAATATATTTTAATATCCTTCAAAACATATTAGTTACTATTCAATGTCTAAAATGGAAATTCTAATTTTGAGAACATTAATTTTTTTTAAAATATAATATTCCACATCCAAAAAATTATAATAACCCCTCTTTAGTTCTAATATATTAAAATATCATAAATAGATATTAAAATTTAAAAAACCGTGAGAAAAAACATTGGATATCATAATATTTTTATAGATTCAATAACCTAGATTTCAATGACCTATTTGGAAATTATTAAATAACTCCTCCATAAAGTTTTTAAATACCCTCCCTTTTCACAATTCCCCATGACTGAAAATCCACCCCCATGATTTTTTGGTAATTCTTTTTACCATAGAGTCCTTGAAAGGTTTCATTAATCCTCCAAGTATACATCTTTAGGATATAGGAACAACTCTTCTAGATAAGGGAATTCTCATCACCTTATTTTCATTAAATTAATTTATTCTATGTACATCTTATAAAGGGTATGTTAAATTATTTTATTATTAATTTTATTGTAAAATTATTTGTAAAATAATGTTTTATCTAATGGATACTTTCATTTTATCTCTTTTTACCGATTTCTAATGATACGATTTATACCAATCAGGCTATAAAATTTTCATCATAATTTCCCACTTTTACAGAAGATATTTTTATATTTTTAATACACAAACCATTTCCTCAACAATGATTATTCAGGTAGATATTAAATTTTTTTGATGATTTTTGGTTTTACATATATGAAACCCATATCCTGTTTTTTTTGTTAAAAAATTTTAATTTTCTCTCATTTATACACTTATATACTCAATGATTCTTCACGACACTCTTACTTCATTATACTAGGGTTATTGAAAAAATGATTTATTTTGATAAATGTGGCCTATATGAAATTAATATGTATGTGGTGTGCACTATGATAGCGTTCTAATGCATTGGGTACTGAATTTATTATCTAGACATGATATATTTTAATATAACATTGTGATTAGCCTTGGTAATTTTCATTTATGACACATTTGTGATAAATAATGTTCATATGACTATGAATGCACCGTTTTTATATTGTATCCACATATAAATGCTATGTATCATTTTATTTTTCTTATTATACACTTCATGATTTCATCATGATGTTTTATTTTCATACCTCATGATCTTATTAATATGCCTCGGGATCACATTCTAAATGTATCATGGCATTATTCTCTTATTGTTCTCATGATCAACCTTATATATTTATGTGTGACCCTAGGGTTTGAGATACAACAAAAGAAACATAGGGTAAAAACATGAAGAAAACATTCGTTTGGATTGGTTAAATTTTTCTTATTTTAATGTATTTTATTTATAATTTCCAAGAATGAAAATATTAAATTATTTTTTGTTTTGAACCGTGTAATTATAATTTTATTAAATAAAATTACAAGACTCTCAATCGGGAGAACAATTTATCAAAATTAGTATTTGTGATATAATGAAAATTTTAGGGATAAAATGGTCCTCTAAAAGAAATAGTTGAAGACAATATAATTTCAGAGGGCTTATGGGTCTGTTTGATCAGAATCATGGTTATCAATCTATTAACGAGTGGGTGGAAAATATTTTGACAAAAAGTGTACATACTATTTAGTGATGTTCTTTTGAAGCATTTTTGGAATATTATAACGAGGCATGGTAATATAACAGTGAAATAGAAACCATTGATGTTCATAATAATTAGTCAAGTACTAAAAAGGATTCCTTGGACTGATAGAAATTATGGTTAGGAGTTTTTAATGTCCTGTCAATTTATAGGTCATTTCTTTTTAGGATATGTATTCATTTGTACTCCATTAATAATGGAGATACTTAAATCGGGACTATGGTAATGATTATGAGTGTTTGAATTCCATTAAATTATGTCCATAATCATAGAAAAAGTATTTTTGGGTTTTTAGTTTCTTGAGTGAGATTGGGAGGAAGGTTCATGTGTTATGTTAGAGTAAGGTTCATGTGATAAGATAGTTAAATTTTTGTTATTGATATAGTACATGCTATGTAATGGGTGATTCACACCATGAATGACAAATGTTTATTGTTTTACTCTATTTTAGAATGTTTTACAACGTAATAGTTTTTGGGAATATAGAATGACTACTTTACGTATGGAATCCCCTTTTTCTATTTTCTTTTAATCATGAAATTTTTGGTGTTTGAAGTTTCACAATATAATAAGACATAGCCTCTTGGAAGGGCCATCTATATATGGTTATTCACATCGTGAACATCTATTCCAGCCTCAATAATGATTGGAGAAGGAATGTTTCACTCTATGATCATTTTTTCATCATTACTGATGTATAGTGGTGTTATTATATATGGTTATTTTAATCATTTACTTCTTAGGGGCCGTCTATTTTTACGGCGTTTGGGTTTTGGGAGAAGTTCATTAAACAATTTTAACACCCCCACTTTTATCCATTCATCCCCCGAGAGAGGGGATTGATATAATTTTATTTTTTTGGAATTTAAGGTATAATTCTTGTATTTCATTATCCATCATTGTTTATATTTTTTTCCTATTATTTATATGATATTTTTACAAGGTCTTTAGTGTTGATTACACTATAAAATGACTGAATCAAGTGAGGGTGGTGCAGATTTCATGTGTGGTGGGTATATGTGGTCATGATATGATGATCAAAGGAATATTGAATTATTTTCTATGTGGTGAAAGACCCAATTAATTTTTATAATTTTTATTCATATTTGGTTAAAATTTAAATATTATTTAAAAAATTTTATATTAAAAATTTTGTTGATTATTTTCATTAGATTAGATAATAAGTGTTGATAATATTTTGGAAACTAAATAATGAGCATGACGAGTCTTGGTGGATCTTGGTGTGGATGGTGGAATTGTTTTGGAGGAATCTGACCCCATTAATATAATATTTTATTAAAATTTATGATCGATTTCCTACTCTATGGATGATTCATGGGTTTAGGTAGAATAGATTGTGGTCAAGACTATTCAAGAAGAAGATATTTGATAATGTTGGTTATTATAGCCTATGATAACTCTCTTGTTTTTAATTTTTGTCTTTGGTATCACCTAGTGACTAAGTCCCCAAGGCGAAGGGATTTTAGTTTACATTTTGAGTGTCCCTCGGTAGGACTCCAGGTAAGAGTGGTTATATAGGTACCTATGAATCATTCAGTAGTTATGTTTAGATATTCATGAGAGTCTTAGGTCAAATGATGATCAGTGGGATAGTCATACATCTCATCCCTGATGAGTAACACCATCATGATTGTTTTTTGAGATATATTGGGAATTGTGATATGGGTGAGTCCTCTATAACTAGATGATATTCCCCTTATTGGGAATTTGAATAGGTGGAATAATGAGGGATGACAATAAGCAGATGTGAGATGATACCCAAGTATAGCCTTTTGGTTCATTTTTCGAGACATTGATTCAAGATGAAAAATTGAATTAGTGCATAGTGGCTTAGGATAGTTCCTGGATAGTGAGATTAGTTGTGAAGAAGTTTTTTCAATCCTCTATGTCTTGGTCATCAGGACCTATGTGTATGAACATCACTGATGGTTGATCAGAACACAATAGAATTAGTGATCAGAAACCATAAAATGTTTAGAGGACCTACTGGATACCTTGATTGGAGGGTTGAGACAGTCATCAATAAATGATGTATATTAAGAAACTAGAACATATGGATATAATGGAGAGATATTTTATGGTATATAGTCCCCATGTGTTATTGAATATATATGTTTGTTTTTTTATGATGGTTAATAGAATTTTATGAGTGATTGGATCATGAGGCCTTTCCCAATTATTATTGAGATAGAATGGGTGGGGTCTCCATGTTGTGTTGTAGTCATTTAAACAAATTGATGGTATTGGCCAGCCATTACTGAGATAGTGTGCCTTCAAAATGGTTGGTCCTCTCTATGTGTTAGATAATGTTGGATCGAATTCCATGTGTGTGATAAAGACTATATAATCGGCATAATGGTGTAAATTAGTTATTCATAGTACAATCATTGTGATATAGTATGTGATGAGATGAACTGGGGAACGACTAGTGGGACCACCAATGAGGGAGAAGTAGTCTGAATGTGATTTAAGATCAGATAGATGGACCCTACCAATGATGAGATTGTATACGTTGAGAATTTGACATGGGAACACTTTGAGGGAAAAGGTGATTAATGACCATAGACACATAACCCTACCATACTCCATCAGGTAGTGGTTCAAGGAATAAATTATTACATAGAGGATGTCACTATTTACATGAGGGGTTTTCAGTCAGATGGCATATGGAAAAAATGTGATTTAAGAAATGTGACATAGTATTCATGATAAAATTGCATGGCATCCTTGACAACACTTAGTGGCCTGATGTACTAGGATTCAGGGTTTTCTAGTTAGTATTATAATAGTTCATGTAGAGGATTGGGATAGGAAAGATCAATGGTTCATGGAGACCTAGATTTTGAGGCCTGAATATAAAATTATGCCTAGTGTGGGATTGTGTTTTGTATTTTTTGTTTATTTTGTATGTGATATGAAACTATTAGGTTATAAGTGATGTGTATTACATGATCATGAGTTTCTATTATTCTATATAGTGTATTTTAGAATAGAAAGTTTTTTTACTTTTTAAAACTACTGTGATGTTTTGATGGATATTGTTTTATTATATTTTGATGTTGTATTATTCTGATTCAGTGTCATTGTTTCCCAAATTAATGTGTTATGTCTTCATCACTAGTTCTCTGACTCAATAATTTATAGAGGTGAGCCTGAGGCCACATAGTAATTGAATTAAATGAATATTATGGGGAAAATATTACTGAAAACATTATTGGTCCGTAGCCTATAATTTTAATGTTTTCTAAATCCTAAATGAGCCACACATTCCTATTTACCCATTATAGGGAACTATCAATAATATGTATTTAAAATAAGAGACATGTACATCTTATAGGATGTATATATTTGGTTTGATCATAAATCATAGATATAAATCACTAATGAAACCCCTTAAAAAAATAAAAATATATGTTCATTCATTTATTCATGGAAAAATTGTTGTAGAAATCATATTTATTAATCACATGGTATCAAAAGAAGTTCATATATCCACGTAGATAATGGATATTTACTAAAATTTGATAGTGTCTGTATTTTGGTGGAATTGTCATTTATATTTCAAAAAGGTGTTGGAATTATCATGTTTTTTAGAATACCACCACAATTAATTATGGTTGAGAGTCACAAGATCTGATAACATTATGTGATACCCCAAAATTCATAAGTGAGGACATTATATTTGATTGTGGGTATGACACAAAACACCCCTCGAATATGGAGATATAATATCGTAAGAATTTATAATATATTTAAGATTTCAAAGGAATAAAATATATTTTAAAACATTATATTCATGTGACACTCCTTCACAATATGTCACATGCAACACCTTGTTTTGTCAGAGGATTGTGTTACATACAAGACAAATTTTTAACAAAGAATATTATATTATTTAAAAATGTATATTCAATATATATTAGTAAATAAGAAAACTGTTTAATTAATATATATGAATATTATTAACGAGTTTATGATAATATATAGTTGTCACAAAATATAATATGGTTTCATTCGTTACAAATTAATTATAAATTAATATAACAACCAATTGAATATAAAGGGAATGTTTTTATAGATAACTAGTTTTATGATTACAATTATATTTTACCGTTATAAATTAAATTCCTTTAGAATAGTGAGTAATATTAAATTTATATAAATATTATATATTAAATAAAATATTTTTTACATTCATTCTATAAATTTTATCGGCATGAGATAAGAAAAAACAAAATATTACACATAAAACCCTATATTTTTTAGGAATTTTACATCCTTTTAATAGAGAACCCATTTTAAATCCAATTTATTGAACAATAGTAAATATTATATTTTGGAATAATATTCATCGTTGAAAATGAAACATAAAACATAAGTCATCGTTAATTTTTTTGATTTTCAGTGAAGTATCATTTTTTAGTGAATAACACAATTATATTGAATCTTAATTCAAAACAAATTTATCATATAATTTATATAAATAGTGAAAATATAGTTTTTTTATATTTTAAAATAAAATTATATATTTTTTTTAAATTAATCCAATTTAGGTCATTTAAATCAATTTCATTTTGAAATTGGGAAAACATTGCCAACATTTAAATGGTTTTTGTTAAAAAAACCATTGACATCCAATATTAAGTATTAAATTTAAATTAATATCTACCACTTATATGCTTTTAATTTTTAAAAATAGATTATATATATTGAATCGAAATAATTTATACGTTATAATATTGTAAACATTGTTTATTTGCAGAAATATTAGTGGTGTATATTTAAATTAATTACTACAATTAAGGGGAAATTATGCTTAACAAGGGACTAAACAATAAATATAATAGAAAAATGACCTAGAAAGTTTACAAACACCCATTTAATAGCCTTATAAATAACATACCATCCATTTTAATGACATTATTATGTTAGTTGAGCTTCATTCAATGGAAAAAGGAGGGTAGAATTCCTTTTTCCTAAATTTACAAGAGTGCCACTCATCATTAACTATAAAAATGTCTTCTTTCATACAACTTCATCACACCTCTCAAGACCTATTTTATTTAAGAGGATTTTACCTAATATGTCCAAAAAAAATACATTCCATAAAAAATGAAGCCAAACTATGGTAATAATTCCATCACTAGAATTTGTATGGTTAAATCCAAAATGAGTTACCAGATTAGAGGAAACAACTTTTCCTAAGATCTATATTTTTATTTCTATTCTCCCCTAATTATATAATGAATATTTCATGTGTATATTACAACACCCGTACCCTTAATATACTGATATGTTTTTATGTTAATTTTTATCACTACAAATATACACACATCCATATAATTGGTAACATATATAACATTTATGCATACGGGGAAGTACTGCCTCAGGAAACAGTAATTCTTCATTCATCCTTTATGAACTATCATTATTTGTATTTATGATGGATAATATATTTATATATGTTATTTAAGAAATTTATAAAATTAATTATGATTATGTATTTTTTATAAATCAAATACAGATATGAATTCTATTTTGTATAAATGTGATAACATCATCTATGGATGTTCGAACTACCGCCCACTCAAAGCAATGTGATTCATTCACCTAATACATGAAATATATAATGTATGGTTTTAGTAAAATATTTGTGAAATTAAAAAATATGATATTAAAGAAATAATTAAATTTTGGAAATATAATATAACAATTTATTTATTACTCTTTCAAATACTTAAAATTTCAAAACATCATTCATGGACGAGTGGACTACTGCATCCCCAAAATTAATTCAATCCATTTACATCACACTAATATCATTTATATTTATGAATGATTAAATAATATTATATTTATTATTCAATTATTATTCTAGAATGGATAATGTTTCTTACTTTAATTCTGTAACAATCATTGAAAAATGGAAACGTTACTAAAGCTTTCATACAACCTACAATCTCCAGGATTGTTACATTGGTTCTTTTTTCTTAGAAATATTTAATAATATTTTTAAAAATTAAAATTATTGAAGTAAATTTATATTTATTTCTGTATAATTAGTCTTTATATGTTAAATAAGGGCCCCTTTTACCATATTTTTCATACCAATGTAGTGTGTGATACATAAAATGAATTTGGTCAAAACACCCAATGCAAAAATAATTGTTTAGATTATTGTAAAAAACATTTTACTATATGAAATAAAGATATCATAAACATGAAAAAGGATTAAATTCAGTTATATTATTTATATAATTTTCTATAAAAGAAAATAATGACTCAATATACAAGTTGGACTTATATTATGATACTTTCATCTCATTTGTTATCATCTGTGAGATATATGTTATACCCAACACTTACTTATATTAAGTGGAATATCTACTTCCCATTTGATATAATAAATCATTAATAACTTTTTATTAATAGTATTTTAAACATTCATTTATTGTTTTTCCATTATTAACACTATGATGTAAAATAGTTCAAATTTCTATGGGACACTTTGTAATGTCTAATGATTGTTTTCATTAATGTTAATTTTATTGATCATTAAAATGTATTTAAATATGAAGAAATTATATGAAAATATCTTAATAATAAATTTATTATTAATCACATCTGGTAATTAATAACCAATTAAAATTGTTATTAACATTTTCCCACTCTTTGGTACTCAAAATTTTTCGGAATATGTTGTTAAGAAAACATGCTTTTATTTCTCTCTTTATTTGGAGAATCTATTTTCTTTTTAATCCATTTTTTGTAAAAAAATTTCAGAAAATTATTTTATCCTTTCAAATATTATTTATTAAACCATTTTTACACTTTTTTTACTAATTTTTTCAATCGATTATTTTTACCACTTTCAAATAAAGGCTATTTCAAACCATGTTACTATGAAGTAGGTATGTTATTTTTTACTCAAACCGAAGTTTTTTATTTACCAACCATCATTTCACTAAATCGTATATTTCCTATCGAAATATAAGAATTTTAGATAATAAATATCTACTGTTATATTTCATTATATGGATTTTCAATAGGTTTCCAAAAATAATAATATTTTCCTCAAGAATGTTTTAAAAAAAAAATTTAATAGTATTCCTATTCATCAAAGACAATAACCCACTAATTTTCCTCTACATGGGATATTTTATATTGATACCATATTTATTTCAAATATAGATATTTTATGATTATGTTTTCAAATAATTGTATTCAAATTAAATTTCTTTAATTCTTTTTGTCTATCCCTATGAAATATTCAATTTTCTCTAACAATTTTACATTTAATTTCCCGAAATATCCAAAGGATTTTTTCTGTATATGGTTATTTCATGAACCATATGTAATTTTTCATATGGTTTTTATGCTGATTGTAATATTATTATTTGGGGAAATATTTGTCAATATATAGTGTTTATTCAATATCAATATTTGATAAGGAATATAATTTATTTTCATTATTCAATATGAGGAATGCTTTAGATGGGAAATGATGGGTTATGAATGATCTGTATATATACCATTGATGCATTGATGGATTTTGATGAGTCAATATGTTCCTAAAATTAAATGGGTTTGTAACTGTATTTTTAAATTCTATAGTCAATGGTCTTGATAGTATAGTTTTTCATGTTCCTAAGACCTGATGACCACTAATTAAAAATTTACTCTATTATGAATACATTTTTTATTATTTATCAATGATACTTTGAATCAACATATCTATGGATTAAATTAATTATAAATTCATATATTAAATAGAATGTGGTTTAATTTATTACATTTCTATAATTATTTTTACTTATATTGTTATTGTAATGCCATGTGATTCTATTTATTTAATATTCCATTTGAGTATTCTCATTAATTTATTATTCCTTATGTTGAACTATGCCCTTACTGAGAATTTAGGCTCAAAATTATTTTTCTTTTTTACACCAGGATTCGAAGAAGATTACTAGGAATGATATTCAAGGATATTATAGAGGAATAAATTTATTATCCTCTGATGAAAATAATAATTTTTCAATTAATATTTTAAATTTTAATACAATACTTCTGTGTATATACAGTTAACTAATAATACTAAAATATTTGGTCCTTTGGGACATGAAATAATTGAAACTTATTCCAATGTAATGTTATTATAAATTGGATCTATGATTTTTGGGCTTGGGTTAATATAGTTCATATAAGATAAAGTTCAGTAGCCACTTTGGGAAGTAGGTATTGGAGAAAAATTACATAACATATCCCTAAATTAAAAAATAAAGATACGTATAAAATAATAACAAAGAATTTGGGTAATGTATATATTATGTGGGTCTTCATAAAAATATTTCATTGTATGGATACTATATGTGTATGTGGTTCTAGATTAGATATACCTTGGATTAACTACTCTAACAAGGTGCATAGGGCCTGACTCAGTGTAACTACTTGCACAACAAATTGGACTTTTGGGAACCATGTTAGAATCTTCTAGGGGATATGATTAAGGCAATTTATATTTTCATTTCCAACCAATATGAATGAATTTAACAATGAATGACCTTTTTTAATCATATGGTGATGTGGATGTAATGTTTGATTTCATGATTTAGAAATACTATAAATGATATTATGGATAAACATAATACTATATAAGGACCTATGTGAAAATAAATGGATGAATTATTTATTTATAAGAGATATATTGAAAACCATAACTAAATGTAAATTTATTGATTAATATTATATTATGGATTTAAATTACTAATTTTTTACTTATATTAATAAGGATTTAGAAATGAACAGTTTTTAATTTCGTTGACATCCAATCATGTTTGGAAAGGGCTTGGGACTTGGACACAGGACGAAGGATGATAAGGGTTTCACATCAACCACTTACCTATACAATGTCCTAGAAAATATGTAATTTTTTATTTAAATATTTTCATAAATAAATATTAATAATAAACTATTAGTAAACATTTTATGGTTTAGAGATTAATGTGTGAACCATATTTACATTGGAGAATAGTTTGAGATGAATAGTTATACTACCCCAAATTTTAACGGAATTACTATTTTTAATTGTGTATTTTAGTGCTTTAGTTTTCATATTTATTTTTTGGATATATATTTCAAGGTGTAAGGGATGAATTAGAAGTCGATTGATGCATAACCAAATTATAAAAAATTTCATGTGAAATTGAAAAGTATTGAGTATATAAATTCATGTGGAATAAAGTTATTATTCATAATAAGGTAAGTGATAAAAAAATCGATTTCCCTGATATCATAATTTTTTCTCAATCAACGATCTTCAAAATTATTGAAGATTTGAGGAATTGATTCCCTCAAAATTCCATTATTCATTCAATAGTTTGTGATTTATTACCTTAATCACTCATTAAAAATATATACTCTTTTCCTCCAAGTATGTATCTCTACAGGCTGTTGATGTCCTGCTAAATGGATACCTAGATATATGTTGGTCCTTATGGACTTTTTACCTATCATGTCATCTTTTCTAAGAATTTTTTTATGAACAGTTATCAGAATGTGGGATTTCTAACAGAGAAAATATCAATAAATTCACCACCAATATCGATTTTAAATTCTACGGACACAATTTAATTATAGTGGGGAGAATGTAACACCCCAAAATACTAATGTAAGAACATTTTATTCAATAATGTGTATGATAGGAAACAACGAGCGCATAAGGGAATATAATAACACTACAATATATAATATATTTAAATTTTTAAATAAATTAAATTCATCTAATATATCTCAATTCATGTGAAACTATGTTAGTGTATGTTTCACACTATAATGGGTTTCTCCAATGGCTTGGGTTACACACATAAAAGAGTTTTACCGAAAATAAATACACTATTGAAATATTATTATTTAATATAATAAGATATAAAAAAGCTATTAAATTATGAATTATGAATAGTATTAACAAAATTATGAAAATATTTGGTTTGTAAAAAATATAAAATTAATTCATTTTTTAGAAATTAATTATAAATCAATATAAAAATCAATTTAATATAAAAGAAATATTTTTATAGAAAAGTATTTTTTTCCAAGGTTATTTTACCATAATTATATAAAATAATTAAATTTTTTGAGATATATTAATGTAATAAATATATATATAATATTCAATAAATTGTTATTTTCTATTCATTAAATATGTCTATTATGAATGATAAAAGAACAAAACTAATATTGTAAATAATAACCAATATTATTATTAAAAAACTTGTACCACATTTTTATGGGGAAACAATTTTAGATCAATTATTTCAATTTTATATATCTTATATTTAAAAATAATATTCATATTTCAAAAGTTAAAATTAAATATATTCTTGGGTTAATTTTATGTCTAATTTGTGATGATTAATATTTTTAATAAATAGTGAAAAAATAATGAATATTTATTCAAAACTAAATTTTTATAAAATTTATTTATAAGGATAAATTATGTTTTTAAGATTATATTATATCAATTGTTTATGAATTAATTAAATTAAGTTCATTTTCAAAAACTTCACTATGAAATTTTTTATAAAAACTTATCAAAATTTTTAATGTTTTCTCTTCAAAAACATGTATCAGCATCCTGTCTACAAGATGAAATTTAAATTAACATATTACACTTATATTACATATATTTGGAAATATGTATTCTATAATTGAAATACAAAACTTTCAATTTCTAATACGTTCAAAATACTTTTATTGACTAAAATATTGGTGAATTTAATTATAATTAATTACAACGATTATAGTGAAATTAAGCTTATAAAGGGACTAAATATTACACTTTAGGGGAAAATGACATAGAAACATTCCCAAAATCAATTTTGGGGCTATATTTTTACAATATCCTCTATTTTATATACATAAATCTATTTTCAAAGCCACATTAAATTGAAAATATGTGGGTCATATTCCCTTCTCCAAAATTTACTAGAGTGTCACTCCTCCCCCAAAATAAAAAGGCCCCCTCTATTCCTACTTTTGTACACCTCTCAAGAATATTTTTATCAGACAATATATTTCTATATAACTACAAAAAAATAACTCTCCTCAACATAGGTCCTCAATCTTCTTCAGGTAATCCATTAAATCCCTTTGGTTCAAATGGAACAAAGTTACCTAATCTCGAGGTATAATATTTCTTGACGCTTTGTAGTTTTATTTCCATTTTCCACTCAATATATTATACATATTATAAATTCAAATAAAAAAATTATAATCATCAAATTGAGATGTATTTATGTTAATTGTTCTTCAAACACATACACACATCTATATAATGGTTTATAAATATACAATTTTTGTGTATGATGAACTATAGCCCTATGAAACGATTATTGATTGTTCTTCCTTTACCACATATCATGATTGGGAGTTATAATGGAATATATTTATATATATATATTATATTATATATATAATGTATTTCTGATTATGTAATTTTTATACAACACATACCCTGATTCTTTTTATTTTTTGTAAATTTGATAACATCGTTTCGGAAAGTGTGGACTACCACCCTTCAATGCGATGTGATTCATTCACATGATTCCAATAATTTTTAAAGGTTGGTTTTAATTAGATTTTTTTATATACATGGAATAAATATTATTTTAATTAAATAACTACCTTTTTTCAATATAATATATCATTTTAATTATTACCCATTCTCAGACATAAAATGTGATAATATTATTCATGGATTTGTGGACTACCGCCTCCTCGACACGATGAATTTCAGTTTAATGATAATAATCTTAAATATAATTATGTATTATTAAATAATATCTAATTTTTGATATAATTATAATTATATAAAGTTTAATTTTACTTACCTTTATTCTACAATGATCCTAAAAAATGGTATTGTTGTTGATGCATACGTACGGGCTTTCATCTACCTGATTGTAACATTGGTTAATTTTTCATAACAATAGTTTATAATTTTGTTTTAGTGTATAATTAATATATAAATTATATAATAATTAAATAAATTTTATTCAATAGATGTTTTATAATGACCCTCTTGACCATATTTGACCTAAAAAAGTGGTTTCTGACCCATATATCAAATTTTATCAATACCCCGCTATAAACATCACTATCTAAATAGTTGAAAAAAACATAATATTTGGTGAAATAAAAATTATCATAAAAATTTAAAATGTAATAGAAAAATTAAATAAATAACATATGGTAAATATTTTGAAATATAAACGCACCTAAAAGATGTTTGACTCAAGGTAAAGGATTTCCATCTATCCTTTTACATATGTTTGATAAATTTATTATTCACCACTTATTATGTGATTTGTATCTATGAAACCTTTTGATACATTATATCATTACTGCTTTTATCTTAATAGTCATATAATTCTCATTTAATGTTATTATTTCATGAGGATTATGATTTAAAATGATTCAAATAAGTGTGTGAATCTTTGGATTGTATAAAAATGAATGTCCACAAGAATAATTGTAATGTTATTTCCATTTGGGGAAATAATATAGACATTTATCAATAAATCCAATAATTTTACTCAAATCTAGTTTTTTATGAAATTTTTCATCTAGTAGTAATATTTTACCACTATATAGTACTCAAAATTAAATAGAAATTATTTTTAAGAAAATCTGAATTTATTTCACTTTTTTGTCAAAGAACTTGTTTTCTTCTAAAATTTTTATTTCTTAAAATGATTTTCAAATTTTTTTATCCTATACAAAATTATTTATTAAATAAATGTTTAACCATTATTCATTTAAACTAGTTTTCAAATATTATTATTATCTCTTTAGAAACATTTCATTTTTCTAAACATTTTACCTTGTAAAATGTATTTTATTTTTACCTCATATAGAATTTACGGATTTACACAAATTAATTTTTTTTATCTTCCTTTTATTGTTTAAAATTGTAATTTTAAAATAATTTTTTATCAAAATATATTTAAAAAAAGGTTTTCAAAATGTTCTTCACAAATAAATGATATTATCCTTAACTGTTTTTTGAAAGATAATTTTATAGTATTTATTCATCATAAAAAAAACCCTTTATTTTAATCTACATGGGATTTGTTGTATTGATACAATACTTATTCTTCCTCTATATTGTTTATGATTATTTTTTAAATAATAGTATTGATTTCCACTTACTTGAATTTCTTTTTTTAATCCCATTGAAATATTAAATTTCCCATGATCATTTGACATTAAATTTAACAAAAAAACCATACAAATTTTCATATAAATGTTTATTTCCTAAAATATATTCCAATTTTCATATTGTGTGTAATTTTAATTTTATTATATTTTTTGGGGAAATATTTGTGAAATATTATTCATTATTCAATATGGATAATTGATAAAGAATGTAATTTATTTAGATTATTTGATATGAAGAATTCATTGGTATAGAAATTATATGTGGCTAGTGGACATTCTATAGCCCCTTGATACATAGACATGTTATCATGATATAAATATGTTTCTCAAATTAAAAGAATTTCAACCTATATGTTTGGACCATACTATAAATGGTCTTTACAGAATATATTATCATGTTCCCAAGACATGAAATCGAATATTTAATCATTACTTTTATTTAAAATCCATTTAATAATATGCATCCATGATATTTTTTAAATTTATTATTATGGATTCATTTCATTATAACTTCATTGATTAAATGTCATGTTTTTCACTTTCTTACCTTACCATATTTATTATTCCTCATACATTTATTTCAATGGAATGTGTTTCCATTTATTCACCTTTCCATTTGATTAATCAAATTTATTTAACATTTATTCCTCTTTAATTTACCCATAATAATCATTTTGAGCTCACCCTTATTTTTTCTTATTTCATTATGATTGTTAATAGCATACTAAGAAGGATATTAAATGATAATCTACATGTAATTTTTTTACTTAAATGAAAAAATAATGTTGAAATATTTGTATTTGTTTTCAATAAAATACTCTTGTATCAATCTAAATTACCAAGACATCTAAACGTTTCAGTCCAATGGGACATAATTTAGATGTTTCTAATACCAATGTAATGGTAATATACACTAGCTCCCTGCATTGTGGGGTCAATTCGCAACACATGGTAATAGATTAGAAAATAAAATAAAAAATGTTAAACTAATTGAAACATATAATTATGAAAATAATTTTTTTGAATTATTTTTATATACTACTTGATAGAAAAATTATGAGGATTTGTAATACATATGTTGGGACACTACATTAGAAATACCTAGTCTAGGGTGTCATATTTACCATAGATATCTATTAAAATATTGTAAATGTGGTGATTTATAGTACCTGTGGACTGAAAAACACATAGTCTAGGGAATAATATGTCATTATTTGTATTGGAAACATTGAAAGAAAATAATGTGTCTGCAGAATCCATTATTACGAATCCACCAAATCTAATTTAAAATATGTATAACTATTGTTATGAAATATTCTCAATCTTGGAAAAATGTATAACTATGGATTGGTTTGAAACCCTCCCAATCTATAAAATTATTGGTAAATCCCCTTTTGGAAATGTACTCAGTCTATAGAATCAAATCCATATTTGTTGTATTATTTGTTAGTTGTCAATTTGTATGATTTTGAATATAGTAACTAAAATAATGGTATATCACTCTAGTTAGTCAGTCATAACTTGAACAATAAACATTATTAATAAATCATCACATATCAAGTGAAAAACTCCCTTATGTATCAATTATTTAGAAAAAAGCTATCATCATTTAACAAATCAAAAAGATTACATATATGGACACACATTTTAAATATTAGTCTATAAAGGTTTGACTAACAAATATTGATGAGTATAACTATAGTGTGGTGATCCATATGATATAACTCATTATTGTCATTAATAGATATCAAATTAGAACAAATATCATTTAAATAATTAACCATACATTTATTTCCTCAAACTCATATTTATCCAATACCACCATTCATAAATTCTATTCTCTGTATCTATATTTCATGTCACAAACTATATAATGACCTAGATTATATAAATAATAATTAACTAATTTAATTCCTAAAAACCTATGTAAACCAAATTTTTTGTTGGTTTACCTATTAGAGAATCCTCATTATAAGAACATATATAATAATATTAGCCCATGAAAGGCTATTCAAGATTATCTTCACAAATATATATATTAAAAATATTGTACAAATAATATTCAATAAGTATAATCAATAAAACATTTATATTACAAAACCATATATCAATTCTCAAGGAATAATGTGACATAATATTTCATAAGAACTATATTTGTTACTAATGTATATCTTAAAGGATTTATATTCTTTACATGGACTAGATATATTTATTCGATGATCAAACCCAGATTTGAGTTTCAATGAATACAAAAATTTGAGGAATCATTTGTTGAATAACCACTATGTTCCAAATAAGTGACACTAATTTCTCTATTTACCTCTAAGTCCCATACATTCTTACTCCACTATGTCACATTCACTCACCCTACCATTTAAAAAAAATAATCTCTAGAGTTACATAAAAACGAATAAAATCGGGACCACTAACCCTCTCTAAGAGTTAAAACATAATGTAGTTCCTATTAAATTTCTTCTATGATCCCTCCATAATTCCCTTCCATTCATAATCAATTATATCAATCCAAAAGGATCAATAAATAATAGTACAATAATTTTAATTTATTTCTTTAATCGATTTACTAATAAATATATACTATTAAAATATAAAAATTAGTTAATTATATCATGAATTAAATAAAATACACATCTAAACAGTTATAAATGATATTCAGTCTACATATATTCAGTAACATCACATTATTCCTTAAAATAATAATGAAATTTCATAGATAATAATCAAATTACATCAAATATAATATTAGATAATTTCTAATATTTATGAAAGGAAGTGTTGAGTATATTTATCGTCTCATGAAAATGTTGAAACGACATGAAAAATACACATCTCATATAATGAATGTTACTATAATCCAAATGAATCATAACCCAAATAATTAATTGAAATAAAAATAAATTAGACTATATAATCTTTGAATGAATGATGAACAAAAATAGTATACATTTAATATTAATGAAAATAACAAAATACCCATTAATTTATAATCATTAATGGATGAGAATGAAAATATATAGGAATTAATGGGATACCCCATCCCCCCATTGGACTAAATACAAGAGTAATAACTTGTGTGTGTTCTCAAATTGAGCCATCAGAAATGACTATGAGGTCCCCACTTCATGTGGAGGTTGATATGGACATAAATGAGTCTATTTACCACTATTATGTACTAGGTTGTATGCACTTTAGTAACTGGAGTGCCACTAGAACAATTATGACCTCCCACTAGGGTTTTGGTAGACTTATTCTATATCCCATCAAACCCAATACCTCCAAATTGTGATTAATGTTATCCCATGTCCTATCTTGAAAGCCCCATCAGTTCTAAAATCACTATTTATGCATCACAATGATTAAAAAATATAATATTTCTCAATTTTTAAAAATTCAATTTCATTGAAATTCCACTCCACATAAACATACATAAATGTTGTCTAACAATTAATTCAGATGTATAACATTAATCCCAAAAAATTAGTGGGCCCCATAAAGGTAGTTTAGTAATGACATAATGTTCATCTCAGATATATGGTTGCTATATAAGGGAAATAAAATATTTTTATTTTATAATTTCAAACATTATGAATAAATATATTAAAGGAAAATAATGTGTTAAGTGATTATATTTATAGTGAACGAGTCATAATAAATGATAGTGTATATAACACAAGGTGTTGAGTTTGGTGTTCCAATTAAATAAGTAGTTGGAGAATGAGAATATCTTTCTTGAGGAAGATAAATGTGGACACACTATCATTCATTTTATGGACACGCTTAAATGAGAATAATGTAATGACCATTCCATTGTGATATTTTTAATGGTAAATGTGGTAAGTTTTGTAACATTATGATATTTTTTTAAGTGTAATATTCTAATTTTTTTAATCCTTTTCATACTTTTCATTTAACGCAATACAAAATATAGTTTATTTTATATTAATGAACTATGTCTGGAGTGTGTTATATAAAACATCAACCTAATCGAGCATAAAATGGAACATTAATTTTATCTTAATCTACAAGGAACAGAAATGTTATCTTATGTTACAATAAATACTAACATTCATCAGTGGATTTCATCACATGTAGGGAAGAGTGTTACGAAGAAATAAAATATTATTTAAATTTTATTATTTATTACGATATAAGCTATCTAATAAATTTAAAATTATGGAATTAAATATCTTTTGAATATATAATTTCACATTCATCTATTATCTTTTTAATATAAATAGACATAGAATCACAATCAATGTAATGTGAATTACTTTTAAAAGACTATATTTTTTGTGTAAATGGTAATTTATCTTGATAATTTTAATTAATTAAAATTTATTAATGATATTAATTAAATTTTTGTTATATATTCCACAAAATATATTTTATATTAATTCTACTTATTTTTTTTTGGAATTAGACATGAACGAACCCAATATTTTGGGTAAAAATCAATAATTATATAATGGAAATTTTTCAGCTTTTTAAGGGAGAAAATATTTTAATTCAAATTTTTTTCTCTTTTATATATATTCTATGTCCAAATAAACTTCTTCATTGAAATAGAAATATAGAAATTCGGTTATGATTAATTTAGGGAATTTTTTAGCGACGTTTTATTTTTAAAAACTTGTGCAATATAATGAATTTTAATTTAAAACATACTTTTTTCATCTTAATTTATAGAACAAAATAATAGATTAATTTGCAATAAAGAAAAATAATATCGGTTATTTCTCAATTAAAACAACATAACTTTTTTAATCAATTTCACATTAAAAATGAATATAACTAACATAACAAATTTTTGTACCTTTGTACTTCAGAAGCCTGCATTATCATCCCATCAATGGGATTAAATGTAATTGAATTTATGCACCATGTATTATTTGAATTTATAAAAACAAATTCCACATTTGGAATAATAATAATTTTTAACATCTACTAATGCCAAGTTAGTTTTTTATAAAACATTTTACTGTATGTAATTAAATTTAATTACCATAATTAATTTGAAATTAAGCATAAAAAGTTAATTTTCTTTAAACATAAGAAAACAAATATCCAAAAACCCTTCCAAAAACCATTCAATGGACATATTTCAGGATTAAAACAACAAATCTGTTGTTTTTCTTGTTTTTTGGATGTTTTTTTAGGTAAAATCGTTGATAAACCTAACTTGTTTTCAAAACATCCATGTATATCCTCTTTCCACATTATAAAGGCCCCCAATTATCACCATTATTAACAGCTATCACAACACATTGTTTTAGTAAATATTGAACCAATACAATTCCCATAATCTATCCATTCCCCTTTTTATTATACCTTTGGGTAGAAATCAATGGAAGCATCACTTCGGTGAAAACAAAAATGAGTTACCCGAATAATATTTAACATACTCCCTTCAACAGATTACTTGTATTTACATTATCCACCCACAAAAACCTATTATTACATGATTATAAAAACCCATTGTAAAAAATATATAAATATTTTTTTATATAAGGGTTAATCCTAAACATACATAAACATGAATATAATGGGTAACAAATATAATTTTTATGAGTACAGAGAACTACAGCTTCCCAAAACAATGATTGTTCATTTTTTCATTTACCACCATTCATGGTTGGATATTAAAATGGAAATGATATTTATATATTATATAATATATCTTTAGTATTTATTTAATATTATTTACATCTTTTATAATAAATATATTTATACATTCCATCTTGTGTAAATAAAATAAAATTGTTTGTAGATGTTCATACCATCGCCTCCTCAAAGCGATGTGATATTATCACATAATAAAGGGATTATAGTAGGGGAGTTTTTTGGTAAAATATATTAAATATTAATCATAATAATTATAAATTAACAATATTATATAAATATATTCCCATATTTCATTTTCATACTTTCTATAAATATGATAACAATATGGAAATGACGTTTATGCATACGTATGGCCTTCCTAGTCAAAGAATAGTGTATTCTATTTCAACATCTTATTTTTTATATATTTTAAATAAAATGAATAATATGAATATATAATATTTTTATATAATTTATTACATTATATTAGTTATTATAACATTATCTGTCTAAGATAACCTAGATAATATGTTTGAAAATGAAGGGAGAACAACGCCAGTATTAACCAGAGTCAATCCATAACATTGGATTGATAATAATAAGGTAATATAATGTAACAAGAAAACCATATATGGTATTAGATATAAAAATAGGTTTCTATGAAATATTTATAATAAACAAATATTAAATATATTTAATGTTTGAATTAGTATAACGAGAGTCATGATTGAGGTAAATGAATTTCATCTGACATTTTATATCCCTGAGATACATGCCATGTTCACCAATATTTTATTTTTCATAGAGTATATTATTTCCATGAATTTAATATATGAGAAATATTCTTAAATATATTGGTATTTACATATCCATTCTATTTTTATTCCTTCATGGTATTTTTGATTAAAAATTTAAAAAATTTATATGATAATTTTGTCTCAATTATATCTTTGAGACAAATGATTTTTTTGCACCTACATTATTATTGGTCATATATTTAACATGTTATATAATGAATATCCTTCTTATCATGAAAATTTAAGCTACATGTAATTTCCTTTTTGTATTTAGAGAGTATATCTCATGTTAGCATGTGTTAAGAGTTTATTGAAACAATATCACAGTTTTTCGAGATTATATATGATTATTATTTCATTGATGATATATTATGATCCATATCTCAGGAAATATCATTAATTTTATAAGGAATTTGATATTTAGGATATAACCATGTAATGGTACCCTTTTTTTCACTCTTCAATAATTAAGATAATTAATAATTTGTTTATTTAAATGTGGATATATCTTTTATTTTAGTTAGAAATCTGTGCTGCTTCAAACTAGTTATTTCTAAAATGTTTTCAAAAATGTTTTACTTTTATCCTATGATTATTAGAGAAATTGTGTCCCATTTTTTCATTTTAAAAAAATGGATTTATTTTTAAAAAGTAATCCTATTTTCATTCAATGGTTGTGTATCATTTCAAAAAAAAGCATTGAAAAATAAATAATCATCTTAAACGAATCAATCTTTATTCATGGCATAACATAGAATAAATCATTATTTAATAGATAATTTTTTTTTGAAATAAATTTTCTTCGTAATATTATGAAATTTTTTAATTTAAAAACAATTAAATTAAATGGGTTAAATTGTTTTTCAATCATTATTTATATATTTACAATTTATTTTCAATGAAATTTTTCTGAAAACATTTTCAATATTATTTTATAACATTTCATGAAAAATGATTTACAAAATTATTTCAATCCATGTTTGGAAGTGTTTTATGTATTTTAAATGAAATGGTTTTCAAAAAATATCAATTTTATTTTATATTTTTTGAAGGAAAATAGTTTTCAAAACGTTTTGAACACATATTTATATGTTTTAATGGGTATTTAAATAAAAATGGTTTTCAAAAGATCATATGGATTAAATATTGATTTTAAATGAATACATTATATTTTCCTCAAGACAGTTTTTCACAATATGATTCCGTTTTATTTTCAACCTAATATGAAATCTTTGGATTTTACTCATGAACTTCAAGGATGTGATCCAAAGAGTGCATTCCTATTATTTCACGAACGATATTTGTTTTGATAGAATGATTCATAGGAAAACGATTTATATTTCATGAGTAATACATTAATGAATCATATTCCTATTTAATGGTTTATGTGATTATGAAACATGTTTCTATTCAATGGGTTATTCCATGATAAATGCTTATACACCTACTTCCTTTCACGGGTTATTCTATAATTAAATAATTATAAAACCTATATATTTTAAAAAGGTTATGATAGGATTAAATATTAATGATAAACATTTATTTTCATGGGTTATGAAACTATCTCTTTTTATGGGTCACAATATAAGGAAAGATTTATTATCTTATGGAACATGTTTGTTTGAGTTATTATTTGACAGGTGTGATCTATATCTCCCTCCAATCCGGTTGGTAATGATAGATGTCTCATGAGTATAAATGTTATGCATGAACCTAGTTATATGCGAACAACATAATGCATGGACCTAGTTTGATGTACATAAGTTAATGTTTGAACCTTATTATATGATCAAAATTTTATAAGTAATCATTATAATGTGTTCATAATATAATGAATGAAATTAATTACATGTTAATAATGTCACACATGGACCAGCATACATGTCCATAAATTCTTCCTCAACCTCATTAGATTTTCACAATGTAAATGTTTAACCTGATTACAAGTTCACAACATTGTTAATTGACCAGTATCCTTGTCCATAAGACTATTAAAGCGGAATATTTCCTATCCTTAACATAATGTGTCTACATGTTTCTACTTATACATGTTCAAGAATTTATACATTGATATGTATTCCATAATTCCATGTTTTAATAATATTT
Source organism: Viscum album (assembly GCA_963277665.1). Lineage (NCBI taxonomy): Eukaryota > Viridiplantae > Streptophyta > Magnoliopsida > Santalales > Viscaceae > Viscum > Viscum album. Next base: position 1,152,154,502 of record OY728120.1, read on the forward strand.
TACTCTGTAATGGATCATTTTATTAATTATTTTATTATTCATATCTTATGAACTGATAATATTTATGCCATGATTCATTTTAATGAAGATTTATATACAGAGTATGATATTCAAATGATACGATAATGTTCTCAAACCTATATGTTCATGATATTATTATTTATTTCTTTTATTTACCATATGTATTAATTATTTCATTCCCATTTCTTATGTTTCACTTGCCCAAATTTTGAGGGAATAATTTTATGTTGAATTACTATAGGGGGAATCGTTGAAGGAAACATTAAAGATAATTTACTAGGTAAGAAGTTATTTTTCAAACATTCAAATGACATTAAACTAATATTTTATTTGGAAACCTATTTATATAATGTTTTAAGTATTCTGGAAATGTATTATAATGTATATATATTAAAATCAAGGGTATTTATAGTTTGTATCAAACAAAATGTTTAGTTATCCTTTGGAATCATGGATAAGATAATTTTAATGGTATTCATATGAATACTTTATATGGTATGTCTCTAAATGTCTCAACAGATATGTATAAGGATGAGTTAATTTATAGGAAACATTCATGGATTTTGGGTAAAGTATAGGGTGTGTGGTTTCCAAGAAATATATTATTGTCTGGATACTACAATTGGATGTTCCTATGGTATAGATTTACCTAGGATTAAAAACTCTGACAAGGTTAATCGGGCCTGACTAGGCATAACGTGGTATATGAAAATAGACCACGTTTCAAACCCTATTTCACATTCATGGGGGATATTAATTGATAATTCACAAACTCTTTATGAAAAATCATGATTAATTTAAAAATAATAACCTTGAATAAACCAATGTATTCATTTATTAAGGATGGTGTCATGATTCAAGAATCTTATAAGGTACTTTTTATGATTATGTTCTTCCTCACAGGGTTCAATGATTCTTACTATATGATTTTTGGATTTAGTCAATTATGAAAACCAGAAGGAACCACATTAATGGTAATTGAGATGTATAATGAAACAATTGTTCTTCTAATCATACGCGTGTTGTGGGTACTGGTATATAAAAACTCATTGCTACGATCCCATATATTTTTCAAGCTATTAATCATGATGAACATTAAAACGCGAAATGGAGGTAATAATAATTTTTTGAGTCCTTCATGATTAATCATACACCTTTATTTACTGGGTCTTCTGGCCAAATTTATTCTAATCACTTGAAATATACAACCGAAATGATACAATCCATTCTCTTGTTTTTGGATTATGATAAATTAATTCAGTTTGTTTGAAAAATATAAGGTGAAACAGACTAGTGGTGGAATCTAGAAAATAATAAAAATAAGTTCGATGAAATTGAATCCATGGCTTTTGTAGAGATCATGAACATATTCTTTAATAAATACTTTCATAATATTCTTTGTGAAATGATGGAAAAGGAGTTCCTTGTGTTGAAGAAAAAGGATGTTGAATCTCTCAGTACCTATGATTATAATATCATAAGATGTGTGTGGTACACTTCAGGTATTACCATCCAACCACATATTAAATATGATAGGTTATTCAACGGAATAAATTTAACATTCATAAGGGCATTGGACCTAATAGTCTTTATTAGCATTGAAGATATTGTGTTTTATGTACACAAGTCTAAAATGTGGGTTGGAGTTACGTATTAATTTCAGGGTTTTAACCAGAAATTAAATATGCACTTCAAAGTAAATTATAAAAACCTTGTATATAATAAGTAGTTTCATACTACGTTTCTCCAAAACTGACGAAAAGATAAAAATGGAGTGTAACTGAAAGGAACAAGATGTTGTTTCTGGTCTGGGAACCAAATCCACTGAGAAAAATAATATATATGTGATCTTAAGTTGTAATTAAATTAAATGAAATGAGATAAAGATCAACAGAATTAACCACCCACACCTAAGTTCATCATGTGCATGGATTTTGGTCATTAAGGGAATCAATTCCCAAATCCAACGGCTAATATTAATTATAAGAGAAAAATAATTATGATGAAAAATGATAAAGAAAAAAGATATGCAATCACAATGGATGATGTAAATAAAGGCAAATATGAAAAAATATACATTTCATCTGTATGTGGGAAATTAATATTTGATTTTGTATAAATAAGACCTATGATAATCAAATTTTTCATCATTAGGGATGTTACATTTGACTTTATACCTCTATATGAATGATTGATTAATAAAATAAATTTTAATGTTCTATAAGGTCATGGATGCACAATTGTATCTAATAAATATTTTTTGTTATAAGATATGAGAATATTTAGGAAGAAAGAGTGAATTATATTTTTGAAGAGTTATAAGGATACCAATTTATGGAAATTTTAAGTTAAACATTGAATAGTGCTTGTGAGATTAACGATCTATAGCACCATATAGGAACATATGCATATTTAATAACATGTTATTACAACGTTGTGTATATTTTTAGCTGATGATTAATTGGAATACTTATCATGGATGTCTTGGTCTATTATTACTTCAAGAATAGAAAATTTTACTTCATTTATTAGGGTAAGAGATGAAGTGGAAATTTATCATGACACAAACAAATGTTGAAATTGCGCATTATAAATGGAATAAAATAATGTAATTAAAATATCACATAAAATTTCATAAAATTTTGGATAAAAGAACATGTAAGAAAAAAATATATCATCATAACTTTGTTTCCAATTAATCAAATGGCCTCGTCAATCCTTGTTGATTTATGGATTAATTTTGTTGTAAACATTATCTAATCCATGTTTTCTGTCATTCTCTATCAGAACATAATGGAAATATATCTATCTAATGAATATTTTGTCAATTCCCACATATGTTTGGATTTTTAGGAATTTAGTTATGAGTACATGGGGTAACTTTTATGGTTCAAGAATTCTTTTTCAATGTACTTTTATTGTTCATTTTTACGATGTCTATTTCTATAAATGTTAATTTTAAGTATTCAAACTTCGAGAAACCATAATAAATTATTGGGGGATATTCTTTGGGGCGGTTACAATATAACACCCAATGATTTTGGATTTTTTATTTTTTTAATTAATTTCACCTTTTTAATATTTTTCATTTCTTGCGACACTAAAAATATATTATTTTATATTAATTAACTATGTTTGGATTGTGTAATATTCAACACCAATAAAATGTGCACTATACGCAAAATACTTTTTTTCATTCCCTACAAGTAGCAATGATGTTAGCATACAATACACACAAGGCATCCATTCCTTAGTTTCATATAAAACACACAAGAATGAGTGTTACCAAATAACAGTATAATATTAAAATTTTATTACATAATAATATATAAAATAGTAGTAAAATCAAAACATATATGATTAAGAAACATTTTAATACATATTTCATAATTAATTATTTATATAAGACATATAAATGAATATAGAAACAAAATGACTATAAATAGAATGACATTATAAAAGAATAACTTTATATGAAAATTGATATTTATCATAATATTTTAAATTAATTAATTTTTTTAATCATATTAATTAAAAAAATATCTTATATATTAAATAACTTTTTTTCATATAATTTATTTTATATTCATAAGATTAGAAAAAACCAAATATTTCATATAAATTTTTTTATAGAGGCACTTTTACCACCTTTTAATGATTAATGTATTCTAAATCCATGTTTTGAAACTCCTATAAATATTATTTTTATATAAACATCATATTTTAATGTCAATCATAAAAACAATTTTGTATATAATTTTGGAAATGTTTCTATGATTTTTTATTTTTTATTGAATTCAGAAAAATAAGGAATTTTAATTCAAAACTATCTTTTCATCTCATTTATTAATGATTATAAATTATATTTTATTTTGGTTATAGAGAAATATTATATAAATTATTTATCAATTAATTAATAATAGGTACTTGGAATAAATATAACATTGAAATTGAATGAAAAAACAATGATAACTTGTGAACAATTTTTCATCTAAAATATACACTATCGTCTATTATGTGGTGTGAAATTTAAATTATTTTCATCCACTTATGTGTATCAAAATTTTAAAATATTACTCTATATTTGGAATTAGAATATAGGTAAACATTGTTTACCAAAAAAAATTATTGAAATTAATTCAAATTAATTAAAATGATTATTGTGAAATTATACATATCAAGGGAATAAGCATTAATCCTAGGGCCCCAAATGACCAATCAACACGTACAAAGCCCATTGGATAGACATATTTTGAACATAAGACATCAAATACTATGTTATTTTTTTTTGTTTTTTATTACTTTTTTTGGTAAAAACATTGGTACACCTAACTTGATTTTAGAATTCCAATTATATCATCTCTGTCCCCTATAAAAGGCCACCACCATTCCCTATTCTTGAAATTTCTCAAACCAACAAGGATCATCCAAGCTCTATAAAAAAAATTCACCAAATCCACCATTACACTTTTTATTTCCTATTTTCCTATAAATACCGCAATGCAATCAAATTTTTGCAAACCAAAAGGACTTACATGAATAAGAGGTAACATTCTTCCACAAACTATTTAGTTTTGTTTCAATTTTCCACCCCATACACAATAATATTTCATTATTATACAATATATGAAGTATCCAAAATATAATAATTTTTTCCAATTTTATGTACATAAAAATAAAAACAATTCCATCTATCGGGTAGAAAGAATATTATTTATTTGTAAGGTGGACTTCCGCCTCACATAATGACGATTGTTCAGTTTTCCATTCCCACATTTAGTGGTTGGGAATTATGATCGTAACAATAGTTATATATGATTATATATATATATATATATATATATTATTTTATGATTATTTATTTATTTTATTACACATACAATTATACATTCCTTCTTGTCCAAATACTATAAAATTGTTTGTGGACGTGTGAACAACCGCCTCCTCTATGTGATGTGATTCATTCACACATTTCATGGAATGTGTGACAGATCATTTTTAGTAATAATATATGAAATATATAAAATAATAATGATCATATAATAATATTATATACATATATACATATTTTTCAATTACAGTCTTTCTTTCAAAAATGAAAAAAATTAAAAAAATGTTCATGATTATGTATGGCCTACCGTCTCTATGAACGGTGTATTCCATTTCATCATTTTATATACTATATATTATTATTGATAAATATATAATGAATATATAGGATATTTTTATATATTTTTATATTCTACAAGTAATTAATTCAGGCTCTATGTCATCTGATCATGATTAATATGTTAAAACATTTATTAAGAACCAAGCAGATATTACCAGATGTGAACCCTTCACATATGGTTGTTAATAAGAGGGTAATGTGAAATAAAAAATATATATTTGATATCAGATATTACAATATTGTTTTTTATATATTTAAAATAAACTTATATTTTTTATTTAAGTGGATTGAATGTGTTCACTGAGAGTCAGGAAACAAGGTAAGGTAATTTCAGCTCCCTTTTTATATCAGTTAGATAAATTACATTTTCAACACTATTTTATTTTTCATTGTCATTATGATAGCCTTGAATGTATTATATGATTATTATGCTTAAATTTATGGGTATTTAAATAACAATTTAATTATATCACAATCATTGCAATTATGTATCAAATGTTACCGAATCAGTAAGATTGTTTTGTCACAATTGTCCTTCTTTGAGGCATATGTTTTGTTATACACGAAAATTATTCTTGAAGGTTTATTTGACATGTTATATCATGAATTTTTTTTATTTTTATTATATTTTATTCTAAATTTAATTTATTTTTCATACATGGAGATTATTATCCCTTATTAATTATGGTGAAAATTTATTGAAACAATATCATAGTTCAATCGAGAATATTTATGATTATGGTGTCACTAATGAAAAAATATTATCCATATCTTAATAATTTTCAAATAATTTATTAAAATACTGATACTCATGCAATTTGAATTTTATGGTATAATTCTTCTATTATTTTTTACTTTATATAAATAACATTTTTTCTCAATAAAGTGGAAATATCACTCTTTTCGATCAAAATTTTATGTTCATTCAAAAACATGTTTATAAAAAGACTTCAATTTTTTTTATTTTAGCCATTATTGTTTGAAGGAAAATTTTACCCATTTTTTTCTTTTAAAAAAAATTTGGTATTTTTGAAAAATAAATCATAATGTCATTTTTGGAACATTTTTTATTAAAAAATGAATGTTTTTCTCGTATGGATCTACCCACTTTCAGGACCGTCATTCCCTTGAAGAATCATTTACAAGACATAAATGTTATTTTTGAGATGAAAGTTTTTCCGTAATATTTATTAAATTTGTTTTTTTAAATGGTTTTAAAAAAATATGGTTTTGGAAAACATCTCAATCATTATTAATATGTATTAATATGGTTTCAAAAAGATAGTTTTCATGATATTTTAAATATTATTTTATATTTTTTCAAGAAAATTGGTTGTAAAAAAATATTTCCATTATTTATATATTATAAAATTATTTTAATATAATTATTATCAAAACATTTTAAAATATTCTTTTATAATTATTCAAAAAAAATTCAAAATGAATTAAATCCTTATTTATATGATTAATGTTATTTTTAATGAATATGGATTTCAAACAATTCTAATTTATAAATAGTAATTTTAGAAGAATAATGTATATTTTCCAAAATAAATGTATCCAAAATATAATTCTATGTAATTTTACACCTAATATGACATTTATTTATGTCACTCATTCCCTTCTATGAAATAGTCCAAAGTATCCATTCTTATTATTTCATGAATGACTTATTATTTAATGGAATAACACATAAGACACCTATTTATCTTTCATGAGTTGTACGTTTATGAAATGAAATCCTCATAAACTGAATATATGAATATAAAACATGTTTCTCTTCAATGGAATATTTAGTGAAAATTCTTATTAAACGTACTTCTTCTACCCATTTATTCTAGCATTTAATGTTTATGAAGAATTTATATTTCCCATATGATATGATATGATTTAATATTTATGATTCAAATTTCATTTCATGTGTTATGATATGATCTTTATTTATTAGTCATGATGTTATTCATGTTTCATTGTCATATTTAACATGTATATATGAGTTATTATGTTATAGGTGTGTCCTAAGTCTCCCTCTAATCTGTTTGGTAATGATGGATGACTTGTGAGTATAAATGTTATGTGTGAACCTGATTATTTGTTTACAATGTTTTGAATGGAATTATTTTCATGTCCATATGTTTTTATGGAAACCTGATTACATCCTAAAAATGTTATGTGTGAACCTTATTATGTGTTCATAATATTATGTGTGAACTGGATTACCTTGCCACAATGTAATTAATATAAATTGTTACATGTCCATAAATTATATGTGAACCTAATTACATCTTCACATTTTTTATATAAACTTGGATGCATGTTCAACAAATTATTAGTGGGTCTGGTTTCCTGACCATAAGAATAAGTCATGGCCTGATTTCATATCCCTAAGATAATGTGTTATCCAAATTATTCTTATACATGATCACGATGTTAAATGATGATGTTTATGCAACAATTTCATTACATATTATTATGTTATTTTTATTGTATTACAATTGTGATTATGATATTATTAAATTATTATGAACTGCAAATATTTATTTCATAATTATTATGTAAGATAGTTGTAATGCAAGTTATTATATTCTAATGGTACGATCATGTTCTCTTAATCCTATGTTCATGTTATACTTATTAATTTCATTGAATTACCCTTTATCATCCCCAATCTCACCACATTCTATTGATTAATTTCCCTATGTATGAAGAAATGGTTTAAAGTAGAATTACTAGAGGGGGATATATTATTGGGAAAAATTTATGTTCATCACTTTGTAATAATATTTTTGTTCCTAATTCCCAAAGGAATTAATAGAATACAATCTTCTGGATTCTTTTTGTATAATATTTTAAGTATTCTAAAAAAGTGATGTAATGTATACATTTGGAACGATTGGTTAATTATAATTGGGGTTAACACATGAAATGGATTCTCTTATATTTAGGTTAAAATATGTATGTAACACCATAAAATTATAATGTAAAACTTTTTATTCGATATCATATATGACACACATCACTGATTGTGTACTGTAATATAATATCTGATTCTTAATAATATATTTACATTTTAAAATATTCATTACATGTTTCAATGCATGATACAAAATACTATATTATGTTAAACTATATAGCATACTTCTTTGATATCTTTCATTACACACACGAGAAACCATCCATAGTATCTTATGATATAAGTGAGGTAGTGGTTCACCAAAAAACAATGTGTTGTTAAAATATTATAATTTAATAAAATATTTTGTAACCTAGCCAATATGTTCGAGGTTTTTAATATTATTTAAAATTTTATGAAAATTTATTTTTTTATAAAAATATCAAAGGCATTCTTTGGTTACCAATTAATGAGAAACAAAAATAAGAACCAATCACATATAAAAAGAAATATTATTATTTATATGCTTCTAAAGGTGTTTTATCATAATAAATATAATTAATAAATATAAATGAATTAATGTTATGAATTAAATTTTTTTATATTCATAAAAATATTTTTTATATTCTTCCACTAAGTTTTATATGCATACTATAAGAACGAACCCATTTTTTCACATAAAAATGTATATTTTTATAAAGGAAAATTTACCATCATATATTGGAAAACACATTTTAAATCCGTATTTAGAATGATTAATTCATATAATATGAGAAAATAACATTCATATTTTAAATATAAACATAATAATTTGGTTAGGGTGAGTTTTTTATACTTTTCTAAAAAATTTCATTTTTAATGAAAATTGAAAAATACTGAATTTTAATTCAAAACTGAATTTTCATTTAATTTGATTATAATGAAAAATTAAATTTTAAATAGTTTTTAATGTTTAATTATATAATATTTTTATCAATTAATCCAATATAAGTCATTGGGTTCAATTTCTCTTAAAAATATAATATAAAACATAGCATGCATTTGGAAATTTTTACCAAAAATCCCGAATTCTTATCTCGCCTCCGAGATAAATTTTTAATAGATTTATTCCACTTTTATGAAATGAATTTGGAAAAATTAATCCCATATTTCTAATAATCATAATTAATAATTTCAAATATTGTCTTCTTATTTTTTGACAGAAAGTATTTGTGAAAGTAATTAAAATTAATTGCAATTATTAAGGATAAATAAAGAATAATAGAGGACAAAACCATTAACATAAGATAATAATTGACCATGACACTTATAAAACACATATTGGATGGAAATATATAAGACATAAACCTTCCAATAATGAGAGTTTTTTTAATGTAATTTCTTATGTAAGAACATGTATACACTAAACTGTGTTTCAAAAATTATACGTGACTTCTTTCCATTACCTGTAAATGGCAACCAAATCCCCAAAATCTATGCACCTCTAAAATAAATATGGTTCGATCCTGATCATACATATTATTATCTCAAATTTCCTCCCCTATAGCTATAATACATCCCTTATTAGTAATCGTCCTAAATAAGTCTTCTGGTTCAATAAAAAAGAAGTTACACGATTAAGAGTTATAATCCCCTCTTTATCCTTTTAGTTTCATTTCCATTACCCACTCCTTATAATCATCACATTCGTTTATTAAATAAAAAATATTATATCATGATCATACTAGGATGTTTTTTTTGTTAATATTTAGACGTGAAAATACACACACCTCCATCTAATAGGTAACGATCAAACTGTTTCTTTGTGTGGTGAACTCCTGCATCATGAAATGGTGATTGTTAAATTATACCCTACAAAATCTCATGGTGTCAATTATGATGGAAAAAATGTTTTGTAACACCCCAAGCTTCCATGGTACGCTTCTGTTTGAATAATAAAATAGTGTGTGTTGTATGCAACTTGAAGTTCTAACACACCACAACAAATCAAACTAGCAATTATGTATAGTGATACCAAAATTTTGAAATTATATCAATTTTATCATTCAAAATGGACTTAATTATTGCATTTGTAATATAAAAAAAAATCCTAGAGTGAATTTTTGTTAATTTTCTGAAAACATTAAATTTTTGATGAATACTAAAAAACACTATGTTATAGTTTAAAACCGAATTTTTATTTCAATAATTATTTATTTTATATAAAATTAATTATGTAAAAATAGATACATAATACCTATATAAGTTGAAGATAATTCCTTATAGTCAGTTTATAATAATTTTAGATATATAAAAATTTTATTGAACTTTTTACCATATTTTACCCACCACCTAAAAGTATTTGAAAATTTACATAAATCATAAATGTACCACTTCTATGAGTTGAATTTAAAAAATCCGAGAGACACTGTTGATTTGAGTTTGTACAATTTTGTTCTATAAGATAAAAATAATTATTGTCGAATAGTAAGTTTTTACTTTTATTTACCACAGTTAAAAGTAAATACGGCAATTAAGGGTAAAAATGATATTTTTATTACTCTAAAAAATGACCTAATTCTATGGGATAAGATTAATTCAAAAAAAAAATTGGAAAACAAAATTATCCTTTAGGTCCACTTTTATTATATTAGGTCATTTATTATTATTTAATTCAAAGAAGGCATAAAATTGTTTAATTCAAAGTTTAATAATAATCCATTTTTAATATAGTGTTACACATAAGCTAAATTAGACTATAAATATTTATTAGAAATCTAAAAATATTTCCTACACAATTTTATTTAATTTATATTTTTTATACATTTAGTAATTTAATTTATTTATGATGCAATGATGATGAAGTAATTACCTAATTAATAAAATATTGAAATAATTTATATTATAAATATCCAAATAAATGTAATTTGAGACTTTTTATGAATTATAATAATTTTCTAGGTTAATATGACATGATAGGGTTGGTTAGAAGAATTTTTTTAGATGTAAAAAATCTGTTATGAATGTAGAAAAAAGAAAATACCAAATAGTTTTCAAAATTGACATAAAAGAGTTTTTAAAACAAATAATATATTATTAATTGGTATTCTATTCCTAAATATCTAAGGTTCAGAAAAATGACTTATATAATGATATATGTATCATTAATTAACCATTTGAGGTTTTCGTGGAAGTATATAGTAATTTTATTAACCATTGAATATAAAAATACAAAGTGATATTGTAAATGTAAAACTATTTATCTAAGAGTTAAATCTAAAAGATAAAGTTAATACAGTGACACAACCCTGTCTAAAACCTACTGTTTGAGTGGTTATCGACCCATCCCAACCATTTCATTTATTTAATTAATTTTTGAGCAATTAAAAAACGAAAATTATTTTATTAAAAAATAATATTTCTAACTTATCCTAAGGTACCCTTCACCCATCTTATTAAAGGACACTTACCCTTCTCTTAAACTCACACCATCAAAGCCATTTGGCATAGCCAACCCCTGCCAAAATATTCTATCAACTGCCCTCCCTTTATTATAGTGAACGTACTTTAGTCATAAAGTAACCTAAGGATCCCTTTTGGTGAAATCAAATGGAAGAACCCGAAGAATAGGTAAATATTTGACCACCTCTTTCACATTCCATCTTCTTCCACTTCCTATTTCATTGTAGTTTCCATTAAAAAATAATAAATTTAGTATCTTCTATATGATTTGATGTCATAATAAATATGGTACAACCATATTCATTATTCTATCCATCACTTGAATGACATCTCACCATACGTGCGTACGTATGACTTACCATCTCCATTTCGTGGTGTAATTGTTATTCAGTACATTATTAATTGGATGGGTATAATAATGATGTGTATTTAATGTATATAATAAATATAACATGATAATTATTATTTATATATCATATACCATCCCAATATATATTATTTTAATATCAAAATAATGATATTGTCGCTCGTGCGTACGTACGAATTATCGTCTCCACGAACGCGATGAGATCACCCCCCATCGTATCCATTAAAGAATAATTTTCATTAGATGATTAAAAATAATGATTAAAGACTTAATATAACTATTAATATGAAAAAGATACATACTATACATAACAAACATTACTTACATGATAAGGCATATAATGTGAAATGAAACAGTTAACACCCGAAATGACGATACTACTATGATATTATTAACAATGAAATGTTAAAAGATCAAATATGATATCGTATTAATGATTATTATAATTGTATAATTTAATAACAATTATTTTAAGATTATACAGGATGTTAACCTACCCTCGACCAAGTAAATGTACAAGGTAAGGGTTAATTCTACAATCTATTCATTATCCATGGTTGTATCTATGTAATTATCTTCTAGGACTTCATTATCATCCACATCCATGTTTCTTAAAAATTTATTTAAAAACATTCTTAAAATTTTATAAAATATGGGTTAATGTTATTCATACCATTTTTTGACTTTTATAATATGTTTATAAAGGAATCTTTCTTTCGTTTTCCATACAAGGTCCTTTATAACCTTTTCGACAAAATTAAGGTAAGAATGTCTTTTTTAACATATAAACTGGGTGCAGATATTTTCTTCTATTATAACTTCGTCGAAGAATCCATTAAAAGATTATAATAATATTTCCAAAATAAATGTTTTCTTAAATTAATTCATAATTTAAAGAGTTATTTCTCTAAAAAAAATTGATTTCATCTTTGTTAACATACTTTGATGGATTTTAAGCTTATTTACGGTTTATTTATTATGATACAAAACATTCATATTGTATGGAATATTTTGTGATATGTTTGACTGTGGATGTGTTATTTTTACACCATTCATGGTTTATGGATAATGTATTGACATTTTATATTCCAGTTTTAATACGAATGGTTATGTTATTATTAAATGTTTTCATATGAATAATGCACTTGACATAGTAAGTGACGCATGGAGCCCGTTATATCTTATCGATGCATCGGTAGGTCTCATGAGACAAACTAGTGTCTTGGAACAGGTCCATGAAAAAAAATATTATTTTTAGTCATGGCCCAAGGCCATGACTATGTTGTTATTAAAGCCTTGCATTATACATTCCATCATTATGAAAGTGGCTATTGATATTTCATGTGATTATTCGACTAGTAGGATATCCATGTAAATAAGTAAATGGAAATATTTGATTTTGTTTTTGACATATTATGCATATGGTCAAGTTTAAAAGGCTTTTGTTTTATTCTCATACATTTCAATAAATTTTTATGATTATATATTTAATTTTTCGCTATATTGTTATCCTTACTGAGCATTTGAGGTTACACCTTTCTATGTATTATTTTTCCCAGGATGCGAAGACGTATATTATGACTGACCTGCAGGGATTGTTTATGGGATCACAATGTTGTATATGGAAACAATATTGTTGTATTTTTTCATATTATGATTTAATGTAAACATTACGAATATATATATTACATCCAAGGCTACTAAACTAAACGGTCTTTCGAGACTTGATCTTTTGTGATCATAAAAATGATATATAATAATGCACTGACTCTGGTATTTTGGGGTCGAGGTGTTACATTTTTATATATTATATATATGTTACTTATAACCCATTTATTCTTTTGAATATTTCATTAAAAACATACATTATAGATTCTAAGTTGGGTAAATACGAAAATTATGTATATGGAAGTGTGGGCTACCGCCCCGTTAAAGTGGTATGAATTGTTCATGCCATACATGAAATGTTTAAGGAATGGTTTTAATGAAAATATGTAACATATATATTATAAAATATTTATAATACACATATTATTAAAAAAAATTCATTATTCTAATTAAAAATAGAAATGAATGTAGCGTTTATGCATACTTGCGATCTATCTTCTCCATGAATGGTGCACATCGTTTTTAATATCCAAATATAATGGAATAAAATAAATACATATATACAGAATATATATTTAAATTAATTAATGTGTTAAATTTTTTATATGATATAACCATTATATAATTAATTTGAATAATAAATAACTAGAAAAAAACCTACATGACATAACTAGGCAATTAACACCAGAAATAGTCAAAATAATGGACGATTGTTATCAAACGGTGAATTAGATGTTATAAGAAATTGACATATGGTATTATAAACACTATAATGGTTATGTTATAGGTTATTATCTTATTTTTGACCATTATATAGTAGGATAAACACCACATATTAAAATTAAGGTAAAGGTGGGGGATTTCTTATCAATTTAAATTATATTGTGACATTTACCGTTATTCACCTAGTCACATAAAAATGGTGTATATTCTACTTATCACAATTTATATCATGAATATAATTAATATCATAACATTATTTTCTTAATTTAATTCATGGTTAATTATTATATATGTTTTCTATAGTGGTATGGGACACTTTGGAAGTGGTAATGAATATTTTCCATCAATATTGTTTTATAGTAAATAACCCATATTTTTAAATATCCTCATATGAGGTATTATTGATAAATCTCTATCAATTATTCAATATATATATATGATAATTAATTTTATTTATTTAATATATGAGGAATGCTTTGGACATGAAATTCATGGGTTGTGGAACATTTAAGGAAAGCCCTTTGGGTTGAGAAATGATTAATGAAAAGCCTTAGATGAATCAGAAGTATCCAGAGATGAATTAATTGGACAAAACATTTTAACTTTCTCTTGATTGTAATGGTATCATGCTCTTGGGAAACATGAAATCTGACAAATAATAATTTCCTTTATTTCAATTTTACTTATTATTTATCCATGATATTATGTATCAAAATATCCATGGATGCATTTAATTTTAAATTCATTGATGTAATGGAAAGTGTTTTTAATTTCATACATTCCATAATAATATTTCCTTATCTATTTATTGAATGTATTGTGTAATTATTTATTCACAAATAAATATTAATTTATCAATACTAATGCATTATTTTTTCCACTTTACATACCGTTACTGAGCATTTGATCTGACCCAACTTTTGTTTCATTTCCATAGGTTATAATGAGAAGTCATGGGAATATGATATCCAGAATTATATTTATTTAACATTGTTGTGTATCATGTTTTTCATTTATATTTCCCATCTTATTATGGGTATAATTTAAGTAATAAGTATTTTCATGACTGATAAACATTTTGTTCCTCCAGGATTTGATTCCATGTAATCATGTCAATGTAATTAATTAATAAAATGGCTCTGGCTTCATGGATCTGGAAATTATAGTTTGTATAAAAGAATGTTTATTAGAATCCATATAAAATAGATTTAGACAACATATATTAGGTATCACAACCCTACAATTGAAATTGAGGATGTCTATAGAATTAATGCCTATAATTTTGTCAAAGTAAGCATAATTTGGGTATTTTAAGCAATACATATATTCCTAGATACTATTAGTGAATGTGATTTTGGAACAGATGTACCTAAGAGTAATTAGTCAAACATTGTGTTTTAGGAATGACTTTGGGAAATATATTACATGTAAATGGACCTTACTAGGCACCTAATTTGAATCTCATGTGGGATATTCTTAAGATAATTCACATTCTATTTACCTACTAGTATGAAGGATTTAAAAGTAATGTTTTCCCCAATATAACAATATCTTATGATTCTAGGATTTGTGATTCATATATTTATATTCTATACCAGAAATTATTCATTATTATTTTATGAGATAATATAGTATATTAAATTGTTTAGAAATGGATCCTACCATACAGAATGAGAACTCTTTCAATTCACGTTACTTAATGAGTAAAAAGGATCAGATATCCATAGTCTTTAGCCATAATTTTGAAGGGATGTAGTCTCCCATGTATTCTAATTATACAAGGAAATACTATCTTGTGTTTACAAGATATGAAAAAAAATATTTGAGTCCTATGGATTTCAAGGGAAGAAAGAGAATAATGGGATGGTGGAGAAAAAGATTGGAAATGACAACATAGGAAAGAATGATATTCCAAAAAATTATAACTATAGGAAGAATCACCCTAGTAAATTATTGATGGGAATGGGAGTTTTTAAGAAATGTGGTGAAAAAAGACACCATGTTATTGATTTCAAGGGTCAGAAAAAGGATTCCAATGTATAATGCTATGACTTATAAGAGATGAGACACTATGAGAATCAAGGTCCAAAGGAACAGAAGAATATACCCTAAAATATGATATTTGATAATTATCATGTTACTCTTCTACAATATATGAAGTGGAATGATTAACATCCCTATTCCAAAATTATGTCATTTTAGTATTTTATCAGTAATCTACTAGTTATAAGAATTATGGAATATATGAAGATTGTACTGTAGTACACTTTTATTAAAGATTTGAGATCATTTTTTGAATGGTATGAAGATAAATTATTCCGTATATATTTAAAAAAATTAGAATACAAATGAATAAGGGAAAGACAAACCTTAAAGTTTTTCATTATGTTGAGATAATGAGGAATAAATTATTGATTTAGGTTAAGTGTGAACTTCCTTTCAATTTATTAATGGCGTGTCAAAAAGTGGTTTATGTTATTATTGATGCAGTTTATATCACTTTTGGATTTATAGAATATATCCAATAACATGTGTATTACATAAGTAATAAGGAATAATTTATGTCTCCAAAAAACATTTATGGTGATTCAAGTTATTACAATATTTCAAAAGGATACATGTTGGTGATATTAACATGTTTGGGATGTGAATATTTTGAGATTCTCCGAATTTATTTGAGACTAAAGATAATTTATTCATGGAAATTCATGGGCATTTATTCCTATTTATTGGAACATAATCATTTGTAAAATTTAACAATTTATAAAATCATTTAATAATATCGATGAATAAGATTTTATAGGTCAATTTATTACTTCACCACATGATACATAATGTTCTAAGAGATGGAGTTGAAATATTACAAGTCAAAATCATATGAATAGATTGAGTTTATATAAATTTATATATACTCGAATTATTATATAGTGATATAATTATTACTATAGAAAAAAAGGTTTTGGAACAAAAATGATTTCTTATTATCATCATTTTTCTAACTTTAATGACCTTTACTCAATCCTATAGTTTATGATTTTTTTGGTAAAATCATTCATTAAAACATGTTCTCTAGAAATTTTCATCTGAACATGATATTTGGACTTTTTCTTCCATATCATCATTTACATTTCAAACCTATTTTCACCTAATGTAGAACCTAGTTTTGTGACATTGTACAACCCTTTATCTCCTATAAATAATATGTGATACTGACCTTTTTTATGATTTGGGTATTTCCACATTAGTTTATTTTCGATCACTCTTTCATTGAGATCATTTTTAGATTTCAACGATGCAATTTAACTAATGTGTGGAGAATTTATCTCCCCCAAATTATAAATTATATTTTTTTATTAAATAGTATGTACAATATAATATATCAAGAAAAAAAAGAAATTCAATATCTAGATACAAAATAATATATTTTTTATTTAAAATATATTCTAATTGACTCAATTCATGCTAAAATAATTAATATTGTGTTACATGTTGTAGACACCTTCCTCGATATCTTACATTACACGTAAGAGTATCATTCCTCAATAGCATTCCTTACACACAAGCTCGGGTTTCACTAAATATAATGTATTATTCAAATATTGTTATTTAATACATTATTTCATAATCTAGTTTTTTATGTTAGAAGTTATGAATACTGATGAATATATAATGAAAATTTATGGTTTATATAAATACAGAATGAATTCATTGGTTCCCAATTAATTATAAATGAAAATAATAAAAAATTTAATATAAAAAATATTACAATTATTTTAATGATTCAAACGTAGTATTCTCTTAAAAATGTTAAATTAAAATTAATGAATTATTTTTGTGAAAAAAATATGTTATATATTCCATAAACTATTATTTATATTGATCCATTAGGTTAGATAAAATATGATAATACTAAACCCTTTTAAAAACATAAAATTTATATTTCTAAAAAGGAAATTTTACCATATTTTAAATAGGGACCCATATTATATCTGATCTGTGACACATTAATTTATTTAATCTGATACTATAAACATAAAATTTGAAATATTTACATAAAAATTATATTATGGTGAAATTTGGATATTTTTTTGAAAAATTTCATTTTTAATGAATGCTAAAGAATACTGATTTTTTTCTCTAAACTGCCTTTTCATATAATTTATTTATAAGGATAAATTTTGGTTTATATAGTTTAAAAAGTGTAATTAGATAATTTTTTATATTTAAATCCAATATTGTTCATTTGGATCAATTTCAATTTCGAATTTACCAAAAAAATATAGAAAACATTTGGACCTTGGAACTGTAAAACATACATTGTTATCCTGCTTGAGGGATGATTTTTAAACATATTTATACAACATTTCTGATTTGGATCGAAAAAAAATTGTTTAAATATTTGGAATATTTTAAATTTTAAATTTATTTTATGGTTAAATTATTTTTTGACTAATAATATTAGAGAAGGTAATTTAAATTAATTGAAATTTTTAAGGAAAATTGAAATTTTATAAAGGAATGAACCTTTAAATTATGGGCCCAAATTACCTAGAAAATTGTCCAACAACCATTTTATTATAATATCTTGGCCATTAAAATTCCTTTCATGAGTTTTTTGTTTTGGTATGACTTTTTTGAACTAAAATCATTTATACACCTAACTTGTTTTCAAAAATTTCTTCTGAGTCGTTTTCCTTCCCTATAATGGGAAAGAAGTATCTCCATTCATCTCCAATCTAAAAACACATAGGTTATGCCAATGATATACCATGTAGTCTCCAAAAGTCCCACTCATATACATGTAATCCTATCTTTTGGAAGGAATACACATAAAACAATCCTTTTGTTTTAAATGAAAAGTACTCTCCAAATTAAGAGGTAATGTCTACTCTTAAGCTGTTTAATATCATTTCTATTCTCCACTCCCTGTAATATTCCTATTATATTATTAAATAAAAATGGTTATCTTAAATATATGATTATTTTTTAAAATTATGATTTAAACCTATACTTAAAAACACCTTAATATATTGGGTAACGAGCATACTATTTTTATATACAGTGAACTACTGCCTCATGAAATTATGATTTTTCAATTTTCCCATACCACCTCTCATGGTGTCCATTATGACGGACACTATATTTATATATTATATAGATTTTTGTTATAATTTCATTATTCTTCTATAATTATTATATAAAATATTTCTCCAGTGATTCCATGTTGTGTAAATATGATAATTTTGTTTGAGAAAATGTGGATTACCGCTCCATCAAAGTATAATGACCCATTCATGCAATAAATGGAATGTATAAAGGAAATATTTAATAAAACTATGCACCATATATAACATATATGTGATAAATAAATTATAATATACATATGTTTCCTTATTATTTCATTCTTTCAAATCGACAAAAAAATGAATGCACCATTCATGCGTACGTATGGCCTACCACCTTAATGAACAGTGCACTTTATTTCTAATATCCAAATATAAAGGATTATTATAAATACAATTACATATATTATAGATGATAATTATAGAAGGCTTTACATTATTTATATGATGAAATTCTGATATAAATAATATCAACAACAAATAACAAGTCAAAACATACATGAGAAAAATAGGAAATTAATCCCCAAAATCACCAAAATAATGATGGTTGGTTAACGAATAGGTAATATTATATTTTACCAAAAAAATAGGAGTTATTGAAAATATTAATATGGTTCTATTATAATTTAGAAGCATATTTTAAACCAATATATGGGGGGATAAAGTCTATACCACAAAAGGAAGGATAAGGTAAAGGATTTAGTCTCAATTTAAATTCCATGGAGTCATATTTATCATTATGCACCAGGTAACTTATATATGGTGAATATAGTACATTTAAATGTTATATCC
This sequence comes from Viscum album, assembly GCA_963277665.1. Taxonomy (NCBI): domain Eukaryota; kingdom Viridiplantae; phylum Streptophyta; class Magnoliopsida; order Santalales; family Viscaceae; genus Viscum; species Viscum album. Next base: position 1,152,174,640 of record OY728120.1, read on the forward strand.
CGAGTCACCATACTCATATAATACAATATGTTTCATTTAATTATTGGGGAATTATTATTTAATTTTTTCAATGTTTTATGGGACAACTTGGAATTTTTAATGATTATTTTTCTGGAAGACTATTTTAGGGTCAACTACTATTACTGTTAATTATCAGCGTCTAATGTATTCTTGATAAATACATATTATTTATTAAATAAGGAAATTTTATATTGAAATTTAATTATTTGATATATGTGGAATAATCGGGACATGCAATATATGGGTTGTGGACTAGTAAAAGAAAGTTATAGGGGATGTGGAATGGTTAAAGAATGCCCCTTGATGCATAAGCAGTCTCAAGAAATTAATTAGCTATCCAAATAGTTTAAAATATATCTTGATGGTAATTGTATCATATTTCCAGGAAACATGACATCTAAAAATTAATAATTTTCTTTCTTGATAAATAATTTGTTATTTATCCTTGAGATTTGGCATCAGGATATCTATGGATGTATTTTATTTTATGTTTGTTGACTTAATGTCATGTGCTTTGAGTTTCGTAACTTCCATGTTGATATTTCATTCTCTATTTATTGAATGTAATGTTCAATTAGTTAATCACCATTCAATGTTAATTTATTTATATTGATTCATTATTTCATCTTATTTACATACACTAATAGAGGATTTTAGGTCGCCCTTATTATTTTTCCTTTCCCTAGTTTATGAAGACGAGTCCTTTCAATTCTATTTCATGGTTTTTGTTTTTTAAATTATTTATGTTTTATTTTTTTAATTCCTATTATATTATGGGTATCAGGTATATAATATAGAATTCCAAGACTGCTAACCTAATCAGTCATTTGGGATTTGAATTCATTTAATCTAACTAATGTAATAAATTAATGCACTATCTCTGGATACCTAGTGTTGGGGAAATACATTTTGTATCAAAGGATGTTTAGAAGTATCATTGGAAACTAGATTTAGAAAACATATATTCGAGAGAAAAACATAATATAGACACTGAGGATGAATAAAGGATAATATCCAATATCAAGGGTAAAATAGAGGTAATGTGGTTATTCTTAGATATCCATACCTACTTAGATACTACAATTGGTGGTGGTTCTGACATAGACATGCCTAAGAGTAACAACATAAACATGGTGTTCCGAACTAGACTTGGGGTAACATGGAACAAATAAATGGCTCTTACTGTACACCTAGTTTGAAATTCTTAAGGGATACTCTTAGTAAAATTCACCTTCCTTATACCTACAATTATGAAGGACATATAATTAATGATTCCACAATGTTACTAAAAATTACAATTATAGGATTTATGATGAATATATTTATGTTTCATACCTATAATTATATATATATTTTTATATGGTAATATAGTGAATTCCATTTTTTATTAATGACACCTAGCATAAGTAATGAGAACTCCACCAATTAACATGTTACAAAGAGTAAGAAGGTTAATATATCTCGTAGTCTAAAGCTAATAAATTGAATGTAAACAGTCTCCCATGTACTATCATCCTATGAGGAAGTGGTATCGTGTGTTAATATGATATGTAATAAATTCACCAAGTCCGGTGGAATTGAAGGGGAGAAAGAGATGAATATGATGGAAACCACCCTTTAGGTCACTAATGAGCTAATTAATTACACAAATTAATTAACCTCTTAATCACATGTTAGAGAGTTAAACTCTAAAATGTGGTTTTGGAAAATCATTGGAAAAGCATTGATCAAGGGCGGATTCATGACGAAGAACAAATCCCCTCATCATGGAAGAACTGAATAACGACGATTTAGCTGCTTTGTTGGATTCTTTTTACAAGAAATAAGAACAACATCTCATCCTCAAACGTGGAAATTCTCCAACGATTGTGATGTAGGGCTTTTATTTTGTTTAGTTTTAAAAGAATTGTTGAATCTTATTTTTCCCACATGTTATCTGGCTAACTTGGAGGGTGAAGGACAAATGAACTGGGCCCAGACCCTCAACTACACTGTTGATCTATGAATGCTTCGTGGAATTTTTATTCGGGTTGGATGGAATCCGGAACAGAGGGTCAAGTGTTCAATAGGGTGACTTGGGGTGGACATTGGTACCTACGAATGAAAAAATGGGCCACCAGAGCACACCCGGGGACCCACAGAAGAATTTCGGGACGACACCAGTATAGAAACACCGACGAATGATGCCGAAGGGTGACAGTAGAAGCCAGCAACAGATGGTCACTGAGAAGATGGAGGTGCGCCATTGTGCACCGTCAGCAGAGAAGGTTGTGACCGTTGCAGTGGAAAGTGAAGATGACGGTCGGCTCGGGCAAGCCGCAGAAGGCGGAGAGGCACGTAACGGTGCACCGTCAGAGAGGGTGGTCCCAGATCATTATCTGCTGCATACGAAAGGAGAATCTGGCAGTGAAAGGTTATTGGAGTTGGAGAGGTGTGAAACAGCGCACGGCCAGAGAGGGTGGTCGTGGCTCCGACGCCGCAACAACGGGGACCTGCTCCCTGCGGGTCCCACAGAGAAACCAGACTTGAAAATGTGGATACACCGCCCAAATCGAATGGCCTTAGTCATTCAGGAAGACCGAGGGGACTCTCCCTACATTCAAGCTAGGGTTGGCCCCTCTCCAGTAGGATGGGCCAGCGGGCCGCACTGCCCTGCAATCCACCTGAGCCCAGCAGGTCGGGCCGCATGAGCCCACTGGGCCACGTCTTCCATGGGCCAGGTTGTGTCCTCCTGTGGGTTGGGTCATTCCCCACTTGTGGGATGAGTGGTGACCTCCTCTAGGTTAGGCTAGGCTACGGCACAGTGGCCCTCGCCCAACCAGGTCGGCCCCGACTGGGTCGGGCTAGGTCGGTCCGACCGAGTATGATCGGACCCGAACTCAACCATGCCCAGTTTCCCTTAAAGTGCTATAACTTGTGAGCCATATGTTCATTTGATGAACCCAATAAAAATCTGGGATATTTGGAGTGATATGGTACTTTTGGTTTACTCCACATGAGTTTTGAGTATGGTGGAGTATGTCGAGGTTGGATTAAAACTGAATCCAACTAGGCCCTTGGCATTAAAATGCCAATACCCTATAGACTGATTGCCTGATTGATTCATTGTATTATGTTTGGAACCCTTACGACATGGTTATAATTTGGGATACTTATTAATTGATATTTTTTACATTTGAAGTATGACTGATGGGTTGAGGATCAGATCCTTCTGGAATCACCCGTGCTTAGTGCGGTAAATTAGTGGCTGGCAGTAACGTGAAGAAAGAACATAGTTCCTATGTGGGTCAGTATCTATTAATCCTATGTGAATCAGTGCTCTGCGATCCTCAGTGGTTCACTGCTCACCGATCCTATATGGGTCTACATTTACCAATCGTGTGTGGGTCAGCAGAAGAGGGTCTCGATAGAATAAGATGATCCAGCAGTATGTATAATCATATGTACTTTTTTAATTATGTTATTCCTTCTATGAGGTGAGTCTATACCTTGTGGTACTATTACCTTTGTGGTGTTGCCATTGTGTTATTCTCCCCTCACAGATCAATTTTTCTATTGGATTAAAAGTTTGAGCCTTATGATTCCTCATCAATGAGATAAGTATATTATGTTAACATTGGTTTATGTGTGGGAATATACCTAAGTAGAGTTGATGATTGCTTCGTGATTTGTTATTGAGTTATTTCTTAGTGGTTTCCCTTTGTGGAACTCTAGGAGTCATTCAAGGGTCTTTGGGTCCCTAATGAATATTGTTATATACACCCCTGCACATGTTATGCCCTCAACTTTCTGTGTCTTGTGCAGAAAATAGACTACGTCGATCGAGTCTGAGGTTTCCAGGACTGGACAGTGCTATGAGGTAGACTATTTGACGTTACATGCCGTAGTGACTACTGATCATGAGTAGAACATGTCACGACCCACCCTCGGGGTCCGTGCCGTGACTAACCCATGCCCGCCTTCCATAGGCCAGGGGCTGGCGACTAACACCAAGGCATAAATCCTAGTAAAAAGGGAAGGCATTGCCTTTGTAATGTAAACAAACACCACAGAGTAAGCAAGAGGAAAGAAAAAAACACTAAGCAAAACCAGAGTAAAACTGAATGTGCGGAAAAGTAAAAGGGCCAGTATACAAACCCAAACTGAAAGTAAAGTACAACTCAAAAGGGAAAATAGCAACTGAAAAGTAAAAGCCGCTACACCGAGCTGTCCACTGGAAATCCCACCTGAAGGGTGGGTACAGATAGCTCCTCTGCTCCACGGGTCCCACCGTCCGCTCCGAGCACGTCCCGCCCAGTGGTCCACCTCCAGGTACCGTCCTACTCTGCAAGCCTCAGCTAAGGTCAACGCTGTTCGTCGTCTGAAACCAACACAACGTAGTGCGGGCAGAGCCCGTGCATGGGTGAGTATAAGCTACTCAGTAGGGACCCCGAGACCCCTGAAGGTCTCCCAAATCCACGAAGGATAACCACGACGAAAGGTACAATCACGAAGTAACAACCGACACTGCTTAGGTATATGCCCATACATATACCTAAGTCATCAATTTCAAATACTCTCCAACCTCCGAGCCCAAGTAAAACTCAGTCCACACAGGAAAGTAAACATATTCCACACAGGAAAGAAAAACGTAATCCACATAGGATAGCACAACACAATCCACACAGGAAAGCAACAGGATTCATCTCACGCAGGTATACTTCTTCGAAAGATGATAAAGATGATCTCTGATCCATCTAAGTCGTCGGACCCACGAAGGATCGATAGGTAACTAACCCCCGCAAAAGACCCACACAGGATCGGGCCCACGTAGGACCTGTAGGCGCTGGTTCACACAGGACCGCTGAGCGCAAAGACCCACACAGGATCAGACCCACACAGGATCGGGCCCACACAGGACCTGTAGCACTGATCCACGTAGGATCGCTGAGTGCTGTAGTCGTCGTCGTCGAATCCACACAGGATCTCTGTACTGTCGTCGTCGCAGTCACAGTAGCAGTAGTAGCAGTAGTAGTCACAGTAACAGTCGCAGCCAGAATTAGGGTTCCCGCACACAGCAAGCTCGTTCGGAGGGTCTGCTCCACGAGCCGAGAGGCTGATACATCAACTGTCACAAAGTCCAGAGTTGATGTATCCAAAAGTTAGGTATCGTCAACAGGAACTCAATGCAAAAGACGGCGCGTCGATCGGACGCCCGGTCTGAGAGTTATTGGCATTTTCGTCCCCGGGGCCCGGTTGGTTTTTAAGGAAAAACCAACCCGACCGTACTCCACCTGCGTCCAAACCTCGGACGGAGTATGCCAAAAGATCCGTCTCACTAAGAGGAACACAACAAAGCTGACGGCATGTCAATCGGACGTCCGTAGCTCATGATATGAGCGTTTCAGCTCCGAGGCCCCAGTTGCTTTCGTGAACGAACCAACCCGGCCGAACTCAAAGTGTTCCGAAACTTTGAGTGTTATATACCGAAATGAACGTCTCGATCCAAGGATCGCGTTGCCGTAGACGGTTCGTCAATTGGAGGTATGTGGCTCAAGTTATGGCCAAAAGACCGAAACTGATTCGAAACGGGGGTTCCGGGTCCGGGCCGACCCGGCCCGACCCCCCCTGGGTCGACCCGAACCGGGTCGAACCGACCCGGGTCCAACCCGGCCCGACCGTCCGGCCGGCGGCGCGGCGGCGCGGTGGCCCGGCGCCGCACGGAGGCAGCGCGCGGGGGGGCAAGGCCCCCCGCTTCTTCAAATTGGCGGCGCGGCATAGCCGCGCCTTTTTGCCAATCAACGGCCCCCCTCTTGGGGGCCCTCTTTGAGGAGGAACCGGGGGGTCGCCTGCCCCCCCTCAAGGAAACCGCCCCCCCTCAATTAAATGGGGGGGGGGGGGGTTTAGAGCTTGCCGGGGGAATTAAATTTCCCCGGCCGTTGACCTTCCGGCTGGCCATCTGCCAGCCGGTTTTTCTTCAACGGGACCGGAAAACCGGTCCCCTTTCCGGCTTCCGACGCCGGTGGCCCGGCCGCCGGTCTTCTCGTCCCGCCGCGGCCCGGAACCGGCCGCGTTGTTCGTTGTCTGGCGCGGTGCGATGACACCGCGCCCCTCCGCCGCGCCTTCGATTCCCTTCGACGCGGCACGACGGCGTCGCGTTCTTGATGATCCTTCCACGGCGCGGTGCGACGGCGCCGCACAATATAATCGAGCGAATATCCGCGTGGTGCGACGGAACCACGCAATCTTGTATCAACCGCAGGATAAATTATCAAGAACAAAGGAGGGGGTTCGGCCGTGTTCATGTGGTCCGACCCCCTCACGTTAAACGATAACTCATAAAGAAAAATCCTCATGTTATTCATGCTAGAACCACGAACAAGGATAAATAAATAAACAAATAATAACAACCCCTACCTTGGGTATAGGTTCGATGATTTGTCAACGTCCCGCGGAAGACAACGTCGTGGAGGTCGGGCGTCGTGGTAATCGTTCGTCAAATCCGATGATGAAGAGGTACGTCCTAAGAGGTACGTCATTGGTGAATCTTCGTATGCCGACGAAGGAAGTCCGAGGAGGAAGCGGCGTTCCCTTTCGTTGACACGGAAGACGATGAAGAGAGAAGCGACGTTCTTCATCGGAGCTTGAGCGTTCTTCGTCAAAGCCTGAGCGTTCTTCGTCAAAGCTTGAGCGTTCTTCATCAAAGTTTGAAGAAGAAAGAAAAGCTCTCAAACCTCTCAAGATGGATAAACAAAACTAACCAAATAAAATAAGCTAAGAGCTTATTTTATTAACTCAACCAAACATTTTTTTGAATTTCAAAGGTTTGAAAAAGTTTAAACAACTCAATCTCATTAATAAGCTAAGTTGTCAAAAACAATTAAAGAGGGGTTAAAGGGAGTTTTGAGAGAAGTTGAAAAGTTGGGTTTCGTGTGGGCCCCACCACACTTAATCCTCCCAAGGGAGGTTAAGTGGATGTGGGTCCCACCTTTAACTCCCTTTGGAAGAAGTTAACTAACAAAAAATAAATAAAATAAAAAGTGTTCCACATTTTTATTAAACTTTTTATAATTCTCCCAAAAATTAACTTTCGTCCCACAATAAACACCACTTCGGAAAAGGTCTCCTTAAGCGAATATCGGCGTTGCGAGTTCATCGGTGTCCTCGGATTCCAATTCCGAGAACCGGATCAAAAGTTAGAAATTCCCGTTCATTCGTTTACTGAACGTACCCGAGCCAAACATCGGAAATTGATTCTGGGCACTCCGGGCCTCAGAATTAGGTGCCGTCTGAAACCGCGCTCTGGTAAAATTCCAAAGAAAATTAAGAAAAAATTTCCCTTGAATTTTACGGATCTTTTCATTACTCCCACCTCAGGGCTTTACGTCCCCGTAAAGATACATCAAAAACTAGGGAATCAAATGAGGGTACTGAGCACGCATCTGAGCCTCCCGCTCCCATGTGCTCTCCTGGAGATTCCCGTGCTGCCATCTGATGCGCACAAGAGAAATCGATCGCCCACGTAGGACCCGCTCCTTTCGATCCTCTATCTCCACTGGGATCTCCGTAAAAGTCTCCCCATCGTCAACGTCAAGCTCCCCATGGTCAATGATGTGTGTCGGGTCGTGCACGTATCTCCTCAGCTGAGACACGTGGAAGACGTCGTGCACCCGGTGCAACTGAGGTGGTAGAGCTAGGAGATAAGCCACCTCACCAATCCTGCTGAGGACCTGGAAGGGTCCGATGAAGCGCGGAGATAACTTGCCGCCTCGGCCAAATCTCCGATTACCACATCGAGGTGAGACCCGCAAGAAGACGTGGTCTCCATCCTCGAACTCCAGTGGCCTCCGCCTCCTGTCAGCATATGACTTCTGCCGGCTCTGAGCTGTCCTCATCCGCTCCTGGATGACCTGGACCTTCTTTTTCGTGGCCTGGACCATCTCCAGTCCCACCAGTGCTAACTCCCCAGGGTCTGTCCAGCACAAAGGAGATCTACAAGGTCGGCCGTACAACGCCTCGTACGGTGCCATCCCGATGGTGGAGTGGTAGTTGTTGTTGTATGAAAACTCCACCAAGGGTAGGTGGTCCTCCCAGCTACGACCAAAGTGGAGGATACATGCGCGGAGCATGTCCTCGAGAGTCTGAATGGTCCTCTCCGTCTGACCATCCGTCTGAGGGTGAAAGGCTGTGCTCAGACGTAGCTGTGTCCCGAACGCCTCCTGTAACCCCTTCCAAAGCCGGGAAGTAAATCGAGCATCTCGATCGGAGACGATAGATGATGGAACACCGTGGAGCCGCACAATCTCCGGAACGTAGAGACGTCCCAAGCTCTCCACTGAGCCCTGCTCTCTGATGGATAAGAAGTGTGCCGACTTGGTGAGTCGGTCAACAATCACCTAGATAGAGTCGTGACCTCTGGAAGTGCGTGGAATTCCAGTCACGAAGTCCATAGATATGCCATCCCACTTCCACTCCGGGACCTCCAAGGGTTGTACCAAGCCTGCTGGTATATGAAGCTCTGCCTTCACCTGTTGGCAGGTGAGGCATCGAGAAAAGAACTCTGCTACTGCCTTCTTCATTCCCGGCCACCAGTGCTGTCGTCTGAGATCCTGGTACATCTTCGCCACTCAAGGATGTACCACCAAAGGAGAAGTGTGAAACTCTCTCAGCACCTCCTCTCGCAAAGCGACTGGTACCATGGTATGTCCTCTGAAAAGGATGTCGTGCTCTGCTCCAAGGGAGAAACCATCAGGTGTTTGTCCCGAGGATATCTGTGCACGCCGTGTCTCACAGTCAGCGTCCTCATGCTGTGCCTCTCTGACCTGCTGTAGTAGAGGAGAGGTGACTGTGAGAGACTGGAGGAAGGCTGCTCCATCTCTATCCACAAAGGATATATGCAAAGAGACTAGCTGAAAGGATTTCTTATTTGCCGAAAAGTGAAATTCGGTCTCATCCCCTGGATGAACCACGTTCCTTTCCTAAAACAGTCAATCCCATCATGATTAGTTAATTCATGGCATGGATGACGTCGTAAGGCCTCGACGCTGCAACCAAGAGATCCAACCATTACTCTCGCCTCCAAGGGTTGACTCACACTGTCGGCATCAGTGTGTGGTCACTGGGTTTCCTCCAGTACGACTCTCGCAAGTGAGGGTCAAGTCAACAGTTTTTAACCGTCACCTATTAGTAAAAACAAACAAAAGACAAGAAAACAAAAGTCACCAAGGCATGTGTCTTTTATTACATCATCTTAAAGTACCAGGACACAAGGTAACACAAACTACGAAGCTAGAGGCATTATGGGAAAAGGCCTCTATGCCTGGAGCTAGTCCCACACTAGTACACCTGCTTCTGGAGCTCCATGATCATAAGTTTCAGCTGCCTGAAGTTGTGCTCTCCCCTGAGGTCGGGGTGGACCTCATGGTGGTGGTGGTGGTAGAGCCTCGAAGCATCGCCCACCACCTGCTTCTCGGCCAGCTCCTCTGCCTCGTCCTCCTGCTCCCTGCGGACTGCCACGGTCGAACCTCTGCCTCTGCCTAGGGGGTTCCTCAATTGTCTGCTACTCCTCTGCATGGAGGGTCGGGCAGTCACGAGCCATGTGGCCTTGCCCGCCGCATGCATAGCACTGTCTTCCACTCGAAAAACTGGCTCTGCGCTGTGTGCCCTGCACTGCTGAGCCAGTGCCCTGAGGTCGTCTGCCTGAAGGTCTGGTCTGTCTGGACCCCTGAGTCATCTGTCGACTGCTAGCTGCAGATGACTCTACCACGTGTCGCCCTGCGGTGGGTCGCTGCGCTAGTGTAGACTCAGCAAGGAAGCTCTCGATCAGAAGGGCCGGCTCCAGTACTCCTGTCTGAGTCGGTATGCTGAGGGAGATTAGCGATTCCCTGATCTCGTGTCTCAAACCCTGCTCGAAGGTCCAGGCCCGGAAGAATGGGTCTCGTACCATGTCGGTCGAGTAGCGCGAGAGATCAGTAAATCTCGCCGAGTACTGAGCGACCGTCATGCTGCCCTGCCGCAGCTGAAGAAGCTCCTGGATACGCACCACACGAAGGGTGGCTGGGACGAACTCCGAGCGGAAGAGGTTCTCAAAGTCCGTCCAAAGTAGTGATGCCTCATCGTGCACCTGGAGCATCAAGCTCCACCATCGTCCTGCTGCTGCGTGTAGTAGGCTCGCAGAGAGGATCACCATGAGGTCTGCTGGTGTCCTCACTAGCCTAAACACACGTACCACTGCCTCCATCCAGTCCTCGGCTGCCTGAGGATCCGTCTCCCCGCGAAACCTGGGTGGTCGCTAGCACTGAAACTCATGCAGTGCGCTGAGGCGACGTGCATCGTCAGCGGCTGGCGCTGGAAGCATCGGGGGCTCGGCGGGTAGAACTACCGTCGGTGCCACTGCTGACAAAGGGCCCTGCACCGAGGCCTCGTCGCTCGGTGGGCTGTCGTCACACTCGACTCTCGGAACCCTAGCTGGCTGCCGTCGTGGGGCCATCCTGAATAGGAAACAGGTGCGCCATGGTCAAACAGTATACCTGGTGAGCTGACACAAAGAAATCACAAAGAAAACTTTGAAACACACACGCAATCAATGTTTTCGTGCATTAAGTCGGAAATCAGAAGTCAGGGTCCTGGTGTACGGATACGTCGGCCGCCGCACCAACACTGGACTCCCTAGACTGATAACCACACTCAATACGCTAAAAATTATTGCTTCACATAGAAAAGATCAGAGTTCGCGGTTGAACCGAACTCCTTTGATACCAATTTGTCACGACCCGCCCTCGGGGTCCGTGCCGTGACTAACCCAAGCCCGCCTTCCATAGGCCAGGGGCTGGCGACTAGCACCAAGGCGTAAATCCCAGTAAAAAGGGAAGGCATTTCCTTTGTAAAGTAAACAAACACCACATAGTAAGCAAGCAGAAAAAAAACACTAAGCAAAAGAAGAGTACAACTGAAAGTGCGGAAAAGTAAAAGGGCCAGTATACAAACCCAAACTGAAAGTAAAGTACAACTCGAAAGGGAAAACAACAACTGAAAAGTAAAAGCCGCTACACCGAGCTGTCCACTGGAAATCCCACCTGAAGGGTGGGTACAGATAGCTCCTCTGCTCCATGGGTCCCACCGTCCGCTCCGAGCACGTCCCGCCCAGTGGTCCACCTCCAGGTACCGTCCTACTCTGCAAGCCTCAGCTAAGGTCAACGTTGTCCGTCGTCTGCAACCAACACAACGTAGTGCGGGCATAGCCCGTGCATGGGTGAGTATAAGCTACTCAGTAGGGACCCCGAGACCCCTGAAGGTCTCCCAAATCCACAAAGGATAACCATGAAGAAAGGTACAATCACGAAGTAACAACCGACACTGCTTAGGTATATGCCCATACATATACCTAAGTCATCAATTTCAAATACGCTCCAACCTCCGAGCCCATGTACAACTCAGTCCACACAGGAAAGTAAACGTATTCCACACAGGAGAGAAAAACGTAATCCACACAGGATAGCACAACCCAATCCACACAGGAAAGCAACAGGATTCAGCTCACATAGGTATACTTCTTCGAAAGACGATAAAGATGATCTCTGATCCATCTAAGTCGTCAGACACACAAAGGATCGATAGGTAACTAACCCCCGCAAAAGACCCACACAGGATCGGGCCCACGTAGGACCTGTAGGCGATGGTTCACACAGGACCGCTGAGCGCAAAGACCCACACAAGATCGAACCCACACAGGATCGGGCCCACACAGGACCTGTAGCACTGATCCATGTAGGATCGCTGAGTGCTGTAGTCGTCGTCGTCGAATCCACACAGGATCTATGTACTGTCGTCGTCGCAGTCACAGTAGCAGTAGTAGCAGTAGTAGTCACAGTAACAGTCGCAGCCAACATTAGTGTTCCCGCACACAGCAAGCTCGTTCGGAGGGTCCGCTCCATGAGCCAAGAGGCTGATACATCAACTGTCACAAAGTCCAGAGTTGATATATCCAAAAGTTCCTTATCGTCAACAGGAACTCAACGCAACAGACGGCGCGTCGATCGGACGCCCGGTCTGAGAGTTATTGGCATTTTCGTCCCCGGGGCCCGGTTGGTTTTTAAAGAAAAATCAGCCCGACCGTACTCCACCTGCGTCCAAACCTCGGACGGAGTATGCCAAAAGATCTGTCTCACTAAGTGGAACACAAAAAAGCTGACGACACGTCAATCAGACATCCGTAGCTCAAGATATGAGCGTTTCCGCTCCGAGGGCCCGGTTGGTTTCATGAACGAACCAACCCGGTCGAACTCAAAGTGTTCCGAAACTTTGAGTGTGATATACCGAAACGACCGTCTCGATCCAAGGATCGCGTTGTCGTAGACAGTTCGTCAATCGGAGGTACGTGGCTCAGGTTATGGCCAAAATACATAAACTGATTCGAAACGGGGGGTCCGGGTCCGGGCCGACACGGCCAGACCCCCCCTAGGTCGACCCGACACGGGTCCGACCCGGCCCGACCGGCCGGACAGCGGCGCGGCGGCGCGGCGGCCTGGCGGCGCGGCGGCCTGGTGCCGCACGGAGGTAGCGCGCAGGGGGGCAAGGCCCCCCGCTTCTTCAAATTGGCGGCGCGGCATAGCCGCGCCTTTTTGCCAACCTATTGGGGGCCCGCTTTGAGGAGGAACCGGGGGGCCGCCTGCCCCCCCCCCCTCAAGGAAACCGCCCCCCCTCAATTAAATTGGGGGGGGGGGGGTTTAGAGCTGGCGGGGGGAATTAAATTTCCCCGGCCTTTGACATTCCAGCCGGCCATCTGCCGGACGGTTTTTCTTCAACGGGATCGGAAAACCGGTCCCCTTTCCGGCTTCCGACGCCGGCGGCCCGGCCGCCGGTCTTCTTGTCCCGCCGCGGCCCGGAACCGGCCGCGATGTTCGTCGTCTGGCGCGGTGCGACGGCACCGCGCCCCTCCGCCGCGCCTTCTATTTCCTTCGACGCGGCGTGACGGCGTCGCGTTCTTGATGATCCTTCCACGGCGCGGTGCGACAGCGTCGTGCAATATAATCGAGCGAATATCCTCGTGGTGCGACGGCACCACGCCATCTTGTATCAACCACAAGATAAATTATCAAGAACAAAGGAGGGGGTTCGGCCGTGTTCATGCGGTCTGGCCCCCTCACGTTAAACGATAACTCACAAATAAAAATCCACACGTTAGTCATGCTAGAACCACGAACAAGGATAAATAAATAAACAAATAATAACAACCCCTACCTTGGGTATAGGTTCGAAGATTTGTCAACGTCCCGCGGAAGACAACGTCGCGGAGGTCGGGCGTCGCGGTAATCGTTCGTCAAATCCGATGACGAAGTGGTACGTCCGAAGAGGTACGTCGTTGGAAAATCTTCGTATGCCGACGAAGGAAGTCTGAGGAGGAAGCGGCGTTCCCTTTCATTGACACGGAAGACAAATAAGAGAGAAGCAGCCTTCTTCGTCGGAGCTTGAGCGTTCTTCGTCAAAGCTTGAGCGTTCTTCGTCAAAGCTTGAGCGTTCTTCGTCAAAGTTTGAAGAAGAAAGAAAAGATCTCAAACCTCTCAAAATGGCTAAACAAAACTAACCAAATAAAATAAGCTAAGAGCTTATTTTATTAACTCAACCAAACTTTTTTTTGAATTTCAAAGGTTTGAAAAAGTTTAAACAACTCAATCTCATTAATAAGCTAAGTTGTCAAAACAATTAAAGAGGGGTTAAAGAGAGTTTTGAGAGAAGTTGAAAAGTTGGGTTTCGTGTGGGCCCCACCACACTTAATCCTCCCAAGGGAGGTTATGTGGATGTGGGTCCCACCTTTAACTCCCTTTGGGAGAAGTTAACTAACAAAAAAAATAAAATAAAAAGTGTTCCACATTTTTATTAAACTTTTTATAATTCTCCCAAAAATTAACTTTCGTCCCGCAATAAACGCAACTTAGGAAAAGGTCTCCTTAAAAGAATATTGGCGTTACGAGTTCATCGGTGTCCTCGGATTCCAATTCCGAGCACCGGATCAAAAGTTATAAATTCCCGCTCGTTCGTTCACTAAACATACCTGAGCCAAACTTCGGAAATTGATTCTGGGCACTCCGGGCCTCAGAATCAGTTGCCGTCTGAAACCGCTCTCTTGTAAAATTCCAAAGAAAATTAAGAAAAAATTTCCCTTGAATTTTACTGGTCTTTACAGAACATACCCATCAGGTAGGATCCTTGGTGGATGAACAAGAGCCATTTTTATGTTTTCATTTGTACTTGTACATTCTAGTCGGGTTGGTATTCCGACCCCTTTACATTCAGTATACCTTATACTATATCAGTTAACTCTATAAAGGATTCTTGATGTGTTCTTGGATTGTGTGTTTGTATAGGTTTAGAGGATGTTCTTTCCCATTATAGGGGTACATATTTTTAGTGCAAGTCTCTAAACCTTAGCCTATGGATGGCAGGCTCTGGGTTGTCATAGTACGGGACCCGGGGGACGGGTCACAACAGTTAACTAAGGGATAAAAGAAAAATATATGGTTTAAATCAAAACATAAACCTGATAAAATTTAATTAGATGATGTTATCTCAACACTATCAAATCATTGAATACAATTATTTTTTAAGGAATTTTATAAATATAATAAATTTATTATAATTTTATAATTTTTGAAATTCTAAATGTACCCCTCACAGATTTTATAAAAGGCCACCTCCTCCCCTCGCCTATTAACAAATTTTGAGCCATCTTACTCCATAATTCCTAGAAAAAAATCCCTCTTAAATTATGTATCCATATTTTAGAGATTCTATTAATCCCAAATTACCATCCCTATATATCTTCAATTGGATATTGAAATGAGTACTTTCGAGGAAGCGGTAATCACCTTGACATATCAAAATATTAATTTATTCTTATTATTTTGTAACAACCCAAGGTTTTATAAAAAAATTTACTGGAATGCATGAATCACTAAATCTCTACAAAATGAATCTTTTTTTATGTAGATAGTTTTAAGAAAGTCATTAAAGAAAATATTTTCACTTATATGATTTGAATTTCAAAAAATAGTGTTATACGTTTGTGATCTGTAACGTATTTAGAGTATGATAGAAACAACATCATTTTTTTCTAAATAGTATAATACAATTATGAATAATAATATGAATTTTATGAATTGTAAATCATATTATTATTTTATTTTATTATGTCTATAATTTATTATGATTTTGATAAATTTTTCAAGGAAGTAAAAAATTACTTATAGTTTTAAAATTCTTTTTTTGGAATAAAATATGAATTTATATAAAAATTAAACAATTCATATTTATAATATTATTTTCAAAAAATGGTGTGTATTTTTGAATTCTAAACATTGAAAAATGGTTAGGGCGAATTTTTTGATTTTTTTTAAATTATATGAATTTTTTGAATATTGATATTTTATAATCACCAAAAGTGATAAGTAAATGAATTTATGCATCATGATTTCGTCATTTATGATATAAATGGCCATTTTTTTGAGTTTACATGCACTTATTACAATTTATGGTCAAAGTAATGATGGTTATTTATAGTCTTTAGAAAAAATATTAAACAATTGATTAAAACAATGTAAAACCCTCCTCTCCTCCACTATAAATACAACCCTCACCACCATCCACACTTACTCTGACACTGCTAAAGCCTTGAGACTTGCCATTTTTATAAATATACACTTCCCAAACCCCTACTCCATGTCCATGACGTACTGGTATCACCAAAATTCTAAAACCATGGTAAATAAGGAGGATCTCAAGGTGAATAGATCAAGAGGTAAAAATACTATTTTATTATAATATAATTTCATTCCAATTATATTCTTTTGTTAAAATACTTTATCCTCCCATTATCCAAGAGGAATTAAATCTCCATAATAGTATACATTCTGTATTTTATTATTTTTATGATAAAATTAATCAATTTACCTTTTCTCTTTCCCCCTCTTATTCCAAAAATAAGTACACCTTCCGTGATGTGCCGGTTTACTGAAATCGTGGATAATGTGATTTCAATTTCCATTATTTCCATCAAATATATTTTAAAATAATTTTATTTGTTTAATAATATTTTAATTTTTATTTAATTTCCTCTCTTATTTTCTGGAATTATATTATATGCATGATATTAATTGTATATGATTCAAGAAGATCGTGATTATCCAAGAACTGCTTAAATGATCTAACAGATATCACTAATGATTTATCAAATGAATCATCACCATACCATATAACCAAAATGATTTATTGAATCATTTAATATTCTTTTAACTTATCAATACAATGTCATTCCTTTTCAATAATTTTATTTTCTTTTGTCAAGAAAATCAAATACAAATCAGGCATGGAAATCATGAGATGAATAGTACCAGAATAATGGAAGGAACAAAATACAAAAAATTAAAAGGTTAAATGAAAATACTAAATGATCATATAATTTTTAATAAATATGAATATGTTTCTGTAATATATGAATAACATTTTTTCAACATTATTATTGAGTTTTGAACACGTTTAGATGTATGGAGAACCCGAGGTAAGGGAATTCTTAAGCCAATTACAATTCATTTGGTTAACCATATACTTCATTAATTATGTGGTATTAAAATAATTTATATGATGAATTTTGATTATATATTGTTTAATTATGTGTGTTTATATTTTATATGCTTATTCAATCCACATTTTTAATTATCACTTCAATTATATGTTATTTTTAATTTGAATATCTTTTTGAAACCCAATTTAACATTCTGTATTACAAAATTAAAAAAAATATTTTTATGAAATTTTTCATGTATTATGATTAATTTATAGTTCATGTAAAAACATTTTAATGTGTGGTGGAAAAAATATCTCCATCTAATGCATTGATTAATTGTATGTTTGAGGTCGCTCATATGGTTACTCCAAGTGTAACTGCAATAGTTACACAAGAAGGTATTTGGGGGTGTTATATTGAAAGGTAGCCATGAGGGTTACAAATCCTAAGGTATCCTAAAGGGATAAAATATTTTATAATAAATTCCTCAACATAATGTAATGGTTATATTCATATTCTTTAGGTTTTGTGGAAATCTAGTGGAAATATGAAGTATGAAAAATTAAGTATATATGGGTGACACATATTTCTTTTTGAAAATTATTTCATAAATTTACTTGTATACATGGAATAATTTTTTATTTCTTTATTTTTATATTTTATACTATTTTTTTCTCACTCAACGTTTTCAAATGATTTTCATATGTTATATTTATTTTTAAGACTATAAAAAAGCCATGTTAAATGATATGAATATTTTTCAAAGAAAACATGTTATATTTAAAAAGTTTTATATTTTGGAGGAAATGGATATTGTTTTTGATGTATCATCACTATGTAAATGTGTAATTTTATAAAATTATAAAATAAAAATATCTAACACTCAAAACTTGAAAAGATCACCAATTTTAATGGAAGATATTTGTTGACTAAAATTCAAGATTATGTATTGCATAAGGTCAGGACCTTATAGTTTTTATCAAAGGGGGGTTTAGATTAATATAAGGGATTGGATTATGTTAAAAGAATTCCCAAAATTATTTTTACTCTATTATTAATTTTAAATGTTATATAACTTAAATATTTCCATGTTTCTTCAACTATAATATGTTTGTTCAAAATGGTTTTCTACGGAAGAAATAGAAAAGATAATGTGGAAAGGTACTGATATAATGATATCCTTTAAAATCAACATCATGGAATGGTTCAGATTGGAACAGAGATATTTCTAATAGTAAGGGATCAGATGACATAGGTAATAAATTGAAGTTTCATCCATTCAAGATAACAACAAGAGTTAATAGAAAAGATGATGGTGATAGTGGAACATTTTTTATGTAAACACCCTCTTGCTTTCAGTTGATATTCTATCCTTGTTTTAGTTTAAGGATGGTTTAAAGTGAATGAAAATATATTTGATATTATGGTATGTTTATATAATCAAAAGTTATGTTTTTCTATTTATCATTTTGAAGGTGAAGTAGATCAGTGGTGGACATTAGTCAAAATATCAGAGATAGAGAGGTGATTTATACAATAGATTGGAATGAATATAAAATTATATTCTTTGAATAATATTTTCCTATGGTGGTTCGACATAAGTAGGTGATGAAATTAATTGAATTGAATAAAAAGAAAAAAGATTCAATGGCTGTGTATGAAAAGAAATTCACACAACTAGTGAGGTATTCTCCCAATCAGATTATAGATATTGATAGAAAAAAACCATTTTTACTGAGGATTGTACCCATGATATTTAATGGAATTGGGTTCCCATGAGTTAAAAAGTTATGATATACAATTTTGATGTGCTGATAGGGTAGAAATTGAGTTTTTTTGATGACCACATGTAGATTAAAAAAACAGAAGAAGATGTAAAATAGAAAGTGATGTGTAAGAATCAAAAATGAAATATTATGGTAAAAATGATTAGTATTCAGTTTATTAAAAGTTTGGTAAGAAGCACCCTGCAGAAAGCCTTTTTAAACGTGATATATTTTTATGATGATATACATTTGGACATATGGATCGATATTGTGATGAAAAAAACCATAGGACTAATCCTGATATGAAAATTATAATGTGTTTTAAATATGGTGAGTTGGGTCATTATGCAAATGTCTTCCCAATGAGACATCCAAATGATGCAATTAAGCCAGAATATAAGTAAAAATGTGTAGTGAGACCCTTTGTGACTATGTCAGATGATTTCGGGACATCCAATGAATCTCTAGCATGTTCTATCATTGTTTACTCTGATTTTTCTTAAGTTTTGTTTGAAATGAGGTCTACACATTCCATTATACATAAGATTTTTTTTGGTAAATTGAAACTATCTACTCAGAAAATGAGAGTGGAACTTATTGTTAATGCACTGCCAAAAATATTATAGAAAAGTGAAATTATAAGAATATTTCTATTGTGGTATGTGTAAATTCATTACCTTAAAACCATGTTGTTATTCCCTTAGTAGAGTTTGATTACATTTTTGGAATGTATTGACTTTCTTTGTATCTTGTTAAGGTTGATTGTATAGCTAATGAAGTTGTTTTTCAGAAATAGTTTCAGTTTGTTTAAAAGAATGAAACCATAAAATTGATAACATATCAGGATACCAAGCAATTGTTGAATGATAGAACAAAATTTTTCATTCCCATTTTTTTAAAAAGAAGGGAAAATATCATATTAATGTTTTTCCAGTGGTAAAAGAATATTTGAGTGATTTTCTTTATGAATTTCCTGATGTTATACTAGATGGGGAAGTTGAAATCACAATGTAAATAGTTCTTAATGGAAATCCTATTACAAAACCCCCTTATCAAATTAATCAAATGGATCTTTTGGAATTGAAAAAACATTTGTAAGAGTTTCCTGATAAGTTATTTATTTACCATAACACATCAGCACGGGGAGATCATGTTTTGATCGTTAAAAAGAAAGATGGTCCCATAAGACTCTGTATTGAAAATGTAGACTTCAATATCATTACTATTATAAAAATGTATCATTTACCTCGTATCAATGACTTCATTGATCAGATAAATAGAGATTAGTATTATTTGATGGTTGAACTGAGTTTGGGGTACCATCAGTTGAAAGTAAATGAAGAAGAAATCCCAAAGATTGTGTTCTATACTGGATAGGGGCATTATGAATTTCTTGTTTTTTAGTTGGGTTATCTAATGCTACTATTGTATTCATGGATCATATGAATATAGTATTTCATGATTTTTTTATATGATTTTAGTTGTTTTTATTGATTATATTCTGTTATTTTCAAAAATTATTATAAATCATAAAAAACACTTAAGGGTTTTTTTGCGAACATTAATGGAAAAGAAAATGAATGGAAAATTAATAAAGTGTGGTTTTTTGTGGAAACAAATTTCATTCCTTGGGAACATTGTAAGTAAGGATGGAATATAATTTGATCATGCAAAAAAATTATGTTGATTAATGGCCATGACCTAAAAATGTCACATAAGTTCATAGTTTTTTTGGATTAAAATCTTACAACCGATGGTTTGTTAAAAAAATTATAGTTATCTAGAATAATATCTATGTTTACATAAAATGGGTAGATTTTATTTTTATATAAAAATGTGATATATTTTTAGGAATATATGATGAAATTGGTAAATCATCCAATTTTGGCTCTTTCTTCGAGAAATAGTGATTTTGTCATCTATAGTGCTGCTTCATTGAAGGGAATTGGTTGTGTTCAGATATAGAATGATCAAAAAATTTATTATAATGCATAATTAAATGGAAAACATAATGAGTTAAATTATCCCACACATGATTTAGAAACAGAAACAATAGTTTAATTTCTTTAAATATTTGGGGGAATCATTTATATAGAGCTAATTGTAAAATATATATTGAACATAAAATCCTAAAGTATATATTAATTCAGAAGGAATTAAAGATGATGTAGATAAGATGGCTCCATTTTCTAATATGTTATGATTACCTGATCAATTAATGTCCTGGTAAAAAAATCAAATTGGATTATTCCTCGATTCAAAAACATCAATCATCATTTAACATGTTACATTTTGAACATGAAACCTTGATTAATGATTTGATAAATTTGGTCTAAGAAGTTGTTGGTACAAGAAATGAATCTATTTTTATTCTGGATTTAGTGTAGAAATATATATCAAAAAAATAATCAAGGGTACATTGAAGACAATTAGATACATCCAAAGGGTGAATTGGTTAAAATGGGTATGTTTTCAGAATGTTACGTTGATAATGATTATGTTTTCTGATTTGTAAAATGATTTTCTGTGCCTTGTGATTCCCAATTGAAAAACGATTTATTGTGTGAATCTCATTGTTCTAATTTTTTATTTCATCCTGGTAGTAAAATGATATATATAAATATTAAGGAGTATTACTGGTGGGTTTTAATGAAAAAAAATATTGCATATTTTACCATGAAATTTCTAACATGTCAACAGGTTAATGCAAAGTGATACTAACCCGAGGGGATTCTTCAACCTTTACTAGTTCCACAGTGGAAATGAAAAAATATATCCATTAAATTCATTGTAGGAATACTGAAATATTTTCATGTTAACAATGAAATCTATGTTATTGTTGATCAACTAACTAAATATTCACATTTTCAAACAAATCGAGATATAATTTCCTTGGATCAAATTTCACGATTGTACCCCAATGAAATTGCCATGCTACATGGAGTGCCTCTTTCCGTTGTATCTGAATAAGATTCCAGGTTCACATATAATTTTTGGATGGGACATAAAATGTAGTAGATGAAGGAAATAAACATTAGTAAAATATTTCATTCTCAATCATATGGGAATTCCGAATGAATTCTTCAAAATTTGGATGATATGCCTGTGTATGTTTAATTAACAACCAGAGATGTGTGGATCAACAATTTTCTCTAGTTGATTTTTCATGAAATAGAAATTTTCAATCTAGTATACATATTTCACCATTTGAGAAATTTTCTGAGAATCATTGTTGAATTCCTTCTTTTTGGGATATGGTCAGGGAAAGGATGTTTATGGGACCAAAATTAGTAGTGTAAGTGGCTGAGAATGTGAAGATGATCTAGCAACAAGTGAGGATAACTCAGAGATCAAAGAAATGTTATGTAGACAAATGATGATATACTTTTCATTTGAGGTAGGTAATCACATTTTTCTTAGAATATCATCATGTACATGTGTTAATAATTTTGGTATCAAAAGAACGTTATGTCGATAGTTCATTGGACCTTATAAAATCTTGTAAATGTATGACTAGTCACCTACCGAGAAACTTTGCCTATTATTTTATCTTATGTAGACAATATTTTTCATGATTTGATCTTGAGAAAGTATGTTCCAGATTCATCTCATGTCTTGAGATCATAGGTAATATAGCTGGATGAGAAACATTCACATGGAGGGAAACCTGTTAATATTCTTCTTGAATGAGAACATGTTTTGTAATGAACCGATCATTTATGAATTAAATTCCAATTCATTTAATTTATTGTGGATATAGAAAACATATGAAATTTTATTTATTATTTAGTTTAAATGATTTTTAAGTATCTTAAACATTGATAATATATCCCTTGAACAATGATCACACAAATAATATTAATATAAGGTTTTAATAAATCCTTTAGACATAGAAAAAGGTGATGGTTTCCTCATCTAGTATACTAAGGTCGTACGAAGATCACATATAGAGCTTTAAAAGTTGGTAGCATCACTAGGAATTTACCTTTACCAATCCCAAGCCTAGGTTGAACAACATTAGCATTACTGAAACTGTTTATGAGAGAATATCAATCTCATCAACATCGCAGCCCAACCCGTATTCACCGAATGACCCCATGAAAGCCCCACGATCACACACCTTACTCTAAAGTCGTATGATAGTATAATAAATGGATATTAAACAATACCCTAGTGTTATGATTATGTGCATTATTTTTAATTGAATAATGAATATACTTTCATTTTATTAATGATATTTCTTACATGTTTTTTAATGTATAAATAGTATTAATTTGGTTAATATTAAAATTCAACTAGAAAAACTATTTTTGATGAATTAAGGATTTTTATAATTTAATAATATTTTAATAAAATATTGTTATTAAATTAATATTTTTAAATATAAATGATCGTATAATATTTATGGAGTCAACTGTAATTTTTATTTTTGTTTGAAAGTGGTTTTTCTCAAAACCCATAAATTTTCATTAAATTTTGGTTATTAATTAAAAAATTTAAATTTAAATACTAAGAAAATTATTTAGATAAAATGAGGTTTTTTTGGAAATATGAAATCAAAATTATTGAATGCTGAAATTTTCATAATTTTTTGAGACAACCAAATTTTTAGGTTAAAATGAAATTTTTGTATGCATAAAATATTTGTTTTATGACATCATAATGACCACAAAATGATGTAATAATACTATTCTGGGTATTTTCGGACTTTTATAGGTATTACCATTAAAATAATGTGATTTTAGATTTATTTTAATTAGTTTATATTTCCATAGTGAATCCTCCAAAGTGTATACTATATTTTTGGACTTCAAATTCATTTCCTTGAGGGTGTGACTCACATCAACCTATGTAAGGATAATATATTAATATTTTATGTAATTTTAATTATAAAAAAATATTTTCCACTCTTATTTTTAAAAAAACAAGTGAAAAAACCCTGGTATGGTATGTGGTTTTGAATATTTAACTATATATATATTCCAAAACCAATGATTGTGATATAATAATGAATTCCCCTCCAATTTCCTATATAAACCAACATAAGATCCCCTATTCATAACAAAATAATCCTTAGAGCACTTCCATAATATCCCCTAACCTCTCTATAATCCTTCCAAGCCACCCAATTCTCTCAAGAAGACCATCTTTATGATTTTTAGGACACACATACAAATAAGGGATACCCACTTTCCTTACGTTCTCATTTTTATCCATGTTACCTTATATTGGTACACCATTTTATATTCAATTAACAATCATAATAAATATTTTTTAAATTATCCCATACATTAAATTTTATTTTTTTATGGGGGTTACCCCTTTCATTATCATTAATTCCTTCTGTGTACACCTATTACCATGCCAAAATTCGATAAGGGATTTCTCTTTTCATATTTCCATTATAAAATTTGTTTTATATTATATACCTAAATTCCATTTAATTTCTTGATATATTATGTTCCATGACACCCTTATTATATATTTAATGTATAATTTATGAGGTACCCCATTCTCTCTCATCAACCAAATTTATTAATTTCCATGTGACAAAGTTATACTGCGGAAATTCCACTGTGATTTCCAATCCAAAAATCAACGTGTAGTGAATTCCATGCACAATTCCTTATCAAGTTTATTCACCATTATGACCATATATTTATTTAATGGTACATACATGTTTATATTCAATTTTATTTGATCTAGGAATAAATTATGATATTTAATGAGTCCATATTATTTGATCAATGTGGCGCACATAATCATGAGATTAAAATGATCATGAAGGGTGCGCCCTCATGGTGATATAATGAATTTTTTAAAATTTAGTATCATGATAAACCATGCCCAATGAGGTTTTAATAATGATAATTCACAGGAATGTGGATTTAGGATTGTTAATCCATGTGCAATGAGACTTTTCTTATGCAAATATCATGTTTTATGTTGTTGCCATATTTCCGTGTTAGGATAACCATTACCTATCATCACTTTATGTCAATCTTTATCTTGTGCTCCAATGATATTATTATTAATAAAAATATATTAAATTCTAAATTTTATTCCTTGTTTACACCTGTTATGGGATTTATAGCTCACCCATTTCTTATGTATGTCCTCAGGTTATACCATATACTATTAAGTATCAAGGAATGTGTTGGTCATGTCCAAAATTATGAGACAAAGATATTTTATTTAATATATTATGTTGTTATATAATAACACTATTATCCCATGAAACCAGATCTCTCAATCCTCTGAGTTTTCTTAAGGGAATGTGCTTATAATAAATATGGTTTAATTGTAATAAAGAGAAGTGTTTTTATATGTATTACGTAAGAATTTAATCCATCATGTAAAGGTATTTTTGAGAAACCACATGGTTGAAAATGCAACATGGATATCTGAAACTCTTATGAGGTTAAGTAACCTCCCTAGATTAATAAGTAAATAAAATTATGAGTATGGAATCTCTAGACGGTCGTGAGAATGTAACACCCCATAATGTTATTAATAAATTTAATAAAATGCATAAAACACGAAATCTCATCAAAATAAATATTTTTAAAATATATAGTTATAAACATTCCATTAAACATAATTTTACAATTCTATGAGTTTAATTAAAAAAAACATATACAATTGGGATTAGTTAGTTATTTGGAGTCTGGTTGAAATAGATTTTTTGGTGAATAGTAATATACCATTATGAATAGTAATAAGAATATTAATATGAACCATATGAATATTGAATCATATTATTATTATATTTTCAAAAGGTTATTAGATAAAAATATCTTCATTGAATTTTCATGGTGATTTAAAACCGGGTTTAGTTTTATAATTATTATTTTTGGAATAAAATAAGATAGTAACTAAAAATTAAATTAATCTTGTTTAGAAAAAAATATTACAAAATGAAGTTTATTTTTTAATTATAAAAATTTAAAAACTCTTAGGGGAATATTGAGAGTTTTATGAAATATTTAAATTATGGGTGAGCCGTCAAATTCAATAATTAGTAAATGAGATAAAAAATGAATTTCTGCATCATGCTTGAGTTATTGATGATGTAAGTGGAAATTTTCTCATTGTCACATGAACTTATTACTATATTTGTTCACAATATTCAATAATAATTCTGATTATTGATCATCAATATTATACTAAGGACCAAAATAATATAAAACCCCCTCCTCTCTTACAATAAAAATACCACCCTCACCAACTTCCTCTCACACCACTCAATCCTTGATCCTTGTATAGGTTCTGCAGAATACTCTTCCCAATCCCCTCACCCACATCCATGACCTTTTGGTCTCACCAAAAGGCCAAAAAAATATGCCCTTATGGGGGATCTCTAAGATAATCGATCAAGAGGAAAAATCATCTTTTATTTTCATGTGATTTCACTTCTATTCTATTATTTTCTTATACTATTTTCTCATCCCCCTTAACCCATAGGAATAAAATCTATATAATATGATATAATTGTGATGTAGTCATTTTATGAAAAAATTCATTAATTTAATTGATCTCCTTCACCCTCTTATTATGAAATTAAGAACACAGTCTGCGATGTGTCGATTAACCAAAATCAGGGAGGATGTGTTTCAAAATTAAATTTATTTATTCAAAGATATTTGTAAAACCTTATTAATGGTTTATTATGATTTTAACTTTTATGATACAACTTCTCTTATGTTATGGAATTAACTTACATACATAATATTTAAGTTATTTAATGAAATAAGTTCGTGATTATCAATGAAACTCCAAAATGGTATAAACAGATATCACTAAAGATTTATCTAATGATTAATCCTTATACCATATAAAAAAAATGATTTCTAGAATCATTTTGTATTCTGAAAATATATGAATAACATTTAAATACACTTCTATAATTTCATTTTCATTTGAAAATAAAATAAAATATAATCTGGCCTTGGAAATCATGTAAAGAACATACCCAATACACTTGAAGGATCAAAATACCAATAATTAATGGGTGAAATTATGTTATTAAATGGTCATATATGGAGTTATAAATGTGAATATGTTTCTTTAAAATTTTAATTAAACTCATTTAATGAATATAAATGATGTTGAAATACATTTTTAAGTATGATGAACATGAGGTAAGGGAATGCTGAACCCGATTTCAATTCTTGGGGTTAACCTTCAACTTCATTATTTATGTGGTTTTAAAATTATAATTATGAGGAATTTTGTATATATTATGTTTTTTATGTGTATTTAAAGTTTATATATAAATATATATACTCCTTAAACTCTATAAATCCTCACTTAAACTCTATGATATTTATACGGGGCTTTTTTTTAAATCCTCGTTTTAAATTAATTTTTATAGAAATCAAAAGAAATGTTTTGATAAATTAATTCACATTATATGAGAATATTTTGGTTCATTGTAATTGTTTATTATGATGGGTGGGACCAATATCTTCCTTTAAATCATTGTTTATGTGTATTTTAGATCTCTGATGTATGGTTACTTCATGTTTAACTCTGATGGTTATACAATAAGGTAGTAATAAGGGTTACATTGAAATGTAGCCATGAGGGTTAAAAATCATAAGGTATCTAATAGGGTTACAAGATTATGAAATTCATACCTCAAGATACCTTTATGGTTTAATTTATGTAAATTGTTTTTGTGATTATCTCATGGAAATCACAAGTTTCACAATGCATGTATATACGGTCGACAAGTATGCCTTTTTTAAAATGATTTCATATGTTTACAATGATTCATGGGAAGATGTTTTTTCCATCATTTTATAAAACATACAAAACCTTTTGGGCTCATCCCTTGTTTTTAAATCATTTTCACATGGTATAAGGATCTATAAGACAATTATATAATCCATGATAAATGTTATGCTGGTTATTCAATGAAAACATGTTTTTTTGAAATGTATTATATTTTGGGAGAAATGGATACTATTTTTGTGGAATCTCCAATGTATAAATGTGGAATTACATGAATGTATTATTTCCCAACACTCTTCAAATCTAGGCATGAAAAGATCTTCAATGTGAATAGAAGTAAGTTCTTGAATAAAATTCCAGATTATGTACTATATAAGGCTAAGTCCTTATATAATTTTACAACAATAAATATATAGTATTTATCATAAAATAAATAAAATCGTAAATATTGAAAAAAATTATTTAAATTATGAACTCACTTTTATTCTCCATGTTCATGTAAAATTAATTATGAAATTATATCCCATGTGTATCTACGGAATATCGTCTCCATATAGTGTGAAAATTTATTTCCCACAATAATATTTCATGGATATTTATAGTTATGGATTAAATGACTATATATGATAATAATGAAATTATTATTCTTTTGGAATTGAAATATCACATAAAAGTCTGTACCTCCCAATCCATTTTAAAACATATTGTTTCTCATGATTACATGTGGAATGACTCCTCTATGAAGTGATGTCATTTATTTTTCATTTTCATTCTACATGTATGGTAATAAGGATAACATTATAGATTATTATACATATATAAGTATGATATAAAAATTATTTATAAAACATAAATTATTATTTATATTTCTTTCATTAAAATATAAAAATATAATTAATGTATACATTCAACCTACAATTTCTGTGAACAATGTTTTCTTTTTTCAGTCAATTGATTTTAAATGTGACACTATATATTTATATAAGGAATATATAAAATATTTATATCATGATGAAAATTATTTACATGGATAAATCATGGTGAATGAAAAAGGACCAAAACTATCGAACCAAAACATGCATAAAACCAATGTACTTTCACCAAGAATAGTGATTTAATAAATAATTTATAACAAAAGAATGATAACATGTTATAAGTTAATAATATAGTTTATTATATATATGATTATGATTTTAGACTATATTAGTAACAAATATAGATTTCTTATATAAGAGGATCATACACATATGAATGAAATTGTTCCAAATGTAAGGGTTTATTTCACAATCTCATATTTATTCAATATTATTAATATTTAAGTCTCTGATGAGTAAATTGATTGATATTTATATCATAAAACATATATATTGTGTTCTATTATTTTTATTAACCATTAATTCATGTATTTTTACTATTTTAAAACTTTGTTACATAAAAGTATTGATAAAATTATTTATATAAAATATTTATTTATTTCATTCATGGTTAAAAAATAACATTTCTCCGAGATCCATTTTCATAAAATATACAAAATAATGTTTTCAATTTTATCATAAAAATTTACAATGAAACCCCTAACCCATGTTCTAATTTGTGAAATATGTATTAAAGGTATTTTTTTTTAAATCGAGTTACTTTTTAGCCTTTCACAATAGTTTGAAAGGAAATCTTTTAATAATAATGTATGTAATTAATTACTCATCTTCGTGACCAAAAATTAATTTAAATATTCATTTTATGTATTCCACTATACATTTTAATGATTTTCCGTTAATTGTGATGACTTTTTTTTTAAAGTTATTATCAAATCGATAATGGTACTTCCCAAACGATTATTTGTAAATTCTATTTAATGGAATTTCTATTCTTCAATATGAAGACCTATGATTTCACTTATGCACCTCAAGTGATAGGTTGTAATTAATGAACCTATATTTTTTATCTATATGGTTTATGATCAGTTTGATTTGGGATGTTCTATTTTGATACCATTCCCCATATTATTTGGGATGGTTTTTAATTATTCATATTGATTGAAGAATTTTTTGACATTTTGTATGCTAATTTTCAATATGATTATTTATATTGATAATTTTTAACCCCTTTCAAATAAGGGATGAATTGGATACATTTTTTATTGGTACTTCCCACTCTTTTCCATTATAAGCATATGTAGGCCCCATAAGAAAAATAGAATGAGTGTTTCGATTAATCCAAACCCATTTATATAAGATATATTGGAATGAGGCCTTTATGTAATATATATAAGGTCATATATTATATTATATTTTGTTATGAGATTAGTTATTTATGTCTACTTAGTTATTTTTCTTGTTATGACATCCATGGATATGTTTCAAGCTGAAGTGATTATTTACAATTAATTAGTTGATCACAATTTTTTACATTCATAGTATTCCTCGTGTTATGTTTATTAATAAAACAATTTTTTTTAAATATATTTAGCTTTAAATATTAAATATTCTATAATTATTTATTCTATATTCCACTTTATATGTACCCCTATTGTGCATATCAGCACACCAAATTATTATGTTTCTTCTCCATTATGTAAAGAATTTTATTGTGATAAAAATATTGCTATATAATGAAGAAAATAATGATGTTATCAAATAAAATAACATGATGTCTATTATGCTTACTATTTTAATATATGATATAATTATTTATCTCGATTTATAATACTAATACTCTATTTTGTACTTTGGGATGAGATTCCTTTTATTTAGTTTTAATTTAATAATGTAACAACCAACTTGGGGGTACATGCTTGGTTCATTATTGAAACTATCCGAGAATGTTTATTAAAAACATTGGGAACTAATTTTATGAAAATGTATATTACAAGACCGAATGCTATGATATAATTATAGATTACTTCTAAATAAAAGAATATTATGATTTATAGATAAATTATAAATTTTTTTACATTTATGTGATGTATTTAACCAGTCATGAAATTATAGATTATGATTCATTATGATTTTATCTAATATAGTGAGTTAATTTTTATAGAAATTATTCCTAATATATGTAATGGAAACTGTATCAATGCACATAATCCGTGTAGGGATTTACAGCCTGACCATGAAATTGACATTGTTGCTGGAGATGGAGTTGTAACTGGAGATGAAGAACTTATAAATATTTTTGGGAAGCTAAATCAGGTTATGAAAAAAAAACTATATTGTAGGAATCATCTTAAAGATCCATAATGTAGTTTAACAATGTTTCACTGCATCATTTCTCTTTAAACACAATCATTTAATAGAACTATAAATCCATATGTAGATATGTAATGGATATGATATTTAGAGAGTATATTTATCACATTGGGAAGGAATAAAAGGGATACAGATGCCCTGAACGACTATAATATTTTATGGGATTTTGATAAATTTCAGCCATAAATTAAAAATATTAAGGATGAAAAAGAAAATAAAAACATGGTTTTGAATAATTTTAAGATACTCTTCTAGGATAAATTTTTCATTCATATGAAATGATTGGATATAGATAGTAATTCCCTATTTCTATGTGAAAAAATTATTTTTAATATTTTACTAACTATGAAGCAATCATTACAATGTTATTAATGATTGTTATGGACTACATACATGATCAAAAGAGAAAAATTTACTATTTTAATAATTGGAATAAATTAATCCATAAAAGGGAACTAATCTCCCAAACATTCTCATCATAAGAAGATATATAATCAATTATTATCCATAATGTTAAATAATTCTCAATGACTTATGGTTTATAAACAACATTATAAGAGGGTCGTTGACAATACATGAATGGTATTATGTCAATGGGAAAAAGGGAATATGCATTTTTATATAACTTTTATAAGAAACATCAAGGAACCCTTGAGTTGGGAATGATTTATTTTGACAAGTTTGTAGAGAAAGGCCACAAGGAATTGGACTACTATGGAAATAAAGAATATTTGAATATGTAATGCTTCAACTGTAAGGATATAGGTCACTATTCAAATGGTTGTCCTGGGATCCATGGAAATTTCCCCCAAAAATGATTTGTTAGAAAGGAATATATTTTATGATCACAAAAGGCGAGGTAAAGTTCATAATGATAGGCTGGAAAGTACTTTAATCATATCCTCTAATTTATCTAATACTTTATTTTATTATGGAACATCACACCCATTTATATTCTCCATGGTTTCCCCAAAAAAAGATATTTTCCGAGAATCTTAAAAAGGATGTTATTTATCAAAATTAATAAATGAAGTATTATGATATGAAGTATTTAATATTCATTTCACATTATGGAACAAAAAAATGAAATATTTTTTACTATATTTTTATGCATAAGTTGGATTTGGATATAATACATGCAATATACTATATATCAAAATATGATGAAAAGTGTTTTTACAAAGAGGTGGAAATTATTATTCGTGATGAAGATATGGAATTCAATATCATTCAAGGGAAAAAATCATTATATGAGTCATGTCTAAATACACCCCCAATACCTCCATTTAATGATAATCTTGGGTACAGTGAGAAGAAAAAAACATGAGATGGATATGATATTCATAAAATTGATATTGTACCAATTCATGATGAAAACATTGATGTGTTTTCTATGGTATTTCTTAGAAATCCAGTTGACCATGAGTTTGAGTTTTCAAATAATTTTATCCCTAATTAAATTCCTATATCAATTAATCCAAATAGAATATCTATTGTGGAAGTAGTTTAATTGAAGAAAAAACTAGTTTTGTTTTTTAGTAAGGGATTTATACACCCCATTGTTTCACCTTAAGGTGCCCATATTATTTTCATTCAGAATAAATAAGGATCAATGATTCTATTCATTTATTTTAGGGAAATAAATGTTATTATGATTATTATTAACCCTCTTTGAACTCTTATTGATAACTTATTCAACTAAATTCAGATATCACAATTGTTTTATAAGATTTACCTTCTTTTTTAGTTTACATATATTGTGAATAAAGTAGGAAGATATAAAAGTACCTTTTTTATGAGGTATATACATTATAAATTATTATTATTTCTTTTTTACTAAATAATAAATTATTTATCATAATGGATCTAATTAATATAGTATTCATGACATATTTTGATGATTTTTAGTGGTATTAATTTACTATATCATACTATACAAAAAGAGAAATGATATAAGTAAAAATTAATTATTGATAATTCTAATGAATCAAAGAAGAAAATAGTTATATGGAAAATCTAGAAATCCTAGATTATGGTATTAAAAAACATATATTCTGGGCTATATTCACCCCACGCATGGAATCTCAGTTGATCCTATGAATACAATGGAATCGCAATATTTTCATAAATAGAAAAATATATTCATTATACATAATTTCATTATTTGGTTAGTTTTTTATAAAAAATTTGTTCAAAATATTTTATGAATGGAAACATGATTAACCAATAATACATGTAATGGGGTTCTGTTAAAGTGGAAAAATGTATATAAAAATTCTGATGATGAATTGACATGGAGAATAGTGAATGGTACGAT
This sequence comes from Viscum album, assembly GCA_963277665.1. Lineage (NCBI taxonomy): Eukaryota > Viridiplantae > Streptophyta > Magnoliopsida > Santalales > Viscaceae > Viscum > Viscum album. The sequence continues at coordinate 1,152,207,262 of OY728120.1, forward strand.
TTTCATTCTACCATATGGAAATGAATTTTTTATGATATATTGTTATGAATCTATAAAGGTAGTTGGTTGTGTCCTTATAAAGAATCAAAAAATTTATTTTCTACATATTAAGGTATTTTAAGATTCTAGAATAAAACATTCCAAAACATAATCTTGAGTTGGTAACCATAATATTAACATTAAATATATGGAGATGTTATCTCTATGGTGAATTGTTTGAGATAAAACTGACCATAAGAGTTTAAAACACATATTTCCATAGAAATAGATCCACATGGGGAAACGTTAATGGATTGAGTTACACAACAACTATTATTTTTCAAAACCCGAAAAATTATGGAAGGAAAATATTGCATCTAATGCATTAAGGTATAATGAATAGGTAGTTTTCCGAAATGAAGGATTTATTTGGATTCTTTGTTTATTGATTTAATATTGATAGATCTAAAAATTCTAATGAATGTGAAACATCACTAATTTTTCATATGACTTCCAAACGATTTTTATTATAAATTATAATGATTTTATAACATATTGATGATAAATATTTAAAAACTAAATATTCCATTGCTAATCATGTTGTTTATTACTTTCATAATTTAGTTAATTGTCGGGAGGTTAGTAAGGACCTTCTTCCTGACATCATTCCTAATATGGCCACGGCTGAGGACAATGATCATTTCTTAATCCTACCAATAGATCATGAAATCAGTGCCACTATTTTCAGTCTCAACCCTGACAATGCCCCGGGTCCTAATGGTTTCAACAATGGCTTCTTCCAACAATACTGGGATCTCATCCATGTGGATGTTTGTAATTTGGTTAAATCCTATTTCTCCACTGGTCTTCATCCTCTTGGGTTAAATTCTCAATTTATTACTCTTATTCCTATAGTGGACAATGCTACTGAGATTCATCCCTTGCAACCCATTTCTCTCATCAACACCCTTTATAAAATTATCACCGAACTTCTTGCGAATAGAATCTCATACATCTCGAATAAAATTGCTTCTTGGAACCAATTTGGTTTTATCAAAGGATGAACTATTGAAGATTGCATATGCCTTGCCACTGAATGTACTGATACGCTAAATAAAGTTTATAGAGGATGTAGTCTGGCCTTTAAGTTGGACAACAGTAAATATTTTGACACCATGGAAAGGAACTTCATTTTAATGGTTCTTAAGAATTTTGGGTTTAATGACTCTTTTACTACCATGATCTGCACCTTATTCAATTCTCCTTCCATCTCTGTGCTGGTCAATGGGTCCCCAAAAGGTTTTTTCAAATGCACCAATGGGGTTAGGCAAGGTGACCCCCTCTCTGCCATTTTTTTCTATTGCTGATGATTATTTAAGAAGGCTCCTTTCGAACCTTGTGAATCAAAACAAAATCAATCCCATTCAGGCCTCTAGAAACTTAAATGTTCCCACCCACCTTTTATATGCATATAATATAATTTTATTTTTAAAGGGTGATAAAAAGAACATTAAAAATCTCAAAAGTGCCCTGGAACATTATGAAGATGTTTCAGGTCAAGCGATAAGTTAGAACAAATATTTTTTTTCATTGGGAAATTCTCTCCCCAATCAGAATAAATCACATCGTTGATTAACTAGGAATCAAAGAAGGCTCATTCCCTTTCACTTATTTGGGTCTTCCTATTTTTTGGGGAAGGCCTAAATCCAGTTATTTTCATAGAATTTTTGATCATATAATCAATAAACATTCATCTTGGAAGGGTTAGTCCCATTCTATGGCTGGCAGAGTTTGTCTTGTTAAGTCTATTATTGTTTCCAATATGGTTTATTCGATGATGGATTTCACTTGTCCTGCTGGTCTTCTCAAGAAAATAAATTCTTGAATTAAAAATTTTGTTTGGTCCAGCAATACAATTGAAAGAAAACTTGTCACCATTCCTTGGGACACTTGTTGTAAACCCCTCGGTAAATGTGGCCATGGCATTATGAATATTAAGTTCTTTAATGATTCACTCCATGATAGAATTACTTGGAATTTGATTCTTAGAAACTCTGACTCCTTGAACTTTCTTAGGAAAATATTCGTTACCATGCTTCGGAATGGTAACTTGGGTTACATCACTTCTTCTATCTGGCCATCCATTAGGAATTATTTCTTTAAAATCATGAGCAATTATAGATGTATGATTAGTGCTGATTCCTCTATGAATTTCTAGCTACACAACTAGACTGGTGTTCCTTTAATCTCCATGCTAACTTCCACCACTACTCCTGTGAACACCAACTACACTATAAGTGAGGTTGATACCTCTCATGACATCATCCTTCCAACCCACATCAGTCACATCATTGACAATTATCATTTTTCTAATACTGATGACTTTCTCATTTGGGATCCTACTCCAAATGGTGTATTGGATTCAAAAAACTTCTACAAAATTTTTTTTAGTAACTCTGATTCTAGATTTGTATGGTTGAATGCTTTTAGAAAACATTGGATCAAGCCCTCGTGGCTTTCTCTCATTTGGCGTGTTTCTCATGATAGGGTCCCCACCGATGTGTGTCTTCAATCTTTTGGGATCTATCATTGTTCTAGATGTCACCTGTGCAACCAACATCGTGGGGATTCTAATCATTTGTTATTTTCTTATGATACACCTAGAACTATTTGGAATTACATTTCTAATATTTTTGGTTTCATATGGTCTCTTCTTGCTTCTATTAGCTTTCAACTTCAATACTGTGTGATTTAGGATACTTCAAAGAAAATCAGGAATCTCTTTCTGGCTGTGGTGGTAGAGCTCCTGCATTTGATCTGGTGTGATAGAAATAATGTCATTCATAATAATTGTTCTATCAATCTCAATGCAGGTAAAATGTGTATTCTCATTTCCATCAGAGTTGATGCCTCTCTTCAAAATGATCATTGTGACAACTCTGTTGGTTATTTTTAGATCCTCCGTTGGCATCAAATTGCGGGCTCTTATAGGCTACCCTGAAGTACCATTGAGGTCTTCTGTCAATCCCCGCTTCCAGGATGGATCAATGTGAATGTCGACGGCGCATCTAGAGGAAACCCGGGTCCGGCAGGCTGTGGTGCCATCTTCAGATATTTTCTTGGAAAATGCCTCAGTTTCTTCTTCGGTGGATGTGATACGGCCTCGACATTGGAAGCAGAAATGCTGGGAGTCATTCATGTGGTGGATTTCTCCAAGAAAAAGGGTTGGCGCAACCTGTGTATTGAATGTGATTCAACCACTGTTGTCCAAGCTATCTGGAAAGGGGTGGTGCACCTTGTTTGGCCTCTTACATCTCGTTGGATGAAATGTCTTGACTCGCTCAGGGATCTCAACTACATTGCAACTCATATCTTCCGAGAATCGAACATGGTTGTCGATAGTCTTGCCAATAAGGGAGTCAATCAGGTTGTTACCTGGTTTGATGTTTTCCCTGACGTATCGCTCCCTTTTTTCCACAAGTATTGTAATACAATTCCGCCTTTCACAATCTTGTAGCCCCCTTTCTTTTTGATCAATAAATTGTGCCTTGGACTTTGACTGAGGCACCACATTTTTAAAAAAATAAACATTTAAATATTATTAAATCTAAAATTGATCTAAAATTGAAATATTATGCTTGTATAGATTTCATAACTAAACTTGGAAGGAATCTATTTATTCCATATATAAATGTGTTGATGAAAGAACTGTAATATGATTATCATAGCTCATATTTATCAATAAATCCTCTTATCATAATGATATTTTGTGATTTGATGGAATATTTTTATCAAAAAAAATGATGCTGGAAATATTTGATTTTGTGTCATGATGTTTCTGTTTTCATTTAGTTATGTATTAGATAAGTCATCCTATATGATTAATGAAGAACCAACCTATTTATATATGGAAATGGGTTGACATATCTATAAAAAATTTTCCCTGGATTACAAAATTCACCTAGTATGGATGATAAATTTTGGTTATTGTTGATCTCCTTCCAAAACAGACACATTTCTTCTTTATATGAATAGATTTACCCAATAAAAACCTTACAAGGTACTATATTTTTTATTTTATAGGAAATCATGGTGATCAAATTTCAAATTTCTTGGATCCTGATCCATGATTTACTAAGGAATTCTGGAAAAGTATTCGAATGTATTTAGATAGTAAGCTTCATTTGAGAACCCCTTATCTTCCACAAATCAATGGATATTTATAATGGACTATTAAAATGTTTTATGGTATGTTTATGTTTTCATCTCCAGTAATTAAATGTATGTGGGATCAATATTAACCTTTGGTAGAGTTATCCTACAATAATAGATTCCTTTATTTATTAAAATGGAACATTATGATGCATTATATGTAATATGATGTTGTAAAAAAACTAATTTTTTTGATGTTGGTGAAATGAATATTTTTCGACGACCACATGTGTATGATAAAACAAAAATATAAAATAATGCATAAACCCATATCAATTAAGCTCAATGAAGGAATAATTATATACCAAAAACTATTGGAACCAAGAATTTTCTTTAATGGAAATGGATTATGGTTTCTGTTTTTTATCAATCCACTCATGGATGACCATAGATATTCCAATAAATGATAATACTATTTAGTCCAAAAGAAGTAGTGATGATGGCTTTGTTTCCCATTGTTTGCCAAATTTTTTTCATCTAATATTTGGATAATATAAAGCATAGTGAAAAGTAGTTTTTCTTGAAGGAATTGTGAAAATAAGTCAAATGCATGAGTTTTACAGAGGTTTGCTTCATGATTTTGGTTTTTCAAATGATTAATTTTTTGTGATGGTGTGCTCTGTGACGTCAAGAATTTGAGCTTCACATAAGGTATATATAAAAAATAAAATTTATATATATATGTTAAAAGTATGTATTTCATGAAGACAGACCATAGGATTTCTATATAAGGAACAATTGTTATTTTAGACGGTGCTACTTGTTGACTATGAAAGTTGGAGATATATGGCAGCATGAAGGGCTTTGAAGGAAGTCTCTTTGGTTACTACAAGATTTTTGAACAGAGAAATACCATGGAGCTTTGTGAATGTAGTATGCTACGAATATGTTTTTGATTGATCCAAAAAAACATGTTGGAGGAAGTTGAGTTCCACGATTGGATGATCCTATAAATAAGAGGCTTCCAAACTTCATTTCCGAAATTCTTTTCAGGGAAAATAAAAAATCCATCTGATATCACGAAGCAAGGGGTGTTCCGAGAAACGGGTGGTCTATGTGATATTCGGCTTCACACAAATTCTATTCTAGGGTTGACCAATGTCAATACTCTTATGTAATGAGTTCTTTGAAAATATGAGACGTTCTGTATTGTCTCAGTGAGCTTCACGATGATAGTGTGTTATATAAAAGTGATGGAGATTCAAGAAGGAAGTGTGTTCTGTGAAGGCATGGGTACATCACAAAGAAGTGAGATTCATGAAGGAAATTTGTGAAAGGTAGTTTTTGAATATCAAGTTTATATCGATTGGGTTTTTAGTGTGCATCTACTCACATCTATGGTGCACATTGAGTATTGTTCATTGTTATGGATGATGAATTTAATACTAAATCATTGAAAATACATTAATTACGAAAAATAGTGTTATAATTCTCTTATATAAGTGATCTTCATGGAGTCGATGGTAGTTTTTTGAGGGAAGCAGTGATATATAATTGAAATCTAGAAAAGGTAGGGTTCCTAGAATATAGTGACTATGTTGGAAAATTTATATTCCAAATCTAGTTAATATTAGTGGATTTTGTACCACCGACACACTATCAGCATCTAATCATTGGATTTAGACCATAGAGGTGAACCAAGTAAAAGTGTTGTGTCATCGATTTTCATGGAAATGTTTGATTGCTGATCATATCCATCATACATTTTTATTGAGTTACATCCAACATGGGAATAAGATCCATCACATTAAAATAATTCTTTGACACCTTTATTCACCCCTCCTCTCTCAAGGATTCCTAGGGTCTTACAAGTGGCAATAGAGGGTAACTGTTTTTAGTGTTAAATTTTTTATTTCTTACAATAATTTAGAGTACCATTTTTTTAGTTGATATCACTTCTTCAAATGGAATAATATTTTAGATCATGAAGAATTGGATCAGATATCAACTAATATCTCTTGGAAATGGTGATATTTTTCTACTACACAAGGAAAACATTTACAATTATTCTAGGTATGTCTATGAATTAATATTATAGAAAAATGATGGATGTTGATTCCAAAGCATAGAATTATATCACATCTACTCTTTCTGATAAGATCTATCTGATGTTTATGAGATTAAAATCAACAATGGATCTGTGTAAAAAACTAAAAAATAACTATGAATGTTATATTCTTGTGAATGAGGTGAAACTATATGTTTTTTACAATAGGTTTGATGGTCAGAATATGAATCCTAATAGAAAATTATATTCCTTATTTGCATGAATTAATGATTTTGTGGGAAAATATGAGGGCTTGGAGAATATATCAAAGGCATAGACATTGTGAAGAAGATTTTGAGAAGGATTCCACCTTTATTAAATCCAAAAGTTTTAGTCCATGATTAAAGGGACTTGTTTAGTCCTTCTCTTGATGACCATCATAGTAGTCTAGTAACCTATGAAATGAGAGTCAATCCAAAAAATGTGACAAGACACATCGATAATTAAATTTAATTCAATGCATTGGAAAAACTAATTATTTCCTTAGATAATGATAATGAATACAATGAGGAAGACGAATATCATTCCCACTATTCCAAGAATTTCCATAGAGGGAAAGGTATATTTGATGAAATCATATCCACGATATGTTTTGTTGGGGTAGAGTGTCCACATATATTCTCAGTGCTCAATGATTGTCAAGTAATATGAATGTGTAGCTAGAAACTCTCAAAATATTCAAGATGGGTTTTCTAAAAATACAAACTTCAAAAATAGGATGGAACTAAAGTAGAAGTTTTTTTATTTCAATAAGAAGAAGATGAATATGAATTCTTTGAAGAAGAAGAACCAAGATTTGAATATGTAAATTAAGATACTATGATGGATATTATTGATAATTCAAAACCCTCAAATGATAAAGCTACATATCATCATTTTTGTGTTGATGCTGATCCAAGGTCACAACTTAGGTATTCACTTGATAAGTGTGATAATCAAAGGAAAATATGCAGAAATTGGAGAGAAGTTGTGGGAAAATCAAGAGAATATGTTGATAAGCATTAAGGTGAAATTTAACAACTAGAATTTATAGTGAATGATTATTTGAGAACCCCTGAAAGAATAAAATATATAGTAGAAATGATGCTGATAATTGAATAATAGGAAAAGATCATCAATGACCTCACTTATATACTAGAAGATAAGTACTAGACTATTGAGGGTCTGAAAGAAGATGTTTTTATTCTTATATGTATACATGAAAGTTAATCAATTTCCAAATAATTTTTTTTTATTAAAATACAATTTTGTTAGTTGTAATATTCTAATCTATTTGAGATATAAAATATGTTTCCTGATGGAGGTGAAATAAACTTGAATGATCAATGACACACATTCATGGGAAATAGTGGAATCATTTGTGATCCCAAATCATTGAATGTAGTGTATAAATTTTAATATAATAATGGAAAGATGAATGATAGATAGGTTGAACAGTCACAAAAAGTTATAAAAATAAAACCTATGTTCAAAATAAAAGAAGAACAAAAAAATAACCTCAGGTATCCATAAATAATAGCCTACCAAAAAATTTCTGATGTAAGGATACATGAAGAGGAATTACTTTTTGAAAAATTTTCTAATTATGAAATGTTCATTTTGTAGCTATTTGGGCCATGCCATGTCATATTTTGAAGATGTAACGAGCTAATTGAATATGGAAGAACTAGTAGTTCAACAACGAATAAATAATTTATATCATACTTCTTAAATATTAAATAATTTTTATAGATATTGGTTTCATCATTCTCTCTTTATCTTTTAATATATGTATTCCAGGCGGAGGAATGACGTGAGGAAGTCGTACATAATTAAGAGACTGGTCAATATTCGTCAACCAGATGGTGTTGTTATTTCATATTGGTTTCCTCCTTTGGAAGAAGTGTATGAATATGAATCATCCATTCATGAGGACAATAGATATGAAATTCCATCCATATCTTCTACTCAATCAAATATTTCTTCAATTTTAAAGGTGAAAAATGATAAATCCAACTTTTCTGAAGTATCTTTGAATGCTACAATGAACCAAATCACATGGATTCTTGATAGTGGGTGCTCAAACCATATTATGGGAAATGTGTACTTATTAACGAATGTTAAGAAAAAGGTCAATGGAATAGTAAGGTTCAGTAATTATGGTGTATTGATGATAAAATATAGTTGTTTATGATGATTTCGTCATGGGGCGCGCGTCTGTCTGTGGAGTACGTGCAATTGTTGCCCTGCATTCCTTCTTTCCAAATAAAGGAGAGATCTGTTCCTTGTCCATGGGCATTTTCTCCTTGACAAAAACAGGATGATGGGATGTTTCTTCTTCCTTCCATGGAATCCTCCATAGAACTCGTTAACAATCCTAGTCTCCCTCATAGATTTAATATGTTGTTCTTGAAACACTTCCCGACTCTATATCTTCATGGGAACTAGTCAATTACGGTTCTTCTGTTAGGACATTCCAAGGAGTTCAGTCAGGGCAGCAACTATCGATTATGGGAGTAGTCATGTTGGGGATTCACTGGCAAGTCTGGTCACTGGGGAATTGGCGTTCCTGCATTATGTCCCTTATTATAGGGCTTCTCGAGGGCGCGGAATCCTGAGGCATCCAACATCGAACACGGGGAATCATATGACATGGGCATGTATCTGAGGTTTCCCTCTGCTTCCTATGTTAAACTAAGGTGATGCTGTGAGTTTATCATCCAACGGAGAAGGATCGGGCTAATCAGAACACTGACTAGAGTAGATCAGACGGAGGAACACCTGGGAGGGATCACCAATATTGGGGTCATCACATGGTCGGCCTCCCGAATGCTATTAGACGAAACTGTGAATGTAATGGCATGATCCCATCAGGATTTTGCAACCCGGTTAAGGATCAAGATGGATGATGGAGTGGTTGTTGGGGATGGTGAATGGGATGAAACCGGTGTGATGATGAAGGTGGTGTTGGTCTTGAGGCATGAAGATAATTCCTATGTATCCTCGTGGCAGGGAATCAAAGTCCTCGTAGTTCATCTAACGAAGGATTACAGTCAAATGAGGTTATAGTGGCTTACAGCTAGATGAGTTCACAATGGCTTACCGCTGGATGGGGTTGAACTGACGTGAAGGAGGTCGGAATGCCCGGGTGGTGGGGTTGGACCTCAAGGAGGCTTCCTATGTACCATGCCATAACATGGATCAAAGTCCCGATTTTTCGGGTTGGCGGCACATGGATTACACTCTAGGCTTCCGAAAATGATGGTTCCTGGTGCACTGACTCGATGATGGTCGAGACAAATGTATGGTGGTGGGATTGAACCTCAGGGAGGCATCCTACATACCATGCCTTGACATTGATCAATGTCTCTGTAGTTCGGGTGGTTTGGGGCTTATACTCTAGGATACCCAAGGTGGTTGGTGAACCGACGAGAAGGAGAAAAGAATGACCTGGTGGTGGGCTTGCACCTTATAGAGGATTCCAACATACAATGCCTTGACATAGATCAATGTCCTCGAAATTCGGGTGGGGCGTGTCGGTGAACCGGCATGAATATGGACCTGGGGTCCGATGGGTGTTGGGCTTGAACCTCATTGAGGCTTCCTACATTCCATCACTTGACATGGATCAATGTCCCCGTAGTTCGGGCTGGTGGAGGTGGTCATGATCCTTATGGAGGCTTCCTACGTACCATGCCTTGACATGGATCAATGTCCCTATAGTTTTGAAGGAATACAATTTAATATCATGTGCGATGGGGATTAACCGACATGAAGGGGGTCGAAAGAGCCAGAAGGTGGTGGGCTTGAACCATAGATAACCTTCCTAGGTACTCTTCCTTGGTAGGGATCAAAGTCCTTGTAGTTCCAAAAGGGGGAGGAATATTGTTTAACATCTTGGAGTATGGGGGTTTTTTCACTATCGATGATTACTCTAATCCCACATGTGTCATGCTCGGTGTGAGAAACAAGAGGCAGCAAAGGCCTGATGACCACGTCGCGAAGCTGCGTCCGTGAGATATAAGGTGGGGCTTACGCATAGAGTGGCCCAAGGAGAGAGTTATTGGGACGTACTCCGAGATGGGGACCTGATGGAGACAAATCCCAGTGGGAGAGGGAAATGGTGACAAAACCCCTTCCCCATCTCCCCTCTTGGTCCATGGCACCAAGTAAGTGAGGAGTGGTAGGGATTTGGCCTCCTGCAAGAATGTCTAAGGGCTCACACAAAGGTGGAATCCCTTCCCTGCAGACAAACCCCACTCCCAAAGGAGAATATAATCCACTGTGAGAGGTGATCTCATCCCCATGGAGACGAGTATGCGTGGAGAATGTCCATGAAGGGGGACCCTACGTGTGAGGCACATGGAGAGGTCATAGTATAACGTCATGTGCTCTGGATGATAGTTCCTAGCAGTTTAATGTTCTACAGCTCAGATGAGGTGGGTGTGCTCCGAACCCCTAGGACTTACATAACTGGTACCCTATTCTCCTTGTGGGAGGGAAGGGATCGACAACTCCATAGAAAGGGGGTGTCGTGGAGCGAACCATCGAGGGGTCCACGTTAGCATGGCTATGCGAAGAAGCAATAGCCATTAGCATGCCGATGCGAAGAAGAAATAAGATAAGCAACTCAACGGGTGGTATCATCTAGGGGACATTGAAGTCACATCGTGCAAACCTAGAGGGTCGCACGGGAATAGTATTTTCCAAGCAGAGGGGTCCATAGGCAGGGGCCTTGTGCAGCTCTTTTCCACCACGTGGCAGAGATCACTTGCGAAGGTGTGTGCTTTGCGAGGTGGGGAGCATTATCCTTATCATGGGGCGGAGGTGCATATGGGAGGTGTTTTGCAAAGTGTACAGGCATTCGTGGAGCACATCCTGATGGAGAAATTTTTCCTTGGAATGGATGGTGTTGGGAATCATTGTGCTTTGCGAGGTACAGTGACCCTACCTTAGCATGTGGATCATGTGTACATAAAGGGTGTTTCTTGAATCATTAACACTCTGCGAGGATCTGAGTCCCCTTGAGGATCCCCTTCCCTCGCGAGGACCCTTAATATTCATGAAAGGAATCCATCTCTGAATAGGGGATCAAAAAATGATGAATGGGAGGCACTTCATGGTGAAAAAGCACCTCATAGAGCTCATGGTTCACAGAGTAGACGGATTCTTGGCGATTCTGGAGCTCAGAAGCCAAATGGTCAGATTTTCCGTCCCTTGGGCCCAAGGGGAGCCTGGTATTTATAGGAAATATGCGTCATGGAGTAGAGCTCATGCAGCTTGAAGAGGGATTTGGTTGCTTCGTGGAAGGTGTGCGAACGTCATGTGCATTCTCGGAACGTCACGTCTCCATGATTTGCGATGCGTGCACGAACGTCAAGTGCAGTCACGGAGTGTCCCGCCTCCTTACTTCGTGGCGGCTGTAGTGCTGGGGGATCTCTGTGAAGGGGATTCATGAGCTAGTCCTTTGGGACCTCCTTTGGGACTCTTCTTGGTCACAAATTTTGGTGCCAACAAATTCCCCCCCTCAATCATGGAGCATCAAAGAGATCAAGGGTCGGAGTCTGAGGGAAATCACCAAAATCCTCCTCTGTTCGCAGTTTTGAATCGCGACGAAGGCTTCCGAGGTAGATGGGGGACACACAGGCCGAGAACGCCCTAAATCTCCGTGCGAACATGGAATGTCGCGATGCTTCGTGGGCTATCACTTAAAAATAAGAGGTGTGCCCTTTGTTTTCTCATTTCCCTTCTCTGCAATTTTGTCTTCTTGTGCTCTCGATTCGAGAAGCTCTATGTACTCCGCGAGTGTTCTCTGCAAATCGAGTCATTGTGGTGCACAAGGAGTCCTCGACTCCATGTTTGTGCTTTGAGATCCGGCTTTGAACATCTTGGAAGCACTTTGCAAAGTGTCTTCACGAGGATATTTTTCGAACGCGCTTCTCGAATGATCTTCACGAACCAGCAAAAAAACGTCCAAGTTTCAGAAACGAATGGCCCACCTAGAATCTTCCCATGGGATCTTTGCGGATGCCGCCCAGAGGGATGAAATGGCGAACAGTCTGGGGCTAGGAGATTTTGTCCGAAGCCAATCGGACCATAGTTCATTGGTGGAGATGCTGTCAGAGAGTCATAAGAACTACCCACTATTTAGGAGGTTTCCCTAGTATGGATTTGGGCTGAGGGATGGCATCTTCATCCCTGAAGCAGGTGGTCATGAGCCAACATACTGGTTTTGGAGCACGCCATGTCAACAGCGATGGTTCAGGGTGCCTGATGGTCATGCCCGAGAGGACTTCACCCATTTCATTGCCAACAGATTATAAAATCATCTAAACAATGTTGATGAGAAGTCATTTCACCAGGAGTCATCCCCTCCTCTGTACTGAACCATCCTCATGGCGGCGATGGGGAAGTAGAAGAAAGGGTGGTCCAAGGAATGGGACCTACGCCAGGGAAACATCTTTATTGACGATTGTGCCAGGGCCTACTGGGTAGGCACCTCGTTTGAGGAATTCGGAGTGGAGCTGCGAAGGGTGGGCCTATATGAGGCAGCCTGGGCTTCCCAGTTCCATATTAACCAGCCGAAGTAGCTAATTCCAGAGTTATTGAGATAGTGGTCACCGAGGTCCAATACCTTCCACCTACATCACAGGGTTGTTGGCATCAGCCTATGGGACGTGCATCAGATCTCTGGGGTCCTAATATTGGGGGCAATGCATGACAAATTCCTCCTGGCTATGGGTGTGTGTGAGGATCTGCAGTATATGCCGCGTCTGGCGATGGAATTGATGGAGCTCGTGCCCGGGGAGGACAAGGAGGTTGTGAGGGATGTCTACTTCATGCGGTGTTTCATGAAATTCCTAAATTTCCCGGAAAATATGCAGTTCCCGTCGAGGCCTCAAAGATTCCCAAGGGGGGCCTGGAGTAAGGAAAACTCCTACTAGTGGATGATGGAGAATACCTAGTGGAAGACCGGGGGTTCAGTGTCAGCACTGAACAACATCCAATAGTCAGGCTGGTGGCATTAATCACAGCGCTCATTTGTGGCTGTATTCTACCGGTGAGGGATACAATGATGGGAGTGTAGCCAAGCACATTCATCATGGAATCCACATTGGAGACAGGAGGGAGGGTCACCCTAGGGATCCTGATACTCTCCACGTTATACAAAATGATGTGGCACATCAGTAAGGGGAAAAGGCAACAGAGGGTATGCGGGTCGTTCCACCTCTTGTTCGGGTGGATGGCGGCGCATATCAGGGGGATCTATGAGTATCGTAACCCCATCATTCCTCCAGGGTAAAAAATTCATCCCTGAATCTTAAACGACGTGGGGATCGTTTCGGCCATGTCCACTACACCATCGTTTCTGAAAAAGGTGTGGAGGGTGGAGGAATTCAATTTCATCCTGTTCCTGTTGCCGATAGGGGCATTCATTGATGATAGCCAGGGAACAGAAGAACATTGGGCCTATCTCCTGGGCTTTCGAGGTGAATTCTTGGTCGCTAGGGTGGACCGCGAGTGTCTCTGCAAGACATACACCCCACACCGGTTTTAAAGGCAATTATGGTTCCTGAACCGGCTAACCCCATAGGTCTACCTGGGTGTGCGCTAAGAGAAGAACCCATGTGTAATGAAGAAGATGTGGCACATGTTCACATGGGAAGATGGAAGACTGCTGAATGTACTCCCTCCACCGAGTTTTTTCCTTGGGTTGGTGAAAGAATATTCCCAGAGCTGGGAGGTGGACTATCTATGGGAGATGCGGAAGCGGCCAACCATCCTGGTCGGTGAGGGTGAGCTCCACCGATCTCAGGGCCAAGGCCGGATGGTGACAAGGGAATCCCATAGAAGAAAGGATGTTGTAGCAGTGACGACCACACTAGTTGAGGGGGGGGGGGGAGGTGTGAAAGTAGATTCGGTAGTGGTAGTGGAGCTGGTGGTTCTAGGAGAACATAATCATCAATAGGGGCGGCCACCGAGGGGATTCCAAAGGATTTCTACCCAGGCACTGGGGAAACGTCTATGCCATATTGACATGCCGTAGAATGATATATTCTCGGAGGGTTGGGACATCTGGGATTTCACCCGGAAATTCCTCGGCCCATCTGTGTTACGATTGCACCTTAACCTCCATGGGATAGACTTGCCAGGGATTGGCCCATTAAAGATGATTTTGCAGTATACCAGGAAGAATGTCGACCATTGACATTGTTTGAAACACGGGACTAGACTCAGAATTGCATGTGTTAGTCTTCAGAAATGTTGTCCAAGGAAAATAGGCGGGCAATAGGCTGAGCATCCATACTGTTAGGGGGTTTCTCAAAATGTGAAAGTGGATGAGGGTCTGAATAAGGGGAACGCAAAGCATGGAATGTGGAGTCAGGGTTTTTGTAAATAAAATCTAACACTATCTAAGTTACACCACTTTGGTGGGAGCACAATAGATGGACACATCGGTTTGATCATGGATCATTCATTATTTCAGACAGGGCCTCTCTAGAGAGGGAGCCGTCGCTTCCCAATTTCATTGTGGGGAAACCCGAACTTGTTCATGGAAAACTTGTAGTTACATGGATTCCCAAAAGGGGTAAGGCTAGGGGCCAAAAATGGGGAAGAACAGGACATCTGATTCCTGTGGTTGGACCCTAGGAAAAATACCAGGGTGTCTCTACGTATCACATGAATATGGGAATCAAGTCGTACATAGTTCTAGAAGCATAGTGTAATCAAATACCAACACTGAAAGGTGAAATCCTCTCTGTAAGGGGATCTAATGCATCCCATGACTAACATAGGTAATCCTGAACATGTTCAGTATAGAAACGTAGTTTAGTTTCATGTGTTGATGACATATGGACTCATTCAGTTTAACGTCATACAATAGGATGTGGAGCTAAAGGGATGATCCCAGGGAGTTTGTGGTGCGATAGATATGAAACCGACGTGAATGTGGACATGGAGTCCAAATCACACCATGTATCCCCGGATTAAACTCTTCAGGTCGAGGGACCAAGAGTGAGAATTAGGCTGGGCCCGAAACAGTGTGGTCGGTCCTTCCTACGTACCCCATGAGGGTGGGATTCAAGCCATATGTAGTTCTGAGAGCGTAGTTAAATGTCATGCAGGATGATGTCAAGCCTAGCACTACCCGGGCACATCCTACCAAAACCACTAAGACCACATGAGTCATGCTCGATGTGGGGAACAAGAAGTAATGGGGGACTTCCTGAGACAATATGAAACATGTTAGGGGAAAGGGATGCTTGGTAAATGTCGCCCCAATGATGAAAACCCGTCCATGTAGCACACCTGGACGCGCGAAGTGATAAAGCCGAGTATGTAGGAATTCCAGTTGAATGTGAGGAAGTGAAAATGTGTGAATCATGATGCCTGAGATTTGGACCATAATGATTGTGACGTGGAGATGGAGGATAACAGTTGACCATGGAAGATATGTAGAATCCATATAGTGTTAGGCTGGAATAGGGACAGACAAACAAGGGTTGACCGTTGACCAAGGTTGAAACATGGGACCTGTCGCAAATGTCATCAACGATCCTTATGGGCATTGGCCCAGGACGGTAGGTGTGCCAATGCGGCATGGGACCGGGCTGTTTGGGGGTACCTTCGGATATGGAAGATGATGAGGATCCAAATAGCGAGCTCATGAATCTTGGACATCGAACGGGGAGAATGTCCCCATGAAAATTCCACAAATTGTGCTCTTTGTCAAAACACATTTGAATATGGCAACGAGATGTATTAGATAGAGGGATTCGATTCCCTTACCATAGGGAGATCATTGTTTAGGTTTATAGAACTCAGACCACGGATGGTAGGAAATGCAGGATACACATGGTGGTGTAACTAAAAAAACATGATGTGAATGATAACTGTGGTGATCTGACCACCATGTGTTCCGTGAAGAGGTTTTAGGTCGAGGGACCGAAAATAGGAGTTGAGCTAGGCCTGAGGCAAAGTGAATAGGAATTCCTACATACCCCATGGGGATGGGTATCAAACTGCATGCAGTTCATTAGGTGTCAGGGTAGGGTACCAGTGCCAGGGAAAAATGGGTGTGAAAGGGTGTGGCCCTCTCACAAAAAGAAGTTGTATTATACAAATATTTTTTGTCTTTTATGGTGAGTGGTTTTTTTTGTGAAGTGAAAGTTTGAGGGTACCAGGCCCTCGCATCGCCACAAGATTCATACCGTAGCAGGAATTGACAAATGGTATGGCGTGTGACTAATAACATACACAATGTCGATTTGTGTGAGGTCATCATGATGTAGTGACATTTTTTCGTCGTGTGTCGAGGAAAATAATGTCACATTTTAGGGTGATGTGATAGGACCAGGCGGAATAGTTTAAAGTCATATGGCTTGTACATGAAGGAATTAACATGACATGGTACAACGTACCTAATGTGAATGAAGACATAATCCTACGCTACACTATACGCAATTCTGAAAAAGGAGCCTCAGGACAAGGGGTCGATATATAGGTAAGAGAGAAATGGGCATGAGAAACTAGCTCCCAACTAAGATGGACCTGAGAAAGAGATGTTCGGGTGGTCCTCTATATCCCATAATGATGAGCATAAAGCCACACATAGTTCTAAACAGGATCTTAGTTTATGGTCTTATAGCTCGGACCATAGAGGAGTGAAAACCCTCTATGTAAGTGCAGATATCAACCCAATCCATATGCCCACGTGAGTTAAAATTGGTGTGGGAAACAATGGAGGAAGTTGTCTATTGCAATACCTAGAACGCACGGCAATGGGAAATTAGTGCGGAGCCCCGAATGTTTCACCTATCACGGCTTTGGACTTTATAACTTACAGATGCACACTGAGGAACAATACCAGGTGTTTTGAAGTTCTACGTGTACATGATGTGGAGGATATGGATGTGAATCATGTAACCGACATCATGGAATTAATGGGGTTGGAGTGGAGATCAAGGATAACTGTTGACCATGTTTCAAACACAGTATCCATGTCACGTTAGCCAGAAATGGGAACACCAAATGAGCATCGACCGCTGACCATATTCACAATGCGGGATTTGTATTGGCCTGTTGTCTGTGACCCTCAAGGACGTTGGCCCGTAATGGTAGGAGATCCCTTAGGCCTAGAATCCATTCCACTTGGGGGTTCCTTTGGGTGTGATAGGGGATGAAATCCCTAATTTAGGGTGACAGAATTCCTGA
The DNA here is from genome assembly GCA_963277665.1 of Viscum album. Lineage (NCBI taxonomy): Eukaryota > Viridiplantae > Streptophyta > Magnoliopsida > Santalales > Viscaceae > Viscum > Viscum album. The sequence goes on from OY728120.1 coordinate 1,152,224,696, forward strand.
AAAGTGGGTGGAAGTATATCTGAGTAGAGTCCGACATTCTAGGTACTAAACCAGAGTACCCATAGGCACATTGGTGAACCACCGAAGAGGGTTGACGAATGTGATCAACATGAGAGTAAGGGGAAAGATAATTCCTAGGAGTGAGAGATACTTGTCGAGGTCGTTACAAGCCCGACATGAACGAGGACATAATCCCATGCCATTCCATATACTACCCTCCTCAGGGAAGTGTAGGCCAAGGGGACAAGGTGAAATAGAGATTTCTGGGAGATGGGGATGAACTCAAATTCTAAAAATTTGTATGGTCCTGCGTATCACATGAGGATGTGAATCGAGCCACATGTAGTTCTTGGAGGCACCCGGGGGTAAGATTCCCTAATGAGGGGTGGCACGACCTGGCGAGTAACCCAATGTGAATGAGGACATAATCCTACACCACACCGTACACTCTGGTTATGAACTTGGGTCGGGGGCCTGAGAAGGCCCAGGGGCCTGAGGCTGGGCCTCGATCAGGGAGGCTTGACAAGTTTATAGTTTAACATTGTAATGTGAGGACGAGGGATGGGGGCCTGAGAAGGCCATGGGGACTAAGGTTGGGCCTCAGTCAGTAAGGCCCGACCAGTTTGTAGTTTAACATCTTCTAGTGAGGAAAAAGTAGGGGAGAAGGTGTCTCATCCAGGGAAGTGTATGACACAACGAGAAACCATACGGGAAGGAGGAAATAATCTTGCACCACGCCGTATAATCCCATAAGAGAGAACCTAGGTCGGTGGCTCGAAAATGTGAAGGGGCCTGAGGATGGGCCTCAGATGGAAGGCCACACACCCTCTGGTACGATTACAGCCTCATCACATCTCTTAAGCCCATGTGAGTGGTGCACGGTGTGGGAAAAAACAAGTCGGTCTCGGCTCTCCCCGTCAAAGGGGGCTTGATAGTCGGCATCGCCCAGAGGGAGTTCATCGCTTGGAGATACAACAGGGAATAATTAACCACTACACTCAATGATTGGGATATCTTGGGGTGGTCCTAACAATCCAAGACAGCTTTTGACCATGTTCGAAACACAGCATCCCTATAGTGACTGAAAATGGGAACAATAAACGATCATCAACCTCTGACCATATTCGAGATGAAAGACTTGTATCGGCTTTTTGTTAAAAATTCTTGATGGCGTTGGCCCGAAGGGGTAAGAGAGCCTGTAGTCCTCGCATCAATACCATTGAGGGGCCCTTCCGGATGGGTAAGATGATGGAGTCCCAGTCAAGGAGCAGGGGAAGAATAGTTATACCCATCTATGAAAGAGATGATAGTCTCCAGGGAGAGGGAGGTATGACTGGATCGAGGTTAGCTCAACGTGAATTGGGGAAATAGTTTGCACCCATGCCATACATCTTGACCCGGGGGGAAAGATTCTGGCGTTTGGGATTAGCCAACAAAAAAAATGTTTGAGTATTCCTACGTATCCCATGAGGATGGAAATCAATCCATACATAGTTTATGAAGTCCATGCAGTTTAAAATCATGCGGTGAAGATGTGGGAGGATTGAAGAACATGGTTGGGCACATGATGCGACAATTATAACCCTTATATGAGTGGGGTTATGGAAGCCTTTAACATATCGTGCAAGGATCCTCTGTGATAACTATACCCTGGGGGATATTCAAAGAGATGATATCGGGGATGTTCACAAGACGAGGCGTCTGAGTGTTCCTACGTATCACATGTGTATGGGAATCAAGCCATATGTTGTTCTTAAAAAGAAGTTTAACGTCATGCAGGACGATGCATATTTTAATTTCATGCATGACCATTTTGTTTAAGGTCATGCCGGAAAATTCAGTTTAAGGTCGTGCTGGACCATTAGGATAATGAAAAGTATTGCCTGAGGAACTTAGCATTGGTTGGAGGAGTTATACGCTCACCATCCATGGTTACTAGGGAGTATCCTTTTTTGGGGTAAACCCTGTGGATTATGTATGGTCCTTCATATTTGGGCTCCAACTTGGGTGGTTTCCTTCCAGGGATCATGGGAGCTCAGAGGGCCAATACCAGGTCACCTTGTAGAAACAATCGGAGGCAAAACTTTTTATTAAAGGCTCTAGACATCATATTCGGATGCCTTTCCAGATTGTGAATGACACTGAGCCTATTCTCTTCATGTGCTTCCAACTCAGCTAGATGGATTTCAAGAACTCTATCTGGCACCTGCTGGGCATAGACCGCGGTGTGTAATGATGGCAGCTGAATCTCGATGGGTAGGACAACCTCATCCTCATACACCAGGGAATATGGGGTCACCTATGTAGAGTTACGAGTCATCGTCCGATAGGCCCAGAGGGAATTGGGGAGCTTGTATGGCCAACTCTTCTTATTCTGTCCAATCATCTTCTGCAAAATGTTAGAGAGGTATTTGTTGAACACCTCGATCTTCCCATTCTCCTGAGCGTGATATCGGGAGGTATGGTTCGAATAGATATTGTACTTATCGTACAATTTCTTCAGCTCGACGACTAATATGTTGGTTCCATTATTGGTGAGGACATCGTGAGGGACTACAAACCGGTAGATGATGTTGGAGTTCACGAAGTCAACGATGGAATGGGACTTTACCTCCTTGATCGGAACTCCTTCTGGCCACTTAGAAATGAAATCTATAGTGGTCAGAATGAATCAACATTGGCAAGTCGTTTTTGGTGAGTATGGTCCCACGACATCGAGTCCCCACACCAAAAATGGCCAACAGTACTTGGTGGAGTTGAGAGGTTCTGGAGACTAATGTAATAAATTAGAATGAACATGGCAGGTGTGACATCTCTTGGAAAACTCGACACAATCATGGATCATAGAGTGCCATAAGTACCTCAGTCTCTGGATCTGATGGGACCCCATTGGCCTAGCCTGGTGGGAACTGCAGGAACCGACATGAACCTCCTGCATGACCTAATAAATCTTGACTCCATGGATGCAACAGAGGATAAAACCATCAAACCCACGCTTGTAGAGGATCTTCACAAGACTAGCACCACTCTGAAGGGTAAACTGCAGCGCGAGTCATCATATTCCCTCACGCTCGGCTCAGTCTGGTTGGAGATTACCATTTTGGAGATACTCGACAAAAGGGGATCTCCAGTTGGGAGTCGCTTCATCCACTGGAACTGATGAACGTAGTGGTCCGGATGTGGAGGATCCAGTGGTATGATGGTATACTCGCAAGCCATCGTCATCCTCGGGGGCGACGGGGGAAACAACTCTTCAGTGAGGCACAGGTAAAATTAGATCATCCATCTCGGGCGAAGTAAGTCATGTAGCTAAGCTGGCTAAATCATCTTCACGACCTATCTATGACTGAGGGACATGGGTAACCTGCTGTCGAGAAGGGAAATAGGCCATTATATGTAGGGTGCGCTCCAAAAATGGAATGAGCTCTGGATTTCTGACAACATAGCCACCATTGACTTTCTTGATGACTAGCTCAGGATCCCCTTTGACATGAAAATGGGGCACATTGATCTCGAGGGCTAGCATGAGGACAGTAATAAGAGCCTGATACTCTACGTCACTGTTGGTGAAACCTTCCAACACTAGGAATGAGAACGACAGAATGGCCTGTTCCGGGGAAATAAAGATGATACCCATGCCTACTCTATTGAGTTGAGGATCATTGAGCCTCCTACCGGTGGGGCTCCGGAAAGCATCATCAATGTGAATTTTCCAACCTGGGATGGCTTGATCAACTGAGGGGATTGCCTCATCATTAAAATAAATGCCCAGTGACTGACCTGTGGAGATTGGATGGGCATGTATAAAGTCTGCAAATGCATTCCCCTTGATAGCCTTCTGAGGGAAAAACCTGATATTGAACTGTTGGAGGATTACCACCCACCATGCTAGACGTCTGGTCAAGATGGGACAACATGGGATGTACTTCAATGGGTCTACTAAAGAGACCAGATGTACCTCATAGTACTGTAGGTAATTCTATAACTTCTTCATGGTGAATACGACCGCAAGGCAGCTTTTATCGATGGGGGAGTTCCGAGTCTCTGTTTCGAGGATCTTGCAGCTGAGGTAGTATAATTTGTTCTATGTCCCCTAGTTGTTCTTCTCCGTGAGAAGTGCGCTGAGAGATAGTTCCGGGAAGGTCACTTATCGGATTAGAGGCTTCTCGGATATGGGTGGCATCAATAATGGAGGATAGAGAAAGTACTGCATGATTTTATCAAAGGTGGTCTGGCACCCCTCATCCCACTCATAAGTGGTTCCCTTCGTCATGAGATTTCAAAATGGCTTACACATGCCTCCCAGATTCACAATTAATCGGCGTATGTAGGCCATGTGGCCTTGGAGACCTCGAAGCTTCTGCATATTGCTCGGGGGAGGCATCTAGGTGATGGCCCTAATCTTCTCCGGTTCGATCTTGATGCCTCGGTACCTGAAAAAAATTCCAAGAAACATCCTAGAGGCGACCTCGAAGGAACATTTCAGCGGGATCATCTTTAACTGCCGGGAACATAGGAATCTGAACACTGTCTTGTTGTCCTTGAGATGGTCCTGGTGCTAGATATAATTGACCAGCAGATCATCCACATAGCCTTCCAGCAATGTCCTGAGGAATTTCTTCAATATGAGGTGCATGTCCCGCTGATAGGTGGCACCTACATTCTTCTGGATGAAAGTCATAACCTGGTAACGGGAAGTACCTTGGGGTCCCTTGAAAGAGGTGGACTCTTCATCCAAGGGAGACATCCAGATATTATTATATCCAGAGTAACCATCCATAAAATAGAGGGCTTAAACCCAGTCATAGCTTCAGTCAACAATTCTGTCCCTGGAAGGGGAAAATAATTCTTTGGACAGTGGCAGTAGCGATCGCAGAAGTTGATACACACCATGATCTTTCTGTTCTTCTTTCTGACTGGAACAATGTTGGTGAGCCACATGGGGTACTGGACCTCCTTAACGATGTTGGATATGATGAGCATGTCAACATTGGCCTCGACCATGGAACCGTGATAAGGGTGCATCATTCTGGGAGGTAGTTTGAACCTGCGATGGATTTTTGGGGGACCAAGGTGGTGAACTACTACCTGGGGATCTAGTCCCGTCATCTCATCATAACTCCAGGAAAAAATAATCATGGTTCTATTTAAGTAAGTCTACGTACCACCACTTCTCCTTGAGGGACATGGTGGCACTAATCAATGTGGGTCTCAGATCCACCGCGCTACCAAGGTTCACCTGTAACAGTTCATCGACCGTGGTAGAGTGGCCTTTATCAAAACAGGGGGTAGCATCCTCCAAATCCTATTCATCGCTTTCGAAGGAGGGATTACCAATGGGTGAGGCTTTCCCTGGTTTGGAAGAACCTTATGGGAGGATAGAACCGGCATAGACATCAGTGGAAATCGCATTAGGAGATTCATGCACCGCTGAGTCCATAATGATAAAGGAAGTAGATGAAATCCCATCTGGCCTTCGGCCCTGGGGGCCACTCTTGATGATATCAAAGCAGTAGTGGCGCGTTGGAATGACCAAGTTAATCCCAGCCTGGTGAAATAGACACATATAATGTACTATCGTTTCAATGGGGCAGAAATCTCGTTATCATACAGGGGTAGGAGGTTCTCATATCACCTTAGCCTTGTTTTTGTAGCTGTATGAGGTGATTTTCCACAGTCAGATGGAATTGAGAATATGCCTTCATCTTGCACCCAAGACAACAAATAATTTCCCCATGTTGGGGGGTTCTTCGCCTATAATTGATGGATTGGGAGGAAATTGGCGTCATCCAGACCTGCACAGGGGTCACTTGTGACCGGGGCGGGATCATCCTCACTTTCCAGAATCTGCTTATCCTTGCTCTTTTAAAAGTCAGCTTCTAGATAACGGGCTTCAAAATATTAGAGATGATATTCATAACCTTGGAGTATGCCCACTCGATCATTAATGGATTATTTGAGTAATTGGATATATTATGATGGTACCGCCGCATGAAGGTGGAGCCATGACATGCCCATCAATGCATTGTATGCGGTGTCCTGGGAGAAAACCATGAACTTAGTGCTGGAAACCACGCCACCGAACTGGGTAATCAAATGGATCTTTCCAATTGGGGTTTGCTCTGTCCTTTCAAATCCCTAGAACCTTAAATTAGAGGGAGTCAGGTCATCCTTGGATAAACCCATCTTCCGCTGCGTCCTCATCAGGATAAAGTTTATCCCAGATCCGATGTCAATGAGATAATGGCGAACATCCATGACATTAAATTGGCTGGTGATATACAAAAGGAATATATGACCATGTATGGGAGATCTTCCATATTCTCCAAAGAACGAGAAGATGGATTGACATTCAACATTCTCAACTGCTTCAGCATGAAAGGAATCTGCAGCTTCTACATCCATCTCAAACTGGAGGGGGCTCCTTGTTGCCTCAGTGAGTGATTCACACATATCTGGCGACAGGAGAGGAACTTCAAGGATGTAATTCCTTGATGCCATGATGGAGAGGATCTTGAAAATTTCTTACTTCTCTTCCATGTCAGAACTTATGCATACTGGACGTCGCTCTACGATTGGAGACATGGAGAGTCATGTTGGCTGGACCGGTGACTGGCGGGTGCTGTGAATATCCCACTTCTCACTAGTTGGAGCTTGGAGAGTAGCCATCAGATGATGACCAGATGATTGAGATCGGCCTATAGGGGGCGAAAATGGTCTCGGAACGACCGAAGTGGTTTTACCTGGTCTATTAGCACATACGGTGATGGAGGATATCATGATGACACCGGATGAAGAGGCCATGTGTGCTGAGTACTGCGCTGGACATGTTGTCTAGTTTCAGCGGCATGAACGACCTGGCTACATTTGACAACTGACGGGCCTCGATGACCTTGATTGCCACGTCTCTACCGAAAATGGCATCGCCTGGAGACATTGGGGAGGTTCCCCTGGCGCTCCCTGTCGTTGGGAGTCATATAGGTGTGTACAACTCAACGGTGTTAACCAAAGATTACCCATGACTGACAGTCGAAGAATCATCCACCACTGGGAGAATTTTGTGGGGAATCCCCATATCAGGGTTGATGAAGTCTCCGAGAGTGCGGGACGACGCTGGAATTGGTGGAGCATGTAGCTTTTTCTAGCGTCGCCGATGCTTGCTCTTATGAGAAGAGGATGGCTGAGATGATGACACAGAAGTGGTGTTCACAGCATCTGAAGGATCCAGACGATTCATGTGTTCTCAAATGATACAATGGGAGTAGGCGACTGTCTTACGATCCATCTAGTCATCGTACTTTTGGGATCTGCGGCTGGGGACCTGCTGCCACTCTCCTTCGCTATCGCTACCGCTATCTGACATCACAGTGACACTCTCTACTTGTGTCGGGCCCGAGCCCATCCTAAATATGTTGTTATCGACCTGGTCTTGGATAAAATCATTAGACACATAGCAATGGTTGAAAGGCATCTGCAGATTCTACAACACGTTTAGTTAGGAGTTCGACGACCAACATCTTCTGCTCAGCATGTTGATGGTACAACTAGGCCTTCATGGGGTCCTCCTCCATTTTATGCACAACAGAGGATGGGTCGGAGTGCTTGACAGCTCTAACATTCTCTTTTCCCTTTCCATCATTCCTTCTGAGTACCAATGCCTCAGTGTGCAAATGGAGACCTTGTAGGTTCCACTACTGGGGTGTAATCCTCCCTGATGGGTCCAACAATGCTAGAACACCCTCAAAGGGTAAGTCTCTAATGAGAAACTCCACCCCCTCCTCTTTGTCCACTATATCAGCCATGTTGACTTTGACCCTTCCTTGGGGTTTGTCCTCAAAATAGCATTGCGAGTCATGGTACCGTCAGATAGGGCTGAAGAGGAGTGCAACATACTACCCCCATCTAGAGTTTTGCAGGTGGGGGTTTCCTCCCAGATAATTTTTCATAGTATCTTGATACTCTGAATGCATCACAGCTGGAGGGCCTCACGACGGCCTGCTGACTTGGGGCGCTAGGCCACATGGAGTGCGGCCAGATCGACTAGACGACACTGGTCGCTGATGTCTTCATAATGAACTCGGATCCTTAGATAAACCACCGGCTAATGACATAGACTGAAATGCATTACCAAGAGGGTGTAGCTGAAACACTCAACTTCCTCTGGGGTAAGGGAATTGGGTATTCATAAATCCTCCACTGCTGCAGGCCAGAACTTATCAGGGATGTGGTCAGCTGCATGTATGATCTAGATGCTCCTTGGCTCATATTCTGGGTCCGACCCTTGATTTCCCCACTCTCCAACTGGAGGGGGGGGGTTGAGGGACTAGAAGCGGTACTGTGGAAGACCACTGGGATGATAGGTTGGCTGGTGGAGAATATCGCGAACTGACTGACTGGCCACAAATTCTCGGGCTGTCCTCCGAGGAGTGTATTGACTCGGCCACTACGTCGCGATAGGACGGGAAGACGTTCGATGCTGCTTGTTCAGGGGCTAGGGTTGCTAGTGGTGGGTCACGCTACTGCTCGCATTCCAATGGTCCCCAAAATTTCTCTATGTGATCTCTTATGGAGGTAGAGAGTGTTGCTAACAATGATAGTGGAGACCACATGACCATAACATGCAGGGTAACTAAATTTTCATCCTCATGGATAAACCTGCAGAGGGAGGTGGGAATCCTTCGGACCTCACATTCAGGGAGCACCAGTCTGATGCTCCTTGTCCCTGCCCCAACCCTGGAATCGGATGAGCGAGGAGAGGGTTCTCGAGCTGATTCAAACTCCTCTATAGAGTCTGAGAAGAGGACAGATTTTGTCTCCATCTGGAACTTCCATAGACTCTTCTTGTGATGGTGACGTCCCGCCTTCCGACCATTGGGTGGCTCTTCAAGACAGGGCTAATTATCCACTTGTGGTCCTTCGGCTGCGCTGGTGCAATGGTGGATAGGGTTTCCACTTGAAACAGCTAAGGTGCGAGGAGCACCGGGACAAATGTCGAAGGGGACATGGGGAGGACCTCCATGAACTTCACCTTATCAGGAAAGACCTCCTCCAGAACTGGAAGGAGCATGGGGAGGACCTCCATGCTTAGTGTTGGTGGAGCGAGGCTGGCCTTCACCCCTATGGTTCCAAGGGTGAGGAGGACCTTCGCCAGGTGTAGAGAGGACGTAGGGAGGATCCACACATTGGAGAGAGACCGGATGAGAAATATTTCCAAATAGATGGTTGGGGGAATGAGGAAGGACTCCATACCCAGCGTGATGGGCACAGGATAGGCTTCCGTACCGAAGGTCACTGCCGCGAGGAAGACCTTCATTCGGATTGGGGAAAGCACGGAGCAGACCTCTATGACAAGCCTCGAAGTGGGGGAGACCCACACTCTTAGTGGTGGTGGTATGGGGAGGACCTCCGTATGGGGTGGCATCACAGCGTGATGGTTCACAGTGAGCCCCCTAATGCTTACGACCAATAGAGTCGACCCAGCCTGCCCATGGGGTGGTTGGGGCCTCGATCCCAGTTGGGAATATAATTTCCCATGCTCTGTGTGTGCATGGACTTGCTGATATGTGTGGGTGGTGGCTCAGGCCACAATATCTGTCGACGTTGACTCCCCTTGGCGGGCATCTTCAGCTCGTGTCTAACGCTGGCGTCGGGTCGGACGAGTCGGTGCTGGTGTTGCAGGTGCATAGCTTAACTGCTCCTCCGCCAAGGCAGGGTGGTGGTGCTAACACGACCTAATGGGGCCAATAAATGGAGCCTCTGAATTGAGAATCGGATTGGGATAGGCTAGACGTCTCCCAACTCATCAGCGTAAGGCATGGAGTCATCAAAGAGCTCAGTGGACAGGCTCCCGAAACGATTGGATGCTTGGGTGGGGAGCAGCGTCTCCTTGCATTGCACTTGGGGGCGGCGTTGACGGCAGGGCCTAGACACCTCCAGGTCAAGGCAGGCCATATCCCAGAGTGTGATTATGTCTTCCTCCACATAACAGCATACGAGGTTATTAATTAGACTTCTTTGCATAAAATCTGATGGGGATCTAGGGCATGGGATCCCCCCGGTTGTGGATGCCAAAGCCGTTTTAGAAGTAGCGAAGCCACACGAAGCGGTTGTGCTGGCGTTTCCCTGACCCCTATGTAGGCGGGTGAGCAGTGATCGCGTTCTTGTGAAAGCAACTTGATTCTTGAGAATCAGAAAGATGAAATCATCAGTGCTAAATGAAAAGGAATCGATGACCAATTCCCCAGTCCTATCCTATCTTCCATGACTGGTAAGAGGTATCCACAAGGAAAACATCGCAGAACGGGATGTCCAACGCTCTATTGCCCCAAAATCCGGTGAGTTTCATGCCAGGACAACTATTTTCTTGGTGGGACCCAACACCAGATAGGCGGATCTGGTGACACGTCAATCCATCGATTCCCCAGGTGCTACTAATCTCCATATTGAGGAGAAGATCTTCACATCTGGTTCACCATTTCTGTTTCTGATGATTTCTCCGGGGTGAACGCGTCCATCAATGGTGGATGGACAACTATTTCCCTACATTCCCGCTTTCGAAAGGCAGTGGGCATCTGTTCCATGTACAGGGAAGTATTCTCTGTGATCGAAATAGGATGATGGGATGTCGGTTCTTCAGTACATGGATTCCACCTCGGAACTCACTACCTAGGCCTGGTCTCCCTCATAGATTTAATACGATGTTTTTGAGACTCTTCTTGGCTCCATATCCTCTTGGGAACCCATTAATTACGCTACTTCTGTAATGAAATTCCAAGGGGTCCGGTCAGGGATGCAACCTTCAGTTAGGGGAGTAGTCACATTGGGGAATCAATGGCGTGTCTGGTCACTCGGGAATTGTCATTTCTATCTTCTGTCCCATATTATAGGGCTTCTTGATGGGATGGAAGCCCAAGGCATCCCACATCGAACACGGGGAATCATATTCCATGGAAATGTATCTGAGGATTTCCTCATCTTTTTATGTTTAACCCAGGGTATACCACAAGATTAATGTCCAGTGGAGACGGATTGGGCTAATAAGAACACTGACTAGAGTGGATCATACAGAGGAAACCCCTATAGGGATCACATATATTGGGTCCAACATGTGGTTGGACTCTCGAATGCTATTAGATGGACTGGGGAATAGAATTGCATGATCCCATCGGGATGTGTCGGCCTGGGTAAGGATTAGTATAGACGATGGAGTGGTTTATGTGGATGGATAATGGGATGAAACTGTTGTGAAGATGACTGTGATGTTGGCCTTTAGCCTCAAAGAGACTTCCTACGAATCCTAGTGGTAGGGAATCAAAGTCCTCATAGTTTATCTGACGACAGCTTACTATTGAATAAGGTTACAATGGCTTACCGCTAGATTAGGTCACAACAACTTACCGCTGGATGGTGGTGAACCAACATGAAGGAGGTCGGAATGACTGGGTGGTGGGCTTGAACATCGGGGAGGCTTCCTACATACCATGGCTTGACATGGATCAATTTCCCTGTAGTTCGAGATGGGGTATGGGGATTACACTCTAGCATTCCCAATATGATGGGGCTTGGAGCACTGACTCACAGATGGTCAGGACAAATGGATGGTGGTGGGGTTGAACCTCAGGGAGGCTTCCTACGTCCATTCCTTGACATGGATAAAATTCATCATAGTTCGGGTGGTGTGGGGCATATACTCTAGGCTACCAAATGTGTTTGGTGAACCGATGTGATGGAGGTCGGAACGACCGTGTGGTGGGCTTGAACCTCATGGAAGCTTCCAATGTACCATGCCATCATATCGATCAAAGTCCCCATAGTTCGGGAGGGGTGTGTCGGTGAACCGACGTGAAGATAGACCTAGGGTCTGATGGGTGTTGGGCTTGAGCCTCGTGTAGGATTCCTACATACCATACCTGGACATGGATAAAAGTCCCCCATACTTCAGGTTAGTGGTGGTATGATTGAACCTCGTGGAGGTTTCCTACGAACCATTCCATGATATAGATCAATGTCCCCATAGTTCAGAAGGAATATAGTTTTGATGTCATGTGGGATGGGGGTGAACTGACGTGGAGTGGGTCAGAACAACCATGTGGTGGTGGGCTTGAACCTTAGGGAAGCTTCCTACATGCCCTACCTTGGTTGGGATCAAAGTCCACATAGTTCCGAAATGGGTTCGAATACAGTTTAACGTCATGTAGGATGAGGGTGTTGCCATGGTCGATGATTACTCTAAGCCCACGTGATTCATGGTCGGTGTGAGAAACAAGAGGAAGCAAAGGCCTAAATACCACGTCGTGAAAGGTGTGTCCGTGAGATGTGGAGTGGGGATTACGCATGGAGTGGCCCAGGTAGAGAGAGATTGGGACATACTCTGAGATGGAGGCATGTTGGAAACAAATCCTAGTGGGAGAGGAAAATGGTGACAAAAACCTTGCCCCATCTACCCTATTGGTCCTTGGCACTAAGGAAGAGAGGAGGAGCAGGGATGCTTCCTCCTGCACAAAATGATAGTGGCTTACACCAAGGTGGCTTCCCTTCCTCGCGGAAAAATGCCACTGCAAAAAGGATGATATCATCCCAGGTGAGGGGTGATCCCATCCCTATGGAGATGAATAGGTGTGGAGACTGTCCAAGGAGGGGGAACCCGCATGCTTGGCATGGGGCGAGGTCACAGTTTAGCGTCATGTGCTAAGGAGGATAGTGCTTGGAAGTTTAATGTTCTGCAGCTCAGATGAGGTGTGTGCACTCCACACCCCTAGGGCTTACATATACGGTACCCTCTTCTCCTTGTGGGATAGAAGGCATTGAAAATCCGTTAGTAAGGGGGTGTCACGGTGCAAACCATCGAGGGGTCCACGTTAGCATGAATATACGATGAAGCAATTGAAATTAGGGTGTCTATGCAAAGAAGGATTAGGCGAAGCAACGAAACGGGTGTTATCATTCAGGGGATTTTGAATTCACATCATGCAATCGAGGAGGGTCGCACGGGAAAAGTATTTTCCAAGTAGAGGGGTCCATAGGCTGGGGCCTTGTGAATCTCTGTTGCTCCACATGGAAAAGAGCACAAGCGAAGGTGTGTGCTTTGTGAAGTGGGGTGCCTTAGCCTTAGCATGGGGCAGAGGATCATATGGGAGGTGTTTTGTGAAGTTTACGGGCATTCGTGGAGCACCACCTCACGGAGAAAAGGTGCCACGCGAAGCAAGGTGTCAGGAATAAACGTGAGTCGCAAGGTACATTGACCCTGCCTTAGCATGTGGATCATGTGTACATGAAGGGTGTTTTGTGAAGCATTAAAGCTCCACAACGACCTGGGTCCCCATGGGGATCCCCTTCCTTCATAAAAACCCTAAGGCTTCATGAAAGTCATACATCTACAAAGAGGGGATTAAAACAGGAAGAAGGGGTGGCACTTTGTGGAGCAGAAGTACCTCGCACTGCTCATGGATTGCAGAGCATAAGGATTCTTCACGATTCTGGAGCGAGGAAGCCGAAAGGATGGATTTTCTGTCCCTGGGGCTGAGGGGGAGCCCGATAATTTTAGGAAAGAGGCGATGTGGAGTAGAGATCATGTGGTGCGAAGAGGATTTGGTTTCTTCATGGAAAGTTGTGAACGTGAAGTGCGGTCGCAGAACGTCCCACCTCTTTGCTTCGCGGTAGAAGCGGGAACGTCATGTGATGTTGCAGAGTGTCCCACCGCATTGCTTCGCATAGGGTGTGCGAACGTCATGTGTGGTCATGGAGGTTCCCGCTTCCTGGAATCGTGGCGGGTTCATGAATGTCATGTGCGGTCACAGAGAATCCCGCCTACATGCTTCGCAGTAGCCACGGTGCTGGGGGATCTCCAAAAAGGGGCTTCGTGATGTAGTCCATTGGGGCCTTCTTTGGTCCTCATCTTTGTCCCGAATTTTAGCGCCAATATTAGTGGGAGTACTGAGATAGCTAATGTAGAGATGATGAAAAATGATTTTTTTATGTTGATGGTTTTCATCACAATGTCCATGATGCGAGTGAACTCTATAACTCATGAAATAAAGTGACTTTTAATCAAAAAGGTTCCACTATATTGGGAAGGATAGGGAATTCTATCATGTATGGTTGGAGAACAGATGGAAAGAATGTACTAGGATGAAATTCAAATGAATATTTTATATCTAAATATTGAGGATGAAAATGGCGTGTGGCACTAGAGGTTAGATAACACTAATCATCATTCCATGGAAAATATATATAATCTTATGATTGTAATGGATATCCCCAATATAAAACATGAATGTTAAAAGACATGTAGTTCTAGTATATATGGAATGTTGGTATGTAGTTCATATTTCTCGAAGATGAAAAGGGAATAAAATATTCTTGATCTCATCCATATATATATGTGGCCAAGTAAATTATGCTAGAATTCATTGAGAAGGTACATAGTTCTTTTCATCGGTGATTATAGTAGAATTTTTTTTGTGATTGACAATCAATGGAAACAACAAGTTATTTAATTCATAAAAACATATCACTGAATTGTAGAAAATGATATTGGACAAAAAATCAATGTTCTAGAATCTGACAATGAATGGGAATACGCATCCATCTAGTTTGAAAATTACATGGAGAAGAATGGAATATAACATGAGGTGTATTTTGTGAGAACCCACTAGAAAAATGGAGTGGTTGAGCGCAAGAATCGATTGGTGAACAACATGGCTTGAACTATGATGATTGAGAGTCGTGTCCCTCAACATTACTGGAAAGAGAATGTTCAAGATATACTATTTATTTAATATCTAACTGGTCAATGTAAAGGAGAAATGAAAACATCAAATGAGTTGTGTAGTAGAAGGAATCCATCCATTATGTATTTTTTTTTGTTTTTGTGTGTAAAGGTTTTTTCAGAAACAACACATGAAATTACAGAAAATATGTTTTTGTATCTGAGGGATGAGTATTACATGGATATTAAATGGATATAAAATCATACAAGTGTTTCAATAAGAATCTCATAGAATTTTTGGAAAATGTAGTGATGTTTTGATGGTTGAATATAAGTCCAGAAATACATGAGTGGATCTAATGCTTATGTGATTGATGATGCATAAGAAGAGGGACATGAAACATATTCAAATTATGGGATAGAGGATGGTTTGAGCACAATTCATATATCTCAAAATGTTGTGGATTCATATCATGAATTGGAAGAAGAAACTATAGATGAAGAAAATCCTTATAATCACCATTTGTGAAATTTATTAGAAAAAATTGATCTATCCAATATCATCGAGTATTGGAATGCATCCACACAAAGAGGACGAAAAAGAATTCACATTCCATATTCCATTTAGTTTTGGAACTATAATCATTTAAATAATTTAAAAAGGATAAATCATTGGTCAAATCCATGAACAATAACTTGGACTAGATCAACGTGAACAAAACATGGCATCAGAACAGGTGACCCGTAGGTCACAATTTGATAGGTACTAAGTAGAATTTTATAAAAAAATATTATTAAATTTAAAATATGATTAGAAATAAGGTGTGTTTGGTGTGTAAATGATATTCCAAGATTAGAGGAGTGGATGTTGAAGAGAAATTTTCTCATATGGATAGATTAGAGTCAATAAAACATTTTCCTAACATGGAAATTCAATGTGGACACATAGTGTATCATGTAGATGTCAAACCCACTTCCCTAAATGGTTTTCATAAAGAATATGTTTATATAAAATAACATGTGGGTTTTCTTCTTATAGGTAACACAATAATGATCTATAGACTATAGAATGTTATCTATGTATTAATGTTGGAAACACGAGCATGGTACTCTTGTTAAGATTATTACAAAAAAAAACATGAATTCAAAAGAGCTGGAGTTGATCGCAATCTCTATTTAAAGAATTATCAGATTGATTAGTTCATGGTACTATTGTACGTTGATGATATTATTTTTCATGGAAGAAAAAATTGATCCATATATGTATTTTAAAATCAAAAAAAAAAAGAATTTAAATGGTCTATAATTGGGCCACATACAGATTTCATTGGTATGGTAATGATTCAGATGAAACAAGTCACATTTATCTCTCAGGATATGAATGCAAGAGAGTTCCTGAAAAAATTTAATATGCATGACTCCAATCCAACATCAACTCTGATGGTTGTTGGATCTAAACTCAGAAATAATGGGTATGGGGCATCAATAGGTCCCACATTGTATATGAGAATCATTATATGATAATTTTACAACTCTCTTACACGCCTAGATATTGTATTTTCAACATGAATAGAGGCCCTCTATCAAATTAATCCGAAATAATATCATATAGTAGCAGTGAAAAAATTCATGACATGAATCCAAGGTACTCATAATTATCGAACATTCATTGATACAAGAAGGGATAATGAACTGTTGGCTTTTTCTGATGCTGGTTGCGTTGAATAAGTTGTTTGTAGAAAGTACAAAAGTGGTGGAGCATTATTTATTAACAGGAAATGTGTGGGGTGGTTGAGTATGAATGAATAAATAACTTCTCTTAATATAGTGGAAGTTTATTTTATCTCTAAAACAATGGATTTCACTCAAATATTGTCGATGAATCAAAAATTGATGGATATTGGTGATGAAATGAAATATCTAACAATGATTCACTATGACAACAAGAGTACAATTGATCTTATGATGAATCATGTTAAACATTCTCAAAAAACCTAATAATAAAAAATATCACATTATTGAGGAAAAGGTTGAACAATTCATGATTATATTGTATCATGCTGGCACTAATGGTCATGTGGATGAAATACTGACCAATCCATTTTTATCAAAGGTGTTTGGGAATCCTTGGTTGAACCTCTATGTTAAATGACCTCCTAGTAGATGAGGAGGCTATGTGTGTTCCCCTCTACATAGTTTCTCAAACTACTTTAATCTATTTTATGATTTATTGTAGAATTATGGGAAATATACAATCCATGGGTAGGGTGCATAAATCATTACAATTCAAAATTTTGTTCTATGGGTTTATTACAAAAGTGTGAGCATATAGAAATTAAATGAAAATTTAAAGTTTTTCTAGATCTCTGTATGAATATGTAGAATATTGAAATTGAAAAATTTTACAGTGGGGGAGAATGATGAGTCCCAAAATGGAAAAATATAAAGGACAAAACAATTCAGTGTTTTTTGGAAATAAATAGAGATGAGCTGGGAAATCATAAACCATTCTAATACAAAAGAACTAAATTCATTCTTCTATTGATTTCTACAATGATCATTTATCATGTATACTTAGAGTGTGGAAATTTTAGTTTCTCACATATCAGGTATTGATTTCTTCTGGTGCTCCATTGATGCTTCCAACAGTTTACCATCAATACCAAAGGGGGAGATTATGGAACCAAGGATGTTGTTTTCTAGAAATGGTGTCAGGTTTATGTTTATTTTTCAATCCTCTCCTATATTATTGGGTAAATTTCACGGAATGGAATCATATAGTATAATGAGTATGATGTTTTGTATGAACCATAGTTTATGAGTGTTTTCTATATTTTGGGGGGACCCAAATTTGGGGAATAGAAAGCATTCCCAAACGTTTTTTATTGAAGGACATATGAAGATATGTTAAAGAAATGAGTTTATCAAATATAAGATTCATGATTTTTGTTTAATGAAGGGATAATGTATTGTGATAGTGATCTCTGTGATTATAAGAATTCAAGCTTTTGTAATGGTATTATTCTTGAATAAATTCTCCGTAAATATGGTAAAGGCATTGATTTCACAAATACTGACATGGGTATTTCTAAAATATAAAGAATTTATATTTGATAAAGTGTTACTTATCGATTATGAGAGTTAGAGCGTAGCTATGGCATGAATGGTTTGGATGGAAATATCAACAATCATGATGAGATTTGGAACAATGAATTTCAATGGAGCATTGAAAATGGAGGAGCATTGTTATAATTTTTTTGACCAATCAAGAACATAAGATAGAGGAGATGGAGAATTAAAATATATCAATACTATAAATTAAAGGCTCCCCCTCTTAATTGGAGATGAAATTTTATGTGAAAATCAAGATTTCATATAATTTCTTGAAGCAAGGGGTGCTCTGTGAAACTGTTTTTAAATAAAAGCTTGAGCATCATGAAAAGAGTACTATAGTCTTGACATATTTCAATGATCCTAAGAATTAATTGTTTTGTGATGATGGGATGTTCTGCACTGGCTCAGTGTGCTTTTTGAAGGAAGTGTTGTCTACGAAGGAAATGGAGTTTGATGAAGACATTGGGTTCCATGAAGGTAAGGGTTCTTCATGAATAAATTTTCTCCATGATGAATATTCCTGAAGAAGCATTTTGAAAGGTGATTTTTGAATATCATGTTTAAGTGGATAGTACTTCTAGAGTGAATCAACTTAGTTCTACTATGCTTGAAGAGTCATGTTCTATGCAAGGGAAAAAGACTTTAAATCCAAATCATTAATGAAACCATCATGTTGATAAATTGAGATTCACTTCTATCAATGAACTGAGCATGGGAAAGTTGATAGAGTTATTCTAAGGGATGTAAAGAGAAATCCCTGAAATTTCTAAGGGGTTTGTTCCTAGAATAGAGTTATTGAGATTGATCTACTATTTTCTACGACAGCTGAATATTAGTAGATTTTGGTATGATAAGGAAACTATAATTACATGCTCCTCGGACGTATCCCTTACTGGTGAACCACATAAATGTGTGGGGTAATCTCATTTCATTTGAATGATTGATTATTGATATTATCTATCATATAGGTTGAATGTGTTCTTACCCCCATGGGAACAAAACCCATCACATAATAAGAAATTTTTGACACCATGAGTCACCCCTCCCCAATTAGGGTGTCCTAGGGTCCTTCAAAAACTGAAAGAAATGTTTGAAATTTCACGTGGGATATCATGTTTTCATGAAATTTTCTCTATAAATTCTCTTATATGGTTGGAAAAAACTAGGAAACTTGGCCCATGGTACATCAAACCTTTTGAAATCCTGGAATGAATTAGAGATGTGTCTTACCAATCGTTAATGCCACTAAATCTATCCAAAGTCCATGATGTGTTCCATATTTCAATATTATGGAACTAAATTATAGATTCAACACATGGTATCACCTAAAATGAAAATTAATTTGAACATGATATAAATCATAGTGAAAAGCCTATATAAATTTTGGTAACTAGATAAAACGTGTTTTGTAATAATACAAATTTAGTATTAATTTTACTATAAGGAAATCATAATATACAAAATGTTACATGGGAACATGAATAAATTATGATGAAGAACTAAAAAAATGTTTTCTTGAGTCGAAATTCTATAAATTTCAATGAAGAAAATTTTATAACTATGGAAGAAGGTAACACCCTGAGGCATTATGATATATTTCTTCTTAAATAAATTTTTCCTCTTTGATAGCTAGTCATACAGTCAACCCTGAGTCTAAATGAATATTAATATAGTGTACCTTTAATATCTAAAAGATAAATTTGATTTTATGATTAAGAATAAAAAATATTTGTACAGTTTATGGATTATTAATATAAAAAATAATATCATCATTTATCAATTGATTATAAATAACAATATAAACCATTTGAAAATAAAATAAATAATTTTTTTTAGAAACACGTTCTATGTGTGAAATGTATTTTTATCATAATATATAAAATTAATCACAATTAGTGAATTATTTTGATGAAATTAATATATAATATACTCTATTAAATTATTTAGCATTCATCGAATATTTTTACTATGTTTCATGTATAAATAAATCTATTTTTTTGCTGAAAAACTATATATTTTTTTTGAAAATGGGTTTCACCGCTACTTGAAATATTATATCAAATATTAAATTCTATAATTTAAAATCATTTAATAAGATAAAATGAATTATATATTTTCAATCATTATATAAAATTTTGGATAATAAGATCCATTTATTTTTAGAATTTATGAATAGAAACCACTATAAAATTTATATCTTAAGTGATGTGTGAATCATGTAAATCATGGAAAAAAATATATTTCAATGTAACATGTTTGAAAAAAAATTAAAAAGGCTAAATTTAATTGGACCCTTATAACCATAGTGTTAAATTTCAAATTTTTAAGGGACAGTCATCCATTGAAATTAAATTTGTAATATATAAGTAAATTAAAATGATTAAAAAAATTAAAAGAAACTACTATATTATTAGTGATTAATACTATTTTAAAATTTATATAAACTTGAATATAATATTTTGTTATTGTATTATAATTGAATTTCAACATTTTATTTACAATTTAATGTAATAAATGAACATTGTAATAAATTTAATTAATGATAATTTAAAAAATTAATATTTAATATAATAATTTTATAAAATTAAAATAATTTAAGATTAATAGTGGAAAATATATATATTATATAATATCATACCTTTTAAATTTATGACATCATACTTAACCAATATAAAATTTTATTCATTTTAGTGTGAAAAAATATTTTAACGTGGTTACTGTTAACATAATTTAACTAGGAGGCAAAACCAAATGATTCGGATTAAAAAACTATAAAGACCGGTAATAATTTAATTTTTTTATGGTATTTAAAACATATCCTAACTTATTATAAAATTACTATAATTTAGTAATAATGTTGGAATGATAGTTATTTTTTTTAATTTAATCATTTATGAAATTTTAAACGTTTCCCTCACTTCTATTATAAAAGTGCACCTACTCTCGGCAATACATATTGCCTTTTGAGCAATAAAGATTGACCATACCCTAAATAAATTCATTATAATATTTCTTATCTACACTATGAATGTGTTCTTCCTCTTAATAGAATAACCTAAGGATCCAAAAGAGGATATCTAATGGAGTTCTTTTAATGATGGGGTAATCACCATAACTGATCACATTAAATTTTTAATTATTATTTTAAATCCTATGAATATAAGGTATATATAATAAAATAGTAAATAATTATTCCAAAATATAATTAAATTTTATTATTAATATGAAATATCCATCATCTACACTTACACCGATCAAACGAGAAGTGAAATTATCGCTTCTGCAAACATACGACATACAATCTCCGTGTAATAATAAAATTCATTTTACACCACAATAATTAATGGATGGTTCTCATAATGGGTTTAATTGTTATAAATCATTCTTTTGAAATAATTAATCTTATTGAATTTTAATATCAGAACTAAAAATTTACATTCTGATCCATTGGATAAGGATTTTATCACTTGTGCATGTGTGTGGTCTACGAACTCCACAATAAGATGTTGTTTGTTTTTCATTTTTATTTTTATAAGATAGTAATTAAGATATATTTAATTAATATATATGATATTTATTATATAACATTCATTTTTTGGGTTAAAATTTTATTTACCATTCTTTGATCGAATAATTAAAATAGCACCCATCCGTACATTCGACCAACCGTCTCTATAGTTGATTAAATCTTTTATATTTTCATAACTCTAATGGATTAAGAAAAATAAGTATATGATGAATATATATTATTTAAATATCATTATTATCATTCACGAGTTCAATAAACCATATTCAATGCCTATAGTCCATAACTACTGAATGAAATCATATAGAAAAAATGAAGTAGTTATTAAAACAATAGAGACCTAATAAAGAATTGTTAATAAACAGGTGATAAAAGGACATATGTAAATAATATCTGGTATTCTATAAGTTATTATGATTCTGAAATATATGAATAATAAATATATATATATATATACAAAATTTTTATTGGAAATATATGGAAGAAATTAGACATGACGAATGTGTCTATTTCAAAATTGAATCATTATTTGATTTTGTGTTTTAAGCCTCCCTTTGGAGAACTGATTGATATTTATATCCCAAAACGATATATTTTATAAACCACAAGTTTTTCAAGATTATTCTTGGTAATATTTCCATTTTAATCCCAATAGTACTTAAATGTACTGAGAAAATGTTTTTATGAATATCTGGATATATATATATCTTCCATCAAATACATTTTTATGCCATAACAATATCATCAAAAAATATTTTATATAATTTTTCCAAAAAATTTCATTATATTTTTAAAAGATATTTTTACCAATGTTTAACTTCATATTTGTTTTGAAATGAATCTTCATTTCATTTTTTGAATGAGGTACTTTTTCATATTTTTGAAATTGTGTGAAACAAATGTGTTTTAACGTCTACTCATTATACATAGTTATATAGCATCATGAACGCTCATTGATTTTATGGTCACTTTATAATATGTCATTTTTCTCTAAGGACATGTTTTCCCTAATTTGATAGATATTTTTATTTTCTAATAGTTATATTCAAAGTAAAAAGTGAATTTACCTCGAGAAAAGCTTACTAACATTTTGTGGTATTTTTTAATGAGTGAATATAAACCACATTTTATATTTTCTATATTAGGGATATATTATAATAATACCATACATATTATTTATATATATATATTAAAATCTCTTTGAGTGGGAGTGTACTATTCTAAAACTATTCTTTTTATTACTCCAGAATTTTTTTATGATTATGTAATACTAATTGAGGAATGTATTTATATTTCCAAAACCGGTTTATGAATTGAAATGTTAAAAATGATTATGTTTCCACTATTTAATATGATTAATGAGTTGGACTTAGTTTGTGATATTACATGTCCCAATACCCCCTTCATCCATCGCTGGGTCTCAGGATAAAATCTATCTTGGGTGTTTGGCTGAGGCCTTACCCATTTAGATAAAATGACATGGAAATTGGAATTGTTGGTATGTTCGTGGTATACATTGTTATGAATTAACATATTATAAGATTATTTGTTGATTTCCATTAGATTATTTTTGTATTTTTATAACCATGGATAAGATTCAAGATTTTGTGATTATTTATATTGTATTATGGATCGTAATTTATTCCCACCTTATTATTCATCATTTATATGATAATAAATAAATAGAATATAATTTATTATATTTACCTTTCCATATTGATTATTGCATATGTATTCAAGTTTTCCTCTATTCATAATATAGCATTAATAATAATCAAAGCTCACAACATTATTTTTTTCCTTTCCTTAATATTCATGTAATTTTATTTTGATTTCTATTAAATGATAAGGTAAAGGGAATAATTGTGTTATTAGTGGAAATAATATGTAGTATTTTATTCTTAATATTTCAATGTGAGACAAAAGTACATATATTGTAATCCAAAAGTAATAAACTATTCTGTCAATGATGATGTGATTTCATTTATCTACACTCAATGTAATATTGTAGTCACCAACTATGGGATACTAGGGTCTGGCTCTTTAAATAGTATCTCATTAAGGAGCCACAGTGTCGAATGAAATGCTATGTTGAGAATCAATAAAAAATATATAATTTGAAATTGGAGAGAAGAAATTAATTTTATTTTTTCACTAGAATGAGTTTATGATTTTCTGAAATAATCAAAATATATGATCAATTTATAATGTCACCTTTGGGATTATTGATAGAATAGGGATATCATCTTATCAATTGTTTCTTCCATTGATCTTATGGTATTTTAATGGTTTGTTTTATTTATCTTTCCTAAGTAAGTACATGCCTGACCCTTCATGTGTACTAAAATCAGAGGGTATACTAATGTAGAATGATATTTGTTATTATAAAAAACTAGTACAAATCATGGATTGTAGAGATAGTATTAAATGGAAAAATATTAATAACCTAGTTAAACTTTTCCAGGTTAATTAAAAATTATCAGAAGCAACTTAGGAACATAAGGATGTGTCAAAACTGATATATCATCATTTTCGTATAACATAATAATGGAATTTTGAATTTAATATTCATATTATGTTGGGTATAATGTAAAACCGAATTTTTTATTGATATATTTCTCTATAAATAAATTTATTTTCTTTGATAGCTTTCAATACGTGAAACCCCTAATCAAAATGAACAATAATATAATATAATATTTTATCCTATATATTAAATTCCAAGATTGAATAAGAATAAAAATATTTCAAATAAAAATATTTTATTCAAATAAATTATTTTGCAAAATCATTTTGAACTTAAAATAATTTATTTTTATGATTGAAAAATATATTTTTCCTTTAAAGATGATGTTTATTGCATCTTGTGTTAAAAATATATAATTTTTTCAACATGTGATTAATATATATGAAAAAAATTAAATCATGTTTTTAATTCATCCTTTAAAATTTATCATATAGTGAATTGTTTAAAAATTTATGAAAAAATTTATCTTCTAATGAATAGTATTTTTTTACAAAAAAATTGAAAGCCTTATTTTTCATTCAAAGATTTAAATTTTTTATATTGTACATTTACTTATGTGTAATATAAATTATAATTTATATTAAATAATCCAGATAATTTAACTGATATTTATTTTGGTTGTATTTTGTTATAATAACAATTTATACAATGGAAATCAAAATTATGAAAAAGTATGTTTCATTACTTATTATAAGATTAATTTATAATTAAATACGAAAAAAAACGATTTAATTTGATAAAATGGATTCAATATTTGTATTAAAAATAATTACAACATTCTAATATGGTCAGCTTATTTTTTGATAATATGTAATTTTAATAGATGTAAAAAATGTTATTACAATTATTAATGTTTAAATGGGTTTTCTTAGGGATAAATAACAGATAAGTGTGATTACTCCATTTAAACTATCTCAAATTCTATTTTATGTCCATATTTCATCCCTATAGTATCCTTACTTCAAATATCATCCCATTTGGATGCATTTTTCTTGAGTATGATATTATTATATTTTAATCTTTTATGAAATTACAAGTGTGAATTCTCCCAATATTATAAAAGGAGACCCATATTATCTCATATATGCTCCATATAGAGCTATATAGATGGACTAGAAAAATAATTTTTTTATATTCAGTTTCCATCAATTATTTGTTATTTTCAATAAAAACCTCTAGTCCAAGGGTCCTTTATATGGGTTCTATAGGTGGTATATTGAAGAAGAGGTTATTATTATTCCCAGTCTATTTCAAATTATTTCTTATTATACCTCATAAAAATACATAGTATTAATAGTAAAATAATAAATTAAGTATTTAGAAGATAATTAAATGTTTTTATGTTTACATATCCTTCTAATTCATCCTCTTTTACATATGATTGTAATAGAATGTATTGCTCGTGCGTACGTGTGTACGAAAACCTCTACATGGAAATATAATACATTTCCATAAATAATTTCACACGGATTGTCACTATGGTGGGTTCAATATGTATATATTATATTTATAATAAAATTAGGTTTTCAAAATTATAATATCAAACCTACAAAGTTACAATTATCTCAATTGTGGAATGTTATTTTCTATTTGGGAGTAAATGTGGACTACAACCTTTATAAATCATTGTGATTCGTTTTTCATTTCATTTTTATACAGACAATAATAATAAATGATTTAATTTTTATATATGATATTAATGATAGTATTATGTTTCGGTTATTATTATAAAATTATATTTATATTTCATTTCTTATTTTCAATATGGAATAAAAACAGCGTATATCCTTGCATATAGCATACCATCTTTATGAATGGGGAAAATATATATTCTATATAAAAAATATATATATATATATTAATATATATATATAATTAA
Organism: Viscum album; assembly: GCA_963277665.1. Taxonomy (NCBI): domain Eukaryota; kingdom Viridiplantae; phylum Streptophyta; class Magnoliopsida; order Santalales; family Viscaceae; genus Viscum; species Viscum album. Next base: position 1,152,250,449 of record OY728120.1, read on the forward strand.
TATGTCTGATATTTATATTATGATTTATATTTTTAAAATGTTGGAACCATGATCCGTGAAAATTTACAAGAACTACAGAACTGAAACTCTCATGAAAAACAAATCAGTTTACACCATGATACAACGATTTCAGTAATGAAACATTAATAATTGGTTTTTGAGATGTTATAAGTGGATTATATATGATATTATAAAAATTTAAAAAATTCTATATTATAATTAAAATATATTTCAATTTATTGTATATGAATATATAGAACACTCGATGTGATTCTAACTTATGATAACTGTTTTATGTCACAATATCATTGTATAATGGGATTGATTATGATTATCTTTCTGATGATGAAATTTCATGTCATAAATTTCATGGATCTCATTAATTTTCTAATCCTATGTATATTCATATAATATTGATGTAATTTTACAATCCTCTTATCTTTTTTATATAAAATGGTTGAGAAATTTTTTTCATGAAAATCATACATTATTTCGCATTCGGTTGTGAATATTTTCAATCCATGTCCGTGTTTTTTTAAAATTATATCAAGAATGGGTTTTATATTCTCTTATAATTATTTTTAAATTATTAACCATTTTTTGGATTTTCAAAATTGGATTAAAAGGGAATATTCATTTCACTTTATGAATGATGTCCATTTGTGATTTGTTTTGAATTTGTGAGTGGAGTATTTGTTTTTACACTCACAACAAGAAAAAAATTACCTTCTATCATAAACACTCAATTAAATAAGGATTCTATAAAAATTTCCAATGAAATTTAAAATAATATTTATTTATTAATATTTTTAAAATTTATATATTTGAAATATGTTATTTCAAAATGAATGAAATATTTTACTTCATAAATATTTAATAGATATTATAAATAAATTTTGTATTAATGATGAGATATTTTGTTCCAACATTTATTTTATTGGTTATATTATCCATGAATACCATCTTCATTTTATCCTTATATGCTTTATGATTATTATGATGATATTTTTATGAAACACATTTGTCTTCCATAGGTTATGTTTTGTTGAAATGAAAAAATGACTATAAAACTCAATTCCTTTCCATTGGTAATTATATTTGATGTATGATTTAGGATATTATTTCACACATATGAATAGATTAAGATTATGTATTTGGTTAGACCATAAATAAATATCTCTCAAATTCATAGGGTAATGATTGTTATATCATTAGAGGGTATGGACTAGAATGGGGAGTGAACTCAATTAAATAAATGACATTGTCCACTATGATATCCGTATGAGTGAACTTCAACTAAGGATATGATACAATGTTTAGTGAACACAATAAAATATGCTCATCTTAATATTGATCCTGGTTTTAAAAATATATTTATGTTCCATAGAAAAGAAAAATTGTATAATCTCATACTCTAACGGATCAATTAAATTTATTCTCTTATCATTCATGTCTAAAAAAATTTCATGATTTATTCCATGAATTAATATAATTATCTATGTTTTTCTTTTATAGTTGTCAAATTTTAAGACTATATTATCAAATTTTTATTTTCATGTAATTAATTTTTTGATTTTGTATATCTCCATTATGTACCCTTACCGAGCATCTCAGCTCAACCATTCTTATGTTTCCTTTCCACCTGTTATAGATAAAGGTTTTATATAAGGTATTTCATTGAAGAGTAAAATATGGGAATTTCATTGTGGAATATATTAGGGATATTTCCTGATAGAAGTAGATTGTGTATCTAGTATTTTAATACAATAATCCGTTATTTTTTTAACATGGAACAAAATTTCATGTAATGAATATTCATCTATTTTGATGTAATATCTATGTATGAAAATGTCGGGACACTATATATTACGTGTTAAATATATTTTGATAAGAGAAATCTTATTTTTATCATGAATTCTTCTTTACACATATGTATCCTTCTATGAGAGCATTCGATCACCAAGTAGTTGAAGAATTAAGATATTGATATTGTGATATGTACTTCTAGGATTCTTCCCTAATAGATTTTATGCCTTTAAACTCTCTATTTGAGGATCGCAGGTTCGGTTATCATTGATCACTTGATTGATGAATGTGATTTCATAATTAAATTTCTATCATTAAAAACATGGGACGGTATTTAATTATAATTTGGATTTCAATATTTATTTCGAAATGTTTATTTGTGTCTCCATGTTAATGAATTCCAAATAGAATAGAGAGATAGTGGTTGTGTGAGTGTGTGCTTGGGTATTTGTGTTTGTGTCTAAGTTTTATGCTCTTGGGAATGGATTTTCAAATGAATAGATGCTTTATTGATAATGTTTTTTAAATAAATTGGTGATTTGATGATATAATTTGATAAATGTTTATTGAACAAATATCGCACATGATGATTTATGGTTTGAAAATTAATGAATATTATTTACAATGAATGAATTGGGATAAAAATAATTAGAATTTTTTTTGAAGAGAAGTATCATGTTTGAAATTTTAAAATATGGAAAATATAAAATGATGGATTGATATGACTTTATATTAGGTTGAAATCATATTTAACCCCTTGTATGTTGTATTCTTTTCGATGAACACAAGAACCTTGGTTGTTAGATACAAAGAACACAGACACTGAATTTTTTTATATCTACAAGGAAATGGATTGATGATGAAAATGATAACTAAAATATAATGATAGTAGGTAGATAAATATTTTTGTTCCTCTACTATTTCCAAAAAATTTGAAATAATATGATGTGTCCACGATAGGAAAATTGAGATGTCATATAATCCTTCATCTATCCAAAACCCAGGACTCATAGCCATAGTTCTATAGTAGTAAATTATATATCCATAAATGTGGTTGATATAAATGATTAATTTGGTATTATTTGATATTAATCCTTTTTTCCGCCCCACTATTTGAAAATATTTTATTACTATTTTTATTACTTCCAATGACATGATTTTAAATGAATTTTCATTTATCCATTTAAAAAAGCAATTTTTATTTAAAATTCATATTTTTGTTTAATTTTATATTGATTTATTACGTAATGAGGGTTGAGATTAATGGTTATATTATTTCATAAATCCTAAATTTTATATCAGTAATTTTTATATTCTCTTATGTAAGGTACATGGAAAGGGAATGCACAACTTGGAGGCATTGGGAGTTCTTGATTTGTGCGAACATGGGAGATGGTGGTGACCTGTGGTGTTTGTGATAAATATATTATATAGAGATTTTTTCAAGATGGATTTTATGGGTTTATGTGATGAATTTTTTCAACATACTATTTTTGTTATTTGTATCTATATTCATATGATACATTTCCCTTGATTGTTTTCTTAAATAATTGATAATTAATTATTCTTATATATTTATTGGACTTTTTATTATATTATTATTGTTAAACTCTACCCACTTACCTTTTTGATGATTATACACAAATATCCAGCTAGTAGGGATTAGGAATTCATTTTTTTCCTTGTCAGAACTAATAAAATACTATTTATGAATTTTATCATGGTTAATTAAAAGATAATATGTATCAAAGGAGATTCAGTCTCTTTATGATTTTGGTATGTATTTATGATTGTATTTATAGAATATAGACATGATTTTTTAGAGTTAAGTTGTATGTTATGGGTTATTTTTTCATTCTCTCTTCATAATGAGCCTTATGATACCCAGGGATGTTAGGAGATAATATGTTAGGGGAATTTTTAGATATGACCGAAGGAACTTTTAAAACATAGATCTATGAAATTATTTCATATGTTCAATTTTAATTCATAGTGCGGTTGATCTTTAGTATCATGAATGATGTTGCATTATTATCTTTTCTTGTTGTGTACTACCAATTCCCCATGAAGTCTTTTGTATTAAATTAGGAATTATCTACACAATGGACCCAAAAATTGAACGCTCTAGTTGAGTAGAACTATGTACATGATGTAGTGAGTGATGTTCAAGCTCTATTACAATGGGATGAACGAACCTCTACGTAGGCTATATAGGAAATACCTCACAATTATGATATAAGAGATGATTTCCAAGATCATATTCATTAGAAACTATCTTTTTCCATTGTATAAATGGTCTATTGGAATAGAGGAATCGATAATAATTACTAATACACCAATTCATTTATGTGATATGGAAAATCGCATTTTGTTGAATTGTGTTGTCTTCAATCTTCTAGGGTTTTCCAGGAGGTTCTGGAATGATATTGTTATCATGTATAATAATTAAGTCATTGAGTGGAAAGACATTAAGGCTATTTTTTGGAGAAATGAAATCTATCCAATATGGTTTTGGATAAGTCCCCAACGATTCCAAACCATTACCAAGGTTATTCGATGGTGTCTCAAAATTGAAATCATTTTGTTTAACATGATCATTCCTCACCTAAGATAGTTTTAAATGCGATTATAATGTCATAAAGGTTCCATATGGCTCTTCCATCATATGTCTAAACATTGGTATTCATGTTGAAGGATGGAAATTATACATTTGTTGTGGATATGTCTACGATGGATGAGATCTACCTATATTGAACGTCCTAGTATATGGGATTTCTTCACAATCATTGTGGTATACATATTGGTCAAATTTATGTAATGTGGAATCAATGTTATTCTCAATGTGTAAATAGTATTCATAGTTCTTTAGAATGGGATTTCTCCAAATCATCAATAGCATCTAGTAAAGGAATACTAACTTGTTCCTAATGTGGGAAATTTTTGCAGCTGATGATTTCATTCATTTAGGGACTAGATATCTATAGCTATTTCAGAAGATCCAGTATCATGCATTGATTTTTCCTAATATATAACTCTATCCTAATTGGTACATTTTTGTTAGTAGTCATTTGATTTATGACATACTCCCATGCATCAATATTCTTTCATTTCAAGCCACATGAATCTGGAATAAAGCTTATTCATTGAATTTATGAGTCGCTAGTGGGAATTGATGTTGTTCATGTGACATAGAAATGTTTTATTAATATTGTATTATCTTTTTCAGCAGTATTATATGATATTGGGGACTCTAATTCTTATCTATGTTTCTGTACTCTAAATTTTGAGATATTCTATATCGACCAGGACTTATGAATAGAATTTTATAATAATATTGGTATGAAGAGAAAGTATGTAATATAATGCATTTGTAATAACTTCTATTTATCTTAAATCACGTTTTTGATGGACTTATGGGTTTCTTATATGAATCCTTTGAATTTCATTCATAATATGGATTTCATTATAGCTTATAAATAACATATCTAATGTTATAATTGGTGTTTTAAAATTGAAACTCATAGTTGGGTTGACCATCTTTTTCTAGGAGAATGGGACCTGAGGCTCAATCAATCATTAACTCACATTATAGAGTTATGTACGATGGAATATTTTTTTTAACTAGCATAGAAATCACCAGGTGGTGATCTGCCTCTCTAATAAATTGAGTATTATAAATTTTTTTCCTATTTTTATTTTGTAGTTTTCTTCTAATGATAGTTGTAGAGTTTCTATTGATTTTGTTTTTATATATATCTTACAATTTATATTCCCTCATACTTTATATAACCAGTAGAATTGAAGTAGTTAAATTATTGCTTGTATGAGCTTATGTTTAAGGGATCCATTGGACCAAATATGTTGCCTTGAGTTACACCAGTTAATTTCTATAAGAAGAATAAGGGATCCATTATCTTTTCTATTGAATATAGAATCCTCAATTGGGTTTTGGAGAACAATAAGTACATGTTACCCTATATTGATGAATTTTTTGATCAATGGACATGGTAGATGTGGTATTTTAATATCGAACGTTGGTCTATTTATCAATGTCTTCGGATCATGGAGTCTAACATTCCTATGATTATTTTTTGGATTTGGTATTGATATTACAGGTACCTTTTTATAAGTTTTAGTCTATCCAATTCAAAAATTATGTTAATTAAATTGATGAAAATTATTATCCACCCGGACATCAATCAATCATTTGTTATATTTATATATTTAATCTTAGTTTAAAAATAAACCATGTATGATAATGTTGATAATTTCATAATAGTTTTAGTCATATTAATAAATAACTGACATTATGAAATGATATAAAATGATATTCCATGATTTGAAATGTGATGTTATAAGGTTATCTGTTTAAAGAAAATGGTATCCTTGTTGATCCAAAACTGTTCAAACATTTTATGAATAGGGATGAACCATGAAATGTCGCTTATATTCAACGATTTTTAGGATAGGTTTGGTTTTTTTTACAACATCATTGAGGATTATTCAATATTCACTTGTCTATTGTATGCTCCCACTCAGAATGGAGAGAAACAAGTTTGGGTTGTGAATGTTTAGAATTCTATTGAAGAGTTTAGTGTTTATGGAATTCTACATCAATTTTGACTCATAATAAGTTTGTTCTGGTATACATGGTCACATTTGAAGCTTCAGGATTGGGCTTCGATTGTGTTCCCATGTACATAAATCATGTGATGGAATATGATTCTTCATAACAACAACCTCATGATAATAACTATGCTATAAATATTCTCAAATTCCCTATAGTGTTGAATTCCTTAAAGTGTTGATGGAACCAATTTTTCAATGAATGGTTTACCGTCTACTCTAATTACAAAATATCTAATTAAATTATCCCAAAAAATATTTGAATAATTATCAGAGGAAATGGGTATAGGGACTTAAATCATTAGGAATTTATACCACCTAATCCTTGGAAATGGGATCAACCCATCTAATGTATTTTCAATGAAAATATCATCCTATGAAATGGATGGGTCATCATAATATTGGAATTTGATGTATCTCATTTCTCATATTCATATGGGAGTCAAGGAGGATGGCACTAAGGGTGTTTTTGTCAGTGTTTATTTTATTTCCTCTCTTTATCAAATGATTCACCTAGATCAACATATTGATTAACAGTTTTTAATAAATAATGATTCATTTTATTATGGGGTGATTTTTTTTGAATTTTCATTATCTTCATAGGGTTTCCTTTACATCTACAATAGAAATGTTATTATTTCACCTATAAGGATGGATGTGATGGGTGACCTTTATAATTCCTAGTGGGTGGTACACTAAGGCATTTTGAAGATATTTAGTGATAGTAGGAATGGATTCTTGTGCCTTGGTATGACATGATTTATTATTTATTTCATTTCCCATTATTAAACTTGTTAACTAATCAGTCCCAATAATAAAAAGGATTCATGATTTATTGACCTCATTCCAATGTTGACAAGGATGTTGGATGAGAAAATAATGGACAATGTGTTTGGGTTTATGTAAAATCCCCAAGGAAAGAATTTTATTTTGATAGTGATACGTTAATTGAAAAATTTTATCGCACCTTATTCAAATTCATGATAACAAAAATGTTTTTTAATTGGGTTATCTATATAGGAAGTGGATTTCATGATTTCGTTTTCTTATATCTTCCATTATTTCATATAGGGTTACACATTTCACATTTAATTTTTGTTCATGCCTCTAAGTGGTCTTGGGATCCCACGTAATGTTGAGCACAATGTACTTAATATAAATGAATTGTTAGATGGAATGGTCTATACTAACTTTGAAGGATATTCATCAAGCATTTTTTCTTTTATTCGGAGGATATTATGATTTCCTTTTGGGAATATTAAGGATTTCTATATTTATAAAACAATAAATAAATAAAATTTGGAACCATTGTTTCCTGGTATTATTTTCCATGTAACTCTCAACTCGGGTTATTAGATAATGGGGAAACGTCCCTTATGGGAGCCAACATGGTTTGTGAGAATATAGCTATGATCCAGTTGATTTGATAGAAATTTGTGATTTCACAATATGAACTATGTAGATGTTCATTAATATTAAATGGAATTAAATATTTTAGGACATCTGTTTTATAGAGTTTAGCCTCGGTTGACTCCTTGAATTCCCATTAAACAGTGGAAGTTAGCACTATGATTTATGTGACATGTTGATACCGTTCTGTGGATTGGATGGTGTATTTCCATTTGTATTTCCACCTCATATGACATCAATTCATGAAGTGAATTTTGTGTTACATGATAGAAAATATGTTTCAAATTAATTTCATTTGTTTAGTTGGGTGGAACTTTATGTGGTAACTGATATTCTTGTGAGAAACCAACCAGTTCATTTTATTGATATTCACATGATGTTTATTATGAGAAAGTCATTACCTATGGTCGGGTGCTATTGAAACATGGTTATGATTGTCAATATAATTTATAACATGATGCATTAATTATATATATGGGTCTTTATCTATTTATAGACATGAATTAATGAGAGTAATTTGGGTGTAAATTATTTTATTGTGGGGTGTGTTGCAGCATGATGAAATTAGATTTCTTGCATGGCCTTTTAATTATCATAGATTTCTTTGTTTTTTCTTATTTTTTTTGTTCTAAACATTGTTTAATGGTTGATTTTTTATTGTTTTTTCAGTTTTCAGTAGATCATTTTCACTCAGAAGTGAATGTTCAGGGGATGGACCATGGGTACTCGTGAAATTATCATGGGAGTAAACAATATCCAATATCCAAAATGGAAATATAAAGTCCATGGAAATGATGGTGTAATTGTGGAGATTGGGTATTAATATATGAAGTCCTATGGCCAGTCGATGGATTGTTGGAAGAAGGGGGTTCTAATAATTATTCCACTCTATAGTTGGAAAATATAAACTCGATAGCTGGTTTTACATCCAATCACCTGTAAATTATATTATGGGCCACTAGATGTCTAGTGGGAGGCAAAAGCTAGTCAGTGTTGCCGATGTGGGTGAGAATGGGAATTACAATAACTTATTTCTTTCCACATAATCTCGTATATTATTTTTAGACACTTCTCTATCAAAACAAATTCATTTCAAAAAGATATTAGAGGTTATTTGTTCATTATTTTTTCCCTTAAATTCTTTTTTATGCATGGATAAATGTACCAGTTCATTTGAAGATCTATTTTGTGAAGAGAAATATCAATTTGACAGTGAATTACAAATTACTTAGCTATATACTTCATCTAATGTAATATATATTCATGTTGTTTAGGGATCAATATATAGATTTTATGATTTTTTAGATCTTGTATTCTTCCTTGATTAATTCTAGAACATTGGAATCTTTATTATTGGATCTAGTGTTGGTTGATCATTGATAATTTTATTGATGAAGGTGGTTTCAAAAATCAATTTCAATCAATTTAATCCACTGATTCATGTTTATATTAAATTGGATTTCAAACAATTTTACAATTTATGATTTGTGTTTTATGAGTAATTTTAACTAAATGGAATTATATTTGTGCCTATTGAACCACTTAGGTAAGGATTTTCATATACTGTGATGATTTCCTAAAAATTGATTTCAATTGAATTTGGGATTTTATAAAATACATTGTTGAATATTTCTATAGAATAGAAAACATGAAATTATGTATGGTGTGAAATGAAATGAATTTTTGTGAAAGGTATGAGTAATGATGATGTCTAATGGAAGACATATTTTTCAATGAAATATAATGTTTGAAATAAGAACATTGGTATTATTATAAATTTTGTATTGATATCATATGTGATCTTATTGAAATTAAATATATACCCTTATATGTTGGATATTCCATTAAAAACATGGGAGGATATGTAGACAAGAGGGAATAACTCATTTTAGGAATGTATTATCTCTTAGTGGAAATATATTAATGATGATAATGATAACTAAAAATTGTATAATAGGGAGGTTTTTATTTTAGTTTTTCTCATATTACTCCTAGGATGGGTACCTAGGGATGTGTGATCTTATATTTCTATATTTCATTTACTTGTGTTGTAATCCTCATATTCACAATACAAAAGAAATTAGAACCGTGGTCTAGCGGTTGTAAATGATTTATTCAAGATAGTGTTTGATAAAAATATTATTCATGCATATTTTGATTGAAATACGCATACAAACCTATTTTGGGAAAAGATTCGGTAGCAGTTATATTGTTTGTATTGAACACGATTGAATTAAATATCTTTTTCGTGAATTTTGAAAATATTAGAGATAAATAATTTTCAAAAAAATTATAATGTTTGGTTTATTTGAAATGTATTGTTTATGGATTTCTTGGTGAGATCATTCTACGATATTTTTTTCACGTCATAAATTTTAATTTCGGATTTTATAGGTTTTTCTTATTTGAGGTCTATGAAAATGGAAGGCACCATGAAGAGGATGTGTGGGTTCTTAAATTGTAGGACCCTGGGTGTTTTTGATGACATGTAGAGTATGTGATCAACTTGTTATATAGAGATAATTTGATGATGTCTTTGATGAATTTATATGGTGGATTTTTTTGTAGCACCATTGGGCTAACAAAAAAGATAGTCTTTGTGGAGAATGTGAATTTCCCTGATGGGATTGAAATGAGTGAATTCAATTAGGGAAATCACATATTGGATGAAACTGTTACATGGTTAATTTATAAAATCTATATAATTATAGAAAAATTATATTAAAGTTACATAATTTCACATAGAAACCATAGTTTTTCTTATAGAAAATATTTTCATAATTTTTTTGTGATGTTTGATGAAAAATTTAGTAAAAGGTGGATCTTTATGACATAAACATGAACTATTTTAGGGTTTTATACTATGTTTCTTGGTTACATATTACTCTAGATTTTCTTTCTAAAACAACCATAGAGAATGAGTTTATAAGATTTCATATTATACGATAAATAATTTATCGAAAACATTGATCACCATGGTTATATACTCAGGTATCATACAATAGATTCTCCAATAAAGAAATAAAGTTATCTATTTAATGGTTTTTTCCCAAAAATTGCCTTACCATACTATGATAAATATATTTAAGCTAAACCCATGATGAAACATTTTGTAGGTGATATAATGGGGAGATGATTGGTCCATTTTTGGTCATTATCAGTAATAGGGAGAAGAAAATGGATTAATTTTTGACACAAATATACAAACGTATTGAAAAAATATTTAATGGGAGAGATTGTCATTCCCATCAGAATTAATTAGATGCGTTCTTAATATGGAAGATATGTGTTGAAGGATAGTTCATTATCAATTTTTGTGATGTATTAATATTAAGATAAAAATATAGAAGTGATGATTACAAGAGTTATAATATTGGTACATCCTAAATAATTTAATTATAATAATTTTATATATGATTTTTAAATAAATTGATGAAAATTGTTTTTCTATGAAGAATCATTATCTGCAAGAGTTTGGAAGATACATTGAGATGGTTCAAAAAGAATATTTCTAAATTTAAAATGTTTTTATTGAGGATGAATAATTCTAAAATTAACAATTCCTATGTATGGTTTATCTATGAATTTCTCTATCTATGTATTGATAATATAAAATATTTACTATTCTAATTATGGTTACTAAATGCTTTCTACATTGAGGATGCTTCTGAACCATTTTTAAATTAATATCCATGTCGGAAGAGGAAAATTCTACAAGTTTTACCATATAGAACATCAAGAACATTAAAAACTACATGAACATTTCTATCGATCTAAAACCTCGTTACAAATTCACTATAATATGAATTCTCCTCATTATTATGAATAATTAGAAAATTGGTGTTTATATATAGTGAAATTTCTCAAATATTAGTCTCTTATTTTTATATCATAGATTATGTTAGGTATTATGACCATTAAAGAAATAAATATTCTCAAAATTTTTTAAAAAACATTCTACTAATTTCATGTAGCAGTAGTATAAATAAATCATGAATATCATTTACTTATATTTTATACATTTTAAATCATATTAATTCCATTAAGATTACCTGAATAAGATATCTCTCAAATGAAACTAATGTCAATTTTTAGTCATAATCATCATTAATATCAATTTAAATCCCACTTGATATCTTTTTTACAATATCATATAAAATTGGAATTTATTCTCTATATGATTTTTCAATAATAGTGGACCCATATTTTCCCTACATCGCTAATCTATAAATATCTTTAATATAATAATGAAAAACATGGAACTAGGAAATTTATTGTGGTAAAGAAGTACCCATTCTAGACCTCTATGTACATATAGTTATAGAAGATTCTAAAAATGGTAATTATTAATGAACTATAATGCGATTTTATCTATTTCAGATCTCCATCACAGACCAATCGTGTAATTCACGACAGTTACCTCCATGGGAAATTTTAGCTCGTTGTTTCCCACATGTGATTCCCAGACATTCCAAGACCACCAATAAATATTGGATTTTCCAAAAACATATTGTTTTCAAAATATAATGATTCTTTATTCATTAATGTGTTCTAAATCTCTTAAAAACTAATAACAATGAAATAATAGTTCTATCATTACTAGAATTATATTTCCTCGAATAAAATGATACATAATAAATCATTATTCTTATAGAGTGCATATTTTTTATGTATCATAACACCCAATTTATTCATTCTCTATTGTGACAAAAAATCTCCAAACAAATTTGGTATAGTGCGGACATCATCTGATACTCTTTATAAAGTGGCCATAACTTATTTAATTTGATGGATTCTTCTATCATCGTTATCATATAATAAATTACAACCTAGAAACATTATCTGTTGTAACTCAAAAATAAATACCTTAAATAGCTACCACTCTCATATCATGTGATATATAATCCACAAATGCCAACTCTTAATGAATCATCATATCTATATCTATTTTCTAGTAATATTTATTATTATATAATCTCAAAATTTCAATACCTTTACAAATACATCATATATCTATGATTATATTTATGTATGTATTGAATTACCTTAATTTAGCCCACTAATTTTGTTGCATCACTATAACAGTTTAAATTTAAAAATTATGTTACCTATACATAAGTCCTCAATAAAATTTATATAGATGACATGTTATATTTACAAATATGTTGAAGCATTAAAATTATCTCAAAATTTATATTGTTTTTTACTATTTTCCAAGATGAATTTGTTTGTAAATATACATTTCTACATTCTAATTGAATTTTTATTCAATTTTTCTCTTGGATTTCTCAATTAAATCATAGAAACTTCTATATTTTTCTTTACATTGTTCCTTAATCCATTATGAAACACCATTAATTTTTTTAGGATCATCTCCATAATAATTACAATTAAAATTTGATGATTTATTTTTTATAGTTTTAAAATTATCATCACTTACATATTTTACACTTAATATAACAACATATCACCAAAACAGAGCTAACATTTCCTTCAATAAAAATATTACATATAGATAAAAATTATAATTTCAATTAATTAGAACCAAACATTGGAATATGATTCCCCCTTGTATAAATGAAACTTAATTGCCTCAATAATTAAAAAATCTAAACTATAACTATTCTTATCCTTGTGAACTATCATCATGAATCTCTAGTAAACTACTCAAGATACTAATATTTAATTTTTTATCTCTTCTATGAGTATATCATATAATTAATTCATGCAACAACCATACACAAACCAACACATCCACCAATATCCGTGAAACCACATTTTTCATTTACTAATATATAGTTGTTGAATGTTCGATGACATTCCATCATGATTAAAATTTCTTCATTATCATTATGTATAAGAAGTTCTATTTGGTATCATATTTTGTATAATTAATATGAAAAAACATGGTCCATACAATACCGTTCAAATAAAAGTTACATAAACAAGATGATAATCTAATAGTAGTAATTTATTATAGTAACATATTTTTTACTTTTTTTTCATTTTTATTGTAGACCATAACCAACATAGATATAGAAAAAATATTCTACCATAATTTTCACTGTCTTCTATCAAATAATAAATCTACCAAAAGAGGCCTTACATTATAAAAATGGTCACTTCACTTCTTGCATGCATCAACACTACCCATTAATAGAACAATAAAAACTCATTATCCCAATTTCACACTGGCCAATAATCGAATGTACTAACTCAACATGATCATTGTACACCAGTATCGACACCCATCAATTTATCAATAACCTAATATGTATTTTTATCATGCATGCATGCTATAATAGTAAACCAAATCATATGCTATTTTTGGTTCAATAATGCATTTCTCATATAGTATAATAAACTCTACCTGAAATAATTCTCTTACCCATTAGAAATTGATTATTTTCTACACACTAGAAAACTACATATATCATCATTCAATAATAATATACCTTTCCAAACTCTATCATCTCCCAACCACGATTACTCATATTCTATAATCATTTAATTTGGTTATAATTATATAATGATCTTCACACTTGGTTATATTGATATTGGTGTTCCATGTGAAGCCATTATCCCATTCTACTAATGATTATTCATTATGACTTGACAGTTCATGTGGATATACCTAAAACAGTTATTACCTAAATCATTTTTAGAAGACTCTCATGTTTAACCTTATTATGGAATAAATTACATTCAACCTATATATAAAAAATTATATTGTTTCCCAACTCGCCATATTATGGAGTGTCCCCATATTTCTCAATATTTATTAGAATTCACATAGCCCATTCACATTATTCAAAATTAATATTCCATATCATTACACTCATAATTCTTAAAGAGGATATTTTTTAATCAAATATTGATGTTTTTTTTAAATATAATCCACATTACTAAGGGGTAATTATTCATTATCATAAAATAGATCCCATATCCCACAAAAATTATATATCTCAGTCAACTAATTCATATTTGTTAGTCAAAACCTAACAACCCTTTTATATGGTATTTATATGACTTACACAAGATGTTACATAAATCGAAAAACACCCTTATCAATTACCTAGAAATAAAAAATATTATTTCAGTTTCCTATAATCAATATATACCTAGAAAAAAACTTATGAATATTTTCTGATCAAGTCTGACTCTAATAACATGGCATAACATCAAATTTCTATGGAGGTAGAAATAATTGAATATATACTAAAATTATTATTACCTATCTATTGCATAAAAATCATATGGGAATCAAGGATCTAAATACATCACCAAGTCAACCTAACACATATTTTATAATGGAATCATTTGTAATCATCGTGAATCATCGATATTCATCATTTACTCCCCATGATGTCTCATATTCCCTATCACTTAATCTCACTACCCATGTATATATTCTTAATTATTCATAACTAAACAATTAATTTCACTATATCAAGGTCAATGTAGGTTCATATCTTACCAAATAATATATATATATTGTATGATAATGTGTTGTAGGTCCCTCATAATGATAGAAAATTTAAATAATCACAACAATATGAGTTTACAATCACAACCATTGTCTTATATATCCATTAAAAATGAGAGATAACAATCTTATACTACATTAAAATACAACTCAACTCATGTGATCATGTGTCACATAAAAATGTACCTATGTTCACATAACATAACGATCCTTCAACCATTTATCCCTTGAATGTTCATTTCATTTCATATATGAGGTGATATTTTTAATTTCATTATAATATATAGAAAAGAAACCTATATTCATATATTTTAAACTCAATAAACCATTTATTTCTTACTCATAATTCCCATATAATTGAGAACCATTTACCCATGATTTCATCACCTTAAGGAATTTACATTATAAATATAAAAAGTCTCTCTCTAGGAACCGTCATAGATCCCCATTAAATATTTGTTGAAATATTTAAAATAAATTTATAACTTAATAATATGCTTTTATCAGTCCGCCTTATGTAAAATAAAATTCACACTACCCAATGTTGTCTCTACGAATCATGTACATTAGAAAGGTCCTAGATCATGAAGAAGCACCCATTCTTCCTTGTTCAGAATCAAGGAAATCCATATATTACAGAATAGTTATATGTATATCCTCTACATAATGTATTCCCATGCCAATAAATGCAAATATTGGGTAATGAAATTCATATCCATATGTATATTAGGTATATATCTATCAGTTGATTCCAAATATGTAAATTGAAACAATATTCATTAGTAATGTAACACTTGACTGCTAATAAAATGAATAAAAATAAAAAAAAATTTAATGTAATTTAAATTTATTTACATTAATTTTCATTATATAAATCTATTTTACCAATATAACAATATAATTATCATGTAATTTGGATCTATATACCATGTATTATTTATATACTCATTCCTCATATAATTATAGACCATGTTCAAATCCAAAAACAGAAACCGAAAGACATCATACATTATCAAAATACTAAATGTTTTATCAATTAATAAATTCTTCATAGTCCCAACTCCCTATAAACATGTATTTATAGACATAGATGTTCTATAATTGTATAAATATAACATCCGTCCATTGTTTTAAAAATTATAGCAAACATATATAAATTGAAAATCATAAAAGGAATAGATTAATGGATCTGATACAATATTATAGTGTCTAGTGTGGATATCCACATTAGAATCTTATTTTAAATTGATAAAATACATCTAGTGTGACTAATAATTTCAAAAAAGGCTATAAACTAGATGGAATTGTATAAAAATATCTCAATTTCATACAATTCCATCATTATCATCACCTAAAATAATAAATAAATAATAGATTAATTCATGACCAGTATAACTATTTTGTTGAATCATATGAAATCATAGTTTTAGTACCTCCATAATAAATATAATACAATATATAATATTAAATACCCTATTCCATAACATATAGTCATAAAATCTAAAACTAACGTCTAACTTGGATGTTCTTAAATTATACATGAGTATAATGAAAAATAAAATGAATAAATGAGACAATGATACAAGTAGAAAGACATGACTCATAATAGTCTACATATATCCACTTATCTATTATACCAAATCAATGATTAGAACGACATATCCCTAACTTAAAATATAACCAGAAGGTTAGTATGTCCTCTGGGAGTATGTGTAGGGTGCTAGTATAAAACTCAATAGAAACCCACAAATCAAGACCTTAATATAGACCCATATATATATATATATCAATGTAAGTATATGGTGAAATTAAACCATACCCACTAATATATATTACCCATGAATTACCAAAATGTTCTCCCAAATCACCCTTGATCATCATAAAGTGTTAGTATTTAATTGGAGAAATCTTTTTCTTGTCATTTTTAGAATACTTTTCAATCTTAACAGTCATCCCACGTAAAAGAAGCTAGGTACACTATGGAAATAATTAATCACTTGATAATATCTTCATTTGATAAGCAAACAAGATCCAATTCATTTAAACATATTGATGGAAAACTACCCATTCAACAGAATGTTATGTAATGTTATTTTTCAAGAAAACATTATGTTATGTGAATAATTTTTTTTGTACATTGTCTTGGAAAGATACCATTATACGATGAATTAATTTGAACCATTGGTTAGAAAATAGTATATATAATGGAAGGATATACGAAAATACTGTATAAAAAGACACCCATATTAAAAAATGATATATCAAACAATAACTTTACAAAATTTCTTTAAGGAAATATTATATAAAATGTATATCCTGATGGGGAATTAATCCAACAGATAATATACCAAACTACTATATATAATGTATCCAATTAAAAAATAGTATTTAGAACCATTTATTAAAAACATTTATAGTCCAGGGAATCATATTGCATAATCCTAGATGAAATAATACCTATCAATGAAATTCATTCAATATAAATGGAATCATTCATATCTCCGTAAATAAATCCTAATATTAATAGAGGAACATATATTATAATCCATGCCTTCATTTAATTAGTGTTTATATCAACATATAACAATAATATCTATAATCAATGCCCTTTTAATGGGGTCCTTAGGACATTACCCCTTCTTCTATTATCTACCTATTTAATTTGGCTAGTCATTAACAAACCAATATAATACATAACAATTTATATGGAATGAATCCATTAATTCTAATATCATCATTTCTCTATTCCATTTACCGTATAAATCTCTCAAGTCACCTCATATAGGGTGACATATAATTTATATCACATTACAATCTCATTTCAAACATTATCACCAATGTAAATCTAATCATTGGGGGATTAACCCATTAATATATCATTATATATTTATGTTTATAATTATTATTGTTTCCCCTCTTTCATAATACTAAAATTATAGTAACTAAACTACTTAATAATACCACTAATATGTTTGGAGCTACTGACTATCACTAGCATATTCACATAAATACTATGGGGCACTTGAACTAAATCATAACATTTTTCTTTTATCATAGAACATCATCCACCATGATATAAAGGAATAGCCATTATTATATTACATCTATTCAATAAAAAAACTATATGTAATCAAATAAATATTCATTAACAAAAATTCAACATGAATTGATGCAATGAAATCTATGTTTCAAAAAGTATGAAACAAATATGGATTAACAAATATTGTTTCAAATATGTTAGTTTCCTAATATCTCACTTATATCGACAATATTTGATAATCAAAAAATATTATTTTCAATTTTATTGAATATATTTGTATAAAAAACACATGTCCACATACAATTATGCCTAATATAACTCAATAACTTCATTATAATTATTGATTTACCATACATAAATAACATTTTTCTAAATGATTTATGTATATAAAATTTGTAGTCACTATTAAAAAAATCAATACACATTATCCTTAATAATAACATTATTATAATTTCACTTAATCTAAATAATTCTAATATATCATTATAATATGGATCTTATAAGAGGATTAATTTTTTAAAAAAATATACTCATTGTTCATTTTATAAAAATATGATGTTCCAAAAATCATACAATATCCTTTTATTGGATCCTATAAACCCAATCGCCTTTTCCTTCTATTCTAGAATCCATAATGTGGTCTCTAGAATGGCAGTAATGGCAAATATGATCGAAGCCCCAATATTCTATAATTTTAACCTTGGTTTAATCATAAATGAGAAATAATTGTAATCGTCTATAAAAAATGGAATCATTACTCACCTCCCCAATTGGATGTTGGAATTATTTTTTCCCACATTTTCATGGTACACAGAATAAAATATATGGAAATAATAATAATATCATATCACATTCCACTATATCTTTCATCATGAAATGAATTACTTATGATTTCCGACCTTATAATTAAGTAGAAACAATTCTATAAATAATCAAATCCTATATTAGTTCTAATACAACTAGTCATACTTGATCCCAGATCATGAGTGATAAAAAACATTATTAAATTAATATACAATCACCCCCCTCAATCATAGATATGAGGGAAGAAAAGAGAGTAAAAATTGGAATTAATAATTATCTATATAAAACCTACTTCATTTAGTCTGATTCACATCAATAAAAAATTGAATCATATGTATCCTCTAACAAAAAGTAATTGGTGACAATATTGTAAATTCTATAATTTTATAATTGTAACATAACCAATGTTAGATGGTCGGTAGAGAATGTGATGTGATTACACCAAACTGTCAAAAAACCCAAATGATGATCAATATATATGTTATAAGAACATTATATCATAATAATAAAAAACACCTCTGTTATAATTTTTATAATTTACAAACATATTCTTATTAAAATAAAATAACAATTGAACATCTATTATTGGTTTTTTTTCCAATGATTTAAAATTTAATTAATATCAATATCTAAATTTTTTTATTGGATAACAATATCACTTTCCAAGGAAATCCATCACATTAATTTTAAATGATTACTTTATCATTCCTTTTAATATGTAAAATAATCATACATCCTATACAAACTATTAATAATATCACAAAATATGTACTACTAAATTAGTAGAATATTCTATTAGCATCGATATCATTCTTACTCACATTATGATTCGCTTCATCAAACCTAATCTTCATCATTAGATGTCTATGTAATTGTAATATTTCAAGAGAACTTATACCCTAAAAATGGAAACCATATAATGTTCCAAAAACATGATTTGAGACATGGTCCATATTAAATATTTCTCATGAGTATAAATCGTCATCATTTTATACTAATCTGACCTCATGTATACATTATTTTTAAATAATAATATATAATATTCAAAATATTTTTATACCTTTTCCCCTAAATTTACACTATAATCCTACAACATAGACCAAAAAATAATTTATTTTTATTATTATTTTTATGAAATTTATTCATTTCCTCTCTAAACTATCAATATCATTTTAACAAACTCATTACCTTTCATAATATTTTATAATATATTTAGATAAATTAAATCTCCAAATAATTCACTTTTTAATAGTTTTAATAATATATTATTAATTATTTATTTCAGTTAAAAATTAAACATATTTTCAATTTTATAATATATAATCAATAATATGATTCACAACCAATAAAAAAATATATGAAAAATTGGTGTATTCCATTAAAGGATGGAATGATGAAAAGTTAATAACTCTTATTTTTTGTTTAAAATTCTAAAAATAGACATTAATGTTTACAAAATTTATTCAAATACCTCATTATAGTCTTCCATAAAGAAAAAAATTAACATTCGTTATCCCATTATCTCAAATGAGTATTGGATAAGAAATATATTTCCAATGAAAACATAGAATAGAAGAATTCTGTTACATTCCTGGGGTCAAGGCCATAGTTTTAAATAATATATCACATATTAGTCTTGAATTATTCAACTTGATGTAATGAAAAAAGTTTCATAATGAAATCATAAATATGAAATTGAACAAAAAAATATCAATGACGGAAGATAGAATAATAATAAGACTATTTTATTGTTTTTATTATTTACCTACATAATTTATATTTAAAAAATTATTTTATTTCTTATTACATAATATACATTAATATTGGTAGATAAAAAATATAAAATATTATAATAATACAATTTTTTTATATTTATATATTTTTTGATTGATTCATGTTTGAATCCATGTTTGAATTTATTTATGCATGTATGAAATGATGGATTGATGTATATATACAGGATTATGTGTGTGTGTGTGTGTAAAAATCAATATAGATTTGTTATATAGAGGCTCAACTGAGTTTTTCCCTTGTCCCATTTATAACAACGACATAGTATTCTTTATAAATATATATATTTATAAATTTTTATTTAATTATATAATACATACATATAATTTTTAAAAATCTCAAAAAATTATAGAATTTTTTGGTAAAAATAAAATTAACCTTCTCTATAATTAATTTTTCTATATTAAATATAAATTATAAATAGTTTAATAGATAATTACAGTAAAACACAATTTTTTAATAAAAAGTGACAATAATTTTATGGAAGTTCATCAGAGTAATTTAGGAAAAACATGAATCATTGGATTCTTCCCATAACAAGGATTTCTGAATTATAAATTTTATTTGCTAAATAATTCATTAAGGGATAAAAAATTTTGAGATAAATTGCATACCCATAAAATTTTCTCTCTAGTATAATTCAATCAATATTTATTCTCATTGTGTTACCTGTCACTCTCTCTTCATAATCCAAAAATTATATTTTAATTTCATTTTTAATCATCATGGATATAATTATGTAAAAAAATTATCAAAAATAAACAATAAAATCCACTATATATTATTCCTCCGACCAGAATTTGGAAAATTAAAAACCACATGACAATTGTAATCATTCAAGACAAGGAGTTTAAAATTTTAATCCAATTTATGTGTATTTAAATTTGATGCCTTCAAATTATAATGACTATTTTGAAATATTTTAACCCTTTAATGAATACCCTCAATCCATAACTTATATTGATTCCATTTTAGTTCATTTTTATTCAATAAATTTTTAATTTCATTATTCTTGATTTTCATATAAATATTAAAATAATAGAATAAAAATAATAGGTGTATGGTATATCTAATTAAAAATATATAACATAAGAATATTATCAAATAACAAAACTATTCATTGATAAATTTTTGACCTCCTGTGACACTCGAATATATGGTAGCTTTTTCAATATAGGTCTAGGTCAGAGGGAAATGTTAAATGTCGAAAAAAGATTAATATATATAGATCAGTTATTTTTAAAATTACCAATAGAAATAATCCTTTTTTATTAAAATACACCATGATACATAAACTATAATATAGTTCTGATTATTTTTCTAAATATCATAAAAAAGGAAGATATATATTTTTGACTCAAAGAAGAAGTCCCATTCTCAATATCACACTCAAATTATGATGAAATTGACATTCTATCCTTTTATTAAAAAGCTAATAAAATAATTTCAAAAATATAGTGGTTCTAAACTATACTACATTAGGATCTAATTATCTATAAAAACCCTAATAAATAATAATAAACTAAAATAGATGTAAATTATTATATAAACAATTATGTAAATTGGAGAATAATCCTATAATATATCTTTCTTACAACAATTAAAACACCTCATCCATGAGTCAAATATTGTGTAAAAATATATTCAGCATAACAAACACACTTTTATAAACCATTTATTTACGAATAAAGTATTTATTCGACATTTGAAATAAAATTAAAGTATCATCAAAATAAAAGAAATTAATAATGCATATTAATGATCATTTAATAAAATTTCCATTCTAGCTGAAATATAATGTCCCTATAAATATGATGTAAAATATATGAAAATATTGTGTATAACATGGAACATTATCAAAACCAGACTATTACTTATCTCAACTCACATAATACTCACTTAAACGAAAACACATATTCTTTTTACCATTTTTCATCATAATTCTATGATATAAGCCTGTTAACATACAACCACAAAAAATGATGACATATGTAATTTGAGAGTAAAAATGAAAATATTATGTATTTTTATATTCCTAAACCTAATGTAGTTAAACCTTCCTTTCTAAAATAATAAACATCACTCTTCATAAAAAATTACTATATATTATAATTATAAAATATTCTTACCACCAACCAATCTCTACAAATGTTTCATAAAATTTCACCATTTATCTTAATAAATGACCACTAAGATCCTCACCATTAAAAAATCATATTTCTTAACATAATAATATTCTATAGTAATGAATTTCCTAATAAAACCATTTCTATTAAATGAAAATATAATTAATCAATGAAAAAAACTCTATATAACCATACATATGGTATATTAGTGATCCTAGTCACCTAAAAACTACTAGGTTAAACCTAATTATATCACATATAAATTTTTAATTTTATTTATCTAAATAAATTACTATTTTAAATAACAAAATATTGAACCAACTTTTCAATATCACTTTCAATCACCTTTTTAAGGATTAATTTATACCCCATACTCTTTTTTAGTTAACATATTAAATGAAATATATTTGAATGAACAAGATATTTCAGAGAACATTATAGTTGAACAATAAACAGGGATTGATATTATGTAGGTAAATGAATTTATTTTTCCAATATTTTAAGGGATGTTTAAAATACATAAATGATATATTATTATTATAAATACAATAATCTTGTATATTTACCTCAACTATATCATTATTTCTTCTTTACCTCACACAAAGAACCACTTATTTTATGGATTATCACTATAGATTTTTATAAACATTCACACAACATTTTTCATCACCATAAATTAACGTTCACTTATAACATAACATCAATGTATCAATAGAATTATCAATCTAAAAGACATCATCATCACCGAACAATGACTCCAGGGTATGAAAACATTTACTATACATAATTTCACATAATCTTAATTATAACTAATTATAGTAATCCACCAACTAGTTTTGATGACCATATCATAATTATTGACGTCCAGAATGTCCAAAATAATAAAATTTGTTATTTTATAACAAATCATCACACTAAAAATTATCCAATAATTTTACATGAATTTCATAAATCAAATATAAAATATAAATACTAAAAACTATTATTGGACGTGATATTCAAAACATATAAAATATAAGTCAATAAAATAAACATCCCCTATTGGGGAAACATATTATCAAATGGGACTCATAATATTAAGAAGTGTTCAAACTATTTCCAAAAATTAAACTCAATTGAATACACCATATTAGATTGGGTACCACTATTGTGGTAGGGGTTAATATGTAGTAATTTTGTTTTATAATTTCTTATTTAGAAATTATATAAAATTTAACTCATTTCCCAACTCTCCATTAAACATATCGATATTCTAATATAAATAAAAAATATTCATAGAATATAATTTTTCTTCAAGGTTAAATCCTAATGTTTGAATGTAACCTTTTTTATATTTAGTTTACTATCAATAACAAATTATATCATTAGTTTATTTTTGATTACATGTGAATGAGAATGTATCATCTACTCTATATTTCATATAAGGGATAAATGCACCTCATCTATTATCAATTATAATATGTGGAGTTATAATCCACTATTCAATCCCTATCCAGTAATAAAAATTCTTATTTTTCCTATATTGAACCCCTATATCTTGAACAAGTTATTCTACTCTTCAATCTGAAGATGATTTAAATTATAATATAGGATGTCTCGATATTTGAGACTAAATTATTTTCCTTTAAATTAGGATATACACTACAAAATTATTATTTTCATAGTAGATTTCAAGATAACTTCCATTGTTATGCTTTTATAACTATCTACATATGTTTGAGAACATGAACACATTACATGGCCATAATATATCTCATTGGAACGTATCAAAATTATCTAGAATCATATTTATTGTTACCCAACACAAAACATTAATAATAGTTTCCCTAAAATTTTTATGTCTTCCACTTCCAGTTCCATTGTCACAATAGTATTTAATCTTTTCACAATATTTTTTATTCCCAGAATACATGTATTGTGGGAATGGATGTGAGGCCACATCTGGTTCAGAGAAAATTAAATCAAAAATATAAGTAAATCAATATAAAAATTTATTTTTCATTAATATTCAATCATTTGAGAATGAATGTAGCTCGTGAGGTTCCCCGGTCTACAGTTTTCCGGGATAATATATGATGTTGTGATAGTAAGTATGTGAAATGGAATTAAGATTCATAGAGAACTTCATGACTGCACAAAATGTTTATGGTGTATTCATGAAAATAACATTCAGAGCCACAAATCCACTCCCATTCATGAAGCGTTTAAGTCATCGGGAGTTCCTCTAATCATATAGAAAGCCACTTCTGGAAAATCCCCCAAAAAATTTTACCATTTTAATTATTTTACACTCCTTTTGGCATCCTATATTGACCCCAATTTGAGAACTTATAGGCTTCATGAACAGAATAATAAATAGATTATACCAGGTATTTTTAATTATCATAAACTCCACCCTTTTATTCTCGAAAGACTATAAATAATGTATATAAGCCATTCATAAGTGCATATTACCTTCTGAAATGAAGAATACCACATGTGGAACTAGAGTATTCGTGATGTATTCAACCTTCGAAAATCACTCACACTATGAATTCGGATATCCCTTTGTGGTAGGGTCATCATGATTCATGATGAATACTCATTAATGAACCCCATACCCTAAATAGGGATCCTAAACATTGTAGTAACCACCATTTTGAACCTCCAATATTTGGAAAGCACCTATCATGGGACTCTCAATATTTACTCCCTTATGATAATTCACAATTATGAAGGACGAGGGCCTAGAGCCCCTATAACAATCCAATACTACATCAACTACACCTTGATTCCCTAGGAAACACTTACAACTAACTCTGGTCTCCACCACGTTCACCCAAAGTGCTTGTCAAGCTTCCCATTAAACTTTTGGGTCTATGAATGGGTAATCTAACCACATTTTTTTTATAACAATGGGGCCTCAAATTTTGACCTAATGATTGAACACTCCTCTATCATATTTCTAATGTCATGTACCTCCCACAGGAGAATCAGTGGTGGTCATGTAATCCCATGGGGTAATAATTGAGTACCCCCTTGTATGTCCTTTGTGAAATAAATTTTTATATCACCACATCCTAGTATTACGATGTTAAACTACATGAAAAAATACTTGTAAAATGACATAAAACATTATTTTTATCCCATTACCAGACCACATGATTCCATATGTGTCAGTGGAATGGGATTACCCCCACACCGCATACCAATGGGATACTCCATGTACGACTCACATGTAATGAGATCCTATGACAATCGTCATTCCTACGCCCCACCCCACTCAAACCAAGAGTCATCCTCTATTGAATGTAAGCGACTTCACGTAATCCTCACATCATCCCTCACTCACTCAACACTAACAACATGATCATATTTATATGAAGACATTAAATTTCATGGATTGGCCTAGTCATAAAACCATAAAAATATCATCAATCTATGTGGGTTTGGATCCCTATCCTTTAAATAGGGTACATAGGGCGCATCCTTCCGACCAATGGTAATCATTGGGGCTACTTTATAGAGATTAACCTCACTAATCAGGCTTAAGGAGAAATATGATAAACCTACTTGGTCTACCTCAAATAGATGTACATGAAAATGGTAAACATAGGTTCTCCCTTCTAGTGATCCACCACTGTGATCCAACTCAATGGGAATTCGGATCAACCTTCCTTGACCACCTCAATAGGAATCCTGGGAAATGGTCAACATAGGTTCTCTCTTATAGGGAAGTACCTACAAGATCCTCCTTAAGTTTTGTATGGTCAACTTTCTCGGTCTACCACAAGTTAAGTTCGGACCAATGGAAATACTAGGTTCTCCCTCCAAGGGAAGAACCTACCTAATCCTCCTAAAGGGGATTTATAATTAACAATCTAGGTCCGCCTCAGGGGGGCAACCATTAAATTGAAAACATAGTTGATCGCTCCTATGGATGCACCTACCTAATCCTCCTAAAGGGAGACATTGTTCAACCTTATGGGTCAACATTGAGGGGGTACCCGATCAATAGTAAACATAGGTTCTCCCTCATATGGACACACATCTATTATTCCCTTCAATGGGAGTTATGAACACACTTTCAGGTACACCTCAATGAAACACTTAATAAATGGTAAACATATGTTCTCAATCCAAGGGATGAACATCCATGATCCACCTCAAGGGTTTGTCTAGTTTAACATTCATATCATCCGCCAATAGGGATTTCTAATCCATCAATCTAGGTGTGACAACATCCCTTCATGGGACACAACTCTCGATTCCACCTCCATGGGGAATTATGATCCATCCAACAAGACCTAAAGGGTATTAAAACTATTCCTATCTCCATAAGATGATAAAATCATTCCCTAGTCTATCTCAACTAGATGTTCTGATCCATCTCAATGGGACCTAGAACATGTGACCTGAACCAGAATTCATACTCCATTTATATGTGTATAATTTATGAGGTAAAAAATACATTTCATACGTATAACTCTTGCATAGTTACCTCATGAAAAACAATGAATTCAATGGGTTTGGCTCCTTTCGTTTACTCATATGATATTCCATCTTAAGAGTGAGAATATAGGTGACCAATGTTCCCAGTGTACATGTATTCCCACTGATGCTCAATATGACTACTCTCCAGAATGATGGCTTCCACCCAGCCAAGAAGAATGTTGTATATCGACAGATAAGTAGTTTAATTAATTTATGTCCATAAGGATAAAGCATTGGGAATATTTTCCATGAACATGAATAAAATTTTGAGCGAGACCTAGATAAGACAATGATCTCCAAGAAGGAATTTTTCAAAGGAGGAACCGGAATACCATACCCTTGATTTAGTCAACGGGAAGACAAAACTATTGAAATTGATGAAATCTTCTCACATTTTGACTGAGGGAACGTAGGAAAATGACAAAAATTGGAAGAGGAATCTGTCCTAAACCAAACATAGGCCCTATAAAACAATTAGAATCACATATGATAAATCCAATGTGAACTTATTCTACTAATCATTGTTATTATTTGAGTTTGGGAATCATCCGATAATCATTTAAACAGATCAAGATATCTGTTACTAGGTCCCATCCGTAAAATTATGGGCCCATAATGGAACTGATCTACCTATTTTTCTAGTTATCATTTGGTATATGTGGCCTATAAATTTATTTTTGTGGATCCAACTTTATATTTATAAGATTGGATGATGATGGGGAATTGGGAATCCCTTTCCTTATAATTTTATTAATTAATTTATTAACATGAATTATAAGATTCACATAATCAGATATCAGAAATCTAGTTCTCGTAGGCACTAGGGCATGTGAAATATGGATGCAGCAACCTCACATAAATGTATTCCATCCATGAAATTTGTCATGAATTTAGTTGTTGGGTTCCCACGCCCCACTATACCCCCAATTATTAACCATCTAATTGTTATTTTTTCTGTCACACACTATTAAGAAAATGAATTGGTCATCCCCACAAGGGACATGTCCCAAAATGAATTGGAGGATACATCACATCGCAGACACCACCACCCCTTAGGATTGTTCCACGGTTGAGTACAAATAAAAATAGTCCATTCACCCAAGGGACATGGCTCACTAGGACATAGAGGCATCAATTACTCACTAACAGTACTTCCCAATGGGTCACACTAGGGGAACCCCCCCCCATTCCCATGGAAAACTACATCAGGGTTTTCTAATGAATCAATCGAATAATTATCTCCCCTATGCTATGAAGGTAGGGGATTCTCAAGTCACCCTAACTATGAAAAATAACTACGCTCCACCATAGAGGGATCCCACTATGACACATCAACACTAACGATGACTACTCCCTCAAGCTAAGAACAGGTGTAATTTATGGAACTCCACCAACCCCAGTCCAAAGCACCCAATGCCAACGTTAGTGGAAGGATGCGGAAAATGTTTTAAAAGGGGAATCATATTACAAGGTTACATTGGCCCCTAACACTACGGTTTCATATCTATAGATACCTAAAATGGGATAATATGGATCAATAATTACCTAATTAGGATCAAGAACCAGTCCACCTCATAGGATAGTCATTTTGACTCAAAAAATTGTTTTCACCATAGACAAATATTACATGGAAAATAATAATTATGAGACATATTGTGGAATTTTCTCCCACACCATCACCATTCAATGATTAGTTCCTCACCACTCCACGAAAACCCAAAATGGAGGTCATACACATTATCCCACCTCTCAACATGGAGTTCCTCCCTGTTTCAATTTCGATTAGCATTATGGTACTCCTAGTTTTCCAACAAATGAATGAGGAGACATGCTCAAGGGAAAATCAATAACCATACATGATTAATTTTTTAGGACAGAAGGGGGAAATCAATCCAAAAAATAATAAATCATTTGAAACACCATGTAATATTTGACCTCATTCAAGAATCAGATTTTCAAGACACATAAGACTCAATAATGTAGTTTCCACCTTGATTGTTAGAGTCTTGGGAATGATCCCAAAAGATAATGTTCTTCATTATATAATATGGGGTATTTAGTATCCCTAGAGACCTCCACAATTACACATCAGTGTAATAAGTTTCCCCCCTTCAAAGGGCTCATGGTGTAGCCATCCCAATTGTTGACATCATTCCACTTTTTTTCTACTACCGATGGCATCATAAAGTTATTATGGTCGGGGATGAATGTTTTAGATGGAGAGACCCATGAAGATCCATTGATGTATGAGAAATAGATGAGAAAGGGATTCCATGAAAAAATTTATATCAAAAATAATCCTACCAAGACAGATCATATGATGTGGTTGGAATCCCAAATGAGGGGCATCATGGTGTGAAATCAACATATTCTTCACATAATGCATCCTACCTCCTCTACCAGCCATCTAGCTACCTAATTGATTCACATCGTAGCCACCACACATCTACTAGATAGTGTTGATTGGATCATGGGATAATGAAGAATATTTCCCTGACTATGAGAGAATGTGGCAGTTTCTTGTTGTTGACTTGTTGACTTTGGTGTGTTGGAAACCTAAAACATTACATATTGACATCCATGATACCCATACGATAAGGCATGTTGTGGGGTTATTACATACTCTCTAGTTGATTCTTAACCACATACATGATAATCATTTTGATTATCAAGAAAGCTAGGGGCACTTTAGGGACATTTATAATTTGTGTCAAGATGTTGATTGGGATGGTCTCCCAGTAGCTTAGTTTCCTAAGTATCCTCAGATAACATTAGACCATCCAACATCATTAAATTAAGCACCTAATATTGATCCTTAAGAATATTGAATTTGCGCCTACAAATTTTTATAATAGAGGATGCGGACAATAAGATTATATCTTATTCATCTCTATCCTACAAGCGTCTGACATACCATAGACGATGATAAATCTCCTCTGAGTATAGTTATAGTTCACAGGGTTGTCATTAAATCACTTTCGGATCAATGGGAAAGGGGCCAAATATGTATTTTTATAGGGTTGATCTTATCAAAGGGGATGTTTCTCACCAGACCATCCCACATTGAAGTGTCTGCACCCACTAGCAAAGGTAGGCACTCATCCTTGGGGATCTCGCTGATAAAGAAAAATTTACTTCCTGTCCGAAAATCAATATGGTTAAGAATCATTTCAGTTCACTAGATCTAACATATTTTTTTCCAATGTAATGGAAGACCTTAAACTATAAGACTTACTCCAAAAGCTAAATAGGGAAAAAAGGGATCACTGGTGAGATCATGGCTTATCAGTTCCCAGATTACGACACTGCATGATCAGATCAAATTTCTCTTATAGTGGAGAAAAAGTCATCCTTGTGTAGTTTTTCATAGATGAGGTCTGGAATCCTATTCATCCAAATAGATAAGGTGGATGAATTTATGGAAAGAGAAAGAGTTATGTTTCAATGAACCTGGCCGAGTAGTGTAATTACCCTCTTCAGGATCCAGGTCATGCTGGTCTACAAGATAATGAGACTGCGTACTTAGATGGGGAAACTTTCTATGAATTGTGGATCAGGAATCCACATTAGTAAAGTGATACATGACAAGGTGATATGATATCCTCTCTCAAGAATCAAGTCGAAGCCCTATTGAACCAAAATTGGGTGATCCCACCTGATGGAAAGGCATACCCAGTATGGGGGGATGCAATTCAATAACCAACTAATTTTTGGAATCCTAGAATCACATTATTCAACAAGACATGAGTCTGATTGCAGCATTTGGCCCACATAATCTCATGGTTAGACCCGTATTTTGAACCCTAGAGAAGAATAAGTATGCAATGTTTAGGTGATTTGTCTAGACCATGGAAGGACCTTCTATCATCTGGTATATGAATATTACCATAAGTTTCATCATTGGTTGGGAAGCCCTTCACATATAGTTCCATTACCACTTCACCTCCATAGTTTAAAATATAATAATTGATAACATATTCAAGTGTAATTATATTCTTGATGTGCAGGTTACAAATTTTTTTCCTTAGTGGAAAGGCCTCACTTACTTCCTTTACATGCCAGTGAGTCACCAAAATCTAGTAATGATTTGTTCAGGGATTGTAAATTCTGATTTATTCAAAACCCTCATCACCATGATCTTTAATGAGGGTTTAATATTTTTTTGATAAGGAACTATATCTATAATAAGCCTTACAACATGACAAAAAAACACCCTCATTGTATTTTGAAGATCCTATGAGAAGGTATTCCATTATAGAGAATACCTCTAGGGTATAGGTTGAGTCCCCTAAGACACTGCAATTGATTGACCTTTTTATTAATGAATGTCATAAAGCAGAAAAATAATACCATGTTTAGGAACACCCTACGTAGAACGTTCAGACACTACCTCACCAGGTGCAGTCACCTATATGAGAAAATGTTCCTTCATCCCCCAATAAATCTCTAGCCCCTCGTCAGAGCAATTCTCACAGAGTTAAACTCTAAAAATAAGTATTTGTGTGTACTATTTATAGGATGAAAATTTATTAACATATTTCCTCTATTCCATGGAAATTATAATTCTAAAACAGCCATACATTTTGATCCCCCATGATTCTAGATGAATTGATATCCCTGACCATTACATGTACAACATGATTCTCAGAAATAACATGATGTTATTCTATATGTTCATGGATTGGCTCCAAGACCTTGAATATAATGGTTTTTTGATGTTATACGATGTTCAGGCATAGGTAACACATGTTCCCACTATGCATGGTAGTGACATTGAGGGTTAACGTGAATGGAATATATATAACGGTCTTGGAACAATGAACTATGATTATTTTTTGGAAGATAGTGTATTCACTCTCACCCATGGTGTCATATGTGCATTCCAAGATAGTCTAGGAACTCCTATAGTTGTTTCACCTTCACCCGATACTACCACCTCATCTAAATCACATCCATTGAAATTATAGAAGAGAAGATAGTGAAAATGTAATGGATATGATTGTCCTACTCCAATATCAATTTTATCACACACTCTATTTGATTTAATTCCACATGAGTGGGGAATCACACCTAAGGTTCACCCAACATTAGAAGAACCTTATGGTGATGAGATAGATAATTCATCCATGAATGAAACCAAAATGGAAGACCTCTTTAGGATACATGAATGTGAGTAATAACAGGTTAACCCCAGGTACCTCCATCAAACATCATTGAAGGAGAGGTAAATGACACTTGAGCCTCCAAAATTCAGAGTATAGCACGACAAACAATGTGATTAATACTACCAAGACTATGCAGAAGTAGTTTTATAGAGCACAGTAGGAACTGTTCCCTAAACCTGATCTCCTTGAAACCCCTTCTTAGTATACAGAGTTCATTAACTGGTAAAAAATGTTGTTACTTCATTGTGATATGAAACATCCAACTAGAGAAACCCCTAATAATATTGTCAACATTCAGTGAATTGTGGTTTAATGCGAGTTATCTATTTATTTTTATCATACATCAAGTTCCATCCAGCACCTAGTAATAATGATATATGAATCCATTGTAACTCCTACCCATGACATTCCCCTATATACAGAAACATGTATTTGGCATGGAAAAATGACGTGTCGAAGCACCTTCCAAAATTACAATCATGACTCACAATTATTGATATCTTATGATTTTAAAAAGAAAATTGTGAGGCACTATAGAATCCAAGATAATCCTCTGGAGAAAAAACTGATGTTTTCTACCACCGATGCCTTCTATTTAGGGGAGGTCAGGTGAGAAACTTTCCATGACATCATCTCATTATATAAAGAGGGTGAGCTATATGACCACTTTAAAACATAGGATTGTTCAATAGCGTGGATATCCATTGATGCCTAGTTGAAATTGGTTCTATGATCAATATCATCCTAACATGAAATCTCCATATGTTGAGGCTGACCAAAGAAGATAAAACGCCTTCTGAAAAGAATATTTAAGGGTACGAAAGGACTGACCAGAGAGAGTGTGGTAGGATTTGGATGAAGGCCTGATTTTAGGGATTGATATCATTTTTGAATTCATGTTACTATTACAATATAAATCAAAAAAACATGTTGATGTGTATTACTTTGGTTCTTTTTTAGGTGGAATTCCCCTCCTCATATGATCATTGTATAAAAAATCACTCAATGATCGAGTAGGGGTACTCCTGGGTGATGTGTTACCCTATGGTACTAATGAATCCTTATACTAGGATTTCCTCTATTATTGGATGGGGGATGGGGAGTATGTTTAAACCAATGTGGTGGAGTGCACAATAATATCATTAATTCCACTGAAAAACATGGATGGATCATTCATTCTATTGATTAATTGTCTATAATCCACAATGTTGGTTCTAGTTTTTTATTTTTTAATTGATGAGAAAAATGATCCCATCATTACTAAAATAATAAAACATCCAAAAATCACCTCTCACTGTTAGATATGATTCGACCTGGTGATACTATAATCCCACATGCATACAAGGTGTAATAGAATAGTCATATGGCCACCATTTCAATGAAATACCATATATTCCAAATTGTAGGGTTGAATTTCCATATTATGACTCCAGAATATTGCTTTAAAATGAAAAAGTGACCCATTTGTTGATGTCCTAATGGAATTGGGTCATAAACCTCTATCTCAATGTTTTTTATGCACAAAACCACCTCAATAGAGATTTCATATGTAACCATGTAGGAACCAGTGCCCCTAGAGTCCTCTTGAATGGATGGACCTACTCATAATTCTCTTATCTAGGATAATGATTATTATTTGAAAGATTATCCTACCTCATATGAAGAGGGAATATCCAACACCATTGATGATTTTATTTAGGTGACTCCCAGTATTGGGAATGATCTACAGCCAACATTGATTAGTGTAACTATACACTCAGAGGAGAAACTAAAGTATGTGGAAATCCTGAATCAGAAAAAAAATTATTTTCCTCAAGATACGATGATATTTCTAAGAATATATCATTTGGTTTTATTCCATCGACATGGTCCCAGTAGGAGTCCTCGTTGTATTAATTATCCCCATAGAAAAATTAACTCCTTCCATAGTACAATGGTTGAGTCCTAGGTTGATGGGATTATCAAAAAAATCATCAATGATTAACATTACCCTATGTGTTTATGAAAATTAATCCTTGTCATGATGAATAATGGGAATATCATAGACTTTATTGAATTCTTGGACCTTGACCACAATTTTCTGAATGGTGATTTTTCCCAACCCAATGACAGAGCTGTTAATAAATACTACAGTTTGGTCCCATTCCCTCTACTCTATAGATGTATACTCCAAATATGATCAGATCTATATATAACCTAAGGATGTGGAGTCTACCACCTCCATGGAACATCTAATGATCATTTTCTATCAGGTAATTCTTTTTTTAGAATGTTGGATCCACTTATGAGTGGTCCATGAAACACATATTCAAACTTATTCTTTCGTCATGGGATGAATTTTATGTTGATAAATTAGTGGTCAAATCCTATGAGATTCAATATCATCGTAGAGTCCTGGAGAATTTTTTGGCTTCCTCTTACCTAGGAATTTCATGATGTACCCCAAGACATGTGAGTTCAGGGTTAGGTATATAATGCTTCTCAGCATTGTCGTTAAATAAAAATACACTCAAATTTACATAGACTGGATTTTTTCTATAAGATAAATGGATCCAATAGGAAACCAACATGAATTACAAGACCTCTAAGGACACTTAGCCTATATACGTAATTTAATCATGAGTTTGGAAGGCACATGTAAGTCATTTTCATGGATTGTGATGAATGTAATTTCCTACTATTTGGATAAAGAATTCCATGCCTCTTTGTGGAGATCAAAAAGTTTCTAATACATACTTTGTTTCCGATGTACCCATCTCAAGGAAGCCTCCGGTCCTCTACATGACTAACCTGAAATATTCACTCAGTTCCCTTCTCTCCCATAGGAAAAATGATCTACGAGAAAATATTTTATACTAAATTAGGTTTTTGATCCTTTAAATAGAGACAAAATATTTTTCTATCAAGAAAATCATCCCAACACAATTTTTTACAGTGAATTAGT
Organism: Viscum album; assembly: GCA_963277665.1. Classification (NCBI taxonomy): domain Eukaryota; kingdom Viridiplantae; phylum Streptophyta; class Magnoliopsida; order Santalales; family Viscaceae; genus Viscum; species Viscum album. The sequence continues at coordinate 1,152,286,120 of OY728120.1, forward strand.
TTATTAATATACATAGCATCGTGAAATATAGATGTTGTTGCATTTAGTCCCACTTATATATATCCTACATTCCCCCATGATGAGAGGATGAATTGAATATTGGGAAACGATTCTTTAGTAGTTTGAAATCTGATTCATTCTGATGAAATTTATCAAGGGATAGGTATTGGAAGAATTCATGATCTCCCTCCCAGCCCCGGATGAGCTATACCTAGATATGGACCCCCATGAAGAGGATATCCACTCTGTGGAAAAATTTATTTCCTATTTTCTTATGCACTTCAATTGTGCCTCCTAGATTCTGATTGGTAGAAATATCAATATTTAAAAAATCCAAAGAGTGGGCATGTTGGGAATCTCAATCACCCCTCGCAATATTTCCATCCATAAATGTTCATATTACTAAAATGGTTCAACAACAATGATGAAGAGTATCAGGATCTCACCACTAGTCTCAAGAAGGATCTTGATATTAATGCCCCCACCTTTTGTGATGGTTGAATCCAAGCCAATAATGAAATCGATTAATATTGAATGCATCATTAGAAAGTCAGTTATCTTTCCCCTGATATAGTGAACTAATAATATAATGGCATAGTACTCTCATCATGTTGAATTCAATAATGTAATATATATTTAGAATTGTTGACACAATTCCCTATCTAGTTTACTCATGAATATTATAGAGCTGTTTGAGGTTAACCTGTTCATACATGTGGCACATCGAAGGGTTAACGCTTCCACCAATTCTAAGGTTAATGGAAAGAATTTGGTAAACTAGTTCACTAATAGTGTATAAATGTCAGGACCCTCAGCTTCTGCCATAGTGGGGGAAACATTAAACTAGTAATCTCATCTCATTGAGTGTCTCCAATGTGTCATTCCCCCCCCCACATAAAGTTATGTGTGAGCATATCCATCGGGATGGTGCACAATTTACCCTATAGAATGGTCATATCCTCTTGAATGCTCTAGAAATTTAAGGGTTTTATGGAATTATACTATGTTCCATTTAGCAGTATGTGATTCCCCATGTTCTGAATGATTTTCATTCCAAGTATTATTTGGCCCATTAGGGGGGATTAAATCATTCCCACTAGGTTTGATGGCTTCTCTACATCTGGCCCACCAATTTCCATGTCTACATTGATTATTCCAAGTGGTGTCACCCATTCCATATCCATTCCAACTTTTTTCATCAGCCTTCCTAGCTCCTCCAAACCAACAAGTATTATTTTCCCTTTTCAGTATCCATCTCGACATGATCAGTCCATATACACCAAAAACATCCCTCTAGTATAGGTTAATTATGATAATGATGGATTTCATCTCTAAATGGGAAGAACCAATTCCTCTCAAGAAAGAAAATACATCCATGATTTAATTCAAGAGATACCATATCATCCATCTATTCAGATTCCATCATGCTATTATCTCTGATAATAGTAACAACTTATGAGAATATGAGATGAAGAGGTTGTAGGACAATTACAATATCCAAAAAAACATACATCTCACTCTAATGAACATGAAAATAGATAGATCACGATGTTCTAAAATATCCTATCTCAAATTTTTTATCCGATGGTGGGACAAAGAATGAATAGTTATCGAGAAAAGCACAAGCACACTCTATTCTTATTGGATGATGACATGGAATTCCACCCAAGTTACTCCATTTTCCTCGATGTATAGAACAGAGGCATCTGAATAAATTTATATTCAGTTTACATCACTCTAAATATCAGTATATGTCCAGATGATTCCAGACATAATATAAGTAGACAATCTAGATGATGTGGATTCCCTCCAAGAGAATAGGCTTCTATACTTACATAATAATTATAGGAAATAATATAGGATAGTGAGAGAGTTTAGAAAGAAGGTGCACCTCTTCTCTTTCCTATAAGGTGATATGCGACATGATCTCATAACTCTAACAATGCATACAAATAATCCTCTAAATATAGAGCTAATGTAGAAACTACATTACATAATTCACATGGTCTAATAAAATGGTGAATATTTATGGATCACAATGGATTTATAGTGTATCAGACCACCTACCATTTCCAGGTTTATCATACAGTACATCCCAAAAGGAGCTAACCATATCCAAGCCACATGAAGATAAATTGTATAATTTTTTACTCACTTTATGACCTTAAAATTCATTTCCACATATCAATCAAATGAAATAAAATTATATGATTGGTTCAAACACTATGACATGAAATAAGAGCCAAGGTCTGAACTCTATGGCTTTAAATTGGAAGATCAAGTCCAACCATCATGAAAATTCACTATATGATAGTTCCCACACGAATATATCATGTGGAAATTGGCCACCCAGTATCTTAGTCAATTATTGATGGTCACTCCACCGCACAAATCAGATCCATTTGGGATACTCAATATCCTTGGAGCATGACGTTAAATTTTGGTCTTATCCTATTTTAAAATTGGAGGATTTTAAATAAGATATGAACATTAAATCATTTTAAGAACATGGGATTCCAAAAGAAACATAGGGATGAATTAATTATCGCTCAATTTTGGATCAACCCTATTAGTGTTTTTCTCTTAACATTCCATCTTTCAGAACAATATTTTGATTTATTCCTATCGTCATTGGATTTCTAGGGACACTCGGACTTCATATCTCTAGGATCAGCTATGAATTTTTTCTACCAAATCAAATGATTATAAACAATATTATTTGTTTTAGAATTAATAAATTAAACTAATTTCCTCCCACAGTACATTTATCATGAATTTAAACAATGTGGGGACATTATCAATAATTTGTTTCATGGCACTGATCCTCCTTAGCCCTCCACTCATGTTAGGTTTTTCACTCTACAATAATAAAAATACCATTTGAGATTCTCATGCCATGTCCAAACTCTAGGACCATAAAAGATGATATCAGGGTTAGTTATTTAATACAGTAAACTAATATCTTCCATACGGACCATGCAATTCGAAGTTAAAAAATTTGTAACACTAGGGTTCTTTTCCCAATATACAAGTGAGTCTTATACCCTAAGTCTAGCCATTCCTAAGACGGCCTTAGAAACAAAATTGGTTTTAATATGTTTTAATTCAACATTATTATATTCCCCACTATGGTTTCAGAATTCATTATGGTGTGGATGTAGAGTGCTGAATCCCACATAGATATTTCCTCAATTCATTTCCTCAATAAAAGTATATTTTGGATATTATTTTCAACATTCTTAAAATCAAAACAAGACCACTAATAGTGATGGGGCCTACAAAAAATGAATCAACTCATATCGTATTCCAATCACCTTACGTATCTCTTGAATCATATGTGGGATCCTATTTTTATAACATGATCAAAATTTTATTCTCCATTTTCTCTCCCTATTATTGGCTATTGTAATTGTGGTCCATGCATTTTGAACATGGTGAACACTCAATCATTACCAATTGGTATTCCCTTATCCAGATCTCATAGGTTTTCTATTACCTCTTTTACACCTCCCTATTTCATGGTTTTATTCCAGAACAATTATTTTCTCCACTCTTTGTGTCATCACATGTAATATAGGAATGTTGGTATCACTAGGATGTTCTCAACCTAGAATCCACTCATCCCAACTATGCGCTTCAAATAATCCCTAAAATCCCCACTCCACATATTATTTCATGAACCTATATTTACTCACATGGTATTATGTTCCTTGGGTGGGTGCGTACTGACATGTTTGAGCTCCAAAAAAGAGACCAAGGACACAGATCTACGAACATAATAGAAGACCATGTCCAAAAATCACATCATTAAACAGTGAATCATTCTACCTTGGGAATGTGTTGTGCAGTGCATAACTCCATTTTAATCATTCACATTGGGTTGTACCATTCATTCCACACATATCCCTTTCGGTAAGAATACTCACCCAAGATCCAAAATATAGGAACATAAACTTAGAATACACGTTCTAGAATAATGACTTTAAACTAAATGAAATATTCCATAAGAATATATGTTGTGGTGTTGGACTTCATATCCCCTCATCCATATAAGGATTTTCATTATTATGAAATACATATCCCCACTCAAAATTCCCCATTCCAATTCCTATACTACACATCCATAAACTAGGAGTCCAAGTCCCGACATCAAAAAATTAAACTATGTGTGATTCTACATTATGAATATGTTGTGAAGTGTTGGCCTTTTTGGTCCTCATTCATGTTGGTCTATTCTAATTTAACCATAGATATACCTTTTGTTTTCAATACTATCCCATTATTTCAAACACTATGATAATAATATAAGAGCCCATGGTCCATTAAATATGGACATAATCATTTTATATCCCCAAATAGTCTGAAATGTATTACATTAAACTACACTGTTTGACGTTCTCACCGCATGACATTAATGTGTATCCTTACCCCAAAAAAATCAATATTCTCTGTATGATAAATATAGGATGAAAAAATAACCTCAATGTGAAATGTTAATCAATAGTATTACCTCGCCTTAAATTGGGATTTCATGGAATAAGAGTTGAGCATCACCTCATTCCCCCAATGTAGGGATTCCCCACACTAATAAGGAGATACCTCAATTTCCTCATCAAATAGGATTTATCCCCCACCAATTTTGATATCTTACCATCGTGTGTTTTATGAACTACCTATGTCTTGACTCCCATACATATGGGATATGTAGTGATTCTCATGATTCTCATATCCAGTCCTTTAGAAAAATTCATTAATCATTTCTCTCAATGGAACCAGTTGTCGTCGAAGATTTATAAACATATACTTAATGAAACTCTTCTCAACGTATGTATGTGGCACCTGAGTCTCCATTAATTTCAAGTTGTACCGCATCTATGACTCACAAGTACCACTATTATAAATACTTTTATATTCAACACATCACGGCTTTAAAATGATTTCCTAGAGTCTAAGTGGAATGACTCTAAAATTATTTTCATGGTCTATGATGTATTACCTTAAACTATGTGAAACCAGCTTTCTGATTTCTTCAAATGATATATGGCCTCCTTGGCTCATTCACGTCAATTTTTAACATTTCATCTTTAGAACATGATTGAACCCCATTAATCTTATGATTTGGACTGTATGAGCTCAAACTTATTATATCACCTCCAGAACTATGTATGGCTTGATTCTCATCCTCATGGGATAGAGTGTGACACTTACACTTTCCTTCATCCTACCTAGAAAAAAATTAACCAAGAGACCATCCGTTATCAATGGTACAACAACCCAGAAATATCCAATGGTGACCCTTCCATGTATAATCCACATAAAATTTATGTGACCCATCAGCGGGTCAGGATGACTTCAAAGCCTAATTATGTTCTGGACTTCATCAGTGCATGATGTTTAGCTGTAGACTAACAAAGAAAAATTTAAGGGCTCCATTGAATATGATATTATTATACCATGTATCAGACTAGGATTCCCCATATGGAATAATTCATATAAAAAATACTAATGTCCTCAGAAAATGGAGATAAAATATAGTATTTCCCTGTATAAATATTGGATTCCCAAAATCAAGGTATGAGAATATTAGATAATCTCATCTCATAAGTTATTCCATTACCAACATCAATCTTCTACCATTAAATATTTAACGTTCTTGGAAGCATTCCCTTAATATATTTTTTAACCGGCCCTCATTTTTTTCATGGCACATGGAACTTCTGAGAGCCCATTCCAATTGATACAGTGCCCATTCATGAAATTCCAAACACCTAAGGGAACCCCATGGACAAAAATAAATGATGTTAAACTATATTATAATATCTAATAACATGGATCTAAAAATTGAGTGAATACTCCCACGAATGTGGTGTCTGGCGGTGGGCCTTCTTGGCCCCTGTTTATATTGTTTTAGTCAACTCTACAGACTATAAATATCTATTTGGATCGCCCTGTGGTCCGAACACTATAACCATAATTTTTTTCCAATTCTCCAAAATCATTCGATTTATACTCAGAGTATGTTACATGAAACTTGTAATTATATTGTTTATGTTATTTAGGAGAATCATAACATAATATATATGAGATCCTCCACATATTTTGTTTCCTAGTGCAGGGTATCTCATTATGCTACACCCCATTATCCTCTACAATTGTGCTTGGGAATGTATCATCCCAATAAGTTCTCTATATACTGTTTGTTATGATTTTAAATGATGACTCTACACATTTTAATGAATTCCATATTCATTCTTGACCTTACATGTTGAAAAAATGAAGGTATTTTCAATGCATAAGCCCTATGTATGGTGTATTGATCACATGATGTTAAATGGTAAAATTAACCATCGCTAACAAATAATTGTGTTTATAATACTCATTTCATAATGTAAAACTACATGTAATCATAGGCTCTCAATCAAGAGGCCCTTTCTAGTAGAGATGATCATCTATTGCATCATCTGTCACACACAGTTTTTCATGTTTTTATTTTGAACTGGTTCATTTGAAATCCCGATACATTTCCTGGGTCTTGGGTAAGTTGAATTTTGAGTTTTTAAGTTTCATCTATGTCGAATACCCCTAATTTGGTTTCCCCATTTCTTGATTAGGGGTTTTTGGAGAAATGGTGGCTACTTCAGGATTTGGGCCAACGATGAGCTCATTTCCGATTTTAAAAACCAAAGTTGTTTATTTTATATCTCAATTGTTATAAAACATAATTCACCCACTACACTTTCTATATTTTATCCAATAATGTATTCAAACCAACATATCCTTTTGGACCTCATAATAATTCATAATCATGGTGAATTGGGGTTACTTATTTTGGTATTGGGCCAACCTATGGGACCATTTACAATTTAAAAAATAAATAAATTGATTATTTTATATATAATTCAATTTTTATATTTTTTGCTGATATTCCACCACTCACCCGTATACAATGTCCATATCCTCACACCCATTATCTTTTTTCCCTCTTTGGAGATCATAGTAGTCACGCAGTGGGGACGCATTCTCAATGACTCTAAAATTTTCCAGAATTGACAAGTTAAATAGTATCATTTATAAGTAATTCAATTCATAATATTTTGTCCACCAATATTCTTTAACTGTTTTATCATGACCTTAGGGGTATCTCCAAATAAGATCCAATTCAATCCCTTTTATCTATTTGTGATTATCTAATAGAATATGAATAGTTTTCTAGTTGAAAAAGGTGAGATTCCTTCTCCTTTATCCTTCCTCTTCTTCCTCCATTCATTATTTCATGCTCTTATAATCTCCCATAGTCATTTTCTACCCGGGGTTCTGTTATTCCATTATTTTTATGGGGTTTTTATTCATTTGGTTCTGGTCTTCATAGGTTTAGGGTTTGTAAACCCTCAGATGGTGATTTTGGGTGTGCATTTCCATTACGCCAAGGATTTGATGTAGGATGTCCCTTTCACAAGCCTTTATCATTTATGTATCATTATTTTAATACTTTTATAACCTTATTTATATGATATGTGCTACTTTGAAACCTTGGATTTAATGTTTTTTTGTGAAAATTATGTTTTATGACTTATTTAGTTAAAAATATTGTTGTTTTGGTATAAATGTGCACTCCTCTTGTTTTATAAATTATTTCTTGAGCTTCCACAAATGTTTTATTGTTTTTTTAATATTTTTCAGTTTCATGGATGACTTTATGGAATGAAAATGGTATTTTATCCATTTTTAAGTGCTTAACATAAGTTTTTTTTGTTATATAGTGCATTCCATGTGTTCGGTAAATTTCCCTGTTGGATTTTATGTGTCTAGTGAAATTTAAAATGATTTTATTGGATTTATAAATACATTTTAAGAATGTAAAAAATTATTTTGGGATCATTTTATGTCTTTCCGATTTTTATTTGGTTTTACAAATAATTGGGTTTTGGTTTACAACTTGTTTTGGACTGAGTTGCCGGAAAATTCCATGTTTGACATTCATATGAAAATGGTTGTGTTTCAAAAATGTAACCTGAGTGTTTTATAAGATTTATGAATGTGGATTGATGAATTATATGGTGTGTATACAACTCATTAAAAAAATTTAAATCCATAACTTTTTCAAATGCTAGTTTTCGGAAAATGTTTGAAGGCCTGTTTGGCCTTTCCTAAAAATAAAGAATGAGTGTTTTACTTGTATATACCATGTTGTTTCAATTGGGATTATTTTATCATCCATAAAAATTATTTTCCTAAATGTTTTTAGGGATTCCAAATATGGTTGGGTATGGTCTTGTTGTGTGATTATAATTCCAATAGTGTTTTTGAATGAGTTTTATGTGCAAAGCCTCAATACACTACTTGAAATTGTTTTACGAAAATTCATAGTTGTTTGAGGATTCATGAATGAAATGTGAAGAATTATTATTGGTTGTTTGTGTTTTTATGTCCTGGAGATGGAATTTGGATGTGAGATGTGTATTCGATAATATGTGTAACTTGATTGAGCATGAAGGGGAATCTCGGCTATCTAGGTGGGCGGACATGTACTAGTATTCTTGTGATTCTATAGGGTTTGGCCCCTATTTCACGTATCAAGTTTGACGATGACAACACTAAGAAAACTATGATGATTATGTTGTTGTGTGACCACTATGTTATAGATATTTTACATTGTTGGGGCTCTTGTGCATGAGAATAGATATTTATTTTTCTTACTTTCACTATGATATGAGGTACCTGGGGCTCACAACTAACTTGTGCCTAGAGGTGTTCCTGTGACTTATTCTCATTGGCTATTTTGAACTCACAGTTGGCATACGGGGTGTTTGGTTGGAAAATTCAGTACTGTGTGGTATTTATTTAAATGTGTAAATTCTTTAATACAACCCTCTTGAAAACTATTTTCATTTTTTTGTTACGCTTCTTTGAAAATTGATAGTAGCATTATTTTTTAAACAAACATGAATGTTTTTGAATGGTAATTTGTATTATATACCATGGGACCTTATTTGGAAATTATTTAAAATTTTTTATTTAAAATTTGAAATTAATGTTTCTTTTATTTGAAAAGATGTGCTTGGGAATAGAATATCAGGTTTACCTACTTACTTTTAACACTCACACCTATAGTCTTATTCCATTATTATCCCTTCTGCAGGTTTTAGCTTGAGTTTTATCTCCTTGGGAGATGTGAAATCATTGTGTTGGAGAGTGACCAGTTGGGTGACATGGAGTTAGTAGGTTATCAATTTGGGTCGGTTGAGTTGTTGGATTAGTTTTACTTTTCATTTAATGTACAAATAATGTTCAATTAAATTTTAATATAAATTTATTTTGGGCTGTACATTTCTTTCCGCTATTTGATTGATTGTTTATATATGGGAGAAATTGTTCCCTTATGTACTATATCGATTCCCTTGATTCTTGTCACCAACATGGGAGGATCAGGAATGCCTCTTGAGACTTTTCATGGGATGGCCTGGGAGACTGGTTCAAGTTTGACTCGGGCTGGTTTGTGAAAACATTTTATCAGAGGAGGTCGGCTCTTTGATGACCTTTCATTTTAGAGCTCCCTTGATAATTGGGGGATGTAATGGTAGATAGAGTAGAATTTTTGGGACTTTAGGGGTATGTGCGGGAAGAGCGTCACGAACTCTTTCTCAAACCAATCTTCGACTTTCCATGGGAAGTCCATATTTATTAGTGTCCTTTTTTCTTGTTGATTGTCTTGTTTTGGGACATAACAAAGGGAGTCTGACCAATGGCCATCATGATCTCTCATGGCTTAGAAAGTCAGGTGGAGCCAGGGAATGGTCCTAATAAGTCTCTCCATTTTGGTGTTGTGTTTGACATATGGCTGCCAACTATATAGTCATGTAACCCACTAACACTAGTTCTCTTTTGTGTTTTTCTTGGACATTTCATGAATTATGATTTATTGTTTTGAAAATCCATGTGTGATAATTATGGAAATGGGTCTTAAAAGAAGGATTGGATTTGGAAAAGTGGAAAATTGTTTTCCAAAAATAAAATATAATAATGGTTTTGGAAGGCTCTGTTTTTTTATCAATTTTTTGGGAGGAAGTGAAAATAATTTAATAGGATTGAATTTTCCATAATCTAAAAATGTGGTTTGTCGAAATAAAAGGTTTTGAATGTGTCCATAATTTTATATTAATTCTGAAACATTTTTTTAAATAGGGTTTTTGGGGGTTTTAAAAAGTTTTTGAATCTGATGAATTGGTTTTGGATGTTTGGTTTTAAGCGGCTGGTATCTTCTAGAAAGGCGATTTGGCCATTGTGGTTGTCGGATTATGAAAAGAGACCTTGCAGATTTTTATAAATGGGAAACTGATATTTGGATTAGAATTTTTGTTTTTGGAGGTTCTATTAAATGAAATTGATTTTTTTAAACATATTGTTGTTGATGCAGCATGGCTTGTCTTTTGAAATCTGGAAATGGTTTTTGATTTGGTGGTTAATGATCCATTGGAAGGCACACGATCGTTTTAGTAATGAAGATGTTTTTCTTTTGAATTCTGTGTTTTCATGGGTTCTAACATGAATGGTCTTCTATATATATGGATGAATGGCTGGTATGTCCTGGTATTTGAGTGTCTGGGGTGGCTCATAAATATAACTGTCAGTGAGACTTGATGAAACACCATTGGTGAATGTGAAGATCCACTATGTTAGTTTATTTTTTTAATTTTTTCTTCAAAAGTGTTTTTAACTGATACATATTGGTGTTTTTTTGAACTAATGGTTATGTGGATGGTTTATACTATGTCTTAGATGTGTTGTTTATTAATTATGATTCCTTATGATGTAGAAGTCATACTCTTATAGAATCTTCAGATGTGATCTTTTTGGTGGCTCGGTTTTGGGGTAATGTTTTGTTTGTTTCACAAGATGTGTTGGATGTTTTTTTGTTTCCAGGGATGGTTCTCCATTTCTATGCATTCCAGTTGATGAAACTCAAGATTTTTTTCAAATGTTAATTCCACCTCTTAGAATGACAACTCAGCAAGTTTGTTAAAATAGTGAGATGTTCGGGCTCAATTTAATGTGCCTACCCTTTATGGTGATTCTCTCAGTTATAGTAGTTGTGCTCAGGGAAGTTTAGTGGGTGTTTTGTTTTGTGACTTGTTCATTCTACTCATTTTTCGGAGTGAGATAAAATAGTTTTGCGTATCTTTATGTTCTTTTTAGGGTAAAAATGTGTTGTTTAGAAAGAGAGTTCCATGGTGTCTCCTGATCTGTTTTTTCTTATTGGGAGTGTTATGTGGTACAGTGTGGAACTAAGGGATGGAGTATATGTTGGGGATTATCAATGCCTGGGTACGAGGAAAGATATGCTTCATCCATCAGAGCTACATCCATGGGTTTTTAAGTGAAACTAGCGCATAGTCAGGAGTACTAGAATTGTGGGTTGTATTGATAAGATCATACTTATACCATTTCGTTGAGGTAGTTCCATAGTTTCTTTTGTGGTTTAAATGTACCAATGATTGGGTCCCCATCCCTCGCCTCCCTAATTGGTGGGGGATTAGATCCGTGAAAATAGTGTTGGACTAGTTATTTCCACCTCCATTCGATAGGGGGTGGAATAAATGTTCATTTTGTGTTCCTCTCAAATTGGGATTGTAGGTTACATTGGGAGTGTTTTGGTTTTCTTTTGTAGGTGAGTACCAATTCTAGTTCATTTTTATTTCTTTCCTTTGTTCATTTCTAGTTGGTCTCTAATGGAGGGGATACCCATTGTGGGTCTCGATGATATTTTCATTAGGATTTGTTGGATATTAGTTGTGATTTAATTGTGGGTATCCCATTCTGGCTTCCACCCCATGTAATTGGATTTTTTTGTTCTCTTTCGATTCGGTGATTGTTGGGTTCATTAGGACAAAGCACAACAATCAGGTTCTTATCTTGGTTGTGGTTGGGGGCTTGATATTTCCATTTATTTTAACAAAGTGGTTGTGAGTTTGTGTTTTGTTTTTGAAAGAGGGTTAATTTATGATGATGGAAAATTATTTTTTAATAGATTTATAGGTTGTATAATTTTGATAAAGAATCCTTAGGTGTTTATATTTTATCTGGAATGTTTTACAGCCTTTTGGGGCGGAATGAATTAATGGTCAGGAGAATTGTCACACCCAGTTTTTAATGTCATTTTTTTGATCCAGATCATTTGAAATCCTGATACTTTTCATGGGTCTTGGGTGAGACTAATTTTGAGTTTTTATTTTTCATCTATGTTTAGTCACCCTAATTTGGGTTCCCCATTGCTTGTTTCAGAGTTTTTGTAGAAGGGGTGGTTACTTCATGATTTGGGCCAACCGTGAGCCCATTTCCTGTTTTAAAAACCAAAGTTGATTCTTTTATAAATACATTGATTTAAAACATCATTCCCCTATTACACATCATAATTTTCCATCACTGATATATTAGAACTAAAATATCCTTTTGGACCCCATATGAATTCATAATCATGGTGAATTGGGGTTATTTATTTAGGTATTGGGCCCGCCCATGGGCCCATTTACAGTTTAAAAAAAATAAAATGATTATTTTATATGTAATTAAATTTTTAATATTTTTTCAATGATTACACTTTCGACCCGAAGCCAATATTCTTATCCTCACCCCATTATAGAAATTACCTATTTGGCGCTCATAATAGTCGCGATGTTTGGGAACATTTTCAATTTCTCTCAAATCATCCAGATTTGTCACGGTAAATTGTATCATTCATAAGTATTTCAATTCTTACACTTTTTTCCACCAATCATATCTATCTGGTTTGCCTATATATTTGGAGTATCTCAAAGATTTTCTAATCCATTCCCTATTATCTAATGGTGATGATCAAATGGAATATGAATAGTTTTCTAGTTGAAAAGGTGAGATTCATTCTCCTTTATCCTTCCATTTCTACCTCCATTCATTATTTCATACATTTATAACCTCCAATAGTCCTATTCGACCTAGGGTTCTGTTATTCCATGATTTTTGATTGGGGTTTTATTCATTTGGTACGGGTCGTCACAGGTTTTGGGTTTATAAGCCCTCAGATGGTGATTTTTGGTGTGCGTTTCCATTACGCTGAGGATTTGAGGTTGGGTGCCACTTGAACATGCTGTTATCCCACAATTTTCATCATAATCATATTTTTATAACCTTATTTTTATGATATTTGTTTCTTTGATAACATGGTTTTAATGGTTTTGTGTGCAAATTATGTTTTATGACTTATTTTGTTAAAAATATAGTTGTTTTGGTATAAATGTGCACTTCTGTTGTTTGATAAATTATTCCATGAGCATCCGCACTTGTTTTAGGGTATTTTGAGTATGTTTCAGTAAATAGAATAACATTATTTCATGGAAATGATATTTTATCACTTTTTATGTGCTTAACATAAGTTGTTTTGTTAATGACTGAATGCCACATGTTCGGTAAATTGTCTGGTAGGCTTTTATGTGTCTAGTGAAATTTAAAATGATTTGTTTGGAGTTATAAATACATTGGAATCATGTAAAAAAAAGTTATTTTGGGATCCTTTTATGGATTTCAATTTTTTATTAGGTCTTACAAATAAATTTGTTTTGGATTACAACATGTTTTGGCTCGAGTTGCTAGAAAATGGCCTATATCACATTCTTAGAAAAAATATTTCTTTTTGAATATATAACCTGGGTGTTTTATAAGATTTATGAATGTGGTTTAATTCTTTATATGGTTCGTATGAACCTCTTTAAATGAAATTTAAATGCATATCTTTTTCAAATGTTAGTTTTGGGAAAATGTTTAAAGGCATGTTTGGCCATTCCTAGAAATGAATAATGAGTGTTTCACTTGTAGATACCATGTTGTGTCAATTGGGATTATTTTATCATCCATTAAATGATTATATTAAATTTTTTTAGGGATGAAAAATATCATTGGGTGTGGTATTGTTGTGTGTTTATAATTCAAATAGTGTTTTTGAATGTGTTTTATGTGTAAAGACTTAATACACTCATTGAAATTGTATTACGAAAATTTGTAGTGGTTTAATGATTCATGATAGAAATGTGAAGAAAGATTATGGGATTTCTGGGTTTTTATTGTTTGGGAACAGAATTTGGATGTGAAATGTGTATTTGAAAATATGTGAAACATTATTGAGCACTAAAGGGAATCCTGGGTATATAGTTGGGTGGTCTTATACTAGTATGCTAGTGATTATGTGGGGTTTGGCCCGTATTTCACATAGAATGTTTGTTGATAACAACACTAACTAATCTATGATGATGATGATGTTAGGGGACCACTAGGCTATGGGTATGCTCCCTACTAGTGGCTCGTGTACACGAGAACAGATATTTATTATGCTTACTTTCACCGAGATACGAGGTACCTGGGGCTTACAACTAACTGGTGCATAGGGGAGTACCCGTGACTTGTGCTCATTGGATATTTTGACCTCACCGTCATCATACAGTGTTTTTGGTTATTAAATTTAGTAGATTGTGTGATTTATTTAAAAGATTTAATTATTTAAAGCAGCCCTCTTGAAAACTATTTTCATTTTGAAGTTGCACCACTTTGAAAATTGTTACTAGCATTCTTGTTTAAAAAACCTAAATGTTTTTGTCTGGTTATATGTTTTATATAGAATGAGACCTTATATGGAAAACATTTTTTTATATTTTGTATTTAAAAAATAAAATTTATGTTTATATTATTTTAAAGGATGTGCATTGGGAATATAATATTGTGCTAACCTACTATATTTTAATACTCATGCCTATAGCATTATACTGTTTTTATCCCTTGGCAGGTTTCAACATGAGATTGATCACATTGGGATACGTGCAATAATTGTGTTCCAGAGTGACCAGAGGGGTCACATGGTGTTATTAGGATATCAAGTTTGGTTGGTTGAGTTTTTGGTTTAGTTGTACTTTTAGTTTCTTGTACAAATAATGTTCAGTTCAATTTTTATATAAATGTATTTTGGGTTGTACATTTCATTCCTATATTGTTTTATTGTTTATATTTTGGAAAAATCATTCCCTTGTGTACTCTATTGATTCCCTTGGTGCTTGTCACCATCCCGGGAGGATCAGGAATGCATATCAGGACATGTCACGGGTTGGCATGGGAGACTGGTTTACAGTTGACTCGTGTTGGTTCGTGACATCATCCATTCAATCATCACTCATCCGCCAATATGACGCTTCCGGTTGAATATGATTTTTAATTTGTTTCATTCTCATAAACCCACAACCATTTTTACTATGCAATGGTGGAATAATTCCAAGAGTTTAGGAATCCATGTTTGCATTACATCATTTCATTTCAACACTTTTCATGCCAATTATATGGATTTACATCCCCATCCATGCCTGAAGGGACCCCCAAATAGTATGGTTCCAAGACCCACTAAATCACCTATGGTCCTGGTCCAAAATCCCAAAGGACTTTTGATGATATTATGAGCTACATTTTGTTTTCTGAATATGTTCAATCCTAAAACCTCATATGTTATCCCTTTTTCAGGCTAGATATATGGACGTTATGTTTCAAATATATTATGTATTTATATAGTACTGTCATTCCACCCTCATTATGGTCTATATTTTTTTAATCTTTATTCACACTCACCATTTCTCTATGTTTTGATAGTATTCAATTCCTTCTGCATTACCCCATTCATGCAATAATTATCTTTTGAGAATAGTGTCACCTATTTTGATATCCTCGTTCCCCATCTACAACCACTCCTAACTAAGACACTAATATATGTTATAAATAAAATGGTCGTCCATTATTTATCGCACTGGTCATCACTCACATGTACTTTAGGATTGATTGCATATTACCTCTAATGTATGATTGAGATGGAAAAAAGAAATATGTTTAATAATGGAAAAATAAAACGAGCCAATGTTTCAAAGTTTAATCCACTTATTGGAGCCTCTAATTTTGAAAATTTCTTATATCAATTTATCCCCTTGATCGAGCACTCGAGCTCAACTATCCTTTTCTGAGGGGCTTAAAGGACCCACTACAACTCTGCTCCATCTTCATTTTCATCTCCATCCTTAAAGCAGATGTATTTGGCTCCAATCCACATTAGGTTCTACTTATCCAGACATTCATCCACCACAGATATCACTGCTACCACATTTTCCTACGATGTATCCAAAGAAACCATCAGAATATAAAAAATCTCTATATATGTAGCAGTGACTACCACATCCTCCAACACAATCCCCTATATTAGGGTGATCTCTCCTTCATCCTCCTTGAGTAAATGAGATCCCTCAGTCTTGTGCTTCCACAAAGAAATGGATGGTTCTATCCATTCCGCATATTCCCTCTCCACAAGAATGTCTTGGTCAAACATGGGGAGGATGTTTGAATCCACCGAGAGTCTATAGGTTAATTAGCCAATGATGGAGTGATACTAAATTTTTTGGTATATAACCTAGCTTGGTATGGTTTATGATGTTCGAAACGTATCTCCATGCCCTATGATTGGCAATCGAGTTATCTTCAGAAAAATTACGGATATGATATTTGAACTATTCAAGAGACATGTGATCCATAGTAAGGAATATCATCAATACATCATCATCTGGATCTTCTAGGAGTAGTTTCTCAAGAGTGAGTAGATTAATTTCCCCCCCTATAAAATGATCTTTATTATCCTATACAACTATTATAGATGCATCCACTACACCTTGTGGCTCTAATAATATGAAAACCACTTTCACATATCCCTCATATTACACTATTTATGACATGTACTTAGATCATTCCCCTTCATTCATCACCGATGACAATTATAAGGTTAAAGAATCCAATACATCCTCCCCACATATTTCATATCTTGAAAAAATTATACTTCAGGCAATGAATCTTTAGCTCCAGTGGACACCCCTAATGGTACCACTATGGTTTTCCTAAACACCATGGTTTCGTTGAAAATTATTATTTGTAGAGAGTTGTCTTCTATCACCACCTCATCTCAGGACATGAAAAAATGCAAGTGTTGGTGTTGGTGGATGTGTCCTGAGCACCCTTGATACTTCAATTCAAAAATAATTCAATAATGCATATAAATATAATGTAATGGAAATGATGGAATAGAGTAGTAAGATACTTCTGGGAACTGTACACAATAAAATAAGCTCCAAGGGGATCACAAGTAGGGTTGCATATGTGACCATAACATTAGTTATAGCTTCTAGATGTTGTACATTTTTAGCAACCACTTTATGAAGGGACCCCACACAACCCCAATAAGGTTTGACGTCTCATCTCTATCCTTTTCATTTATATCAACGACCTTCCCATTCTCCATGTTGGATTCCTATTCATGTGAAAAAGGAGTTAGGAAACAGGTTGGACAACATGTTATATCTTTGTAACATTTGCTTTGTACATTTAATTGCTCTATGGAAATTCTTCCTTCCATAGAATTTATAAAATAGAAACCACTTCCCATGGATGTTTCTAACTCCTATGGTAGTTTCATTAACAACACTATCTTAACAACTAATAATTGTGGGGGATATGTCTTATTCAGCATCACCTTCAGCTGATCAGTCTCAAGACGCACAATGACCCAATAATAAACCAGGAAATCTAGCTCCACTAAATATCTTTTTTTATTAATCCAAGGAAACATGGATGATGGCATTAGTATGACCAATCCCTAAGAGTATTATCTCATCACATTGAAGAGGATTCAATGTCCTGTGAACACTAGAGAACTGCTCGTAGATATCCTTATTGTCCAATTCTTCAGAGTAGATGACATAACTTGGGATATACAAGTTCCGAAAATAGGTCATATGGGCTTGGAATACTGTCATCTATACAACCTAAGAGGGATAACCTTATTCATATAGCCTCAAACCACTAAGTGATGAGCTTTGGGATTCTCTGCTATATGTATATCATTTTTATCCATGTCCATGAAGTGTTAGACCCACTCCTACTATCATTCTCATTGTACCAGTTGTGCTCCATAGAGTTCCTCAAAAACCACTCGACTTCATCATTATGGTTGAATGGCCACCCCCTCATTGGCTTGGGTGGCCCACTACCTCAACATTTTCATGGGGTATGTGTTCTTCCAGATTTCTGGAAACTCATGGATGTGTATATATGTCGTGGAATTTGGAGGAATCTATTCCTTCATCATGAAATCCTCATGAATCTAAAGTTGCTAGATATGTATCCATGATGAACTTTATAATGCTTGACACACCATTGTGTACACGTCCGTGTACACCTTTGGTTTCAAATTTTGTTAAAAACTAAAATCCCTTCTAAATTGGTGTGGATTTTATGGCCTTTAAATTCACTTAATGTTGACCCTCATTACTATTACACCATATTTGATTTCATGGAGGTTTGCTCACAAAAAAATTATCCATGTTCCGTAATCAGTACCCATCTCTATTGTTTTGGGGAATGAGTGAAATATAAATTTCTCTGTAAGCCTAACCTTCTCTCACACATCCATAAAACTCTACATGATTGGGACACTTCGCCTGATATATAAAATTTCTTGCTGATAATTTCTAGTAGGATGAGAAATATTGTTTGGGTACTCATATTCCCAAATGTGTGTAACCAACCTACTATATAGGAAGTGTATAAACCCGCACATATGGAGTGGTTTCTCCCCCAGACAAATGTGACAGTGAACCTTGTAAAGATTCTCCATTATGATAATGAAAAAATTGATACTCTTACCTATCTCCAAGATCTCCACTATTATGAAGATTCATGGAATCATCCCCACGTTGGCATCCATCAAATGGTGAATCTAGTCTTAGATCATCATAATAATGAATATCGCTAGATTGACCACTAGATCCACATTGGGCTTGATGTTGTATTCCCACAATTAACATTGAAAATTTTCAAAAATGATAAATAAGGAATTCTCATTGACCCACTATAATTCATTGGGTAATGTTTGTGGAATCCCTATTATCATTTACTACCTTAGATTCAGAAACGTCATGATCCATTTCATTATGGGAACATCCTTTCTCCCTGGCTTCACATCACTGGTTCTCTGCATCATATCTAGTAGCATCATCACTATGGTTTATAGGTATTCTAACTACTCTTATATGTTCTCTATGGGGGAAAAACATCAGTCATTTCTCCGAGGATCTAGATCCCACTGTTTTGATGATGGTATCATATGTTAATTCCAACCTCCCCATAATGAATATGGAAAATATTTTTCATCGGAGATCGGCATCTGATCAAGTCCAATTTTTTTATATTGGTAGATTTAAAACTATGAATCCAATTCCACCTTGTAGAATTACAATTATTTCATCGCCACCACAAAATCATGGTGTGACAAACATTTCCAATTGGCCAAGTCCAATTCATTGATGATGTTACCACCCTAGAGCATAGCCATGTTGTTGTTTCATACGAATTGAGGATCCCCCAAATCATTCATGAGAATATTATCACATTATAGTAGGGATTATTAATCCTAGAGAATCTCCCAATAAATATTGTTTGTATCATTATAAGAAAACATATACTATGATTGGTTCAAGTACTTTTGAGATGTACCATGTTTCATACCTATTCAATTAGTACATCTGAAAAATTCATCTCAACTTGTTGGCAGGTTCATCTCTAATAACCATATGAAAAATTTGTAGTCCTACAACCTAATGCTATAAGGAAGTAGGCTTTTGTGTATTGGATACACCATCTGATAATATGGAAATATTGTGATCAATGATTCTTTTAATGATTCAATTCAAACTGTCACACCATGAATGAAATTGCAAGGAATTTATTTCTCATATGAAGAGAATTAATTGACTCCCTGAGTGTCCATTTAATTCAAGAATATGATATTTTTTTAGTATGTCCTATGAACACCATTCATGGAGATTTCACTTGGAGATATGGTTCATAGATTTATATTCATGATGATTGGTTTTGATGAGTTTGAATCGCAAAAAAAAATCACAAATTTGATTTTATATAAATAATGATCTTCACAGGAGATGTGGATCGATATCACAAAGCACCCATGAAGGGTTGGATATTCACAATATTAGAGCCCAATGATTTATTCTCACTAGAATTTGATGGATCTAAGGGATGCAATTATTTTTATTTGGAATACTAAAATACATGGGATTGTGATGGACTTCATGATGTGAGATTCTTGAATAAAACAACGTAGTTGGGATTCATGAATTAACTTTGTGAATGTGAGTTAATTGCCTATTTTCAGCGATACACCATCATAATTTGTCCCTAATATTCACCATTTAATCCCATTATGTGGATGGAATTTTATAGTGATGAAATATTCCTATCACGTTAAAGGTTGAGCAAGTCACAATTGGGTTATAGATAATACGAGGAAAAAAGAAAAAAATTCACTAAAGGAGTATATTCTGTGAAGCTCATGTCCTTCCAGAGTTGTCAGAGCATGTGATTCTCCAAAACTGGTAAATATATATTTGGATGTGTAAATTCATGATGTTACTTCAAAAAAATGACATTTGGAGTTCCAAATCACTTCTCAAATTCAATAAATAGGGAAGGTGTATTCGGGAAAATTAAACATGGACTCACGAAGCCATTCCCATTAAGGAAGAAATAAGTTTCCATGATACCCTCCAATATTCATGAAACCCATTTCTTATAAGCAAACACTTTAAATAAAATATTTCAATGATTATTCGCCACCTTTCACCTTCCAAAATTACTACCATCTCATGAGTCTCCATGATCATTCATCCAAATTCAAAATTGATCATTAGAGGTTTCCATGATTCATAAAAGCTCATTCCATGTGTTCCTAAAATCCTTCAGTGAAATGAAAATCCATTATTTGAATCCATATTTCCTTTATAAACGAAGAAGGACCCATGTGGCATTTGAGGATCTGTGATTCATTCATACATCATGAATCACTCACCCTTTAAATCTGAGAATCCTTTAGAGGCAGGGATCACCCTATTTCATGAGGTATACTCCTCAATTCCAATTACCTCATTTAGGACCCTTAGGAATTCCAAAACCACATTCAAAAACCAAAAATAGACATTAAGCACCTCCCCTGGGCCTCTCCACATGGCCTACATTCTTCTTACCCTCTTTTGGGAAGGTTAAGCACTGATGGGACTGAGAAAAATATTGGACTACTTTATCCATACCGTAAATCCTGATGTGAAAAGTCCCACCAAATCATGTGTCCTCCTAATTCACCCCATATATGTCTTAATAGTCCCAGTTACATTTTCTAATAAACATGTCTACTATAAACCATTTTCACTATACGAATGGGGACACTAAAATGTTCCTCATGACTAACGAATCCTCCTTGGTAGTGCCAGTTCCATTTACCTCTAAAAGTTATATGAGTGACGGTTACATAAGCCCAATGGGTAAGATGTGGTCCCCTTATTCACGGTTTGTATAACATAATTCATCCTAGACCCATGTCCTTGTCACATGGTGTTAATGTACCCAAAAAATTCCTCTACACATGTAGTGAATCATTAGTGTTACTCTATGGCCTAAGCACTGACTGCCTCATGTGTGAGTGGCATGGGATAACACCCACACCACTTATACATTGGATGCCACATGTATTACTCAAATTAAATGAAATCCTTTTGGAAGCTTAATGTTTAAGCCCCAATCCACTGTAACCAAAATAAATCCTCTTGCTAAGGGAATATTCTCTAAAAATGAGACACACTATCCCTAATTTATGTTTCTATCACAACATTAGTGACCGTATTACATGAAATCAAATGGCATGGATCATTCATGTTATACTAAGTTAAACTACATCATCTATCTACTTGTATTATGACTCATTTCTCTAAATATGGAATGTAGGTAACCTCCTTGATGTCAAAACACAATTAATATAAATATTAAGATCTCCCTATGAGGAATAAAAATCCATAATTCGCCTCACGGGGTGTTATGATCAATAATTCAGGTCCATCTTAAGGTCCATCTTAACCAGTGGTAAACATATATGCTATGTCCTAGGGATTAACCTCTATCAAAATCTTAATTGGGAGTTGTGATAAAAATTTGAGTCATCCTTAAGGGGAATGACAACCACTGGTAAAATTAGGTTCCCCCTCTTAGGGATGCACATCGATGATACATCTAATGGGTTGTTCTGATCAACCATTCTAGTCTCCCAAAAATAGAATCCCTACTAATGGGAAACATTGTTTTCCCCTACTAGAGGTGCAACTCCCTAAACTGCATTGATCAACATTCTAGGTCCACATTAAGTTGTTTCCTTTTACAAAAAAATTCTTGACGTACGTGGATTTTATATTTATTTTTTTAATACTTATTACAATACACAAACAGGCGAACAACGACCGTATTAGATTACTGTGATAGGAAAATCAGAAAAAAAATCTTCTTATCATGGTGAAAGATATCAATATATCACATATAGATCATCCCCAATTATTTTCCATCCTAAAACAATTATTTATATCCTAGGGAAAATAAATCATAGAAAGGGTAAGCAGAAATGCTCAGTAAGGGTAAACACGGAAACATATAACATACCATAAACATTTCAATGGGTACATGAGCCTCAACCTAGTTGGTGATGACCCTTAATTGTATCCAGGTGACTCGAGATCAATTCCAGGAAGAGGTAAAATTTATGGGGTGT
This sequence comes from Viscum album, assembly GCA_963277665.1. Classification (NCBI taxonomy): domain Eukaryota; kingdom Viridiplantae; phylum Streptophyta; class Magnoliopsida; order Santalales; family Viscaceae; genus Viscum; species Viscum album. The sequence continues at coordinate 1,152,308,822 of OY728120.1, forward strand.
ATTTTAGGAGGTACTATGGCAGGTACTATGCATGTACTATAGCGGGACTATAGCAGGTAATATTTGGCACTATAGCAGCTGGGAATTTTCCCCTGTTTGGGCCTTCTGGCCACTGATTTGGTCTTTGAGTCCATTCAACCCTTCGAGCCCCCAATCCATCATGCTAGTAAGGTTGTTGGGCCACCTAAAGGCCTTCAGGCCCCTATTAGTGCATATGAAAACTAGACAAACTACAAGTAACAAGCTCTATTAGAGGATGATGAAGGAGATTTCGACACAGCAGAACCTACACAGATTGCAAGAATGAGAGGGTATGACACCTACCATCGGGACAAGATTGTGCATGCATGGGATAGCCTAGACGAACAGGCATGATAATGTGGAGAGCTGATTTCATGATGAAGATGCTGAGAGGAGAAGTTCCATGTAGTTATTATGGGATGTATGTAATGTTAGAAGCCTACGAGAAATTAATTCCACTAAGGACTATAGGGCCATGTAAATCATATGCCTACAGGCATTGTAAAGGTTCCACCTCAATCCATGAAAGGCTGATTATCAAAAATAAATAAAATATGAAGGCCTTTGGGCCATTTGATGGATAAAAATTTCAACGTAAAAACATAAACATAATGTTAAAAAATCAAAATCATGAATCATGAAATAATTCTTGGTATTACATAAGACATGGATCATAATGGATCATTGACCATGAAATTATAAAATTGGAATAAAACTTGTAATTGGGTAATAATAATATGCACATAATATGACTTCCATTGTAGCCAACACATTGCTTCCATGACCATCACAGTGGACATAGTCCATTACAGAACCAAGTTTACATACCAATCCATACATGTATTACCGAACCCTATTTACTTGATGTCCTAGCCCTACATTACAGAACCAGATTTACTTGACATTCTAGTCATGTCTATCTCATGAGATATAAATCTTTACCCTATTTTAGGGAGGGATATATAGGTCCCACCCATCTTATTATGAAATCATTCATACATGTTCCACAAAAATATAAAACATTCATCCCAACATTTCCCATGAAATGAAATGTGTTTCTCAAAAAACATTCCTTCAAATTCCATTTAAAATAAATGGATTTCATAAAAAAAAATCCATTATAAACACAATAAAATCAATGTAATTATAAGGATATAAATATAATCATATATAATCTTATATGGAAAATAATTTTGATAAAACACTTGAACATAATTCCTAAGGAAAATATCCTTTATTTTTAAAAACGATTTCTTTTTTAAATATGTCTTGAAATTTTTAATGTAAATCAATTAATTGAAAATAAACATGAAATATTATAAAGGATAATTCATGAAACTAATGAGTTATTAAATAATAAAAATATATTCATTCTATATATGTTAAAAAAAATTCTTCTCATAATTTTATAATAAAATTAAAAATGTACCTCGAATGGTAAAAAAATATCCATTCCATACTATGTCGTAACAGTCATAAATGGGTAAAAATGACACTATTAATACATAGATGAATATAAACAATTTTATGAAAAATATTTTAGATTACATCATCATGGATGATAAATATACCCTCCTTTAATACATACATATATTCAATCTTAGATAAATAATAGATTGTAAGATTATATCTTACCATAGGTCAAATTTATTCTATAAGTGTTCAAAAATATTGTGATGTTGGTTTAAAAATATTATTAACTTCTAACATAAACATAATAAAATTTATGATATCATATATGATTCTATAATGTCTTCATTTTACTCGTTCATTTGTCAATTCCATGTTAAAGCAACGGTTAGTGTAATAATCAATTTATTTATTGTACGTTTTTTGAATTGCTATTCATGATATTATTTCATATATAATGATTTAATTATTTAAAGATTATGAAACATTAATTATATATTATATATATTTATTTATAATATATTAAATAGATATATAAAAGAAATGGAATACAACCGTTCGTGGATACTGTAGGTCGTACGTACCCATGAATGATATTTTCATTTCCTCATTAAATTGAATAGAAGTAAATAAATGATATATATATATATATATACATAAATTAAAATGTATTATTATGTCTAATATTTAATTTTTTTATTATGTACACTTTATAATCATTCTTGAATGGTTAACATGGAGAAGAAATCTCATCACGTTGTGGAGATGGTAAGCTTTACGTATGCACGAGCAACGATATCATTAACATAATTCTTGAATGGTATTGAATTTGATGGTTTATAATATCTTAGAATTATTATAATTTTATTATAATCACATATATTTATTAATTCCACAATTATTCCCATCCATGTATGGTGGTGGTGAAATACAGATTACACAATAGCGTGGAAACGGTAAGCCGTATGTACGCACGCGCAGTGATTTTGTTCTTCCTTGGATGGATAGAAGGTGAAATATGGTAGTTTCATTTTTATAATAAAATATTATTGTATTATTGATTATTATATTATTAATTTATAATTAAACAACTAAATAATAGGATGTATAAGAAGAAATAAATTTAAAATAATCGGTAGAAATGATTACCTCTTCCACGATGTGGATCCTTTAAATTTTTTCTTAGAGATCTTGAGATTGTGTTTTGAGAAGGGAAAAACATCAAGAATCTAACTGGGGATGTTTATAAGTGAATTTTTTTTGTTTGGACGAGCTTGAATTCTGAAAATGGAGTGAAGAGGAGAGATAAGAGGTTTTTTAATAAGAGAGGAGAGGGGCACTTTTGGAAACTCTAAAAATATTAATTTATTGTAAATTGAATTTAGATTAAAAATCATAAAAACTTATTTAATTATAATATATGATTATTTTGGTTTGAATAACTATAATATAAAAAATTTTAGACATGTTTTGATTATTTTTTTTTATCTTTTTGGTTTAAACATTATTTTACCCTTTTTTATTACACCGTGATATCATGTTATTTACACATTGTGGGTTAATATATTTATCTTATATTGTCAAACGACCGAGAAAAAGTAATTCTTAAAATAATTGGAAATATATTAAACAATTGAAATAATTTTATATTTTTAGTAATTTAATATATTTTAATAAACTATTTTTTGTTTTTAGGAAAAAATTATGTCAATTTTGGAAACTATTCATTCATGATTTTTTAAAAATTCCATAACTACCTGATTCCTTATAAAAAAGGCCTTAACACATCTCATACATGTTAATGGAATCCAATAAATTCATTTATGGCATCAAAATTTTGATATTAAATTTATTTTTATATTTATAAATTCACTAATTTTAATCATTTACTAATTAGGTAATTACTTCATCATAACTGTTCCATAAATAAATATATTTATCTAATGTCTATAAATTATAAATAAAATACCATGATGTATGAAATAGTTTTATATTTATAATTAATATTTATAGACATAGATATCGGTTAAATAATCCAATATTAATATCTATTTAGTAAAAGATAAATGTTTTGGTTATAAATATCTTTACATGAAATTAATTATTATAAAATGTCATTTTCAGATCCTTGTGAATCCATGGGGACCCAAAATATGCACTACGAATTCCATGGTCGGACATATCTCATCCAATAGGATTATGACATGTGTTATGTTAGTTTAATGTTGTTATAATATTATTTTTTACCCTTATTTATCATATTTACCTTTTAACCATGGTAAATAAAATATTTTCTGAAGTTACTATTCATAATGTAAAAATATAAAATGTTCCTATTGACACAATTTAAAACTTTTTATTTCAAAAATGGAATCCATTTTCCAAATTCAAAACACAGATGATGGCATAATCAATTTTAGATAAATTCTTTTTGTTAGAACCAAAAATCTTCTCTTGATGAATTAATAACTATCCAAATATATTCATGTGTTTGTGTCTAATTTAAAAATTAAATTACTCCAATGAACAAATGTGGAATAAATAATAATAATATAATCCAATTACACATTGAAACCAATTAAAATGATAATCTGACTATATAAATAAATTAGATTAAAAGGCAGTTTTTAATTAAAATGCATTATTTTTCAGTATTCATTAAAATTAAAATTTTATTAGAATAATATTAAAAATTCAATAAAGGTAAATTTTAATTTTACTCTTCCAAATAAAAAGTTTATTTTTTCAATTTTAACTTATAAAAGTTTAAAAAAATAGATTTATAATTGATGCGCCATCAAAAGGTGGTAAACTCCATTTTTTTTAAAGTAATTCTTTTATCCAGAAAATTGATTTTGTTATTATATCATTTTATAGAAAATGTGTACGATGAATTCTAATGTTGTGTAAATTAAAAATGTGGTAAATAATATTATTTACAGTTGGTTATATAATATATAATAATATATCATTGTTTTGTGAAACATGTTATTGCGTACAAAACAAGCTGTTGAGGAAGGATGCTCTTGTGCGTATCATAATCCAAGTCAGTGTTACATGAAGAGAAATCATCCATTAGTGTTGCATGTAACATAATAGAAACATAGTTCATCAATACATTGAACAAATCTATTTTCTATTTTTTGGTAAATGAATTCTATCAAAGGAACATAGAATAGTTTGCAACATAAGCTATGGATAGTGTTGTGAATCCTATAAGCTAATACGTTGTTTTTATAGGACAAGTTAAGCTTGGATTAGTGTACAACATAATACATCAATGAAATTAAATGTAATCCAAATCATAAATTGTTATTGTGTAACATTCTATAACCCCTAAATTGAATTTCTCCCACGAAATTCACTGGGGTTATAACTGGTTTTCTACATTATAGTTTCATTCATAGTAACCCACATAATAAAAAGGAATAATAAAACATAATTTCAAAAAGTAATGTTTGAAATATAATGGTTACCCAAATTAACAACTCAATGGGATAACACAATGAAGAAAATATGTAGTAAGTGAATACATGGACATGGAATCAAATTTTAACTATCAGGTTCTGATGGATAGTAATATTTAATAAGTTTTGGATTGTAAGAACCCGAACATTCTTTTCAGGTAAGTTTCATTAATCTGGTCTTTTTTGAGAGAACGTGGAAATTCTGGAAAATTTTTAATTACACACCATGTACTTTCTAGGTACACGCCATGTACTCAGTTACCGCAGGTATTCGAGTGTTGGCCGTGTTGCATCCATGCACACGGCCATGTGGGGGTGACCTGGAGGACACCTAATGCGGTGTACGAAAATGGAAATTACACATCATGTACTTACAATGTACACATCATGCACTTTTTTCATTAAACGCATAGGGGTCGCGTTTGATGGATAAAATGCCCTTCTTCTATGTCTCATTATTCCATGAGAACCCGTAAAACCTCAATCATTCACTAAGACCCCAAGCCCTTGTTTGATCTCTGATTCAACCTCCATCAATTGTGTTGGGTTCACCTCGGTATGCTCTCTCTTATACATGAGCCTCGATTCATTATTATGTTTCCTTGTCATGTTATCCTTTGTTGAAATTTTTAGATTTTTTTGTAGATCAGAGGCGTTCTAAGGTGATTCATGCCTCAGGGGTCACATATAGCAGTCTCCTAATGTTGAGGTAGGTGGTTTGTGCCTTTATGTAGAAATTCATTGAGTTATATGTTAAAAATTTCCCAATTCCCTTGAACAAGGTATTATATGTTTACCGTTTAACCACTATTGTTTTTCTGATATAGTTGTATGATTGAGTTGATGATAATTGATTGTGAATAGGGTGAATTGACGTTCTTTCACAGTGTCTCCCATTCATGTTTTTCCTATTTTGACTATTGGGTCTAGTTTTCTTGTTATGATACTATTTAATTTACCAAGTCTAGTATTGTAGGATGTTGTGGATATTTTTCTATTATATTGTTATGATGTAGAATTCTATCCAAGTAGTTCTTGAGGTTTACCTTGTTTGATACACGCTGATACACTTGTATGACTAACACAGGGACATGAGAACCTGGTGTATAGACAATAGAGAGAGTGGACATTGAGGGATTCTTCGGAGTGTCTGATTTACATACGATGCGAGTCTACAAGGGGAATTGATATTGAGTGCTTCCTCATGGTGTCTATAGTTCCTCGACGTGGGCCACAAGGAAAATGTGACATAAGTGCATCACTACAGTACCTATAGATACCGATACGAGACTATATGAGGAATTTATGTTGAGTGCTTCCTCAAAGTGTCTATGCTTAAGCTGAACCATAGGGGTTAGACTGCGTGTACTGCCCAGAGGGTTGCTTGTACTTGTTATGTAGCACCAGAGGGGATAGGCTATGAGTACATCCCATATGGTAACCTTGTGTTTAAATGCTTGCTTGTGTTGCTTGGTATGACTAGAGGGGATATGTTGTGGGTAATTCCTTGAGGGTTACTAGTTGTGTTTATCTATTTTGATTAGTTGTTGCATGTTATGTGGTGATTTGAATTCATTAAAACTGAGTATTGTTTACTGCTGAGTACTTCCTTGTTTACCACCTTCCGTACATTACATTCCATATATACACTGACTATTAGGAACATATCTCTTGGTGGTTGACTACTTTGATTTAGTGTCACCCCATGTTCGGGCCATGATTCTGGGCCCCAACAGAAGATATTATTGCAGGTATATATAAGGGAATGTGCCCTTCTGCTTCAGGTACTTAAATTTTTTGGAGATAGAGAGCATGGGACCAAGATATGGCTTGCGATGCAATGGTGATGTTTACATGCTTCTTTTGTTATTCCGTTCAGTACTGTTGTATCCCATCATTGTGATTTGTTTGGTTGTTTTCCTAGACATATGTATCATGCATCATATATATATATATATATATATATATATATATATCTGTGTGTGTGTGCTACAGTTTATTATTTCATGTATTTTTTTGTTTACTTTAGTATGGTTTGTCACTATTTCCACTAATTCTATTATTTTAATCTGTTGTGCCACTCTTCCATTGGGGGAATAGTTTCCCTACTATCACTTCAAAGGCCATTGCTGCTAACTGGAAGCCTTTGGAATTCCGGAAAATGTGCTCGAGGCCATGCGACAAATAGGTTACAGGGTGCCTCTGGGTGGCTTCTGGAACCAGGACGTTACAAAGTGGTATTAGGGGAATTTTTTCTCTTGACTACATATTTGGAGACCTTATCAAGGGATATGATGGAATAGGTACTTGGTAATAAGTTGTGAACGGGAGTAGAAGACCCATGTACAATGAAAATCCAATCTACCACGTTTATTACAGTTTTCCAAGTTTTTCAAGTTTAAAGTTGATATGATTTTACCATTGGGTGAACCACATGTTTTTGATATTACTGTTAACATTATTATGTTTCTATTTATGTCACAACCCGATGAGATGAGGGTATGCCACCCCAGGTTTCATATATGCACTTGCTAGAAATTTCATGCCATACTCTTTTTTCATGCCATTTAGGGTGCATTAGCGATTTCATGTTGTTGTGATAGATGTGGTGCTAGATATTAATGTTGTTGTGATATTTTCCTTAATAACGTAAATGATGATAGATATGGTATTATTTTTATATGTTTTTGTTTAATGGTCTCCAATCTATTGTTCTTGAGGTGTTATGTGTCCTCATAGACTGGAAATTGGTGGATCATTTCCTGATTTACCATTTTTACAACATTCATAGATTCCAATATTTGATTCACGGGGAGTATGGGCCCTCACAGATCAGAATTTGTCACTTCAATGTTAGTTTCAGTGTTTTTAGGGGCTCCAGAGTAGTTTCTATGGCTTACTGTCCAGAAAAACCCAGAATACAAGCCGTGTAGTTTTGACTACATGTCGTGGGTTCTTCTATTCGGGATGGAACCATTCTTCTTAAGTACACGTCATGTACCATATGTACACGCCACGTAGTCTTTAGACATGCATTAGGTCTTGTGGGTAGAGAGACAAGATAGTGAAGACCTGGAGTGAAAAATACATGTACCATCCATACACGTAATGTTTTTTCAACCCTATTCCCACCCATGTCACAAACAACACAGGTTGGACGAGTCTTATCTTATACATCTCGTGAGTCATCTAAACACGTCGTGTAGTCTACCCCAAGTACCCAGTCATGTCATGAACAACACAGGTTGGTTTTATCATTTCTCGTACATGTCGTGACTGTCTGGAACACACCATGTAGTGTGAGATGTGTGTTAGGCTGTGTCACTAACAGCACGGGCTAGGTGAAGCATTCCTAGTACATTGCGTGTTTAACTTGAACATGTCGTGTAGTCTTGTCTTAGGAGAGCTATGTGTATTAGACGTGTAGAAGGACTCGGGCATGGGAAGAGGATTCAAGTACATGATGTGTGTTAGGAAATCACATCGTGTGGTTTGGGTGTTACACGACTAGTTTTGGCAGAAGTACGCGCCCACGTGAAGGGCTTAAGGGAACATGCAGTGTAGTAATTATACATTCCATGTAGTCATTCTTTGTAAAACTTGAATAATTCCTTCCTCCTTTTTCCCTTATTTCACTTTTAGTTTTTAGTTCATGATAATCTTGACCTATGGTGTGCACATGACCTTGTTGAGTCATGCCACTGAGATGTCCTACGGTTGTACGCCAGTTGTCAGGCAGTGATCAGACACTGGATGTTGTTGATCAAGGACTTCTAGTAGGTCCTCTTGTTGTGCCAGTCTTCGCACCGACCGTTATACCAGACACAGGTGTTGATGCACAGTTCAAGGAAGGCTTTATGAGGATGGTGTAGACCTTTCAGGGAGCACTGCCTCTCGCCCCATCGATGGATTATTTGACATGGGTCTTCCAGCAGCAGCATCCAACCACTTTCTCAGGGAGTGGAGGACCCCAGGATGCAGAGTCATGGCTAGAAGACATGATTACGATCTTTGGGAATCTGGTGATGCCTCCAAAAAGGAGGGTCAATCTCACTACCTATATTCATCGGGGTTCCTCCTAGATGTGGGGGATGTGATCTCACAAGAGGTACGCCAACATATCATGGCTTGGGAAGAGTTTAAGTGCATCTTCGTTGACTAATTCTATCCAGAAACCCTGAGGGATGATCAAGCTCAAGAGTTTATGAGTCTAGAATATTGAACTCTTAATATCATGGAGTATTCCTCCCGCTTTACCGAGATGCAGCACATCAATACTATTCTAGGAGGTGATTAGTTATTCATGGAAAGGATGTTCAAGGATGACCTAAGGCAAGGCATCCGATCATAGGTGAACATCTTCCTGTTGACTTCTATCACTTATATAGTCCACTAGGCGCTTATCACAGAGTTGAATCAAAGGAATTATAGTGTTGTGATCCAGGGAGGCTCGACACCTATGGTTAGTAGTCCTCTTAAATATAGTTGGAACTGCAATTGGGGGGGGGGGGGTTTCCTCACGTGGTGATCCAAAGAGTCGAGAAACTCCTACTGGTAGCTAGGTGGTGTGTTACCAGTGTGCGAAGAGTGGGAATATAAGGCCACCTTGCCCGAGAGACCTTGTGGAGTGTCGATATTGTGGCAAGATGGGTCACCTTTTGTGTACCTATCAGATGTTCTCACCAGAAGCTGGTGGCATGGGTTATTCCATGACTCCTCATTCCGGAGTAGCACCATCTATTTTTCACCGGTCAGAAAATTGGTGTTCTTTCAGCCATTCAGGCTGAGGTTAAGGTCATGGATGTGGTAGATAGTCACTCGGAATTCAGAGATAATAGAGTTTATTAGCTCATAGTGGTAACACTTGTTCAGTGGAGAATACCGATTTGGGGCAGGATCCTGAACCCTATATAGTTCGTGGTACGATCTTAGTTGCCACAGTTCTAGATTCTTCTGTTTTCGATATAGGGGCTTCCCATAGCATTATATATGTTGTTGTTGTGGAGAGACTTGGGCTCTATATCTTTTCTCTTTCTGAAACCTTGACAGTAGAAACTCTGTTGGGGACTATAAAAAATATCGTATGTTAGAGTAAGGGGTTCCCTCTAGAGGTTGGTGGGTGTCACATTTTATGGTACCTCTATGTCCAAGAGATGACATACTATGATGTCATTCTCGGAATGGACTGGATAGTTCCCTTCCAGAAATTTGTTGACTGTTACCACTGTAGGGTGAGTTTCGCATCACCATAGGGTGGATATATTCTTCATAAGGGTGAGTGGGATGTCCTGGTGAGCCGAGATAGCCTGAGAATCATGGTTTGGGAGGAGTTACAACCAATATTTCTAGTTCATATCTGGATGATCGGGGGAATTCACAGTTATACTTTCCTCCAGCGGTGGATCTTTTCAAAGATGTATTTCCAGAGGAGTTTTTAGGTTTTCCTCCAGTGCGATATGTGGAATTTTCTATTGAGCTCGTTCCTGGAGCGGCGCTGGTGTCCATTCCTCCTGATAGGATGGATACACCAAAGGTATAGGATCTTAAGAGGCAGTTGGAGGAGTTGCATGAAAAGGGTTTTCATCTGACCAAGTACTTCTACTTGGGGTTCGCTGTCTTTTTTTCGAATAAGGAAGACAATACCATTATACATAATGTGGATTATTGGATGTTGAACCAGTTAATGGTCAAGAACTGATAACCTTTACCAAATATTGATGATCACTTTGATCAGCTCTAAGGAGACCAGGTGTTCTCAAAGATTGAATTGTGGTTCGGTTATCATCTGTTTCAAGTTAGACAATCTGATATACCTCTCACAGCCTTACAAAGTAGGTATTGTCTATACGTGTATATGGTTATGCCATTCAGTCTCACGAACACACCTTCCGTTTTCATGGCACTGATGAACCAAGTGTTCAATCCATACAAGGATTCTTACGTGGTGGCCATCGTGGATGATATCTTGGTTTACATTCACACTCAACATGAAAATTCTACACATCGTGAAATTGTTCTGAGTACACTGATAGAGCATATGTTTTATTCTATTCCATCAAAATAACACTTTTGGATAGATCAGATTCATTTCATGGGTCATGTTATCTTTGAGACAAGAGTATCAGTCGAGCCAGAGAAAGTAAGAGCAGTTGTTTCCTATGACAAACTGAAGAATGACATTGAGGTGCGAAGTTTTCTAGGGTTGGATGGATACTACAGACGCTTCACACATGACTTTTCATGCTTAACAGCACCACTGATGGGTTTGACAAAGAAAGGGGAAATGTTCATGTGGTCATATTGTTGTGAGTCATCCTTTTAGGAGTAGAAGGGGAGGTTGACTTCATCACAAATAATAGTCTTTTCAGAGCTAGGAAAGAGCTATATTGTAAATTGTAATGCTTCAGGTATCTGGCTGGGAGCTGTTCTTATGTAAGGGGAAGCAGTTGTTGTGTACAGGTATCAGCAGTTGTGACCACAACAGATGAATTACCCGATGCACGTTCATGAGTTGGCTATTGTAGTTTATGCCTTACATTGTTGGAGATGTTATCTTCTAGGAGAGCATTTTATTTTTTCACTGACCAAAAAACACTCAAGTATATTTTCACTCAGTGTGATCTGAATTTGAGATAGAGAAGGTGGGTCGAGTAACTTCATTCTATTGACATAGAGCTTTCCTATACGTCTGGGAAAGGCAATGTAGTGGCTGATGCACTAATAAAGAAGACTCAGATACAAGTTGTTCAGGAGGCCAGCATTGAGTGGAAGCATATGGATCTCTTCTCTGAGATGCATTTGGAGGGGCATGATAGATAGGGGCGGCCATTTCAATGTTCTGTAGCTGTTACATCTACTCATCATTATCTTGTGAAAATGAGGTAGCTATAATATTCATAAGTCCTAGTCCTACAAGAGAAAGTGTCAGTTGGGGAACCTTTTACTAGATGGACCATAGCCAGGGATGAGATCTTCTTTTTACCGGGGTGTATATGTGTGCCAACAGATATACGCGAGGAGCTATTATGGGACTTTCATTCCCCATTTTGGACAGTTCATCCTAGCACCACCAAGATTTATCTTGATCTACACTCTCCGTATTGTTGGCCAGGAATCAAGAGATATGCTTCTGGTCTTGACATGAAGTATTCCACCTGTCAGCAGGTGAAGGAAGAGCATCAGTGGCCAGCAGGGCTATTGTTGTAGTTACCCATTCCTGATTCGATGTGGAATTATATCGTGATGGATTTTGTGACCGGGTTTCCCAGGTAACCTCGGGGGAATGATGCAGTTTGGGATGTCATTAACATACTTATGAAGGTTTCTCACTTTTTGCGGATCAACTAGTCCTTCTGTGTTGATGATCTAGGACGGTCGTACATCCATGGGATTGTGAACTTACATGGAGTTCCACAATCCATTGATTCAGACAGAGTTGCTTTTTTAACATATCGTTTTTGGAAGGTGCTTTAGAGGGCTTCAGATATAAATGTACTTTTGAGTACAGCTTTCCATCCCTAGACAGATGGCCAGTTCGAGCGTACGATATAGGTGCTTGAGGACATGCTCTGAGAACACATTTTGTATTATAAAGGTTCTTGGGAGAAGCATATACCTCTTGTGGAGTTTACCTACAACCATAATTTTCAACCAAATATTTGGATGTCATCTAATGAGGCTTTGTACGTTAGGCCATACCGATCACCCTTATATTGGATGGAGGCAGGAGAGGTAGATTTAATGGGACCTTGTCATGTTTAGGAGACCACAGAGGAGATAGTGTTGATTCAGGAGAGGATGGCTACTATGAGGTCTCGATAGAAGTATTATGATGATCAGTAGAGAAAACATCTAGAGTTCGATGTCAGGTATAATGTTTTCCTACATCTCACAACGAGGTTGGGACACAAGAGGATTAGGAGATATGGTATGCTTTCACCGTGGTACATTCAGCCATTTGAGGAGTCGGAGAGATTTTGGATGGTTTCCTATCTATTGTAGTTACCTCAGAGGAACTAGGCAATTCACGATGTCTTCCATGTTTCTCAGCTTCCACATTACTTCTCTGACCCATCTCACGTCTTCCAACCAAAGGAGGTTGAGTTGGAAGTGGATGCATCCTTTGAGGAGCGTCCTATCCAGATTATGTATCAATGTACGAAGGTTCTCCAGGGTTTGCCTATACCTCTGGTATGGTAGAATTAGCATCACAGGTGAGTAGAAGATGAGACATGGGAGAGGGTGGTAGATGTATGATCAGAATGGCCGGAGTTACTCGGGGTTTTGTCACAACCCGTCCTCGGGGCCCGTGCCGTGAGTACCCCAAGCCCGCCTTCCATAGGCCAAGGGCTGGTGACTAGCACCAAGGCGTAAATCCCGGTAAAAAGGGAAGCCATTGCCTTTGTAATGTAAACAAGCACCACAGAGTAAGTAAGCGGAAAAGTAAACACTAAGTAAAAAGAGAGTACAACTGAAAGTGTGGAAAAGTAAATGGTCCAGTATACAAACCCAAACTGAAAGTAAAGCACAACTCGAAAGAAAAACATAAACTGTAAAGTAAAATCCGCTACACCGAGATATCCATTAGAAATCAAACCTGAAGGGTGGGTACAGATAGCTCCACTGCTCCTCAGGTCCCGCTGTCTGCTCCGTGCACGTCCCGCCCAGTGGTCCACCTCCAGGTACCATCCTGCTCTGCAAGCCTCAACCACGATCAACGATGTCCGTCGTCTGCAACCAACACAATGTAGTGTGGGCATATCCCATGCAGGGCTGAGTATAAGCTACTCAGTAGGGACCCCGAGACCCCCGATGGTCTCCCAAAATCCACAAAGTATAAACCACAAAAGGAAGATACAAACACGAAGTAATAACCAATACGGCTTAGGTATATGCCCATACATATACCTAAGTCATCAATTCCAATACGCAACAACCTCTGAGCCCAAGTACATCTCATTCCACACATGAAAGTATACGTATTCCACACAGGAAAGAAAAACGAAATCCACACAGAATAGCACAACACAATCCACACAGGAAAGCAACAGGATTCAGCTCACACAGGTATACTTCTTCGAATGACGATAAAGATGGTCACTGATCCATCTAAGTCATTGGACCCACAAAGGATCGATAGGTAACTAACCCCCGCAATGACCCACACAGGATTGGTCATGATGTTGAACCCAAAGCTATTGGGAAACTCTTTCTCCATCATGTACAGTGGTTATGCCGCTATAACCAAGCGCTCCCCTGTGCCGCTAAAACCAAGAGCACCTCTGTCGTGGGTCTACCGCTACAACCAAGCGCTCCCCTATGCCGCTACAACCATGCGCACCTCTGTCGTGGGTGTGCTGCTACAACCAAGCGCTCCCCTGTGCCGCTACAACCAAGCGCACCTCTGTCGTGGGTCTGCCGCTACAACCAAGCGCTCCCCTGTGCCGCTACAACCAAGCGCACCTCTGTCGTGGGTCTGCCGCTACAACAAAGCGCTCTCCTATGCCGCTACAACCATGCGCACCTCTGGGCTATCCATAACACACTGAGTCGTTCGATCAGTATTCGTCAAGTCTCAACCGGCTCTAGGGGTTCCGTACATAGCATGCCTATTCCGGGAGGGTCCACTCCACGAGCTAAGAGGTCGATGCATCAACTGACATGTAGTCCGACGTTGATGTATCCCAAGATGTATCGTAGTGATCACTGCCGAAAACACGGATGATTCCCGTACCGTTTTCATCATCGTCGTAGTCGAATCCACTGAAGATCTCTGTACACTCGTCGTCGTCACAGTAGCGGTCGCAGCCAGCTCTAGGGTTCCCGCTCACAGCAAGCTCGTTCAGGAGGGTCTGCTCCACGAGCCGAGAAGCTGATACATCAACTGTCACAAAATCTAGAGTTGATGTATCCAAAAGTTCCGTATCGTCAATAGGAACTCAACGCAACAGACGGCGCATCAATCGGACGCCCCGGTCTGAGAGTTATTGGCTTTTTCGTCCTAGGGGCCCGGTTGGGTTTTAAGGCAAAACAATCCCGACCGTACTCTACCTGCATCCAAATCTCAGGAAGAGTATGCCAAAAGATCCGTCTCACTAAGAGGAACTGAAAAAAGCTGACGACACGTCAAACAGACGTCCGTAGTTCAAGATATGAGCGTTTCTGCTCCGAGGGCACGGTTGGTTTCGTGTACGAACAAACTCGGCTAAACTTCATGTATTCCAAAAATTTGAGTGAGATATACCGAAACGAACGTCTCGATCCAAGGATCTCATCGCCGCTGACGGCACATCGTTTGGAAGACCGTAACCCGAGTTATGGGCATTTGAATCCAAACCGCCCGGTAACGGGGGTTTCGGGCCCGAGCCGTCCCGGCCCGAGACCCCCCGGTTGGCCCGAACCGGGTCGACCCGCCCCGGACAGGGTCGTCCCGGCCCGGAACGGCCCAGCCCGGCGCGGCCCGGCCTGGCCTGGCGGACCGGCCGGGCGCACCGGTTCGGCGCAAGGCAGCGCGCTGGGCGCACTTCCAGCTCGGCCGAAGGCCGAGATGTTTGAGAAACGGGGGGGGGGGGGGGGGGGGCGCTGCCCCCCCCCCCCTTTGTAACCATGTCCCCCATCATTTTGGGGGGCCATTTATGTTGGCTGGGGGAAATTAATTCCCCCGGTTTCCTTCTTTCTGGCCGGCCCGACATGGTCGGCCGACTTCTTCTCAACAGGACCGGCAAAGGCCTGTCCTCTTCTTCGGCTTTCGACACCGGCGGCCCGGCTGGCCGCCGGTCACCAAGCTCCGCCGCAGCCCGGAACCGTCCGCGGCCCTTGTCGTCTGGCATGGTGCGACGGCACCGCGCCCCTCCTCCACGGACCTGTTCCGGCCGCGGCGCCTTCGACTTCCCTCGACGCGACGCGACGGGGTCGCGTTATTGAATCTCTTTCCACGGCGCGGCGCGGCGGCACCGCGCAATATTTTCCGTGATTTTCGCGTGGTGCGATGGCACCACGCCATCCCATTCCATTCATAAAGAAAAAAAACATGAACAAAGGAGGGGGGTTCGGCCGTGTTTGTGCGGTCCGAACCTGCTCTCGTTAACGATATCATTTAATCGTTTATCCTCAATGTTCGTCAATCCAGAACCAAGAACGTGAAGAATTAAATAAAACAACAACAATGCCCTACCTCGGTTTCAAATGCGGAGAATGTCAACAAGCCACGGAAGACAAGCGTCGCGGAGGTCGGGCGTCGCGGAAACCGAACGTCATTTCCGTTGACGTCGAGGTGCGTACGAAGAGGTACGTCTCTGGAGAAGCATTGTAAGCTGATGGAGGAAGTCCGAGGAAGAAACAACGTCTCCTTTCGTTGACACGGGAAGAAGATCGAAGATGCGGCGTCGTCGATCTTCGAAAACACACCGGCTACGAAGAAGAGAAGTGGCATTCTTCATCGGCGCTTAAGTGTTCTTCATCAAGGTTGAAGAAGAGGAGAGAACTTCCAAAATCCTCTCATGGTGGCAAAGGAAACCAACCAAAATAAAATAAGCTTAAATCTTGTTTTATTTACACAATTAAACAACTTGAATTTCAAAAGTTTGAAATTAAAACAACTCAACTCAATAAATAACCCAAGTTGTCAAGATTAATTAAAGAGGAGTTAAAGGGAGTTTTAAGGAAAGATGAAGTGTTAGGGTTCATGTGGGCCCCACCACACTTAATCCTTTCATGGGAGTTTAAGTGGATGTGGGTCCCACCCCTAACTCCCTTTGGGAGGTTATAACCAACTTGGATAAAAATAAAATGTGTTTCCACATTTTATTTAACTTCATTTTAAATTCCCAAAAACTAACTCTCAACCCGCATAAAACGCAACCTCGGAAAAGGTCTCCTTAAGAGAATATCGGTGCTGTGAGTTCATCGGTGCCCTCAAAATTCGATTCCGGGCACCGGTTCAAAAGTTAGAAATTCCCGCTCGTTCGTTCACTGAACGTACCCGAGCCAATCTTCAGAAATTGATTTCGAGCACTTCGGGCATCGGAATCAGGTGCCGTCAGAAACAGCGCTCTTGTAAAATTCCAAAGAAAATTAAGAAAAAATTTCCCTTGAATTTTACGGGTCTTTACAGGTTTCATCTTCTACACTGCCTTGCTTGGGAAATTCGGGGAATAATTTCTTTATGGGGGACGCTTGTAAGATCTCAGACCTTCTTTTCAAGTATGTTTCCTTTTTTCAGGTCCTTTTTAGGGAATGGGGAAATTCTAGAAATTTTTGAAGTACATGTTCTGTACTCTAAGAGTATACACCGTGCACTCGATTACCGCGTGTAGATGTGTACTTGCCATGTTGCGGCCATAGACGTGACAATGCGGGGGTGACCTAGAGTTCGATTAATGTGGGGTATGAAAATGGAATGTACAGTCCATCTACTTCAAAATCACACATGGTATACTTTGTTTTTTCCATTTAACACCCAGGGGTCACGTATTATGGACATAACACCCTTCTTCTAGGTCTCGTTTGTCCGAGAGAACTCGTACATCCACGATCTTTATATTAGGCCCCGAGCCTCTATTCGATCTCTGATTCGACTATCATCGATTGCATTAGTATCACTTTGGTATTCACTCTATTCTTCTTAAGACTCGTTTCATGATTCCTCTACCATTTCATGTTATCATCTATTGAAAATTTTAGACATTTTTGTTGATGTTCGACATTCTAAGGTGATTCAAGCCTCGAGGATCACATATATGGTCTCTTAATGTCAAGGTAGGTGGTTTGTGCCTTTCTATAAAATGTCTTTTAGTTTTATGTGAAAAATTTCACAATACCCTTGAACGACCCTATTGTTCACCTGTTATTCTTGTATGCTTGAGTAGATGATAATTTATTGTCAATAGGGTAAATTCTTGTGCTTTTGTTGTGTTTCCCATGTATGATTTTTCTATTTTGGCCTTTGGGTATAGTTTTCATGTTAGGATATTGTTTACTTTCGCATGCCTAGTATTTCAGGATTGTGTGAATTTTGTTCTGTTATGCTGTTATGTTGTAGAATTCTATCCAAGTAGTTCTTTAGGTTTACCTTGGCCAATACGTGCTTCTACACTTCCTTGAATTACACAGGGCTGTGTGAACCAGGTTTATAGACCATAGGGAGAATGGATGTTGAGGGCTTCTCCAGAGTGTCTATTTTACTTACGATGTGAGACTTCATGGGGAATTGAAGTTCAGTGCTTCCTCAAAGTGTCTATAGTTCCTCGATTTGGGTCATAGAGGGAATTTGACGTCCCTACTTCTCTAGAGTTCCTTTAGATACCGATACAAAACTATAAGAGGAATTGATGGTGTGTGATTCCTCAGAGAGTCTATTATTATGTTGTAACATTGGGTTTAGAATGAGTTTACTTCTCATTGGGTTTCTTGTACTTGTTAGGTAGGACCAAAGGGAATAGGTTTTGTGTACATCCCAGAGGGTAACAAAGGGTTTAGATACTTGCTTGTGTTTCTAGGTAGGACTAGAGTGGATATGATGTGGGTACTTACAAGAGGGTTACCTATAGTGTTTAACCGTTTTGAGTAGTTGTTGCATGTAATGTGGTGATTTGAATTCATTGAAACTGTAGATTGATTAATGTTGAGTACATACTTGTTTACTACCTTCCCTACATTACCTGCCATATATTCAATGACAATTTGGAAGAGATCTCATGGTGGCTGCATTCTATTATTTAGTATCACACCCAGTTTGATCCATGATTTCGGGCCCAAACATACTATATTTTTGAAGGTATAGATAAGGGTAAGAACCCTTCTACTTTAGGTAATTGATTATTGTGGAGTTGAAGAGCACTGGTCCATGATAAGGCCATCGATGCTGAAGAGTTGATTACATTCTTATTTTGAACTTTGGTTTAGTACTATTGTATTGTATCATTGTTCTCTGTTTGGATGTTTTCCTAGAAATATGTATCATGCATCATTTATATATATGTGTGTGGTCCAGTTTATTATTTCTTATATTCTGTTGTTTACCTTTGCATGGTTTGTAGATATTTTTTCTACTTCTATTGTTTTATTCTGATGTGTTACTCTTCCAATGATGGAATAGTTTCCCCACTATCACACCCATGGCCCTCACTACTAGTCAAGAGCCTCTGACATTCGGGGAAATTCACTTTAGGTCTTGTGACCAACTGGTTTCGGGGCGCCTATGGGTGGTGTCATGAATTGGGACATTACATGCATAAAGTAAACTACTAGAAAACCATAAACCGATCTTGATTTAAGTTACCACCAAATTCATCAGATTCATTCTATAGAAGGTATCAGGATAACATTTCTGGTTTTCCAAATCCTTTTCCTAAAGATTAATTCTTTTCATGAGAATAAATACTTACATGATTTTGGGAATATATCACCATTTTCATTCCTTGAACAATTTTCACGCCATCTCTTAAAGAAAGGATGTTCAAATTTTAATTCGAGAAGTGTTAGGAGATCATACGATGGATTGATAGGTCATTCCTTCCATCTAAACAATATGGATAGAACAGGTTATCAAATTATCATAACTCCACACATAGTTAGATAATATATTAACATAACAAACCTAAAATGGAAAATAACATATACTACCAATAAATGGATAATGTTAAAACCATTTCAAAAATTTAAAACATATAATGAGGTGAACTAAATCGACATTACATTAATCTCCCATATCATATAAGGTAGTTCGTGGTTTTCACATTCCTATCATGTGAATACATTAATGATGTATTCTCATGAAAAATTAATTACTATATAACCATAGTGAAAAACTTGAATGTTGTAAAAAGATAACGCTTTCCACATAATAAATACAAAAATTCTATATACAAAAATGATGATATCACTTCTTTCATATACCATTCATAAGATCATTAACACTATCAAACATTGAATTATCTATTTATCACTTAATTATGAACATATCATGTACTTTCCAAAATATCTGAATAACCTTTCACGGTTACCGACACCAGTCAATATATACATTAAAATACATAAGGGAAAAGAATAGTGTAAAAATCCATAGATTTTACATTATTCAATAGTACTATAAATATAATTATACAACATTACTCTTGATAAACATACAATCATTCCAATACAATCTTAACCCATTGACCGAGCTTCATTGTTTTATTCATCAACACTTCTTTCATCTCATATATCATTTGTAGTCTCTTCACCATCATCAACATAAATAATATATATACGACTATGACGATTCTCTTCATGAGATTCCCCATTATGGAATCAACTTGAATAATACCTGTACATTCCACATTTAAAACATTTTACCATTATTGATGTCATAGTAATACCATTATCATTTTCTGTTGTGTTAACAGAACCATTTCATTTGAATTTAATGGATTTTTGTCATTATTTTCCACACCCAAATCATATTCCACTTCATTTGAAACATTCTACTCGATGTCTCATCCCAAATTATTTACATGATGAATATTGAACTTTATTTCCTCTATGATCACCATGAAACTCCATCTTTCTATTTTTAGATAAATCAATAAACACACCAAAGTTGAGATTATTGATCATATTATGATATTACTGATTAGGTATAATAATGATGTTTCTCCATCCAACTGCAATCTAATTTTGTTTATCATGAATAATATCATTCCATTGTCCATTATATTCTCCATTAATATAAATCTCCATGTTTCTAACCATTTTCTAAAACCCAAAAATAATAGTGTGAGAGGAAAAATCATACTTTGAAAACAATATATCACGGGGGAGTACTTTGAATATCAAACATATTAGTATTAATCATATGATATTCATGATCCATACCATAATTCTAGGTCTTTAATATATAGTTATACTGACCATTAGGGTCATACATAGACATACATTATAAATATCTCTAGGGCTCTCACAAATGTTTTCGCATCTTGGTTTTCAACGGTTGAATAATCCATCGCTATGATACGAACTATAGAGACCCTATCATGACATACATGAATACTAAATTTCGTTGGATGAATACTTAATACATGACACAAAAAAATTCTAAATGATGGTATTAGTGAACTGTCTTTGAAATATCAAAACAAAAACTTCTAATCATTGTTAAAGGACATCAAAATCTCCCATAAAGAACATCCCCTATTTTCTTCACCTAAAACTTTTAATTGTATCCTGGGAAAAAAATATAGAAAGGGAATGCTCAAATTATCCGTAAGGGTAAACAAAGAAAACATATAACAAACCATAAATATTTGAACATAAATACAAGAACATAATGTTTAATCATCAAAATCTTGAGTAATGAATGAAATCATGGTAGTGCGTAAGGCATTGATCATAATGGAACATTAACCATGATATAATAGCATCAACATAAAAGACGTAATTATAGAAAAATAATAATCACATAACAAGATTTCAATAGTATCTAAGGAATTGTTTCCAAGACCATAATAGTGGACATAGTCCATTACATAACAGAGCCTACATGTAGTTTTATCCATGTATTACTAAACCAGATTTACTTGTCATTCCAACCATGCTTTACTGAACCATATTTACTTTGCATTCATGTCATTTATATCTCATGAGATATAAATCATTACCCAATTCATTATAGGTAGATATAAGTCTGACCCCTCTCATAACAAATCAAACATACATGTTCCACAAAAACAAAAAAACATTCATCCTTGTATAAACCATGATATAAAATGGGTTTCTTAAACATCATTTCATTAATATATATATAAATTAAATGGATTTCATAAAAATAAATCTATAATAAATAAAATAAAATAAAAGTAATCATAGTTATAGAATCATAACCCTATGTCATCTAAGATGAAAATAAATTATGATAAAACACATGAACATAATTCCTATGGAAAATATCCATTATTATTTAAAAAAATTATTTTCTGAATACTTTGGGATATTTTATAAGAAAATAATTTAGTAAAAAATATTCAAGAACTATTCTAAATGAATATTCATAGAAATAATGCGTTATGAAAGCGTAAAAATACATTTATTCTGTATAAATTAAGAAACATTCTCCTCATAAAAATTTTATGAAAACATTTTTATAAAACATTAACAAGGATCATAAATATACCCCGATTAAATACTTACATATAAATAATCTCAGATAAAAATGTGATTGCAAAATTATCCCTTACTTTATGTCTGATTTCTTACACTTATGTCTGAAACTAATTTATCGTGGGTTTAAACCTATTATTGACCATTATCATAACAATAATAATATTTATGATATCATATATGCTTCACTTATTACTTTATATTACATTTTTGTTTTTCAATTCCATGCTAAAGTAATGTTTTCGGTAAAAATCATTTTATTTTTCGTACGTGTTTTGTAATGTTATTCTTGATATTATTACATAAATCCTAATTTAAATTCACCCAATATGTAAAACATTATTTATATATTATATATATAGTATATAAAGATATATATATTTATATTATATGTAGATAAAATAAATGGAATACATCATTAACGGAGAGGGAATGTCGTACGTACACCGAAATGTTGTTTTCATTTCCTTATTACAATGACTAAAGTAAATAAATTACATATATATATATATCTATTCATATTATTATATCATATATTTTTTCATTTTTATTATATATAATTTTTAATCAATCTTCAATGGTTAATGTGGAGAAGGAATCTCATCGTGTCATAGAGAGAGTAAGGCGTGCGTACGCAAGAGCGACAATATCATTACCATAATTTTTGTATGGCATTGAAGTGGATGTAGTATAATATATCATAATTATTATCATGTTATAATAATCATATATAGTAATTATTTCCACCATTATACCCATCCATGTACGGCGGTGGTGGAAAACATATTACCCCACGGTGTGGAGACGGTAATCTGTACATACACACGCCTGGTAATTTCATTTTTTGTATTATGGATAGAAGGTGAAATATAGTTGTTTCATATTTATAATAAAATAACATTGAATGATTGATAAGGATGTTATTAATTTACAATTAAACAATTAAATAAGAATAATTAGAAGAAGAAATAAATATGAAACAATCGGTATAAGAGATTACCTCTTCCTCGATGTACCTCCTCTAATATTTTTCATAGGGAACTAGAGTGGGTCTTTTGATAAGAAAAAAAATCCAAAATGTAAATTTGGATGTTTTTTTAGGAAATTGTTAGGGGTAGTCTGAGCATGAATGCTCAAAATAGTTTGAATATGAGAGGGAGGAGGTGCCCTTTTATAAGAGTGGAGAGGGGAAATCATTAGATACTCCCAAAATACTAATTAATAATAAATTATATTTCCATCAAAAAGGGCCCAAAAAATATTTTATTTGAAGATAAGATGATTTTTTTGAACAAAATTCATCAGATAATTTTTAGGAATGTTTAGAATACTTTTATTTATTATGTTTTTGGTTTTACCATTATGTTACCGTTTTTAATCATAATGTGATGTCATTTTAATTACTCATTGTGGGTTAATGTAATAAACAAATAATGTCAAAATATGCAATAAAATTTATTTATGACATATTTGGAATTATATTAAAAAAAATCATAATCTAGGATTTCTTAGAATTTAAAATAATTTAATAAAGTATTACACTTTTGATGTTGTGATTTATGTATACTTTGGTCACTATTCATACATGTATTTTTAAAAATTAATTACAACATGATTCCTTTAAAAAATAGAAAATAACTCATCGCTAATATGTCAAATTAATCCATATAAATCTTGGATGGCATCAAAATTTTCAAACTAAATTTATTTTAATATTTATACATTAATATATTGGAATCATTCTTTAAAGAGGTAATCACTATATCAAAATTGTGTCAAAAATAAATATATCTATCTAATGTCTAAAAATTATAAATAAAATAAAATAACATATGAAATATTTTTATCGTTCAAATGATAATTCATATACATAGATATAAATTATATAACATAATATTAAAATCAATTGAGTAAAATATATATGATTAGGTTATAATTATCATTACATTAAATTAATTCTTATAAATTGTCATTTTCACATCCATGTGAATCCATTGGGTCCCAAAAATTACCCAAGGATTTCCATAGTTGAAAATATATTATCCAATTGTATTTGGACATTTTTTATTATAGTTTAATATTAATATAATATAAATTTTTACCCTTATATGACATATTTAGCCTTTATCCATGGAAATAATAATATTTACTATCGTAACTATTCAAAATATTTTAAAATAAAATGTAACTATTGACAAAATTTGGACCTTTTGAATCAAAATATGAAATCTAATCTTCAAAATTCAAAACACAAATGTTTCTGAAATTAAATTTAAATTTCTTTCCGTTAATAAATCAAAAAAGCGGTTTTTTGGAAGTAATTACTATCTAAAGATTGACTTGTGTGTATGTCCAATTTAAGAGTTAAATTACTTCTGATGACCTAAATTAGATTAAATGATTAAAATATAATCCAATTAAACTTTAAAACATATTAAAAACATTTTCTATCTATATAAATAAATTAAATAAAAAAGTAGTTTTGAATTAACATGCATTATTTTTCAGTATTCATTAAAATTATTATTTTATTAGGGAGATATCAAGAATTCACAAAAAGTAAATTTTTATATCCAACATGTAATGAAGAAGTTTATTATTTCATATTTAACTTTTAAAAGTTTAAAAAAGTAGATTTAAAAAGGTTTCACCATCAAATGGTGGTAAAAATATATTTTGTGAAACATACATATTTTATCTGAAATATTGATTTAGTTCTTATATCAAGTAATAGAAAATGTGTATGATGATTGCTAATGTTATATAAAATTCAATATTTGTTTAATACAATTCATAACATCTTGTTATATAATATTTTAACAATATATCATTGTTAATGAAACTAGGTATTGCGTACAACGCAAGCTATAGAGGAAGGTGGCTCTTGCATGTAACGCAAGCCATGTTAGTGTTGCATGTAATGAAAACCTGTTTTTTTCTCTTATAACATAATCCAAACATAGTTCATTTATGTATTTAAAAAAATATATTCTCAGTGTTGCATGAAATTTCAACTATCAAAGAATCTTGAAATTTGTGCTACACATGCCATTAATATTGTTGTATATACTACAAACTAATACGGTGCTTCCTATAGCCCGTGAAAATAATAGTCTAACATAAAAAACAACACATCGATGAAATTAAAAAGAATACATATCATAAATTATAGGCGTGTTACAGTTCTGGTCAGTGGTAAACATAGGTTCTACCTTCTAGGGACACACATCCCTAATCCACCTCATGGGGAAATCTGTCAAACCTTCCAGGTTCGCCTCAAGGGGAGACCCAATCAAAAAAAAATAGGTGAACCATCCAATGTATGTACCTTCTTAATCCCCCCAAATGGGTTTTCTGATCAACATTATTCCTCTAACAGAGTGGAAACCCTATCAATGGTAAACTATGTAGTGACCTACATGGGACACAGCTCTCATATCTGCCTCAAGGGGTGTTTTGATCTACCTTTTAGATCCGCCTCTATAGTGCATTACAAACCATCAATCTTGGTGGGACAAATTTCATCCTATTAAAACACCTCTGTGGTCCACATACATTAGGTTTCTTGATCCATCCATCCTTACCCCACAAGACATTAACCCCATTCCAATATCTATAAAAAGATAAACACATACCCTGATCACTCTCAAACATACCATCTGATCAATATCTACATGACGTGGATCTTGTGACCTGTCCTCGAATTGCCACCACATGAATACATGTGGGATGATTTAGGTAAAAAAAACATATATAAATTACTCTTCTATAATCATTACATAATTGTTAACATTTATTTCTTTGGTTCCCCCAAATTATGATGCCTAATTTGATTTTTCCTCTAAATAGGTAGAATACATGTGACAAATTTTCACAACATCCAGGAATTCCTAGTGATTTCTAATGTGACTATACTGATGACCTATGGTTTATAAAATTTCAAGAAAAAAATTATTATCTTTAAAAAAGAGTAGAGTAGTTAAATTGTTTCTATAATTAGATGACAATAGAAATGAGTTCCAGATACATGACACAAATTTATGAGGGAGACATAGACTAGGAGATTATCTCCAAGGTGGAACCCATGGAAGGAGGAATATACATCCCATCTTCCCATTTCTATCAAGGAGTATACATTTCCACTGAATGTCATGAAATCCGTATAACATTTGAATGTTTGAATTCAAGTCAACAAAATAATCAAGAGCATTCATTTTTCCCAACATGTAGGTGGGATTATGAGAAACCATTAGAAACAATTTCGAATTTGAAAATTTAGATCATGGTTACA
Source organism: Viscum album (assembly GCA_963277665.1). NCBI lineage: Eukaryota > Viridiplantae > Streptophyta > Magnoliopsida > Santalales > Viscaceae > Viscum > Viscum album. The sequence continues at coordinate 1,152,335,144 of OY728120.1, forward strand.
TTTTATATTTTCATATTTAATATTAAATTAATTATTTAAATAACACTTAAATATATTCATATATTAATTATTCCTCGATTTTAAGCAACAATACAAACATAGGTCTTACTGATTCTAAAAATAACTCTATCTCTGTTTGTGATAATTAATTTAAAATATCCCTTTTGAAATTAATAATAAATGCATTCCACAATTTTACCATTTAATCTTCATTTAAATCACTACTATAATAAGGTAGAAATCATTTAAATGTTACATTTAATGTATTTATATCATCACCTTATTTTTTTATTTTGATGTTAGAAATAATATTGTTAATTTATGACCCTAGAATACATACAGAATGACCCGTACGATTTTATAAAAGGTCAATTTTATGTGTACGGTAATTGTGTGTACCTTTATGAATTTTTAAAAATTAATCAACCATATAAAATGTCTATATTACAATTATATTTCTTTAAATGTTCCCTACACTCTCTATTAAATTCTATAAATTACTATTATACAATATTGATGTTACTATTATGTTTTGTAGTGTAATCCAGTAATGAATCCTATGAGAAGACTAATGAATTTACAAAATAAAAAATCGTGTTTTAAAATGTCTGGATAATTCATATGATAATGTAATGTTACCTTACGTGTCTCAATAATATTATTCATGAATCGTATGAAAATTTATTTGGATTTTTATATATTCTTTGGAAGTCATGACTTCATTATTTTTTTGTCTTTCATTGTCAATGACCCATATGAATGATTATGTAAACTCTTAGGAATTATATTAATGTAAAAATTTCAATTTTTAGATGTTTAATAGTTGTAATAAGTTATAGGATATGTTAAATATTATCAATATTTCTAAACCCTCTACATTTTCCATTTCTTCACATATGATATCTTCTAAATGTATATATTATAGAACGTTAAAGTATAAAAATTTCTAGAAATCATATAACTAGTTCTAAAAAAATAATAAACTATGTTAAGTAATATAAATACATTCTAATAGACTTTTTATTATTATTAACATTTTGTTGAATACAAATAAAATATTCGTATTCAATTGTACCGGTTTTTTTAATAAATCCAATTGGATTTGTTTAAAGTTTCGTTATGTACATCATAGATACATAAAATTAAAACATTTATCAAAGAAAATTATCTTCACAACCCAAAAATGGATGAAAACTTGGTTTTTATTTAATTTAATCCCTTAGTGACATGAAATTTTGGTTAAGTGAATAACATTTTCTCATTTTCATTCCATACTCTAACTACATCCACATTTTCAAGAATACCATCAGTATATTAAATACATTAGATCACTTGATAATTTTTATTTCCACAATTTAACAATAGAATATATGGAAATTTGGGATAATCCAAAATCCCCTCAAGTGATTGTGAAAGGTTAAACATATTTGTACATCATCAATGTTAGAAATCCATCATAGATAATTACATTGGAAAACATATTGGCATGTTGATCTCTAATAGGAAATATTTCTTCTTTATGAACCCAATGAAAAAATTATATTTGGAAAATTATATTTTATATTAATGTGATTATACTGAGAGTGTTACACTCAATTTTGGGATAGGAAAAATAATCTATTATTGTCCTTGTAAATTTATAGTTCATTCTATATATTCTCCATCATTTCATCGAGCAATTATTTCATCTTGGATTTCATTAGAAAATAAAATATAATAACTAAATAATATAACTATAAGGATCATAGTGTAACAAACATTAGTTTATTATTGTTCTATCTCAATAAAAAATATCTTTGGATACATATCCCCCCAAATGTAGACTTTTATTCATCACAATCACTTATCCAGTCATTATTAGTAAATCAATAGTGATTTAACTGATATCTTCTTTTAAAAAATTATACCAATATTAAATGTTCATTCATTTACATGAGAACTATTTTTATATCATGATAATTTAATTCATTTGTGTAATTTTGATACCCTTCATACAATAACACTACTATGGAAATATCATGTCTTTGTGCATAGAGATAATATAAAATTATAACCAGTCATGCATACACTTAGTGATCTTTACTAAATAATTTATCATTTTCTACAAGATTAATGAAAACATGTTTGGGTGTCATAAGTAGTTTGGAGTCTTCCATAAAATAACTTTTTCAATAATTCCCTTCTACATGTCTCATAAGAAAGAAATGTCATGAAATAATTTTATTAAACATCCAGTCCTGGAAATCACCACATTTCTCCTAGAACATACAATTAAAAATATTTCATTAACTATGAAGAAATAAAATCTCACTTACATTATTTTGAAACAAAAAATAATAAATATATTCTATGAAAATAATCAAACCTTCTTCGAATTCATTCACATAAAGGATTATTTAAACCATTCCATTAAAAAAATTATCTATCTAAAGTGTCCATAAAACATCGTAAAGTAGGCCTAGAAAGCCTTTTATATCCCATAGAGAACCATATTCAACATACATAGTATAGCTTCATTATATTCAAGAATGAATCTCACTTGCCACTCAATAGAAACATCTTAATATAACTACCTATGAAGAATGAAAATTTCCAATACATTTAATAAATTTTTTACTTGCTCTAATATGTAATATATGTGGATATTCACCTGGAATTTATAAATACCATATAATAAAATTTTTCTTCAAAATAATCCCCATTAATATATTAATATCAATTGTATATTATATATTCTAGGTTCAATGAAACATCCCCTTTTTACTCAATTTATTTCAGAACACACAGTTGGTCCCAATAATAATCCCCCTTTATCTTATCTTGATATGATCATATATGGAGTTCATTGACATATGATATACTTCATCATAAAATGAATCAAACCCTTCATCATAATTAATAAACCTATTATTTAAATTTATTTAAATTTAAAATGATGTTCGATTTATAAATTGGAGGATTAATATCATTGTAACTTTACTATATCATTCTGATCTCTCATTATATTCTTAACATCCACAAGATACATTATATTCCACTACAAATTTTTTTAATCAGAAGACAAATATTATTTGACACTCTTACTATAAGAGTCAATATAGGCAATATTTAGTTCTATTCTACCATTTTTATCATCATGATTCTCATAAATTTTATCACTGAATTTATCAAATTCATCACATCATTCATCATCTAAAGTAAATATAGAGATTAATTTGAATGAAAATTTCATTGTTAAAAATCAATTATCATATGGGGTAGTTGTTATAATATAAATATAATTTTCCATTCATGAATCCATTAATTATGACTTCCATGATCTTGTCATCAAACTTCCATAGATTTGTGTTCATTTCAGCGGAATGACCTGAATGACTACTTTTTTATTTTGTCATGGATAATACATCTTTTAAGGGTTCTAGGGGAACTCATACAATAACTATTGGCCTATTTCACAAGGCCAAGCATGAATTTCAATACAGGACACGAATTCCCAAAAGTATACCATACCCAATACATGACCCATAGGCCCAACCCACTGGAAATGCCCCTCCATTGATTCTGCAACATTGATCGCCAAGCTCGCCACCTTGCAGAACTGGTCAGCTAGAATTACCTCGTACAAAGCTGCACGGTGCCTGGTCCTGATGGTGGTTTCCAAACCATCTCATTCTTTCAATTAGGTATGCTCTGCTTCGGGTGACTACTCTTGTTGCTGTGATCCTCTTCAGGGGCTTTCACTATGTGAACCGGGCTACTCCATGGTTTATGTGACAAGAAGGCGTTGTGGATCGATGGCCTTTGATGGACCGAAGGCCCTTGAGACCCACATTCCAAAACCGGTTGCTCGAAGGCCCAAATCGGTTGAATAGTTTTGGTTGCTACAATACTGAATAGTTACTGCTACAGTACTGCTACACTTCCCACAAATTCACCTCCACCCAGTTTTGATACTGGATCTCTTGGATTCCAAGAAGGAGCCCATATCACTCAGGTATGGTATTTTTGGAAAACAATATGGGTTGCTAACAGCAAATCCTAATGGGGGCCCCGACCAAGCCTAGGTGCGCTCCAAACTCCCCACAAGAGTAATGGTTTTGAATCACCATGTGCATAATATGCACAGTGTCTTTGTATGGTGGGAATCGAGCATGTGCCACTTCCGAAAGAGAGCGAGGGGTGCAACCAACGGGTACCATTCAAATAAAACCCCTTGGAATTAAATGTCGGTTTCTAAAATAAACTCCCATCAGAGGTCCCTGACCAATACCAGGTTCTCTCCACACTGCCTAGATAAGCAATGGTATTGAATCGAACGTTGCTTAAGATACACAGTGTCCGAGTCTGGTGGGACTCGAGCCATCACCATTTCATCAAATGTGTTTATTCATGGAATATAGAATAGATCAAAATTGATGTATTTTTTACTACATATTAAATGAATTCATGATTGATTTAGGTATCATTAGATTTCTATGTTGAATATGTATATTTGTGAAAACATCTTACCTCCAGATCAACATTTACCTATTGAATTTTAAAATCATTTTTCTTAACATTTGAAAATGAATTATATTCCCACTTTCAAAAAAAGACATAATTGTGTTTGTAATGATAAATTTATACATTATTTATTGCATGTTTATAATGATAATATTTCAAATAATTCATTTCAAAATATATTAAGTATTATATTTTTATTTTTTATATGAACCCCCAACTCTCACTCATCTTTACCTCATAAAAACTTAAACACCCCTATTGACTCTTACTTATGTTACATAAAAATTAAATAGGTTATTATTATAAAATAATAAATGAATGTATGGAATTATAAGCCTAATATAGTTTATTTAATATTCATATGTCCACATAAATTTGTGTGAATAAATTTCAGAGGCTTAATTATTGGATTTCCAAAATTTTTTGTCCACCATTATATATCTTCCACTTCTTAAAAGATTCACACACATCATTATTATCCATACATATTTTAATTGGATCCCAAACACACATTTATTTATAAATTTTTTAAAAATATTTTAAAAATGTTATATAACTCTTATACAACAATTATTGTTTACGTATTTTAAACTATGATAATAATAATAACTTGGATCTCCAATCTAAGAAATATTTCCTCTAGAACATTCCAATTTGGAGATGGTACAACCATATTTTATTCTACTTATGAGGACTATGACTCATTTATAAAGAACCAAACTTCCATTATTATATAGTTAAATCATAATAATAAATTTACCGTTAATCTCACTAACAAGTGGAATATATTTAGATTTTAAATTATAGGCTACAATTTATGTTGAACCATATCCTTTGATTTTTATGGAACATTCATTCCCAAAAATTATACCAGTGCCATTTTGGTAAAGACTATTATTTAATATCTTGAAATATATAGTCATATGTGATGAGAAACCACTATCAAGGTACCATATAATGTTCCTCTTACTATCATTAAGATCTACTTAAATAATGAGTGACTGGTTTATAAATATATCCACTCTGAGAATGAATCTATCCAAAAACCTCAAGAATTTTCCCTAAAATCATTGAAATAAATTAATTACCATAATGAATTTTCTTCTCACACCATCAAAAAATTTACTCCAAATAATAAAATCAATTTGTTTGGAAAACTGAATTAAATTTTGGATCATTGTTATCTTCTCCCCAAACATGCTCCCTCTATTAATAGGCTGGTCCCTCATAATTCCAACACATTATAACTACATGGAGGATAAATCAAATAATAAAAACAAAACTTTTTGGACAAAATACACCAAAATACCAATATTATATGTTAAATATTTTTTTACATGAAACTGTTGAGTTTTTTTAAGAATTCTTTATTTCTATCATTGTATATTTTTTTCCTCCTTTAGATTTGGGTGAAGGGATCCTTTCATTCTTTACTCCTCATAAACTAAAAATAATATTGTAATTCCCATTTTATATTTCTACACATCCCTTGGTATCTTATTTTCTCTCCTGGAACCTAAATTGATATATGAATTTTGGTAACATTCTTGGGGGTCGTGTCAACATTTTTACTTGTTTTTTTGTAATATTTTTATCAATAGATTATTATAACCCAACCATTATTTACAAAGCATTAAATAAATCATGTGATATTCCTATAATGATTTTATAATAATTCAAATAATTAGAATAGCTCATAGATAATTCTTCTATTTTGTTTCATATTTATTCACAGATTTATCTAGTATTCATTCATTTTCAACAACATCCACATTAAGAAGATTAATTTCAGCTAAAAACAATATTTTTCTATTTTTCAATTAATATTTATGTTTTCTTAACATCATAAGGAATTTAATGTAGTATTTTATATCCCACTTCTATATTTTTCATTCTCATGACAAACTTAATGCCAATATTTTAGCTTTTCTTCATATTTTTTCCATCATGATATGCTTGGATTAGGTGAACCATTCAGAGGTCTGATGAATCAATATGTATTTTTATTTTACAGTTACTAAAAAATAAAATTAAAATATATGATAAATAAATATATTTTCCAATGATATACTTATATCATCATTTACCATAAGAACCATAAATAAAAAATGGTCAAGACATATATAATTTTTTATAACATGTTTTCCAAATAAGATAACTTTCTATGATTGTTTTTTTTCACGTCACATATACTACACAAACAACAAATAATTTATTTTAACTAGATAGGTAGGCATAAAATCATCCATTGTGTGTTTTCCCTTACTATATATAATCCCACATGAACAACAGAATTATATTGGAAATAATATGATTAGAATAGCTTTACAAATATCTTATAAATATTTGGAATTCTTTAATAACTAACATTTATCTTCCTATTAAGTATTTTATGATATTTAGATCCAATTATTATCACCTATTAATAAATATTTATCTATGATATCTAGTGATGAAGATATTTCAATCATCCATTCAAAAATCATGAATAATCAATTGATTATATGAAAATTAATGATCTGAATCTCTATTAGAAATCAGTAAAATAACTCGATCATTCAATTTTTTTCTCTAGCTCCCAAAATTCAATATATAATTTTTAGTAATTACAATTCATGGTTATCATATTAGTTCCTTCATGAATTTTCATCTAAATGGATATTTCTTAATATTCAGGAATTTGATAAATTCTGAAAAGCAATTATAATTCATGATCTGGATAATTTCCAACATAGAATCATACAATGTAATCTACATATTATCGTACACAAAAATATCTACATATTATCGTACACAAAATACTCTTCTATAAAATTAGGACGTCAACTACAAAAAAAATATCTACATATTATCGTACACAAAATATTTCATCCTCAAGATTTAAAAATCATTAACATACACCTAAGAGTAATAAAACATAGGTTATTATTATACTATCCCACTATTATTATTACAATTTATCCAAAAAATATTTGACATGCCTCAACATAAGTAGTTAATAGTACATGGAATTACATTTTGATGTCTTCCACTTCCCCTTCATTCGATATAATTGTTCTAAAACATCAAAAAATATCAAATTCTAAAAATTCAATCATATATATATTCTATATAATCTAAAATTATATTCATATTCTAATATAAAAATATTTAATATTTCCATTGGGTAATTCATCATTATTGTTATTCAATTTTAACAACATAGTGAAACTGATTATGATAAACTCTCTAGTTGTAACTGCGATAATGAATTTAAAATATCCTATTGGAAATTACCACAAATATCAAAAAAGAATTCACATTTAAAAATAATTGTAATTAATTATGTAATCATGGAAAATTTATAGTCTTATGAAATTTTTTTCTTTTATATCATTATAACGTAATCTAATTTTGATGTCAATATACATGTTTCTAATGGGTGACCTGTACGAATTAAAGGAACGAAAGTGATGATTTCATAAAATGACCCATCTAATAATATGGTAAATGATTGTCCCTTTTTCAATTATCACAGGATTGTAAAACATTTCCAATGATAATGGTTCTTATAAGTTTCAATAACTCACTCTAACATTTTCTAATAAATTCAAAATAATTCTATTACACATGAATGAAGTTAATATTATATTTCATTGTGAATGCCCAAAATGAATCCAATTAATTTTTTATTGATCATATAAAATTCTATTTAACTATAAGATATTATTATAAAACTGTAATAAAATAGTAATTCTACTCTTACATGTCTCAAGGATCTTCTCAATTACTCTTTTGGAATTTTCTACGAACATTTTTGCATTCGAGTGACTCCATTCAATTGTAGTTTTTTTATAGATTTCTTCTTAATTCATCCTTTTTAATGCTCAAGTATACACTCAATAATTCTATTCTTTTTTTTCAAAATATTAGCTATATGTTGAATGAACTATACAATTATGTTGTAATCCCATGTACAAACTTAATTTCCATATGCTTTATCTTTCCTATTTAAAAATATACAGTATCTTCTAAACGTGTATCTTCTTGGAAATTTAAATTTTATATTTTATAGAAGGAAAACAACCACATTTTGAAATTCTAACAAAAATCATATATTAAATCAAAAACATTATAATCATATTATAATTATTTTTACTCATGGTTGATAACATATGAATTCATTATTCAACAATGTATATGTGTTATTTACCACCTATTTAATTTGACTATAATTTAGATAAATCTCTCAAGGAAATATGAAATTAAATCCTCTATAAGAGATAATTAACCCAAAACCGCAAAACAAAATTATGTAGTATTTTAATGAATTTCATCTCCGAGTGCTAATAAATTTGGGATAACTGACTCAGATTTTCTCACCATAATTATATAATCAAAATAGCACACATTTTCCAAGAATACAATCTCTAAATTAAATATTATTGTTTAAATAATGTACTAATATTCTCATGACCCCACTTTTATAATAGAATATAAAAAATTTAGTGTGATCCCAAATCCTTTGACATTATAGGGAAAGGATGAACCTATATGTTTGTCCCCAAATTCACTAATCTATCATGGGGAATTAATTTGGGGAAGATAACAATATTTTTATCATTATTAAGATATAATTACTATCTTGAGGTCCCCATTTTTTATTTAATTATTTTTATTTTTAGAAATTATCTTAATTTTTCTCACTTCCTTCATCAAATTCATCCATTTCTACATCACACAGATTAATAATATTGAGATTAAATTTTAATTATATTACATTATCACCTTATGTCAATATATTTATGTTATTATTTCAATATCATTATCATTTTTCTTTCTTGAATCCCATAAATTTACCCTCATCAACATTCTCATAAATAATTAATAGATATCATTTCATAATTTTTATCTTCCACAGATGTCCAAATAATCCTAAATAGTACCCAATTTCATTCCTTTTGTAACAAAACATATAATAAGTAATGTTTGATTTATGAATCATCAAAACACATTTTAAAATATTTATAGTTGTGAATACATATTTTTTAAAAAAATTTACCAATTGAATTATTTAAGCATTGATCATTCAAATTAAACAAGAACAATATTATTTCTATCCCAAAAAACCATGTTGGAGGAATGTTGGGAAAATTGAATTCATGAATTTTCTAATTTTTAGAAATTAAATTTTTAAAATTATTCCATGAATAATCCCTTCAATGTTATATTCACAATTTTTATAAGAACCATAAAATCCAACTAATCATTCCTTAAAAATCATTTAATTTACACCACTACAAAAAGTATTGTTTCATAAACATTATATTGGTTTTTATGGAAAAATTATCACTTAATGTGTTGAATTATAACTATCTTAAAGTGTATTAATTACTCATATGTCCAAATAAATTAGTGTGAATTTTTTTAGCATTTCAATAGGATTTCTACACATTTATTTCCATGATGTTTTATCTTACTCTTAATACCTGATTGACACACCAAATCATTATCACCATTTATGTGGGGAAAATCCCTTGCAATATTTTATATTTAATTTTTTTAAATGTCTTCTGAATAAAATAAAATTTATTATAGGATAATGATTATTTTATTATCATAAAATATTGTAAAAATATATATGGAAGACACATATTAAAAAGATTTCCATGTGCTCCTTCACCTTTGGTGATATTAATTTTATATATTAATATATTGACGATGGATGTTTACTATTTGAAAACTACATTACTATAATTATTCTACTTCTGAATATCAATCATAACGTTGTGTGTATAAACATTAAAAAATAAAAAATCTTGATATTACAATTTTTTAGAATCAATATTAGAAGAAAAAATTAATTTTATTATCAGAGAACATTCATTCCCAAAAATATTAGCACATCTATTATAGACATCAATGTTCAAGAAGATGTTAGTATATCTTATTATTTGTGATTAAAATCCACTATCAAGGATTCATTTTTTATCTTACTTGCATGTATTATGATCTACTTCAATAATATTAGAATTTTAATCCATGACTTCTCTTATAGTCTTTTTTCCAACATCCTAGTTAGTTATTAAAAAATGTATGGACATTTATTACTCAAGAAAATAATTATCTTGTCAAGCCATTCAAATATATCATATAAAATATCAAAATAGGATTGGTAGAGAAAATGAGATAAATTTTAGTTCTATATATTCTACATCCCATATATTCTCCCTTTATTCAATAGATACCCCCTTAATAGATGATATCTCTAACTCCATGGGAAAAATATATTATACTAGAAATGAAATATTTATTCAAAAATAAACCACATTACTAGTGGTATAATTTGAAAATATTTCATTCATGAACGTATTTTAATTTTTATGGAATATCAACTTTATGTCGTGGTATATTTATTTCAATGTTTTTCATTCAGTTGAGGGTTCATTTCATTCTTAACCCACACAAAACTTCATTGGATATATGAATTAAAATTTTAAAGTCATAAACTACAGAATACATCACATAATTTCTCATTGAACCTAAAATATTATATGAAATGGACACCACATTCTATGGTTTCAAGGGTACATATATACATGATTTATTATACAATATTCCACAACAACATACGATTACAAAACCATTATTTCAATATCTTAATCTTAATAATATCTCATTTCACATATGGTATTTTCCTCTTTAAAATGAAAATAAAATTTCAGGGTCAATTATTCACCCCTATCAATAGATTTTAGTACGCATTCATTCAACATTCATTCTTTCATAGAAAATATCTATTTAATAAGACTAATTTCCTCTTAAAATTTAAATTTTTTATTTTTTTACTTCCTTATTGAAATTATGAAACATGATAATCTATTTTAGAAGTCGTCTTTTATACCTATTATATCGTGCTCCTATCAAGACACACGTCAATCATGGAATTTTCAATGTATTTCATATAGGTTTCATCTTGATATACCATCGTCTTCGGTTCACTATTAAGAGTGCTGATGAATCCACTATTCTTTTCAATTAAAGTTTATTACCATTAAAATCATTATATGTGATATATTACAATAGGATACAATCAAAAAACAATATTATCCTTAATTTTATGATGGGAAAATAATATATAAAAATACCCCCATTATTTCATATAACATATAGCCACAATCTAAGAAATTACTCTTTATAATGACAAAGGTTTGTTCATGGTCATATATCTTCTAATAGTAATGAATAATTGATTTTTTGTGCTTATTTAGGTATCAAACTCTTCCAGGGAATTTTTATAAATAATATATAGAATCTCACTAATGTTAAAGCATCCTGTTTTATACAATATTATTATAATAGTATGAGAAATATATTATGAAAATTTGGGCTACATAAAAAATGATATTAATCTTCCAATAGAGACTTTTGATATTTATGCCATAGTATACTATAATATTTATATAATTTTTCCTATTATATTTAGTGAATATGTTACTTCACTTATTGTTCTTATCTTTCAACAGGATAAGATGATGATCTATCAGTTAATGATCCACTTATCGATCAATAATCTCTACAAACATGATCTTTGATGGTTATATTCTATTTCTAACTCCCAATATTAGTCTTAATTTTTATATTATTCTAATTATTTTATTCTTATAGAGGTTATTAACATAATCATTGTATTAATTGATAAATCTCCATATGATATAATTAATTAATTTCTGAAAATAAATCACATATCAATTTGTAGATAATTCTCAAAATATAATCATACAATATAATCCTCAGTGCATTTCCTCAATTATCTGAGCATGTACGTGTTCACCAATGATCACTAATTATTCTATTCAAAATTTAAAATTATCAATAGTGATATTCGAGTATTTTCATTCTCCCCAATTTATTTATTAAAATTAATATTCATTGTTATCTGTTTGGCACAGATAAATATGTAATATTTCTAAAATATATATATTTCAGAATTCCATTATTGTGGATAAATGGTCGCCATATATTATATAATTAAACTACGTTCAAGTGGAATAATTTTCACTTATAAGCATAGAATGAATGATAATATTATGTCACAAAAATTTTAATACCTAGATTATTTCTAGTAGAAATTATTTAAAATTATTTTATGAATTGATAATTATAATTTCATCATGAAATTTATTTTCCTCAACATATTTATCATGAAAAAAAATATTAATTTTCTTTTTTATTCCATGTATGATAATATTGGGAATCAATAGATTTTATTTTATTTATAATAATCATCTTAGAATGCAAAATATTTTGTGATTCTTGATCCATATAGATTCATATTAGGAATATTTATATTTTATTTCCAAAATTATCTTTGAAATAAATAATTTCAAATATTCTCCCAAAGTAGAATATCATAATCAATCCAAAAAAAATATTTAAGGAATATATTAAAAACATATATATTTACAATGAAAATAAAATATTTTAATACTTTTTACTTTTCTATTAAATATAATTTCTCACCACTAATAACATAGAGTTTAAAACAAATTTACGGTTTGGTTATTGTTATTAGAAAAAATATTCAAAAAATTACCTTTTACTAATTTTAAATTTCTCTATATATCATATGAAATCATATTAATGTTTAATGAAATAAAAAATATCATATAAAAATAAAAAAAAATTAATTGTATTCTTTTTATAATGTTTTATAAAATTATTCCAATTTTATGTTATCATTAAATATTATTATGAAATCACAATAATGTCTTATGAAACAAGAATTATTATTTTTTAATTGAAGAGATGAAGTATTATTAAATTTAGTGTGGAAAATGGATTATAATCACTTAAATTAAATACTATAATTCTAATGTAGCATTATATAATTAGAGAATAAATTAAATTAATCTCATTTCACCTTAAATCACATAAAAAATATTCTTATCAACATCAAATGCAATCTCAAAAACATCCAATGATTCCAAAAAATTGTATATGAATAATAAAATCCTTTAAAACATTTGTTACTTTAGTCTCCATATTTAAATTTATTTTCATCTCCATTAAATTTATATACCTTAACTCAACTCTTTTCATGAAATCGAAATCAACATTAGAATATTAATATAAAATCATTTGTAAGAAGAACAGTTTCATGAAAAAACAAATACTATATCATTATTTTTTTTTGAAATAATTCCCTCTCTTGGTGATAATAAATGCTGGTACAGGTGACATATATTTTGTCCCCATCAACCCATTACTAAATGAAACATTTCCCCCTGTTAATAATTTTACGCAACTTCATTTTTATATATGTTATGGAAAAAATTTCATCCTAAACACTCAACAGTAAAGATTTTTGAAAACTATCATTTAACTATATATCACCCACCCCCATTCAAAAAAATATCTAAATCACTATAGGGGAACATACAATGCATAAAAGAGAGAGGGAAAAAATAAAAATAAATATTCTGCATTAAATTAATAAATCACTATATTGGAATTTCTTTTTTAAACAATATTCATTTTGATTATTTATAGAAATTTATTCTAGTATAATTTCTAAAAATTACATTATATCATTGAAAAAAATGATACCAAATATCAAAGTTATTAGATTATGAGTTTTTTTATTTTATTTTTTGAAATATCATTATCATAATGATTGATAAAATAAATCCAGAGTGGCTTCTCAACATCTACTTGTATTTATTTCTACTATAATTTCAACATTAATATTTTTGTGTAGGAATGTGTAAATAATATATATTCCACCTATATTTTTGTGAAAATTACTAAAATATTAAAATTAATATTCAATATTACACAATATTATTCGAAATATGTTGTTCAACAAAATTTGTATTTTTTATCTATGTAATAACCTACCCAACAAACATTTTTATATCTTAAAAAATCTATATTTTCACATATTCTATATAGAAAAATATAATTCAAAGTAAAATTGACATGCCTCATGATTATTTTTATGATATCATATATGATTCCTTAGGATCACTATGATCTTATACAAGAACCAATCATTTTATGTATGATATTTGGTCATGATGTTTTAAAATATAGATAATTACAAACACTACACTTAAACTAATTTTAATTCAAAATGAATCCAACATTATTCTTTCCAATTTAATTATTATTGTAATAGGTGAATAACATCATTATAATATTCCATGTAAAACATCATAAATAATTATCTACATATCTATTCTTAAATAGAAATATTTATTTCTACTCATTATGAAACCTGTAATCCATAAAAATATCACTATGTACATAGCATTTAAATAATAAAATTTATCATCTTTTATTTGGGATAATTATTCACAGATATCCTCATTTTCAAATATAAATATTATATCATCAACATATACTTTGAAAATGTCAGTAAAAGTGGACATAACCTTTACAATAAATTTTTCCAAAAAAATTATTCTTGAAAATTAAATCTATTATGGTATCTATATGCATTACAATAATAGTCTCTAAAGGACAATTTTTTGGCCCCAAAATTCACATTTTAGTATGTACACAAATATTCCATGTATTTTTGTAAAAATTATAATTTCTGTAAAAAAACATGTTCGAAAAAATCATCATTTAAGAATAGAGGATTCACTGCTAGTGGATATACCTCGTAATTCCCTTGTGCCTCATATACTATAATCATATTGATTATGAGTAATATTTCTAGAAATGTAAATTTTTCTTCAATATATATCCATTCCTTATAAGGTTAACCATTGTGTACCAATTTTTCCATTTAAGTGACACCACAAAAATCTCATTATGTTTTTTAATACCCATTTTGTATGGATAACATTTTTATTTTTATTTTACAGTACACATTTCCGTTTAAAATTTTTCGATATATAAACATCATATTTATTTATAGATTATATCCGATCATAAATTTTAATGTCATTAAAAAAATTTCTTTGATCCTCTGAAAAATGTGATGTTTTATTTCCAAGCTTAATCATGTTATTGTCAAAATTGGGTATTATTATTTACCAGCGATTTTTTATAATTGAACTTGTGTCTTAATTCATTGACATTTTATATTATTTTCTCATTTTTCATCAAAGTTTTGTTAAAAATTATCATGAATAAGATACTACTCATTTCATCATCATCCTCACAACAGTTTTATAAAATCTAGATTCATATAAATTCATTAGTTTGAAAATGTAATTCAACGAGATGAATGGATTTGGATTTATATTCACTAATATTATAATTAAAATATTAAAATAAATTGTGAACCCTTTTATTAGAGTATATCCATCCCCTCTAATTAGATAATTTACCTATGAATATCCCATTATAAAGTTTCTCATAATAAAATTTTAGATTCGTATTATTGATCATCAAAAAAATAATAGAAAAATATTGGATGAGACTCACATGTTTTTCCCAGAAAACATATTCCATATACTGTAATTTTATTATCATTTATCAATAAAATACTATTTTCTTTATAGATATTAGTATATAAATATTCTGAACACTATTTTTAGAGAGTTTTTTCTCAACTTGTGTTGATATACCAATCTAAATTAAGCCATGTTTTATCAATTTGTAACAACATTTTTCTAAGCAGTACATGATGCAATAAATTGGTTAATGATTCCACTATAAAAAAGAAATATTTCCAAATATTTATTATTGCATTCTTGTATATAATCTAATATAAACATTAATATATATGATCCTAGTTTTTTTTCTGAATATGTATTTTTAAATTTTAGAACATTAAAATTACCTTGATGTTATAATTCATTATCATGAATATATAAATCCTTGTGTAAGAATAAATTAAATTAAGAAAATACATATCACATCCGGAATATTATTATCCCATTAGAGCACAAATGTCTTGTTCAATTGACACCGAATTCTATGTGGCTTAAATATCAAATATTTTTTTCTTTCATTGATCCATGTTTCCTATTTAGAAAATATCATGAAAAAAATTATCCTTATCATTTGAGTCAGGGTATACATATCACCACATTACTATTTGATATTTAAATCGTATTAATATGAAAAATATTTTCAAGGCGTTTTTCCATAGTTTATTATTATCTTTAATGTTCATGTAATATGAAATGGATAGATCACTATATGGGAATATATTGACGCTTCCAATTTATTACTTGGTGATGACTGTGGAACCAATTAAATTAATGATAAATCATGAGTTTTTATTAAAAAAATATTTTCAATATCTATATATGTATATCACACATAAAATATTCAGTTTATTCCCTTGAATATATGGAATATTTTTCATTTTTACATTTTAGATATTTTATTCGTTCTTCCATATCCCATGATTTAGAAAGAGATATCATATTAAAATAGCACTTCCCCAATATAATATTCTTTAATATTCAATATAATTATTAAACCATACATGTGTGAGTGGAAAACATTGTCTGTACTCTATGGTTTTTCATATTTGTAATTCTTCCAATGTAACATGTATAATGAGTTAATTTTATTCCTTCTACAATATTATGATTACCATTATTTTTTCATTGTAGGAGAAAAGTAAAAAAATATTTGTGTATGAAGTCAAAATACAATAAAAAATCTCCAATTTCATTTATATTATCTATAAAAAATAATATTACATTTTTCCCTTTTTTCTACTCTTTCAGAATTTATTTTAACTTTCTCATTATTATTCCCTATGGATTCATGACTTCTAAAATATAATGTAATGTTTTACATGTATGATTATTCCTTTTTCACAAAAAATACCAATCTAAAAAACTATATCCATTTAATATAGGACGTCTATACTATTAATTTTTTTCTGCAGTTTTTTAATTGGACAATTATATACTGTTATTGTATTTTCCCTAGGGATGATGAATTTGAAGACATTTTATTATAATGTATTGATTAATAAGATATTTTATATTTACTCATCAACAAATAAAGATGTAAAATTAATTAATTTTAAGCTATAGTAATATTAAAAACTTATACATACTATGATTTAATAGGATGATTTTTATCCTAATTTTTGACCTCAATGGTTTTCAGTACCATGAAAATTCATATTTGAATTCAATATCATTGTTAAAAAATTATCTAATATTTTTCAATCTATTATCTTCATGATGAAAATTATATTTTTAAAATCGTATCATTTCCTAATTTGATGATATTTTCTCATCCAAATATTTTTTGATTTTACATTTATATTCAACTTCATGTTGTAATTTGATTGATCTCACCACTGACTTTTGTTTCCATTTTTGATTATATTATTAATTAACATTATAGTGACTTATTTTGTCATTAATATACTTATTTCCATAATGAGTTTTACATTTTACTTAATACATGATTCTAGATAAAATTTAAACATTTTTTTTCATATACATAATCTCAACATTGTGTTTTTAACTATTTGGGCATTATTCGTGTTTTCCCACTAGATTTATGAAGTTTCTTAATTAATCAACAAATTAATCTAATTGTATAGTTAAATAAGATTAATCATATATTTATTTAATCAATAAGGAAACCTTTTTTCTTTTCTATACATGTAATAATATTTTGAGTTTTTACCTTATTTCTTATTTTGAGATATACCATTTTAATCATAAATATGATAATAACCTATTTTATTTTGGTATTTTTAATATAAAAGTATCCATTTCTACCACACTAGAATACCTTATGTTTTAATTTTATTCTAAAACATTCCTTGCATTTAAAGTATTTTTTTATATGTGAAATATTAATCTCTTATTGTCCTTAACCATTTCATTTTCATTATACAATTCAATTTAATACTCATCTTCCTCATCATTGATTTTGGGTTTTCCCAAGGGGTTAAATTTAATTTAGGAGTTTACATTTGTTTTTAATGTTAAATATTTTATCATATCATATGAAATGAGAATATGGTTCAATTTATCAATTGAATGATTCCATATGTATAACAAATTCAAAATAATTATGATTAAACAAATTTGAATTGTTCATTACAAAATTATTCATTATAATAAATTTCTATTTAGTTTTTATAGAACATATAATGTTTATGAATATTTTAATTAATTTTTTAATTTAATTATCCATGGTTTAATCTTAATATATTATAGTTTCACCAAATACACACCTCCAAATTTAAAACACAAATTCTATAAAATTCATTTTTACATTAAAACAAATTTACACATTTTCTCATATTTCAATTTCAATTTGAAGTCACTTCATCAATTTAAAAAAATATATCTATTAATATAATTTGAATAATATTCATTTATTTTTTATCAAATTATAAATAACTATTTAAATAAAATTGAATTTATGAAATAATTTCAATATATTGAAACCCAATTATTTAAATATCAATAAACTCTAGGCTATGTGAAATAATATAGGGAAATATAATATTCTTCTATAAATTAATGTTTTTTACATAAAATGTGTGAATACCACTTCCATTGATTCAAATTATATTATCTATCTCCAACAATGGAATTATTTGAAAGATGTTACCTAGATCACTCTGATTCCAGTTGGTAATCCCTAAGAAAGGATACATAATTGATAGGTGGATAAATCATCAGATCATTAATTTTATAATACTAAACCATTGAAAGTAAAAATTATGGACTATTAGGATCTAATCATGTCAAATATTAATATCATATTTAACTATATAAAATAAAAAATTAGGGATATTGAACAAAATAATTTTATAAGATATAGTCCCAACATAAGATACAACTCTATTCTATTATTGGGGTTTGTCTGTTCCATAAATATACATGTAATACTAAATTATTGATTATAACTAGTTAGAAATGTATCATCTTATAAGTAGGTTTGTTTAAATTTACCAGAATAAATACTTCTAAAATCACAATATCTCAATGGCAGCAATATAATTAAATCATAATGAGAATGAAAATAATAAATATAGGTTTCTCTTGTAATTGATATATATATTATGATAAATAATTAATGATACTAATATCTGAGTATTCTCACCACATCGATTTCATAAAACTCTAATAATCGTTGATTAAATTATATCTACCAACCTCCCTAACTTCATGAAGAAT
The DNA here is from genome assembly GCA_963277665.1 of Viscum album. NCBI lineage: Eukaryota > Viridiplantae > Streptophyta > Magnoliopsida > Santalales > Viscaceae > Viscum > Viscum album. The sequence continues at coordinate 1,152,354,754 of OY728120.1, forward strand.
TATCTTATGATCTAATAGTTGATTATTTCCATCACAATCTCAAATCACAAATTACATAAGCTTAATATGTTTTCTTCTCTATCCCAAAATACCAATGTTAATATTTTATGTTTTTGATCTCTAAATTCTCAGTTCTAAAAAGAGTTATTATATATATTTTCACAGAGATTAGGTATTCTAAAAATTCAATAATTACTAAAGCAATTTAAATAAATTTCTTTTGAAACATATAGTGAATTATCAGAACAATATCATTTGACATGACACTCCATGTATTAACTAAATTGGATAACTGTGTTATATTCCTCCAATTTACTTGGAAATGTCCTTTTTAATTTAGTTATTATCTCAATTGATTTTACAAAAAATCACCTCTTCAAATTTTATAGATAAAATATAACTATTATGTTTTTAATTTAGAATTTATTAGAAGAAAATAATTCAGAAATATATATTTGATAATTTTAGAATAATCGAGTAGTGATCACTGATACGCTTTAAATTTAACTAGCATTGAATATCATCATTATCTATTGTTTCCTAGTGTGAATCATCTCATTACTAAAACTCAAATTTTATTACTGAAATTGAATAATAATACTATGATAATAATTTGATATTGAAACTAATGATAAACATATAATCATTACATTTTATTTTCATTTTAATATTTATTGTGAATAAAAAATTATCATTTGGGATGTTTTGTCCACAGAATTCAATCATAGGAATCATTATATTTTTTCCCTTAAAATATTAAATTTAAATAAAAAATATTATTCATTATGTTTGATAAACCAAATATCGTCATTGGATTCATGATTTTTGATTTCTTAGAATATATTTTACAGAATAATTTTAATAATTATCCTAATTTATAATATCTTTTGAAATATAGAAAAGAATTACTAATTTAATTTCCTATAAAACTATGAAATGTATTATGAAACTGAAATATACTATGACTTTTTCATTATGAAAACCATAGGTATCACTAATGTCATCATAGGATACACAAATTTCTTACATGTAATATGTTTCACATAAAATGAATGTTCAGGAGTTTTTTCATTCAAAAATCAAAATTTTACATATTTCTTTTAAGAAGACATTAATATGTCTTATGAGTTCACAAGTATCAGAATCAAATGTGTAAAACATTTTTAAAATAATCAATAATGTCCCAAGAAGGCTGAAAATTATTAGGGGATCAAATGAAGTTTTATGAAATTCATTATGGCCCTATGAAATTTTCAAAATATTATCCTTAAACTTATAATTACATATTTACATCAAATAACTATAGAAAAACATAAATTTTTCTCATTCCTTCCAAAATCAACCAAAAGAATTTATCAATAACATTAAATCCAAAAATATCCAATTAATATTCCTATATATCTAAAAAACTTTCTAATATTCTTTGAAAATTTAATTGGGTGCGCTACATATCTCTATCCCCTACTAAATTAACTTATTAATTATCTTTCTAACATAACCATTGAATTACAAACAATTAAAAATAGTACATTAGAATAACCACATTAGTTAAAAAAGTCATCATTTTCTTTCATTACGAATATTTTTCTTTTTCTTATGTAAACCCTCTATTAGTTCTCACTATATTTCATAACATCTTTATTACTCATTCCCCATTTCATTATATGGGGAAATTATTCATCCAAATAATCTATATCCTATATATTTTTTTGCTGTAAAATCTATTTTGAAGTATCTAATTCACCCACATTCAATCCACACTGGTTGATGTTTTATTTTATAAATTCAATTTCAAATTTTTAGGTTATTTAGATTTACCTGTCATTATTAATTTATAATACTCAAATTTATCATCTTCATTCGATTCAATAGAAGAAATAAATTCCACATCCATATTTTTTATTTTTTTATTTTCCTTGAATTTTATTTTCCCCTTATATATTTTTTATCATAATAGAATTTTGAATTCTATAATTAAGGATAGAGTTATAAAACAAAAAAATTGATAAGTACCGCTTCTCATTTAGGGTAGGTATCATTGGATTAATAATTTATTAAAAGTTATTAATTAATTAATTTAAAAAAAATTAGTGTTTTAATGTATGAACAAAGACACATATGTGAAAGAACTATTTTATTGAATGTTATGATGTATTTATCATTTTTCTCAATATCAATTAGCTTGCTATATTCACATATAGCACTCTGGATTTAGTCTTTCTTCATTATCATTAGTATCTCCTTTAGACATAATATCTAACTTGTCATAGATCTCTGTTTTTGTTTGGAGTCCCATTATCATTGTATAAAAATTATCTCACATGGATGAAGGGATAACATTCATTATTTACCAGTCACTTTTAAATTTATCTTATCTAGAAATTTCATTGGAAAATCTCTCCAAATCGGTGTTTAATCCATTATCAGAAAATAAATCAATTAGAGGCAATGAGATAAAATATAAGGAAACATATTTTTCTTCATTAAATTAATTTTATGACCCTTATATTTTTGAATACCAATTCTATTGAAAAAATTCATATAATTTATAAATTGTAATATTATCATAATGAGGCCCAAGATAAATTGGTTACCACATGATGATCATTGATCAATTGACGTGCCAATTAAAGGATATGTGAATTGGTGGTACACCATTTTACAATTTTTTATTTAAAAATATACCTCAATTACTAAATTGATAGACTTTCCCTTAAACCCTCCAATTATTATATAATCCATTTAAATATAAATAAATAAACAGACAAGAATATTTAGAGGGTTCATCCCTAATGAATGGATTGTATAATTATTATGTTATATTTTTACAGAGTTGTAAATTATTACTCTATTTTATTTTCTATTAAAACTGTTCAATAGAATATATCAACAAATATATTATTCACAAAAGGGTAATATAAGAATCATTAACATCCCACTGTGATATAAGAAGGTGTCATCCACTTCTAAAGAACTATAACCAGATATAAATTCTAGTGTAATTTATAATGAAACTTCCAATCTCAAATTAGTTATTCTATACTTCTATGTGAATAAATTTTTTAATTATTTTTAGGTTTTGTATATATTTTATAATAATAAATTCTTGGAAATTGGATTATTATATAAAATATGAATATAAACTAAGAATCATAAACATCAGACTCCCTCCTCAGTATCTCATAATGACTTAAATATGAATAGGTGGGTACACATATAGGTCAATATTCATAATTCAAAACAGAAAGACTCTAGATGATTAGTATATTTATTTCTACTACCCTGAAAAAATAAATAGTAGTTAGAAGAATGTTATGATCTGATACTATTCCAAATTATTTGATACAATTGTTTAAAAACATCGTATAGTATCGACTTATCAAATCCTAATCCAACATACCTTATTTAATTTAATATTTTATATTCCTAGAATTATATAACTAATATTTCAACAATTTTTTAAGAGAAATTAATATCTAATTTCTACCTATAATGTTAACACTGTTAAAATTATTTCAAAAATATCCCTATTAATTACCATAGTAAGAAATATATAATATAATTTGGGAAATTCTCAGAAATATAATCCCATTATAATATATTACCGTAATTATTTCAAATATATTAATGAATTACATCCCAATCATAGGAATGTGACATTTAATATATCTAAATTAGTACAATATTGTCATATTTGGATTAAACTAGAAATTTTACTAGTTCATGGACCTTATGAAATCACAGAATCAACTATAAAATTTTAAAAAATATCCCCCATACGATATGGAAAATTAATTATTCCTTTTTAAATTTTAAAAAACTAATTACTATAAAATAATGATAATATAACTCATAAACTTTATAAAAGAACCCTTACGATTTCTATTGAATGAATTGAAATACTTTTACGTAGGCGGTGACGTCAATCTTACGTTTCTCCATGAATTCCTATAATTATTCTTATAAAAACTCATATGGATCTTATGAAATATCATTCACCATTATGAAATGCATACATTTCTCTTGAAAAATATAACATTTACCCTTATAATCTATAAATAAACTATAAAAATGTAAATTTATATCTTATACATGATCTTAATTTATAAGAAAATCATTTTATATTTGTTAATATACACTTACACATTTTAGGTAATATTATTAATAATATAGAACACCAACTCTGCTACCATTTCAATTAATTTTAAAATAATATATTCAGGGCATCTACTATCTTTTAAATTCACATCCTGACTTCTAAAATCTTAAATATTCTAGAGATTATACAAGATAAAGTAAAAAAATTCAGTAGTGTCAACAATTCTAAAAATATTTATAAGAAATTCACATTTCTTCTCAATCATTTTCTCAAAAAATACCACATTATTCACTAATTCCACTGTGGTAATCAAAAACAATTATAGCCTAGTTATAAAGAAAAAATTTATATATAAATTAAATAGTGATGAATACATATAACATACCATTATTGGTCCATTATAGTTCCTTGAATACATATGATCGCCCCATAATGACACTATAATAACATATTCATAACTAGATTAACATAATATCCAAATATCATAAGAACCCATAGTCCAACACTATGTTAATCCATAATAAAAACATTGGTTTAGGATTTCATTATGTGATTCATTTATAAAATTTAAATTTTCAATCAATTTATCATAATCACAACTTTGATGAAAATATATTTCAGTGAGATAAAATATCATAGAATTCCCATTTCATCATCAAAAATATCCTAAAAATTCTCATTATTCATATTATTATTAAAATCACACTAATTTTCATATTATATCAGCAATAACTAAATAATATCACTTAGTAAAGGAAGTGCAGTCCTAAACAAAAAATTATGGTCGAACACATAATTTAGTTTCTACTCATATAGAAGCTAATAATACAATCATATCTTACTTCTCCTTCCGAAAAAATAAATTTTTTATAAACCACAATTAATTTCATTATGGAAATAATATATCATGATTATATATTTGATATAAAGAAAATAATGCAAAAATATCCTCATCTATATTTATTTTAATACATATGTATGGAATTCCAAAATAAAATAAATTATTTGTAAAGTGGAGACTCAAACGGTCACACCCAAATTCATATTCTTTTCATTTAATTATTTTGATCTGGTTCATGAAAATTCTGATCTATATCATGTGTTTATGGTGAGATTAATTTTGTGGTTTTAACTAACATATATGTCTAATAACCCAAATTTTGGTTCCCCATTGCTTGATTAGATGTTCGTGGAGAAAGGGTGGTTACATCATGATTTGGGCCAACCCTGAGCTCATTTCCAGTTTTAAAAACATAAATTCTTTCTTTCATAACACCTTTGTTTTTTAACACCTGCCACTAATTAAACATCATAATTTTCCTAAAATGACATATTCAAACCCCTATATCCTTAGTGCCTTTTAATAATTCATAATAATGTTGAATTTGGTTTACATATTTAAATATTGGGCCAACTTGTGGGCCCATTTCCAGTTTCAAAAAAATTATTTCATTCTTTTATATATTTTTATTTTTTTTATATTTTTCAGTACTTACACATCCAAAGAGAACACACAATACCTATAATATCCCCCATTATCTATTTTACCTATTTTTAGCTCATTTGAAGCTCAAATTATGGCGATAGTTCCCAGGTTTTCTCAAATCGTCTATAATAGAGAAGGTAAATTTCATCATACATAAATTGTTCAATTATTACTCTAATTCCCAAAAAGAGACTTTCCCTAATTATTCCCGACCTTTTTATAATATCCATGATGTTTCGTGCCATTTTATTTTCTCTATGGGTGCAGATATACTGGTAGATGAAGAGTTTTCTAGTTGAAAATGCGAGATTCATTCTCCTTTCTCCTCCATATTCTTCCTCCTTTCCTTATTTCTTTGTTTTTTAATATCGACATGTCATGGTAGACTTGGGTTTATTTTATCCCATAAATTTTCATGGGTTTTTGGTCCATTTGGGGCTTGAATTCATAGGTTTATGTTTTGTAAACCCTCAGATGGTGATATTGGGTGTGCGTTTCTATTACGCCAAGGATTTGAGGTAGAGTATACCAGGGACATGACTTTATCATTTAAGCTTTTTATTTTTATTATTTTTTTCATCTTATATATATGATTATTATTATTTTTCATAATTTGGATAATATTATTTGTGTGAAAAATGGTTATTTAATCCTTGTTTTGAGAGAGGTATTGTTGTTTTGTCATAAAAGTTCACACCAAATGTTAGTTTAAATGTTCCACTACCTTTAGAAACATTTTTGAGAATATTAGAACCTATTATATGGTATTTTTAATATTTTATAGTATCTTGTTTAAAATATGGCGTGGAATTGGGGTTTTATTCCTTGTAAAGTGCTTAAAATAAATTGTTTTGTTTAGAAGGGCATGTCATATGTTCGGTAAATTTCTGTGCTGGATTTTATGTGTTATGTTTGATTTAAAAATTATATTTTTGGATTCATAAATTTTTTGGAAGAATTAAAATTTTATAATTGGGTCCATCTATGTATTTCCAATTTGGATTTGGTTTTACAATCAACTGGGTTATGGTTTACAATATGATTTTCCCGAGTTGCATAAAAATGCCCCTTTCCCATACTTATGAAAATAGTTGTGTTTTAAAATTTTAACCTAAGTGTTTTAATGGATTTATCAAATTGGTATACTGCTTTAAATGGGTTTTATGCACAACCTTAATAAATTTTAAATGAATACCTTTACCAAATGTTAGTTTTGAGAAATGCTTAAAGGCCCGTTTGGAAATTGTTTTTTTATAAAAATTGTTTCTATGTGTATTTCATATTCTATCATTTGGGAATCATTTCTTGTTCAGGAAATTGATTTATTATTTGGGTTTGGGGATTCCAATTCTGGGTTCCGTAATCTATCATTTGGAATGGAAATTATGTGCAAGGCCTCGTTATACTTCAGGAAATTGTATTATGGAAATTTAGGTTGTCTATTGATCCATGAAAGAAATGTGAGACATGATTGTGACCTTTTTGATGTTTCTATTATTTTTCAATGTAATAATCATGATAAAATGGTATTTGATTGTTTTGTAACTTGTTTGAGCACAAAAAGGGAAAACTCAGGTATCTAGGTGGACGGACGTGTACTAGTATGCTAGTGATCCCATGGGGTTTTGCGAATTTTTCACGTATCAATTATGGCGACGACAACACTAACTCAAAAATGATTATGATGTTGTTTGGAGACCACTAGATTATGGTTATTCACCCAACTAGTTGCTCATGTGCATGAGAATAGATATTTATTATGGTTACTATCATCGAGATACATGGTACCATAGGCTCACAACTAACTAGTTCCTAGGGGTGTTCCCGTGACTTGTCCTCATGGGATATTTTGTACTCACTGTAAGAATAATTTTTGTTTGGTTGGTAAATTCAGCAGTTCATGTGATTTCTTTAAAAGTTTACATTCATTAAAAAAACCCTCTTGAAAACAATTTTCATTTTGAAGTTTCACCTCATTGAAATTTCATACTATAATTCTTGTTTATAAAACATTCATGTTTTATTCTAGTAATATTATTATTGCATGGGACCTCATTTGGAAAAAGACCATTATATCTTGCATTTAAAACTTGAAATTTATGTTTCATTTATTTTAATGGATGTGAATTGGGAATAGAATATCAGGTTAACCTATAAGGCCCCAGCCTTAAACCTTACTTAATCTTGAGTTATTAAAAGATTACACATTGAGGATCTTTTCAAGTTTAGAGTTATAGAGAATTAGATCATGAAACTTGCATTACATTCCACATTTAAACAAATTGGTTACATAAAAGACAGTATTCATTCTTCGCATCAACAGAAACATATTTCAAATATAACACGGATTCTTTCTTGACACATCCTTGACAATATCATCACATCATGTACCTTTCGCTTGACCTGTGAAAAACATTTCAAAAACATGGGATGAGCATAAAAATCTCAGTAAGAGTTATAAAAATATGGAAAGGATACATGAGTTCATATATACATTAGAATGAACTCACACTTTACCCATAAAACATAGGCATATCAAATCATGAATAAATCATAGAAAACATAAGACATAAAAGTAACTTGAGGCATTCATAACATTCTTACGTAGGGAGTAACCCTCTTGGTTATGTTTGGAATACCCATCACAATATATTCCTTAAATCTCTTCGGAGAAACCATAATGTTTCACTCCTTCGTGTTACCCAATGCATTGGAGAGCTATATCGGGCTCACCCGCCCTTAGTTTATCACGGAACCACCTGTTTTCATAACAATTCCCAAGAACCATAACATAAATGTATCACATAAAACATGCATAAAGTAAATATAACATTTCCACATTTCAATCACAATATAACATTTTAGGATATTGAAATAATGAATCCATTAAAAAACAATTTTCAAAACCATTTAAAACATTTAATAAAGATATTTTTGAATCAAAGTGTCCCATACCACCTTGAAGATTTTAACATTTTAAACCATTAATATCCATATAAATAAATCCTTAATAACCATTTTGAAAACCTGGATATTAATAAGAACAAATCATTAAAACATTTAAAGCGATATTTTGGTTAAAGGGTTTTTAACCAAAATTAGAGACACTTGAATTAAGGAATAACATTTAATCAGAACATTAATATATCATGAGAATAAATGGATTCATGATATAATATTCCAAAGGACCGTATATACACCATATAAGAGTGAATTGGTGCATAACAACAGTGAAGTCTCAATTGAGATGTAAAATGTGATGAAATCCCTTATAAAGAAGGCATCCTTAAATTAAGGATAAATCAATCTCAAAATAATGTGTGAAAAATATAAATACACCCAATATAATTGGATATTATGTGTAAAACAATAAAAGTTCATTCACACATATTCAAAGTATGACATATTCAATAACAACATGTTGAACCCAATGAAATCGAAATTGGTTTAAAAAGTTCCCTTTGTAAAATTCGACAGCCTAACGACGTCACTTCAAAAATTCAGAAAATGAGTTGATGAGAGATAAAAAGGGAATATCATAACTTGGGCATAAAATTTACATCAATCAGGATATATAAGAACATATCCCAACATAATAGTATGTGAATTAAAAGACATAACAAACGAAGTCTTTTAAAAAGAGGAGGGTGAAAGATTCCCTTACCGACATGGGTATCTTTCGAAACATACACCTCGTGAAAGAAGGATAATATAACATTGATGTAAATACTCATAAAATAAATTATATTACACAATGAGTAAAATAATGTGCAGAACATACACCACTCAAATGAAATTGTGGCAAATGTAGCATAATCTCACAGGAATAAAATTGAGATGAAAAATCACTTACGAAAACTCGTCAGCCTAACGGCGCCACATAAAACTTTCGAATATGGATTGATGAGATCAAATAGGGTATCTAATCACATTAAAATAAAATTCAAAGAAAGAGGAATATAAAATAACATCCCCCAACATTACAAAGAGGAGCTTAAAAGAATTGATATAAAGGAGAGTTCTTAAAAAGAAAGAGAGAGGTTAGATCTCTTACGAATGTTCGGCTGCCTAACGGCGTCACTCAAAACATCCAAAATGGATTGATGAGAGAAAATAGGGTCTCTCATCACATGAACATAAAAATTACAGTAAGTGTAATATAAAATAACATCCCAATAACAAGAAAGATGAGCTTTAGAGTTAATGACATAAAAGAGTATACTTAAAAAGAAATAGTGGAGTAGGATCCCTTACCTCGTATCCAACTTGACCCGACCGTTCTTTAATCTCCTGAATAATAAACATGAGTTAATTTATACTTCCTTAAGAACCTTTTTCAATTTAATTATTCCTTTTATATCACTTATGACCATGTCATAAACATTATGTAATCATTTAAGTTAATAATATTTGTTTTGCCGATATTTGGTTCTTAAGTCGAAAGTGGACTTCTTACAATTACATGTTGTTCGTGTGGAAAATTTTTTATTATATCCGTAATTTTATTAATGATTTAGATATCATATATGTCATATATATCCAGTACATGCATGCATTTATAACATTACATAATCATTCAGAGGTATGAAATGAAATGCACCGTTCATGGAGACGGTAAGCCGTACGTACGCATTAACGCTAATTTCATTTCAATTTCGTATTTCATAGAATGGAATCATAATGATATAAAGGTATAGTATAATATCATATATAATACCATAGTTCAATCCTTTATACGTCCCACATATGGTATTTAACGAATCAAATCACTTTGAGGGGGCGGTAGTCCGCACTTCCTTAAATGAAGATATCACGTTTACCCATAATGGAAACCATAAAGGTATGACCAAAAAGAAAAAAAACAGAAGCTTAAGGAAAACATAAACATATTATATATCATATATAAAAATACTGACATCATAATGGTCACCTTTGAAGGTGTTAAATGAGTATGGAACAGTCATCGTTTCGGGAGGCAGAATTTCGCCATCCACAGAAACCGTATGTTCTTTAACCATTTGATGTAGTTGTGTGAGAGTGTAGCTCTAATAAATATTATATCAAAATCATAGTATATTAAAGATACTGGTGTTGTTACGAAAGAAATAAATACAAAGATTTTAGGGGGTTGGAGAAGCAAAATAAAAAAAATGAACATGAGAGAATGAATTACCTTTAAAAGCGTAACTCCTTTTGATTTGAGCCTAAAGGCTTTCTTTGAAAGGATTCTGCCCAAAGGGAATCCTCTAGGATGAGGAGATGGATGTGGAGAGAGTTAATGGGCAGGGTTTGGCCATGCCAAAGGCTTGAGGAGTGTTTGAAATGTGGTAGAGGTGGGGGCCTTTTATAAGAGGAGAGGAGGGGCACTTTTGGAATGTAAGAAATATTACTTTATTTGAAAATGTGTTTCGGTTTTAAAAGGTCCCACATTGATATAATTCGTTTATAAGGTGATAAGGGTTATAAATCCACCCATACAATAAGTTTTGGACATGTTTAGGTCATAGAGTTTACATTATCTTCTCATTTTATTTAAATCATCAGATAATGATGTCATCGCTGCATCATTATGATGTCATAAATAATTTAATTTATTTAATGTCTAAAAATTATAAAAAAAATACTATGATGTAGGAAATCTTTTCATCTTTCCAATTAATATTTATAATAAAAAATCTGATTTTATAACCCCACATAAAAATTGTTTTAGTAAAACATATCATGTTTGTGTCATTTTTACTTTTACATTAAATAAAAAGTTAATTATGTCATTTCCCAACCATTGTGTCTCCATGGGGTCCCCAAGTTGACCCATGGCTTTTATTGGTCGGCAATTACACATCCAATGAGGTTAGGACATGTTTCAAGTTCATTTCATATTATTAAAACATTATTTTTACCTTAAACTACACTAATTACCTCTAAACGCGATTAAAAACATAATAAGATACTATTACCAAAAAATTATTTTTATCCCATTGAACCACATTTTACTTCTTAATGAAAACCATGTATGTCATATTTTTGAAATTTAAAACACAATGATGGCAAAATTTCATTTAAACGGAAAAATCACTTTTTATAAGTACCACTTAGTGGTGTCACTATTCATCAAAAATTGATGTTTTTCAGAAAAATCCCAAAACTTCACCCTAAGATATATTTGATATTACAAATTAAAAAATGAAGTCTATTTTAAAAAATTCAAAACATATAAGTCACATTAATTAATTTAATAATTAATTCCCATTGTCAGAGCAAATAGCGTTTCTTTATGAAACAATAAGTATCAAAAGATTGACACTGGTTTAAGTCTGATTTCAAAGTGAAATTAATTCCAACGACCACTATTGGATTTAATGGTAAAAATATATTCTAATTTCACTTTAAATCCAATTCAAAATATAATCTAATCATATAAATAAATTTAATTAAAAAGAGGTTTTGAATTAAAATACAACATTTTACACTATTCATTAAAAAAATGAACTTTATCGGAAAGATACCCAAAATTTACACAAAGTAAATTTTGATGTCCCGATTCTTAATAAGAGTTATATTTGGTCCAAAATAATGTTTAAGAGTGAACAAAACTATATTTAATGATGGTTCAACATCAAAAGGTGATAAATGAACCTTTAGTGAAAACTAGGGCATATACGCCTAAAATTGAATTCTTTCCGTATTTTAAGACTTTATCTTTTATTGGATAAATGTAAAATCATTTAAAAAAAACATTTATAATCCTATTTTAGTTATTTCTATCCATTCCCGCCAATACAACGACTACATGTTAACTGCCATTTAAAATAATATTATTTTATTATTAGAGTGCAACGTAAGATTCCCAAGAAACTCGTTGTTGTGTGTTGGGTACGCCATCGAGCATAGCATCCCCTTTAAAGTCATATAAATATTTTATTCAAAAATATGGATAAATATGAAAATGTCATATTTTTATTTACATGGGGTGTTACATCCTTCCCCCCTTTTGGGGATTGCGTCCTCGCAATTTTTAAAATTGAGCTTGGAAACATCCTTGAAAGTCCCACATCGGAACACGAGTCGGTAAAACAATCACTTTAAAATAAAGATTGATAAGCACAGAGGTCTCCTGAGTTAACCCATACTAGGATTCCAAGTATGAAAATATGGACATGGAGGAAAAAACAAAGGGTCATGTTCTGATGGAGAGTGATAGAAATCATGTTTAGGAGAAAGTTAACCACAAGAAAATCAAAAACTTGTGATGGGTTAAACGGTATTCGATTCCCCAGTAGGAAAAGTTAATAGGCAACATTTTTTTAAGTTACTTTTTATTGAGTAAATTATTCATAAGGAAACATAATCACTTATCATGTTGACTTTTTACTTTTATTAGATTCCTTACACAAACTCATATTTTCTCCAAAAGACGAGTATTTAATAAGACTTGTTGACATTAAGAGTACAATAATCATCTTTTAGAGAATCACATAATCCACCAAAGAGTACTATATACATCCCATGTCTTTAGGCTTTAACCAAAAGCAAAACAAAAAAGGTTAGTACAAGGTCGGATAATCCAGAAAAGGATAACCCATCAAAAAGAAAATCCATGCTTAATCTCCAAAATTTGAACAACCAAACCCAAAGTTCAATGAGGACCATCCGATAAACAATTTGTCCATAAAATTTTTCAAAGTAAACCAATATAATATTGAAACCCAAATATTTGAAGGATTTAGTCACATAGTCTTCCAATTTAAATCGTAACATTTATCTCCAAACAACATCAGTTGCTCCTAAAGTCTCGTATTGAAAAGTAATTAACCTAATCACATATCCTCTATGATTGGTTAATAATTTTCATAAATAACCCAAAATCAACTTACTCTTAAAAAAAAGAATCAGTCAAACTAACCAGGGACTTCACGTAGTCCAGTGGTAGGCGATAAATACCAGTTGCACTTTGATTGTGGGTTCGATTCTCGCAGCTTTGTCCGACGCGACGGGTAGTCACACGGTCTACGTGTTGTCCTTTTTCAAAAACTATATAATTCTAAAATTATTCCCCCAAAATTAGATAAAATATTCAAAGATGATCATAAAATATTTTATCCTCATGTTTATCTCATGTCTTTCATTTTCCATCATAACATATAATAAACCATAATTACCTCAAAAGTAAGGATCATATAAACCATAATGGTTACCTTTTTAATTATTACCTGAACTTCCACATCGATTGGTCATCTCGTACATGATTCATTATAGAACATACCAAGGTTCACGTGGTTGATCATGACTCCATGATAGTTTGATTAGAAAAACCACGAGTTTCCTCATTGAATACCTCATTTCCTCGAGTCTCTTAATCAGAGAACCACCACATATTCCTTCAAACCAATTGTCACTTTGGTGCCTGCGAGATCCAGCCATTCACTAAAAACAGAAATGTCAGTGTGAGTATATCAACAAAACCATCATGTACTAATGAGGAAGGTAAACACTAATATATACTTACTCAATCACTTTATCTAAAACTAGGACTCTTTCTGAAATCCAAACCATTATGGTAATGTCACTTATGCTTAAAGAATACCCTAACCTCTAAATTTATCTAAACCGACCTTTGATACCAACTATAAGGCCCCAGCCTTAAACCTTACTTAATATTGAGTTATTACAAGATTACACATTGAGGATCTTTTCATGTTTATAGTTTTAGAGAATTAGATCATGAAACTTGCAATACATTCCACATTTAAACAAAGTGGTTACATAAAAGACAGTATTCATTCTTCCCATCAACGGAAACATATTTAAAATATAACACAGATTCTTTCTTGACACATCCTTGACACTATCATCACATCATGTACCTTTCCCTTGACCTGTGAAAAACATTTCAAAAACTTGGTATGAGCATAAAAAGCTCAGTAAGAGTTATAAAAATATGGAAAGGATACATGAGTTCATATATACATTAGAATGAACTCACTCTTTACCCATAAAACATAGGCATATCAAATCATGAATAAATCATAGAAAACATAAGACATAAAGGTAACTTGAGGCATTCATAACATTCTTACATAGGGAGTAACCCTCTTGGTTATGTTTGGAATACCCATCACAGTATATTCCCTAAATCTCTTCGGAGAATCCTTAACATTTCACTCCTTTGCGTTACCCAATGCATTGGAGAGCTATATCGGGCTCACCCGCCCTTAGTTATTAACGGAACCACCTATTTTTATAACAATGCCCAAGAACCATAACATAAATGTATCACATAAAACATGCATAAAGGAAATATAACATTTCCACATTTTAATCACAATATAACATTTTAGGATATTGAAATAATGAATCCATAAAAAACCATTTTCAAAACCATTTAAAACATTTAATAAAGAGATTTTTAAATAAAAGTGTCCCATACCACCTTGAAGATTTTAACATATGAAACCAAAAATATCCATATAAATAAATCCTTAAAACCCATTTTGAAAACATGGATATTAATAAGAAGAAATCATTAAAACATTTAAAGCGATATTTTGGTTAAATGGTTTTTACCCAAAATTAGAGACACTTGAATTGAGGAATAACATTTAATCAGAACTTTATAATATCATGAGAATAAATGGATTCATGATATAATATTCCAAAGGACCGTATATACACCATATAAGAGTGAACTGGTGCATAACAACAATGAAGTCTCAATAGAGATGTAAAATGTGATGAAATCCCCTATAAAGAATGCATCCTTAAATTAAGGATAAATCAATCTCAAAATTATGTGTGACAAATATAAATACACCCAATATAATTGTATATTAAGTGTAAAATAATAAAATTTCATTCACACATATTCAAAGGATGGAATATTCAATAACAACATGTTGAACCCAAAGAAATCGAAATTGGGTTAAAAAGTTCCCTTGGTAAAATTCGACAGCCTAACGACGTCACTTCAAAAATTTAGAAAATGAGTTGATGAGAGATAAAAAGTGAATATAATCACTTGGACATAAAATTTACATCAATCAGGATATATAAGAACATATCTCAACATAATAGTATTTGAATTAAAAGTCATAACAAACGAAGTCTTTTAAAAAGTGGAGGGTGAAAGATTCCCTTACCGACATGGGTATCTTTCGAAACATACACCTTGTGAAAGAAGGACAATACGACATTGATGTAAATACTAATAAAAGAAAGTATATTACACAATGAGTAAAATAATGGGCAGTACATACACCACTCAAAGTAAATTGTTGCAAATGTAGCATAAATCTCACGGGAATAAAAGTGAGATGAAAAATCACTTACGAAAACTCGTCAGCCTAACGGCGCGACATAAAACATCCGAATATGGATTGATGAGATCAAATAGGGTATCTCATCACATTACAATAAAATTCACAGAAAGAGGAATATAAATGAACATCCACCAACATTACAAAGAGGAGCTTAAAATAAGTGACATAATGGAGAGTACTTAAAAAGAAAGAGAGAGGTTAGATCTCTTACGAATGTTTGGCAGCCTAACGGCGCCACTCAAAACTTCCAAAATGGATTGATGAGAGAGAATAGGGTCTCTCATCACATGAACATAAAAATTACAGTAAGTGTAATATAAAATAACATCCCGATAACAATAAAGATGAGCTTTAGAGGGAATGACATAAAAGAGTATACTTAAAAAGAAATAGTGGAGTAGGATCCCTTACCTCGTATCCGACTTGACCCGACCGTTCTTTAATATCCTGAATAATAATCTTGAGTTAATTTATACTTCCTTAAGAACCTTTTTCATGTTCATTATTACTTTTATATCACTTATTACCATGTCATAAACATTATTTAATCATTTAAGTTAATAATATTGGTTTTGCCGATATTTGGTTCTTAAGTCGAAAGTGGACTTCTTACAATTACATGTTGTTCGTGTGGCCAAATGTTTATTATATCTAGAATTGTATTCATGATTTAGATATCATATATGTAATATATATTCAGTACATTCATGCATTTATAACATTACATAATCATTCAGAGGTAAGAAATGAAATGCACCGTTCATGGAGACGGTAAGCCGTACGTACGCATGAACGCTACTTTCATTTCTATTTCGTATTTTATAGAATGGAATCATAATGATATAAAGTTATAGTATAATATCATATATTATATCATACTTCCATCCTTTATAAATCCTACATATGGTATTTAACGAATCAAATCACTTTGAGGGGGCGGTAGTCCGCACTTCCTTAAATGAAGATATCACATTTACCCATAATGGAAACCATAAAGGTCTGCCCAAAAAGAAAAAAAACCAGAAGATTAATGAAAAAAATAAACATATTATATATCATATATAAAAATACTGACATCATAATGTCCACCTTTGAAGGTGGTAAATGAGTATTGAAAAATCATCGTTTCGGGAGGCAGAATTTCACCATCCACGGAAACCATATGTTCTTTAACAATTTGATGTAGTTGTGTGAGAGTGTACCTCGAATAAATCTTATATCAACATCCTAGTATATTGAAGATACTGTTTTTGTTACAAAAGAAATAAATAAAAAGTGTTTAGGGGGTTGGAGAAGCAAAATAAAACAAATGAACATGAGAGAATGAATTACCTTTAAAAGTGTAACTCCTTTTGATTTGAGCCTAAAGGCTTCCTTTGAATGGATTCTGCCCAAAGGGAATCCACTAGGATGAATAGAGGGATGTGTAGAGAGTAAATGGGCAGGGTTTGTCCGAGCCAAAGGCTTGAGGAGTGTGTGAAATGAGGTAGAGGTGGGGGCCTTTTATAAGAGGAGAGGAGGGGCACTTTTGGAAAGTAAGAAATATTACTATATTTGAAAATGTTTTTCGGTTTTAAAAGGTTCCACATTGATATAATTCGTGGATAAGGTGATAAGGGTTCTAAATCCACCCATCCAATATGTTTTGGACATGTTTATGTCATGGAGTTTACATTATCTTCTCATTTTAGTTAAATCATCAGATAATGATGTCATCACTGCATCATTATGATGTCAGAAATAATTTAATTTATTTAATGTCTAAAAATTATAAAAAATTACTATGATGTAGGAAATCTTTTTATCTTTCCAATTACTATTTATAATAAAAAATCTGTCTTGTTTAACCCCACATAAAAATTGTTTTAGTAAAACATATCATGTTTGTGTCATTTTTACTTTTACATTAAATAAACAGTTATTTATGTCATTTCCCAACCAAAGTGGCTCCATGGGGTCCCCAAGTTGACCCATGGCTTTTATTGGTCGGCCATTACACATCCAATTAGGTTAGGACATGTTTCAAGTTCATTTCATATTATTAATACATTATTTTTACCTTAAACTACACTAATTACCTCTAAACACGATTAAAAACTTAATAAGTTACTATTCACCAAAAAATTACTTTTAAACCATTGAACCACATTTTACTTCTTAATGAAAACCATTTATGTTGGATTTTTGAAATTTAAAACACAAAGATGGAAAAATTTCATTTAAACGGAAAAATCACTTTTTATAAGTACCACTTAGTGGTGTCATTATTCATCAAAAATCGATGATTTTCAGAAAAATCACAAAAATTCACCCTAAGCTATATTCGATATTCTGAATTCAAAAATGAAGTCTATTTTACAAAATTCAAAACATATAAGTCAAATTAATTAATTTAATAATTAATTCCCGCTGTCAGAGCAAATAGCGTGTTTTTATGAAACAATAAGTATCAAAAGATTGACACTGGTTTAAGTCTGATTTGAAAGTGAAATTAATTACAACGACCACTATTGGATTTAATGGTAAAAATATATTTTAATTTAACTTTAAAACCAATTCAAAAGGTAATATAATCATATAAATAAATTGAATTAAAAAGAGGTTTTAAATTAAAATACAACATTTTACACTATTCATTAAAAAAATGAACTTTATCGGAAAGATACCAAAAATTTACACAAAGTAAATTTTGATGTCCCGATTCATAATAAGAGTTCTATTTGGTCCAAAATAATGTTTAAGAGTGAAAAAACTATATTTAATGATGGTTCAACATCAAAAGGTGATAAATGAACCTTTAGTGAAAACTAGGGCATATACGCCTAAAATTGAATTCTTTCCGTATTTTAAACCTTTATCTTTTATTGGATAAATTTAAAAACATTTAAAAAAACATGTATAATCATATTTTAGTTATTTCCATCCATTCTTTCCAATACAACGGCTACATGTTAACTGCTATTTAAAATAATATTATTTTATTATTAGAGTGCAACGTAAGATTCCCAAGAAACTCATTGTTGCGTGTTGGGTACGCCATCGAGCATAGAGTCCCCTTTAAAGTCATATAAATATTTTATTAAAAAATATGGATAAATATGAAAATGTCATATTCTTTATTTACCTGGGTGTTACATAACCAACTGAGTTTTAATACTCATGCCTGCAGTCTTCTTCTATTTTGTTCCCTTGTACTGGTTTTAGCTTGAGTTCAATCACCTTGTTAGATGTGTCATCGTTGTGTTGGAGACTGACTATAGGGGTCACATGGAGTTATTTTGTTATCATGTTTTGTGAGTTGGATTTTTGTTTTAGTCATAATTTCTATTTCTCATACAAATAAAGTTCAGTTCAATTTTAATGTGAATATATTTTTGGATGTACAATTCATTCCACTGTTTGTATGATTATATATATTTGTGAAAAATTGTTCCCTTGTGTACTCTATTGATTCCCTTGGTGCTTTTCTACATCACAGGAGGATTCATAACACCTCTCGGGACTTGTCGTGGGCCGGGCTTGGTGACCGTTTCAGGGTCGACCAGGGATGGTTTGTGAAAAAATGGTATTACAGGAGTTCGGCACTTAGAGGACCTTTATTTTTAGAGATCCCTTGTTATTTGGGTGATGTCAAGGTAGATGGAGTATGATTTTTGGGATGTGATGGGTATGTGTGGGAAGAGATGTATGAACTCTTTCTCGTTATGACCTTCATGTTTCGAATGGGAAGCCTGGTTTTATTATTGTCTTTGGTTCTTTTTGATTTTTTAGTGTTGAGATATGACATGGGGAGTCAGTCTAATGGCCTTTATGAGTTCACAAGGCCTGGATATCCATGCAGATCTAGGGCATGGTCTTAATAAGTCTATACCTGTTGGTGTTGTGTTTTACAGATGGTCTCCAACCATATGCTAATGTCACTCACTAACACCAGTTCTTTTTTTGGGTCTCTTGGACCATTCATTAATTATGAATTTATTTTTTGATAATCCTTGTGTGAGAATTATAAAAATATGTTTTAGAGTAGTGGATGGTTTTTTAAAAAAGGAAAGGTGTTTTTGAAAAATTATATATAAGAATGATTTTTGGAGGCTGTTCTTTTGGGGATTTTTTTTGAGAAATTGAAATGATTTAATGGGATTGAATATTACCTAATCTAATCTTGTGGTTATTTGAAATAAAATTAATTGAATGTGTGAATCATTTGAAGGTGATTCTGAATATTTGTTTTAAATGGGCTATTTTGGGATTTTGAAAAGTGTTTGATTCTTATAAATTTTATTGGGAAATTGGGTTTGAGAGGTTTTTGTTTTCCATGAAAGTCTATTGGTCTTAATGGCCATCAGATTAGGAAAATATACCTTGCAGAATTTCCGAAAACGCGGATCCATTGTTTGGAATAACTTGGTTGTTTTAAAAAAAATTTAAAAAGAAAAGATTTATGTTTTTAAACAATTGTTTTAATGATGTGTGGTTTGTTTTGTGAAATATGGGAAAGGTTTTTGACTTGGTTGTTAGTGTTCCATTTGTAAGTACATGAATTATTTTGAAATTATGTTGTTTTGTTTTAGCCTTTGTTGTTTTCATGGGTTCTCACAAGTGTGGTTTTACTTATATCTGTATGGATGGAAATAATGGAATGGTGGATGGGAGAATAGATAGCAAAGAAATGTGCTTGTGGGTTAGAATTGATGAAACACCATTGGTGAATGTTGAAACCAACCAAATTAGTTTTTTTTCAAAAGTTTTTTGAGCTGAAAAATTATGGGATTTGTTTATAAACCAATGGTTAGTTGGATAGTTTTTCAATATCTTATATGATTTTTTATTCAGTAAGATTATTGTGATCTATATTAAATACTGTTGACTTATCTTGAGATGAGATCTTGTTTGTGGCTCAGTTTTGGAGTAATGTTCATTGGGATTCTAAATTTGTGTAGGATGTTGTGATGTGGCCATGGGTAGATCTCTATTAAAAATCATTCCAATTGATAAACCTAATAATTCATTTAAAATGTTATATACAATGAATATGAGGATGCCTCAACCCATTTGTTGGATAAGAGAGCTGTTTGGGATCGATTTAATGTGATTATAGGTTTTGATAATTTTATGGACATAATAGTTGTGTTTGGTGATGTTGATGTGTTTGTCCATTTTACTTTTCCCTTCTGCTCCACGATCAGAGTGATATAGAATTTTGGTATGTATTTAAGTGTTCCTATTAGATGATTTTGTTTTGTAGGGAATGTGTGTTTTTCTTTGTGTGGTGTTATTCTAAGCACATGACTGCGGTGAAACATATGTTTCATGAATCCTGGATCCTGCCATAAGCCTCAGTGTAATGTTTTTAACATAGTTAGGAAGTTTCCAGAGGTCTGGGGAGCTTGAACAGGCTCTAACTTCAACCATTTTGGTATGATAGTTTCTATTGTATCTATGATGGTTCCTCATTAATGTGAATTTACCTTTTTATCAACATGCATGGTAGACTTACCCCTCACATAGTGTTTATTGTTATGCCTTCATGGATGTGAGTTTTCGATCAATGTCCATGTGTGGACTGCCTGTGAAAATCGGGTTTGGACTTGGTGTCACCTATTCGTAGGTGTAGAGTGTTGGGTAGTTCCGTTATTTATTTCCTGGTTTCTATAGCCTAATTATTGTGTCCCCTTCCCTCCCCTCCATGTGTGGCTGTGGTCTGGATCCATCCCAAATGTGTTAGCGCAGTATTTTTCCTCACTGTTCTAGAGTGGGTGGTTTATATGTTCATTTTGTAACCCAATTAACATGGGTTTTTAGGTTTTTGTGGGGGATTTTTTGTAGTCGTGTGCAGTTAAGGCCCAATACTAGTTCATCTGAATTCATTTTTTGTTCATTTATATTTTTTCTCTAATGTTGGGGATACCCACTACGTGTCTCAAAGATCTTTCCTTTTGGATTTGTAAGATGGTAGTTGTGATTTAATGGTTGGGAGCAAATTTCGGCAGCTACCCCATGTAATTGTATTTTTTGAGTGAACTTTGTTTTGTTTTATCATTTGGTTCATTAGGAGAAGGCCAAACAATAATGTTCTTAGCTTACTTTGGAGGAGGTGGCTTGATCATTCCAACGATTCTCCAAAAGTGCACAAGATCCTTAGCCTAGTTGGAAAGGACTCTGTATGTGCATCCACGCGACCAGGGATCAAATCCAGGAGGAGGATGAATTTCTGGGGTACTGTAGCAACACTGTAGTAGCACTATAGCATCATTATAGCATGAACTATGCAGTACTGTAGTAGGTACAGTAGTGGGAACTGTATCACACACTGTTTGGCACTGTAGCAGTTGGGAATATTCCCCCGTTTGGGCCTTCGGGCAACTGATTTGGACCTTGAGTCCTGTAAGGCCTTCGGGCCACCCAGGCCTTTGGGTTAGTAACACCTTAGGGCCACCTCAATGCCTTCGGGCTACCTTTAATGCAGATGGAAACCAGACAACCTACAAGGAACAATCTCTTCAAGGAGGATGAGCAAAAATCTTTCACCACCGTAGAGCTAAAAGGATTTCAAGAATTATATGGTATGACCCCTGCCATCGGGACAAGCCTGTGCATCCATGGGAATTCCTAGCTGAATAGAAATGCGATGGTGGAGAGCTGATTTCTCGATTAAGATGTTGGGTAGGAGCAGTTCCAAGTAGTTAGTCTGGATTGTATGTAATGTGTGAAGACTACAATCAATGAATTCCTCTATGGCCTACAGGACTTGTAATACTTACACCTACGGTCCATGTATGTGAGCCACCTCACCGCTTGAAAGGTGGATTATCAAAAATCAATAAAAATAAAGGCCTTCGGGCCATTGGAGGATTCTCCAGAAGTGATTGTGAGTTGGTGTTTTGTTTGGGAAAGGGTATTAAGATACATTTTTGGTGAATGATATTTCCTTATAATTAGAGGATAGTTTATGTTGTCAAGTAATTTGTATGTGTTGATCAGTCAGATGAAAAGTGTTACGGTTTTCTAGGGACAGAATGTTTTAATGGTGGAGAGAATTGTCACACCCGTTTTTTTTCTTTTCAGGTCATGGTTTTGATCTAATTCATTGAAAATCCTGATACTTTTCATGGGAGTTTTGTGAGACTAATTTTGAGTTTTTATCTACCATATATGTATAATCTCCCGAATTTGGGTTACCCATTTCGTTTTTAGGAGTTTTTGGGGAAAGGGTGGTTACTTCTGGATTTGGGCAATCGGGAGCTCATTTCATGTTTTTAGAACCAAAATCGTTTATTTAATAACTTATTTTTTCAAAATCTTTCACCCACTAAAAATCATACGTATACTTAAATAATATATTTAAACCACTATATCCTTTTTTACCACATAAAAAAATCATAATCATGGTGAGTATGGGTTACTTATTAAGTTATTAGGCCACCATATGGGCCCATTTCCAGTTTTTTAAAAATAATTTGATTCTTATATCTAATATCCATTTTTTAATATTATTCATTGATTAAACATCCCACAAGAATCCAAATTAACTAAAACATCCCCCTTTATCATCTTTACCTCTTTAGAGCTCAATTAAATCACATATTCGGGAAAAAGTTCGCAGGTTTCGTCTCATCGTCTATAATTTAGAAGATAAATTTTGTCACACATAAATCCATCAATTCGTAATATTTTCCAACAAATATTCATTCCCTAGTTCATACATATATTAGGAAACTCTACAATAACACTCAAGACATTACCTTTTCTCAATTTTTGCAGATCTAATGGAAGACGAAAAGGTTTATAGTTGAAAAGGTGAGATTCTCATTCATTTCACCTCTCTCTTCTTCTTCTATTCGTTATTACATGATTTCATAATCTCCACTAGTCATGAAAAATCGTGGGTTATATTATACAATGATTTTTTGGGTGTTTTTTTGTTTGGGGATGGTCTTCATAGGTTTTGGGTTTGTAAACCCTCGGATTGTGATATTTGTTGTGAGTTTCTATTAATGTAAGGATTTGACGTAGGATATCCTTTGTAGATTCCATTATCATTTATGTTTCATCACCTTATTATTTTTTTCATATGACATAAATGTTTACTAATATTTTTCAGCCTTTCTATTATTTTCTTAGTGTGAGAAATGATTGTTTATGCCTCCTTTTGTAAAAGGTAGTGTTGTTTTGTCATAAAACTGCACAAGAAGTGTTTTTTAAATGTTCCAATATCATTCGAAACTATTTTGTGAGGTTTTGATCATATTTTATTGTATTTTGAATATATTACAGTATCTTTTATAAAATAGGTCATGAAATTGCGGTTTTATTCCTTTTCATGTGCATAAAATAAATTGTTTGGTTTAAAAGGGCATATCATGTGTTCGGTAAAATTCCCAGTTGGATTTTATGTGTTATGTTTGATTTGTTTTGGATTTATAAATGAATTGTAAGAATTAAAAATTGTATTTTTGAGTCCTTATATGGATTTAAAATTTGTATTTTATTTTATAAACAAATGGGTTTTGGTTTACAACATGTTTTGGCCTGAGTTTCCGAAAATGGCATGTGTCACATCCATAGGAAAATGGTTGGGTTTTTAATATGTAACAAGGTTTTTTGAGGGATTTATTAATATGGTTTTCAGTTATAAATGGTGTCTATACACCTACTTAATAAATATGAAATCCATACCTTTGTTAAATGTTATTTTTTATAATGGCTTAAAGGGCCGTTTGGCATATGTTTTTCATATAAAAATGGTTTCCATGTGTATTTCATGTTCTATATTTTGGGGAAATATTATGGTTCTGGAAATTGATTTATTAATTGGTTTTAGAGCTACCAAATCAGTTTTTATATGGTGTTAATGTGTTTGTGTCCTTAAAAGATAATTTTGGAATGGATTTTATGTGTAAGGCCTCATTGTTCTTCATGAAATTTTTTTATGAATATTTAGGTGGTTTATTGATCCGTGAAAGAAATGTGAGACATTTTTGTGGAATTTTATAAGTGTGTATGATTTTGAAATGTTATATTATTGAAGGAATGGTATTTTATAGATGTGTTACTTTTTTAGCACAAAAAGGGAAAACCTATGTAACTAGGTGGGTGGACGTGTACTATTATGCTAGTGATCCCCTGGGGTTGGTCCCTTGTTTCACGTAGCAATTTTGACGATGACAACATTAACTAACCTATAATGATTATGTTGTTGGGGGACAACTGGATTATGTGTATTCTCCATACTAGTGGCTCATGTTCACAAGAAATGATATTTATTATGGTTATTTTCTCAGAGATCTGATGTACCTGGGGCTCACAACTAACTAGTACCTAGGAGTGTTCCCATTATGTGTGCTCATTGGATATTTTTTACTCACTGTCAGAATATGTTGTGTTTTTTTGGTAAATTTAGTAGAGTGTGTGATTTATTTAAACATATAAATTCTTTTAAGAAACCCTCTTGAAACCAATATTCATTTTGAAGTTTCACCTCATTGAAAATTGTTACAAGCATTCTTGTTTATAAAAAATGAATGTTTTTATTGGGTAAATATTTTTATATCATGAGACTTCAATAGGAAAACATACATTTATATATTTTATTTTAATCATGAAATTGATGTTACCTTTATTTTAAAGGATTTTAATTTGAAATCGAATATCGGGTTAACCTACTAAGTTTTAATACCCACACTTATAGTCTTCTTCTAGTTGTATCCCTTGTGAAGGTTTTTGCATGATTTTGATCGCCATGGGTGATGTGTGATCTTGTGTTGGATAGTGAATAGAGGGGTCACATGGAGATAGATTGTTATCAGGTTTCACAGTTGAGTGGTTGGTTTAGTTATACATTCAGTTTCTTGTACAAATATTGTCCAGGTCAATTATTATGTAAATTTATTTTGGGATATCCCTTTCATTACGCTATTTGTTTGATTGATTATATTTGGGAGAAACGGTTCCCTTGTGTACTCTATTGATGCCATTGATGCCTGTCGCCATCCCAGGAGGATCATTAATGCCTCTCTGGACTTGTCGTGGGATGGGATATGTGACCAGTTCAGGGTCGACTCAGGATGGTTCTAGACAGAAACATAAAACATATATATTAATTTATTTTTCTGTCTATATGGATCAAGTAACTTCTACATTATGTGACCACTAAATGATGTATTACTATGGTACTCAAAAATATAAATCTATAAAGTAAAAAGTCTGTTAAATTAAAACATATCATATACTACATATTCCTCATTTAAAAAAAATCTCTTATTTATAATGATATATTTAAATATTTATTAACATTTACATTATCTCCGAAAACAATATATTTACATCATTTTTTATAAAAATTAAGTGAAAACATATAATAAAAAATTTAAAAATGATTTAAACATACAAAGTACATTTCATTTATTTTTCTGTAGTGACTATTATAATATTCCATCAAATCAAGAAGATAAAAAATAAAAAATCATCACCATGATCAACATGATCTATGTTCCATTTCTTTACATACACATTTTTAGATGATGAATTTTCAATCATGATTCATCGATGAGACTTCTGCACTTGAATACTTTAATATGTAATAACCTTTTAAAACCTCTATTATAACTCATTAAAATAAATCTACATAGTTATTTTATTTTATCTTATGTTATCCAAATTTACTTTTACCAAACTCTAATCTCTATCTTATTGATCTGATATAAATTTATCATGAACATAAATATTGGTGTTTAAACTACATAAACATGCCTCCAATGGTTTATGTGGTAGTGATTGATGTTGAAGTATTAATGTAAATATTTGGTGTCCTTACCTATTAATAGATCCTATAGAGTAGCAGAATTAAATATATTAGACCATGATATTAATGAACATTAAATAATATATTAAAAATTATATTTTAAGGTAATATTTCCATAATATAATATATGTAATAAAATGATTCTAAACCTACAAATAATGTAAAACAATATGTTTTTGTGCCAGATATATTTTTTAAAAAATTAAATTAGTTTGATTGATTGAGTTATATGAAAAAAAATTATTATATTATTTCATATGAAACA
This sequence comes from Viscum album, assembly GCA_963277665.1. NCBI lineage: Eukaryota > Viridiplantae > Streptophyta > Magnoliopsida > Santalales > Viscaceae > Viscum > Viscum album. The sequence continues at coordinate 1,152,381,721 of OY728120.1, forward strand.
TTAATTTTATAATTTTTTTTAAAAAAAATCAGTTTATATTTTGATGCAAATGAAACTGAGTTTTAACCAACCGTGTTAAAATATTAATACTAATATTAAAACGTGACCTTAATAACATAGCTATTTAACATTGTTATATGAATAGAAATATAAAATTATTAAATATTAGGTATAATAGGTTTTTAAAAATCAATCATATAAAATATAAATTCCGCAATTTTTAGAAATTCAATATATTTTTAAAAAATTTAATTTTCTCAAAAATGCTTTTTTTAAATTTTCTGCAGAAATACTAAAATTATTTTTACCACTTCTAGAAAATGTATTTGAAGAAATAATCATAATTGGTTAAATCTAATTTTCACAATTTTTATTCGTTTAATTTTTTAGAATTCTATAAGAATATATATTATTATTGAAAAGTGAAAAATAATGGTTTTTAGTAAGAATTCACATTTAATTTTAAACATTTAAAAACAATAATGAATTAATATTGTTTTAAAACCCAAAATTTTTCAATTATATGTTAAGTAATGAATTTTTGGTCATTAAAATTAAATTAATAATGAATTTTTATATTATAATGTTGTTTAATTTTGAAAAATAAAATCCTTTTAAAAATAAACATTATCATCGCTTCCATAGGTATAATTAAAAAATAAATTCTTATATTTACATGATATGAATTTCTAAAAACAGATTCCATAATTAGAATCGGAATATTTTATATTGTCTAAAATGGTTAACATAAAATATCATTTTTATTAATCATAAAATAAATATATATTATTTACCATTTATAGAAAAATGGGAATATTAGAGTTAAAAAAGTAAAGGGTAAAAAATGTCCCAAAACATGTACAAAGTACATTTGATGGACACATTTTTCACTTATTTTCAGACAACATCAAATATTATTCAAATATGATGATATAATAACACCAATAGCAAACATATAATGACATTTTATTATTTTAATTTAATATCATACATCCATCTCCACTTCTATCATAGGGGAAATTAAATCATAATCACGTGGTGGATGGACTACAACCTCGCGAACTGATATTAATATTTTTCCATCACCACATATCATGGTTGTAAATAATGATGGATTAAATGTTTGAATATTTGATTAATAATAATATTATAATTATGATTTTATATATAACATATACATTCTTAGTTTCTATTATGTGAGAATATGATAAAATTGCTAGTGTTTACTCTGAACTACCACCTCACAAAGTGTTGTGATTCATCTACACATTACAAAGATGTCATTCTGGATGGATTTAATAAACATATTGGATATATATTACCTAAAAATGATTATTTAAACGTAATATATTATTTAACATTTTATATTTCTTTCCTTCAAGATGATGGAAATATTGTTCAAGCGTATATACGGCCTACCGTCCCCATGAACAATATATTTCATTTTCCATTTATATATTTTATAGACTAATATAAATATATATTTACAAAATATAAATTATATTTTTATAAATATCAATAACAGATATATTATTGAACCCTAATCAATGTATGTGTACCAAAAAATAACATATCAAAACAGACAAGAAAAACGAAGCATTTATTTCCCAAAACCGGATAAAACGTTAAATTGTGAATAATAAGGTCATAAAAATTCATATGAAAATAATATGTGGCATGATATACATAATTATGGTCCTATAATATATTTATAATAATAATATATTTTATATACATGGGTTTTTTATTTTATTATGGAATTTAAGACTTAATGTAGTTGATTTTTGTCCCAGCTTTTATTTATTATGACATATGATATGATATGAATCTATCTTATTCAATGAGATGTATATACTTCCCTTATGACATGTAATATCATGAATGAATTTATTTTCATCATATTTTGTGTTTCATTCAATGTTATTCTTTCATGGGGATTATGATTTCGGGTTACTAAAGTTGTAACAGTTTTATGTTACGATAACATCATTTATTTGGACTATCTGTGTTTATGACTTCGATAATGAAATCATGAGATACATATCTCAAAAAAAGTATTGAATTTTAATATAGTAAATAGAGGTAATGTGAATAAATTTCTTTCCTACATTTTCCTATATTTATGTATTAAATATTTCTAAATAATTTTCTTTGGGAAAAAATGAATGTGTTCCGTGTTTCCGTCAAAAATAGTTTTTCATCCTTATCAATGTTTTATAAATAAATATTTTAAAGAAAACTTTTACTAATATTAATTTATTTTTAATAAAATTTTTACCATATAATTAATTTTAAAATAAATTTATGGAAACCTCATGTAGTTATCCACGTTATTTTCATTATTATTTCACTTAAAATATCGATGGAATATTTGTTAAACATATACAACATGAAAATAATTTCATTACATCATGAATTTATTTATATTACAATATTTAATTTATAGTTTATTTTCAATTAAAATAATTCGAAAAAAAATTAATATTTTTGGCTTTTGTGAAGTTATTTTCAATGAAATGTAATTCTCCTCACGAAACATTCCAAGTGATTTTCAAAAATCATTTTCCAACTATTATAAAATCTTTCAAAGTCAACATTTCATTATTTGAGACATTATCAATGGATACCACTATCTTTTCTATTGATGTTTTTTATTTGGAGAAGTTTTTTATGACACATTTTTCTCTTTTATAGGTTATAACATGATAAATGGTTATGATACCATCTTTTTTCTAGGGGTTAGGCTTTGATAAAAAGATAAAATAATTATGAAACCTATTTCATAACCATGTGTTATGTTATAAATTAATGTTAATATTACCCGTTTTTTATTATATTGAATATGATTAATGATACATTTTTGGATAAAATTTCCTTAATTACATACATGTTATGAAAACCTTTCTTTCACACTTTTATAAGAATTTAATAATTTATTTATTCAAAATATAAAATGAATATTTACATATAAAAAATTAATAAATTTAAAAAGGGTTCAATATGAATTAACCAATATTTTTAGAATTAAAAAATTCCTTAGAAAAATTATATAATACATGGATATGGAGGTTATATTGTTTTCAACTAAAGTGAAAAATGGTGTTTGTTTTCCCATTAACCGATTATTTTGGTCTCATTAGTACATAATGAGAGGAAAATGGATGGAACACATTAATATTAAAAAATAACCAGTTTATAATAAAATAAATGAGTTTATTGAGATATATATCATAATATTTCTTCATTGGAAGCATTATTTTAAAAAATCCTGATAATCGATTAGATTGTCACAAAAATTATTCACCACATTAGAGGCGTTTTTATTGTAATCCTCAATAAGTATTATACAAAATAAAAAAATTTACATAATAATAGAATAAATTTCATGATTATAAAAGTCCTTATTTCATTATATACAACAGCCAAAAGAGGTTTGGTTCATAACATCACATATGTTTCAGAAATGAAAAATTCAGAAAAAAAACCTTAGAATTATTATTGATATACTTCATAAAAATTTAATCCTCATATGTTATAAATATATTTTTATTATAAAAATATTTAATAACCACAAATATATATATATATAACATATATGTTTTCTTTATAGTCTTTTTGTAAAAATATATTAAAAATTCATTGTTAAAATCTTGTTTTGGGTAGTAACTGATTTGTTTTACATGTGTGGTTTTATTTGCTATCAACATTCATTTTAATTTTCTCACAGATTCATTATATAATGAATTTTATCCAAGGATTTATTGTCATAAATATTAAAGATGTATTTATTTATATCAATACATAATATTCTGATATATAAAATATGAAATAAACCATTCATGTAGATGGTAAGCCATGTGTATGCATTACATTACTTCCATTTTATCCAAAGATGGAATGAAATGAATATTTATAGTAAATAATATTTCTAGAATAAATATTATGTTATATATATGACATAAATTAATTATTTACATCATTACTAACATCCATTCAATCTGTAATTGAAAAATTAATCACATCACTTCAATAGGGAGTGATCCCGGTAACACATGAGTGATATTATGGTATCCCACATGAAATGTAAATAGATATGAAATATGTGATATAATATATAAATAAGTATATCAATTTTATAATTATGATATAATTGTTTTAATTATATCTTTTTATCCAACATTTAAATTTGGTAATGGAAAATGAACTACATTATTTTGCGAGGCGGAAGTCCACCGTAAACATGACTGACAGTGCTCTCTCCCATTTGATGGAAATGTATATGAATATAGATAATTTAATTAATTAATTTTATTAAAATATAGTGTTATATAAATTTTTTATTATAGTTAATGTTTTAATAAATAAATAATTGCATAGAAAATAACAATGAAATTGAAGAAACATTGTGAGGACAATTACCATCGCAAAGGTGAACCTCCTTTGGATCTCATATTAAAGACCCTACTATTGATATTTTGTGAAAACCATCACATCTATAATGTACATAATTTTTATGGGGAGGACTTTTGGTTTGTTATGGATGATATATATAGATTTATATGTTTTAATAATTGAATTGTGTTGGTTCTATTTAATATGTTGTGAAAATTGACATTCCTGTAAATCACAAATAAATTTTCCAAATGATAGAAAAATTATAATTTATATCCCAATAAAAATACATCTATATGTCCTTAGATACTATATTAAGAGGCATATGTTTTAAATAATAATATAAATTAATATTTTGAGAAGCCTAATTGGTAAACATACCCTTATCATTATAGAACAATTACACAATACACCATGTTTTATCTTATCTATAATAATTCATTTTTTTATCACTATTTATTATTTTCATAATTTAAGATGAATTTATAATAATATAATAAATCTAATTATTCTAAATAAAGAATAAGTTTTTCCTAATTTAGATCACAGAAGTTGAATATTTAATTTAAATTTAAACATATCGACGTGATGAAAGAATGTGTTTCTAAAGAAAAAATAATCAATAGATTAAATAGTTTACCTGTCTCATTTAATTTAAAAATTGAATTCAAAGACCTAAAATGGATTAAATTATGTATAATTTAAAAAATTATACTTTTAGAACCATTTTAAAACAAAAATTACCTTATTATTTACTTTAATGAAATGTAATTTTTATTGAAAAATCTATATTTTTCAAAATTCAGAGAAAAATAATACATTCATTAAAATATATGATATAATCCCTAAAAATATTGACATTATTATTTAGAATTTAATTTCTACTTTATCATATAAAGTTTTTATAAATATTCACACAATAATTTAATCATCATTTCTTAAAAAAGGAATATCATTTTTTTGAGGAAATTCATTTCTAATGTATATAAATACCTTACAAAAAATTATGTTCTTATTTAGAAATATAATTCTTTTATATAAAATTATTATACTTGAATTTACTAATTTTTTTTTATAATTAAATCCACTATGTTTAACATCTAATCTATAATAATATTTTTCATATAATAATGTTAATAGTAAATCAAAATTCATTAAAACATGGTGTTGTGTGAAATGAAATATATCTATGAAATAAATATTATTAAAAAAATTATATTTAATAAAATATTAGGCATAAAATCAATGGGTGATTCATTTTTGATTTGATTCTTTATTTCTATGGTCATGTCTTCGGTCAAATGGATATGAATAAGGAATTGATGGTGGAATTTCAGACCTCAATGTGGGTTGGGGGGGTATACTCATGCATTAGAAAAATGAATAAAAAATTAAAATGTATTAAATGCGGCAAGGTATGAATTAAACAGATAGTGGGTTACGTGGTGTGGTGCTCTACCAGTAAGAAGGTGAATTATGAACACTTATTTCCACTATTCCTTTTTATCCATTTCACATACCTAAGTTGAAATGGGATGCTATCAAATTGGAGTTCATAACTACTTTTACTAGGAATCCCAAAAAATGAACTTTTATGCGTAATTATTACTTAGTTGATCAAGTAATTGAATTTATTAAGAATTCAGGACTCTCATATTCTGGATGAGATGGGAAAGGCCAATATTCAATAGATAGTATGACTAAAAGGAGCACCATAGAGTATCATGTGAGATTGATATTCTAGTTAATCCTCAGGCTTCCAAAAGGGATTATATAATGTAATTAGTACCCAAGTACACCATATTAATTCATATCAACAGATCTTAATATTCATGTCATATCCTTGACCTGGATGCCACTAAAATAGTTCCCGAGGCTGAAATGTCACATGACCTCAACCATGCCTCCACATACACACTAGTTTATTGAATATTAGTGTGGGTATAATAGATCATGGTGGAAGACTATACCCTCTATATTATAGAAGAATCATTCCATATATACCACTTTTTAATGTATCTGACCTAGAATCTGCAAAAGTAGTGCTCCAAGATGGGTCACCACATGAGTTCAAGCACACCTCCCCATATACGAATGATTTATAACTAGAAGAGAGGGTATAATATATCATGATGTAATACTATCCCATCTTTATTTGAGTAAGACACAAGATACAATAGATGAGATAAGGAAAACAATATGTAATAATCAAGAATCAGGCTTTACTAACCATTTCAAAAACATAGTAGAAACCACAGCCAAATAACAAATATTAAATGTCATGATAACTATTACAAAAGTAAATAATTATAAATTATTTAAAAATAACTGAATCCATTAAATGGGTGATGACTCCAAGTTTAGATCCCCATCCTTGAACAGCACAATCCCCACACAACTCCCCACCATAGAGCATTTTCCCATGTCATGGCCTGAAAACATGAACTCTTCTCAGGAACCCAATACTGGCCAAAGTAGTGTGTGATTAAATCATAGTAGGCCACCACCAATGGTGTCAAAAACATAACCCATCTAAATAGATAGTTCATTAATGTATAAAATAAATTACACTGTAAAAAAAATACAACTCATGTTCCATTAGTGAACACTATTTACTTTATCCATTTCAATATTCATTTCCATTTTTATCACCTATACTTTATTAATTACTAAATTCATTTTCATCAAATGTTTCAATGTTTAGGAATTAAAAACATTTACAAAATGGACTATGTTGATAAAATATCATGAATAATGGAATATGTGAGGGTGTTTATCACAATAGGGATTATCATTTCTTAAATTGTAATAACAATCACACCTTGGATGCTTAGTCCAAGTAGTCTCATCCAATGCAACTATTAGGGGCCTAGTTGCTCAGTCCGTATCCCAAACCCAATCATTATAGGGTGGAGTTTAGTGTCTGGGTCTAACCAGTCCAATGTCAAGTGCCTCATTCTATTATCGCAAACCACCAAGCCATCTGCACATTCTTATTTATCCATTTACCACATATAACATATCACAAACCTTATACACCTATTATACAAAAAATTTACAACTCACAATCAATATATTGTATTTAAAAAAATAATTCATTAACTTAATATAAGATTTTCCACTCAAATTACCTATACCATTTAACCAATATCCATTTTCATCAATTCCCTAGAATTTACCCATTTAAAAAATTCAACTTCATGTTCATAATTAATTTTAAATATTAACCTTATATCATTGGACATTTTCACATTTTTCCCATACAATCCCTTATTTCAATTCCAAAAAACTAGACTAAAATACGGTTAGTGACATTTTATAATCCAAATTATCTTGTCAATATATTTATTATGGGAAAAATTTTAAACCAAATGAAATTTTTTCTTAACATTACTTATTTACATGTTCAGGAATATTGGCGCACCCCAGAGGGGGACCTAATCTGGTCTAATAAATCTCAAGGTGTCATTCTGGGAGTGTGGGAGGTAAAAATAAAAATTTATACAACCATTTTACCAAATATTATTATAGTATTAGAATTCATATATTGAGGTAGTTAATATCACAACCACTCACGCACAAATTGACACAAAACTATAGGATATAACTTATAGTCCACCAACCTTGAATCCATTGATGAAGACTTTCTTCATCACAACCATACTTCCTAATTAAAATACCCTTTGAATCACCATTATAAGATCCACTAGAAAATGGTCTTTTCAGGATTTTAAATAAGAATAATGAAACCAGATGCCTTCATCCATAATAGAAAAGAAATAGGAGCATTTGAATTACCTAGAGCTTTGATCGGCACCCAATGGTACTGCAAACGACCATGAAATAAAGGAGATCAACCCTTGGATTGATTTGGAATATATATTTCATCACTAGGGATGGTGGAGTAAAAATAAAAAATAAAATATGGTGAAATACTTAAAATCATTAGGTGGACCTTTGCCAAATTCTCAATTTTAAAATGGTGATCAATTTTTATGCATGGTTTACCAAACTTTCCACCAACCTTGTGAATATATATATCCAAGAGTGGTAAAATTCACATAATTACCTATGAATCACACATGGATTTAAAATCTGTTCTAATAAAATGCGATATTCCACGATTATTGGTCAGATTGTTTTCCTTTTCCCATAGAACGGTTTACATTAACAATTCAAAAAATTGTGAAACATGAAAATAATGGCCCCATTTGACTTTCATTAATGACACAAACACCTATGACACCCTCTATCTTCCTCAATGACCTCATAATAATTAAATTTGTAAAAAATTATTGATTTAAAGAAAAATTTTAAACACAAACCTTACTCTATAATGAGTAGGATCATACAGCTCGAATTCTAGGTGATAGGTTCAGAGGACGAGTCTTATATTGTAGTGGATCCATTGAGGACCACTATGATTTATTAGGGTTATCCTATAATAAAATATACAAATAATTAATTTATATAGTACCATTTGAATAATTGCATATTAAGATGTTATATTGACCCTTTATTTGGATAGATCCTAGTGTGTATGTTCTTACCTAGATGAATATCATTCATAAGATATCACAACATGTAAATTTAATTAGCTGGGGATAGAAAATATCTATATTATGATGAAATATTTTTTTGATCATTGGTAGAGGTATGTAGAATATGAGGAAGGGGAGTGAGAATTTTTATTTGGTAGATTGAGGTTATGAAATTATTGTATTTAGATGTGGGGAATGTGGGAACCTAGTATTATTATTTCATTTTAGATTGTGGAGTGAATCATAGTTGAGGAATAACAATTTTCTCTTATATATATTTTATGGGAAATGAAGAATGATTTTTCATCAATTGAAGCATCAACAATATAACCATAATAACTTTCATATGATAAAATATAATGACATATGAAATTATTATTATGTATCTTGTAATGAACATCTCATTCATATTGAGTATTATAGAAATTAACATTATATGGGATGGTGATTACTCTAGTATAAGTGTATTTATAGTATAGACACATTAAGGTAGAGTTGTGAAGACATGAATTTTATTTACGAGCCCATTGTATTGATAAATTAATTGATAATTTGAAATGATTCTTGTTAGGATATCTTGAGATGATATATTTTAATATAGGCTGGATATAATAACATATCCATTACCTAATATTATGTTACTTTTAATTTTTGGAAGAATTATTTTATTATCATTTGATATATATGGATTTGTATATAAGAGAGGTCTTGGGGGTGTTTATGAATTTGGGACATATGTTTTTTGAAAATGGGGGATGTTTGGTCTACTATAAGTCTATTGGATTTCCAACAAATAAAACTGAAATTTTGCATCCATAATGGGCTCACCAAATCATCATTGAGTCTTCTACTAGCCAATGACATCCCAATACCTTGTTGTTGGGCTTCTAGGTCAGATTTTTTATCATGCGTTACTTTTTTAATTCACAATGATGGCCAATTTTATATTTTCTTCTATTCCATCATCCTGTATATTAACTTTATAGACTAGTGTAATTTCATATTTTCTATTGGATATCTCTCCAAATTGTTTTGAAATTTTATGTTTTTTTGTATCATTGGGTTCCTATAAGAACAATGTAACATCATATATGCTTCAAATCCTTTATTTAAATTGGTTATTAATTGAGGAACTATAATCTGTTGATTTTTTGGTGGATATATTGTTCTTTAATATTTGGGTTTGATATGATTTTTATCCTTGGAAATTAGGACTCATTGCAATGCTGGTTGGAGGTCTCAAGATATCTCTTGAATTATTGATGTTTTTACCCATCTGTTACATGATGTCTTGTCACACGAGAATCATGTATTTTTTACCGTTCTTGAAAAATAAATTAATTGTAACACAAAATATAATTTATCAAGCCTTCCCACAAACCCCCAGTGGCCAGTTTGTATGTAAATACCGAGATGTAGGAAACCAATTATGGTTTTCCAATCATTTTAAAATCATATGGAATTAATGTGGTGACAAAATGCATATAATGACCTAAAATAATGGTTGAATGGTATTACAATGATAATTATGGTGTAACCTAGATGTATGGGAATTTAAATAAATTATTGACTCTTAAACACTAATTAAATGTTTAATTTATGAATCCATTGACAATATTTTTATTGAAGATAACCTAATGAAATTAAAAAAATAATGTATACAAAATTTTAATGATGATGATATAAAATTTAACATATTTCTATTACAATATATTAATGGGGGACCTAGGATCTATTTGTTGGGATGTTGAATTACCCATTATTAATATATTATGTTAGTGTACCTTAGAAATTGATTTTTTTATCTATTATTTCCTATTATTAATATATATTTTTGGGGGATAATGGAAAAGTTTACTTATATCGGGAATTTACCAATATTATTATATATATTCAATGTACATTGGACATTGTTATGTTGATATGGATTCACTATTATTACACAATTTTTACAAAAAATGAACTATGTTTCATAGATATGATGTGAATATATTTGTCTTTCATTTGTATCTATTTTACTACGAAGAGAGACAACTGACACAGGCCGAAGATGGTATTGTTTACACAAGCACCACATTGAACATAAAGGTTTTAATTGAAATTATTATTTAATAACTAGGTAACATTTGATTACTTAAACAAACCTTAGTAAATAATTTTAATCAGACTTAATATACTTAGACATCGTTGGTGGTGTTGTACTGAACTATACTCACACCATTCTATGATCATTGTCGGTACCATAGTAGATTTACTTGATTTAATTCATCTTAACAAAACAAAAACTGTGGTTGATTATATTTTTTTATATAAAATTGGATAATATAAGGATGGAATATGCAAGGCCTAATAAGTAGTTTCTTATTATTTTCCCAATTAGTATTGTTTAAGAATTTATTAGGTATATAGTATAAAATATTTTATTGATTCTAAATGGTTATAAATTTTGGGCTATTTATAAAATTACATGGTGTATTTATGTGAAGAAATGTGATTTATGACATTGATTTGTTATTAATTGATAATTATACTATGAATATAATGTATCGTCTCCCCATGATATCCTCTTATAGCATTGCCTCTTGTCGTTAGCCTCTAGAAAAAAATGGTGGCATGTTTCATGAATTTTAGAAGCTCAATTCAGTTACATATTAGTGAAATAATTCAATTATGGTTCTATACAAATCCAATTGGTGGTTTATATGTTATTCATCACCTTATTGTTTGCGAAATCAATGTGTATTTTTTATGTTTCAGTTTATAATATAATATTTATATGGTTTTTTCTAAACATAATAAATCATGTTTCTACTGTAGTAATTAAATTTTATTTCAAATAATTTTTTTATAACATTACTAATATTATCCTTTGATGTTTTTTTGTTTTTTTTTTGTTTCATTTAATTTAATTATATTTAGTGAAATGACTTTTCCAATGTTTATTATTATCATTATTTTTAAAATTTTAATAATGTCTGCTATTAAATTGGTGGTTAATACAGGACGATTCAGGCCTATAACTTGTTTTCAGATTTATTTTTTTCACTTAACATAAAAAATGGAAAGCTTGGAAAATGATTATAGAATATATATTGTATTTTTTTGATATTTTTTAAGAAAAACATAACCAAAATAATTCACTTGAAAGAGCATAAAATTGATCATCTATTTAAAGATAGTCTATGTAGAGTTGTGACCCCTTAGATTTCCCAACACACCATCATAATATCACTTATTAACATATTAGGTTATAATATTTTCTATTAAATTCTTTTATATCATTATTTGAATGATTTTGGATGGTGACTTTTGGGGTCACTTTGAGGTATGATGGTTATTTTTCAATATTTTCTTTAGATTCCATTTTCTCAACAGCTAAATTTTTTAGTACCTTTTGATTAATTTTACATTATGGGTGGTACATATATAAATATATATTGATTTATTAATGTTTTATAAATGGGTATTTTCATTAATAGGGTGATGTATTTGAGTTTCTCTTCAAAGTTTTGATTAAATTATTTAAATTAATTGATTCTTTAGCTAAGTGTGATTGGTAATTTACCAAAATTATGTCACGATCATCATCTAGTGAATTGTATGAGGGTATCCCTGTGTTAGTTCAGGAAAAAAATTTATCATATCATGGTTCTTAAGATTTAATACGTATTATATTTACCTTTTTTCAGATTAATGGTATATTAGATATGAGACTATCAAAACTCAAGAAGTATGTTTGAGACGAGTGTAACTCGATCATTCATATTTGGAGTATTTAATTTCAATGGGATACACGTATTTGAGGATTAGGATTTGTTTTTATCAGTATGTTCTGATGCATGGAATGATTGAATGTTTTTATTTGGGGGGATGGAAATGGGTGTGAAATTGTTGAACCTGGTTAGCTCAGAGGTCCTGTAAATACATATGACACCGGAGTACAAGGATTCAAATTACCTCGGTGGTAGTTATGTACTTGGAACACCGTATTTCATTGCATGAAACAAGAGTAAATAGAATTAATATCCCTTGTTAGAATATGAATTACAATTCATTCATATTTAAATCAATTTTTATCATGTCATGTTTTTATTTATTGGGTGAAACAAGAGTTTAATTTTTTAATTTTTTGTTTTAAATGGTGATGTTATTTATAAAAATAATGAATTAATTTTTTTAAAATTAATTTAATAAATATTTTTTATATATTTTCAGTAAAATACATTTAATGTAAAAAAATTTATGTTTTGGGAATCTCTAAGTGTATATTATGTGTAGTTGAGGTTTTTTTATTGCAAAAACATTGGAGTAGATTTTATAACAGATATTCAAAAAAAGATAGTTATTTAAATTTATGTTTTAGAAGATTGTTCTGAAATTGATGAACTAAAATTTAAATGGTTTCTATTATTTTTTTATAATAACATATTTGCATTATGAAATTTAAATATATTTCAAAAACCTTGTTAAATATTATGGAGGGTAAAGAGTATTCAAAAATGTTTTGAAATGAAAATCCTATTATTGGATCTTGTGAAAATCATGAAAAATGATATGGGGGATCATATTTATTTTAAGTGGAAGAGTTAAATATTAATTAATAAATGGGTTTTGAAAAGAATATTTTATTGTATTTATTATTTAATAAAATTACATTGTGGGAATGTTTAATTTTTTAATCGTATATTTTATCTGATTATATAAATGATTTTATATAAAATGTTTAAAATATTTACTAAAAATTTTTGTGGAAAATTTTGAGAGTGGATATTTTTGGGAATTGATGACTTCCAAAATTATAAGTATAAATTCTAGAATTTACCTTGGTTAAATATTAATTTAATTATTTTAAATTGTAAACTGTTGTTTTTTTGGGATTATGTGTTGTGTTATTCTGAGTATTTCCCAATTAAAGAATTCAGTTTACATTGGTTGAAATTATCGTTATAGGTGATTTGATGTTGGTTTACTTTCATTGTCTAATATGTATGATTAAGGGTCTTATATTCTAGTATATTAGTACAGAATGATTTGATAAGGGTAACTCTTATTTTTATTATCTCATTGGGTGTCCATAAGTTATTATTTATGGAATGTTTATTAAATTAGTGTTTTACATGCCTTATTGAAATAGTTGTGTCCTCATTTAGGTTGTATTCTAGTTTTATGCTAATAAATTATGCATAATGAGTTGTACCAAGAAATATGGGAGTATTTGTTGGACAATGAATATTTTTTATATCAATTATTTTTTGAACCCTTGTCATTGTAATTACCATGGGGTCCCTTTATATTGAGAATTAAGTTGTAGTTAAAGTGGTTTTTTTCATATCTACCATGGGTCAACAAAATCCAATGAGGATTTTTGGGAATATAAATCAATATAATAGTGATAATAATCAAAATAGGTCACTAATTTTCAGGTAGTGATTTAATTTATTAACAATATATCTTATATATATGTTTTTGGACATCAATTTTTACAATATTGAAAATTTTTTAGATAATAGATTAAATTTATCACATACTATTCGTACGTACCATGTAGAATCCATGAAGGTGACTTTTAAATTTTAGCATATCAATTCCGCTAATTGGATGAACATTTTATAATAACATGTGACCAAAAAATGTGAGTTTCCTGGTGAGTCAGGTAAACCCCTCACACTTGACACAAATATTGGAAAACCAAGAATCCAAACCCTTTATCATCCCATGAAACATTATAATGTTAAATTTTAAAAATCCCCCCTCAATCTTACACAAATTTACCATGACGTTCCATTAATGAAAAACCCTACGACACATTTCCCCCTATTATTGACTCCCTCTCATTGAGATTCCACGATGTATCTCAATTATTCATGTATGGATCTCCATGGCACAACATCACACCACTTATATTTATTCTTTAATACTTATTCCACATTTTATTCCACTTCAACAATAATAAGCTCTTTCCTAGATGAACCCTATTTTGGATTGGTTAATTACAATTAGTTATTTCGGGTTCCTAGGGATTTGAGGTTTTTTTTCGAAGCTCATTTTAGACATATCCATAAATGAAAATGAGTTTCTCTACATTTGAGGTATGTATATACATGTTAATTAATTTGAATTCAAAAAATTAGGATTTTGTGACCCATTAATTTATATTTTCATTTCCATATAGAAATATTATACATATATATCCCCATTTTAACAAATAAAAAACAAAATTTTCATAACATATATTTAGTGTGACTGATTAAATATTCCAAATAGATTGTTTTTATATATTTTATAACTACCACAATAAAGAGTTTGAATAATTTACTAGATGGACTTTTTTTATATGATTTTATGTTTAAGGGTTTTTCTACATTCCATGTATAATTTTAATGTATCCATTGAAATATTAGTGTTTGAATTTGTTGTTGAAACAGGTCTTTTAAACTACTAATATTTTTTCAATAATTTATAATGTTATATAATGTTCTGTCATGTTTGTTATATGAATTATATTTCTAAATGTGTGGATATTAAGTATAATTTGTACAATTTAAGTATGTCTTTAATCATTTAATTGGCATTTCATGGATTACCTATGGTGTTTAATTAGTATTTAATTCTTAAAAGATTTTGTTATCGGGTTTAATGAATAACATAATTAATTAATATTCAATTATACATGTTATTGGTAAGAAAATATTTGTGATATTTTAAATTAATTGTTTTTGTTTTTTGTTATTATTTTGTAACACCCCATGATTTCGTAGTATGTTATTTCTTCAATGTAATTCAGTAGAATTCACTACACGCAACACCAAGTTCTAGCGCATCATGACTTACCAAACAAGCCGTTAAAAAGAGGTTATGAATAGTATTAACAAAAATATTAACTTTATATAATCCTTATAATTTTAGTATCCATATTATGATTTTCTTAGACATAATGTAAGAACAAATACATTTTTTCAGATAAAAGAAGTATTTTTCATGAAATGAACTTTTACCGCCTTTTAATGGAGAAGCCTTTTTAAATAAAATATTTGAAACTGTTATATATTCAATTTGACAAAATAATCTTATTCTTTAGAATCATGATATAAGAATTTAGTTTCAATAATGTTTTTGTTTTTTTCTGATAACTTTCATATTTGGGTGAATAGTGAAAATACTATATTTTAACTGAAAACAACTTTTTTGATCAAAATAATTTATATTGTTACGTTATAAATTTTAATGGTATGAAAGTATAAATAAATTATATTTTTACCATTTAATCCAATTATGGTCATTGTAAGTAATTTCAGTTTGAAATTGTACATAAACAAGTGTCAAACTTTTTATGGTTATTAAAAATACACCTTTTGGTTTTAATAGCGGGAATTAATTTAAAATTAATAAATGCGACTTTTATGTTATTAAATTGAAAAAATAGACCTCATTTTTGGATTTTTAATATCAAAACTATCTTAGGGTTAAATTTTGGTACTTTTCTGATAACATTCATATTTTGATGAATAGTGAAAATTACTAAATTTTAATTTAAAATATCTTTTATAATCAAAATAATTAATAGTGATAAACTATGAATTTGGGAGACTTTAAAGTATAATTAGATTATAATTTTACCATTTAATCCAACTTTTCTTGTTGAACCTAATTTCATATTTAAACTAGACTTAAGAAAGTGTCAATCTTTTGATATTTATTTATTGTTAAAAACACGTTTTTTGTTTCGACAACGGGAATTAATTTTAAATTAATTTTTTCCACTTCTCGATTTTGAATTTCAAAAAATGGATTCCATATTTGAAATCATGATGTCCGAATTTCGAACATCGTTAACTCTTATTTTTAGACATTTTGAATAATTACTTCGGTAAATATTTTATTTTCCATGGTTAAAGGGTAAATCCGGTAAATAAGGGTAAACAAAATTTTTTATAATAATATTTATTTACTCTAAAATGCGTCTTAACACTATTGGATGAAACATGTATGACCATGGAAATATTTGGGTCGATTTTGGGACCCCATGGGGCCACTTGTAGTGGATATGGACAATTTATATTAATTAAGTTAAAGTAAATAGAAAAATGACATAACCATATATCTATCAGAAAAACAATTTTTAAATAGGGTTATATATTTTATATTTTCGACTATAAAAATTCATTAGAAAACTAAAAATATTTCCTAAATAATGGTATTTTATTTATAATTTTTAGGCATTGAATAATTAAATTCATTTATGACACAATAAAGATGTAGTATTTTCCTCATTAATGAAAGAATCAAATAATTCGTATTATAAATGTTAAAATAAATATAATTTGAAAGTTTTGATTTCACCAACTAATTTTTTTTCTTAATATGAAATTTTATTATTGCTTAAAATAATTTCGTTCTAATTAATATAGTTCTTATGACCTAAACAAAAATCAATTAATAAAGATTGTCAAAATTGACATAAATGAGTTTTTAAAACAAATATTATATTATTAATTTATATTCTATTCCTAAAAATATAAGGTTCAGCCAAAGGACTTATATAATGATAGGTGTATCATTAATGGACCACTTTTGGGTCTCTTGGATGTATATAGTATATTTATTAACTATATAACATAAAAATACAAAGTGACGTGGTAAATGTCAAACTAATTAACTAAGAGTTAAAACTAAAAAGATAAGTTTAATATAATGACCCAAACCCGTCTAAAATATACTGGTTGAAATTATTTAGGCCCATCCCCACCTTAGAAATTTAATAATCTTCTTTTGTGCCATTATAAACCGAATACAAGTTTATTATAATTTAATACTTTACATTTTTCCTAAAGAGCCCCTCCTCCCCCTTATAAAAGGACAACACTTCTAACCAATTTTTCACTCCATAAAAGCATTTTGGATGGTCCAAACTCTGAAAAAATATTCTCTAAACTTAACTCACATCAACCTAGAGGCCTTAGTTGGATCATAAATCCAACCTAAAGATCCCTTTTGATCAAATCAAAAGGAATAACCCGAAGAAGAAGTAATGTTTTCACCATCCTCTTTCAAGTTCCTTTCTTCTTCAACATCATATTTCATTGTTATTTCTATTATAAAATAATAACTCCAATATCTTCTATATACAGTGATGTTATAATAAATATGGTCAAACCATATTCAGTAATCTATCCATCCTTTGAATGACATGTCACCATACGTGCATATGTACGGCCTACCGTCTCCACGTCGTGGTGTAATTGTTATTCAATACACTATTATTTGGATGGGTATAATAATGAAGTGTAATTCATGTAAATAATAAAAATATCTTCATAATAATTCTGTATATATGATATAACATCAAATTACATATTATATTAATCTCAAAAGAATGATATTGTTGCTTGTGCATACGTAAGGACTACCACCTCCACGAATGCGATGAGATTCATTCCCCATAGTATCCATTCAAGATTAATTTTCATTTGATGGTTAAAAATAATTTTTAAATACATAATATCATTCTGGATATGAATAAGATATAACCTATCCATAACAGACACGACTTACATAACAAACCATATAAATAAAAACGAATTAGTTAACACCCAAAACCAAGATAATACCATGATATTATTAAGAAGGCAATGTTAAAAGATAATATATGATGTCATATTAATGTATATTATTCTTGTATAAATTAATAACAATTATTCCACCATTATATAGGAGTTTAACCTACCCTTAAACAAGGAAAATTACATGGTAAGGGGTTTTCGTCTCACTCCTTATTCCCATGAGATTCTTGCCATATTGCCACTATTACCTTTTGTGTGGTGTATGTACTGCCCATAATTGTATTCTTTGTGCAATACACTTTAATTTATGTGTATTTAAATATTCATTATATGATACTTCTTTGAATGGGGTTATGTTTCGTCAGATACCAAATTGGTAAAGGTTAATTTAACAATCTCATTATTATCAGAGGTTGTTTTGCGTAAGTAACTACTGGGATATATCTATTATACATGTCCATGTTTCATAAAAGTTTTTTCAAAGGGATTATTTTAAGGGAATTTTTACTAAAACATCATTTTAAATGTTTTAAATATTTATTCTTCTAAATCATTCTAATTAATGTCCATGTTTTCAAAATGGTTTTTAGGGATTTATTTATATGGACACGAATGTTTTAAAAATGTTGTTTCCTTTCAAGAGTTTCAAAGTGAAATGGGATAATTTGATTTAAAAATGAAATTAAATGTGTACCTTTATAAAACGTGTAAATTTTAAATGTTTTCATGAAAATTAGTTATTTCTCTCAAAGAGTTTTACAAATAATTTTCATCTATGTGAACATCTTTGATGGATTTTAACCTTGTTTGATGTTGATTTATTATGATACAAATATTCGAAATTGTATTGAAGGTTTTGTGATATTTTTGACTATTAATGTCTTATTTTTATACCATTCATGGTTTATGGTTAAAATATTGACATTTCATATGATATTTTTAATACGAATGTTTAACTTATGTTTCATCGTTTTCGTATGAGGAATGTATTGGACATAGTAAGTGACGGGTGGAGCCCGCTATAGCTCATCAATGCATTAGTTGGTCTCATGAGACAACTAGATGTGGAATTGGCCGAGGCCCTTTCCCTATTTGATATATGGTTTTGGCCAAGGCCTTAATCATTTTTAGATGTCTTGGACGAGGCCTTAACCAAATGTTTTAGAATGTCTGGTATTATAAATTCCCTCATTATGGAAATAATATTGATGGTTCATGTGGTCATTAGACTAGTATAATACCCATGATTGTGTATTATTATGGATTTATTTAATAATATCATATTCAATACATAATAGTATTCATGTTTATTGTTGGTAAATTCATGTGGTTTCAATTATTCACCATGCTTAATATTTATGTTAACTTCCGCTGTATTGTTTAACCTTACTGACTGTTTGAGCTCACCCATTTCTATGATTTATTTTTCCCAGGATTCCAAGAAGTGTATTATGATTGATATATAGGGTTAACATAATGGAAATAATGGAATTCTCAAAGAACTATTTATGTTGTGTTTTATGTTTGAAATTGTAATGTAATTTTAATGTATGTAATCTATTTTCCATGACTACTAAACTGATCGGTCCTTTGGGACTTGATTCCTTGTAATCATTCCAATGTATTAAAATAATGCACCGATTTTGGGTAACTAGGGTCAGGGCGTTACAGTTGGTATCAAAGGAAGAATAGTACAAACCCTGGAAGCTAGATTTAGATAAAATCTGATTAAAGAACATAAACCTAAGATTGACTTTGAGGACTACTATAGAAAAAATTCCTACAATTTTGGTATTGTAGAGATTTTGTGAGTTTTCCGAAAAATACATCCCTGTCTTGATAAGAGCAGGTCGAGGAGGCTTTCGCAGAGATGTACCTAGGGGTAAAACCCGAAAAAACCGCTTCGATCTAGACTTGAATGGAAACTCGTGCACGACAATGGGCCTTGCTGCACTCTTGGTTACAACACTCCCGGGGGATATGCTTAGGATAATTCTCATTTTCATTACAAACCATTATGTAGGGTTTATGAGTATATACCTCCTCAAATGAGACATTTTTATGATTATGGATTTTATCCATAAACATTTTAATTTATGTTAAGTGTTTCACAAGTTTGGGATTAGGTATTTCTATTCATAAACTTAAATATTGTATTCCATTGTTTTGAAATGGTTCCCAGTAGAAGGAATGAGAACTATAGAAATAAACATGATCCAAAGAGTAAGAAGGATCATATCTTTCATGGTCTTATGCCAGAATTTAGAAGGGAAATAGTCTCCCATGTATTATCATCATATGAAGAAATAGTATCATGTGTTGATAAGATAAGTAAAGAGTTATCAGAGTCCTATGGATTTGATGGGATTCTAGAGAAGAAAATAATGGTAGGGAGAAAGACAGATAACGGGAAGAAGGTATTGAATGATTTTCCAACATGTGATCATTGTGGAAAGAATCACCTTGGAAAATGTATGAAGGGAATAAGAGTATGCTATAAGTTTGGAAAAAAAGGACACCACATTCATTATTGAGAGGGTAAAAAAATTGTTTCAAGTGTACAATGATTCATCTGCAAGGAGTGGGGACACTACACGAATCAATGTTCAAATCATCAGAGTATGCCCCAAATGATGTTGTTGGATAATAAAAATGTTATTATACTACCACAGGTGAAGAGTAATGACTAGTGTTCTTATGTTGTTATTAAGGAATTATCCTATTTGAGTGTTGTATAAACGATGTACTGGTTATATGAATTATGGAGATAAATAAGGATTGTACTGTAGTACTATTTCATTGAGGATTTGAGATTATATGATACTATGAAAAGCGACTCAACAGCAAGTTAATCGTTTTTTTTATGTACATGGTTAAAGGAAAGGTAATCCTTAATATGGTCTTGATACTGAGGTAGTAATTTTTGAATAAGAGATGGTTGATTTGGATAAATTATATTTGATATTCTTGACTACCTTGGCACTGATTAATGGTCTGTTTATTTCTTCATTGTTGGAATATTCAAAGTGTTTGGATATAAGGGGTATATACAGTATTTTATAAGTAATAAGGGATTATGAATGTAATCAATAATGTTTTATGGGATTTCAGGATGTTGCAGTGTTTTAAATGAATACATAATGAAGGTATTCATATTCTATTGCATGGGAAAATAGATCTTCATTGTGTTTAACTACCTTATATATTTTGGACTGTGAGTTGGACAGAAGTATTTTGGATAAGTCTAGTTTGAGATTATTTTTGGATTTCCAAAAAATGGACTACTCGGCGGTCGGGCGGCAACTCGTCGTGTCCGGAAAGGTCGTGAGACACTATCCCACAACCTAAGGACGACATGGGTGTATCACCTACTACTGACCCATGTGATGTCCTAGATTGAATAATGTAGTTTTTTTAATGGTTCTTCTAGATGAATTATAAATTCATTTTTCTGAACACTATATGAATAGGATAAATAGAATATTATTTTAATGTTTTATTATCTTTTAGAGTGAAATATGAGTTTGTGGTAGAACTTAGTTAACGGATGGGACTCTACTTATCAAGTATATATTTTTCTACTTCTCTTATTCAATGAAGAAATTAATTTTTATTCTTTAGTGAAGGGGATATTAAAACAAATTTTTTTTTATCCTAATACCATATGTTTTGTTGAACTGATGGTATTTTAAATCATCATAGATTGATGAATTTAAGGCCTTCATTTTTACAATTGTTTTTGATTGATGACCTTAATAACCGCCTATAAATATTTATGTTCTTCCTCTAATTATATGTATCTAATTTCCACCAATGTTTTCCTAATCGAGATCATAATTTGGTGGTGACCCTTTCATTTCCCTTTTCCTTATATTAAGACTAAACTTTACAAACCTAATTTTGGATCTGGGTTTTCCCAAATGTATTTTCTATTTTCAAACTTTTATTTTTGAAAAATAATTTCAAACCGTGGGGATGAATTTTATTTAAGGATCGAAGAATGTAACACCTCATGATTTAATAGTAGGTTATTTCTTGAATGTAATTCAATAACTTTCACTACACGCAACAACGAGTTCTAGAGCACCATGAAATACCAGAAAAGCCGTTCAAAAGCGGTTATGAATAATATTAACTGAATTTTGAACATTGTATAATCCTTATAATTTTAGAATCCATATTATGAGTTTTTTAGACATTATGTAAGAACAAATACATTTTTTCAGATAAAAGAAGTATTTTTCAAAAAATGAAATATTACCGCCTTTTAATGGAGTTGCATTTTTAAAATACAATATTTTAAACTTTTATATATTTAATTTAACAAAATTAACTTCTTCTTCAGAATCAGGACATAAAAATTTAGTTTCAATAAATTTTTGGTGTTTTTCTGATAACATTCATATTTGGGAGAATAGTGAAAAATACTATATTTTAACTAAAACCCAATTTTTTAATCAAAATAATTTATATTGTAAAATTATAAAATTTAATGGAATGGAAGTATAAATAGAACATATTTATACCATTTAATTTAATGATTTTCATTTTATGTAATTCCACATTGAAATTGGATAACAACAAGTGTCAAACTTTTGATACTTATTAAAAATACGCCTTTTGGTTTTAATTGCGGGAATTAATTTTAAATTAATAAATTAAACTTTTATGTATATAATTTGGTAAAATAGACATCATTTTTGGATTCATAATATCTAAATTAGCTTAGGGTGAAATTTTGGTACTTTTCTGATAACTTTCATATTTTGAGGAATAGTGAAAATTACAAAATATTAATTAAAAACAATTTTTTAAATCGAAATAAATAATAGTGATAAATTATGAATTTTATTGATTTTAAAGTACAATTAGAT
Organism: Viscum album; assembly: GCA_963277665.1. Taxonomy (NCBI): domain Eukaryota; kingdom Viridiplantae; phylum Streptophyta; class Magnoliopsida; order Santalales; family Viscaceae; genus Viscum; species Viscum album. The sequence continues at coordinate 1,152,405,088 of OY728120.1, forward strand.
TATAATTTTACCATTTAATCAATTTTTTGACATTGAACATAATTTCATATTGAAACTGGACATAAGAAAATGCCAATCTTTTGATAGTTATTATTTGTTAAAAACACGCTTTTTGTTTCGACAACGAGAATTAATTTTAAATTAATTTCTGCCTTTTATATGTTTTGAATATAGAAAAATGGATTCCATATTTTTAATCAGGACTTCCAATTTATGAATATTGGTAACACTTATTTTTAGACATTTTGAATAATTATTTCGGTAAATATTTTATTTACCATGGTTAAAGGGTAAATCTGGTAAATAAGGGTAACCAAATAATATTATAATCTTATTACATTACCCTAAAACGTGTCCTAATCATATTGGTGGATACATTTCCATCCATTGGAATCTTTGGGTCGATTTTGGGACCCCATGGAGCCACTTGTAGGTGATAAGGACAATTTATATTAATTAAGTTAAAGTAAATACAGAAATGATATAAGAAAATAACTTTTAGAAAAACAATTTTTACATAGGGTTATATATGTTATATTTTCCACTATTAAAAATCATTATAAATCTAAAAATATTTTCTACATAATAGTATTTTATTTATAATTTTTAGAAATTGAACAATTAAATTTATTTATGACACAATAATGATGCAATATTTTCCTCATTAATGAAAGAATCAAATAATTAATATTAAAAATGTTAAAATAATTATAATTTGATAGTTTTGATGTCATAAACTCATTTTATTTGTCAATATTACATATTAGGATTTCTTAAATTAATTTTTTTAGAATTAATAAAGTTTTTATGACTTTAACAATATCAATTATTAATGATTGTCAAAATTGACATAAATGGATTTTTAAAACAAATATTATATTATTAATTGATATTCTATTCCTAAAAATCTACGGTTCGGCCAAATAAATTATAACATTATAGGTGTATCCTTTATAGACCACTTGGGGGTCACTTGGATGTATATTTTATGTTTATTAACTATATAATATAAAAATACAAAGTGACATGGTAAATGTAAAACAAATTATCTAAGAGTTAAATCTAAAAGATAAGTACAATATAATGACCCCAACCTTTATTAAATCTATTGGTTGAAATGATTTAGACCCATCCCCACCATAAAATTTTAATAATCTAATTTTGAGCCATTAAAAACCGAATATGAATTTATTATAAATTAATACATTAAGTTCTTCCTAAAGATCCCCTCCTCCCCTTATAAAAGGACACCACTTCTCACCAAATATTCACACCATAAAAGCCTTTTGGATCATCCAACCCCTGCCCAAATATTCCCTCAACTTCACTCTCTTCATCCTAGAGGCCTTAGTTTGATCAGAAATCTGACATAAAGATCCCTTTTGATCAAATCAAAAGGAAGAACCTAAAGAAAAGGCAATGTTTTCACCACCCTCTTTCATGTTCCTTTCCTCTTCAACTTCTTCATTAATTGTTATTTACATTCTAAAATAATAAATCCAGTATCTTATATATAATATGATGTTATTATAAATATGGTACAACCATATTCAATATTGTATACTTCCTTTGAATGACATGTCACCATACGTGCATACGTACGACCTACCGTCTCAACGGCATGGTGTAATTGTTATTCAATACAATATTATTTGGATGGGTATAATAATGATGAGTAATTTAGTTAAATAATAAATATAACATGATAATAATTCTGTATATATTATATACCATCCTATTATATATTATTTTAATATAAAAAGAATGGTATTGTCACTCGTGCATACGTACGGACTACCATCTCCACGAACACGATGAGATTCATTCCCCATCGTATCCATACAAAAATAATTATCATTTGATGGTTAAAAATTATGTTTAAAAACATAATATCATTATGGATATGAATAAGATAGAACCTATCCAAAACAAAAATGGCTTACGTAACAAAGTATATAAATGAAAACGAATCAGTTAACACTTGAAACCACGATAATACAAAGATATTATTAATAAAGCAATATTAAAAGATCATATATGATATCATATTAATGTATATTATTCTTGTATAATTTAGTAACAATTACTTCACCATTATACAGGAAGCTAAACTACCCTCAACAATGGAAAATTACAAGGTAAGGGGTTTTCATCTCCCTCCTTATTCTCGTGAGATTCCTGCCATATTGCCACTATTACCTTTTGTGTGGTGTATGTACTGCCCATAATTGTATTCATTGTTTAATAAACATTAATTTATGTGTATTTAAATATTAATTATATGATACTTCTTTTATGGGGTGTCTGTTTCGTTAGTTACCAATTTGGTAATGGTTAATTTCATAATCTCATTATTATCCAAGGTTGATTTGCGTAAGTATCTACGGTGACATATTTACTATCCATGTCCTTATTTTTTAAAATAGTTTTCAAAGAGATTATTTTTAATGGAATTTTTACTAAAAAATCATTTTAAATGTTTTAAATATTTATTCTTCTAAATCATTCTCATTAATGTCCATGTTTTCAAAATGGGTTTTAAGGATTTATTTACATATACACGAATGTTTGAAAAATGTTGTTTCCATTAAAAAGTTTCAAAGTGGAATGGGACACATTGATTCAAAAATTTCGGTAATTGACTACCTTTCTAAAGTTTGTATCTTTTAAATGTTTTATGAAAAAGGGATATTTCTCTCAAAGACTTTTACAAATCGTTTTCATCTATGTTAACATCCTTTGATGGATTTTATACTTCTTTGATTTTTTATTTATTATGATAGAAATCTTATATATTGTATTGAATGTTTTGTGATATGTTTGACTATGAATGTATTATTTTTATACCATTCATGGTTTATGGTTAATTTATGGAAATTTATTATACTATTTTTAAAATGAGTGTTTATGTTATGTTTCAAACATTTCGTATGAGGAATGTATTGGAAATAGTAAGTGACGAGTGGAGCCTGTTATAGCTTCTTCATGCATCAATAGGTCTCATGAGACAACTAGACGTGGAATTGGCCGAGGCACATTACCAATTTGATATATGGTTTTGGTCATGGCCTTAATCATTTTTAGACTTCTTGGCCGAGGCATTGACTAAATGTTTTAGAATGTCTGGAATTATACATTCCCTCATTATGGAAATAATATTGATGGTTCATGTGGTCATTCGATTAGTAGAATACCCATGATTATGTTTTATTATGGATTTATTCCATCATACCATATTCTTTCCACACAAGTATTCATGTTTATTATTGGTAAATGCATGTGGTTTAAATTATTCACCATGCTTAATATTTATGTTATCTTCCGCTGTATTGCTTACCCATACTGAGTGTTTGAGATCACCCCTTTCTATGTTTTATTTTTCCCAGGATTCCAAGAAGCGTATTGTAATTGATATGCGTGGTTAAGATAAAGGGAATAATGGAGTTCTCAAAGAACTATTTATGCTGTGTTTAATGTTTAAAATTTTAATGTAATGTTAATGTATGCAATCTAATTTCTAAGACTGCTAAACTGATCGGTCCTTCGGGACTTGATTCCTTGTAAACATGCCAATGTATTAAAATAATGCACTGACTCTGGGTAACTAGGGTTAGGGTGTTACATATTCCCACATCATCAGAATCCTTTGTACCTGAATTGGAAATCCTATACCGGATAATGTCCATTTCCAGTAGCATGAACATTGATTTAGGGGGTAAGATAGATTGGGTGGAATCCCCATTAGGTTGGGATGTAGTTATAGATCATTTACCCTAATTGAGACCCCTAATTGATGATTTTGATGTTCTAGGTCACCAAGATCTAATAACCATGGTGGTATTCTCCAATGTAGCCAATTTTGAAATATGGTTATAGTTGGTTAAGTACTTTATTTATTATTTTACTGCTATCCATTTTTATTTCAATTTTAAATTATTATGTTCTACTTATCTTGATTCCTATTATTCTTTAATGTTTTACTTCATCTTTTCATAATATTTAATTCTATTTAGTAAAATAGGGTTTTTAATTGTGTTGAATATTATATAGTCAATTGTAGAATAATGTAGTTTTTTAGTGGGCCATTAATAAAAATGTATTTAGGAATGTAAATTTGTTTCAAAGTTGTTTTTTCATATGAGGAAAATAATACAGAAATAATAAAATTATGATGTAATCTATTTTGGGTTTAATAATATTTTCATGAAAAACATTTTCTAATAATTAATTTCAAACTGAAATGTAATAGGTCCTTTATTACAAGACTAGTCACATGGTGTATCATACTAGGGAATTGATACCATTCTATCATTCACACAAATATTAATATGTATTTTTATGTTTATCGATTCTATAATCTTGGGGAATGTCTGATATGTGGTTGGATAGTGACTGTTGGGGACAAATAGAGGTATTTTGGTTAATTTGTTTAATTTATCTAAGTTTTCTATATTTCCCTACCCATGTTCTTCATTCCATTTTGTTTTTTTCATTATGATATGATATTATATATGTGTATTTAGGGATATTAAAAAAGGGATATTCTATGTTGGGGAGGGGGGGTTGTGGTGAAATATGGGTTTGGTGTTTCCTAAATCTTTTTTTATTGTTTATTCCTTCCATTTAAATTTTCCAAAAAATCTATCTTTTTGGCATGTAATGTGGGAATTTTTTGGATCATCCAATTCACATTTATTTTTATTTATTTTGGGAAACCATTACCATTGTACATAATTTAAATACTTGGAACTATTTTCCTACCCAAAGAGATTGTGAATATGGCACAGGAATATCCTAAATCCTCTCAAATTTCATGTTTACGGTGGCAAATTTTTGGTTCATTAAATTATTAGTGTTCTTATATAAATTTCTCTATATTAAAACGATTTTATTCTCTAACATAATAATAATAATTATTAAATATATTATTATTCAATAAATCATATATGTAATCAATAAAATAGTTTTATTATTTAGTAATATTTAATTATAAAATAATTGAAAATAATTATTTATGAGTGTAATAATACTTTGATACTAATAATATCCATATTGGCTAATTCATAATAAATTAATAAATACCTATTAAAAAACAACAATGTAAATCTTATTTTTTATATAATTTCTCTATTTTAATTATTTATGTATGAAAAATAATTTTATAATATGTAATTTAGATAATAAATTTATAATTTTGTTGCAGATTAAATGTGGAATACAAATAAGGAACATAAATATGTGTTCTTAATTTAATCATTTGCATGACTCCAATTCCAATAAACTTATTTCTTTGAAGGGGTTCCATTTATGAGTCCAAAAATAATCCCCCATGAATGTGAGACTTTATGGAGTGAATGTTTCAATACATTATCATATAATGGAATTTAATAAGTAATGATATGTGTTGTGGTGAGGGGTTCAATTTATTGGAGGAGGAGAATATTTTTTGAATAATATATTATAAAATAGTGTTACAAGTCCTAATGTTGATAAAAATGACATTAAGTAGTATTGGAATTATTATTTAATATTAAATGGGTTATTATAGTATTCAACATTCCACAAAACTCTAATATTTTTTCAATATGTAACTACTATAAAATAAATTTTTCATATGGTAATTTATTTATTAACCTATGGGACATAATAAACCTTAAAAATACAAAAAATAAATAATCCTTTCCTTATTTTAATATTATGATTTTATAAATGATTAATAAAATTCCAATTATACATTTCTAGAAGAGTAAATTTAAATATTTATGTATAGTATAAAAATTAGTATTTTCATAAATAATGTAAAACATGATTTTATGAACATTTACACCTTTAATATCATTTTAATACATTGAATGAGTAATTATTAAATGTTGTATTGATTCTTATATTTATATATTGAGTTAATTATTTTATTTATCTCGTTAATTCATTATTTACCCAATAAATTATTCAATTATTTCAACAGTTAGTTTACTATTTTACTAGTCATGTTCTATTCTAAAAGGAATGTTAATATTGAAATAATAATAATTCTAATTTTATAATAATATTTCAAATCATATAGAAAAAGTATTTTTGGTGTAGTGAAAATGGTTGGGCACATTCCCAATAAAGTATTTTATTTAGATTCATAATTTTTTTTTCATAGAACATTATAATACAAACCACTAAAAATTGAAGAGAATTTATGTTAACATATAATTTATAATTAATTTTTATCAAAAGAAATTACATTGTAATATATTTATTTAATAATTTTACAATCATTTGAATAAATTATATACCATTTTTATCAAATGATTTAATTGTTGAATCTATTTAGAGGTTTCCTAACATGCCCGTGAACCTAAAAATTAAACCATTAAACCAATGGGTGCTAGTGAAAATTATTCTAACTTATTATGTCATTTATCAAAAATCATAAGAAGAACCCATTTGGATATTGAAGGATTCAATTGAGTTCATTTTTTTAAATTGAGGGGGAGGATGATAAGCGATTCTCTCTATTTATTATGGAATTCAACATAATGTTTTCTATAGGATTGAGATAATTATATATATGTAAATAGTGTATAAAATATTATCTATGCCTATAAATAAGATTTTTTATTTTAAAAAAAAATTAATACAAAATTTTACTGCAAAATTCCTGTAGCCATTCTCTTAATTTTTATAGAAAACCAAATTGATTATTATTATTGTTGTTGTTGTTATTTCATTAATGGGTAAAAAAGTCATGGTTAATTTAAATTTCATTTCATATATATATTAATAATTAGTTATGTAAATGATATTAAATATATCATTACCATTTGCTGCTTAACACATTTTTTCAATGATTCTCAACATTTACCAAAACATTAATCATTACAATTTATTTTAATAAATAAATATAATTTTCAGTATTCCTTAAATAATTTAATATTTAATATAATCACCAACACAGAAATAAATATTTACTTTCATTTGAACTGAAATATAAATTCTATCATATAACAAGTGATAGAATATATACGATCAATATAACATGAAGAGTTATTATTCCTGGAATTATTATTATAATATTTATTCATAAAAGAAATTAAAAAAGAATATAATTGGGTTTCTTATTACACGATGCTTGTGATCCACTAGGACTATTTCATTATAGAATTATAAAAAAAATCACTTAAAGCATAATATTAGTTTATATAGACATGTTAAAGAACGCATTGAGAAGTATATTCATGTATTAATGATATCAAACTCCTAAAAATGATCACTGTGTAATAAAATATATTTTCTACAATATGTACCCTTTTACGTTTTGTTTCCCATTATATCAACCTATATGTTTGATATATCATTAGATGGATTTACAGATAAGATCTTATCAATTAAATAGCCATGGAAAGTGAATTAATTAGACAATTACATTCCTATCATTGGACCATATATTTCTAATTTCATTAGATCATATGGAATAAATCATTTCATTACTTATTAATCAATGTCACATAACATGTGTCACACCAAATGTATCCTACCATTTTATGAGTAGATGTATTTATTATTTTATCAATATATATATTCAATGACTCCTATTATATAATTTTATTAATTTTATTTCTATTTACAATGATATGAATATCCTATGAAACATATAGCAGGTTTTAATCTTATGGGTGGGTATATTCTCATAACCACCTCTATGAATATTAAGACACCTCATTGTGTAAATGATAAAATTTTAATATTATATTTTATTTGTACCAAAACAATGTCTATATGTGAGTAGGTAGTCGAGTCCACATGGTAGGTTTTTTATTTTTTGCACAAAAATTGATTAAAAACTCAAAATAGAAAATTATTAATATTAAAACCTTGAGAAATTATCATAATAATGATTGTACTATTGAATAATTACAAGCTGATGGATAAAAATAAATGAATAAATAAACAATTAATGCATGAGCTGAAGAATTTGTATTTGATTTATTAAAAATATAGCTATTTTATTTAAATATTTCATTAAACCCCGCAATATTTTAATCAAATATTGTATATTATCTCTCTTAAAATTTCCTACTGTAAGATGAATCTAGATATTCCTAAATAATTGGATAAATAGAAATGAAATTATAAATTTGAAAAGAAAAAAATATGATCTAATCATTAGCCAAGATTTGTAATCATTAGGCAAGATTCAAATTAAATATGTTCTAAGATAATTAATTCATATACAATGAATTAAAATGATCTAATTTTAATGAATTAAATAAAGAAAAGGAAAGAATTTTTAAAACATTTTTATTCATGTGTTTTTTAAAAAATATTTCATTCAATATTTAGTCACCAATACAGTTACAATTACCATAATAATGATACATCCAAGATAAATTGAAATAGAGATCTCCCATTTAAAAATCCAAGAGTAAAATAACAAAACTAATGATATGTATCTATTCAGCCCAATAAACTCTCAATGTCAGTGTCTTTGATGAAAAGTTGATGTTGATGTATAGTATTCAAAATAGATATTGAATCATTGTTTTTATTGTTTTATATATAACTTATATCATTTTTCACTTCTAGGTTACTTACTCGATCCAAAAAATTACCTTAACCATTAATTATTCAATAAACACTTGGTTGATGTCAAAATATTTATTCCATTGTATGTTACTTAAGTAGAACCATACAAACAATATTAAAGAGATCATGTTTAATTTGTTTAAAATTTATAAATATTTATTTTCATTTAGCTTCATTTTAATTTTAGACTTATAGATCCATGATTATATCTCACTTTTGAAATATGAATAACAACCAACATCAACACCTCCTATAAATTCCTGGATTTTTCCATCAATTTTAAATATTTATTCTAATGGGTACTCATTGACTTTGTTGGATCCACCATTAAAAATCCCTAAATAGTATTTTTTTTGTCTCAAGTAGTTTTATCTGAGTCAAACATAGTTATTTAGGGGGTACATCCTCAATTTATCTCATGCACATCATCGAGAAAGTGGATTGTAATTTATTACAAGAATGTAGATGGATGAATGTGAAATAAGAACAATCTCTATATTCGTAAGAATTTTGACCCATAAAAAATAATTTAACTAAATAATTAAAGATGATATACAATTCATCCATATATAAATAGTGGAAAACAGATTATAGATCAATGTCTTCAAGATGGACAAGAAAACATGCATTGATCTATTCTCTGAACACACATATTCATCAATGACTGATCTTATTAAAAAATAGAATTAAAACTAATGAATAGAATAAATTAACTTCGATATAAATTGATATTTTCAACATTGTTTGTGCATGATTCATGTTATTCTATTCTATTTTGGCCATCGATTCTACTTGTATACATCATTGAGTCATATGATCAATTATTTGGTTATCCTTAATCCAACATAGATGAGTTGAATCATTTCAGTTTTGATTTTTTACATTTGATATTTTATGATCTCTTTATACATATTGAATGGATAAAATTCAAAAAAAACCATATGTTTGGGTTCTCCTCGACTTATAGAAATTCATAGTCAATCCCAAGAATGCTCCTCAAAAATGCGGTCAATGAATCCCAGTCTAATGGATGGTCAATGAAACAAAGTAAAATGATATTGTCATGCTTTAAAAGCCATCCAATATAAACTCAATCTCATACATTAGGCATATTATACTAGTCCATCATTCATGGGAATGATTGGTGAAAAGAAAAATCAATTTCCAATATTTGAGGTATGGAAAATTACATTCAGTAATATGGTTAGAAAATTTCATCATGGTATGTTAATGAAATGTGTGTAGATGATTAGGAATTTTTGTATTTATTTATTACTTTTATCTGTATTAACACTTTCTATTTATCAGGGTGCATGCATCCTATGGGCATGGTCTAGTTTCCCCTCTTTCATGTGGTTAATTAAAAAAGAAAAATTGATCTAGATAAAGTAACTATCAATTCAATCGTAACGTATTGAAGGACATTGATTTGGAAAAATTTCTAACTACATGACTCTGACATTATATTATCTTTAGTAAATCACAAAATAAATAATTTAAACTCCTTTTTATATTATGAAGATTTCTTAGTTAAATTTAAAATCAATAATCATGGATATAATTTAAAAAAATCAATAATAAATTCAAACAAATGATTTTTAAAATAAAATCTTGAAAATATGAAAGAATTAATTCATATATCCCAATCCCAAGATAAATAAATGAAATTAAAATTTCAATTAATTTTCCAATGAAATGTCAAAAAAATTAGTTCATAAATATTTTGAATTAATGGACAAGAAAAATAGTTAAAGTCACTATTTATATCAAATAACTAGATGAATCAAAACATTATTCCAAAATGGCATGGATAAAAAATATATTAAAATAATGATTATTTTTCCAAAAAAATTTAATTATTTCATAGTAGAAATGATATACCAAACATTGAATGAAATAGATGTTCATCATACTACGTAGTATAATCTTTATTATAACTATAATTGAAATATAATCTCTCTAATCCTAGAATCATGTATTTTTTATGTCCAATTTTGTAGATTTCATCAAGATATAAATTATAATTTCTGAATATCATCAATTAATATCATGGTTCTCATCATATTTAAGTACTTCCATAACCTTTTAAAGTGATAGAGTCTTTATGTACATTATCATATTAATTTATGACAGAACAATACATATCAAGTAATAAAAAATTTATTAATATTCACGACATCAAAATATATTTAATGGAAATAAAAAAATTGTACACTCTATGGGATGGACACTAATAGATTCCCACATTAGCTCGATCAAACTACTATTTATTTTGGGCAAATAACTATCACATGAAATTCATGATTATGATTGGATAATGATTTGCAAAACGGTAATGTACATTTTTCTTTAAGGAAAGTCTTCTAACTATTACATCACACCTTGAAGAAAATCTCTAAGTATATGATTATTCTAAATTACAATATCCATATATAGATCTGACCATAGGTCCTTATTGAGGGTCCCTGGTACATCATTATCATAAAATAATGTTATAATATTTTATGTGATATAAAAAATATAATTTTTTTGATGATTTTTCATACCTATAATACTTCTTCATCAACATTATAAGCTACACTACAATTGGAATCATCTAAAAAATTAAAAACCAATACCTTCACTGACTAGTTCATTTGATAAACTCATATATTTATGTTGAATAAATATCGGGTCTATGATTTCAGACCATCATGAACATTCTTGAAACGACAATCTATATATATCCAAAAAATTAGCTCCTCATCACCTCCAAAAACTAGGATCATATCTTTATAATTCCCCAGATACATTAGGATGGTCTTAAATTCCCTCCATTAGTGGTCACCTAGTTATTATTGATGTCTTCCAACTGTGATCATGGTGTAGACCACATCAATCCTATTACATAACATTTCATTCATTTTGGTCATTATAATATTGGTGTAAGTGGTGTTTATCATCTTATGTGCCTCAATATATAGTTGAGTAAACATTTTCATAAATAAATGTGTGCCTTTTGACATAGGTAAAATTCCTATCATTTAATTCTCCATAGTTAATATAATACCTATATTTTCATTTTAAGGACACTGATTTAATCTACATAGACTCTTGAATCTGTCATCAATGATATTGATCCCTGAAATATATTATTCATAACCTCTATCTCTAAGATGAATTTTTTAATGATTTACTTAATTTAAATTTAGATATTTTTCTCACTTATACACTGTAATAAGAATCGACAGATACTAAGAAGAAACAATTAACTCTTACTAAAACAATTTTAGACACATGGATTCAAATTAATCATTATTCAAAAAAACATCTCATATAGCTTCATCAAATTCAATGTTCCATAAACTAGATTAATATATTTATCCCTAAATAGATCACCAATATATGATCACCTTGTTATAATATAATACATTTTAAAACCCATTTGATTGGGCTATATAGTTATCTTCTATAAGGATTATATTATGGAAATTTTTATTGATATCCATATAAAAAAATCAAATAATCATGTTAAGTGTATATGGAAATAATAATTCTAACGTATTTTAGCATAGAAACAGGAAAAAATGTTATTATTTTATGAATGTGTAAAATATTATTAAACTCTTTTTTCACTAGCTAGGAATTATGGGTACTAATAATATATTTAATGTGTATTTTCAACATGAATACCCATTTTCATAGAATTTACAATTCATTTACTAGGGGATTGAACAATATTTAAACATGGTTCTAGAACTTGGAATCCAAAAAAAGTTCAATGTTTTTTACAATAATATATTTCAATGAGTCTTACTACCTACATAAAATAAATAGGTTCATCATTGACAACTAATAACTTTTCAAGGTCCTTGGTGAGTAGAAGATCATATCTTCCTAGATCGCTTTTTTATCTAATTCTATGATATTGAATATGTGTCTCAAGAATAAAAATTTAATTTGGTTATATCGTATTTTTTCCTAAAATAACTCTTATTTATCATGTGGATGAAATTAAAAGCGAAAAAACAACCATCACATTACATTGTGGGAATTAAGGTCATTATATTATTTAGGGAATTTGAAATGGTGTTGGATGAAGAAAGGGAGGATTTTCAGGTGTTTTTTGGAAAAGGTGTGTTTTATAGGATAATAGAAAATCTTGGTGAATGTTACAAATAATAGGATCCCGAATTTAGCACTTAACGATATAACATTTTTTATATCACCTGATGCTAGAACCATTACTATTTTACCTACTGGTAACACCTTGATAGTATCACATGGTGATAGCACCCTAGTGGTAGCACCAAATATTATAATACAAGTAGTATCACCCATGCGGTAGCACATGAGGGTTTTACCTTGGCTGGATCATATTTCAGTAGAACCATGTTTTATATAATGTTATCACCTTGGATGTATCCCTAATTGACGAACACTATTAGTTATACCTGGTTGTAACAACATCGTGCTACAAATTAGTGGTAGCACCCTCGGGGAACACTTGATAGTAGCACCCTGGAGGGGGTACTAGATGGTAGAACTATTATGGTCACACCAACTAGCAGAACATTGGTGGTATAATTTCATGGTATAACCTGGGTTATATCATGTGATAGTATCACAATAGACTTATCACCTGATGGTCTCACACATGAGGTAGCACCGGATGGTAGCACCTAACGGTATCACTCTAGTGGTAACACCAGATGATAGAACCATAGTGATAGAACCTGAGAGTAGTACCTTGGTAGTAGAACCTAATGGTAGAACCCTGGTGGTATCACCTTACAAAACCCCTAGGTGGATGCACTAGATAGTAGCTCCCTTGTGGTGTCACTTGAGGATACCACCCAGGTGGCATTACCTGATTGTAGCACAATGGTGTAACACCTGATGGTAGTACCCTGATAGTAGATCCTAATTGTAGCACCCTTGCTGTAGCACCTGATTGTATCACCCTAGAAATAACACCCAAAATTATCACTTTGTCATACCAACATAGAGGTAGAACCTCAAAGTATATCCCAAAAATAGCATATTTTATATTATCTAGAATTTCCATATTTTATCATTGTGAAATTACATTGATGAAAAATGTTTATAATTAATTTATTAAGGAATATTAATATTTTATTGAAGTAGGATAGTTATATACAATCTTTATTCAAATTCCAGAGTCCTTTTAAAAGGTTTAACAATGTGGTTTTCATGGGATCCTCCTTTAATGTCAAATTAATAACATATCAAATCCCACTAGTTTTGGAACTGATCTTTCTAATGTGAATATCCTCCTATCAATTTTTATTACCTTCATTTTATATGTATAGATGGAATGTTACCAAAACATTCTTCCATTGTTTTCCTGGGCCCCAATAACAGTTTTTTCTCAAGTCCTTCCCTATAGGTGGTTTCTTATTGTGCATGGACCCCCTATTTCTAGTGTTGCAAGTGTGTGTAAGGATCCATTATTCTAATTTCGGAATCCCTTCATTTCTCCATTATGTGTATCATTAATGGAAGGGTTCTTATGATTATCTATTTAAAATGGTTTCATCAAATTTAATAAATATAAATAAATCAGTTAAACAAATTTAAGACGGGGAATGTGTATGTTACTGAAGGTTTTATGGAATTTTTCGATTTAAATATATTACCAATCTATATTATCATGTAACTGAAAATCGTGGTCATTAGTTAGCCCTTTTTGGTGTCCTATTAATATTTATTGATTCACATGATGTTTGATTATTGTGCCATTATTGTAAATATATAGTTATTAGATTATACTCCACTAATTATTTTTTGAACCACAATATATGGACTATCTGATAACACCCTTAATTAATGAAGTTGAAATAAATGATAAACCCTCTCCCCTATCTAAAAAGTTATTTACGTGTGTTCTAACATGGTTGTTGATGTAGTAGTCTATTTTGGCATGTTTTTTGTTGATGTGATTTCTAGGAGATTTATTTTTTCAGATGTGTGGGGAGGATTTAGAAGTGATGTAGTTATGTAGAGGGGAATTTATGGGGTTATGGTGTTGTTGTGTGGTAGGCTACAAAAGTGATTGTGATCTGATGGAATGTGGATGTTGGTTGTGGTTGTTGGGATGTTGAGTTTTAATTCATGTTGTATGCTATGCTGCTATAGTTTCTCTAGAAGTATTAGAATTAACATTAATTTTCAAATGGAAGAATAAAATATTATAGGTTGTGCAGTATAAATGGTACGATTTAGAATATAAATTAATAGTCTAGAACATGTTAAATAAACTGGATTTTTTAATTGAAATGGATTTGTAATAGATAATTTGGAAATTGGATTTATTTTATGATTATTTGTCGAATATGGATTTTTGGGTGGTTTTATGCATTTAAAGGTAGCTACAATGATTGGTAAAGTTGAGAGTTGGTTGAAACTTATTTTTAACTGCTATAATTGAATTGTGTGTAGATATTATATATATAAATTTTATTTCATTTTCATTTCCTTAGGATCAACACCCATGGATATCACTATGGGCCGACCCACAGAGACACACAGATATATATATATATATATATATATATATATATATATATATTGGTGGTTCTTCTCCCAACATCCTAGTTAGAGGACAGATGGCTAGGTACCGTCTCTTCCCCCTCCCTCTTCCAATAATTATTGACATGAACCAGATGTGATGGAAATCAGTAAAAATTTCCACTATCTAAATTTGACGTTATGGGATGTGATGACCTGTCTTAGGGTATGCGTTTTTTAATGTATAAGGTGGGAAAAAGGTTTATGTCCTTTATTTTCATGATACTCTTCTACAGTAATTATGATTTGATGTGATAGCTCAAATGTGTGTTGGTGGTATGTTATGTGATGTGATTTTATTCAGAAGAGGTGGGAGATCGAGGATGTATGATATTGTTCTGTGAGAGTGAAAAATATATGTGAATGAAGTGTTTTTTATCTTTCATAAATATTATTCATATTACATTATTATACAAAGATATGTTAATTTGTGAGTGAGCTATTGTGCGGACGAGTTTCTTCAGTATAAAAGTGTAGGTTCTGTTTGGTTCTACTATTTTCCCCATTGGAGTATTAGTATGATCTTTCAACATATGCATAAGAGACTTTTCTTTTCCTACTAAGTATACATATATTCTAACTCTATGTATATAAAACTACTTTTATTATTCTAAGAGGACATAATGTATAATATTGGACATTACATGCTTGGACCATTGGACAATTATTGTGTCACTACATTACCATTGTTTCAGTGTATTTGCGTTGGGGACATTTACCTATATCAGTTTTATTTATACATGATTTAAGGGATTATCATGGTTTTTTTTTATTTCTTGGAGTTTTTTTGTAAATTTTATTATATATACTGATATTACATTTTTATGGTGGTCAATTCCTCTCTTTTTTTTATATTTTTATATCCTCAGAGTTATTCATCTACCTAGGACCTATTGTAGGCGGGGCTCGATGGGTCATTATATCTAGCCCTTCAATGTGGGATAATATTTGTGTGGGGGTCATGAAAGGGTTGTATAAAAGGTGATGGTTGATATATGTGACTATGTTTCGAGTTAGAAAAAATGAGTATTACATTGGTTGGTACAAAAAAAGTGCAGGTAGACCTTGGTGTGTGACATAGGCCAGTGAGACAAGCTAGGACACAAGTTTTTAGAGCCCCCCATAATCAGGTGTGTGGAATCTAATTTAATTGAACGGCCATGTGTGGTGGCAATAAATGTAGGGTATAGACTTAGGAGATGTACATTCATCATGATAAATTGTTTTCTTATATGAATTTGGTGGACATTTTTCAATTAATGATAAATTATGATAAATTAAATAAATAAAATTTATTAAAATTCTCTACTATCGGGATTAGTAAATTATTACTTCCCTTTTAATATATGGATCTCAGTCATCATATACATGTGGCTCAGGAAATGTAGGTTCTATAGGATGACATGTTTATCACCCCATTGTTGATCCAGATGAGTATGATAGTAAGTGGAAGAGAAAATTGTGATATTTTTAGTGGTAGGATTCGGGGAAGAATGAGGATGGTGATTGAATGTGGAGAGAGATAACTAGAAATACTATCTAGAGATCAACTTTAGTAATATACAAGACTTGATAGAGTACTAGGTCCTTTGAGAAGCTATAAAAAATCATGGGGTTGTGTGTTAGTTGAGGATGATGTGTGTATGTTCTTGGAACGAGGAAAATGTTTCATGGGTGGAATTACATATGTAGATCTGAGAATAGTTCCATTTATTCACCATGAATGTGTTGATGTGGTATGATATTTTCTACCATTGGCAGGGGAGTATTACCACATGGGAGATTGGGATCTTCTTTAAGGACCATCAACACCTTTTCATAGACCCTTTCCTAGATGAGGAGTCTCTATAGATTGGCATTGAGGAAGAATTCCATCATTATATACATTATGAAGATAGTAATTTTACATTTCAAAATCATTTAGAGGTACATATTAAGAATGTGGTGATCATTCATAATAAATCTTGTCGAGTCTTATAATGAGAATTGAACTAGAAATTCTTCTTCCGAAGTATTGTTTTTAGTGGTGGATCTTAGGTTCCTAGGTTATTAAGGATACTAGCAGAAATTTGTCTACAATATAAGATTACCTTATGGCCTTTGAGGACAAGTTGTTCTCATATATTGCTTGGGAAATTAGACCGGTTGGTTTCTGGACATCATCTGGATTGATGCCCAATGGAATTTCAAGACGTTTTTTGTAGTTGTGGGCAGGTTCAACGCTATCCATAGAAGCAGTTACTAGATATGATATTCCATCAGGTGGGAATCAATATTATACACTATTGAGAGAAGATGTGGTAGGAGGAGGTTAAACTTAGTATTGACCCTGACCTACGAGTCCGTGAATCTTATTTAGATTACGAGTTCTACATTATAATAATGGAGTAGGAATTGGGTGTGGTCAGTTGAAATAATTATAGAGAGAACCACCATAAGGGACACATATCAATTGAGGTATACATAGATTATCAATTACTATTGTCTATGATTTGATTGATTCATAATCATTTATATGCTTTGTTTTATCAAATAAAATATATTATATGAGGATAGATGTAGGGATGCCTCACATTAGTCTTGACTATGAAATTATGAGGCCAGACCATCATGATTGATGTGTGACACAGATTTGCACTGATAATGGGTCATCATCAATCATGTGTGTATCTTTTAGTAATTAAAATTCAACCTTATGATTTCAAAAAATTTATAACCTAATGTTATTCTATACATTTTATTTTTGAATTAATTCAGGGTAGTGTCGGGCTCTCGGATGTTGAT
Organism: Viscum album; assembly: GCA_963277665.1. Lineage (NCBI taxonomy): Eukaryota > Viridiplantae > Streptophyta > Magnoliopsida > Santalales > Viscaceae > Viscum > Viscum album. The sequence goes on from OY728120.1 coordinate 1,152,423,016, forward strand.
ATAAAGTGTGTGGCTTCCATTGGAAATCATGGTTTCTCAGTTGGTTGTCAGTGTTTGGTTCCCCATATTTAATTGTTGACTCTGTTTTATGTTTAATTTGTGGACATGGGGAAAATGAGGATCTTGTTGGTTTTATAGAATTCTTGGATGATCTCTTTGAGGTGGTTGGGGAAATAACCTCTCGATGTGACATTGATTTTAGGATAGACTGGAAACATAGAGATTCTCCAATTTTGAACGATCATTACAAGATAGAACTATCTAAGATTCATGATTTTACATTTTTGATAGATAGTTTTATTTATATTGGTTTCATCTGACATGTTATGATGTCGTGGGGTGTTACAATGTCATTATCTCTGAATAGGGATGGTATTCATAAGTTATAAATGGACTATTAGAGGTTAAACTACGTGATGATTAAGAATCACTATCCTCTTATGTGGATCGAAGGACATTTTGACTAGTTTAAGGGAGATTGTTTGTTACCTTGATTTATCTACTATTTGGATATTACTATTTAATGGTGATGGATAGATATATCCGGAAGACTACATTCATGTTTAGGTTTGAGAACATTGACTTCATGGTCGTTCTATTCGGTGTTGCTAACGCAACAACTATATTCATGGGACTCCTGAAAAATGTGTTCTATGAATTCCTAGACCATGTAGTATTTTTGTTAATCAAATACATACTAATATATGAAATTTTAGTGGGGGAGAATGTCGACATTATCCTTGAAGATTTACAAGTTCATAATAGACACCATCTATAAGGAAATCTATCCAACAATAGGTTTTTTATACAATAGCAGCATTTTAATGGTCATTTTGTGTCTTAATAGTGTTTGGTAGTGTTCTAAATAAAGGTTTAGGTAGTTTTTTATTGGTCAGCAAACACGAATGTTGTAAATGTTTGTATGATTGTTTGTATCATAGGGAATTATTAGAGGCTTGTTCATGATTTACCTTGATTTGAAACCCTTTTGACATTGTTTACTAATAAGGACAAATATTTTATCTTGAATGTTCAGTTTCAGGAAATAAATCAACTATATGAAGTGGATGTTTTTTAGTGCTCTGATGCTTCATCTTCTAGAGGAGGGTTTGTTTTTTAAGGTAATCTATGATGCCCAATGTCTAAGATTGGTATTTGACATTATGTTGTTGAAGGAATTAACCTCTTATGGGTATGGTGTCATGAACCATCCTAGATAACCTAGTACACTAATATCTAATCCGGCACTAACATGGCCTGAAGGGAATTTCAGATCCCCACAGGATGGTGATTAGGACCAGTAATAAATTAATATAAAATTGGGAATGAATTTTCCACTAGAACAATAGATGTTACCATATAGAATTCAGTAAACATGATTCTCCTAATGGAGATAGTAACTCAAACCAGATACATATATCCAAAAACATATATAGTAGATCATCAATGTGCTTAACAGAAAAAAAACATCTAAATGTGACACATCATATAATGACATGATCTTCTATAAAAAAAATTCCCTATGCATTTTAATTGACTATATTCTTACATATTATGGATATAGAATAAACATACGCATATTTGGTTATATTATAACCAAATACATTTAAAATACCATTTTAAACTTTTACCGTTGATAATATAATTTTTGATGAGTGATCACATTATTAGTATAAATATTGGTTTTTATCAAATCCAATTGACATGCCTAAAGTAAGTGATAGCCTCAAAAAATATGATCATACACTATAATTTCCATTTATCGAATCATCGAAGGGGGATACCATCACTGGGCCATCCATCGATCTAGACTAATATGAGATCCAAAAATTATGTATGAGGGAAACCACTGAGAGTAGATGTTCAGTCTCTTCAAGATCACATCCCAAAACATGTATCTCAAACCAACACACGAAAGTCTCACCATCACGCACATTACCCTTAGAGGGAATGATTTTGTATTAAAGGGACATGTACCGTGAACATAAAAGTATTAATAAGTATATTTTATTTTCAATGGAATAATTTTCATAGATTCTTCTCATCGTTACATTATAAATAATTTTTATTTTGGTAGAATAAAACACAAATTGGTTTTTTAATTAAAATTAAATGGAGACATTTATTTTAAGGAAATATTTTTTTTAATAATTAATCTTTTAATAAAATAATTTTATTAAATAATTTCTATTTAATATGGATGATCATTTAAATTTTATGGGGTAAAATGGAATTTTTGTAAGGGATATAATTTGTTATTGTTAATCAAAATTAGTTATCTATAAATTTCAGTTGAAATATTAAATGTAAAACTATATTTATTTAGAAAATTATATTTATAAAATGAATTTTTTTTTGGAATCATAATGTCAAAAACATAAAGTGGTGAATTTTTCATTTTTTTCTCTGACAGTCAAATTTTTGTGTACAAATTAACTATTGTATAAATATAAGGTATGTATTATGACATCATAATGACCTAAAAATGATTTAATATATAATATAAATGGTACCTATGAAAAAATATATGATTCCCTTTAAAATATTGTGATTTAAATTTTACATTATTTATTTCATAAATCCAATCGGAAACATCCAAACCCATTAATAACTTTAAATGTTTTGAAATTAATTATTTAAGAGTATGAATAACCACCACCTTAGTATGGGTATTTAATTATTAATTTAGGACCATGGATTTATAATATAATAAAAAATACTCCTCCATGCTACTAATAGTTGGTATAAACCATGGTAAGGACTGTGCTTTTGGTTGTTTTGTTATATAGAGTCAAAAATCTAATTTCGAGAAAGAATAAATAAATCCCCACTATTTTCTAATGTAAACCCCATTCGTGATCATATTTATCATTAATAATAATACTTGGATAATTTATTTACTCTCCCCTCCCCTCATTAGATCCCTCACTAGGTTCCCCCAATCTCTTATGAAGCCCCTCCAAATAATTTCTTGTCACACTCTTGAGGTATGGGGTCCTAAAATTCTCTTATCTATTTATGTTTTCCAGTGTATATGCCTTATATTTCCAATTTTTAATGTTTGAATATGTCTTTACGTTTCACTATTATATCCCATTATTATCTAAATTATTGAAGAGCGTTTTTTCTATCATAAACCCATTTTATTAATTTTTATGTTACCTCATTATGATTCCAAAATTCAATGTAGATTTTACATGCCAACCATTAGGTACTCAATATCCATACTCATTTCCTATTATGGGTGTTCACATTAGTGCATATAAACATATTGATTAGCGACATACATGTATATATTTCACAATCCATGATCATAAGAAAATGTAAATATAAATGATTCCATGTCTTATAATAATTGTTTCACACATAAGAATGAGAATGAAATGAAAGTCATGGGACCAACCTATATTATATGGCACATCGATGAAAATGAAAATGGTTAGTCTGATGATATTTCTTGCTGGTATAGGGAGTAACACTGATTTATTTTTTTGTATAATTTCCATCTGGATTTATTTGTAGTTATCCTTGACCAATGTTTATTATGACATTTTTTTAGTTGTTTCCAAATTTCCTATGTTGATATTATGATTATCATTATATATCATGTCATGTTGTTCATTTTTGTTATTATCACTCGTTTTATGCCCCATTTATACTCATTTTATCTAACATATATTATTTTTATCATGTTATGAAATATGTATTCCCTTAATAGGCTTTATATATCGCACATTTATTTGGAATGTCTCTAGATTATCCCATGCAATTTTACAATTGATTGAATATTAGGACTGTTTGGTGTAATTTTTCAATGAATATGATGTATTCCTCATTTTGTGTTGTCATGTAATGTACCTAATTACTAAAGAAACATGTTTTATCTATATCCAGGGTTGTATTATGAAATATATTATTTAATAATTCATGTATTAATGTGTAATATATAGTAGGACGGTTACGGTTTCTATCAAAGGTAATGATTATTTATTTTTGGGAAAAACATTAGAAAATGATAAATAAATACTTACGGATAAGAATAATTATATGAATAAATCCAAAAATTATCATAAGTATAGATTAAGTGGTATATAAATCATATACATCTATTTTGTCATACTATATGTGGTTGTGGCTCTGGAAAAGAAGTGCATACGGGTAAAACCTGGAAACACCACATTGAGCAAGAGTTGACCATGAACTGATGCTTAAAATTGTGACATGTTTTACAACTATTTTGACACACATGAAGGATATTCCTTGAAAAATTAATAATCTCATTACAAAACAATATTATGTGGAAAAATACTGATATGTGTATATGTTATGAAATCTATCATGGATAACATATTTTTAATCCACGATATTCACAAGATGGAGAAATATATTAAATATATAAGTTAAATATTTAATATTATTTAATTCCATTCTATGTGTAAATTTGTTTTAAATTTAATCATTAATAACATTAACATTATTCTAGAAAATGTTAAAGAATCCGATCTTTTTATTACATAAATATTCATTACATTTTACAAGTATATGATCTTTTAAGTCTAGTGTCTTGGAAATCAGGAATATAAACCATGAAAACAGAAAGCCTTATTCTATTCCACTTATATGGATTAATCATAAGTTCTTCTGAATCACAAATATTTCATCTGAAAACCTGGAGACATACATCAAAGGAAAGGGTGAGCATAAGGCCCTATAAGGAAAGTAAGGGAATCAGTTTAGTTGTGAAATCAATATGAACATGATGAAAAACATAAAGACCTGAGAAATGGAATTAGAGGGATTTCATAATGAAAAGAACTTGAACCATAGCATGAATATGTGGATAGAACATTTATTTCATTCATTCATGAACATATCACCATGGTTTATCCCAAAAATGTGATAAACATTTCCAAGGATTCTGACCATGGTATCATGAAACTTGTCATATCTAGAGATTAAATTCATTACCCAATGCACTGAAGCACGATCAAAAAGCACCCATAATAAGTATTTTTCATGTGATACAGATAGATAAATTTCAAAAATTTCATAAATAACCCATATATAATTAAATAAATGTATCACATTTCAGAATCGTGATGTTTTAAAAGTTCTTAAAAATAAGATCATTATGTCATTTATAACCAATGAAATGGGAGAGAGGGTTATATGTATGTAAATTATAGAATAAAATATATTAATATTATATCATGATTAATACCCCTTGAAATGAAATAGTTTTTGGAATCCACAAAAAGAATAAAAGATAATTGCTTGTGAAAAAGAGGGATATTTTGATACGAAAGTTCTACAACATAACAACTATATTTCATCATTTTAGAAAACATTAAAATGAGAGGGTACAAGGGTCAACCACTCATAAATAATTCTTCATACATTATGGGTACATCATAAGATCATGGTATGTATATTTTAATGACATAATACATGAAAAAGAAACATGAAAGAAAAGAGAAGATTCTATTTCTTTTACGAAAAATTGGGGTGCCTAACGGTGTCGCTTAAAAATTTGGAAAATAAATTGATTATAGTGGAAATGTTTCTCTCATTATTTTCAAATCAAATGGAATGTAATAAGAATATAGTATAACATACCCCCACATCATAAGATGGAATCTATAAGACATAACATAAATGAAAACGTGACCTAAAAGTGGATGGTGAAAGGTTCCCTTACCATGAAGAGTAACATCGAAAGCATAAAGGTTGGGACCTTTGTGGCTTGAGGGAACCATGGAGGAATCCTTGGGAGATAAAAAGACCAGATCATCATTGAGGAAGATTTTGAAATGAAATGAATAATGTAATGTCTTTGTATTTATAGAAAAAATTACGGAATATTTATTTAATTTCCATGGGACACCTCATCGGTGGTATTTGCAAAACCATGGGCTTTCCCATGGTATTATCCCATGGTATTGTCCACATGGAAAACCTAATAACATATCTTACTATTCATAAGTCTACCAAAATTATTACATCATGTTTACATCATTAATGATGTCATTAAACAACCGCCACTCAAAACTGAATTTTTACTATTCAACAAAAATTCCACTATTTCAGAAAAATCGTGAAAAATATACCCTAACCTAATATAGATGCTCTGAATTCAAAAATAAACCCCATTTTATGAAAAAGAAATTAATTTTTTTATTTTATTTTTTAAAAAAATCATTATTTATTCCAAATAAACAACTTTAAATCAATAAATCATTTTATAACACCATAAAAAAAGTAATCAAGGTCCCATAAAATTATTGTATAACAAGAATAAAATAACGTAATAGTTTATAAAAATATTTTATGAATATAAATTTCAATTTTAAATTATAAAATTAATTACCAAATTGTCAATAACATATTCATGACATACAAATATACCAAAATTCATTCTATGATCATTTTTTCACTTTGATGATTTCGAAATAGTATTTATACACTAATGGGTAATGTTTCTATATTTTTTGACCGATGTACTATTCATTACTATTCACAAGGTTATATTACTATTCATACTTTACTATTCACTAAAAAATAAGTTGATCTTATTATATGGTAAATTTATTATTGGTCACAACTGTAGAAGACCATTTTTTGAAAATCATTTCACATCAATACTTATTTAATGTTTATATTAATATTTTAAAATTCCATTTTTACAAATTTCATCAACAATATTCATCCTATATTTATCCAGAAATTTTAAAATCACAAATTTTACCACAATTAGAAATAAAATTTTATTTATACTAAGGGATTAGAGAAAATATCTAAGGCCTCGTTACATATCCCATAATAACACCTGCATATTGCCTAAGTGTAAGGTGTGATATGGTGAGAGAATCTTGGCCGGATGAGACATCATTTCCAGAGTGGTGATTTCAATCATCTAGAACATCTCCATTAGGAGATTCTATTAATGCTTCACATGTTGATCCTCTGCTTGCGCTTGGTCCAGAAAAAGTCCAAAGATGCTACCTCTTTCCCAATCCCTAACAAATGGGCTTTGTATAGCACAAGTCTACAGGAAGAGGCCATCGAATATTCATTCAGTATTAACAAAGATCACATATATTTTTAAATGGTAATTGAAATTTTATGAGTTTAGTATCCAACGGTCCTATTGAACAATGGTCATATAATAATAGAAACCCAATGGTATCACTTAATTATTTAAAAGATATAATTTATTGGAGTATAAAATGAAATAACACACAAATTTAGGAAACAAATTTTATTCAAATGTTCAGGTCATTACATTATTCCCCCCATATGAAATTTCGTCCCTGAAATACGTACCCTATTAAGAGAAAAGGTGTGGTTACATCAGCCTCATAGACTCCTTTGGTTCCCAAGTTGCTTGTTCGCATTTTTGGTTCCTCCAAAACACCTTAACAAGGTTTGTAATCTTGTTGAGTTGATCATTGTCTCAACGATCTGGTATCTCCACCGGCTACACCTCATCAGAGTGGTCATGTTTCTATTGTACCACCTCTAGAATCAGTATATGTGAAGGATTTGGTATTTTATTCCTCAAGAGGGATACATGGAAGTCATCATAAACATCTAATAGATTTGGAAGAAGTGCAATCCGATAAGACACTACTCCAAAAAGATCAATGATTTTTGTAGGGGCTAATATACCTATGGCTGAGCATTCATTCTCCCAAAACATCATAACTCTCTTATAAGGTGAAATTTGAAGAAATAATTTGTCACCAAAATCAAAATCCAAGTCCCTTCTATAGTGGTAGACCTAGCTCTTTTGCGGACACTCAACATCCTTAATGTGTTTTTGGATGGTGTGAACTTTTTCTGACATCTATTGCACATGATCAAGAACAAGATGCTTTCTCTCACTAGTTTCTTGAAAACATTTTGGAGTTATACATTTTATACCATATAGAGATTCATTGGGTACCATTTGAATGTTTGGGTGGAAGCTGTTGTTGTAAAATAACTCAAGTAATTGGAGATGTTGATCCCATCAAACATTAAAATCCATTGATCATGTTCTAAACATATCCTTTAGTATTTGAATAGTCCCTTCAGATTGGCCATCATTTTTGGGGAGATAGGTCATACTGAAATTCAATTAAGTGCTCGGAGCATATTGAATACTTCTCCAAAATTTTGATGTGGACCTTGAATCATGATCAAATATGCTATAAAGTGGAAGTCCATGCAACCTTACCACTTTCTTCATGTATCCTGGAAATTTGATCGAGGGTGAAATCTTCCCGAATGGAGATAAAATTTGCAGTCTTGGTGAGACGATCAAAAATAACACATATCACATTGTTTCCCTAGGAATTTCTCAGGTGACCAGTGACGAAGTCCATAGTGATATTGTCCCACTTCCATGCTAGTACATGTAGTGGTTGCAATACCCCTTTAAGAAGATTTCACTCTGCCTTTACTTTTTGACATATCAGGAACCTGAATGTGTAGTAAGAGATGTCCCTTTTCATATTATCCAACCAATAATGATCACAGAGGTCCTTATATAATTTTTTGCTTCCAGGATGAATCGATAAAGTAGAGCTATGAGCTTCATCCATCAGCTCCTTCCTTATTCAAAGAAGAGATGGAACATATAATCTTTTATGAAATATTAGTACACCTTATTGATCACAATTGAACATAGGAAACATTGCATCCTTCATAGATTCAAACATCTTCTGTAACAAAGGATCTTCATTATGGGATTTCATGATCATCTCTAGTAATGACGTTTGAGAAATCATTTGTGTTAGGGATGATGATGTACCTTCCCATATAATTTCCATATCCAGCATTACTAGGTCGTTGATAAATGGATCTCATTGAATCTTCATCATGGAAAGAACAACTGGGTATTTCATTCTTAATGCTTTAGTGACTTTTTCTCCTCTTAATGGGATGATAATGAATTGAACAATCATAGTTTTTGAGAAGTTCCAACCATCTCCTCTATCTCATGTTCAATTAATTGTGTGAAAAAATATACTACAAACATTGATGGTCTATGTATATATCATATTTATCCCCATAACGATAGTTCCTCCATATCTTCAGAGCAAAAATGACAACAGCCAACTTCATATCAGGTGTAGGATATTTCTTCTCATGATTTTTCAACTGCGGAGATGTATAAGCAACGTCTTTTTTCATTTTTCATGAGGAAGCATAGAATCCCCTTCAGTGATGAATCTATAAATATAATGAATCCTTCACCATTTCAGGTCTATGTTTACACGGGTTCAGTAACCAATATCTTCTTCACCTCATTAAAACATTCCTCACACTCCTTCGTCCAGATGAACTTGACTCATTTTCGAGTTAACATTGTTTATGGTTTAGAATGTCATGGGATGTTTTTCCCATACCTCTTACAATATCACAACAATCCATGGAAACAACGAATCTCAATTATTATTTTAGGATGAGGCCACTCCTCTACAAAATTTTTCATTGAAATGTCAATTGTTATTCCTTCATTGGTAACAATGTTACCCATGATGGAAAAATTATGTAACCAGAATTCACATTTTCTGAACTTCCCAAAAATCTTATCCTTCTATAGAGTTTTCAAAATAATATTTTGATGATCATCATGCTCCTCGCGATTTTTGGAATATATCAGAATGTCATCCTTAAAAACTACCACAAAGTTTTCAAGATAGTCCTTAGAGACTCTATTCTTCAAATCCATAAAAATTGCAAGTGCATTAGTTAGTCTTATGTGAATAATAACAAAATCATAATGCCCATATCTTGATTAGAAGGCAGTGTTCAGAATATGTTCTTTCTTCACCCTCAATTGATGGTTACCATATTGAAGATCAATCTTAGAGAAGAATTGAGAACTATGTAGTTGGTCAAAAAAGTCATCAATTCATGGATGAGGGTATCTGTTCTTCCCTGTGATCCCGCTCATTTCATATTAATCAATGCATAGCCACATCGATCTGTCCTTATTATTAAAAAAGAGAACTGGTGCACCCTAAGGAGACACACTCAGTCGGATAAAACCCGACTCTAAAAGATAGTGGAGTTTTTTATTAAACTCCTCTAGCTCCATATTTTCTATCATATATGGGGTCATTGATATCAGATTGTATCAATTTATAAGTTCAATGGATAACACTACCTCTCTTTCTGGGGGAGGGCGTGATAACACCTCAAAAAATACTGCATCATATTCCTGGACGATATGGACATTTTCTATCCTCAAACTCTCATTTCATTATTCCACATTAACGATCAACTCCACAGAGAAGGATATACGAGGATCTTATAGGTATATATTATGATGAGATATCTTTAATTGGATGACAACTATAGTTTTTCCATTCAAGAATACTGATATATCCTTGCTTCTGTATTTGATCTTAACATTATACATTAAGAGCCATCCCATCCTTAGTATAATGTCATATTAAATAATGGGAATTACTACTAGATTTTTTTATAATATTGAGCTCACAAAAGTAAATAATAGTGATTCTAAACACTGAAGAATCTTGGAGAATCCCACCTAGCGTCTTGACTGATAACTATACTTTTAGAAAATAAAGTGATGATTCTATATTCATTGCAAACATAGAGGAAATAATGGAATGATTAGAACCAGAATAAAAAAAATGTAAATTCTAGGTTTGAGAGAACAACAAGAGTACATGCCAACACATCATTTGGCACTTCAACATCTATTGTACTGATTGAAAAACTATGACCTTGTTCCCTTGGTCATTTCTGAGGCTGATGGAGATTCCCCTCTACTACCCTCGGATTTTAACAACGAAAGGAAAAGTTCCCATGTTGTCCACATTTTTATTATTGGACATCAGTAAGGGCCTACACCAGCTTCTCCCTATCATTAGTTTTGGGACATTGTGGCTTAATCTCACTAAGAAAATTCCTTGAAAATATATCCATCTCTACGACACATGTAGCACATCCCATTCCCGAGAAGGCAGTTCCATGAATTCTTCTTCCACACATTTATTACACATTGGATGTTGTACTTGCTTTACTCCACTTCCATGGTGAATGCTCATCCATAATAATGGATCTATTGATATTTTATTATCATTGGATTTATATGACCAATTTTTCTCACCAAACACCCGTTTCACATTCATCGGACATTGCACGATCTTTTCATAGCCTTTATAATCATTGTAGGCTAGATTCTTCTACAGATGAGGTCTTAGTCCATCTAAGAATCTAACAACCTTTCCATTTGGATCCATGATAAATATAGAGGTGTAACATGAAATCCATGCGAAGTTCACCTCGTAGCTTCTTACATATTCATTATACTTCTGCTTCACCTTGAGAAACACCTTCCACATTCTTGTTCTAATCGATCGAGTGATATAATTTTTGAATAATATCCCTCTGAACTCATCCCACTCCATAGATTCATCATCCAATCTTGTCCTTGTTTTTTAATCTGTTCATACCACTGATTAGATTATCCCTCTAAGAGTTAAATAGACTAGGTATCCTTCTCTTGTTCAGAATAGCGGAGCAGATGAAACATCTTCTCAATAGAGCTGATCCACTATTAAGCAATCAATGGGTTGATAGATCCACTAATATTTTCTAGTCATTGACGCATAAAGGGTTCAACAGAATGTAGATCCCTACATGGTGAAATCATTCTCTCATCTTGATTCAAGTTATTTCCCATAACATGAGCAATTTGGTTCATCACTCGTTTGAAAGTCTCTATTCCAGCATCAATCAGTGGGTCATCAGTTCATGGTCCATTGCGGTCACCTATTTCACAATCCCTCATATTGCCAGTTATTTTCTAAAAGAATAAAACCATATTGAGAAAATTATTTTACTTACGAATCTTATCACTATAATGGATTTTAGGAAATAAAACATCATTCTTTAAACAATTACATTTATATATAAATCCTTCATAATGATTCATAAAACACTTATGTTTAACCAAACATATCCCCCGTGAGTGTCATAAATAGGAGTTAAGAAAAACCTATTTTAATGCACTCGGATACCCTAGGTCAAGCACATAACTCATTGTCGTTGTTTTCACTCCTAGTTAAATATGTTCTCGAGCCACCACTACCAGCTCGTTTGTAGAGAAGGATGTATTTTCTTGAAAAAAACTTAATCAATACTCGCAAAAATACTAGAATGTATTACTATATTAAAATTTTTCTAATGGTGTATTACTAATGTTTTCATATCCTAGTTTCCATAAATGACTAAACTATATTTCAATATCAACTATGATATTCCAGTTTTTATTACAATACTTTTCACCACATTTTACAAACAAAGGATCTTTAATGTCTACTGTCTTGGATATCCAGAACATAAAACAAGAAGACGTAAGACATTCTTCTAATACACTTTTAGGGCTTAATCGTAATTTCTTCATAAGAATAGTTATTTCATCTCATAACCTGGAGACATACATCAAATGAATGGGTGTGCAGAATGCCCAATAACGAAACCAAGGGAATCAGTATACTTGTGATATCAATAAGAACATGATAAAAAACAAAAAGAAATGAGCATTGGAAGTAGAGGAAACAAATAATGAAATGATCATGGACCATAATATGAATATGTGGCAACAAAATTTAATTTATCCATTCATTCACATATCACCATGGTTCAGCCCCAGGGTGTCATAAAAATTACGAAGGTTATTCAACAAGGTATCATGAAACTTGTCATCTCTAGAGATTAAATTATTTACCCAATTCATTAGAGTGATATCAGGTTGAACCCATAATATGTAATTTTCATGTGATCCACATTGATAAATATAACAAATATCATAAATAACCCAAATATAATAATTGAAATGGGTTTCATTTCAAAATCGTGACGTTTTAAATGATCTTAATAATAAGATCATTATGTCATGTATAACCCATAAAAAGTGATATTGGGTTATATGTATGTTAATTAAAGAATAAAATATATCAATATTATATATTGAGGACTACCCATTGAAATTAAATATGTTTGGGTATCCACATAAATAATACAAGATAATTTTGTGAAAAAAAGAGAGAGATTTTGAGATGAATATTCTGTAGAAAAAATGTTACGTAACATCGTTTTAGAAAACATTAAAAAGAGAGGGAAAAAGATTCAACCACTCATAAATAATTGATTATACATTATGGGTACATAACAAAATAATTTTATATATATTTTAATGACATACCACATGAAAATAAAACAAGAATGAAAATAGATGATTCTATTTCTTTTACGAAATTTTTTTAGCCTAACGACATCCTTTAAAATATCCGAAAATAAATTGATGGGAGCGAAAAGGGTCTCTAATAATTTGGACATGAAATGGACAGTAATAATAATACATAAGAACTTATAACCACAGAAGAAAATGGATAATATGATACATAACATAAAGTAAATCAATACTTAAAAATGGAGGTTGAAATGTACTTTTACATTGAAGAGTAACATCGAATGTGAAAAGGTTGGGACCTTGGGAAATTGATGAAACCATGGGTGGACTCATAAGGGTAAAACACCAGAACATTATTGAGGTAGATATTGGAATGAAATGAATGAGGGAACTTCTTTGTATTTATAGGAAAAGTGAGGGAATATTTAATTAATTTCCAAGGGACTCCTCATAAGTGGCATCTGCAAAACCATGGGATTTACTAGGTATTTTTCCATGGTATTGTCCACATGGGACACCTCGTAACCTATAATATTATTCAAAAGTTGGAGAGGTTTTTTACAAAATTATTTGAACATCAATGATGTCATTAAGCACCCACAACTAAAAACTATATTTTTACAAATCACCTAAAATTCCACTATTTGAAAAAAATCCCTAAAATTTACCCGAACATAATATTGATGAATTGATTTAAAAAATGAACTCCATTTTATGAGAATAATTTTATTATTATTTTTAATTTTATTTTTAAATAATATCATTATTTATTCCAAATAAACATTAAATCCATAACACATTTTGTATCACCATGAAAAAGTAATAAATTTCCCATTAAATTATCATATAACCATACCACAATAAATTATCAATTTAGGATTACATTTTATGAAAATAAATTTCAATTATAAACTGTTAAATTATTTACAAAATTGAAAATAAAATATTTATGACATACAAAAATACCAAAACTTATTCTTAGATTAATTTTTAAAATTTACGATGTCTAAATTGTACTTATACACTCATGGGTGATGTTTCTATTTATTGGATGAATTACTATTCAATACTGTTAATTACTATTAATAAGGGTATATTACTATTCATTCTTTACAATTCACTGAAAAAATTTGTTGATCTTATTAGACTATAAATTTATTACTTTTCACAACTATAGAAGAACATTTTTTTGAAAATAATTTCACATTATTAACTATCATTAACACTATTATTTTAAAATACCCTTTTTTCAAAATTCAACAATAATATTCATCCTATATTTATTGGGACATTTAAAAATAAAAAATTTTACCACAGTAAGAAATAAAAATTCTAGTTATACCAAATTATTACAAAATGAATATAAGGCCTCATTACATATCCCCTTAAAATAAATGTATAAGATTTATGTGAAACGTGGGATACAATGATAGAATATTTGACCGGTATGGATAGCATTGCCTGAGTGGTGATTTCTATAAGCTTGAACTTCTCACTTATGTGATTCTATTCAAGAGACTCATGTTGAATCTCATCTTGGGCATGGTATATAGAAAATCCCATAGATGTTACCTCCTTCCCAAGCTCTGACAGATGGGATTCGTACAGCCTGAGTCTACTGGATGAGGCCATCGACTCTAATTTATATATTAACCAATATCACATGTAGTTAGAAATAAAAATTTTAAAATTAAGAGTTTTTTTCCAACTGTCATATTGAACAACAATCATATATTGGTCGAAACTCAATGGTGTCACATCATTAATTAAAAGATGTAGTTTTGTGGTGTATAAAATAAAATAACACAAAAATTGAGGAAATAGATACTATTAAAATGTATGGGTTGTTACCAATTGTTAGAAATATATGGAATCATGTAAACAATCAATGTGTTGGGTAATGTAATGATTGCACCAATGAGGTGCCCTGACTGATGGAAGTTTGAATAAAAAACATTATCACGATACTTCCCAAGATGAATCATTATAGTAATTCCTTGATTCACCATAGACGTTATTGTTACACAAATTTTTATGGTTAGTTTCTTATTTTGTGGGCTAAGCCTAGTCTATGAAAATATCTGGAAATCTATGACCTTGATAACTATGAATAAAATATTTAATATTAGGACAAAGTAAAAATGGATATTGGTGAATCTAAACTATATAATGAGGATAGGAAGAGGAAATTATAATTTATATCTTGATATTTGAGGGATTAATCTAATAGTGATATGAAATTTATACATCACCCTTCTCAATGGTATGGAGAGAATCACCTTGGATATTCCTAAGGGTATGAAAGAATTTTTTAGGTGCACGATGGAAGGAAACATAGCCAGTGATTTCCTATTAAATTAAGCCACAAATTTGATGTTTGAAGTGAATGATTGGGTTAACCCATAAGTAATTGTTCATTGCTTCAACTATAAGGAACTAGGTTACGTTTCAGAACAATGCACTAGGAAAATGGTTTTTAGAGACACCCTACAACCCCCAAAACATCCAGGGATAACTGTTTTCATCACAATCGCTATGGTGGATTCAAAAAACAATGTAGTGAAAGGAATGATTGTTATTTATTCAATAATAGAATATATAATTTCTTATTATAGTTCTACGTAGTAATTAATATTATAGTATTATACATGTATTGTTCAAACACCGCCACAAAACATGGTTGTAGAGATGTCAGTAATAACAAAAGGTTAGGCAACTATTTCATCCCCACTATATAAATATTCCACTTTTAAGCTTTTTTGGTTTAAATCCTAATTAATCCGTGTCATATTTTGTTTCATGTATAATGATGGAATTATAGGATTGGATTTTATTTCCCTATATTAACCCCATATAAATTTCCGTGACATGGAAATCACAATCTATTTAGAAAATCATCCTCTGATTCTGCATAATGGCTAGGTGTATGATGAATCTACTTCAGCAAAAACACCACAAGAATGTATATTATTTCACCATAAGCAATAATATATATCTCAAATTATTGATTCTAAGGATAAAATAATCCATAAATACATGCCCATTGTGGTAGAATATGAAGATATGTTTCTCGAAGAATATCATGGTATTACTCTAATTAGTGAGTTGAATATTCGGATAATATTGTTCCTTGGGCATTACAATTATCCAAGACAGCAGATAATATGTTATCTTTGAACTTCAGAAGTTGGAGAGACATGTACATGAGAATACGGATAAAATGTTCAGATTCCCATGTGCTTCACCAGTCCACTTTTTCAAGATGAAGGATAGGTCAATACACATTGGCATTGATTATCGTGAGATCAAAAAATTCATTGTAATGGAAAAGTATCTTCTTCCATTGATTTATTACATGTTTGACCAGAAATGTGGATCACTATAATTATCCAATGTGTATATATTTTAGGTATATTTCCAATTAAGGGAAAACAAAGAGGATATCCACAAGACTTCTTTTCATACAATGTATGGCCAGAATTTGTTCATAGAAATTCCATTCAGAATCACTAATGCTTAATATTATTTAAGTAATTGATGAATAGATCCATTAGAGAATACCACGACACTTTTTTGGTATTATTTATGGATGATATTATAATATAATCCAAAATCATATAGGATCATGAGGAGTATCTCAGAATTTATCAAAAAACCTAGTGAAAGGAGAAGCCTTATGTTTAATATAGTAAATGTAATTTTTATTTGAAAGAATTCTCATTTAGGCGGAATATCATCACAAACAATGGGATATCTATGCACCCATAAAAAATAAAGTAAATTGAAGTATGGTTGAGGAAAAAATATATGATAGGTATGAATACTTTTCACTGATTATTTTGTTAATATATTTGATCTTTTATAAATTTATCATGGTTGTCGAACCCTCAAACCAAGGTAACTGATATGAGAGTCAAGTTTTATTGTATAGATGAATATAATTATAACATTAAGGAGTAAAAAAGAAGCATTATAACTTTACCTGTAAGCACATGACCCAAAACTTGTGAACTTTCCATGGTATTTAATGATGTATCAAAAAAGGATTCTTTGGTATCTCAACAAAAAATGACAATGTTATAGCCTACACTTCCAAGTTGTTTAATGTTCTGAAATAGGACTACCCAACTCATGATCTGGATTTGGTTGTAGTGATCTTCTATTAGAAAATATGGTGGAATTTTATCATTGGGGATAAGTGTGAAATATATATAGTTCTCAATATCCTCAAGTTTATATTCACCAAGAAAGAGGTGAATATGTGAATAAAATATGGTTAGAGCGTATTAGTTCTTATGACATCCCAATACATTACCATCCAACAAACGTAAATATAATTTCATCCTCACCGAGTATAAATGAATGACAATTATATTATTGATTATAAATAATAGGTATTCAATCATCATAGATTTTGATCGGATGGAATTGGGAATCATAAAGTAAATGAACATCATAAATTCTTTCACAAATTATTTCACAACATTCACTTATAGAGAAGATAAATGATGCTCAAGGAGAGAATTTGTGAATTAAAAAAAATAGAATCAATAATAAAGGGGAAATCCTCATATTTCCAGGATAATGAATTTGGTACTTTAGGATTTTGGCCCTAAGAATGTTTTCCACAAAATCATTAGTAAATGATGGAGTTTTTCGTTTGATGACCATAGTTTGACATTATCTATCCATATTGGAATCATGTTGATGTATTGAGATCTTCTTGAGAACTATTAGTGAAAAATATG
The DNA here is from genome assembly GCA_963277665.1 of Viscum album. NCBI lineage: Eukaryota > Viridiplantae > Streptophyta > Magnoliopsida > Santalales > Viscaceae > Viscum > Viscum album. The sequence goes on from OY728120.1 coordinate 1,152,440,980, forward strand.
TAGAAATATATCATGAAATATACATCAATATGTCTTATATTTCATCAAATAATGACCGAATGGATAACATTAAAGGGGATTATTCAACGATTTCCCATACAAACATGCAAATGAGAAAACATTTCCATGGACTTTGTCACTAGGCATCCAAAGACATCAAGATGAGATAATGTTTTCTAGTTTGTGGTGGATCATATTATAATGAATTTACACATCATTACAATTCATGATGATATAGATCATGACAAACATTCAAGGATATAAATTGTTGAATATGTGATGCTTTATGAAACATGTCTATCAATGGTATTTGATCAAGATCAAATGATTTCATATTTTTTTTGAAGATTATCCAACACACCTTGAATACTATGTTGAAATTCAGCAATACGTATCACCATAAAACTAATGGACAATCAATGTGGACTACACAGAAACATACCAAAATGACGACAGAATTATAATTTTACATCAATGTATAATTATATCCAAATCATCTTGTGGTTGAGTTTTCAAAAAATAATTATTTCCACTCAAGAATTCAAATGGTTCCAAAATAATTACTTCATATGAGAAGGTGCACAAAACCATCATGTTGTGATGAATTTTTGGAACTATAACAGTAAGTTACTGAAATAGTCGAGTTAATGCTATAAATATTAAGACTATTCAGCATCACATTAAGGATACTTAAAGTCAATCAAAGATAATTTCTAACAATCATTAGCAAGTCCTAGATTTGTATCTAGGAAACATTTTATTCTTCTATATATCTCCAGGGATAAAATTCAAGATATTTGGGATGAGTGGAATTCTAAATCCAAGAATCATCAGTCCCTTTAAGATCCCTGATCGTATTAGAGCAGTGAGCGATCAACTAGTAATCCCACATATACTATCTCAAGTACAAAATGTATTCCAGGTATCCCTTTTGAGAAAGTACATACCATACACCATTCATGTACAAAATCTAGAGGTGGTCCTGTTGGATAATTATCTCTCGTATGAGGTGCAATAAGTGATGATCAAATAACATATACAAAATGTTGTCCGGAAAAATAAAATGAACCTTGTTAATGTTTAATGGACAATAAACATTTATAATGATGCAACATGGGAACTGGGGGAAGTGTTGAAACATAATTATTGTCATGTTTTTAAGTGTGTGAAATGAAAATTTAAAGGTTTGACATTCTAAAGGGGGGAATATGGTAATGAACTAAACTCTTATAAACAAATTTCCCAATGCATTTTAATCAAATTTATTATTATATATTGTGGATAAAAAAATTACTTATTTTGTTTTATTATATCCACTCATATTTAAAATATCATCAATAAACATTACAATTGATAATATAATCATTAAACATGGATCATATTATGAGTATAAATATATTGTTTTAACAAATCCGATTGACACATAAAATAAATTGATAACATCAATCAATTTGACCATACCATATAAACCTAATATATCAGAGATTATGAGGGATATAAAATCATTGGAATTTCCTTTAACTATGTCCAAGCTGATATCCAACAACTTAAGTATGAGAATAACATATTATGAGATATGTTCATGCTCATTGATATCACAACCCAACACATGTATGTCACACCACCCCATTATATTGTAGAGACCCAAAGCATGATGTACATTGACATTACATTACATTTGCGGAATAATTAGTACATAACAAAAACACACACACAAGGATCATAATTTATTAGTGTCTTTGGAAACTCAGAATATAATATTCTAATCCTAGTGAAAGATCTTCAACATCTCTCATAAAGATCTTCCTTTTTTTATATATAAAACCTTTATTTATATCCTGGGGAAAAGAAAACATAAAAGGGTGAGCTCAAATTCTCAGTAAGGGTAAACAAAAGAAATATCAATCACATCATATACATAAGCACATAACTTTTGGAAATCTTAACCTGTAAAAGAGATCATAATTTCATAACCTGGGATAACTCATGGCAGTGAAATGTAATCACAATAATCATAACATAAAACGTTAATCTTTGTGGCATACACACATAATAATAGAGAATCATTTCTTATTAGTCAAGACTCATTTCCAAGACTATCTTAGTGGACAAAGTCCCTTTCTGAACTGAGTAACCCTCATTTTAGTCATGTTTCACTGAACTGATATAACCTACCATTACAGCCATGTCTATCTCATGAGATATAAAATAATTACCCAATGCATTGGAGGGAGATATAGGTCCCACCCATCTCATAATGATACCATTCTTACGTATGCCACAAAATCATAAATCATACATCATTTCATAACCCATGTAATAAAAATGGGAATCTTAAACATAGTGACATCATAAAAAAATTCATATAAGATAAAGGAATTCATAAAAAATATTTCCATCACAACATAATCAATGTAATAATAGGGATAAAAACAGAACCCTTTAATATCTTATATGGAAAATAATTTTGATAAAACACTTGAACTCCATTCTTGAGGAAAATATCCTTTCTTCTTCAAAAACATTTTTCCTTTATTAACATGTCATAAAACTTTAAACTAAAAGAATTTGATTAAAAATAAACTTGAAAACTTGTAAAGGAAGATTCTTGGAAATAATGTTTTAAAAATCCATTCATGCCATATAAGTTAAAAGAAACATTCTTCGTACTTTTGTCGGAAAAGCCAAAAAGTACCTCGTACGAAAAAACGACAAAAGATTCCTTTCATATCTTTTACAAAAAACTCACCGAATGGTAAAATTGTATATAAACTATTGTAGAAGTATGGAAATAATATTACATTTTTGGGGAACATGGATGTGGATGATAATATACACCCAAGTAAATACCAAAGTATAAACAATCTCGGATAAAAATGAGATTGTGATATTTCCTTTACCATGGGTCTGACTTGCTTTGTAAGTGTCTGAATCTCTAGTATAATGATTTAAATAATGTTATTTAATTATTCAAGAATAATACTTATATTTATGATATCATAAATGGTCATATTCTTATCTTCTTAGTAGTAATATTTCATTGCTACTTGTTATTCGGCAGTTTATAACTTTTTGTTCTTATGCGTGTTTTGTCGAATAAATTGTTATTCTTCTCTTTAGGTTATAGATACCTCATTTCCATAATGGTATTAGTGTAATATATATCATATTCATTCATTCAATTCATTTATATATTCATTATGAAATGAATATCTTATAGAACGAGTCACATCACATCGTGGAGAGGGTATTCCGTACGTACGCACGAGTGATGATATCGTTCCTATGATCGTGGAATTGTATTGGAGTGTATATATACTATTTCAGAATCAATATAACTTTATAATAGTCATATATAGTCATTATTTACACCATTATACCCATCCAAGTAAGGTGGTGGTGGAAAATAGATTACACCACGGCGTGGAGATGGTATTCCGTACGTACGCACGAGTGGTGATTACTTTTTCCGTAGGATGGATAGATGGTGAATTAGGGTTGTTTCATAGTTATAATAACATATCTGTATATGAGTGATACTGATGTTATTATATCATAATGAAACAACTAAAGAAGAAGAAGAGGAAGAAGAAATAAAGATGAAAGAATCGGTAACAGACATTACCTCTTCTTTGAAGTGCTTCTTTGAGACCTTCTTTTAGGGCCCTAAAATTGGTCTTTGAAGAAGACCAGGACCTCTAGGATGTATCTAGGGAAGTGGATAGGAGAAAGTGGTAGGGGTTTTCCGATCATGAAGGCTCAATGTGGTGTGAGGAAGAGAGGGAGGAGGTGCCCTTTTATATGGGAGGAGAAGGGTACCTTTGGAACAAATAAAAATATTATTTTATTATAAAGTCAAGTTCGGTTTTAAATAGCTCCAAATTGATTTATTTCGAGGCTAAGGTGGGGATGGGTCGAAAGCCTCTCATCCAATAGAATTTAGACAAGTTTAGGTTCCGATTTTAACCTTATCATTTAGATTTAACATTAAGTTAAAAAACTATTTTATGTCAATTTTGACACTATTTAGTAATTGATTTTTTTGAAAATCATAATAGAATGATATGTTCGAACAAAGTTAATTAAATCAATACTAACATGTCATATTAACCTAAAAAATTAGTGTAATTAATAAAAAGTCTCAAATTATATTTATTTGGGTATTTATAACATCAATTATGTCAATATTTCATTAATAAGATAATTACTGCATCATCGTTGGGTCATACATAAATTAAATTATTTAATGTCTAAAAATTAAAAATAAAATACCATTATGTAGGAAATCGTTTTATCTTTCTAATTAATGTTTATAGTTGAATTTATCTTATTTATAACCCTATATTAAAAATGTTTTATTAAATAAACTTTTATTTTAACTCTTTTAACTCTTCTTTGAATTAAATAATAATAAATGTTCTAATCTAATTCAAGTGGGGCTAAATGGTCATATTTTATTTCTAAGTTTGTTTTTGGTCGAATTACACTTATCCAATAGAATTAGGACATGTGGTAGGGTAATAATAATAACATTTTTACCATTAATTACCCTATTTACTTTTAACTTTGGTAAATAAAAGTAAAAAGTTACTATTCACCAAAAATTATTTTCATCTCATTGAACCACATTTTACTTACTGACATCAACCGTTTCTCTCGGATTTTTGAAATTCCACTCACAGAAGCGGTAAAATTACGTTTTATGATAAATTCAGTTTTTTTAACTACCACTTAGTGGTTTCACTATTCATCAAAAAATGAATGTTGTCAGAAAAATACAAAAAATTAGGCCTAAGATATATTTGATATTATGAACTCAAAAATGATTTCTATTTTACCAAATTCAAAACATATCAGTTTCATTAATTAATTTAAAAATTAATTCCCGTCGTCAAAACAAATACCGTGTTCTTAAGAGTTTATAACTATCAAAAGATTGACACTTGTTTATGTCTCGTTTAAATGTGAAATTACATCCAATGACCAACATTGTATTAAATTGTAAAAATATATTATAAATATACTTTAAAACCACTCAAATTTACACTTTATCACTGTTAATTATTTCGATTAAAAAAGTTGTTTTTAATTAAAATTTAGTAATTTTCACTATTCATCGGAATATGAAAGTTATCCGAAAAGTACCAAAATTTCACCTTAGGCTAAATTCGATACTCCGAATCCAAAAATGATGTCCATTTTGAGAGATAAAATTTATAAAATTTTAAAAGGTGGTTATTAGTATTCATAACGGCTAGTTTTAATAATATTTTAATAGCATATTGTTGTTTAGTGAAACTCGCTATTGCGTACTACACATGCTATCGAGGAAGGTCGCGATTGCGTTTAATACAAGGCAAGTCAAGGATGCGTGTTGAGAAAGCTTTTTTTGTTGTAGCGTACAACACAGGACATTAATGAAATTAAAAAGAATATTTTTCATAAAATCTCAGGGTGTTACATTCTACCCCCCTTAAAATGAATTTCGCCCTCGAAATTCGTCGGGGTTATAAATGGTTTACTATTCGAAAGTTTATTTAATAGAAACCCAAATCGTAAAAAGGAATACCAAAACCAATCTTTAAAAACAAAAGTATGAAATGTAATGGTTACCCAAATAAACTAATCATTGGGTTTCCACATAGGTGAAAATATGGATATGGAAGAGAAATATAACCATCATGTTCTGATGGAGAGTGGTAGAGAACATGGATATGGAAAAGCTAGCAATATCAAAGCCATAAATTTGTGATGATCTAAGGTACCATCTGATTCATCAGATATAATAGCACTAGGACAACATTTTTGATTTTCAAGATCATTTCCCTAAAGTTGGAGAATTTGAATTAGAATAAATACTTACTTTATTTTGGTACAATCTCACTGTTGTTCGTGGCTTGAACAATTTCCACTTCATCTCATAAATAAATGAAGTTGAATTTGTTATTCGTGAAGTGTTAGCAGATCATGTGATAGAATGACGGGTCATTCCATCTGTCTCAAACAAAAGGTTAGCAAAAGTTATTAAATATACATAAGTCATTATATAGTGAGATTAATCATATATGGTTCCTAAAATGGACTTATACATCATATATCATACTGCTTAATATAATAAAACTAGTTTCTACTAAACAGGGACTTCCTGTAGGCCAGTGGTAGGCGATAAAGGCCAGTCGCACTTCGGTTGTGGGTTCGATTCCCACAGCCTTGTCCAACGCGATGGGTTGTCGCCTGTCCTGTAGGTTGTCCTTTTTTTTAAACTATATTACTATAACATCCCATCAATAATATCTAAGAAACTTCTATCCTTAAACAATACTAATTTATGTCCAACATAATCCTTTCCAATCTTTAGGCTTATCCATAAAATTGTAGTCCACTCTCATAACATAGTGAAAATGATTACCAGATATTTAATACCATCGTTGATCCCCATATATCATAAGAGATGTTCTGTTGGTCACATTCCAAACATTCAAAGTCCTTAATCATGTATTCTCTTGAATAACCATTGAACCTGAGTGAAAACATGAATGCTGTTAAAAGTTAACACCTCAAACCATGATATCACTTAGTCCTTATATCAATCTTGAGCTCATGAATACTGTCAAATATTTCATTTTCTCGTTTCCCTTCATTATGCGCATATCATTCTTTTCCCAAAAATATCTCAATCACTTTCCATGGTTACTGGTACCATAAAATTATTGAAAACCACAATAGACCAATACATAAATATTCCAATATTCCACGATACTATATACAACACTATTTTGGAATCCCATTACATAAACACTTAATCATTCCACCACATCGTTGTCATATTCAACATCGCCAATAGTGATCGCATGTGACTTCCCATTATCCTTTGCCTTAAGTGGTTGCTCATGTTGATCATCACTAACCCTTGGATTAGGGCATTTATTAGCATAATGCCCCATTTCCTTTCACTTGAAGCATTGAAGTGTTGGTGGTGTGTTCTCTGCAGTGTTTGCTTCATTCACATCATTAGAAACCCTTTTTCCATTACTTCGACACTCAGCTGCTCGATGACCTTCTTTTCCACACTTAAAACATTTTCTAGTCCCTTTCAGACAATCTCCACCATGCTTCTTTCCACACTTTGAGCATAAGGAAACATTCATCTTCTTTTCACCATTATTCTGAGATTTCTCCTTGAACTCTATCTTTCGTTTCTTGTCAAAACCATGAGATGGATATGTAACACCAACTTCCATTTCTACCTTGATAGCACAACGCACAATTTCTTCATAGCTACTGAAGTCTCTTATAGCTAATTCCCTTCGAAGACTTGGTTTTAAGCCACTGAAAAATCGATCAACTTTACTTTCAGGTTAGATGATAATGCCAGATGCATACCTTTCAAGTCTTGTAAAATTCGCTTCGTATATAACAACAGATTCATCATCCTTTTGCTTTAGTTCAAGAAACTCCTTTTCCATCTTTGTTCGAAGAATATGAGGGAAGTACTTACTGAAAAACAAGTTCTTGAACTCGTCCCATTCCATGGACTCAATTTCATCTCTTGGCCTCGTATTCTTGATATGATTCCACCATTGATCAGCTTCCCCTTCCAAACAATATAGTGCTAAGATGACTTTATCATGTTCAGAACATTGAAGAACTGAAAATATCTTTTCAGTGGTACTGATCCATTGTTCAGCAACAAGTGGATCAGAAGTCCCACTAAAAGAAGGTAGACGTTGCCTCATGAAGGACTCAATAGAATATTTTTCCCTTCTCTTCTCATTTGGAAGTCCAGAATGATTCATAGCTTGTGTAAGTATAACAATAAGATTTTGCACTCCATCTACCATAACATTTGTTTGTTCATGAGGACAATCATTGCATTGTCCATTGCATTGATCAACACGGTTCCTTCGGGTTCCAACCATCGTCTAAAACCCAAAAAGAATAGTGTGAGAGGCAAAAATCATCCTAGGGAAAACAACATTATAAAGGGGGGAGTATCCTTAATATCTAACTTCTTAGGTTAAATTCTATGATCGTTACAGTAGTTCTAGGACTGTATCTTATATGTATACTTATCCTTAGGGACATCCCTAGACATACCTTAGAAATATCTCTAGGGATCTCACTAACACATTCGCATCCTAGTTTCCAAAGGTTGACTAAACCTTTCCTCTGATACCAACTGTAGAGACCCAAAGCTTGACGTACATTGACATTACATTACATTTGAGGAATAATTATTACATAACAAAACTACACACACAAGGATCGTAATAGTTTAGTGTCTTTGGAAACTCATAATATAATATTCTAATCCTGGTGAAATATCTTCAACATCTCCCATAAAGATCTTCCTTTTTTTATACCTAAAACCTTTCTTTATATCCTGGGGAAAAGAAAACATAAAAGGGTGAGCTCAAATGCTCAGTAAGGGTAAACAAAATAAATATCAATCACATCATATACATAAGCACATATCTTTTGGAAATCTTAACCTGTAAAAGAGATCATAATTTCATAACCTGGGATAACTCATGGCAGTGAAATGTAATCACAATAATCATAACATAAAACATTAAACTTTTTGGAATACACACATAATCATAGATAATCATTTCTTATTAGTCAAGACTCATTGCCAAGACTATCTTAGTGGACAAAGCCCGTTTCTGAACCGAGTCACCCTCGTTTCAGTCCTGTTTCACTGAACCGGTATAACGTACCATTCCAGCCATGTCTATCTCATGAGATATAAAATCTTTACCCAATGCATTGGAGGGATATATAGGTCCCACACATCTCATAATGATACCATTCTTATGTGTGCCACAAAATCATAAATCATACATCATTTCATAACCCATGTAATAAAAATGGGAATCTTAAAAATAGTGACATCATAAAACAATTCATATAAGATAAAGGAATTCATAAAAAAATATTTCCATCACAACATAATCAATTTAATAATATGGATAAAAACAGAACCCTTTATTATCTTAGATGGAAAATAATTTTGATAAAACACTTGAACTCCATTCTTGAGGAAAATATCCTTTCTTCTTGAAAAACATTTTTCCTTTCTTAACATGTCATACAACTTTAAACTAAAAGAAGTTGATTAAAAATAAACATGAAGACTTGTAAACGAATATTCTCGGAAATAATTTTTTAAAAATCCATTCATGCCGTATAAGTTAAAAAAAACATTCTTCATACTTTTTTCGGAAAAGTCAAAAAGTACCTCGTACGAAAAATGACAAAAGATTCCTTTCATATATTTTACAAAAAAACTCACCGAAGGTTAAAATTGGATATAAACTATTTTAGAAGGATGGAAATAATATTAAATATTGAGGGAACATGGATGTGGATGATAAAATACACCCCAGTAAATACCAAAGTATAAACAATCTCGGATAAAAATGAGATTGTGATATTTCCCTTACCTTAGTTCTGACTTGCTTTGTAAGTGTCCGAACCTCCTGTATAATGATTTAAATAATGATATTGACTTATTCCAGAATCATAATTATTTTTATGATATCATATATGGTCATATTCTTAGCTTCTTAGTAGTAATATTTCATTGCTACTTGTTATTCGGGTGTTTATAACTTTTTGTTCTTATGCGTGTTTTGTCGAATAAATTCTTATTCTTCTCTTTAGGTTATAGATACCTCATTTCTAGAATAGTATTAGTGTAATATATATCATATTCATTCATTAAATTCATTTATATAATCATTATGAAATGAAGATCATGTAGAACGGGTCGCATCACATCGTGGAGACGGTATTCCGTACGTACGCACGAGTGATGATATCGTTCCTATGATCGTGGAATTGTATTGGAGTGTATGTATACTATTTCAGAATCAATATCAATTTATAATAGTCATATATAGTAATTATTTACACCATTATACCCATCCATGTAAGGTGGTGGTGGAAAATATATTACACCACGACGTGGTGATGGTATTCCGTACGTATGCACGCGCAGTGATTTCTTTTTCCGTAGGATGGATAGATGGTGAATTAGGGTTGTCTCATACTTATAATAACATATCAGTATATGAGTGATACCTATGTTATTACTTCATAATGAAACAACTAAAGAAAAAGTAGTGGAAGAAGAAATAAAGATGAAAGAATAGGTAACGGACATTACCTCTTCTTTGAATTTCTTCTTTGAGACCTTCTTTTAGGGCACTAAAATTGGTCCTTGAAGAAGACCAGGACCTCTAGGATGTCTCTAGGGATGTGGAGAGGAGAAAGTGGTAGGGGTTGGCTGTAATGACCCAAAGTTTCATTAATGGAAAATCCCTCATGATCCAGTTAAATGTTTCTTTATGAAAAATGTTTTTATAAGATGTCAACTTCTTTAGTTTTACGTTATGATTTGTGACCGTTACTTTTATAGTCGTTGAACAGTGATCATCTGAGTAGTATAAATATAACACTTTAACGAACCCATTTCTACTCAGAAAAAGGAAGCGATGGCCTCATCCAGTAGAATTGCCCCTTACGAATCCCATTTGTTAGAGCTTGGAAAAGAGGTGGCGTCTTTGGGATTTTCCCTTGACCAAGCCCAAGATGAGCTTCATCATGTCAAGCTTGAACATGATTTTCTATGGTAAAAGTGGAAGTTGATTGAAATTACCACTCGAGCGATGTCATCCGAGCCGTCCCAAGAGTCTGTCACCATCACACACCTTACCCTTAGGTCTTATGCGGCTATTTTAAGGGGTTATGTAACAAATAAGTAGCACCATGTTCATGTACATTATTTTTGTATATAATAATGAATATAATTTCTAGTCATTTTTGATACATTGTATTTAGTTTTTAGAGTACTAATGGTGTTTTTAGTTATTATTTAATTAAGAATTATATTTTATTAAATTAAATGATTTTTGAATTAAATAATATTTTAATAAAATATTATTATTAATATTATATTAATTTTTTTATTAAGTATAAATGATCTTATAATTTTATGAATGCAATTAAAATTTTTATTAAGGTTTGAAAGCCATTTCTGTCAAAACCTGTGAATTTTTTTATAAATGTCGGTTTCTATTTTAAAAGTGAAAATTAACATATTTAGAAAATTATTTAGATAAAATAAATATTATTTTTGGAATCAGGACATCGAAATTATCTAACGGTGAATTTTTCATAATTTTTTGAGACAGTCAAATTTTTGGGTAAAAATTAAATACCATTTAAATATATAATGTGTTTTATGACATCATAATGACCCAATGGTGATGTAATAAAATAACATAATCCTTATGTTCGGTCAATATGTTTTTTATAATTAAAATAATGAGGTTTTTTGTTTGTTTGACTTACTTTTCAAAGCATTAATGGAGCCCTCAAGACTTATTCAACACTTTGCCTTTTTAAATTAATTTCCATGGGAGTGTGACTCACCTCCACATAAGCCACCCTAATTTTTTTTAATAAGTTAGGACCTTGGCCTTGTAAAATATTGTCTTCCTCTTTCCTTTTCCAGAAACCATGGGCAAATACCATGGGATGGTTTGTGGTTTGGATTATTTTAATATAAGGGGTCCCAAACCTAAATAATAAAGAATTCTCTCACCTTTCCTATATAAACCCACCCAAGCTCCCACTTCCTCCTCACTAAAATCCCTTGGAGTTCATCCAACCTCTGCCCTACTCTCTCTAGAATCCTCCCAAGGTGCCCCAAGCTCCCAAGAAGCCTCTCACAAGCCTCTCTCTAACCTTTGGAAGCACACATCCAAGTAAGGGGTTTTCTTCCTTTCTCATTTTTTGTCAATTTTCTTTAAGTTGTATTTCCCTTTTTATTTCTATTATGAATGTTGGGTTATGGTTTTGCACCTCCCCCATACTTCCCTCTTATTGTTTGAATGATGGGAGAACCCTTTCTCTCTCATTAAATGCCTCCCATGTACACCTGTTACTATGCCAAAATTCCGAAAGGAACTTCTCTCTCTTCTTTTACATTCAAGCAATACTTTTGTATCATGAATCTAAATTCCATTTCTATTGTTGGGACATGTATATATATGATCTCATTACTTTCCATTACATGTAAATATGATGAGTAACTCCTTTCTCTCTCATCAACCTTTTTTATGAATTCTTATGTCATGTCGTTACGCTGCCGAAATCGCACCGATTTTCTAAGCCAATGTCTTTGTGTAGTGAATACCATGCCAATTTCTCCATCAAGGGTATTCACCTTTATTCACATTTACATATTGATAATAAAGTTTCATGTATGAATTCCGCATTCATTTATCGTGGAAGAAATGATTATGTTTTATGAATCCATGTTTTATGATCCATGTGGAACACTTATGCATGAAATGAAATGTTTAAGAAGGGTGCGCCCTTTATAGTGCTCCAATGCATTGGGTAAGGTATAGTGTCATGATACGTCATGTGCAATGAGTTTTTTTTACTCATGATAATTCAAGTGCAACGAGGGTTTACTCGTGCTTCAAGTGCAATGACGGTTTACTCATGCTCCATGTGCAATGAGCCTTGGCTCGTGCTAATTCAATGTTAAGTGTTGTTGCCACATTTCCATGTTATGATTATCATGCTTTATCATGCCTTTATGTTCATGTTTCTCTTATTCTCTGTTGATATGCCTATTTCCTAACATGTAATGTACTCCTCATGTTATTCATTGTGTACTCCCTTACTGGGCTTTATAGCTCACCCTTTTCTTATGCATGTCCTCAGGTTATCCCATGCAATGCTAAGTACGAAGGAATGCAGTGGTCATGTAAAGGATGTTTTCAATAAAGATGTTGTATTTCAAGTTTAAAGTTTTTATGTAATGATCCTAATCCCCAAAGACATTAAACCTCTCGATCTGCTTTGTTGTATCAAGTGAAGTTTTATGTAATAAAGCTTGTTTAAGATGTAATAAAAAGCAGGGTTGTCATAGTTGGTATCAGAGGATAGGTTTAGTTATTTTTGGGATTAGGAAACCCTAGTAAAGCCTTAGATAAAAGACTAAGTATAATAAAAGAATCCCTAGGTTTTGGTAAATACTAAGTAAGTGGTTTATCGAACAAATACATCCATGTCTGGATACGACCAGGTAGAGGCAGCTCTAGCACAGATGTATCCTAGGGGTAAAACCCGAAAGCACCGCTTTGAGATAGACTCGAATGGGAACTGGTGTATGAAAATGGGCCTTGCTACACTCTTGGTTACGACACTCCCAGGGTATATGTTTTGATAAATTCACAATCATAGTATGAACCCTTATTAAGGAAAAAATGCCCCTAAGAATATATGTTAGAAGGAAGATCATGAAAAGCCTGGATTGAATCCTATAGACTCATGAGTGAAAGAGATTAAAGTTTATTTATAAGTCATCAACTTTTGTCTTTGGATTACCCTTTATGTTCTACCCCTAAATTTCCTTTTATTCCAGCCAATGGACGGTAATAGGAGAACTCGGGCTAACAACCGTTGTGAAGATCAGTGTGATGATTGTACTTATGAGATGCCCAATCCAATGGGAGCGGGAATCGCGAACTATGTCATGCTTCTCTCTCAGCTAACTCAAGTTTTGAATAGAAACACTGGTCAAGAGGAACGTTCAACCCCCACTAAGAAAGAACAAGTCGCTATTGAAAGCTTCATGAGACAAAGGCCTCCAACTTTTACTGGGTCATCCGATCCCACGATCGCTGAACAATGGATCAACTCCATTGAAAATATATTCTCCATCCTCCAATGCTCTGAAAAAGAGAAGGTTCTCCTGGCGGATTATCGTATGGAGGGTGAAGCTGATCAATGGTGGACGTTGATAAAAAATACGAAGCCTGAGGAGGAGATCGAGGCTTTGGAATGGAAGGAATTTCAGAATATGTTTTTTGATAAATATTTTCCACGCACCCTCCGTATTAAGATGGAAAGGGACTTCCTTTCATTCAAACAGAAAGACGAAGAATCTGTGGGAGCGTACGAGGAAAACTTCACAAGGCTTGCACGATACGCTTCCAGCTTTGTCGTTACCCCCGAATGCAAGGTTGACCAATTCTTTGGTGGGCTGAAGCCTAGCTTGCGGAAAGCATTAGAGATCCGTGACTTCGACAGCTATGAGTAAATTGTCCGATGTGCCCTCAAGGTTGAAATGGAGATCGGAGAATCATAGGGGTATCATGGGGACAAGAAGCGTAAGGTGGACTTCAATGCTGGTGGTCTGATGGATAAATCCAACGGCGCTAAGAAGTTCCATCACCCCACATGCCAAAAGTGTGGAAAGATGCACACAGGAAATTGCCTTAGGGGGACAAGAAAATGCTTCAAGTGTGGAAGAGAAGGGCATCTAGCTGTTAACTGCCAGCAAGAAGGACCCGCGGCTACGAAAGAGGAGAGGAATGCTCCTTTCGAACCTCAACGCATTGTTCAATGCTACAAATGCAAAGAACCAGGTCATTTTACAAATCAGTGCCCTAATCCAAGGGTTATCGGAGGCAACCAGTGACCTCCAAGACAGCAAGGAAGAACTTTTTCCATCACTTCTGCCGAAGTGAACCCCGACAACGAAGTGGTGACAGGTACGCTAGTTATTCATTCAAGAATAGCGAACGTACTTTTTGATTCAGGTTCTACGTATTATTTTATATCTCGAATGTTTAGTAGAACAATCATAGCACCACCACAAATCCTGGAAGTAAAGATATCGGTGAGTACGGCAAATGGGGCAATAATTGCATCCCATGAGTATAAGTTCTCCCCTGTTATAATCTGTGGATTGAATTTCCCAGAGAACCTCGTCATACTCCCTTTGGTGGAATTTGATGCAATTCTTGGCATGGATTGGATTTCCTTATATAGAGCCATCATAAATTGTCGGGAGAGGGAAATCACACTCTATATGGAGAATCGACCCCCGATTCTTTACAAGTGTCAGGAGGAAGATGAATCTCCTTTAGCTCCATCATCTCAAGCATGGATATTACTACCTTATGAGCACGCATATCTGGCTCAGATGATTGAGTCCAAGGAAGAAACCACCCTTGAAGAAATGCCTATTGTGAGGGAATTCGCTGAAATATTTCCCGAGGAACTTCCGGGTCTTCCTCCAAGAAGAGATTTTGAGTTCTCAATTGATCTTATACCTGGGGCGCTACAAATATCCAAGACTCCATATAGAATGGCTGTTGTTGAGCTTGAAGATCTGATAAAACAACTACAGGAGAATCTGGATAAAGGGTTTATACACCCAAGTGCATCACCATGGGGTGCACCAGTCTTCTTCATCAAGAAGAAGGATGGGTCAATGCGGCTTTGCATCGATTATCGTGAACTTAACAAAATCACGATAAAGAACAAGTATCCTCTCCCAAGAATTGATGACTTGTTTGATCAGCTGCGTGGAGCACAATACTTCTCCAAGGTGGACTTGCAGTTGGGATTTTTTCAAGTAAGGGTGTAGAAGGAAGATGTCCCCAAGACTGCTTTTCGTACAAGGTACGGGCACTATGAATTCATAGTAATGCCCTTCGGACTCACCAATGCTCCAGCAATATTCATGGACTTGTTGAATAGAGTCTTTAGAGATTACCTAGACAAATTTGTGGTAGTCTTTATAGATGATATTCTAATATACTCCAAAACCAAGGAGGACCATGAGGAGCATTTAAGAACTGTACTGGAGACTTTGCGCAAGGAGAAGCTCTATTCCAAGTAAAGAAAGTGTGAGTTCTGGTTGAAGGAAGTCTCATTCTTGGGCCATATCATCAAAAGCAATGGGATATCTGTGGACCCCTCCAAAACAGATGCAATTGAGGGATGGCCGAGGCCAACATCGGTAACTGATATCCATATCTTCTTGGGGTTAGCTGGATATTATCGACGATTTGTAAGAAATTTCTCACGATTGTCCAACCCTCTTACCAAGCTAACTCGAAAGGGAGTAAAGTTTTCTTGGAGTGGTGAATGCGAATAAAGCTTCAAGGAGTTGAAAAGGAGGCTTATCACTGCACTCGTGCTCACTTTACCCACAAGTGGGGAGATTTTTGTGGTATTCAGTGATGCTTCGAAGAAGGGCTTAGGATGTGTGATGATTCAGAATGATAAAGTGATATCCTATGCCTTAAGGCAGTTGAAAATCCATGAGCGAAACTATCCAACGCATGATCTGGAGTTGGCGGCGGTGATCTTTGCCTTGAAAATCTGGCGGAATTATCTCTATGGAGAGAAATGTGAGATATATACTGACCACAAGAGTCTTAAATATATATTCACACAGAAAGAGCTTAACATGCGCCAGAGAAGATGGATAGAGCTCATTAAGGATTATGACTGTTCAATACATTACCACCCTGGGAAGGAAAACAAGGTGACGGATGCCCTAAGTAGAAAGGATCCAGCGATCCTATCAATGATGAGAATTGAGAAGGATCCAATCTTCTTAGACTTGATGAAGATTGATGTGGGAATCATAAAGAAGGGAACATCATCAATCCTTTCAGAAATGATTGCTCAACCATCTCTTTTGGAAAGGATAAAGGATGCACAAAAGTATTATGCAGGAATCCAAGAAAAAGTGGAAGCTATCAAAAAGGGAAAATCCTCAGAGTTTAATGTTAATGAAGAAGGAATTGTGCAGTTTGGGAAAAGTCTATGTGTTCCATCAAGTTTGGAGCTTAAGAAGGAAATTTTGGATGATGCACATAGTTTAAATTTCTCTATTCACCCAGGGAGCACAAAGATGTATCGAGATCTCCGAGAAAACTTTTAGTGGGATAATATGAAGAAGGAGATCGCTGAATATACATCAAAGTGACTGCTGTGTCATCATGTGAAGGCAGAGAGGCAGAAGTCTAAGGGGATGATGCAACCGTTGCCCATACCAGAATGGAAATGGGAAAACATCACCATGGACTTTGTCACTGGACTTCCAAGGACATCCAAAGGCAACAATGCAATCTGGGTTGTTGTGGATCGTCTTACAAAGACTGCACACTTCATTGCTATTCGAGAGGATTTCTCTTTGGATCCACTGGCACAGATATATATCAGGGAAGTGGTACAGTTTCATGGAGTACCACTATCTATTGTGTCTGACCGAGATCCAAGATTTACCTCTATGTTTTGGAAGAGTCTTCAATATGCTCTGAATACTGAACTGAACTTCAGTACGGCCTATCATCCTCAAACTGATGGCCAATCCGAGCGGACTATCCAAACATTTGAGGATATGTTGAGAGCGTGCTCAATGGACTTTAAAGGAGGATGGGATCAGCATCTTCCTTTAGTTGAATTCTCTTATAATAATAGATTCCACTCGAGCATCCAAATGGCACCATATGAAGCCCTGTATGGGAAAAGGTGTAGAACACCAGCTTATTGGGATGAGGTCAGTGAACATAAGCTACTTGGACCAGAAATGGTCGAAGAAATGGTGGATAAGGTGAAAACCATTCAGCAGCATATCAAGGCAGCCCAAAGTCGACAGAATAGTTATGCAGATAATCGTCGATGAGACCTTGAGTTTAAAGTCGGAGACATGGTGTTTTTACGCATATCTCTATGGAAGAAGGTCATGAGGTTTGGAAAGAAAGGGAAGTTAAGTCCAAGGTACATTGTCCCCTTCGAGATTCCTGATCATGTTGGGGTTGTGGCCTATCGACTAGCACTTCCATCTACTATGGACAAGGTGCATGATGTATTCCATGTATCCTTCTTAAGTAAGTACATACCAAACCCTTCACATGTACTCTCTTCCGAGGTGGTACAATGAGAAGACGATCTTTCTTATGAGGAGCAACCAGTGAAGATCTTAGATCGTAGAGAAAAAGTTCTACGAAATAAGACAATGCCCCTCGTCAAGGTGTTGCGGAGAAACCACAAGTTTGAAGAAGAAACTTGGGAGTCGGAGGATATGATGAAGCTAAGTTACCCATAGTTGTTTTAGTGTGGGAAAAAGGAAAATTTCGAGGGAGAAGTTTCATAAGGGGGGGATGTTGTAACGACCCAAAGTTTCATTTATGGAAAATCTCTCTTTATCCAGTTAAATGTTTCTTTATGAAAAATGTTTTTATAAGATGTCAACTTCATTAGTATTACATTAAGATTTGTGACCGTTACTTTTATAGTCATTGAACAGTGATCATCTGAGTAGTATAAATATAAGGCTTTAACGAACCCATTTCTACTCAGACAAAGGAAGCGATGGCCTCGTCCAGTAGAATTTCCCCTTACGAAGCCCATTTGTCAGAGCTCGGAAAAGAGGTGGCGTCTTTGGGCTTTTCCCTTGACCAAGCCCAAGGTGAGCTTCATTAAGTCAAGCTCAAACGTGATCGTCTACGGGAATAGTGGAAGTTGATTGAAATTACCACTCGAGCGATGTTATCCGAGCCGCCCCAAGAGTCTGTCACCATCGCACACCTTACCCTTAGGTCGTATGCGGCTATTTTAAGGGGTTATGAAAAAAATAAGTAGCACCATGTTCATGTACATTATTTTTTTATATAATAATGAATATAATTTCTAGTCATTTTTGATACATTGTATTTAGTTTTTAAAGTACAAATGGTGTTTTTAGTTATTATTTAATTAAGAATTATATTTTATTAAATTAAAGGATTTTTGAATTAAATAATATTTTAATAAAATATTATTATTAATATTAAATTAATTTTTTTATTAAGTATAAATGATCTTATAATTTTATGAATGAAATTAAAAATTTTATTAAGGTTTGAAAGCCATATCTGTCAAAACCCGTGATTTTTTTTATAAATGTCGGTTTTTATTTTAAAAGTGAAAATTCACATATTTAGAAAATTATGTAGATAAAATTAATATTTTTTTTGGAATCAGGATGTCGAAATTGTCTAACGGTGAATTTTTCATAATTTTCTGAGACAGTCAAATTTTTGGGTAAAAATTAAATACCATTTAAATATATAATGTGTTTTATTACATCATAATGACCCAATGGTGATGAAATAAAATATCATAATCCTTATGTTCAGACAATATGTGTTTTTTAATTAAAATAATGAGGTTTTGGGTTTGTTTGACTTACTTTTCAAAGCATTAATGGAGCCCTCAAGACTTATTCAACACTTTTCCTTTTTAATTAATTTCCATGGGAGTGTGACTCACCTCCACATAAGCAACCCTAATTTTTTTAATAAATTCGGACCTTGGCCTTGTAAAATATTGTTTTCCTCTTTCCTTTTCCATAAACCATGGGAAAATACCATGGGATGTTTTGTGGTTTGGATTATTTTAATATAAGGGGTCCCAAACCTAAATAATAAAGAATTCTCTCACCTTTCCTATATAAACCCACCCAACCTCCCACTTCATCCTCACTAAAATCCCTTGGAGTTCGTCCAACCTCTGCCCTAATGTCTCTAGAATCCTCCCAAGGTGCCCCAAGCTCCCAAGAAGCCTCTCACAAGCCTCTCTCTATCCTTTGGAAGCACATTTCCAAGTAAGGGGTTTTCTTCCTTTCTCATTTTTTGTCAATTTTCTTTAAGTTGTATTGCCCTTTTTATTTCAATTATGAATGTTGGGGTATGGTTTCGCACCTCCCCCATACTGCCCTATTATTGTTTGAATGATGGGAGAACCCTTTCTCTCTCATTAAATACCTCCCATGTACACCCGTTACTATGCCGAAATTCCGAAAGGAACTTCTCTCTCTTCTTTTACATTCAAGAAATACTTTTTTATCATGAATCTAAATTCCATTTCTATTGTTGGGACATGTATATATATGATCTCCTTACTGTCCATTACATGTAAATATGATGAGGAACCCCTTTCTCTCTCATCATCCTTTTTTTATGAATTCTTATGTCACGCCATTACGATGCCGAAATCGCACCGATTTTCTAAGCCAATGTCTTTGTGTAGTAAATACCATGCCCATTTCTCAATCAAGGGTATTCACCTTTATGCACATTTACATATTGATTATAAAGTTTCATGTATGAATTCCACAATCCTTTATCATGGAAGAAATGATTATGTTTTATGAATCCATGTTTTATGATCCATGTGGCACACTTATGCATGAAATGAAATGTTTAAGAAGGGTGCGCCCTTTATAGCACTCCAATGCATTAGGTAAAGTATAGTATCATGATACGTCATGTTCAATGAGTTTTTTTTACTCATGCTAATTCAAGTGCAATGAGGGTTTACTCGTGCTTCAAGTGCAATGAGGTTTTACTCATGCTCCATGTGCAATGAGCCTTGGCTCATGCTAATTCAATGTTAAGTGTTGTTGCCACATTTCAATGTTATGATTATCATGCTTTATCATTCCTTTATGTTCATGTTTTTCTTATTCCCTATTGATATGCCTATTGCCTAACATGTAATGTACTCGTCATGTTATTCATTGTGTACTCCCTTACTGGGCTTTATAGCTCACCCTTTTCTTATGCATGTCCTCAGGTTATCCCATGCAATGCTAAGTACGAAGGAATGTAGTGGTCATGTAATGGATGTTTTCAATAAAGATGTTGTATTTCATGTTTAAAGTTTTTATGTAATGATCCTAAGCCCCAATGACTATAAACCTCTCGATCTTCATTGTTGTATCATGTGATGTTTTATGTAATAAATCATGTTTAAGATGTAATAAAAAGAAGGGTTATCATATTGGCCGAGCTTGAAGGCTCAAAGTGGTGTGAGGAAGGGAGGGAGGAGGTGCCATTTTATAAGGGAGAAGAGGGGCACCTTTGGAATAACTAAAAATATTATTTTATTATAAATTCAAGTTCGGTTTTAAATAGCTCCAAATTGATTTATTTCGAGGATAAGGTTGGGATGGGTCGAAATACTCTCATCCAATAGAATTTAGACAAGTTTAGGTTCCTATTTTAACCTTATCATTTAGATATAACATTATTTTATATAATTTTACTTTTACCATGTCTTCTTGTGTTCTTATACTATAAGGTTAATAAACTTACTATAAGCAGCCAAACGAACCCCAAGTGGTTTATTATTAATATATATAACCTTATCTATGTAATTTGGCCGAATCATAGATTTTGAGGAATAAAATAAAAATTACTAATATAATATTTGTTTTAAAAACTATTTTATGTCAATTTTGACTCTATTTAGTGATTGATTTTTGTGAAAATCATAACAGAATGATAAGTTCTAAAAAAGTTAATTAAATCAATACTAACATGTAATAGTAACATATAAAATTAGTGGAATTCATAAAAAGCCTCAAATTATATTTATTTGGGTATTTATAACATCAATTATGTCAATATTTCATTAATAAGATAATTAATGCTTCATCGTTGTGTCATAAATAAATTAAATTATTTAATGTCTAAAAATTAAAAATAAACTCCCATTATGTAGGAAATATTTTTAGCTTTCTAATGAATATTTATAGTCTAATTTATCTTATGTATATCCCTATATTAAAAATGTTTTATTAAATAAACTTTGATTTTAACTCTTTTAACTCTTCTTTGAATTAAATAATAATAAATGTCCTAATCTAATTCATGTGGGCCTTAATGGTCATATTTTATTCCTATGTTTTTTTTGGTCGAATTACACTTATCCAGTAGAATTAGGACATGTGTTAGGTTAATAATAATATCATTTTTACCCTTAATTACCCTATTTACTTTTAACTGTGGTAAATAAAAGTAAAAAGATGCTATTCACCAAAAATTATTTTCATCTCATTGAACCACATTTTACTTACTGACATCAACCGTGTCTCTCGGATTTTTGAAATTACACTCACAGAAGCTGTAAAATTATGTTTTATGAAAAAATCAGTTTTTTTTAACTACCACTTAGTGGTTTCACTATTCATCAAAAATAGAAAGTTTTCATAAAAATACCAAAAATTAGGCCTAAGATATATTTGATATTATGAACTCCAAAATGATTTCTATTTTACCAAATTCAAAACATATCAGTTTCATTAATTAATTTAAAAATTAATTCCCGTCGTCAAAACAAATAGCGTGTTCTTAAGACTTAATAACTATCAAAAGATTGACACTTGTTTATGTCTGGTTTAAATGTGAAATTACATCCAATGACCAAAATTGTATTAAATTGTAAAAATATATTCTAAATATACTTTAAAACCACTCAAATTAACAATTTATCAGTATTAATTATTTCAAATAAAAAAGTTGTTTTTAATTAAAATTTAGTAATTTTCACTATTCATCAGAATATGAAAGTTATCCGAAAAGTACCACAATTTCACCTTAGGATAAATTCGATACTACGAATCCAAAAATGAAGTCCAATTTGAGAGATAAAATTTCTAAAATTTTAAAAGGTGGTTATTACTATTCATAACGGCTAGTTTTAATAATATTTTAATAGCATATCGTTGTTTAGTGAAACTCGGTATTGCGTACTACACATGCTATTGAAGAAGGTCGCGATTGCGTTTAATAAAAGGAAAGTCAAAGATGCATGTTGAGCAAGCTCCTTTTGGTGTAGCGTACAACACATGACATTAATGAAATTAAAAAGAATATTTTTCATAAAATCTCGGGGTGTTACATATATCCTCACCATCATGCTACTTACACTTAGGACCTTTACTAGTGTATTAATGGGATATGTATCACGAACATAATAATATGAATATTTATATTAAATTTTCAATATAATTATATTCATATTTTCTTCTTGTTTTTTATTAATAAATTATTCAGATTTTGGTTCAACAAAACATAAATTTTAGTGTTAACAAAATTTCAGTTAATAAATTCATTTTGAAGAATTAATGCATATTTGAAATAAAAAATATTTCTGTAAATTATTATTATTAAATTATTATTATTAAATATAAATGATCTTATAAAATAAATTATTTTTTCAAAAACTATTATTGTAAAAAATCCAATTATTTCTCAAAAATATTTGATTATTATTTTAAAATTTAAAATAAAAATATATAGAATTCTTTTTTGCTAAAATGAATAATATTTTTATAATATGATCCTAAAATTAATACAATGTTGAAATGTTGATAGTTTCCTAAAAAAATGGAGTTTTCGGGAAAAATTTTTATACCATATTAATATAAAGTTTGTATTGGGACATCATAATGTCCCAAAGATGATGTAATAAAAACTATAATGGCATTCCATGAAACAATATATGTTTTCCATGTATAATAATGTTATTTTTTATTTCTTTGATTAATTTAATGAATCCAATAAAAATCCATAAAACCCATTAATATACTTTAATATTTTGAAATAATTTAATCATGACTACGAATCACATCATCATAAGAAATTTCATTATTTTTTTAATTTAGGTCCTTAAACATATAAAATAATTTAATACACATCCCTTTTTAAGGATCTATGGTAAACCCCATTGGAGGTTTTTTGGTGTTGGTAACTTTATTATATAGGCTCCAAAACCAATGTTTGATAAGTAATAAAAAAATCCACAAATGTTTCCTATATAAACCCACAAATGATGACACATCCCTTCAATAAAAATAGTTCTTTTACTTCTTATCATTGTATACCCTTTACTCCCAAGGTTCCCCAATTCCCTCAAGAAGCTCCTTCCATGCATTTTATGTCACATTGTCAATATAGGGGATCCTCACCTTCTCCTATTCATTCATGTTTCTTTATTAACACAAGCATTCTATTTCCAATTACTAATTTTGGGATATGTATTTAAATGTATCTATTATTTCCCATTTTATTTTCCAATGATGAGAGAATAGTTTCTCTCTCATCAACTAATTTTATGAATTCTTATATGATGTCATTATGCTACCAAAACTCAACCACAATTTTCCATCCCAAAAAATTTTGTAGTGAATACCCATACTAATTTCCTATCAAGGGTGATCACTTAAATGAAATTATACATATTTATTGGGATACTAAATGGATTTATTTAAAACTCGAAAATCGTTTAATAAAATGTGATGATAAATGATTCCATGTCTTAGGATATATGTGGAACATATAAACATGAGAAACAAATGAATTTGAAGGGATTTCCCAAAACTATAGAGCGCTTTAATTAATATGGTAATTATTACTCTAATGAGATGTCATGTTGGGAGAGGAGGTAAACCTAATTCCTTTAAGGGAATTTTTACACCATGATGTCTTTGAAATTATCCTTGACATATGTTTATGATTTAGTTATTTATGTAGTTTCCACATTTATAATATTTCATTTATTATTATCATGTTATATCATCTCTCATTATTCATGTTTATGATTATAACTCTTTTTATATCCCATTGATATTCTTATTGTCTAAAATGCAATATTTTCATAATGTTATTCTAGGTGTATTCAGTTATTATGCTTTTTAATTCACCCTTTTTATGTATTTCCAAATGTTATCCAATAAATTTTTATGTCCCTTGGAATATTATGATCATTTTTTGAATGTTTTTCATAAATTTAATTTATTCACCATTTTATGTTGTTATTTTTTAACCTAAATACTAAATAAACTTGACATATGGATATTTCGGGTTGTATAATCTAATGTAATAAAACATGTATTCATGTGTAATAAAGATAAGGGTTGTTCTAAATCACTCCATCCCCTAATGATCATGAACATCGACCACCAACATGTGGTGAATACCCTTTGCTCAAATCTAGAAATGGGAAATCTACAAATGGATGAAGGAAAATGTAGGTTTTGAGATAAAAAGAGAAGTATGGTCTCACCATCTATTCCATATCCAGATTCCATAATAATAAACCAAATCATTAATTCAATTTCAATAATACATGGTAAGGGGAAACATTAAAATATATAAAAACACATTCCTTCTATAAATAATGATGGAGAAAATTTCAGACATGGATTATATAAACATTTATTACAAATCTATTATATAAATAAACTAACATAAATAAACCAGTTCCATTGTTCTTTCAATATATATAAAATAATCCCAACAAGGACCATTTTCACCTACCTTCTAGTGTGATAGTTCCATGTTAGAGGATCCTCATGCACCCATATCAATGATCTTGGGACCATGTGTGATGAAACCCCTAAAGATTAAGCCGGATAAGACTCATCTACATCCCATCAGTGAAAATATATTCCTAATATTGATTTTGTCAGATTTATAATCATCAACCAATCTTTAGGGAATTACCATACAATAATTCTTATCCTTAATAACCATCTAAATATACATTTATGCATGTGCTCAATAAATCAATAAAAATGTAAAATCATATGATTTCAGATCAAACTAATTCATAATTCAAATGACCAACATTCCTTTTCATAATTCCAATTCACATTTAAAATAAAAATGGGTCTTAATTAAATCATCCCTCTTCAAATACAAACAAGCATTTGTTTTTATGAATTAAATTTAATAAATTTTCTAAAATAAATTATCAAATGACGTCATCAGTTCAACAAAATTAAAATTATTCCTCAAATTCAATTTAAAAGGAAATAGTGATTTTCTCAAAATACACACCATATAAAATTAATGTTTCAATTGTAATAAAATAGGAATTTCAAAAATCAATTGAAATAAATTTCAAAAAATAACCAAATCAGGTTTTAATGAAATGGCCAATCACAAATAGAAAAACCTACCTTTAATCCTGTAATCATAATTCACATCACCCGTAATGAGATTTTGTAATTAGAAAAGTGGATAAAATATTACAAGTGATCAAAACTATATATAAGATTAAAATCAATAGTGTTTAGATCCATAAAAAAATCATGATATAAAACATCCTTTCTGGGAGTGAATGAGAGATCTGGATTAAAAATATTGTAGGAATTTCACTTACGAGAGAGGAATCGAATGTGACCTTAGACATTTCAATACACAAGTTAATGGGTTTGGAGGATCCAAAAGGGTTCTTGGGAGACTCCAATAACATTTAAATCAAAATTGGTCAAGTTAAATGTGATAAGTGGATTAAATATGGGTTCAATAATTTCAATATTAATTTAGGAAGAAAAATGTCTCACATACAAGTTTAGTAGGGAAGGACTACCCATCTATAAAGTCTTTATTCCCTAAACATTCTCCCCACCCCCATAATGGGGAATGGTTTTTCAAACCATGCACCAACGATGTGAACACTCTTATCCCATGGTTTCACAGTTTGAACTAGGTGGGCCCCTGGTTTGGAAAAAATAATCACTAACCAAGCATATCATAAAGACAGTCCACAATTTTTCAAATTCCAGTTGATGAACACATAAACAATATACAACCAAACCATGAAAAATATAGGGGTTTAGTTGTAATTGAAAACATGTCACATTATGTTATAACCCTCCCTACCATTCCCATGACTCATGCCAATGAATCCAAGATTCCAAAGCACATGTGAAAAAGGTATGGTCCATCATTGAAGAACATTTGTATCTGAATCAACTATCCCAACTGGATTCTAATGTATAGATAAATCTTACTCAACATCAGGATCAATCTAGCTAAATACATAAGGTATATCATAAAGATAAATTAATAGATGTTGTTCTTATAACACATTATGTATCAAAAAAATATGTGGTGGATGAGTTAAATGGTAAAACCCTCTCACAACCATGTAAAAACCCTCAAACACTCCCACAAAATGTAAGGAATTTTCCCATTCATTCCAGGATATCAATGACCTAAAGATGTGATAATTTCAGGGACAATAGGTCACAAAATGAAAACTATAACATTATATAATGATGGTCACCATAAGATTTATATCAGTTATGTTACATCATCATTTTTTATTAATCAATTGAATATTTAAATTCATTTCATTTACCATGATTAGTTAAACGAAGGAAATTTCACAGATCTTTGAACAATACAACAAATATTTTCACGACCAGTCTTACAATTCCTCAAAGGGAGCCATCCCGATTGTGGACTGATACCAATTGTTGTATGAAAACACATCTATCTGAAAATAGTCATCCCAATTCACACAGAAATCATGGACACAAGAATAATGAATATAACCAAGAATCGGAATAGTTCATGGTGTCTTGACACCATCTATAGATGGTATGTACTGATCAAATGAACAATATACACCAGTTCCTCCTAATGAACTCTCCAATAGAGAGATGTATAATGGGGATATTTGTTATACAGTACAACATATGGGATTCTATGAAAATATATGATAACTCATAAATAATATTTCTCAACTAGATAACATTTCTAGTATCCTAAAGGGGTATTATGTGAGAAGATTTTTTTTATCCAATCTGTCACAACACATGTAAAGTTATTATTTATCTAGTTATGAAGAAACCTAACCATAAATTCTATAGAGATATCATCCAACATATATTTTTTATCTTGACGTGTGTTATGAAATAGATCTCATCCCACATCCCTATTGACAGTGTATGTAGATGATGAAATTGTTAATGTCTTCGGTGATCTTCCCTGATCTGTTTGAATGTATAATAATAACATAAAAATCAATAATGTCACGTCTTATATATGGCCCCAAAAATTTATGTTTCATATCATAAAACATCTTTTTATTTCCTTGGTACACTTACCACTAGGAATTTTGGAAATCTCCCTTAATATAATTCCTCATAGGGAATGTAATCAAGATGATTCTAAAAAAATTTAATACCCTCGATGGAGAATGACCACTCGATACTTGTCTTCCCACCATTATGAGAGACACTAATGCTATAGAATTCCACTTCATGATTCTACTCCTAACAAATCATCTCGAGATGCATATAGGTTAACTAAAAACCGGACAAAACCACCTCTTCCCTAATTTTTTGGACTCCTAAAAGAAACCGTGCAAAAATAACTGTTATGTTCAACACTTTGGATGAGTCTTTTATGAACTGGGATAGATAGTCCCTTCTCAAATCATAAGTAAAGAAATTTCATTTCGGAAAGGTATAGTAAATGTCGAAATCAATATTTATAGGTGCTCCATGAAATGACTCTAGTTGATATTCAATTTTTTTAGTGATAATATAAATCAATATATTTTTGTCAGAATAAATCGTTTACCATTATCCAAAAAGGTATTTTAACAACACACAATACCATGTTTCACAGCTTTGTGTTCTGGGAATTGTGTCAGTTAATAGTTCTCATGTGGCCTAATATGTCGAGTTCGAAAGGCTACCGCATGTTCTCCATTAATTTGAAAACAACCCAAACCCAAACTTGATGCATAATAATAGAAAAAATAGCCTTACAAGGACTCTAGGAAAGTAAACATCGATAAAAAATTCAAATGATGTTTCATCCCAACATCAAAACATTGACATTTTTCATCCCAAAAAAAAATCACATATGTTTAAGTGAGACTGGTCATTGGAGAATACAACTTCAAGTAATCCTATACAAATTGGTTGTAATAACCCTCTAAACCCAGAAATAATTGAAGTTTGAATACATTTTATGGTTTCCAAGTTGTAATAACATTTATTACCTTATCATGAACAATGAGATACTATGTCCTATGATCACATATCAACATAAATTCACATCCCAAATCCATAAATAAATTATTTTTTCTTTGACTAAAGAGAGTGATTTATAAAAAATTATATATCTTCTTTCTAATGATGCACATAATCCTCCCCCAATTGGGAGAGAACAATGATGCCGGCCACAAATATACCAATGAAAATATTGAGATACATGTGGAAAATACTATTCATCATGTTAATAAATACCACATGAGCATTTTTTAGACCAAATGGACTGACAAGATACTCATAATGGCTATACCTATTCCATAAGGCTATTATTTTTAATATTAGATTCTTTTATTATAAATTTGTGATAATGAGATTCATGATAAATTTTCTAAAAAACATCTACAATTTTAATTGGTCATGAAGATAATAAATTCAGAAAAATGCATACTTATTGTTTATTATGACTCAGTTTTGTTTCATGTAATCAACTAATATAATAACTCTTCCATTAGATTTTATAGAAAAGTGGACATGTACTGCCCAAGGAGACAATCTTGGGAGAATAAATCCATTCTCTAAGAGATCGTCAAATTTTTTTAAATAATTCATTTTATCTGTTCCTATAATGTATTAATGTTTATATACATGTTGAATACCAGAGACTAAGTCATAAAAAAAATTACATCCTGAAATATGATCAAACTACAGATTTCATTAGTGAAAACATTGGGAAACTCAATGATGAATGGAGGGATCTAATCACTCAAACATTAACACATCAAATCCAAATCAACCTTATATATTTACTTACCCAACTCTATATAATAAGTTCATTCTCTACTCAATATTAGGTCTAATTCACCCTAAAGGATATGACATATACCATTGGGTGTCTTAAAGGAGGCCCATTGAATATAGAAATCAATTAAATATTCATCATATTTAAACTAATCAATCCCTAAAATGAAGTCAAGTGGATTCAAGTTGCAAATTATAAAATACCATGTATGTTCAATTTTTAATAGAGAGAAAACACAAGTTGGACAATAGATACCAAACTCACTCTGTATTATGTGGGTTGTAGTAATATTCATTAAATAAGAGAAAAGATATGAAGGTTTATTTATAAGGTGGATGATTAGATTAGATACAAACAAATGAGATACACTAGTATCAAATTAACGAGTTTGTAAAGATGATACTATAGTAATGGTACATTTCATATCCAATGTACCTATATTAGTATCTTCTGGAGACTCATCCACTTAGTAAAGAATAATCATTCAAGATATCTATGGCTGGAAACCCCTTATATTTGAAATCAAATGATTTCTCCATAGTACATTTAGGTTTTGATCACCCTAATCAACTACATGGGGATGGAACAATATAATAGAACTTATACTAGTGATGTGATCATCCTCAAGTATAGAAAATCACTGTTACCTTATTGCAAACAAATTTTTAATTCCCACATTCTCAACACTAGAAGGAACTCAATGGGCCTCAACTAAGAACTATGAGGGTTATTGAAGAAACCTTCTGTCTAGAACCACTATGAGACTCCTCGAGCTCTATATACCATATATGGGAACTCATAGAATATCCACTATGTGAAAGATGAACTCCTTACAACACTGGAATACCATATAGGTCCAGCTCAATCATCAACACCCTATCGAGAACATCAGCATTAGAGGAATGAATCATTAAGAAAACATGGGAGATAATATCATATCAATTTTCTATCTCAAGATGTTGAGTATTTATATTCTCATATGATATAATATCATTATGAAAATTAAAAATCTTGATAAAACTATTCTAATACACTTACATGTTTCAATCATTCAGATCATGTTTTAAAAACTCCATAATGTTATCCAACACCTTATACTACTGGTATAATTAGACGGTAAGTATCTTAATTTTTGTCCACACTAAAACTGTGTTCATCTTTGAAAACACCATCTAGTGCTTCCATATTTTTCTAGGTCACTCTAACATAATGGTGTATCATTAACATTGAACAATTCTAGTGACTCCAAGAACTCAAGGTAAATATCTATCTTACATAAAAATTCTTCCACCTCTTGAGGATTATTTGATACATATAACGATGCTGTATTTTAGTGGAGGGATTCTTGAGATTGATTTAGGGATTCAACCCTCTACAGTTCCATAACTAGATAATGAAAGGGAATGGGTGCAGTTTCCTATCCGAGTGAAAGGGAACGATGTAAAATAATCCCTATGAGAATTTGGTCCTCAAGAGTATATCTGTATTCTGTTTCATCACCAACATCCTCTAAATTTCTATTCATATTTATTCATATTTTAATTATGTTAATACAATTCATCAAACCAAATTGATGACATCATAATACTAATTATATTAATAAAAAAGACAGATGGTAAAATCCATCCCATTGGATAGCATATCATGATTTGGATTTCATCCCATCCAAATCAAAATTCAGAAAAATACATGAATTAGATCTAATTATTCCTCAATAAACCTTACCCAAACCACCACTAGTGAAATAAGGCTCATTAAGATTATATATTTACAAACACTCACTTGTAACTACCTCTTATGTCAATACAAGAAATCTCAAACTACATACTAAAATTAGAAAAATATGCACAACATGTACCTCTAATATCATTTTTCACAATCCGAGTGAGATAATCTAATAACATGATATATGAGATGGAACTAACATATCCCATAATGGAGTTTCATATCTCCATGGGTTAGAATGTAGCACATAGAATAATAAAATATAAAATAAGGAACTAATTTGTTCTAAGAACATCAATAGATAACTAATAGAAGTCATCATGATCAAATATTCACATTTATAATATAATATATAAATAACAGGTACATCAAAACCCAAAAACAATACATTGGAAATATACTCCATAGAATTAAATATATCCCATGACAATAAGTAACATCATGCCCTAATGGACCAATAATATCCACCACCTCTAAGGTGTGATTTCGCGTTTTTTGGAAAAAGAAAAAATAAATCTAAAAAAATATAAAATAAGGGAATTTTTGTTTTCTATGAATCTCAATTGATAACAAATACAAGTCATCATGATCAAATATTCATGTTGTGAATGTAATAGAAACTATACAGGTTTATCGAAAACCAAAAACAGTACATCGTCAATATACTCCGTTGAATTAAAAACATCCCAGGATGATACATAACAAAAATACCTAATGTACCAACAATATCTACCACCTCAAAGGTGGTATTTCATGTTTATTGGACAATGAATAATTAAATATAAAAAAATCCATAAGAAAAAGGTAGGGTGTTAGATAAAAAGATAAATAGTGTCTTATATGGAATTTCATTATAATATTACATAATAAGAAACTACGTCATGCTTCCAATTTAAAATAAAGGTAATTGAAATAAATTAGAATTATTAAAACGAAACATGTTTTCATTATATAATGATTTAAATTATTTTAAACATTTTATAAATAACAATTTATATAATACATTTTCCAAAAATCAACCTGAATAAATAAATATGATTCCTAATAAATGGAATATATATCTAAATAATAACAATAAGAACCTTAATCATCTTCCCTATGGTACTGTAGTTCCCATATATTAGATCCTCACACACTTATATCAATAATCATGGAAATATGTGTACACACATCCCCCATGATTAAGCTGAATATGACTCATCAACATCCCATACGTGATAAGATCTAACAAAGTAGTTTTTTTTGAGTTTTAATCAACAATTTTTTACAAAGGAATTATCATACTACCATTATTGTCCCAAATATCCCACTAAATACCTTGTAATTAATGTGCTCAATAAATAAACTGTTAAATGGAAAACACTATCATTTCAAATTAATCACAATTCGTAATTCAGTTTCCCAATTTTCCTGTTCAAAATTCTAGTTCTCGTAAAAAAATCATATGTTCCCTAAATTTATACCCTTTCAATTCAATATTAATCATAGGTTATTATCAATTAAATTTAATCAATTTTATAAAATCAATTCTCAAAATATATTATCAATTCCTTTAATTTCAAATTATTCCTGAATTTCCAATTTCACTGGAATTGAATTTTTTTCTCAAATACACACCATATACAATTCAAATTTACATTTCCAATCAAATTGTTTATCCAAAAACCAGCTGAAATAAATTTCAAAAAGTTAGAAAATCAAGGTTTAATCAAATGGACAATCCCATAAAGGAAAAGCTACCATTAATCGTGAAATCACAATGTATACCACCAACAATATACTATTCCAATGAAGAATCGAGACAAAATAGATCAAGAGTTTAAACCGATAATAATGATTGAAATCCAAAAATACAAGATCAATCAAAATTATGATGATCTAACACTTACATGGGAGGACAAAAAGGTTGAGAGGGATAAAACACAAGAGAGTGATTCACATTATAAAAAGAAATTGAAGGGGACCCATCCACAAATTGATCAACGAATGAATAGGTTTTATGATCCAAAAAAATTATCTATAGCTTTCGAGACCTAGTAAATCACATTTTTTGAGTTTTGGTTGTGTGGGGGATTATATAAATGATCAGATTTTTATAAAATAAATTTTTGAATAAAATATTTGTGGGTTCCTGATTATATGGATAAGGAAACTAAGTCATAAAAACAATTCCATCTAACCCTTTTCCCCTATACTATGGTGCTAGGTTTCTACATGGATGGAATATAGTTTGACAAAAAATGTACCAACTGTGAAACTCCCACTACCTATGGTTTCATAGTTAGCATAGGGTGGGTTCAATGATTGGGAATATCATTCTCCTAATGTGAAAATCACATAGATCCTCCACAACTATCAAAATTCAAACCAAATCCCCATAAAAAATATTCAACTAAATAATTATAAAAACAGTGGTTGAAGAGTACCTAAAAATTAATAGGATGTTACAACTTGGATATTTCTCCTTCATGATCATAGTTATTCCACCCATGATCTTGATATATCATTAATGGAGTTTGCGCTAAAATTTTAGAGTCACTGCCTCATTAGGGATCACATTGTGGTCATCATGGATCACATGATATTGTGGTATATATTTTCTCAGCGTAATCTAAATCTACTAAAATGTTGGTTAGTGTATTTTTTAGGATATTCATTTTTGAGATATCTTACACCTCTAGAAATGGGAATGATTCGTCCTATTCATTTTGCATAAAGTCGTTGAGGGATGTTTTTTAGGATTCTTGGGATGTTTATAGGGAAATGATGGACTTGTAATCCA
The DNA here is from genome assembly GCA_963277665.1 of Viscum album. Classification (NCBI taxonomy): domain Eukaryota; kingdom Viridiplantae; phylum Streptophyta; class Magnoliopsida; order Santalales; family Viscaceae; genus Viscum; species Viscum album. Next base: position 1,152,474,739 of record OY728120.1, read on the forward strand.
TTTAAATGTATTCAAGGGTGGTTTATAGAAGATTGATCTAGTTTCAAATGATGTTTCCTTCATATATTATGAATTAGGCATAAGATTCCTAATGGAATGAAATAGAGGTATAGGTATTGAGTCATTTTATTGAGTTTGGTGATTCTATTGAAGTATGGTCTATAAAAAGTATGATTTATCACTAGAGTTTGTTTGTTCGAGAAGATATACATGATATATTCCTCCATCAGTTTCATTTCTCAGCGTTACTATTACATCTGAGTGTTTCCAAGATAAACCATGGCTGGAGGGAACATTATATGTGGTTAGTATTGAAACTAGTTGTGGTGGAGTTTGTGGCTTGATGCCTATTTTTACAATAGTTAAAGGCTGAACATCATTTTCCAAGTTATTTTATAAATCCATCAGATATTTATGAGTGGAAACATAATGACATATGAAAGGAATTCATCATATGAATACCCTAATCTTAGGTAGGTTGTGATGAAATCTGGGAAATTCTAGATCAATTAAAAAATTTGAATAGTTCTGAATCATCAAGGAGTCAACCATAAAGAATGTTTTTTGAAAGAATATATAAGGATAATTTGGTTTATACAAATAGAATCATGAGTTCCATTCACATGGATAGAAATGAACAAATTTCTTCATTAGTCATTATTGGATGGATACATTCATTTGGAACTCATTTAAACATTGACACTACTTTCCCCAATTATATGGATAGGAAAAGATAATGGATTATCTGATCCATGTGCCGACATTGGTTGATAAAACTAATAAAAATGATGTTCAAAAAAAGTTTTATTACCAAAAATAAGTCCATATGCTTGTGCTTTATTCTCTTGTTACTAGTAAATAGAGAAATGATTCTGATAATGAAGGGAGAAAGGCTACATTCACTAGTTTGGGCAGTTGTTGATCTATCTCATTCAAGGATGTTGTCCTAAGAGGTGAGGCAAAGATGACTTGTGATGAATAGTTTTCCTCTGTTCCTTCAAAAATAATACCCTCAAAGGACTACTATCAGTCCCCTATGAACATGTCTACTAAATCTTCTTCAAAGAAGACAAGAAAGGTTGATAAAAACTACTTGAAGACAATTAATTCTGAAAAATCTCAATCTGAGTGGGATGATGGAGACTCTGACAATTTGAATTAAATGTACTATAATGGTTTCTAGTTTTGATGATTGGGGGAAATTTTGGATGTTTGACCTATTCTACATTTCTATGTACATTATTTCAGTCTTTTAATAAATGGTCCGAAGAACTGCTTCTGACTAAACCTATTATATAATTTAATTTATAATTAATATGATCAAGTATTCTTCTCTGGATTTATGGATTCATAAAACAACATTAATATAGACAATGACTATTAGTAGTAATTAACATGAAAAACATGACATGTATAATGACCATACAAGGTGTTCGGTTAGAAAATCAGGTAACAAAAAATTAATTTTTCATTTAATAAATTGAAAATCATGTATCATATCATCTAAAGTTAGTATAAACAATGTAGTTTTTTACTGTTATAATAAAATATTATTTAAATGTAATGATATGAAAATATTACTACTATGGAAAATGTGAATTCATAGAAAATAAGTTCAAGTCACACAGTTTGAAGACATTTATTAGTTACACAATCTTCTACATATCTTATACTCTATATTATATCATTCTATGAATCATGCTTTGGGGTTTTATGTCTAATCCAAAGGGAAAATCAATTGTTTGATGACATGTACATAGAATTTAGTGACCCTAAAATTTTATACCTAAATAACAATTCTTATTAGTGTAATATTTATTAAATATTAATATTATCCATCCCATAACAACAAATTATGTGGTCTTTAGATACATGGATTCATAAAAAACACCTACATAAATGATCTTCCTCAATTCCAGTTTTTTTCTTCCCTAAATGTATCATTCGTAGACATAACCTACATAAAAATATTCTACATATCATACAGATGCATAATATAATGATAGATGATCTTACATTTTCATTTTTTGTAAACATTAGAGATATTAAATAAATGATCATATGTGAGCGTATAATAATCATAAGGGTATGATAAAATGATATAATCTGTAGAAAACCATTCATACCAATTCATATATCATAATCATGTAACATGAATAAAACATTTATTAATATAAATACAAAATACATAAATTTACATAATCATTAATGATAAATAATGAGACATGGGAAAAAGACATCATTTTGTTTGACACACAAAATAATAGAAACGTTTTCCATTTTGGAGGTGCAATCCCAATAATTTTATTGTTTATCGGTGTCACTCCTTATTCTATTATATTCATAGATGAGTTTCAAAACCACTATTATCTTATTATATAATGTCCCTTACTGAACTATATTCATTTCCCATTTCAGTAATAGTTATCTCAATTGATATCCATATTTATCTAATATATTGGAAGGGTATATATTTCAATTCCAACCAATCATATAATAAATACCATACATGTTTATTCCAAAATATTATGAAATATTCACCAAATAATCTAATCATAACTCAAGGAATGGATATAGGCTTCAAATAAATTTCATTATCAAAATCACTAAACATCCTGGGAATGAAGAAAGATGCTACAATTGGATCATTTCTTGTGTTAATCTTCAGAATATAAAAAAAAATTATAGTTAAAAATACATTTAAAAACATAATATAAATTCAAAACTAGTCAAATGAGTTTAATAAATATTTTATGTATCTCAAAAACATATTTGAAATAATATTAAACAAAATAAGGGTATGGATTAAATGCTTCTCGATCGAATATAAAAATGTGGTCGGTTATGCCTAGAAATACTATTTAAGTATCATGACTACAAAAAAAATTGAAAATGAATGAAAAAAATTAAATATATAAAAATAACTAGAGAATAATAAAATAAATATAATTTTGGATATGTTGACGATATAATTTAATCATTGTAAAATGTACTCATAAAAAATACCAGTAAAACGAGACTGTAAAATAAAACCCTTACCGATGTGGTAACTTTTGAATAAGAAACCTCTAGTATGAAATAACATAAAACAATAAATTAGATACTATTAATATAATGTTATTTATGAAACAAAAAATAAATGGAGTACTATATACACTTTCTAAAATAATATATATGTATAAAATTAAACATTCTTCAATGAAAAAATGAGGCAAATAACCATTACGAATATAGAAATATTTAAAAGAAAAATATCTGGAATCTTGTAAATAATATATCTATATGAATACATTTCATAAAATACTTTATTATGTTAATCACTAATTTGTTTTATTTGACACTCCATATAAATATTAAATTCGTTTATAGCATTATGAACTGTCTTAGTGAAAATAAATTTAGTCGAACCTCCTAGCTCAAGTCTGTTTTTATATTAAATCACAATAACATCATATATAATATATATATATATATATTTTTATAATTAAATAAAACACCCCAATAACTATATATAATATCATATAAAACATTTATATCATTTTAATGACTTTTTATTCAGAGTTATCCATTAAAGGTTCCATTTCATGTGTTAACTACTTCTTTTCTCCAGTTTTGTTTAGTTTGATAATTGATGCCCTTAAATATTATCATTGTTATTAAAACAATAGAATTATAATCATGATATTTATATATTAATTATTATTTATAACCCAATTTATAAACAATCACATAATGTGATGATACAAAATTAATTACATCGCATCATGGAAATGGTAATCTATATGTACACAAGAGTAACGATTACACTCTTCGATTGACGAAATGAAGGAAATTTAAATGATAATTTATATTTCTGAGAAATTATTATATGATAAATATAATATATTTTAACTAATATATCATTTCCATAAACATAAATGTGAAATTATATACACGGATAATCTCTTCGTGGAGGTAGTAGTATACACATTCACATGAGCGATTTTGTTATTTACCAACATATCATAAGGTAATACGGTTGATATTATAATTTAATTATTGAATAATAATTATATCCTAAATGATATAAATATCCATTATACCCATTATAATAACCATCCATGAAATATGGTATTGAATATTTAATTTTATCCCGACGTGGATTAGGCAGACCTGTATTGGTGGGAACGATACTTTGTACTCCAATTTGATTGTTAAGAGGTGGTAAATTGTTGATACACAATCAATATGAAAGCATATAGTAATTATAAAACTATATTAAAAATTATTTAATTGATTTAACATGTTTATATAGGTTGTAAGAATAGATAAAAGAGAATGATCTTGGTTATGAATTATTACTATTCTTTGAGAGACATCATTGGTTTTACGCCTTTAGGCTTCAAGGAATAGTTTAAAAATTCAGGTAATTAAATAATAAAAAATAATCAATTATATTAATATTTTTGAATTAAATATTAATTTTAGTTTTAATGGGACACTACGTATGATAGTTTACTTGACACACAAAAATGGGTTTCTCCGAAATCCTACGTTGCACAATACACTAAGATCTACCAAAAAAATACAACAATAATAATATTATTTTAAATGGTGGATAAATATAATATATTGTATTGGTGGTAATGAAAATTATTATCTATATTATGATTTTATAAATTTGTTAAATGTTTCAAATTTTATGAAATAATATTCAGAATCATAAAATGAAAAGAAATCCAATATTAAGAATAAAATACTCAAATATTTTGAAAATGTATTTTTTCTACCTTTTGATAGTGAATTATTCATAGATATAGTTTAGGTCTCATTTATATGTTATATTTGATAAAATTAATTTCTTATTTAGAAACGAGACATCAAAACTTATTTTGATGTATTTTTTTATTTTTTAGATAAAACTCAAATTTTTATAAATAGTGAAAATACTATATTATAAATCCAAAATCGCTTTTTTCAAATTTATTTATATAGTTACGTTATCCATTTAATTGTTTTCAATGTTCAATTGGATTAATTTTTTATCATCTAATCGAATTATGGTCATTGAATGTAATTTAACATTGAAATTTTATATAAACTCGTGTAAATGATCTGATTGTTTTTTGTTTTCTTAAAATATTATTTCTACATCTAAAATCAAGATTTAATTTTAAATTAATTACTAAAAGATAAATGTTCTGAATTTTTAAAACATGATTCCATATGTTGAATCATATTGACAAAATTGTGTGAATATGTACCCTTTATTTTTGGTCTTTATGAATATTATCTTCACTAATTATTTTTATTTACCACGCTTAAAGGGTAAATTAGGTAAATAAGGGTAAAAATAATATTATAATAATATGAAACTATCATAACATGTTTTCTATTATTATTTTATGATCCATTTCCTACTGAAAATTATTTTATGCTGAACGTTTGGCATTTGGGAGTCACTTGGGTGTGATAATAACATGTTAAAAAAATTAATTTAATGAAAAAAGAAAAATAACATAAACATTTATTTCATTAATAATACAATTTTACCTTCAGATTATATATCTGACTAATTCGACTATAAATATTAATTATAAATATTAACAAATATCATGTATCCTGTTATTTTATTTATAATTATTATACATTAAATAAATTAATTAATTTATGACATAGTTATGATGAAGTAATTAGATTATTAATTAAAGAATCATATAAATGATTTGATAAATATTAAAATAAATGTAATTTGATAATTTTCATTCCATCCAATAATTTTTTTGATTATTAGTACATGTTATATTTGATTTAATGTATTTATATTATTGAATCTATTTTTTATCACTATAAAAAAACATTTACATAATAGTTTCAAAATTGAAATAAATGAGTTTATAAAAATAATACTGTTTTATTAAATGATACAATAGTAAAAAACAATTATTTGGCCGAATAAATTTTATAATGTTACAAATGTAATTACTTATTCAATTTAGGTTCTCTTGGATTATTATTGTATCAATATTAACAATATAGTGTAAAAATAAAAGAAGACATGGTAGGAGTTAATTTATTTAAAATAGGGTTGATGCTAAATGATAAAGTTAAATTTTGGGCCAATACTTGTATTAAAAAAATATGATGAGAGGATGTTGACCCATACTAATCTTATCCTCAAATTATTTTATTGTTTTGTTATTTTTAATTTTAAAATATATTTATAACAAAATAATATTTCAAGACATTCCTAAAGTTCCCCATGTCCCTCTTATAAAGGACTACCACCTCTATCCACTTACTCACACCTATAAATCCCATTGGATCATCCAAAATCTCATTATATAATCTCCCAATATCCCTCCATTCCTCTAAAAAGCCTTAATATGGGTTGATGGAAATTCAAGTAAGCCATTTTACTCAAATCAAAACGAGTTTCCCAATTTAGAGGTCACATATCATCTCAAGATACTTTCATTTATATTCCTTATCCAACCACTAATCCTATTTTGCTTCCATTATTTTATAAATACTCTGGTATCTTAAATAGACTAGGATTCTACTATTCTTGGGGTTTTCCCTACACATATTCACACCTCTATCTAATAGATATAGAATATACTATTTCTTAGTATGGTGAACTACTGCCTCTAGAAACAATGAATGTTCAATTTTCACTTATCACCTCTCAGGATAGAAATTTTTGATGCCACTGAAATATATGTGATTTATATTATATTTATATATTCTCTATTCTTCTAGAATTTTTATTATATCATAGTTTATGATTTCCATAATGTGTAAATACGAAATTTTCATTTGAGGAAGTGTGGACTACCTCCCCCTTAAAGTGGTATGACTCATTCATGCCATACACAAAACATGTAAAGGATGGTGTTAATGGACATATGGAACATATATAACATAGATATTATATAGAAATTATAATTTACATATGTATCATTTAGTTTTCATTCATTTAATATGATAATGAAATGAATATAGCGTAAATGCGTACGTATGGCCTACCGTATTCAAGAATGGTACATTTCATTTATTATATCCAAAAATCATGGATGATTATAAATACATATATAAAAGATATATATGATATTTAAATCATGAATATAATTCTAGATTTTATGGAATTATAAAAACATTCATAACTTTCATGAAAACAAATTCATATTTGACTCATGTACCGAACAATGACATAACGTCAGATATGAACTCAAATAATTTACAATTTGTTATATTATGGAATTAAGTGATATAAAATGAATAATAAACACAGAAAAGGTTCTATAGAATGTATAATTTAACCTATTATTATTAGTTAGGTAATTAAAGAACGAATGAGACAAATCAGAGTTAAGGTAAGGGACTTCATCACAATCTTCTTTCATTAATGCATATTTTGATTTATACGTGAAATTATTTTATATAGTATATAATCAAACCCTTTGAATTATAATTTCATTCATCATTTTTCAAATGGAATCTTTTCCCATTAATTTTTATACTAAATGTGTAAAAGAGTCATTCTTTTTAACATACGCAGTGGCAATGAAAATTCTCCCACTGCAACCACTATTCTATATTTGGATTCCTCTACAATCCATAGTATTTATAACTAAATAATAAATACCATATACCTTTTCATGTTTTTTGGAATTGAAAAATATTTTTATAAAGGATTTTTTTGGCAACATCTTGATGTTATCTCTTATTATTGCAATGTGGAAATGTTATTTTTTTCATTAATGATTGTTTTAGGTGCTATGTTATGGTCTTAGGGCGTTGTTTATGTATATGGGTGGTTCCGTGATAAACCGAGGGCAGGTGAGCCCATGATAGATATTCAATGAATTGGGTAACATGACAGACGTAAAAGTTAAGGTTTCTCTAATGAGATTTAGAGTATAAAATGTGATGGGTATTCAATATGTAACCTTTAATGTTACTCCATATGTGGATGTGAAATCTATCATGTAAGTATGATATGTATTCCACAATATAAAATTATGTTTTATGATTTCAATGAATTTTCCATGACTCTTATGAATTCAAGTGTTTATAAATATTCATATACTAATGCTTTATTTTTTTATCTTATCTCGTACTATGTTGTTATTCCCATCCCTAGTTTTTAAAATGTTTTTATAAGAGATAATGATGACTTTGAAAAAATATGTCAAAATTTTTTTATCAAGAAAATAAATAATGTTTTATTTATATTAAAGGGTTTCATTTGGTGATACAAATGGATTTAGTTTTTATAGTATCCCATTGTATTATTATGGGATGATATGTAATAATAATGGCCTAATTAACAATAACGCTAAACCTACAAAGATCCCCAATGTGAATTAAATTCAAATTATTGAATTATCTAAAGATTATGTAATGTTTTATGTAGGGGCATTATAGTTAGTATAAAATGGATGTTTATATAACTTTAGGAGTTAGGATATTGTTAATAAAATATCCATAAATGATATTTACATTATGGTAAAATTTAAATGATATTGAATTTGAATATTATCACGTTTCTTCATCTAAGATATGTTTTTTCAAAATAGTTTTCTACATATAAAATAGGGATACGGTGTTGGGATGAAATAAAAAGGAAAACATACTATTAAATCAACAACCTAAGATTTTCAGAATTGAAACCGAACTATTTTTTGTAGTGATGTCATAGTAGACTCAGAATATAAATGGTGGTGGCATCCATGCATGAGATCAGCCCAATCTACCACAGAAGAATGTGTTGGTAGTTGAGCAATTTATGCAGCAACTTCACCCATCATTCGTAGGATCATCTGACTTGGTACTAGTTGATGTGTGGATTGAAGCACAATAAAATATTTTCTATTCCAAGGGGTGTTCAAAACAACAAAATGTTAGACTCTCCATTTTCTCTTTTTAAGGTGAAGCCGATTAGTAGTGGTCAATGGTCAAAAATATCAGAGATAGTGGGGAGATTAATGAACATTATTGGGATGAATTCAAATGTATGTTTATTTAAAAATGTTTCCCAAATGAGGTTCATAATATGATGGAAAATTATTTCTAATAATTTATTTAGGTGGATGACTCAGTATCTCCTTTGGAAGAAAAATTAACTCGAATAGAAAGGTATTCTACAAAATTCAACTGAGATCGTGATATTAAAATCAATCATTATTTATGAGAATTAAAGACAATGTATTGAATTACATTATCTTCTCATGAGGTAAAAATCTATAAAAACAAGTTAGATGTGATGACAAGTGGGAAATTATGTTTTATGATGATTAGGTATTCATTGAAAAAAAGTAGAATAAGAGGTATAGGTGGTAGTCGAAAGGGAAGAACACTTCAAAATAGCCTGTATGTAAGAAAATAAAGTTCAATGTTTGTCAAAATTGTGTTAAAAATAACACATCAGAATGCCTTTTAAATTCCGGTATGTACATATGATGTTTTAAAATGTGACATAAAGGTCATTATTTCTCTAAAAAATTAGGGTTGTGTTAAGACAAAATATAATTTATCGTAAATAAAATGTATTGTGTGCAACAAAATAAGTCTTTAAGAAAATGAGTGTCCGAAGAAGAAATCCAATGATAGGAAGCTACTATACTACAAGAAGAAAGGGTTGGTGAAATCCTTGGAAACAACTTCAAATGTTGTTGGGCCATCAAATATAGTGGTATCAGGTATATTTTTTGATCAATCCGATTATGCCAATGTGTTTATTTATTCTAGTTCTATCACATATTTTCTTTATTGATTAATTGTATATTAAATTGGGAATTACATCTCAAGAAATGGATCTAGAAATTACAGTAACAACACCTAGGGGAAGTAGAGAGTAAAAAAAATATTATATTTCTTTTTCTCACTGTATGTGTAAATAATATATATGAAAAACATATTATTTTGACACTAGTAGTGCTTGATGTTATCCTCGGTAAGGATTCACTTTCAGTTTACGAAACTAAAAATGATTGTTGATATAAATTAGATCCCTTCCTAAAATAACATTATTTTTTGTAAAAGATTGATCCCTTCATATTGTTAACATATCAGAAAGATGAGAGTCTAGTAAAAGATGGAATGGAATTTTACGAAGCACATATTGATGAAAAAAAAATAAATTGTTCATATTACTGATGTCCCACCGGTAAATTACACTCTTGATGTTTTTGCGAAAATATTCCTGGCCTTATATCTGATCAGAAAGATAAAATTACTATAGAATTTGTTCCTAATGTAATCCAATTTCAGAAACCCCTTATCAATTGGATCTAATGGAACTTTTAGAGTTAAATAAATAAAATCTGATATTATTAAATAGAGTTTCATTCGACCTACATCTTCAAAATGGTGTAATCCTATCTAGTTTGTTAAAAAATAATATTGTTCAATGTGACTTTTCATTGATTATAGGGCCTTGAATAACATCATTGTTAAGAATAAATAAATTTTTCCTCATATCGATGGTTTTTTTATTCATCTGTAGGGAGAATAGTATTTTTCATATATTGACTTGAGGTTTGGGTATATTTAGTTTAATGTAATGGAAGGTGAAATTCATAATACATCATATCATACTAGATATGGACATTATGAGTTTTTAGTTATACATTTTGGTTTAACCAATGGAGCTACTGTAGTCCATTATTTTATTAATACAATCTTCTATGAGTTCTTGGATATGTTTTTGGTTTTGTTTATTTCTGATATTATGTTACATTCTAAAATTAAATAGGGGCATGAAAGTCATTTAATGTATTTCGTTCAAACTTGAAAAGTAATGAAACTAAATGGAAAATTTCTATTCTATGATTCTTATTTACAATAAATTTCAATCCTTGGTAACATGTTTTCTTATGCTGGCATAAATTTTGATCCTAGTAAAACAAAATTTGTTGAAAAATGTCCAAGACCCACAAATATAACTGGGATTCATAGTTGTCTTGGTTTATCAGGTTATTTTTTGATTCTTGTTGAAAATTGTTCACAGTTGCCTATCCCACTGGTTATGTTAACATGAAATTTTATTGAGATCATATGTATAAAAGAATGTGATGAGTGTTGTCAGGAATGGAAGAGAATATTGGTGAATGCTCCAGTTTTGGAACTGCCTTCCAAAAATTAAGAATTTATAATCTATTGTGATGCTTTGTCGAATGGAATTGGATGTGTAATAATGGAGAATGATCAGATAATTTATTATGATTCACGTCGGTTGAAAACTCTTGAGTAAAATTTACCTACATATGATTTGGAATTATCTTATGTTGTTTTTTCATTAAATATTTTTAGTATTCTTCTTCTATGTTGTAATGTGAGAAATATATTCTTATCAAAAAAATTTGAATTACGTATTTACTTAGAAATAATTGACCATGAGATAGAGATGATTGCTGGAATTAATCATGATTATAATTACATGATTAATTACAATCCTATAAATGTGAAAAATGTGGATGATTCATTGAGTTAGAAAAGTAATGACACGTTAACCATGTTATATTGGGATTGTGACCCCTTGATTAATGATTTTATGAATACTGGAATGGATGTTGTTATTATAGGAAATTCTTTTATTTTGTTTCAGTTTTTACAAAAAATTTATCTATCAAATGGAATAATGTAAGCGTAGAAGTAAGTAATGTGTTTTAGAGACACGTAGAGTTTTGTTGGAAGGGTAAGTTTCATTGATAATGATTGTGTTTTTTTATTTGTTAAATGATTATATATTCCATATGATTCAATGATAAATAATGTTTTGATGTGTCGAGGGTAATGATCCCTATTTTTAGTTCATCCTGACAGTAATTATCCGTACAGAGATCATCATATGTATTACCGGTGGGATGGAATTAAAAGAGATATTACAACAATTATTTTGATGCGTTTGACTTGTCAGTAAGAGAATGCATAATGTCTGATTCCCAAGGAAATTCTTAGAAATTTTCAGTACTAATGTGGTTATGGGAAAATATATCCATGGATATCATTATGAGATTACCGAAAACATCTTGATGTAATAATGATATTTATGTTATTATTTAGCAGTTGAAAAATCTGCTAATTTTCATCCTCTTTTAGATACACAATCTATAGATCAAATTTCTATGTTTTATCATAAATTGATAGTCAGGTTACATGTGTTTCACCTATCCATCATATCTGATCATGATCTAAGGTTGACTTATAACTTTTGGAAAAACCTTCAGCAGTCCTTGGAGACTGAATTATATTTTAGTACTTATTTTCAACCTCAATCTGATGGGTAGTCATAATAAAAAAATTTGACCTTGGAAGATATGATATGGATTGTTCAATGGTGTAAGATAGAATTTGGGGTCAACGTCTTTATTTGGTTGAGTTTTCATATAAGAAAAGTTTTCATTCTAGTATACAAATGTTATAATTTGAGCCATTATATAGAAAGCGGTGTCGAACACCTTATTTTTCGATGAAGTTGGTGAATGGAAGTTAATGGGACAAGAATTGATATATGAGATATCATATCAAGACCATTAATTTTAAAAGAACATTAGGAAAGCGTAGAGTAGGTAGAAACATAATGCAGATAAAAAGATGGAAGATATTTTTTGAGGTAGGTGATGATGTCTTTTTTATTGTTTTCCCTCTATCGAAGTGTCATGTGTGTTGGAATGATGGTCGAGCTGAGTAAATTATATATTAGACCATATGAAATTTAGAGAAGGATGGATCAGTTTCCTATAGAGCGGATTTACCTCTATATTTATCCTAGGTATACAATTATTTTCATGTTTCAAAACTGAGAATATATATTTCAAATATATCTCATGCTTTGAGTCTAATAGTAGTTCAGTTGGAGGAGGTTGTTTCTTATAAAGAGCATCCAGTCTATATTCATGACTATAGTGAAAGTGTTGTGAAATAAAGTGATTCTCCATTTTAATGTTTTATAGATAAATCATACTCCTGAAAAAGAAACATGGGATTCTGAAAAATATATGAGGGGAAAATAACCCCACTTATTTGATAAGTGAATAAAATTGCGAGGACAGAATTTCCAAAAGGGTGGAAGTACGTAACATCCTAGCTAATTAAATAATAATAAATCTTCATATCTTTTAATACTTTGAATTTATTTTTAATTTTAGTTTTAATGGTACACAATGTAAGATATCGTTCATGACACACAACAATGGGTTTCCCCAAAATCTTATGTTGAAAACAACACTCAGTTATACAGAAAAATAATACAAAAATAATATTATTATTTTAAATTGTAGTTAATGCCTTGAAATTGTATTTAAGACAATTGATAGAATTAACTGTATTTTTATTTTATATTTTTTTCAAAAAATCACATTTTTAAATAAATTCAAGAAGGATAAAATGGTAGGAAATCCAATTTTAGGTATAATATACTCCAATATTTTTAAATGGTATTTTTTCCACCGTTTGATGGAAAAATATTTGTAAATTTTGTTTTGGACTAATTTATATGTTATATTTGACAAAATAATATTCTTCTTTTGATGTGCGATGTAAAAATTTATTTTGGTTGAATATTCAGTATTTTTTGTGATTAAATTCATATGTTAATTAATTGTGAAAAATACTGTATTTTAATTCACAACTACATTTTCATAAAATTTATTGATATAGTTATATTATCCTATATATTTGTTTGTAATTTTAATTGGATAAAAATTCTATAATTTAATCAAAATATTCACATTATAAATAATTTCACATAAGAATTTGATATAAAGACATGCCAATCTTTTAATGACTTTTTCTTTTTTGAAAACTCATTTTCTTGTTTTCAAAATGGGACTTAATTTAAAAAAAATTACGAATTCAAATTTATTTTGAACTTGAAAAAAAATGGATTCCATATATAGATTCAAGAGGTCTAAATTATGTCAATAAGTACCTTTTATTTTAAGACATTATGAAATGTAACTTTAGTAATTATTTTTATTTACCATGTTTAAAATCTAAATTGGGTAAATAAAGGTTATAACATTATTATAATAATATAGAACTACTCTAACAAGTGTTCTGTCCTTATTGGATGAATCATGGGAGAAAAAAAAATTAGGCTGATATTTTGGCTTTTAGGAGCCGCATAGGTGTGATAATAACAAGTTATAATAATTAATTTAATGTAATGGGAAATATAACATAAACATGAATCTTATTAAAAAGAAAATTTTAATATGGGGATATGTAATTGATATTTTTCACTATAAATATTCTTTTAAATATAAAAATATTTCCTACATCATGGTATTTTAGTTATTAAAAAAAATTATTTTATTAATTACTAAATGATTATGTAGTGATTACTTTATTAACGAAAAAATAAAATAAATAATATTATAAATATTAAGATAAATTTAACCTTAAAATAAGGATTCCATACATTAATTTTTTGAATTATTAAGATGTCTTATCTTTGAATTAATGTAGTTTTTCCAAATGAATCAAGTGGTTTTATATTTAAAAAAATTTACTAAATAGTGTCAAAATTGACAGGAATGAGTTTTTTTATAAGTACTATATTATTAAATGAAATGATCATAATAAAAAATATTATTAGTCCAAATAACATAAATAATGCTAAAAACATCATTAATTATCCGCTTGAGGTTTTCGGGATATTGGATTGTAACTATACTAACCATATACTGTAAAAATACAAGAAGATATGGTAAGAGTTAAATTATTTAACAAAGGGTTAAAGACAAAATCTAATGATACATTCGTGTTCTAAACAATTCTATAACCTATTGGATGAACGTATTTTGACCCATATTAATAATAACCTCTAAAATATCACTTTAGATATATTACAATTCAAAAATAAATTTATAATAAAATAATATTTCTAGACTTTCTAAAGAGACCTCCTCCCTTTTATAAAAGGCCACCACCTCTACACACATACTCACACCTCCTAAGCCCATTGTCTAGTCCAATATATACTTGAACAAGTTTTTACCATCCGTAAATTTCTTATAGAATCCATACACTGGTCCTAAGGCATTTCATCAAAGTATTATGACACAAGGAAAAAGGAATAAACCAATTTATATGTAAGATCTCCAATCAAGATGCTACATTTTTTTCATTATCAAACCCTATAATCTATCTTTATCTAGTATTTCATAACAAAAAAAGTATTCTAAATATAAATGAATTTTATATTCAAATGGTTCAACCAACACTTACACACACCTCCTTCTAATGGATATGGAATATTTCATTTCTGCGTAAGGCAAGCTACTGTCTCATGAATTGATGACTCTTCAATTTTCACATACCACCACTCATGGGGGACACTATGATGGATATTTATTTATATATAACATATATTATATTAATATTTTCTCTAAAATTTTGTAAATTATATTATAACATAGCTTTATACTTCCAATAATGTGTAAATATGATAATTTCATTTGAGAAAATATGGACTACCACACCTCAATGTGATATGTCTCATTAATTGCATACAAGGAATTTATAAAGTATGAAGTTATATATCATATGTAACATATCTATAATAGTTTTTATTCATAAATTATAATATACATATTTATCGTATAGTTTTCATTCTTTTAATATGACAAAGAAATGAAAGTAGTGTTCATGCCTTTGTACAACCTACCATCTCCATTAATGATACCTTACATTTATTATCTCCAAATATTATTGAATATTCTAAATTAATATAGACTGGATATAATCCTATAGAATAGCAATAATGAATTATTTTTTTTAATCCTATAGTATATCCATAATAATACATATAATATCATATATTAATAACTTATATAATTTTAACTCTTTATAATTAATAATTATATTTTGAAGCTTTCATTGGGGGTGTCTTCTTTGTCTTCTTTCATGTATTTTTCATTTTAGCTGTTTTTAAAATTGAAATTTTACCATGTTTACACCACCTAAAAAAGGGTATTAATGTAATTAAAAACATATATATTCATTATATACATATTTATAACAATTTATATTATGTTTTTTATGAAAATTGATTTACATAACATCAATGAGACAATAATTCATACATCCACATAGTTATTGTTTCATCTTTTCAATGGTTGTATCAGAAGAAATAAAATTGAAAAAATATGTTTCTGGAATCTAAATTATATCACAAATATCTTCTATCTAAATTACATATATCTAATGGAAAAACAAATTATATATTAAATGAGTAAAAAATGACAGTGTTTAATAATGGTGGTTGTCCAAATGTTTGTACGAGCGATTTTATCATTTCCCAATCGTTCATAAGCAACGAAGGATTATATAATATTATAAATTTTGATGGATGATTATTTCATAAATAATTTATAAAAATTATATACAAAAAATAAATACCATCCATTGAGGATGATTTTGGAAAATGATTTCCATCGGTGTGCGGGGGTGCCTGTCGTTAATTATGTATGAGGAATACAATAATTTCCCATTTGATTGATAAAAAGTGTTAAATGGTTGTAAAATCATAATAATAAAATCTAAATATATATATATATACATCTATATAAATGTAACTATATTAATAATGTTTATTTGTATAAAAAATATTTATAGATTGTCTGAGAAGAAATAAAATCGATATATCTTGGTAAAGATTTATACATCTTCTTTGAGATACCTCTATTTCCTTACACCTTAAGCCTTTAACTATTATCCTTAGAAGAACAAAATAATATATGGAATAAATGGCATGATTCATGGAAGTATTATTAGTTTATATTGGTAGATATATAAGGATCTAATGGTGTGAATAATAGAGGGTGATAGGTTACCTTTTAATAAGTGAGAGGAAGAACACACATAGAATTCTAGAAATGATTTCAATTATATTAGGTAAAATTCATCGGAAGGTTTCTTTAAATGGATAAGCATTCAAAGGTATAATGATATAAGGTATATATATATCACCTTTAATAATATTTTAGGTTTTCATGGACAAACTACTCTTATACATTAGTTTTACCCCTAGGATAAAAACATTTTAAACCTAACCACAGTAAAAAAATTAACTTTTTTTCTATTCACTTTGACGTAAAATTAAGTTTCTTTTATTATATTATATACATTATTATTTTTCTAAATATAAAATCCAATTTACCTGATTAAATTTATATATGTTTAATAATTTGATTTTAAATAAGTTCATAACCAGTAAGAGAAACCCCATTAAGAAAATTTAATCATTATGAATAAAAAATTACATCAATTAAATTTTATGTCAAACAGATAAATTGAATTTTTAAATTGATTTAATAATATGATATTCTGTTTATTTAATGAAAAAAATATTTAATAGATATTAATTTAATTTATTAAAAATGAATCATGTTATGTGCATAAAAGGAGTTTTTTATAAAAATATGTTATCAAGGCTTAATATTAAATTATACCAAAATTCTATGTAAAAATAATTATTATGTAATTAATTAAATATTTTATAACTAATTTGGGATTATTATAAAAAAATATAAAATTGATAACATATTGGTTGTGTTACATGAAATGAAATAATTTTTTTTAAAATAATTTTTATTTTCACAATTCATTTAAAAAATATATTTTTTTGAAAATTCATATTAATTCACTATAAGATAACAGTGTAATTCTAATTTAAAAAATTAATTAATTTCCTGAAATAAATTTTTTAAATGGTATAAATTATTTATTTTTTTTATTCATGTAAATTTTATTAAACCATTTTTTGTAGAAGATACATATTTTTTGAATAAATTTTTTTTACTGGAAATTTAGTAATTATTTGTTAAGAATTTTACAATACATTTACATTCCCTGAAATATTAATAAATTTTTTCATATTGAAATTATTATGATTATTTCCTATAAATATAATATAAAATTTTTGAGATTCTATAATATCTTGGATCATATATATTTGGGGTTGTGTGGAAGTTAATATTTCATACACTTATATTTTATTTAATTGAAAATTTATTCTAAAATTATGGTTATTTAAATTAATATGTTTTTTGGATGGTCTACATGATGAGTGGAATGAAATTTCATTCTATTAAAAAAACATTATATTATTTTTATTTTTTGTTAAATCGTCTTGGGGTAGTGAACACGAGTGCATGATATTTGTTTTTAGGTTAAACAACATGTATCATTGTTATCTAGGAAGATTATCTAGTACATCTGATGGGATATTTGAGAATTATTTCCTTATTCATGTTATATCTTTTTTTAATATGAAACAAAATGATTATGTTATAATGACTTTCTAATTAATGAATAATAATATGGAAATTAAAAAGCTAAAAATAGATAATTTGATAAAAATAATTTAAAGTATATAAATTAATATGTGACCTTTATGAAACAACATGAATTCTATAAAAGTAGTGAAAGTATTTAGAATCATTCATGATAATGTATTTCATAATTTTATTTTGAAAAATACCCTATACATGATGATAGATACCCCATTAAAATCTAGGATAAATATTATCACATATTATGTATAATTAATTTATTTAAATAAGAAATATATTTTCCTGAATTTCATTATTTGATGTCAAATCGATTGACCGCTATTATCATATCACCATTGAGTCAATATATTCTTGTGTAGAATTCACCGACCCTACCATTCCATCACATAACAATTTAAGCATTTTTAATATAAAAAATATAATAGAGATACAAATTAGTGATCAAAAGGTTTAATGTCTCGGAAACATTAGGCTCATAAATATATTCTACATAATAAAAAATTACTGTTATTTAAATCCTTCCTATATATCCTTCTAAAAGATCATTTTTATACTTATTATAATTATTCACAAGAGGATATACATCAAATAAAATATTGAGATAAAATCCTTATAAGAGTAAGAATATGGGACTTAAATCAATATTACATGGCTGAGCATAAACATCATCACCAAATCAAAATAATATGATCATAATAAACATCCTGATGTAATCATGTAATAATTTCATGGAATTTATAAATACATGAAAATTGAATTCCATGTCATATTGGTAAAATACCACAAATAGATGTGAACAAGTATAGAATCATGTTCACATATAACATATGTTCATAATCATAACATCATAATCGTGAATAAAGATTTTATCATCCTCACCCAAAAGGAACATTATCACATGAGGTATGGCACATTAACCAAGTCATTGGAGGGACATATAATTCATATCCCACATATAACATCATTATATTTAAAAAATCAAAAAATTTACAAAGAATGAATGAAAATCTTATTCATGAAAATATCATATAGAAAGTAATGTTTTTTATAATTATTTCAACAATCATAATTTCATAAATAAACCTAGAGTTTCCAAATTAATTTACAAAACAATATTTGGAATAACTACCATCATTAATGAGTAAATAACAAAAACTCATGATTATAAAAGATGTGTTTTGGAAGGATGATTATTTTGGGTTACATTTATTCTTGCGTTATTTCATCACTTTTCAGCCTCCTAAATAAAAACAATAGATTGTTAAAAGATATTTACCTAAGTAAATTATGTTCATTTTGACACTATTTATTCATTATAATTATTGTATTCTATTTTATTAAATTATTTTTTAAATTGTGAATAGGTTTGATATAATATTTTCAATAAATCTCTAGTTTTTGTTTTGATTTAATTAACTTCAGTCAATGTCATTTTCATATAAGTATACGTAAATACATAACCATATAATAAATATAATTATAGATTGATATATTATTTATAATTCATTATATACATACTAATTTTTTTAATAATTGACATGGAAATTACTCTTTAGGTGGTTAACAGACCTTTGACAGGACATTGTCAAAAGAGCATGAAATAGAATTATGAATTTTATAAATAGAGTAAATTTTATTCTAAAAGTAGGTTAAAATAACTAATAAAATGTTAACATATATAAGAATTATTCTTATAAAGGGTTTTCCTGGGTGGTGTAGAAAATATAAAATAAAACAATATTTCAAAGGAAGAAATTGTTTTGGCTTTTGTAAGAGATGGATTATTGATTTTACAGGGAGAGGGAGGGGTTTTTTATAAATGATGAGAGGGGTATTTTTTAGAATAAATATAAAATAAGACAATATTTCAAAGGAAGAACATCCAATATGTAATTTTTAAAAATATAATTCATTTAGAAATATAATTTAATGGGTTTAAGATATTTATTACTCATTATAATTTGAAAAAAAAATTATAAAACAATGAGATGGAGTTAAATTTGTTATTTTATTTAATTTTCTCTTACATTAGCAACTTGAAAATAATTTTAATGATTGGAATTTATGTTTATTTTTGAAATGAATAATTTATGAAATAATATACATAATTTCCTAACCTCTTGTTCTATTACATATTAGGTCATTATTATATCAAGAATTATGTAATTTATGATACACCATTTTTTCTGAAAAATAGTATTTCTAAAATCACCTTATAATTAAAGTATTTTCTAAAATTTCCAAAAAATCAACCTCGAAAATTTCTTACATGATTTATTTAACAATTAAAATAAATTTATTATAATAAATTTCAATCATTGGCGATTCTTATTTTAAATATGAAATATTATGATTTTTACAAAATACTTTAAAATATTATCTATTAAAAATATTTTCAAATTTTTTTGAGGTTTTTAATCATGATATCTATTATTAGGGATAATAATTGTTGTATATACATAAAATAATGATGATAAATAATTTTTATATCAAAAATTAATATTTTGATGTAAAATTACTATTCTAATGGTCATATTACTATTACCAATGGTAAGGTTACTATTTTAATGGTCACATTATTATTCAAAGGGATACAGTATTTCCAATAAATGCCTATATATTCATTTATTTATTAATCAAATCATTTCCTATGAAGGATATATATTTATATTTTATATAATATATATTTTTATTTTTTATTTTGATTATTTTCTATTTTATTATTAGTGGGGGAGATGATTCTAATTGATTAGGGTGATCTATATTTTCCAATTTTATGATTTTATATTTTAATTTTTTTTTCTGATAGTAATACCGTTAATATTAATTAGTTTAATTATTGATTAAATTAATATAATTTTTAAGGATACATATATTTTACGGATATTTATATGTATAATAATATATAGTATAATATAACACACATTAATATCAAGAGAAAAAAATCATTTATAAACATTGCATTGATACATTCTTCCTCCCTTTAGATATTTGTTCCATAAAATTATTACTCAAATTTTTTTTTGAGAATAGTTGAGGTTAATCCTGATTTATTGTTTCCTCTCTTTTTCATGCCTTCCCTTCATACTCATAATTCCACTAGAAAACCATGACTAGGTGAGTTATCTTATTTTGTAGAACTGATTCTGTAAAGTCTAATTTATTAACCATCTATTTTTCATATGAGAGGTAATTATCTTGGTGAACAACCTCTAAATTCAATATTAATGAGGTATTGGATGTGTATTTTCTTATGAGTGATAATAGGAACACATCATAAAATTGAGCCACGCATGTTGGAGTTTAAAGAAGATATGACCCTTCTTTTATGAGTTCATTGATCTAAAAGGGTCCAATGTACCTTGGGATAATATTTCTTTTATTTAAAAACTGCAAGAATCTATTCCACAGTGATATTCTAAGGAATAACTATCATCTATCCCAAAAATTCAAGTCCATTCAACGGTTTTTATCAAAGATATTTTATTGTCTCTGAGAAGAATTTATATAACGTTGAGTTGGTTGAACCTACTTTATCATATCATTCACAATATCAATTACATATATATTTCATTCCCTAACTTCATCCTAATTAAATTGAGTAAGACATTTATTCTCATATAGAGCTTCACGTGAATTTGTTGGAATACTCGAGCAGGATATATTGTTATATGATAACTCAACCAATGGGAGATGTTCTTCTCATATTCCTCAAATTCCAATGATAATGCATTTATGATGTCCTCTGGTGTCTGTGTGGTTCATTAAAATTGGCCATTAGTTTGATGGTGATAAGCTACAATAAAGTTCAATTCATGACTCAAAACATTCTAAATACTTATACATAATTTGGTATTATCATTAGATAATGATAAGAGATGATCAAAAGTGGATCCCCATTCTGCCTCACCTCATACATTACATATATCATGGAAATTGTTTCTAGTGGTAAATCATCCCAAATAAAAATTAAGTGGGTAGTCCTGGTGAGTCATTACACCATGAACTATATTTCATTATTTCCATTGGATTTTTTGGTTGACTGGGGACAATGTCCATAAATACATTTTCTTATTTAAATGTGGGTAAATACAATGATTGAATCATCCCTTTGGAATTATTTATCTATACATTAACTTGCTAGCATACAAAAGACCTTTACATATACTCTTCCATTTCCCTCATCACGTTACCCAACGATATGTTCTATCTTAGAACATGGTACATCATGGTACTTCCATGATGGATAGAGAATGTTGAGCTATTTTCTTTTTTAATATCTCATTATTTTACTAAAGTGATTAATGTGGGCAATTCCTTTCCCCAAACAAAATAATATCGTCATTATTGATGTGGAATTCAAGTAGCTTCTCTTCATTTGATACTGTCTCCATAATTTTTAGATGCAACTCATCCATTTGTGGCACGATGATCTTATATTGGATAGATGGTTAGGAAATCATTTCCGAAAGGAAAGATTTATCCCTTTCCATAATGATATCAAGATCCATCCTTCACTTATCCATGAAGATATGGCCTATCTTAATCTACATCAGGGATAGATTGTATGGGTATTTTTGGATAAGATAATCACCTACATTGTTTTGTTTTCTTGGAATATAGTGAATAATAACATATTTTTCATTAATTATCTAAAAATTTATTCTTTATTTCATGTTGAGAAAATTCTATGTGAATATATTATTTAAACTATTTTAATCCGAATATATATCAATCTTTTCACCATAGAGGTAGTGGTTTAAAATCATTAGACTAAATATCGTAGCAGTTAACTCTAGATCATATGTCTAGTAGCTATACTCTTGGATATATATCTTTAATAAGGAATAATAAATCACTTTTTTATTATAAATTAGTATATAACTCATCAAATTCTTTTAATCATAACTTTATATCACAAAATCATCTCAAATATCCAGTTGTGTCATTAATGGTGTAATTATTATCTTATTATTTATTTCCTTAATTTGTACCCCACATTCAATTTTCTAGAAAAAATGATTCCCCATCTGTGTCAACATATTTAATCGGATAGAAAACCACTTCAAAATTTCACCAAACATTAGTAGTACCTATATAAGAAATTTGAACTATGGATTTACTTTAAAATAGTGGCTTTAGAAAATTCATTAATTACCCTTGATTTTTGAGGGACTAAAAAAATTCCTTCACATATGATCACATGACCCATGAATGTGCCTTTTTTAATCGAAAATTCACATTTACAGAACTCAATATAGATTTTCTTCATCATTTTTTCGATTATATATGTCCTTAAATACTCTTTATATTCCTCCATAATATTGGATTGAATTATAATATTTTCAATAAATATAACCAAAAAAATTTCTAGGTATTCTTTAATGAATTTATTAATAAAATATAAAAATATTTGAGGGGAATAGGCATGTCCAATGAAAATTATCATGAAATCAAAGTGATCATTCCTTGTATGGAGTGTAGTATTTTTAATATCATCCTTCTTCACAACCAATTGATGTTATCCAGAATGATGATCCACTATTGAGATGTACAGATATCCCTATATTTCTTTCACAATGTCTTTAATCCTAGGAAGTGGATACTTGTTCTTTATGGTGATCTTGTAGAGCTCTCGATAATTACAACATGACCACATTTATCAATTATTATTATTTAAAAAGATAATTTGGGCACCCCAAGGATATTAAAAGGGGAATATGAACCCTTATTCCAAATGTTGTGATGTTAGCTTATGTAATTATTAGAATTTGATCAAGGCCATCCACAATGGGAAATTTCAGATAGGAGATTATCTAGGTATGTTATCTATTGATAAATCTACAATATAATCTCGTATAATTTCAGGTAACTCTTTAGAAAAAAACATTAGATTATTCCCTATCCTTCATAATTTATTTCTTTTTTGATACCAAACAATTAATAAAACATTTGGAAATGGTATGATTATTCATATGAATTTAATATTCACACCATTGAGGGATTCTAAAAACAATATTCATGATTATCCTTTAATTTTTAGAAGATAAATTGATTATTTGGACAATGGAAAGATATTTTAATTTCATAATAGTTAATAAGTTTTCTATATAAAGATATCCAATCCATTCCCAGAATAGAATTCTATTTCTCCAATTGAAGTACTTTGCTTTTCGATAAAATATTTTTCCCATATAAACTTATCGAAGAAGAGTCCAATACTTAGGTTTCAATGATTTCATCACTTGTTTTTTTATATTTATATCTAATTCAATTAATTAGGGCTTCAATCCATCAACTCTAAAAAAATTCAATATATAATATAATTCATTTAACTACAATGACATAAAAATGTTATATTTTGGGGTTTACCGAAAGTGTTCCATGTATGAATTCTTTATCAAGATCCAATTCAGTAGTAGTGATGGAAAAATATTTCCCTTCATATATAGTCTTTGATGGTAGCTGATATAGATTATCATCGTCGACCGGTTGTTTAGTGCAATAGGTTTCTTAGCATTCATACTACAAATTTTTGAAGCATTTTAACCATATGTGGTGCATTATGAGGTTTCATAATTTCTTCCATCATGTTGGTGTTATTCTTTATATCCCTTCAACATTCATGATCATGGTGTCCTTCTCTCCCACAATTGAATCTATTTCCTATCAATTTTGTAAAATTCATATGATCTTTTTTTCATATTTTTGTACATATGGGTAGTTCGATGCTCATTCCTCCTATTTCATCAGAACCCTTCATCTTGAAACTCTATTCTTATCTTCTTATCTCCATAACCATTTGTCCATTTTTTAACTCCATCTCAAATTGGAGATCACCTAAAACCAATTATTCATTACTTCCAAATTTTTAGATAGATAGACCCTTTTAAAGGTTTGGTTTTAAACCAATAATGAATATATTAATATTTCTATCGTTATTCTTCAAAAAACATGATTCATATTTTCTAATACTTATAAATTTTTATTTGTTTCACATGATACATTCACATTCTTTTTTATTTCGAAATATGAATTATATATAATTATTTTTCAAAGAGTTTGGGGAAATACATGTTATGAAATATTTTCCAAATGTCTACATGCTCCATGTATTCATATTGAAACTCGATCTTCACAATAATTGTCAATGACCTCAATTAATCGGGTTCACTATCTAAATAATATATTTCTAGAGTCACCTATCCATCTCCAAATTGTGGATCACAGAAAATAAATTCACTATTGACTTAACAAACTATTCAAAAAAAGTGGATAAAAAGATCCACTAAATGTAAGGGGTAATTACCACATAAATGACTCAATGGCTAGTTGAAACATCTTTTGCGATGTTTGAAATTGCACAAGCTTTATGTTATAATTAATTACCTTAAACTATGTAATAATTACTATGATTCTTTGAACTCCACTTCCTACGGCATCAAAGATGTCACTCAGGAAATTTTTTTACCATTCGTAACATTGTTTTTTTACTCGTTCCTCCTAGATCCATCCATTTTCTAAAATAGAACTGGTTTTTGTAGTATATAAGTCATCAAAAAATGAATATATAAATTTTTATTTTTTATAATTAACTCTAAAGGAAGGTTATTTGGGATCGATTGGTTTATCCTTTTTCTAAAAAAAATTATTGTTTGTTTAAATATACAAATACTTATACTAATGTTTTTCTATAACGTTTTCTAATCCTCATTCAAAAATTTACTAATCCATTTCTATAATAAAACTATAGAAACCACAATTTTTCATTACATATCTATTTCATCATTTTTAATATAAACAACATAATAGAGACACTTATCCAAGATCAAATGTATTAGTGTCTTTGTAAAATTAACCTCATAAATTTATTGTACATAATAAAAAATAAACATTTCGTTAAATCCTTCTTCCTTATCGTTATAATAGATTAGATTATCCTTTATACTTGTAATCAATTGAGTATATACAACAAAAAAGTGGTGATATAAAAGCATACTTAGAGGACGAATAATGGCCATGAATCAATATATCACGGGTTATGATAATAATAAAGTTCATATTATAGGAATATGATAATCATAAAAATCCTGAGGTAAAAATGTGATAAATTCATTGAATGTGGAAATAAATAACATCGGTAAAATACCACACATAGTAGTAAACAATGCTAGAATCATGTTTAGGCATAACATATGTGCATAATAATAACTTCGTCATTGTGAATGTATCTGGAATCATGTTGAAAAATATTAAAAATTATCACATTATATAAATCACATTACTCAATTAATTTAGGGGATATATATTTCTAGTCCCACCCATCACATCGTAATGTATAAATAATTATGAATGCCACATTCAACATATAATAATCTTCTACCTAAAATAACCCATGGAAATTAATGGGTTTTATAATAATTTAATAAAAAATAATTTCAGGAATACATATTGGGTTTCAAAATGATTATGGTATAACATATGTGGAAAAATCATCATTATTCCTGATTAAAGAAGAAACAATTCAAGGGACGTAAAATATGTGTTTTGGAAAATAATCCTATTATATAAATCATTGTATTTGGATCATAAATAAATGTGGAAGCATTTATATTCGTGTAATGAAAAGGTAAGAATATTGAAATGATATTTAAAGAACAATAGATTAATAAACACAATGAATATATATTGAGAATATTGGATAATCCATGGAAAATTAATTGGTTTCGAGAATACCCACACCTTAATTCCCTTTTTTTCGCCATTTTTCTACATCGAGAGTAATAAATATTGGATTATTAAAACGTATTTATAGAAGCTAATTAATTTAAATTTAAAAAAAATATTCATTATAAATATTGGATTATAATTTATAATAATCATTTTAATCATGAAGTTTTTTGGATATCATGTCTTTGTTAAATATATATTTATTGTTTAAATGTCATTATTTTCATGAAAATTATATTAATTAAAATAATAATAAAATATGAAATCATAGAATAAATGTAATTTAATATTTATATATTTCATCTATTTTTAACTATCCATCCATTAATTTCGTTATATGTGTTGACTTAGAAATGTCATCAATGGTGGTTAACCAACCTTTGATAAAACATTTGGAAAGAGAATTTTAACATTTATATATATAAAAATTTTGAAAAATAAAATATGTTAGCATAATTTATATAATTGGAAAATTCATCTGAATTAATAATATTTTTTACAGGGGTGATGAAAAAATAAAATGAAGAAAAAAATAAATAAGGGTTAATTGAAATTTACGTAATAATTAATGTAGATTCTCATGAAAGAAACAATATCACCCATTATGTTTAGAGTTGTATTACTCATTATTTTATAAGGTTAATATAAGGGTCATGTGATGGATTATTTTTTAGGAGGGATTACTCTGTTATGATAGGGAAGAGTGTTTTTAAAATGGGAGGGAGGGGTGTTATTTATTCTTAAGGGAGGGGTATTTTTAGAAGATAATACTAATGAAAATAATATATCAAATGTAAAACTTTTAATAGTGAATATTTGATAATATATATAAATTTAAAAATAATATAATGATTTTTAGGTATGTTTTAATCTTTATAATTATATATGATTAGTTTATTAAAATGAAGTTAAATCAAAAATTAATGGTTCAATTTTGACTTATGTTTTGGAAAATAATTTTTAGGTTTGGGATTTATGTTTATATAATTTTAATGAATCGTTAATGAAATAAAATATATCATTTTATAAACTCTTTATATATATATTATTACGTCATTATTAAATCACGAATGATGTAATTAATGATACACCAGTAATGTGAAAAACTCTGTTTTTACGATTAACTTGAAAATTGATGTATTTTAGAAAATTAAACAAATCACCCTTAGACAATTTCAAAATGGTTATTTAAAAAATGAAATGAATTTTATCCAAATTTTATATTAAAATAAAAAATTCTAGTTTTTTTCATAAAAAAATTGACGTAATTGAAAATATAGTTTATAAAAAATTAGTTTATAATTTATCTACATTTTTTAATAATGATATTTATTTATTTGGAATTATAATATTTAAATTGGAATAGATTAACCATGATAAATATTATTTGTTATATATAAATATATTTGAGGAATAATTATTATTCTAATTGTCAGGTTACAAGTCCCAATGGTTTGGTTACTATCTTATTGGTCACATTACTATTACATTGGTCACATTAGAGCCTATAAATACTTCTATATTCCATCATTAATTATTCAATTCAATTTAACTAATGGTTCTATATACTTTTTTATATAATTTTTATTAGTTTAATGTTATATTTTTTCTCTTCTATAGTTTTGGATGTGGGGGTGATGAATCTTGTTGATTTAGGCAATCTATATTTTCCCCTTATAGAATAATTGTTTTTTATTTTTTGTCTAATTAAATTTTTTTATTTTTTATTTATTTTTCAAATGAATAATATAAATGTTTTTATTAATGAAGTTAATTATATGTGATTTACTTATGTTTATATTATTAAATAATATAATATAATACACATTAATTTCATCAGAAAAATATCATTTATTAATGCTAGGTTGTTATATTTAATCCCTCTATCAGTATCAAGATATGTTCCGCATACAAAAAAATTATCGCCAAGTCTCTAGGTGCTACTGTGAATCCATGGCACTCAAGAGTGAACACATAGACCATAATTCCTAATCCAAATCCTATGGGGGACTACCCATCACACCCTAGTAAATGTGAAAACCACGAGACCATTTTTTATATCGTGGCAGGCTCAAATTTCCCATGGTGATTCCATTTTTTTATGACCCCAAAAATCTATTGTTCATCACCATAGCCATGTTGGATCATATGTTTCATTAATTGTTAGAATCCATATAAACCACTATAATACAGATGTCATGGTATTAACCTTTTATGGCCCCCTAATAGCAAAACAAATATAGAATGTCCATTTTCATGGAAATGAAGAAGATATTATTCACTTAAACAGTGACAAACCATCCTTAAACATCCTATGATTCATCATTCAACATCATTTTCAACAATCAAAACTCAAAAACCCTTAGTAGGGACTTTTTATTGAAATACACCTTTGGGTTTGTTAACATTACTCCAAACACTACATGAATGTATTCTTCTTCCTTAAAAACCTAGTTTCTTAATTTGTAACAAATTAAATACAAATTCCCAATTACTATCTCATGTTATCCATTCATAATGTGGTAAAACCTAATTAAATTATTAGTTTTCCATGACTACAATCATTGAAATTTCTCAAAAACCACACTTTTTTCCCTCCCTATAATTTGTCAATGACATAATTCTGGAATTTTCACTAATCCTCTATGTTATTTGTCCCCATCAAAATATACATATAAATTTATTCCCTATTGGAAATGAACCCAAATGGATCACTTCACTAAAATATTTATAATAATTTGTTATAAAACCATCAGGTTGATATGAGAAAACATACCATTCTCATGAGATAATCCTTGATGTGTAGGGGTCTCATCCAAGAACAAATTAGGTAGACATATGTGATTGGTCGCCAAGAGAAAGTTATTTATAATAATACACAAGTTTGGGAGACTCCTTTATCAGGATGTCTTCTACTTTTTCATATATTGAAAAATACTCCAATATCATAACACCTTTCTAACCATTCCCCTCTATGAAATTATATTTGATCACATTTAGCTTCATATATGAATTTTATATTGGATTTTTTTTATATTGATTATGCATAAATTGTGACTAATGATTATAATAAGAGAAAACACATCTAAAACCACATCATTACGCGTTAGACTCATTTAATTAAACATATTGAATGCATTAGTGGGAATAAAATATCTATCCATGGAGGTAATCAATGATTGTAATCTTGATTCCTAAATTTTCATGATACACATGAACTCCAAATATATAATCCTCTTCCAAAATAATATTTTATTTGATCGACTAAACCATGAAAATCTAAAAATTTATATTCAAAATTATCCATTTAGGAATCCTTGTCATGAAACATTCAAAAGTGAACATTTTGGTGGAGGTATCAGATAATTATTTAAGTATTTTTCATGTGGATTACCTTAGTATAACCCATAAAACAAGAAGCATTAAATGTGAAAAAAACTTATTTGTAGTAATAAAATAAAAAAATCCTAATGATTGTTTAACAAGTAGTCATATTGAACTTACTTCCATAATCATCCATTTTCACATTTATTCTCATTGCATCTGATGTTTCCAAAGTCACTGATTCCTCCTTCTAAAATATTAATAAGACAACCCTAGAATAATTATTTTATTATAAAAACATCTTATCCATTCATTAAATTACCCATATTCTATATAAATATTCAATTCACCAATTAGATACATCAATAATTCACACAATATTAGAACTGAAATCAGATTTAATTGGTTTTCAATTGAGACTCCAAAATGTATTTCATCAAAAATGATAACAAACTCTTACCACTACTTATTCCCCTTATAATTGTAGAGGTTATGAATATCCCCTCCACCATAAAAATTAATCTTCATTATGAATTGTTATAACAAGGAATACCATGAAATTGGATATTTTTTATGGACATATAAATCCTTATTCAAGTGATAGATACTAATACAAATTAATCATTCATAAATCCATTTAGATGTTTTATTTTACTTCCACCAAAATAAATCTATTTATGTAATAATAAAAGTTTTATATTCAATAAATTATCATTGAAATTACATAAAATAGAATAACAAAATGGTTGCATGCCATGAAACCATCGAAAAAGTCACATAAATATCAATTATTTGAATTTGGGAATACTCCTTCCTAAAAATTTTTGATTTCTCATCAATCACAATTCTATATTTGTTATTCTTATTTCAAAATACCCACAATGTTCTAGTAACATTCTTATCAATTTTTTTTATTGCTAATTAGCCTTATATATTCTTCTCAATTTTTTAAAAAATTAACAACTATCTTTGAACCAAATCTCATTAATTGAAACCTCATTAAATTATATTTCTTTTTCCAATGATAAAAAATATACCTTCTTCTAAGACAACATTATTTTATTTTAACCTCGTTTGTCAGTCTCCCTCAATATTCCAGATAGTTATTTCGTCAATGATTATTTTTCTTATTGGAGAAGATATAATGGATGTATATTATTCACTATTAAAGATTTTATTAGAATATTATTTTACACTTGAAAATATAGATTATCCAAGGGAATCACCCTCACTTTCTATGTAAAATAACTACTTGGTTGTTAGATGAAATATTCTCACTCACATGTTTGATTAACTGACTTTCAGGAACTAAATTTTAAATTCTCTCAATAATAGCTAAAATTATATTACTTTATAATTTGTAGAATATTCAATTTTTATGAATATCCATGATATTGACCATCATCACTCCAACCCTCAATCTTTCTAATCAACATTAGGTTGTGACTAATAAACATACAACCGAACTCTCAAAATCTATTTTGTAATGGATTCAATCAATAGAAAATTTAATATTGAGTTATCCCTTCATTTAGAAATAGAAAATATCTATTTTAGATTTACTCATATAAAATAACAACTTATTTCCATTAAATTTTCGTAAGATACTTCTTTATAATCTTTTTCAAATCCATGCCGTTAATTATGTTACATCTTATTTCCATAAAAACATTTTATTTTAGAAATTTTACCCCCAAAACATGATGTGAAATACAATGTTTCTAAAAATATTACATTTCATAATGATTAGTAAATTTTCTTCAATTTTTCATATAAAATATCTTAATTATTACAGTAAACATAATTTTTTTCTACCCTCTAATAACTAATGATACATAGGAATACATCAGTCCTATGTTAGGTATGGATAATCCATTTCATCATGCTGAAATCATTATAAATTACATAATTACTTTTTCAGTATATGTATTTGGGTGATATGGACACAGATACATGTACATACACTATATCAACCAATATTGATGTTTTCAACTTTATAGGGTTATAAGTATTACAAATCATCATCCCATTTTATGTGAATCGCTCATATGTATGTGGTCATATGAGAGATTTATAATTTATTATTCCACACAACACTTTGAAAAATTCTAAAAATATGAATTCATAAAATATTAAACATGAATGTATCATAGATTTTTTATCCTCTTTGGGAAACAAACAATAAAATTCTCTAATATATGGTATAAAGTTTAATTATTTCATCTTCCCTATAGAATTATTGAATAATTTTTAGTTTTAACGGTACATACATTTTTATTGAACTCCACCACATACCAAAATACACACAATTATATACCACTAGAGATTTATGGACTTGTCAACACATATAATGTAATATCATATTTTGTGAGATAATTGCCTCTAATTAATAAATAATCTGAACAATCAGTTTTAAAGACACAATTTTTCAAAAAGTAATGAAACATTATTTTTTTATTTGATATTCACAATGTGGTTTTCATTTATGGTCATTTGTGATTTTGATCGATGATCCAAGATCCTTAAACATGACTTTTATATTTCCTTTAATTAAATTTCATCAGCATTTCCTTTTTCTAAATTACCATTAATTTATTATTTTAATTATGGGTTTTTCAGCACAATATGTGGGTTAATAAACTCTTCTAATTCATTAAATAAAAAAAATATTATATGCGTTTTCTTTATTTTTTATGAATATTGAAAGAATAATAATTGTTTCCATTTGAGGCATTCTTGATTCCCTTTGTTACACTCTTTATGAAATATGGATTTAGTTATAATTAAATACTTCATTGAAAATGAAAATATTGTTTAAATGTTAAATAATGATTTCAAATTACATTTTCCTATTTTGATTGGAATCTCTCTCAAAATAATTTCCTAGAAATACAATATACGTAGTATTTTTATCCCATTATTTAGTTGAGAAAAACAAATGACCCTTTATTTAGTTGTATATTTTTTCTCTACTTGATTTGATGCCATTCGAATTATATAAAGATATATCTTCATCATGATATTTAATTATTATCTGTTATAATCATTCACTTTAATCATATTCTCTTCAACAT
Organism: Viscum album; assembly: GCA_963277665.1. NCBI lineage: Eukaryota > Viridiplantae > Streptophyta > Magnoliopsida > Santalales > Viscaceae > Viscum > Viscum album. The sequence continues at coordinate 1,152,508,151 of OY728120.1, forward strand.
GATTCACCATTGATTTTAATTAATTTATGAATCAATATACTTAGGAAACATGTTTATGCTCTTCCTATAATATCCATAGGAATTTATTTTAGGATTATGAATTAGAATTCTCTATCATCTTGATTTGTGTGGATAGTGCTTCATTTTATTCACACATATAATGGAATATATATATTTATTCTTTTATTTTGCCAATCCCTTTTAATTCGATCATCGATAGTCATGTCAGAAACCTCAATTATTAGAGTTTGATATTACCCTATAATATTCAGTTTAGTTTAATTTATAAGGATTTTATAAATTTTATAATTTATTTTTTCAATCAATGTCCATTAATAATTATTTTAATATGATTTTATTTTACAAGTAATTATTTTATTCGTTGAAAAATTAAATTTTCTTCTATGAATTTTCTCTCCAAAAATTAATGTCTTTATGGAATGAATTATGTTTTTCATATATATTATCTCTATAAAAAACAAATTAATTATCATTGTCACTATCTTCATATATTGCATCATATGTATTAGATTCTGATGCATGTTTTTCCTTCAATTTTTTGGACATCATCTGCCTAAATTTATCCAAAACAATTTCCTTCAACATATATAAAATTCTTCTTTTAAAGGATTTACATAGTATTATCTATGCAGCTTCCAAATATCATAAAACCTTAATAATTTTCTTCTCGTATTAATAAAAATTTTGATCCTTATTAGTACATTTATCTAGAAGATGTACTTATTTTATACATCTAAATCATCAAATAAGAGTAATTACCCCTTAACATTCCACTTAATCTTCTAATATTAGAGGATACAAATTACATAACCTCATTACTGTCATTGAAATTTTTGATGCTCCTTTATTGAGAGAATTTTCATGGCATTAAATTCCCCCTCATGAGAAGTATCCTTTTTTCTTCACATTTTATCATTATTTCTCAACTCTTATGATATAAGAGTACAATGAAGAATATAATATGATATTAAATTGGAGTCTTTTTCTTCTAGAAAAAATAGTTTTCCAACGAAATAATGTGGGTGAATACTTGTGATCCACATTATAATATTATCATCTTTGAGATCCACACTTCACCCTCTCATATCCTTTATAAGAACATTATGATAAACAATAAATTGATCGACCCTCTCATATGAATTCATAATTAAATTTTTTTTATGGAACACAAAATTATACTACATGATAACATCAATTTCCATCATAAATAGTCTAATTTCATCCCATATGTTATGAGAGGTTCATCATGAAACTAAATTTTGTAAATTTGTTTGGCTATTGAATTTAATGAGAAATTTATGTACAAGGAAACTACCTAAAATTCTTGATGACTTCTCTCCATCATGGATCTTCTCTTTATATAATAATGGATTCCAATAATTTATTCATTACAAGAATCCCACCCAAAGTCATAAAATAATGTTTTATATAGTACATCAAAAAATTGAAGTTACAACCGTAAAATGATGGTATCTTTATGGTGCTTAAAAATCATCACCTTTATGAAAAAAAAATCATCACCTTGATACCACATGGTACTCCATATTATGGATTACTCATTGATAGGGGGACAGTGATTATAATGTAAAATGACTCTCCATTGACATGGAATCTTGTTCACTCAAAGTGAGAAAATATTTGATTTACCTCTCTTTTTTATTAATTAGTGATGAATATATTAAATATAATGATTGATATTACTTGGTTCACTCACATTGGGATACATCAAAAGGTAATGAACACTATAATGATTTGTCATTAGGATATCTAAAATCTAACTTCTATTAAAAGAAAAAAATTGGTGTTGTCTCCCTTACCATCATTGTTCACTATCATGAATAAATGTACAATATACTACTTTCCATTACTAGGGAAAACACTTATTCATATGATAATATCATTCTTCATCATCAGAAGGTTATATAAATCTTCCCCATGAATTGTTTCCCTCTTTGGCACATTGATCTATGATCCTCATGTGTGACAATGAAGCTCTTGGAATACCACAATATTCACCGTTTATTATTCTTAATGAGATCATAAATAAACCATTGTACATTTGACATTTATAATCTTCAAGACAATATAAAATTTTATCTCCCCATATTTATATCACAAAAAATTATTTTATTCATAAAAATAAATTTAAAAGAATGAAATTTTCATTATAACAAATTCATGTATTAAGACCTTCAAAAACATGCTAGAAATCACACATTAAATAGGGGTCAAACTACCTTAAAGACCAAGGGACTGTTGAAATAAATTTTTCAAGAACATATAATTCCATAAAAAAAGTAGGATGCACCTTGTGATGGGAAAAATAATATTTTATTTCTTCAACGTGTTATGGTACATACAGATAGATCTATACCATGGTCTATTTTTCACATGATGTTTTTCTCAATGCAATGATTTTCAATATCAATGTAGAGTGACTCCCAATGGATATAATGTCAACACCCACCCCTCCATGCCTTAATCCACCATCAAAGAGTAACCTATATTGAACACATAACACTATCACCATGTAATGCTTTATGGACTCGTCTCTTATATTTCCCTTTTGATTTAAATTCAATATTTGACCCAGAATACCATTATCTGTCACAATACCTCAGTTGGAGAAACCCCTTTTTCATAGGGGGCTTCAATCTACAAAATTAAAAATGAAATTATATTGGCTCACCTATGTTGGACACCATAATCTCAACACACATAGGTTATGTGGATATACATTTCCATTTTGAAATAATTATTTCAAAAACATGAGAAACTTATTCATTTTACTTTCTATGAGGCATACATTGTCAATATTGTCAACAAAACAAACCCAAAATTGTTATGATGGGTTTTGATAAAAAATATTATTCCATAATATTAGAGAAAACTATTTATTATAACATTAATTTTATATTTAATATAATTGAGGTATTTATATACACAGTGTGTGGTCCTCTACGATTTTCTCACAATAGGATTAGTTTTACTCTCATATTTTCTAATATTTTCATCTAGCTACACATCAAAAAAACCTAATATGAATTTTGTTATTATCATAGGGAAAAAACATCCTTCGAATTTTCAGTGTTTAATATAGTCTCATATTCTAGATAACTCATCTAAATGGGTGTATTAAATGTGCAATCAGCCTATAATACTAATATATCAATCTCTAAATATCATAAAATTGCAAATTTAATGAAAAAAACCTATAAATTGACATAATAATATTGTTCCCTTTATTTAAAAGTGCATGAGATATATATTTCAATAATATTTGAGGGGATAAATAATTTTATTACATAATCTTTAATTCCATATCACTCATGATGCACCAAATGAATTTTCCCTTGTCCTGAGAATCTCTCACCAAGAAAATTATCAATACATTTAAATAACCGACTCATGATATACAATATTAATAATCTTAAATATGAGGTCAAATACATATATAATCATATATTAATATCCAATTAAACATATAAAATCATAAATCCCAATGGGTGGGTATATTATTATAACCGCCTTTCATGGAGATTACAATGTGAGTACTTTATAGGAAGAAATCTCAATTTATTATGAGCCCCCTGAACATGATAAGAAAAATCATTTTCTGTTTTCTTTTAGATATATTTAATCCATAAATATTACATATATTTTAGAGTCTAATCGTAGAACATCAGGTTTTTCATCCTAGTGTGTAACCACAATGACCTTTTTATATGATGAAAACTCTAATGAAATTATGACATTGATATAATGAAAAACAATTATCATCATGTCATAATATATTTTTTTAAAATTTAAGCTTATAATATACATTAATTTGAAAGTAAAAATTTTTAAGGCCTAGTGGAATTAATCCAATAAGAAAAACATCTTGTTTCCACCATTCCTTATTCACTCAATTTTATCTCATGTTTTTCATACATCATTTACAAAATTAACATCAGATTTCTAATATTTTCCTCCATTTTCTTGTTTTTATTCAAGGGTGATAAATTTGTAATATACAATGGAATTATTGATTTCCATCCACCCATTTTGTTATTTATTCATTTTATTATACAAATAATTAATTTTTATATAGTGTTTATTTATTCTCAATTTGTAATATTTTTGTGTGTGGAATGAAATGGTGTTAATTATTTTTTTAGGGTTAAATTTATTCATTTATAATATATTTTACATAAAATATGAATCACATATGTATTATGAATGAAAAATTAGAATGAGAAGTTTTGGGTTATTACAACAAGACAACTAGAAACCCATTATTTTATCCCTGCAGTTCTATAATCATGACCTCTAACACCTAAACAGATATAAAAATACCTAGGAACTAAGCCTCGATGTTATATTATTCAAAATTAATTTTTCTTAAGTAGATTTAATGATAAAAAACCTATATCGACCCAGTGAATCCCTATAAACTTCTTTCAATGTTTGTAGGAACTCATCCAATACCTTTTGTGTATATTAATTTTATTAATTAAATAAAATTTTATAAAATAATAGATATATATCATTCCCGTAAATAGGTTTTCCTTTATAATTAATATCCCATGATTCAACAGTATATTATAAATTAAAAATACCTTTATAACCATCGTCATGCCCAATCATCACCTCTAATATTTATAAGAAAACTACGTTGTTGGTGAGAATAAGAAATTAATTACTCATTATATCAGTAAACATATTTATCGTAGATATTTCAGAGACAATGAGGGTAACCACATCTATGAATCATCCTTAAACTCAAGCAAAATTCCGTGGGAAATATTTCAATCAAAAACACATATGTATCATTATAGCATCGAACCAAAAGTAACTGGTGATAATAGAATGAATGATCAAATATCAATACCTAACTCTAATTGACTTCAATGTTATTTTTTGTTATTAATCAATGTAGTGAACTCTATCCATAAAAAACAAATAAACACATTACTATATAACACATTAAAATTAATATCAGAAAATAAAACATCTAATAAAATAACCAATATTGTATCTATTAGTTTTGTGACACATCCCATATAATGATCCACAAAACCAATACCTAGGATTTAAATGTCATTATTTTATAAAAACATAATAATAGTTCTGTATCATTATTGGTTTTGAGTTATTCAAATTACCATAGTATTGATATAATTATCTACATCATTGTAACATTTTATCATGTCATTTCCTAAAAAAACTATCACCTAAAGTTTCATTATTTTTATCAATATTAGATTTCATTATTATATGAATAATAAAAAATTTACTAGGTATACACAACTTCAACAAATCTATACTATAATATCACTATAATATATTATCATCATGATGAACAGTGTTCTTCACATTATGATTTACTTTTCATTTCTTAATCATCCAAAAATAAAATTTGTATCATTATAAAAATTATCAATACCTAAAATCTTCACAAGTTAACTTATATGAAACATTGAACAACAAATTTAATTAAAAATTATACTATTTTTATAAATTCACGTGAGTAAAATATTAATAATTTCCCAAAAATTTAACCTCTTATCACTATTAATTTTTGTATATAATATATATATTTAGTGATATTTTAATTTTTTCCTTATTTAATTAAATAATTAATAACATTTTTAAATACTTTTATCTATAACTTTTTTAAAATATTAATTTCATTTATGGGAAACTGATTCCCTTCTCCATGGTGACATGTCTAATTTTTGTTACTAATTGAAGTTGAGTTCCTTGGAAAAAAATATTCTAAACTATCCTAAAAATCATCACATGAACCTATATACAAACATCAAACTAAAACTATGATGAAAATCTATAATGTATTGAAACACTTACAAGTAAACAATATTGTCATACATTTATGATATTAGTATTAGGTTTATAGTGTTGTGGTAAACATAGAAATGATAAGAAGAATGACCACTAGTCACAATTATTACCTTTCCAACATTCAACACTGTCAACCATCATAAAAATGAATAACAAAATATTTTTTTTAAACTACTAAAATATAACATGATTCTCCATACTAGAATATAAAATAATTAAATAGGTTTCCTCAGATAAGTGAAGAATAATGAAAAAATATTAATAATTATGTAGAGGAAAGAAACATGATTATCTCAATGATGAATGAATGAAATCACTAACAATACCGCACATAAATCATCATGATTGTAATTAATAATCTAATATAAATATAAATTGATAATTATGAACCAAGAAAATTACGTACATAATGACATGTAAAGTTCTAAAAAGTAATAATTTGTACAATCATTATATCTATTGAGTCATACCTATGAAATAAAGTGTAAAAAATACAAACTCTATGATACATTATTCTAATGACAGAAATATTTATAATAATTTCAATACATGTTACCCATAATGGAGTAATTTTATTGTAACACTATCCCCATATATAATCAAGATACATAATCCCCGATAGATTCTCTAATTTATCCACAACACATATTATTGGTCTATGTGTAATGGAAATAACATATCTAAAAATAAAATTTTTATCCAAAATCCAATAACAGTTTCCCCTATCTAATGAATCATTTAGGATGAACCAAAATAGCATAAAATTAAAGTACATTTATAGATAGACTAATAAAAACAAATCGTTATAGGAGATAAAATAGAATATATTCTTTGAATCATTATTTACATAGATCTCAAATATTTGGGAGATAAATAGTGTAAACAAACTATTAAATATTTATCTATCGTAATCCCTAGTTTAGGGGTTATAATAAAATAAAATTTCTTGATATTATCATCAATAACATGTAATCTAGAGTAGCACGGAAGAAGAGAGAAAACTCGTAGATTTCATCTTCTAACTCTATTCAATGTTAGCTAATGAGTGTGATATTAATCACTATAGAGTACAAGTATAATAGTTATTCACTTATCAATGGACTGCATAATATGAAAAGGTAAACTAAATAACTAAAAAAATCACTCTATCAATTCAATGACCCATTTATCAACAATATATGACCTCCCACATAATGATCCATTACACCATCAATTCATTTCCAATGATTTTATATATAATTAAAATATCAAAATTCTATGAGAAATAAAATGAAAATTATTGGATTATTTATTTCACCAAGAAACCATAATCCAAAATAACTATTCCCATATCTTTCCACTATTTAAATATCATCATAAAAGATCTAGATAATTATAATGTTATTATATAATAACTAATAAATATTTTTTGAATATATTTATGTATAATTTTTAAACCTCAATTAATAATTTAAACATTTACATTCCTCACTTAATTAATGAAAAATAAAATTCATCCAGAGATGTTTTGTGAAATTAATTAGGAGATAATTAATGATCATGATACCATTTCCTTATCATCTTCATGTTATTTACTATTTTTCATTTTTTTAATTTACATCATTGGTATACAATTCCTAAACTACATGTTTCATCATACATGTTTTATATCTAGTTCAGTTAAAAATGTTATATATATATTTATATGTATTAAATAATTCTTACATTATTTTTTTCACCCTAATCACATATTCAAAGTCACTAATTTTTCTTTAATTATGACCTTTTCAAAAATTATTAAATCATTTCCTTCATATACAATTAAATTTTTTATGACACCTTTGATAATTTATTTTATTTACCTTTATTATTATAATGTTTCACTATAATATCAAAAATATTGTTTAAATATTCTCTACATAAAAAATTCCATCACATAAAATTAATTTCATAACATTAAATTGAAAATTGTTTTCCATGTCTGTAAAAGATCACATGGATAACTGTTAAAATTTTAATTACTCAATATTTTTATTAATAATGTTTAATGATAAAAATGTAAATATGTCACTTCTCATTGGAATATTTTTTCACAACACATAAATTTCAATCCAAATAATAATTTAACAATATTTTAATATAAAATAATTGAAAATATATTATATATTATTTTTTATTTTTTATTTTTGAAAAAAATAAATAATCTCCCAATAAATATTATTTTAAGTTAATGTTTCATCAAAAGAGTTTTAAATAAATTAATATATGGCACTATTATTTACACTCGTGAAAATAAACACCATGGTATCCATAAAATTATCATATACCTATTTTCCATAAATCATGGTTTCTATTTGTTCAAAATAAAAAATCACACCAAATAGTCCCAAATGTTATTTTTACAAAATCATCATTATCATATCTATACATAAATTAGTATAAGGAATATTAATTTGTCCAAACAAGGAATCTGCTAAAATATGTATATTTATCATAATATATATATATATATACATGAATAAAAATATATTTATTAAACAATACTAGTTATATCACCACCTCCCTAACTATAACTACTAGTCCTTTAATAAAAAATGAATAATGTTCTCACAAATATCTTGATTCATTAACAATAAATGATATCTGGGACATGAAAACATGAAATTTCATCCACCATTATGTATATGAATAAACAAAAACAAAATATACATGTTATATATATAATAATATTTCAATAATATACTTATAATAATTATATTATTCTCATAGAAAATTTTCAGATGTTGAAATCATATAATATAATTTAATTCAATATATGGGTTAAAATAATGTAATTTCCTTAATTAAATTACAAAAATACCTAATTCCATATATCCCATTATGGTCCAGCCTTCAAGAATATCCAGAAACAAAATCCCTAGTTCTTTATGAAATCAACATTTGAAAATACAAAAGTGTGCATCTGGGGATGAGTAATAGTACCTTGTAAATTTATCCCACATATTGTACCAATATCCATAAACTACTAGAGACAATATTATTTGTTAATATGTACCATTATTTTATATATAGATATTGAAATTAAATAATCATTAATCAAAATAATATTTTAAATTTCATTCATAAAAATATTCTTTATGAGTCACTCTTATCACTCACATAAAATAAAGAAGATTATACATATATACACATACATCTTAATATAAAAATAATAAAATCCTAACTATACAATGAAAAATCCTAAATTGTAATAAAAACATAGTTCCCCTTTTATATATTCATTTTATATGAACCTCAATCACCCAAATATGATTAATTTTTCCTAAACTACAACCCCCTATGTTTTTTATTATGGCACATAAATTACCTAGAGATAATTAGTGATTATAGAACATTATCCACAAGAATATTGACCATAGAAATCCCTCAATTTGTGCTAAAAATCATATACAATGGATATTTATAGTTGATGTAACAACATAATAACTTCAACGGGATCGATAAAAAATATCAATTTTTTTGTGTCGTCATCTGGTTAGATTAATTTTCATTATTTTCCATATATCTCATGAAATATTAAATATTTCAAATTATAATATTTTTATCTACAATAAAAAATGAATTCAATGATCAATATATGAAAAATATATCCACAGATAAAAAATACATCATTATAGTTTGGATCATGATAAGAGGTTTTTGCTTGGTGGTGTAATTAGTCTCAGTATTTTTAGTTTCTAATCGATCCTATTTTAGATCTCTAAAAACAATAATTTATAGAAACATAACTATATAATAAATTCCTCTATAGCCTAACTAATTACATGATTATCCATAATCAATGAGAAATCTCCAAGAGTTTAAGACAATTGTATTCTTCTAAGAGGAGATAACAAATAAAAATACCAAGGTTAGATTAGTGAAGCCATTAAAAAGAAAAACGTGGTGAGAGTAAATTTTAGGATATATATTTCATTCCATGTAAAATCAATATAAATCCATGTTTCTATTTTGGTAAATTAAATTCATATAAATATTTTTTTATTTTAAATTTAACCCATTGATCCCTAGTTTGTGAAATCATTAAGGAATAATTTTAAGAAAAAAATTTGGTCATCTATTTTATTTTTAGACTATCATATACTACCACATGTTACATACTAGATGCAGCACCATAATTTTTCCCAACCTAGGATAGAAAAAAGAACTGCATTTTTTTATTATTCAAGGAAAATTTAACCCCTCTAATCATAATATCCCTCTCCCCCATTTCTCTCTAATAAAAAAATCAACCACCTCCAATCATAGAGAATGTTTTAAGATCAGAGAACGATGGGATTGGGACTATATAAAAGGTGGAAAATCTAGTGGTACATGTGGTAGAAGCTTGAGTGGTGGTCTCAAGAATAGTAGTTGTGACTGAAGAAAATAATGGAATGAATAGAAACCAAATTAAGTAATAGTGGTCAGATGGAGAGGTCTATTGTTGTGTGGTTATTAGAGATATGAAATGAAATCCAAAATGCATAGTTTTAATGGGAAATTATGATCATTCTTGGGGGGAAAATAATGGATTTTATTTCCAAAGAATTTGATAAACACCTCTTATTCTATAAATTATTATAACATTTTGTGTTTTCCAAAAGGTATGTGACCATATTGAGGGATGTACATTGGTATGTACATTTTGAGAAAACATGTATTAGTGATGGTAACCACACACTATTTATATGTAAATGACATGGCTCAAACCTTGAATATACATTTATACCACCCCCGATGGTATCACACACAACTGGAAATAGATGTGTCTTATATGTGTGTCAAAACATAATTATATGTCTAAAACCATACAAACATATATATAACTTAGGAAGAAAAAACTATGTCAAATAATTCATATTCTGTTTACATTAGCATAGCTATTTTTTTACATATTCCTATTTCACTGATAAAATAATATAGAATATAGTTTGTTCTATATCTTTTATCTTTTGTATCAAAGTAGAATGGTCCTGATTTCTACTAGATTCTATTTTTGATGGGTTCTACGTTGTTTTATTATCATAAATCAATAATGATGATGACCGGTTTTGGTTTTGTATCATGAGGAAGTCTCATTCTTTTCTACTCACCTAAATACATATTAAGGGTATTTCATGTGTTCCCTATACACTGTATGGATCCATCACTACTACATGGGCTCTATAAATGAGTTATACATTTCAAAACTATTTTTATATTTTCACATGATTGTATCTTTCATGTTATGGGATGAATCTCAAATACAAATAATATAGTTAGGAAATAGACCCTAGTATGGGACCTAGTCCTCTATATATTGAGTCATTCATCCTGGAATTATATATATTCTCTGAAAGAGTGTGTGTAATCTATATGGGAATGTACTCTGTCAAGTGAAAATCGTACTTCAGCATGGTGTGGGCCACCCAAAACTATTTCAAAAATGTGGATTTAATTTTATAATAGGTCGGTAGTTAAAATATCATGCATCTTACTTTTGGGGTATCACTAGTTTCCTATGTTGTATGACATTAGTTAAGTATATATGTGCTATATCAAACATCCCTATATCCTTGTTTTTTATATCATTATATAATAATTTGTAATAATATTATATTCTATCTACACCATGGATTTTGCGATAACTTATTAGTTTTCCATTTAATTAGGTTTTTTCAGTGTCCTAATGATTTTTTTAATGAACCCCTACATAGGAAATGATTTCATCATGTGTTGTTTTGTGTATATGATGTACAATTTGGTCGTGATATTGATGGAAGTGGTGTTGGTTTGATGTGGTTCATAATCATGATGATTTATATTGTATAATGTTCCTAGGATGAATAGAATGAATTTATTTTCTTATCTTATCATATTTATATCGTCTTTTGATAATGTTTACCTATGTATTTATTTACCTGATATTTTTTTAGGTGGTTTCTTTCATAGATGTTACTATCTTAGGGATACATATTTTTTCAATAGTTTAGGTATTTATATTTTATTATTGGTTATTGGATACATTTTTTATTAGATAGATGTATCGATTGTAGGTAAACATTATGATTAGGACCCCATGAGTGACATACATTTTTTGTTATAGTATCCAATCCCAATCCTATTAGATGATGGCTTTGAGTGGCACATTCGACTTAATAGTCAGTTTGGCTAGAACTCGGGAATGTCAAGCCCAACTATATTTGAATAAATGATATTTTATTAGTTTTTGGATTAAAAAATTTATTCATGATTCTTTTGATGTTTGGTTAAAAAATCATGGGAAAATTATTCTTAAGTTTTCATGTATGGTAGACTAAAAGGGAAACCCATCATAGGTGTTTCTGGCGCCAATGTCCTCTCAGAAATCCACTAAGGATATATTTAGTAACATAAAAACCCAAATCCATCAATTACATGGTATATACAAGTTCCTTAAAATATTATTTAGTTAAATGTTCTTTTTTATATGTCTTTACTAGGAGAGATGACCAATACATTGTTTAATAATCATGGATTCATATGTTTGAGTATAGGATATCACCTCAATGATATCCAAATTTGATACTAAGGTAGCATCATAATGAGATCTATCAAATTATAGAGACAATTATCATTTATTAGATGATAAATGAGATTTAGAGTCATGTGATTCCCTATAAACATTAATGCATCAATTACAACAGAGTAATAAAATATTTCATCTTAATACATCCCATTATCTTTTAGGATTAGAAATTTTCAGATGTAGGATAAAAAATTTACAATCAAAATTATTTTATTTTTCATCTAATGGATATCTTTAACACTATATAATAGGTTGATCAATACTTAATTATTATTCAACCCCTCCCACATTTTTTCTAAACGGGATACTCTTCTAGACACATCATGCTTATTATCATTACAAACAATGAATTGGATAGATAATAATGTGGTGAGATTTGATTCTTAGTAAGTGTAAAAATAAGCGATGATAATAAATATTAATAAGTGATAATTATATATTAATATGTATATAATCAAGATATATAATATAATCATAAAGACAGATTTGATCATAAAAATTGAGTCATTGAATATGAAATGCCATTACAAAATAAATTAATCAACCGATAAGGGAAATAAGCATACACCAATAAGAACACTGAGAGAATAACATAGACCATAGAATAAGAATATAAATGTGTCCAAACATTACCATATTAACTCATTGTGAACAAATCCCTATATTTACTTCATTTATAATGAGTCAAAATCCTTGTATGTCCACCCATTTGGATGTGTAAAATCTATGTATGTCTACACTTCATCGTATTTTGAGATATAAGTCCTTATATAATGAATTAAAGGGTTACATAGGACCTCACCAATATTTATATGTATATATATGTTCCATATAAAATCAATAATTATAATATAAAAAGGATACCATGGAACGAAAATGGGTTTCATATGCATTTCTTGTAAAATCCTATAAATATATCACATATTAATCTTACAATAAAAAATATAACACCCTAGAATATGAATGTTTATAAATGAAATTAATTTAATATCTTGGTATGTACCTTTAATATTAGACAACACACGTTATATTCACCACATTTAAAAAAGATATATGGGTTAATCATTATTTTCAGTAGTCAATTTAGGATTGAAATATTGGTGAATATCCAGAATTCCATGGAATAAATAATATGTTATTCAATGAATATTGCAATTAAAAGATAAATTATGGCCATCTAAATAATATATCTATGAAATAATTATTTTTTGATAGATAATTTATCTTCTGTATTTTAATTTTTAGTTGATTTTTTTGAAATCATGTGAAATTAATCTATCGATAGATAATGAATACTTTTATTTGAGTTATATAATTTTACTATGAAAATAATGATAGAAATGAATGTTATTCCAATAAAAACCTTCTTCAATTAGAACACATTGTAAAATTTAAAATAATATAATTTATGAAACCCTAAAATATGGGAATGAATATAAATGATTATGGAAATACATTATTATGAATATGATTTCAATTTTTTTTTCTTTGATTGTTTTTATAAATAAAGTGGAACTAATATTGCAACAATTTTTTTTAAAAATTTAATTAAAAAACTGTATAAAGAAAATTTATGTGATTTATAAAAATATTATATTTTTGGAGATGTATAAATTTTGAGTGTCAAAAATAGATATAATGTTGTAATGAGAGAACGTGGGGTGTAATATAAAAAATATTTCGAAGATTCATTAAACCATTTAATATTTTTAAAACACCATTATTCAAAACCAACATCATAATTAGGGGAATAAAATTTCAATTTAAAATATGGTGATGAGATGTAAGATGATAAAATAATTTAATCTATATTACAGTTCTCAAAAAAGTGTTTAGATATTTGGATTGAAGGAAAATATAGACATTGAAGAGAGATATTCATTGAAATGATTTTCTGGTTTTTTTACAAACATGAAACGTTTTTTGAGATGTTATTTCTTCAATGAAGATGATATCAATAAAATAACATAAATTGCTGAGAAAAGAAGACAAAATAATTTGGGTAAATGTAAATTTAAGGATTTAAGGGTTCTTGTATGATCTTAAACATGTGGGTGACATATTACCCAATGATTAAGAATTTGAGTCTAAGAATCTATTAAAGCTCAAATAACATTTAAATAGAAACCACTTGAATGAAAATGAGATTGATGTTGAACATTCAATACCACTAAAAAATTATAATAATAGATATATTTCATCAAATATGGATTATATTTACAATATAAAAGTAAATTGGTTCACAAAAATAATTATTTCATAGGAAATATGAATTGATACCATCAACCCATTTCAAGTAAAATAATTGTTAATGTAAAAATAATTAACTAACATGATTTTAAGTAATATTAGTTTAGCCTATAAATAAAGGAGGAAATAAAATATAAAATATATATTTGGAAAAATAAATAAAACAAAGAACCATATATCTCAATAATAACGCTAATAAATTAATGGAAAAAAATTTATTTATTATGAAGTCATAAATTTCCCCTAACATGATCTATGTGTGACCATAATATCATGAATAATTAAATTGTTTTTATTGTTTTCCTATTAGGTGAATTCCCCTTATTTATATCATTTATTAATAACAATTTATAGTCATATGAAATTTATATGTTATATTTTTATTTCATATGTTTTTTATTTGAGGTTATCTTTTCAATTTATATGTATCAATTTTGGTATGTTGACCAAGATTAAAGGTGTTTTAGTATATAATCATATTATTTATTATTAAATAGGATTATTTAAATTGTAATTATATTAACATAAAATTTATACATTGGTATATTTTTTTTAAAAAATAAATCACATATTAGGAAATATATTCGAATATGCTCTTTTTAGGTGTTTATGTTTACTATGACCATTTATTATTAATATCACATAATGAATAATAGTAATAACATTATATAAAATTATCATTTTCATAAACATAATTTTTTGTCCTAAATATCGTTTTATTGTCATAAATGTTAGGTGGTGATGAAAAAATCAAACCACCTTATGGAGATAGTAGTATGCATGTATGCAATATCAACATTTTTTTATAGGATAAAAAGAAAAAAAGTTTTTTAAATTAATAACATAACTATTAAATACACTAATTATAATAGTTCATTATATTAATATTTTTATAATATGTTTAGATGACATATACTTATAGGAACATTATAAGTTTTAACTAAAACTAATTTAGGGACCATTACGTTTTTTTGATTATATCCTTTGAAATGATGGTTTTAAGATAAATTATGGAAATAGAAATTTTTTTTGTTCAAGGGTATTATGTTATAATAAAACTATGTATGGTTTAATATAAATTTCACAGGCAGTTTGTACAATTGATAGGGTGTAAATAGTCCCAATTTATATGTGAGGAAACATGATATTTTCTAAACAATAATTATATTCCTTTAACGTAAAAATGATATACCATGTTAAATGGTTTTAAAAGTGATAAATAAAGGATTTTGGGGAGCTATAATGTCTATAAATAAAACAATTTACACGCCACTTTTTAACATTTTTATTTCAATGAAAAATATTTTCTAAAATTCTAATATTTTCATATTTTATAGTATACTATTTTAACACATGCAGTTTATATATTATTAATAATATTATGGTACGTCTTCTAAAAATTATTTCATGTTATAAGACTCAATATAATAACTCTATAGTATAATTGAATTTACATAGTAACAGAAAAATTACTTTTTAAATAAATCATTTAATATTTAGAAAAAAAACTATATGACAGAATTTTTTTTTATAATTAATTGTTATTGATATCATATAGGATTATTCAAAACATGAATTAGTGGTAATTTATTTAAATATATGTTTAAAATTTATATTATTTTAATTGGATATATTATTTTAATGTATTTTATTATGTAATATTTATACAATGAAAATAAAATAATTCCTCAAAAATAGCCCTTTCACTATTATGATGGTCATTCACTTTAATATTAGTAATCAAAATTTTATGACTAGAAAAGAATTTACCATATTAAATAAAGTTAAAAATTAGAAATTATATTAAATTTCTAATATTAATGAAAACATAATAATTTATATTTGTAAATATAAAATGTTTTTGTGATAAAATTGTCTAATGATTCGAATGCATTATACATGGGAATTATAAATTCAATATAGTATTTTTAAAGGACTAATTATACTTCCTAAATATATTATTTATTTTAAAAAAAGTTTTTTATGGAAGACATACCTCATTATATACTAATAATCAATATGGTATTAGTAGAAATTGTTTTAAAATTTTTAACTAAAAATAAATTAATTTAGTAAAATATAAAAAAAAATAAATCGAAATTTAATATTGAAATTCCAAATAAAACAATAGAGTTAATTTTTCCAATTTCTTCTTCTAAAATTCATAAAGATTTCATTTAATTTAAAATACACTATATAATTATAAAATTTATTTATTGAAATAATCCATTTTATTGATTAATATATTTTTAATTACTATTAATTTTATTATTATTATATTTTGTAAATAATATTCATCTAATTTTTATAGATCATTTTTGTTTGGTTTTGTGTGTGAAATACGATATCAAAAATAGTATTATCATATAGAAAAAATTTATTCCAAAATATTAGGGAATTACAGTTGATGGTATTCAATGGGACGTATATCAACCTCATGAGTAGAGGGAATATCATTCATCCCATCCTATATAGTTTAGACCCTCCACTATTAGAGAATATAGTAGTCTATATTAAAAATGATAACACTACATATTGGATGATGGTGTTGTTCCAGTTAAAAAAATTTATACCTTTTGGGATTTGAGTAGAATCTGATTCATAGGTGTTATAGTATTCTCTAGATTTGGTTACCCTCATATTGAATTTGTTTCAAAAAAATATTATAGCATCATGATTATATCATTGATTCTATTCATTCTAAGGTCAGTCATTGGGGGATGTTCATTACTCAAACCCATAATACCAAAAATTCTCTAGGGTCATTGTTTTATAAAATTACATATACGATTATTATCTAGTGATTTAATGGATTATTTGAATCAATGCATGATCATGATTGAGTATGCCTCAAAGTTCACAGACTTCCTAAGGAACTTCGTTAAAATGATCTTTGATGAAATTTTATATCTATAAATGTTTTAGTGAGGCCTCATGAGATATATTTTGAAATTTTATATTCCCCAATTCAACCCCAACTAAATAAATGACTTAGAGTGATCATATTTCTTATAGAGAATTCCCCATATAGATTCAATATGGTACTCGGTATTGTCTATGATTCTCTTGAGGGACTCATTATAATTATCTAACAAATACTATTAATAAAGATACCATAGTTTGTGGAATTCTTATTCTATATATTAGTTTGGTGCCAAAAAGCAGATTGATTCTACAGAGGTCCCAATTAGTAGGGAGACATTAATTTATTTTCATATGGAAAATTGGGAATACAAATTGGGATTGTCCCACCAAGAAACAATGGCAGGGAATCTAGTATAGTTCTACGGGGAAATCATTGTGTCATTGATAACAACTACAGTTAGGGTCTCCCTATGGTGGATATTATTTCCCTCTAGGTTAAGGATATGTTCTAAGAAATAATGTTTTATATGTTAAGGAAATAATGGTATCATTCATCAACATTATCATACCTCCACAGCCTCTTCAAGTAAATTTGATGCTCAATGTTCTACTGTTTAAGGGAAAAGAATGATTAATACTATAGAGGTACTGTCTTATGAAATTATAATCATTGTTCAAGGTATTATTTTCGACATTCATATAGTGTAACTCATAATTATTGACACCAAAATGATTTAATATTTTATTACTACATTATTTGTTCAATAGTAATTAATACCATTAGATCATGTTGTGATCCTCTTCGGCTAGAGATTCGTACTCGACATGATCACCCTCTGACAAATATCTAATATTTATGTGAAATATATTTTGGTTGAGATATTATTTCTCCGAATCTCACATAAAAAATGAGACTCAATGAAATCATACATTCTTTGAAATAGTTGTCTATAATTTATTCCTTGGTGAATTTATATCAATAAATGATGATATGTTGCTATGTGGAAGGGTTGTGGGCACCTTCACTAGGAAGTGGGAACATTATGTGGCATAATATGAGAAACCCATCGGGAAGTTATACATGTTACACCTACTAGAGATATTAATAAAATATGATATATATTCAATAGAGGATTATCATAATACGAGGGAAGTACTTATTAAAAAATATGTTCTTGAACTCGTCACATTCCATGGAATCAATTTAATCTCTTTGCCTCATATTCTTGATAATATTCCACCATTGTTTAGATTCACCTTCTAAAAGATATACTGATAAGATGAATTTGTCATGTTCAGAACATTGAAGAACTCAAAATATCTTTTCAGTGGTACTGATCCATTGTTCAGCCACTAATGGATCAGTAGACCCGCTGAATGAGGGTGGACGCTGTCTCATGAATGATTCAACATAATGTTGCTCCTTCCTATGCTAGTTTGGATGTCATGCATGATTCAGATCTTGAGAATGTTGTCTGAGAATGGCTACATGATTTTAAATTCTAGCTCCCATAATTTTTGGTTTCTCAGGGGGACAATCATTGCATTGCTCGTCGCATTCCGCGTTAAAACGGTTCTTTCGGGTTCCAGACATTGACTAAAACCAAGAAGAATAGTGTGAGACACACTAATCATAATTGGAAAACCACATAATCAAGAATAAAATTTCACACTTAAGGTCTTATCATAGGTTGTTCATGGCCATTCATAAAATACTAAGACTGTGTTCTAGGCTTAGACTTATCCTTAGGGTTCTTTCTAAGGCTTTCACATCCTAGTTTCTAAAGGATGACTATACCTATACTCTGATACCAACTATAACAACCCATACTTTACATACATTATTATCAATTCAGAATTAAATCACATTTATTACAACATATAACAAAACCATGAAAGAACCATATATGTATAGTTTCTTTAAAAACTGGGAAACATAAACAACTGGTTCATAAATCATCAACGTTGTCTCCCATTTATTTCATCATATCTAGAGTCCCGTTTTGTCATATCCTACTTAATATTCTTCTTCATGTCTTGGATAAAATAAAACATACAAAAGAGTGAGGTCGGATTCTCATTAAGGGTAAACAAAATAAATATCAATCATATCGTATTAACAAGAACTTAACATTTTGTAAATCTTAAACTGCAAAAGAGATCTCAATATCATGTCATGGGATAAATCATAATAATGAAATGTAATCCCATGTAATCATAACATAAAACATGAAAATTTGTGGCATACACACATATTCATAGAAAATCATTTCTTATTAGTCAAGACTCATTTCCAAGACTATCTTAGTGGACAAAGTCCAATTCTGAACTGAGTTCACTCCTCATTCCAGTCATGTTTCACTGAACCGGTTTAACTTGCCGTTCCAGCCATGTCTATCTCATGAGATATAAAACATTACCGAATGAATCATATGGATATATAGGTCCCTCCCATCACATAATGATACCATTCTTATGTGTTCCACAAGATCATAAATCATACATCATAGCATAACCCATTTAATAAAATGAGATTCTTAAACATCATGCCATTATAACGTAATCCATATAAGATAAAAGGACATCATAAAAATAATTCCATCCTAACATAATAAATTAAATGTAATAATAGGGATATAAACAGAACCCTATAGTATCTTTAATAGAAAATAATTTTGATAAAATGCTTGAACTCCATTCTTGAGGAAAATATCCTTTCTACTTCAAAAACATTTTATATTTTCATAACATGTCATAAAATTTTAAAATAAAAGAAGTTCATTAAAAATACACATTTAAACTTGTAATGGAAGCTTCATGGAAATAATGTTCTAAAAATCAGTTCATTCCGTATAAGTTAATGAAAAACATTTTTCTCGTACTTTGGTCAGAAATGTCAAAAAAATTACCTCGTACTAAAAACGACAAAAGATTCCTTTCATATTTTCTACAAAAAACTCACCAATGGGTAAAATTGGATTTAAAAAATTTTAGGTGGATGGATATAATATTACATATTGAGGAAACATGGATGTGGATGATAAATATTCCCAGTAAATGATGAATTATAAACAATCTCGAATAAAAATGAGATTGTAAGATTTTCCCTTACCTTAGGTCTGATTTGCTTCATATGTGTCTTAAACATCTTTATAATGATTTAAATAATGTCATTGACTTATTCAAGAATAATAATCATTGTTATTATATCATATATGTTCATATTCTTAGCTTCTAAATGGTAATATTTCATTGCTACTTGTTATTCGGGTGTTTATTGCTTTTTGTTCTTATGCATGTTTTGTCGAATAAATTATTATTCTTCTCTTTAGGTCATAGATACCTCATTTCCAGAATGTTATTAGTGTAATATATATCATATTTATTAATTCAAATAATTTATATAATCATTATGTAATGAAGATCATGTAGAACGAGTCACATCACATTGTGGAGATGGTAGGTCGTTCGTACGCACGAGCGATGATATCATTCCCATGATCATGGAATTGTATTGAAGTGTATGTATACGATTTAAGAATCAATATTACATTAAAATAATCATATATAGTTATTCTTTACACCATTACACCCATCCAAGTAAGCTGGTGGTGGAAAAAATATTACACCATGGTGTGGAGACGGTATTCCGTACGTACGCACGCGCGGTGAATTCATTTTCCGTAGGATGGATATAAGGTGAAATATGGTTGTTTCATATATATAATAAAATATCAGTATATCAGTGATGTAGATTTTATTACTTCATAATGAAACTACTAAATAAGAAGAAGTAGAAGAAGAAATAAATTTCAAATAATTGCTAACGGATATTACCTCTTCTTCGACACGCCTCTTTCAAACCTCATCTTAGGGAACTAGGATTGGTATTTGAAGAAGACCAGAACCTCTAGGATGTTTCTAGGAATGTGGAGAAGTGAAATTGGTAGGGGTTGGCAGAGAATTAATTCTCAATGTGATGTGAGTAGGAGAGGGATGAGGTGCCCTTTTATAAGGGAGGAGAGGGGCACCTTAGGAAAACATAAAATATTATTTTATTATAATGTCATATTCGGGTTTTAATAGCTCCAAATTGATTTTTTTCAAAGATAAGGTGGGAATGGGTCGAAATACTCTCAACAAATAGATTCTAGACAAGTTTAGGTTACTATTTTAACCTTATCATTTAGCTTTAACTCTAAGTTAAATAATTTGACTTTTATCGTGTCTTTTTGATTTATTACACTATAAGGTTAAAAAATATACTATAACAAGCCAAACGAACCCCAAGTGGTTAATTATTAATATATATATCCTTATCTACGTCATTGGGCCGATCCGTAGATTTTTAGGAATCAAATAACATTTAATAATATAATATTTGTCTTATAAACTATTTTTATGTCAATTCTGACATTATTTGGTTCTTGATTTTTTGTGAAAATCATAACAGCATGATAAGTTATAAAAAATTTAATTAAATAAATAATAACTTATCATATTAACCTAAAAAATAGTGGAATTCATAAAAAGTCTCAAATTACATTTTTTTTGTATTTATAACATCAATTATGTTAATATTTCATTAATAAGATAATTACTTCATCATCATTGTGTCATAAATAAATTAAATTATTTAATGTCTATAAATTATAAAAAAATACCATTATGTATGAAATATTTTTAGATTTCTAATGAATTTTTATAGTCGAATTTATCTAATGTATAACCCTATATTAAAAATGTTTTAGTTATTAATCATTGATTTTATCTATTTTAACTCTTCTTTAAATAAATTAATATTAAATGTCTTAATCTAATCCAAGTGGACATAAATGGTCATATTTTATTCCTAAGGTTGTTTTCGGTCGAATTAATCTTATCCAAAAGAATTTGGACATGTTTTAGGATAATAAAAATATCATTTTTACCCTTATTTACCCTATTTACTTTTAGTCGTGGTAAAAAAAGTAAAAAGTTACTATTCACCAAAAATTATTTTCATCTCATTGAACAAAATTTTAGTCCTTGATATTAACCGTGTCTCTCAGATGTTTGAAATTCCATTCACAGAAGCGATAAAATTATATTTTATGTGGATTTGAAAATTTTCCAAGGAGGTGGGTAAAAGACAGTGAAAAGTTCAATAAACTTTATATATATATATAATTATTATAAAATGACTCCAATGAATTACTTTGAACTTATATAGGTATTATTTATCAACTTTGACCTAAAATAAATTTAAATAAAATAAATAATTATTTAAATAAATATTCGGTTTTTAAATATTAACCAAGTGTTTTTAGTATTCATCAAAAATTGAATGTTTTCAGAAAAATACCAAAATTTCACCCTAGGCTAAATTCGATATTTAAAATCCAAAAATTAAGTCCATTTTGATAGATAAAATATATAAAATTTCAAAATGTGGTTATTACTATTCATAACAGTTAGTTTTAATAATATTTTAAAAGAATATCGTTGTTCAGTGAAACTCGGTATTGCGTACAACGCAAGCTATCGAGGAAGGTCGCGATTGAGTGTAAAGAAAGATAAGTTATTATTGTTTGTAGTGAATGATTCTTTTGATGAGGTATATAACATAAAAACAAAACATTACTCATAAAAATCTTAGGTGTTATAGGGCGTATTATTGTGGTATGGGTTTTTCCTTGCGGTGTTTATTTAGGATTGATTATTGTTTGATTTTTTATTTGTTTATTTGTCACTTTATTGATCATTCATATTGATCTGATCATAGATGGAAAGAACAAATAGCCGATTTTTGATCCTCCAGTTTCTTATTGTGCTTATCTCTCCCACCTTCTTTGCATTCTTCACTAGTTGATAAATGATTGATCGTTGCCCAACCGTTTCTTGGTGCAACAATCTGACATCTTGGATTTGAAATGGGAATTTCATGACAAAGGAATGATGAAAATGGTGGAAAACGGGTCACAGTAGTGAAAGAGATGTTTTCACTTGAATGAAATTTTCAGTGGTGGATCACAATGTGGATTCTAACCCCATGTGAGGACAAATGTGTCCTGTGGATCCTCAAACCTCTTCCCAATCAATGAACCGACCACTGGAGATTGTCTATTGGCTCGTAGAAGTCCTCGCTTGCATGTTGGGGCCTACTGCGGCCAGTGGCTGTTGCATGACGATGTGGGGGAGTCAGTGCATTCCAGCAGTGTGCCACAATGGGGGGAGAACTAGTGGTTCAGGTCACAGGGTTGTTTGGAAGATGCGGCCAGAGGCTGGGGCTGACTGCATCGTAGTGGAGATCAATGACATTCACTGTGGGTGGGACACAATTTCTACCATGACCTATGAGGGGAATACTATAATTCTCTAGCTAGTTGGGTTTGTCAGGAAGGCCGGACCCGAGGTGACGTAGCAGGATGAGTGGGACCCAGCCGGTTTGTTCTGGGTGGACTAGATGGGTCGGGTCTGACCTAGTGAACCGGGTCTGATCTGTAGAACATAGTATGGGTCCAGTTGGGATGGTTTGATTGGTTCGGGCAAGAATCAGACATAACCATACCCTTTTTTTAAAAAGGTATATAACATTCAAACCAAAACTCTAATTGAAGCGACATTTATGGAATTTAGACCCTCTCAATGAGGCAAATAATTTGAGATGGAATTTTGGATAGTTAGAAAAGATCAAAATTGCTGTTGATTTCCCCCAAAGTTCTCCCTTTAGGGGATCAGTATCGAATTTCAAGTCAATCCCCTCGAGAGACGAGCCCAGATAGTGTTATAAATCCCCCTTGGGATGAAAGTGATACTCTATCACTCGAGATAGAGTTCGTTGGGTATTAACGTGATCTCGGATTATAGGGAATTAATACCCCATATAGTTGGTCGTATCGTAGGGTTTATGTTATTCTTCTTAATACATTATGTTACGAGTCATACAAAGGGATTGGAGAATTCTATAAGAATCCCATATCATGTGGGTTAACAGAAGTTGGGTTCATGGTATTCTTGGAATCCCCTATCTATGATTCATGCCCTTTTACCAGAACATTCTCTTTTTGTTGGGGCCTACAATCAGTGTGACATCTTGTAAGAGTCCCAGTTAAAATATAGGATCATGTATGGGGTCTATCAGAATGATATTTCTTTGAGTTGAATCATGTGACCAAGGAATTTGCTATGATTTCGAGACTCCTTGCCTCAGTTTGATTGGACGTCTCAGGGAAAATTATGACATATCAAGTCTAGAGGTTCTCAAATATTCTTTTGGTAATGTTGTTCTACATGGTTACTATTAGAATGCTCGAGGAGTGGGATATCCCAGAATCGAGTGTGCTATGAGCGGAACCATATGGTTGGCAGTGGATGAGACGTTACTTTGTGGAATCCTTTACAAGTATACCTGAATGTTATTTTTATTTTTGTTTCTGACATATACCTATTTCAGTTGACTATTCCTTCATGGTGGTGTTTCCATTGGGGTATTTTACTTTTTGGATTTGGGGTTCCCCTTCTATGTACTGATTTACTCACACATTCATGGTCTTGGCCTCTACATGTTGTCTCCTATGCATTCGACCGATGCTTTGGTGGAATCCTAGGAAGAGTAGGACCAGGACCAATACCAGAGAGTGCCTTGTTATATTAGATGAGCCCTGATGCTTCCTATAGCTTCCTACAGTATATTCAGTACATGTGTTTATAGGTCATACCTCCCAATTGTCTTTCATTTAGTGGTCTTGTATTCTGGCGTGGTTGTACTTTATTGATTTAAATTATGTTGTACTTTGTTGTTGTGTTGTAGTGGAATGTATACATTTTCATTTCATATTGTTATTATTATACAAACCATGTTTCATGTAGTTGGTTGTGTGTGTGTATTTTTTTATTAAAATGCCTCCCATTTGTGGGATATGCCCACTCGGTGCTAGTCATCAGCCCTTGACATATCGGAGTTGGGCTTAGGGTTGTCACGTTATGGTCCTCAGTTGACATGTCGGGGCCTGGACACTTCTAATCAAAATCCAATTTTAAAATAATATAAATATTTTGAAATAAATAATGATTTATTTTCATGTGAAGTATTTAATACATTTATCTATACTTCTAACTTTCCTTTACCAATCCTAAAACTCTTTTAAAAACATTTTTAAATGATGTTTGAGAACAAAAATATTATAATGGGACATAATAGAACTAAAATATATCAATATAGTGAAAAAAAGCGTGACCATGAAATTTCATACCACTATCTAAATTTTCATTAAGCAAAATATAAAAAATATTTTCAACTGAAAAACACACAATTTTTTCTAAAATTATCTTATGTATAACAATAGTATTAATGTAAAACCCCTTTTAAGAAACAAAGAGCATCCCATTTATAACCCATTTTAACCATGTGTTGTATGTATCAAGGGAGCCATTAAATCAAATGGGGAAACCCAATGGTTACTCCTTTTTTATTATTAATTCATGGAAAATTAACTATTGCATTAGAGAACTATATGGGTGAACCCATTTGATAAGATATATTTGGCTCACATGGTGTTATCTGGGTGCACCCATCATATATGATTTATCAGGCTCACCCAGACCTATTTGGGTGCACTCATTTCTTATATAATATTCAGATACTATATCATGAATAAAAAATATTATACCTATATTTTTTTTAATATATAACATTTGAAAATAGATTTTAAACTCTTAATGAAATATCTCTCAGATGTTAAAATACCCTTCACTTATAAAACAACATATTTAATTAAAAAATATTTTTTATTAAAAAATCAATACCAAGATTCCAATACAAATAAAATTATTATTTCTATGTAAATAATACATTAAATCATGTAATGTAAAAATAAATTAAAAAGTTTTTACAATAGTGGAATGAATTTTCCCCATATACATTAAAATAGAAAATTCATTTTTTTTATTTGAAAAAAAGTCACACATTCCATTAAATGATTCCATTTTATTGTAGAAATTTAAAATAAATAAAAATATTCCACTTATAAAGATTTCATGTCTATAATAATATTATTTTAATCAAATGTATGGGGACAAACATGGAGTTATAAATAAAAAATTACAAGATAATATTTTTATTGAAAATTTCCTTATAACTTTTAAAATATTTGAATCCTAATCCCCATGAAATAATAAAATAAAATAAAAAATTTTGAATACAATAATAATAAATAAATTCATGATATATCATATAAAAGGGGATTTATATACACCTAATAAAATAATAGAGGTTCATAACATCATAAAATTCCATAATAAATGGAAATTAAATTGTTTTTCTATTCTTCGATTTTGATTCATCCTGTTCAATAATTATATTAATGAATAATAATCATATGTTAATTATTAAATTGACATATAAACTTTTCCAATTTTATTATTAGTTTTACTCAATGTTTTACTTTCTCATATATAATTACTTAACTGATTATTATTATTTCGGATCTTTTGAGTGTATTCAACTTTCTTATCATAAATGGAAATATTAGGCTGAGTACTCATCCAAGGGGAAATTATAAGATATCACAAGAATACTATTAATTATATAATTATCATATCTATACATCCATTATTATTTAAAAAAAATAAATGATGTTGGTTCAGAAAAATTAAGTACATTAAATTCATGGAGATGGTAGGCCTTATGTGCGGATGAGTCACATTTTGATATTCAAATATAATTATAGAAATGTGGTGATTGATATTTTATCATTAAATAATGATAATATTATCTTATATAACATTAAATTTATTAAATATGATTATATATATCATTTTAGTGATGTGGTAATGAAAAAAATAATCACATCTCTTCGTGGAGGCAGTGGTCCACTTGTTCACGAACAACATTATTATTTCAAGTGTATGAAACAAAGTGATATATTATATTTCAAGAATGATATATATGTCATTAATATCATAATTAATTAATTTATATCACATATTTTAATTATATTTATCCTTATTACCATCCTTTTAATGTATCAATGTGAAATAAATCACATCAACTTGCAAGGAGGCAACCCATAACACACACTAGTAACGTTATTTTATAACTCATAGAATGAAAAGTAAGATGGTATATGTAATATCATAACAATATATGTAAAATAATGTTATAAATATAATAAATAAACTTTAGTGAAATCATTGAGAATAATCTAAGAGAGGCGTTGATGAAAAATGAATGACTTATGTTTGTGAGGTAGTAGTCCATCGTGCACAAGATTGATGATTTTATATCAGGTTTGAGGGAAGATGATATGGATATTGGTTATTAAATTAGTATAATTAAATATAATTATATGTGATATATATTCATTATATTATCATAGTTTATTAATATTTAAATTTAGTTTAGGAATAAATAATATAATGATTCTTGCAAAATTATGATACCTATTCTTCAAACAACCACCTTTGGTAACCACCAACATTTTTCATATGATGACATTATCATCTAAATAAGTGATTGATATTGTGTTTTGGGAAGTCAGGAAGGTATTTGTGTTTCTATACGATGATAAAATGGCTTTCATTCTTTGAATATGAGAGGATAGTGTGTGACCTTTTATAGGTGAGGTAAGTGGTACATTTGAAATTGTTTGAAAAGAAAATTGTGTAATATCATTTTTTTCAGAAAATAACAGTCTGTAATTGATAATAATCAACACATAGAAATTATTAGGGAAAACATGGACATAAAATATATTCTAGATAAGATTTTAGGTTGTTTAAACCCTTATTGTTTTATTTTAAATCCCACGTAAATCCATTTCTACCTTAAACACTATAATTAATTTTTATTATTTTGTTTATTCATTTTTATCAAAAAAATTATTCAAATTTTTTCATAATATAAGTTATTTAAATTTATAATATTTAATCCAATTTAAAAAATACCATTCACTCAATTGAAATTTTTTAGTTTTAATAATACCACATACGGGACGAAAAAATGTGGTGTAAGGAAGTGTAATTTCAAGAAGAATATTATTTTATAATAATTATATGATTAAAAATAATAATTTTATGAATATATATTAATAATTACCTTTATATAATATATTTAATACAATAAAAATATTTTAAATTATGGATTATATATACTAATTTAAATAGAGAATCATAGTGCACAAAAAAACATTTTTAAGAAAACCCCATTTTTAACCCAAAACATACATATACTAGAATCCATTATAATGATCATTTAAATGTAATTAGGTGGATTGAGTATAAATAAAATGTGATTATGTTATTTTAGAAAAAAAAAATCAAAACATAATGTAACTATTAAATCACTTATTTTATTGAAAATAAATAACATCCTATCAAAAATACCACTTTTCACAATTCAATGAAAAATAAAATTTTTCTGTAAATTACCAAAATATAATCTAAAGAGTAATTTTATATAATTATTTAAAATTTTAAATTAATTTTTTTAAATAAGATATTATAAAAAAAATTACATTTGAATAAAATATCATGTTTGAAGTGTATAATTAAAATGATTTATTTTTTAATTTAAAAAAATAAATACTATTTTTATAATGAATATAACTATATAAATACACATCAATTTTATTAATTCTATCATTTTCTAGGATTATAAATTCCTCCCTCTTTTGGGTAATTCATCCTCACGCATAGTTTTCTAGCCTAAAGACATCAAAAACATTTTGTACCTAGGATAAAAATGGGGGAAATCCACTCAATGGAATAACAAACTGATATTTTATAAGATTTATTATGGTCTTTTCAACCACAAACATAGATTCCCATTTTTGACAAAAATTTGTAACACTTTTATAAGGATATAATTAAAAAAAATAGTCACCTACATTGAATGAATGACCTTTCCACTGGTTCTCCACATATATTTTCTCCAAACTCTGAACCATACACATAGATTTTTGAATCAACTACACTTTTTTATATATTTCCTCCAATATATCTAGTCTCATCATGTTCTTTTCCCTTAATTTAACCAAACAATCTATTTTAGAACACCAATTTCAATATAATTATTCAAATGGTTCGATCTGTATAATAAAATGAAATCGATTGTTATAAGAAAACTAAAAAAATAAATATATTGATCCCAAATTCCCTAATAATACATTGAACAAGAATGAGGCATATCATTGTTGTTCGGAATCTCCCACTCAATTTGACCATTGTTTTGAGAATAAATAGCTATGTTGAAATTTAATTGCATGAACAGTGATTGTTAAAGTCCATTCAAAAAAAATTATGTTAACATGATATCACGGTCTGATACAATGGATAGAGGAAATCTATGTATTCATATAATATCATATAGATATAGTTGATGAATTAGATCTAAAGATACAAAATCTACAATAGGAAGCAAATGTCCATATTTATTCAATAGATATACAATATACCAAATATCATTATTCCCTTAGGATGTATTTGACAATCCCACCAAAACATTAATTCATATATTTTCCCATGTCCAACCTCATAGTTTGAATGTTTGAAACATTCCCATGTGTAATTTTAATTTTGTATCAACCTGGTGAAAATAAAATAATTTCTTTGTAAAATATAAAATATTTTTTTTTCACACCATCCCAAAAGAAAGTTTCCTGACGGTCTCTATACTTATTAGTGATTCATATATGATCGGAGTGCAGATTAATACAATATTTACACAAAAACTCATTCTTTAATTGAGAATCAAAAGGGACACATATTCATTTTCCAAATCATTAAACACATTCGTCATGAAAATAATATTATAAATCCAATTTAATGTATAATACCATTTACAACAAAGCATGATCTTATTTCCCAGCTCATGTAATTCTGTATAAAAAATTAGATTACACTAAATCCAAATACAAAATAAAGGATTCCCCAACATCCACAACATCTAGAAATAAATAATCCAATAATTTACCAAAGTGTCATATTATTGGTGTTACATGGAAATTGGAGCATTATTTTTCCCAATCAAATCATATTCCATGTTGTTTTTGTTATAGGGATTGTAATGAAACATGCAATCATTGTCCTTGAGTATCTCCATCCATCTTCTCTATCTCATGTTTTTTTCATTTTGAGTGACTATATATATAAACTTATTTTTGGCAATATGTATTTCAAAATTTACTCAAAACAAATTATATCCACATATTTTTAAATTAAAACCCATATAAACTACTTCCAGATCATGTCTAATGTATTTTAACTATTGAGGATTCATGTGATGTGAGGTATAAGAATTTATCTAATGATTCAATATTTTGACATGCCAATGTTCATTAAATGATTCTTAATAAAGATGATAAATTCACGAATTCTAAGAAATAGGTCCCATACTTTAGCATTCAACAATATTCTTATCATTTATTGAAAAACAAAATTGTCACATTATTTTTTTCAATTCAATATATCTCCTTTGGGAGTTTACATTGTTTGAGTTCAATAAAAATAAGCAATGTTATAAATAAACAACCGGTAGAAACCCACTAATATATGAAAACAATGAATCTAAGTGTTATTTTTGTTTATTGACTATTTATTAATAAAATTTCTTTTAGTTGTGTGAACATTAATGCCATATTTATAAAAAAAATGTCAATGGAATGAAATATTCTGCCACGAATTTTCACAATTAAAATATTTCCCATACAATTTATTTTCCACAATGGTTTAATGAAATACATAAATGATTTTTATAGTCCATATAAATATTATTTTATCGAAAAAATTCATCAATAAAAAACAACAAACTTATCCATGAACTCATGGAAATATCTATTACTAATGTCTATAAATAGATAATGTGCATTATAAAACCAAAACGACAAAAAAACTCATAGTGCCAATATATAGTTCAAAATGTATTTTTTTGGAATATCATACTCCACTTTCCTCTAATGGTACCCTAACTATAAATCAACATCGGGAAGAGATTGAGCTCCCTCGACCTAATCGAACAAGCCATCAATATGAGGAAAAAGATGTTTTTATTAACATTGTTTTTTAAAAGGATCGATAATCAATGTGATTTCTCATACTACCATCATTCAATTTAATATAAAAATAGAAGAAAAAACATGGTTAATTACCAGGTCGAATTAAAAAATTATCTAAATGATCCTATAATTTATTTTTCAATTATATAATCTCTACATGATTCATTTGATATGGGTTTTTTGAGATATTCTTGGCATCAAGAACTTATTTTATAGTAAAAGAAATGTACTAATATGGAATAACACATAGAGATTCAACTGGAAATAAATACATATTTTCATTCTCACTTAAGGGAATAAAAATTTGAATAGTTTCTTTTTGTCATCCATATGAGTTAGGTAACGTTGAATTTCATCACTAATAAATTTCTTGTCTTCTTAGTAATCTATGAAATGCATAAAATCATTCAACATTACTGTATTAGATCAGAAATTATTCATGGAATGATAAATTGAAATCCAATTCATTCTCAGAATGATAAAGAAAAATTTTTTAGCTGGTTTGACAAGATTTTTTGGAAGTTTAATCCACCTGGTAGTAAAGGGAAAACTCTTATAAATACTATTTTCATTAATAATCCCACATATATTTTTCACCGAAAGTTCTATATTAAATTCATGAGGAGATATTACCAATTGAAATTTAATTTCTTTCAGAATGAAACGAATGCAATGATCTAGAGTTAAACATGGTATTTAAATAATTCGAATAAACGAATATCATACCTTAAACCACATAAATTGAATGACTAACATCAACAATAGTGGTAGAAAATTATTTAACCACCCCCATATAATTTTTGAGTTAATTCTTTTCCCCTTGAGTATGTAAATATAAACATAGATTAACCTAATTAAAAAACACAATGAATCTAAAAAATCCATCCATTTGATGGATATTAGTTACCTCATTCATTCCTTTTTTTGGATACATTACTTTGATGTCTTAAGTCCTATAACTAAACCAGCCACATGAAAAGTGCATTCCAAATTAATTCAATCATCCTATGAATTTTAGTTTTCCACATTTGGAATATTTTAGGGGCATACCTTTGGACATTTTAGCTGGTTTCTTTTCCATTGTCTAACACTTTTCATTTTCTTACTATTGTTGTCTCTAGAAAAATATGTTTTAGGAAATTCCATATAAACATAATAATAATATTGAAAAAAGTTATCAAATCTTTTAATTTCTCATATAGCTCAATATACTATTAAACTTGGTTTCAACCAAGAGTAAAATATATTAATATCATTTTAGGTGTCTCAAATAATGTATTACACAAAAGTGGATTTTTTATTTGTTTTCATATTATAAAATTGTAAAATCTTCATATTGTTTCTTAAATATTTGGAAATTTTTTCCTATATGTAGTTGAACACAAACAAGGAATTATTTACCGAGAAAAATATCCTTATTTTTTTCTCATTCGATAGAATTTAGATCATCTTTCTCTCTGGTATTATTATCTAAATACCCCAATCAATCTAGATAACCTTAAAAATGATGAATTTATGGTGTTAAATTATGTATAGTCAAAATATCCCATGACCTTAGAAATAATATTTAATTCGTTGATCCTTACTTCATAAACTATTGAATCATATTATTTAACGAATGATGTGATATTTTTTCCCATGAATTGATCCACTACCAAAATGTTCCTCTATAGAAAATCTAGCATCTCTAATGCATGGATACCACCACCATTAATATCCTGTGTCAACACATCCATCACTATAATAAAGTATTCAATTCGATTTCTAACATTCCCAACATACTAATTTGGAAGGATATATTCCTCTTTACACAATTCTAATACCACTTCTATATTTCCTATATGGGAAACCATTCTGAATATAAATAGTCTATATGAAGCATCATTTTAATATTTAAATGCTATATAATTTCATGTTATCCATAATGTAAAATCATTCAAGGGAATGGTATTATTATTATAAAAAAATAAAAATTTATATAAACCAACCTATGGTACTAATTATAAGTGCATGACCTTAAATATTACACAATCATGACTTTTATGAAAAGAATTAATTCTGTAACTTTAGTGTGGTTTTTATGTAAATATTTTTGTACATTGGTTCAATAACTCAAACATAAGAAAAAAAATATATTAGAATGTGGTCACTATTTTTTTTATCCATTTTTTACAAAATAATATACTTTTAAAATAATGATTGATTTATATTCATCTAAAATATTCATGTCATTCAACATGACTTCTTCCATTCTCTTACGCATTCTAAAACCCTATGAAATAATTTAAAATGTAGGATGACCACAAAAAAATCATTAAGAGACATAAAAAATGATAAAAAATAAATCCAATGAAAAACATTGAAACCCAGGAAATGTTTTACCTTTGTCTCAAGGTTCTTTGAGAAAAATATATACATATTTTTTACATAAAATAGTCAAACATTTTGTCAAATATTACCATTAAAAAATTTAAATAAAATAAAAAACCTTTTAGAAATATAAACCATCACATTCATAACATGTTTTAATCCCATGTCATGTATAATTCGATCCCCATTTAATCCATTGGAGAACCCCTTAAGAGTCACCCACATTTCATTCAACCAATACAAGGAATAATAGCTAATGAATTAGAGAAAAATCAGGGTACACTAACCATAATTTCAATATCAGGATAACCTAGTGATATTAGGGATCATTAATCATATATGATATATCATGCTTACATGTTTATACCTATAGGAAACCATTTCACATTTAATTATAATGTACCATATCATGAATAAAACATTTTATTTATGAATGTTTTTATTTTTTAATATTTTAAAACCCTATTAAAAATCATACGAAAATAAATTTTTTCTATTAAAATACCATTTACATTTAAGATAACATATTATATAAAAATTTAAACTTTTATTTTAAAAAAATATTGAATACCAAGATAAAAAATTGTGTAATGCATATTTTATTTAAACAAAAAATGAAATTGTTTAAATTATTATATCCCAAAAATAATGGATATGGTGGAAGAAAATAAAATTTAATTGTATATCTTAAAATCAATCATACCTTATACAGTTTTTTAATAAAGGCACACATTATTTATGATGGATAAATTTTTTTAAAACATTAAATGATTGAGAAAAATCCTTTTGTAAAACTCTAATATATAAAAATATAATTTAAAAAACATGGACACGAAGGAAAAAAATAATTTTTAGCAAAACACTAAAATATAATTTTTTATGAAATGTCACATATCACTTTAGAAATATTTAAATAATATGATTAATGAATTAATGAAATTAAAATAACAATAAATATCATTATAACTAATAAATTAATGATCTATCATATCAATTTTGTAGTCTATTCACCTTGTAAAATAATATTGTTTCATAACTTTAATATATTCATCCACAAAATGAAATTAATTTGAAATATGATACCTTGAGTTCAATTCATCATTTTTATTCATTATGATCCTAAATAATTTTGATATGTTAATTATTTACATTTAAATTAATTAAATTCAAGAGTATTTTGACTTGTATTTACCTTATTACCGTGTCATATATAATTGCAAAATTAATTTAAATTACTTTCAATTTTTTTATGGTATTCAGATTATATGTCCAAACTTACTATGGAAGGTAGAATGTTGGTAAAAGAGGATAAAATTCATCATATAAATAATTATAATCATGATATAATTAACATATTTATATATCAATTATATATTTTTTACTAATAATTATATATTATATTAAAATTTTAGTATTTTATGATCATAGAGATGGTAAGTCATACATATTCATGAATCGTGTTTCCATTCTTCAATTATTATTATGGAAAGGATGGATGTAATATTTTACCATAAAATATTGATAATAACGTCATATATACCATATTATTTTATTAAATATACATAAATACTTAAATCATGGGATGTGGTGATAAAAAAATCACATATTTTTGTAGAGTCATTACTGCACACATATATTACTGACATAATCAATTTTCAATGTAAAAAACAAAATAACATTTTTTATATTCAAAATGATAAATATTTCATAAATATCAAAATTATTTCGTCTATTTAAAATATATTTACTCACATAACACTTATAATCTTCCATGTAATGTGATAAGGTATATTGATATAATAACTAAAAGATTATAAATATTATATATATATATATATATTCTATCATTTAAAAGTATCCATGAGAGTCGATGTTAGTAAATTAATGACATTGGTTCATGAGGGAGGAGTCTACCATACAGTGTAGTGATGATATTTATTCAATTTGATCAAATATGATATAAATTTTTGTTATTATAGTAATATAATGACATCTAAGTATACATCATATAATTGTTTTATTATATATGCATTAGGGAAGAATATTTGAAGGTGAATTATGAATAAAAAATAATGATGCTTGGTAAAGAATGATACCCCTTCTCCAATGAACTACTTTATGTAAGGAAAAAAATCATTCATATTATGGATAGAGGATAACAATATGGGATCTACAATGTGGGATAATATTTATAATGTTTTTGGGGTAGGTATGGGAAAATCCAAATGTTATTTTTCAAGAAGAGTATTTTTTATAGAGAATGTGATTTTTTATTCTGTGAATAATAGTAATCATTGAATGAATAATTATTAATAATGACTCATTTAAAATAAAAAATTTTCATTTAAAAATTTTCTCATTATGTATTGTCTCAGTAAATTAAATTAGACAAACATTATTCTCATTAAAATTTATTTTTGATAAATTCTGTTATTAAACCCAAAAACAAACATATACTAATATTTAATATAACATTTATTCAAAAGTAATTAAATATACTAATTATAAATAAATAATAATTATATTACATTAAACAATAATAAAAATATAATGGAAAATTAAAATTAAAAAAATTATATAAATGAGTAGGATTAAAAATAATCGATATTTTTCACTATTTACTAAAAAAATCAATATTTTTTGAAAATTCCAAAAAACACAACTAAGGTAATTTTTCATAAATTTATATAAAAACGTTATTATTTTTTAAAAATTCAATTCACAAAATTTAAAAATTGATATTTCAAATAAAAATTGCAATAAATATTTTTTATTAAAATGTTGTCTTTTTTTATTTAAACAAATAACATGATATTTTTATAAAAAAAAATATATCTTTATATATATCAATATATTAATAAACATTAATGTGATTTATTCTATAATTACATGTGTTGTTACAACACTTATCTATGATTCTATATCCCATTAATTCCCTAAGCATAAAGGGGTATCATTTGAAATAGATTACTTTTATTTAATTAATTTTGTTGAGGATATGTCGTTTTTGACTCGTGAATTTGTTCTCTAGTTGTCAAAATATATAATTAAGTGTGTGGTGTTATGTGTTCCCCATAGAACTAGTCATGGATAAGTGGTTATCTAAAGGGACGAAGTGACATCTTATATTCCCTAGAAGATACGACAATAGAATTATAATAATGTAACCCATGTATTTGAGCATGTTGTGGTTGTGTTTTCTTAAAATACATAGAGGCATAGTAACCATCGTGATAGATTTATGGTATATACAAATCATAAGAGATATAGTTAGCCTTTTTTCTAGATGACCTTATCCAATGTCAGATCCAGCAGAATGAGTTCTTAAATAACTAGGTGATGGTAACCTTATATAATGTTTTAACATAAATGGTGATTCGTTCCCTTTAAATGAAATCTAAATATCAGATTGGGGAGGAATATAATGAGTCAGATATGGTAGTGTATCTGACCTCAATGTATTTTATATTAGTATTGGTACTACATGTCTTGTGATTTTAATGAATAATGGTATCATCCCCATTGTTCATTAGATTATGGATGTCATTATTAATAAAATAGATTGTGAATACATATAAATAAGATTTATTTAGATGATTTACTAAATGATTTCTATAAAGGATAGGATTATCACAAGCTCTTATAGGGGTACAAATTAGTTCATGTGGATTTATGGGAGGGGTTTTTTAGGATGATTCAAAAATCCAATTTACTGGAATCTCTATGAGTGATAATCATATGTGAGAATATTAAGTGTCACTAATTGTATCAATTACTATTAGAGAGTGTTCCATAGTACATATAATGATTACTAACCTATCCATGGGTGAAAACTAATTACCTATCCTTATCTATATTGAACTAGTATATTGATTTTTTAGAGAATAAATTAATGGTATCTCCAAATACTTTGTGACCAATATTAATTATCCAATATAAGTTCTTGACACTATTATGGGGATCATTGAATGAATAACACAGTTGGCTACCATAATTCATAATAAGAGTAGAAATCATCAGAGTCTTTGGGACATATGTATATGACTGATGCATATATATATTTAGAGTGCCATTGATCATAATATTCTAGAAGTATGATTAATTTACATTCAGGTTATAGAGGGGTTTTAGAGTCCATCAGAAACCAATTTAATTTGATAAAGATACTATATGTGAAAAAATAGAAAAATAGAGAGACCACTCAAATTTTTAAGTTATTTTGTTTTTTATGTGTGTTATTTTGATTGGATTTGGTTAGAATATATATATCTGGTGGATTTAACAAAACAAATAGTTATCTCAACATTATTTGTGTGAAAATATTTGAGGCCCAATATAAGTGAACCTAAAAATAACCCCTTTACTAATTTTAGATTAAGTAGTCATAAATTACAGGTTAGTAGTAATTATGGATGATTGTATATACAATTATGTATATTATTAATTGTACAATAATAATTTTGGCCAATTAGAAGTCCTTTAAATAAAAAAGGTGTTGACTATTATAAATCATTGAAGGGAAGAATTTGTTCCTCAAGGTCACTCCATGACATGGTTGAGGATTATTCATTGGGGAAAATGTAATTAAAATGTTCATCAAGGCATTCCTAATCTTAATAGGGGTTGGCGTGGTTTATTATTTACTAGAGATACCACCATAGTTTTACCAAATGCACAATACGTCCACATGTTAAAACCAAAGTTATATATGTTTGTCCCATCTCACAGTATTGATCATAGAAATTAGGATAGAAACAAAGAAACCACAAATATGGATTAATTAATAATGATTAACGATTAATGTGATAATTCCCCTTGTGGTTGGGTGATATTATTGGTGAGAATTTTTTGGTAGTGTTAAAAGATTTATATTAGATCAATGGATTGTGAGAGTCCGGTGAAGGTTTAGTACCCTCACACTTTTGGATAAAATATACTATTTGTTTAAAAATCATTGTTGGTGGGAGGATATGGCTACAAATATATTATAAGTTGGATACATAAAAAATATTGTAGTAATTTTTTACATTGCAGTCATGTCATTTGATTATTTTCATTTTTTATGGTCTCTAGAGAAATAAAAAATAATTTAAAATATAATATTTTTAGCCATGTGTGTAAATGACATCAGTCATCAATATCATTAATATAGATAAATTAATGAAAATGAAAATAATTATAGTTAGGATCATGATTTGTGTTTTAGATAGGAATTATGAATTGATTTTTTCTTATTTCCATTGATTGAGGCCATTTTTATTCATTAAAAATAATGCTAAATTTCCATATATCATGCTTATAAATTTCATCCTAACAAATCTGATTTTTAGTTATCACTAATCTATGTAAAACCCCCAAGTTGATTTTTGCATCATGTTCTTTAAAATATTATTTTAACACATTATATATTGGGGATGAATTGGTGAATATATACTAAACCAAAAAACATGGTAAGACTCTATATTACATTTACAAAAATAAAAAATGGAACTGGAATGTCATATAACCTTGCACTAGACATAGTTCCCCACATAGCACAAAGGGTGATCCCAAGAACCATGGGATTTAAACTTGTGCATGGGTATAATAT
The DNA here is from genome assembly GCA_963277665.1 of Viscum album. Lineage (NCBI taxonomy): Eukaryota > Viridiplantae > Streptophyta > Magnoliopsida > Santalales > Viscaceae > Viscum > Viscum album. Next base: position 1,152,547,692 of record OY728120.1, read on the forward strand.
AGAAAACCTTGCGAATGATTTTACCATCATTAAATAATATGAATATGAAGCATAATTAAATATAATAAATGTAAAACATGTGATAAATTAAATTGAACATATAAATTGAATATAAAACCTATATGAATGTAAATGAACAATGGAATCAGATGTAAATATGAATCTTTAATAACTATAATGGTAAAAATGGCCACCATAGAAATTGAACAGAAATATAAACCCAGAAAAGACAATAAGGAGAAATTGTGTGGCTTTTGGTAACCACAGAACCCTATATAACACCGAACTGATTAAAAAAAAGTGATCCATGTAAAAATTTGATGTTATAAAATACACCTGTGACATAATGTACTGTTATCTCAACTCATCCCACAAAATATAGTAGTCAATATTATATAAATCCTAAAACAAGTTAGTTTCAAATACATCAAAAAAATCAACATTTTTTAGTATTAAAAAACTAAATCCCAACAACTCAAACGTGTGTTAAAACTCATTGTACATGACTTTAATTATATGAAAACAAGATCAAGGAATAAAATTATCCCAGACCCGAAATTTTATTCCACATTATCATTTTAATTTCTCACTTTAATAACATTCCATAAAAAATTATATAGGAATATACAAATTCTGAATTTTCCTTAGTTTTAATATATAACAAGTACTTCTTATATATCATCAAAATGGATGATTAAAATGTACAAAAGAAGGAAATCCCAAAGCCAAATTTTTAATACATAAACCTAGATTGAGTTGAAAAAACCATTTTCAATTTTCTCATTAATAACACTTTTCAAACTCATTATTAAAATAGTTCTAGAAATCTCTAATGTTACATGTTTATTTTTTCAATGTTTAGAAATAACTGAACATTATGTTAAATATTTTGAAAATTAAATAACATAATTAATTATGAAAAAACATGTTTATGAACAATGATATAAAATATAATAATATGGATACAAAATAAGAAAATAAATACCAAATAGACACCCTCTCTAACAAATTCTATAAAATAGTTTGGACATCAAAAATGGTTTATCACATCCCATTAAAATAAAACAACTCATTTGAACTATTTTAAAAAGTTACAAAACACCAAATAATTTATTAATAAATCATTTAAAAATAAAAACAATTAAAACATCATGTAGAAGAAGAAAAGTACATTTAAAAACCTAAACATTAATTAAAATTCAAATCTGCCTTTTTGTAAACAAAATGAATGGAATAATATCTTTTAATAGTGTTTAAAATCAAATTAAAAAACCATGGAATCCACATGGTCTGTACATTTTTACTTAATTAAAATTAAAATCATATATCAAAACATCAATAAATTGAATTTATATCATTTAATTAGATGACAACGAAAACCTTGACTCAAATTAATGATGGTCATGAAGATTGTTGTTTACAATGATTTATAATACTACTACAATCAAATAGACACCCTCTCTAACCTCAAAATGAATATTTAGCCACGATCAAAAAAAATTATCATCCAAAATTTTTCCAAATTAATAAAAATGGATCGCAGGAATGAATGAAAGAAATGTAGAAAGAGAAAATTGAATAATCTAAATGTTTTAGATGGGATTACCATGTTGAAAAATTCTTCAATAATATGTAAAAGGACACCAATATTAAAGAACAAGGGATAGAGATCCCAAGAAGGTTTCCTTGGTCTGTTAAATTGATATGGGTAGAGAATTTGTGATTATATTGTTTATATCAAGTAAGCATAATAGTGTATTTCCAATTTTTAATGAAATTTTGTAGAATTCATGGTTCGGACAGATTATTTCCCATCACATGCACCAATTATGTGTACTCCACTACCAAGATAAAAAATTTGTTCTCATGGTTTTCCCTTGAATTCATTGTTGAAAAAAATGCTTCTAGAATTCCCAATGGATCTATCGCAATCTAGTTTCAATCTGTATACATGAGGCACAAATGTACTAAATAATTCACATCCCATGTTCTATATCTCATACTGCGTAATGGTCCTACATTATTTCTCCTAGGATCAACAGTAATTTTTACTAAACTATGTGGAACTCATACTGACGACCCATATGTGGAACAAAGTGAACTGAAAATTTAGATAGGATGGTTCACCAATAGGTTTTCTTATAAACCATTCTTGAAAACAATCCATAGGAACAAAACATCATTATTTAAAAAGTTTCAAACTCACACTCAATATAATAACAAAATGACACTAAAGAAAAAAAATTAAATAAAATATTGTACAATATCATAGTATGTATTTCAAATCAACCCACCATGGAACATTATTTTCAGATAATGTATTAGGATAATTTAGTTGTTATAGAACGATAATTTTAATACTCAACCCATGAAAACAAGAAATCATCACAAAACATAGTGAATCATAAAAAACAATTGGTTATCAACCAATTAAGGATAGCACTAAAGAGGTAGTTACAAAAAATTAGTCTATCTCACATTTATAATTAATGCATGATGGTGAAACATAGTGAAACAATATTATCAAAACATGAATATGGAATATAGAAAATTCACCAAAAAAACATACATCCCCTAGAAACTAGTACATTATAAAAAAGAGAACACAGCTCTATGAACCATCCTAAATGATAAAATATATAGGATGACCAATATCTAGAATCCAAAAAAGGTTCACAAAATAGAATCCAATCATTGATATGAAACGGCAAGGATCAAACCATTGGTTCACATTTAGCATGTAAGGGTATTTCTATCCTAATTTCATATAATAAAATACCATGGTGATTCAAAAATAAAACACATCACCATGGAATCCATTGTCTGGATGGAAATAGAAATACTCTTCATGTACAACTATATGCACCATAGGTTCTTCCCATTTTTAAACAGGAAACCAAAATCAACCCATATATTATATGCTAGAAATGAGAGATAATAAAAATCAAGGAGTAGGGTATATAGAATTTCCCAATGAAACACTCCACATAATGCATATTCAAATAATAAACGTAGGAAAAAATAGGTAAAAAAACTCAAGACAAAAAATTAAAAACATTAGTGAGAATGAATCCAAAATATACATCATCTTCTAAAATATATGCAACGAAAAGTTGAATGTCAACAAGAATGATGGTCACCCACCCATGAAACCTCAAACACTTCCAAGATCAACTAGGGAAACATTCCAAACCATAACACACTGAAGTGTCTCCATGAAAAACTAACCGTTAATAAAGTATCCATCTCACTGAAGCCCATGGGTCTAAACCACTAGACCTCAAAATTTCCATTGCTTCCAATAAAGAAGAAATTCATAAAATGAATCCTAATTATATCATTATGAAATGAAATAACACATGTCTCTCTATTCAGAACCAAAGTAGTGTGAAATATTAGGGGGAAGATCCTCTACTATAAACACTATACTTCCACATCTTACCTATTTTAAAATACTACATAAAACCACCAATACATAAATCCTTTCTAAATCATGTCCCTAATATCCAATTTAAAAAAACCAAGTAACAATTAAAATTGCATATACTTTTCAATTAATTCCAAATGAATCAAATTTACAATTCAAACCCCAAACCCTTACTTGTATTGGTTAATTCTCGTTTTTCCAAAAATAAATTTTAAATTAAAACCCTATTATTTGAAAAACCCCCATTTCTGTTTTAATAAATATATAATATTTCCAAATGAATTTCTTTAATCTAGTCTCCATTTATAAATACACTAATCGAGGGAGTAATCCCAATTTTTTAATAAATATATTCCTTAAAATAAGAATCATATCTCATTAAAAATTATGAATAATTGATTAGAAGATTAATTCACACAAAAAAATTCCCCGAATTCCCTACACAAAATTAATTATTTTTTTAAATAATCATTATAAAGAATTAATTTAAAAAAACAAAAGGATTTAGCTTTAAATTGAAATTATTATCTCATGGAATTATTTTTCACCTATAAAAAATGAATTCCACATCACATTAATAATACCATAAATAGTGTCATGACATGAGTATTAAAAAATCAATTGATTCAAAAATATCACAAGAAAACCCATGAAACTTTTCATATTTACAAAACATGATTGAAATTAAAATGGTTTTCATTTATAAATAGATAAAAAACAATGAAATAGAATTATGCCTAACTTGGATACGGTGATTAATTCCACATACCAATCATATATTCATCCATATGAGATATCTAACATCAAGATATTTCAATTTTTATTGTTTTCAAGCCATATAATATGGCCTCATGATATTATTTCTGTTGTCATCTCTATACTAACATGAAACAAGATCACAATATAATATCCCAAGTCACACCATTGAGGATAGACCACTACCTCCATCACCCTAAAATTAGTACCCAATAAATGACATAAAATGAAAAACTTGAAATGAAGTATAATTTCAAATTCACATAGATACATAAGGATCTCAGAGATCATGAGGTAGTTCAACTCTCCACACACATGAAACTAATGTATAAAAAGTATACATTTGAACTAAAAATCTCTAAATAATTATAGGTAATATAGAAATCTTGCTCCCAATGAGGACCTCACATTGTCACAACTTTCTGATAAACAAAATGAGGATTCCATCTAACATATCTCTCGATCATGTTTTATGTATGTCTTGAAGGACATTACCAATCCCCATGCTATGGAAACAAGTTCCTAAACATTATAAAAAAACCTTCTGATTGATTTGACCCTAAAAAATGAATATGAAGCTAGAAAAAATGTCCACATTCCTTATATTTATGATCAAATTAAAAATCATCGTATGATAATTTAAATATTATCTTAAAATATGGTACATTATTTCACGATTATTAATAAATTTTATACTAAGTAGATCTTATAAATATAAATTATCTTAATAGGATGATTACATATTCCTTATAATTATTGTGCTTATTTGAGTAATCCACACAATATAAAATTATATTTTTTGATCTCAAAGCTGATGAGATTAGGAAAAATAACATACTTTTTTTGTGAGAAAAATTTCAAGAAAATATTAAATGATATAGTGATAAATAAAATTGAAAATTCAAAAAATATTACTCAACTAAAGCTGAAATAAATGAATAGTAGGAACATATATACATAAGCAAGAGAAAAGGTCTAAAATGTTTTAAACAACTACAAAAAAAACTAAACCAAAAGTAAACCCCCAAATCTGATCTAATGATACCCTATATGACCCATAATAGACATGCATTAAAAAATCATCTCTAGAAGATTGATAATAAGAGAAACAATATTATACATACCAGAACATGTAAAAAATAACTCTGACCTAAAAGACCAGCAGGTCAATGGGGCCTAGTGATTTTAATAATTTTTAATCATATACATCCTAAAATTTATTTTTTGAAATACAATATAAAAACAAAAAAAATTTAATAATTATTTGAAAATAATAAATCACAAAACCAAAAAAATTTCAAAATTTTTTGTAATTCACATTCGATTAAAATAGTCCCCTAAAATGAAACAGAAAATACATAAGGTAAAAAATACAATTTTAATGTCCGTTATTAAAATTATTTAACTAAAAAAACTTTTGTAAATACATATTACAAAAAAATAAATGATGTATACAAATATATTAGTATTATCAAGACATCATTGAATATAATGATACCTATAAAAATGTGCATAAAAACAAAAATCCCTATATTCAAAACTCACACACCCAAAGATTAAAAAAAGTAAACCATTTTCATTTTTTTATTGAGAACACATTTACAAATCATTATTAAAACTTCTAAAAAAACATTAAACACGCATGTTCCATTTTTTCTATTTTAATTACCTTTAAGAATTCCCCTTCAAAAATTTAAATAGTAAATCACATAGAGATGATAGAAATTAGATAGATTGGAATAACATTATTATGTCATAAAATATGGATAATAAAAAACAACATAATTCCTAACAATAATCCAAAATATACTGGATAAAATAGATTAAAAACAATGATCCACTAAATGATACAATAATTATACCATCATCATGGGTTTTATCCTCCAACTCTATTAATAATAAAACTAAATTTTAGATTAGTAACCTTGGTGGACACTGTTGAACTTTTAAATTACCTTGAAAGACAAATTAAAATTCCCAGAAAAAAATCCATATAATTCTTTTTTTCCTTGGACAATGGAATAAATCTTCCCCAAAAATCAATTCAAATGGGATAAAAACAAGGATATTTTCTAGCATATGGTCCTTCTAATCCCTTCAGTCTATCCATATAAACATAGCATATAAATTCACCCTAGTAAACCTAATTTATGCAAACGACTTTACCATCACACATGTTACCAACTACCGACTAAGGACCCCCATGATGTGTAAAATTAAGGAGATCATGATAAAAAATTCCTTCAATCTGGGATAAATAATATGAAATTAACTTATGTGTTGCATATCACCCCTTAATAAACTACCCTATCAATCATACACATTAAGCACATACAGTTTATAAATTTTAAACACCCAATCACGTGATCCCAAATCACCATGACAACATAATGATCAATGGGGCTAACGATATACCCATATATTTGATGAAAAAACATTTTTCATAAAAACCCAAATCGGTGATCTCTTTATGAAAAATCATTGAATGAAAACGTAATTTTACATTTGTACAAATAATATCAATATAATCATGAGACCATATTTATACTCAAATTTTTTAATCTCAATATGGAAATCACTCTACCATTTTAATATAACCTTTTAAAACATTCAAATAACTCAATATATTCAAAATATAAACCACAGATGATAAAAAATCATTTAAAATCAATCAAATCATTTTTAAATAACAAATTCATTAAACAAATAACACATTTTGAATAATACTCAATCATTTTTATGAAAATGTTTCAACATTAAAACAACTTTTATCACATCCCATTGAAACTAAACAACCCATTTCAAACATTTAAATAAAATTCATTACATTAAATACATTTTGAAAATGTAATTTGATACATTAAATTTTTTAAAAATAAAAAACATTCATGGTGAGATATTCAAAAAAAATCTCTAAAATATTATTACATATCTTCACATATAGTTTTCCTGGAATCACACATATTCCATTATTTATAATAATTTTAAATAATAGTGGTACATAATAAGTCATTACAATATATATATATATATAACAAAAAAATTCTTTAGAGACATCAATAAATAAATGTATGTAATAGAATGTAATGAAAAAGAAACACCTACCTAGGTTCAGTGGAGATCATGTTGGATATTGTCATCAATGAGAGAAAACACTCCCAAAATCCAATACACTCACTCTACAAAACCAAAATGAAAAAATTACAATGATTCAAAATAATTGCCACACTAAAATCATCCCACAGAAGCATCATGGTTGTTTATATGATAGTAAATAAAAAAGTAAATGTTTTTGGTGAATATAATAGGATTATAGGGGGTATAAAATGATAATAATGATTGAATTTGATATTGATGGCCACCAAAATGGAATGATGGTGGACGTAGAATCCTTGAAGGGTTCTCTCAATATTTTCAAATTATAAGGGGAGAAAACTGTGGTTGTATTATTTATTTCATAGAGAGTTAAATGTTTTATTGCACACTTTAATGAAATCGGACTGGTCGCTTGATATGTCCACAAGGATTTACAAACAACTCAATAAGAATGAATATGCCAAAAACTATACAAATAAACCTATTACATGGTTTAACCATGAATTATTAATGATTATAAATCATTGCCTTTATCCATTCCATATAGAAATATAAAAATGAAGATCCAATATACATTCTTATCGCATGGTTTTCCAAACCATACACAAGCTATGTGGTTCATATCAAACATTAAAAAAGTCCCACATAGATTCTACTAGTATCTATATAATTTGAAATAAAAAATGAACTATAAATTATTACAGACTTGTTATAGAACATAGTGAATTGAAACACATGGTGGGTAGGGAAATCCCCTTAGTTTCATTAATGTCAAATGAAAAAAATAATTAAGACATTTAAATTTCCTATTAGTTTGTATGAAACTCCACAGAAAAATAAAAATGAGGCATGGAAACATAATATAATACATAATAAATTCTATAGTGACATATATGGTGTCACATTACATTATTCATCAATAAGGTTATTTAAATCTATATTGTTTTTCTAATAAATTGATTTCTTATAATTGTTTTTGACATACTAATTTTTCCCCTTTTTTATCAACATACAATTTTATTATATAACTACTCCATAAAAATTAAATATGGATAATATTATATCATAGTCATTATACCCTTCTTCCATTGGTCATACACTCAATTTTAAACAACACATCTTGCATTCATGACAAGTTACATAATATGAGGGAAATATAGGATCCTTTTTCCACTGGAAATGACTTCCCACCCATTACCTCTTTCCTTTATCTTGCATGACAACAAAAAATAATTTTTTTGACATCATGGTGGTTCTTTATATTAATAGTGGTGGAATTGGAACAACAGCCTAGATTGATTTGTGATGGAAGGATCTAAAAATTTCATAATAATTACACTATATAAGGTTGAAAATGACATTGGTTTTGGGAACCATTCATAGGATTTATGGAAATATATCAATGTAATTTTTTATAATATATCCATAATGGGTAGAATATTTCATAGAATGGTATGTTCTAAAATTTTTGGTAGGAACAACTATAGATAGCATGCGGCTAAGATTTTTATAAAAGAAGAAAAATTCATACACTATGTAGATTTTTTAAAACCCATTATTTTATAATGTACATGTTCAGTTTGTGGAAATTACATGATCATATAAATATTGAAAAGAAGACATGTATTTCATAAGAAAACATCATTACAGAGTAAAAAATATATGATGTCGTCCTCAATAGTTCTTTCTAATCAGACATCTTCTATCAGGAATTAAACACCGTGTTTTATTAGTGAAATCTTTATGTATTACAAATACACTTGACTGGGTTATAAATGTATCTTCCCAAATATCACTTAAGATATACATAAGGGGTTAGATAATTCATAATCTTTGATAATTAAAACATCTGATGATTTTTATATATTCTCACTCGGGTGTCAGAATTAGAAAAAATGAGATTTCATTTCTCTAATATTTTTCACATAGATTACAATTATATAATTATATTTCCAATATGTGGTCATTTTTGTGGAATTATAGGTATTTTATGGATTTATTTTCATTGTATTGATAATATTTCTTGGATAGGTAATTCAATGTATACATTTGGTTAAATATAACAATAATTACAAACATATGATAGAGCATGGATTCCCTATACACAATACATGGTCATTATTCTCTTATGGGGTGATAATTTGGGTTTCCCTTTTTGGGGAAGGGGTTAGTGACTCCCTGGATAGAAAATTTCATAAAAATTCATGAGTACACTTCTCTACTAATTGATCTAGCTAAACCCCCACTAGATTGGGTGTGTTCCCACCATCCATGTAATCAAAACGTTATCAATCAATATATATTTTCCTTGGTGAGGATTAGGTCCCCTATAGTAGTCGATACTCCATTGATCGACATATATACTTTGACCTTCGCGAGTTCGTCGTGAAGCAACCAAATCCCTCTTCATGCCACCTGAGATACGCTTCGCGGTGCCTCTTTCCTATAAATACAAATCTCCCCCTAGGCCCAAAGGATGGACAATACAACCTTTCGACTTCCCAGCTCCTGAATCGTGAAGCATCCTTCTGCTCTGTGAAACATGAGTGGCATGATGAACTTTTGTTCCGTGAAGTGCCTCCCCTTTGTCTCGTTTGGATCCCTCATTCAAGAGGGATGCCTTCCGCAAATCCTAAGGGCCTTTGTTAAGGAAGGTGATCCCCAACGGTACTCGGGTTATCGCGGGGAGTTTATGCTTCGCGAAACACCCTTTATGTACAAATTATCCACATGCTAAGGCAGGGTCACTATACTTTGTGAAGTACATTGCTTCACGACACCTTTCTTCGTGAGGCCAATGTGCTTCGTGATGCAGTGCTTCACGAATGCATTTCCACTTCACGAAGCACCTCTCATATGCTTCGATTCCGTATGCTTAGTCTAAGGCACCCCACATTGCGAAGTACACCCCTTTTCAAGTTCCCTCTGCCACACGGAACAACAAAGCTTCACAATACCCCTGACTATGAACCCCTCTACATGGAAATTACCTTTTCCTGTGTGAACCTCTAGGTTTGCATGATGTGACTCCATAGTCCCTTTGATGATATTACCCATCCGTTGCTTCGACACATGTTTCTACACATAGTCACGCTAATGGCTATTGTGGACCCCTCGATGGTTCACTCTGTACAACCCCTCACAACGGCTTTGCATGTCCCTTCTTTTCACCAAGGAGTAGAGGGTACTGGTTATGTAAGTCCTAGGGGTGTGGAGTGAACCCACATCATTCAAGATGCATGACGTTAAATTTCCAAGCACCATCGTTCTCATCACATGACATTAAACTATGACCTCGCCCGTGCCTTGCATGCAGGGTCTCCATCATTGGACATTCTCCACGCCCACTTGTCTCCGTGGGGATAGGATCACCCCTCACAGGGGATGATATTCTTCCTATTGGTGTGGCCTTTTTTCTCGGGGAATGGGAAACCATATCTGTGTAATCCCATAGAATTCCTATAGGAGGCAGGAACCCTTCTCCACCTTTCATCTTTGATCCCCACGGCCAGCAAAGTGCGGGATGGACACTGGGCCCCTCCTTTCTTTGGGCCCAAATCCTTTTCCCACTATTCTTTTTTGCTTCATTCCTCCATCGTGGAGTAAGTCCCAACCCATTTGGGATGCAGACCACTCATAAGCCCTTATATCCACTTTGGGTCGCTCCACACATTAGCCCCACTTTACTTCCCACGAACAGAAATTTCACAATGTGATCATCAGGTCTCTGCTACCTCTTGTTTCTCACACCGAGCATGACTCATGTGGGATTAGAGTGGGCATCGACCATGACATCCACCATGGTCATCCTAGAGTGTAATCCCCATGCTACCAACCTGAACTACGAGGAATTTGAACCTTATTAAGGCAAGGTACATAGGATGCCTCCCAGAGGTTCAATCCCACCATACATTGGACCCTAGGTCCTCTTTCATGTCGATTCACCGACGCCACATGAACTACGAGAACTTTGATCCTTGCCAAGGTTTGGTGCGTAGGAAGCATCCATGAGGTTCATGCCCAACACCAACTTGTTCCGACACCAATTTGAATCAGTTCAACAGTCCCCTCACCACCCAAACTATGAGGACATTGATCATTGGAAAGGAAATGTACTTAGGAATCCTCTATGAGGTTAAATCCCAAAAACCATTGGTTCTGAAAATTTGGTCACATGCCCCCTTCTAGAACTACGTAAACTTTGATCCATGCCAAGGCAGGGTACGTAGGAAGCCTCCACGAGGCTGAATCCCACCAACACCTTGGGCAGCATAGAGTGTAATCCCCATTTCACATCCTGAACGGCGTGGTATTTGATCCTTGCCAAGGTATGGTACGTAGGAAGCCTCCACACGGTTCAATCACAACAACCATTGGCCCTGACTATGTCTGTATAGGTGTGCCAAGACCCATTCATCCCGAACATTGTGTACTTTGATCTGTTCCAAGGCATGGTAGGTAGGAAACCTCCACTAAGTTTAAGCCCAACCATTGATAGTTCCAACATCTTTCACATCGATTCACCAACTCCATGGGAAACCTAGAGTGTAAGCCCCACACCCATCCTGAACTATGTGGTTTGTGATCATTGTCAAGGAAAGGTACGTAGGAAGCCTCCCTAAGGTTCATGTCCACCATCCACCTGGACCCCAGGTCCTTATTCACGGCGGTTCACCCTCGTCCCATGTAAAGTTAAATGTGGACCTCTTCTCAGCGATAAGTCATTTTCACTTCAGTGGTAAGCCATTGTCCCCCCTTTCAGCGGTTAGCCATTGTGAACCCCAATTAGTGGTATGACGTCATCAGATGAACTACGTGGACTTTGATTCCATGCCACATGGATACGTAGGAAGCCTCTTCGAGGATCAATACCAAAACCATCAACATCCTCTTGAAGGTTCCATCTCATTCTCCATACCTTTCACAGAACCTTCCATCAGCCATAATGATTCTTACCCAGGCTTCCACATCCCAGTGGAATCATGACACCCCATTCCCTACTATGTTTGACAGCATTTGGGAATCCACCCATGTGTTGGCCCCAATATTGGTGTTCCCTCAAGGGGGTTCCCCAATATGATCCTCTCTAGTCGTTTTTCATATCAGTCCAATCCATCTCTGCTAGATTCTAAACATGCTGCATACCCTGAGATAAACATGGGAATCTAATGAAAACCTCAGATACATGCCCATGGAAGACTATTCCCAAATATGATGAGGGATGCCTCGAGTATCTGAACCCTCAAGAATCCCTATAATAAGGGACAGAAGACAGACACACCATTCCACAGTGTCCAGACATGCCAGTGATGCCCAACGTGACTACTCCCCTAACTGAAGGATTATGCCCTCACCGGACCCCTTGGAATGTCTTAACAGAAGCAGCGTAATTGACTGGTGTCCATGAAGATATGGCACCATGAAGAGTTTCATGAAAAACATCATAAGTCTATTAGGGAGACTCTAACTAGGTGAAAAGTTCTGAGGAGAAATCCATATTAGGAAGAACTGACATTCCATCATCCTGTTCCGATCAAGGAGCTAGTGTCCCTGAATAAGTAGTTAATGTCGCCCACCTTTGGAAAGTGATAATGCAGGGAAACAAAAAACTAGTGTCTCTCATACCTGAATGAGACGGACGCGCGTTCCCCGACGAAAGGGTCAGAAACAGAAATGGTGAACCAGAAGTGAAGATCTTATCCTCAAATATGGAGATTAGTAGTGCTCGGGGCATCAATGGATTGATGATTCACTAGGTACATACATCCAGCACCAGGTCCCGCCATGCAAATAGCGGTCCTGGCATGAAACTCATCATATGATGGGGTAGTAGGACGTTGGATATGCCGTTCTGAGACTTGGTCATTGTGGATCCCTCTCACCGATCATAGAATACATGACGACATTGTGTCCTTGGTCATCGATTCCTTTATCTTTCAGCAATAACGAGTTCATCTCCCTACTCCTCATGAATCAGGTTGTTGTCTTAGTAAAACGATCACTTCCCAAACGTCTACACTAGGGCATGGGAAACTCCTGCACATCCACTCCACGTGTCATCACTGCTACCGCGACATCCTCTTCGTCCATGACCGTGGGGCTCCCACACCCTATCTCTCCATCGGATGTTATCCAACGAAGGGTACTTAATGAACTCGTACGTCATTACGAGGAAAAGGGAATCATCCCTACGTGGTATATGGCCTACCTAGATCTGGAGGAATTTGTTCCTCGCCATCAACACTTACCTTGAGGGCCACGCATAGAGCCATTACTCCCCACCCCGAAATTCATCAGCTTCGGGAGCCTTGCCCTGTAGAGCTTTGAAGACTCCCTCCCTTACGCTGATGAGGTAGGTGATGTCCGACCCAGTCTAGTCAGAGTCTCGATCCAAGGGCTCCCACTAAGGGCTCCCACCCGGCCGCGTCATCTCCTCTTCCCAGTCATATGAGAGGAGGAGGAGGAGGTAAGCTATGCAACTGAACCACTAGCCCCGGATCATATAACTCGGCTCCAGCATCGGGCATAAGATGGGGAGAATGCCCACCAAGGGGCGTCAACATCGGAGATATTTGTGGCCTGATCCACTGCCGACACATATAATCAAGTCCATGCATACACTGAGAAAGGTCACTTATTCGCACAACCAGAATCGAGGCCCTAACCACCCCATGAGTAGGTTGGGTCGACAATTTTGGCCGCATGTGCGAGTAGTGGTCGCCGCAAACCAAACCGTAGCGATGTCACCCCATACAGAGGTCCTCCCCATACCACTACCAAAGATAGCGTGGGTCTTCCCTGATTTGGGGCTTGGCATGGATGTACTCCCAGTGCTGCCCATAATCCAAATGAGGGTCTTCCAAGCTACAGTGATGTTCAGTACGAAAGCCTCTCACATTCCCATTACACTGTATATGGAATCGCTCGTCCTGCTCCTGACCGCCGGTGCAGGGACATTACACATCTGGTCCCTTTCCAATGTGGGGATCCTCCCTACATCTTTTCCGCAGCTGGTGAAGGTCATCCTCGCCCTGGAAACCATGGTGTGAAGCCCATCCTCGTACCACCCGCACCAAGAATGGTGGTCCTCCGCATGCTCTTGCCGGTCCCAGTGGAGGTTTTTCCCGCTCTAGCTCTATCCATGGACGTCCACCCCATGTCCCCTTCGACATTTGTCCTAGTGCTCCTAGTACCCCAGCTTTCTTGGGTTTAAACCCTCTCCACCCCAACACTAGTGCGGCTAAAGGACCCCATGTCAGAAATAATCCCTCTCCCGAGGAGCCACCCATGGTAGGAAGGCGGACCATTGCCGCCACAAGAAGAATCTTGGTATGTCCAGACGGAGATCAAACCAGTCTGCTTCTCCGAATCTGAAGTGGACTATGACCCATCTCGGGAACCCTCCACTATCTCATCTGAGTCAATGGCCGGGGAAGGGATGAGGCGCATCTGCCTCGTGCTACAAGAATTCAAGGTCCACAAGATTCTTGCCTCCCTCCACTAGTATATATGGGAGGGCAAACATTTAGCGACCCTGTAGGTTATTGTCGTGAAATTACCACCATCATCAGTAGAAGTGCTATCTACCTCCACAAGAGATTACAAACAACTATTCTATGGACTAAAGGCCGTTGAGAAGCATCAAGACCTATCACTGGCATCTCCGGCCCCATATCTAGGGGAAAAGGAAATCAAACCCTCTTATCTTGACATGGGGGCCAGGGCGCTACACTCTTTGGAGGACTGTAAGAGAATCGGCGGCCAGTCATCCCGCTCACCATACTCTGCACTGGCCAACCTGTCGTCCCAGCGGTCTACCTCAGTACCGTTACCGATTCATCATCCACCCCCAGTTGGAGAGTGGGAAAATCAAAGTCCAGACCGTGAATTTGAGCCTAAGAGATTCTGGACCATCCTCGAAGCTGACCACTCCCCCGAAAAAGTTCTATCTCATGGCAGCAAAGTATTTCTACATACCAGAATCCCTCACCCCAGAGGAAGTTGAGTGTTTTCACTACACCCTCTAGGCGACATAGTTCATACTTATTCATTAGCATATGGTTTATCCAAGGAGCCAAGAGCATTTCTAGGAAATCAGTGAGAAGTGTTATCTAGTCGATCAAGCCGAACTCCCTATGGCCCAGCACCTCGAGTCACCAGGTCCCCGTGAGGCTCTCCAGCAGCAATGTGTTTAGAGTATCAAGGTAGTCCGCAAAATTATTAGGGAGGCTACCCCCCCCCCCCCACCACGTGAAAATCCACGGGTGGGGATAGTATGCTTCCCTTCTTTTCAGCCCTATTCGGATGCAGCCCGACTCTCTATGTGATATTGAGTACATGACCCCAATAAGGGTCACGGTCATCATGGATGACATAGTGGACAAGGAGGAAGAGGTAGAGATTCTTGATAGAGACTTACCCCCTAAGGGTGTGCCACCATTGTTGGACCCATCATGGAGGATTACCCATCATCAAATGAACCTCCTCGGTCTCCCTACCCCCACCAAGGTGTAGGTACTCGGCCTGAATGCCAGTAAGGGAAAAGAGAACGTCAGAGATGTCAAGAACTCCGACCCATTCACCATGGAGCAGAAGAAGGAGGAAGACTTCGAGGAGGCCATGTTGGGCTGACAACTTGCTGAGCATAAGATTATGGTTGACGAACTCCTTGATAAATACGCTACAGAGAGGCGACCACACTATAGTGGTCCTAGGCCAGGGCAGCAGGGGCAGGAACAACTAACCCACTGTGAGCTTCCCCAGGCAACCGTGATCAAACTGCTCCTGCAGACAGGGCTGAAGTCAGATCTTACGGTAAGAGGGTGTGGTCTATCTCGCCAAACCATCCGGAACGATGCAGAAATCCCTGGAATCTGGCCCAGGATCCCCTAGCTACCATGCAGGCCACTCGACCAGCCACTCCACAAGCCGCTTGGACAGTTTACCATGTGAAACAACCCTACAACGTGCTCTTTGTTAGGTATCCCTGTCAAGACAGGGACCCCCACCTAGATTATCCTATGGAAACACTAATAGCCCTCATGGGGGTGTTAGAATTGCAACAGGTGGAAATCCCACCTGAGGGAAAGCCATACCCAACATGGGTGGATGATATTCTGGCTCCTCCGGGATTCAAAAACCCCACCTTCTACCCCAAAAATGGGACGGGGACCCGCAACAGCACCTGGCCCACTTCAACTCAAGGTGTGGGCCTATGCTAGGGACTTCAACATAGTAGGAGGGAGCCATGATCCGTTGTTTTGTTCAGATGTTTGTGGGGCCTGCATTCTTCTGGTACAGCCAGCTCCCCATCGGATCTGTGACCTGCTGGGAGGACCTTCGCAGGCAGTTCCTCTACCAGTTCAATCCTACCACCTGGAAGACCAGCATCGCAGATATCTTGAATTTCACATAATGTCCTGATGAGTGAGTCGCAGAATTTATCACCCTATGGAAGGGGCTCACATACTCCCTTGATATGCGATTGACTCAGGAGAAATTACTGACGATGTGTATAGGGAACATCATAATAGAACTGGTACCTTCTCTGATCACCCAGAACTACCCTGAAGAATTCTGAGACCTCTCCGACAAGGCCCAGTGCCTCGAGGATGCTTTGTAACAGTCTATCGAGGCACCTTCGTTTCCCCTGTTATCCCCGCGAGGAGAGCTTCCAGAGCCGAGCCCACCGCGGTGGCCCCAATAGAAGCACCCAAACAACTAATGTTTCTACCAGTACCACCATCCCCACAACATAGAATAGGCCCTCCTACTTAGGCACAACCTCTGGCTCAACAACTCCCTCCTTAGAATCAACAAGTGCCCCCACGGAATGCGCTGCCACTGCCTAGGTGGGACAATCATGGTCTACCTCCTCGGAAGGCCCCTCCGGCTCTTCGTCAGGGCCGGGATCCAAGGGCCCCCATTCTGGAAAGAAGAAACCCGACATACTCGTTCAGTGATAATCAAGTACAGAGTTACTTATGTAGTGCCCTAGAGCAGGGGATTGTACGCTTTCATGAGTGCAGAATCCCGAAAGAGAAAAGTCTCACCGGTCGCCCCAACTACTGCCCCTATCATCGGATTATGTGGCACACCGTCAAGAAGTGTTATGTGTTCAAAGAATGGATTCACTACTAGGTCGATAACTGGATATTTAGGTTGGGCCCGGCCCCAACAGAAGTGGAAGGTGTATTTTTATTGTCATACAGTGGTAGCGACAATGAAGGCGAGCTGCAGTAGGTTTCTTACAGTGGGTCCAATAAATAGGATGAATGGATGGCTCGCAAGACGGTTTCTCGTTACCATGAAATAATTCAGGCATGCCTGAATCAGATGGAGCTTTCAAAAGCTGTAGCCACCACTTTTGCATCAACATCTCAGTCGACCTCTTCCAAGAAGAGCAAGCATCGACAGCACAAGGAAAAGAAATGCCCCCCCACTATTTCCATTTTCATCCTACACTCTCAGTGACTTCATGCCACCTGAGATGAGGATACCTCCTAGAATCCACCCTGTAGTGGTTTACTCTTCAAGTGATATTCAAGGGTACGCATCAGTTTATACTGTGGAGTTGGTGAAACCCTATATGACTTCCAGCAAGGGGGAGTTCTAGGAAAACCTCCCCAATGTCCCATGTCGGCGCCAACGTCGGTAGAGAGGCAACCATATAGGTAATCGAGTCACATCAGTTGGAACCTCCTGCAAGGCTGTGTATGCTGCTGAGACCAGACAGTAGGCCCATCGCAGATCTCAGCATGCAAAGCCTCTTCATCCGGTGTCGTCAGGACCACCTCCACCACTGTTTGTGCTACTGGATTTGGCAAGGATACCTCGTCTAAGACGCGGCCAGCCTCACACAGCTATAGGCTGATCCAAGTCATTCAGTCCCCATCCTAATGCTACTCTTTAGGCCTTGACTAGTGAGCAGTGGGATATGCCCAACACAAACTAGTCATGGGTCCAGTCAGCAGGGCCCTCCAGGCCTCCAATCGCAATGTGGCATCCTGTAAGCAGATGTTTGTTCCTGGAGTGGAAGAAAGATGTATTCAAGAACCTTATCAGCATCCCAGTGTGGATAACCATCCTTGAATCCCTTCACCTGTCGTCGGATATGCGCGAGGCCCACGCTGAGGCTTTAAGAAGCCACCTCCAGTTTGAGACAGAGGTAATAGTTGCAGAAGCCATTAATGTTTTAATGGATGAGAATGCTGAATTTCAGGCCATTATTTTGTTCTTAGGAGAAGATGATGGTTCTCCCATACAAGGGCACATCTACCCGATGTACATCACCGGCCAATTTAATGGCACGGTGGTTCATCGTTGTCTCGTTGACAGCAGATCTCGGATCAACCTTATCTCGACGCGGACACTGCAGAAGCAGGTGTTATCTGAAGATGACCTGACTCCCTCCGATTTAAGAATCCATGGATACAACATGACAGTGCAGACCCCGGACGGAATGATCTGCATGAAGACCCAGTTCAATATCCTAGTTTCCAGTACCGAGTTTATGGTTGTCTCTCAGGACACTAAGTACAATGCATTGATGGGCAAGACATTTCACCACCTACACGCAACAGTCCCCTCATCATATCACCAATTCCTCATGTACTCCCTAAATGTTCGAGTAGGTGTACTCCAGGGTGATGCATCTCTTTTCACCTCTTGTGAATCCCATTATCTAGATGCAGACTATTACAAGAACAAGGATAACAAGATTAGGGTAAGTGATTTGGAGCCCACCGTAGTCACAACTGCCCCCTGGGCAGGTCTGGATGATGCCCATGTCATCTCGATCCATCAATTCGAGGCCGAAAACCCCGACATGGGGTGATAATTATTTGTCTCAGGTACAAGAGGAAGGCATATTCCCAAGTCCCAGTGATGATGGAAAATCACCTTGTACTGCTACACAAACCCGAATCAGGTGATCCCAGAGCCTCCTACCCCCTTACGATATCGGGATATCCGCCCCATGGAAACGACAGTACGTCATACATGTCTTTTTTGCTAATATGAGATTAACCAGCTCAAGCCAACGACCCAATTTTGCTTTTATATCATCAATTGTGGCCCCTTGGGCCAATGAACGGATGGGATTGTATAGATAGTCTTCATTGAAATGGTCAGAGAAGAACATGAATCTATTGATAAGATTTCTACTGTTGTCCAGGCTGGTACAAGCCTCTCGTCAGGTTCTGCCGACCCAGAGGATGATTCTACCCATGTGAATCCTTCTACTATAATAAATGATGATGATTTGTAGGATAATACCCCAACCTTTGAGTAAGGAGTCTCCTCTATAGTCGATGAACTGGAACAGGTGAACCTTGGTAGCGAGGCATATCTGAGACCCACATTGATCAGTGTCATCATGACCCTCGTGGAGCATAAACGGTACGTAGAATTCCTAAAACAACATCGTGATTTGTTTTCCTGGGGCGTCGATTAGTTTCCAGGACTAGATCCTCAGGTATTCGTCCACCGCCTCAGTCTCCCGAAAAACCATCGTGGGTTCAAGAGGCCTCTAAGGAAGATTCACCCTTCTCACGGTGCCTTGTTCGAGGCCGATGTTGACCAGATCATCAGATCCAACTTCGTTAGGTAGGTCCAATAACCAAAGTGGATTTCCAATATTGTGCTAGTCAGGAAGAAGAACGGACAGGTCAAAGTCTGTATCGACTTCCGAGATCTCAACATTCACTGTCTGAAGGTTGATTTTCCCCTTCCAGTGACAAAATTGTTGATCGATGCTACAGACAGGTTCTATGTTCTCTCATTCTTGGATGGTTACTCTGGATATAATCAGATCTGTCCGGCCCCCAAGTATGAAGATTACACCACTTTCATGGTTCCCCTTCGCCTAATGAATGCAGGTGCCTCTTATCAGCGGGCCATGCACATCATATTCATGCAAATCCTCAAGACATTAGTGGAATGCTATGTAGTCGATATGGTGGTCAATTCTCACCAGTGCCATCCCCATATCAAGAAAATGAGAATGTGTTCATCATATTCCGTTCCCACCTCTTGAATATGATACCGTTGATGTGTGCCTTCGAGGTCACCTCCGAAAAAGTTTCTTGTATTTGTTGTCAGGTACTGGGGCATCGTGATCAACCTAGAGAACTTCAGGGAAATCTTCCATATGCCTCTCCAATGAAATATTCGAAATCTTCACGGTTTCCAAGGCCTCATAGCCTACATACACCGATTCATTGCAAATCTGGAAGGAAAGTGTAAGCCCTTTTCTTGGATCATGAAGAAAGGATCTTCCTACGAATGGAATGAAGAGTGCCTGACCAAGTTCATTGAAATGAAGAATTATATGCTATAGCCTCTGGTCATGTTGCCACTCATATCTGGAAAGATTTTGGTCCTGTATGTCACTACCCTGGAAGGGTCCCTCTGCACCATTCTCGCCGAGAAGAACAATGAAGGGACAGAAAACAACCTTTACTACCTTAGATGCATGCTCCTTGATATGGAGACCAAATACTCCCCAATAGAGAAGAGCTTCCTTGTGGTGGTATTCGCAGTACAAAAATTGCGACACCACTTACAGCACCACAAAGTATAGCTGGTGTCTCGGTGTAGACCCGCTGAAGTACTTCCTGAACCACCCCATGTTAACTGGTCATCAAGAATGGTGGGTGGTAATCCTCCAGAAGTTCAACATCAGGTTCGTGCCTTAGAAAGGAATAATGGGAAATACATTGAAGACATTCTTTCTACCCATCCAACCACCGAAGGCCAGTTCCTGTACCTTTATTTTCCCTAAGAGGCAATCCTCTCGGTTGATCATTTCCTCCCGTGTTGGAAAATGCACAACTATGGTGCCTTTTTGATCCCCACTGGTAGGAGACACAATGATTACTAACTCAACAGAGTAGGTCTGTGTATTGTCTTTATTACCCTGGAACATTCCATTCTACCATACTCATTCCTGTTGTCATAAGTATGCACCAACAATGAGGAAAAGTATCACGCTCCTATCACCGGCCTCGAGCTGGACCACAAGATCGATGTGCCCCATTTGCATGAGAAAGGGGTTTCTGAACTATTCATCAAGAAAGTCAATGGTGGCTATGTATTCAAAAATCCAGAGCTTATACCATTTCTAGAGCACACCCTCTAGCTAATGGCCCGATTTCCATCTCATCTTGAAGTTACTCATGTCAATCGATCTTAGAATGGTCGAGCAGATGCCCTAGCCGGCTTGGCTGCGTCACATGCAGAACCCGAGAAGAATGATTTGATTATACATGTGGAACACCGGTGATTCATTTCCCCTGTCACCCTAGAGGATGACGACAACCTGCGAGTAAGCCATATTACCGTAGGAGCCACAATTTCGGGTCCCCATGGATCCTTAGATGCAATGGTTGAAACAACCCCCAACTGGAGGACCCCCTTTGCCGAGTGTCTCAAAAATGGTTTCCTCCCAGCCGATCAAGCCGAGTGTGAGCGAATATGACGCCACACACTGCAGTTTACCTTCCATAGTCGTCCCAGTCTTGAAAAGATCCCCTACAAGCGTGTGTTTGATGGTGTTATCAATAATTTAATCCAAGGAGTTGATATTTGTCAGTTCGAGTAGGAGGTTCACACTAGTTCCTATGGTTCCCATCAGGCTGGGCCAAAGTTGTCCCATCCGATCCGGATACTAGGGTAGTTATAGAACTCTATGATCCATGATTGTATTGAGTGTTCCAAGCGATGTCGTGCATGCTAAATCCATGCTAACTTCATGCATTGGCCACCAAAACCTTTCCACTCCACCAAGTACTCTTGGGCGTTCACAGTATGGGGACTCAATGTCATTAGACCATACCCACTAGCGACAGCTCACCAGTTCAGGTTCAGCATGACCCCCACATATTTCTTTTCCATGTGGGAAAAATAAGTTCCTCTCAAGGAGGACAATTCCCATTCTATATTTCAATTCATGATCTCCAACATCATCTACCGATTTGGAGTCCCTCACACCATCCTCACTGATAACAACACCAACTTCTGAGTAGTTGAACTAATGAAATTGTACGCCAAGAAAAACATCTGTTTGAACCATACCTTCCAATACCACATGCAGGAGAATGGATAGATCGAGTTGTTCTACAAAATCCTCTATAAAATCTTTCAAAAAATGGATGTCTAGAACAAACCTAGTTGGGCAGACAAGCTCCCCAACACCCTCTGGGCTTATCAGACGACGACTCGTAATTCCACCCAGGTGACCCCATATTCCCTGGTGTATGGATCTGTGGTCATCCTTTCCATCGAGATCTAGCTGCCCCAATTACACATAACTATCAAGGACCAAAAGGTGCCATATAGGGTGTCTGAAATTTTTCTGGATGAATTGGAATCCCTAGATGATAATAGTCTATGTGCCCTGCACAATCTAGAAAGGAATCTGAATATGATATCTAGGGCCTTCAAACAATAGTTTCTCCTCCACACTTTTCTAAAAATCTACTTGGTATTGGTCCCCACGGTGCCAATGATCTCTAGCAAGAAACCACCCATGTTGGAGTCCAAATGGGAAGGACCTTACATAGTTCACCGGGTTTACCCCATTAGAGCATACTCCCTGGTGACCATAGATTGTGAGCATATAACTCCTCCCACTAGTGTCAGGTTCCTCGTGAAATAATTTTCTTTAGAATAATGGTTTTTCATGACTTTAAATTGAATGACCATACTGAATGTCCTTATGCTAGCTGGTCTTTCATAACCATAAACTACACGATGGCCGCACATGACCTTAAACTGGCAGGTCCCACATGACCCTAAACTACATGCTGGTCCAGCATGACCTGAAACTGTCTGGTATTGCACATCCTTAAACTGCGTATCGTCCTGCATGATGTTAAACTGCATTTTGAGGACGATGTATGGCTTGATTCCCATCCATATGGGATACGTAGGAACACTCAGACGCCTCGTCTTGAGCACAACCCCAGAACTGTTCTATTTGACTATTTTCACTGCGTATAGTTTTCTCGGAGGATATTTGCAGTATATGGGGAAGGCTTCCATAACCCCACTCGTGTCAGGATTATAATGATAATGCCATTTTCCCACTCCCCATTCATCTATTCTTCGTCATCCACACCACATGATGTTAAAATTCATGGCCTTTAAGAACTACGCATGGCTTGATTCCCATCCTCATGGGATATGAAGGAACATCCAGACATTTCATTTTCTGGCCCAACCAAAATGACAGAATCATCCCCTTGGGTCAAGACATATTGTAGGGGGGAAGACTTTTTACCCAATTCAAGTCGATCTAACCTGTCCCTCTCCCTGGAGACGTTCACCTCTTTCATATATGGGTACAAATATGCTTCACCCACTCTTTGATTGGGACTCCATCATATTCCCTATACAGAAGGGCCCCCGAATGGTATGGATTCTAGGCCTAAGGGCTATCTTACCACTTCGGTCCAACGCCCTCGTGGATGTTGAGGAACGAGCCAATATAAGTCCCGTATTTCGAATATTATAAGTGGTAGATGCTCATTTGTTGCTCACATTTTAGGTCACTAAAGGGATGAAATGTTTTGAATATAGTCAACAGTTGTCCCACGACATTTGGACCACACCAAGATGTCCCAAACATTTAGTTTAGTGGTTCATTCGACGCGTTTTATCTCCAAGCGACAAACTCCCTTCGGAAAATTCCAGAAATTAGGCCCCATGTGATGGGGGGAGCCGAGATCGGCTCCTTGTTTCCTTCACCGATCACCAATCGCGTAGGATTAAGAGATGGGATGAGGTGGAAACCATATAAGATGATGTATGGAATTCCCATCCGAGGCCCAGCCTTAGGCATCTAGGCCTTTTCAGGCCCCCAACCCAGGTTCTCTCGTATGTTATTGTACATTGTCATGTGGGATTATGTCCCGATTCATGTCAGGTTACGTGTGGTGTCGTACACATCCCCAGATGAGATATTGTATCTCCATAAACCCTCACTCCATGATGTTAAACTACAAACTGGTTTGGCCTTCCGGACCGAGGCCCAGCCTCATGCCCCTTGGACTTTTTGGGGCCCCGACCGTTGTTCTTAATTAGGATTGTATGGTGTGGTATAGGATTATGTCCTCATTCACGTCTGGTTCTCTCCAAGACATGAACATCCCTGTATAAGATACAGTAACCCCACTCGTCCTCATTGCAAGATGTTAAACTACAAACTAGTCGGGCATCCTTACCGAGGCCTAGCCTCAGGTCCCTTGCCCTTTTTGTGCCCCGGCCCAGGTTCCTATTTAGGGTTGTATGGTGTGGTATGGGATTTTGTCCTCATTCACATTGGGTTATTTGTTGTGTCGTACATCTCCCTTGGGTGGGACATCTTACTCCCCTCACCGTCCTCACAACAAGACGTTAAACTACGAACTGGTTGGGCCTTCCTTACCGAGGGCCAGCCTCAGGCCCCATGGCCTTTTCGGGGCACCGACCCATGTTCCTATTTAGGGTTTTATGGTGTGATACGGGATTAATCCCTCATTCACATTGGGTTTTTAACAACCAATTCATGTACCTATACCTCATGAGGGTTCTCTATCCCATTGTTCTATAATCATCTATTCAAATCGTCTACTCTCAAGATGAGCCCCTCAGTCCTCTTCAGCGTTTCACCAATGTAACTAAGGGTAATCTGGTTTATTTCATGGATTGTCAGACTCTACTCGGACATTCTTCCACCTGTTTTTCAGGCATTGTGTTCCCCTTAGTTAGGGCTTCCATCACCACTCACATCGGAAGGGACCCCCAAATGGCATGGATTCTACGTGTAAGGGCACTACTACCATTAAGGGCCAACATCCTCAGGGGTCACCGATAACAAGCCGATTCAAATCCCACATTTCGAATATGGTCAGCAGCTGATGCTCATTTTTTAATCCCATTCCAGGATAACGAGATATTGATACTGTGTTTCGAACAAGGTCAACAGTGATCCCCCTTTTCCACACGAACCCCATTAAGCCCAAAATGTCAGTTACATGATTCACATCCTTCTCCATCTCATCATTTCTATGTAGAACTTCGAAACTCTTTCTATTATTCCTCAGCACGCATTAACACGTTAGAAGGACAAAATCCACCAAAAGGGCATTATTTGGGGCTCCGCACTGATTTCCCTTTCACATGGATTCCAGGAAGTGCAACAATCCACTTCAGCCTTTGTTTCCCACAATGATTTTTAATCATGAGGGATTAGGGATCGGGTTGTGGTTTACACATTATTGGAGGGTTTTAACCCCTCTATGGTATGTGCTCTAGGACTGTAAACTACGATCTCTTCCAGAAAAATGTACAACATGATTCCCATCCTCATGGGATACGTAGGACCACCCAAACGTCAAAGTTTTTGATCTATCTCATTTGGGAGCTTCATTCTCCTACCCATTACCCTCATACCTCTATTTGGCCCCCTTGTCCCGAGGTTCCTTTATCGGAATTGCATATGGTGTGGTATGTGATAATTTCATCATTCACTTATTTTTTGTTTTATTACACCATACACATTCCCCACTTATCATCATCTCTACTATGTAAATGTCATTTGACGTTAAAATGGACGCTCGGTCCCATCACATGACACTAAACTATGATATTTTTTTCTAGAGGCACGATGAAAAACGACACTAAATCATGATGTCATCACTCAAGGGGACACCATGTTTGGTATTGGTCAAATTCCATACCATATTTCTACACCATTTATGGCTTGATTCTTGTGTCTATTCCAGGACTTGCTATCCTGGGCCTGTCACTTCACAAAAAAAACCATTCACCTTAATGGGAAGACAATATTTATCAAATACCGCATCTTTTGGTATGAGGGCCACACCCACACACCCTTTTTATCCCTATCATTGGTACCTTACAATTCTGCCTTTGATAACTACTTTTACCTTTATCCTCATCCTCATGGGGTACCTAGGAATGTCTGTGCACCTTGCCTCAGACCCAACATAACTCTTCTTTCCAGTCCTTTGACCTAGAACATTCCTAGGGAACATGTGGTGGTTGGATCCACAGGTTCTCATTCACGTTGGGTTTTTATAATTACCCTACTATGTGTCTCATGTGTTTACTACCATCCATGGTCCGAATTCTACGACCATAATCTAAGATCCCCCTATGGGAATTGACTTGATTCCCTCTATCTAATACATCTTGTTGTCTTATTCAGATATGTTTCGACAAAGATCCATAAGTGTAGAATTTTTATAGCGAAGTTCCCCTCATTCCATGTCCAAGCATTGTG
Source organism: Viscum album (assembly GCA_963277665.1). Lineage (NCBI taxonomy): Eukaryota > Viridiplantae > Streptophyta > Magnoliopsida > Santalales > Viscaceae > Viscum > Viscum album. Next base: position 1,152,574,259 of record OY728120.1, read on the forward strand.
AGCTTTCTATTTGGATCCTCATCCTCTTCCACATCCAAAGGGACCGCCTTCACGGTCTAGTATTTTTCCACCTCGACTCACATACCATTTCAGGCCAACGTCCCTAATGTTCACCAACGAAAATTGTGACAGGTATCATGTTTCGAACATGGTCAGTGATCGACCCACATTTGTCTATCCCCATTCCAGGATAACGTGATACAGATGCAATGTTTCGAACACAGTAAACATTTATCCCTCCATCATCACATCACCATCATTGTGACCCATATTTCGAGTATCATGATTCACACATTTCCACTTCCTCATGTTCAAGTGGAATTATGACATACTCTGCTTTCCTTCTTCGCTTATCTAGGTTGGATACATGGGCGAGTTTTCATCATTGGGCTGACATTCACTGAGAATCCCTTTTCTATAACATGTTCATCCCCATTTTGAGAAAGTCCCACCACTACTTCTTCATTCCCACATCGACCATTACTCACATGGGCTTATTAGTTTTGGTAGGATGTGCACTGGCACAACCATGATTTTCATCATCCCGTATGACGTTAAACTATGCTACCAGAACTACGTACGACATGATTTTGATCCCCATGGAATACACAGGGAAACCCTAGTATTTCACCTAGGGTCCAACCCCAGGAATCATAACTCCTATTCCTCCTCATTTCCGGGCACTAGCCTTACCCCTTGTGGGAAACCATGTAACTACAATTTGGCCCTGAACATGACCAGGATGCCCCAAGATGACATTGGGAAGTGATGACTCCCTCTCTAGAGAGGTTTTTTCAAATGGAACGAGCGATCCATGATCAGAACGATGCGTCCATCTAATGTGCTTCCACCACGATGGCGTAATTTCAAGAGTGTGGGATTCCTTTCGAACCAACCATCACTCTACATTCCACGCTTTTCATGCCCCATATTCGGACCCTTGTCCTATTTCATGTCTAAGGGAACCCCAGAACTGTATGGATTTTCATCCTATGGCCCACCTATTATCTTGGTCCAACGTTCTGGAAGACTAACAGATGACATTTTGAGTCAGGACCCCATGTTTCTATCATAGTCTGTGGTTGACCCTCATTTGTTATCCCTATTCCAGGCTAACACAATAAGGATTTTTTGTTTTGAATGTAGTCAATAATTATTTTTTATTGTCATGGCCCCCCACAATGTTCTGAATCATGTGTATCGTGATTCCCACATCACATTCCCATCTATTCAGATTGTTTTTAGTGCCCCCGAAGTTACCCCATTTATCCACGAGAGCACACTAGGAATATCATAATGTGGCTATTCTGAGAACTTGACTCTCCAGTCAAGTCTCTACCATTTCCTCAATGAAATCCGTACCGGGTTTTCAAACCTCGGATACCCGAATCATTGTTTTCAATCCTACATTTGGATGGGGTGATAAGGTGGTAATCCCTTGTTTCTCACATTGGGCCCGACCCACATGAGCTTAGGGATTTCTCATTGGATGCTCCAAAAACATCAATAGGACTCAATAAACCAACGTAATCAATTGAACTCATGCATGATATAGAATCAAGCAATTAATGCATGGATGTATATTATAGGGTTTGTAATCATTACAGTACCCATGGGTCGATTCCCCCCATGGAAGGGTTGACCTCTTCAAAAGAGAGTAGCAGCTCCCCCACCCTCTGTCTGGTGGGGTCCATGAGTTGTTGTCACTTGTTCATCTTCCTCTCCTCAGTAGCGAGAGGACGCAATTCTTTGGCCGCAATCTGGGCCTGTTCTGCATCGACCAGGAAGGTGATCATCTTTTCAAATGCTCACCTTATGCCCACATTATATTCTTCCATCTAGGACTTCAATTGCAATACTAGCTTAGATTGCACGTTGAGGTTGGTTGAGTGCTCATCCACCCGATTCTGCAGCCACTAGACCTCATCTTCGACCTCCTTGAGCCTCTTGATGTTAGCCTCCTTCCTCCACTGCCATCCCACACCTAGGACATAGTGATACTCCTGAATCATTTCCTATATAAGATCTCGGATGATCTTGTGAGGTCGTCGGCCATCCACTCCCCTAGAACACAGTTCGCGCAGTCACGTGCAGAGTCTGTCCATCTCATATAACCATAGTGATTGGGGGTGTCATTGATGAAGTGCGTGATCAGTTTCCACAATCGGCGACATAATATTTTGATGCCCCCCTCGTCAGAGGTCATCTCATCCCAGTCGGCATGATTGGAAGGCTCGTATGTAGGGAATTCCCCCAGGAACTCCTTAGTTGGGTCCACATCTGGCATTGGATCTGGTGTGGTAGGGCCTGAATTGTCTCGTAGATCCTCAACATTGGATCTCGCCTCAATAACCTTAGGCGCAACACCACTAGTTCCCCCGCCAATGATTTAGAGAACTACGTTTTTTCCGGTTAGATATCCACCTCCACGGACATTTGTATGCCTTTGGGAAGGGCGCTACGAGAAGACATGAACAACTCCGCTACAACGACCCATGCCAATTGAAGGACTGTACACGCCAAAAAATGGGACGTGAATGTCATTTAATGTGGTCAGGGGAAGGAAATCATAAATTTAGTAGAGGAGACTTACAAACATCAAATATATGGTCTCTCTTTTGGGATGATTCCATCTGGACCAAGAGACGTGGCCCCCCGTATATGTTTGGCACCTTTGGAGATTCTTGGGGAGCCAACTAAAGGTTCCTAGCCCCGCCAGACATGGAAGATGATGCAGCAATAGGTGTCGACCCTGAAGGTCCCGCATCGGAACCAACTGAGGTGCGAGAATGAGGTCTATGCTCGTGGTCGTTCTGCACAGTGTACATGTGGATAATAAATTCAGAGTAACCTAAGAGCAGACCCTAAGGAAGGAACTTGGGAATTTAACTCGAGGGCCTCCAAAAAATCATTGAGATCCGAGGAATGATCTCTGACTTCACCCTCCTCCAACGTACTCCCTTTACCCACCTCGTCTCCCCAGGAGGGCTCGTCTGATTCATCCGGTAGAGGGAATCGCTTCCTAAGGTCTACAACCAACAGTGGTAGAGGGACCGTCCGATCCAACAGCACCCTGACCCAGTCTTTCATTGGGTGCGAGGCACCATGAGAGTGGATAAAGTCTTCCAGTTCGGCCATGTATTGCTCCGCCTCCACCTGGGATACTGCAAAACCAGCTCTAATGGGGAAAATCCCGGGAAAGTCTATCCCGAGCCAGTTAAGGTGCTTCCATAACTCAGATGGGCTGAGAAATTTCCGGTTGACATCCCAAATGTCACAGGCCTTCGGAATGACAATATTTTCCAGCATTTCAATATGGCGCAGCCATTAAATCACGTCATGAGTAGAAATCCCGCGGAATCCTCTCGCTGGCCACCCCTCCGGATGACTCTGTTTTCCTGGGACCACCGGGTCCACTTCCACCACCAGATCAGCTACTACTTCTTCCCCCTCAATATGTTAGGGCGTCGCTGCTCTAGCAGGACCTACCACTGCCGGATTTACATGATGCCTTCCGTTTTTGGACCGATATTGGGGAATCTCTCCATCACCAACTAGGATGGTTGGCCACTTCATCATCTCCCCCGGGTAGACCGCCTCCCAGCTCTGGGCATATTCCTACACCAGCCCGAGGACGGTTGTCGGTGGAGGTAGTTCATTTCGCATCTTCCCATCCTACTATTTGAAAATGAATGACATCTTCCTCATCACACACGGGTGGTCCTAATGAAAGAGCACAAGGTAAAACTATGGGGTCAGTAGATTTAGGCACCCGAATTTCCATAAAAACCGATGTGGGGTGTATGGCTCACAGATGTGCATGCGGTCCACCCTGGCCACCAAGACTCCACATCTAAATTCCATGAGGTAGTAATGGCGCTCTTCTGCTCCCCAACCATCATCCATGAAGGCCACTGTCGACAAAGGGAACAGATGGATATTGAAATCTTTTGCCTTTCAGACTTGAATTAATATCGACGATGCGGTCAGCTTGCCCGAAAACCTCCATGTATTGTTGAGAATTGAGGGGTGGAAGTTCTACCCTAATGGCGAGATGGGGTTCATATACTGATAGATCCCCCTGATTTGTGCTTCTATCCACCCGTACAGGAGGTTGAATGACATGCATATCCTTTGTGGCCTCATCACCACAACGATGTGCCACAACATCATATAATACATGGAGAGCATTGGGAACCCTAGGTTGACCAGCCCTCCAGTCGCCAACAAGGATGCCATGATGAAAGTTCTTGGTCACAATCTCATGTTGGTATCCCTCACTGGCAGGATCCAACCACAAATGTGAGATGCGAAGAACGCTGCCAGCCTAACTATGGGATGTTGCTCATTGCTGACATTGAACCCCCAAGTATTCCACTGGCTATCCTCCAACGGTTTCATGTATGAGTTTTCCATACTCTGGGCCCCCTTTGGTCAAGTCCAAGGCCTCGACGGAGACTATCTATTTTCTAGGAAGTTTAGGAATCGCTTGATCCACCACTCAAATCGGACATCCCTTACTGTCTTCTTGTCCCCCCTGGGCACAAGCTCCATCAGTGCCAATGCCAGCTACATAATCTACTCTATATCCACTCACTCAGCTATAGTTTGGTGGAATTAGTCATACATAACCCCCTGTATTGGGACCCATGAGATTTGATGCACATCCCAAAAGCTGATTCCATCCTCCCCGTGATGCACGTGGAAGGTATTGGTCCCCGGTGACCACCGACTCAAAAGCTCTCGCATTAGTTGCTTCAGCTGGTAGATGTGAAACTGGGAATCCCAAGATAAATTATATTTTCCCACTCTTCTCAGATCCTCTACGAACTAATCAAACGAGGTGCATACCTAGTAGGCCCAGGCCCAATCATCCGTGATGTTGCCACCTTGGCACATGTACCATTCCTCAGACCACCCCTTCTTCAGGTTACCCATCACCGCCTTGACGATAGTTTGGTACAGAGGAGTGGACATCTCCAGCTGCAATACCTTCCTATCAACATTATTCAGATGGTTGTATAACCAGTCAGCAATGACGGGCATGAATTCTTCTAGTGAATTCCCATCAGTTGCACTGAACCAACGATGCTAACACGGTGTGCTTCAGAACCAGTAAGGAGGCTCGTCCCTATTTTCTTTTGGGATGAAGATGTCATCTCTCAGCCTAAAACCATACGAGGAAAACCTTCTACAAAATGGGTATTTCTTCTGGCTCTCTGATAGAAACTCCTCCAATGAACTATGGTCTGAGTGGAAACTGAATAACTCTCCTAGTCCCAGATTTTTCGCCATCTCATCCCTCCGGGTGGCATCAGCAAGGACCCCCTAGGAAGCTTCTTGGAGGTCCATTAATTTATGGTACATGGACTTTTTTTGGTTGGTTCGCGTTGATCGTTCGCAGATCATTTTCACGAAGACTCTTTGCGAAGACTGTTTGCAGAGAGATCCCTATGATTTCAACTGCCGGATCGTAGAACGAAAACCTGGAGTCAAGGACTCGCTATGCGCTGCGAACACTCGATTTGTAGAGAACACTCAAGTAGTACGCATAGCATTGCGAATCGAGAGCGAAAAAGGACAAATACATGGTGAAGGGAAAGGAAAAAGTAGATCGTAACTCCAATATTTATAGACAAAGAACATTAGAGAATCGCGGCGCATTCAGTTCACATGGAGCTTCGGGATGTGCTCGGCTCGTGCATCCCATATTCGCCTCATGATCCCTCTTCACGAGCCAGCATCCCAAAAAGAGAAGTATTTTCCGGAATAATCTCAGACATCATCCTTTGATCTCTCCGAGGATCCAAGTCTAAGGAGGGGAATTTGTTGTCACCTATATTCGGGATAGAGAAGGAGCCATAATGAATGAACCATTGACTACCTGGAGAATGTATTTCACGGAGTTCCCCCCAGCACCGCGACCGCCACAAATCGAGGAGGAGGGACGCTCCGCGAACACATGTAACTTTCGCAAGCCTACCATGAAGCGAGGAGGAAGGATGCTCCGTGAACACATTTGACATTTGTGCGCCCTCCACGAATCCAGGAGGCGGGACGCACCGCGACCGCATTTGACGTTCACGTGTTCGCTGCAAAGCAACCACGTCCCTCTTCATGCAGCAAGTGCTTAGGTTCGTGGTGCCTCTTGCCTATAAATATCAGGCTCCGCCTAATCCCAAAGGATGGGCAATCTGACCATTCGACATCCCGCATCCTGAATCGCAAAGCATCCTTCTGCTCTGCAAACCATGAGCTGCGCGAGGTACTTCTACTCTACGAGGTGCCTCCCCTTTGCCTCGTTTTCATCCTCTCTTTCAAGGGGGATGCCTTTAGTGAAGCCTAAGGGCCTTGGTGAAGAAAGGGGATCCCCAAGGGGACTCGGGTCATCATGGACAATTTATTCTTAACAAAACACCCATCATGTACACATGATCGACATGCTAAGGCAGGGTCATTATACATCACGAAGCACATTTCTTCACAACACCATACTTCACGAGGCCCCTTTTCCCTGCAAAGTAGTTCCCCACGAATGCCTTTACACTTCGCAAAGAACCTCCCATATTATCCTCTACCCTATGCTTAGGAAAAGGCACCCCACTTCGTGGAGCACACCCCTTCCCATGTTCCCTCCGTCACTAGGGACAATAGAGATTTACAAGGCCCCTGCCTATAAACCCCTTTGCTTGGAAATTACCTTTCCCATGCGACCCGACAGGTTTTCACAATGTGACTTCAAAGTCCCTTGGAAAATATTTCCCATTTTGTTGCTTCACCTCATGCTTCTTCGTATAGGCATGCTAGTGTAAATTGCTTCTTCGCATTGTCACACTAATGTGGTCCCCTCGATTGTTCGCTCCATGAAACCCCCTCACAACGGCTTTGCCTGTCCCCTCATTGCACCAAGGAGCAGAGGGTACCAGTTATGTATGTCCTAAGGGTGCGGAGTGAACCCACTTCACCCGAGCTGCAGGACATTAAATTTCTTAGCACCTTTGACCTCAATACAGAATGTTAAACTGTGACCTCGCCTCGTGCCTCGCACGTAGGGTCCCCCACATTGGACATTTTGGACGCACACTCATCTCAATGGGGATGGGATCACCCCTCACATGGGATGATATCCTCCTTATTGGAGTGTCATTTGACCGTGGGTAAAGGGTAAAAATCTTGATGTAAGCCCCTAGCATTCCTATAAGAGGGAGTATCCCTCCTCTTCCGTTAATCATCGGTCCCTAGGGCCATAAAAGGGCTGGATGGACACTTGGCCCCTTCTTTCTTTGGTCCCAAATCCTTTTCCTACTGCACTATGTCATCTAGGGCCTCCATCATGGAGTTACTCCCAACAACTTGGGGCTGCGGACCATGCATTAGCCCTTGTTTTCTCATTGTCCCACTCCACACGTAAGTCCCACTTCACTTTCCACAGATGCACCTTTCGGGACGTGATCGTCATGCCTCAGATATGTCTTGATTCTTACACCGAGCATGACTCACATGGGCTTAGAGTGAGCATCAACCATGGAATCCAAATTGGGAAGCCTAGAGTGTAAGACCCATGCTTCCAACCCGAACTATGAGGACTTTGATCCTTATTATGTCAAGGTATGTAGGAAGACTCCCGGAGGATCAAGCCCACCATCCATTGGACCCCACGTCAACTATCACGTCGGTTCACCGACGCCAGCCAAACTACTAGGACATTGATCATTGGCAAGGAATGGTACGTAGGAAGCCTCCACTAAGATCAAGTCCAACAACCAGTTGTCCCAGCACCCCTTCGCGTCGGTTCAACAACCCACTCACCACCCGAACAATGAGGACTTTGATCCTTTCCAAGGAAAGGTATGTAGGAAGCCACCACGAGGTTCAATCACAACACCCAATAGTTCTGACCATTCGGTTCCATTCACCATTCTAGAACTTCATGGAAGTTGATATCATCCAAGTCAGGGTACGTAGGAATCCTCCCGATGTTTCAAGCCCACCAAGAGGTTAGGCATCCTAGATTGTAAGCCCCATTCCACATCCTGAACTATGTAGTCTCTGATCCTTGCCAAGGCATGATACAGAGGAAGCCTCCATGAGGTTCAAGACCAATAACCATTGGCCCAGGCTATCTCCGTGTCGGGGTCCCAATCCCCTTTCATCCTGAACTATGAGGACTTTGATCCATGCTAAGTCATGGTTTGTAGGAATCCTCCACATGGTTCAATCCAAACACTAGGTCATTCTGACATCCTTCAGATCAGTTCACCTACAACATGGGTAGCCTAGAGTGTAAGCCCAACACCCATAATGATCTAGGCTTTCATTGATCCTTTTAAATGAAAGGTATGTAAGAAGCCTCTCAGAGGTTCAAGCCCAACATCCACCTAGACCCTAGGTCCTTATTCATGTCGGTTTACCCCCATCCCACACTACGTTAATCATTGGACATCCTTTCAGTGGTAAGCCGTTGTCACTTCATCAGTAAGCCATTGTCACTCTTTTCAGCAGTTATCCATTGTGAACCCCAATTGTTGGTAAGCCATCATAAGATGAACTACATGGACTTTGATTCCCTGTCACGGGGATACGTAGCAATCCTCTTTGAGGATCATGCCCAAAACCATCGTCATCCACATGAAAGTTCCATCCCATTCACTATACATTTCATATAACATTCCATCATCCATTCTGATTCTTTCTAGGGCTTCCACATACCAGTGGAATCTTTCCACCCCATAACCCGTTTTATTTAGACGACATGCGGGAAGCCACCCATGTGTTGGCCCCAATATCGACGTTCCGTCTATGGGGTTACTCCATCTGATCCAATCTAGTCAGTGTTCTGATCAGTCCGATCCATCTCGGATTAACGTAAAAATTGTGGCATACCCTGTGTTAAACAATGGAAGCTGAGGAAAATCTCTTATACATACCCACGGCATACGATTCCCCATATTCGATGTGGGATGCCTCAAGATTTTGCACCCTTGAGAAGCCCTACAATAAGGTATATAAGAGATACACACCGATCCCCAATGTCCAGACATGCCAGTGATGCCCAACATGACTACTCATTTAACTGATGGTTGCTGCCCTGACCGGACCCCCTGGAATGTCCTGCCAGAAGCAGCGTAATTAACAGTTGTCCATGAAGATATGGTGCCAGGAAGAGTTTCACGAACAACATCTTATGTCTATGAGGGTGACCCAGACTAGGTGACGAGCTCTGAGGAGGAATCCACAGAAGGAAGAAATGACATCCTATCAACTTGTTTCGATCATGGAATAAATGTCCCTGAATATGGTGTGGATTCTGCCCACCTTTGGAAATCCAGAATGCAGGGAAACAAAAAAAAAACCGTGTCTCTCATCCATGAACGAGACGGACGTGTGTGCCCCGTTGAAACTGTCGGAAACAGATATGTTGTAATTTTTAATCCTTTTTAATGTCCCTAAGTTACATATGAATTAAAAATATCATGTATTTCCTTGTAATTCATCCATAACCATGATTTTTTATTTTAATATTTCTTTAATCCTTTAATTTTTTTGTAATGTCTTAAAGGGTGTTTTATACTCTCCCGTTATTTAAAATTAATTCCTATAAATATTTAGTTGGTAAAGATGATGTAGTGTTTAGCGATGACCTATATAGACAAGGAGATGGGGGAGACGATTCTTAGACATTCGTGATACTTTATTTTGCATGATTATTTTCACTATATTTTTTTAGTAACAATTTATTAAATGTTACTGATTAAATTATGAACTAGGAATGTGTAATTTTTATAGGTTTTTATTATACTAGGGATTTCGATGAGGGATATTCTTTTTTGGCGCATGTCATCATTCCTTGTCAAATTATAGGTATAGTAACAGTTGGATACAAGGCCTAAACACTACTATATATGGGAACCTAGTAAGTCAATTTAGGTATGTGATCATATAAAATAAATAACATAACATAAAATATTAATATTATACCAGATAACCTGAATGTTTCCCTACCAAATGAATCACCTATGATACCACACCATATCATTTTATAGAAATAAATCACCATCTAATCTTATACCATGTCATCAAAGTTACTATAATTATATATCCAGCCCAGTGTTATAAGAGATAAAATAGTATATTCTTAGAATGAAATTATACACCTGAATCCAAAATCCATGGAAGTGAAAGAGAGTAAACAGATGGGTGAATCATCTCCTATCTCAAACTAATACAAATTTGTGATATTTTGATCAAATACATAAGTGTATCATCAATAAACTATTATGAATTGATACAGATGTGATGTATATAAATTCTCAATCATTATCATCTGACTTTAACCCAATTCAATGGTTGAGTATGATGTTAATCACTATAATACCCTATCACCATTGATATCCACTATTCCATAAAATATTTTACATGAAAATGTATACTAATTAAGTAAATAAATTGGTTTTCCCAAAATATGATCCACACATAAATCACTAAATACTCCCATATAATGATCCAAAACAATAAAAAATGATCCTAAATGGGATTTAAAATATTTATCATGCCAAAATCCAATAATATTTTTTTCAATTATTAGAAATTTTCTTCACTAAATCACCCCCAAGTAAATATTGGTATTCAAATCAATTAAACATATCCATATCATCATAAGTGAAAAATATAATCATCATAATATTCTATACACATCTCGTATTCAACGTGACATAATCTTGAGAAATTTTTCACCATAATTAAAAAACATCATATGTACATTCACGATATTATTCACATGAATTGAAAATCATCCATTAAATATTCATGAAAGAATCTTAGTGACACTACAAATTTATTAGAATATTATATCAAAATTAATATCAACATTCTTCAGTAAATGATTATCTTCTTTCCTCTATAATATTATATGAAATCTATGTCATTAGAAATCCCAGGGGTATGTCATTATATCTAAATCCAAAATAAACATTGAGAATGTATATTCTATTTATTATCCAATAGAAATAAATATAGTCTCTCAAGAGTAATATCATTAATATGTTATTATAAACCATTTTCCTAATTCACATTAAATATTAAAACAATGATATTTTAGAATTTCCATAAATCATATCCAACTATATATATATATATATATATCACCATTAATTTATGATAAATTCCTTTATTAAAGTAACTAACATAAACCATTCTCTTAATTGTCATTCAGTAACAATAATTTAATAATTATCTTCCATGTCAAAAAATATAATTTTTATAAATATTGATATCTATTTCACTGAATATGATTGGGTGTAACATGAATATAAGTTATGAAAAAAAATTCACATAAATATATTTCGGATAGAATTTGTTACATTCAATGGAATTTTTTAACGAACCTAAAAATTATAAATATATTATTATTTAAAAATAATCAATATAATATAGAAAATAAAAAGGGTAATATAAATAATAATAATAAAATTTTTATAATTAATTGAAATTATTTTATTTAAATAAAAATTATCGATAAAAATATACAATGTTTTTAGAAAATCCATTATATGCTTCAAAAAAAAATTTCTCAAAAAAATGTTATTAATTCCTATTTGGGAACAAATAGTAACTGTAAATTTTAAAAGATATATAAATTTATTTTAAAAATAATACATATTTTTGAAATCTAATTGTAAAATTTTCTATGAGTTTATTTTTTATAATTTTGTGGAAGGAAATGTTTTTTTGAATATTATAAAATATTATTTTTTATCAAAATGTACCAAATTTTTTAAGTGAATTTAAAATATATGTATTAACTTTTAGCATCATTAAATTTAATATTTATATAATTATTTAATTAATTATCTAATTTTTTTCATTTAAATCAATTTTTTTAAATTTTTTTGTTCAATAATTTTATACTTTTGATTTTTGTTTCATTAGAATCCCATTTTCTCATCACAAATACAGGATTAATTATAAATTAAATTATTCCAGGAATATAAATTCAATTTTGAAAATGGGGTATAAATATTTAGAATCATAATAAATTATATTATATTATAAAGTCAACATAATTTTTTATTCATACTTATTAATAAGAAAACTATAAAACTAAATACCATGGTTATGGTTAAAATATGAATACTGGGGCATTATACTAAAATGAAAATTTATAAAATTACATAAAAAAATTAAAAATATTATTTTACGATAATATATTTACTATATATAATCAAAGGTTCTATAATGAGTGATTTTGGGGCATGTTTTCATTTATAGAACACAACTATACTTTTTTATTTTAAAAAATTCCAAGTGTGCCATCATCCGCAATTATAAATTGCTACCCCTACAATCCCTTCTTCACACTTCAGAATACATATTTCAGACAATATATATCCCAATAAATTAATCAAAACCCACACACATAATATATGTATTATATTTATTATTAATCATTTTTATGAAGGATTTAGGTACAAACATAAAGACGTTGTCTAAAGAAGGTGTGTAATTTGTAATATTGGGTTCTTGAAATATTTATTCTTCTGACCAATATGCTGTTAAAATATGATGATAAAAAATATTTAAATTATACTTTAATATTATTATGGTAATTTAATATACTATATCAATCTCCTTATACAATAAAATGAAAATGATATCATCGATCGTGTGTTTGGTGGACTACCACCACGCATACCGATGAAATTTATTTTCCATCACCACTTCTCAAGGTACAAAACAATTATGTTGTTAATGTTTATATGTGATATTTATTACATTATTATACTTATGGAATTATAATATCACATTTACATTATTTTCTTTCAATAATTTTTAAAATTATAATGTCATTTGTTCGTTCTGGTGGACTACCACCTCCATGAAAAATTGTAAAAAGGTTTTTATATTATTTTTACACCGACGATAATAAGTTTGGAATACATTAATACATATTATATTTATGATATTATAATTATTATATAATTATTATTTAATATGGAATTTTGTTTCATTAATTTTTATGAGGAAATAAACATAGTGTTCTTGCTTACATAAGACATATTATCTCCATGATAGTGTTAATTCATTTTCTATCCCTACATTAATGGATAATATAAATATATGTTGAATAAGTATTATATATATATAATTGATAAAATTATAGAAATTATGGTTTCATGATCTATTTATATGTGCTGAAACAACCCAAAATATAGAGATATAGAACTTTAAGCAGTTCATACCCAAAACATGATTTTAACCTGAAACTATTAATAAACTGGTGAAAAACATTAGAATAAAATCATATATGTCCTGATATATCTATATTTTACTAATTTATTGAATATATATATAATAAAACGCATATTTATTATATAGGAGGTTTTAAATTATATAATGAAATATGAGGTTTCTTGTAAGGGGCATTAATCTCAAATTGTATTCATTTAGAAATATGTTATGTTATAAACCTATCAAAATTCAAGAGGTTTATATACATCACCATTGATATTTTTTATCATTAATTTATATATTCTCATGACATTAAAATATTCATATAAGTTTATTCTTTTTAGGGATGTCCGATTCAAAAGATACCAAAATAAAAAATTATTCATTTTGCAACCTCATTATCTATTTTTATTATTTATAATTAATTTTCCAATGACTAGATAATATAATAGATCTATCAAGAAACACATGAATTTTATTCCCATATATATATTTATTGAAAATAAATTTTTCCCATAAAGTTTTCTCTATTTACATACTGAATAGTCCCAATGATTATTTTAAGGAAATACAAACCTTGTTTCTCTACTTACTCAAAAATCATTTCACTTCAATGCCTATTTTCTTAAACATGATTTAAATTATTTTTTTACAATTATATAATGATTTATTAAATTAATTTTTACCAATATTTGAATTTTTATTAACTTTTTTTTGAAAACCTCTTTATCATTTTTGGAACATCACTCTGATTAATTATTTCAACGATCAAAATCAAATCATCGTTTTAATGTGTATGAAATGAATGGAATTTCCCACCATCTTGACATATCAATGATTATAATATTACATTATATAATTATAATTATATTTTATCCTGAAATATTTTCATTAATATTTTTAATAAATTTTTATTTTAAATAAGTGTTTCAATGTTGAAAGTATATTATCTCCACATAACATTTTATGTGATCATTCAAAAATAATTTTCAATATAAGATGAAATTCATTGAAATTAAAAAATATTTACTAAGGATATAATAAAATATAACACTATTTTCCTCTGTCTATATTTTTATTAATGATTTCAAGATGATTAAAAAATCCTTTTTCATTGTTTTTCTATGATGAAATGATGAAGTGCTTGTGAAGCATGACTTTTTTCCATGGATTATTCAATAAATAAATGTTTATGAATATAATTTAATTACTTGATTAATATAATAATAAAACTTATAGGATCTTTAAAAACATAAATTTATAGATTATGTGATGGTTGGGACCTATATATCCATCAAAATCAATGGAAAAATATGGATATCCCATGATAAAAATATGTAATTTGTGAACCTGATTCTGAGTTCACAAGATTATAGATGGACATGGATGAGTTGAATTAGGTTTATGAAAGGAAACACATTTCATCTTTATAATATTATGTGTGTACCCAGTTTTATTTTCATAATTTTGTGTGAAGACTAGGTTTCATGTCCATCAGGTTTTGTCTGGACTCAGTTTTGTTTCCATAAGATTATATGAGGACCTAATCACATTTTTTTAACATAAAGAGTGAATATTTTTCTATTTAATAATATTCAAAATGTTATAAGTATTTTTTTCACATTACTATGTCTACATTATTCTCCAATGGATTATATTCATTTTTTCTCTACATAATTAATGTTTTATGAACTTCCAATATTTTTTGTAGAATTTAAAAATATGATCTTTATTATTCAATGTATTGTTTTAAAATGATAAGGTCTTGTTATCAATCCCTTATATTCATTTTATTTTTAATTCATTATTGATATCCCCCTTTAATAACCATAATGACAATATGAGATCTCTCGTTCTTGTGATTCCATTTTTCTGGTCATGAATAAATTTTTCATATTGGGAATGTTTATGAAGTGTACTAATGGGGAGATATTTGTTGGAGATATTCAATATATTCCATGAAATAAGATGATTATTTTTATTGTCTCTAATTAAAATAAAACATTAGGGTCCTTATGAATGTACTTGATTAATTTATTAATTATTAATATAAAATTATGTAATATTTAAGTATATTAATACTATGTCATCATAGCTGGTATCATTGGTATGGTTCATCCTTTCATGGGAGATTCCATTTACAACTGTTTGGTGAAATTCCTTAGGATATTTATATGTATACGATAACAAAATAATGTTTTTGTATGGAATTGTTATCGATAGTTTCCAATAAACTACACCTTACCTAGATATTATAAGTGGATGTGGTTAGAGAATATTTGAACCTAGGGGTAATAACATCGAAAAAGTGGACATTTCATTTTGACTCGACTGTCACCAACTGCAAAACAATGGTCCTGATTTAACTCATAGTCTAACCATTGCTTGGGATATGTTTTGGAATTCAAATTTTTTTATGATCCATCATGAAGTATTTCAAAAGAATTTGACCATGAGTGGTATGTATAAGGCCACATATATAAACATTACTTATTCAAGAGATAAGTCAATAATTTGACATTAATTCACATTGAAAATTTTTTAGGTTTAAAGCATTAGATAATTATGTCATAACAAATACATGACATATTGAATATTAAAAGTAGACACTTCTACACACTATCCATTTTTCATAAAGCAAAAATATTCTTAAAATGATATATGACATCATTTTATGTGATAATAGCCTACATTTTCCTTAATCAAATTCTTCACTCTATTCTTCATTATGTCTCGGTAAAATCAATTCAAAACATGGGATGAGCATAAAAAAAATTATAAGGGATACGTAATGAAAGAGAAATGTTTAGTTTTCAAAAACATGTAAACCATGAAAACATTATCATAATGTAATACATTTCACCTTTAAACAATATCAAAAACACTTCACTGAATATAAGCCCATAACATAAAATTTTAGTAAACAAAATATAATAATAAATCCCATTGAAAGAAATATATAACATATAAATGTAATATTAGGCATAAAAACACTTCAATGGAATAACCATGCAGTTTATATCCCTAAATATCACTAAATGGAATAGCCATATAGCTGACTTCCATACCCAATGCATTGGAGGTTAGAACGTAACCACCATCCATTGGTTTATCATGGAACCACCCATAATTTGGATTATCACATAACCACCCGTCGTTGGTTTATCACAAAAACATCCATCATTTGGTTTATCAGGTAACCACCGGTAAAAATTTAATGTATGAATATATAATCATAACACATTAAATATTGAAAATATCAACATTCCACAAAAAACATTTCATTTCAAATAACAATAAATATTTTCAAGATATTAAAATACTCAATACATTTTAAAAACTACATTCAATAAAAAACAACCACAAAAGGCATAAGGGATTTATTTTCATTTTCAAAACATAACGGCTTATAGAGGTAGCCTTATATCAAATAACAACTAATGTCGTAAAGAGGTCGTTGTCGCTGCATGCGTTAGAAAATATTTCATTTTTCATTTAGTAAAATGATTCATAGGAAAAATATTCCTTGGTAATGTAATTTAAATTTAAATGGTTATATTATAAAATATATAAAATTATGTCATTTGTAAATTAATATATGCCTCAATGATATGTGATTGAGACGAAGTCCCTTAACATATGTTGGATTCATTATATATGTTACTTGTTCTTCCTAAATAATAAACTAAAAATAATTTATACTTTCATAGAAACATATTTCATGTTTATGATTTCTTTTATATCACTTTTTAAAATATGAACATAATTACATAATTATTTATGTTAATGTCAGACTTTTTGTCGATATTGGGTACTTGAGTCAAATATGATCTTGTTATAGTTACAATATGTACATGTGGTCAAAAGTACATTATCTCTAGAATAAAAGTCATGATTTAAGCCTCGTATATATGTAGTACATATATATTTTGAATTATTAAAATTTTATTCATAATATACCATAAAATATGGAGATAATAAATGAAATGCACCATTCATGGAGACGGTAAGCCGTACGTAAGCATGAAAACTACATTCATTTATTTTTCATATTTAATTGAATAAAACCTAAAGATACATATGTACATTTTAGTTCCACTATAATAAAATATTTTATATATGTTACATATGTTTATTAACACACTCCATTATATGTTCCATGTATGGAATAAACAAGTCATTTAACTTTGAGGGGGCGGTAGTCTGTACTTCCTAACTGAAAATAACGTATTTACCCATCATGAAAATCATAAAGGTATGTTTGTAAGTAAAAATTACATTTTCCTAGAGACAATATAAATATAATTTATATCATATATAAATATAGTGTTATTATAATTTATATCATGAGAGGTGGTAGGGTAAAATTGAACAATCATCATTTAGTGAGGCAACAGTTTTCCGTCCATAGAAAAAGTTTGTTTGTATCGATTACAAGGTGGATTGTGTTATGGTAGATATAATCCATCTCATAAAATCATCCTATTATATTTATAATTATATTATTGTTGTGTAATCATAGAATAATAATAGATTAGAGAGTGAATATGTAAAATAATGGTAAAGAACATTAGCGAAGACGCTACCTCTAAAACATGTCACTCCCTTTGATTTGAGAAAAATGGATTTCTTGAATTACCTTATTCATGTCGTAATCCCTCTAGGAGAAATATAGGGATGTTTTGAGCTTATTTGGGTAGTTTTTGGACTATACAATGGGATTTATAGGTATGATTAAATGGTTATAGGTGATTCCTTTTTATAAGATGGAGGCTGGCCACTTTAGTAAGGTATTACAATATTAATTTATTGTAAATTTATTTTCATTTTCAATGGGTCCCAAAGTTATTTAATTCCAATATAAGTAGCATTTGGGTCGAATCACTCTCAGCCAATAGGTTTTATATATTATTAGGTCACAAATTTAACCTTGTCTATTAGCTTTAAATATTAGTTAACTAATTTAACAAATACCTTGTCATCTTGTATATTCATACTATATGGTTAATATTGATAATATACAATTGAAATATAACATAAATTGGTTAATTAATGAAATTTTCAAAATTATATAAGTCATTTGGCAGAGTATTAGATATTTAGGATTATTATATCTTTTAATAAAATTGTATTTATTTAAAAAATACATGTATGTCCATTGTTTTACTGTTCATATCGTATTTTTTTTAATCTATAAAAACATTATAATATCGAAAAAATGTCATTAATTAAATTATAACAAGTCATTATAATCCATTAATTAGTTAATGGAATAGAATGTTTCAATATAAATTTATTTTAATATGTATAATTCATTTATCTAAATCATTAATTAATAAGTTCATCATTATATCATCATTGTGTCATAAATATATTTCTTTATATTATGTCTAAAATTTATAAATAAAATACGATTATGTAGGAAGTAATTTTATATTACTAATTAATATTTTTAGGGGAAAGGATCTCACATATTTCCCACATAAAAATTAGTTTAGAAAAAGATACATGTTTATTTAATATCTCTCTTTACATGAATTAATTAATATAAATTTTCATTATCACTCACAAGATGATCAATGGGGTCATAAAATTAACAAATGTATGCCCATGGTCGGAAATACATCATAAAATATTATTATTTCATGTTTTATGGTAGTTTATAAATAATATTATATTTTTTTACCCTTATTTACCTGATTTACACATTTACCATTATAAATAATATAATAACTGATGTTACGATTAATAATGTCCAAAAATAAAAGTTACTGATTCACACTATTAGGAAATCCTTATTCCAAATATGGAATCCATTATTCAAAATTCAAAATAGCGAATTTTCAGAAATTAATTTAATAATAATTCACATTCTCAAAAAAATCATGTTTTTAAGAAATAATAATTATCGAAAGATTGACATGTGTTTAAGTGCTATTTAAGAGTAATATTACATACGATGACCATAATTGTATTAAATTAAAAAAAATCCAACAAAAATTTAAATCAAAATAAAATAATAATATAAGTATATAAACAAATTTTATTAAAAGGTAGTTTGGAATTATAATGTAGAATTTTGACTATTCATAAAAATATGAATTTGGTCAAAAAATACCAAATTTTCATCCAAAGTAATTTTTTGGGTTTTTCTTCTATAAATAAACTATGTTTATATAGATATAACATATTAAATTGAAAAAAATATATTTATAAATGGTTTTCCTTAAAAAGGCGTTAAAATGTATTTTTAAAAAAATAATTCTTTTTCCCGAAAAATTGAATTTGTTCATATATCATATTATGAAATATATACGATTAATTTAAAACATTACATTGAATATATAACATAAATTTTTCATTAAATAAAAATCCATAAAGAGTTATATGAAAATAAAAGTATTCTCTTTAAAATAGGCTTTCATAAAAACACATATTTGATTTTCAATTGGATTTTATTTCATTATATAATAAATTTGGTAACCAATGAATAATTATTTAGAAATTTCGAAACCATATTTAAAATTTTAGTTGACATTGATCATTCCCGCTATTCCATTGTCTAGGTATTAACTTCCATTTAAAATTATAATATTATTACAACATTATTTTTATATATATCTATGTTGGGTACAATGTATGATTTTGGAGAAACCCCTTGTTGTGTGTCAAGTACACTTTCATAAAAAGTGTTCCATTTAATGTAAAATTAAATTCATAGTCATAAGTAATAATATAAGTCAAAAATTATTATTCTATAAATACCTAGGTCATTAATACCTTCCCCCATTTTTTAAATTTCATCCATGAAATTTTAAAATTGGGATCACAAACTTCATTGAAATTGCCACTTTTGAAAAGGAGTCATTGAAATATCAAATTAAAACAAATAAAAAGTGGTATAAAGGTCACCCCAGATAACACATACTATGATTCCATGAAAACAAGGATATATAAGGGAAACTCCATCATGTTCTGATGTATATTGATAGAAAATATAATTAAGAGAATGTTAACAACAAGAAAACCAAAAACATTTGATGGGTTAAATGGGATTTGATTTCCCAGTAGGATATGTAAATAGAAAAAAAAAATTGTTTTATGTTCTTTTTCATATATTTGAGGAATTTATTTATGATATTTACTATGGACATAAGAAAATAAACATACTTTTCATGTAGATTTTCATCCATGAGAAAATTTCTACCCAAAACTCATCTTTCGTCCAAATGATTAGTATTCAAGATGACATGGTGACAAATAAAGTTATAGAATAAAAATATTAAGAATCACATAATCTACATATGATTAAAAATATATTTTACATGTCTTTAGACATTAACTAAAACCAAAATGGTTAGTACGATATTGGATAATCCGTAAAGAGGATAATCCTTTATAAAAAGAAATTATTCTCTTAATCTCCCAAATTAATCCAACAGTACCGAAAGTTCAATAAAGACATTTTTACCCAAAATTATACTTACACTAATTAACAATAATCCAAACTATGTTTGAAACCCAGAACACAAAAGAATTGGATCACATAGTCTTCCCTGATAAATGATATCATTTATCTCCAAATAACATCGACTACTCATAACGTCATTTATATAAATGTAAATCACCTAATAAATTGTTCTCTATGATAGATTAATCATTTCGACAAATAACCCAAATTTCCATATGTCCCCAAAAAAACATATATTCTTCCAAAATAAAATGCTACTAATACTCTTTATAGGAAATCATATAGTATTCTATTTTCCATAGGAATATAGTTTCCCAAAAGAGATAAAATCATCCAAAATTACCTTTATCACCTAATCAGAAAATAGTTTTCATATATTAAGGAGATCCATTTGATAAAAAACAAGTTCCCCAAATCAACTTATTCTTGATCCATAAAATCATTGAACAACAAATAAGAATTTATAAAAATCGGGAACTTCATGTTGGCCAGTGGTAGGCGATGCACCCTTGTTTCGCTTTTGTTGTGGTATCAATCACTACAGCCTTGTCAGGCATGACGTGTTGTAACCCATCTTACAGGTTGTCCATTTTTTACAATTCCAAAATAACTCTAACATGTTTTAACCAGAAGTGTTTTCTTATTGCTATCAATTTCATCCAAACATATTAGTAAATTAGAATAATAAATCATGAAGTCTTGCATATATTTTAATTTTATTATTTCTCCTCCATATGGTAAAATAAAAATATTCCCAATAGAAAGAATATCATACCTTTTTCATGGTGTCCAAATGGTTTTATCGTCATCTTTTTCACATAGGTAGAAGGCACATGCATTGCCACAATGATTTTGAGATCCCACAAAATAAATTTCTTCCATAATCCAAATACACATTATATAACTTGGTTCATATGGGTGTTCATAGAAAAATGTTTTTGGATAATATTTATGTATGATATATAATTTATAAAAATCTGATAAAACATGTTTTCAATAAAACATTTATACTGAATTTGAGTTGAAAATGTCAATCAATGGTCATTTTAATATATCATAAGTATCTTCTTAAAGACTATATTTTAAAATCAAATATTAATATGGTGCACATGGTTATCCTTCTTCATAACCTTTTTCATAATCATAATATTCTTCAAAATATTATGACAAGGTACACTATTTGGAAATTCATTTTCAAATATTTATCTTTCTTGAAAATATAGTAATATTGAGAAAATGGGATTTAAATAAATACAAAAAAAAGATGCATTGGTTTGTTGAGGTACAATGGAGGTGTTTGTAATCTCCATACACAACTCTATGTGAATTTTATTCTAGAAAATTTTTTTCACTCGTCCAAACAGGACTTTGCAATAATTATTGAAAGCCTGTCATCGGGAAGTGATATAAATATTGTTTGAAATCCACTTCCTTCCATTATTCACTTAAATTCCTTTATTTAAAAAGTTATAAAACAAGTATTTAACAGAAATAATAGACATATGGACTATAAATGTGTTTAATGAAAACACGTAATCCATTAAGTTGTCCAAATATTTCCACTGATACCAACTATAAGGCCCTGGGATTAAACACTACTTAATCTAGAAGAATTTGGTAATTTGAAATTAGTTCACATAGAAGATATTTTTAGGTATATGGAATTATATAATTGGGTCATAAAATATACATAACATCTTGGATATTACATGTAGACACTTCTGATCACTATAATTTTTTTCATAAAACATAACTCTTTAAAATGAAATATGACATCGTTTCATGTTTTAACAACATAAATTTTCCATGATCCCATCCATGAATATATTCTTCAATATGTCTTGTGAAATACATTTACAGACTTGGTAGGAGCATAAAAATATCAGTAAAGGATACATAATGAATGAAAACTATTATCCATTCACAAATGTGGAATCTATTAATACTTTATCATAAACTAATACTTCTCACCTTTAAGATGAACGGAAAAAACTTCACTGAATATAAGCTCATTGATTACCCTTTTTGTAACCAAAATATTACCATAAGGCCCCTATAAAGAATCAAAAAACATATAATGGTATCATTTTATATAAACAATCGTAAATAAAATAACCATATCTTTGCCTTCCACACATATCACTAAATGGAATTACCATACTACCAACATACATACCCAACGCATTGGAGGTTATAACGTAACCACATGTCCATTGTTTATCAGGGAACCACCCATCTTTTCGTTTAATGTGTCACATCCTATCATTGTTTTATCACATATCCTCCAGTCATTTTTTTATCATGTAACCACCCATCAAAGTTCAATGTAACATTATATAATTATAACCTATAAATATTCTAAGTATCAACATTTCACTAATAAAATTTCATTTTAAATCACAAGATATAATTTTAATACATTTAAATGCTCAATTCATTTCAAAAAGAAATTTAATATCAAAACAACCAAAAAGTTTATAATGTATTTCTTATCCATTTGAAAACATTGAAGCTTATATAGGAATCCAAATATCAAATAACGATTACAGTGGTATAGCATTCGTTGTCACCGCATACGATAAAAATATTTCATTTGACATTTAGTAAAATGATTCATCGAAAAAAGATTCCCTTTTAATGAAATTAAAATTAAAATGGTTTTATTATTTAACATTATTTTTTTGTATAAATCACAATATCCCTCAATGAAAAGCGGTTGGGATGATATCCCTTACCTTGTGTCTGATCCATCGAATATGTTCCTTGATTATGATGAATAAGAAATAGATGTTAAATTATACATTCATAAGAACCACTTTCAAGTTTATTGTTCCTTTTATATCACAAATTACCAATTATTAAATGTTACAAAATTATTTATATTAAAATCGGTCATTTTTTCAATATTGGGTAGTTGAGCCGAAAATGATCATCTTGTAATTACAAATTGTCTGTGTGGTCAGAAGTACATTATCTCTATAATAGTATTCACAATTTAAGAATATTATATATCCAGTATATATGTATTTAGATCTATTATACATGTATTTAGAATAGTCTATAACATTTTGAGATATGAATTGAAATGAACCATTTCGGGAGATGATAAGCCGTACATACGCCTAAACGCAACATTAATTTTTTTTCATATTTAAAGAGTGAAATCTAAATGATACATTGGTAGATTATAATTACAATATAATATTATATTTTATATATGTTACATAATATTATTAATTCCATCATTAATACATTTATTTTATGGCATTAATGAGTCATATCACTCTTGAGGGGGAAGTAATCTTCACTTCTTCATATAAAATTAGTGTATTTACACGTCTTGATGTACATAAAGGTAATTTTGTAAATAAAAAATAAAATATCACAAAGACAATATAAATATTATATATATCTTATATAAATATATTTCCATCATAATGGAATGGAACTTTGGACAAGATAGTACCTCTAAAATGTGTTACTCCATTTTATTTTAGAAAAAAGGATTTCTTAAATTGACATCTTCATTATGAAAATATTTTAGGAGGAATAGAGGGATTTTTTTATATTATTTTGGTAGATTATGGAAGAGACAAGGGGCATGATATGTGTGATTAAATCGTTAGAGGTGATTCCCTTTTATAAGAGGGAGGAGGGGAATTTTTGGGAAGCTATTGAAATATTGGGTTACAATAAAATGATTTTCATATTCAAATGGTCCCAACGACATGTATTTAAAATATAAAGTGATATTTGGTAACAAAACCCTCATGAAATAGTTTTTATACAAGTTTTGGGGAAAAATATTTCATTATCTTTTATCATTAACCATTTGATAACTACTTTAACTCTTACCATGTCTTCTTTTATAATCATACTATTTGAGAAATATAGTAACTATAAATTTCCAATATAACCGTAAGTGGTTCATTAATTCCATTTTAAAAATTATCTTAGTCATTTGTCTAAATCGTATATTTTTTGAACTATTATATCATTTAATTAAATATTAATTTTAATAAACATTCATTTTTGTCAATTTATACTATTCATATCATTACTTTTTTGACAATCCATATCAATATGATTATTTCAAAACAAATATATCATTAATTATAATATAAGAAGCCATAAAAATCCCTAAAATTCTTGTATTCCATAAAAAGTCTAAAATTAAATCTATTTTAATATTTAAAATTCATATATTTAAATCATTAAATAATATGTTAATCACTACATCATCATTCTTTTATAAATATATTAATTTATATAAAATCTAAAAATAATTAATAAGATACCACGATGTATGAAATACTGCTGTCTTTAAAATGACAACATATATTTCAAAACATCATTTATATAACCCCACATAAAAATTATTATAGTAAATGAAACATGTCTATGTCATATTCACTACTACAAAAATGGGCTAGGGAAACACCACATTTTATCAATGCTATGAAAAAAGCACCGATAAAGGTAATATTTATCTACACTAGAGATGTGCTGATAAAGTTACACTTTAATAGAGCTTTTCTATCAATGATAAAACCATAGTCCAATTTTATAAAATACGGTGCACATTTCCCTTTGTTTATCGCTCCCTTATGCTCTTGTGGGACTGTACCCGTGCGACAACACCCCTCTCTCCCACCATCGATAATCTCTTTGTCATCCACTACTCCACCATCGTGGCCACTCCACCACCATGGCTAATCCACTCCCATTTCCCTACTCTACCCCCATTACCCTACTTTTCTGCTGCACGCACAACTTATTACCCCCCCCCACCAACCCCTTCTGAATATCTTTCTCCCCATGAAACCTATTTTCCCTCTTCCCCGATGGACCCTACCCCCCACGAACCCAACTTAATGTGTTTCATATTACTTTACACGTGATTAGATTCTCGACTTCCCATCATTGATCTTTGGTGATTTCTCTGCTCGTCGCCATCCGTTTCCTTTTTTCTTATGCAAATATTCATTATAGTGTAGTTTTATTTAGTCGGATGGTCATGTTTAGTTGATAAAATTTTGAGATGTGGTGAGTTCGGATTGAAAGTCAACGCATTATTATATTCGGAGTTATTATCCTCATCCCTTTTATAACCAATACCCTCTTTCAATTAGTACGAAAATAATCAGTTGAATTATTTTTAATGGAATTATTTATCACTCATTACATTAAAATTCTTTTGAAAATATGAATTTTGTTTAGTTGTTTAGTGATTTTTCCCAATTGAAAGATTCCAAAGAAAAAAAGGAAGCATATTTCTGTTTTACCAAAATATATTGGAATATTTCTTATCTAAAAGTCATGCTTTTGAGAAAATAATTTATATATGGTAAGTATTAATATTATGGAAGGTATTAACAGTAAGTGAGGGGAGATTTGAGATGAGGTTTGAGTTTTGGATATCGATAGTCGATGTGTTCTTTCTCCCTCATCTGTGAGTTTAATAACAATAAAGGATTTTGGTTTATCCCTTTGTATGGGAATGTAATTTTTTACATAATGGATGTAAGACGTTTTTTTGGCTATTAGTTACATTTTTGGGGATGGTGAGGGAGAGTTATTGAATATCCTTTAGATTTTCATGATAGAATTTATGTTCACTAACCTCAATTTTCTGTTTCTTATGCTAATTTGGGTAAAAAATCCTATGATATTCCATTGTTATATTGCATAAACCTAGGTTTTTTGTCTCCCCCACAAACCCCGTTTTCTTTGGAAAAGCATCTAATATATTAGTTTTCTCATCAAAATTTTATCGTTGTTTTCAATTTATATAATTTTGGTTACTAGTTTTGGTTTGTATAATGTGATCATTTTATTGTGAATGTGGTGGACGATAGGGGTGGTCATAAGGATTTATAATGTTTTTCTATAAGGGTGGTGGGTGCTAAAAAATATTGGTAAGGGGGCTGGAATGTGTGTTGATTTTGATTGGGGGTCTATCATGGTTATGTTGATTTCCAAATATTTATTGGAAATGATTAGGGATAATTAATCTCTATTTATATAAGTACTTCTTTTCTACGATATTTCTAAGACATTTTTTGTGTATTTTAATCATAAATAATGATATTTAAAATTTAAATAGGATGGAAATGAATAAATATTCAATGAATTCTAATAATTTGACAATAGATTATGAGAGTTGAGTGAAGGGGTTCATCATGTTTTCAAATTATAGCACAAATTATTTTTCTCAAATCCTTTGTATATGTATACATTGTTGAAATTATAGACTAATTACTCTAGAAGAGTTGGAAGATCATTTGATATGAAATGGAATAGATCAGATTTATAAATGTAGGAATAAACATGGATAAAAATATAATGTAGCTACTAGATGGGATAATAAAATGTTTTATGGATCACAAATGATTACAAATATGTATAATAAAGAATACCATATGGATGATGTGATTACATACATCCATGATGATGAAAATCATACTGAAAAAAAGACAAGGATAGTTGAAGATGAATTATGTGATTGCCCAAAATTGACTGAGAAGTTAAAGAGTTGTGTGAATATGCCTTTTTATGATGGTTTCACTTAATATATAGTATTGTCAGCTACACTGAAGTAGTATAAATTTAATTCAGACAATGGATGGAGTGAAGTCAGTTTTATAGAACTACTTTCTCTCTTGAATGACATGCTCTCAGAAGATAATGAGCACCCAATCCAGACAAATGAAGCTTAACGAATGCAACACTTGATGGGTATGATTTCTAAAAGAATACATTCATGCCTCAAAGACTGTATATTGATTCAAAAAGAGAAAAAATCACTTACAGAATGCCCAATGTGCAGTTCTACCTGATACAAGATGTATGAATCTAGTCCTAAAAATGTTGTATGGTACATTCTAATCATTCCATGGTTTATGCATCTATATATAAGTGATGAAACAGTAAGAAAATTATCATGGAATGTAGAGAAATGAAAAAAATTGGAAATTACGTCACTCGGAAAACTCTCATCAATGGAATAGAATTGGTCATGAGAATCCTGAATTTAGAAATGATCCATGAAACCTTCGCCTTTTGTTATATATCAATGGAGTGAATCATTTTGGTTGTCAAACCAACACTCATAGTACATGGCCTATTATGATGGTAAATTATAAACTTCCTCCCTGTTTATGAATGAAACGTAAATTCGTCATATTTTTTATGCTTACATGAGGACCAAAACAACCAGGTATGGATATTGATGTTTTTTTGGCTCCATTGATCGAGGATTTGAATTTATTATGGGAATCAGGTGTTATGTTGTATGATGCTTATAAAAGTGAATACTTCATATAGAGATCGATGTTGTATGGAACGATAAATGATGTCCCTTCTTATGGAAATTTAACATGATATAAAACTAAAGGAACTGAATGGTTCCCCTGAGAGAATAAGAAACGGAATCAATTAGGTTGATGCATTTATCGAAATCTGTTTTCTAAGATATCATAGATTACTACCTCTTCGGAATAAGTACCGATCTCAGATGAAATCATTCAATGGAAGATCTAAACAATGAAGAATATCGTCTACACAAACAGGTGATTAGCTATTTGGGAATGTGAAATCTAGGAATGCTGTTTTGGTAATCCATTTAGAAAAACATTACGAAATTCGGTTGGAAAGAGAGATCTGTTTTTTTAATAACCATTCTAGAATTTTCTGTACGTCATATGTTTCCTTGATGTGATTCATGGGGAAAATATATATGTGAAAGTGTTATCGGAACATTGCTAAATTACCCTAGAAAAACAAATGATGGAATTAGGTCATGGTTTTACATGGTTGAAATGGGATTATAAGAAGAGATAGCTCCTGTGAAGGGTGAAAATCGAATGTTTCTTCCTCCAGCAGCTTACAGTCTTTCCAGGGAGGAGAGATATTTGTTTTGAAACATCTTCAATGACGTTAAGGTTCATGAGGGGTATTCATAAAATATCAAGAACATTGACTCAATGAATTATTTAATGTTAAAAGGTTTTAAATCACATGATTATCATGATTTGATTGAAGATTTAATTTCTATAGCTTTACGTTGCAATTTTCCCATGAATGATCGTTATTTGTTAACCAAACATTGTTTATTTTTTAAAGCTATTTGAAGTGATGTTTTAGACCTGGTGAAATTGCTAGCTATGGAAAGAGAAATTTTCATCATATTATTTGAATTATAAATGTTCTTCCTACCATCATTCATTAATACGATGGTTCATTTAATGGATCACTTGATGAGAGAGATTCGACTTTGTGGTCCATTGCACTATAATAGGATGTACCTCATTGAACGGTATATAGATATTTTGAATGGATATTTTAAAAATAGAAGTCGGATAGAGGAATTTATTGTGGAGAGTTATATTTTGAAGAAGCGATTGAATATTGTATAGAATACTTATCTGATGTGGAATGCATTGGTCTCCCGAAATCTCATAACACTGGACACATTGAGGGTGAATGAATTTTTGGAAGAGATGTTGTGACAATCAATATTACAGATCGAAAGCAGAACCACCTTTATGTTTTTCCTAATAGTTTAGAGGTTGCTCCATATATTTAAATCTACAACGATATTATTATGTAGTTGAATCCATCAAGGGATGAAAATTGATATCAAATATTGAAATTCACTAGTTTATTGGATGGTTTCAGAACCATAATTTTATGGAGTGGGATGAAAATATGAATTCAATTTCCTAACGACATTGATGGCTAGCCACTAGACTAGGTGTGTATGTATTATCATAAAATAGTTATGTAATTAATGGTTATACATTCTATACATTTGAACATGATGAAGATAGTACCATGAAAATTAGTGGAGTTACACTTGTAGTTGAATTGATTTATGTTTTTAGAATTAAGGACAGAAATCCAATTATGTGAATATGTCATACATTGGCATTATCAAAAGAATAGGGGAGCTGGATTATAAGACATCCCAATGGCCAAATTTTCAATGAAAATGTGTTGATAACAACAGTTGTGTAAAAATAGAAGAAATGGGATTTTTGAAAGATTATTTTATTAAAAAAGGGTTCAACGATGAATAGATTATAATGGAATCAAAAGAGGTACATTTATTTTATGTTCTAGATCCCACAAACAAAAAGTGGTCGATTGTTCTGTTATCGTCCAATACTAAATAAGGTCCTGAAAAAAATCATTATATGAAGATCCTTTCAGTGGTACATTGCAATCATTTCACTATGGTCTCAATGCTGATGATGTTTTGTATGATAGAGGAGACCACAATGAAGGGATTAGGATAATCGATTGAGGTGTCAAATCCCTTAAACCTATGAAAAAAAGAAAGAGAGTTGAATAATCAGGTTATATTATTCATTTAATATCAATATTATTATATCATGTTACTATATATTTAGTGTTGAATTTATGTAATATAAATTACCTATTCAATTACATTGGTATATAATGATTTCTTCATGTTCAGGTGCTCCTAACCTTGAGGCTGAAAAAGTCTCTCAAGCAGCAGCAGTAGCTGCTCACAGTGCAGGGGAAAAACACGTTTCTAAACCTATTGCTCCTCCTATTGTTGAGGTCCAACAACCATCAGTAACTATGTCATATTCAAAAGACTATATATATTATTTCAGAAACAAGTGGACTGCATAATGGATGTAAGATTTCACACAAAAAGCATGAAAATATTACTTGGGGACATATACAATTGGAATCCATTTTTTGGAGGGGTTAAGGAGATCAAAAGATGAAACATTTTTGTATGTAAATTTTCATAATAAATTGTAACTATTATTAAGTTAAACATCCTTTCTCCAATGATTCATTTGTCCATTTTTACTGATGAAATGAACAAGCAATATTCGTGAATAATGAACCACTTTTCATTTGGATTTGGAAAAGAAAAACAATTAAAATCCATAAAATAACATCATATATGACCAAAGACATTCTGATTCAATTTATAAATTTGGAGAACAATCAATGGGTCATGTGTGACGTGTATGAGTCTACTCCACCTCAATCTGAGGCATGGTGTAGCCGGAATCACTCAAAGTGTATCTCTTTTGTTTTAAGTCGACATATTTTTAAGTGAAATAAAAAACATACATATGGAAAATAGAACAAACAAATTTTTATTGTGTTTATACATTAGGAGAAAGATCCATGGTTCATGTGTGGTGTGTACGAGTAAACCCCACCTCAATCTGAGGCCCGGTGTGGTCGGTATCACTCAATGTGTCTCACTATTGTTTAAAATGGAATGAATTTTAAGTGATAACAATAACGGACATACAGAAAACTGATGAAACGAATTTGGATTGTGTAGATACATTATTAAAAAGATCACTGGGTCATGTGTGATGAGTAAGAGTTAACCTTGACTCTATTTGTGGCATCTTGTGGCTGGTATCACTCATAGTGTCTCTCTTTGGTTTAAAATGGACAAAATTTTAAGAGAAAAAAACTAATGTATAGAAAACTTAACAATGCTTTCATATTGTGATGATACATTAAGAGAAAAATCCATGGGTCTTGTGTGATGTTTATGAGTCAACTCTTCCTCAATCAGAGGCATATTGTGGCCGATATCACTCAATGTGTCTCTCTTTTGTTTAAAATATAATGAATTTTAAGTGAAAACAACCAATGACGTATAGAAAACCTACAAAACGCATTCTTATTTTGTTATTACTTTAAGAGAATGGACCATAGGTCATATGGGATGTGTACGAGTCATCCCCACATCAATCAAGGTCACTATGTGTCCATTATCACTGAAAGTGTCTCTATTTTGTTTAAAATTGACATAATTTTAAGTGAAAACAATTACTAGTATACATAAATCTAAACAAATTCATTTGGATTGGGTTGAAACATTAGAAGAATGATCCATTGGTCATATGTAAGTTGTAAAAGTCAACCCTGACTCAATCCGAGGTACGGTGTGGCCGGTATCATTGAAAGTGTCTCTCTTTTGTTTAAAATGGATTGAATTTTAAGTGAAATCAACAATAAATGTATGGAAATATGAAAAAAATGCATTTCTATTGTATTGAAACCTTAGGATTATGTTAGATGGGTCATTTTTGACATGTAATAGTCAACTCCACCTCAATCTGAAGCATGGTGTGGCTGGTATCACTAAAATTGTATCTCTTTTGTTTAAAATGGACAGAAATTTATGTGAAAACAAAACCTGACATATTGGAATCTGACCAAACACATTTGGATTACGATTATACATTTGGAGAATGATCCCTGGTTCATTTTTTGACTTGTACGAGTCACCCTTTCCTCTATCTAAGTAATATAGTGGCTGGTATAACTCAAAGTGTCTCCCTTTTGTTTTAAATGTACGAAATTTTATATGAAAACAACAACTGACATAAGGAAATCTGACCAAACGCATTTATATTGTTTTCATATATTAGGATAATGGGTCATAGGAAATGTTTGACATGTATGAGTCAAC
This sequence comes from Viscum album, assembly GCA_963277665.1. NCBI lineage: Eukaryota > Viridiplantae > Streptophyta > Magnoliopsida > Santalales > Viscaceae > Viscum > Viscum album. The sequence continues at coordinate 1,152,606,442 of OY728120.1, forward strand.
CCCACCTCAATCTGAGGGACAGTGTAGCCGATATAAGTCAAAGTGTCTATTATTTATTTAAAATGAACAGAATTTTAAGTGAAAACAATAACTGACATATGGAAAACGGACCAAACACATTTCGATTGTGTTGATAATTTAGGATAACAATACATGGGTCATGTCTGGTTTTTACTGATCAAAACTGACGCAATATGAAGTATAGTGTTGCCAGTACCACTCAAAGTGTATCTGTTTTGTTTAAAATGGATAGAATTTTAATTGAAAACAACAAATGACATACAGAAATCTGAACAAACTCATTTGGATTGTGTTGATACTTTAAAATAACGATCCATGGGTCATGTGACACATGAATGAGTGAACCCAGACTCAATATGAGGCACGGTGTGGCCAGTATAACTCAAAGTGTCACTCTTATGTTAAAAATGGACAGAATTTTAAATGAAAACAACAACTGACATACGAAAATCTGACAAAACGCATTCAGATGGATGATTTTGATACTATAATAGAATTATGAATGGTTAATGAGTGAAATTTATGATTAAACATTGCCTAAATATGAGGAACGATTTGTCCTGTATCACTCAAAGTGTCACTCATTTGTTTAAAATAAATATAATTTTATGTTAAATGAACAACTGACATACATTATTCCAAAAAACAACGCATTCAGATTCAGTTAATAAATTAGTAGAATGATCAATGGGTCATGTGGGACGTGTACTAGTCAACCCCACTCATTTTGAGGAATATTGTGGAAAGTGTCACTCAATGTGTGTGTGTTTTATTTAAAATGAACATTATTTTAAATGAAAACAAAAACTGATGTACAGAAAACCGACCAAACAAATTCATATTGTGATGATACATTTGATGAAAAATCCATGGGTCAGGTGTGATGTGTTCGAGTCAACCCCTCTTCAATCTGAGGCATGGTGTGGCCGGTATCACTCAATGTGAATATCTTTTGTTTAAAATGGGCATAAATTTATGTGAAAACAACAACTGACGTACATAAAACCATCAAAATTATTTTGGACTATGATTATAATTTGGGAGAATGATCCATGTGTCTTTTTTGACATGTACGAGTCAACCTCCCCTTAATACAAGGCACACTGTGTTCGGTATCCCTCAAAGTGTCTCTCTTCTGATTATAATGGGAAGTATTTTAAGTGAAAACAGCAACTAACATACCAAAATGCAACCAAATGCTTTCATATTGTCTTGGTAATGTATGAGAACTATCCATGGGTCATGTGTGTTGTGTAAAAGTCAACCCTGCCATAATATGAGGCATGGTGTAGCCAATATCACTCAAGGTGTACCTCTTTTGTTTAAATTGGACAGAATTTTATGTGAAAACAACAACTAACATATAGAAATATGACTAAATGCTTTCAGATTGTGTTGATACATAATGACAATTATCCATTTATCATGTGTGATGAGTACAAGTCAACATTGCCTCAATCTGAGGCATAGTGAGGCTAGTATCACTCATAGTGCATCTCTTTTGTTTAAAATGGATCGAATTTTAAGTCAAATCAACAACTAACATATGGAAATCCACACAAATGCATTCAGATTGTGTTAATACATTAGGATAACGATCCATGAGTTATTTTTGATGTGTATGGGTCAACTTATCCTTAATATGAGGTATAATGTGACCATTATCACTCAATGTGTATCTATTTTTTTTTAAATGGACAAAATTTTAATTGAAAACCACAACTAACGTAAGTAAATATGACCAAACACATTTTTATATTAATCATATGTTAGTAGAATGATCCACGCGTCATGTGTGATGTGTAAGATTTAACCCAGCCTCATTCCTAGGCATGGTGTGGCCATTATCACTCAAACTGTCTCTCTTTTGTTTAAAACAGATAAAATTTTATGTGAAAACAAAAACCGGTGTACAGAAATATGACCAAACGATTTCGGAATGTGTTGATAGATTAGGAGAATGATCCATGGTTTATGAGTGAAATTTAAAAGTTAATACAACTTCAATATATGGAACGGTGTGGCCAGTATCACACAAAGTGCCTCTCATTTACTTAAAATGGACAAAATTTTAAATGAAAACAACATCTGACGTACTAAAATATGACCAATCACATTTTAATTGTGTTTATACATTTTTATAATGATACATGGGTCATGTGTGATGTGTATGAGTTATCCTTGCCTCAATACGAGGCACAGTGTGTCTAGTATCATTCAAAGTGTCTCTCATTTGTTTAAAATGGACAAAATTTTAAGTGAAAACAACAACTGCGCAATGGAAATCCAACAAAACGCGTTTGGGGTTTGTTGATACTTTAGTATAACGATCTATGATTGATGTGGGATGTGAAAAAGTCAAAATTAACTCAATATGAGGCACGATGTGGCCGGTATAACTCAAAGTTCCTCTCATTGGTTTAAAATGGACAAAATATTAAGTGAAAACAAAAATTGATGTATGGAAAACCAACCAAATTAATTCTGGATGTATTTATAGTATAATAGAACAATACATGGGTCATTTGTGATTTTTATGAGTCAAAGTCACATTAATCAATGTCACAATGTGTCTGGTATCACTCAAAGTGTTCCTCTTTTGTTTAAAATGGATAGAATTTTATGTGAACACAAAACTGACTTATGGAAATCTGACCAGACAAATTCGGATTGTTTTTATACATTAATAGAATTATCCATGGGTAATTTTTAATGTGTACAAGTCAACCCCACCCAATCTGAGGCATAGTGTGGTCGGTATCACAATATGTGTCTCTCTTTTGTTTAAAATAGACATAATTTTAACTAAAAATAACTACTGACGTATGCAAATATGAACAAATTCATTAAAATTGTGTTGATACATTAGGATAACGATCAATGGGCCATGTCTTATGTGTACGAGTCAACCCAGCCTCAATCTGAGGCACGGTGTGGCCGGTATCACTCAAAGTGTCTTTCTTTTGGTTAAAATAGACATAATTTTAAGTGAAAACAACAACTGACGTATGTAAATCTGACCAAATGCACTCGGATTGTGTTGAAACATTATGAGAACAATCCATGGGTCTGTTTTGACATGTTTGAGTCAACCCCACTTCAATCTAGGGAATGGTGTGGCTGGTATCACTAAATGTGTTTATCATTTGTTTAAAATGGACAACATTTCATGTGAAAACAACAACTAACGTATTGAAAATCATGTTCCTACCATACACTCCAAAAAACATTAATTTTTCCTACATAAACACAATAAATTTAAATAAACATTATTCTAGAACCATTTTAAAATTACCAATGATATTAAAATCCCTTAAATTCATTTAATTAAAACCATTAAATCACATCCCTGGATACCAACCCACCCTCCATGGACACCACCCCACACCACATGGACACCCCCATGGAATTCCCCCTCCCCCACACCATCCAGGATAGCCCACCCCCCTGGATTCCTCCCAAAAACCCTGGATGGCCCCCACCCCCAGGACGCCCCCACCCCTCCTAGACACCACCCCACCACCTGGGCACCCCCTCCACCTCCATGGACACCCCCACCCCCATGGACAACCACCCCCTCCCCCAGAGACCCCCACCATCCTCCTAGACGCCCCCCCCCCCGAACACCACCCCACCCCCTGGACACCCCCACCCCCTGGAAAGCCGCCCCACCCCCTGGACACCACTCCACCCCCTAGACACCACCTCAAACCCCTAGACACCACCATGGAGAGCCCCCCACACCCCCAGACCCCCCCAGACACCCCTATCCCTCCGGACCCCCCCACCACCTAGAAACGCCTAGTCCTCTTGGACCGCCACCCCAAACACCTGAACAGCCCCCAACCCCCTGAATTCTGAATTGAATTATTTATGTATTTAGATAACATATGAATTTTGTGTTAATAGTGAATGGGTATAATTTTGGTATGGGTATACTAGTTGTATGGTTATACTTTTAGTATGTGTATACTTGTTGTAATTACCTTATGAATTTTGTAGAAATTTTGTATGGGTATACTTGTTGATATGCTGATTTTTTTTGCATATCTTGTTTGGGTGTGCGGCTACAGAATTTTATGTTACAACATGAATGGCCATTATCAACACAAAATAAGCACTGATAAATGATTCATGTATCAGCAATAAAAATTATCTAATAAATGATCCATTTATCTATTCTTTTTTAGCTCTGATAATGGGGACACCCCTATTATCATTGAGCTTTACATCACTTTTTAGCACTGTTAAAGCCCGTTTTCAGTGCTGATAACGCTCTTTTTTGTAGTATTGATTTCCCATTAATTAAATAATTAACATAACATGTCATTATCACTCCCTAGTGGATCCATGGGGTCCCAAAATCAACCCATAAATTAATATAGTCCAAAATATCTCATAAAATTGATTTAGGACATGTTTTAGGGAATTGTGTTAATATTATAATATTAATTTGTTCCCCTTATTTAAAATATTTAACATTTTACCATGGTAAATAAAATAATTAATGAAGAAACTATTCATAATGTCCAAAATCAAAAGGTACCTATTCACATAATTTTGACCTCCTAATTCAAATTATGGAACCCATTTTTCTAAATTCAGAACACATAATTGGATGAAATTAATTTCAAAATAAATCCTGTTGTCAAAACCAAAAAGTGGGTTTTTAAGTAATAATAACTATCAATAGATTGACTTGAGTTTATGTCCATTTTAAAAGTGAAATTACATCCAATGACCATATATTTATTAAATAAAAAATATCCAATTACACTTTAAAACAAATTATTATAATAATATAACTATATAAATAAATTAGATTAAAATGATGTTTAGAATTAAAATGCAATATATTTTATGTACCTATAAATATTAATTATATTAAAAAAATTCCAAAATTTAATGGAAAGTAAAATTTTATTTACCGCTTCTGTAAATTTTTTTTTTCTGATATAACATATAATAGTGAAAAATACTATATTTAAAATTTGTTCTCAATCAAAAGGTGTTAAAACTGCATTTTACGAAAAATACTAGTTTTATCCAAAAAATTGAATTTGTTCTTATATCATATCTAGAAAACATATAAGATGAATTTAAAAAATTACATTGAATGTATAAGATTTATTATTCATTAAATAAAAAACCATATGGTGTGATATGAAAACACAATTATTCCCCTTTAAATATGTTTTCATAATAACACATATGTTATAGTCAACTGCTTTTCATGTCCATTTCGAATAAATATGGTAACCAATAAATAATTATTTGAACATGTGTAAACCATATTTAAAATTTTAATTGATATTATTCATTCTCGCAATTCCAACGACTAAGTGTTAACTACAATTTAAAATAATAATATTATTACTATATTATATTTTGGTATATACCTATGTTTTTGGAAATGTAAGATTTCGAAAAAAACACCTTGTTGTGTGTCGAGTCCACTATGGAAAAAGTTTCCAATTTACCATAATATTTATATCATATTCTGAAGAATTAATAGAAATAATAAATTAATTATCCTATAAATACCTTGTTCATTACATCATTCCCCTCTTTTGGAAATTGTGTCCTCACAATTTTAAAATTGGGATATGAAACATCATTGAAAGTCCCACATTGGAATAAAAGTCAATAAAATTATTACTTTAAAAGAAAGCAAGAGTGGTATATAGGTCACCAAGGATAACACATACTTGGATTCCAAGAAAACATGAATATGGAAAAGAAAACTAAGAATCATGTTTTAATGAATAGTGACAAAAAACCTGATTAGGTGATAGTTAACAACAAGAAAGCCACAATGTTGTGATGGGTTAAATAGTTATTAATTTCACAGTAGAAAAAATATACAGACATAATTTTTGTTTTAAGTTATTTTTTAAAAAAATTAATAACTTATTTATGATATTGACTAAGAATATAAGGAAATATACATTTTTTTCAAGTAGACTTTCATCCTTTAATAAAATTATTTCACAAACCCATGTTTCCTCCAAATGATTAGTATTCATGATGACATGGTCACACCTAATGTTCTAGAATCAACATATGGAGAATCAAATAATCCAAAAAGGGAAAATATATTTGTTCCCCATCTTTATACCATATCCAAAACCAAAATAGTTAGTACGATATCAGATAATCCTCAAAAAGGATAATCTATAATAAAAATATATACTACTCTTAATCACGAAAATTCGACAAACAATACCCAATATTAAATAATCACCTTTCAGTACACATTTTCCCTTAAAATTATTCAAAATTATCCAAAAAATTTTGGAAACAAAAACACATAAAAATTAGACCACATCGTCTTCAACGATAAATCATAACATTAATCTCTAAATAACATTGACTAATCTTAATGTATCATACAGAAAAGTAATTAACCTAATAAAATGTTCTCTATGGTAGTATAATAATTTACAAAAATAAGCCAAATCACAATATGTCCACAATAAAAACATATATTCTTCCAAAAATTAAATTCAACCACTACTCCACAAATGAAATAATATAGTATTCTATTTTCCTAAGGCATATTGTTTCCTGGAAGTGAAAATTCTTAAAAAATGACCTTTAGAACTTATTGACTAAATCATTTTCTTATACGAAGGAAATAAATTTGATAAAAAAGAAGTTCCAAAATCAACATAGTATTTTTCAATAAAATACTTTAAATAAAATGAAAAATTCATATTAACCAGGGAATTCTCATTGGCTAGTGGAAGGTGTTGTGCACTTGTTTCGCTTCGGCTGTGGGTTTCAATTCCTCTGGCCCTAATAGATGTTATGAGTTTTCACCCATCTTGCGGATTGTCATTTTTATAAAACATAAAAATACCCCACACATGGTTTATCCTAAATGGTTTTATTATACCTATCATTTTCACCCCAACTCATTAAGACCATAAAATCATAATACATGAAGTCTTATATATATTTTCATTTTTTATTTCACCTTTATATGATAAAATAAAACTATTCCCAATAGAATTATTATCATACCATGATCATGGTGTCCACATAGATTCATCGCCATCTTGATCATGTTGGTCGCAGGACCATGAATTGAAACAATGGTTTATAGATCCTTCAAAATCATTTACATCCTTCATCTAAGTACACCTTATACAAAATGGGTACTATGGGTGTTTGCAGAAAAAACGTTTTGGAAAATAATCATGTATGAAATATAATTTAAAAAAATCTGATAAAACATGATTTTTATAAAATAGTTGGTTCTATTTTGAGTTGAAACATTCAGTCAATGGTCCATTTAGTATACCATATGTATGTGTTCAAATACCATATTTTAAAATAAAAAATAAATACATTGTGTAGGGGTTACCTTCACTAGTACCTTTTTCAAAATCACAATATTCTTCAAATTCTTGTGATAAGGTAAAATAGTTTGACATTTCCTCATCAATATTTACTATTAATTATTATATGAGAATATTATGAAAATAGGATTTGATTAAATACAAACCATGATCGATGATGATATCGAGGTATAGTGGAGGCATTTGATATGTCAAACCACAACTTGAAATTGAATTCAATTCTATAAATATTTTCAAAACAACTCAAACATGATTTTCAAATAATTATTTCAATCATTTCATCTATAAGAGATAATAATTTTGTCTAAGATCCTACTACTTCCATTTGTAACTAACTTTACTTGATCTAAAAAATTTATAAAACATGTATTTAACTAAAATAATAGATATAGGTAATAACCATATATTTAATGAAAAACTCTCAATCTGTAAAGTTTTCTAATCATTTCTTTTGTTACCAACTATAAGGCTGCAACCTTAAATATTATCTAATCTAGAGATAAGTCGATAATTTGACATTATTTCATGTTGATGATATTTTAAGGTTTAGAGAATTAGAGGATTAGGTCATAAATTATACATAACATGTTGAATATTACATGTAGACACTATTACTCACATTCCTCTTTTTCATTTAACTAAAACACTATAATACAAAATTTGACATCGTTTCTTATTTTAACGGCAGAAAATTCCCTTCATCACATAATTTACTATATTATTCATTATGCCCTCTAAAAAAAATTTCAGAACCAGGGATAAACATAAAAATCATAGTAATGGATACATATTGAATGAAAACAGTTAGTCTTGAAAAAACATCCAAACCATGATAACATTATCAAAAAGTTATACTCTTCACCTTTAAGATGTTAAAAAAGAACATCCCTGAATATAAGCTCATTACTAAAACTTATGTAACCAAATTATTACCATAAATCCCATATAAAGAAGCATATAACAAATAATGGTAACATGAGACATAATCATATGTAAATGGAATAACCATATGGTCTACTTTCCCACATATCACTAAATGGAATAGCCATATGGCCGACATACATACTTAATGAACTATATGTTATAACGTAACCACCAGTACAAGGATTATCATGGAACCACCCATCCTTTAGTTTATCATGTAACCACCCATCATTGGATTATCATGGAACCACATTTCATTTGGTTTATCATGTAACCTTATGTCAAATTTCTATGTACCATTATATAATCGTTATACATAAAATATTGCAAATGTCTACATTTCACTGATAATATTTTCTCTATAATGACAAAAAATAATTCCATGATATTTAAATACTCAATCCATTTCAAAAACAATTTCCAATACCTAAAAAATAAAAAATGGGATAATGGGTTTCTTTTCTTTTAAAAACATTAAGGCTTATAGAATAAGCCATAAATAAAATAATGATTACAGTGATAGAGAGGTCAATTTCACTACATATGTAAAAAATATTCCATTTATATTTTATTAAAACAAAACTTAGGAAAAATATTCACATTGAATGAAATTAAAAGTCAATGACTTTCATTATACACCGTATAAAATAATGACATGTATAAATCTAAAATATGCCTTAATGAAAGGAGATTGAGATGAAGTCCTTTACCTTCTGTCGGATGTATCACATATGTTCTTTGTTCTTCATGAAAAATAAAAATAACATTATTTCTATTTACTTATGTAACTTTTTCATGTTTATTATTCATTTTAAATAATAAATTAACACATTATAAAAACTACATAGTTATTTAGGATTATATTGGTCATTTAGTCGATATTGGGTACTTGAGTTGAATATGATCTTTTTATAATTACAAATTGTCCATGTGGTCAAAAGTTCATTATCGGTAGAATACTATTCATGATTTTTGCCTCATATATATCATGGGTATCTTTATTTATATCCATTATATATGTATTAGTAATATTCAATATCACTTGGAGATAAGAAATGAAATGCATCGTTCATAGAGACTGTAAGCCATACAAAAACATGAACTCTTCCTTCATTTCAATTTTATATTTAACGTAATGAAAACTAAATAAAACATTGGTACATTATAAATATATAATAATATAATATTCTACAATAATAACATATTTTCATTAACTCCATCGTTTATATATTCCATGTATGGGATGAACGAGTCATATAGCTTTGAGGGGATGGTAGTCCACACTTTCACAAATGGAATTATCAAATTTACAGAGCATGAAATAAATAAATGTCTGTCTGTAAATTAAAATTATAGTATCAAAGAGAAAATATATATATATATAATATAAAAACTGTGATATTATTATGGCCACCATGAGAGGTTGAAGGGTAAAATTGAACAATCATCATTTCGTGAGACAGTAGTTCATTGTCCATAGAATTAGAATGATTGTATCGATCAGATGGAGGTGTGTATATGTTCAGTTTGAATCATTATCATAAAAACATCATAACAAACATATAATACTATTTCTATGTAATCAATTAATAATAATACATTAATGAGTGAATATGTAAAGTAATTTAAATGATCATTATAGAAGACACTACCTCCAAAACGTTTAAATCCATTTGTTTAGAGAAAAAATGTTTTCTTGAATTGCTTTCTGAATATTGTAAGGCTTATATGATCAAGAGTGGGATGTTAGGAGAATATTTGGCTAGATTTTGGAAGATTAAAGAGGTTTTATAGGGTTAATAAAAGGGTTAGACGTGATTCGTTTTTATAAGATGGAGGAGGGGAACATTAGGAAGGTATTGAAATATTATATTATTAAACATAGTATTTCTGTTTTAAATGGACCCAATGAAATTTATTTAAAATATAAGGTTCTATAGGCAATAAACATATCAAAATAAATTTTGTATACATGTCTTCTTCACAAAATATAACCTTATATTTTATCTCTAAAACATAGTTTACTAAATTTACTCTTACCATGTATTCTTGTATATTTGTACTACATGGTTAATATAGTTTCTATAAAATGCTAATAGAACCTCAAGTGGTAAACTAATGAAATTTTAAATATTCTATAACTCATTTGGTCTAATCTTATATTTTTTGTGATTTTATATCATATAATAAAATAGTATTTTTTTTTAAAAAAACTCATTTGTGTCAATTTTTATTCTATTCACATCAAGTCATTTTTTAAAATCCATAACCAATTGATTCTATTGAAAAAAATAATTAATTAAAATATAACAAGTAATAGTATTCCTTATAATTCTTGTATGGCATAAAAGTTTTCAAAATAAATTTATTTTAATATTTATAATTCATTTATTTAAATCATTCATTAATTAGGTAATAATTACAACATAATTGTGTCATAATTACATTTATTTATTTTATGTCTAATAATCATAAATAAAATTCAATTATTTTGGAAATATTTTTATATTTTAAAAACTATTTATTGACCAAAATACCACTTATATAACTCCACATAAAAATTCTATTAGTAAAAGATACAAGGTCTTTTCATATATATCATTACTATAATTAATTAATATAACTTGTCATTATCACTCCCACGTGGATCCCATGGGGACCCACAATAGACCAAACGATTTGAATGGTCAGAAATATCTCATTTAATAGAATTAAGACATGTTTCATGGTATATTATTATTATTATTATATTATGTTTTACCATTCTTTACCCGATTTACTATATTCTAACGGTAAATGAAATTATTACTAAAGTTACAATTCATAATTTCCAAAAATAAAGGGAACATATTTACTCCCTTTGTACCTCCTACTTCAAAACATGGAGTCCATTTTTCAATATTTAAAACACATAATTTGAATAAATTAAATTAAAATTAATTCTCGTTGACAAAACCAAAAGGTGGGTTTTTTAGATGTAATAAATATCAAAAAATAACATGTGATTATGTCCAATTTAAATATAAAATTACATAAAATGGAAAATATTTGTTTAAATGATAAAAATTTAATCCAACTAAAATTCTTAACTAATTAAAATAATACTATAAAAATAAAAGTATATTAGATTAAAAGTAATTTTTGAGTTAAAATACACTATATTCACTATTCATAATAATAGGAATTTTATTAGAAAAATACCAAAATATCATCCAATGTATATTTTTATGTCCCTATTTTATAAAAGAAGTTTATTTTTTCAAATAGAACACATAATAATGACAAAAACTAGATTTAAAAATTTTTCTCCATCAAAAGGTTGAAAAAAATTATTTTTTAAAAAATAATTCATTTATCCGAAAAATTAAATTTGTTGTTATATCATATATAAAAAACATATAAAATTAATTTCAAACAATACTTTGAATATATAAAATATATTTTTAATAAAATAAAAATCTACAATGTTTGATATTAAAAAAAATATTTTATTTTAAATAGGTTTTCGTAAAACACATCCATTATATTCAGTTGGATTCAATTTCGATTTAAAATAATTTTTGATTCCTAGGAATAATTATTTAAACATGTGTAAACCATATTTAAAAATTCTTATGATTTAATTCATTACCTCCATTCCAATGTCTAGGTGTTAACTACCAATTAAAACAATAATATTATTACTGTATTATTTTTTTTGGAAAATTTTAATGTTGTCTGCAAAGTAAGGTTTCAGAGAAACCCCATGATGCATGTCGAGTACGCTATCGAAGAAAGAATCCCATTTAATTTAAAATTAATATCTTATTATTAAGTATTAATATAAATCCTAAAGTATTATTCCATAAATACCTGGTTCGTAATAGTCTAGGTTAATATTAAGGAGTCATATTTTGATGAAAATGTGTTGTGTTTTAGACAACCTTTTATTTTTTCATGACTATGTGTTTTCTCACATTGATTACTATAATGAGAAATATTAATTTTGGTTTTATTAAATTTATATATCCTTAATGAATTTTTTAACAAAAAAATTTAATAAAAATTCATGTGATCATCCTCATGGGCACCAAAATCGATTTGAATTTGTGATACATTGTTTTATTACTATGCTAAGTCATCTCTCTCAGGCTATATATGGTATCATATGTCAAGTTGAACATTTTAATTTACCAATTAATGAGAAACATTCTATTGAGTATTTTTGGAGATATCATCCACCCTCATTCTATTGAAAAATTGATCCACTGGTTGTTGAAAAATGGTTCAATGTAATAGAAAATATATTTTCTATAATTCAATTCTCAAACTATTGATTGGGTTTCCTTATTTCTAATCATTTATAATGTTAATTATTTTGATAGCGTAATTTAATTATAAATAAATGTAAAAATTATTCAATTTACTCCAGGGAATGGGATGATTTTGAGATAATATTAACTATTTAGTACTTCCCTTATATATTACATACAAAAAATGAGTTAAAATTATATGAGAATAAGTAAAAGGATAATCAACTCATTGGTGGATATGTGGATAATTTTAAAAGTCATCAATGGTATTATTCTTGTTTATTAATAAATCTAAAAAATTAAATTTTTGATTCATAAGTGACTTGAAATAAGTACTTCAAAATATATTATGCATAATGTAATTTGATAACTATGATGAATTCATTTGATGTTCAATCAAAAAAGGAAATCGAAACTAGAAACCCTCATTTGTATAGGGATATGAATATTATGGCACAGTTTCATGGAAATTCCATTGATATCTGATATGGAGGGAATAAATATTTTCAACATACACCCTACTAAAATGAGGGGGAGAGAAGTCATGTGAATTCTTGGAAGTAATGAAAATGGGTTTCAAGTGAGGGAAGACTGAACATTGAAAAAATAATTTAATTGAGAGGTTAAGGTTCAGTCAAATAAAGGAATGAAGATAGGGCTCATTGTAAAATAAAACTAACAATTAAATGGTATAGATGCTAGAAATTTGGTAATTGTTGAAATGAATTCAATAATTTAGGTGATAATGAGGATAATAATCCAAAACAACCTCTGTAAACAATGTTAAAAAGTAATGATTATGAAATGACATTGGCTTATATGAATCATAATAATTTGGTACAAATATCCCCCACTGTATATTGTGGAATTTCATTTTTATTTTTGTATGACTGTCGTCAATTAATATCTTGTTGTTCATCCTTTGTTGAAATTTAATTTCATTTGGAGCATTGATTGTCATCCTTTTCTTGGATTTGTGTATAGAGAAATATAATTTGAAATTACGTCATAGAAAGGATAAACCTCGTATTAAAGTTTAAATGTTTTTATCTATGAAAATTAGAACATTAGGTAATAACAAGTAAATTATATTTTTTAATCAAATATTCATCTATGTAATAAGTATAAAATATTTATGGATTCCATCTATAGTTTATTATATTAAGGTTAATTATAAGGTATAATCCACAGACAACCCACATGGGGAATTATGTGATGGACATTTATCATGATTATGGAAATTTTGGGAGACAATTGTGACAAGAAACCTTGTTTTGTATTTGTTTTAGAAAAAATGTAACTTGAGGATGAATTATTTACATTTTTGGGTCATTATATTATCATTACAGGTTTCCAATATGGTTTATATTATCATTTATTTTTTAGTACTTATAGTTTATTGATATTTCGGAATATTATTGGAATCATTTTAACACATTTATAGAGATAGAATAACACTTATATCAGCTAATAGCTAGACGTATTCAGAAATGATGAATGGCTTGAACTAATAGCTTAATAGAGACATGGGTGTAGCACCTACCACATGACACCAGGAATGAGTAATTTTTGGGGGATGATGTGATGATAGATATTTATAAGTATCTTGGTACCTACAATTTCATCAATTTGTGGATGAAATATAATGTATAATGGGATTCTATAACAGTTATCTACACTAGAATAGAAAATAGAAATCACCACCATGGTTCTTTTTCTCATTTCAATCCCCGATATGTTTACAGAGATGAATGTTATATGGATTACAGTGGATCAACATGAAAAATCATCACACATCATTTATATCATTAAATATTTATATCTCAATAGTCAATCCATAATAATCATTAAGGATGTGGAAATGTTATTTGAGTACAAGATTCCCTTATATGTGATCAGGATTTGAGTTTTACCTTGATGATCTAGGGGGGTGTTAAATAAGATCTTGATATAGAGTTCATTTTCAGTACGACCTATCATCTTAAAATATATTTTTTTCTATGATAAATATTCACACACTAGATTACATAATTAGATATAATTCAATGGATATTTGTGGTTCTGTTGATCAACACCTCCCTCTGGTTGAGTTTTCATTAAATTAAAGCATTCACTTAAGTATTATGATGGCAACTTATGAAGAAATGTGTAGATAGAATTATGTAAAGCCAACATTTATTGAGGAATTTGAATAAATAGCAATATTGGGACATGAAATGGATGTGGTAATGGAAGCCAGTGTTGGATCCATTCCATAACACATCAATGTAGGTCTGAATCCATAAAAATATAAATTGAAAACTATCAACATAATATGGAATATGATGATGGTGGGAAGGTGTTTATATAAAATTAATATATTGAATAATGTATTTAGATTAATGAAGAAGGGATATATATTACTTATTTATATCAATCCATTAAAAATTAAAGATCATATCAAAATGGTTTCATATCAATTAGTGATACAAAAAAACCACTCTCATGTTCATGATGCATTGAATGTATCTCTGTTGATTAAGTACATACAAAATATTTATCATGTACTAAAATCAGATTTCTTTAAAATATAGAATGATATTTCATATGTGGAAAAAATAAGAGATTCTAGTTAATAGAGAGATTGAGAAATGAAATAATATCTCACAGCTGGTAATTGTATTTTGGTGAAAACATAAGCTTGAGGAAGCTATATTGGAACCTTAGTAAATAATGAGTAAGAAGTATCTTAATTTTTTATATTAATGTGAAAATTTTTATAAGGATAAATTAACTTTTGGGTGGGTTATAATAAAACAACATAAAGTTTTATCAAATATTTTGTTTCCAAATAAATGTAATTTTTTTTATCTCCCATTATACGAAACATGGAGTTTTGATGAACCAATATAAAATATTTGTATTACTATTTAAACAAGTCCATTGTAAGATAAACATTATAAATCATGGCATGGATTAAAATAACCACATTTTTTAATTATCTATAATGGTTTTATATACTAAAAAAGTTTAATAAAAAATAACATAATTTTTATTAAATCATTTATATTCTTTGAAAAATAATGTCTTCAAAAAATGTTTTTAATGATATTTTTGAACAAATAGAATTTTTTTACACATTAAAAAAATATATCTAAAAAATATTATTTATTTTTTAAATATACATTTCTAAATTTATTTTTAGTAAATTTATTATAACAATCTACAATAATTATTTTTTTTATAAATAATGAGAATAATGTTTTTTTTAAAAATGGTCTTTTAATGATTCTACATCATCTATATTGTATTAATTGATTTTTAAATGTCAAATTAGTCGAAATTTATATTTAAAATCCAATTTATTTCATATTAATCAATTTCATTGTGACATTTGTATATAAAACAGTTTTATGCTTTTTAATGTTTTCTTACCTAGAAAAGTCTTGTTTTTCATGTTTTCAAGTTAAATTTTAAACTGAATTATTCAATTTTGATGAATTTTTTTGAGAAAAATGTATTTATTATACTTAATCATAAAAATTTATATTACATAATAATCTATAAATAATTTGTATTCATAATTAATAGTTATAATAGTCAAAAAATAAATTTTTGGAGGATTATATTAAAAAAATATTAGCATGGTTTAAACTAAAAGGATAAAGGATATAATAATAAAAAACATCTACAAATAAAATTTTATATACATATTTAGTCCATAACTCACAAAAGGACAGATAAGGGCCCTTTTTTATCCTTTTTAAATGTGTAAAAAATGGGTAAAACTTTTTAATTCCAAAAACTCCATGTCTG
Source organism: Viscum album (assembly GCA_963277665.1). Lineage (NCBI taxonomy): Eukaryota > Viridiplantae > Streptophyta > Magnoliopsida > Santalales > Viscaceae > Viscum > Viscum album. Next base: position 1,152,622,838 of record OY728120.1, read on the forward strand.
ACCTCTCCTCCACATATAAACGGTCACATCCTCTTCTCAACTTTTTACAGAAAAAAATCTATTAGGTTCAAAAAATATAGTACCATATTAATATCATTCAACCATACACATGTTATAGAATTCATATAGTGTTTATGAGACCCTACTATTGAGGATTTACGTATAAACCTAAAGAGGTTCTATAAAGAAGAGATGTATTTATAAACCAAGTTTTTTTCTTTTATTGCATCTTCTACAACATTAAAATAATAATCAAATATGGTGACATGATATCTTATATATCTCTAATATACTATGTTATTATTTTGTTAGTGTCTAATCTTATATCCATCTCCTCTAAACTCAAATTTGAAACAAAACCACTGATTGTGTGTACTATAAAGTCTCATGAATTTCATTAATGGATATTACATATTTTTAGACAAATATTCTATAAATTACACAATAATACTACCAAGGACTGTATTAGATGATAATATTTGGATATTTTCTAGAAAATATTCCATTTTAGTGAAATATATTCAATATTTACCTCTAAAATCGTATCTTTTAGTACTATTCACAAAAATACAATACAAGGAAACAATGTTAGTATAAAAGATAAATAAAACATAAGAAAGGGTGCTTCTTGATGACCACTAAGGGTGAATAAAGGAGATAAATAAAAATAATAACAGTGTATGGGTATGAGAATATGAGTATTACATTTGAAAACTATACCTTTCATATTGAAGATCATAAACGCGAGTTGTGGATTAATGATTGGTAGTTCATAATACATGATTCATTAGATAATCAGAGAAAAAGAGACATGAGAGAAAAACATTATCATAAGAAATGGAATTTTTGGCATTGACATAATCATTGAAAAACATTTCCATATTTTCCATGGTGCACTATCAAGGCTATTAAAGTAGAGTGGGTTCACTCATTAAACCATTATAGAGGTCAAGGTTCACGCCCAAGACCATCACAACTAACAAACACCCTTATTAATCAAGGTTCACTCCCAATTACATTATTGTCTATCTCCTGGGATATAAATAATTACCTAATGCATTTCAGGGTGATATAGGTCCCTCCCATTAAATAATCGAATTCATATATAGGTGTTCCACAAGATCATAAATCATTATTTGTACTATAATACATGAATTGAATTGGGAATCATAAATACATAATCATGTTAAAACCTATGGGAAAGGGACATGTTTCATTATTATTTCATTATTTCATCATTACATAACCCATGAGAAGGAATAGGGTTCAATATGAATTTTATAATGGTATAAGCCAATGAAAAATGGTTTTGCTAATGTCCATTTCATAATAAACATAAAACATTCATTGAAATAATATTAATGTAATAATGTACATTATATTTAAAAAATAAAATATATAATACATTTTGGAAATTATTCTATTAATTTAACAACCCTGGTACTTATAACATAATTAGTTTTCATTCTATACTTTAATATCTAAATTCTACGTAAATGAATAATAATATTAGTGGTATTTAACAAAATTAAATAACATATAATAATATAACCACAACCTTACTTATGAGAATATAAATATAAAATATATGTATCATGTATATGAAAATATAGTATATTAGTATCATGAAATAAGTAAATGTTTTCAAAATGATAAACTAAGTTTTGGTATTTTTTGGAAACATAAAAGTTTATTTACAATTTTATTATTATTATAATGATATAAAATAAAAAATTTCCACATAAAATAGATTAATAAATAAATATATTTCGTCATATTAATATAATATAATTTCATTGGACCTTAATTAATTTGTTAAAGTGACATAAAGATATATATAATTTTAAAACTATTATTTTTTGAATAAATGATGGAATTAAATAAAAAAATTTCCCATACATAAAAAATTATTTTCCTAAAAGGGTGTTATTTTTTGAATTATGTAATTCATACAATTGTTATGGTATGTTTTTGTGATTTATCTAAATTACAAGAATTTTTTGGTTAATTGCCAAATACAGTAATATATGATATATATTCATTATAATATAAATACATTATTCCCAGATTCATTTATGATGAAATCAACATGATATTGAACTACGCATCATTATTGTTTTTATAATTAGTTATAATTCACAATATATACATATTCGTGAACCAAAATAAAAATCAAATGAATAAAATAATAAAAAACAAGCCCTCTAATCCACTATAAATTCCACCACTCATCTCCTCATCTCATCTCACTTCCAAATAATTGAATCATTTCAAAATTCCTCTGAATACTCTTCCCAAAACAGTACCCCATTTTATGGATCCATTGGTCTCAACAAAAGTCTAAATCCATTTTTCTCAAGGAGGTTCTCAAAGAGTTTAATATAAGATGTAAAATTCCTTTTCATTTTCTTTTATTTAATTCTCAAAATTGTTTTATTTTCTTATCCTATTATCACATTCCTAGTCCAAAGTGACATGATAACTCCATTATGTAACATATACTATAATTTGATTGTTTTAATGTAACATTAATCATCAATAACATCCTCTTATATTCATATTCATGAAAACTAGATCATTTCCAGTGACATGTTGATTCACCGCCTTTAGGGATGAAAAGATTCTATTATCTATTACTACCTTCAATGCTGGGCATAAAATCATTTTTTTCATTAATATTAATTCAATAGTTATTTTATAACTTCATTAATGTTCTAAAACTAACACATATAAATAAAATTAAATAAAACAATACTAGTTTGTGAGGATCAGAAAACCCCGCCAAAAATATACAAAACTTTTATTATTAATGTTTTATCTAATGAATCATCCTCATATAAGAAATAAAAATCATATACAGTATCATTTAAAATTCAGTAATAATACTAATACAAATTATTTCCACATTTTTGGTTTCCCTTATATTTGACAGGAAAATCCATAATGAACCAACAATAGAAACCATGAAATAATCACACACAAAACAATGAAAATTTTGAAATATTATTAATTAATGGCAGGAAAGATGTTATAAAAGTATCATATATTGTAGTATAAATATGAATAAATTTCTATAATAAATTAAAATAAAACTTTACGCCGTTATAAAATATGTTCAAAATAATTTTATGAAAGTTAAACCTAAGGTAAGGGGCTTCTATAAAAATAATCTTTTAAATTTATATTTTTACAAAATTCAAACGGATGTTTTTATGATGCATATATTACTGATTTATGATTAAATAATAGTTATTGAGAATTGATCATGTTGAAGGATTTTTTTGTGAAATCCCACTAGTGTATTGTGTATCTTTATTTCATAATTTAACAGTAATGGTTTTTCTGAGTGTAATTATGATGGTTGCATCATACGGCAGCCACGACGGTTACATTGAAATGTAGTCGTGCAGGTTACAAATCATATGGTATCAATGATGGTCATATTACAGTGTATTATTTTAAAAAAAAATTTACCTACACTACTAAAACGGTTTATTTCTGTTTTATATTCTTTATGGAAACTTCATGTTTTCAAAAAGAATGTATTTTCAATTTTACGGGTAATAGGATAATTCTTCATATGTATGTATGTAATCAAGGACTAATGGTTTTATTTCTATATTTTTATGAACCTAAATAATATTTTTGTGTTCATACCTTGTTTTAAAAAATAATTCATAGGTTTTCTTTATTTTTAAGAAAAGATAAGAATCTAATATGAATGTTGTGAAAAAACATCATGACTAAAATTCAGTTTCTATTAAACAAATTTGTGTTATGAAAGAAATGGACACTAGTTTAGTAGTATACACATTATATTATTGTGGGTTATTATATTTTAATTATGACATAATTATCTAATACACTTATCCAAACTGATTTTTGCGAATGTAATAAATTTATCCATGTTGAATTAACTAGATTATGTAATAAAAAATGGATGGGTCCTTATGGATGTTATTAGTGCATAGTTGAGATAATGTTTTGTGTTATGATGATATTAATTGAATTCATAAGTTATTTTTATCCTATTATTTTGTTGAAATGATATATTATAATAATTCTACCATGTTTGTTTATCTATGATATATCTATTAAATATGGTATTCTGTAGAAGAAACATGGATCATAAAGTTGGAAGGCACATAGATGTTGATATCTTCTCGAATCTGAAACCATGAATGGTGTGAATTGGAACCAAATGGTGTCTAATAGTAATGGATCACTTTACATTGGACATAAATGTTGTTGTAATCCATTAAATAGAGCATTGAGTGCCTCTAGAAAGGAACATGATGAAGGTGGAACATTTTATGTTTAAATAACATCCTACTTTCAGTGGATTTTCACACACATTGGTGGCTGAATGATGGATTAAATAAATTGATAAGATATTCTTTTTCATGTGGTGTTTATATAATTAACAGTGAAATAATTATATTTATCAATCCATTGATGAATACAACCAGCAGTGTTAAGTGGTCATGAATATCAATGAAGGGGAATAAATTGATTCATTTTAATGAGATTAATTTAATAATCGCTTCCATGAGAAATATTTTCCATATGTGGTTTGAATTATGAATGAAACAGAATTCCTTGAATTGAAAAAATTGAGGAATAGTGAGTGTAAGTTTTTGAAGAAACATCAATTGATAATAATGGTAAAATCTAAATATTATTGTGTATGGTGATAATTAAATCTATTTTTTTACATCGGATTGTATCCAAGATAAAAAAGAGAATTGGATTCCCATGAATTCAAAATTTATGAGAAAACCATTTGATGTGATCAGAGGGTAGAAATTATGTCTTCATATTATCACTAATATATTGAAAACATGTAGAAGATAATTTCTAAATGGTAAACATTAGTTAATAATAAATCATTTAAATATACAAGTATGAAAATTTTAGTTTCTAGTTTGTGGATAGTTTGGTAAAAAATGATAAAGAACTCATTAAAAATATGAGTAGATTTTTCAATGTGATATGTGTAGACATGTGTCCTGAGATTGATATGAAAATAATCCTTTGTTTGATTCTAAAAATAAAACCATATAATATTTTAAATGTGGTGAGTAAGAGATTTATCAACATACTATCTTAGAGAAGGGACTGCATGTTGGTAAGTAATTAGTATTTAAGCATAAAATTGTAGTGAATTCCTTTTTTACTAATTCAGCAGACGTGGGTCCATCTAATTAATTGGTATCACCTATGTTGATGGTTTTATTATATTTTTCTTATGTATTAGTTGATACAGTGTCTTCACATTCCTTTATTTATGATTAAATTTTAGGTAAATTTGAAATTTCAAATCATGAAACGAAACTAGAAAATATGGAAAAAAGGGAAATATTAACACAATGGTGAATTATAAGAATATTCTATTTGTCTTATATTGAAGAATATAACCGTTAGACCTACTTGTTTTTTCATTAGTATAGTTTTAGGTTATTCGTTGTATGGATTGGCATTCAATTTAAAATTCAATGATTGATTATAGAGAAAAAAAATATATTTTTTTGAATGTGTTTCAGTTTTTATATAGGAATGAACCCATACCAAGGATAAAATATCATGAACCTGAGAAGTAATTAAAATACAAAAAAGAATGTTATATTTCACATAATTTATAAACCAATGTAATGGTTCTGGTTAAAGATATTTTATTAGTAATTTAATACCTAGATATTTTTTCAGATGACTTTCCTTATGTTATACTAGATTGGTATGTTGATTTTACTATTGACATAGTTCATAATTTAAAGAAAATTTAAAACACCCTTATTCAAATGATCAAATAGAACATTTATAATTGAAAATGTATATGAAAAAGATTCATTATAAAGGATTCATTCATCCTTTCACATCACCATGGGTTGATCCTATTTTTTCATTGAAAATAAATATCATCCCATGAGATATTAAACTAATTATAGATATTTGAATAACATTAATATATTAAATATGTATCCAAAGACTCATATCGATTAATTTCATGATTATCTCCTTGGGGATCTATATTATTACAAGATAAACATGAGTTCTGGGTTTTTTAGTTGATGATGAAGGATAGTTAAATTTTAAAAACATTGTTCTGAACTAGATAGGGGAATTCATAGTTTGGTGTTATTCCCTTTCATTTGAAATGTTTCCATGATGCATTTATGGATCTTTGGAATATAATATTTTTTGAATATTTGGATAGGTTTGTTGTTTTTTATTGATAATATTTTTTTTATTAAATATGTGAGGATGATTAGGAAAAAAACTAAGGATTAATCTACAACCCCTTAATGAAATTATGTTATACAGAAAATTTAACAATTTCGATTTTTAGATGCAACAAATTTATTTTCCTGGGCGCATTGTAAATAAGGATGGAATAATAGTTGATCACGACAAAAAAATTGGTTTATTAATGAGAAATACCTAAAAATGTTACTGAGAATCTTAGTTTTCTTGGATTATCATAATATTAAAGATGGATTTTTAAAAAAAACGCATTATTTTCTAACCAGGTATCTATGTTACATGAACATCGGTTAAATTTATTTTTACAGAAGATTTTTATGTTTTATTTTTGGAATTTAAATTAATATTGATAAATGCTATAGTTTTTTCTCTACCTTCAAAAAATGGAGTGTGTTTCATCTATAGTGATGCTTCATTGAAGGGACTTATTTGTGTTTTGATATAGAATGATTACATTATTATTTATGCTTTAACAAAACTAAAACCTCATGAGTTTTATTAACCCACACATGGTCTGAAATTAGAATCTATGATTTTTTCTTTACAAATTACATGGTATCATTTATATTTATTCAAATGAAAAATTAATACTCAGAATAACGGTTTGAATTATATATTCACTCAGAAGGAATTGAACATGAGGCATAAAATATGGCTTGAACTAATAAAATATTATTATTAGAAAATAAATTATTGTATGGGAAATTTGATCCAACTTGTGGATGTCTTGAGTCGAAAACATCATCCTACATTGACCATGTTCTGTTTGGAACATAACCCATTAGTTAATGATTTATTAATTTTGGATTGAATGTTTATGGAACAAGAAATAGCAGAGAATTGTTTCAGGTTTCATAAAATTATTCTATATCATAGAGGATTAATAAATCATAGAAGGATGTCCTTGATTTATAGAAAATGATATAATTGGTTAAAAAGTGAATTTCTAAAAATATTTACATTTAAAAAGATTGTGATATGATATTTTTGAACAGATTATATTCACCTTCTAATTCCAAACTGAAGAAAAAATATTATGTGAAGCTCACAGTTTTCTTTTTTCAGTTCCTCCTCACAACACTATCATAAATAGAGACCATTGGGATTATATTTTATGGGATGGAAATAAAAGAGATATAACTAATTTTACAATGAATTGTTAGAATTATAAAAACGTTAATGAATAGTAGAAACTAATAAGGATATGCTTTATCCTTTAAAAAATCTAATGTAAATATAGGAAAATATATCCATGTATGTTGAGTAGGGACTACCAAAGACTTCATGAGGTAACATTATGATTATGTCTATTTCTTATCAACAGAATAAATATGTAAATTTTATTCCTTATAGAGACATTATGTCTTTTGATCATTTATGTCAACTGTACCGCAAAGAGATAGTCAGGATACACACATGTCCTATATTTTTTTTATCTTATAAGGATCCCAATATTAATTCTAATATTTGAAAATTCCTTCAGATGTAAATGATCACAAAATTATATTTTCGCATAGAGTTTCATCCCCAATTAGATGAACAGACTGAGGGAACAATTTTTACAATAGAAGACATGATAAATTCTTATTCAATGTATTATCAGGGATGTTGGGATTAGTATCTTTCTTTGGTTGAGTTTTTTGGTAATAAAAACATTAATTCAAGTATATAGCTTCCACCTTTTGAGGTATTATATTAAAATAAATTTTAAAATCAAGAATTTTGGGATAATGTGATGTAATTAATGTTAATAGGATAAGAATTATTGGATGAATTGGATGAGAATATAACAGTTATCTAGAAACATATGAGAACTACTCAGAGTGGGCATAAATTTTCTACAAAAAAATTAGGAATGACAATTATTTCAAGGTGGTTGATCATGTCATACATAATTAATCTCTATAGAAATTAGTAATGTGTTTTTCTATGAAGGGTAATATGTGTCCACAACTCAATGGACACTATAAAATCCTGTAGAAAATTGGTTTAGTTTCTTACTATGTGGCTTTGACTCACTTTTTTTTCTAATAACATAATGATTATTATGGTTCTATGTTTACAATGTATCTTATAGTTTCATCACATGTTCTATGCCTTGATATTTTTCAGTTAGAATATATCTATTCAAATGAGTAAAATATTATTTTGATTTTAGACCACAAATATCACGTATTGTAGAATAAAGTAATTCAAAATGTTAGGGTTTTTTTGGGCAAACCACATAGTTGAATAAAAACACTGGAATATAAAAATTCAATGATGGAATGGTATCCTTACTTTCATAATAAGTAAATAAAAATTTTGGGGATGTAATTTTAGAATGTGGGGACAATGTAACAACCCAGGTACTTATAAAATATTTTTTTGATTAATAAATTAAATAGATAAATTCATTATAAATGTAAAATGAAATATGTGGTATTTAACGAAATTATTAAATCTATAACTATATAATAGTAACCTCACATATTGGAGTACGGAATAAAATTTATGAATCTTATAAGTTAAAATATGATATATTTATATCATCGAATATGTAAATAAATGTTTTAAAAATGTAAAACTAAGGGTTTGTATTTTTTTGAAACAGAAATGTGTATTTTCAATGAAATTAAAAGAAAATTTATCTTCATAAAATATATTGACAGATTAATTTTTTTTTCTTATGGATATAATTTATCTTTATGAGACCGTAATTAATTTTTCGAAATTTCTTAAAATCAGTTATAATACTAAAATCAGTACTTTATTAATAAAAATGATTTTAATTAAAAATTAAATTTACTATATTTTAAATATTATTTTCTTAAATTTTAGTTCATTTTTAGTATTCCAAAACTAGATGTGGTGAGGGTGACCTTTTTGGATTTTTATAATATACCAGATTTTTTTTCAATAGTAAAATACTTTAATTTATGGTATATATTATTTTTAGTTAAATACACTATTTTACTAGTCATTGTGGATTGAATCACCATAACATATTACCCCAATAATTATTTTATTATATTCAGTGTTAATTCTAAAATTATTCATATTTTTTAGTCAAAATAATGATCTAATGAAGAAAATATGAAAAAATCACTCTCCTCCACTATAAATACCTCCCATCACCACCTCTTAGCCTCACACATCCAAATACTTCAAACATTTCCAAATTCTGACCAATACTCTTCCATATACCCTCCACCATGCCCATGATCCTTTGGTCTCAAAAAGAGAAAAAATGATTTTTTTCTATTGAGGTTCTAATGGAGGATAATTAAAGATGTAATATCCTCTTTCATTTTATATTATTTTCATTTCAATTTATTTTATTATATTATACTATAATCACCTCCCATATCCAAAGTGAAATGATCACTCCATTATCTTACAAATACTGTAATTTTATTTTGTTAATGGAATATCTATCATCGAAACTATCATATTTTCTTCTTATTCTAAAAAATTAAAACATCGCCTAAAATGTGTTGATTCCCTACCTTCATGGACAATGCATTTCCATTTTCCTTTAATTCCATCAAATATGTTCATAAAACCATTATTATGATTAAAAATAATTTAATATGTGTATTTTAATTTTTTTAGTTTTTAAAAAATATTTTATATAAGTAACATTATTTAAATCACAAGTTGTTTGTGACAGTAGAAAAACTTGTTAAAACCCAAAACATTTATCAATAATGTTTTTTATAAACTATCATAATAACCGTAAAAAGTGAAAAATGGTATCATTTAATAATTTTGAAACATATTTTTACCATTTTTTCATCATCTAAATTTTTCCCCCATTAGATAGGAAAATCCAAACTCAACCATCCATGGAAATCATTAAATAGATGCACTAGAAAAAATTAGAAAATGAAAATTTATTAATAAATGACTAGAGTGATGTTATAAAATGATCATATAAGGTATTATAAATGTGAATATAGCTCAATGATTAATTAATAACACTATTTAAACTATTGTACATGAGTATTGAAATTTTTTGAAAGAATCCTAACACAAGGTAAGAGGATTTTCTATAAAAACCCATCATTATATTTCTATTTTTTTAAATTCTATATGAATGTAGTTTTTATTAAATTGTTCATGTTTTATAATTTTCTATAGTTCATAGGAATTGTTTTTAATGTAGTGTCATTACCTAATTACCTCTGATTAATTGGGTATTTTTATGTTGTAAGTAGATTGCAATGGTTATTCCAAGTGTCACTCTGATGGTTACATCAAAATGCAGCTGTGAGGGTTAAATATTATGTTAGTCGTGAGTATTAAAAATCTTGAGGTATTTTTGTGGGATACAATATCAATTAACTGTGTTATGAAAATTATTCTTCAAGATTCCTAAATGTTTTATTTATTTTTTCAATGTTTTATGGGAACCTCATGTTTTCAAAATGTTAGTATATGTTACATTTAAGGGTGATAAGTATATCATTTATGTGATTGTAAGTATTCATGGACTAATGTTTTGATTTCCACATTTTTATTTCTATTATATATATTTTTGTTATCATCCCATGTTTTGAAATAAATTCCCAAGGTTTATAGATTTTTAAGAATGAAGAAGAATCTAGGATAAAATTTGTACAGTATTTTCATGAAAAGAATAATTTTTTATATAAAAATTTTTCTTTATGGAATACATGTACACTATTTTAGTATTATATACGTTATCTTCTTGTGGGTTATTATGTATGAATTATGATCTATGTCTCTAAAACAATTACCAAAAAATATCTTTGGGAATGTAAAAAAGTGTATTCTACTAGAATTAACTAGTCTATATAATGAATAAATTATGGAACTCCTATTGAAAATTATATTTAAAAAATATAAAGGAAAATATAAAGATTATTTCAAAATTTATAGAGGAAAATAACCTTTCACCATTGATAAAAACTTTCTAAAACATTTATAAAATCATTTTTTTACAATTAAATCATTTATTTAAAATATAAAATTTTGAAAATATTCTGGTATAGCATTTACTTGAAATGATAATTTAAAACACTTTAAGGATGTTTGAAATATTTATGTGGTCATAACTATGGGAAATAATACTTAGGTTGTTGATGTTAAAAGAATGATTCTTTTCAAATTTTCATTAAAAGTTTAATGTGTTGTGTTTTTAATTTGACATGGATATTTATTAAAATAAATAGTAAAAATCAATTATTGTTTAAATATTATTTAATAGATAAATTTTATATTTCAAAAAATATTTTTTAAAACATTTTTTGAAAACATTTTTTTAGATAAAAATGGTTTTCTACGAATAAGATGATTTTTCTTAACAACATTATTTTTTAAATCATTAGTACATAAAGATATTTAAAATAATATAAAATAACGTATCCTCATGGAAGAACCATCATATAAGGAAATTCCTGTGTTTATTTTGACATGGATCATAATATTATAACATCATAAAAAATATATACAATCTAGATAAACGAAGAGATTATAGCATAAAATCATTACCACATTGGTAACATTGAAATGTGATACACATAAAGAAATTAAAACAAATGAAAATTTTAAAATCATGTGGATAAATAAATTTATGATATTAAATCTAAAAGATAATTTATATAACCCTTTTACAAGAATATAGTTTCATAACATAATCATATGTATCAAATATTTCAAATTAAGACAAATATCCCATGGTGATTTGGTAACATTTGAACCATAAACTACAAGAAAGAGATATAATAAAATTGATATGTAAATTAGATTTATATTATTTTTAATATTAATATTATACATTAATTTGATGTATATACACCACATCAATGAAACTTGTGGTGTATATAGCATTTATCTTGTAGAAAATTATAGGGAGACCGAAATCCAATACCGTAAGTTATGAATTCCTTTGTACCGAGTAGAAAATCCAATATAATAAATATAATTTTATTATAAATTAATTAATTATATATATAATACCATATTTTGTTAATATATGTCTATTTGATACCTGTTTATTAAAAATTCATTGTTAAAGTCATGTTTTGGGAAATTACAATTTTGTCTTTTGTGTATTTTTCAATTTGTCAATTTCTGTCCTATTAATATGATCATGGTTTAATCGAAGATAGAATAATTATCAAGGAATATATATAATATCTATACATAAATTATTCTTTTATTACCTTTCCTTAAATATGGCATTGAGAAATTAAATATGTTGTGATCAGGGAGATGATAGGATGTACATACACATGAGTATTGATTCCATATTTCAACGATAATTATATAAATGAAGAATGTAAAATATCATCATTGAAAAAATATAATAATATTACAAATAAAATATTATTTATTTAATTATACTTATTCATATAACTTATTTTGTTTGGTGATGAAATGTGAGCCACATCACTTTATGAAGGTGGTAATACACACCTATATGAACGACACTATAAACATTCTATGAGTGAAAAGGTAAAAATTTTAATTATACAATATATATTAGGAATGACGAATATTTCATCAATATCATAATTATTTAAATTATATCATATATGTTAATTTTTATTAACTTTTGTGTATTGTGTTAGTGAAAAATGAAACAAAATGCTTCATGGGGCAATTATCCTCTGTACATATGTGAGATGTTCTCGTATACTCTATGGAATAGAAAATAAAATGTTATATTTTTTATAATGAGTCTGTAGGTTTTATTATGTTATAAATATCATATATATACTTTATATCCATCATCACACCCAACTTTGATAAGTTTTAATGAAAAAATGAATGACCCCGGTTTGCAAGGCGGTAACCCTCCTTAAACATGAACAATGATTTCATAACCCATTTGATAGAAGTGTAGATGATTTTATGACATGAAAAATACATAAAAAAATCTATTTATATGTAATATATAAATATATAAATTTATTATAATATTATCATAACAATTAAAAATGGGGGATGAAAAAATAAAATAAAATTACTCATTGAATAACATTAGTTCTTCTTTGTGTAACGCCTTTATGGTTTCACCAAAATAATTCCTATGATGATTTTATTCAAAAACAATGGTTTATAGGATGATATAAACTAATGTTTAAAGTAATTTGGTTTGGTATTTACTTATCCAATGTGGCGTGAAGGTGTGAGTAAGAGACGATATGGGGTGGCATTATACAAATGAGATGAGGGGAAAAGTTATAATGTTGTGAAAAAAAACATGTACCCATTGTTTTTTAATATAAATTCTTAATAAAAGGATAATTTTATATAATTAGACATTATAATTTAATTATATTTTTGTAAAACTGATTTTATTCATTTTTTTCATTTTAACAATTAACATTTTAATTTAACCTCTAGTATACCCATCATTAACTTAAATGATTATAATAATTATTACTATTTTCAGTATTCATTTTGGTAAAAAATTGAAAATATTATATTATATATATTATAATTATTCATAATATTAACAACATATTATAAAATTCTATTCAAAAAATTTGAAAAAATTAATTTAAATTTTATCACGCGGATGTGATAAGAATGCATGTTTTTAAATAGAAAATGTTCAAATGATTACTATGTTTTTCACATAATATTTCAACATGATATTCATTACAATGAATTAATTTTTATTAGTAGAAATATTATTATCTAATTTCACCATAAAAATAATTTAAAATATATTTTAACTTTATAAATAATAAAGATGAAATGACAGTTTTCAATATAAAATCAGTATTTGATTACTATTAATATTAAAAATTAAACCATTCATAAAATTTTATAGTGTTAAGAATAATAAAATATTATAATTATTAAATAAAATTGAATTTTTTATTCATAAAAAATTTATAAAATTGGAAAAAAATTACTCCAAAATAAAAACTGACAAATGAGATGAAAAATACGATTTTTGAGAATTGTATTTTTTATGAAAAAAGATCATTTTATATTAGCCATATGTGTAATAATGATAATTTATTGAAAATATATTAAAATATTTTTATTGAAAATTTTAAAATTTAATTTAAAAAATTTATCAAAATTTGTTATTTAAATTTATTTTAATATATAAATATTACAATCTTTAAATTATTTTTCAAAATAATCTTATTTTATTCTAAAATATATATATATTAAAATAAAACATAATAATGATTCAAAATTAATTAAATAGATAAAATATAAATAAATAATTTTTATGTTCAATTAAAAAAATTATATATTCATTTAATATTAATTTATTTATTGAATCAAAATTATCGTTTTACAAAAATCAGTATTTTCAATATTCACTGAAAATGTTATTATTTTCTAAACATTCATAAAAATTCACCATAAGGTAATTTTGAAATAATGATTTCACGAAATTAATTATTCTAATTAAATAAATTTTATAAAATATATAAAAATTAGTTATATTATTTCATCATAAATAAATACATTTTTGAATAATCATATTTTTTGTTGAATAAAATTACATTTTTTGAAATTGATTGATTATTTAATAATAACTCACTAATATATTTATATTTATTGGGAAATTTATATTTTTATTTCATAAATAAATAAATAATACTCATACCCACCTACGTAAAAGCTATTATATATTAATATTATTTTATGGTTCACTGAAGCTAAGTGTTGTCTCTCATGCACGTTATCAATGAAAATCATTATTGCATGTAATGAAAGCTCAAATTCATCTTTTGAATAATGTGAACTAGATAAAAAATAAAATGTAATTTGAAAAAAATGCAATTCTTAGTCTTTAACATTTTATCCTTCTTAAAATGAATTCCACTTCATAATTTTCCATGGTCATAAATGGTGTATCATTTAAAAATTATTTCATGAAACCCACATGATAAAAATGGTAAATGAAAAATTCAATTTAAACAGAGAGAGTTGTGTGACCAATATGTTTGTAACAACACATATTTGGTTTCAAAATATGAGGATACACATTGAATGGGATGATTTTGTTACGAAATAAATGCATAAAAAATTATAGAGATTGATAGTGATAATTGATCACAAGAATGTGGGAGATCTAGAGAAGGTTAGTGACCACAAATTTCAATCCAATGAGGTGTAGAAGTGGTCATTGATATCATTAAAAATGATTATAATTTAAATTTTTTTTATTTCGAAATCCTTTTAATATTATTATTGAATTTTTTTTTCCACCTAGACTGAGAATATTTTAAAATAAACACACTTCACATATTTTATTTTTATAAGACCAATTTCATCCTTTGGTCATGGCTTATCAATTTCTAATTCTTCTCTTATTGTACGAGATGTATTTTTCATGTATGAAGAACTAGATAAGATATAAAAAATTTTATAAGTCACTCATTTCTCTAGATATTTGGAAAAAAATTATTAGAAGATGTTATCAAAAATGAATAACGTTTTATAAGATGAAGTAATATGTTAATCCATAACACCTCATCCAATGTTCTTCCTAAACTACAAATCAGTAATCAGTTCCACGGTCTTCAACACTATCCTATTTAATATATTAATGTCATTCTTCTTTTTATCCAAATTAATCATCATTGTCTAAACATCAGGTACATATTAATTGTTATCTTCCGTTAATAAAATTATCACATTTCCATTAAATCAAATTTCTTGGTCATTAGAATAATTCATCATTTTCCATAAAATCATTAATGAATGTCATACTAAAAATTATTATCCATTTAAACCTATTAAATTATAATAAATAAATTGTTCAATCATACCACTCCCTTATCAATCTTTTAACTAGTATTCATCATCTTAATCCTTAATATTTCGTTACATTCATATTTCATCCACATTCTAATCATCCTCAACAACAAAATCATTACTCGGACCCTCTTTCCGATTCAATTCATGATATTTTCCCTTAGAAAAACATTTTTTATAATTACCATATATTAAAAATTTTAAACATTCACTCGTTGATAATACATTAGGGAAACCAATATTCACTTCTACGTTGATAAATGAACACTTCATTATTCGTCATAGGCTACTTACATTATGACATTCTCATCCATATATAAACCATCTTTATATTCCATTGATACATGCCTTGGAGTTCTTATTCCCACATTCTCAACATATAATAAGATACATCTTCTTCCCCCATGGTCTCCAATACCTAAACACATAGGGAACTATATCCTTACCTTCATTACTACGTCCAATATTTGGTTAATGTTTACATTTCCATTCATGTTTTGTGATAACTGATTTGGAATAATATAAATATCCTTCACAATAATAATCATCACATTCAATTTAACATCAAAACATTATCTATCACATTATTTATTTACCTAGTAACATCTTGTTCCCATAATATTCAAAAATGAAACATAATATTAGTAGATAAAATAACTATAGTGGGAGACCATATAATCATGAAAATTACTTTAAGGATGTATAATGTAGGGAAAACTATTTTTAATGCATGAAAGCTTATGTTTATCCTAGATAATTCAAAATAGTCATCTATTTAAATATTTTTTATGGTACTAATTAGTTTATGAATCCAAAGAATATCCCCTTGTAGTGACAATATAGTTATGCAGTAGTGCCCACATTCAGGCACCAGGTGATGATTGATTCTAGATAAATTCACCCTTTTAATATTTATTTCCGCAAGGTACATCGGTATTATATCCACTTCCACATTTAAATTCCATATAGTGATGTAATTTCATGTAAATCACACACTATATCCTTTTCCATATTTCAAGGACATTTTTCTATACATTGACCCATCCTTGTACTTTTCTTTGCATGTTTCATTAGGAATTCCACTAAATTAATATCATCCTAATTTCCCAAGGATAACTAAACTTACTCAGATTCCATCTATAATGACATAAGAATTACATATATAAATGTTACATGTTTTTATATTAGAAGTTAATAAATTATAAAATATCATTTGTAAGGAAAAGTATATTTTACTGTCTTTGGATAGTAGGTACAAAATCATCCAATTTTATGAAAGATATTAAAAATACAAAATAATGATATTACCCATTAATAGTCATCAAAAATATTCCCTAATTAAAACTTTTAATCATGTCCTAGTCAACAGAATTATGAACAGGGTTTTCTCTAATTCACTATAAGGGTAAAAAAGGGATACACCTAAAAATAAAACATGAATAAGGGATTGAAAACATAATCATAACATTTTAAAACAATACCCAACATGTAAATGATCATAAAATAGAGACATGGAATAAATATTGGTTATTTATAATACATCAATCTGAAGTAAATTAAAGAATATAATCCATGGGAGTATAAAATTATCCTTATAAATGGAATTTCTGGAAAACACATAGGCATGGAAATTAATTTTCCAAGTTTTTAAGGATCACTTCCAAGTATATAATTTTCGAATGGGTTAACTCTCCACATGATCATAGTAATCTATTCACTCCAAAGACAATCATTGACTATAATGTAAATTTCTAAACTGAGTTATCTCCTCATTCCAATCCTATATATATCATGAGATATAAATTTTCACTACAATAATATGGAGGTATACCAATGGATGTATACCAATAGTTTAAAAAATCAATTGGTATATGATCATTTTAGCAACTGTTTTACTAAACCGTTTGGGAAGGGTGGAAAATAGAATCTTTTACAACCATTTTACATAAACCATAGGAAATGATTGAATATTAAAAATGGATTAAGTAAAACATTGGGTTAAAGTTACATTTAGAATTATATACCTTTAGTTTTAATAAATTGTTGGTACCGCTCAACCCAGATCGAGGGCTAGTGAAATTTAGGGTTCTCTCTACAGCTCGGTGTAGAGAATCAGTCACCTTCACACATTTTGTTATGTTCCCTACTTCTCTTGTTATCTAACTTCCTAACATGGTACACCATAACATCTCCCATATTCTTTACTTATTCTATGAACACACATCCTTGAATCATTCACCATAGTGAAAACTATGTTACCTATATCTTGGATTCTTTCCTCACCCCACTTCTTCTAGGATTAACCCACTTCTCCAAATTGTTCACCAACCTGTTTTCTTGCATCATCAATTGTCTTCTCATTTCCTCACTTCTATGCTTAACTGGCTTCACTGAATCATTACCATGCACATCCCAGCTTTTCCACATCATATTCTAAGTTCACCTTAGCTTCTCCACTTATTTGATTCTTTGTTTTTTTATATGAGTAATTTTTTGAAAATTATTTAAATAAATTTTATTTTTAATGTTACATTTATATATTATATAAAATATTTTTTATTTTTCTATCTTTAGGGATCCCGCTTCATTGTAAATAAATATATTTGTGATAAAATACAACAATAAACATTCATTAACATTCAATATGTATGTGATCTAAAAGTACATTTAAAACAAATCGATGTGTTAATGGTTTAGGTATAATGTTAAGCTATGTTTTCCTCAATTGGTAAAATATTTTTATTCTAATATAGAGTTTTAATCTTGTGATGCAAGAGAATCCAATAAAACTATACTGAGTGGATAAAATTTTGTATTATCTTCAATAATCTAGGATAAATGATTTAATGAATCTCATGTCATAAAACATAAATATTACCAACATTAATATCATTCTAATAACTCTAAGTCTGAATTTTTAATTCCATTGAGTGGTTGACTAGGAATAGTAATCAAATAAGACCAATTACCCACTATTAATATGTATATTTCATATTTTTAGAGATGATTATCGATTATCTAATTATCCCAAAGAAATGGAACATCAAAAATATGAGGAATATTGATTTTTTTCATTATATATAGGATTAATATTTGAGATTAAATAAGATTACTAGGTTATACCATGAGGCATATCACTATGAAAACCCTCACCCATATTTAATTCTATTCCTTACCCAACATATACTTAATAAAAATTAGATATTAAAGGTTATGTTCTTAAGGGTGGTTTCATTTTTTTTGATACTTTCATCAATCATAAAATTTATAGTCATATTAAAGTTAATTGGACCCCATGTAAAATGGATTGGGTAACTAATAATGAATGGTTTATGACATGTTTTATCACAATAATAATCATGTTATACTAATGGAAAATTTATTTCATAATCATGAAAATTATGATATAGTTGAGTATTCTTTAGATAAAACTATTTTTTTTTTCGATGTACTAGGTTAAAAGGTTGACCTGGATGACATTAGTGTAGAAGCTTCAGGAACCCTTCAACAACTTAGATATCCTTATTTTGTAGTTTCTTTTATATACCTAAATTGTCCCTCGCATTTACCCTCCGAAAAATACTAATTAATGATTAAGAAATTAATTATAATGAGGTATCATTAAGTGATTTCTTTTTAAGAAATAGCGTGGGAGGATTGTGACTCAAGAAATTATGAAATGAGTGGGAGATTTTTAAGAAAATTATTATTATTTATGAACTATAAGTATTAGGATTAATATACTAATTGAATGAGAAGAGACTCCTATATAGCTTCTCCTATAACATCTTTATGAGTTTCACCTCTTATTCATACAAAAGGTTTTTTTAATTAAGACTAAATGAAATGGATTGTGGAAGATTAGTTGATATTAAATTTGGATGAGTTTTAAAGGACCAGGTTAATAGAGTATAAGGTATTTTAAACACAATATTCAAACACTATTGAGCTAGATATATTAGATGTAATGAAATGTTGAAATGATAGGTATATAATTTAAATGGGTATTTATTTTTACCTAATTTGGGTATCCACTATGTTGTATATGAAGTTCATGTTTAGATCATTGGATAGAGATCTCATAGTTTATTTGAAAACTAAGGCATTCAAAACTCATGTGGAGATGTTGAAGGTTTTAACTCCTTTTTAGAAGGATTTTTATTGAACATTTAGGTTTGTTTTCAAGCCATGGAGCATGGTTCTAGAGTTATTAAATTATTTACAAGAATAATCAGGAAATATCTCTATACTATTGTGTTATAATATTATTGGAGAGAATGTATGGTTAATACCTTCATTGTTTGGAGTGTTTTGTGATCTTGGAATTTTAAAAAAAATTTGATCTTGATTTTTTTCCATATTCTTTATAATTTTTAATGATCGATCATGGTACACTGTTTTTTTCTCACTGTCATGGGTTTATTTGATATGGAAATTTTTAAATGGGAAGGTTTTAAAATTCATTGATTTCAATAGAAGACATGTGAATGTGTTAATATTGATATTTGTATTTGGTAATGTGTCTAAATGTTTTTTATTTAAAATTATAACCTATTTTTGGAAATTTTGTCAATTTCGTTTGAAAAATGGATAGTGTTATTTATTTTATGTGGCTTTAAAGCGATATTAATAAATATAAATTTTAATTTATTAAATGATTTAAGAATAATATACTTTTAAAATATTGGATTTTGAACTATTTTTATGATAGATACTTTTTACGAAAATCAATAATTATGTTTAAATGGATTTATAAACAATTAACGTTTCACATTATTAGATGATTTTTTCAAACCCTCATGTGTAAAAATGATGTTTTAATGAAATAATGATCTTTTTGAAATATGTTTTGATAAAACAAATTTAAGTTAAATATGAGAATTTAGATCAATTATTCATTGAAGTAAAATTACATGACATTATTTTTATTGTGAATTTATAATGAATTTAATTTATTAATTTAAATGATTTATTGAGGTCACTTATTGATCTGTTTGTATATCTCATGAGGCTGGAGTTTTGAATTCCATTTTCATGGTGTTTTTGTTTCTTATTTTATAGTATATCCCCACATTATGATTTAATGGATTCATTGGTTGATCATGTTCTTCATGGGATGGTTGTATTGTTTTCTTTAGTTTGAGAGATTGTTTCCCTTTCTCCCATTTCCTATTGTGAGAATTATTTATGGGTATTCCAAAACATGAATCCTCCACATTTCATTAGGTAATAAGATTTATAGGATGAATTGGTTTTGGTACTGAAGGTTTAATATATTTTATCCATATTTATATCTATGAGTCTCTTAAGGTTATGTTTATAACAATCGGACTACAGGGTCAATGTTATAAGTAGTGGATTTCTATTATTTAGACTATTCCATTCAAGGTTTATTTATGGAAATGTTTCATGTCTTGGTTCTATTAAGATTCTATCATAAGAAAGATAAGGTGAATGTTACTATTTAATTTTCTACCCTCCAGTAAAGAGATGAAATGGTGTTCGAGTACACAAAAAATTTTATATAGTTGGTGGAATACATAGCTAAACTAGATGTGGATGATTCCTTATTGTCCTGGTTGTTTGAGGAATGTATTTGATCAAACTTTTCAGTAATTATATCTTCTTTTTGACATCACTTATATATGGTGGTTGTGAGATAACCTATCAATATTGACGCAAGATTAGAAGAATCGCCAGAGGTATTTCATGTTTCATCAATTCCTGGGTGTCGTGGAGGAATCTACGATAAAGGAAAAAGGATGTGTCTTATGTCAGACATTATAAGTTGTGGTTTAAAATAATATATTATTTCTCACTGGTTTCTTCTAGGATAAAAAATTTGGGATCATAATAGTGCCAAAATGGGGGGGTATAATAATAATTATCATTAGGAATATAAGATATCTTTCACACTTGTTGTAATTTGGTCCATCTTTAAAAATTACATTGATGTTTTTGTTAGAATAATGGTAAAGATAAATTTATCACATATGAAGAACCTTTGAATCTACCTATTGTACATGATAATCATGAAACAATTTTCTGAGTTTCCTTTTGATTCAATATGTTTCCTCTATTTAACCTTTCATTTTCATAGGTTGTGTTTTTTTATTATAGTGATAATGTTTCTAAATTTATTAATGTAGATAATGGATTATATCACAGTTAAATATGGATCTAGTTTATATGTCTTCAAACTCAACATATTCTCAGGTATTGTGTTCCTTAAATTTAATGAAATGATTCTAATCAATGTGAACATATTGGGTTAAATTAATCAATTTAGGCTATATGATGGAGTCTTTGTGATGGTGAATCCATTTATTTGATTCTTATTTGTTTATTAATATTGGTCAATGTTGTAACTATCTTGTATGAGATATAGGTTGTACTATAATGCATTTGAACTTTTTGGCCGATAGTGATTCTCTTCATTTGGGGTAATTAGAACATTCTTTGCACTATTACCTTTATTCTGGTTAGGGTCTTATTCCCCATTTCTTTTCATATAAATTATATTAGATCATATATAGCTTCTTCTGAGAATTTATGCCTCATATATTAATAAATATATAAATATGTATAAATAATGATTATCCTTCAAATATTGAGATTTTGATCTTAAACACACTTGCACATGAAGTTACAAAATCTCCAAAAAAATTATTATTTTGATGAATATTTTATTTTAGATTCCATTATTCTATATATCTATAACACATTTCATTATTTTAAATTTTGATTGTTGGATCCTGGAATTCTCTAATTGTTGTGGATTCCATATAGAGATTTTTCACCTTCTCTTTTACCTTTTATAGTTAGAAATTTATATTATGTTCTCTAAAATTTTGTTCATTCTCTTTTGGCTGAGTTTCAATCTCCATGAATTTGGGTCCAAGTTAATTTCTTCTAATATCCACATTTGTAACTAGATTTTTAGAGAGAAAATAATTTTCCTGAATTATTTCTCTATAACTATATATTTTCTGACATGGAGGGAACTTTTTTAATGTTTTTAACATTTTAATATCATCATGGTACCCATCAACTGCTTGCTACTGGATTCCCTGTGTGTTGTGTGAGGATTATTATGCTTCCTTGATGGAATCATGCTGTGTGATTTCCAATTTTTCCTTATGATTCCCTGCTTGATATTGGCTAGAAGGAATCCAATTGTGTGTGTTGTGTGTTCTATATGGACGGTTGCAGTAAGATAGGTCATGTAAAAAATTTATTGCCATCAATAAAATCGACATCAAATTGTAATTATTTCACACTTTTACATATCATTCTAATATAAGATGAAACCATTTTTAATTCTTATCACATAAAAGTAGTTTCCTATAAGATTTCATTTTAAATACCTAATTTAATATGTCACATAGATATAAATAGTGATTATTGAGCATCCACTAATAGTTTAATCCCATAAAAATAGGATCGGGGAAAATATTTCATTAGGATGTGGGTAAATGTTTGATTAATTAAAATTAAGAGTCAACCATTCTCTTCAGTAAATGAGTTTCATAAATATAAATAGAATTTTATTTCAATGCATTCAACTAATCTAGAAAAAATATTAATAAGTACAAAACTTATATAGAATCATATATTTCAACAAGATGATTATTCCAAAGTATTTCACTTTTAGTATGCTTCATCTTCATCGTGCTGGAATTAATGAAAATGGGATTTTGACTGTCCAACATCTCCATATTGTGAAAAGAAAAACTAGGATTTTGTATAAAACTTTTTTACATACTTTTTAAAAAATGACACTATATTCTTCTCATCAATGATCTATTCCCATTTTAAGAAATTTTAAATTTCATCAACATGGGATTAATTTGACTCATTTAACCAAGATCAAAATCACTTCCAAGTTTCACTCGTCGATCATGTATATGTCATATTCCACACTTCTAGTACACACATCTTTCCCTGTATACATGCTTCTCAGTCCACTATACTTGACCTGTTTATATCACTTATACACATCATAGTACATGACCAACTAAATAATAAATTAGTTTAGATTATATTTGTAAAGTCTCTAGTTCAATGATTCGGGACATAAATTCAATAGAGGGTGTAATTTAGCATTTTCTTATTCATCAAAAACCACTTGTTTCCCAGTAATAAGAATTCAATGTGATTATGAGGTGACTAGTCATCATTAAATATTAGTAACCAAACACATTCATCATCATTTTAGTAACCAAATACAATCATATTCATTAAGTACCTAGCTTGTAGGACATCCAACAGATCCCACCATGTCTCGGTCATGTCTTCTTTATTTTCCCGCACTTCCAGGGCCCCGATAACTACATTTTATTCTCATAATATATTTTTTACATGATCATTATATACCATGATAAAATATATATTTTGATAGAGGGTATGGATCAAAAAATAATTTATTTAACATCAAAGGATTGATTACTGTTCTGTGTAGTACATGAATTTTACGTTGCAGGTGAAAGTGTTCTATGAAACATTTCTATGTTTTTTGGGAATTGGATGTTTCATTGGGATTGTAGGTTAATATAAATGTTTGTCTATAGTGGATTTTGGAATTGTATAGTGTTATTGCTTTTCCCGGAGTTCTATGCATGTTGCCAGGTGGTGTTGTGCTTCTGTGTGTACATATGATTTTATACATCAGTAAAAACACTTGAATATCTTTAACTCAACAAAAAACAAATGGTGTGGGGGATTCATATTGCGGATGCATATGCAGTGAGTGGGATATTGGGGATGCATAAGTTATGTTAAGTGTGTTGGATGCATATGGAGTGAGTTGGAAGTGGGGAATGCATATATACTGGGGGATCCTTGAATTGTGATTGATATATATTCAATGTATTGGAGGAAGTGGTGGATGGAATGTGGTATTATGTTATTTAATTCCGAAGTTGGTTGTGTAGGGTAGGAATATGGATTGGGAAGTTACAGGTATATGGATACAAATTTTCTGTTAAGATGGAGGGGTCTATTCCAACAGTTCTAAAACCATTTCTATATTTCTATTGCAACAGTTTAGCTTGAACCATCGTAAAAATACCACTACAACATCCTATCCCAATGGTTTTATCTGAACCATTGGTAAAATTTATAAATTATAGCATACTATATACCAATGGTTATGTAACCATTTGTATAACAATATTCACACTCTTTAACGGTACCATTGGAAATATAAATAAATTATAGCATCTTATATACCAATGGTTATGTATCCATTAGTAATTAACTATTCTAACAGTTCAGATTATACCATTGGTAAATTAACAATATTCCCATCATATACCACCCATTTTCTCTAAACCGTAGATACAGGTTCATCTGAATGTCAATCCTTACAACGGTTGGGATACCCTATCCCATTGTTTTCTAAGGCATTCACAATGATTTAAAATCATTGGTATAGGATTGGTTTCCAACAGTGCATTACCCAAAATATTTCAGGGAGATACTGGTCACACTCATAACATAATGAAAATCATTCTTTTATGTGTCACAATATTATAAATTATTCATCATATAAAACCCATAAATGAAATTCGAATTATAAATATTTCATTATCTCATAAAAATTAAAAAAGTTACATGTTTAATAATCATTTCAATATTTCATAACCTGTGTATAATGATCATAGTTTTATAAAAAAATTATCATGTTATAAACTTTGGATGAGAATAGGTTTAAAATAAACTACACCATCATAAACACAAACCATTTATAGAATGAATAAGAATTTTATTTAGGGATCATATCCCACATATTTCCAAAGTATTATAGTATTCTATTACAAACATTAAGTTATTTTATTTTGTTTTCCAGTTTTCATTATTAATTGTGTGTGTCTTTAGATTCCTAAAGTTGGAGAAAACTTTTAATATAAATTGTATTAAAGATTATGGATGTATGTATGATTGAATAAATTTAGTTTGAGTATAAATGTGTAATGGATTATCATAATTTTCCATATTTTCATATAAAACACTAAGAGGATTGTTTTTTCTTATAGGTATTTTCTATTTTTTGTATGTTGGAAATTTACTCACCATTTATAGAGTACATGAACTATAATGTCGGACAAGTTCATTTCTTCAGATGATAACACATTGAAATAAATTATATAATTTGTAATGATTACATGATGTGTAATGTTATCTGGTTTTTAGTAAAAATATGATGATCTTTTTAGTGTATTTGGACATCATGGGTTACACAATGTGTAATGGTAATACATGCCATGAAATATTGTTGTACAACGCAATTAGTGAATTGTATGAGTGATATGTTGATTCATTCCATATGATTCCTCCTTACTCTCAACCTAGAGCTCGTCTCTTGTTATTATGGGATCCCCAAACCCTTTAGGATTGATCAATTTAGTGTTTGATCATCATGATTGTATACAATATCTCAATGGGTGATTTATCCTTTCTCATTCTTCATTTCCTTTGCTTGTTGTAGTGTTTATATGTTGTGTTATCAAAACCATTGATCTGTATTACTAATTCTCTTGACTTCTTTTCTAGATCCAATTTTTAATATTTTTCTACGGACTAATTCCATGTGGGTTGTGTTGTGGTGGGTGTTCATTATTAAGGTAATTTGTGATCATTCCTCTCTGATAACCCTTTTTGTACAACAGAATCCATTCCGATATGTAGATTAATTCTAGGCCATTTTTATTCATTTTTTACCCCATGTTTAAGAGCCCATAATGAGAATATTTGACCAGATTATTGTTGTAGGTTGTTCTGTCATTACTAGGTTTTTGTGACTACATTGCCCTAATTTTTAATAAAAAATCATAAAATGAAATTTCATTATTGAATGATTTTTGTTTGTGTGTCTGGAACTATATTTTTTGTAAAATAATGTTTTATGCATGTTTTGGAAATTGGAATACTGTTTTAAATTTATTATTAAATGGTTTTGTAAAGTTGTTTAGAAATCATGGTGTTATAATATTTTATTAAAAATTTGTTTGTAAAATTGAGAACACATGAAATCTTTTGTATTTAGGTGGATGGTATAATTATAGTTAGCATCCAATATCTAGGTGTTTTATCATGGGGCATTCCTCTAATCCCTAGTCCCATTATTCTATGTAATAATTAGACCTTTTAGTGGGTCGCTTTTTGTGGGGTTATTCTTCTCTCTAAGAATGATTCATATGTATAAAGTATTGATGTGCGTGTGATTTTCTATGTTAGTTATGATTTTCCTAGATATCTGGAACTAGTGAGATCCTTGGCATGTTTTGACATGTGTTTCCTGGATTTTTTGGTTTTCTTTTGGCTCATGCTATTTAGTTCGACCTATCAAGGATATGTTATGATAAGATATGAATTATTTTATTTTATTGGAAATATATTTTAAAACACACGAATAAAGAGATATGAAACTGATTTATCTACTTTATTAGGATATGTTTGAAAATGATAAATTTAATTTTTTACAAGATTTTGATGAAAAATGTGCTTGAATATATCGTGCCTTTTTATTTAATAAATTATGATGCCTGGATTATTTTTTAGGGAATTGATATAGAACACTGGGGTGAGACCCTAATGATCTTGTTATCTCATAGCCAAAATAACCATTTTGTAGTGCGTAGACTAATTTATGTCTTTTGATACTACCAAAGGAAAGGATTCATCATAAGGTGATGAGGTTTTCTATTATCTAGGATTGGGTTGCTGGATATTGATATAGTGTGGGTTTTCCCACTCTATCCTATAGATACTGATTGATTATATCTTTTATTTTTTTCATCCTTTATGGTTGGGCTTGTCTCTTGGAGATTATTTTTACCTTTTCAGTTGTATTGATTAAATTATTCTCTTTTTATTTTTCAATTAAAATATATTCATGTTTTCATACACTATATTATTTTGTACATGTGTATATATGTCAAGTTGTTTTATTTAGGATGGGAGTAATCATTCCCTTTATTTTTGTTATTTCATGGGTTCTAGACACCGAATCATGGGCATGAGAAATTTCCTTCAGTTTTGTGACGGTATGGGATGGGAACCAAATTGAAGGGGTATTCAGGTCATGTTTATCAAATTTTAGTATCAAAGAATATTTATCCTAAAGATTCACTGTCATATGACATTTGATATACTATTGATAGGATTTTTTGGACTTGAGAAATATAATTTGGGGACTTCTTGAAAAAAAAATCTCTGATGAGACTCAAGAAAACATCTTAAGTTCGGATATGTGTCTGTTATTTTTATTTCTGAAAGATAAAATCATATATTTTTTATGTTTTTTTGAGTTTCTATTTGGATTATTCTGCTATCGGATTGTTTCTTCTATTTGGTTCTGTAGTATTATGCCTCCAAGATGTTTTTGGTGACTTCTTTGGGAAGGAACGACTAATGATCCAAAAGGTAATCTAATTAAAGATTATATTTTATTGAGGAAATTGTGAGGGAAGTTCTGACTATCAATTAGAATGTGTTTTATTCTTAAATTGAATTCATTAAGGTACATTCATGTACTATAAAAAAATATCTATCACATGAGTTCTTTGATGAGAACCTAACATCCTTTAATGGTGAAAATGAACCTAATGTTGTGGAGTACTTGATTGAAATGATTAATCACATCTTATACATCCTAGATAAAAATTAGAGAATCAAGTTAATTCCTATGGCATTTGGACATGAGAGTCCCCAAAAGAGATAGTGGGATCTGAAGTTATAGGATGAGAGGGATGAGTGACTAGACTAGAATGGTTTCATGAATTACATCTCTGGAAGTTTTTTCTAGAGTTGTTAATGATGTAGTGGTATATATAGTTCCTATTTTGGTATTAGGGAGTGTATTTGGTTTCAGGGTAAATCAAATTGTTTTTGGTTCTAGTTCATTTTTTCACCAGTGTTAGTAAAAAATTACTAACTGGATGTTCATAAGTACTTTTAGGGGTTTTGATCAGATATCATATCATACGTATTATTGATAAAACTTTTTACCTAATCAGAGATAGTGGGATATGAGGACAATGATTAATATGGTAGGAAAGATGGGATATAATCTAACCGATTTATTCCACCACGTAGAATCATCAGTTACAAGCTATAGAAAAAGAAGACATGGTAGGATCAATGCATGAGTGGTGGAGTTGGTTCTTGGTATAAGGCCTCCTCGAAACCTCCAGTTTCATATAGGGTTGTGCCTCTTCCAATCTATCCGTGTTTCAAGTAGAGAAAAACTCATTTTTCATGTCATTCACATAAAATTATTTGTAACAGTTTTATAAATTTTATACATCTACCTCATTAAATTCATTATATTTCTGCAGTTTGATATGGTAATGGATCATCTGCTCCAAAGGATAATGCAATATAGTCAGATTCATCAAATAATACATATATCTAGAAACAATCCTCAATATTGAAGCACCCAAACATATTAAATGTGTTTCTAATAAGGAAATATGATCGTCCAAAAATAGTGAGTGGTTCCATATTTATTACATCTTCAATATATATTCATTTATTTGATACTGGTTCTTACCAGTAATTTATATTTATATTTTTTTATGATTAAATATTCGATTGAGATCATGTATATTTTAAAGGAAATAGTGACACCTATTTTGAAGTGAAATGATAAGGTGTTTTAGTGCCCTTGGTAACAACCAATAGATAATGTGGTGATAGAATGGGATTTCATAATTCTTGATATGGTTTTTTTGACATCTTCATTGAGATGGATTTGTTTGTTTCACATCATGATGAGGTTGATTTTAATCATTTATGGGTCTTGTTTATTAATGATTATGGGATCTCAATGGTATTTCATGTTTAGTAGGATCTTAGGGATATCTTACTTGACCTTCCCACCCAAAGATCAATATTTTTTTCACTACTATATGGTTTTTCCCTGATGGTGTTTCTTCTATTTTTATCTTCCCACTATTGTTAAATATTTTCCAAATGGTTTCCATGAAAATTCCATTGACCTTCTTCCATAGAGGGATGTGGAGTTAACTATTGACATGGTTCCAGGTATGTAGTTTATTTTGATATCTTCATATTATATAGAACATTTAGAGATTAAATATATCATTATTCAATTTGACAAAAGGATAAAAAATGGGTTTTATCACCCCTAGTGTTTCTCATTGGGAATTCACAAGCTCCTTTCCATGATTGTGGATGGTTCACTATTACATTGTTTGGAATATCTAAAGTTGAAACAGGTATTAGTTAATTAAAAGTATTATTTTTCTGGTGTGGATTATTTATTTGATCAGTTAATGGCGAATTCTTTTAAGACTGATATTCCAATGGGTTATCATCATCAAGCAGATCATGAAGCTAATATACCGACTAAAACTTTTAGGAGTAGGAAAGTCCATTACAAAATTATTGTAATGTCCTTTGTTAGGGAAAAATATACTATAGTTTTTAAGGAATGGATGAATAATATTTCCATAAATATCTCGACACATTTTTCATCATTTTTGTTTTTGGTATTTTGGTCTACTCAATATTTGAAATTGAGCCTAAGAGCCATCTGAGTTTGGTTGTTAAAATCAAGAGGAGTCACAATTTCTATTGAATTCATATGAAATGCCTTTTCAAGATCCAAGAAGTGATGTTGTTAGGGCACATGATATTTTCATCCTAGATTATTAGTGGATATAAATAAGATAAATGTTTTCTTGTCATGGAAAAATCCATGTAATGTCTATGAACCATAGATTCATTGGTCTTATTTGATATTGTAGAGGGTTCTTAAAGGATTTATAAAATATGGAATCTAATTAGTCATCTTTTACCATGAAGGGGATGAAAATCTCATGGGATGTAATGTGTCAGAGTTCTTTTGATCAGTTAAAATGACTTATATCACCAGATCTGTCATGACCCGTCCTCAGGGCCCGTGCCGTGACTACCCCAAGCCCACCTTCCATAGGCCAGGGGCTGGCGACTAGCACCAAGGCGTAAATCCCAACAAAAAGGGACGGCATTGCCTTTGAAAAGTAAACAAGCACCATAGAGTAAGCAAGCAGAAAAGTAAACACTAAGTAAAAACTGTACAAGCTGTGCTGAAAGTAAAAGGGGCCGGAAATACAAGCCCAACTGTAAAGTACAACTGAAAGGAAAAACAGAAACTGAAAGGAAAAACTGCAGCGTCGAGCCGTCCTCTGGAAGTCCCACCTGAAGGGTGGGTATAGATAGCCTCCACTGCTCCTCGGGTCCACCTAACCGCTCCGAGTACGTCCCGCCCAGTGGTCCACCTCCAGGTACTGTCCTGTTCCGCACGCCTCCTCCACGATCAAGGTTTGTCCGTCGTCTGCAACCAACACCACGAAGTGCGGGCATAGCCCGTGCGGGGGTGAGTATAAGCTACTCAGTAGGGACCCCGAGACCCCCGTAGGTTTCCCGAAATCCACAAAGGATAAGCCACGAAGGAGAGATACATTCACGAAGTAACTTCTGACACAGCTTAGGTATATGCCCATACATATACCTAAGTCAGCAATTCCCCGATCAGCTCCCACGTCCGAGCCCTAGCACAACCCAGTCCACACAGGAAAGCAAAACGTATACCCACGCAGGATAGAACAACACAATCCACAAAGGAGAGTAAACAGTAAATCCACACAGGATAGCTCAACACAATCCACAAAGGAGAGAAACACAAGATTCTGCTCACAGAGATATACTTCTTCGGATGACGAAAAGATTATCTCTGATCCATATAAGTCGTCGGACCCACGATGGATCGATAGGTAACTAATCTCTGCAGTGACCCACACAGGATCGGACCCACACAGGATCGGGCCCACGCAGGACCTGTAGGAGTTGGCTCACACAGAACCGCTGAGTGTTGACCCACACAGGATCGGATCCGTACAGGATCGGGCCCACACAGGACCGGGCCTATGCAGGACCTGTAGCACTAATCCACGTAGGATCGCTGAGTGCAGTAGTCGTCGCAGTCCGCTAAGGATCTCTGCACAGTTGTCGCCGCAGTCCACTGAGGATCTCTGCACGGTCGTCGTCGGAGTCCACGGAGGATCTCTGCACAGTCGTCGCCGTCGAGGAAGCAGTCGCAGCCAGCACTAGGGTTCCCGCACACAGCAAGCTCGTTCGGGAGGGTCCGCTCGACGTGCCGAGAGGCTGATACATCAACTGTCATGAAGTCCAGAGGGGATGTATCCAAAAGTTCTGCATCGTCAACAGGAACTCAACGCAACAGACGGCGCGTCGATCGGACGCCCGGTCTGAGAGTTATTGGCCTTTTCGTCCTAGGGGCCCGATTGGTTTTTAAGAACAAACCAACCCAACCGTACTCCACCTGCATCCAAACCTCGGGCGGAGGGTGCCAAAATATCCGTCTCACAAAGAGGAACTCAACAAAGCTGACGACACGTCAATCGGACGTCCGTGGCTCAAGATATGAGCGTTTCCGCTCCGAGGGCCCGGTTGGTTTCGTGTACGAACCAACCCGGCCGAACTCAAAGTATTCCAAAACCTTGAGTGCGATATACCAAAACGACCGTCTCGATCGAAGGATCGCGTTGTCGCTGACGGCAGGTCGTTTGGAGGCCCGTAGTTCAAGATACAGCCATTTGAACGAAGTCTGTCCGAAGACGGGGGGTCCGGGCCCGGCCAGGGCCGGTCCGGCTCGGTTCGGCCGGGTGGCCGACGCGGGGGAAAGCCGCCGACCCGCGTGACACTCCCGCGGCACCCGCGGGGTGTCGCCCTGGCCACCCGCGGGGTGCCGCGTGACAACCCCGCGGCACCCGCGGGGTGTCGCGCTGGACACCCGCGGGGTGCCGCCGCCTCTGGCCGCCGGCGCCTCCGTGCCGGCGACCCGCGCCACCACCGGCTTCCGCGGGCCGCTGGAGTCGCTCCAGTGGCCCGTTTTCCTTCCCGTCTATGCCGTTGTTGCTCCCGGGTTCCGTTCTTTACTGCGGGATCATCAAACACCCGTTGAGGCACGTTCCGTCGTCGCCCGCCAAATCCACAAAACACGAAGAACGACGGAGGGTTGTCGGGCCGTGTTCGTTTGACCCGCACCCTCCGCGTTAGATAATAAAAAAAACAACGGGAGAAATTGTTCAACACATGAACCGACAATTTTAATAAAATAAAATTGTTCATTTGAAACCGGCTCTTTAATATTTAAAGAACGTTCTTGGGAATATAAGAGGGGTATTCCAAAATTATAAAATCCCTACCTCGTTGATCGTCGCACGCGGGCGTTCTTCGCTGAAAAGCTCATCGCAGAAGAGAGGGATCGTCGCATCATCGCGGGGAGGAGTCGCGTCGTCGCGGAATCCGGCGTTGAGTCGGCGAGCTCAACGGACCAAGAACAAAAGATTTAAATTATAAATAATTAAATCTGTGTTTAAAACCAAAAAGGAAGGAACCTTGTGAGGAAACCCGAAATCACTCACCTCAACGGTCGGTGATCGGAGATCGGGGCGGAGAGGGACGTCTCGGACAGAAGCGTCGTCGATTTCCGGGTTCGGCGTTCTTCGCAAGGGAGAAGAAGAAACAAGGATCCTCTCAAATCTTCTCCAATGATATTGGGTTGGTCATATTTTATTAATATCCAACACACGAAAACAGGTTAAGAAACGATTGAATTAATTCATTGAATTAATTCAACAAAAGAAACAGGAAATTTAATTCATGAAATAAACCGCCCAATTAAATGGTCTGTTAAGAATTTAGAAAACGCGTCAGTCGACTTTCATTAAGACGGGTTTTCACGGGTGCGTTTCTTAGCGGAAAGAAATGGTGGGGCTCGTGTAGGCCCGACCTCATAAATATCCTACCAAGGGGGTATGATATTTCTGAATAGCATCCTATCCAGTTCAACTCAGTTCAAGCCACCTTTAAGTGGCTTTAAGTGGCTTCCAAGTGTCTTAAGTGAAATAAAATAAAGTTGTCGCAAAATTATTTTATTTCTTAACTTTAAGCCCGAAAATTAAAAACCACACCCGAGCAAACGCAACTCCGGAAGAGGCGTTTCTAAGCGAAAACCAGCGCTGCGATTTCATTGGTGCCCTCAGAATTCGATTCCGGGCACCGGTTCAAAAGTTATAAAAACTCGCTCACCCGTTCATTGAATGTACCCGAGCCAATATTCAGAAAATGATTCCGGGCACACCGGGCCTCAGAATCAGGTGCCGTCAGAAACTTCGCTCTTGTAAAATTCAAAAGAAAATTAAGAAAAAAAATTCCTTGAAATTTATGGGTCTTTACATTACTCCCACCTCAGGACTTTACGTCCCCGTAAAGATACATCAAAAACTAGGGAAAAAAATGTGGGTACTGAGCACGCATCTGAGCCTCCTGCTCCCAAGTGATCTCCTGGAGGTTCCCGTGCTGCCATCTAATGCGCACAAGAGAAATCGATCACCCACGTAGGACCCGCTCCTGTCGATCCTCTATCTCCATTGGGACCTCCGCAAAAGTCGCTCCATCATCCACGTCTATCTCCCCATAGTCAATGATGTGTGTCGGGTCGTGAACGTATCTCCTCAGCTGAGATACGTGGAAGACGTCGTGCACCCGGTGCAACTGAGGTGGCAGAGCCAGACGATAAGCCACCTCGCCAACCCTGCTGAGGACCTGGAAGGGTCCGATGAAGCGTGGAGACAACTTGCCGCCTCGGCCAAATCTCCTCAAACCACATCGAGGTGAGACCCGCAAGAAGACGTGGTCTCCATCCTCGAACACTAGTGGCCTCCGCCTCCTGTCAGCATATGACTTCTGTCGGCTCTGTGCTGTCCTCATCCGCTCCTTGATGACCTGGACCTTCTCTGTCGTGGCCCGGACCATCTCTAGTCCCACAAGTGCTGACTCCCCAGGGTCTATCCAGCACAAAGGGGATCTGCAAGGCCTGTCGTACAACGCCTCGTAGGGTGCCATCCCGATGGTGGAGTGGTAGCTATTGTTGTATGCAAACTCTACCAAGGGTAGGTGGTCCTCCCAGCTGCGACCAAAGTTGAGGACACATGCGCGGATCATGTCCTCGAGAGTCTGAATAGTCCTCTCCGTCTGACCATCCGTCTGAGGGTGAAAGGCGGTGCTCAGACGTAGTCACGTCCTGAACGCCTCCTGCAACCCCTTCCAAAGCCGGGAAGTAAAACGAGTGTCCCGATCGGAGACGATAGTCAATGGCACACCGTGAAGTCGTACAATCAACTGAACGTAGAGATGCCCCAAGCTCTCCACTGAGCCCTACTCGAAGTTCTGGGCCCGGATGAAGGGGTCCTGTACCATGTCTGTCGAGTACCGAGAAAGGTCGGTGAACCTCGCCGCGTACTGAGCGACCGTCAAGCTGCCCTGCCGCAGCTGAAGAAGCTCCTGGATGCGCACCACACGGAGGGTGGTCGGGACTAACTCTGAGCGGAAGAGGCTCTCGAAGTCCGTCCAGATGAGGGTGGCCTCATCGTGTACCTGGAGCATCAGGCTCCACCAGCGTCCGGCTGCTGCGTGCAGTAGGCTCGCCGCGAGGATCACCATGAGATCTGCTGGTGTCCTCACTAGCCTGAAAACTCGGACGACCGCCTCCAGCCAGTCCTCGGATGCATGGGGGTCCGACTCCCCATGGAACCTGGGTGGTCGCTGGCGCTGGAACTCGTGCAGAGCTCCGAGGTGTCGTGCGTCGTTAGCTGCCAGTGCTGGAAGCATCGGGGGCTCGGCGGGTAAAGGTACCGCCGGTGCCTCTGCTGTCAACGGGCCCTGTACCGAGGCCTCGTCGCTCGGCGGGCTGTCGTCGCGCACTACTATAGGAACCCTAGACGGCTGCTGTCGTCGTGCCATCCTGAAAAGGAAACAAGTGCACCATGGTCAGAACAGTATACCTGGTGAGCTGACACAAGTAATCACAAAGAAAACATGAAACACACATGCAATCAATATTTTCATGCATTAAGTCGGAAACCAGAAGTCAGGGTCCTGGTGTATGGATACATCGGCCGCCGCACCAACACTGGACTCCCTGGACTGAAAACCACACTTAATACGCTAAACACTATTTCTTCACATAGAAGAAAGATCAGAGTCTGCGGTAGAACCTCCCTCTGATACCAATTTGTCACGACCCGTCCTCGGGGCCCATGCCGTGACTACCCCAAGCCCGCCTTCCATAGGCCGGGGGCTGGAGACTAGCACCAAGTCATAAATCCCAACAAAAAGGGAAGGAATTTCCTTTGAAAAGTAAACAAGCACCACAGAGTAAGAAAGCGGAAAAGTAAACACTAAGTAAAAACTATACAAGATGTGCTGAAAGTAAAAGGGGCCAGAAATACAAGCCCAACTGTAAAGTACAACTGAAAGGAAAAACAGCAATTGAAAGGAAAAACTGCAGCGTCGAGCCGTCCTCTGGAAGTCCCACCTGAAGGGTGGGTACAGATAGCCTCCACTGCTCCTCGGGTCCACCTAACCACTCTGAGTACGTCCCGCCCAGTGGTCCACCTCCAGGTACTGTCCTGCTCCGCACGCCTCCTCCACGATCAGCGCTGTCCGTCATCTGCAACCAACACCACGAAGTGCGGGCATATCCCGTACAGGGGTGAGTATAAGCTACTCAGTAGGGACCCCGAGACCCCCGAAGGTCTCCCGAAATCCACAAAGGATAAGCCACGAAGGAGAGATACAATCACGAAGTAACATCTAACACGACTTAGGTATATGCCCATACATATACCTAAGTCATCAATTCCCCGATCAGCTCCAACGTCCGAGCCCTAGCACAACCCAGTCCACACAGGAAAGAAAAACGCATACCCACGCAGGATAGAACAACACAATCCACAAAGGAGAGTAAACAGTAAATCCACACAGGATAGCTCAACACAATCCACAAAGTAGAGAAACACAAGATTTAGCTCACACAGGTATACTTCTTCAGATGACGAAAAGATGATCTCTGATCCATATAAGTCGTCGGACCCACGAAGGATCGATAGGTAACTAATCTCTGTAGTGACCCACACAGGATCCGACCCACACAGGATCGGGCCCACGCAGGACCTGTAGGAGTTGGCTCACACAGAACCACTGAGTGTTGACCCACACAGGATCAGATCCGTACAGGATCGGGCCCACAGAGGACCGGACCCACGCAGGACCTGTAGCACTGATCCAAGTAGGATCACTAAGTGCAGTAGTCGTCGCAGTCCGCTGAGGATCTCTGCACAGTTGTCACCGCAGTCCACTGAGGATCTCTGCACGGTCGTCGTCGGAGTCCACAGAGGATCTCTGCACCGTCGTCGCCGTCGAGGAAGCAGTCGCAGCCAGCACTAGGGTTCCCGCACACAGCAAGCTCGTTCGGGAGGGTCCGCTCCATGAGCCGAGAGGCTGATACATCAACTATCACGAAGTCCAGAGGTGATGTATCCAAATGTTACGCATCGTCAACAGGAACTCAACGCAACAGACGGCTCTTCGATCAGACGCCCGGTCTGAGAGTTATTGGTTTTTTCGTCCTAGGGGCCCAGTTGGTTTTTAAGGACAAACCAACCCAACTGTACTCCACCTGCGTCCAAACCTCGGGCGGAGGGTGCCAAAAGATCCTTCTCACAAAGAGGAACTCAACAATGCTTCCGGCACGTCAATCGGACGTCCGTGGCTCAAGATATGAGCGTTTCCGCTCCGAGGGCCCAGTTGGTTTCGTGTACGAAACAACCCGGCCGAACTCAAAGTATTCTGAAACCTTGAGTGCGATATACCGAAACGACCGTCTCGATCCAAGGATCGTGTTGCCGCTGACGGCGGGTCGTTTGGAGGCCCATAGTTCAAGATACGGCCATTTGAACGAAGTCTGTCCGAAGACGGGGGGTCCGGGCCCGGGCCGACCCGACCCGACCCCCCCTGGTTGGCCCGAACCAGGTCCGGTCCGACCCGGTTGGCCCGGCCCGGCCCGGCCAGGGCCGGTCCGGCTCGGCTCGGCCGAGCGGCCGACGTCGGGGAAAGCCGCCTCCCCGCGGCACCCGCGGGGTGTCGGCCAGACACCCGCAGGGTGTCGCGTGACAACCCCGCCGCACCCGCGGGGTGTCGCGCTGGACACCCGTGGGGTGCCGCCGCCTCCGGCCACCGGCGCCACCGCGCCGGCGACCCGTGCCACCACCGGCTTCCGCGGGCCGCCGGAGTCACTCCGGTGGCCCGTTTTCCTTCCCATCTACGCCGTTGTTGCTCCCGGGTTCCGTTCTTTACTGCGAGATCATCAAACACCCATTGCGGCACGTTCCGTCGTCGCCCGCCAAATCCGCAAAACACGAAGAACGACGGAGGGTTGTCAGGCCGTGTTCATTTGACCCGCACCCTCCGCGTTAGATAATAAAAAAACAACGGGAGAAATTGTTCAGCACATGAACCGACAATTTTTATAAAATAAAATTGTTCATTTGAAACCGGCTCTTTAATTTTTAAAGAACGTTCCCGGGAATATAAGAGGGGTATTCCAAAATTATAAAATCCCTACCTCGTTGATCGTCGCGCGCAGGCGTTCTTCGCGGAAAAGCTCGTCGCGGAAGAGAGGGATCGTTGCGTCGTCGCGGGGAGGCGTCGCGTCGTCGGAGAATCCGGCGTTGAGTCGGCGAGCTCAACGGACCAAGAACAACAGATTTAAATTATAAATAATTAAATCTGTGTTTAAAACCAAAAAGGAAGGATCCTTGTGAGGAAACCCGAAATCACTCACCTCAACGGTCCGTGATCGGAGATCGGGGCGGAGAGGGACGTCTCGGACGGAAGCGTCGTCGATTTCCGGGTTCGGCATTCTTCGCGAGGGAGAAGAAGAAACAAGGATCCTCTCAAATCTTCTCCAAAGATTTTGGGTTGGTCTTATTTTATTAATATGCCAACACACGAAAACAGGTTAAGAAACGATTGAATTAATTCATTGAATTAATTCAATGAAAGA
Organism: Viscum album; assembly: GCA_963277665.1. Lineage (NCBI taxonomy): Eukaryota > Viridiplantae > Streptophyta > Magnoliopsida > Santalales > Viscaceae > Viscum > Viscum album. Next base: position 1,152,661,779 of record OY728120.1, read on the forward strand.
AACAGGCCATTTAATACACGAAATAAACTGCCCAATTACATGGTCTGTTAAGAATTTAGAAAACGCGTCAGTTGACTTTCATTAAGACGGGTTTTCACGGGTGCGTTTCTTAGCGGAAATAAACGGCGGGGCTCGTGCGGGCCCCACCTCACAAATATCCTACCAAGGGGGTAGGATATTTCTGGATAGCATCCAATCCAGTTCAACTCAGTTCAAGACGCCTTTAAGTGGCTTCAAGTGGCTTCCAAGTGGCTTAAGTGAAATAAAATAAAGTTGTCGCAAAATTATTTTATTTCTTAACTTTAAGCCCGAAAATTAAAAACCACACCCAAGAAAACGCAACTCCGGAAGAGGCGTTTCTAAGAGAAAACCGGCGTTGCAATTTCATTGGTGCCCTCAGAATTCGATTCCTGGAACCAGTTCAAAAGTTAGAAAAACTCGCTCGCCCGTTCACTGAACGTACCCAAGCCAATCTTCGGAAAATGATTCCGAGCACATCGGGCCTCGAAATCAGGTGCCGTCAGAAACTGTGCTCTTGTAAAATTCCAAAGAAAATTAAGAAAAAAAATTTCCTTGAAATTTACGGGTCTTTACAAGATCATACTATGATCTTACATTTTACTAGAAAGGGGTTTGTGGGTTTATATGATTATTTCAGGACTTGTCTGCTTTGTGTGATTATGTAGTATCAACATGTTGTTTCTTACAGCTCTTTACATGATTGAATACATTATATTAATTAAACCACTCTTGAAATAGATATTTCTAGTGTAATTCATCCACATAGGTTTTGGTGTCATTTTATTTTTGGGGATATGTTCATAGTCAAATAGAGAATTCTATTTAGACCCTGGAGGATTTGAACTGTTCCTATGTCTTTTATTTAGGAGGATTGTTGAATATCCATATAAGACTAATATTTTTTATTTTAAAATAGTTAATAGTAATAGATTATAATGTGTTATTTTGATGTTTTTTATGTTCTACCAGTCATATCACCTCTTTTTTTGGAAGAGGTGGGTGAAAAATCATTAGTGGGACCGAGTTTGGTTTTGAAGACCATAGTGAAGATTGAGGATATTCATCAGCATTTGGTTAGAACTAAATGATTATAAAAATATTATATGGATCAATATATACATCGTTTTGAGTTTTTTGTAGGTGAAAAGGTTTTCCTGAATGTTTCTCCTCGATTTGGTCATTATCGTCTTAGAAAATATGTAATGATGACTCTAAGATATGTGGGAACATTTTAGGTCACAATGTGACTTGGGTAGGTTTCTTATCAGTTCAAATTTATTATTCTATTGGTGGTAATGTGTAATTTTTTCCATATATTTCTTCTTAATAAATTCCATATTGATCCCCCTCACACTCTATGATAGGGTGAGATTGAGTTATATCAACGAGATTCTATTTTGGAGCTACCAGTAGAGATCCTTAACTCATTGGTGATTGTCTGGAATTGGATTACTATTCTATTATTCAATGTATTATGTTGGCGTAGATCAATTTATCATTAAGCTTCGGAGAATGATTTATTGATGATGGAGTAATGGCCCAAATTATTTACCAAAATTTATTTGTATACATGAAATCATATGAATGAAAAATCTTATGTTGTGGAGTTTTTAACTTCCAGTAGACCACTTTCAGATATTTCCCATCTCATTTCTAGTTTGCAACATTTATTATATGTTTCATGGAACTCTCAAGGATCGATAAATCAATTTAATGAACATGACATGATTTTTAGGTGTGTCTGTTTTATGTAATTAATTTATTTTTATTAAAACATGTCGTGCATTAGAAATGATCTCCCATCGTATGAAGATCAGATGAGGTGATTTGGTTCTTCATGTAAGAATTTGATGTTATATATATATATATAAAATTTAAACATTATTTATTGAGTACATGATGTGTGATGTTTGAAAGGATCATGTCATGATATGAGAAAACAATGAGAAATATTACTCATTGGTTAAATCGTACACACCGTGTAAGGTTAAAAATAATTATTCTCTTAAATCAGCAAAATGTTTTTATTAATATCTAAACCTTGTAAATTACATGATGTGTAATGGTAATACACACTATCTAAATATCACAGATAGTGATTTTAGGGATTCTTATGAGTGATATGTTTATTTATTCAACATAGAGCCACCTTTCTCTCAACATAGAGAATTACATTGGAAATTTTTCTAATCTCAAACCCATCAACATTGATTTGTTCCGTGTTTGATCATAAGGGTTGTGCAGAATATCTCTTTGGGTGAGTAATCATTATTAATTATTCATTTACGTTCATTGTGGTAGTGTCATTTCATTCTCTTATATGATATTCTTACCTGTGTTGTTAATTCTATTTATCCCATTCTAGATATGTTGTTCAATCTTTTTCAGGGTACTGATTCCTTATTGGTTGTGTCGCGACATGTGTACATTTTTAATTTATAATATGATATTTTTTCTGAACCAACCATTTTTATTAAATTGAATATATTATAATGTGAAGATTGACTATATGACCTCTGTAATAATTTTGGATTTCTTCCTATTGGCGGATCATATTACAGGCACATGAAGCATGAGTTTTTATGTAGGAGGTTCTGCCTCCAGTATATGTTGGGGAAATGCATTGCACCCGATTTTGATGAATATATTTATTAATCGAAATTAAATTATTGGTTATTTTTTTTGAGTGTGCAACTTGGTTTTTCATAAAATATGATCATTCCCTATTTTAGAAAATGTATTGGTTTTTTTCAAAATTGTGAAATTGTTTTCAATGTATGGATTGATAAAATCGATTAACAAATTTGTGTTGGAAATAGAACACATGGAAACCCTTTCATTATTAGGTGGAAGGTATATTAATATGTCCCATCCACTATTAATGAGTTTGTTTTTTAGGGTATTTCTCCTCCAAATGCATGTTTTTATAGGGACTAATTTATCTTGTTGGGGTTCATTTTTAGGGTGTTCCTATTTTCTATATATTTGATGTACATGTCTAGATTTTTTAATCATTAATGATTAACTATATTTGGTATGAGTTTCCTAGTTATCTTGTGCTAGTGTGATCCTTGGAACATTTTACATGTGCTTCTTTTGAGGATTATTTATTATTTTTCTTGCACTATTTTTGTAATCCTTCCATAGATTTTATATAATATTTTAAGTATTATTTTCATTGATTTAATATATCTATTTTTATACATCCGTATGAAATGATTTTGAACTTACAATACTTATATAATTTTAAATTTGGATAATGGTTAAATTAAATTGTTTTTTTATGATTTCGATATAAGAACTATTAAACCGTATATCATTGATTATTTCCTTCCATGTTGAGTTTTCTTGTATTATTGTTCAATGAAATGATATGGAACACCTCGTTTAAACACTATTGATCATGTGATCTCCAACCCAAAATATCACTCTTTTGGTTTATATAACTACATCGGTCCTTCGATATACGGAATGGAAAGGCATTGTAGTGATGCAGAAAGGTTTTCTATCAGCTTTATTTTAGTAGCTGAACTCTGAGATGGTATAGGTCTTCTCACACTATCATTTGAGGATTGTTTTAGTACCAATTTTTGTATTTTTATAGATTAATATTTTATGTGTCTACTTGATAATTAATTATACCTTTTCATTTTTTTCACTTATGTTGTTCTATTTTAGTTATGATATATATATATATATATATATTCATGTATTATTCAGATGTTTTCTTCTATAAATGTTTATATATTTCATTCTATCTACTTCAATTTGGGAGAAATTGTTATTTCTATTATTATTAATTAACAAGTAGCTTGACAGAAGACTGTGGGGACCAATAACTCTCTTCATGTAGGAGAGAGTATGGGTCACATACTAGTCTGATATGGTATTTTTGTTGAGTTTTTTATAAATAAAATTATTGTAAGTCATCTTATATGTAGAATTATTTTAAAAGATATGTAAGAACCTGGTTCTTATTTTAGAGGCATGTGCTTCTTATTTTTACTATTCCTTAAGTGTTTTGATAAAATATGGAAAATGGGAAAAATAAAAAATTTTGGAACTACACACCGTGTACTTTATCCACACGCTGTGTACTTTTGGCCGTGTTTGGATTAGTACACGGGGCATGTAGCCATGCCGGCGACGAGGGGTGTAGGAACTGACTACACACCGTGTAGTGGTACCGTACACACTATGTAGTCAGTCAGTAGGCTTAAACAGTAAGGTGGTGGAGTCGCAGCCATCTGGGCGACAGTACACGTCGTGTACTCAAGAGTACATGTTGTGTACCCATGTCGACAGATGAACAATTTGTCGGTGCCGCCAAATGAATAGTTAAATGAAAGAAGTACACATAGTGTACTCAGAAGTACACGCCGTGTAATTTGTTTTGTCGGATTAAAATAGGCAGTAACCTCCTCATTTGGAAGAGGAGACTGTTGAACCGTTTTGGAGCCAATAGAGTAGGCCAGATCTTTGAAGATCCACCAAGCGTTCGTCTGCAATCCCTTTCGGATTTGGACGATTTCGTTGGAACCGCACGGGTAAGCCATCTTCTCTCCCGGTACAGTTCTTGCCAATTCTTCTCCTAACATAAGTTATTTACTTTTGTTTGGTTTTTGTTCTTCGTCAGATCTACGCCGTTCTTGGGCGTTTTTGGAGTCAGCGTTCGGGTATAACGCTCGTTGACGTATAAGGTAGGTGGCTTGGTGTTTAGTTTTCCAACTGATGTGTGTTTTGTGTGTTTTTGTACGACAAACCCATGTTGGGGGTGTCATGTGGCTGAGGTCGTTTCTATATTAATACCTAGAATTGATTAGGTATTTAATTTTGATAATAAAATGCTGGTTGGGATCGTTTCATGGATCTGAAACCACCACCGGGGTGTGTTTCACTGTTTAGCCGTTTGGACAGGATACCCGAGGGTATGCCTTTAAAGTAGTAATTGTAGAATATCCTTGATAGGAATTTCTTGTTACTGCTTGTTTACCTATTGGGAATGGCCCGGTTACCTATATTAGCATGAGGGCATGACTATATTAGCCTGAGGGCGTGACTATTTTAGCCCAAGGGCTGTTGTTATTCCGCCTGAGGGCAACACTTCGTATGCCTGAGGGAGAGAGTTCTATTACAATGCCCGAGGGAGAGATTTTGTATAGCCTGAGGGAGAGATTTTGTATCGCCTGAGGGCGTGGTTCACTATATTAGCCTGAGGATGAGATATTGGTTGGCCTGAGGGCGTGGTACTGTTGAGCACATAACGATACAAAATTTAATGGATTAAATGAATAACAAAATGGAAAATTAATTGTTATTTTAGTTACTGTTTAGTTCTGCTTAGTTTATTGCATTTTACTATTGCACAGTGTTTTTGTATGCTTACACGCAGTTGGGCACGGGCCTTTCGTGGGTTCCTACTGAGATATATTTCTCACACCCTGTTTGGGTCATTCTTTTCAGCCCAAACAGATTATGTTGCTGCAGGTGTAGATAGGGGTAAGAGTCCCTATACAGGTACGTGACTATTGCTGTGGAGTAGGAGGGCATGGGACCGAGCCTATGCTCATGATGCTGTTGCCGGCTGTTTTGATTGTTTTGTTGTACTCTGTATTTTGTTGTACTAAAATGATGTATAATATGTTCTGGATATTTCTTAGAACATGAAACATGTTGCATCATCACTTATATACTGTTGGTTATATCCAATACTGTAGTTGTTTCAGTTGTGTATGTTTACTACTTCCGCTGTCATTTTTTGTTTATTCTGTATTCCACTGCGCTACACTTTGACAAATGAGCGCATAGTTTCCCCCCTATCAGACCTAGGCCCTCGCTGCTAGATGGAATCCTCTGGTGTTTGGGTAAATGCACTCGAGGTCTTGTGGAGAACCGGTCTCGGAGAACCCGTTGCGTGGCACCATGGTCCGGGTCGTTACAAAATGGTATCAGAGGGGTTTCTTTTCTTTGAATTACTATTTGGAGTCGTAGTCAGAGATAGGATGTAACGGTAGTTGGTAATAAGTTGTGCCCGGGTGTAGCTAACCCGTGTACATGGAAAAGCCAGTCTACCTCATATTTTGCATTATTCTAATTTTACAATTTTACGGTTGATATGTTATCGTCGTTGGGTGACGCACTTGGATTGTGCTGTTTATGTTTTATCTGTGGATTTTATGTATTTGTAACCCGATGAGATGATGGTATGTCGTCTCATGCATCATATAGGCACATGCTAGATATCACATGTCATGCATAGTTTCCATGCCATGTAGGTGCATTATAATTTGCATGTTCTTGTTATAGTTATTGTGCTAATAAAGCATGCTATTGTGATAGCTTCTTGATAAATACCTGCCTTGTGATATGGTATGTTTGTTTGACCTTGTTTATAGAATGGATGCCAAATTTTTTTTGGGAAGTATGGGCCCCCATTGACTGGAATTTGGTGGATCATTGATGGTTTATTGGTTATAACACAAATAAGATGTCAAATTTTGATTCCTGGGGAGTATGGGCCCTCACTGATCAGAATTTCACACTTAGGTGTTGGTTTTTAGTATTTTCTGGGTTCCGGGGAAGTTTCTAAGGCATATTTTCCAGAAAACCCAGAATACACGCCGTGTAGGACCTCATACACGCCTTGTGTGTTCTTCGGTTCGAGAAAAAAATTGAACTTTTTGAGTACACTCTGTGTACCCTGAGTACATGCCGTGTAGTATCTCTCCGTTTCACAAACCATGTGGGAGGCGACACGGGGTAAGGAAAGGCTTGGGTCAAACACGCCGTGTAGTTTTTCTACACATCGTGGAGTGTGACCCAGAGTCCTATCGTGTAACTAACAACACGGGTCGGTTAACTCTTGTACATCACGTCGTGTCAATGATGAACACGCTCTGTATTATGACATGGGAACTCGGCCATGTAACTAACAACACGGGTCAGTGTCACCTCTCCCTGAACACGTCGTGTACCTGTGGGAAATGCCGTGTTGTATTCTCCTAGGACAGACTGGGTGGAGTTAGCCGTGTGGATGGGAAGAAGGATTGTGTACACACTATGTGTGGGTGTAACACAACATGTGGAGTAAAGCAGAGTAGTTGGCCGTGTCACAGATGACACATGCAGTTGGAAAATAACACCATAAACGCAGTGTATATATTATACATGTCGTGTAGTTTTGTTGAACGGAAGCCGTGTAAATTAGCCGTGTAGAAGGACTCGGGCTGGGGAAGGGAAGTCAAGTACACGCCGTGTAGTCATTGTACACGCCTTGTAGTCTTGTTTTGCAAAATTTGAATGCTTACTTCCTCTTACTTCCTTGTGGTATCTTCTCTTTTCGGTCATAATAATCTGGAATCTGATGCATTCTTTGGCATTGTAGAGTCATGCCGCCTAGACAACCACGAGTTGTTCTCCAGGAGAGCAGCGACAATTATACTCCGGAGATAGTGGGCCATGGGCTACCAGTTGATCCTCTAGCGGATCTAGATGCGGCGCCAGCTGCTATACTGGACACAGGCACGGAGGTGCAATTCCGTGAAGGCTTTATGCGGTTCATGCAGAACTTTCAGGGAGCACCGCAGGCTGCCATATCTATGGTCGAGCTGACACATATCATTAAGCAGTAGCATCCGCCTACATTTTCAGGGGATGGCGGACCATAGGCTGCGGAGTCTTGGTTGGGGTCGATGCAGACTATTTTCAAGCATCTTGAGATACCTCCAGGGTGGAGGGTCAATATCGCGACTTACATGCTGTGTGATTCCGCCAAGAGGTGGTGGGATGTTACAACTGAGTCAGAGCTTCACAAAGATATGGCGTGGGACGATTTTCAGGTAGTATTCTATGACTTCTTCATTCTCGAGACGCCGATGGAAGATAGATCTCAAGAGTTCATGAATCTACAGCAGGGCGCTATGTCTGTGTTGGACTATTCTTCTCGTTTAACAAAGCTTCAGTGCTTTTCACCCATGCTAGTGGGGGAAGAGACATTGAGAGCCAGACGTTTTGATGATGGTCTTCGGTATGACATCCGAGAGCTGGTAAATGTTTTCAGGTTGCCTACTGTACACTTTATTGTATACCAGGCACTGATTTCTGAGAGGAACATATGGGAAGCTAGTGGTGTGGGCCATGGAGGTTCAGCACCAGTTACTGGTACTAGTTCTGCTAGGAAAAGAAAGAGACATATGGACTTCTCTCAAGGCGGTAGTACCAGCCAGACAGCTTCTTCAGGTGGCCCGATCAGGTGCTACCAGTGTGGCAGAGAGGGGCACAAGAGACCCCAGTGTCCACGAGACCCAGTGGAGTGCCGAGTTTACGAAAATATGGGTCATATGCAGTGCTTTTTTAGGGTGGTGCTACCAGTGGCTAGTGAGAGGGGTTTTGTGAAGACTCCATGTGCAGGAGCTGGACCAGTAGCTTCTTACCAGTCTGGGAACTGGAATACGTCAGGGCGTGTAGGCAAAGATGGTGGTCGTGGCTGTGGTAGCCAGACACCAGGATCTCAGAGGCAGCAGGGCGGGACTGCTCAGGGTAGCCAGGCTGTGTCGTAGGGCCGCGACACTAGGCATGATAATGCTGTGCAACAGACCTAGCAGGAGTAGGATCCCGAAACTTCTACAGTCAGAGGTATTATTCTAGTAGCTTCTGTTTTATCTTCAGAACTTTTTGATACGGGGGATACACATAGTTTCATATCTGTACTCGTTGTGGAGAGCATTGGGCTTGGTGTGCCTACTTCTTCGGATATCTTGATTCTAGACACTCTGTTGGGGACTAGGACGGTTGGTGTGTGTCAGTGCAAGGAGTTCTCCGTTGAGTTTGGTGGGTGTCACTAACATTGGGACCTCTATGTATTGGAGATGTCGAACTATGATTCCATTCTTGAGATGGACTGGTTGGTTTGCTTTCGAGCCATTGTAGACTGCTATCGTCGAAGGGTGAGTTTCACGTCACCAGAGGGTGGAGAGTTTCTATACAAGGGCAAATAGGATGTTCAGGCGAGTCGAGCTAGACCAGAGCATCATGGGTGAGGTGGAGTCACAGTCCAGATTGCGAGTTTATATCTGGATGACCAGGGGACTTGTCAGATGGAGTTCCCTCTAGTTGTTGATCGTTTCAGGGATGTCTTCCCGGACAACTTTTCAGGTCTACCTCCGTTGCGTGAGGTGGAATTCACTTTTGATCAAGTTCCAGGAGCGGCACCGGTGTTCATTCCTCCTTATAGGATGGCCACGCCTGAGTTGCAGGAGCTTAAGAGGCAGTTAGAGGAGTTTCAGGAAAATGGATTTATCCGACCCAGTACTTCTCCTTGGGGTTCTCCTATCATTTTTGCGAATAAGGCGGATGGTACCCTCAGACTTTGTGTGGATTACCAGAATCTGAACAATTTGACGGTTATGAACCGATATCCCTTGTCGAGGATAGATGATATGTTTGTTCAGCTTCATGGAGCCCGAGTGTTATCAAAGATTGACTTGCGATTAGGATATCATCAAATACATGTTAGACCATCTGATATACCTCTCACAGCTTTCAGGAGTAGGTATGGTCTATATGAGTACATGGTTATGCCATTTGGACTGACGAACGCGCCAGCAATTTTCATGGCTCTGATGAATCGTGTGTTCCATCCGTATCACGATTCATTTGTGGTAGTATTTGTGGATGACATCTTGGTGTACACTCACACTCGACACGACCATGACACCCATCTTGAGATCATATTGAGTACACTAAGAGAGGATCAACTATATGCTATGCTCTCAAGGTGCCACTTTTGGATGGGAAAAATTCACTTCCTGGGTCACATCAGCTCAGAGGCAGGAGTTGCAGTAGACCCAGAGAAGGTGAGAGAAATCGTTTCCTGGGAGCATCCTATAAAAATGTTTGAGATACGAAGTTTCTTAGGGCTGGATGGTTACTACAGGTGCTTCATACAGGACTTTTCCTGCATAGCATCACAGTTGACAGGTCTGATTAAGAAGGGTTTGAAGTTCGTTTGGTCAGAAGTTTCTGAGATAGCTTTTCAGGACCTGAAGGGAAGGTTGACATCAGAACCGATCCTGATACTCCCAGAGTAGGGGAAGAGCTATACGGTTTACTATGATGCATCAGGGATTGGGCAGGGAGCGGTTTTGATGCAGGGAGACCGAGTTGTTGCGTACGGGTCTCAACAGTTGAATCTACATGAGAGGAATTACCCGACGCATGATCTCGAGTTGGCTAAAGTTGTTCATGAGTTGCGATGTTGGAGACATTATATATTGGGAGATAATTTTGTGGTTTTCACCGACCAAAAAACCCTCAAGTATATCATTACTCAGCCTGACCGGAATCTGAGGCCGAGATGGTGGGTTGAGTACCTACAGTCCTTCAATATTGAGCTTTCTTATACACCTGGTAAAGGTAATGCAGTAGCTGATGCACTGAGCTGGAAGACTCAGATACAGGTAGTGCATGAGGCCAATGGTGAGTGGAAGCTCATGGCTTTGTTCTCTGAGATGCATCTAGAGGTGAAGGATAGTCAGGGGCAGACTTATCTTTCCTCGTTGGCTGTGACTTCTACCCTCCTGGACAAAGTGAGGGTGAGGCAGCTATCGGATTCATAAGGCCTAGTTCTACAAGAGTTGGTGGAAAGTGATGACCCTCCTCCCAGTTGGATGATAGGAGATGATGAAGTTTGGCATTTCCATGGACGAGTATGGGTTCTAGGGGATATACGCGAGGAGCTGATGCGGGAGTTTCATGGATCAGCTTGGGCAATTCATCCCGGGGTTACCATGATGTACCATGACTTGAGGCGTCAGTACCGGTGGCCGGGTATGAAGAGAGAGATAACTGGTTTTGTTTCGAGATGTTCCACCTATCAGCAGGTGAAGGCATAGCATCAAAGACCAGCTGGAATGTTACAGCAGTTACCCATTCCAGAGTGGAAATGGGATGATGTCGTGATGGATTTTGTGACGGGATTGCCGAGGTCACCTCGAGGAAATGACGCCGTGTGGGTTGTCATGAAAAAACTCACAAAGGTGGCTCACTTCTTGCCGATCAAGGAGACCTTCGTTGCGGATGAGATCAAAAGGCTGTATATCCGAGAGATCGTAGGTCTTCATGGGGTCCCTCGTTCTATAGTTTCAAATAGGGACGCCCGCTTTACGTCTTGTTTCTGGAAGAGTTTTCAGAGGGAGTTGGGTACAGAGGTGCTTCTGAGCACAGCATACCACCCTCAGACAGATGTCCAGTCAGAGAGGACGATACATGTGCTAGAGGACATGCTGCGCACATGCGTCCAATACTTTTGGGGATCTTGGGAGAAACAGATACCCTTAGTCGAGTTTGCCTATAATAATAGTTTTAGGGTGACTATTGAGATGGCACCATACGAGGCGTTATATGGTAGGCCATGCCGATCACCTTTGTGCTGGTTAGAGGCAGGTGAGGCAGTTTTACTGGGGCCCCAGCTCGTGCAAGAGACATATGAGCATGTCCAGTTGATTCGGAAGTGGATGGCTACCACGCAGTCTCGTCAGAAGTCTTATGTTGATCGCCGCAGAGGACCATTGGAGATCGTGGTTGGGGATTAGGTTTTCATACGTGTTTCTCCGAGGCTGGGACACATGCGGGTCAGGAGACATGGTAAGCTTTCACCGAGGTATGTAGGGCCATTCGAGATTCTGGAGAGTGTCGGGTTGGTTGCCTATCGGTAGTAGTTACCGCAATGGTACCGAGCCATGCACGACGTCATCCACGTGTCTCACTTGCATAGCTACCATTCAGACCCATATCACACCTTTCAGACAAAGGAGGTTGAGGTTCAGCAAGATGCGTCCTTTGAGGAGCATCTGATCCGTATCGTTGACAGGAATACGAAGGTTCTCCGAGGCCGGGCAGTTCCTCTCATACGGGTGCTATGGCAGCATGGCCGAGTGCAGGACGAGACCTAGGAGCGAGTGGCCGACGTACGTGGTCAGTGGCCAGAGATGTTCTGTGATTTATCTTTGCCACCCTTGGAATGGAAATTCGGGGACGAATTGATATAAGGGGGGAATTTTGTAAGAACCCAGTTCTTATTTTAGAGGTACGGGCGTCTTCTTTTTCTTTTTTCTTAAGTGATTTGAGAAAATATGGAAAATTGGGAAAAATCCTAAATTTTGGAACTACACGTCGTGTACTTTATCCACACGCCATGTACTTTTTGCCTTGTTGGGATGAGTACACGAGGTGTGTAGCCATGCTGGTGACGAGGGGTGTAGGAACCGACTACACGCCGTGTAGTGGTACCATACATGCCGTGTAGTCAGTTGGCAGGCTTAAACAGTAAGGCGGTGGAGTCGCGGCCAGCTGGGCGACAGTACATGCCCTGTACTCGAGAGTACATACTGTGTACTCATGTCGACGGATGAATAGTGTGCCAGTGACACCAAATGAATAGTTAAATGAAAGAAGTACACACTGTGTACTCAGAAGTATACGCCGTGTACTTTGTTTTTTCGGCTTAAAACAGGCAGTAGCCTCCTCATTTGGCAGAGGATACTCTTGAACCATTTTTGAACCAAAGGAGGAGGCCTGATCTTTGAAGATCCACTGGGCATTCATCTGCAATCAGTTTCTGCTTCGGACGATTTCGTTGGAACCGCACGGGTAAGCCCTCTCCTCTCCTAGTACCCTTCTTGCCAATTCTTCTCCTAACGTATGTTATTTATGTTTGTTTGGTTTTTGTTCATAGTCATATCTACGCCGTTCTTGGGCGTTTCTAGAGTCAGCATTCGGGTATAACGCTCGTTGACGTATAATGCAGGTGGCTTGGTGTTTAGTTTTCCAACTGCTGAGTGTTTTGTGCGTTTTTGTACTACGAACCCATGTTGGGGGTGTCATGTGGCTGAGGTATTTTCTATACTAATACCTAAAATTGATTAGGTATTTAATTGTGATAATAATATTCAGGTTGGGATTGTTGCTTGGATCTAGAACCACCCTCGGGGTGTGTTTCACTGTTTAGCCGTTTGGCCAGGATACCCGACGGTATGCCTTTAAAGTAGTAATTGTAGAATTTCCTTGGGAGGAATTTCTTGTTACTGCTTGTTTACCTATTGGGTATGGCCCGGTTACCTATATTAGCCTGAGGGCGTGACTATATTAGCCTTAGGGCGTGACTATATTAGCCTGAGGTTGTGACTGTTTTAGCCCGAGGGATGTCGTTATTCCGCCTGAGGGCAACACTTCGTATGCCTGAAGGCGAGAATTCTGTTACAATGCCAGAGGGAGAGATTCTATATATCCTGAGGGCATGATTCTGGATGGCCTGAGGGCGTGGATCACTATATTATCATGAGGGAGTGATACTGGTTGGCCTGAGGGTGTGGTCCTGTTTTGCACAGAACCATTCTAAATTTAATGGATTAATTGAATAATAAAATGTTAAATTAATTGTTAAGTTAGTTACTTTTTAGTACTACTTACTTTTTTGAATTTTACTGTTGCACACTGTTGTTGCATCCTTACACGCAGTTGGGCATGAGCCTTTAGTGGGTGCCTACTGAGATATATTTCTCACAACCTGTTTGGGTCAGGTTTTTCAGCCCAAACAGATTACGTTGCTGCAGGTGTAGATAGGGGCAAGAGTCCCTATACAAGTACTTGACTGTTTCTATGGAGTAGGAGGGCGTGGGACCGAGCCTAGGCTCGCGATGCCACTGCCAGCTGTTTTGCTTGTTTTTCTCTACTCTGTATTTTTTTGTACTGTATTGATGTATAACATGTTCTGGCTATTTTTATAACTTGAAACAGGTAGCATCACCACTTATATATTGTTGGTTATATCCACTATTGTAGTCATTTCAGTTGTGTATGTTTACTACTTCCGCTGTTGTGGTATGTTTATTCTATATTCCGCTGCACTACACTTTGAAATATAAGGGCATAGATTCCCCACTATCAGACTTGGAGCCTCACTGCCATTCAGAAGCCTCTGGCATTTGAGGAAATGCACTTGAGGTCTTGTTGCGAACCGGGCTTGGGGGACCTGTTGCGTGGCACCCGGGTCCGAGACGTTATAAGATCAATGGGTATATTTTTTGGTGATATGAAATATAATTTAAAATAAAATATTGAAATTAAAAAACCATATTAAAATTGATACCATTTATTTTAAAATAAACATAAATACTGAAAAATTAATATTAAAAAAAAGATTTTTTTAATAAAGTATTCATTCTACCTAGATAAAAAAATTTCAAAACATTTCCAAAAAACATTTTCTTAATATGAATTCACTTATTTAAAATATTAAATATTATAGAATATTAAGTTTAGAATTTTCTATTTTAAGAAGTATTTAAACTTGTTATGGGATCTTGTAATATTTTAGCGATCATGGATCCAATAAATAATGTTCATGTAATGCATGTTAATTAAAAATATCCAGTTTATATTTTTTGTGAAATCCATGTATGAATTTTTTGGTAGAAAACATAGAGAAAATATTGAAATAATGTTTTTTTAATTAAAACTAGTGAGAATATTTCATTAATAAATTATTTGGAAAAAATTAAAAACATTATTTAAAACCATTTTATAACTATTGTTTTTGGACAAATAATGTTTTCTATAGAAAAAAGAATATTCTTCTTAATTTTTTTTTTGAAATCACAAGTATATAAAGAGAGGAAAATGAATTTTATTATTTTATTCTCATGAAATAACAATTTTATAACAAATTTAATGAGTATATTTATAGATTATTCATAATATCAATCATTGGAAACATAATCATTATCAATCACGATAAACTATGATATTATAAAATATAATATTTACCACAATTAAAATTTAAAAATATAGGACTATGAAAGAATATCATTAAATGAAACATAATATATCGTGTTGATGAATATATACCTTATATTAAATGTCAATTTTTTTTTCTATATGCTCCTTTTACAAGATTATTGCAGAATAACATTGTAATATGTCTTGATGAAGGTAAATTAAGATAGAAATTGATTACCAATTCAGTAATTTTTTGGAAGTTATGTCAATGAAATATAGATCATATAAAGGATATTTAATTAAATGATTTTTTAGTAGTAATAATCATAAAATAAATTCCTAGGAATTCAATATATTATATAAATGAATCCTTTATTGAATATGGACCTTGTCTAAAAAAATAAAAGGAAAACGAAAATCCCTAAGCGTAAGTCTCAACTACATTCATTATCATTTGAAAAAACTATAAAATTAATATAAATTTATTATAAATATATTAAATATACCTAATTATATATATCATACCAAATAATATTTTCTCATGTCCTTTTATTTCCCATTTATTTGCAGTTCTATTTTAATGTTGTGTTTCGTGTAATAACCGCATTTTTTTCTTATAGTTTTGAGGTTTTATTTTCATTCCTCTTCCTATGATCCGAGCTGCATCATCACAAGAAATATAATATTGAAATATTAATAATATTAATAAATTGACTATATTATTCATAAAAATCATTAAACACTATTTTTGAGAAATGAAGTACATTATGATCAAAGTGGTGATTGGTGAAACATACACATAAGCAACGTATCCATTTTTAAATAATAATAATTGAAAGGGCATAAGTAATATATTGTAATTATATAAAAATAATAATATCTTAAATATAATAATAATTCAATAAATATACGTATACATATCACCCATGTGGTGTGGGTATGAATAGAGAGTCCCATCACTTCGTGATAGAGGAAGTCCACACATAATAAATGTTGCTATAATCTATTAGTGAGTTAAATGGTAGTATATAATATGATATATTATCTTTTAATAATGATAAATATCTCATTAATATCATAATTATGTCATTTTAATCAATTATTTGTATTTGTATTATCATCCATGTAATGAATTAGTGATAAATAAATCACATCACTTCGCAAGGCTGTAATCCTCTATGAACATGAAAAATGATATCATATCCCCTATAGAATGGAAGGTAAACTAGTAATATACGATATAATGAATCCATAAGAATAGTTATTTTATAAATATAATAGATAAGCTTTATATCCATCATCATACACAATCGTGGGAGGTGGTATTGGAAAAATGAATGATAAATATTTATGAGGTGGTAGTCCACCGCACAGAAAAATGATGATTTGGTAACCTATTTAATAGAAGTGGAGATGGTTTTAGGTCATGAAATTTACATGAAAATTATTATATTATATGTAATATACTGATTTTATTCAATGAATTTTTTAAATATAATTGAATAAGATTCAAGAAGAGATAAAATAAAAACCATAGTTTAATAATGTAACCTATTCTTCTAGTAACCTCCTTAGGTTTTAACCAAATGCCTTCTTGGGATGGATTTCCACCCAAAATAAATAGATTATGATGATATAAGGGAATTTGGTAAGTGATTTGTGAATTTATTGTTCAATTTTTAGGGTATTAGAAATTGAGGTAGAGATCAGAGGGGGTGGTTGTTTATATGGGAAGTTAGTGGCATGAATTTATGATTTTTAAAAGAAAAAGTTGTACCCATGTTCTATTAATTTCAAAAGGAACCAAAACTGAGTATTCTCGTAAATTAGGAATTATATGGTTGAAATATTTCCATAAAATGGATTTATATAAAATTAATTTTAGTTTATCCATTATCATTTTAGTTTACCCCCCCAGTAAACAAATTTTTACCATAACCACAATAATTAATTTCTATCATTTTCATTATTCATATTTGTCAAATATTAAGTTTAAAAGTATCAGATTATATAATTTTTTTTTGATTTGAAATATGGAATCCTTTTCTTTAATTTCCATTATCCTAAGTGTCCAAATTTAATTTTTAATTAATCTCACTAATATGATAAGAATGTGGGTTTTCAAAGAGAAAATGTTTATAAACTAACATCGTTTTCCATATAATTTAAAAAAAATAATTAAAATGTCTAAAATTGGATTAATAGTTTTATAATGGAAAAATTTTTACATTAAAACATATTTAATAATATAATTTATTATTATAAATAATTTTAATGACAATGTTGTTTTCAATCAAAATTCATTATTTTTTTACTATTCATGAAAAAATAACTTCTCCCTAAAAATATCAAAAACACATAAAAGTATAATAATGATATTATGATTTAAAATTTTTATTTTAAATTTTCAAAATAATTTTCAAATATTTTAAATATATATATATATTAAACAAAACATGAATTAGTGATCGAAAAGTGGGTTTTTGAGAAGTGTATTTATCAAGCACATAACTGTTTTATATTATATATATGTATAATAATCATCATTTTAATAAAATATTTTAATGTTTATTTATATATAATATTTATAATTTATTTAAATTGATCTCCATTAGGGATTATTTTATATAATTAGACTATAGATACATTAAGATAATTATAACAATTTTCAGATAAAATACACTTTTTTTAATCATAAAAACAATCTAATATAGAATTCCAATATTATGTTTATAAAAAGGAATTATTTTATTTAAATATCGATAAATAATACTTAAGTTACATAAAAAAATGGGACATTAATGTTACTTAATTAATTTAAAATAAATAATATATTTAAAAAAAATTATTTATCATTATTCACTGAAATAAAATTCAATATTTTCCAAAAAAATTAAAAAAATCACCATATGATATATTCCATATGATTTTAAAAAATTAATTTAATATGACAAAATATATTTTAAATGATATTATAAATCATTATAAAATATATTCATTAAATGATATAAAAATCATTTTTAATAAAACATTTCTTTCGATGAATATAATTACATTAATAGAAATGGAAGGATTTTTTACCAGTAATTTTAAATAAATATAAATTTATTATAAAAATTAAATATATACTTATTAAATTACTTAATTATATGTATAAACGTTGACTTAATGGCTTGGTTATAATAGTATTATTTCATGGTTAGTTGAGGCTCCATGTCGTGTGCCATGCGCACTATCAAAGAACCATGTTGTAGTCTATAACGAAAGATAAAATTTGTGTTATTTATAATGAAATCTGTATAAAAATATAAATTAATCGGAAAAAATACATATTTAAGAAAAATCATGGGGTGTTACTCATATGGAGGACAACCACCTCACGAACTAATGTAATCAATTTTCCATCACCACCTATAACAGCTGGAAATACTGATTAATGTAATGTTTATATAATATATTTATGAAATTATCAAACCTTTGTAACTATATTACCACATTTACCTTATTAAATTTTTATCTATAGAAAAATTAAAAAAATCACACATGCGAACGTGTGGACTACCACGCTATCGAATCCATGTGAAATGCTTTCTAACTTTTACAAAGTTGGTTATAAGAATGGATTTATTAAAAAAACATGATATATATGAAATAATAATGGTTATATAAAGGTAGTTTAGTATTAACATTTCTTTGGGATCATCTGATGATAAAATGGAATAAAAGTTCATGTGTACGTATGACATACTATCTCTTTGAACAGTACAATTAGTCTTCTATCTCAGACCTTTATGAATGAATCTATATATTTATAAATAATAATTATATATGACATTAAAATCATGGATAACATTTTTTATATGATAAAACTATGATCAATATAAAAAGGTCAGAAACTACAAAACAATAATATACACAATTAATGAAGCAATTATTACCCAAAAAAGATTTTAACAAAGAATTGTTAATAAATGGGTGATAAAATTTTATATGTAAATAAATTAGGTTATAATATATATGATTTTTTATATGAAATATATTTATAATAAATCATATATTTATTATAATGGTGGTTCAAATTTCTTTGAATAAATTTGAGACATGGGGTAAGGGATTCATTTCATAAATTTCTTCTTTGGGATTTATATTATATTATGCACCTATTATCCTTTATGGGGTGTATAAACACACACTTTTATATGTTATATCATCAAATTTTTTGTTATAATGATATTTTCAATTTCATGTAATTCAATTATTTCCTAGGACATGTGATTCAAAAGATACCGAACATTTCATAGCGTTAGGTTACCATGTCATTATTTATTACATTTGTTTTCGACTATGTTTCTTATGATTAAATTTTATGATCTATTTTTTCAGGAACTCGTGAATTTTAATCTTCATTATTTGTTTTATAAAAATATATGTATTACTTTCATTTTTTTAACTTTAGAAACTCACGATTCCAAATAAATTTGATTAAATAACGTCAAAATTAATTTTCAATTCCATCGAAAGTCATTTCTCATCCATGACCTTGTTTTTTATTAAATAATTTGAATAATGTTATTAATAATATTCAAATATTACTTAATGTCATTTCTACCCATGTTTTATTTTTTTAAGAAATGTTCTTAATGGAATATTCTTTTCATTTTCCAAACCATTATTATTTGACTTATTATACAAAATGTCAAATGAATATTCCATTAAACGTGTTTGGAATGAACTCCTTCCAATCATCAGTAACTCTTATTACTTTAATTTGACCAATACATGTATATAAATTTATTTAAATTAAATATAATTTCTTTATTATTAGTATAATATTTAAATTTTAGAAATGTGTTGCATATTAGTAAAGTTATTTTCATCCAGAAATGTTCCATGTGATCTTTCAAAATCATTTTACATCTAAAATATGAAATCATTGGATGTTAATGAAGATTTAATATAGATGTGGTCCAATGATAACACCCTAATTATTTCAAATATTTTTCTTAATTTATGATTAAAATGTGTTTAATAATCTTGTTTCATTTAAATGTTTTATGGTATGATGAATTGATAATTTGTTTATGAAAACCATTTCTTTTCTATGGGTTATGCAATAATGAAATGTTTATAAAACCGATTTGTCATCTTTATTTATGGAATGATGATTGTTTTAGGATCTTTTGGAACATAAATTTATGAATTATGTTATGTGTTAATCTATAACTCATTCCATGGATATAGGATAAGACTGATATCACATGAGATAAATATGATACGAATGAACCATTATTCCGGATGCAATGTTTGTGGGTGAATCTGGTTCCATGTTGATTAGATTTTGAAGGTATATATATTTCATGAATATATGGTAATGTTTTGACTAGGTTTCATGAAAATAATGTTATGTGTAAAATTTGTTGCATGTTCGTAATGATATGTATGGACATGGTTGCATGTCCATAAGTTTATGCAATGACCAAATCACTTGTCCATAACATAATTAGTGAACATAATACTATTTATACATGTTCAAAATAATATAATCATATATTTTTATAAAATTCCAATGACTATATTATTCTCATATGGATTAGGTTCATCTATTCCCTATCTGATTCATGTCTTATTAACTTCCAAACATTATCCAACGATTCAGGATTATAATCTATGTTATGTAGGGTATTGTTTTCAAATTTTATTCTCATGTTATCAACCCCATATTATCATGTTTTGATTAGGTACCTAATGATATCCAACTTTCCAACCCTTACTAATCATCTAAGACCATTTATTCTTATGTTTTCATTTACCTACCTTACGGAGAAAGGTTTCATGTATTTAATTTTTTTGAGGAGTCCTAATTTGCGAGATATTTTTGGGATATGTTGAATGTCGTACATTAAATAATAAAATTATGAATCTTGTATCCAAATACATTAAACCTATATGGTTCTTTTCATGATTATTTTAAATATATTTAATAATAATAATAAAAATGTAATAATAAAGTATTCAAATTACATTTTATTATGTTAGGACTATGGATACGAAACATAAATCATCATATTTTTTAATAATGTGGATTTTATTAATATTAATTCCCTCACTAAAATGATTAATTAAAATTATATAATGTTTAAGAGATTTCCTTCACATAAATACCTCTCTTCAATATCATTCAATCTATATACATACTGGATAATAATATTGATTGTAATGTTGTTTTTTAAACTAAATAATGATATATATTTTCAATTTTATTCATTCAATTTTTAGTATTAATGACCAATTTAATAAATAAAAAATTAATTACACTTTAAATTATTTCATAAAACAGATATTATAAAATTATAAAAAAAATCATTAGATGTATATCGTGAAAATCAGTGAATTCATATAATCCAACCGATTTTAAATTTAATTTATAGGAATTATGCTAAATTGTGAAATATGGAATTATTGATTTTACCTATAACTATATTAATAATCTAATCCTTATTTTGAATTAATTCATATTATGATACATTTATTAGTGACCAATCTTCTTCACCCTTGATTTTTGTATCCAAATTAAAATCATAGAAAAATTTAAAATAAAAGGATGATTAATCCATCCAAATATTTATACATATATATATATATATTATTAGTGTTAGATATAAGAGTCGTATCATTAACTACTAAATTTACAAATTCTATTTACACTCAGTCATTTTTTTGATATTTCTGTGTATTAAAAATTAATATCATCGTGGTCATGGGTTTGTTAAAATGATGAAAAACATGAATATATCGATATATTTTATTTTAAAAAATGACTTATTTATGTTTTGATTATTATTTTATAGATAGAAACAAGAAATAGCCAATCATGTCATGAAAAATTCATACTATATTCCTAAAGGAGAACCCCCATTACTAAGTCAACGATGAACTAGGTGTCTCTACACATTAATCGATTGACGATGAAATTTAAATCGTACAATTTTATCTAAAAACTATTATTTTCCTTAAAAATTTATGGTATTCTGTGATTATACCATTAGATGTTATAAATAAATATAAATGATTTAAGAAAAATTGAGACACTAAATTGTGTATCAAATTCATTATGAACATAAATCAACTAATTTAGAGAACATGAAATATTACATGAAATTTTAGTTCCCGAGGATCCTTCATTATGATTTATCATGGAAATGTTATGTAAATAACCAATCTTGGACTACTCTAGGAAAAATTCAATAATAATATTTATTCTATAACTCAAGTATACTAATATCTTTTCTCATTTTAATACAACCTCAAATTTTTTAATTTACTATTTATTCAAATTTCATTTCCCAGTGGGAGTTGAAAAGAGGTACATGAATGCGGGAAAATATAAAAGTTAACCACCACTTCCCCGAATTTTTATAAACAATATCATTATATGTAATATTTATCCCTTAATTAAAAAAAATTTTATAGCGATATGGATGAAAATTTATGTTTAACATGATTTGAGTCAAATAGATGAATGTGTTGAAAGAGAAGGGTTTTGGTTCATATGTCAAACATGATACCTGATGGAGTTTGGGGTAGTGTAATATTTATACTATTGTAGCTACATATTACTTAATTTTCTATACCATGTACATAATATAATCCTAATATTTTATTAATATAAAAATATATTCACATTTTATATTAAAAATTTGTAATCAAAATTTTAAGGGATTCTATATTTTTTATCAATTTTTTTCTAGTTTAATATCCACTGTGTATATCCATTATTATTCTCCTTATAATATTATTTAATAAAAAGTCAGTGATCTATATCATTTTTATGTTTACATCATTGACATACTAAAGAGATGTTAATGTAGTGGAACACATGTTATTTATAATTTATATTCTTAATCAATCTAGCATTTTCAATAAATAATTTATCTTAATTATGATTTTTAATTTCCATATTTCATTTAGGTTTTCATTTGTGTAGTTATTAAAATACTTTTTCTCAATTTAATATAATGTGAGAAACCCATTTTGATTTGAAAATTTAAAATATTTTGAATGAAAAAACTAAATCCATAAATGATAATTCTATATATTTTTTAAATACTACAAATGGTTACAGAAATATTCCCTTTACTTCTATATATCACGTTAAACAATTTCATAATCTATGTGACCCGTAATTTTATAACAATATTCTACTATGTATTGGTTATAAATGTTATGGTCTGGGAATGAATCTAGGGATAAAAATATTTTTCCACTAATAAACTTTTTTCAATATTATAGTTTTGAATGTTTTACTATTTTATTGAATTTATTTGGTCTTACCTATTATGCATTATATGTTTTCATACAATTGGTTTTTCCTTGATTTGTTTAAAAATTATTACATAATTTGTATGTGTTACTCCATTTCATTATACATGTTATTATCATTCATTCCTTATATATATTTTCCTAAAAAATGAAAGGGGAAATTATTATGATTGTAGTACTATGTAGGTTCATTGGTCATATATGGTTGTGGAGATAAAGATATATTTTTTAACCTATCATATTTTAATATGTGTCTCACTATGATATATAATGATGTGTGATGTAAATTTTGTTACAAATTATATTGATGGTATAAAAAATTTTATATTGATAAGGTAATTACTCATAGGCTTTTGTACACCAGAAAGATATAGTTATATTGATCATTAGGTTTTAATAATAGTTACACTAACATTATTTTATTATGTTTGGATCTATTGTACCTTAACATTATTTTTAAAATAAAATTGTTTTTCCATGCTCGATATAGATAATCTTTGGAAATAGTTATTTCCATGTCTGATATGAAAGACACCGGGGTTCCTAGTTAATTTTAAGGAATGAATAGATATATAGATTTCTATTCTAGGTATTCTAATAGGTAATAGTTTTTTATTTTACATGGAAGTTTATGATTACCATTGACATAGATTCTAAGAATTATGTGAAGAAGGTGTTGTTTTTATACTCTTTTTCTTGTCTAGTACTTCGAATCTCACAATCGATATATGTTTGTTCAGTTATTTAATCAGTTAAATTAATAAATTGATCTCTTTATGTGTTAATTAATTTTACTATTTTGTTTATAGTGCAGTATAAACTAAGTGTTATGTTAGAAAAATAAGGATTATGTGGTGTCTTCCTATTCAGTATAATGAATTAAAACCCCACATGTGTCCTCAGGGATTCATCAAAAGATTATTACATTAATGAAATTATAGATGAAGAATTAATACAAGGGTACACTGATAGAATAGTGATAGGATTAGTGATGTAGTGTTTTACAGATAAAAAATAACTTTTCATCTAGAGACAACTTGTGATAAATTTTTAATTTTCTATTGGATGAAACTCCATTAGTCCATATTATGTTTTTATTTTTTTGATACGTAAATGCTTCATGTTAATGGAGATTTGGACTTTTGGAGTGTATATTTAAGATTATTTCATGTTTTTTTATTTTTATATGTAGTCAATTATATATATTGTTATATAGGAATGATAGGAAGATATGTGTTTTACATGATCCTTCCTATCAGAAAATAATATTTTATAACATTTCTAAATTTATCAACATATGAATGGCCCATGTGAGTATTTTGATGTGATTTTGTTGACTCCTAGTTTAATAAAAAGAGGATAAATTACCTAAAAATATACCTATATTAATTAAATAGAATTTATTCCAATATATGGGGATCTTGTAGTTCATATAACATTTTGTGATAGTATAATTTAGTTTTTCAAATGATCTATGCATTTTTTTAAAATTAGGTTCACATCTCAATTACATTAAAGTAATTTAGATCTACCAATTATATTAGACTATATAAAACCATGTTTTAGGCGATAAATAATCTTAACCCACATAAATTTGGAGAAATATTTCGTTAAATGGGTAATTCTGCATCACTTATAACCTTCTATTTAAATTCATAATAAGTAAATATATTCTTTAAATTTGGAATATGTTTATATAGTTAGAAACATAATTGAAAAAATGAAATATCATAGACTTTTTTTATTTTTTTTATTTACTATTAAAATAACATTGTAATTTATATTAATATAAAATTTAATAATAAATGAAAATTTCTTAATTATTTATTAATGATTAATATGTAAATATAATATATTTATTTATTAAATTGGTTAAAAAATAAAAATTCATAACAATTGTCAGAATTAATTTTCATGATAATTCTTAAATTATTATTTTGCTGTTTATTAAAACAAAAATTATAAATATATGAGTTTAATTAAAAAGGGGTATCTTTTAAATAAGGAATGATATTTTATCCAAATAAATTATATATTAACCTTAATATAAATTTTCTAATTATTTAATTAAGTAATTCGGTGTGATTCTATAAATAAATGTATAATATACATTCACATAAACCACATTGTTCTATATGTGATAAAACTAATGAGCATACCCCACTAGTTATGTATATAGTTCACCCACATGATTTATAGGGAATGTCACAACAACATCAGGATTCATGTTACGAATTACACCATTTGGAACAAATAACTACTATGATATTTTCATATTTTAAATTTCCAACAACTAAAAATTTAGTGGGATGTCTCCATAATTAAATTCAAAGAATGGATTGAAGAGATATATTCAGGTTAAAAAAATTCTTACATCACTATAAGCTTCATGGTGTGGTAAGAATCAAATATACATGAAACAATTTCATTTATTTGGTGTGATCTTTTGATTGAATAAAATATTTATCTCGAGTAAATAAATATGGAGTCCTCAAGAGGAAACAATTAGTGTCATTAAGATGATGTCAATAAAAATACATTCATTATAATATGTTTAGAAATATTTCCCTTTATCGTTATTTTAGGAGGCCTAAAATGAAATTCTATCTATGTAGGTATATGCAGAACAACAAAATGAATTTTATAATTGGTGTATGGTAATACCCTATTAATGGTTAGTTTGATTAGGTTTTTATTTTTCATAAAAATAGTTTATTAACAAATTTTCGATTAGGGACGTCACTAAATTGTGTAATATATTTCATGGATGGCTAGATAGTTGAATAGTTGAATCTAGCCACCTCGAGGTAAACATGGATAAGGAATTTGCAAAGGTAGTTAGAGTGGTCTGATGAACTATCCCAGTATATCCTTAACCCATGTACCCAAAATAGTTTCTGTAGAGTCCCAAATGACATTATTGATTCTCTCTAGCTGAAAAGTGGTGACTATAAATTAAGGAAATACCATTAGAAAAATTATTATATTTAATCCATTGAATATGTTTTAATCAAAAATTGAGAATAACCACACCATACTTTCTTGAGTCATGAAAGTGAAAAAATAAATTCAATATTATTCCATAATTTAGAAAAACATAAAATAATTATGTCATCCATGTACATAAATATATAAACATTCAACAAAATGTTACAATAAACTAGTAACTACAAATACATATAAAAATGAATGGGATTGAATTAATACTAGACGATACTAATATGTGTGCATATAATGTTGACAATAATGAAATCATAATATAGTTTCACATATCATGGTGACATGTGGTTTTATACCAAACCACAAACTCGTGAATTACTCACATGTATAACCAAATCAAACATGTAGTGCCTTCCCCCTGCATTTATATACAAAAATAATTTCTATATATACTCACGTGTGCTTTTAGGGTGTGATAATTTCTATCCTTGTACAATCACACCATGTGTTTCATAATAAGACATTTTGAATTCACCTAAGTCATAATTGTTTGAAATTAAATCATATGAATTCAATATTTTTTATTTTGGAAATAAAAAATCAAATCCCATTTTTAACATTTATAACAATAAAACAATAAAATATATTTTAACAATTAAATTCATCATCCATCTCAAACTCCTAAGGTATCTAATGACAAGGGAATTATTGGGACTATACACAACATGGTGGAAGAATAAAAAATGGTGAAATATTCACAAGTCTATAGATATGGTAATTTAAAAGAGTTTTAGGTATGCATCAACTGATCATGTGACTCATTAAGCATATCATAAAGATGTTTAGTATGATATATGATATGAATACAATATATAGCAGGGTGTACCATGCATAGCTATTCCTTTCAAGGTCTGAACAACAAATGTAATTATTATACCTAGTGTTGGACCCTATTAATATGACACAATTTAATCTCTTATTACTATTTAATTTAAATGTTATATTTACCAAACAAATCTGAAGAGACCCATAAATTCTGGCATTTTGAGTCAAATCAAAACCAAAAACCCAAGGGGAATAATTCAAAATACATTATAACAAATATTTATGGTATAAATGATTATAAAACATTCATCAAAATAATTTAAAACATACTTTTAATGAAATAATGAATCATATGTTCAATGATGGAAGGATACCTATAAAACAACCTACCCTATTACAATAGTGTTGATGAAAATTGATGTAAACCCAATCAATATAAGGCAATTAGACATAAAATAGAAAACCCATAAACATAAAAAAATAATTTTAAGTAGTTTTTTTAATGATAACAGTATTTCTCTATGTCCCTAGGGTAATGAATATACAATGAGAAAATAGAGAAGGGAATAAAATATTCTAAAATGTGTATGTGACCAAGTTAATTGTTAATAAATCTAGGTAAAAATCTACTTGAAACCATGATATAAGTGAGGAAAAGAGATGTCCCAATTTGATGGGAATCAGTATTTTAAAAAATCAAATTTTAAAGTGGAATTGTGGTGTCATAAAATATAAGGGTAGGGTGTATTAATTGTGGATTATGTGAATAATTGTTTTCAAATTAATTTATTCTCATTAGTATTTTGGATTTCACAGAACACTCAACATACATTATTAAATAATAAATTAATTTTCCTTAAATAATATATATATATAAACATTTTATGTTTCTAATATGAGAAAAATATGTTTTATCATTCTCTACACAGAACAATAATGATAGTTTATATTATATGACATACTATCTTTCCTTGATGGATTGTGAATCATGTATTACCTAGTGTAACCAAACAATAATAATATATTAATTTTTTTTAATAAGATATTACCTAGAGATTAAATTTAATATTAAAGGATTAAATATCTTACGAAAATAAATTTTTTAAATCATTTGTTTTCTATTAATTATAATTTAATATGGAAATGAAATGAATATAAAGGAAAAAACATTATAAAATAATATTTTTATATAAATAAGATGATGTATCAAAATTAGTAAAATTAATTACTATTATTGAATGATAATAATTAAATTTAAATGTTATATATTCAATAAATTTTTTTATTTTCATCCAATTTTTTTATTTGTTGTAGATTGGAACGATCCCTATATTTCTCATAAAAATCAATATTTTTATAAAGTCTCTTTTAAAACCTTTTAATAATGAACATATTGTAAACCCAATTTTAGGAACATTTTTAAATATTATATGTCCAAATAAACATAATCATTTAATGTGAAATATAAAAATATGGTAATGGAAATTTTTTTAATTTTTTTGGGAAGTTTTATTTTTTGTATGAATAGTTAACAATAATGATTTTTAATTCTATACTGTATTTTTCAGTAATTTATTTATATTGTGAAATAATAATATAATTTGGTTTTGATGTAAAATTATATAAATTATTATAAATTAAACCAATTTATGCATTTGGAATCATTTAAAAATGTAAATCTCATATAGAAAGTATTGCAATCTTTTGAATGTTTTTACATTAAAAACCTTCATCGGCGTCCTATTTGTATGATTAAATTTAAAATAATTTCATTCACTATTATCACTGGGATTTAAAAAATGGATTAAATATTTTTAATATTCATAATATATAACTTTTAATTAGTTCAATAATGTTTTTTACTAAAAATACTCGCAATTTAATTAAATTAATTTCAACTATTAATGTCAAATTATGCCTACCATGGGAATAAACACCAAACATATGGTCCAAAATTACCTATCAACATTTATAAACCCATTCTATGGAATTATTTCGGCCATAAACCATATATTACTATGTTTTTATGGTTTTTATTTCATTTTTAGGTAAAAACATGGGTACACAAAACTTTCTTTCTTGAATTATATATGTCTTCTATCACTCCCCTATAAAAGGATAAAACTAATCGTTATTCAGAACACCTCTAAAACCACATAGAAACTTCCTTTATCTTCTGTAAACACATAAAAATATCTCTAAATTACACCATTAATGTTCCCATTGGGTAATAATCAATGCCTTTAATACCTTTTATGCAAACCAAATAGATAAGCCTGAATTAGAGGAAAATTTCTTCCTCAAAACAGTTAGTTTTATTTAAATTCTCCACCATATCAACTATCTTAATAGATTATTTCACAAAAAAATAGTATCATAAATATTATGGCCTTTTTTTACTATCTTTTTTCTCTCTACACTTACACAATTCCTTGTAATGGGAAATTAACATATTATTTTTGTATACAATAAAGTACCGCCACAAGAAACGATAATTGTACATTTTTCCATTACAGCAATTCATTATTTGAAAATAATGATTGAAATTTTTTAAATATATGATATGTAGTATATTTATCACCACTTTAGTATTATCTAATTCTTTTATAACACATACCTTTACACATTCCATCATAAATAAATATAATAACTTCATTCGTGGATGTCTGGACTACGACCTCCTCAAAGTGATGTGATTCATTCTCTCATTACATGGAATGTGTTATGTATGATTTTTGTAAACATATATAAAATATATAAAATTATACTTTTACAAAAATGATATTACAAATATGTATACATATTTTTCAGTTACAGTATTTCAATATGACCACTAAATGGAAATAGCGTTCAGGCAAAGGTACGTCCTATCATCTTCTTGAACGGTGTATTCAATATCTTCATTATATATTAATTAAATTATTATAAATACATATATAATGAATATATATTATATTAATATAGTTTTTTATATAAATTTGGTAATTAAATCATTATCTATGTAATACATGCAATAATAATAATTCAAAAAATCTATGAAGAACAAAAAAGACATTACCCAAAGTAAAAACATAAGATTTGATTGTTAATAAGCGAAAATATATTGTAATAACAGAACCATATATTATATTATATATAATAATAATATTATTCAATTTATGTATAATAAACTTATATTTATTACACATTAAGTTTGAATGAGTGTGATGATGGTTAAGACACAAGGTAAGGGAATTTCATCTAACATTTTTTATCCATGAGATATATTCCATGTTCACCAATATTTTTATTTGTATGGTATTTAAATTGTCCATGAATGTATTATATTATTATAATTATTATTTTCTTTTGTTAACTAAGATTAATTATACAATCTTACTTTCATGGGATTTATTTTTCAAAAGATAGAAAATCAGTAAGATAGGTTTGTCTCAATTTTTCATCCTTGAGTCCCCAGTTTTATTATGTACGTAAATTTTTTTGAGGTGTATTTGATATGTTATATTATTTTCTCCATATTTTTCTGACATTTTATGCTTATTGAATTTTCATTATCATATATAGGGAGTATTATCTCGATTTACCATCTGGTCAGAGTTCAATGAAACATTCTTATAATTTATCATGATTTTTTATACTTATGCTTTCATTAATAAAATATTATGATCCTTATCTCAAGAGAAATAATTTATTTTCCTAACCTTTTTATACACATGTTATATAAATATAATGGTACTATTTTTTACACTCTGTTATACTTATGATAATTAAGAATGAAACTTATAATAATGTCACTATTTTGTTCCATTACATCAGATGTTTCTGTCCTTTCAATACCATGTTTTGAAAAAGGTTCTCAAAACACTTTAATTTCCTCCTATGATGTTTAAACAAAAATTTTACCCATGGTTATCTTTTCAACCAAAAGGGGTTTATTTTAAAAAAATACTATTCCTGTTCTTTTCTATTCAATGAACAATTCTACAATTTTTACTATGAAAAAGGAATGTTTGGCTTGTTCTAATCTACATGCTATCTTGTGTATTCCTACATTGTGTCTTCCCTTTACTGAATAAAAATGTTAATTTATTAAAACATACGTTTTTCCTAATATTAGGTAAATTCATTGAATTGAAAATATTTTTCAACAAAAATGGTTTCCAAAAATCATTCAATATTTATTTATATGTTCTCAAATGATTTTCGCAGAAATGGAATTAAAAAATTCTCAAGATTATTTTATAGGTTTTCAAGAAAATTTGTTTTCAAATATTTTTGAAATTTTTTTATAATCATTCAACGTATTTTAAAATAAATATATTCCAAAACTTTTATATACAGATTTTATAGTTTTTCAATGGAAAATGGTATTCAAAAAAATTTCTGGAGTTATTTATTTTTTTCATGATATTTTCAGGGAATTTGGTTTTCTAAATGTTATATATTTTAAAGATCCATTTTGAAAGAATAAACTATATATTTTCACAATAAATGTTTTGAAAATCTCTTTACAATTTATTATACACCTAATATGAAATTTGGTTATGTTACATATTTCCATCGATGAAATGATCCAATGGTTCCATTATTATTTTTTCATTAATGGTTTATGTTTCTATAAAATGATTCCAAGGAAAACCATTTATATTTCAAGAGTTTTATGTTAATGAAATCCATTCTTATTCCATGGTTTTTATAATTATTAAACCTATTTATCTTGAACGGTTTTACCATGATAACTTCTTATATAACCATTCTTACTTTCAAATGTTATTCTAGGATAAATTTATTATGAATCCAATGTATTTTTCTTATGTTAAAATATAATTGAATATTTTTGATACCCATTTCATTTAATGGGTTATGATATTATCTAGTTTTATGGGGTATTATATAATGAATGTTTTATTATCTTCTAGAACATATATATATAAGTTAATATGTGACTGGTGGGACCTATAATCCCCTCTAATTCATAGTATAATGATGTATCAATTATGAGTATAAATATTATTCAATAACCTACTATTATTTTCAAAATATTATGTATGGACCTTGTTAATGTCTATAATCATAGGAACAAACTAAATTAAGTGTTCACCGTGTTATGAGTGAAACAAATTATGTGTTTATATTTTATTTTTGAACCTTATTACATGATGATAATGTTTTGTGCAAAACTGGTTACATTTCCTTATATTATTTGTAAACCTAATTAGTGGTTCAGAATGTTTCCCATGAAACAGATTTCTTGATCACAACATTATTAGTAGACTTGGTGGGTTATCTGTAACTCAATGAGAGGGAATTATTCAATATCATAAAATTAAAATGTGAACATGTTTCTACATAAAAATGTTCATGATTTTATAGGTCTATTTGTATGCCACATTTCCATGTCAAATTCTTTTGTTATTCTATAATGTCTTCTCTTCACTACAATATTATGATTCATGTCTTATGAGCTGGTGATATTTATTCCATGATTTTTGTTTATGATATTTGATATGTAGGGTATGATATTCTAATGATATGATCTTATCAATTTACTCATATATTCATCTTATGATTTTTTATTTCTTTTATTTACCATTAATGAACATTTGAGCACACCGATTTCTTATGATTCATTTTAATTAGTAATGAATAAATATATTTAAATAGAATTACTGAGGCAGTCTTTATGGGAATCATTGAAGATCCATAACTGAGATAATTGATTTTTATTCCAATATTCATAAGACACTAAACTAATATGTTTTTTTGGAATCTATTTATATATTGTTTTATGTATTCCAAAAAAGTGTTTAAATGTCTATTTCTGAATGTAGAGGATCATTAGAGTTTTTATTAGAAAAATTTTATAGACATCATACAAGAAATCGGGATGAGAAAACACTAGTTGGGTCCATATTAATATTCAGTAGGATATTTCTAGGGGCATCTCTCCAGATATTTATAAGATTGAGTTCGCATTTATGAAAATGTCCTGGAATTTTGGTAATAGATAGAGAGAGTGGTTTCAAAGAAACGCATCACTTCTTAGATACTAAAATTGGTTGTGGATCTACCCTTGATGTACATTGGAGTAACAACTCCGACAAGGGGAATCATACCTAAGTGTATGTAACATTGTACATTAAAATGTTCGCTACTGCACACCTGGTTGGACACTCTCGGTGGATAATCTTTAGAAATTCAAAAAAAAAATCATAAAACATCATGACATATTTAAATGGAAGTAGGATGTGAATAACATAGGATAAACTTATGGTGTTATATATTAATAAAGGTTTCATAATTCAGAAATCATATATGTGAAATTTCCTTAATATATAGTTTCTATATGATAATTCTTTCTTACTATATGATTTTGGGTTTTAGTCAATGGATAGAACCTGAATGAACTATGTTAATGGTTATTGTAATGCATATTGAAACAATTGATATCCTATGAAGCTGAATGATGTGAGAGTCGGAATGAATAATAAATGTTTCTATGATCACATAGATTTCTCAATTTATGAATCATAAGGAGATTCCAAATGAGAAAAAGATAGAACAATGTTCTATTGAGCCCTTCATGATGTAATGTCCATCATTATTTAGTGGTAATTTTGATCCACATGTTACTAAACTATATTATAATACCACTAAAAATATATGCTTCACTCTCTACTGTTCGGATCATGAGAAATTAATTCTGGTATTTTATTGGTTATTTGGTGAAGCATTCTAGTGGTTGGAATTATTTAATAATATGATGAAGTAAGATGAATTATATCCAATGAAGGGAAATTTTTCATGAACTTATTATTCAATAAGTACTTTCATCATGTAAATTTTAAAAATATGGAAATATAATACCTTTAGTTATAGAAAATGGATGATGCATTACCAGGTACTTATAAGGTTAATGTCACCATAATTACGAGGTACGATTCTAGTATTATCATACAACCATAAAGTAAAGTAGGTATTTTATTCAGTGGGTTAAAGTATAGTATCATAATATTATTCTCCCTAAGAGTCATTAGTTTCTATGAATAGATAGTGCATTATGAAATCATGGATGAAATTTATGTTGGAGTTATATATCAATCTCATTGTTTTAACAATAATAGAAAGATATAGTTCTGAGGAATTTCTGAAAAGCATGGAGAGTCGAAAAATTTTAATTCCCCTTTATGGAAAAACATTGTAAATAACACTTAGGAGAGTGCATCAAATGATCAAGAAGGTGTTTTAGGTATGGGAGTCATGTCTTTTAGGAAAAATAATGTAGAAGTGATGTCAATGGAAAATTAAAAAAATTAATGGAGATAAAGCTCAACAGGATGAACTACCTACAATTCAGGGTTTTAAGTGCATCTATTTTGTTCATTTTGTGAAACAATAACCAAATATTAATGATAATGTGGATGATAATACACAGAAACAATCGATAGAAAAAGATAATGTGAAATATTATACAATTAAAATGGATAAATTGAATGATGATAATTTAAGAGAACTTATCTTCTTCCCCATTAGATGGAATGTTCATTTTTGAATTTGTATTAATATTCCCTATAATAATATTATTTTAAATCCATGATTGATGTTTCATGAGATTATATCACTATAAAAGGGTTTTGGATGAATAAAATCACATTTAATAATCTATTAGTGCAAGTATGCACCTATATATTCAATAAAAAATTGTTATAATATAAGACCATATTTAAGGAAGAAAGGTTGAATTATATTTTTAAAGGGTTATAAGTTTATAATTTTATAGAAAGTTAAAGATAAACTTTGAATATAGTTTGTTATATTAAATTAATATCACACAACATGAGGATTTATACATATTAAAAAACCATTATAAATTTTTTTTGATGATGGTAACTGAAACTAAATGGGAGAAATTAGATTGGATTACGTTATCTGTTAGTACATCAGGAATTAAAAACTATCTTTCATTTATTTGGGAAATAAATGGAATGGAAATCTATCAGGACACAACTAAAGTCTGAGATTGTGTATAAGAAATTTAATAAGTTCTTGTTTTTATATCCTCATGTTAAAATAACATTAGGAAAAAGTATGTTGAATCTAAACTAGTTATCATTGTACCATAATTTTCAATTAATCAAATGGCCCCATAAATCATCCTGGATTTATGGATTTTTGATTTCTTACATTCTCTTGAACTTGCCCCCTTTCACACTATATCCAAAAATTATGGTAATATTTCTCCTTCATGAATATCTTTTCACATCCCACATATGTTCTCCTATATTTAAATCAAGTTATGAGATACGTTGGGTAAGTGTTACAGTTCCATCTTCCTTTTATTATGGATGTTTTGGTTTTCACTATTACAGTATGGGTTTCTATTAAACGAACTTCCAATTATTAAAACATTGATAATACATAATTTTTTTATGGGTAAATTAATTTTATTTTTGGTCTAATATAACACCCCGTGATTTTGTGAATTATTAGTTTTTAATTATTTTAATCTATTTGATATTTATCATTTCACGCAACACTAAAAATAATGTATTTTATATTAATGAACTATGTACGGATTGTATTATAGTAACACCATGTTATTCATTCCCTATACAGAACAATAAATTTATTTTTCTACACATAGAACACATAGGTTAGCTTATATTACACCCAAGTAAATCATTTCTTCATGTCTTGTGTATCACACAAGATCGAGTGTCACCAAAAAGTAAAATATTAATAATTTTTTTTTATTTATAAAAATTAATTAAACCATTAAATTGAACAATATATTATTATGTAAAATCTGAATATATTCAATTTAATCCATGGTTTATCTATTAATTATTAATGAATATAGGAAACAAATGAATATAAGGGGAATGACATTATAAAATACAATTTTTAGGAAAAGGTGATTTATGATAATAAGATAAATTAATTTATATTAGTGAGTCATATAAATTAATTTTATATTTTAAATATTCAATGAAATATTTATTATATTTATCAAATTAATTTTATAGGTATATGATTTGACGAAAACCAATATTTCGAATAAATCCATTTTTGGCACTTTTACCACATTTCAATAGTGGACCTATATTAAACAGCATTTATGGAAATTTTATATATTTTATATTTCAAAGTAAACTTAATCATTGAATGTGAAACATAAAAATTAGGTGAGGTTGATTTTTGATAGTTTTCATTGATGTTTAATTTTTTAATAAGTCGAGAAAAATAATAAATTTTAATTCAAAATTACCTCCCACATAATTTATTTATATTGTTAAATTATATTTTAAATTTTTTTAAGATATAATTGTATAATGTTCTTGAATTAAACCAATTTATATATTTGGAATAAATTTCACATTGAAATCCAATATAAAATCCTAGAAATTTTATTAATATTTTTACATTATAAACAAGTTTCATCATCCCTCGTATGGGACTAAATTCAAATATATTTATAATACATTTATGATTGTAATTTTGAAAAAATGCATTCCATATTTTTAAATAATTTAAAATTTCTATTTATTTCAACCTATTTTTTAACAAAAAGTTTTATTCAAATTATGTAAAAAAATTTCAATGATTAATATAAAATTTATCAAAATTAAGGAATAACAATTAAATATAAGTTCCAAAATGACCTATCCAGTTTTCCAAATAACATTGGATGGATATATTTTGTCAATAAAACTTCCATTTATGAGTTTTTTTGGATTATTTTTGATAGGTAAAAACGTTGGTACAAAAACTTGTTTCTAAAAAATCCATGTGTGTCCTCTCCCTCCCATATAAAATGGCACCAAATCCCCAAATATTCTCACCTCAATGAAATGATTGTTTAGGAAAACAGCTTCATAATAAAATTCCTAACATCCCTCCCTTCATCCTTGAATCCAATCCTTTGGAATAAATCTATGCATGAAATCCCATTGTGAAAACTCAAATAAGTTAGCCGAATAAGAGGTAACATTTTTCCTCAAACACTTTAGTATTATTTCTATTCTATAGTCCCTCAACATTCTTATTCTTTAGTTATAAAAATAAACCAATATCAAAAATATATTGATATGTTTTTATGATAATGTTTCATCTTACACTTACACAAACATCCATATAATGGGTAATGAAATATAATTTTTATTTGTACTGTATTTTACCACCTCATGAAACTAAGATTTTATGTTTTTTCATTTACCATCTTTCATGGATGGGAATTATGATGTAAAATCATTTTATATATGTTATATACTATATATATTGGGTCTATGTGATTATTTAATTCTTTTATAACACATATCATTAAACATTTCATCTTGTGTATATATGATCACATCGTTTGAAGACATGTAGTCTACCACCTCATCAAAGAAATTTTATTCGGTCACACGTTACAAGGAATTTGATATGGATGGTTTTTGGTAAAAATATAAAAAATATATAGAATAATAATCCTACAATAAAAATATTATATAATTATTTACATATATTTAATTTACTTACATCCTTTTAATTTGAAAATAACACGGAAACAACGTTCAATCGTACATTCGACCGACCATCTCCATGAATGGTGTATTCCATTACATATGAAAATATTTGATTGATTATTATAAATACATATTTATTTAATATATATTCTATTTATATTTTTTTTGAAATTCTATTAGTAATTTAATCTTGATCTAAGTAAGACTTTCAAGAATAATAATTCAAAACATTTAAGAAGAAAAAATCGAATATTACCCGATGTGAAACATTCACATAGGATTGTTAATAAAGTGATAATATATGTTAATGATCAAACCATATTTGGTTTTAGATAAAATAATATGTTTTTGGATAAATTTATAATGCACATATATTTATAGTATAGGTATTTTGAGTAAGTATGTCAAGACTCAAAACGTAAGGTAATGGAATTTCATCTAACTTTTAATATATGTAAGATACATACTATATTTAGAACTGTATTAATTAGAGTAGTGTATGCACTACCAAAGAATTTATTATTAGTTTTATTATTCTTAAATTTATTGGAATTAAAATATCCATTCTATGTTCATTCATTCAGGATATTTATGTTCCAAAATTTACCAAATTGATAAGATAGTTGTGTCTCTTTTTTACATTATTGAGACACATGTTTTTTTATCCACCTACATTATTTTTATAAGTTTATTGCACATGATATATAATAAACATAATTATTTTAATGATATTTTTAGATTCATTTAATTTAATTTTCATACAAATAGATTTTGAACCCATGTTACCATGTGGTAATATTTTATTTAAATAATATCATAGTTTATCGATTTTATTTTAGATTTTTCATTCATTGATTAAATATTATGACCCATCTCTCAATAAATATAATTAAATTTCTTATCTTTTTTATATGAATTTTATATCAATTTCATGGTACCATTGTTTACACTATTTGGAATTTATGATATATAAGAAATCTTTTTATGATAATGTCACTATATCTTTCCTTTTAGTGGGAAATATGTGTTCTTTAAAATCCATTTTTTCTAAATGGATTTGAAAAATGATT
Organism: Viscum album; assembly: GCA_963277665.1. NCBI lineage: Eukaryota > Viridiplantae > Streptophyta > Magnoliopsida > Santalales > Viscaceae > Viscum > Viscum album. Next base: position 1,152,700,237 of record OY728120.1, read on the forward strand.
TAGTTTAATCCTTTGATGATTAAAAGAAATTTTTTACCATGTTTTTTTATTTTAAACAAAAGGGTTTTATTTTCAAAAGTGAATCTTCGAGTCATTTTTTAGTCAATGGAATTTTTTAAAAAAAATTAATGTACAAAAGGATTGTTTGCTATGTACAAATCTTCCCACCATCAAAAATGATATCCCATTGAGGCTTCCATTACAACATTAAAATTTTATTTTCTAAAAGAAATGTTTTTTACTAGTGTTACAAAAATTTATTGTTCTAAATTATATTGCAAGGAATTTATTTTTCAGAAAAAATAAAATTTATTTAAATGTTTTCAAATTATTTATAATGAAATGGTTTTTATAATATTTTATAACATCGTTTATATGATTTCAATTAAAATAGTACTAAGGAAAATTGGAATCGTTATTTATAATTTTTTAAATCACTTTCAAATAATTTTTTTTCAAAACATTTTTAGGATACATTAATATATTTTAAAGAAAACTCGATTTCATATAACATCATGACTTATTTATTTGTTTTGAATGTATTTTCAAATAAAATGGTTTTCATAAAGTTTTATGTTTTAAAGATTTATTTTCAAATATGAAATGATATTTTCCTCTTGAATTTTTTTTAAATTATATTTCAATTTTATTTTCAACTTAATATTTCCTTTAGTGATGTTTCTCATTACTTTCAAGGAAATTATCCAATAATTACATTCATACTATTTTATGAATGGTTTATTTTTTGATAGAATGATGACTAGTAAAATAATTTCATTTCCATCTATAATATGTTTATGAAACCCATTCATATTCTACATGTTATATGATAATGAAACTTTTTTCTCATCAATAGGCTATGACCTAATAAATTTTTATTACTCACTCTTACATTCTTTGGTTATTTAAGATGAAATTATTTTATTACCTATATATTTTAAATAGGTTATGATATGATTAAATATTTATTATACCAATTTAATTTCATGGGTTATGATATTTTCACTTTTTATGGTTCATGATGTGATGAATGTTTATTATCTTGTGTTATATATAGGTATGAGTTAATAAGTGGTGGGTGGGACCTCTTTCTCAGTCTAATGCATTGTGTATTGATATATTACTCATGAGTAATAATGTTACGTGTGAACTTGCATCCATGATCAAAGTGTTTTAGATGCACCTGGTAGCATGTCGATAAGTTAATGTGTAAACCTGATTATATGTATACAATGTTATTAATGAACCTTATTATGTATTTTTAGTGTTACGTTTGAACCTTATTACATGATCATGAAGTTGTGCATGTACATGGTTACATTTCCATAAATTAGGTGTAAACCATATTACATGTTCATAATGCTTTTCATGAAAAAGTATTCACGTTCACTACATTATGAGTGGAAATCATTAAGAGTGGACCTAGTTTCATGTCAATTAGTCTACGTGAGAGCCTTATATCAGGTATTTACCTTAAGTAGTGAACTAGTTTCAATTTATACATGTTTATAGTGTTATATGTTGATATTTATGTCATAATTCCATATCGTATTCCTATGTCATTCTTTAATGTCCTATATTCTGATTATATTTTTTTTAAGATCTTATAAATTGCTAATATTTGTGCCATGATTTATATTTATGATATTTATATGATGGGTTCCATCTTCTAATGATAATATCATGTTATATTACCCTTATGTTCATTTTTTGGATATGTATTTTCTTTATTTACCCTTAACGAGCAATCGAGATCACCTATTTCTTATGATTCCATTACCTAGGTTATGAAGAAAGGAATTTATGTCGGATTACTAAGGGGGATATCGTAGTGGGAATCACTGAGGATATTTCACCAATTTTGGATATTTTTGTTCCATGTTTCTAATGGTACTAAACCAATATTTTATTTTGGAATCTATTTGTATAATGTTTTATATATTTTAAAAAAGTGATGTAATGTCTATATATGAAAAGAGGGGTTTTTATAGTTGATATAATAGAAAATTATTAGTAAAAATTGGAAAATGGTATGAGAAATAATTATTGAGATACATAGTAATATTTAAAGGAATATGTATTGGGATTACTCTTAGGAAATGTATATGGTTGGGTTACTGTTTAGGAAATTGTCCTGGAATTTTGGTAAAGGATAAGGTGAGTTTCTTCCCAGAAATGCATCCATTCATAGATACTACAAGTGGATATAGAACTATGTCAGATATACCAAAGGGTAACAACTCTGACATGGTGCATTATGCCTACATTTGGGTAACCAATTACATGACAATGTGTCTTTTTTTCACACATGGTTTGACACTTCTGGGGGATATGCTTTAAAACATTATAAACTCTTCATGATTCATAATGATGGATTTAAATATAATTTGGATATAAATAACCCATGATAAAGATAATGTGTCATAGATTATGGAATTTTTCATAATTTCGACATCCTATAAGTAAATTTTCATGCTTAGGTGGTACCTCTACGATAGTTTCTTCTTACAATATGTAATTGGATTTGGTCAATTTCGATAACCTAATAGAACTGTGTTAAAGATTAATGTGACCAATAATGTGATGACTATTCACCTGAGCATCTGAATTCTATTGGTTCTAGAATAAAAGACCTTGATTCTATGATCAAAACATTTCATCAAGCAATTAATCAAAATGAGCATCCAATCTTGTAAAAGAGGGTACAATGGTCTATTGATTCATTCATGAGGCAACACCGACCATAATTTAGTGGGACTTAAGATCCTCTTATTACTGTACACTGGATCACTACTACTGAAAAGATATTCAGTTTTCTCTACACTTTATATCATGATAATTTCATACTATCTATTTATCAATCTAGAAGGTGAAGAATTCTTTTGGTGTAATCTAATAAAGAATTACCATGATAAAAGAAGAAATTAAATCCATGGATTAGGGTGAGCTCTTGACCTTATTCTCCATTAAGTACATTCTGTGTGTACTTAATACAAATCTAGAATAGGATTTCCTTGAGCCAAAGAAAAATGATGATGAATCTCTTAGTACGTACATGTTTAATGTCACCAGACTTGTGAGGTACACTTTTGGTATTATCATTATACTTGAATGTAAAATTGATAGGTTCTTCAACAACATAAATGAAATTCTCTGAAGGAAATTGTAAATAATAGTCTCTAGTATCTTCGAATAGATTGTGCATTGTGAAATAAAAGATGAAATGAAATTTTCAGTTTTTTATCAATGTCATGTTTTGAACAAAAAAAATGAAGATGATGTTCCTATGAATACATAAAATCATGGAGAGAATAAAACGTTTCAAAATCCTATATGAAAAAACTATAGGATTGAGCACATAGGAGAGTTCTTGAAAGGAACATGAATTTTTTTCATGTATGGGAATCCGGGACCCCAAGAAAAATATTTTAGAAGTGGTGTAAAGAGTAACAAAATTTAAATTAATTTAGGGAAGTGACAATAGGATGAAATACCCACTTTATAGTGATTAATTAATGTAGATTTTAGTTATTATGTGAATCAATGTCCCAATATAAAAGATAATTTAGATTTTAAGACACAACAACCTTTGAAGAAAAATGAAAAGGCTAAATATTATCCAATCACAATGGCTGAAATCAATGATGATAATTACGTAAAACATATCATTTTCTCTCTTATTAGGTAATTTCATGTTTGATTTTGTATGAATAATCCCTATGAAAATGTTAATGTTCAACCTTTAGTGATGTTTAATTTGATTATATCCCTCTATAAGGATACTAAATTATTAAAATCATATTTTATGTTTTATCTATTCAAGGATTCACACAAGTATCCAATAATTTGTTTTTCATTTCAGATAAGATAATATTCATGGAATTATTGGTTATTTATATTTTGGAAGGGTTATAATGAAAACCATTTATATAATTATTATGTAAATTTTTGAATTGAGTTTGTGTGATTAATGTTTTATCTAACCACCTGAGGATTTAGTCACATCAATAACCTATTCTATCCACATTGTGATGATGGACACTGAACATTGATGGGATGACTTATCATGGATCACATGATTTATTTTTAATTCAGTAATGAAAAATGCTCCTACATTACATAGGGTATGAGATAAAAATGAAATAATTCAAGTCATAACAAATGGGTTGGATTGTGCATTAAAAATTTAATAATATCAAGTAAGTATATCATTATGTGAATGTTCTTCCTCTTTAAGAAAATTGATTTTGAAACCAAAAATTTAATTCTAGTACCTTTGCTTCCAATGAATCAAATGGCCCCACAGGTCATGACAGATTTTTATATTTATGGTTTTCAGCATTATTCTGAACATTTTCCCTTTAAATCTATAATATACCTAGATGGTTGTACATCTCTTTAATATCCACATTTTCACTTCCCACATATGTTCTCCTATATGGGGTATAGTTATGAGTTTCATTGAGTAACAGTAATAGTTCCATATTTCAATTTTAAGGAATTTTTTGTGTTCATTTTTACAATATGGGTTTCTATAAAAAGAAAATTTCATTTATTAAAACATTGATAATAATAAATATTTTTGGAGAAATTCATTTAAAGGGAGTATTATTTTACATCCCTATATTTTGTGAAATATTGTTTTTTAATTATTTTAATTTTATTATATTTTTAATTTCATGAATCACTAAAAATTGTATATTTTATATTGATGAACTACATCAGAATTTTATTATATGAAACTCCAAGTTATGTGTGAACTACAAAAATCCTAAATTTTATCTTTCTCTATATATATTACTGAAGATATCTTACAATACACAAAAGAATAACATTCATCGATGTCTTGCATAAAATGCAAGATCGAGTGTTACCAAAAAATAATATATCAATATAATTATATTACTTAATTATATATAACATTGCTGTTAAAATAAATATTATATTATTAAGTAAATAATTAAAATATATCATTGAAGTCATTGGTTATATATTAATTATAATGGAATATAGAAACCAAATGGATATATAGGGTATGACTTTCCAAAATACTAATTTTTTTTTAAAAGTAGATTTATCATAATAAGCTAATGTAATTATAAATAGTGAATGACGTTTCTGAAATTTAAATGCTATATAGTATGTCAAATATTTTTGATATTTACCCAATAGATTTTATATTCATGGCATTAAAAACACTAATACGTAGCATAAAACACAATATTCTCATAAATTCACTTTTAACACCTTTTAATGGTGATGATATTTAAAATCCATTTATTGGAAATTTTATAAATATTTTATTTAAAAATTAAATTAAAATTTTAATAAGAAACAATAAAATCTCATTATGGTGATTTTTTGGTATTTTTCAATAAAGAATCAATTTTTTATAAATGGAGAAAAATAATGAATTTAAATTCAAATTTACCTTTTCAAATAATTTATTTATATTGTTAAATTATATATTCATTTTTTCTAAAGTAAAATTATATTATTTATATATAAATTAATAATATTTAAATCTTTGAAATGAATTTCACAATGAAATTGAATAAAAAAACAAAGAATACTTCTGAACATTTTTAGATTATAATCCTACAATTTCATCACATCTGTGTAATTAAGTTGAAATTAATTTCAAGAAAATCTTTGATTTCGATTTGTAAATATTGTTTCCATATTTATAATCATTATAATTTATTACGTATAATTATCCCAACATTTTTTTAACAATATTATATTTGAAAATAATTAAAAAATTTACAATGATTAAAGTGAAATTATGAAAAACAAGGGAATAAACATTAAACATAAGGGCCCAAATGACCAAAAAAATTGTTTGATACTCATTGGATGGATATATTTAGGCTTAAAACCTTCTATTATTGAGTTTTATTTGTTTATATTAATTTTTTAAGGATAAAACATGGGTATACTGAACTTGTTTAAAATGTTTTTAATTGGGTCCTCTGCCTCCCTTATAAAAGGTCAGCACAACTCCCTATTCCTCTAACCTCTCTAAACAATTAGTATTAGAAAATATCATCGTAAAAAAAATTTAAAAATACATACCATACTCCTTTAGTACTCTATTTGGGATGAAATATATGCAAGGAATCCCTTTGTTTTGTGTGAAAGGGAGTTGCCTAAATAAGAGGTAACATTCTTCCTCAAACTCTATTGTGTTATTTCCATTATCCAGTCTGGAAACTATCATATTCCTTATTTATACAAGAAAGTGTATCCTTAATATATCAATATGTTTTATTTTAAGGTATCAATCTATACATAATCAAAAATCCACAAAATGGGTAATGAACATATTTCTTATGCGTACGATGAACAACCGCTTTATGAAATAATGATTCTAGTTTTTTTCTTTACCACCATTCAGGGATGGGTATTATGATGTAAAAGATGATCAGATGTGATATATACTATATTTATTTTTCTTTTATTAATATTTAAATATTTTATAAAAAATAAATTTATAGAAACCATATTTTCTAAATAAGATAGTGTCATTTGTGGATGTGTGGACTTCCACCACGTCAAAGATATGTTATTTTATCACAGGTTGACTGTAATTTGTTAAGGATGGTTTTTTGTAAAACTAATCCAAATATAAAACATATTAATACTATTAAAATATTATTAAATAAATATATACACATATTTCATTTAGTTACATTCATTCAATATTATGGAAAGATGGAAAGAATGTTCATGCATATATACAACCTACCGTCAACATGAATGGTGTATTCCATTTCATCTCTATATATTTAATTTATTATATAAGAGAAAAATTTATTGAATATATGTGATATTTATATAATATATTCATTATATAAGTATTTAAATCATGATTTATGTAATAAAATCAATAATAATATGTCTAAACATGTATAAAGGACAAAGGAGATATTACCATATGTGAAACCATAACATAGGATTGATAATATGTTTTAATATTGTTGACACCATGAAATGTGATCCATGAAATTCTCCAAAAATTGAATATGTATTTCCTTGTGTCGCGACTCAAAATGTCTTCAAATGGGCTTGAAAAGTTTGCGGTTAGACATTACATTTATCATGGGGGTCTGTGATGGTTGGAAAGGCACTGGTCCGAAGGGTTGGGACAGTATCCCATCACAGATCCAAGGAACTGGTGCTGGGGTGCAACACCCTTGGTACATAGTAATAAAATTTTCTCTGTCCATAAAGTTTCGCACAAGGTACCTGAATAGAAATACCCATGAGCCACAATGATGGAAATACATGAAGTAATTATTATTTGTATGTCTTCAAAGCAGCACCCTAGTTAGACAAAATAACAGGAGGTGCACAATCCTACTTGGGCGCCAACCATCCATACACAACAACTTTCATACCACATTTTTAAAATAGAGCATAATTGCATGACCAATATTAATTTTCCCAATGTCTCATATTTTCCTATAAAAATACAATTGGGGTCTTCATTAGTATGGGTGAATTTCCCAAAAGACTAATTGTTCCTTTGTTCTCCCTAGTACTTCACCCTTGTTCTGTTAAACTTTAATGGTAGTTATTTAACACCTACAGGAGAGGAATTGAAAGAGGATGAAAGGAAATAAGTCCCTTTAGTGTTTTAAATACATAACACATGTGCGCCTAAATCTCCCAACCTCATTGAATGAGAAAACATTATGTGTAACTCATTCTTATCAGTGGAACATTAGTGCCCCACGTCTGGGAATATCTGTGAATACTCATCAAGGTTTGATTACAGTCTCTCCCATGATTTGAAATCCAGTTGGTTCATTACATAAGTGAACCCCAGGTCTCCCAAGCCTACTTGCACGCCCAAACATATGCACCAGATACATACTTGGGTGCCCTACATTAATACACCTAATACATTTTGTTTATAATCTATAAATCCTTATTCCATGAAATTCATGTAACAGTTTCTTCTTCATAAAATCCCTTGTCTAAAAGGGATTTTGTTGAAACCTCAACTAAAACCTCCTAACTCATCAAAACATTAGTAAAGTCACATTAGTGTGTCTCTTATTTGGGTTTGAATATCAATAGTCATAGGATTCCCAAATTTTTTTCGCAATGGGGTTAGGATTCGTGTAGTGTATATGGGTTTGTATATCCACAATCTCATGGATATTTCTCCCAGTACTAGTGTAGTAAAGATCCAAATTTGATGTATAAGGGTTTGGGTTCGTTCATCCGCTTTTCATCTCTAAAACATGAAATATGTGGTCTCTAGTAGGGAAGGTACGATTCACACTTGTATTTTCATTCATGAAAATTAGAAGTATCCCTCCCCTACGAGGACCAATTTTAGGGAAATCGTCCATATGTAAGCCTCTATTATTTTATGTAGGAGGTTTCGGTTTTTCTACTCTCTAATTTCTTCACATTTTCTCTTTCCATTTATTGGACCCTTATCTATTGTATTAAGAATATAGGGAATCATTTTTGCAACTTTCTATTCCCCAATCGCCCCACACTCTTCAACCCTTGTCGGCAAAGGCGCATCCACTTAAACCAGTGGAGGGGGACATGTGTGGTTTCCTATGGAGGATATTTTAAATCCACTTATTTAACACACTGAGCTTGACTCAAATGGAATTATAGAGTTGAGATCATCACAACATCCTCACAATTTCCTATATCATGAACTATGAGGACTCTAATTCTCACACTAACAGGGATACGTAGGAAGCCTACCTAAGGCCTGAGAACCATCTAATTTCATCTTGAAATGGGAATCCTTCTTAGATGTAATCCCAAAATAAAAACCACCCAATCATCAAGGAATAATTTTCAGGAATAAATCCCAAAAAAAATTCCCTCAAAAGACTATACTCCCCTATAAGACCCATAAGACAACATTGACATTGATTCCCTTTCAAATTGGATATGTAGAAATCCTCTGTGAGGGTCAAACTGAACACTTCAAATCTACCATGTTCTTTCTGGGCCATATTCCTTACAGGGTCTAATTTTACATGGAAACACATATTCATTCAATGTTCCTTAGTCTTTTTTAGGAATAATTCCCACACCAAACCATTCCTATGATACATTTTCTTAGATTTCCATACCGCATGACATTAATATATTCTAGTATAACCATATCACATGACCATAAAAGGTATGATATGTACCATTAAGAGGCATAATACTATGAGGGTTATAATTCCTTTCAGAAGGATAAATAATTATCCAACTTACAGGTACGATCCCTACATCAAAACAAACAATCATCTCCCTTGATGAAAATAAATTCCACAGGGCCTCACTGAGTGGTATAAAAACTATTATCATCATAATGATGATTAAATGTATGTCTATATATTATATTAGAGGATACCATTAATGGAGAACCTATAATTCATATGGATATATCAATTAATGATGATCCTATAATACATATATATGATTCTAAATTTCACACATACTAATCATTGATTGAAAATTAGAATGCTAAGCTATGATATAATTGGTGAATTAATAAGGATTCATGAAATTATTTCATATATAAAATAGAGTCACAGAGTAGACAATAATTTCCCCCAAATGGGTGTGATGAGTCTTACCTCCCATCCTCTCAACCAATGAATGTTATTAAGTATCATATGTCCAAACTCAATGAATTCCAACCTTTTGAAAGTTGGTCCCTTCTGGATAAATCACTATTGGATATTTCTGGTTCCCTAAAAATATCAAATGGAAACCACATAGAAGCAATGATTCCTTTCCGGGACATATCATCCAAGGAACTATGAAACAACCATTATGTAATAATAAATCCATACATGTTATTAGATATGATAATAGAGTTTTTTGATATATTCATAAAATATATATTTATTACACATGCGGTTCGAATGATTGTGATGAGAGTCTACACAAAAGGACATTGAATTTCATGTCACTTTTTATTACTGCAATATACATACCATCTCCCACACTCAATTCTTTTCCAGGCTGTATAAACTACCAATGAAATTTTTATATTATTTTAATTTTGAAATTTAATTTTATCAAAATATCCATAATATAATCATTATTCCGTGATATTTATGGTCCAAAAGTAACCAAATAAATAAGATAGTTTTTTATAAATTTTATTTCATTGAGACACATATTTTTTTATTCTCCTAAATTCCTTTTCAAGGGGTATTTGACATGTTATATTAGGAATCTAATTCATCTAATTATATGGTAATGTTGATGTCATTTAATTTACATTAATGGAGAGTATGATACCTTTTTAACATGTGGTAAGAGTTTTTTTAAATAATCTCATAGTTTTTCGATATTATTTATGATTATTCATTAATATATGTAATATTAGGATCTATATCTCTTGAACTCTAATGAATTTTATTAAATTCTATATATGAATTGTATATCCATCTAATGTTAACATTTATTAAACCCTTTGGACCTTATGATAGCAATGAAATGTGTTTATATCATTCCATTCGGTAACAAATATGTGTTTTTTCCAAATTGTGTTTTCTAAAAGGAATCTTATAGCAATTTTCAATAAAGGAAATTTTTTGAACTTTTTACAAAACAAATGGTAGTTTGGATTTTATAGATCTAAACATATCCATGAATTAAATTCCCTTGAGGATTACATTACATGATTAATAATTTTTTTTATAAAAGAAAGTTTTTACTGAATATTATTGAAATTCATTGTTTTAAAATGGAATTTAAAATCATTTTCTGATTTATTTATAAGATTCAAACTTATTTTCAAGGAAATGGATTTGAAAATATTTTCAAGCTTCGTTAATATTTTTTCTTTGAAATTTTTTTGAAAACATTTTGAATCTTTATTTATAAGATGCCAAAGCATGTTCAATGAAATTAATTTGAAAACAATTTTTGGATTGTTTTATATTTTTTAATGGAAAAACGATTTCATGAAATTATCATGATTAATTATATATTTTATGGTATTTTCATTGAAAATGGTTTTCAAAAGGTTTTTTTTAAAATATCCATTTTCAAATAAGAAAGGGTATTTGCTTTAATAGCTGAATTCAAAATATCATTCCATGTTATTTTCCACCAATCCTGGCATCAGTTGATGTTAATAAATCCCTATTGGGAAATTATCCGAATGTTTCATTCTTATTATTTCTTGAATGGTTTATGTTTTGATGGAATGATGATTTGAAACCCCATTTCTCTTTCATCTAATATATGTTTATGAATCTCATTCCTCTTCCATGAGTATATGATTATGAAACGTTGTTTTCAATAATGGTATCTTCCGGGATAAATATTTGTGAAACACACTTTCATTCACGTGTTATTCTTGGATGAAATGATTATGAAAATAATATATTTCCAATAAGTTATGATATGATTATATTATTAGGATATCAATTTCATTTCAAGGGTTATGATAATATAACTTTTTATGGGTCAGGATATGATGAAATATTTATTACATTTTGGAACATGTATGTAAGAGTTGTTATTTGATGGGTGGGACCTATATCTCCCTCCAATAAATTGGGTAAAATGGATGACTCCGAAGTTTAAATTTAATGAGTAAACCTATTTACATCTTCACAATGTTATGCATGGACCTCGTTTCGTGTCCACAAGTTTATATGTGAAACGAATAACATGTTCACTATGTTATGGTTGAACCATATTATGTGTTCATAATGTTATGTGTGAACCTGATTACATGTTCCTAATGTTATGTGTGGATCTAGTTGTATATCAATAAATTATGCATAAACCTGATTATGTGTTAACAATGTCATGAGTGGACCTTATATCATGTTATATCTGATATTAGTGGACGTGGTTGCATGTTTATAAGTCTATTTTAAGGCCAAAATTCATTTTCATGACATAATTTGTGAACATTTTTCAACATATACGTGTTCATGATGTTAGACATTGTTGTGTAATACCCATTTCCATGTTTTATTCAAATAATATTCTTTACTGTCTTATTTTACAGATTATCTTGTGATTCATGTCTTATGAACTACTAATATTTATTCTATGATTCATATTGATGATATTTGATATGTAAGGTATGATCTTTAAATGAAACAATAATGTTCTCATACCATTATTCTCATGTTTTTCGTAATTATTTTATTTAATTACCCTCACCGAGAATTTGACACAACCACTTTCTAATTTTTCATTTACCTATGTTATGAAGTATAGTTTTACGTACAATAACAATGTGGGGATCTTTTTGGGAAACATTTAATTTCTTTCACCAAGTTAGAATATAGTTTTTTCAGGATTCCAAAGGCAGTAAACTAACACGATCTTTGGGAATATGTTAGTATAATTTTTTATATATTCTTAAGATGTGATGTAATGTATATGTATGAAAATTGAAGATCCTTATATAGTGAGGTTTAATACAATATTTAATAATGTTATTTATATTTCTTCACCGTATAATAGATAAAAACATCCATATATATGTTCCCATGTTTTTTGTAAAGATAAAATTGTGTCTGTGTCTCACAGTATCATGGAATAACCTCACAATTTTGGACTTGTGCTGAAGGCATCTAAAACAGATGGCCTAGTGAGACCTATCAATTTCATAAATGGATAACTATAACACACCATTGGGAGCTCTATGGTGTTAAGATCTATATTTTCTACCCAAAATCTCTATCTCATGGGGGTCATGGCTTATAATGAAGATATTTCCATCCTCTAACTATTTTACACCATCAAAAATTTACCTGGCCATGGTTCCTCAAAAACATGGGAATGGTGCTTTAATGGATTTATAATTTCAATTATTTAGAAAAAATAATAATATTCACAAATAAAATAGAATAAAATTATGAATATTAAAATTAAAATTGGTAAAATAGACAAAATCCTTACAAAGTTGTGGTACAATTGGTTTAAAAATTTTCTTTCAAATGAAACTTTATATCCCCATAATGTCATGTAGAATGTGATTGAAAAAAATATATTTTAGTATATTATTCCACCATAAACTATGATATTTTACAATAATGTTATAATCATTCTGGTGTTGTATACCACCCTTAATAATAGGATATGAATTCCACAAATCACATTCTCTCAAAAGATAGAAAAACAAATCTATTATTCATTTAAAGAAACTAAGAAGGTCAAATTATTAATAATGTAAATTATTTAAATATATTAATAATAACAAAATGCACCTTATTTCTCCAAAAAAATATTAACCTACCTTCCAAGACGTTGGTGACATATCTAGATTGAAAAATTTAAGAACACATGTTCACCAAAATAACAAAAAATGATGATAAATAATGTCCACATAAGATTCATGGAATTTAGGAAGTATCGCTAATAATTATTGTATCACCAGAATCATTATCATCATCCCAAAAATAATGCATAGTCTGATAAGGAATTTTCCATGATCCTCAGTCCAACATGAAAAGGATGGTCAAGGATAACGATACATGGCCTCAAAGAATGATATTTCAATTAAATATTTGTAACTCAGGTTATATAAAATATTATGTAGAAAAAATTATTGAACCATAACCATTTGAAGCATTACATACAAGAACATAATACATCACCAAATATCATGATCTGCCACTCCATATAGTTATATTTATAGGGATATCATGTTATAGTAAGATTAACTTGAGATCTAATTTATTCTATATGACCTTTGAAAAATCTATATGTGAACTATGGATCTAGATACGAAATGATATAGAATGAAATATCATGAATCCTATTGACCAACATCATATTGGAACTACCATTATTCTCAACCCACCTGGAATCTTAAATCCAATCAATTTGATAATATTTCATAAAATGCTTGATTAAAACCTATTTGGATTTGTTCTCAGAGGGGAATCAGAATCTAATATGGTAGATTAAATTGATATATCATCCTCTTTCTGATAGGGTTAAAAATAGGATATAAAAACTAGAGAGGATTCTTGTGATGGATATTTATATTCTTATATGTAAGGCCTCATGAACCAACGTATTATATGTATCATCTTGCACTTAGTTACCTGAATATTTGATTTAGGTCATAATATATATATTTGGTACCGAGGTGGGAATCCCACTAAAACTGATGATAATCCTTCATAAAGTCTTCTATTATTAATAGTAGAATCAAATAACAACATATAATTTGAAGGATAACATTTGAAGATATATATCACTCACTGGAGGTCTCCCCATAATTCTTGATTTTCTTCTTCCAATGAAAATTTTCTTAACCCTACAACTCTAAGATGTTATTCTAAAAAATAAACTATTTGAACATAATTCTAGAAGAAAATACAAGCACAATATGACTATGGTAGTCTAAGGTGACATGCCCAAATGAATGATTCCTTTTAGCTATGAATCATCAAGAAGAATATATAACTATAAAAATCTATTAAATTCAACATGGTATGAATGAAATAATATATGTTTCATTCTAACAACTATATCAGTCAAAAATTCAACTTCTATTTATAGGTATAATCCTAAGAAGTCATCCAGAAAAACCTAAAGAAATTCTCTAATTTCCAAATATTTCCACTAATGAGTATTCCTTCATCATACACTATAGGAGAAAATATTATTATGATTATTTTTACCTAAGACATAGAAATATGAGGTCTATAACACCAAAATATTTTGTGAAGTAATTTTTCAAATTAATTTAATCTTTTGATATTATACATTTCATGCATATATGAAAATAGATTGTTTTATATTAAAAAACAATTTTTGTCTTTAAATAAATACACATAACATAATTTTTATCTTTCTTGAAATATTACACTGATATTACCATATATTTCACACACTATATACTTTCCTCGATGTCTGGCCTAACACGCATGACTTAACATTACAGAACAATGATATATTACATAACAAATCTAATAATATCTAACATATAAATTAAATAATATTTCAGGAATATTATTAACTAACTTATGTTAATATTTGTTTTCATAAAATATAAAAAAAATTAATCAGTATCAAATTAGTTAGAAATAAATATAATAACCAAATTTAATATAAGGTGAGTATTTATATTGAAAAAATATTATTATGCCCACAAAGTCGTTTTAATCCAAGAAAATTAAATTAATTACAATTACTTAGTAATTTTAAGCTAAAATATATTTTAAATATCAAAGTAAATATTTTAGACAATCATACAATAGATTTTATAAGCATAATATAAGAATAAATCTAATTTAACACAAAAATCAGAATATTTTTAGTAACGTAGTTTTTCCGCCTTTTAATGGGGAACCCATTTTAAATACAATTTTTGGATATTTTATAAATCTAATTTGTTAAAATAAACATCCAAAATGTAATAAAAATAATAAAAATTATGTTATTATAAACATTTTGTAATTTTTTGAGGTTTTTTTAAATATTTATTAAAAATATTGGATTTTAACTCAAAAACTAATTTTTCTTCTAATTTTTTTACAATGAAAAATTATATTTTAAATTGTTTTAAAAGTTAAATAAGATAATATGTGTTTCATTAAATTTAATTTAATTAATTTTAATCAATTTCAATTTGAATATAAAAATAAAAAATTTGACAACGTTTGTTATATTTAAATCAAAACCAGCATTGTCGACCCAACTACAAAAAAAAATTAATTTAATATACACCAATTTTGAGTTTGGAATTTCATGAAATTGATTCCATATATTAAATCATAATAATATATTATGTATAATAAGTTAAAATTATTTTTCATCAAAAATATTAGTGACGAAATTATAATTAATTACAATGATTAATGCTAAATTTAGCATAATAAAAAAATAAATCCTAACCTCAACGCCTAAAGAAACTTATAAACTTATCTTAAAGAAATTTTATGGACATATTTAGTCCCTATACTCCATTGTATATACATTATACTGTTATGGAACTTCATTAAATAAAAAAAGTGTGTCGGGGGTTCTTTCTTTTATATTATTTCTGCTGTGACACCACTCCTCCATTATAAATAGCCTCCTCTCCACCCACATCCTCACACCTATCATGAAAATTAAGTTCACTAAAAATACTTCCAAATATATCTCCAAATTTCCTCTATTTTACCTTGAATTATCCTCTTTGGTAGATAGATATACATATAATCCTTTCGACACAAACAAAAAGGAGTTACCCGATTAAGATGTATCAGCCTCCCTCAAACTCCATTATTTTATTTTCATTCTCCACCACCTAAAATAAAAATATTCAATTATTTTTTAAAAACACCAATATAATTAATATAATAGGTTGTTTTTAATATATTTATTTTACCAACACATACACACACATCCATATAATGGTTAATGAACATATTGTTTACATGTACGGTGGACTACCACATCAATAAATGATGATTTTTTTCATTTATCAACTTTAATTTTAGTAATTATGATAGATTATATATTTATATATGTTATAAATTATATGAATTTTGTATTTAATATTATTAAATTATAACACATATTTTTATACATTTCATTTTTTGTTAATATGATAATTTCATTTGTGAAACTATAGGCTACCGCCTCCTCAAAGCGTTTTGATTCATTCATACACTGCATTAAATGTATTAAGGATAGACTTGGTGAATATATATGAAATATAAAAAATATTAATGCTAATATAAAAATTATATATATATATATATATTACATTCATTCTATAAACAAGACAATAAAATCTAAATAGCCTTCATGCATACATATGTCTTATCGTTAATAAGAACAATGTATTATATTTGATACTTAGGTATTTTATGGATTATTATTATAAAAAAATACAGAATATAAATTATAATTAAAGAATTTATTACATTCAGAAAATCATGATATAAATATAAGGACTATTGATATAATTAATTGTGACACCCAATAAAATGAAAGAGGATATTACCCATTGTGAAACCCTAACATATTTTTGTTAACTAGAGAGTAATATAAAGCTGTAATAAAAAAATATATGGTTTTATAATTAATATTATTTTTATTTTATAGATTTATAATATATTTATATTTATCATATATGATTTTTAAATAAGTACTATGAGATTCAAGATACAAGGTGAGAGAAATTTCATATAACATTTTTTATGTAAGACACATGCCTTATTCTACACTATTTTTTTATGTGTAGTGTATGGACTAATCATTATTATATTATATTTATCATATGTTTATATTTATTTGTATTCACATATACATTTTATTCTATTTATTTTATTTGTTTTATGTTTCAAATGTTTTCATATTGGTGAAATTGTTTTTTCTCAATTTTCATTCATTGAGACTCATGTTTTGTTATGAAACTAAAATCACTTTCAAGTTGTAGATAATTCAATTTTTCATGTTATATAATGAATATAATTTTTTTAATTATATTTTTAGATTCATTTTATTTTTTTTTATTACATCGACTATATGATCCGAAGTTACCATGTGATAAGAGTTTATTCAAAAAATGTTATTACGTTTCATGATTATTTATACTTATGATTTTTATGATGAAATTGTATCATACATTTCTCCAGAAAAATCATGAATTTTATTTTCCAATGGATATTCATAATATAATATATTATTGCTACCATTTTTCTACTCTTTGGTTCATAATATTCTTAAGAAATTGTTTTTTATAAATCCCAACATTACACTCTCTTAGGTTAGAAATATGTTTTCATTAAAAAACATGTTTTTTAAAAACATATTCAAATAGTATAATACAAATATTCTATAATAGATACATGAAATTTTACCATTTTTTATTTTTCCAATTTTCAAATGAATCTTTTTATTTTTTTCCTATCAAGGCAATTTTCAATCCTTATTATCGAGAAAAAGTAATGTTCTATTTACCTTATACGACAGGTTATGATTTACCCATCAAATTTTCATTTAATCTATCATTACATTTTTCTTATAAAAGTTTACTTTTTTAGAATTTTATCTTTAAAATTTATTTTTAAGGAAAATTGTTATGAAAATGTTTTCAACCTTCTATCATATGATTTCAAGGTAAATTATTTCCCAAATGTTTTCAAGAATTATTTGTATGTTATTAAAGTATTTTCATAGAAATGGATTTGAAAAAAAAATGCAAACTACTTTTGCATGTTTATAAGAAAAAAATTTTAAAAAAAATTTCACGATATCATTATATGATTTCAAAGAGTTTTCAGAGAAAAAGTTTCTAAAAATGTTTCAAAGATTATTTAATAAGTTTTCAAGGAAAAAGTTTTTAAAAATGATTTAAAGTATTCTTTATTAATTTTAAAAGAATTATCTACAGAAATTATTTTTAAACTGTTTTATGTATTAAAATTGTTTTTTAAAAAATAAAGGTTATTTTCATTAAGAACTTTTTCAGAAATACATTAAAATTTTTTTATTCATCTCCGATTACTTATGGGGATGTTACTCATTCCAATCTAGGAAATTATGGGAAAGTTCCATTAATATTATTTCTATAAATATGTTATGTTTAATGTAATGGTATATATGGAAACTGTTTATCTTTCATAGGTTATATGTTTATGATATATGTTTCTCTTTCACTGGACAATTGTTTATGAAATCTGTTTCTCTTTCACAGGTTATGTTTTATGAAATATATTTTCATTTAATGTGTTATTTGTTTAAGAAATATATTTCTATTTTAATGGATATGTTTTTTTATTCAATAAATATGAAAACGGAGTTTTTCCATAGGTTATGATATGATGACATGTTTATAGTACCCATTTTATTTCATGGGATATGATATGACTATTTATGATCTGATGGAACATTAAATTATTATTTCATTATAAGATTGTTAGGGCCTATATATCCATCCAATTTGTTGGGAAAAATTTTATATCTCATGAGAAAGACTATGATGGTCCTGTTATTAAACCTTTTCTACAAATATCTCTCTTCGAGTGATCCATGACAACTAATATGTTATGTAGAGTGAAATAATGCTACTAATATGTCCATGCCTTTAAAACATGACCATAGATATGCTTTTTGGAATGAACCGATACTATTAATATAGTCGTGGAAGTGAGGCATTTTATACTATAGAAATAATATTATATGATTATCTATCTTCTATAATTCGATGTTGTATTATACTGTTTTGATTTCAAAAATTATGTTCTTTCATTACTTATGATTCTTGTCTTATGAACATCTGTGATTTATTAAATGAATAATTTATATTATATTTTATATATAAGGAATTATCTTCTATTTTCATGATAATGTTCTTATACCCTTGTGCTCATTATTATGATTTCATGTATCCCTTATTTTTTGTTACTAACCATTTCAGATCACCCTTTTTTATGTTTCCTTCCCTATGTTATGAAAATTTATTTTAGTTAGAAGTAATAATGGTGGGTATCTTTGTGGTATATGTTGATGATCTTTTACAATGATAAAATATTTTCCATGTATCCAAATACACTAATCTATTATGGTCCTTTGTCATGTAGTTTGGTAATGTATTGATAATTCATCATAAAAGATGTATCATGTATTTAGGTTAGTCTCAGGGCAATATAAAGTCCCCCCAAGATAAAACATGGTTCCCACTCTCCTTGAAACACAAGAAAACTTCCACAGTATTTGGTAATGTAAATCCACTAATGATATAAATAAAAATGGTATTTGATTTAAATATTCATTCCCAACATGAAAATGAAATTAAAGAGATCCATTTTTTGAATCTGTTAATTTCGTACTAGATACACATATGACATTGACATAACACATTAAGGTCACTAGAATAATTGTTTTTTTATAATAGGTTGTCCTGTAATTTCCAAAACATGAGGTATGAGTTCAATGGGATGATTTAAAAATTATATTATAAAAACTATATAATTTCATGGGGGGATATATAATATAAATCAACAATTTGAAATGAATAAATTGGAATACCAAATCTTATATTTATCATACCGTAATCAATATCCTCAAAATTTTCATTTATATAATGAAACTGTCTCACCATACAGGTGTCCTATGATTAGATATTAGACTCGTGATTTTTATAAATTTTACTTTACCTATAATATGAACTGGCACTACCTCCTCACCTATGGTTCTATGACTCTTCCACTATAGAGGATAGAAAATTATATATATCTCAACAGTGATAAAGAATTTCCATATCCTCAGGAACATGAAATTGCTGAGTACAACAACTATAGATTACTTATTCTCTTGTAGGTGTAACAATACAAAGGGGAATTAAGGCATTAAAGATTATTATCTATAACTTTAAAAAATTTATAACAAGTGAGATACCAAAATACCCCCATTCATATATTATAAAAACTATAATCAGAACCAATAACTTCTAACTCTTTGCTTTCATGAGAAATATTTCATTCTATTCTAATATTAAGAATCTGTTTCTTTTCTAATAAACATTCAATAAACCCTGATCAATAATAACTTCAAATATTGATAAATTTTCACCATCAAACCCCAATCCCATACCTCAAAATAATCCACAAGAATATGATAAAAAATAATTGGTGTTAAACAATATGTCACCAACTGATTTCAAACTAGTAGGTTCTTTGCTCTTCATTCTATACTATTGAAGGAGTAAAACAGAAAGTCTTGGAAAAATGGATATATTACTCCATTACAATGTGATAACATTATTTATGACTTGTGGAGTTTCATGACATTGAATATTCAAGGGTATCATATAATAATTTTCCATTATAAATAACATTAAAGTCCATCAACTCCATCTTATCATTTATCTTATCTTGAACCACCATCTCCAATAAATTTCTAATGTAGCCTTCCTATAATAAGGTTCAACAATTAAAATTTATGGAATCTAGTAACATAAAAATATTTGATCATATAAATACTCATTATATAATACAATGTCTCATATGGGTAATTAGTTTCTCAAAAATAAAAATGGTTATGATGAATAAATTTTTTATCCCAAATCCAATCTCTAACAATACCTAAACAAAACTCAAAATCCTATATTAGTCAATCTCTCATGCCTTCTTCCATATCCAAATATATTTGAAAAACATTTTCAATAAAATTTGGATCTATAATGGAATTATGACTTTTAATATAATCTATAAAATATTATGAAGGGTTCATTGGAGGCCATAGTAGGGGAAAATTAGTAAATAAAAAAAAATAGAATAAATTCTGGATTCATGAAATCCCTGACCAATAAAACTCATAACAAAATTATAATTTATCATGAAACCCATAATAAATAAATTAGATCAGAAAACATAATTTGGTAAAACATAGTTTGTATGCACAGTATGTGGCCTATACGCCCTGTCTAAAATGAAGGGGTAAATAAATCCAAGATCATGAAATATCTCACTTCATAAAATTTAACTTAACAAATTATATTATGGGTGTTGTATAGCCATTCCATTTCATTTCATACATGATTTCATGCATTACTATCTCTTGTATCCCTAATATATCAAATATAATAAACCCTAATCCATGGAGATTATATAATTTTTCCATGAAGAATATTGGGTTTCCATTGACCCATGTACATGAACTGGCATGTGTAAAGGGATAAAATGGTTTCTCAATCCCCATTGTTTGTAAAATATTTTCTTGGAGTCAAGAACATAAATTGGGAATAATTTCTCCTTATTATTTATTTAATGGTGTCTCAACAATGGATCCAACATAACCTCCCCATAAAATGTTGTTTCTTTCAATTAATAATATAATATCCAATGAATTCATTAATATAACCATAAACATAAAAAATAATCCTATACACATACATAAATATATGATCAGCAAAAAAATGTAACCTAAAATGAGTGAACCAAAATATATTTGAAAAATAGATCGGATTGGTATCCCAATTTGAATGAGAAATTCATGACTCTTTAAAATTAACCAAAATGGAAAAAAATATAGTTGCCCATATTTTTATGACATTTGTTGTCAGTCCCCACCATGTCTCTGCCAAAAAATATAGTATAAATGATTAATAAAAATATGGACCCCCATGAATGTCCTATATTTTCCAAGGTCATGTGAATTCTTGTTTCCTCACATTACTCGTTGACTGGACACAAAATTGCCAACTATGTACCTGCCATTACGTTGAGTAACCACAAGGCCTATAAGGATGAGGCCACCCAATGAAGTTACATCCTAAGAATATCGCCAGGATTTTTTGTGAGTGTATTGAAGGAAATCAAATACTAGAGAGGGAATAAAATTCATATCCATGATTAACCAATTCTTCCCAACTATGTTCCCATGCTCCCATATAGTTTCCCATTTTAAAGATATATAAAATTATAAATTATAAATTTCAATTTAAAAAAGTTATTTTAACAAAAAAATAGAAGGCACTCCTATATTATTTCATTTATAGAAACCCTAAAATAAATACCCATGGAGAAAAATTTCCAAATATAAGAAATAAATATATTTTATTTCAATGATCAAAAAACATGAATTAAAATATATTAAAACTACCATTGAAAATAAGAAATAAATTTACATTCATAGATAAATTCGAACATATGAAATCACCCACATTATCCAATTTACAATGATTGAAATTGGTTTATATAAACAAGGAATAAGATGATATGTTAAATATTTAAAAGTATCCTAATTATAGAAACCCATTATGAAAAAATTCGTCCATACTAAACCTTTGGATTACATATCCTGGGGAAATGAAAAAACCCTGAAAATAGATAGGAGACCATATAAGGGAAAATAAATATCTTTCCTTTTTATATTTTAATTAATAAAATTCAATATCTAAATCAAACCATTGAATTTTTATAGAAGTCTGATTTTATGGATTGAGTGAGTTTTAAAAAATGTGAGGAACAATGGAATGGAGGGGTTAAAACATTAAATGGATAGAGAGGTTATTTTCCATTTTTCGGAAGGATGTAAATATATAATGGTGTGATCAACCCTCACCATTGTGTGATGTCATCTATTCCATTCCAGCTAAACTAATAAAGGAGGTCCCACCACAACCTAGTGAAACCTCGCTGCTTTGGAAAATATGTCGTGGTTGATGTAATAGTGACATAATTTCATACCATGTCTTCGGGTGAATATGTATATTCAAATATGGATTTATATAATACCCTTAACAATGGTTTCACTATGGTCTAGTCAAAATAGTGATGACACAAGAAAGATGAAATTTATCTACCCTTGGAATTTATCTTTATTGAAAATCACAACATGATATGGTGGATCCTTGAACGTGGTCTGATACTCTATAGAATTTCAAAATTCCATTTAAATTATAAATAACCCAAATTATACAATTAAATAACTAAAGTATAAGAATCAAAATATAAAATGGTAAATAATAAACTTCATACTCAGAAATGGAACCATCCCTATGATAGTTGATAATTAGTTTCACCGTCATCTAGATAGGGATTTTAACTACAAGTTCAACCTAGGGTTAAATATAGGATTACTATAGATTATAAATAAATTTTAATTGATATTGTGAGACCATCTATAATGTGAGGTACCATTCTAGTATCATATATAGTTTCTTGTATTATATTTGATACATATGCCTTATTTTATTATCATATTAGGGGCAATAATAAGTTCAAATGTGTATATTTCATTAAGTTAATAATAATCAATATTCAATTGGGAATTTTACTAGAAAAAACATAGAGTTTTTTGGTTTGTGATATTATGGTTAGAACACATTTATATTTCTAGACTTTATTTATCCATACAAAATGGGTTTTGAAATGTTTTTTTTGGAATGCATTGGTTAACAATATTTCAATCAAATATTTTATATATCAAAGGAGGGTCACTTTTTTTCCTTGAGAATACATTAGAATAAATTTATCAAAGAATATACATTTCATATATGTTAATCTGACTGAAATAAGTTTTTGTTTTTTTAAAATATTATATAAATTTTTATTATTATTCTTAAGGAAGTATATGTTGATAACCATATGATATTTTATCTATTATTTCATCATTTCAATAATGTGTCTCAAGATGATTTAACATGGATACCACAAAAATGATAAATGGAGTTATCTACAAGATATATCCTGAAAAGAAAATATTTTTATTGTAGTATATCAAATTGATCTCAGTTTATTATGGAAACTAAATTTCCATAAAAATATGACAGTGTGAAGGGATTCATTAAACTCAAATCATCAAACTTGATTTATTTTTTCCTCATCACCAACAAGGGTGATAAAATTATAAGATTGTCTATGTTCTAAAGTATTTATAATAAATTATTAAATGGGAATCATTACACACTACCATGGATTGGAAATAAATTTGATTAATTATATGGTTTAAAATGATCATCAGATTTTGAAGTATATTATAGATATCGCTGGAATTTAGTATTGATAGTGTGAATTCATAAATAATATTATAAAAACATATATGGATACTTTGAGTATCTAGTCATTCCATGGATATTTAATAATTGTACAATTAAATTTATTTATTTAATTAACTAGATATTTCCCCCACTCATGGACTATATCATGGTTTTATTTATGGATGGTATTATTGTGTATTCAAAATTCTAATTGGTCATGGTAAACATCATCCAATTTTGTAGGTTACATGTTTAGATAATTATATCAATCTTAGGTTTTCTAATTGCTCCATTTTTATATTAGCTGATAAAATTTACATTAATGTGGCCTTTGAAGATGAGTTTTTAACAGACCATTAGATGGTAGATGTAGTTATATAATATAATGCACTTAATAATATATTTAAAATATACAATTTTCTAAGAAATATAAGATATAACATATAATTTATTCCAATCATTTCAATGGTCTCTCTACAAAAGATTTCATTAATTTAGATGGGAGTTAAATTCATGTGTTATGGTACGTGAAAATATAATTCCGAGAACTAAATAAGAAATGTAACTCAACTATTATTTGGATCTATCCCCAACCATGTGACGGATTTTTGGTTCATTCAGATGCCTCTATATTGTATCTCGGATACACAGATATGACCTACAAATATGTGGTAGCTTATAGTTCTAAAAATCCATAAAAATAAAAAATCAATCAGACCCTTGACTACGAGTATTCTAAATTTTTTAATCTATAATTTTTTGGTGGAATAATGTTTTATTATGTGATTTGTAGTATACCTTAAAAATAAAGATCAAGAAACTATTTTCTCAATGTTATTTAAATAAAAAAATTATGGTATTATTTAATAACTAATATCATTTGATTTTTACCTCTTCTATTCACAGTAGAATGGAAAAATTGTTGTTGTTCCATTTAGTTGGAGTCACAAACCTCATTAAGTGTAGCACGTGATAAATTATAAGAGGAATATATCATTGATTGTTTAAATATTTATGGCATTGTGGATCATTATATTATTCATTTCTTCAATGTTCAGTTCAAATAAACACAAATGTAATTATTAAAGGCATAAAGGATTTATCAACATGATTATATAATTATTAAAAAATACATGATGGTATAGATGTCATCAACATGAAGTATCATGATTCTCAATTTCTCTTCAATATTGATCAATGTATTTTGGTTCCAAGTACTATAATTCACGAAGTGATAAAATTATGACATTAACACTAGTGACATGTTCATCTTATAATATATAAGAGATATAGTTGTGATTATAGGTTTTTTTGGTGGTACATCATGAAAATAGATGTCAATTTATTTAATTATCAGTGCCTTACTTTTCACTACATAATGGAAGGATTCTAGTGACCTACATGAGTATTATAGTTACTCCTTTTACTAGTACAAAAATGGTGTGAGATTATAATTAATTTATTAATTGTGTATAAAGATAATTGATATCTTTGGATAATCTATGTGATATTATGCACCGCCTAACTAAGAGTGGTCATTTATTACCCATTGTAGAATATTCATGCCTGGATGATCAAGGATTTTTAAATATCATGGATATCTTAATGATACTTGGGGAACATAAAAAATAATTTATAACCATAGAATTAGGTTAAATTATGGCACTATAATGGTTTCTAGTTGGATTAGGTTAATTTTGTATAATTGAGTTCTGGTTATTACATATAGACTAATGGTGAGTATAAGTGGCCAATTTTTTCCTAGATGATATTAGACAAGCATTTATTCATTAATTGGTGTATCATGGGAGGCTTTCCTACTGCAAATATTGATTTTCTAAAATAATAACTATCATTATTATATATAGATGGATCCCATTGAAAATTTACTTGAAAGAGATTGTTCTTCTCCATTATGTTAGACTAAATGTATTTAATCATCCGTTATTATGAAAGGTTTAGTTTACAATTCCACTAAGTGGCTAACCCTAATTTATAAATGAATGGTGACAACTTAATTATTCCAATAGGCCCATGATAATCATGGGATATTGACCATGGAGTTTATTTTCAGTGATTGTGAACTTCTTAATCTTATTACATTATTAGGTTACCAACCTATAGGAAGGTAAAAAAATCAATCTCTATGATTAATTATATATTTTTAGGTTATTTTTCATAATAGAGAAAACAATTATATTGTTTTTTCCCTATATCCTTAAATGAATTTTGTGTTGTATTCCCTCAATCTATAATAAGTAAATATATATATAACCTTGTTCAGAATTATATGGTTTGATGATAATGAGTATGAAATATATAGTTCTTATCTAATACATCATGTTTTCAAAGAAGAATGTAAAGAAAATGTGTTATGAAAAAAAATCATTCCATTAAAATGTATGTGATGGAATAATAGGATAAATCAGGATGAATCAATGTATTTGGAGGTTAATATGGAATATCAATGGTCGTGTCTAATTCATGAGGAGTTAGTTGAGATATATTAAGGATTATAAGTCTAATAATGGAGTGTTCGTAAAGACACATTGTTATACAATTAAATTTTTTTCTTGATTTCATAATTGTTTAAATATTAAACTACTAAAAGTTTATGATAATAAATGATTTATAGATAATACGAAGCAAATTGAGAAACATTTAGGTTCACCAGTGTAACCATATACTCATTGGAATGGCAGTGGGGTCATGGTGTGTCTAGTGTGGGAAAAAGTGGGTTATGATATAGCCACTATGTATATGATAGTCTATAGTAGGTTGTTAATATAAGCCATAAATTATATTTAATATTTATAGAAATATGGTATTTTCAACATAATATTTTCTCTTTATATTAAAAGGCTTTAAATATTTCATTATGTATTTTTTCTTCATTGTAACACCTATGCGGCTCTTCGTTTATCTTTTTCTTTTTAAGGATTTCATTATTCTAAAATTTATTAACATAATTTTATTATATAATAAAGGGTCATCATTTAGTGAGGATAAGGGAGGGAAACCCTTCTTATTTATATTTTACTTTATTCAATTTGGAATAATGATTAATAAACTATTTATCAACTTTATGTTTTATAAATACAATATATACATAAGGATTTATTTCATATTATTTCCAAAAAAATATAAAAATTATTTAAACTATAGTTAAAACAACTTTTTGTTTCTATATTTAATCAATTTATCATGAGAATAATATAATCCCTTTATTTTATTTCCCATGATTTGATATATTCTAAAATCAATAATACATTTCAATGCATTAGGCTTAAGGATAGTGTTTAAAATGATACTACGTAGGCGACACCTCGTTTTGTCATATATTGTCATATTTTATTGTTTATACATGACATTTATTGTGGAAAACTAAAAATTAATTAGATTTTCATCTATATTTAGTGCTCCAAAAGATTATATTCAACTGTTTTATAATTTTCTATATTATTAATTTCATGATACGTGATATGAATTATTATTCATAACAGAAAATATTTTTCCTTGTTTGGTTGACTTATCGTGAAATGTCTTGTATGTGTTATTTGAATTCCATATAAACTCATTATTATTTCTATAATATATATTATTTAATAATATACATAAAATAGAGTTAAATAGTAAGTATTTTTATACATGGCTTATACAGATGTCACATTTCCTAAATAATTATGGTAAAGAATGAATATTGTTAAACCTATGATACAGTTATATATGGTATATCATATTAAAAAGGTAATGATATGAAAGTATCATTATTGACATTTTATATGTTCTATGTTCCCTTATTAATGGGATCATTTATATAGAAATGAATATTAGCCTGAATATAACCCTCATGTCATTCGTGTAAGTTCCATAATACCAATATGATCCGACTCTTATTTTATATAATGTCATAGGATATGGAATAATTAGTTTAGAAGCATCCTAAAAAAATTATACAAATGAATTATTTATTTACACTATATTCATGTCTTAATCATCAAATTAACTATATGTGAGTACACTAAGCATTTCCCTTGATTTTACAATATGTAAGTTACCATGACCATATATTTTGTGAAATCCAACAATATAGAGATTTAAGATTCCCGAATAATGTTCCCTACCCTCTTAATTCCACTCTTTCATAATTCATCACTATTCAACTACATCTGGGGTATGGAGATTCTCTATCCCATAAGCATCCTTGAGAAAGCCTATAAAAATTTATCATGTCTAGTTAATGGTGATGTAGAACGTTCCTTGTGATGATAAAGTGATTTTTACATTTTTTACGGTTTTAATATCCTTAATTAGATAAATTTAAATAATCTTACGGTTTTATAATTTAATAATTTTTTTGAAAATCTCTTATAGTTATATAATAAATAATACCGTATTTTTTATGACAACTATAGGGATAATAAATCAAAGAGTAGGTTTTATATCAATCAAAAATAGTTAAAAACATTTACCAAGATATATTATTCCTTAATTAGTAGTAGAAATTTATCAATATAATCATAAGCCCCTCACTTTCAACTTAGGATGGTCTTTCCCACTAATTGTTTCTTACATGTTACATAACACATGAATTTCAATATAATATTCATAATCCAGAAACTATATTATTTTTCATGGATTTAATCCATTATGTGATGCTCATTCACTTCTTTAAATGATTTCATAATAATTGTATACACCTAACAATACCATATATAAATAAAAAAATATAAATAATTAATTATAAAACAATTTAAATTAAATTTTATAATCCATTACATATTTTATATAAACTATTAAATCTCACCAAGTGAATTATCCTATCTATAATTCTACAAAAAAACCATACAACTCATTGATGTCTCCTGGTCTCCCTTTGATAATAAAACCCATATAATTTGTTATTTATCATTAAAATTCCCTAATATAGGATGTAAATCAGTTTAAATTCATTTCTTTGACATAATAACATGAGAATAATTATTAGGAAGAAGTCTTCATTATTTATTAGTCTCATCATACCACTACAGACAAAGGACTCAATTTACATGAATTCATTCGACCTGATTTAGTAAAATTTATCAACAAATATCATCCTAGAATTACTATAATTCATGGAGATGTATGTAAAAAGAATGAATATGGGCGATAATTTTTTTACCACCAGGATAATTTTAATGTCATAAAAAATAGAATTACTATTTATTCAAGAATAGAATGGGAATAATAGTAAATATAGATTTCCTCCCTCATATTAATCCTATTTAAAGAGGAAAAATCATATCCACATCCCAAATATAATTCCTATAAATGAAAAAAATGATCCTATTTGATGTTGGGATAGAAGAAACCCAACAAAAATCTATTAGACCCTTTAATAGTTCTAGGGGTTCACCAGGTCCCATGTTCCCACCGCTAGGCACTGAACCATCAATGTTGAAACTAATTTTAGTGTACTGAAACTTTTACTGCCTCCCATTGGAAATCATGTTCATTATTATGTAACCCATTGACCCTAGTTCTGACTAAGTTTTTTGTGAATTAAATCACTAAAAAAACTCTAATAAACTCAATGGAATTAAATTAAATTTACAGAAAATCAATTTTTACTAAGAGTACAGGGTGATCTATAGGGAAATGTTGTGTCTACAAGTTCTCATTGTGTAAATTATGTTATAATTGTATGAAAAAAAGTGGTTATGTGAATATGAGATAGATAGATCGGTCATTAGTGTGAAAATTCTAGGCATTGAATTTATAATGATATGAATTCCCCAACATTTGAAGAGAAACAAAAATGGTAATTTAAAATCAATCCAAATAACTATGTTTCCCTATATTTATGTTAATAAAATTAGAAACGTTAATTATATACTATTAACACTCATTCAAGACATTAAGAGGTATTAATTATTCATAAGTGTGTGGATTTCACTCCATCTAGTATCCTTGTAATGAAAACAATGACCATCCTTGTGTTATCTAATTGAGTTCAACTGCAATATTTACCACAATATCATAGTTTTTTCCTTGGGTGAGTGAATAGATTCCCAATGATTTTTATAAACATTCAATCATAGTACATTAACTACTCATATGAGTTTAATATACACAATCAAGATAATATAGAGTATATTTATAAGGTTCAATCATATACTTCACACTCTTATATATTTAACATAAGTATATTCAATTGAAGGAAACCGCCATATTAAATATTACATTATTGATTTATTTGTGGAAGAATAAATTTTTCAATGATGTTTTATGGAATATAAATCACATAGGACCCTCTTAAGGTACTATTTTAAATATCCAAAATGCCCTTATCAATGATCCTCCATTTTTAAAAAAATTCATACATGTCAACTTTCAATTTTAAAATACCTGAGCACTCAAGGTATGTTATTTGTATCATGTATTTATCTATGATTCATTCTTTAGTATATCCTATCAACTCTTATACATGAATTTTAATATTCCATTATATCCCATGATTAGGAACTATACATTGGGAAGGGGTAAATTATATCACATTTAAGTGCTATAATCAATTACATAAATCTTGAACATTTTTTAGTAAATAATAAAATGATATACACATTCATTATCACTCCTTGATATTTTAACCTATTTTTATTCATAATATTATACAACAAAATGTTTTCTATAATATTTTGAAGAGTCCAAGATTTTCATATTAAAATTTAATTTTTCCCCTATGGATATGTGAAGGAATCAACTACCATTCATCATCTTCTAACCTCATATATGAATTTATTATGTGAATGGGGATGAATCTGGGATTCCATTTTTATATTTTGGTAATTTTCTTGTGGATTTAGGTTTATGTGAAATGAACAATATGTTCATGGGATAAGTAGTTAATACTGTATATTTAATAATATCAATCTAGTCTTATGAATGAACCTTAGAAAATGTTGGTATTAACATCAAGTAGTATGGTATCTTCAACCTACATTGATATATAGATGTATTTATCAATATCTCATATAGTTATATTGGTTTTTCCTCAGACCATTTTATTAATATTTTCCAAATTCCATTAAAATAAAGTTTTGTGGGACAACTTATATTTCATTGAGTTCATAATGTATAAATTCATTATTGGATATCTGGTATAACATTGGTGTGTGATGTAATATCATGTATGTATATGAGGTTTAACTAGAATTTAATTTCCCAATAATGTTCATAACTGAGGATACATTGTCATAGATGTGACCTTTAATTGATACATTATTGGAACATGTTTTCAATGATATATTTTGATGATTCATATGCTTTAATGAGCTTATAACGATTATTATATTATTTTTTTATGATCCTATATCAAAATTTTAATATATTAATTGACGAATTGATACTTGAATTTAGTTGGTAACGGATATGGATTAAATATTTTTGTTATTGAATTGATATATATTTTTTGAATATATTTTTATTTGATTTTGATGTTGGATATTAATTTCACTATAGTATCTTTCCTTGAATCTAAATCTTCATTGTGGTGAAATTTTTAATTTTTTTAAATCTAATATATATATATATATATGTAAGGAATAATGATAATTTTTTCATTATTTTATTTTTTCACTATAATCATTTTTTCAATTTATAGATGTAGCTGGAAAAGAATATAGAGTCCATGTATTTTTTAAAACCATGTAATACTTTTTAAATAAGGTATCCATGTGAGATATTTAGTTAACTTCAAGACCTATATATTAATTTACAATTTCATTGCAGAATAAGATACATTTTTCGGTTTATATATTTTTTTCCACACTATACCTATTGTAATATATATAAATTTCATGAATATAAGATAATATAATGATAAAAGTACTATATTAACCTTTCCTATAAGATAATTTTGGTACATCATTTCAAGGGAGAATGACGAAAAACTGAATGGGTGTGGGATTTATCAAGAAGTTAACAGAATACCATAAAATTCCATTAAATTATTATAATAAAAACTCCCCATTAACTAGTGGTGGTTAGACATGAATATATTAGATTGAGCATGATTTCCACCAAGATCAGATAGTCAGAAAGGATGAATGAGACAGAACGAGTTGTATCGACACAATTTATGATATATGTTTATTCCTAATTAGAGAATGATTTGACTAAGATTCTATTAAGGAAGAATAGTTGATAAAAGATGTCTATATTAATTGATAAAATATATTTAGGGAATCATATTTAATGATTTTTCTTGTATCTCTACCTTGGATAAGTGCATTCCAAGTGTTTTATAAAATATATTGGATAACACGATATGATTTTCTAGTTAATGCTCGATCTTTTGATCATCAAACAATTATGTTTTCAATGAAGATGTGATTGAAAATTGGATTGACTGTCTACATCATAGGTGATTAAGTATATATTGGAATTTAAAATTAAATATATACCCTCTTATCAAGACAATTCACATGAAGAAAATTAGATTTTACACAAGTTCACATATAGAGTTCAATAAAAAACTATACATTTGAAGATGATCCAACTAAAACCATTTCGTCAAAATATTTTAGAAAACAAAAAATATATACAAATCTGCTATAAAAATTGTGACATGAGAAATGAATAAGAATAAACCAATTATATGTTAGTCTTAATAAATTATCTTTTGGTATCATATTTTCCAAATCGTAGAAAAATTATAAATATAATGAATTACAATTAGAATGAGAAATGGTTAAATAAGGGGGAGAATCTTCCCTCAATCCAACACTATCATTCTAAAATTATAGAACATTTTATTGCAAGGATAGATTGAATGATATATTCATATGCAAGTGTTATCCTTTTCAATAAAGGTAAATCAAATAAATTGTTTTTTATATTTTGAAAAAACTCATTTTGAAACATTATAGATGTAAAAGATTACATTATTTTCAAATTATATCCCAAAATATTTAATGTTTTACTTTGATGATAAACCAAAAAATTATTTCAGGATTTAATTGAGGCCTTACTTGAGTAATATGATAGGTTTAGGGGCCTGAGTAGGTTGTGTTCTAATAACTAAATCCATTCTCCTATGATCATGGATTATTTGTATGAAGATTTATCCCCTTAATGGTAGAAAATAGTAGATCTCTTCATTGGAGGAAAAAATGTATATCAAAATAATAATTTTATTTTGAATAAATATTAAAAATTATCTCTTAACTCACAAAAAAAATCAGGTGTAATTAAAGTACATAAAAGAGAGAGAAAAACATGGTCGGGGATGTAAATGAACTCTATGAATGATCATGTTAAATATCAACATCAATCCATAGTAAACCAAAATTTCAAAAAAAACTCATGTTAAGTCAGATATCTTGAAAAAATCCAGTTTCTTAGAGAACAATTTTCTCAATGTTATATGTTTGCAGATACTGATTAATACTTTCAAAATTGTCATATTCCGACCCAACCACATGAAAATGTTAATTTTTTGAGGATATGGTTGAAATACTGAATATAGAGATAAACTATTTTTCAAAAAACTACCATCCTACATATAAGAACCATTAATAATTTTCCAGGAATGAATAAGGATTTATTAGAAACCCTATTTATCTTGGATTATAATATTTCTAATGTAGAAAATCATTATATAAAAAAGTGTGGATTCACATATTAATCAAGGGGAGTCAAAAAATTGGAGCGTGTGTCAATCATCATGCTTTATAAATGTTTAAATAATTGTGTTTTAAAAAAAGAAACCCAATATTTTTATCCTTTGTATAGTTAAACAATAATTATAACAAAATATAGAAATAGTCAATGGAATGATTTTAATTGTTGGAGAGCTATTTTTACATGCTGATATTCAAGATTTATACATAGTGTGTGAAAAGAAATTTCCTTTAATTATTGTTTGGACATTATTATACATAGGGCTCCAATTATTGATGTGCCTAAGTGTAATATTATTATTACATTCTTGGTGAAAAATAAGAGATTAATGTCATTATAAATGTATATGAACTACTATTTTGAGATAACTATATAAGAGTTAAAATTATAGAAGATGCATACTCATTAAATCATTTGAAAAAAGTAGATAAACAATCTTTACCTGAAAATAACCCCCGTTGATGTTGAAAATAAATTTCATAATCATTTTTAAAAGTGAAAAAGATAAAAATCTCGATATATTTTCTATATTGAACAATATCATTATTTCTTCTTTAAAAATATTTTTATAAGATATAATTTCTATTTCGATGTTGAGGGTGTTTTAAAGATAAATAAAAGAATCATTCACAACATTATATATGGATTGAAATTGTTATAAATGTGAGGTTGTGGTATTTGACGATTTTAATGATTATTTTGAGAGATTTACATTTAGAACTGATTTTGAATAGGAAAATAGCGAGTTGTACACATTGGCTAGTAGTGAGGAAAAAATCCATTATTGATAATAATTTAAATATCAATCCAATTTTTGAACTGTCTTGTGGAAATATATTTTGAAAATTGTACAACATCAACACAATAGTATAAAATATTATAATGACACAGAAAAACTTGAGCTTAAATCATGTCTAGCACCCAATAAATATTAATATTTGGCTATGAAAACATTAATTACTCACAATATCTTATCTGGACAAGATAAAATCCATGATGAATGGTTATTTGATGTCTTGAAAATGTAAAAACATTCGTTGGATATACCATCATTGAAATTAATGGGATTATCCATTAATTATATATATATTGTATCACTATTGAACCCAATCACAAACATAATATTAACTGCCAAAGAAGTATCATCCCCAACATAAAAGTGGTAGTGGGGAAGTTATTTAACTACATAATATCTAGATTATCTATCCAATTTTAACCAGATATTGGGTCAGTCTAGTCCATGTTTTTCTAAAGAATGAAGGATTCACTATTGACATTGAAAAAATAACATATTCAGGTTAGAAAAGAAAATATGTAACAGGTCTACATAGACACCATGAAGCTAAATTCCTCTACAAAGAATGGTTATTTTACAATTCCATTCGTAGATAAACTTCTTAATAGTATTGATGGAAATTATTTTTTCTAGTTTTTATATGGATATTATAGGTAACTCTATATTTCTGTATCTCCTAAGGTCCTAAGAAGTCAGCTATAACATTTATCTTTGGAATTATTTCTAACCAGTAAATTATCTTTGGTTTTTTCGTTATCAATCCAAATTTCAATATTGAATGATGGTAATATATTTAGGATTTATTTAGATAATAATATATTTAATATAGATTATATATCTATTTGTAGATATAATATTTATTTGTTTAATGATTCTAGAACATGTTTTATGAATATATCATGAAGTAAATATTAATCTTAAATGATAAAAAGTTTAACTTTTGGTTACCAAAGGGATTTTCCAATGTTATAATGTGTATTTTATGCATGTAGAGGTTGATGATTCAATGTACATTTCATTAAAAAAAATTCCCCCTCACAAAAAAATTTAACGGGTTCAATGATTTTTATTCTATGCTAGTTTTTACTAATTATTAAAATATGTTTTAACTAAAATCATGATTCTTGTACACTCATTATATTAGAAATAAAAAAAATAGTAAATAAAATTGTTTATAATTAATCAATTTCCATAAAAAACTCACTTATTATACGATCATAACTTCAAAAAGATGGAATTTTCTATTATAAATCAGATGTGATGCTAGTTAGTAGGCTTCTAGAGTATTATTATGATAGTGGTTGACAAAAGTATTCATGTGGTTTTCTATGACAATAGGCCACATTATAATTTTCAAATGTAATTACCCAAATTAAGTTACATAGCTTTTTGTTGTCATTTTTTCTCTTGATATATTTTTCCAATATGAGATATACTTTAAATAAATATTCTCCACATTCAATATTTCGTTGAAATAATTTATAACCCAATAAAATTCTATATAATTATATATTAGACGGAATATTTTGATGATGGAATATTTGTAAACGTTCAAGGATAAATATGGAGAAAAACATTTAGTGTAATCCATTTCTTAGGATATCTAGTACTCAATATTTTGATTATATGGATATGTATTCTTCTATTTTAGATGACAAATTGATTTCCATGTTAGTGAAATAACCTTCATGGTATGCATAATTATAAATTTTTCTATCTCTTTGAGTCATTTTTTAGTATTATAAAAAAATCCCTAGAAATAAATTAATTCTCTGGTAAAATACTAATTTAGGTCAAATTCATTCTATATTTGGATATTCTTCCCATTATTTAATGTCATCATTCTACATCATGGGGTGGATATCATGGAGGTGATATGAATAGTTAAAATTTCACACAATAGTTTTTTATTATCATACTCTCTTTAAGGATTATATAATTTTGGAAATTATTTATGATAAATATAAATGGTTAGGTATGTTTGGTTGGAAGTAAGAGCTTCCTAAAAAATGGATTTATGAAGCTTAAATTTTTTATGTTAAAGGATTGATCTTTTTGAGACCATTTCCATGTTCTTAGGGGAATGATTAAATATCAGTAGATATGGACTATGCATTAATTTGGGTTGAAGTAATATACATTTCGAACAATCATGTTATATTTTTTATAATATTTATTATGTAAAAAATCATATCCAAATTTAGGGTGAAATTTTTTAAACACACTCCTTGAATCCCACTTGAAAATTTATAATTTCAATAATTTTATGGAAAATTTTATTTTTCCCCTGAAAATATAAATATAATACCATCCATAATTTAGTTTAACTGAAGAAACCATAAATAGGTAACTTTCCAAAATTTATTGATAAAAGTTTATAATTATAGTAAATAATTGTCATTAAAATTTCACAAGATTATCATGACCTGAAAAATAGAATTTATAGTCCCATTTCAATGTGTCAATATAGATTTTTTTGGAATATCATGTCATTAACCAATGGAGGTTTTAAAAAAACAATTTACAGTGAATTCCCATAATTTGTTCTTTTACATTTTTGTAGAGTGATTATTTATTTGTTAGATTTAGATTGATGAGATTAGATGACAATTGTTTGAAAATGATCAAATATTCAACGAGTTGAAAAAAATTCTTTCCCAATGACACCATCTAAAATAAATAATTTATTGATGGATAAAGAGCCTTTATTTTTAATTCCACTTTCATTATTTTTGTTCACAAGTATTAATAAATATGGTTTTTGCCACTAACCATCCTTATATTGTTATTTATTATAGCTACATATTTGGTATCTTAAAATAATATATCATTTTTAGTTAATGGATAAAGGGTATTTCATTATTTTTAATGTAATATATATGACCTCAATACCATTTCTATATTAATTTAATTCTATTTCATTGAATTATATTTTATGAATTAGAATTTATTTCTCCCTTGGTGTCATCTATTGTTCATTGTTGTGTTTTTTATCTTTTATTGAAAATAAAAATTGAATATTATCCACATTTTCACCTTTATTTTTTGAATGGATTTATGTTTGTTTTGTCACACTATTCTAGTATGACAAAACTAGTTTATTGTTAAAATAGTAGAATAATACTAATTATTTCAATGATCCAAATAGGATCATCATGGTAGTGCAAAAATAAAACACCAACTCACTCACCAAAACATTGTTTATTTATCGTCTTATAAATAAAATTCTAGATATCTTATTACATTCTATTCATTTTCTAGGTATTATATTGGGATAATAATTTGGTTCTCATGGGGGTTAATAAGGGGATGAGTTATTGGATGAACATAAATTTCTAAGGCATATATGATAGTGAAGTTATTTCATTAAATCATTATTTTATTTTTTTAATGTTGTACTGGAAAATAAATTTATAATTCCTAATACATGTTCACATAGTTAAAAAAATTCAACTAGTTTTTTATATAGGTATATATTTTTGTGTGCATCAATTATGATAATTTATTATTTTATTGAATTTTGGATATTAAAATTGAATTTTGAATGTTCATTCATTCATCATTATGAACATATTGTTTATATACATAGTTTCTAATGTGGAAACTAGATGGAAACAATTTCCTCAAAAAATTTCTCTATTGGTTGATTTTGGAAAATATGTATTTTATGATTTATTATGACCCCTTAATTTATTTTCATAAACTAAGTAAATTATAAATATGGTTTATCTCACCTTTCCTAATTTTTTATTTTCAAGAATAATATTATATATTAGAAAAAGTTATGTGTTTAAAGACTTGTGTGGGTGCGTATTAAAAGTATTATGTTTTATCCCATATTGTACACATACGAGGTCCCTAAATTTGTTAAAATTTGTTTTTTTGTGGAATAAATTTTCTTATTCGGTGGATAAATGTTTTGTAGTATGAGGCCCATGATGAATCATTGAGGATGTTGATTTTTATTAACCTATTTTTTTAATTAGAAACATCATATTTCATACCTCTAGAAAATATTTTTTCAGAATATTTTTTAGAGTATTTCATAAAGTATTATAGTCATAAAAAAATTTATTAAAATTAAATTTATAAAATATTCATCAAATTTTTTGATAAATAAAATAATTATTCCTTGTGGAACTTCTAATTATTTATTATTTTATTGTGGAAGTGAATTATTATTTCACTCTTTTTAATTAGTACACATGATAATATATTTTATTTTTTATTTTTTCTATTTAATATTTAATACATTATGTGTGTCACTTCACATGGATGAAAATATATATTTGGATGTTTCCATTGGATTAAAAATGAAGTGTGTTTAATTTATTTTATAATATTCATTCTTAGTATTTTATTTAAAATAAGATCCAACCATACACTCTAGACATTTAATTTTGGGAGATGAAATATATTTTCAACACCAAATATTTCATGGTATAAAATAAATTTAAAAAATAAATCTTTAATGATTTTCAATTTTAGTGTTTTTTAATTTACTCTTTTCCACAGTTTTTGAATAATTGATTACATGAGGTAAATAAATAACTTTTGTGTGGGAAAATTTAATGTAGAATTTAATTGTGGTACGTATTGCACATATTATTAATGATCTATCAATATATTTCATATCTAAATTAGTTTATATTGAATGATAGATGGTAAATTTATAATTATATGTTGAAATTTTAATGAGTTAAATATTTTCATAATATCAAGAGTAATAAAACTTTATTTATCTAATAATACATTATGTTTTCCATAAATTTTTTCATATAATTTTTTAATAAATTTATACGGATTTTTTAAAGATATTATTAAGTGATTTAGATATTAAGAATTTTATTATTATAAGAAACATTCATTGTATATAATTTTTTTAAAAATATATTTTTAATATGTTTCATTAATGTTGAAATTAATTAACTTATCATTCATAATGATTCATTTTTTAAATTAATTCTTTTTCATTCAACAATTTTTTTTTGTTTTTTCCTTCTCGATACACATGATATTTTTCAAGAGTGGTGGGGTATAATATTATTATGAATTAGTTCCCATAAGTTATTTTCTCTTATATCACTCTCATTTGTTATTTTATTATGTTTTATAAATGATAATGTTTTCAAACACAAATTATATTTTATTTTAACATAACATAATGTTATTATGTCACATAAATTGAAAATTATGAAAATATAGGGGTTATAGATAATTAATTAAAAGGAATACAAATCATTTTCATTGTAATCATATGGTGGAGATCACTTATGAATATATAGTGACCAAACATTAAGATTTTAGGTTCTGATGTATTCAATTGAAGAACTTGTGGTGAGAAATGTTGTTGGGCACCAATTGAGTTTTTGGTGGTACTATATGGGATGCATTTATGTTAAATATGAGGAATATTTTACCATGATCATGTCGTTGAATAAAATATGATATTAGGAATCATTTTTTCTGGATCAATGATTCATGGGGCCTCAATTGTTTTATTTTTGTTTTGGTTGGAAAATCACTGACTTGTGAAATCCCAGTGTTCGATAAAATGTACTAATAAGTTTAGTTGACTATTAATATTAATTCATCAGTCAAACCATGATTAATTGAATATCATAGATGTTTGTTCTTGATGAATATGAGATAGATAATTGGATACAGTGTTTTTGTTAGATATGTTCAAATAATTTTAGGGATTTAAAATTGAATCATATTGACGAATTATATTTCAATCTTCTAATCCACTGAGTTTTTATTATATCCAGTAACTAATATCTGAAAAAACTAAATATTAAGATTGATACATAGTCAAAATTTATTAAAAATAGATGGTAGTTATTTGTGATGTATAGTGTGATATTCATAGAAATATTATGTTAATAGATTTGAATATTATTTCTTGGTGATGTAAATATGAAAGTGGACTAGTTGGATATTAATATTTTCTTCGATGGTAACATGTACCTACACTAGTGTATTTTAAAGGGAATAATGTGGTCACAAAGATATCAGTTATAAAAGAGTTGAATATTTACACGACATACTTCCACATAGAAGCATTAGATATAGGAAATTTATAAATTACATTATAATTTAAATTCATTATATATTCTAAAAAATAGAGAAATTTTCTACATACTCACTTCTGAGAGTATAAGGATACAACCAGAGAGAATTATTTATTTTCATAGATTTGGACATTAAGTCAGATGATAGAGTGTGATGGAAATGTTGAACAAGTGTAGAAGATTAGTAGAAGACTTTATGTCTTCTTTATCATTCATTAATTAAAATTTCACAAGATTATAATAAGTTGTGATAATATATTGAGAAAAAATTTCCTATTTAAACAAGTTCTTATGTATTAAACTTGATTTTGTTTAAACATTTTATTTAATCATGTTATCATTTATAAAATTGATTTTATGGTCTCTGTAGTTCACTATAATAATTAGAAGGTTTGGTTTTAGTAAAATCATCGTCACCTTTTCGTAATTGATTGAATAATGTAGTTGAACAATAAGAAAATACAATTTACTACTTTAAAATCATTTTGATAAAGGATTTTGGATTTTAAAAAATATATTTTTACTTTATTATTTTATTTATACGTGTTTTTTTAGTTTTTTCTTGGTAGAAACAAAAATTTTAACTTCTTAATGATTTAAATTCTTTTCATCATAATAAATTAGTAAATAGGTTTTAAAATGAAATAAATTATATTACATTAATGAAAAAGTATCATTCAATCAAAAAAATATCAGGTTGAAACATTATAATTCATTGGACTCCTAAAACAATATTAAACAACGAAGAAAGATATGTTATCCTCTAAAAATTAAATCATAAGTGATGACAAAAATAATATTCTCATAATCACTATTCCATTTTTTATTCCTATAGTTTTTGAAATTCTCTATTCCATGTAAAATAATGTTATAATAATGAAGAATTAAATTTATAGAATAATGAATTTGTCTAATTAAAGAAATATATACAAGGTTCAAATCATAAATTAAATTTTTTCATGTATTATTGATGTTTGACCAAATACTTTGTTACCAATTCTTATTAAAAATTGTTTGAATTACGAAACTATGTGAAAATTCAAAAAATTAATAAATATATATATATAATATTTAATGTAATTGTATACAAGGAGTTTTAGAAAAAAATAACATATATATAATCATAAAATAATATGAATAATTATTTAACAATTATAAGTAATCACAGTCGTATAATTAATCCATTATTTTACATAAGAATAAATAAAAAATTATTTGAAAGGATCTATCTTTATCATATAATTTGAAATTATAATTCACTGTACATTAAACAAATATATAGATTGTCTAAAAAATTTTATAATGTTCTGCCATTCCAAAGAATCCTAAATAAGGCCTATAATGTAATTATATGAAATTTAACTAAATAATTATATAATTTAATCTTAAAAAAATTTATATGATTCCAATTATTTATTTACAAATTAAACTCACTGATCCATTCCCTTCTATGGTAATAAAAACCGAATATGGTCTTTTTTGTTTTTCTTTTAAACCAATTTGTGTAATTCACCAATTTGAGCATGAATATAGTTTGTATATAACTATGTAATTCCAATCAACATGAATCCTGTATGTTTTATTATAATGGAAAAGGAATAGAAGTAATGCTATATCACTATCTACCTAACAAATCTATATTATTGTAGGAGTTTTAGTAAGTCTAGATGTATATAATTCCAACACCATACACACACTAAAACTATTTCTCAAATTCAAAAATGAAAATCATAGTTATATTGTTGGATATAATGTTTAATTTTACTATATTTTAGTAGTTTTTTTCAAATTTTCAATACTTTTACTATTCACAATTGGTAAACGTTTTTGGAAAACAGAAAAAATTATTTTATCATCATTAAATTAATCTTAGAAATATTAATATTTTATTAAATATTAAAATAATGTAATGAAATGTTTTACTATAAAAAATTAATTTACATTCATAAGTCAATTTTTATTAAATAAATATGTTAACAATAATAAAAATAATAAAACTATAATTTTTTTATATAGTTTCCTTACTAATTGAATTTTAATTATAAGAATAATTCTTATCCCAAACAAAATGACTCAAATATCATTAATTTATTCATATAATCAGGTGGGAACCCATATATCCTATAAACCACTCTAAGAAAAATGCATTGTATTTGTATAAATTTTATCTAGGTTTAGTTTCATATATATATAATTAAAAGAACATTATGAATGGTATGAGTCATGAAATATAGGAAAGTCATATTCATCCCAATTTTTATTGAAAAAGCATGTTCTTGTAGTTATATTGCCTTCTCTTACTCGAAATCAAAAAGGACCCATGATTAAAAATGATATATTAGAGGGGTTCATATCAATATTATTTTTATTAAAAAACATTTCTAATTAAATAGAAGGAAAATAAACAAAAAAATAAAACTCCACCATTTTTATTAGGAAACCTAACAAGAAAAACATATTACTAGGAACATTATCTAGGATACCTATTATAGTAATATTTAATTTTTTTGGGGATGTAGAAACCTTAATAAATACCACCAGGTATGTGTTTTTTCCATTATCCACTAAATTATATATTTATCCTCCATCCTGGGATTCTCAATGGAAGAAAAATCCTCATCATATATTTTATGTGGCCTTAATGTCCCCCATCTCAATAAAAGAAAAATGCAGGTGAGATCATACTCTTAAAAAGTGTTGCCTACATTAGAAGCTATCATGACTAAATAATTCATTATCAATATAGAAAATTTATAAAATAATATAAAAAACTTTTATTCATTAAATTGATCACAAAATGTATCCGTGGAAAATATCAATATACTAATTTCATGCATGATAATAATAACATAATTCACAAAAAAGGAATTTCAAAATATTGTATTTCCTCAAAAATGACTTCTACCAATATACATTCTATTATGGGTACATATATACCAAAACCCATTTAATAAGTCCAACCAACTAGTTTGTATCACGAGACCTATCAATTCATAAGGGGACTATCGATAATAATTACCACCTATAACAACATTTCTAGTGCATTCATCATATTTTGAATGATCAATTTAAATAATAAATAATATATCCTATTAAATATATATATATATATATATCGTGTAAATAATTAAAAAATACAAATATTTCATCACTAGAAAAATAATATAAAATAACTATATATAGAAATAAAATATTATTAAAGCATTAAAAATTCCTTTGATACAAGGGATACAGATGTATCCGATAGAAATTTTATCAAAATAGAGTAAAGGATTGAAGAGAAATTCAATGACCAAAAAATTAATAAGAAATAAAATGTTTTGACAAATTCATGAAAATGTTAGGTTTAATAACAAAATCTAGTGTTTTTTTTGAAACAAAATATCCTTTTCCAATAAAATCATATTGGCAATCCAGCTGTCACAAGGTGAGGTAAACAAAAAAATTTAAACAAGTCTTGAATATATCAAATAACCATACATAAAATCAGATAAAAAAGTATTAGAATATAGATAAAAAAACCATACGGTCTAATCCAAATAAAATTATCTATAAATTCTTACATGTATATATGTGAATAGAATCCTCCTCCAAACCACCCAACTGT
The DNA here is from genome assembly GCA_963277665.1 of Viscum album. NCBI lineage: Eukaryota > Viridiplantae > Streptophyta > Magnoliopsida > Santalales > Viscaceae > Viscum > Viscum album. The sequence continues at coordinate 1,152,744,819 of OY728120.1, forward strand.
GAATGAAAAGATGAAAGGAAAACCTAGATATCTATAATATACTCTTCCCTTTACCTTACTCTTGCAATAAAACATATTTAACATCCCAATGTAAATAGTAGTGTATGACCATAGAACCCATTAGGATACCATTAAAGGGGCAATTCAAGGTCTATTATAAATATTATAATTTGTCTATATTTTAAAAAATATTTTTAGAATGAATTATCATAAATCCAATCGAAATGAATTTAATTTCCTATTTCTGGTTTACATAAATGCCTTTAATTTTACCAGACCAAAAATATGAAAAGTACATGTGATAAAATAGGAAATAATTTTCATGCATAATGAGGTAGGAAAGGATATACATATCCCTAAAATACCATCATGTGGTTCCATGTTTTTCATCCTCATATAAAAGCATGTGAGCAAAAATCCAAGATAAAAACCATTATTTGATAAAAATTAATAAATGATAAAGAAAAATATCATTTTAGATATATCATAGTGAACAAATAGCTACTAGAAATAAGTTTCATAAACTAGTATGAATATTAGACCCAACCAATATCGAGTTGTTCCATATTAGGTCAATCCAAATAAAACTACCACACACTGGTGCCATGCACCCTAAGTATGCATATCTCTATTTCCTAACAATCCAATGATTCACAAAGTATAAATACTAAAATGTAAATTTCATAACCATGATAAATATTTATATAGAATTTTTTCAAATCAAATCTATAATACATTGGTCTATGACAAATCAATTTCATAATCATAACGTATATTTTTTTTAATGAAAACCTATTTAAAAATATTAATATTTTCACGATGTCCATTGAAACCAAAAATCAATTTTATTAAATGATAAACCATATGTAATTTATCTATAATGATAAAAAATTAATCAGATAAACCCATTATATAAAAACCCCTACCTCTAAACAACAATAACCTAGATTACATCTATAATGGTGATTGGAAATTTAGAGATCGTCCCTTGAAGGATAATGCAGAATATGAAAATACTATGGATCAATAAAAAACACTAACAAATCATGAGTATAAACCATAAATTCATCTAATTAATTGATTGTGAACAAAATATTGATAAACTACATAGATCACTTATCCAGAGAAGTTCACTACAAAAATCACGATGATCGATCAGCAGAAGAATAATAACGGAGTATAGGTATCCATAATCACATAGGGTGGCCTATGGGTTGAGAAACCGAGTCTTTGGGTGGAATAATATAATTAAAAGTTGTACAATTCCCATAAAACCAAGTTGTGAGATATATATAGTGTATACTACAATTACAAAATGTGGACTCCATGATGTTTGAAATCATCTAAAGACACATCATCTTTTTATGAAAAACCGAATCATCCAATACATGACATGAACTCCAAATACTCTGCTTAGAAACATCATAACATGATCTTGATTCATAGGATCGTTCTAGAAATAATTCAATGGTGTGAATTCACATTTCATTGTGTGTAATCTCTATGAAGATATAAAATAGACCAGTTCTCAATATAAAAACACCATCGCATCTGAGCCTTTCTATGGACATGGGGAGAACCCTTCAGATCCATTAACACATTTATACCATGAATACATTAATTCAGAGAAACTTACATCCCAAGACATTAGTCCATTTTCCCCAAAAATGGGTCTCCATCCCCATGAATCCCGAAAATGCACCTAAATTGGGACGATGAAAAAAAAATTAAAAATGGAATAAATGAAATTATTAATTGGGTGTTACAATCTCTCCACTATAAACACATTATTCCACTAAAAATTATTGATAATCCTAAAATCATAAAAATTGAAGGCCATTGATGCCTCATCAACAATTCCATCACCCATAATCATAGTTATCTCATCCACTCTAGCATATTACCTTGAACAAGATGAATTGTTTTACCTTGTATTACCATCACTTGGTGATCCATAATATGAACTGGATGCTAAACCACAATGTTATCGATCTAAATATTAACATCCTCCCATCCATTCACATCGGAAGGATCTAATATAAACCTCATCAGCTGAAAAATGGTATACACATCATTGAAGGATGTAAAACTAGAAAAACATTCACACTGATAGTTTACATCTCTAAGTCAATGAATGATCCCAAAGGGGGCCACAATAATGTACTCCAACATACACTTCTTTCCCAACCAATGAATTCTAATGAATGTTGAAATGATTTTAACTTTATAATCACCCCAAACAGTCTCCATAATCTAATAAAAATAGTCCCCATAATATTTATGATGACATAGTGATGCGATAAATTTCCTTCATATCGACTTCACCCTCTCTATTAAATCTTAAACATTACTTAGACTAATTACGGACCCATCTACCATGTATTCCAATCACATGTGATATCTACATGGTCACCCATACAAATATTGAAATGGAACTATCATTATTGAAGTATGATAACAAGTTTTATTGTAAAATATTAAAATAATAAAATGATATCTCCACAATCCTCCAAAATCAAGCACACAAACCTACAGAAAATCCTCAGGAACGAATTTATCACTCTAAGTCTATCCAAATGTATGTGGATGATATGACATTGTCAATTTAAATTAGGAATACATCACCTCCTACAAACCATTCAAGAACAATGATATGAACATGGTGTCACTATAAAAACATCAATATTGGGAACCCCGTGATGTATCACAATCTCTCTGACAAAAATGATCCCATGTTGTTCCACCTTCTCCATCTCCATGATATGGAAGAAGTGTACTGATTTTTTATTCAATTAATTATCACTGAAATTGAATCAGCCTCACTATGAGAAATGGTAATCCAGTGTTTAAATCCATAGAAATATCATCCCACATCCGTACTAAAATGGGTATGGGATGTAAAAACTAGATATTCTCTGGTGTATAATGTTAAATCACTAATAAGTAAGACACGGTGAAAAAAATCTCTAATCAACTGTCTCATCCCCTTCCATAAATACATCCATCTAAAATCATGATATATATTGGTATCCCTAGGGTGTATGGGCTAATGAGATGAGTTTACACTATACATAAATTTTTGACACAAGGAAAATGCAAAACCCAAAATACAATAGAAGCACAATGTAACACTGAGAAACAGAGACCACTAACCTAAGGACCCACCACCACAATGACTTTTAACCAGACATTGGAACTCATTTTCTGTCACCTACTCAAGCTGAAATTTATTGTCAAAATATGGGTAATATTTCATTAAACCCAAGATAAATGTCCACAAAAATTATCTACAACAAAGATCATCTCATAAAACAATCTCATCAGAGAGCACACTATAACCTATTTATTCCTGAATAGTGTTGATAATGTACAAATCAACATATCAGAAACCTCATTTTTTACCCCATCATCTTACAAAATATCAACATCAGTAGTATAAAGGTATTCCACCTATATGTCTATCACAAGTTCATATCACTCAAGGTAAAACATAAATTTCATGATCTTATGATCAAAATACACAGTATAACGCTCCCTAAAGTGGTTGGGTCCCAACACTTTTCTTGCAATCATAGACGATCTAAACTCATGATCTAGGGTAGGGTAGCTCTTCTCATGAGGGTGTCATAAACCAGAGCAATCTGCCTCCATATGTTTCCCCTACATCAATACACATACCGAACCTATACCATGTGCATTACAGAATACATCAAAACCTGAACATGTATCCAAAAGTATAAAAATAGGTGTTGAAGTCAAACTCAACTACATCTCTTCAAAATATCTCACACAGTAATCATTCCACTCACAATTAACACACTTATGGGAGAAATCAGTCATCAAAGATGGAATACTTGGGAAATGATTTACAACCCACCTATAATAACTACCTATACCAATAAATATTTAGATCTAAAACACATTTATGGACTTGTCACATTATATAATTCCATATTCCATGTTTGGATCCACTAAAACTCTCCTCTGAGTAATCGCTTGTCCTAGAAATTTCACATCTTGAATCCAAAACTAAAATTTGGAATTATTTCTATACAAGAATGAAATTCCAGAGCATTTTTCATGGTTGAAATTTGTTTTATTATCTTGAACACTTGCAGCAAGGGTTATCACTCGGGGCCTTTGTGGCCAAATATGGTAGTTATGGTCAGAGACCACTCGATGGTTGTCGAACATGACCCACTATTTATATTTTGGGAGGCCTCCCTTTACCTTTAAAGTCTCATGTATTGTATGGTTTTTGAATGAATGATTCACAAAAATTCATTTCATGGAAGATTAGTTCATTGGATTTCTCTTAATTTTGTAATCAAAATGAATATTGAGGGTAATGTATTAGTGGTATAGTGAGGGGGAGTAGTTTTTCATAAATATGATGGAATATTCAACTCTACATATAGATTTTCATTTGTTCATGATGACTCTCTCTTTTATAAATATTTTTCTATGCTTAATGGACTATAATTGTTCCTCTCAAATGTTATATCTCTAAAAAGGGTTGGAATGGATTCATCCATTCTTCTAGGGCCCATTATAGAGACTATCTCAATTCCTTATTCCATAATCTATATTGTTCACATATATAGGATTATCCTCTCTAGTCAAATGGATATTACACACATGTGGTGAGGGGGTAATATTGTAGATTACTTCATGGGATCTTGGCTCACCCCTGTCAACTCATGTACAATTTTTAATACAATCTGATCCTTTCCAAAGAGTGTGAAAATCTTGTGAGATCTGATTCTCTTGGTCTCCATTAATTTATTCCCCCCATGACTTTTTCTGTAATTGCTCTTATAAATAATATTTTCTAACATTTGATAGAAAAATAGACCATGTTTTCCTCCTCTATCACGGAGGACCCTAAAATATCATCAATGAACACGAAAAAATGTGTAAGAACTAATGAAATGCCTGGTTCATCAAAGAGAAAAAATCATAAGAGTTTTAGTCAAACATAATGACATAACCAAAAATACATAATTCATATACCTTATTAAAAACATTGAATTCTGTATATCAACTTCAAAAACCCCCAACTTGTGGTACCATAAAATATGTTCAGACAATGAAATCATACATTCCCCTAAAAGTTTGTCAAAATGGTTATCAATCTATGGAAAAAGGATATTTTTTCCTAATTGTAACCTTATTAAACATCAAATAATCAATGAAATGTTTGAGACCCACATAAAATTTCTTCAAAAAGAGCATATGAGAAGTGCCTGGTGACATGCTAGGATGAATAAATCCTTTAGAATCTATTTCTTCAATCTAGACATTACGTCCAAAAAACAGAGTATGATCTATTCAATATGACAACATAGAAATGTGCATAGTTCCTGGGAGTGGGTCAATAGAAATATCAACATCTCTCTCTGTTGTTAAACCAATGAATTCATCTCGAAGGTCCTTAGGGTATGAACTCAACACCACTGGTAGTCGACCACATATACAATGGTTAAGTACCTCTAGAAACAACATTGAAAACTAACAGGAGATTACCTGAGAATAAGGAACAACATTTTATTCATTTCCCAATCTACAGTCCCACTCACCCTAAAAAATATGACAGGCACATTGATAAAAAATAACTCCAGATAATTTTGATAATAGTATATATACACCTCATTCTCTACATGTTTATAAACTTAGTGGACTTCACCACACGTAAAACCTCATGACAAAATTATGGATTACATATTTTCTTGATGGAATCCCATGTATGAATTTCATCATACTTTGATTACAAAATAGAGTCACATTATCTCCTTTCTAGTCATTCAAGAATTTACATGGAAAACCCCCACCTAAGATTCATTGGGAATATATAAAAATTAATATCATGTCAATCCACATAAGACACTCCTTAGATTCATGTGGTCCTTTTTAACCATGATTGATTGGTAGATTCTTCTTAGTGAACTCAGAGACATGATCCACTACACAACAAGGGTTCCCATTACCAACAGAACCTAGTGTTTGAATATTGTTGATTACTAATTCTATGAAATCATGGTCCAATGGAGTACATGCCTACTGAACATTTCTCATTCCTTCCACAATAATATTTTTAATATATCTTCTCAGAGACATTTTCTAATAAACAAAATTCATTAACCAACATGATCATTGGCACATTCAGCAATCTTATGACCACATTCATAATTCGATCCAATTCTTTTAAAAAACCATATCCTATTGAAATTTTAAATTCTAATAATAAAAATAAAACACTTAATGAGGTAAAAAGTATATTTAAATAAACAACCCAAATATTTAATTAAAATGACCTCATACAAAATGTCTCAAAATTGGTAAAACTTTGTTTCCACACATGGTATCTCAGGATTAGTCAAGGAAGTGAGATGACCATTCCCCTTTTTGTGGACATAATATTTAAATTATGAGCATCCTAACTCTGTTATACCCTGAACCTAGAACCAAACTCAAGTATTGTTAATACAATTTAGGCTAATATTTACCCTCTAATACTAATATGTAAGAGACTAACCCATGTCATAGAACCCATATTTCGGAGTCGGTCAAATATTGGTGAGGTGAACAAATTAAATTGAAACAATTATTTAATATATCCAAAATAAGAAATAAAATAATAGTACAATGTAAAGGAAGTCATATAAAATAAAACCTATATAGACCAGTCCAAAAAAGCTAAAACAAAATGTATAACAACTCTCTATGAAACCTACAGTCATCATCAAACCACCCTTCTATGAAGGCAATGATGGAAGAAGAATCATGGATTCTACAATATTCCCATACCATTATCATTATCCTATAATAACATATATATATATATATATATATATAATGTCACAAGGTAAAAATATGGTTACGATACCACAATAGAGTCTATACAAGGTCTACTATAAAGAATTCAATAGTTCTATATTTTAAAACAAAAAACAGATTTATAATGAATATTCTTATGTCAAATCCATTTTCAAATAAATTTTCATTTGGGTTATCATTAACTACTATAATATTCGCATTCCATATATGTGATAAGTATAAGTTACTGAACATGAAATATTATCCATGAATCATAGGGTATGTATGTAAATGCATAACCCTGAAATATCATCAATGATGTTGTCCAATACATTATTATATAAAAACTCATGATAAAAAGTCAGTGATAAAAACCATCATGTGATAAAAATAAACAAATGACCAAGAACACTATCATTAGGAATCTTGCTTATGGATAAAATATGTAATAGACATAAAGATCCTAAAAATGGAAGGATATTTTATCAAAATCATATTGAGCCTTACTATAGTCTTTCGATATTGTCACGACCCATCCTAGAGAGGTCTGGGCTTTGACTCCTCATTCCCCCCACCAATTGGCTAGGGGCTGGTTACAAGTACTATATAGGCATCTAAATAACATGGGAAGCAATTCCAATATACATGTAAGCATGCACATAATGCTAAAATTAAAACACTAAGTAAACCATGCATGAAAACCACTGTGCATATTTCCACCAGAGTTCAATATAAATGTAATGTACAATAGGGTGACTTGGCCCTAAATACATTCTCAACAAAATAGAAGAGTATGTAAAGAAAATAATGAATCTCTACTGTATGAAAACCTACATATAGTGAATCTAATGTGAAACTGTCTAAATATGTAGGAGTATGTTGTATATATTTCATCTCATAGGGAACCACCCGGTCCTGGACCACCTAGGTCACCGTCGAAACATCAGCCATATGAAAAATATGTGACACATGTGGGAAAATCCAATGTAGAGGTGGGTAATAAATTATATAGTGGGATACATGGAACAAAAAAATGAATGAAAACAAGGGAAATCACACAAGATGTATAGTCAGCTCAAATAGGTATATGTCTAAAGCCTAAAAAGTGGTATTAGAAAACATAATCACAAAGCACATGGTGTTGATGAAGCACCTAGTCCAGATAAGACTCTCAGAAATGATGAGTCACTTAGACCAGATGATTCACTTATACCCAATAATTCATATAGAGTCGTTGATTCACTTATCCCCTAAGAGACTTAGTCTTCATGTCATGCATACTTCTTGTCACATATTCTCCACATCACAGTCAGCCACAAGATTCTGCTCATAGCATGCTTATTCCAGGAAAACCTATTCCTCAAGACCAAGTTTTTATTTCAACTTCTATAAAAACAAACTTATTGTACCTAAAATAGTAACATCTTACTATAAGAGTATAAATTCAGCAAACAATTCCACAAAAAGACAAACGGGATGAATGTTGGGGGAAATTACGTGAAAAGGGGTTGGTGGGGTCCATGTCTAGAGCGACCTAATCAGGCTGACCCAACCCAGTTCGGTCGACCAGACCCAACCAGGTTGGGTTTGTTCTAAACTATGCTAGCCTGGACAAATGTTCAGGCCCATTCATCCACTATCCCGTGACCGGTGAGGCCACGTTGTCCAGACCTGTTTTCGGATTTTCCCCAACCCGACCCTCCAATGTGGGACGGTTTATCCAGCCTAGTGTAGCATCTGAAATCCCCTTCCCTCTTATAAGAAACAATTTAGCAACCACATATCCTCGGTGCATGCAGACCATCTGTGTAACACATAGTCTAGCTGTGTGGCCATCTCGCAACCGGGGAAGAGCAGCAGTCTCTTGTCTGATGTGGCTAACGTACCCTCATCCCTTCGGCACCACTACCTCCTATTGTGGTGTGTTACCACTGCCGACTATTACCGTAGTATCTATGGGTTCCTCTAACACTGGTAGTCATGCTGGTGGATACCTGATATTGTGTGGTCGCATTGTCGCGTGATGCCACGTGCTGCTGTCACCATCCCTCCTTTCATGGGTCTCCACCATATTCATGGGGCTATATTTTCTAAACTACAAGAACCCTTGTGATCCATGGGTCACCATCTCCAATTCCATGTTCTCTATAATATATATACATGGATTAAAGGGTCCATCCACATTCGAAACATCCTAGAAATGATCTGACACAACCACGAGGATCTGTTGTTAATGAATTATGGTGAGAGAGATCACCATGAACACCCATGGAACAAACATTGTGCTTGTTCATTATCCCTTCATTTTTTCCATTATGAAAAAAGGAAAGTAAAAGGTATTTATAAATACTATGGTATAAACACCATTAATTATGCATTAATAGTACACATCCTGTACGAATTTATATATGCAGATCAACCTATTGGTGGGTTGATCACCATTCGTCATTGAAAAAATGAACCTCTAAGAATGATCACACAGAATTAAAACCTCTACATGGGATTTGATATTTTTCGTTCATATATTTATTTTTTCCAATCTATTGAAGAGTGATCTCGATATTCACCTCCATCATCATTGTTGATTCATTGTTTATCTCTTCTCATCATCAACCAATGTTATATCTCAAGATGTGGGAAGGAATTATCCATGATTGTTTTTCATATCTCACATTTGTGTCAAAATAATAATTGAATAAACATGTTTTAGCATTGCGTTTTTACTGAGATGCAGTATCGCTGTGCTACCTCATTTTTGAATAGTAATGTCTACTTGGTCATTATGTTGTAGTGACACTAAGATAAATTTTAAGAAGAAATAAAATAAACATCTTCATGTTTATTTTAATTTTCATTAAAACATCTGAACATTAAATTTTACCCCCATCCTTCACCGATCGAGGTAAGGTCACAACTAAGGTAAAGTTATCATTTGGAACGTAATGATGCCCTCAGATTTTGGATCTGGGTACATTTTAATAATTTATAAAACCACGCATGAATTCTTATAAAATGTTCAAAAAATTATTCATGGAACCCCAAAAAAAGGGTCATGTACTGTCTCAGCAACTGATTTCGAAATAATCCATCAAATTTTGAAAAATTATGTGGAAATTTCAGAATATTACATTCTTACCACAATGTGGCTTTATGTACACAAATACAAAACAATGAATGAACAAAAAAATGGGATACTGAGAATGTATCTGATCCCCTCAATCCAATGTGATCATCAAGAGATTCCTATTCTACCACTCAGCGTGCACCGAAGGATTCCACCATCCATGATGGACCCATTTTTGTTGATCCTCTTTCTCTAATAGGAACTCCACAAACTTCTCCTGATCGTTAATGTAGAGATCACCCATGTCAGTGATGTGTGACAGGTCATGCACAAACTTCCACCATTGTGAAACATGAAATCCATCTTGCACCTGATGCATCTGTGGAGATAGAGCTAGGTGGTACACCACATTTCCAACTCTACATGAAATATGAAATGTGTTGATGAATCATGGAAACAACAATCCACCCTGACCAAATCTCTACAATCCCAATTGAGGATAGGCCTTAAGAAACACATGGTCTCCATACTAGAAACACAGAGGGCCTCTACATCCTTTTTGTATATGATTTCTACCTTCATTGTGTAGTACTCTTCCACTCCTGGATAAATTGCACTATCTTGGTTTTATCCCTTTCCATCTATGGACCAAATGAGGGCATACTCCCTGACATCTTACCAGCATAGCGATGGCTTGAATGGTCACCGATGCAAGGCCTCAAATAGTTCCATACCATGAGTGTAGTTGTATCTATTATTTTATGCAAACTCCACCAGCGGTTGGTGACCCTCTCAACTGTGGTCAATGAACAGTATGCAAGCACGTAACATGTTCTCTAGAACCTAGATGGTCCTCACCATCTACGAATCTGTCTTTCTTGGGATCAAATGTTGTGCTCAAGTGTAACTGAGTCTGGAATCCCTCCTGCAATCCCCTCCACAAGGTGGGATGTGAATCGTTCATCACGGTTTGAAATGCTAATCGAAGGAAACCGGTGAATCCAAAATATATCTTGAATGTAGAGGCATCCCAATCCCTCTATTGAAGCCTTATCCCATATGGGTAAGAAGTGTGAAAACTTGGTGAGCTGGTCTAAAATCACAAAAATGGTATCATTCGCCCTGGACATGCATGGTAAACATGTCAAGAATTTCATCATTATTCCATCATACTTGCACTATTTCACCACATGAGGCTAATCCAAGACCACTAGATCTTGATTCTCTACCTTCAATTTCTATCAATTGAGTCATCGAAGAATTAACTTCACCACTACCTTCTTCATACCCATCCAACAAAACAGACATCAGATATCATTGTACAACTTTTCCACATTCAGATGTACCACCAATGGGAATGTTTGAATCTACATAAAAACATCCTCTTGTAATGCCTTTGGTATAACACTATTCCCTCTGATAAAGGCTACTTTATCCTCACCTGTAAAATATCCATCGTGGGATTTATCTTTGGATAAATGTGAATGTCGGGTCTCATAGTCTACATCCCTACGTTGTGCCACCCTAACTAGATGTATGAGTGGAGGAGTGGAAATTATAAACTAGAGGAACATTGATCCCTTAACATCCATGAATGATATGTATATCATGGCCAAATTTCAATGATGGCTTGCTTAGCAACAAAAATCCAATTCACCTACTAACCAAGACTTCCACCATGTTCTCCTTCCCATGAGTATATTCAATTTCAATGTAATAATCCTATTACACCTCTACCCTCCACATATGTCTCAAGTTTTTGTCCTTTATGGAGAAGATATACTTGAGTTATATGTGTTCGGAGTAGACGATAAACGTCACACCCATTAATTAGTGACGCTACATATTCCATGGAAATACCCCTACTGCTAGATCATGATCATGGGTTTCGTAGTTCATATCACACTACCTCAATTGTCGCAAACTTTATGTAATCACTGCTTTTCCTTGTATTATGACACAACCCATTCAAGTTCATAATGCATCGTAGAACAATACATACCCAATTCCCTCCTCTTGAAGACTCAATATTGGGGGTTCTCGTCAACCTTTGCATTATCTCCTAAAACCGTTCTGGCATTTTTCTATCAACGTGGAGGGTTTTAACTTCACTATGAAAGATGATAATGGTTATTCCACTTTTTAAAATTTAGTCATTAACGTCTGGTAATACCCAAAAAAATACAAGATGAATTGAACCTCAGTCACACCCCTAGGTTGCTCTGAAGAAAGAACTAACTCTACCATCATTGGATCCACGGAAAATCCAGCTTCAAATATGACTTGTATTTGAAATGGGACCTCATAAATCAAATATGAAACTTCTTAGAGCTGGTACTCTCTGAGTGTATTTAGGACCATCCTCGGGTGTGTCTCTTACTCACCCTCAGACATTGAATACACCATAAGTTCATCAATCAACAACATGATGAACTGGTCATGGTGAGGGTTGAAGTTACTATCCATGACTCCCAATAAGACTACTAGAGTGTTTGTTAGGACGAATGACATCACCATGTAATCAAAGTGGACATAAAAAGATCAAAAGATATCTTCGATACATACTCATCTCGTATACAATGATGATGATAGTTAGATATGAGGTAAATCTTAGAGAACCACCTTTCCCAATTCAACTGATCGAATAGGAAAAAAATTCTTAGCAAAGGATATTTTTTCTTAACAGTCGCTCAGTTCGGGAATCATTAGTCCACCACAGTGTCAAGCTCTAGTCATACTTCTTGAAAAAAAATTAGGTCGCCTAAGTTGAAACACTAGGCCTCACGAAGCCCATCCTCTACATGTCATCTAGTTGAACCACAAACACTCGAAGCTCCACGGGAGCCATCTAATATTCTTGGGTGGATATAAGTGTTTTCCCATTTTACTGGTCAATTTTGATTTCATCCTCCCTGTAAGAAAGAAATATTGTAACATCCTCAAATAATATTTCCTCACACTCAGCCACCACTACTTGAAATTTAAGACCACTCTTGTCTACCTCACTGAGGGTAAGGGTAGCTAACTAGTGAGTAATATTCTCCACACCACTTTGAGAATGTCTTCCATGAACTACAAGCAATCACTTCTCATTAGTAAAGGAAAAATAGGTCACATCTCCATGGAAACACACCAATGTTAATATAAAACTATCAATCTGAAGATGGAATGTGGATAACCGGTGCATAAATATAATGATGATGTATGGCCTCAAAGTCACTACTATGAGTTCCCACCCAATGATCTCAACCCAAGAGTAAGCTCACTCTACCTGTAAAAGAGTTAGACCATCTAATCACCTCCTATAGGAGTATCTAAGTGTAAGGATCGAGCAAAAGGATCCACCAGAATCTCTAAGATCTGAACAAGGTATGTTGAAAAGAAATAGTGACTATCAAATGTGTATACGATAACTACCGATAGGCTGGATAATACCTAGATGGTAATTCTAATTATATCAGGATCATCTGGGTTATAAGCCTATATCACCTAAATATGGGCTCTTCCCTGTCCACTGGCTCCCGGAGCGTGTGTTGGAGCACCTGGGGGTAGTTGTTGTAGTACCTTGAACCTCTAACCACCTTTTCTACTCTCCCTACTCCCCATCCTAGTATTCCACCCTATGGACCACCCTTCTCAACCCTCTTCCTCTACCACGGTGGTCCCTCAACCATCTGTGGGATGTCTATGTGGTGAGTCAGAAAATCATGAACCATATGCTCCCGATCGTAGCATGAGTAGCACAAACTGTTATTCTTCTAACTAACTCTATCCTAGAAGACTAATATTTTTGACCTGTGTCTTGGGGTCATCCCTAATAATGCTTCAACCACTTGGGTACCTATGTATCCTCCCTACTAACCACTTATGAAGGCTCAACTACATGGTGTCATGTGGTAGCCCCCACTTCTGGAAACTACTCATTTGAGAAGATCTCAAAGATTAGAGCTCGCTTCAGCACCCCATCTTTAGTAGAGATGATAAGAAATACCGTGGACTCCTTAATCTCTCAGATTAGTACATTCTAAAAAGCATTATCCCCGAAATACTGGTCTCACACCATGTCAGTGGAGTAACATGAATGCTAGATAATCCTCACCGAGTACTCTTCTACCATCTCGCTGCCCGACTACATATGATAGAGCTATAATATGCGTACTGATAGTAATGTCACCAGAAATCAATCATCCCTTAAAGACTCTTAAAATAATCTAATGAGAGAGTGGTCTCGTCATGCGTACGGATCACTAATCTCCACCACTATCTGACTAATCCATAATGAAGGATCGCATCTATGAATTCCATCTGATCGAGCAGTGTCCTCAAAATGTGGAAGACCTGTGTAACTTCCTCCATCAAATCCTCAACTACCATGGGGTTAGTCTCACCCCTGAACCTGGGAGGTATCTACCACTAGAACAAATGAAATGCATTTATCACGTGATCATACTCTACTGGTAGTGATGGTAGAAACTACTTATCGACGAGTTGTGGTATCACTGGTGAACTACCCGGTGGGGATAAATTTTGTACTAGACCCTATACTAACACCTTATATTTAGGGATATCATCCTTGTGGTCACGTAATAGAATCCTGATGAACTATCTGCACAAAGGCATCCTGAAACATATCATGATGAACCAAAATCAATTGAGTATATCTGGAGAGATGACTCTTCATGGACAGGAGGACACAATAAAAAACCTATCTGATGTGTGTACCTTTTATTTCCCTACAACCAATGTTTCCATGAATGAGTTGGAAACTAGGTGCCTAGAGTCCTAGTGTGTGGACACGTTGTCCATCACACCAACACTAGAGTCACAAGACTCAAGTTGAACTCGAAACAGGTAACATTGTTTATAAAAACCAACCTCATAAACTCTTGGTACCAATGTGGACCCCAACCTAAAGCTCTCATACCACTATATGACGACCCGTCCCAAAGGGATATGTGCCATCACACCCCATGCTCTCCCCCAATTGGCTGGGGGATGGTGACGAGAACAATGTAGGCTTGTCAATGACATGGGAAACATTTTCTTTGTATTAGTATGCAGTTTCATAATGAAAGAAGTAAAAAACTAATTAAACAATGCATGAAAAAATACAATGGATAAGAGAACCAGAGTGCAACAAAAATGTAATGTACAATAGGGAGACTCGGGTTAGAATGCATTCCCCCCAAAATGGAAGAGTCTCTAATGAAAATACTGAAAATTTCCTATAGAAAACAGAACCTGAAGGGTTGGTAAATGGTAGATACCTAAATCTATAGGAGTAAACTGCATCAATCTAATCTCGCTAGCCACCACATAGACCTGAACCACCTAGGTCTCTATGAATACATCAGTTTTCTGCATAAGAAATGACATGTATAAGAAATTCCCATTTAAGGGTGAGTAAAACAATTCTCAGTAAGGAAACCCAAAACCAATATGGAAATATAACAAAGGAATTCACATATGATATATAGTCATCTCACACAAGTATATGTCTAAAGCATGAAAATAAATATTACAAAAGGAAAACGCAGAACACTCTGTATTGATATGGAACCTAGTCCTGATGAGACTCTCAACCCCAATAAGTCAATTAGACTCGATGAGTCACCTAGACCTGATGAACCTCTTAGACCTGATGAGTAACATAGATCCAAAGAGACTAAGTCTTTTTGTAACCCATACATCCTGTCACATAGTACACATGTCACAACCAGCCACAAGATTTCACACCTAGCGCACTAGTTCTGGGAGAACATACTACACAAGCTAAAGGTCGAATGTAGACATCCACTGAAACGAACATATATTATTTAAAAATTATTTTTTCATCACAAGGTTCCAAACACCACAAATAACTTATGAAATAGACACATTTTTTGAATGTTCAGGCCTATTTACTGAAAAGGGACTAGTTCGATCTGAGTCCGGTCCGACCCATCCTGACCTGATTCGGCTGACCCGAACTGTCCGGGACCATTAGGCCATGTGGTCTTGCCCTGCAGGCCACTTGGTGGCGTGGTTTCCCCTAGCCTATCCCACAATCATGGGATAGATCATTCAAATGTGCACAACAGCTGTCACACCACTTCATCATAGATGATAAGGTCTAGCGACT
This sequence comes from Viscum album, assembly GCA_963277665.1. Taxonomy (NCBI): domain Eukaryota; kingdom Viridiplantae; phylum Streptophyta; class Magnoliopsida; order Santalales; family Viscaceae; genus Viscum; species Viscum album. The sequence continues at coordinate 1,152,760,820 of OY728120.1, forward strand.
ATGCCGCCCAGGTCCATGTGGACCAGCCACATGTCCAGTTGTCCTGCCATGTGGCAAGCTCTCAACCATGGTAGAGCCACAGTTCTCCCATCCAACAAGGATTTTGGATCTGCTATGCACAACCACTAACATCCCTCCTTCCATGGGTCACCATTTTCACCATGGTGGCCCATTTTTTGAACTGTGAGCACCCATTCCATCCATGGGTTGTCGTCTACACTACCATGTGCTCCAAATTATTTTACCATCGATCTAGGGATCTAGACACGTTCAGAACCATCTCTTCGGGAATCCAAATTATCTATGGGGATCTTTTGTGAAGAATTATAGTGGGAGAGAGATCACTATGAACACCCAAGGAACAAATTTCATATTTGTTCATTTGTCCTTCATTCATACCATTACAAAAAAAGGGAAACTAAAATTACAGATAAACACTAAGTTATAACCCCTTTTAATTACGCAATAATAGTACCCACCCGACATGAACAATAAATATATGGATCAACATGTTTGTGGGTTTTTCAACATTCATCATTGAATGAATGAACGAGGAAGAATGATCACAAAGAATTAAAACCCTTACTTGGGATTGGATTATCCATTGTCAAGGATTTTTTGTTAACGAACCATTGATGAGCGACCTCGATCTATGAATCCATCTTTATTAATGATTCTCCATTCCCCACCAGTCATCGTCCACCAATGTTATTTCTCCAACGGTTGTAATTAATTCTCCATGATCTTCCACAGATCGTACATCCCTATCAAACTATTAATTGATGAAAATCTTTCGGTGTTCTTGTTTCACAAAGATGCAGCGTTGCCACGCTGCTTCATTTATGAGGGGAAATGACATCTTGGTCATTGTATCATAGTGCTGTTGTGAGACATTTCAAGATGAAATAAAATAAAATTCTTAAAATTTATTTTAGTTTCCTTTAAAAAATTCAAAAATGAACTTTTTCCCTCTACCTATGTTGGTCAAGGTTACACCCTACCTAATGAATAGTTGTCATTAAAAACCCAATGGTTCACTCATATTTTTGACATAGGGAACCATTTTATAAGATAATAAAACCACACACACACACTTATAATTTTTTTTGAACATTTATTTTGGGCACCTTGGACCTTGCAATCCTGATTCGTCTCAGCACCTTGTTTCAAAATTATATATATGATTTGAAATAATATATGGAAATATAGAACATTATAGATATCAACAAAAAAACACTTAATGTGGATAGACACAGTGTGGTTTCCTAGGTCTATATCTTTACACAACAGAATATAATAAATTTTAATGCATTTAAATTTATATTTCAAAACCATGCCCAAAAATTAGAAAACATTTTTATAGATCCAATCTAAACATCTTCGGTGTTTGAAAACCCCATTTATGAATCATAACAAAATTATTTTTATGGAAACCCTATTCAGAATAACTTTTATTTACAATAAATCCATTAAAACATAAAATAATTTCTGTTCAATGAAAAACACTTAGGAATTTATCATGATTAATAAGAAATTCATTGAAATAACCCATTGTTTAGATTCACCATCCTCAAAATGGTATAAACCTATCCACCTTTGACAATGGTGATTTTGTGCCAATAAATTATCATTTGAGAGATATGTAACAATATAAAAATAAATAGGATGGATAGAAAACAATGTATAATCATGAATCCAACCCATAAACATGACCAACATTGAGGCTGCTGACAAAGGAACAATGAACAAGATTGAATGCTTACCTTGGGTATTGAACCAAAATAATCCTAATGATTGATAATCCAAAAAATGAACCAGAAGGAGAAGATATCCCCCAAATTACCTAGGGTGAGATATGGGTTGACAGAGGGATTTTTTAGGTGGAATGTAAAAATAAACTCTTATATCGTGCCTAAAAATACATTTTTTGAGATTTACATACTGTGTAACCCCATTAAATGATACGAATTACATGGAATAAAATATCATTGAAATAAATGTTTCCTTTTTAAGAAAAAATAATTTAATCCATTACATGACATGAACTCCAAATACCTGTCATCTAAAAAAATGACCTAAACCAAATTCATGAAATATTCTCAATGACCATTAAATGATGTGAAATCCATTAACATGGTGTTTAATTGTATAAAAGATAGAAAATAGTCGAGTTTTCTACAAAAAAAAACCATTAAGGCTCCCAGGATGTTATACGATCCTTTAGATAACTCCTTAATGAAATTAACACTTTTATATACAAACCTCACTATTTTAGAAAAGAAATATCCCTAAACATTATGCCATCGTACACATAAAAAGATCTTCATAACTAATAATCCCATAAATGCTCCCAAATATGAATGATAAACAAAGTACTAATGGAGGAGTAAATAGAAATCACAATGAGGAGTTATATTTTTTTAATTGAGGAAAATGTAATTTAATATTTCCATAGAAATATTTATTAGAAAATTTCTTTTAAGACCCTAAGAATCATATATAGGATGAAATTTAGAGTAAAAAGATTATGGGGAGGGTAATTCTATTACAACTTATTACAATTAAAAGATATATTCCTTTCAATTTTTTAATGATAAATTCAAAAGTTATCATATTATAATGATTAATTTAAAACATTTATGTAAATTTTCATGGTTATATATTATACCATATATAAATTATTTCATAAATAAAAGAGGTATTTTAAAAAAAAATATTGAAAATGTTTGGATATGGAATTAAAATATTACGGATCAAGATGAGAAAAAATATTGTAATTTACCTTTATCATTTAACTTCTTAATTCAAGATATAAAGGGAGGAAGGGAGGAAATGAAGAAATAAAATATAGAAATAACATAAATATAAAATGTAGAAAAACATAAATGGGGTTTATGAGAGATATATTATAATATGCTTTAATGAAAACCTAATAAATTCTAACAATTAAATTTTAAAAATAAACAAATACCTCTTTTTTGTATTTTTTTTTCTTTCAAAACCTTGTAAGTATAAACAAGAATTACATAATTAAATATGATAAATAAATAGATATTAATAATTATAATATCAAAGTGTTAATATATTAACCACATAAAGTGAAATAGGTCCCAAATAAAAAATATTTATCGTGGAAGTGGAAACATAGATTAAAACTCTTTACAAAGATCATAACGTTGAAGTGAAAATTAATCAATGGTGTAATTATGTGTGTAAAATATAATTCTTCAAAATTAAATTTAATGTAATTAATAATATAATATTAGGTCATTAAACATGGAATACTGGAATAATATAGACTACAAAGATGTAATATATCCAAATTAAAAGAAATTGAGTTAGGAAACCTCTTAACTCGAGTAAAATTGTCAAGGTGTGTACATTATTTACTTTATAAAAAATATATTAATTTTAAACCTTAATAAGAATATTTTTATTTTTATTATATTACTATTATATACTTTATTTTATTTATTATATTTCCTTATATATGTATTAATATATTTTACATCATGTTAGATGTTCTGAAGAATTTTGGTTCAAAATCACATAACAACTTCAACAGGTAGACAATGGTAAAAGTGTAATATTTCTATAATATATAGAATATTATCAATGAAATAATTTTAATGTTTATACATTAAAAGAATTAAAACATACAGGAACAGAAGACAGGATCAGAATCCAGGAATAACAAACCAAGTCACCTCATGGAGGTTGTAGTTCACAGGTACACACAAAAAACATTTTCATTTTTAAAATGTTAGAATTGTAAGAAGGTATTAAATATATTATATTTCCGAAATAATAATTTTGTAAAAATATAAAATATATTTATCTATTCAATCATTCTAACCCTACATGTAATGTCGTGATGAAAAATTAATTACATCACTACATAAATATGTTTTGTCGTACAAATGCATGAATAGTGTTTCCATTTTCCAAAGGTTTGAAATGACATGAATATGATTTTTGAAACTAGTACAATAAAATTAAATTATATTTACTATACTTATGTTATTATAAGAGGAATATTATAAAATATTTCATAGAAGAATAAAATAAAATAATTTGTAAATTATCAGTTAAGAGTTTTAGATCTTTTTAGAAACCTACATTTTTCTTACAACATATGCCACTATGGTTGTTCCGTGGATGAGAAATTTTACTCTAGTTCATGAGGAGGTATTTTTAATTTTTTTTTTGGTATTTATAGTTTTCAAAACCTTTATCTATGAGTAATTAATAATATATGAGAGTTTTTTTCCATTAATAGTAATAGAACGGGACACACAATAAACTATATAAATGAATTAGATTTAATAAATTTATTTTCTTGTTAAAGTGTAATCATGTATAATTATTTTTAAAATTATATGGGGTTCCAAATAAATACCTTTTAAAATAAACATTATATATAATTATCAGCAATTTTAAATTATAACACTTTGTTAAACCTCTTCTTAATACAATTTTAAATATAACAATGGTAATAACATTTTTATTCTTAATGTGTAATGAATAATTGTTAAACAAAATAATAGGATAAAAAATTGTGAAGGGGTAAATTTTTAGACCATATCCCATATTTCAGGTAATTTATATACATTTTTCTGTTTTTAAAATACTTCAATATAATATTATTTAACATAAAATACAATTATAACTATTTTAAAAACTATTTATATATTTTGACATTAATGACATATTTAAGTGTATGGAATGTGAATATAAACACATCCACCATCAATTAATGATAATTTCTAACCATAATATTAATTTGAATTTATTATTCATACAGAAAATTACTTTATATGTTTTTGAAATCATTTATATTGAATTTCTCAACTTTTTTCATAGGTTTTGTGTCAACATTTGGTAAAAATTTAAGATAATTAAATCATAAATAAATAAAGAGATATACATCAGGAAAATAAATTAATTATGAAAAAAAATAAAATAATTTCTTCTTTAATGACATATTATAATCCCTTTGTGATTATATATGATAAATTAAATGGAACAGATTGATATTTTTTTATTTTCTTTACATAAAATAATATAAAGAAAGTTCTCAAATCAAAATTTAACCCAAAATGTAATATTTTGCAATATATTAATAGGTGGAATATTACACTAAAATGAAATATAGGCAGGTTATTCAATAATTTTGAAGCCATATTCAATAGATTTAAACATGTTTATATCTTTTTACCCTTTACCAATTTTATAAATTTTTCCATTATTACTATTCCTTATGCCTGAAAAGAGACCAATTTTCTAAATTGTAACTGTTTGATTCCAAATATAGAATACATTTTATGGTATTAAATTTATATAAGTGTAATAAATTAAATTTAAAATTAATCTTATAAAAAATGATGAAAAACTATTTTTTTGGGTTACAATTTTTTCAATGTTAAGCTGATCATAAATTAACATTATGAATAATGAAAATTATTATATTAATTTTACTTCATATATATAGATATATAATCTATAAATTTATTTACAGTCATTTATCCTTAGATATTATATTATTTAATTACAAAAAATAATTATTATACCCTTAAAATAGATTTTAATAAATATAACATTTTATAAAAAAATGATATTGTATTTATCTCATTCAAATTCATAATAAATTTATAAATAACGATAATTATAATAAAATTTCTTTATGAAAATTTATGATTATATAAATACTACACATTAAATTATTCAATAATACATATTGTTGAATGAAATTTCAAATTATCATTATAGGTTTATTTTGATTGAGTTTGTTGAAAATCTATATTCATTATACTAAATTATAATTATTATTCCATGACTCACTGAATTATTTTTATTGAAATAAACCCCCTTTTAATGGTTCATGGGGAAACCATAAAGACACCAAGACATATACAAAATAAACTAGTCTCCAACTGACCAATCCTCAAGATAAAAAGAAACGCTCACTACAATATAGAGACTCCACCCAGCCAAAAGAACAATTAATACCATATTACATTGTCTCATCTCATCACGGAACGTTGTCCCGTGCCATAGAGCATGAGCTTGGTACCGATGGCTAAAGCCATACCCTATCAGATGTCCGATTACGAAAATCCATGAAACAGTGAAACCACTTCGCCCAGAACCTCTTTTGGAGCATCTTAATGAAATAGAACGATGAAGAATCCTTGGAGTTGCAGCCTATCGAGACCAAAACATCAGTTAAACCCTAACCAAAATCATAAAACCTAACTACTGAAGATTCGTGAAAACTGAGAATCAAATGCAGCAAAGTAGTGCCAATTTCAAATCCTTCAAGGGAGACAACAGGTCTCGTGGAAGCCGAGGATCCCGAAGTCACAAATCACCAATGTATTAAATATAGAAACCAACCAACACAGATAAAAATTAGTAGATCCTAAACCATGATAACTGCAATGAATATGGAAGAATAAGAAATCACCAAAATTCCGAATGGAGGTACGGACACTCAGATCCTGTCGTCGCCGACCAGTACCCATGATAAGACCACGATGAACACCCACCTCACACAATGGAGCTAGAGGAGAGTCCACAGGCAGCGGATCTAGAAACAGGTCTTGGACCAGCACCACACTGTCAAAGAAGACACTATCTAGTGAGACAGAATCGGGCGAGAGGAGGCCAGCAATAGTTCATATGGTCAGACCACTGATCCGACGATGATCCACCACAAGAGGAAATAGTCGGAACTCGCCTAGAGTATGGAGAGTCACTATTTCTACCCAGGGAGGAGAAGGCGGTGTCGAGGGGTAAACTCTACCGCGATGTTCCCTTTACGGGCCCATCCACCAGGTCATTATTATTCCATGAAATACGGAAATAATAATTTAATTATAAATTAATTAATATTAAATTATAAATTACAAAAATTAAAGCTCTGGTGTTACATTATTCTCTCTTTTTAGAATTTATTCTTAGATATTTTCCTAAATATTACTTCATAACATGATCATGGTGGTTCATCTTCATAAAATACTTAGTTAATGAACTTTATGCCTATGTTTTATGATTTCTTTATGGTTTATTTATCATTTGACATGTCTGATTTTTCATTTTCTTATATCTATATTCACAAATTTGGGTCGGATACTCATAATAAGATAGAAAATGTTCCAATTATATATCTTTATAGGCAAGAACATGTGTTGGGTTTGGAATATACCACATTAATAATGAGATATAGAACAACTATATTACTTTAGAGAGGATCAGTGGAAAGAAAAATTATAACACAAATATATAATAATATCTATAATTTCAAATGGTCCATATACCAAGGGATCTATTTTCCATTTATAACAAAACAATTTACACCATTCATGAGAGTCAAATTAATGAAACCATGATCTCTAATGTGAAATTCAAAATTTGTCCATAGAATGTCTGTATTTATAATAATAAAATCATAAACATGGTTTCTTTTGGAATAAACTAATATCATAATTTTTTTCAATTATTTCATAATGATCCATAAATATTATGCTAATCACGAAAAACATATCCCTAGAGACTATCTAGAAATGTGTGCATATATAGGATCACTCATCGTTCATAGGTGATGATCAAGATGGAAACCATTATTCCCCAATTAGTGTTATTAACATTATCTTCATTTGTGACATTTATTCATCCATGTCAAGGTATTTAGACATAGATGTATTTTATATAAAAACCGCAAAACATTTTCTTTAAGAAAAATTTGATATTATTTTATACATTGAATTATACTTAGATTATAGCATGGGATTTTGTATTGTAATAAATTTTTTCTTAAATCTACTTCAAAAGGATTGAAATAAACCAAATATATATACCACTTCATCAACCCCAAATCATGAAACGTGGAACTAATGTCTACTTTATTAAATGGGTATATGATACAAGGAATCACATTGCCATAGACCGATCGATTTAGTAATATTAAATGACTATATATATATATATGTGATTATAAATTTGAATTGGATTTAAATTATAAAAAAATAATTTGTTTTAAATCCATGAATATCAATCGTACATAACTTAACTATATCTCAGGGGAATCAATAAAAATATGGGTGATTTAAAATGCATAGTTCTCCTAAAATTAGATTAAAAAGGAAATCAAATGTTTTTATAATCATTAAAATTATTATTTTTTACATTAGTTGTAGTTTAAAATGAATATTATTGGTAATATTAATGTATAATATATTATTTAAAGCATTATTATTGATGAAAATTACTTATAATGATTTTAAAGTCATTTATAATGACCTCTATATTCTTTTTAGAAGAACTGTGTTAGTGTTGATCATGTATTCAAGCTAATTATAATGTTAATAAAAATTTGAAATTAGTTAACATAACATTAAATTATTAATTTCAAAATAAACTTTTATATTCCCCCATATAATCTACTTTTCCGTATTTGTTCTTATATAATACATTAATGTTTTAAAATTATAATTTCAGAGCATTCCATTACTTAAAATAATATAATGTTCTTTATTAAAGTAAAATGGTACCATGTTTCCATATTTTCAAATATTTGAATGGGTGGTAGAATTATATTTATCCATATAAATATTTTAATGTTTATAGATGATATTAATGTATTATTATATAGTTTTAACTATATACCCTATTTTAATGTTTTCTGTGTTGATAAGTTATAAGGCATTTACTATTCACACTGATTTAAATTAAATAGACCAATTAACCATATTTCTAAAAAATTTATTATAAATATGGAACTAATTTTATTAGATTCAATATTTTACGTGGAGTAAATTAGTTTAATACCAAATGAGAAAAATGTGATGAAAACAGACTTTTAAAAAATTTATTTTTTCAAACATATAATGATATTACATTTATATATGTCTAATAATAATTATTATACTAAATAAAATTCATTTATATAGATATATAATTTATACATTTAAAGTAAATAATTCCTAAATTTTATTATTTTTTATTAATTTTAATGAAAAATCATTAATCACATAAAACAGTTTTATGAAAAATACCCCTTTGAAACTCCAAATGATTATTTCAATATTACTACAAAATGGATAATCAATATATAATTTACTAAACATTTTATAACAAATTATTCAGAATAAAATTATTATTTTATAAATTCTAAATTTCTATTTTTTTCATAAATGAACTGTTATAAGAGAAAATTTATTAAATTCATTATATTCTTATTTTGACATATTATTTTAAAAATCAATATTCATCCCACCAAATTAGAAATATTGATCCATGAAATATTAAAATGATATATTCTTATAGTTATTTTATGGAAAATGTTTCAATTACTAAAATTTAACTTTATGTGCTATATTCTTCACAGCATCTAAAATAATTCCTTGAAATATTAAATGAAATTACCTTCTAAACAAAAAAGGGAGGTTCTTTATCAATAAAATATTAAGATTACAAATTTATTCCCCATTTTTAGAATTTCTTAGAATTAAAATTACTATAAAATCCATATAATACAGAAATAACTTCTTCCCTAGTGTTATGTAAAATTATAGTTTCATCATAGAATCATATATTTGTTTCTAATTCATTTTATATAATGTTGTTACCCGCTATAAATTATTTTTTTCAGTACTTAATTCCACTTTAATGGGGTGCATATTAGGGCTCTAGAGAGTGGATAAAATGTATTGGTAAAAATATTTTAATGTTTTGAGATTTTTTTTATTGATGTAATGGATTCTGAGTATTAACATGTAATAGATTAGTGGCATTCTCACTGTGTTTGGAGAATACGTGGCCCATTTTTTGTGTTTTCTATAAGAATCTTTAGTTGTTGAACTCATCATGATAAATACATATCATATAATCCAATTAGATGCCATGTATATTTTTTATGGTTGATACCATTAATATCATTCAAAACATGAAGTTATTATGTGACGTGTACAGGTTACACACCATGTAAAAACAAAATATCAGTAAATAATAAAAAAGTTAAGTGATTTTATGTGTATCTAAAAACTAAGGATTATATGATGTGTAGAGGGATTACACTCCATGTAAATGTTGTGATATAGTATTTTAATAATTTCCATCAGTTTAATTTTGTTTCATTATTCAAAAACTCATATAGATCTCAATGTAGAAGGCTTCTCCAGTGATTTTTGAAGTCTTCTCTCAATCTAGATTGATTTGTTCCGTAATTGGTCACTATTATGATTATATTAAATATCATTGAATCTAAGTTTTTATTATTATTATAGGGTATATTTAATTTATTTAATATGGTGTGGTGGTTTTTTGATTTTGAGGGACATCATTGTCATTATTTCGTAACCCATGTTGGTGGGGTTTGTTGTGTGTGAGTGTGACCTTGTGTTTTGAGGTATGTGGTTCTATCTCTAGCTTATGTCGGAAAACTTCATTGAAATTGTTTTTGATAAGTATTTTTATTAAATGAAATTGAAATATATGACTGGTTGTATTGTGTGTATAGAAGGGGGTTTTAATAACATATGGGTTTCACATTGTTTTTGGTAAATAAAAATGTAATTCCATGCATTGTGAAATGGTTTAAAAAAATGAAATAATAAAAATGGGTCTATGAATTAGTTTGGAAAATAGATAACTTAATAATAATTGGTAACCTATGTCAATGATATATAAATAGGTCTCATCCATTGTCAGGGGATTTTCTCGTCGGCAGTATCTCTACTCCTTAGGCTCGTTGTTCTAGTATCACGTTATACCTATTAGGGTTCACATTAAAGGGTGTTCATTATCCCTATTGAAATTATTCTTATATCTAATGTCTTAATAAATTCATAATTTTCTATCTTTGATATGTTTTTCCTACCTATCCTAACCTACTGTGATTCTTGGTGTGATTTTACAATTGTTTCATGGAATATTTGGGCTACTAATGGTTGGTACAATTTTTTACAATTATGCATTTTTATATGATATGTGGTGAACTATTTATTTTAGATTGATGTATCTACTATGATATATAGATATAAATTTATTGAAAATATTTTTCCTTATTATTTTTTAAATGTGGAAAAAGTGTAAATTAAACAATTTTTTCCCAGGATTTTGATATAAAATGGTTAAAATTTTAGCATACCTTTATTTATATAATGTTGAGAATTTATGGATTATTTCTCATATACATGATATAGAACTCTTGGGGAAAACCCTACTGCTAATGTTATCTCAAACCATGTGCACCACATTGGCAGTGTATAGACCTGGTTATGTATTTCGATGTAGGGAAAGGCAAGGAACCCCGTATAGTGTTTTGGTTTTTTATCAGCTCGGTTGGATAGCATGTTGTGAGATAGTGAGAGGCTACCCACATTATCACATGTTGTATTTGGTTTTCTAGTTTTGTTTTTCCCTTGTGGTTGAACCTGTATTTGGATATTTTTTATACTCATTAGTTTTTTAGGTTCTAGTGTTTGTTTTTCCTATTTTGGTATATATAAATCTCTTCATCTTTTCTTTCTGTTATGTGTTTATAAAACATATTTATTCACATCATGTTGGGTTTAATTGTTCTATTTGGTTTTTTATTCTCATTTTCTATTTTTGAGCCCATGGGGATTTGGAAATCACATAGAGAATATGGCGTATCAATTTGGTTATAAGTTTTAGATGTTGTTTTGGTTGGTTCATTAATTTTTTGTAATAGAGACCTCGTTATATTGGTTTATCCATGTTAGGGGATGTTTTGTATATAGGGATGTGGATTTTCAAAACAGGGGAGGAAAGTTGTGTGATGTTATTTCAAAGCTCTTACTATGTTGAGACTCGTGTTACCATTAGATATTCAGATGTGTGTCTCCTATTTTTTATTTTGTGGTGTTTATGTTTTATTTTCCATATGAATTTTTCAATTTTGAAATTATAATAATCTATTATATAATCATTATTTTGATTCAGTGTGTTGTCGTATTCCTTTGAGACATGTTATGTGAGTTCCCTTGAATGGTGTAACTAATTCTCGTAAAGGGAATCCTCAGAGGGATCAGAACATTATCAAGGCTCTCATACAGATTGTTCGGTATGTTGACCAGAATGTTCCACAAGATCTGAATATAGATGATGTGGTACAACCATGAGCTATATGAGAAAGAGATCGACCATGATATTTCTTATTTGATAATCCACCATCTATTAAAGTTATGTGTGAACCTCAAGAGTAATAGGACTATCTTGATAAGATTTATCAGATATTGGCCTTCCTAGAAATTCCTTAGAATATCAAGGTGATGTTTGTAGCATTAAGACTTGAGGGTCCCAGAATGTATTGGTGGGATACTGTGCTATATGTGTATATGATCAAGGGAATATAATTTAATCATTTAAATAGTTCCCTATTCCTGTTATTTTTTCTAGAGTCCCTAATTATTGTAATGTATCTGGGGTACCTCTCTTTGAATCAATTTTATAATTTAGTGTCTGTTTATTCTAATCAAATTTCTGAGTTGGTTCTTTTTTCATTGAAGAATGTGAATAATAACCAACTAAATTCTCATAAATTCATGTATATTTTGAGACTTTATATCATATCATAGTTATATATGCTAAATCATTTGACATATGTTGAGATAGTATATAGAGAAATTATAGAGGAAATAAATATAGAAATCAATTATTGATATTTCTCCATTTCTCTTCCTCATATTTGTATCTTCAATGGTGTGGTAGGGGAAAATGGATGTGGTAGGATCTACATAAGTACATTGGAGGTGATTCTCAAGATAATGCCTCTAAATCACCTCCATTCATAGATAGTGGTGTTCTTATAACATGTTATCAGGGTGAAATGGTTAGAAACACCTAGTGTTATCTCCTTCACATACAATGATGTGTAACAGTTGTGGATATTCGGATGGTTTGTAGCTATTCTGTCAGGTTATGTCACCACCTCAATATAGTCTGATATCTTTAGTTCTAAAGGATTCTACAGTGCAATCACATGTATCCAAGCCTATAGGGATCTAATCAGAATCCTCAAAAGTGAATCACCATCACACATTAAACGTGTTTATGGTTGAGGTACATTCAAGTCTAGCTATTGTTAGAGGAACAAAATTTCTTTCATCCTCAGTTTCAATTTATTTATTTGATACTTGTTATTCCAACTCATTTATATTGAAAAATTGTGTTTGATGTTCTTAACCTTCCAAAAAAACTCATGACCTTATTCTACAGTTACCGACACCTCGTGAGAAGTATAAATAGATGCCTTTTGGGGTTCCTATGAATTATTGATATATAATGTGGATTTAGTCTAGGTTTTTATTATTCTTGATATAGATCTATTTGATTTAATCATCATGATTTAATTTCTTATTGCACATAAAACTTTGGTTAATTATAATATTTTGAGTATCGTATATTTTGGCTGATTGGAGATCATTGTTCTTTTAAAGAAATTGGGATCTAAGGTTTAGAAATTTGGGTACTTCCCATCGATAGAATCAGAGTTTTTTTTCTAGTCATGCAGATGATCCCAATGGTGCTTCATCTATGGTTGGTCTTACCACCTTTTAGGGTTTTCCTAATGTTTTCAAAGAATATTTCTCTATGATTCCTCTAGAGAGGTAGATTTTATTAATGATTGACCTAGTTATAGGGATGTGGCCAATATTGACACCTTCTTATCATATGGATCCATCTGAGAAGAAAGATCTCATGATTCAATTCGACAATCTAGTGCTTTTGGGTTTTGTTCACCCTACTGTCTCGCCTTGGCTAACCCTAATAAACATTTCCAAGAAGGAAGATTGATCAATTGAGTTTTCGGTAGACTATAATAATTTAAACTGATAAAATGGTAGGAGAAAGCATCATTTTCCTCATGTAGATGATTGGTTTCATTACTTAAAGGGGAAATATTGGTATTCACGGATTGATCATCAGTTTGGTTATCATCAACTCATGGTTGAAGAGTAATATATACTAAAGTAAAATTTTCAGGGAATTTATGGCCATTATGAATATCTTGTGATTCCATTTTCTCTATTAAGAAATCCTCATTTTTTATGGTCTTAATGAATTAGATATTAAATCAAAATCTAAACACATATCGGTAGTGTTCTTAGATGATAATTTGGTTTATTCAATATATGATCACTAGAAAAAGAAGACTTTGAGTTTTGTTTGGGAGATCCTGATGATTCTTTTATTCTTTTGAATTATTTAAATATTAAACATATGGATTCATGCTGTGAAATTATTAGGTCGTGTTATTTGAGAGCATGAATTATCAGTCGATCCTGAGAAGGTAGAGGATTTCATGCAAGGGTATTAACAATGTTACATATTTGAAATTCAGAGCATGATTGGTATTTCTTGATACTACTGACTGTTTATCAATGATTTATAAAATTTGGCATCAATTTTGACTAATCTTACCAGGAAAGCTGTAAAAATAACAAGGGATATGATGTTTCATACTTCTTTCTTTTAGATGAAAATACTTCTAACATAAGATCCTATTTTCAACTAACCTGGTCCCAGAGAGGATATTTCATTTTCATTGATGCATCTTGAACTAGTTTTGGTTGTGTTCTCAAGAAGGATGAAAAAGTCATGGATTAAAAAAAACTCATCAACTAGGACCTAATGATAAGAAATACCCAACATGTCATTTAATGAATTCGGTAGTTATTCATTATCTTGAGTGTTTGTAGCATTATATTTATAGGTTGAGGTTCACTATATTTTATTATAAGAAGAGTATGAGATAAATATATTCATTGAAATATCTAAATTTTAAACATAAGTGGGGAGTTGAATACCATTGGTTGCTTGACACTAAATTCACCTACACTCTGGGTAAGGGGAATTTCATTGCATACGTTATTAGTTGAAAATTACCAACACAAACTACTCAAGAATCGATGGAATTGTGGGGTATAATGGGGGGTTTTTAGTTTTATGTTGATCCTCAACTATTTGTTTTATGTCTCGTTCTATGTAATGTTCATTTATCCAAATATATACTTGAGTATATTGTAAAAATTCAGTAGTTGGATCATGATTTCATAGTAATTTGAGAATCCATATATAGTGGGCCGAAACAAATTGGTCTCCATCTTCATATGGATTTATTAGTTCAAGGGATTGGTTTTTCTAAAAGAATATGTGGGGGGATTAAATTTTTTGATTATCATAGTTCTTCATGGTCCATTCATCTAGGATCATTGAGGTTATATTATGACATGAAAAAGTGATTCTAGTGACAGGTTCTGAATCATGACATTTCTAATTATATGTATCGTTGTAACACCCTCCAAAAAATAATGGTAGAGCATTTGCAACCTTTTGGTTTTATCTAGACTCTTACAGTGCTGAATTGGAAATGGGAAACGATATCCATGAACATAGTTATTATATTACCAATGACACTTCAAGGGATGAATTCCATCTGTAAGGTGATTTGTTGTTTGAAAAAAGTCATATAATATCTTTCACACTAAATACATCGCAAAAGTTGATGATTTGGGTAAGATGTATTTGAATGAAGATGTAATGTTACATAGATTTTATTTTTTCATTCTTCATATAGGTATACTAGTTCCACTTCTATGTTTTGGTTATTTCTCTTTGTGATGATAGGGAGTAAAATTAGGTTGTGTACTTTGTATCATCCACATAAATATGGTGAGACATATCAATCTATTTAGATTTTGGGGAAACTTTTCATTAAAATATCTGGTATTTGGTGTATCATGAGATAACCAACTAGGGATGGTTGAGTTTTCATATAATAATATTTTTTAGTTGTAAATTATAATGTCTCATTTAGTGGAATTTTATGGTATCCATGTGAGATCTTCTCATTTTTGGGAATATTTTGGTAATGTTACTTTAGTGGGACTAAGATTGGTTCATGATATGACTTCTAGGATTCAGGACATTTATCATAATTTTGTAACTACTCAAATTCAAAATAAAAATTTACATCTCAGAGCCATAATAAATATTATTTTAGTCAATGTAATCTTCAATTTTAGTTTTCCATAGTGGAACTGGTTTTCTTTAATTTTTCTCTTCATTTTGGTCACAGTCTTCTTGGAAAATATGGTATGTTGGCTCTGAGATACGTAAGAATGTTTAATGTTACTGGATGACTTGGGAATCATGCCTACCTATTGGAATACATTATTCTTTTACATTAATTATTTATATTTTTTTGAAAAAACATTGCATAAGAAATATAATCATAATCCCTCCCACATTCTGAGTTTTGATGAGATCCAGTATGAGCTAGATGATTACATTGTTGAGTAGTCACTTGAGATCATTAACTCTCATGTGAATGTCTTGTTTGGGAATTCAATTATCATTGTCAGAGTGTTACGGTGTCACGGATTATATCCATATGAGACTTAGAAATATTATTTTTTTCATAACTGATCAGTGGCATTGGATCCTTACCAAATTACATTGATCCACATGAATTCTCTGTAATGGGAATTCTTTGGTTGTGGCGTTTGTAATTTCCTCCTACACCATTTTAATTGATTACCATTTATTTACATTTTTTACAATTTAATTGGGTGAATCATGGGACTTATAGGGGTGGATATATTTTATTGGGAAAATTTACCAAATGTTTTGATATGTATGTTTTTTTAAATTAATGGAATATAGCTATAGATGTGTAATCACTTTGCGGTATTCTCCCCGAATTTAGAGAATGCCAGAGTTGATTTTTTTGTTTTAATATACGAATATAATGATCTCATATTCTATAGAAGAAATAAATTTCTAGTAATGGTAGTAAATGTCATTTACATTCTTCATGTTTTATATCAGGAATCTGGTGCACAACCGAAATTGAATACATGTCATGTATAGGTTTCACACAGTGTAATAATAAAAGATCTATTTTTAAAAAAATATGATGATTGTTTCGTTAGTGGTTCTGAACCCCATGGATTGCAGGATGTAAAAATGGATTACAAACAATTTAAATTTTGTGTTGTTTGATTTTAGTGTGCTTCATCAGTTGAATTTCTTTTCATCCTTACATATGTTCCATAGATCAAAACCTAGAAGGCTTCTTCGTTGATTTTGAAGTCTCCATTTGATCCAAATTGATTCATATACTGATTGATAACCATTATTATTGGATTTCACCTCTCCAAATATACAGTGGGATCTTATTTTAGGGTCTATTTATTTTTTTCTTCTACTGTGGTCGGTGTACATTTTTTTTGGACCCCGTTTTCATTTTTTATTTCTTCTTCATAGTGTGTTCCACTTTGGGCATAAAAGACCCTCTGATTTTAGGTATGCAGTTCCATCTCTATCTTGTGTTAGTGAAATACATTTCACTTATTTGTAATAATTTTATTATTAAAATAAATTTCATTAAATAACTATTTGTTGTGTGTGTATGGAACATTGTTTTTATTAAAGAATGGTTTCACCTAGTATGGGTAAATGAAAACAGTTTTTTATAAATTGTTAATTGTTTTTGTAAATTGCTTTAAAAGAATAAATTATTGATGTTTCCAGTAGGTCCATGTGTCCCCTAAGTGAGACCTCGGTATTGAACCCATATAAATTCATCGAGAGAAAATTATTACCCTTCTATATGACACAACATAATGAGTGTGCTTCACATTGTTCATAGTGGTTGATGTTTGGATGTGTTTTATCAAAACGTTTTTCATTACCAAAACTGGATGTGTCATATAAACTACATAACTTGTTGAGATATTATTGTTCTATTAGTTACTTTTTCTAGGCCTTTTCTAAATGATTTTATCAGATTTTACGAGGAGTGAGATCTCTGAGGAAGAGCATACTACGAGCAGAACCGTATAGTTGGAAGTGGATGGGAATTTGAGGTTTGGAATCCTTTATAAGTATACCTTGATGTTATTGATTTAAATGATAAATACATATACCTATGTTAAGTTGAATATATCATCTTTGAGGTGTTTTCCCTTTGTGGAATATTCCTCTTGGTATTTCCTCTATGGTATTCTTTTGTGTTTTTGAGTTGTCCTACTGAGTATTGTTTTACACACCCTTGCATGGGATTTTCCTGCATGAGTCGTGTCTAGTGAAAATGTATGACATTGTTATGGAGTTCCACATAGAATAGGACTAGAACGTTTATTGAGAGTTTAGACAGACTGGGTATGCTCCTACAACTATAGACATCCGTCCTAGTAACTTTGTTTATGGGTTAGACATTGTGATTTTCATAGTCTTATTGGTGGGATTGTATTCTAGCCCGATTGTGCTTTACTAAACATTACTATAATATTGCACTCTATTTGATTGGATATAGTTTTATGGATGAATTGTTTTTATATAGTGTTTTTAGATTTCACTATTTTGGTCTTGGAGATGTGTGTGTGTGTAGGTACAAAGTAAAATGCCTCCCATTAGTGGCATATTCCTACTCAGTGTAAGTTTCCACCCCTATCCTATTAGAGGCGGGCTGGGGTTAGTCACGACACGGGCCTCAATAGGATAGGTTGTGACAGAGTGATATTAGATAACATCAGTTCTACTTTATTAACAAATAGATCATGAGATCAGTATGGGGAAACAATGTTATGTGTATTGAGTTCAGATTATAGGTCATGGGATCTACTGTTAGGGTAACAGATTATGTATCCATACACAAGGACTTTGGACAATTTATTTTCAACTCAATACATGAAAACACTAGTTTCGGGGGAAAATACTGGTAAATGCATCATATAGTAATGTGTTGTGGTTTCTATGTCCATCTTGAGACAACTCACTATGTATACTCTTTTGATCGTGATATAAAATGTTTTCTTATAGTATGTATTCATGACGTCAGCCCGTGAAGTTACCAAATAATGATCATGAGTTTGAACCAAATATTGATGAAGTCTCCCAGAGGGGAACACATCATAGAGAATTGTTTCTTCGTGATGGTATGTAGATGGAAGATTCTCTTATTGATCAGTTCATAGATCCACCTCCGATTTTTCATTTGTATGAAAATTTCCCTACTATGTCATGGAAGGTTCTTTTGGTACTTGAAGAAAATACATAGGGTTTGGGCGTGTATCATAGGCTTTAGAGGCAGTGATCGCCATTAATGTATGGTCCCCAGTGTACACCATGACCCCTCTAGTCCGGAGCTGCTGCATCACATGTAATATTAGCATGGTTATAAAGAATGGAATCCGGAACAAATTTTTGAATTAGAAGTCTTGAAGAAACTAGATACATATATGTATCTCAAATTACATTGGGAAAGGTTTCAAAATACAATAGCTAACAAATAATAAAATCAACATCCACTGAAACTCAATCAATGACATTCTCTTCAAAACCTATTGAAAGTAACAAATGAAAGGGGTGAGCTAAAATGCTCAGAAAGGGTTAGGAATATTGGAATTATGCATTCAATAATAATGGAATCATAAAATAATTTAGATAATCAATATGGGATAGTGAATAAATGAAAATCTCATGCCATTAACAAACTATGAATGAAAACACATCCATGGATTTTATCAGAGTGAAAACCTCATTGATAGTAATAATGGATAATTAATGAGGAAAATGGTTATTAATTGGAATCATATATCTGGCACATGATACTATAATACCGTTAAAATGGTTTAGTTATGTGGGTAGAAACCCATCCAATTTTTTTCAAACAAACTCGAAGGGTTTGTCGCCAACTGATTTGTATCAGGAGCCATGCTGAT
The DNA here is from genome assembly GCA_963277665.1 of Viscum album. Classification (NCBI taxonomy): domain Eukaryota; kingdom Viridiplantae; phylum Streptophyta; class Magnoliopsida; order Santalales; family Viscaceae; genus Viscum; species Viscum album. Next base: position 1,152,780,574 of record OY728120.1, read on the forward strand.
ATATCGAGATGCTATAGTGGGAAAAAAATATGAAAGTCCAAAAATTATTTATAAATTTATTTAATACATGATAAATATTCCATTTCATTGTCTTCATAGAGTAGAGGATACAGATTCATTAATATTTCCGAAGTTAAAACAACATTCCAAATAAACACCATATGTATAATGGTATACGGTTTAAGAAATAAACATATCCATGATATGAGAATTTGGATATTTAATTTAAATATATTTTCAAATTAAAAGTTATGTGAAATGGAATGTATGTACACCACATATGGATTATTAGTTTCACAATACCAAGTTTGTCTCAACGAAATGGTAGTTGAGACAATGTCCCTTACCATAATGTAATCAATTGAATCATATGACCAATATTTAATAACCATAAAATTAATCATTAAATACCATTAATATAATGGGAATCATTATAATATATGACAATTGACAGTTCACATATTCCACATACCATAAATCAGTGGTGAACTATGGAAATCTCATGGAATAAAAAGCGAGATAAAACCACGATACCTAATGCTCGAGTGCGTTACTTGTTTATTTTAATGTCCTCAATAATATAATATAACGTCATTAATTAATAATTACATAACCTTATATACATTTAATTTATTTATTATAACATTATTAGGTTTATTCATGGATCATTTTATGCATTTAAGAGGATCAATTTTATTATTTGAGATGTATTTTCTTCCTCAGGTTTCATGTTCCGTTTAATTGAATTAATGAATGTATGTTCATTTGAAATGTGTTTAAACATAAACAATTGGTAATATTTCATATTAATTACATTATATAGATGTTAATAAACTTATAATGATATTGGGTTATATTCCATGATTAAGATTCATTAATTAAAGTTAATTACAACTGTTTGGATTAACATGGCAGTTTTGTTCATAATGAACATGTTTTTTATTATTATTTTATATTATTATTTTGTAAGGATTATATAACATTAATGATATTAAATATTTATATTCATTTCTAGTTCAACCATAATTTTTTTTTCATGTCACGAATTTAACATGGTAATGAAAATTGATATCCTATAGTCCTTAAATGTTATAAATTAACACATCTCAGACGGTTTTTTCATTTTTAGTATAAGAGGAGGGGGAAAGAGGTATGATGATGAAATATTACATTAGAATAATATAATTCCAGTTCAGATAATGTTCTGGAAATATCATAGTATTTGGATGAATGGATATTAGGAAATAAGTATAAATTAAGGAACTCAAAATAAAAGAAAAATTGATAAATCTCTCACAAAAATTTAGTAGCCTAAAGGCGTCACATAAAATATAAAATAGTTTGATGAGAGAAAGGGGGTCTCTCATCACTATTATATGATATAAAAAGAAAGAGGAATATTTAATGACATATAACAACATAATATAAATAAAAATAAAAGAGAAAACATAAAATGAAATCATTAGGAAAAGAGAAGGGTGGTAGATTCTATTACCTTGGAGTAACTAACAAAAAATGAAGGTTGGGACCTTGGGGTGAGGGGACACCTTGGTGGGACTCCTGGTTAGGTAATACTACCAGATCTTCGAGGATAATGATTTAGGAATGAAATGAAATGAAGGGGGTGAGTGGGTATTTATAGTAAATGAGAGGGATTTTTTTATTAATTAAAAGGGACATCTCAAAATTGGTTTTAGAAAAAACCATGGGATTTACCATGTTATTTTCCCATGTTTTTAACCACTTGGGACACCTCATGTCATATGTTTCTATACACAGTCTACCAGCCTTTTATATTTGATTATTATATCATTATGATATCATCAAAGTACTGAAAACTCATATTAACTTTTTTCTATTCACGAATAATTCATATATTTTGGAAATAATAAAATTTAACCTAAAAATTTTAAAATGTGTTGAATTAAAAAATGATCCCCATTTTTTGAAAATAATTTTATTAATATTAATTATTCAATTTTTAAATAAAATCATAGTTAATTCAAAAAATAACAATTTTAATGGTATAATTAGTTTTATATCACGTTGATAAATTAATTAGGATTTTATCATTTTATTAGCTAAAAAAATGTTATATTATCGTTATTTACAATTCATAAGGGTCATATTACTATTCATATTATTATTCATAAGGTTATGTTTCAATTTATCAAAAATCATGTTGGTTCTATCATACTCCAAGTGACTTACTGGTCACATCTCTAGATGACCATTTTTGGGAATTCAAATCATATAAGTATAAAATTTATGTTTAAAGGAGAGTTATAAATATCTACTTAAATCAAATTTCCATGAATTTATATTTTTTTAGAAAACCATGGGGTGTTACATTATCCCCACCTTTTTGAAATTTTATCCTCATAATTGTATTTACTAATTAAAAATGAGAGGGTTCCATGATCATGGTGTCCATATGGTTTCATCATCATCTTTCTCATGTTAGAAGAATGCCCATGAATTTCAATATTAATTTCTAGGTCCTTCAAAAGAATTTTCTTCCTCTATCTATATACACCTTGTATAACTTGTGACATTTGTGTGTTCAATGAAAAAATTGTATCAGAAAATAATTATGTATGACAAAAAATTTCAAAACATCTGATAGAAAATGATTTTTTAAAAATAGTCGGACTGAGTATAAGTTGAATCTATGAATAAATGGTCCTTTAAAAATTCCATAACTATCTGCGAAATGACTATATGTAAAAAAATATATAAATAGGTTGTGAAAGGGTCTATTCTTGAATACCTTTTTCAAAATCTTAATATGCTTCATAATCTTGTGATATTGTAAAATATTAGAAAATTCCTTGATAATATTTACCTTTCATGAATATATGAGAATATTGAGACTACAGGATTTGATTAAATACAAACCATGAACCACAATGTTATCTAGGTATACTGGAGGTGATTGATATCTCAAAAAATTGCTTGCAAGTGAGTTTTATTATATAAAATGACTCGGAAATGTCTGGAAATGTCTCTCCAATAATTAGTGTAAGAAAGTCATTAGAAAGCGATAAGAATGTCATTTGTGATCCTCTTCCTTCCATTTGTAACTGAAATTCCTTGATATGAAAATTTATAAAACAAGGATTTAACGTTGATAATAGATAGAGAATAAAAATATCTTAATGAAAACTCATAATCCATACATTTATCTATTTTTTATAGATTCACTTTCTTCCATTATGATCCATTTCTAAATAGTGGCATACACTATATTAGGTTATCAATCAAAAATTGAAAATCACTTAACATAGATTGAAATTCTATTCATAAATAATCTCATAAAAATGGCGTCTCTGAGGAAAGAATTACCTTAAGATCCATCCTAATGCCTTGTAAATAAAATGTGAATTATCCATAGAATTTCCTCTAAGAGTGTTAATACCAGGAGTGAAATAAAGGTTTTTATCGTGTACATGGATACCCCAGGTCAAGCCCAAAACTCCTTGTCGAAGTTTTCACTCCTAGGTAAATATGTTTAGATCCACCACTACCGGTTTGAATCCAGATAGGGATGTATTTTATAGAAAGATCCACATAATTTATTATTACCAAAATACCAGGATTCCATTGTGTGTTTATCCTCAAATACTACCTTAGCGATCACTTCCATAATATATAATTTCTAATGTAGTTTCTATGTTTGCTACTAAACGTCCTCTGATACCAACTATAACACTCTGACCCTCTAGAACAGATCTGGTGCATCACCTATTGTATTGGAATGGTTAGAATGAATGTAATCCAGAAGGAACTATCAATTTAGCAGTCTTGAAGAAACTAGATACACATATGTAACTCAAATTACATTTGGAATTGTTACAAAATATAATACATAACAAAATCAAAAAACGGGATCCTCCAAAACTCAATAAATGATCTCCTCTTCAAAACATGTTGAAGGTATACAAATTAATGGGTTTATCTCAAATTCTCATTAAGTGTTATGAATATAATAAGAATGAATTCAATAAAAAGTGAATCATAAACAATTTGACATAATCAAAACGACATCATTAATAAATGGAAAAACACACACCATTAACAAACTGGGAATGAAACTCCATCCATGGATTTTTTTCATATTGAACACCTTGTGGATAGTAAAAATGATAATGAATAAATATTATTCTTTTTAATTGAATTTCATGTATCTAGAAGATGATAGCATAATACTGTTATAACAGTTTAGTTCTGTGGGTAGAATCCCATCTTATTTTTTCGAAACAAACTCGATGGGTTTGTCGCAAACTAATTTATCTCATTAGACTTGTCAATGCCTCGAGGGGATATAAAGATCCCCCACCTCCTCTAAAATTCCAAATCATTCTTTATAAATTTATTTAATAAAATAGAAATATTCTTTTTCAATATCCTCCTAGAGTAGAGGATACAGATTCATCAATATTTCAATTATTAAAACATCATTCCAAATAATCACTGTATGTAAAATGGTATACGATTTAGAAAATAAACAGATCCATGATATAATAACATGTATATTTAATATAAATATAATTTCAAATAAAAATTGATCTCAAATGGGCATTAGGTACACTATATATGGGCTATTAGGTGCACAATACAATGTTAGTCACAACGAAATGGTAGTTGAGACAATGTCCCTTACCACAATGTAATCAATTGAATCATATGACCGAAAAATAATAACCATCAAATGAATAAAAAAAACCACGAATATAAATTTAATTATGATAATATATGGAAAATTTAATAACACATATACGACATACAAGAAACAAGTGTTGAACAATGGAAATCTCGCGGACATAAAAGTGAGATGAGAAACCACATTACTTTTGCTCGAGTGTGTTCTTAATTTGTTTTAATGACGTGAATATTTAAATTTATCATCATTAATTAATAATTCCAGAACCACTTATACTTTTAACGGATTAATTATAAACTTATTAGGTTCATTCATGGCCCATTTTATGGGTTTACGAAGATCAATTTTATTGTTTTGGAAACATTTTCTTCTTTGGTTTTCATGGTCCGTTTAGTTGTATTCATTAATGGAATTTCATTTGAAATCTTCCTAAACATCCAGAATGGATTATATATTTTCTTAATGAAATCACAGAGATATAAATTATCTTATAATGATTTTTTTATATACAATGATGATGATTCATTAGTTAAAAGCTAATTACAAATCTTGGGATTTACATGGCAGTTTTGTTCATAATGATATTGTTTTTTATTATTATTTCATATTATAATTTTTTATTGATTTAACAAAATTAATGAGTTGATATAAACATATTATGATTTGTTTAAACCATAAAAAGGGTTTCATGATAATAACTGATCATTGTAATGAAACTTGAGAACTCTTCATCCTTGAATGTGATAAATTAACAAATCTCGGACGATGTTTCCATTTTTAGTAGAAGAGGAGGGGGAAAGAGAGATGATGATGAAATATTCCATTAACATAATATAATCCCAATTCATGTATGGTACTGGTATTATAATTGTATTTGGATTTTGGTAGATTAGGAATGAATTATAATAGAATGTAACTTAGAGTAAAATAAAAATTGAGAAGTCTCTCATGAAAATTCAGCAGCCTAAAAGTGTCACTTAAAATATAAAACAGTTTAATGGGATAAAGGGGTACTCTAATCCCTATTAAATAAAATGGAAAAAATGGGAATATGGAATGAAATATCCAAAAATAATCCAATTGAAAATAAAATAGAAACAAAAAATGAAAGCTTTACGGAAAGCGATGGGTGGTTAATTCTCTTACCATATAGAGTAACTCACAAAACGTGATGGTTGGGACATTTGGGGATTTAGGACCCCTTTGGAGGCCTTTTAGTTAGGTAATAATACCATATCATCGAGGATAATGTCTTTGGAATAAAATAAATCCAGGGGGAGAGTGGTAATTTTAAATAAATGAGATGGAGGTTTTTATTAATTAAAAGAGACACCTCATTAGTGGTTTTAGCAAGACCATGGGCATTCCCATGGTATTCTTCCATGGTTTTATCCAAATAGGACACCATAGGTCATATGATACTATAAAAATCTTGGAAATATTTTAATATTTAATTATTACATAATTATGATGTCATCAAACTACAAAAAACTCAAAATTGTATTTTTTACGATTCACAAAAAAATCTTGTATTTTAGAAAAAAACCAAAATTCTCAATACCCATTTTTTGATGTGTAGAATTAAAAATTGATCTCTGATTTTTGAAAATAATTTTAGATATATTTTATATTTATATTTTAAATAAAATCATAGTTAATTCATAAAATTAAAATTTTAATGGTATTATTAGTTTTATATCACAATGAAAAATTAATTAAGATCTTATTTTGATATTACCTTAAAAAATTAAAATATTTCCATTATATACAATATATAAGGGGCATATTACTAATCATATTATTTTTCAAAAAGGTACGTTACTATTTAGAAAAATCTAGTTGATTCTATTAGACTCCAAATGACTTAATGGTTACTACTCTGGATGACCATTTTTCAAAATAAGAAACATAGAAGTTGAAAATTTATGTTTAAAGAATTGTTATAAAATTAAAATTAAAACAATGTTTCATAATTTTCAATTTATTTTTATAAAACTTTTGGGTGTTACAAGGACATACCAATTGCATATGAATGATGTAAGCCGTAGAATAAGAGGTTTCGTCAAAAGATCCAATGGTGTGACAGTTCCCCAAGGAAGTGTCCTTGATATTATTTTAATGCAAATGGACATTCAACATGAGATTGTCCTATTGTTCAGGATGCATTAAGAGACGCAGTTTATGAAATGTAAAAGAAGAGGCAGTAGCAGCAGTAGACATATTTGTCAAGCATAGTATGTGTCAGAGGAGATGGGGAAATAGTTGGAGGTTGCCAAAATTTTGACATGTTACCACCACCACCCCTAGGTGGTCCATTCCAGACATAGGGAGCTAGTGGAAGGGGAGGAGTGAGTTGTAGATTGTTAAATCATATGACCCCAAGATTACATGAATGCATCATGTTATGATCTCTATCTTTATAATTTAGCTTCAGTAGATGGACACATGTGCTAGTGATTTCCATTCCTACCACTTATCTTGTATGATACAGAGAGATTTTCATTAAACCATTGACTAGATCCTTAAGCATTGAGACACCTAAAAGAGGAGACTCGATGATCACACCCTAGTGTTGGTAGTGTGACATAACTCTTAATAGTGATAGTTTCGGTTAGGATCACATTGTAGAAGCATCAATGCATTATAGTTTCATTTTCAGTATAGACTAGTAGCCACAGTTCATGATCACATTTGTTCTTTTAGGAAAAGGGTACCATTTGTCCATGATTAGAGAACCTTATTTTCTTTTTTTATTGGAGAATTGGAAATTCTTATATCTTAGGATAGACTCACACATAGGAGGGGTAGATGACTAATCTTTCGATGGTTTTTCATGACCAGCAGTGTAGTGGATGTTTTGATTCCTTGGTTTCATGTAATGTTGGTGTAGCATAAGGACACCTTCCTTGAAGAATTTGTTTTTTAAAATCCCCATCTAGAGTTATTAATTCATTTTGATATAACACCCTGGGATGACACTGAAATCTACAGCAACATATCAGATGGATCCCGCAGAACAGAGTGAGCTAAAAGTGCAGTTGGAGGACATTAAGAGGAAGGGATTTATGAGACATAGTGTTTCAGCATTGGTTTCCCTAGGTGGTATTCATTAATCTTAAACACACAATCTCAGAGAATAGAGTTTCAATGGATCCAAAAAATGTTTAGGAAGAATTTGATGTGAACTGCCATCTTGAGGTTTCTAGAGGAGGGTGTGGAGTACGTAGTGTTATGTGATGCATTAGGAACTGGGTATGGTTGTGTCTTGATGGAGAGTAAATCATTTATTTCCTATGGTTCACACCATTTTAAATCACACTATTAGAACTATTTAGACCAAAATTTTGATTTTATATTAGTAATATCTTCACTAAATATGTGGTGAGACTACCTTTTGAGAGAGCAGTTTATCAAATAATTTGAACACAACAGTCTCAAATATATCTTATCTCAGAAGGATATAAACTAGAGATAGAGGAAATTTAGGGAGTTATTATAGGAAAATGACATTGATATTGGCTATAAAACTAGAAAGGGGAATTTATTTAAAAACTCTCTCAGCAGGAAATCCAATGTGCAGTTGGTGAGAGGGGTTTCAGAGTAGTTGGTCACATTATAGATATCATTTATGGATGGAGATGGTGAATCTTACCTCTAGTGTATGGTTTTCACCCTTCCACATGTATAATCATTCAAGAAGGATTAACTTGGGGATACCGACTCTGAGACCCTATGTGATAAGTTGTCCAGAGGACATGCCCCAGATGGATATTTTATCTGTGGAGATAACTTTGTTCTATTCATAGGGCAGACAGTTGTACCAAAGTCATTACCGGTGGAGGTTCTGAGGGTGTTCCACAAATCCCCTTTGTAGGTTTATCCAGCTATAGTAACGATGTACCTGGACCTCCAGCATCACTTTAGTGGCCCTGGATGAAGAAAGAAGTTGCAGAGTTTTTTTCTCAAGGCCTAACATGTCGATAAATGATGTTTGATCATCATGTTCTAGTGGTTTTTCCTAGTCCCATTGAGGTTCTTGAAAGGACATGTGATGGAATAAAAATGTATTTCATGATGAGTTAACTATGTACTTCTTGGGGGCATGATACCATCTTTGTGATCATTGACTGACTCACCATGTCGGACCACTTCATACCTATATGGGAGTAGGGCTTAGTGTACAATATGTGATGCCTCTACATGAAAGAGATAGTTTGGCTTCTTGGAGTACAATTAATGATCATTTTAGATCGTGATTTTCACACCACATTCTATTTTTGGATGGGATTGTGAAATTGCAACCCCTGATTGATGGCCGAAAAGATATTGACATCCAGGTTCGATATGAAATGATTTGAGCTTACATGTTACATTTTGTCCAAATATGGGATTATTACCTACCACTAGTGTAGTTTTCATACAAACACTACCCTTAAACCATTATTATGGTACCATTCATGTCTCCATAATGGAGACCTTGTTGGTCACCACCTAATCAGACTGACCAAGGGGTGTTAGTGATCATGGGTCCAGAGAAGGTGCGGGAAACTACAAATAAGGTTCAGGTCATGTAGGAGTATATGAAGTCTGCATATATCCATTACAAATTTTTTCCTGATGGTAGAAAATTCCATTAGTGTTCTATAAGTGAGGTCATGCATTCCTTTGGGAATCTTAATAAAGTGGTATATTGAAATTTTTTGGGATGGGAAGATATCACTGTGGTTCATTGGCCAATTCTTGATACTGCATAGAGTTTCCATGGTGGAATACAACTTGGATCTACCCTGGTTGTTGGACTTGGTACACGACATATTCCACATGTCCCCGTTGAGGAGATATGTGCATGATACATCACACATCATTTTTGGCGGTGTCATTTTTTGACACCCTAATAGAGGTGAAGGATCGATAGAATGGGATACTTCATGGGTAATAGATTCCTGTAGTGTGTTTTCGATGGGTGGATGAAAATTTCTTGGAGAACACATGGGAGCATGAGGCTCATATTTCTTCTCAATACCGTCAATTGTATGAGTATCCCTTTGTTTTAGCTATCAGGGACATAAATACCTATTCTAGAAAGAATATAATGACTTTTATTATCCCAAATTTATTTTTAGAAATTATTTGTAAAAATTTTGAGACTAGGCACTGAGATGGAGTTCGATTATGAGGCCCGGTGTTCCAGGAACGATTTTCTAAAAATGTAATTTTTTAATGGCATGCACGCATGCGTTTTCTGAAAAAGTGGAAATACTCCTAAATTGGATATTGGATTAGAAATTCAGTGGAACATTTGAGCTCTGAATAGTTGATTTAACATAGTGAAGTCTTAGATTTAGTCATAGTGTGTCTTTTGTTGAAAAAACCAATATGAACGTTACCATAAATAAAATAATTAAATACTTATTTTGTGAGAAGGAAGTGCCTTGGTCAAATACCAAAGAACTTATTATTATTAAAGAGAAAAGATATTAAATCAGTCTAAAAGATGTGATTTTTTTACAATCAATAAATTAAAAAAGATGTAAATCAATGGGGAGATCATATAACAGGGTAATGTCATTGTTGAATCCCATATTTGAAAAACCATTTTCAACCTTGTTCACTTCACGAAAGTTATGAGTGAAAATATTTCTGATATCCATATGAAATTGAAGATTGTCCATCCCATGACATGTATGTCACCCATGAAATTCCATATATCTTTCACGGTGGTAGTCGAATCACTTTCAATTCAGATATTGTTCCAACAATGATGCTTCACAAAAGAGATAGCATGAATGAAACTCATCATTTCTAACTCCTAATATGAGGAAATGCCACAGTTACCATAGAAACTCCCAAGAATATACACAAGGTGGTTTCTGTAAATTTTTCCACAGCCCGAGGGACTCAGGATTCCTTTAGAGACACCATCAACATTAACATTAATCCAGTCAGGGAGCAGTTCTTTCTAGAACACTTTGAATGTACCTTATGGATGATTATAAATACCATTAATCCCAAAATGTAATATAAAAAAAAAATTATTCACCATGCTATTGAAAAGAATCATTCAATTCGATGTAGAATCCTAAATGTCAATGCGGATCTATATTCGACCTACATTTAAACAAGTTAACAATTTTTTTTGAATAAGGGAACTTATATCATACCATATCACATGAAAAATATCATAAATTCATATTATGAAAAGATTCTTGATTTTATAAGAGGAATCAATATCCACACAATGTTGATGTTGAGCATTAAATATGTCATAAAGTAATCATCTTCACTTTGAAAGATAAGAAACATAATTTCAAAGAGCAGTAGTAGTAGAAAAAGAATTAAATAAATTGTTAATGGATTCTTTATGAGGGTTACAAAGATGACATTTAGAGAAAACTTGAATCCTGAATGATTGAATGAAAATGTCAGTGGGAACCTTACTTTAAAAAATATTCCAAAAAAGTGTGATTCTTCAATGGCTTTAACCATAATTTTTCAATGTTTTTTATCGATAAAAATAATTATCAGAATTACTCAAAAAATGGTCGTAATGCATTTTTTAATCAATGATGTAATTAGGTTCAGTTTCAAAAATTAAAAAATAATCAGTTTTGAAAAGGGGTAGTTGATGATGACATGACTAACATTTTCAAGTAAATTTAAGATTTTAGAGTTTTAAACATCCATGAAAAAACAATTAGCGTGCTCTGGTAATTGATTTGGAGGAACTATAGAGATTAAAGGGTTACTAGCCTAGTTTTCCGCCCAGAAATTTATGGAAGAATCGATGCTAAAAATTAATCTAGATATAGACATGATGATGGTAATGGAATTATTAATGGATGGATAGATAGATGAACTCATATAATTCAAATTTCCTTTATTCAATTTGTCAGGAAAGCTATATTTAAGGAAATCATTGGAATTATTGTCATTATGAAGTATGTTCCATGTGAGTCTACCATGTAAGGCATCAGTAAAGTGTTTAATATTTTTAATTTTTATACCACCCATATCCAATGGTATTCAATAGGTAGACCATGTAATAGTTAGTAGTTTCCTTTCAAGTGTGTTTCCGCTCCAGAAAAATATTTTTAAAAATTAAATATATTTTTTCTACAAAAGAAGACCATTTATAAACGGTAAAGGAATATAGAATTTTTTGATACAATTGTATATTTTACTATAAATATAATTCCATCCATATAGTGGGATTTTACATTCCATGAGTAAAGAAGCTGAAATATTTGATCAATATTTTTAGAAATGTATCTAGATTTGGTTCTGTCCCAAAAAATGAGAACACCAATATAAGTGAATGGAAAGTATTCTTATTTAATTCGTAATTCACTAATAATATTATATTTTCTATTAGAAGGAAACTTTATCCCAAAAAAGATAAAGGATTTGCTCCAACAAATAGTATGTTGAGATATTTCTTCATAGTGTGAGAGGGAACTTTTGAGATTTCGGATATTCCTTTTATATCCTTGTAAAAATTGTATAAATACATCTATATATAAGAGATGTGTGGGGAACTTTTGGATATTCCTTTTGGATATGAAATTTAAATGATTTGAATTGTTTTAATATATAAGATATATAATAATTCAAGAATAATAATTATATGTGTAATATCATATATATATATATAGATATATATATCTTAAAACCATCATAATAACCACCCTTGTGATGTATTGATTAAAAATGAAACAGATTTAATTGTGGAGGCGGTAGTGCACACGTTTTCATGAATGATGCTTTTGTTACCCATTTGATGCAAGAGGGTATGTAAAATAATTATAACATAAATATAATAAAATTTTATTATAAATTATATAACATGGTTTTCACATCAAAAATGTCAAGAGTTTTTTTACGATGGTAAAATAAAAAATAAAAAATAAAACACTCGGTTATGAACTATACAAATTTTTCAAACAACCTAAATAGGTTTTTAACTTAATCCTTCATAAAATGGTATTATGATAAAAATAGGTACTTCAGTATATTTTCAAGGATTTTAGTGATTTATTTGGTAATGTACTGTCTATGATAATGGGCTCTTGATGTGTAGATATTAGAGGAGTGGGGTGTCCTTTTTTAAGTGTGGAAAAGGACACACTTGGAATATTTTAAAAGATTAGAATATATAATTATATTAATCATCACAAATATATTATATATGAATTTTCTCTGAATAATATAAGTGTTATTTGTTAAATAAAATAATCCACTTTAGGATAGATATGTTTTTATGTCATTTTAGCACTTCTATTTTAAGTTTCAACCCTTTTATCACAATTTAAATCTTACGTTATTAAATTACTTGTTTACCAAATACAACATTCATAATTACCAGAAAATGAAACCAACTAAATTACCATCATTATAAAATAATATTCCAAATACATATCCAAATTTACCAAATACAATTTTATTAAGCGTCAGAAATTACTTTAAACTAAACCCCAAAAAATTGAGATGAAAAACATTTATCAACAAAAACTAAATTTCAGAGTATAAAAAAGTTTTTATACCAAAATTATGAATATTATCCTAAAAAATTTCATTAATTGGAATATATTTTAATAAAAGTAAGACAATACATTTCAAAATCATTGCCAAATAGTTTTACCTAGTAAACACATGAATATAAAAGGTGATATTCTATATAGATTTTATTTTTTCACTATCCACAGAAAAATTAGTATTTTCATTAAAATATAAAAAGAAATCATTAAGATAATTTTGATATTATAATTTTCTAAAATATATAATTTTTAAAAAAAATTTCTATATGTGGATAAAATTAATTATAAAAACCACCCAGAAAACAAAATAATATCTATTTTTGAAGAAAATATATTTTTAAATAAATATGTGAACATAAACACATTGATTTTATAATGAACACAATTAAATAAATGATAATTCATTAAATTTAAAATTTAATTTAGTTGTTTAAATATAATCCTTTATCAATATTTATTAATTTAATTTTTTAAGATAAATATTATTTTTACACATTAAAACAATTTTTCAAATACAATATCTTTTACTTCAAAAAATTTTACACACATCTCAATCCAAAAGAAATTAAATATCTCTAATGGATATATATATATATAATACATATATATATATATATTGTAGATGTCTGTAGTTACTATATATATATATAACTCTTATATTACATTTTAATATAAATTCTTACATGCATAACTAAAATTTATTCATTTACGTCTCCCCCATCATGCCTATTGTATTGCTGATTACTTATCTTGTTGCCTAGTAACATTTGGGGTCTCAGTATTCTAGTTGATCAATTAGGAATCATATTTTATGACTATAGTATTTATATAGACAAGTTAATTTTTTCCGACTTTTACTTTCCATCGTGTTCTTTCAAAATACACCCTTATAATCTATTGATAGATATATTTCATTGAAATATTTTATATACATAAAAGGTTAAATGATCATTCTTTTTATGTTTCTTATATCACAATATATTGAACATAATATTAACTTAGAAAGGAAATACAAATTAAAATATCTGGATTTTATATTCCCTCCATCATGAATAAATTATATCCTCATAATTTAATCTTGATATTGTTAATTAGGGTTTTAAAAATTTTAAATAACACTATTGAAAACCCGCATAGTCAAAATGGGTAATAAAAAACAATTTTAAAATAGGAAAAGGAAAATATTATGTTCATCATGAACAAATAATAACTTGGTTTACAAATAGAATAAAATTAGTTGATTGTGAAAATATTCACATGGAGGATAAAATTAATTTTTAAATAATGATGTGGAGTAATAGATAAAATTGATAATATGAAATTAAATGATCATGAGAAATATGGTGACCATAAAACCATAATCAATAAGGGGTCAATAATACCACTAATTCATTATAAACCAATGTAAAAAGATTACAATTTTATTTCATGATCCATTTCCAATAGTTGAGAAATTTATTTTGTATGTGGAAACATAAATATGCGATATTCTTGAAATCTATAAAATTATATCATCCTTTGGTTGTGTGTTTCAATCCGTATCGAACTTTATCTCATATTTTACTCCAAATTATTTGTATTTCTAATTAATATTGGATGTATTTTACTCCACATCTGATTAACCATGTGGTATATAAAAGAATTAAAACATATTCTTCATATCGTTGGTAAAACCAGAATAGTTATAAAAACATAATATTATACCAAACAAACCCACTATATTAAAATGGAAACATTCATGTTATATAAATCCATAATATTAACAATGTTATTACTTATATTATTATATACATAAATAACCTTATATCCAAGTGAACCTCAAAAACCAAAACATTAAATAATATATTAAGCACCAATTTTATCTCATACCATTCAATTTACATAACAAAAAATTTTATAGAATGCTTAAAAAATAATACATTATGATAAAATAATGGGTTACATATACCTCATCCCAAAAAAATAAACCAAAATATCATTAACCGTATTAAAATACCAGCACTAATATTATCAAAATTGATTTCTATTCCATTGAATAAAAAATAAACCTTATACATATAAATAAATTATAGTATCCATAACTCTTATTTTATCCCTAAAAGAAGACTTCTTAATCTTTAATGTTATCCAAAACCTTCTTTGATACATATTATAACATCCCCAATCCCGGAATCCTGGATATGGTGCTAAAAACATAATCATTATATTTTTGTGATTGATACCAACAATAATGAACCAATTTTAGTTAGGAAAAAAAATAAAACATCATTAAAAAATATTGGATCCATAAAATATCAATGAAATTTTCTGTTTGATAGTTATAGAGAATTAGAAGATTCTCTTATGCAACATTCACAATGTATTTAATTAGTAATTTGTTCAACTATATTCATATTTTTTAATTCAATATTAATTATTTTTCATCTTTTACATGAAACTCATTTATAAATATCTTACATAACATCATTATTTATAAGAAGGGGGAAAGAAGACATAATTATTTGGTTAGATAAAATTTATAGTAAGGGTAAACATATATATTAATGATTAAATATATTTTGTGAGAAAGAAATGACCCTATGGGTATGGGCATAGTGATAATAAAATAATAAAATTCATACTCTTAAAAACATGAATCATAAAACATATCACATGGAAAAAATAAATTGAAAATAATATATTCACAAGAGTCGTTAATCTTGATCCGTGTGAAATTTATCTTGATCAAAGGAATAATTACAAAATTATTTTATTAGATATATTGTTATAATTGTAGAACATTATCTCGATCGTCCTTGTTAACTCGTATAAGAAATAAATGGGGCCTATTTTAATTCATATGAGATATCTCTTTGCTTCACTCCATCCTTCTTCCCTTTAATGATAAAGAACATTACCCAAGGCATTCAAGTGATATATTGGTCTCACCTATCATATATTCTATATCATTATCCCTTATCATCATGTCCTATAATAAGATCACCTAAAATCATCGATAATTTCCATATATCATATATTAATATACCACATGTAATCTTTCATTTTCAGGTTAAAAATTTGAAAACCAACATTCAGTCATTTATAGATGGATTTACTAAGAGAAAAAAAGGGTTTCTAGATAATCATTTCAAAAAAAGACATCATATGATATCCAGTGAAATAATATGGATGGAATCATATGATATTTTCACCATTGAAGTATAAGATTCCTTAAATGATGTTGATATATATGAACATACCATTAAAATTTCATTTTATGAATTTCTATGAAAACAATGGATAATACCCATTTGATTCAGTACCATTGAAATAAAATAGAGAGAAATTGATAAGATTATTTTCATTAAATATATTCGTGGAAACTGTAATGAAATATTCGAATAAAAAAATAGTTCCAAAATTTAGAAATACTATTCATGTAGTATATGTTAAAATAATTCTTAATTCACACTGTTGGTTAAAATTTCCATATTTAGAAAATAAGAAGAAAATTTTCATTTAACTATTTTATAAAAACATAAAATTTGGTGAAAACATATATAGTAAATCATTGGTGCATATAAAAAACAATCACGAAAATATTTCAAATAAATTATTGATATTGAAAAAAATATTTATTAACTGAATATGAAAAAAGTCCAGTTTTTCTTAAAAACATTTTCTCTATATATTATGTACCTAATGGAATAAAATTAAAAGAAATAATATAAATATTAAAAATAACTAGAGTATAGTAATAGATATTAGGTTTTTGAAAATATTATCAAATTATTTTCACTAAAATAACCCTGAATATAAAGAAACTGGAAAAAAACATAGATTGTAATGTTAGTCATTTACCCCTTTAGTAAATTTCTAATCAATGTTTTTTAGGAAGAATTGATATGATATTTATCGATAAATATAATTAACTACTTGAGTTAATATTTCAAAATTCATTAATATTCCAGAAATTACAACACACTATGAAATATTTTTGTACCACATGAGATGTCTCTCTAGAAAATGGTATTGAGATGAATATTTATGAAAATTACTGTATCAGTGATGTTATCACTAAAAAATAGTGATTATGTGTAAAATTTTTAAAACCAAAAATAAAGTATAAATACCACATAATATAGTAAGAGGTAATTTCACATAAATAGAGGGCATAACATATTCAATGATGTAGGAATATAACCCTTTCAATGGAAATTGAGTTTATAAAAACCATACCATGAGTATAGAGATACTAGGTATATAATATATCTCCTATATAATTATATAATATCACCACCCAAACCACTGACATAGGTCTACATTAATAATCTCCATTATACCTTGATCGTGCACCCACATACACTAGAGGTTGTCTACATCCAATGGGCATCTAAGGTGGTAATGATTCAAAACTATTCCCCCTATATCTATGTAGGAAATAAATATAAAATAACAAAACACCATCAATTATAGAAAATAATCAGAATATATAAAATAAATAAAATATCTAACAATATTAAATGAAATTTAGAAAAGTCTCCAATTGAGAATCCATACATACAACAGACCACCCACTATGTTGGTTTCATATAAAAAGAATAATAAATAAAATAAGATAATGTCTCTACAACATAATGGGCTACAACTCTGCTCTAGATCCATGTAATCATTTGTACAATCTTCTTCGATCAAACATTGACCTCATCCTAACTTGTACTTTGAACCAAGTGGACATCAATTAAGTTATCGTGGTGCAATGGTGTCTGATGATGTGTGTCAGAACAAAACTCAATATGGAATAACAAATTGGGTGTCATACTAAACATCATATGTGTTGATATGTTCATGTGGCACACCCATCAAATGAAAATAAATAATTTTTAACATAAACCACCATAATACCTATGTTTCTATTGTCTGGATGTCTCTGAGTACATTGTAAATGATTTATAACCATATAATTAACATGGGATATCCCTAAAGAGAACCCCCCACAAGATTATAAGATACATCTCCCTAGAAAATTCATTATCATTAATGGCCTCCCATGTAGGAGTTTTTTATAATTCATCACACACCATTCCAATATGAGTTTTATCATCCAATTCATAATCCTTAAGTATAATAACCCTGGATTGAAGATCATCCTATTATTTAATACCATCCACACATTAGAAGATAGGAGGACCATAGAAAATCCTAGACCACTAGCCCAAACCAATAGTATCCACAGGGATAGCACATGATGTCCCACAAAATAATCCTTATTCTAAATCCTTGTAAGTCCAACTATATATGACCTCTAACTATGCAGTAGATCCAACCATATCTGGACCCAAATACATAGTATCCTTACCTATATGATATACCTCCCCTATGGGAGTATTTTTAGTTAGGTTATAAGATCTATAGGCATCTCAGCCAACCTCCCCTATGGGAGTTTCTATATCCATAGAATACACCCTTTAATACATTTTTCCCTTCCCTATGGGAATTTCAATCCAACATTCATATTTTTTATATAATATACCATAATAATAATCAGTATAAAAACCATAAACATGG
This sequence comes from Viscum album, assembly GCA_963277665.1. Lineage (NCBI taxonomy): Eukaryota > Viridiplantae > Streptophyta > Magnoliopsida > Santalales > Viscaceae > Viscum > Viscum album. The sequence goes on from OY728120.1 coordinate 1,152,799,318, forward strand.
GTTGATATATTCCCAAACTTCCATGAAACCCACAGTCGGACTACCCAAAGTGAAACGAACCTCATTATAGCCTAAATCGGATCAATCAATGATCATGGTGTTAAAATAACAACTATGATCATCATTAAAAATTTATAAATGAACCATATCACTAGGTCTAGTATATCAATTGAGTATCTATTGGGTCACCTCGATTTCAATGTAGTTAAGGCGCCCTCACATGGGTCTATGGTCTTGGTCATGGTCTCAGGTTGTCACGACCCGTCCTCGGGGCCCGTGTCGTGACTACCCCAAGCCCGCCTTCCATAGAAAGGGGTTGGCGACTAGCACCAAAGGCGTAAATCCCGATAACTAGGAAGGCATTTCCTTTATAAAAGTAAACAAAACACCACAGAGTACAAGAGGAAGTAAAACAATAAGTACAAAGAGAAAGTGCTGAAAAGTAAATGGTCCAGAATACAAACCCAACTGAAAGTACAACTACTATTGAACGGAAGTACAACAGAAAAAGACAAACACCTGGAAGAAAGGAAGCAACTCATGGGTCATCCTCCTTAGATCCTACCTGAAGGGTAGGTACAGATGGCATAGCTCCTAGATCGTCCACCACGGATCCTACCTGAAGGGTAGGTACAGATAGCTTCCACAACGCTCTCGCCCGTCAACCTCCTCCGAGTGTCGTCTCGCAGTGAAGTCAACCTCCGGGTACTGACTCGTCGTGTAGTCCATCTCCGGGTATCGTCCAGTCCTCGAATATTCAGCCTCCGTCAGCACTGCCCGTCGTCTGCAACCAACACAACGAGGTGCAGGAATAGCCCGTGCATGGGTGAGTATAAAGATACTCATTAGGGACCCTGAGACCCTTGAGGTATCACTAAAACCAACAAGATTAACCAAAAGAAGATCTCAATAGATAACCTCTACTTAGGTATATGTACATTCATATACTTAAGTTATCAAGTAACCCATATCAATAATGAGGAAAACACCAAGATCATGAAATCAACAGATAACCACTACCCAGGTATATGCCCATACATATACCAAAGATATAAAGTGACCCATCTCAATCATGAGGTAAACAAAAAGTATCAGTTCAAACCAGGATTTTCATTATCGAAACCGTAACTGTTGAAGAGCTCCGTCTCTGGAGTGTACAGTGGTCCTATCATGACTCCGAGTTACTTCTCACTAACCTAAGACTGCTGAGGTACTCCTCCTATCGAGTACCGCGGGCCTGCCACCTCACATAGTAGTGCTTCCCGCCGGGGTCTTCCATCCAAACACAATAGTGCTCCCCTCTCATAGCCTACAGAGGTAGTCCTCCTATCGAGTACCGCGGTTATGCCACCCAAACACAGCAGTGCTCCCCGCTGTGGGTCTGCCACCCAAACACATTAGTGCTCCCCACTGGGCTATACAAGTCTCTCCGACTCGAATCGGACAAGCAGTCTTCAGGTCGCAGCCAGCTACACAGACTTCGTACTCCGTACTCTTGTATCTGGGAGGGTCCTCTCCACGAGCTACTGGTCGATACTCCATGTATCTCAAAGTCCCACGAAGAAGTATCTCAAAGGACCGCCTCGTCATAGGGCTCTCAACGCAACAGACGACGCGTCAATCGGACGCCCGGTCTGTGAGTTACTAGACTTTTCATCCCAGGGGCCCCATTGGTTTCGTGAGTGAACCAATCCCGGACGCATATCAACTGTACCCCGAACTCTCATAGGGTATACTCATAGGGACCGTTTCTCAACGAGATCATCAATGTAGCTGATGGTTCGTCAAACAGACGTCCTGTCTGAAAGATATCATCTTTTCTGTTCCAGGGGCTCGGTTGGATTTCGGGTGCAATCCAACCCGGACACTATCCAACTGTATCCAGATCTCGAGAGAAGTATGCCAAAAGTTCTGTCTCATCAAGATGAATTCAATGAAACAGACGGTGCGTCAATCGGACGCCCGGTCTGTGAGTTATTGGCTTTTTCGTTCAAGGGGCCCAGTTTGTTTCGTGAGCGAACAAACCTGACCACAGTCCGACGGCATCCAAACCTCAAGAGGAGTAAGCCAAAAGATCCATCTCACTTAGAGGAATTTAATGAAACAGACGACACATCAATCGAACATCCGGTGCTAAAGATATAAGCGTTTGCGCTCCGAGGGCCCGGTTGGTTTCATGTCCGAACCAACCCGACCGTACACAAAGATCTCCAAAACCTTGAGTGTAATATACCGAAACAACCGTCTCGTTCCAAGGATCGCTATGCAATAGACGATGCGTCGATCGAGGTCCATAGACCAAGATATGTGCATTTGACCGAAAGTGGTCTGAAAACGGGGGGTTTGGGCCCGGGCCGACCCGGGCCGACCCCCCCTGGGTCGGCCCGAACCGAGTCGACCCAGTTCCGACCCGGCTGGACCCGGTCCGGCCCATCCCGGCCAGCTCGGTCCAGCACGACTGGCATGCCGCAGCTTGGTGTGGCCGAGCCGAAGTCGCGGAGCGGGGGGCGGTGCGCGGACGCCCTCGCCGCTAATTGGGGCCGTCGGCGAACCGCCGCTGCCCATCTTCCGGTGGCGCCCTCGGGTGCCGCCACCTCTTCGCGGCCGGACGGCTCTGGCCGCCGCCTCCAGTCTCCGGCGGCGCCGCGCCGGCAACCGGTGCCTCCCGGTGTTTCTGTGGGCCACCGGAGTTGCTCTGGTGGTCCGTTTTCAAAACAGTATGGGCCGGTGTTCATCTCGGGTCTCGAACTTGACTTCGCAAGCTTCAAAATTACATTGCAGCCCCGTTTTTTCGTCGCTCGTCAGTACGCACGTCTATTAAAAAACGTGCCATCTTCGTGGATATTTGGCGCGGCGCTTTGACTCCGCGCCCCTTCGCCGTGGCCCGACTCCGTCCGCGGATGTCTTCGGGTTTCTCTGACGCGGCGCGACGACGTCGCGTCCTTGTTCTTCTTTTCACGGCGTGGTGCTACGGCGCCGCGCATTTCATTGTATCATGATTCTGCGTGGTGCGATGACACCATGCCTTCTCGTAACAAACCACAAAGGAACCAACATGAAAAAAGGAGGAGGGTCAGCTGTGTTTGTGCGGTCCGGCCCCCCTCGCGTTATTCGATAACTATTGGTTTTAAACCACGCAGATCGTCAAGTTGGTATTTACAAACAAAATAAATAAATAAAATTAAAACCCCTACCTTGGTATCAAGAGCAGAGCTTGTTCGGAGGTTCGTCGAAGAGAAAACGTCGCGGTATAACCGTCGCGGAAAAAGAGAGACGTTGCAGAAGAACCATTGCGGAATGAGACGTCGCATCATATATTTGTGTCACGGAGTCGGTCTTCAGGGACTCAACATTCTTCGATGGAGTTCAATGCGTTCTTCATGTTCCTCGTCTTCTTCATCGAAGTCCGAGGTGTTCTACACGTTCTTCGTTGAAGGAGATGATGTTCTTCCCAAAAACACGCAGCGACAAAACTCTAACAACAAAATAAAATAAGCTCCTTTCTTATTTTATTAACACAACAAGCCTTTTGAAATTCAAAGGTTTGAATTTCGAAAACTTACATTAAACACTCAACCTTAAAACCATAAGTTTGATAAACTTAAGTTATTAACATTTAAAAGGGAGTTGAGGGGGTTTAGAGGATATGAAGGGGTGGGGTTAGTGTGGGCCCCACCACCCTCATAGCCTCCTAAGGGTGGTTGGGTGGTTACCCAACATCCATCCAAAGGATAAAACACTTAGAGTAAAAAAAATGTAGAAAAATTATAAAATAAACTTCCAAAATTTTTATCATCAAATCTCGTGAAAACGCAACTCCGGAACAGGTGTTTCTAAGAAATTACCGGCGCTACCGATTCATCAGTGCCCTCGGAATTCAATTCCGAGCACCGGTTCAAAATTAAGAAATTCCCGCTCATTCGTTCACTGAACGTACCCGAGCTAAACTTCGGAAATTAATTCCGGGCACACCGGGCCTCGGAATCAGGCGCCGTCAGAAACTTCGTTCTTTGTAAAATTCCAAAGAAAATTTAGAAAATAATTTTCCTTGAAATTTCCGGTTCTTTACATTACTCCCACCTCAGGGGTTTACGTCCCCATAATGATTCAAAACAAACTAGGGTCACAGAAGCAGTATTGAACACGCAACTGAGCCTTCCGCTCCCAAGTGCTTACCTGGAGGTTCTGTACTGCCAAGGAAAGCGCACCCGAGGAATCGATCGTCCTCGTAGGATCCGCTCCTGTCGATCCTTGATCCCCACTGGAACCTCCATGAAAAACACCTCATCGTCATCATCTAGCTCCTCATGGTAGATGATATGCGAAGGGTCGAGTACGTATCTCTTCAGTTGAGATACGTGGAAGTCGTTGTGTACCGGGTGCAACTGAGGTGAATGGGTCAAGAGGTAAACCTCCTCGCCTACCCTGCTGAGGACCTGAAAAGGTCTACTGAACCTCGGAGATAACAAGCCGCTTATGCCACACCTCCGTAAACCTCATCGAGGTGAGACCCGTAGGGAAACGTGGTCGCCATCCTCGAACTCCAGTGGTCTCTGCCTCCTGGATGACCTGGACCTTCTCTATCGTGGCTTGGACCATCTCCAGTCCCAGAAAAGCTGCAATGATTTCTTCTATTCTGATAAGAGAAATCTGATCTCATCCCCGAGATGAACCACTTTCTTTGCCTAATACAGTCAATCCCGACATGGATGATACTAATCCATACCAAGATTGACATTGTAAGGCCTCGACGCAACTACCAAGAGATCTAACCGTTACTCTCTCCTCCAAGGGTTGAGTCACACTGTCGGCTACAGTGTGTGGTAACTGGGTCTCTTCCAGTAGGTATCTCACACGTGAGGGTCAAGTCAACTGTTTAATCCGGAACCTCTTAGTAACAACACAAGAGAAGACATGATTGATAACATCACAAATGTAAGTGTCTTTATTTTACTGTAGCTCATGGTACAAAGACACAAATATAAAAACAACATCATGGAACTATATATACACCACTAGTTCCGCTCCTGTCCACTCACTTCTGCAGCTCCGTAGTCAAAAGCTTCTGCTGCCTGAATCTGAGCTCTCCCATGTCCTCCTGTCCCCTGCAGTCGGGGTGGAACTCCTAGTGGTGGTGGTGGTGGAAACATCCCGAAGCGTCGTCCACCTCCAGGTGCACGGCCAGCTCCTCTGCCACGGCCACCTGCTCCTTACGGTCCGCCCTAATCGAACCTCTTCCTCTGCCTCGGGGGTTCTTCATTTAACTGTTGGTCATCTGCATGGGGGTTCGGACAGTCACGTGCCATGTGACCAACTCCGCCGCAGGAGTAACACTGCATGGAAGGTCGGGCTCTGTCACTTCCCTTGGTTCATCGCACTACCGACCCTATGTCACGCGGTCGACCACCTGTAGGTCTGGTCCTCTTGGACCACTGCGTCATCTGTATACTGCCTACTATAGAAGATTTTGGCACATGCCGGCTAGTGGTGGGTCCTACTGCTGGAGACTGCTCAGCAAGGAAACTCTCCACAAAAAGGGCTCTCTCCAACACCCCTGTCTATGTCGGAATGCTGAGTGGTGGGTCCTACTATAGAAAAAAAAATTTATAGATGAACGTTACCTCATCTTCGGGTATCCACCTTAGTCATTCCCTAAAATACTTCCTATGATCGATTTACAACAATAATAAGTCTTATATAATGAGTTAATGTATTTTGGGAATTTATTTGGGTATTAACTGTTCTAACCAAATAGGATTCAATGTTTAAGAATAGACGAAATGGGGTGACCATCTATAAGTGAGGTGAGTGGAAAACATTTATATTGTTTTTAAAAAAAAATCCTACCACATTTTTCATATATGAAAACGGAAAAAATTAATAAATTTTAGAACATTATATGTTTAATGGTCTAAATATGACTTCGAAATGGTTTTTTGATAGTATTATACATGATTTTGACCCTTATTGTTTTAGTTTAACCCCCAGGTAAACTCATTTTTACCTTAACGATGATAATAATTTTTTACTACATTCACTATTAATTTTGGTCCAAAAATAAGTTGACCTTATTTTAATTTATATCTTATTATGATACCAATATGGAAAATATTATTTCCAATTCAATTAATATAATTGTGAAGAAAATATTCCAAATTTGTTCTTATAAACATGACGAGAATACGAGTTTTTAAAGAGAAAATGTTCAAAATATTGAAATGTTTTTACATCTAAATTAAATACGAAATTGATTAAAAATACCTATATTATATTAATTGATATAAAATTTTAATAATTTAATATTAAACATATGTATATATAAATATATAATTTAACACTATAAAAATTTAATGAAAATGTAGTTTTTAATTATAATTTTATATTTCTAATTATTCATCAAAAAATGATACTTTTAAAGAAAATCCCAAAAATTAACCCTAAGATAATTTTGGAACAATGAAATAAAAAATGAATTTTACATTACCAAATTAATTATATCTACATTACACAAAATTAAATCTATTATTGTTTAGAAATAGGAATAGAAAAACATTTTTTGAGAATATAATATTTTTCAAACTTAAAAATTCATTAGAGAAAATTATATATTTTATTATATATATGTATCTTCATTATATAAATGAATTATAAATAAATTTTAAAAATTATTTATTAATATTCATATCATTATGTTTAATGGAAAATTAATAATGGTGATGATTAAATAATATTAATAACAGCTCATGGTTTTGTTAAAAATCGATGTTGTGTACCCAAAAAGCTAACCTAGTGTTGCATCCACATGAACATAATCCATACTTACATTCAATGATAATTGATTTGGTGCTTTATATAATGAAATATAATAATTATTTTTAATTTATTTTAAATAAATTCCTAAAAACATAGTATGTTACATTTTACCATTCATAAAAATAATTTCCCCCTTGAAATTTGTCACTCTAATGCAAAAAAATGAGGATTATTTTTCCTCATAATTTTCCCAATTTCCAATATATATTACTCGGAATGGTGAATTTTTCTGAAAACATTTTCCAGGTGTGTGTTCGTGTTTCATAGAAAATTCCATGAAAGATATCAAATATCCCCCATTTTTCCTCATAAAAAAGATATTTCTCCAATGGTATGACCTATAATTTTAGTACATATGAAGGGTTAGGTGTGTAGTTCTTCAAAAGTGAAACATGGAACAATGTTTGGGCTTGAGAGAGGTTTCGTAGAAGGACCAATTTATATGCTACCATCTTAACCGGATCAAAAAATAAAAGGGAATCATATTCCTAGGGATTATTTTCCCTCTATTTATGAATCACATAACCTTATTACATTGAGAAGTTATTAGAAACATTGTAACACAAATTTAAAATTATAGACCACAATGGTGATTATAATCATAACATTTTTATTGAATCTATGTCTTTGTGGCATTTTGTTGAATATCTTAAACCCTCTATACCATTTATTTATATACTTGAAGTAATAATATATTTATTTCCCCAACTTCATTCAAAACAATTGTAGTTCTACATTTCATTCCATTAATAGCTTCATAAAAATACCTATTAATACTTTAGTGAAATATATCATCATAAGAAAAAACAAGTAGAGTAATTTTTTGATCCCAAACTCCTTTGATATCCAAATAATAATATCTCAAAATATCCTCTTGGGTTTGAATTATTCTTTTAGACTGAACATATTTATAAGGAGGACAAAAAAGTTTGAAACTCATCATCACACCAAGATCATGTTAATTACATCACCAAAACATTGAGGAAAAAATAATACCCCAATCAGGAACCATGTAATTTGGAACTCCCTAAAACCTCCCAAATGTTTTAATGTATACACTGGGAAGCTGATATATGTCTTTTCTGATAGAGATGAAGTTTGAGGACTTAGTAATTTGATCGAATGTAAACCATATATAATTCTTCCCTTTAGATGTTATGGGGAATCCAATGTAAAAATCCATTATGATGTTTTCCCGTTTCTATTATGGTAATGGAAACTGAAGCGACATGTAACGCCCCGACCCCAGCTACCCAGAGTCGGTGCATTACTTCGTAACATTGGCATGATCACAAATGATCAAGTCTCGAAAGACCGATTATTTTAGTAGCCTTGGAAACACTAGATACATTCATAAATGTTACATTAAATCACAAAGTGAAAAACTATAATAACAGAGTCTTCATAGTCCACACTCATATCCTCTTCTGACTATCCCTGCAGGTCATTCATAAAATACTTCTTCACATCCTGGAAAATATTAAAACATTGAAAGGGGTGAGCTCAGATGCTTAGAAAGGATAACAATATTGCGGAAGCTTTCATAAATAAACATAAAAATTTAAGGCAATGTATAACTAAAACAAAATCCTTTTAAACATGAACATCAACATAATATGGAAAAAGTAAAATGAGATAATGCCATTTACTTCTTCACATGGATATTCTACTGGTTGAATAATAACATGAAATATCAATAACCACATTTATAATGATGGAATGCATAATGCCAAACATTCTGAAACATTTTTTCAAGGACTCGGCCAAGACGTCTAAAATGATTAAGGCCTCGGCCAAAATCACAAATCAAATGGGGAAAGGGCCTCGACCAATGCCACGTCTAGTTGTCTCATGAGACCTACCGATGCAATATTTTTTAGAATATAATTACGTTTAAAATTGCTCAAATATACTCCAGTGTTTTTTTTTTGAAAACATTATGCAAGCTTCTAAAAACAAAATAACTAATTCTGAGACTGCTCGACTAATTACAGGCCATGATGGGTCCAAGCCCAATCCCTTCCTATCTACCACACTCGAGAGTCAGGTTTTCTGGAAACATTTTTAAGCTTGCGTTAAATACGTATACATTTTCACTAGATTTTCATATATTGGAGAGAAATATCTCTTTTTGGAAATCATTTAAAAATTAGATAATTATAAAATAAAACCTTTTGAATAAATGTAAAACTCTAAGGGGTTTATACACCGTATAAAATAAAGTTGTGTATAAAATGAAATATGCCTCAATGAAAGGAGATTGAGACGAAGTCCATACAAAGATCATTTTTAAAATAAAATATATCTATTATGTGTATTAACTATAATTACACATAAAGAAAGTACAAATACAAGATAGTACAAAATAATATCATGACATAATTTGAAAGTAGAAGATTAACCCAAAGAATGGAAATTGGGTTAAGAAGTTCCCTTACCTTGCGTCATGTCCTGACTCGACCATTCTTTAACCTCTTGTATGATAAACTAGAGTTAATTTATATTTACTTAAGAACCTTTTTCATGTTCATTATTCCATTTATATCACTTATTACCATGTTATGAACATTATTTAATTATTTAAGTTAATAATGGTCGTTTTGTCGATCTTTGGTACTTGAGTCAAAAATAAACTTCTTATAATTACAATTTGTTCATGTGGTGAAATATCCATTATATCCAGAATTATATTCATGATGTATATATCATATATATCATATATATACATTATATACATTCATTCATAATGTCACGTAACATTTAGAGGTAAGAAATGAAATGCACCGTTCATGGAGACGGTAAGCCGTACGTACGCATGAACGCTACTTTCATTTCTATTTCGTATTTAATGGAATGAAATCATATTGATATAAAGGTATAATATAGTTCCAATATAATATCATATATAATATCAATTAATCCATCCTTTATACATCCCACATATGGCATTAACGATTCTCATCACTTTGAGGGGGCGGTAGTCCGCACTTCATAAAATGAAATTATCGCGTTTACCCATAATGGAAATCATAAAGTATGACATAAATGAAAAATACAGAAGCATAAGGAAAACATAAACATAATATATATATCATATATGAAAATAGTGTCATCAAAATGGCCACCATTATAGGTGTTAAAAGAATTTGAACAATCATCGTTTCGTGAGGCAGTATTTCGCCACCCACAGAAACAGTATGTTCGTTAACCATTAGGCGAAGGTGTGTGTAAGTGTAAACCAAATCCTTATCATAACAACATCCTAGTATATTATACATACTTGTGTTGTTACAAAAGAAAGGAATGAAAAGAGTTTAAGGTGTTGGAGAAGCAAAATAAAACAAAACAACATTAGAGAATACATTACCTCAAAAACCGGGTAACTCTTTTTTATTTGAGACAAAGGCTTCCTTGGGAAGAATTATGCCCAAATTGAGGCTTCTAGGAGTAATTGAGGGATGTTGGGAGAGTATTTTTGCAGAGGTTGGCCGAGGAAAATGGATTGATGGTGTGAATAAGGTGGGAGTGGTGGGGGCCTTTTATAAGTGGAGAGGAGGGGCACTTTTGGAAAGTAATGAAATGTTATTCTATTATACAATGATTTTCAGATTCTAAAGGTCCCAAACTTGTATAATTCTAGGATAAGGTGAAAAGGGCTCTAAATATCCTCATCCAATAGGCTTTGGACAAGTGTATTCCTTATATCTTACATTATCTTCTCATTTTATTTAAATCGTTAAATAATGAGGTCATCGCTGCATCATCATGATGTCATAAATAATTTAATTTATTTAATGTCTAAAAATTATAAAAAAACTACTATGATGTAGGAAATATTTTTAGATTTCCAATTACTATTTATAATAATAAATATGACTTGTATAACCCCATGTAAAAATTGTTTTAGTAAAACATTTCATGTTTGTGTCATTTTTTTACTTTAACATTAAATAAAAGGTATTTATGTCATTTTCCAACTAAAGTGGCTCCATGGGGTCCCCAAGTTGACCCATGGATTGTCTTGGTCGGCCATGGCACATCCAATGAGGGTAGGACATGTGTCAAGCTCATCTCATATTATTAAAACATTATGTTTACCTTAAACTACACTAATTACCTCTAACCGCGATTAAGAACATAAAAGTTACTATTCAACAAAAAATTATTTTAATCTAATTTAACCACATTTTACTTCTTAATGACAACCATTTATGTCGGATTTTTGAAAATCAAATCACAGAAGTGGTAATATTTCATTTAAACGAAAAATCAGTTATTTAACTTCTACTTAGTGGTTTCACTATTCATTAAAAATTGAAGTTTTTCAGAACAATGCCAAAATTTCACCCTAAGCTATAATTGATATTCTGAATTCAAAAATGATTTCTATTTTATGAAAATACAAACATATAATTTGCATTAATTAATTTTATAATTAATTCCCACTGTCACAACAAATACCGTGTTTTTAAGAAACAATTTATATCGAAAGATTGACAATTGTTTATGTCCAATTTCAAAGTGAAATTAATTCTAATGACCACCATTGGATAAAATGGTAAAAATATATTCTATTTATACATTAAAAACACTCAATAGTATAACTTATCACTATAAATTATTTTGATTAAAAAAATTGTTTTAAGTATTTTTCACTATTCATAAAAATTTTGAAGTTCTCAGAAAATTACAAAAAATTCAACATAGGCTAATTTCAATATTATGAATACAAAAATGAAGTACATTTTGAAATATAAAATTTCTATAAATTTAAAAAGTGGTTATTACTATTCATAACGGCTACTTTGATTAGTTGCAGTGTGTTAGAACTCGATGTTGCGTACAATGCAAGCTATTACATTATTGAATGAGAAGCGTATCATGGAAGCTAGGGGTGTTACATTCTCCCCTCCATCAATAAATTGCGTCCTCGCAATTTTATATTTTTCTTTGTCAATATAAGGTTGAAAAGAGAAAATACCTTTGTGGAAAACCCACATCGGAAATAAGATTAATAAAATTTAGACTTAATAAAATGGAAAGGGAAATGAAAAAGTCACCACCCAATTATGATCTCGATTAGGAGAACATTGGTGGCAATTGAAGACATATAATTGGAGGAAAAAGGTAAATATTTGTAGGGAGTGATTGAGGTCATCAATCACAATCAACTGTCAAATTGAGGGCCTCAAAGACTTCAATCTTTGTTGATTTAAAATATCATCAGTTCAACAAGACATAAGGTATTAGGATAACACATTTTTTTGTTTTAATATCCCTTTACTAAAGTTTAAGAATTAATTTATTCATTGAATAAGAGATATGTATATATATATTTATGCTTGACAATTAGAGTTTCAACCTTCAACTCATCTTTCACTCAAAAAGATAATAGAACTCAAAAATATTATACTTATCCTAATTGTATATGGTTACAAATGTTAACACCTACCATTTAGATTAGTAAAATTATTTTGTAATAACCAGGGACTTCCTGTAGGCTAGTGGTAGGAAATAAAGGCATGTCGCACTATGATTGTGGGTTCGATTCCTACAGCTTTGTCCGACGCGACGGGTTATGCCCCACCCTGCAGGTTGTCCATTTCCTAAAACTATAGTATTATAATATTCAAAAATAATCTTCATAAATTTTTAACCTTAAACAATACTATCCAAAGATCAACTTAATCCACTCCAACCTTTATAGTTATCCAAAATACCTCTGTCCAGACTTTCTCTAAAAGGTCTCTTAATTCCCAAATCAATTTATCAGATTCCCCAAACAAAGTAAAGTTTCTCTTATTGTCACATACTAAAAATATAATTACCTTCATCATATTAAAACCTTACTGAAATCAACAAGTATTGCAGTACAATCCTTATATATATATATATCACATTATTCTAATAACCAGAATATAATCCATGAGTCCAAAGGCACCAATACATTAATTATTTTTCTTCAAATGTAGTAACAGCATAAGATTGTCCTTGATCCCTTGGCCTTTTCTGAGTTACGTTTCCCTGACGCTTAGGGCATTCATTTGCATAATGCCCCATTTCCCTACAATTGTAGCATTCAACATTGATAGCCTCTTTCTTTCCCTTGCAATCACGCCCCTGGTGACCTTTTTCCCCACATTTATAACAAACTCCCATTCCTTTTAGACAAGTACCAGGGTGATTCTTCCCACAATTATCACATAATGGAAAATCCTTCTTTCCCTTTTTCCCTTTATCTGTCTCTTGTTCCACCGTTCTCTTCTTCTCTTGCTTTACTTTGTTGTCATAAGACTTAAAGAATTCCTTTTCTGTCTTGATAGCACACGATAAAATATTTTCATATGATGAGAAGGATTGTGATACTAAATATCGACGGAGAAATGGTTTTAACCCATCAAAGAAACGATCAATCTTACTCCTTGGTTTACGTATATAATCGGCAGCATGCCTCGCTAACCTTGTAAAGTTAGCCTCATACTTTGCGACATTCTCATCCTCCTTTTGTCTCAGACTCAGAAATTTCTTTTCCATATCTGCTCGATGGTCATGAGGAAAGTATTTTTCTATGAAAAGCTCTTTGAACACCCTCCATTCCATATTCGATACGTCATCATCTTCCTTTGTGTTTTGAATCAGCGACCACCACTGATCGGCATCTCCAGTGAGGCGGTAAACTTCCATGAAAACCTTCTCCCTTTCACTACTCCCCAAGGAATGGAATATTTTCTATAAGGAATTTATCCATTTCTCATCTACTATAGGATTTGTACTCCCATTGAAGGTATGTGGTTGTTGCCTCATGAAGCGGTCTAACATTGATCCTCCACGTTGTGGATCGGGGTGATCCATACGAGTAAGGTTATTATTCATAACTTTAGTGAGTTGTCCCAGTATGGTAATAAGTTGATCAGCACCAGTTGTATCACCAGATCCACAATAATTACCTTGAGCAGGAGGGAAATCACTAAACGGAGTGCATGCATTGATACAGTTTCCATTCCTTCCACCAGGCGCCATTTCTAAACAATGGTATAAACTATATTAGTTTATAAATCAAAATACATAATTCCATACTTGTAAAATACTTAACATAAATTGAACTATTTATGGATATAATCCATAATCATAAAAAGGTTTTATTTGAGGAAGTATATAATCATAACCGTTCATAGTGGTTTGTAAAGAAAATGAGAATTATCCTAAGCATATCCCCCGGGAGTGTCGTAACCAAGAGTGCAGCAAGGCCCATTGTCGTGCACCAGTTCCCGTTCGAGTCTAGCTCAAAGCGGTGTTTTCGGGTTTTACCCCTAGGTACATCTGTTCCTGAACCGCCTCTACCTGCTCGTATCCAGACAGGGATGTATTTCTCGAAAAACTCACAAAATCACTATAATACCAAAATTATAGGATGTTCTTCTATACTAATCCTTAAAGTCTATCTTCGGGCTATGTGCTCTAATCAGAGTTTATCTAAATCTATCTTCCAAGGTTAGTACTAAACTGCCTCTAATACCAACTATAACGCCCCGACCCCAGCTACCCAGAGTCGGTGCATTACTTCGTAACATTGGCATGATCACAAAAGATCAAGTCTCGAAAGACCGAGTAGTTTAGTATCCTTGGAAACACTAGATACATTCATAAATGTTACATTACATCACAAAGTGAAAAACTATAATAACAAAGTCTTCATAGTCCACACTCATATCCTCTTCTGACTATCCCTGCAGGTCATTCATAAAATACTTCTTCACATCCTGGAAAATATTAAAACATTGAAAGGGGTGAGCTCAGATGCTCAGTAAGGATAACAATATTGCAGAAGCATTCATAAATAAACATAAACATTTAAGGCAATGTATAACTAAAACAAAATCCTTTTAAACATGAACATCAACATAATATGGAAAAAGTAAAATGAGATAATGCCATTTACTTCTTCACATGGATATTCTACTGGTCGAATAATCAAATGCAATATCAATAACCACTTTCATAATGATGGATTGCATAATTCCAGACATTCTAAAACATTTTGTCAAGGCCTCGGCCAAGACGTCTAAAATGATTAAGGCCTCGGCCAAAATCACAAATCAAATGGGGAAAGGGCCTCGGCCAATTCCACGTCTAGTTGTCTCATGAGACCTACCGATGCAATTTTTTTTTAGAAGATAATTATGTTTAAAATTGCTCAAATATACTCCAGTGTGTTTTTGAAAACATTATTAAATCATCTAAAAACAAAATAACTAATTCTGAGACTGATCGACTAATTACAGGCCATGATCGGTCAAAGCCCAATCCCTTCCTGTCTACCACACTCGAGAGTCGGGTTTTCTGAAATCATTTTTAAGCTTGCGTTAAATACGTATACATTTTCACTGGATTTTCATATATTGGAGAGAAATATCTCTTTTTGGAAATCATTTAAAAATTAGATAATTATAAAATAAAACCTTTTGAATAAATGTAAAACTCGAAGGGGTTTATACACCGTATAAAAGAAAGTTGTGTATAAAATGAAATATGCCTCAATGAAAGGAGATTGAGAAGAAGTCCTTACAAAGATCATTTTTAAAATAAATTAGATCTATTTTTTGTATTCACTATAATTACACATAAAGAGTGTACAAATACAAGATATTACATAATAATATCATGACATAATTTGAAAGTAGAAGATTAACCCAAAGAATGGAAATTGGGTTAAAAAGTTCCCATACCTTGCGTCCTGTCCTGACTCGACCGTTCTTTAACCTCCTGAATGATAAACTAGAGTTAATTTATATTTACTTAAGAACCTTTTTCATGTTCATTATTCCATTTATATCACTTATTACCATGTTATGAACATTATTTAATTATTTAAGATAATAACGGTCGTTTTGTCGATCTTTGGTACTTGAGTCAAAAATAAACTTCTTATAATTAAAAGTTGTTCATGTGGTGAAATATCCATTATATCCAGAATTATAATCATGATTTAGATATAATATATATCATATATATACAGTATATACATTCATTCATAATGTCACGTAACATTTAGAGGTAAGAAATGAAATGCACCGTTCATGGAGACGGTAAGCCGTACGTACGCATGAACGCTACTTTCATTTCTATTTCGTATTTAATGGAATGAAATCATAATGATATAATGGTATAATATATTTAAAGTATAATATCATATATAATATCATTTACTCCATCCATTATACATCCCACATATGGCATTAACGATTCTCATCACTTTGAGGGGGCGGTAGTCCGCACTTCCTAAAATGAAATTATCGCGTTTACCCATAATGGAAATCATAAAGTATGTCATAAATGAGAAATACAGAAGCATAAGGAAAAAATAAACATAATATATATATCATATATGAAAATAGTGTCATCAAAATGGCCACCATTATAGGTGTTAAAAGAATTTCAACAATCATCATTTCGTGAGGCAGTATTTCGCCACCCACAGAAACAGTATGTTCTTTAACCATTAGACGAAGGTGTGTGTAAGTGTAAAACAAATCCTTATCATAAAAACATCCTAGTATATTTTAGATTCTGTTGTTGTTACAAAATAAAGGAATTAAAATAGTTAAAGGGGTTGGAGAAGAAAAATAAAACAAAACAACATTAGAGAAGACATTACCTCAAAAATCATGTAACTCTTTTTGATTTGAGACAAAGGCTTCCTTGGGAAGAATTATGCACAAATTGAGGATTCTAGGAGTAAGTGAGGGATGTTGGTAGAGTATTTGGGCAGATTTTGGCCGAGTCAAATGTCTTGAAGTTGTGAATAAGGTGGGAGTGGTGGGGGCCTTTTATAAGTGGAGAGGAGGGGCACTTTTGGAAAGTAATGAATTGTTATTCTATTATACAATGATTTTCGGATTCTAAAGGTCCCACACTTGTATAAGTAGAGGATAAGGTGATAAGGGTTCTAAATATCCTCATCAAATAGGCTTTGGAAAAGTGTAAGCCTTATATTTTACATTATCTTCTCATTTTTTTAAATCGTTAAATAATGAGGTCATCGCTGCATCATCATGATGTCAAAAATAATTTAATTTATTTAATGTCTAAAAATTATAAAAAAAATATTATGATGTAGGAAACCTTTTTATCTTTCCAATGACTATTTATAATAAAAAATATGACTTGTATAACCTCATGTAAATTTTTTTTTATTAAAACATTTCATGTTTGTGTCATTTTTTACTTTAACACTAAATAAAAGGTATTTATGTCATTTTCCAACTAATGAGGCTCCATGGGGTCCCCAAGTTGACCCATGGATTGTCTTGGTCGGACATGGCACATCCAATGATGGTAGGACATGTATCAAGCTCATCTCATATTATTAAAACATTATTTTTACCTTAAACTACACTAATTACCTCTAATCGCGATTAAGAACATAAAAGTTACTATTCACCAGAAAATTATTTTAATCTAATTGAACCTCATTTTACTTCTTAATGACTACCATGTATGTCGGATTTTTGAAAATCAAATCACAGAAGTGGTAATATTTCATTTAAATGAAAAATCAGTTATTTAACTACCACTTAGTGGTTTCACTAATCATCAAAAATTGAAGTTTTTCAGAACAATGCCAAAATTTCACCATAAGCTATAATTGATATTCTGAATTCAAAAATGATGTATATTTTATGAAATTACAAACATATAATTTGCATTAATTAATTTTATAATTAATTCCCGCTATCACAACAAATAGCGTGTTTTTAAGAAACAATTTATATCAAAAGATTGACAATTGTTTATGTCCAATTTCAAAGTGAAATTAATTCTAATGACCACCATTGGATAAAATGGTAAAAATATATTCTAATTATACTTTAAAAACACTCAATATTATAACTTATCACTATAAATTATTTTGATTAAAAAAGTTGTTTTAAGTATTTTTCACTATTCATAAAAATTTTGAAGTTCTCAGAAAATTACAAAAAATTCAACATAGGCTAATTTCAATATTAGGAATACAAAAATGAAGTACATTTTGGAATATAAAATTTCTATAAATTTAAAAAGTGGTTATTACTATTCATAACTACTACTTTGATTAGTTTCAGTGTGTTAGAACTCGATGTTGCGTACAATGCAAGCTATTACATTATTGAACGAGAAGCGTATCATGGAAGCTCGCGGTGTTACACGACATCCAAATATACTTTTTTATTTCTTCTATATCTTATTGACATACAATTTATCGATATTAAAACCCTACAATATATCACTTCCTTATGCGTACCTGAATTATTATTTTTAATCTATATACATATTTTTACTTCTCGGATGAATTGGTAATGAAGAACTATTATATTCATACAACAAACCCATCTCCAAATCTAGTATGGGTGGGACACATAAATGATTCCTAAACTATATCATACCATCTTGAGCAATTATAGGCTCATGATGATTTTGAACCCCCCATTTCATCTCTATATATTCCTTCCACACCTCATTATTAATCACATGGATAAATGGATGAACATTAAATTGATCAACATATAATTTTACCGAAAATATATTATTTCTAGGTCCATATTTTGAAAATATTAAAATATGGTATCTTTTTAATCCTCTTAATGAAAAATATAGCATTAACATATTGTCTCAAAGCATCTTTGACCATTTTCATACTACTTGGGTGACAATGTATTAAGAATTAAAAATACTTAATCATATCAAACTGTCTTATCTGGTGCATGTTCAACTATTTCAATGTGAATGTATACTTTAGAATTTTATTATCAGAATATATATATATATATATATATATAATTATTCATTATATAGATAGTACCTCCATATATTTAATGAAATAATTACCGTAGCTATCTCTAAATCAGGTGTTGGGTAAATTTTCTCATGAATATTCAATTTTCATGAGTCATATTATATAACTATATCATTATGTATAAGATCACATAATAATATGTTATTAAATTATCCTCCATAGTTTACAAACCCATGTCTACTGTAACGTAATGTAAGCACAAGTGTGTAGACTAATATTATCTTTAGTTCATTGAAAGTTTCCACACATTCATCTATCCAGAGGAACATGGATCCCTCTGAGTCAGCATTGTTAAAGGATTTGATAATAAAAAAAATCATGAAACTATCAATAATATCTATCTAAAACAAGAATATTATAGATCTCAGTCACCAAGGTTCAACTAGTAGAAAATTCAATAGCCTCTATTGTTGACAGAAAAATTGATATACAATATCTTTAGATTATATAACCCCAAAAATGACACCTTTTTCAGCCAAAATTTACACATGTTAAATTTCTAGTATATTTTATCCTTCCTTTGGGTAATTAGTACAATAATCGTGTGATATTTATTCTCTTCCTCCCCCTACAAATAGATAAAAATATCATCTATAAAGTCTTCTACAAACTAATCTAGGTAATTTCTAAATATGATATTTATTAAATCTATGAATACATCAGTGGAATTAGTTATACTGAAAGGCACCAATATATATTCGAAGTATTCATTCCTTGTAAGAAATTAATTTTTTGGTATATCCTACATAATTACCATAAATTGATGATATGATGAATAAATGTCATTCTTATAAAAGTATTGAGCACCCCACATTTGATCAAAAAAGTACTCAATATGATTAAGAGGAGAATTATTCCTAATTGTGATCTTGTTCAGCTCTTGATATTGAATGTATAGTCACATTTATCCATCATTTTTTTAACAAAAATATTAGGTGCACCCCAAAGAGATTTACATGATTGAATGGATCCCTTATCCTGGGTTTCTGGGATTTTCTACTTCAATTCCTACAACTCAATCAATAAAATTATATATAGAGTTTTTGAAATTTTTGTTCCACAATATGTAAGTTATATTAATAAAAAAACATCATGGTTTAGTGGAATAATATGAAACCATTTTAAAAAACATTAAAATTCTTTAAAATTGGCATATCATCAATGTTAAGTTTTCTGTAAACCATCTGAGAAACAAAACCATTCTGAATGAGAATTAAATCCAATATAAATTATTTGATCTATATAGGAAGTTTATACTTACTTTCACATTGATATAAGATCTTATTTTGGTTTTAAATATCATGAATGACTTACCTACATTAAAAAATGATATGGGATTTATAAAGGTAAAGATAATCCATTCCTAATATGACATCAAATTCAACTAGAGGGAGAATCACCAGATTTTCTTGTGGCACATTCTCAACAACATAAAAGGAGAGGAATCAAAGACATGGAATGTGATCATCATAACATTAGGGATTTTTCATTAATAATGCATGATATAATATTATATGTGGAATCTTGAAAACCTTTTGATATTATTTGGATATAGAATAACTATAAGTTCTAGTTTCAAATAATACATTTCCAATTCATGAAGGGATGTAAAGTGTACCCTTCACCACATAATTATTAAACCCCTCATTCTAAATAGTGATAACATGATATTAACCTAGTCCATTATCATAGTAGTTTTCTTACATCAATAATAATCATTAACCCTTGGGATTGGTCACTGGTTAGCATAATTACCATTCTATGTAAACTTTTACAACTGATGTGGAGGAGGATCATTTTGTGTTGATTTTTATCTACATCCACTGTTAGCTAACTTCATACCATCACATCAAAAATCCCTTTCTCGATGATCTTACTGTACTCATCAAAAACATTTAGACGTCCCCTTAGGAAAATTTACCCCCGGATGCTTCCCACAAATTGAGTATAATGGAAATATTTTATTCTTCCTTCAATGTTTTTAAAATTTTTCAATAGGACACCATCTTTCATTTCATTTAAACACCATGACATTGATAAGTAACTCCAACCTATTTATAACTTTATATCAAATTTGTAATTCTCTTCATAACTAAAAATTTCACTTTTGAATAATTTCCTTCGAATACTTTTTTTAATCCAATGAAGAATTGGTTAACCTTATACATAGGTTTAATGATAATACCATTACCCTACCTCACAAACCTAGTAAAATATTCATCATATGTACTGACGGATTTTTCATCCATTTGATTTAACACAAGTAACCCATTTTCAATTTTCATAAATATAATATGATGATTGTTCTTAATGAAACATATGTTTCTCAACTCATCCCAATCCATGGATTTAGTTACATCATATTTACTCATATTGTACATGTGATTCCACAATTGATTTGCTTCACCATCCAAATGTTAGATCGACAAAATGACTTTTTTGTGTTCTAAGCACTTGATAATGGAAAATATATCATTAATTGTACTCATCCATTGTTCTGCAACTAGTGCAGCCAAATACCCAGAAAAATAAGGTGGATGTTTTCTCACTAAGGAATAAAAACAAAATTTATTCTCCCTAATTTTTTTTGGATGTACAACAAGATTTATATCCTGAGAATGCTGTGTGGGCATAAAATGAGTTTTTTTAATCCAACTCCCTTAAAATTTGGATTTTCAAGAGAATAATTATTTATTATTTCATCACATTCATCATGAACAATGTTTTTTTTAGATTTACGACAACAAAAAATAATAGTATATGAAAAAATAATTACAGTGGAGAACCACATTATATTGGAAAATCTTCTATTATATGATTAAATCGTGACACATTATTCATTAAATTATGAAACATCAGTTTTATTATAGGTTATCCATAGTAATTTTCAATTTAAATCATGAATGATAGTTCATATAGTGTTTTTAAATTTCCAAATCATGTCCCATATGAGTGTCAAACTGGGTGTTCATTATGGCTCATTGTCATGCACCAGTTCCAGATCGAGTCCAGCTAAATGTGGTGTTTTGGGGGTTATTACCCCTAGGTCCATCTTTTCTAGAGGCACTTTCAATTGTAATATCCATATAGGGATGTGTTGATAAGACACCACCCACTCTATCCTTTACCAAAAAACCAAAACATTTTCCTAATATTTTCCTCGACCATCGACTTAACCATAGAGACATCACTAGTCATATCCCTACATATATCCCTAGGGATCTCAATAAAATTTTCTCATCCAAGATTCAAAATTTTAACTAAACATTTTCTCTGATACCAACTATAGAAACCCAGTATCATCATACGTAAGTATCACATATTTTTTTATGGATATTTATTACCATATGTATATACATACTAGGAAACTATAATAGTTTAGTACTATTGGAAACATAGAAACATAAACATTATTCCGTAAGTATGATGTATCATCTCCCACTGTATTCATTATAACTACCACCATTCATAATATTTTCATTTATAATAAATATCTTTATAACCTAGGTAATTTAAATATAATAAATCATGAGATCAGATTATCTATAAGGGTAAAAAAGGGAGATGCGTAAGAATAACATGAATATAAGGGTATAAGAACATGATCATAACATTAAAAACCATACCCAATATATAACGATAATTATCAAGAGTCAATGAATTTTTTTATTATTTTTATAAGACATTAGTCATAAGGTAATCAAAGATAATAAGTCATGAGATCATATGAGATGGAAAATATCGAATAAAACTATTTATAAAAAATAATTTTTATATTATTCAGGGCTAAATACCAAGATCATCACAGTGAAAATGTTTTCTTACTAAACCAGGTTCACTCCGCATTCGAGCTACGTATTACTAAACTAGGTTCACATCCAATTATGTCTATGTATTGTTGAACCAGGTTCAATTCCCATTCCATCATTACATTACTAAACTAGGTTCACTTTTCATTCTCATCCTTTCAATATGATGAGATATAAATCATTAACCAATTTATTGGAGGGAGATATAGGTTACACAAGAAATATAAGGAAATCATATATATTTGTTCCAAAAGTTCATAAACAATCATACTATGATAGACTAATAAATAAAATGTGTATTAAAAACAATTCCTCATATCATAACCTATGGAAAATAGATAGGTTTCTTAATCATTTCATCGCTGAAAAATCCTTGAAATGATATTGGTTATGTAATAATTTTATCACATTATAACCCATGGAGGAGAAAAATATTTCATAAAAATAATTCTACAAAACTACCATTAATAGAAATAATATTAATAGTATCCTGGGATAATATACCTTGTAAGGAATAGGTAACCCCAATGGATGTCATCTGGGATGTAAAATAATTTTTAAATATAATTTAAAACATTTTCTTTGAAAAAGAACATTTCCTTTTTGAAAAATGATTTAAAAACACAATTCTGTTATAAAAAATTTTTCTTTGAAAATAAACCTGAATAATTAAAAATAAATATTACATTTAATTATTCTTCCGGATGCAAAAAAAATATGTTCATGGTATACATGTAAAAACGAAGATTCCTATCACAATCATTGTTAAATCCAAATGTGAATTATTTGGGAAAAAGAAATGAATATTCATTTTAAATAAAATATCAAAAAATTAAACATGGGTAAATGTTTCTATTAAAAATATTATGACAGTAATAAAATACTTTTGAAAAAAATAAAAATCATGGATTTGTTGAAAAATAGATTTCCAACCATAGTGATAAATAAAGTAATATTTCATTAAAAACATTTTCTTAAATATTTTCAGTAATAAAGAGTCATAAAATGGTACAATTACATGAATATATAATGAATAAACATATGAGATTGAAATTATTGATAATTAAGGAGAGGAATATCATTAAATTTCAATATTTTAGACTTAATCAAATACAATCCTAATAAATGATGACATTATAAAATGAATCATTACCCCATTGGTCACATCGAATCCTAAGTCCGATGAAGGAATTATATTAAATAAAACATAAAATATCATGTGGATGAATATATTCATTACATTAAATTTAAATGGTACTTTATATACATCTCCTAAATTAATATTTGTTCATAACATAACGTACGACTCGAAAATATAAAATTTAGACAAAATTTATGTACCTTAAACCTTGACATCCATCTTACTCATTAGAACTCTTGTATAATAAATATTGGTTTATTAAAAATCCCATAAAAATCATATTAATATATAACATACAATATATGATCATATTATGAAACATTATTACCAGTTTGTTAATGATTCCATGTCAAAGTTATGTTTCCGGTATTAATGTTTTGTTTTTCGTAAATGTATTGAGTTGTAATAATTTTTTTATATTAATATAATAATTATTTCATAATATATATAATTATATTAATGATAAAAATAAAAATATATATTGATTATATATTTATTTATAATATTATATAATATATAAAAATAGGAAATTAAATTCATCGTTAATGGAGACGATAGTCTATACATACGGAGAAACCTTATTTAAATTTTCTTATTGGATTAAAAGAAATATATTTATATGAAATATTATAATTTTATATTAATTATTTTGGGGAATATATCACATATATTTACTAAACACATCTTTAATTCATTACATGTAAGGTTTAAATGAATCAAATTGCTTCATGAGGTTGTAGTTCGTCGTACACACGATCGACATTATCAAATTCCCAAAAATTGAAATCATGAAGGTATGTGTGATTTTAAAATTATAGAATCAAAATAAAATCATAAATATTATATATATATATATATATTAAACAATAAATCTATCATTATATGTACCCTTTAATGGTTTTTATGGAAAAATGAACGACATCGGTTCGCAATGTGGTAGTCTTCCATACACACAAACAACGATTTTGTAACCCATTTGTTGGAAGTGGAGACAGTTTTAAATAATGACCATTACATAAAGACAAAACAATATATAAAATATCTTTATGTCATTATAAAATCATGAATTTAAAAAACTGAATGGGAACGGAGAATAAATAAAACCAACACACTCAATAATGAATGTTGCCTCTTTTTTTAGTATCCTCCTTATGATATCACTAAAATACTTCTTAAGAAGCACTTATACCCCAAATAAGAATTTTTGGACAAGGGTAGGTAATTTTATTAGTTATTTCGGTTGGTATTAGCCAAACCAAATATGTCTTATGGTGTGATGAATACAAGAGAGGAGGGGCCTTTTATAAGTAAGGTGAGTGGAATAAACTATAATTTTTTAAAGAGAATTCGACATTAATTTTAATATGAAAAATACGGTCCCCATTAGACCATTATGTAAAATTATATGATTAATGGTCTAAATATTTCTGATCAATAGTTTTTATAATATGGGATATGTCGTTTTTCCTTTACCTTTTTAGTTTAATCCCCCAGTAAACCCATTTTTACCATAACTGTGATAAATAATTTTTTATGCATTCACATTTAATATTTGTATCATATTATGTTAAAATTATTGTAAATTATAAATTATTATTATTTCAAATATGGAATCCATTTTTTGAAATTATATTCTCAAAATAGGAAATTTTAATTTAAAATTATTCTCACATACGCGACACAAATGTTGTTTTTAAGGGGAAAATTTTCAAAATCATGAAATGGTTTTATATCTAAATTCATTATGAAATTGAATAATAATGACCTATATTTAATTAATTGATATAAAATTTTAGTAAATTTACTTTTAATACATTTCTAAATATAATATAATATTATTAATTAATTCTGTGAAAATTAATTTTTCAATTAAAATTTTGTATTTTAGCAATATTCATCAAAAAATAAATCTTAACAAAAAATCAATCAAATCAATCATAAATTAATTTTTAAATTAAAAATTCATAAAAGAGGATTATTTTTACCAAATACATTTTCAAATATTTTAAAAAATTATTTCTATTATTATTAACAAAAATACATAAGAAATCATTTTTAGAAGATATTAATTTTCAAAAATATGAATACATTTCCAAAAATTGTTTATTTTAATATAGATTTAATTTTCTTATATAAATAAATTATTTATAATATTTACAAAAAAATTGTTACTATTCATATCAAAACTTTTAAGGGTTGTGTTATAATGGTTGTGTTTAAATAATATTAATAATATATCGTTGTTTTTTCAAAACTCAGTGTCATGCGTCACACAAGATAACAGGGTGTTCTTTGTAGTGTTAGATAATACCTAGTCATCTATAAAGAAATATTGACATTGGATTTAATGTAATAGAATTTATCAATGAGATATAATTTATTCAGAAAATCCATTAAATATTGGGTTGTTACATCCTACCCTGCTTCTAATTAATTTCTCCCTCAAAATTTGATACTCTAATAAAAAACAATGGGGATAATTTTGTCATATTATAGATTAATGTTCCCATGTAGCTTCTCCAAGCTGGTTGATTCTATACAAATCATATACTAGTTGAGTTTTCATGTTTTCTTAGAACATTCCATGTATGATCTGGAATCATTATTTGTTGTCTCTCATAATAATGATCATATTCCATTTGTATGGACTCTAAATTCAGTACATGTGAAGGGTCGGGTATGTACTTCATCAAAAGAGATACATAGTACTCATAGATAGGTTCGGTGGAAGAACTATTCGATAAGAAAACATCTCATTATGAACAGTAATTTAAAAATTACGATATACATTGGGCTTAGTTTCCCTTTCTTCACGAATCTCATAACTTTCTTATATGGATAAATTCATCGAAAAACTATATATAGAACAAAAAATTCTACAACACATCATAAATTATCAACATAACTTTTCTTCCAACACAGAATTTCCTTGATATATTTCTGAATGGATCTAACCACCACTATTATTTCTTTATCTATCTTATGTCACAATTTCTTACATTACCCTACATTATTAAAATTGATTGGATGTATTCATTTATTTCTATAGAGGGATTAATAATGAGCCTTTTGAATTATTGAGTGAAAGAAATTCTTGTGAGAAAAATCAAATAGAGTAAGGCATTAACCCCAAAGACCATTGAAATCCATTGAATAAGATTTCAGCATATCCCCTAGGGTTTAAATTAGTCTTTTAGACTGACCATCTGTATGAAGATGATACAAAAGACTGAAACTCAACTCGCTATCATGATATTTCAAAATAATTTTTTATAACATTGATGTAATCCTTATATCCAGATCAGACATAATGGATGTGTTACTTATGTATGCATCAACACTTCATTAATGTATATCCAAAAATGATGATCCAGATAAAATTATTATTTGATAGTGATGAAGTGTGTTGACCTATTAAGGTTATCAAATAAAACTCATAAATATTTATTCCCTTTAGATGTTTTAGGGAGTCCAATGACAAAATACCTGGTGATGTTTTCCCATATACATTCTGGTATGGGTATTGGAAATAACACCCCCTTAGTCTATTTTTTCATCAGCCTTAACTTTTTTGAAATACCAAGCATTGATATACCAATATTTCAATATCTCTCTTCATTCCATCACACCAGAATTATTCTTTCAAATCTCCATACATCTTCATACATCCAAGATAAATTGATAATGATGATCTATGATATTACTCTAACAACCCCTTCTTGAAATCTAGTATGCATTGGACACATACAATGTTTCTGAAATGTATCATTCCAACTTGATAGATATTAATCTAAGGAACATTTATAACATTCATTTTAAGCTCCGCATATTCCTTATGCTCCTCATTAATCTTTACTTAGATAGATTTCAAATAACTCAATTGAGCATGATAAAAAAATTACCCTCCCATCAAGATTTCAAGACCAAACCTTTTAAAATCCAGAAATATTTTATAATTTGTAATACAAATAATTGATAAGTTAACATGACCCTTTATACTCAATGCAATGACTATATTGTTCATTCTCATTTGGTGGTAAGATATTTTGCAGTCATAATAATTAATCAGCACTTTCCATATTCTCTAATTCATGTTCAACTACTTTTATGTGAATAATTAATTTAAACTTTTATGATTGATATATATATATATATATATATATCATTTTTATTAATACATAATTCTTCCATATGTTTAATACAAATATTTCCATATCTAACTCTAAATCCCGAGTAGTGTATTTTTTCCCATGAATATTAAATTTTCATGAGGCATAAGATATAACCATGTCATTATAGAAAAGAACGCATCCTAATCTATTATTACATTTATCACTATATATTAAAAATCCTTCTCTACTAAAGGTTAATTAAACTGCATATAAGGAACCATCCTTTCACAATAGTTAATATCATTAATTACACTAGAAGACACTTATTCTATTCCCAATGTACTTTTCTTATTTATAGTTTTAGAGCATTTATAAATAAATCATGAACTTCATCCCACAAGAATAAAAAAAGGGTACTAAAAAAATATAATATTCATGCATAATGTTTTTAAAAATATATGAATTCATTTCATGAATAATCTTCAAAATATTTATCTTGTATTATTATTTTACCTTACTCATCCTTAAACATGTGATTTTTTTTAAAACATGTGATGATAAGAAAAAGATCAATAAGGGGAATAAATAGAAGGAAATAACATTTTATTCCAAGAATAATTTTAAACATAAGAAATCATTTTCACAAAGACATAATTCTCACCCATAAAGTATCATATACATTGTGAAAACAATTGATTTCCATTATATATAGAAAACAAAAATATAAACATAAAGGTAATTTAGGGAATTAAATACATAATATTATAGCCCTCAAAGCTACCAAATTATTTTTAACCCTAATGAATTCCTTATAATGTAACCCTTACATATACCTAATGATGTAACCCCCGTAGTTATCTTATAATATAACCCTCACATCTTCCATATGGTGTAAGAATCGTAGTTACATATGAGTAACGATACAATCGACCTCTAACATAGACATACCCAATGAATTAAAGGGGGATATAGGTCCAACCATTCATCATATGTAATTCCCAAAAACCATAACATAATCTTAAAACATTAATTCTTGGACCATAAAAATATTCATTT
This sequence comes from Viscum album, assembly GCA_963277665.1. Taxonomy (NCBI): domain Eukaryota; kingdom Viridiplantae; phylum Streptophyta; class Magnoliopsida; order Santalales; family Viscaceae; genus Viscum; species Viscum album. Next base: position 1,152,828,085 of record OY728120.1, read on the forward strand.
TTAATTTTTTAAGAATAAAAATTTTAAAAGAGTATTTTTAATGAAATGTCACTTACCTTGGGTTCATCTTAATTAAAATGTGTTAAAACAACTTATACAATGTTTTAAAGAGTGTAATTAATATATTGAGAAATAATGATATTATTTATAATACATTATATTATCTTTTTTAACATCTTTCCATCCTTTTATTGATAATATTTTGTTATTTTTGTTATCTCATGTTCATTTTATTCATTGTTTTCATGGTTGGTTCATAATTTATTTTCTCGTGGAAGGGATTCAATACTTTATAAGTGGAATGACATGGTATTAATATGTTTCCAAAAATTTCTTATGACACCATATTTCATTTATTTTATTGGAAATGAGGATTAATCATTAAACATATCCTTAATGAAATAGATATATTTCTTTTGGCCATTTTTATGACCATCACGAGATTATATCATTTTATTTATAATCATGAATTTATATGATTTAAAGAACATTAAAAAATGTATATAATACATATTGAAATATATTTTAACAATAATAATTGTTTTTACCTTCCTTGAAGATGGTAAAGGAAAAAATGAAAATACAATGTCCATGAAGGTGGACACACCATAGATGATGCTTTAATTTCCTAGAATAGTCAGAAAATAAGAGAGGTTTGATGATTGATAATTCAATAACACAATAATATTATAATATATTTTTGTTATTTGAGTTATCTTTTCACTTTGGTTTCATAAATTGAGGATATAACAAGAAAGGAAAATAAATTAAAAGTAATAAAAATAAAAAAAAGGATTTTATCTCTTGAATTTTTTTGTTGAGAACCTCCTTAAGGGCCTTTGTTTTGGAAATTTTTTGAGACTAGTAGGTCTTGGACATGGGGAAGACGTTTAGGAAGGTAATTGGAAATAAATTAATCAATCTACATGTTTTTGGGGAGTTATAATAAGTGGTGTTGAGGGGTGGTATTTATAGAGTCTGAGAGGGGTGTTTTCTCATTATTTTATTCATTAGTTTGTTATTTGGACTCATGACTAGGAATACTTTGAGTAATGTCACTAAATATTATATAATAAATAAGATTAGTTCATTTTTATAGTGATTACATTATAAATTAATCATGGAATAGTTTAGTTAACCTTTAACAGATATATACACTGTAAATTACCATATTTCAATATTCACCAAAAATTCACGTATTTTAGAAACATCCAAAAAATTCACCCTAAATTTTTTTTGACATGTAGAATTAAAATATGAACTCAATTTTAAAAAAAATCATAAATATGAAAAATTTAATTTTATTAATTATTTTTTTTATTATAAAAACAATTTTAAAATTATAACCAATTTTATGACACATTGTAAAATTAATTATGGTCTCCTAAAATAATATTACAATAATAATAAAACAAAATATTAATTTATTAATATACTTTAGGAAACAAAATTCTTTTAAATCATATAATTAATTATAAAATCATAAAATAATATTTATGTTTCACAAAAATACCAACGGTTAATTTATTATTTTCAAAACATTTAGTTATTTAATATGTGAAATACAAATATCAAGTTTTCACTTATAAGTTATTTGAATTTTATTTATAATTTTATAGGTGAGGTTAATATTATATTATTCTACATTCCCTAATTTATATAAATACCACTTATTTAATTATACTTTTATTATTAATTTTTTCTATTTAATTCCATAATTAAAAAAACTATAATTATCTAGGTTTTTACCTTCTCCCCAACTTCACGAAATTGTGTCCATGAAATTTTTATATACTTATTAAACAATTGAGGATACCTTTCCTCCATAACATTTTCTTATTCTCTTGAAACATCTTTAGCCGTGCAGTTTCTCCACAATACCATAACTTGGTTAATTAACTTATTTTTCTATACTTTCTCTCAAATATCACGAATTTGAATAGGTTTATCTTAATATGAATGGATTGCTTCATGTTGAACTACTATGGGGCTCAAAATATGAGATCAACCTGGAACATTCTTTCTTAACATCATAACATGAAAAAAAATGTGTGTATAAGATTAACTAGCAGGTAATTCTAGTCGATATGAAACTGGTCCATCTTTCCTCATGATTACATAAGGTCAAATAAACCGTCGAATTATATTTCATTTCTTTCCAAAATTCATAACACATTCCCATAGAGTGATTTTATGGAAAACATGATCACCTGCCTCAAAGGAAACGTCTTTCCTCTAGTTATATGCATAACATTTATACCAGCTCTGGGATATCCTCTTGTATAGTTGGATAATATTCCCTTTCTCATCCACTTCCTCTACTAATTCCTGTTCTATAAACGTCATTTCCCCAACTTCATTCCCAAATGATAGATTTCGACAGTGATTTCCTAATAATTTCTCTAAAAGTGTCATTTTTATACTAGAATGAAAACTTTTATTGTAGGAAAAAACAAATTAAGAAATATGTTGATCCCAAATTCCCTTGTAATCCATTAAAAAAGAACATAAAATCTTCATAAAGGTTCAAATTTATCACTCAGTCTGTCCAATATATTGACGATGACAGGTTGTGCTAAAATTTAATTGTATGCCCAATGACTTCGGAACGCCTTTCTAGAAGATATAATTAAACCTGGGATCACTATCACATACAAATAAAATATAAACTCTATGTAACATGAAAATATCATTTAGGTACAGTCGAGAACAATGATCCAAATACATAGTATTGGGAATAGGAAAAAATGTGTAGATTTTTTCATTCAATCAACAGTAAAAAAATTCACATTATTACCTCGTTATGTCTTTTGAACTCCCACCACAAAGTCCATGTATAAATTTTCCCATTTCCACTCTATCACTGGAAAAGGATGAAGCGCCCCCTTTCGTAGTTTTCACTTTTCTTTATCCAATTGTAAATACAAAAAAATTATCATAGAATTGTAAATATATCTTTTTATTCCTTCCACCCAGTATTACTCTTGAATTATGTGTAAATCATACTGCTTCTATGGTGAACCGAAATAAGGGAACTATGAGTTTAACATAAAAATTCATTCCCATGATAGGAATCAAAAGTCAGACATAGTATTTTACTAAATATAAAAATACAATCTTCATCAACATTCAATTTAGGCAGCATAACTTCCTTAACCAATTATACATTTTTTTATAATTCGTGGTCTTCTTTCTGGGCTTGATTAATTCTTTTTAAGAAATATAATTTCAATAACACCTGAGAAAAAATAGCAGAATTCCTGTCACAACAAACATCTAAGAAAAAATTCATCAATTAATTAATAAATTGGTCATGTTCTAGAAGTTAAATGGTTAATGTATAATTATGTTTTTGACTCAAGGCATATTTCACATTATTTTCCTTTCAATGATTGAAATTGATCATTAAATTTTAATATTTTTTCAGTTAAAGACACATTATCTACACCATTATCAATTCCTTCAATGTAAATATATAACTCAAACAAGTATGGTCATTTTATATTCCACATTAAGAAACATATAAATGTGGTCTCAAATTTTTTAAAGGGAAACCCAATAATTATAATTTAAAATATTATGTTGGAAATTTTAAAATAGGATGTTTTAGTTTCCTTGAATTGTAATATTTTACCTGATCATTCTTCATTAGTAGGAAACCAATTCCCTTTAACTAAGAATCACCATAGATGAAAAACTCACTCTTTCTGGAAAGCATAACCAAAATTGGAGCATTCTCTAATATTTACAGAAATTCATAAAATAAACATTACATTCTTCATTATAAATAAATTTTACCAATGTTCTTACTAATTTATTTAGAGGTCTAGATAACAATGTGATGTTTTTAAAAAATTGCCAGTAATATCATTCTAATCCAATAAAACTAACAATATCGGTAACATTTGAAGGTTGTTTCATTGACCATATTTTTTGCGGGATCAACTATTATAGAATCCTTATTTACAATGTGATCAAGAAAACAAATATGTTGCAACCAGAAATCATATTTTCTAAATTTTCCATATATATATTTTTTTATTTGAACGTTTTTCGGACAATATTTAAAGGGATTTCATAATATTAATAACATTTTGAATAAACCAATATATTGTCTATAAAAACAATAATAATACTATCCAAATAATAATTTAAGATTCTATAGATAAGATCAATAAATACAACAAGTGAATTTTTCATGCCAAATGTTAATAAAATCATAATGCCCATTTCTAGTTTGGAACACTGTTTTGGGAATTTCATCCTCCATTACATTCAACTAATGGTACCTAGATCTCATGTCAATATTAGAAAAATATTGATTTCAATGGTTCCTATAAACCATGTCATTGATATGTTGAAATTGATACATATTATTAACAGTGATGTTATTAAAATCTATATAATCAATGATATGTCTCATGGAACCATATTTATTTTTAACAAACAAAATAGGATCACCCCATGGTGAAGTACTAGGATAAATGAATTTTTTATAAAGTAACTCCTATAATTAATTTTTCATTTCTAAAAGTTCCTCTTGAGCTATTAGATAAGGTGGTTTTGAAATCGTCTTAGCATAATGAAATAATTAAATAGTAAAATCAAATTATGAAATTTTTATAACACTGTGAAACTTATCAGAAAAAAATATAGGTATTCATTTACCAATAGAACATTATTTACCTGAGCAGTTCCCTTATTTCCAAAAATATCATCATGATAATGTTCATTTCCATCTTTTAACAATTTATCATATTTTTGATATTTTTTTAGTGGTATGGGTTATTTTTTGTTTAAAATATAAAAATCATTCTTAAAAAAAACTTATATATATCTTCAATCAAACTTATAATTATAAATAGAAATCCAATTTACATCCAGAATAACATCAATCTCTAATATAAGAAAAAAACAAGGTTTTTAGGTAATTTCGTTCCACATAAAACAATAGGAAGATTATTACAATTCCATTTTTCTTTAATATTTCCCCATATTACTTTTAACATAAGTTAAGAATTAATTTCATGAATTAAAAATTTTAATTAAAAATAAAATTATTCAGAAATAAAGGAATGTGTTGACCCTATATCAAGAAAACATCATAAAAATAAAAGTGAAAAAATTTTGTACCTGATATTACATCATTGTATGGACAAACATCTATTAACAAATTAACATATAATTTCAGTATAACTATTTAGTTATAATATTGATGGTTTTCACCTTTTAGTTATTTTATTGGGAAGGTATTTTCAAAATTACCCATCTCACCACCTTTAAAACACATTAAAATTTCTTTATTAGAAATAAGTATACCATTAATATGTTTTTTATCATTACAATCTCGGGTCATAAGTCAAAATGTACCACATTGGAATAACTTCCCGATTTTTAATCCATTCTCCATGGTTCTTTTTACCACACTTCCAAAAAACTAGAAACTATATTTTCTTACCTTCAAGTTTATTTGATTGATTATTACCCATTTCATTCCATATGGAACTCTTATTTTTCTTATTTTAAAATTACATGTGATCAACAGAAAACTCCATTTCTACCCTTTCAGTACATCAGAAAAGTTTCTCATAACATTTGAAATCGTGGGAGTCCAATACTCATTGATATACAGTCTTCAATAGTAAGTAAAATCCATTTATTTTACTTTCTAAATCTCGAATATGATTTGGTGTATAGCATCCTAATCAAGTGAAGTTTCCTTCATACATGTCCACTGATTCTTCCTCCTTTTGTTTCAATTCAAGGAAATTCCTTTCCATCATAATTTGAACCACCAAAGGAAAATATTTATCAATAAACATATTCATAAATTCATGCAATTCCATGGAATGTATCTTGTCACAATCCTGGATATTATTTACCATTGATCATCACTGGTTGGGTTCACCTTCAAACTGATAAATTGAAAGACTATCCATTTGATTATCAGAACACCCCATGTCATAGAATATCTTTTAAAGGGATTTAATCAGCCCTTCATCCACCACTGGGTTAGAAGATCCTCCAAATGTAGGAGGGTGTTTCCCCATAAAATAGTCCACCATCATCATGTTCCATTTTAGTAGTGATGGTTGTTATTTTTAATTGAAACAACATCCATTAATATCCTATGTAAAATATTCCATTACAATAACAAACATCTATGTTCCAATTCCCACTATTCCCGGATGCAGATTCTGAAAGATATCATCCAATCTAGGACTTCTAACATCAACTTCTCTGTTTCTTCTGCAGAAAACCATTCTGAACATACACATCTTGGAGGAAGAGACATGGTATTATTCAAATGCTATATCATTTCAAAAAAACGATAAGGTAAAAATAATTTATGGTATTCTATTGAAATAATCATAACCCCTATTGTTTTCTATATCATTTTATGATAACAATTATAAGGACTTAACCTTTACCATTATATAATCTAGTTAATTAAAATTGAATAAAATTATTACATTCTAAAATATCCATTTAGTTTGTTTTTTTATAGAATAAGGAAATTAATCAAAAAAATCATCCCACAAGAATAAAAATTGGGTACTAGTAAAACTGTATCCTTTTCATCAATATTAGAAAATTAGTTGAATTGATTTCATGATAAATCATTTCATTATTCTGCATGGTGTCTTCTTTTCACTTACCCATCAATAAACCCTTTGAAAAACATTTTAAAATTTGGGATGAGAACAAAGAGCATGATAAGGTACATAATGGGATGGAAAGAAACCAATATACCATGAATACATATAAACATAAGAAATAATTTTCACAAATTCATACTTCTCAACCACAAATTCTCATATAGCTACTTTGTGAAAATAAATGATTTCCATAAAACATTGAAAACATATATATAACTGTAAAGGTAACTTTGGGAATTAAGTTAATAAGATTATAACCCTAAAGGATTATATATTGTTTAGAACTCTCAAGGATACAGTAATAGGTAACCCGAAAGGGTACCTTATGATGTAACCCTTATGAATTCTTTAGGATGATACCCTCACAACAACCTTATGGTGGAATCACCATAGTCACACTTGGAGTAACCACACGGTTGACCTCCAACATAAACGTACCCAATGAATTTGCAGGAGATATAAGTCCCACCATTCATCATAAAAAATTCCCAATAATAATAAATTAATTAAAAAACATGAAAACATATATCTAAAAAAACAATCATTTTGTATTTTGAAAGAATATAAATTTGAAAGAGGATTTTTAAATGAATGTCTCTTACATCAGGTTCATCTTACTTCAAATGTGATGAAAACTCCTATATAATGGTTTAAATAGTTTTATTAATATATTAAAAAACTATATAAATATTTATAATAACTTTTATGATGTTTTTAAAACATTATTGCTCCCATTTATCGATAATATTTAGTTATTTTCATTGTTTCAACTTAATTTATTTCATGGATTCCACAGTTAGTTCATTATGGGTTTTCAAGTAGAATGAATGAAAAACTATAGAAGTTAAATAAAATGGTGTTAATATTTTTACATAATATTATATTATACAATATATCACTTTTTTTGGATATAATGATGAATCAATATATAAAACATTAATGGAAATGATTTAATTTAATTTGGTAGTTTTTACAGCCATCGTGAACTTCTATCATTTTATTTAATATCAGGTTTTTATATTTGTTAAAGAACACTAAAAAAGTTATAATATAGGTATTAAAATATTTTTTTAACCATAATAATGATTTTATGATCATCCTTGATGGCGTTAAAGGAAAAATTAATATATGACATCCACGAAGGCGATGAATCGACACATCACAGATGGTGATTTCATTTTCTAGAATAAGAGGAGAATATAAGAGGTTTGATTATGGATATTCCATTAACACAAAAATATTTTTTATATTTTTCATATTTTATTTATCATGTCACTATGATGAGGGTAGTTGTGGGGAGAATAATAAAGTAAATTAAATTAAAAGGAAAATAAAATAAAAAAAGGGAAGTGTACCTATGGAATTCTTTTTGTTGAGAACAGCCTTAAGGACATTGGTTCTCGACTATTTGTGATACCAAAAGCTATTGGAATTGGGGTAGAAGATTATGATGGTAATGGGAAAGAAATTAAAAAATATACAATGCTTTTGGGTATGATCATAAGAGGTGGTGAAGGTGGTATTTATAGTTGTGAAAATGTTTGTCTCTCATAAGTATATCCCATAGTTTGTTACATTTTCTCATGAATATGAATAATTGGAGAAGTATCACTATATATTTTAAAATAATGAATATGATTTCGTGATTTTGGTGATTACATCAGGAATGGATCATGTAATAGTATATTTAACTTATAATGTATATATACCTTAAAATATTGTATTTCACTATTCACCAAAAATCCATGTATTGTATAAAAACACCAAAAATTCACCCCAACAATTTTTTGACATATAGAATTAAAAAATGAACCTCATTTTTGGTAAATCATTATATAAATATGAAAAAATTAATTTTTATTTAAAATCATAATTTTTTTTTAAAAAATATCGATTTTAATATTTAAACAGAATTTAAGACACTTTGAAAAATTCATTAAGGTCTCATAAATTTATCTTATATAAAAATGAAATGAAAATATTAATTTATTAATATATTTTATAAAAAGAAATTTTCTTTGAAATCAATTAATAAATTAAAATATTATAAATAAACCATTATGTTTCACAATAATACAATAAATTAATTTAAAACATTTGAATCATTTATTTACTTATTCCATGATATAAATATATCATAGTTTCCCTTATAAGATACTTATATTTTATTTATTATATTTTATGAGAGGTTACTATTCGATTAGTATAGATTTATTAACTTCAAAAGATTCCACTTTTTTCATTATAAATTTTAAATTAATTTATCTATTTATTTTCGAATTGAAATCAAATTATTTTAGAATTACCTGGGTTGCTACACTATCGGGGCATTGAATAATCTTCTATACGATTCCTGTATATTTTCCTCGAATTAATCTATCTTTATGAATTTGAATCCGTTGAATGTCTGCATTGTAATAGGATTGGATAATCGTGAATTTTTTTTCACAAATAGTCAATAATAACCCTCTAAACCAAAAAAAATATGGATATTTGTCCTTATAGTTGGTCTCAGACGGCATTAAATAACCTTCATCAATAATGGATGTAATTATATACTCTCTGTTGAGATTATATGACAAAAACATGAAACCATTTTCTTCCAAAATAAACCCTTTTTAAATTTATTATATTTTTTTCTTCAATTGGGTATTTAGAAAATTTCTCAAATTATACTCATTCACCTAATTTCACATTGAATAGTTAATAATATCATCTATAAATTATTCCAAAATTTTATTAATGTAATCTCTAAATACTTGAATCATTAAATCTAGGAATATAGTAGGGGAATTTTTTAGACCAAAAAGCATCACGATATATCAATATATTCCAAAACTTGTGCAGAATTTTGTCTTAGGTATATCAACCTTGACCATCAATTAAGGATATCCATAATTAAGGTCAATATTAGAAAAGTATTCAAATATTTGTAGTTGTTAAAATAAGTCATAAACACATGGAAGATGATACATTTTTTTAATTTTAATATTATTCAAAACATGATAAAAAATGTCATATTGCATTGAACCATATATCTTTTTAACCAAAAGAATAGGATTTTCCCAAGGTGGCACACTTGACTGGATGAATTCTTTATCAATTTTTTCTTGGATTTTCTTCTTCAATTCCAGGATCTCAATTTGGGACATTCTATATAGAGTTATAGAAATTGGTGTGGCATGAGGTAAGAGTTTTATTGAGAAAAAACATCCCATTTGGTGTAAGAGTACATAACTCATTTTTAAATACATCAACCAATAACCAAAAAATTGAAATAAAATCAATTCCTTACTTCTCACCAACCATATGAGATAAAAAACTCATTATAATTTTATATAAGACCCATAAAATGGGTGTGATCTCCATCGGATGTTCATACTTATCTTCACATTGATAAAATATCATATATTGGGTTGGAATATCAAACGTGAATTTCATTCATCTACAATTGATTTTTTATTTATGATGAAAAAGTTAATAAATGACTATGATTAAATCACACACAAACATAAGGAGAATAACAATATTTGAGGGAATCACAATCACAAGGATGTAAATATGAGAGGAATCCTAGGCCTGAGTTTTGATAATCATACCAATTTTCGGTTTTTATTCTAATTCCACATCAAATCATTTGGGTGGAATCTTGATAACCTTAAGGAATTATATAGATATGAAATAATATGTAGATCTAGAGTCAAATATGTCATATTCTATTCTAAATTGAATTTTAAGTGTACATTTCACCATGTCGTTATCATAAACCTCATCAGAAAAAGTGATCACATGAGATTTCCCCTTGTCACATAGCTTATGTGGTTACTAACATAGATCATCAACATTAACCCTTATGTTTCAGAACCAGTTATCATAATATGGATTCACCATAAATATATACAATTGAAGTGGGGTAGGTTAATTCAACGTAGCTTCCTCTCTATTGACATTATTATCTACCTTCTTCCCATCATTTTGGTAATACATTTCCTTATGACCTTACATTCCATAAATACAATATTTATTAGACCCCTTAAGACAATGTAATATGTTCTTATTTCACACACATTGAGTATAATGTAAATTGTATCTTCTACTCCCCATGGCATCTAGATTTTCCTTTGAACTTCATCTTCATTTTTCTTATAATAACTATGAGATTGATACATAACTACAACCTCCATTCCCACATAAATATAACATTGAACAATATCTCAATTACTTCTAAATTATGTTATGGTTATTTTTTATAAGAGACTAGGTTTTAAGCCCCCGAATAATTATATCTGGTTGAATGATAACACTAGGATCATACCGTGAATTTCTGGGAAAAGTGTCCTCATGTGTACCAAAAAACTCATCATCCTTTTTCTTTAACTCAAGGAACTCCTTATCCAACTTCGATGGAAGAATTCATGGAAAGTAATTATTGAATAATAAGTTCATGAAATCATCCCAATCCATGAAGTCAATTTCATCATGTTCCCATGTATTCTAGAAAATATTTCATCACTGATCTATTTCACCTTCCAAATAGTTTATAAATAAAATGACTTTTTCATGTTCTGAATAGTGGGGAGTGGAAAATATATTTTTAGTTGTACGATTCTATTTTTCAAAAACCTGTGGATTTGAAGGCACAAAAAATATGTTTGGAATTTCCTCATGATGGACTAAACATAATTTCATTCCCTCATTTGTTCATTTGGTATTCCATCAAGATTCATATCTTGAGAAACATGTTCGGTTATAGAAATGAGTTTTTTCTTATCATAAACCATAATATTTTGGATTATTAGGAGTTAAATCATTATATTTACCACCAGATTCATAATAAATGTAGTTCCTTTTAGTTTCATTCCTTTTTTTAAAACCAAAACTCATAATGTAATATACAATAATCATAGCGGAGAACCAAATAATCCGAAAAAACACTTATAGGATTTTCAAATAATGAATCCTTATTTTTTACACTATGGAACCATAATATTATACTAAATCAATAATTTTTATATTGTATTTAAATCCTTCATGATGGTTCATAAATAATTTTTTACTTTCCAAACAATATCCCTCAGGATTTTCAAACCAGGTGTGCAATAAGGGCCATTATCATGCACCAGTTCTCAATAAATTTTATCTCAATATGGAGTATTTTTGGTTATTACCCCAAGGTATATTAGTAAAAAAAACCCATCCAATTGTAGTATCATGACATAGATTTATTCTTACGAAACCACTCGTATTATTCTTTACATAAATTCATATACTTTTTCCTAAACATTAACTCATCCTTAGACTTAACCTTAGAGACATCCCTATACATATCACACAATGTTCTTCATAAAAACAACCCATCATTGACATATAATACATAATACATAATTTTATATCCTTTTTAAAAGTAACAAAATAAAAGTTGATCTCATATTCTATGTAAGGGTCAATAAGGGAGATATGTAATTACATCATAAACATATGTGTATGAGAACATAATAAAATAAATTGACAATAGTACCATGCATTTCAATGATCATAATCATGTGTCATGGAATAAATATTATCTATTCATAAGATATGATAATTAATTTAATAAAATAACATGATCCATGAGAGAATAAGGCCATGATTTTTTCCATACACATGAGATTAGAATATCATTTTTATATTAGTCAACTCTCACTACCAAGTCCATCATAACAGACAAATTCTATTACAGAATTGGGATCACTCACCATAAAAAACATCTATTACATATTCAGGAAAACTAATCATTAAAAACCTATATTACTAAATGAAGATCACTACCTATTCCATCATTATATTACTAAAGAGGGTTCATTTCCCATTCAATTCATATCAATATCATGAGATATAAATCCTTATCCATTGCATTAGAGGGAGAAAAATTTCCCACCCGTCACATAATGAAATCATGAATATGTGTGACATAAGATTATAAAAATTAATCATTTCATACCCCATGTACTAAAACATGTATAAAAAAATTTAATCATATCATAAGATATCTACAATAGACATTTTAATAGTCATTTCATCATGGCATATCCATGTAATTGGAGTGGGTTTCATAATTATTTTATCATATTATAATACGTAGATGAGAAAATAGTCTTATAAATATCATTCAATCTAAAATTAAACCCTTCATAAGTATAATAATAATATAATCCATGGATAATATACCCTTTAATTCATATTTAACACCAACCGATGTCATTGTATTTGGAAAATAATTTTGAATGACCATCTAGAACATATCGTAAGGATAATAACCTTTTTTCTTTGAAAAAAGATTTTAAAAAAAATAAAACATTTGGATATCTTTTTATTTGAAAATAAAAATGAAAACATATAAAAGTATATTCAATTTAAAAATTGATCATTACATTGAAAAATTATTTTCAGTATTTTAATGTTAATTTGAATTTTACTTTCAAAATTTTGGTAAAATCTAATTGGGGATAATTTTTTAAAATGACATGATGATTCCTTTAAAAAATTTTAAAAATTGAAAAATTGTTAAAATTTTCATTTGAAATTCATAATAGGGTAATAAAATATGTTTTTAAATATTTTTAGAAAATCGTGTTTTGGAATAATATATTTATCCCAATGACGTGTGAGATGATGTCAAATTAAAAAAATGTTTTATTAAAAATTTTACCTTCCAGGGAGTTGAAAAATGGTACCATTATATGAAGATATCATTAATAACCAAAGGATGGGATAATTAATGATAATTATTGAGTGTTAGATCATGATATTTCAATATTGGATACTTAATCATAATGAACACCAATAAAATAAGAGATTATTACATAAATCATTTCCAATTTGGTAATATAGAAAAAAAATCCCAATAATGGAAAAAAATAACATGAAACATAAAAGATAATTATGGTGAATAAATTCAAGATGTTACATATCAAAGGGTCTGCATATACAACACTTAAAGTAACATAAATGTATAATATAACGTACCTCTGAATGATGGAAAATGAAGACCAAATTTCCTTACCTTATGTCTTGAATTCTATCATACTCGTTCAAACAAAATTTACAATAAATAATAGGTTTCCATAAATATATAAATGAATATTATTGATGTATATCATACAATATATTAATTACTTATAACCATTTATTAATTATTCAATGTTTAAGTTGTATTTCGGGTAATAACCACTTTGTTTTTCTTAAATGTTATGATTTTTTATTTTTTAGATTATCTTCATTTAATCATGATTTCATAATCTAAAAAATTATAACCATGAAATAAATATAATATATAAATAGTATATATTTATTTATATAAATCAACAAAATTTTTAAATAGGAGACAAAATAGACAGTTCATATAGATGGTATGTGATACATATGCGTGATAGTTGTTTACATTTTCATACTTGAATGAAATAAATAATTATATATGATATATTATCATTCCAGAATAACATTTAAATTTTTTAATATATTGTATTTTTATAAAATATATACTTAATACATTCCAGGTCAATCATGTTTGAATCACATCGGTTTGTGAGGAAACAGTCCTCCGTACACATGAACGACGTTATCACATTCCCACAAATTGGAAATCATGAAGGCATGTGTGATATAACAATTACATAATAGTAATGATAAAAATAATAAAATAATATTTATAATATTTAAAAAAAACTTCCAACATTATTACCAGGCTTGAATGGTGGTAACAGGAAAACAAACCACAACAATTCATGACTTTGTAGTCCACCGCACACACGATCAATGATTTTATAACACATTTGATGGAAGTGGATATGTTTTTCAGTCATGAACATAAAATGACCAAATTAATTTATATGGAAGATAATGATTTTATTATATAATAATGATATAAAATTAATTTAATGGGTGGATAAAGATACAAAACAGAGACTCTCGTTGATGAATGTTACATCCTCTATGGGTATCCTACTTAGGTTTGCACTAAAATCCTTCCTAGGATGTATTTCTGCCCAAAATAAGTATTTTTTAATTAATAGAGGGTTGTCGATATGTTATTTTATAATTTATTAGTCAATATAGAATGGTTTTATGGTTTCAATAAGAGTGTGTAAGGGTGTATTTTTATAAGTCAGGTGATTTGAAAGCATTTAAATTGTATAAAGAGGGAAATCGACCAACATTTATCATATTTCATAAGGGTAAAACATAAAACATTATCAAAAAAATAGAGTTTTAGTGGTATAAATATATCCATAAAATATTTATTAGTAAATAGGATTGGGTATTCTTTTCCCATTATCATATTATTTTAACCCCCAGGTAAGAATATTTTTACGTTAACCACAATAAATAATTTTTACAACATTTACAATTCATTTTGGTCAAAAAAAAATTATACGTTATTAAAAATTAGAAATTTTTATTATTATAAATATGGAATACATTTTTCAAAATTCAATTCACACATTTTGAAAGACAAAATTAAATGTTTCCTAGAGATGCGGTGAGAATTCAGGTTTTGAAGAAAAAATGTTTAACACGTTGAAATGAATCTATATCTAAATACAACATGAAATTGATTCCAACGACTGGTCATGGTTTAGTTGATATAAAATTGAAATAATTATACCTTAAAACTATTTTATAATAAAATTTTACATTATAAATTAATTAATAAAAAAGGCATTTTGAATTAAAATTCAATATGTTCATTATTCGTCAAAAAATGAAACACTTCAAATAATCTACAAAATTATCCCTAAGAAAATATTGATATTTTTTAAAAAAATTGATTTTATTTTATGAAAATAATTTTCTAAAATTTCAGAAATTACTTATCTAATTGTTTACAAAATACATAAAAAATATCATTTTTTAGAACAGGTATTTTTTATACATATAATGACTACCTTAATTTCTGTATTTTATAATAAATTTGTTTTGATTCAATAAAAATAATATAAATAATATTTAAAAATTAGTTTTCAATATTCTTATTAATATGTTTAGCTATTAGGTATAATGGTCATGTTAAAATATTTTTTTATAATATATTATAATTTCTTCAAAACTCAGCGTTGTTTGTCGCGCAAGGTAACTGAGAATTGTGTGTTGTATAAGATAATCAAGGATTTCATGTCATAATATATTCACTCGGTGTTTTTTATAACAGAAGATATATTTTAAATTTATTTTTTAAAAAAAAATAAAACAAGGGGTGTTCTATTCAATTACTCTTCTTAATCATTTCTCATCTTTTATACATGAATATTTTGTTTTATTATACTTTTTAAAAAAATATTTTCACGAAAATTAACCATTTAATATTTAATATTCAACTAATAATTCTTATCATCCATATATTAATTATGTTATTCTTTTAGAGAATTAATCCCCAATTAACATATCTTACTAGGATAATCATTATCATTAATACAGAATTGAATGTTTCATTTAGATATTAAATATTTTTTCACTACTTGTCAATATGGAATTATCTGTGAAATAAAATAATTTGATTAGAGCTTTACACTTATTCAGAATAATTCACTAAATCAAATTTATCAACACATAAATCATAGATAAATCAAAATAAGTAAGTAACAAATTCACTTGGGACTTTTCTTAAGGTATTTCATAATAAGAGTGTAGGGTCCTTGGAAGATTAAATAAAGTAAATCTATTTATAAATTGAACTAATTTAACAACTATCACTACCATTATCTAGTGATTGTTCTTATTTATTTCTCGTTGTTTTTCTTAGAATTATATCCTCTTTCATATACATTTCCTAAATATTTGGATGATATATACACATTTTTTATATTTAGAATAAATTCAAATTTCTCAAATATGGACTATTCTATTTGAAATATAAAAATCATAAAAATAGAATAGAAACTATAGAAATGAAATATATATTCAATTATAAAGATACTATTCTTTTATATAAATTAAAATTATTAGAGGATCGGTTGTAAACACCTCTAATGGTGGTCGAATTAGTTTTCACTAAATTTTACAAAGTTATTATCCTATAAAATATTCTATCCCTATTAATTAAACATTATTTAATATAAACCTCTATTTAATAATAGGGTATCAATATATATATTATAACACTAACCAAACAAGTATTAACCAAAATATATGAAAAACAAAAAGTAATGAGAAACAGATGGAGTTTTTAAAAGATTCTTATTCTTTATATGAAACTGACTCCTTTTTTGATTGTTTATTCACACCAATCAATGATTATTTTATCCACCAAAAATCAGTTGAATACTAAGAGTCTTCACTAACCCCATAATACTTCACAAAATGACACTACACATCATAGTGATTTTATTATATCTATAATATCACTATTTTCATGGAGTTAAAATATGAATTCCTTACATTCCAAGATTCTTAATAGTTTCATATTTTCCATCATTGTATATAAAAGTGTTTCCTTGTATAATTCGTGATGTTGATCACCAATGAGAATAATATTTCACTACATATAAAAGTTCATATCTCATTTTTCACTTTTAAGATTTTTTTCTTGTAAATATATAAGAAAAAATTCATATGTTTTTGTCACATCTTTAAAAAATATCTTCACAGATCATATATACTATATACTCACCTAGATTTCTCCACAGAATCTTGTGCACCTGTGATATTCAAAAATCTGCAGGTTCCTCGAAATTTGAATGGATCAACACATATAACGTATATAAGTATATCATTTTCAGTCTAACCACATTATCACTTTTTTTCTTCTTTTTCTCAAAATTCTACAACCGTTAATATCTTGAGACCTTAAACAATTGTTTTCATTGATTAAAAAATAGTGAATCTTATTCATATGATTAATATATTCTTCTTTATTGATAGTTTTTTTATTCTCTCATAGCAAACAAGTCACTCTTAATGTAACACCCCGAGCTTCCATGATACACTTCTCATTCAATAATGCAATAGCTTGCGTGGTACGCAACATCGAGTTCTAAAACACCGCGACTAATCAAAGTAGCCATTATGAATAGTAATAACCACTTTTTAAAATTATAGAAATTTTATTTATCAAAATGGACTTCATTTTTGGATTCGGAATATCGAAATTAGCCTATGTTGAATTTTTGGTATTTTTCTGAGAACTTCTAATTTTTTATGAATAGTGAAAAATAATTAAAAACAACTTTTTAAATAAAAATAATTTATAGTGATAAATTATACTATTTAGTGGTTTTAAAGTATAATTAGGATATATTTTTACCATTTTATCCAATGGTGGTCATTAGAATTAATTTAACATTGAAAGTGGACATAAACAATTGCCAATCTTTTGATATAAATTGTTTCCTAAAACACGCTATTTGTTGTGACAACGGGAATTAATTATAAAATTAATTAATGAAACTTATATGTTTGGAATTTTTTAAAATAGAAATCATTTTTGAATTCGGAATATCAATTATAGCTTAGGGTGAAATTTTGGCATTGTTCTGAAAAACTTCAATTTTTGATGAATAGTGAAACCACTAAGTGGTAGTTAAATAACTGATTTTTCATTTAAATGAAATATTACCACTTATGTGATTTGATTTTCAAAAATCCGACATACATCGTTGTCATTAAGATGTGAAATGTGGTTCAATGAGATCAAAATAATTTTTTGGTGAATAGTAACTTTTATGTTCTTAATCGCGATTAGAGGTAATTAGTGTAGTTTAAGGTAAAAATAATGTTTTAATAATATGAGATGAGCTTGACACTTGTACTAATACTATTGGATGAGTCATGGCCGACCAAGACAACCCATGGGTAAACTTGGGGACCCCATGGAGCCACTTTGGTTGGAAAATGACATTAATATATATTTATTTAATGTTAAAATTAAATTGACACAAACATGAGTTGTTTTATTAAAATAGTTTTTAAGTGGGGTTACACAAGTCCAAATTTTGACTATAAATATTCATTAGAAAGCTAAAAATATTTCTTACATCATAGTATTTTTTTATATAATTTTTAGACATTAAATAAATTAAATTATTTATGACATCATTATGATGCAGCGATGACCTCATTATTTAACGATTTTAATAAAATGAAAAGATAATGTAAAATCCAAGGCTTTCACTTGTCCAAAGACTATTTTATGGGTATATTTCTAACCCTTATCACCTTATCCACGAATTATATAATTGTGGGACCTTTAGAATCCGAAAAGAATTGTGTAATAATGTAACATTTCTATCTTTCCAAAAGAGCCCCTCCTCTCCACTTATAAAAAGACCCCACCTCTCCCACATTATTCACACCATCAAGCCATTTGGCTCGGCCAACCTCTTCCCAAATACCCTCCCAACTTCCCCCTCTTACTCCTAGAAGCCTCACTTTGGGCAGAAATCTTCTCAAGGAAGCCTTTGGCTCAAATCAAAAAGAGTTGCCCGATTTTGAGGTAATGTCTTCTCTAATGTTGTTTTTTTTTATTTTTCTTCTCCAACCCCCTAAACTCTTTTTATTCATTTCTTTTGTAACAACACCAGTATCCTCAATATACTAGTATGTTTTTATAAGAAGGATTAGAGCTACACTAACACACACCTACATCTAATATTTAAATAACATACGGTTTATGTGGATGGAGAATTTCTGCCTCACGAAACGATGATTGTTCAACACTCATATAACACCTTCAAAGGTGGCCATTAAGATGTAACTATTTTTATATATGATATATAATAGGTTTATGTTTTACTTATGCTTCTGTATTTCTCATTTATGGCATACTTTATGATTTCCATTATAGGTAAAATGCGATAATTTCATTTTAGGAAGTGCGGACTACCGCCCCCTCAAAGTGATGTGAATCGTTAATGTCATATGTGGGATGTATAAAGGATGGAGTAAATGATATTATATATGATATTATACTGGAACTATATTATACCTTTATATAATTATGATTTCATTACATTAAATACGAAATAGAAATGAAAGTAGCGTTCATGCGTACGTACGGCTTACCGTCTCCATGAACGGTGCATTTCATTTCTTACCTCTAAATGTTACGTAATATTATAAATGAATGTATATAATGGATATATATGATATATATGACATATAAATCGTGAATATAATTCTGGAGGTAATGGATATTCTACCACATAAACAACATGTAATTATAAGAAGGTTATTGTTGACACAAGTACCAAAGATCGACAAAACGACCGTTATTAACTTAAATAATTAAATAACGTTCATAACATTTTAATAAGTGATATAAAAAGGATAATGAAATTGAAAATGGTTCTTAATAATGTAAATATTAACTCTAGTTTATTATTCAGGAGGTTAAAGAACGGTTGAGTCAAGTCGGACATGAGGTAAGGGAATTTCTTAACCCAACTTCCATTCTTTGGGTTAATCTCCTACTTTCAAATTATGTCATGATATTATTATGTCCTATTTTGTATTTTTACATTCCTTATCCGTACCTATAGTGAATACACATAATAGATCTATTTTATTTTAAAAATGATCTTTTATGGACTTCGTCTCAATACCCTTTCATTGAGGCATATTTGGTTTTATACAAAACTTTCTTTTATACGGTGTATAAACCCCTTTGACTTTTACGTTTATTCAAAAGGAATCTTTTTTATACAAAGCGTTTTACTAAACGACAAAAAGGGAATGTTTTTCTTTCCGTACTTATGCGGCGACAACGACTTCTCCGCCGCCGTGACCATTATTTGAGTTTCGACTTCCTCTACAAGCCATACTTTCTTTTTAAAAGAAAAATAAATACCATGTTCTACATTTCTTTTATTTTTGTATTGAAAATGGTTTTGAAAGCGTTTTTATTATATCAATGTGTTGTATTTATATCTTGTGATTGAAATGTGGAAATGTTATGTTTCCTTTATGCATGTTTTATGTGATACGATTATGTTATGGTTTATGATATGTTTAAACCTATTCATATGAGGAATGCAATGGACTTAATAAGTGACGGGTGGAGCCCGCTATAGCTCCTCGATGCATCGACAGGTCTCATGAGACAAACTAGTGTCTTGGAACGAGGCCTTGACAAAATCTTATTTGTGGTCTTGGAATGAGGCCTTGGCTATGTGGTTATGATAGTCTGTCATTATTCATTCCATCATTATGAAAGTGGTTATTGATATTGCATGTGATTATTCGACCAGTAGAATATCCATGTGAATAAGTAAATGGCATTATCTCATTTTACTTTTTCTATATTATGTTGAAGTTCATGTTTACAAGGCTTTTGTTTTAGTTATACATTGCCTTAAATGTTAATGTTTATTTATGAAAGCTTCCGCAATATTGTTATCCTTACTGAGCATCTGAGCTCACCCCTTTCAATGTTTTAATATTTTCCAGGATGTGAAGAAGTATTTTATGAATGACCTACAAGGATAGTCAGAAGAGGATATGAGTGTGGACTATGAAGACTTTGTTATTAGCATTTCACTTTATGATGTAATGTAACATTTATGAATGTATCTAGTGTTTTCAAGGCTACTAAACTAATCGGTCTTTTGAGACTTGATCTTTTGTGATCATGCCAATGTTACGAAGTAATGCACTGGCTCTGGGTAGCTGGGGTCGGGGCGTTACAGTTGGTATCAGAGGCAGTTTAGTACTAACCTTGGAAGCTAGATTTAGATAAACTCTAATTAGATCACATAGCCCAAAGATAGACTTTGAGGATTAGTATAGAAGAACTTCCTAGAATTTTTTTATTGTAGAGATTTTGTGAGTTTTCTTAGAAATACATCCCGGTCTGGATACGAGCAAGTAGAGGCGGCTCTGGCACAGATGTACCTAGGGGTAAAACCCAAAAACACCGCTTTGAGCTAGTCTCAAACGGGAACTGGTGCACGACAACGGGCCTTGCTGCACTCTTGGTTACGAAACTCCTGGGGGATATGCTTTGGATAATTCTCATTTTCTTTATAAACCACTATGAAGGGTTATGAGTATATACTTCCTCAAAGAAAACATTTTTATGGATTATATCCATAAATAGTTCAATTTCTGTTAAGTATCTTACAAGTATGGAATTATGTATTATGATTTATAAACTAATATAGTTTATGCCATTGTTTAGAAATGGTGCCTAGTGGAAGGAATTGAAACTGTATCAATGCACGCACTCCGTGTAGGGATTTCCCTCCTACTCAAGATAATTATTGTGGAGCTGGAGATACAACTGGTGTTGATCAACTTATTACCATACTGGGAAAACTCACTCAGGTGATGAATAATAACCTTACTCGTATGGAGCACCCTGATCCGCAATGTGGAGGATCAATGTTAGACCGCTTCATGAGGCAACAACCACCAACCTTCAATGGGAGTACAAATCCTATACTAGCTGAGCAATGGATAAATTCCTTAGATAAAATATTCCATGCATTGGGGAGTAGTGAAAGGGAAAAGGTTGTCATGGCAGTTTACCGCCTCACTGGAGATGCCGATCAGTGGTGGTCGCTGATTCAAAACACAAAGGGAGATGATGACGTATCGAATATGGAATGGAGGGAGTTCAAAGAGCTTTTCTTAGAAAAATACTTTCCTCGTGACCATCGAGCAGATATGGAAAGGCAATTTCTGAGTCTGAGGCAGAAGGAGGATGAGAATGTCGCAAAGTATGAGGCTAACTTTACAAGGTTAGCGAGGCATGCTGCCGATTATATATGTAACCCAAGGAGTAAGATTGATCGTTTCTTTGATGGGTTAAAACCATTTCTCCGTCGATCTTTAGTATCACAATCCTTCTCATCATACGAAGATATTGTCTCGTGTGCTATCAAGACAGAAAAGGAATTCTCTAAGTCTTATGACAACAATGTAAAGAAAGAGAAGAAGAGAACGGTGGAACAAGAGACAGATAAAGGGAAAAAGGTAAAGAAGGATTTTCCATTATGTGATAATTGGGGGAAGAATCACCCTGGTACTTGTATAAAATGAATGGGAGTTTGTTATAAATGTGGAGAAAAGGGTCACCAGGCTCGTGATTGCAAGGGAAAGAAAGAGGCTATCAAAGTTGAATGCTATAATTGTAGAGAAATGGGTCAGTATGCAAATGAATGTCCTAAGCGTCAGGGAAACAAACCTCAGAAAAGGCCAAGGGATCAAGGACAATCTTATGATGTTGCTACAGTTGAAGCAGAATAACTAATGTATTGGTGCTTTTGGACTCATGGATTATATTTTGGATGTTAGAATAATGTGATATATATATATATATAAGTATTGTACTGTAGTACTTGTTGATTTCAGTAAGGTTTTAATCTGATGAAGTTAATTATATTTTTAGTATGTGACAATAAGAGAAACATTACTTTGTTTGGGGAATCTGATAAATTGATTTTGGAATTATGTGACCTTTTAGAGAAAGTCTGGACAGAGGTATTTTGGATAACTATAAAGGTTGGAGTGGATTAAGTTGATCTTTTGAAAGTATTGTTTAACGTTAAAAAATTTATGAAGATTATTTTTGGAATATTATACTACTATAGTTTTATGAAAAGGACAACCTGCAGGGTGGGGAATAACCCGTCACGTCGGACAAAGCTGCAGGAATCGAACCCACAACCATAGTGAGACAAGCCTTTATTTCCTACCACTAGCCTACAGGAAGTCCCCAGTTATTACAAAATAATTTTACTAATCTAAATGGTATGTGTTAACATTTGTAACCTTATACAATTAGGATAAATAGAATATTTTTGAGTTCTGTTACCATTTGGAGTAAAAGTTGGGTTTGTGGTAAAAATTTATTAATGAATGAAAGTATACATAACAAGTATGTATATTCCCTTACGTTCTTAGTAAATCTCCTAAATAAATTCCTCAACATTATAAAAGGTAACTTAAAACAAAAATTTTGTCGGTTAACTTTTCCAACTAAGGATTCAATGACCGTTTAACCAATCACAAGTTTGTGATTTTCTTGTAGTTAAACTTTCTCCTAATCCTGTTTTCTATAACTCTCCATCAGACCTTGATGGTTTGTTTCTCCTCCATATCCATATTTTCATAGAATCCTAGAATGGCCTATATCGGGTGACCTTTGTACTTATCTTGATT
The DNA here is from genome assembly GCA_963277665.1 of Viscum album. Lineage (NCBI taxonomy): Eukaryota > Viridiplantae > Streptophyta > Magnoliopsida > Santalales > Viscaceae > Viscum > Viscum album. The sequence continues at coordinate 1,152,851,877 of OY728120.1, forward strand.
TCTTTTAATATTATATATTTATTAACCTTATTTCCGATGTGGGTTTTCCACAAAGGTATTTTCTATTTTCAACCTTTTATTTTCAATGAAAAGTTTCAAATTGCGAGGACGCAATTTATTGAAGGAGGGGAGAATGTAACACCCCGAGCTTCCATGATACGCTTCTCATTCAATAATGCAATAGCTTGCATGGTACACAACTTCGAGTTTTAAAACACCGCGACTAATCAAAGTAGCCGTTATGAATAGTAATAACCACTTTTTAAAATTATAGAAATTTTATTTATCAAAATGGACTTCATTTTTTGATTTGGAATATCGAAATTAGCCTATGATAAATTTTTGGTATTTGTCTAAGAACTTCTAATTTTTTATGAATAGTGAGAAATACTTAAAAACAACTTTTTAAATAAAAATAATTTATAGTGATAAATTATACTATTTAGTGGTTTTAAAGTATAATTAGGATATATTTTTACCATTTTATCCAATGGTGGTCATTATAATTAATTTAACATTGAAATTGGACATAAACAATTGCCAATCTTTTGATATAAATTGTTTCTTAAAACACGCTATTTGTTGTGACAGCGGGAATTAATTATAAAATTAATTAGTGAAACTTATATGTTTGGAATTTTGTAAAATAGACATCATTTTTGAATTCGGAATATCAATATAGCTTAGGGTGAAATTTTGGCATTGTTCTGAAAAACTTCAATTTTTGATGAATAGTGAAACCACTAAGTGGTAGTTAAATAACTAATTTTTCATTTAAATGAAATATTACCACTTCTGTGATTTGATTTTCAAAAATCCTACATACATGGTTGTCATTAAGAAGAAAAATGTGGTTCAATGAGATCAAAATAATTTTTTGGTGAATAGTAACTTTTAAGTTCTTAATCGCGATTAGAGGTAATTAGTGTAGTTTAAGGTAAAAACAATGTTTTAATAATATGAGATGAGCTTGAAACTTGTACTACTCCTATTTTATGAGTCATGGCCGATCAAGAAAACCCATGGGTCAACTTGGGGACCCCATGGAGCCACTTTGGTTGGAAAATGACATTAATATATATTTATTTTATGTTATAATTAAATTGACACAAATATGAGTTGTTTTACTAAAATAGTTTTTAAGTGGGGATACACAAGTCCAAATTTTGACTATAAATATTAATTAGAAATATAAAAATATTTCCTACATCATAGTATTTTTTTATAATTTTTAGACATTAAATAAATTAAATTATTTATGACATCATTATGATGTAGCGATGACCTCATTATTTAACGATTTTAATAAAATGAAAAGATAATGTAAAATACAAGGCTTAAACTTGTCCAAAGACTATTGTATGGGTAGATTTAGAACCCTTATCACCTTATCCACTAATTATATAAGTGTGGTACCTTTAGAATACGAAAATCATTGTGTAATAATGTAACATTTCAATCTTTCCAAAAGAGCCCCTCCTCTCCACTTATAAAAAGGCCCCCACCTCTCCCACCTTATTCACACCATCAAGCCATTTGGCTCTGCCAAACTCTGCCCAAATACTCTCCCAACTTCCCCCTCTTACTCGTAGAAGCCTCACTTTGAGCAGAAATCTTCTCAAGGAAGCCTTTGGCTCAAATCAAAAAGAGTTACCCGATTTTGAGGTAATGTCTTCTCTAATGTTGTTTTGTTTTATTTTTCTTCTCCAACCCCCTAAACTCTTTTTATTAATTTCTTTTGTAACAAAACCAGTATACTCAATATACTAGGATGTTGTTATAAGAAGGATTAGAGCTACACTTACACACACCTACATCTAATGGTTAAAGAACATACGGTTTCTATGGATGGAGAATTTCTGCCTCACGAAACGATGATTGTTCAACACTCATATAACACCTTCAAAGGTGGCCATTAAGATGTAAATATTTTTATATATGATATATAATATGTTTATGTTTTACTTATGCTTCTGTATTTCTCATTTATGGCATACTTTATGATTTCCATTATGGGTAAAATGCGATAATTTCATTTTAGGAAGTGCAGACTACCGCCCCCTCAAAGTGATGTGAATCGTTAATGCCATATGTGGGATGTATAAAGGATGGAGTAAATGATATTATATATGATATTATACTAGAACTATATTATACCTTTATATAATTATGATTTCATTACATTAAATACGAAATTGAAATGAATGTAGCGTTCATGCGTACGTACGGCTTACCGTCTCCATGAACCGTGCATTTCATTTCATACCTCTAAATGTTACGTAATATTATAAATGAATGTATATATTGGATATATATGATATATATGACATCTAAATCATGAATATAATTCTGGAGATAATATATATTCTACCACATAAACAACTTGTAATTATAAGAAGGTTATTGTTGACACAAGTACCAAAGATCGACAAAACGACCGTTATTAACTTAAATAATTACATAACGTTCATAACATTGTAATAAGTGATATAAAAAAGATAATGAAATTGAAAATGGTTATTAATAAGGTAGATATTAACTCTAGTTTATTATTCAGGAGGTTAAAGAATGGTTGAGTCAAGTCGGACATGAGGTAATGGAATTTCTTAACCCAACTTCCATTCTTTGGGTTAATCTCCTACTTTCAAATTATGTCATGATATTATTATGTCCTATTTTGTATTTTTACTTTACTTATGTGTACCTATAGTGAATACACATAATAGATCTATTTTATTTTAAAAATGATCTTTTAAGGACTTCGTCTCAATCCCCTTTCATTGAAGCATATTTGGTTTTATACAAAACATTCTTTTATATGGTGTATAAACCCCTTTGACTTTTATGTTTATTCAAAAGGAATCTTTTTTATACGAATCGTTTTACTAAACGACAAAAAGGGAATGTTTTTCTTTCCGTACTTATGCGGCGACAACGACTTCTCTGCCGCCGTGACCATTATTTGAGTTTCGACTTCCTCTACAAGCCATACTTTCTTTTTAAAATAAATATAAATACCATGTTCTACATTTCTTTTATTTTGGTATTGAAAATGGTTTTGAAAGAGTTTTTATTATATCAATGTGTTGTATTTATATCTTGTGATTGAAATGTGGAAATGTTATGTTTCCTTTATGCATGTTTTATGTGATACGATTATGTTATGGTTTATGATATGTTTAAACCTATTCATATGAGGAATGCATTGGACTTAATAAGTGATGGGTGGAGCCCGCTATAGCTCCTCGATGCATCGGCAGGTCTCATGAGACAAACTAGTGTCTTGGCACGAGGCCTTGACAAAATCTTATTTGTGGTCTTGGCACGAGGCCTTGGCTACGTGGTTATGATAGTCTGGCATTATGCATTCCATCATTATGAAAGTGGTTATTGATATTGCATGTGATTATCGACCAGTAGAATATCCATGTGAATAAGTAAATGGCATTATCTCATTTTACTTTTTCCATATTATGTTGAAGTTCATGTTTAAAAGTCTTTTGTTTTAGTTATACATTGCCTTAAATGTTAATTTTTATTTATGAAAGATTCCGCAATATTGTTATCCTTACTTAGAATCTGAGCTCACCCCTTTCAATGTTTTAATATTTTCCAGGATGTGAAGAAGTATTTTATGAATGACCTATAGGGATAGTCAGAAGAGGATATGAGTGTGGACTATGAAGACTTTGTTATTAGCTTTTCACTTTATGATGTAATGTAGCATTTATGAATGTATCTAGTGTTTCCAAGGCTACTAAACTAATCAGTCTTTCGAGACTTGATCTTTTGTGATCATGCCAATGTTACGAAGTAATGCACCGGCTCTGGGTAGATGGGGTCGGGGCGTTACACTTAATTATTAAAATCATTCCCTCTATCTCATTTTCTATTTTATACACAGGCCACAAATTTTTTAAATTTAATATGTAAAATTTCTATTCAATATTTTTATCCCATGATAATAATTTTTGTTTTTATTACGATTTTCATACATGGGTATCTCACATGAGCTCACATAATCCATTTTCCTCAAATGTTTTTCCATTATAAAATGATTGGAGTACACTATTCTATTCATTATAGATTAGAATATCTATCTCTTCCAATAAATATTTTAGATATATTCTATATAATTTGAAGATATTCATCTCTTCTCGTCATGTATAAAAATATATACAAAATTATTATTCTAAATTACATAATCACATGAATACTTATTCATATGGAATTTATTTTTCTAATTATGGTATGGAAGTATTTTTACTTCTATAATATATATCATTTCTCCCCCGTAAACTCAATTTTATCCAATATGAAAACTCATTTCTGATATTTATAACACATAATAACATTTTTAGCATCTTTATTTTTAAATCATCATATTATAGAATTTATCAATTATATTTTTTAGTTGTATTTAATTTCTAGAATCACCCCTTAATTTCATCATTCTTATCGTTGTTTGAAGATAATTTAATTTTCAATTTAGTGATTAAATCATACAAAAATAGATTATTCGTGGTTTTTTAATCAATGAATAATACATTAATCATCATCACATATCATGTTAATTTCACCTTCCCACATGCCAACGAGGTAGGAGATATTCAATCCATTGCGCCCCTATTTGACCCCCAAGATTCGCAATGGAGGGATCCCACTACCCAAAATCACCTTCACAAAAAGTACCTCCCATTGAGTATAATAACATACCAATATTTCATCATATTATACTTCTCTGGATAGGAACACCCAGTTCCATTGTTGGAGGTAGTTCGTCACTCGTTTCATAGAAGTGGTTTCTCAAGTAACAGTTATCGCATCCCATGTTGTGTTGATCACCGAAAGGGTAAAATATTCACTAGACTATGATCAATACTATAGAAACTATCTAGGTGTTCTGGGTTAACTCTCTCATCCTCTATCCTTAACATAAATAATCACGGTTGTCCTCCCCCTATCGAAGAAGTACACATCTCTAAATATAATACCATGAACATAGAGAGTTTTCATCATTGTTTTTTTACCATGGTGTAACCAATAATTTTAATGGAAATCCCCCATTAACATAAATTATATTATACTATATGAACTTCAACTATGTTATTAGAGGAAGAACTGGGGAAACAAATTATATACCACCATTTATCTCCCTAGATATAAGACATCAAGGTTCTTTGGAGATATTTTTCTTCTCCCTCCAACATTGTTGGGGGAGGAACTTTTCAGTTGAGTGAGTCCATACTCAATAAAAGAATTCATTAGGTTCCTAATATGCTTCATAAATAACTAAATATGAATGTTTTATTAGACTCTTTTAATGTATTAATTATAGATCTATCTTTGTCCCCTCCATCATATTTTCTCCATGTATCAATAATAACATTAGGGGAAATGTAATGACCTTTTTTGGTACTCTCAAATATGGAACAATATTTTGATGAGTTGAATGTACTCAATGAACCACCTCACCAATGAAATGAAATAGTTTATTATCATATATTGGAATATTGTGGAAACTGTTGACAGTTCAGTGGGATAACCATCCAATTTGAAGAAGGATATCAAAAATGAGACCTCAAAAACATAAAGACGAATATTATATTAGTTTTTAATCAATCCATTTTCTATATTCTTGATTGTATCACATAAAATTATTAGGATATCAAGGAAAATAATTCCCTCCAAACCAAGAACTGGAGGATAAAATTTTTTAGGTTGTCCTGGCCACCGAATTGTTACCAACTATATTCTAACCACCTCTATCCTCTCAATTAGTTATCAAGCTTCCAGTCACTAAAAGTCACATAGCTTGTATCCAAAAATTTTAGTGGGATACATTCATGAATCATTAAAACTATCAGTTAACCAATCATATAATATCCAATCAACATTATCCCCTAGAACTGCAATGCTGAAAGGTTGACTACAAGTGCTTCAATATCATTCCATGGATTGATATCCTTATATCTTCATGTAGGTATATAAAAAATCATTATAATACACTACCATATTCTTTAAGATGTATCTCCTCATGTATGTATTAGATACTATGAGATGAATCCTCGCCCCCAATTCCCTCATATTAGATTATGATAATAGAATCCTTTATTGAGGCTTTGTAATCATTTTTCTAATAATATATTGTTGAACATGATTTTTATAACACACCAATATTATATGGGAAATTTGTATTTGAAAGAACATAATTTCATTGATGGTTTTCATTACACATGCAACCATGTTTTAGTGAACGGTGTAAATCTATTAATAATATTAACTAAACACGGTCATTACTATCATGATATAAAACATGGAATCATGAATTGGAAGAAACAAATTTTTAAAAAATTATTTTTTAAACTACAAAACATATGCATAAAATAGTATTTAATTTTTTTTAAATTATTTATATATTATTTAAATAATACTTTTTAAAAAAAATAACTTATTTAGAATAAAATTAAAATTAATTTTATTCACAATAATAATATTATTTTTTTCAAATTAATAAAAATAATATAATAAAAAAATTATCATTCAAGAAATCAGAATTTAATAATTATATTGAGTTAAATTTCTTGTATTTTTAAGAAAAGATTAATTTTTTGATGAAAATTAAAAAATACACGTTTTTTTTGAAAATTGTAATTTTTTTCTACAAAATTAGAAGAATAATTTAGTTATAATTTTCTAAAATATAATAATAGTTTAATTTATTATTTATTATTCAAATTTATGCCATTTTAATCAATTTTAGGTTGAATTTTCATATAAAAAGTTTTTTAATTTTTGAACATTTTCACATAGGAAAATCACAGTCTCATCATGTTTTTGGGTTTAATTTAAATTTTGTCACAACCCATCCTCGGGGACCATGTCATGACTACCCCAAGAACGCCTTCAATAGGCCAGGGGCTGGCGACTAGAACCAAAGGCGTAATTCCCGATAACTGGGAAGGCATTTCCTTTATAAAAGTAACAAACACCACAGAGTACAAGCGGAACTAATAACCTAAGTACAAAAGGACGTCTGGAAAACTAAATGGGAAAAAATACAAACCCAATTGAATGTACATATACAACTGATCTAATGTACAACAGAAAAGACAACAGCTGGGAGAAAGGTAGCATCTCATGGGTCATCCTCCTCGGATCCTACCTGAAGGGTAGGTACAAATAGCGCAGCCTCTGGATCGTCCACCACGGATCCTACCAGAAGGGTAGGTACAGATAGTCTCCACAACACTCTCGCCCGTCAACCTGCTCTGAGTATCGTCACGTTGTGAAGTCCACCTCCGGATATTGACTCGTCATGAGATCCACCTCCGGGTACTATCCAGTCCTCAAACACTCGGCCTCTGTCAGCACTACACGTTGTCTGCAACCAACAAAACGAGGTGCGGGCATAGCCCGTGTAGGGGTGAGTATAAGGATACTCAGTAGGGACCCGAGACCCTCAAGGTCTCACTCAATACAACAAGGATAACCACAATGAAAGATCTCAATAGATTACCTCTGTATATGTATATACCCATACATATACCTAAACTATCAAGTAACCCTTCTCAATCATGAGGAAACAGAAGATTATGAAATCAATGGATAACAACTACTCAGGTATATGCCCATACATATACCAAAGTTATCAAGTGAACCATCTCAATCATGTGGTAAATACAAGATAATAGACTTAGCTCAAACCAGGATTTTCATTATCGAAACTGTAAACGATTAAAAGCCCCGTCTCTGGAGTGTACAATTGTCCTATCACGACTTTGAGGTACTGCTCACTATCCTAAGACTGCTGAGGTACTCCTCCTATCGAGTACTGTGGGTCATCCACCCAAACACAGTAGTGCTTCCCGCCGAGGTATGCCATCCAAACACAGTAGTGCACACCCCCTAATAGCCTGCAGAGGTACTCTCCGGACGAGTATCGCGGGTCTGCACTATCCCATAGTAGTTCTTTGTCCGCCATGGGTCTGCACCCAAACAAATTAGTTCTCCATCCACTGGGCTAGTCGACTCACTCCATGTCGAGTCGGTCAAGCAGTCATCAGGTCTCAGCCGGATACACGGTCTCTGTACTCCGTACGCTCGTCTCCAAGAGGGTCCACTCCACGATATACATGTCGACACTCCAAGTATCTCAATTCCCTACGATTAAGTATCTCAATGGACCGCCTCGTCATAGGGGTCTCAACGCGACAGAGGGCGCGTCAATCGGATGACCGGTCTGTGAGTAATTAGCATTTTCATCCTAGGGGCCCGGTTGGTTTCGTGTGTGAACCAACCCCGTTGTATCTCAATTGTACCCTGAAAACTCATAGGGTATACTCACAGGGACCATTTCTCAACGTTATCACCAACGCCACTGACGATTCGTCAAATGTACGTCCGGTCTGAAAGTTATCAGCTATTCTGTTCTAGGGGCTCGGTTGGATTTCAGGTACAATCCAACCCGGCCACTATCCAACTGCATCCAAATCTCAGGATAAGTATGCCAAAAGTTCTATCTCATCAAGAGGAATCCAAAAAAGTCTTCGAAAAGTCAATCTTATGTCCAAAGCTCAAGATATAAGCGTTTCCGCTCCGAGGGCCTGATTGGTTTCGTGTTCGAACCAACCCGGTCATACCCAAAGTTCTCCGAAACCCTGTGTGTAATATACCGAACGGACCTCCATGATCCAAGGATCGCTACGCAACCGACGGTGTATCGATCGGAGGTCTGTGGCCCATGATATGGGTGTTCGAATGGAAACAGTCCGAAATGGGGGGGTATGGGCCCGGCCCGGCCCAGCCCAACCCCACTCGGTCGGCCGGAACCGGGTCAACCCGACCCAGATCCGGGTCCGGCACGGCTGGGCGGGGGCTGGCCTGGCTGTGTAGCCTGGCCCGACCTGTGCGGCCTGGCCAGGCCTATGCGGCTCGGCCCGGCTTGGGCGGATGGTTGGCCCGACGTGAACTCACCCGCACGGCCAGGATGGTTGTGCCGTTGCGGAAGAGGGGGCCACTCCGTTGACCACCGGGGGTTACGACCCCCAGTCTCCCTTGGTCCCGCGTGACCGCAGGACCAGACGGATGCGGTCGTGGCTTCACCCATCGTGGCCCTTACCGGCGGCACGCCGGGCGCCGCCGCCTCCTGGCGGCCGGCCGGTGCCGCCGTGCCTGAGTGGCGCACCGGCAGGCCCTTTCGCGGACCACCGGAGTTTCTCCGGTGGTCAGTTTTTAATTCCGTCTTCGCCTGCGGTACTCCCGGGACCTGCCCTTTGCTGCAAATCCTTCCAATTGCCCTTCCGGCCCGTTATTCTATTGCCCATTGATCCGTACACCAAATAAAAAAACAACGTATCTTCATGGTTTTCCGGCGCGACGCGACGGCGCCGCGGCTTGTTCGGCTTCAACGGCGCGGCGCGATGGCGCCACGCTTCTTTGTCGTGTTCTTTCTTGTTTATGCGTGGTACAGTGGCACCGCGCCGCCGTTGTTCGTGCCACAATAAACAGAAAAACAATGGGGGAGTAGATTCGGCCGTGTTCGTGCGGTCCGACCCCCTCCCGTTAAGTTGATAGCAAGCGGCCCAAAAGACGAAGAATGACAAAGGATTTTTCATGAACAAAAGTAATAAACCCCAATTGTTTTCCATGAAATCATTAATTCCCAACCCGCCAAGATATTCTCCATGGATCAACATAATATTTAGTTGTTCCGCGTTATTTGATTTAGAAGGAAGTAACATGGGGTTCTTTAATATTCACAAATTAACTCCCTCCCTCGAAAAGACGCCGCATGTCGTCGAAGTAGAGGAAGTAGAACGTCGTGGAGTGAAGATCTGTATACGTCGACGGAGAATGTCTGAGGAGGAAGTGGTGTCTCCCTTCATTTTTCGGGGAGAGAAGATTATATAGTGACTTTGATGGCAAGATTCCGCGTCGGTGCCTCCTCCTTTGTCGTGGAGGAGGAAGAAAGGCACGATGATCACTCCTTGGGGTGACGGTGTTCTACATCGGGGTATTGACGTTCTTCACATTTTCCAACGAAGAATATAATGTTTCCTCTAGCTTTTGAGTATTATCTCCCAAGCCATAACACCACAAAACTAACCCAAAAATAAAATAAGCTCCACTTATTTTATTAATTCATGCCAAGAGTTTAAAATTTAAAAACTCAATTCAATGAATGTAATTAAGGACATGGAACATTAAATTTAAGGGGTGTCAAAAGGGGGGTTGGAGAGAGTTATGGAATATGAGAGGTTACCCACTTAATGGGGGAGTTAGAGGATGTTTAAGGAATGTGAAGGGGTGGGGTTCATGTGGTCCCCACCCCACATTTAACCTCACTTAGGTACTTAGGTTCACCCAACCTCCATCCTTAGGATTTAAAAACTTTAAAGAAATAAAAATTAGTGGCACAAATTTTATTTCTCCGAAGTCTTTATCCACAAAACTAAACAACTCGTCCCGAGAAAACGCAACTCTGGAAAAGGGATTATTAAGCAATTACCGGCACTGTGACTTCATCGGTGCCCTCAGATTTCAATTCTGAGCACCGGTTTTAATGTTAGAAAAACTCGCTCATTCGTTCACTGAACGTACCAGAGCCTAACTTCGGAAATTAATTCCGGGAATTCTGGGCCTCAGAATCAGGCGCCGTTAGAAACTGCATTCTTGTAAAATCACAAAGAAAAATAATAAAAAATTCCCCTTTAATTTTATGGGTCTTTACATTACTCCCACCTCAAGGATTTACGTCCTCGTAAATCTTTAACACAAACAAGGGATACAGAAGCGGTACTGAGCACGCATCTGAGCCTTTTTCTCCCATGTGCCCACCTGTAGGCTCCCGTACTGCCAGTGAAAACACACCCAGGGATCCGCTCCTGTCGATCATCAACCTCTACTAGAGCCCCACAAATGTAACCCCATAATAAAAGTCCAGTTCCCCATGGTCGATGAAATGCGTCGGGTCAAGCATGTATCTCCTCAGTTGAGATACGTGGAAGTCGTCATGCACCCAGTGAAACATAGGTGGATGGGTCAAGTAGTAAACCACCTCACCTACCTAGATGTGGACTTGGAAAGGTCCGATGAACCTCGGAGATTACTTTTCGCCTTGGCCACATCTCCGTAAACCTCGTCGAGGTGAGACCCGTATAAGGACGTGGTCGTCATCCATGAACACTAGAGGCTTCCTGTCAGCTCGGAGCAGTCTCATCTATCGTGATCCATTGGAAATCACTACCCACTCCTACATCAGGACACACCTGAGTCCAGACCCTAATGTGTTGTAGTGAACTATGTAACCAATGCCCACAGGTTGGGTGCACCAGTCAACCCACCTCCTGAAAGCTCTACTGGGAGTGGTGCCACATCTCCAGAGAATTCTGGCACAAAGGTATGTTTGGCCATCTCCTGAGTGATCGAATTCAACCTCTTATTCATGATGCCATCATGTGCTTCCTGGGATTTCCTTTTCTCTGACCAAGGAAAACCCCACCCCAATGTTGTAGACAAACCACAACCATTTTACCTGAAACAGTCAACCCGTGTATGAACTGTGGATCCAATCCATACTCAGACCGACGTCGTAAGGCCTCGACGCTGCCACCAAGATATACAAACTGAAACTCTCACCTCATGGGTCAGATCACACTATCGGCATATGTTTGATTATCGTGTCTCCTCCCAAGGTTTCTCCAGACGTGAGGGTCAAGTCAACGGCATAACTGGAAACTCTAGGTTAGGGACAAGATTCGTGGAAGGAAGGAATTATTCGAATCAACGTCTGTTACTACGGTAGCTTGTAGTGGACACAGACTGTCCCTCAAATCATTCATAGAGCCATTAGGTCACTCTCCATGACCACATGTAGCTACTCTCTTTCCCTACCCTCCAGCTCCCTGAGACTGGAGGGAACAACAATGGTGGGTGGTTGTAACATTTTGTTATGTTCACCACCTCATGCTTCTCTCCTAGATCTGCCTCTACGTCTACTACTCTGCAGATTCATATGTCCTTAATATTTCCTCTTTTTGAAACATTCGCACGCCCAAGTCGTCGAGACTGGTGCCAGTTTCCAGCATTCACACTGTTATCCTTCACCGACTGCATCCATTCAGCAAAAGAATATTCAACCACAAGGGTACTTTATAGAACCCTAACATAAGTAGGAATGCATAGAGGAAGGAGTGATTACTAGGATATCCTTTATACACACTTCTCTCAGAGGTCCAAGCTCTATAGCACTGATCTAATCGTATTCATCAAGTACCCGGAATGTTCAGTATTCCTCGATGAATACTCAGCTAACGACTGGTCGTCCTACCGAAGTTTTATAAGCTCAAGAAAACATTCAACCACCTCCTCAAGCCAGTCCTCATCCACCTGTTAGTCGGGCTCGCCTCGGAACTTGAGGGAATCTGATGTTAGAACACGTGTAAGGAAGTAATCGTATATGTGCCGCCTACCGGTACAGTCGGTTGTAACTGCAGACAAATAGGTTGTAATGTTTAGCTGACACACTACCCGAAGGAACTATCTCCGGAATCGGTCCATGTATCGATGCCTCATCGCTATGTAGACCATCCTCATGGTCACTCACTAGAAAACACTAGTATCCAAGTCCAACATCCACTCTACTGATGTCTCGGCTAAGAGGAAAACTCTAGCAGTCGCCTCCAGCCAGTGCTCTGCTGTCTAAGAATCTACCTCGCCTCGTAACCTCGTAGGCCGCAGTTGCTGGAACTCGTGCAACGCACTCTGATAGCATGCACAGTTCGCTAGTAAGGCTGGTGGCATCTGCTGCCCAACAGGTGGTGGTGCTACCGGTACACCACCTGTGGGCGTCGACAAAGAAAAAGGGCCCCGCAACGGAGCCTCGCCGCTCGGTGGGCCGTCATAGAGTACTCTCTTGGAACTCCAACTGACTGTCTGCATGGAGACATCCTAAACAGATGCGACATAATCAAAGATTTATACCTGTTGAGCTGACCTGGTTTGAGCTGACTTTAAAAATTTGGGAAACACAAACACAATCAGTGCTTTCGTGCCCAATGTTGGAAATCAGAAGTCAGGGTCCTGGTGTATGGATACGTCGGTCGCCGCACTAATAGTGGACTCCCTGAACTGAAGACCACACTTGGTACCCATAACACTATTGCTTCGCATAGAAAAAGATCAGAGTCCTGAGTTCTGTGGTAGAACCGAACTCCTCTGATACCAATTTGTCATGACCCATCCTCGGGGACCGTGTCGGGACTACCCCATGCCCGCCTTCCATAGGCCATGGGCTGGAGACTAGCACCAAAGGCGTAATTCCCGATAACTGGGAAGGAATTGCCTTTATAAAAGTAACAAACACCATAGAGTACATGCAGAAGTAATAAATTAAGTACAAAAGGAAGTGCTGAAAACTATATGGGCAAAAATACTAACCCAATCGAAAGTACAGCTACAACTGAACAAAAGTAAAATTAAAAAGACAACAGCTGGGAGAAAGGTAGAAGATCATGGGTCATCCTCCTCGGATCCTACCTGAAGCATAGGTACAAATAGAGCATCTCTTAGATTGTCCACCACGGATCCTACCTGAAGGGTAGGTACAGATAGCTTCCACAACGCTCTCGCCCGTCAATCTACTCCGAGTATCGTCACGTCGTGAAGTCCACCTCCAGATACTGACTCATCGTGAGATCCACCTCCGGGTACCGTCCAGTCCTCAAACACTCATCCTCTGTCAGCGCTGCTCGTAATCTGCAACCAACACAACGAGGTGCGTGCATAGCCCTTGCAGGGGTGAGTATAACGATACTCAGCAGGGACCCCGAGACCCTCAAGGTCTCACTAAATACAACAAGGATAACCATAAAGAATGATCTCAATAGATAACCTCTACTTTGGTATATACCCATACATATATCTAATTTATCAAGTAACCCATCTCAATCATGAGGAAACATAAGATTATGAAATCAATGGATAACGACTACCCAGGTATATGGCCATACATATATCTAAGTTATCATGTTACCCATCTCAATCATGAGGTAAATACAAGATCATAGACTCAGCTCAAACCAAGATTTTCATTATCGAAAACATAACTGCTGAAGAGCCTCGTCTGTAGAGTGTACAGTGGTCATGTCATGACTCCGAGGTACTTCTCACTAACCTAAGACTACTAAGGTAATCCTCCTGTTGAGTACTGCGGGTCATCCACCCAAACAAAGTAGTTCTTCCCGCCGGGGTATGCCACCCATACACAATAGTGCACACCCCCTAATAGCCTGCAGAGGTACTCTCCGGATGAGTACCGTGGGTCTTCACTGACACAAAGTAGTGATCTGTCTGCCATGGGTCTTCTCCCAAACAAATTAGTTCTTCATCCACTGTGCTAGTCGACTCATTCCAAGTCGAGTCGATCAAGTAGTCGTTAGGTCTCAGCCGACTACACAGTCTCCATACTCCGTACACTCATCTCCGGGAGGGGCTTCTCCATGAGCTACAGGTCAATACTCCATGTATCTCAATTTCCCATGAATAAGTATCTCAAAGGACTACCTCGTTATAGGGATCACAACGTGACAAACGGTGCGTCAATCGGACGTCCGGTCTGTGAGTTATTAGCGTTTTCGTCCTAGGGGCCAGGTTGGTTTTGTGTGTAAACCAAACCTGACCGCATCTCAATAGTACCCCGAACTATCATAAGGTATACTCATAGGGACCTTTTCTAAACGTGATCACCAACACCGCTGACGGTTCGTCAAACGGACGTCTGGTCTAAAAGTTATCAGCTTTTCCGTTCGACGGGTCCGGTTGGATTTTGGGTACAATCCATCCTGGCCACTATCCAACTACATCCAAATCTCAGGAAAAGTATTCCAACACATCTGTCTCACCAAGAGGTATCCAAAAAAGTCAACGACACGTCAAAAGGACATCCGGAGCTCATGATATAAGTGTTTGCAATCCGAGGGCTCGGTTGGTTTCGTGTTCGAACCAACCCGGTCATACACAAAGATCTCCGAAACCCTGAGTGTAATACACCGAAACGACCTCCTCGATCAATGATCTCTACGCAATGGAAGGTGCATCGATCAGAGGTTTGTGGCCTAAGATATGGGCATTCTAACGGAAACAGTCCGAAATGGGAGGTCTGGGCCCGACCTGGCCCAGCCCCACCCACACTGGGTCGGCCCGAACGGGGTCGAACCAACCCGGGTCCGGTTCCGGCCCGACTAGGCACAGCCCAGCCCGGCGGCAAAGCTCGGACCGGCCTGTGTGGCCCGTCCCGGCTTGTGCGGCCCGGCCCGGTGTGAACTCACCTGCACGACCAGGCTGGTCGTGCCATTGCGGAGGAGGGGGATGCTCCATTGACCACCAGGGGTTATGAACCCCGGTCTCCCTCGGTACCGCGCGGCCGCGGGACCAGATGGATGATGCCGCAACTTCAGCCGCGACGGACCTTCCCTATGGCATGCCGGGCGCCGCCGCCTCCTTGAGGCTGTCCGGTGCCGCCGTGCCAATGGTGTGCACCGGCAGGCCCTTCCACGGACCACCGGGGTTACTCCGGTGGTCCGTTTTTAATTATGTCTTCTCCTGCGGTCCTCCCGAGACATTCCCTTCACTGAAAAGCCTTCAAATATCCCTTGCGGTCTGTTCTTCCGTTTACCGTCGATCCGTATGCCAAAAAAACAAATAGCGTCTCTTCATGGTTTTTCGGCGCGGCGCGACGGCGTCGTGGCTTTTTCGGCTTCAACGGCGCGGTGCGACGGCGCCGCACTTCTTCGTCGCGTTCTTTCTTATTTCCGCGCGGTGCTGTTTCACTACACCGCCTTTGTTCGTGCCGCAATGAACAAAACACCAAAGGGGAAGGAGAGTCGGTCGTGTTAGTGCGGTCCGACCCCCTCCAGTTAAGTTTATAACAAGCGGCCCAAAAGACGAAGAACAACAAAGGATTTTTCAAGAACAAAAGTAATCATCCCCAACAGTTTTCCCCGCAATCAAGAATTCCCAACCCACAAACATATTCTCTACGGATCAATATAATATTTAGTTGATCCACGTTCTTTGATTCAAAAGGAATTAACATGGGGTATTTTAATATTCAAAAATTAACTCCCTACCTCGAAAAGACATCGCATGGCGTCGAAGTCGCGAAAGTCGAACATCGTGGAGTGACGCTCTGTATACGTCGACGAAGAACGTTTGAGGAGGAAGCGGTGTCTCCCTTCCTTTTTCGCGAAGAGAAGATTATATAGCCACGTTGATGGAGAGCTTCCACGTCGGTGCCTCCTCCTTGGTCGTGGAGGAAGAAGAAAGGCACGACAATCACTCCATGCAGTGACGGCGTTCTTCGTCGGGGTCTTGACGTTCTTCCCGTTTTCCAACAAAGAAGATAAAGTTTCCTCTAGCTTTTGAGTATTCTCTCCCAATCCTTAACACTAAAAAACTAACCCAAAAATAAAATAAGATCCAATTATTTTTTTAAGTCATGCCAAGAGTTTAAAATTTAAAAACTCAATTCAATGAATTGAATTAGGGACTTGTCACATTAATTTTAGGGGGTGTAAAAAGGGGGGTTGGAGAGAGTTATGGAAGATGAGAGGTTACCCACTTAATGGGGGAGTTAGAGGAGGTTTAAGGAATGTGAAGGGGTGGGGTTCATGAGCTCCCCACCTCACATTCAACCTCACTTAGGTAGTTAGGTTCAACCAAGCTCCATTCTTAGGATTTAACCACTTTAAAGAAATAAAAATTAGTTGCACAAATTTTTTTTCTCAGAAGCCATTCTCCACAAAACTAAACAACTCGTCCCCATCAAACGCAACTCTGGAAAAGGTCTTCTTAAGCAATTACCGGCGCTGTGAGTTCATCGGTGCCCTTAGATTTCAATTCCGAGCAATGGTTTTAAAGTTAGAAAAACCTGCTCGTTCGTTCTCTGAACGTACCCGAGCCTAACTTCGGAAATAAATTCCGAGAACTCCAGGCCTCGGAATCAGGCGCCGTCAGAAACTGTGTTCTTGTAAAATCTCAAAAAAAAATTAAGAATAAATTTCCCTTGAATTTTACGGGTCTTTACAAATTAAATATTTTTTGCATCTCTGTGTTGAATTTTTAGAAATGGGTAAATTTTTTGGAATCATCATAATTTATATATTACAATAATGTAACCTTAATTTTTGTCAAATGAATATTAAAAATAGTAAGAATTATTTACCATGGTTATGGTACAATTGGGTTTACTAGTGGGTTGACTAAAAAGATAATGTTTAAAAATGAAAAAAAATCTTATCCAAAAGAATTATCGGAATATTTAATAATAGTATTCTATAAGGTATGGTAATGACCAATTTTATGGATTTTTGACTTATAAAAAACATGTGTACTCATTATTCTTTTCAAAACCAAGTGTGTCTTATCTCCAACATATAAAGGACCACCCCCTCTCCTCTCCTCTTTACAATTAAAAAACCCCTTGATTCATCCAATATCTATGTAAAACCTCTATTAAATACTCTACTATAGTTCTAAAATTATTATTTTGATCATAAATTCAACTGATGATGTACTAAATGAAAAACTAAAGATGTTGCCCGAAAAAAAGGTAACATTCTTTAATGGGATTTTTTTTTTGTTTCATCATCTAAATATTTCAAATAATATTAAAATAGGAAAATATAGCATCATTACTATTTATCATATTTTGATACATTATTATATAATTATCATTACCAGAATAAATCTCAACTTCCCTCAATTGGTAAACGATAATGCCACTCGTGTGTTCATCGGACAACCACCTCAGGAACTAATGTTATTAGTTTTTTATCACTAGCTCTCATGGATGGATATAATTTTGTGTTAAATGTTTATATATGATGTTTATGATATTTATATAATTACATATTTTTAATATAAAATATACCTTCTTACTTTATTTTTTTTATAATATGATAGTTTTGTGCATGTGTAGGGAGAACCCCCACCTCGCAAAGTGATGCCATCCATTCATGATTTTAATGCAATTTAATAAGGATATTTTTAATAAAAATATTCGAAAAATATGACATAAAAATTATTATACAATTTAAATATATTATTTCTCTTTATTTAATTTAATCTATTAAGAAAATGGAGACAACATTCAAGTCTATATAAGGCTTACCGTCTCCAGGAGTGGTGTATTTTATTTTCTATCTATAACATTAATGAATTACCTAAATTACATTTATACAAAATTTATATGATATTTATGTCATTGATAAAATTATTTTTATGATTTAACCATGATCAAATTAATAGGACAAAAAAAATAACAAGTTGAAGCATCCATGAAAAACAAATCAGTTATTGCCTGAAATGTGAATCTAGCATTTAGTAGTTAATAAAAAGGTAATAAAAGGTCCTAAAGAAATAATATATGGTATGAAATATATATATTTTTATGTAATATATTATAAATTATCTTTTTATTATTTAAATATATTTTTGAATGTGTACAAAATATTTCAAGGCTTAAGCTAATGTATTTCTGTCTCAATTCATCTTCTATAGTGCATGTGTAATGATATGCCCCAAATATCTTTTATTAGGTGAATATACACACCATTTTAAATGAAATATAATGAATTTACTAATTCTCATGATATGTGTTGTTTGATTTTATTTCATTCCTTCATGGGGCTTGTGATTCAATGTTTCCAACCTACTAAAGATTTTATGATACAATATCGTCATTTATCAGAGTTATTTTTGTTTATACATTAGATAATTAAATATTATAATCCTTGTGTCTTTAAAATAATGAATTTTTCTATCCTATAGTTATTTCATGAGAATAAATTTTGTCCCACCAATTTTATCTTTTTATGTACTAATAATTCCTAAATAATGTTTTTAAGAAAAAATTTGTTTATTTCTCTTATAGTTCTAAAGTATTTTACATTCCATATCCATGTTTAGTAAAAAATGTTTTAAAGAATGTTTATACTACCATATAATGAGTATTTAAAAGAGTTTTTACCATTGTTTTAAATTTCAAAAAAACTAAAAGGAATATTCATATCTTTTAATAAAAAATGCATGTTTCGATTATTTTGGAAAATGTGAAAGGACTCTTTTTTTGACATGTATCGCATTTACGAAATTTTTTTCCATCATGACCATTTAATGTTTTAATTATTTTTTTAAAATTTTCAAATTATATTTTAAATGAAAATTACATCCATAATTATTCATGAATTTCATTAATAATTGAATTTCATATTGGGTTATCTTCCTCAAGAAATGTTCCAAGTAATTTATCAAAATAATTTTCCATATAAGATGACATCTAATGATGTTACTTATGATTTAATGGGGATATCAACCATGGATATCATTATTATTCATTTTCCAAATTTTTATGTTTAATATGATACGATATTTATGATACCCATTTCTATTCCATGGGTTATACCAGGATAAAAGTCTTATGAAAGCCACTTCTTTTTCCAATAGTTATGATTTGGAGAAATGATTATTAATCCTAATTCATTTTCGCATGTTATATTATGATGAAATTTTTAAAAACCCTATTTATATTAATGTGTTATAATATGATTAAAGTTTTATGATATTTCAGCACAAATATTTAAGATTTTAATTTTGTGATGGGTGGGACTTATATCTCCCTCAAATGAATTGGGTAAGGACTAATGTCTCATGAGATAAACTTCTGTGTAATGGAGTATAAATCCAATTCAGTAAGACATATGTCAACTATGATAGTGTAGATAGTGATCCTTGACTACAATGATGGTTTTTAGTGTGTTGAAATTACACTATGATAGTCTTGGAAATTAGCCTTTAATTACGAAGGTTGTGATTTTATATGCTTATGTGTATGCCGAAAATCATTTTCATTTGCTAATGATATCCTCTAATAGTTCATGTTCATTGTTTACATTGTGGTTCATGTCCTATGAACTACCAGGATCTAATCCTTGACAAATGTATTTTACCAATGATATGAAGGGTCTAGTTTTTTAATGTTATTAGTGTGTTATCTTACTATTATACTAATTGTATAATGATATTTACTTTTTTTAAACTTACAGACCATCTAACCTAATCATTTATAAGGATTTATTTATTAGGTTATGAATAACAATATTATGTATAATATTTTTTAAAAGGTCTATATTTATGAGAAAAATAGTGGGACATGAAATATATCACTTAAGGACCAGTTATTTATGTGTCCATGTTTCCAAAAGCAATATAACTAAATGAATCTATTGTGGATCATTTTTTTATGTATTGAATATTAATCTATTAAGATGTAATATTTATTTATAATATTTTTTATTCTTTAAAGATGGAATCAAATCCAGGTTTAGCTAATATTTATAAACTAGGTTGAGAAAAAAATACTGAGATCCATAAGGATATTAATAAGGATATGTCTAGGGATATGTTTAAGGATATGTCTAAGGATGAGTTGATGAATATGAAAGTATCTGGGAATTTTTTTTAAGGACTTGGTTTCAAGAAATTACATCCTCGTAGGAAAAATAAATGTTAATATGGATCTGGAATAGAGGAACCTTGGAGTATACCATTGAAAATGTTGAATTGGTTTGTACTCAATCATCACATAGTGGACGAAAATAGGAATTGTTTCACGCCTAGTTTGACACTCTCAGGGGATTTGTGTTGTATATTCAAAAAACACTTTATGAACCATCATGGAGTATTCGAATATAATATCACTATTAATGACCTCTGATAAACCCAAGATTTTATATATTATAAATAAGGTGTCATGATTTAGGAATCCTATAAGTGATTTATCATGATTATGTGGTTCCTTGAAATGATTATTGTTAACTAGACTATGATTTTTTATTTTATTCAATGGATGGTTCCTGAAGAAACCTCATTAATGTTTGAAAAAAGAAAATGAAACGAAATTGAGCCTTATAATCCCAAAATTATGGGATATAGAATAAAAAATCTCATTTTTATAAACACACAACTTTCTCAATCCATGAATCATGTTGAACTTCCAAACTATAAAATGAGGGAAAAATATTCTGTTTATTTTTTCACAAGAAACATCCAAATTCTTTACATTTTATCATTAATCCACTAGTTGATGAGCAACGAATAAGTACCATTAAAAACATATTTGTTTCTCTCTAGTGCTCAAAAAATGAAAAATTCATTATCATTTTATATCATTTTAATGGAGAATCAAATTAGTACTGGACTCTCATCATTAATAAAATAGAAACTGATAAAATTGATTCCGTGGAGTGGGATGAGTTTAAGTGATTATTTTTCAAAAATTAATTTCCACATATTCTTAAAAAAAATGGAAAATGATTTCCTTTTTTTAAGTTATAAGGATGATGAATATTTTAGTACCAATGTGTAAAATATTACTGGACTTGTTAGATATGTATCTGGTATATCATCTAACATGGATTTAAGGTTGATTGATTCATCGGTGGTTTAAAACTAAGTCTCTAAATGGTGTTACCCTCAAGGTAATTCATTATAAATGAACAAAATAATTCAATGTGGTCTAAAGGTGGAAATAGAGATCACAATTACCAATCAATATCACTGTTTTGATAGGAAAATGAAGATTGAGTTCAAAAGAAACACTAAAAATTATGGAGACAAAAAGATAAAAATTCATTCATGAACAATGTGTGGATGGAAACATGGAGGGGATTTTCATAAATAGGTTGATATATATTTTATGTACCGAATGTATGGTAATTGGTAAATCAAATTCCCAAGTAATTGGATAAAGTTAGAAATAGATTACAATGGGGATATAGATCCCCCAAATGAACCACCAACACACCATTGATTCTAATGAAAGGATTTTGGTAATTATCTTAACCAATGAAAAAATTTAAAGGATGATTATGATGATCAACATAAACAACCTCTTACGACTTGAGACAAATGTAAATCTCATGTGGTTATTATTTTTAATGAGTGGGGAGAGAACAATATGTTTAAAGGTTTAATTACGATCAACTGTAGAACTATTAATGTCTTATTTGACACTAAATCTACCAAATATTTCATATATAATGAAATTGATAAGGTTATAGATATTCCATTCAGAATTTTTGATATAGAATTAGTAGTGAAAACAGATAATTGTGTGATGATCACTAATAATGTATATGATAACTATCCATTTGAGTTTTATGAGAATGTTCTTCCTACTAATCTTATCATTGTTTTTCAGGTGGATGTTATTTTTATTCTAGTAATGGATTTTATTTCTCCTCCTAAATCGCATATTAATTTTCATGGAATGCAATCCACATTTGACATTACCATCCAACCAATGATATTTTATTAGTGTGATCATAAATTTTTTTCATCAGATGAAAATAAAATCAATTATATGGGATTTGACTCTTATTAAAAAGGGGTTTTTTTTAGATGGTTGGAGAGAAAATAAACATTGATGATATGCCAACGTTCTGGATTATTTTGATGTCTATACATTGGATTTAGATATACTTCCACCAAAATATGAAGTATATTTCTCAATTGGATGCATATCTAGTTCCACGCCTATTTCAAAGAGACCTTTTAGAATGTCAATGATAGTGTTTTAATAAATTTAAAATAAATTCAAAGAGAACATTGATAAGGGATTTTTTTGGACTATTTTGCTAACGTGGGGTGAACCTGTTCCATTTATAAAATCAATGGATTGATAAGACTCAACATTGATTATAATGATATGAACAGTATCACAATCATGAAAAAGTATTATCTAAAATGTATTGCTGATGTATTTGATCAACTAAATTGATATTAATAATTTTACAAGATTTAAATTTATTCTATATATCATCAATTTCTGGTCTATAATGAAGATATATCCAAGACAAAATTCGGTATAAGGTATGGAAACTATGAATAAATAGTGATGTCATTTGATCTTACTAATACATCTTTTATCTTCAATGATATAATGAATATAGTATTAAAATATCACCATCATCAGTTTGTAGTAGTCTTTATAGATGATACTTGATTCTATTCAATTATCCTAGAAGTGAATGAAGATAACATGAAAATTGTACTAAATACTCTAAGGAAGAATAAACTATCTCAAAAATATAAAATTTGTAAATTTTAGCTGAAAGATATTCATTTGGGGAATATATAATCTCAGGGGAGGGTATATATATAGATCTATCTAGGATGTGGTTTATAAAATTTTGTCTTAGAAGAACCATAGTGAATGAGATCCATAGTTTTCACGGTGTGCTGGATATTGTCGACGGTTTTAAGAAAATTTATTAGGACTATATAATCAACTCAATAAGTTAACATGGAATGGATCCAAGTTTCTTTTGACAGATGACTGTGAGGAAAATTTTAGGGAACTAAAGAGAATATTATTCAATGCCCATATTTTTATGTTACCCTTCACAGCAAAATTGTTTTTAATATAAATTAATTCATGCACAAAGTATTTGGGATATGTTATTATATTGAATCAAAAGGTTATATAGTTAGGATCTTAGAAAATGAATGTTCCTAAAAAATACTTCCAAACTCATGATTTGGAGTTAGTTACAGTAATTTTGGAATTTATGTTATAGAGGAAATTTCTATAAGGATAATGAATTAATATTTATTAAAATCATAAAATTTTAAAGTATATGTTCACAGAAAAGGTGATAAAATTCACTAGAGAATATGGTTAGAGATAATTAAGGATTATTATGGGTTAATACATTACCACCCATAGAATGTAAACATGGTGGCCAATGCTATGAGTCAAAATGATAATGAAATATTATCCATGATGAGGATCACAAAACATTTAATATTGATTTGTTATAGTTGATGGATATATAAAGCATAAGGAAAGGGGAGAAATACTATATTACTCGATTAAATGTTCAATAATCTATCCAAGTGAATATTAATGTGCTGCATCAGGAAGACGGAAAGATGATACAGAAGGTGATAATTGTTCATAAGATTAATTAGGATTATGATATAATGATAATGATCGATTAACATGTATTTTTTTATCCATAACATATTTGTAGAAGGTGATATGAGTTGAATCTCATTTTTCTTCATTCTATATTCATCCTAGAAGTACAAATATATATAGATATTTCAAAAAATATATTTCATGATGGATGGTTTGAAGGAAGATATCATAGATTTTATATATATGTTCTTTGTATTTCACAATGTTATGGAAGATTGAAAAAAGTGTAAGATGATGTTACAACTATTACCCCTACCAAAATGGAAATGGGAAAATCGCCATGTATTTTATTCCTCAGAGTCCCTAAAACATCTAAAGGGATAAATTATATACGGGTTATAGTTGATCAATATAAAAAGTCATCAAAAATCATCACCGTAAGAAAATATTTCTCGATGTATCATCTAGGTTTGTTAATAAAGTGAATGTGTCAAGGATGTATGGAGTTCCACATTAAAATGTATCTTATTGGGATATAAAGACTATCTTGAGTTTAGGATGAAGTCTTCAAAATTATCTTGATATGAAGTAATGTTTCATTACTTTGTAAAATCCAAAGACATAAGTTTATTTTAAGAGAATAATTCAATCTATAGAGGATATATTGAGATCTTTTTCTCTGGATATTCAAGGTGGTTGGACCAATAAATTTCTCTAGTTGAGTTATTATAAAATCATAGATTTCTCATAACAATTCTAATGGATCCATATGATCCCCTCATTGGAAATAAGTGTAGAACTCCAACATACTAAAATAAAGTAGGAAATATAATGATGTTGGGACTTGATATAGTTGAAAAATGTCAGAGAAGGTTAGATCCATTCAACAACATGTAATGATGGCAGAAATTCTTCTGATAATTTATGATCAAAATTGTTGGTATAAATTAATATTTGAAGTCAATGAAAATATATTTCATATAATTTCTCTAGGGATGATAGTAATTTCTTTTTTATTTAATTTAAATCAAATCCTTATGTATATTATTTCTTTTGGAATTCATGATCATATTGGGATTTTATCAAATCAGTTGGAGCATCCACAAAATCATTCTATTGATAATGATATGCTCATCATATCTCTCTTAAGAATGTATATTCCTTGACCTTCGTATGTATTAATCTCAATGGTAATACAAATAGATTAGGATAATTTTTATAAGGAACATTTATTAACTATTCTAGATCATAGATAAACTTTTTTTCAAAACAAGGTCACTCACATGCTTAAATTTTTGTGGTGAAACCACCAGTTTGAGGAAGCTATGTGGGAATCTAGGGAATGATGAAGATGAAGTATTCCCATATATTTTTATCAGAGTGAAGTATTTTGAGAGAAATTTTTTTAATGGGTGGAATTTAACCCATTCAGTGCTCTAAATTATTTATTGGAAGCTATAGGGGCAATAATCCATGGATAATCATAAAATGAAGTAAAAGAGTATGATCCCTCGCTACCAGATTTCAAAATATTAATATTCTCTTATTTAAATGGAATTGGTCGAATAGCACAATACCATTCCCATTCATCTATGCAGCCCAACATAGATAATTCTAATGCAGTAAGAGGTGACCAAGATCTAATGTGTTGTATATACTCTAGAAGTTTCCACATTTGTGTTGTATAGAAATTTACATCTATGTTCCATCACTATATTGGAGTATCTTATATGACAGTAACATATTAGTTCAACTCCACATTATGCATGAGGATTGTACCTAACCTATCAAATTATTAAAACGATAGGGAAAATTTTCCACCAACATCATCACTTAGTGTAAGGCATTATCATACACTATTTTTTTGGAACATTTCCAGGAGTAGTAGTTCTGAATGTATATGGGTAATTCTTGGGATTACATTGACCTATAGTGACCCAGTCTTAACATACATGCATATTACATCATTTTAGAAGAATATTCTGCACATTATAAGAATACATTCCTAAGGAAAATAAGATTTTTTGTCAATGAAAACATGTAACAAAATATTATAACTTGGTGATATATCTTCAATGTTCCTCACAAAGAACATTCCCATTAATACATCTAGATAAAACCTCTCTTCGTAACCTAGTAAAAGGAAACACAATAAAGGGGTGATCTTAGGTTCTTAATAAAGACCAAAAAGAGATACAAAGTCATACCATGAGCTAGAGGGTATGAAAACATGAGAATAACATTTGAATATCACACCCTACATATTAAATATCATATACGTGAGTCATGGTGTAAATATTTGTAACTCATAATACATGAATCATAAGGTAACAAAGAGCATAATTAATGAGACCAGAACATTGTAATAAGACATAGAATTTGTGGTAGACATAAAATCATATAAAGTGGTTTTTGTAATAGCCACAACATCACTACCAAGGCCATCATGGTACCATGGGATCAACCAAATACCATCTTGGTAGTTATGGTTCACTACCATGAATATCTTATTTCAAGGTTCACTCCAATGACCATCTCACCAGATAAAGTAGTTTACTAAAGAGAGTTCACTCCCTATTCCAACCACATATATCTCATTATATATAAATATTTTCACAATGTATTGGAGGGATATATTGGTCCCAATAATTTTATAATTAAATATTGAATATTTGAGCTAGTATATCATAAACATTCATCATATCATAACTCGAGAAAAGAATTGGGTACCATAACCATTTGATGATATCAAAACCTGTGGAAAAGAGACATGTTTCATAATCATTTCCTCAAAGAATTACCCAGACAAATATGTTGGTTTTATAAACATTTAACTCTTGAAAAAGAAATGGGCTCAATAAAAATCATGCAATAAAAACAAAAACCATTCAGAGAAGGAATATGAATGGAACTATTCGATAATTTCCCCATAAAGGCATTAGTAACACAAAAGGATTTCATCTTAGATGGAAAAAAATTTGAAATATCTTTTAAAAATATTTCTTGAAGAAAATATGCTTTCTTATTTGAAAATTTAATTTTGAAAACCTAAAACCATTTTAATAAAAATTTCATTAAAAATAATCTTGAAATGGTATAATGTAATCTAGAAAATGACTATTCTGAAACATTAAAAAAAAGCTTCCAAATATATTGAAAACAATTTTCCTAGAAAATATATAAAATAATATTTAAAAAAGTTTGAAATTTTTTTCCCTTGAATACATATAAATCATTTTTTAAAACATTTTTAAAATAGTTTTATTTAATAATACGTTGAGAACAAAATTATGAATCTGTAAAATAATTTAGAAAAATTTATTTCAAGACAACCATTTGAAAACATATAAAGGGATCATATAAAAGCATTTAATTTTTTTTAAATATTAACCATTTTCCTAATAAAATCGTGGAAAATAACCTGAAAAATATTGATTTTCAAAAATAATAAGGAAAAATAATTCTTAAAAAAGGCCAAACATGTTAAATATGCTTCAAATGAAGGATGTTCATGACTGAGGATAAATCCTTACATGTCGAACATTAATTTTGTGTCATTAAATGTTTAGAAAGGTGTCTTGTTTTTAAAATGACAAGAAGAAAAATATTTTAAAAACAATATTTGAAAAAATGTAAAAATTGGTTGAAAATATATTTCTAGGATCAATATATAATACTAGAGCAATTTTTAAATCATTTTTTGAACACATGTTTTCAAAGAACCCTAATTTCTAACTGAAGAGGGAGATAAAGTCATATTTTCTTAAAATCGCATCCTTAGTTATATTAAGTGGAAAAGAGTGTAAAATGGTACTAATGATATGTGATATCATAGTTAACCTTATTATATGAAAATTGATGAGTATTCTTGAATGAAGGATCATAATGTTTATCAATGAAATCATAATCATAAACAGTCCTAATAAACGATGAGAATGTGTTAGTAAACATTTACAACATGGTAACATTAAATCATACTCCACATGTAATGAATGGAAATTAAATAAAGATTAAAATTAAATGGATTCATGATATAGTATTCATAAGAGAGTTGTATACATTTTATATAAGAATATAGGTTCATATCATGGATTGTGTCTCAAGTAAGGAATATTGAGAAAAAATTACCTTACCGATGTGTAATATTTTGAGACATAAATACCCTAAACGAAATTTCATAAAATTTATATTTAAATGACCATAAATTTAATTATAATAATCGTATAATACATAAATGGGTTGTTTACCCACCACATATTAGAAATATGAGGTGAACATGGATTGTGTCTCTCGTAAAATAAATGTTAGAAGACAAAACCATTACCTTAAGTCTGTAATTTCAAGATACTTGTTCACACCACATGAATAATAAATATAATTATATTATTAATCTACCATATATTATTTTATATTACCCTCTTATTTATAATTCATAAATAATTTTATGCTTTGGGTAATTTCATCTCTCATTTTCCTACATGTTTTGGTTATTATTCAGGTCATTTTAATTTGATCCTGATTTACTAATTTATAGAATGTTTAAAATTATATAAATATCATATATATTATTTATTTAAACATGTAAAATAATATATAAATTATATAAATTTCAAACGAATACAACATTCATGGAGATGGTAGCTCGTATATATGCATGAACGCTACGAGAAGTTAATTTTCATTTGGAATGAATGTATTCAAATTGCAATGATATAAATGAAAATAGATATATATATATATATATATATGAATATATTATCATTAAATATTAATTACCATTTAGTATATATTGTATACATTTACATAACCCATTCTTAATATGTTCCATGTAATGTGTGAAGAAATCACATTGCTTTTGAGGAAGTGGTAGTCCACACATTCAAAAATGGTTTTATCATTTTAAAAAAATGGAATGCTTCAATGAATGTTTTATATAATATTTAAATACTAATAAATGAAACATAAATATCATATCATACTACCAAAAAATGAGATTTTTTAATGTGTGCATGAACAACATTGTTTTGTGAGGCAGTACTTCGCCATACATAAGAACTGGAAGTTCGTTATCCATTGATGGAAGTTTGTGTAAGTGTAGGTAGAACCCTAATAATAACAAAATATCCGTAAATTTATGACACTATGGTTATTTTATATGACTTTAATAAGTAAATTTTAGTGGTTAAAATTTATATAATATAAAGGATCATGATGAAGGATGTATCCTCTTCTTTGTGTAACTCTCCTTAGTTTTCACCAAAGGGATTATTTGGTGGCATTGCTCCCCAAAGGGATCTTTATAGAATTAAGGTAGGTGTTTGATGATATTATTTTGGATGTTTTTTGTTGATGAAAAGAGATTCATATGTATAAATAGTTTATAGGGGTGAGTGCCTTTTTATTGTGAAGGTGGAGTGGCAATCTCATAAATTTTGGAAAATGGAATTCCACCCATTTTTCTTATGTAATGTGGATATAATAATGGAACCAATTAGAACCATAGGAATATAGAATATAAATATTCTCATAAAATTGATTTTAAGAAGTTTATAGTTCATTTTGGCACTAATTTTAAAGGTTTAGTTTATCATTAAGCTAATTTCTCTCTAAATATTGTAATTGTTTTTAATCACATTCAATAATATTTTTAGTAAAAACTGATTTGAAATTACTAGAAATTATAATTCATTATTAATAAAATATGGAATAAATTTTCAAAAATTACAATCATATTAGTGGAAGAAATTAATTTAAATTAAATATCATTGATGGGATGACAAAACATGTATTTAAAAGTTTCAATATTCAAAAGTTTTGTATGATTTTATGTCCAAATTCAAATTGAAATTGATTACAATGACCTAAATTTGATTAATTTCTATCCAATTGAACTCATAAAACATTAAAACCAATACTAAATATAATTTAACCTTATAAATAAATCAGATGAAAATTTATTTTTTATTAAAATTCTGTATTTTTCTTTATACCTCAAAAAATAAAACATCACGGAAAAATACTAAAAATTCACCCTAACCTAATTTTTATTTTACTCTATAAAAATTGATATATATTTTTAAATATAAAATTTATTAATGATTAAAAAATTTGATTTTAAATGGACTCTATATTAAAAGGTGATAAAATTACTTTTTAGAAAAATACATCTTTTTATTTATGTAATTACATTTATTCTAATGTTATACCTATAAAATATATTGGATTCATATAAAAACATTAGTGAATATATAAAATAAAAACTATATTTAATAATAAATATTTTTTTTAATTTATTGATATAAAATTTGGTTTTTACATATAATAATAGTTTTATTAGAAATATAATTGCTTTATTTTCAAAATGTTTATGCATTCAGTTAGACTAATTGATGGAAAAGGACTCATTTTATATACAGGTGTAAATAATATTTTCACAGTTAAGTAAATATTAATAATAAAATAAATTCCAATAGGTAGGTTGTATATATAATTATGTTAATGGTATTTTTTAGTTCGGTAAAATTTTACCTTGTGTGTAATGCATGCTATCGAAGAAAATATGTATTGTATGTAATATAATCCAAACATAGTGTCTCATGTAGAACTTGTTTGACTTGGTGTTTCTCATAACGCATGACACAAATAGTTTATTCATATAAAAAATAAATATTTATTGTAGTGTGAAATGAATAATATCTAAATGATGAAATTAATTCAAAAATAATAATTCAAAAAATCTAAAGGTGTTACATTTTACACTGTAAAATAAATTTCTGCTTCAAAATTTGTATAAGATACTTAATGTTTGATACATGAATGTTTATTTCATTGATTCACACATCATAAAAATTGATTACAGAGATTTCCTTTAAAAAGGGAAATTAGAAAGAATAATGGTTACCAAACATAAAACACATTGGAGAACATAGGCGGGATGTGAAAAAATGGTCCTGAAATAGAAATTTTACTATAAAATACAGATTGTTGGTGATATAGAAATATGTTAAGATAATGTTAAAAATTAAAATTTCATAATCATGTGATTATCTTAAGGAATTTTGTGTTCACTATTAATGAATGTACTAGGATAATATTTTTGGTTTCAATATCCTTTTTTTAAGTTAATAAATTTTCATGGAATGATGTACATACATGATTTCAAGACAGCCTCAGCCATTTTTGTGCATTGATTAACGTTCAAATTATAACTTATTAAATTAAATTAAGGTTAATATTTCATTCTTGATTAATTAATATATCATGGGATCCTTAAATAGAATAATAGGTTATTGCATATATTTTTTTACCAACAAAAACGTTATCACGCGTTACCAGATATGCAAAAATCATGTATGGAATAATAATAAATTAAAATAAACTATTACATATATTATTAATATTATAACACTTCTGAAATATTGAAGTCTAAATCATTAGAAACAAGTCCATTAAATTTCTCCAAAACATATTAGCATTGACCCCCCTGTTATCATAACCTATCTCTTGGTTGTCACATAACAAACATGTGAATACCATGATCTTGTATTCTCTTGAAACATGCTACTAAAGTAAATTATCACAAATACATAATGAAATCATTCATTTTTCTTTATTCCAATGTTTATTGAATATATTTCATTAATGATTTTTTTTTAAATTCATCAATGATTTCACAATCCTCTTTTCAAAAAGTCCTTAATTAGTTACAAGGTAATCTGTACCATTCAATTTACTAATTCATATCCAACATATCGTTATACAAAAAAAATTCATTGAATAAGTAACACATTAAGGGTTATGTTTCCCTCAATCATATTTTTTCCATGAACATCACATTTCCATAAAATAACATTTCAAGACAATCATGATTTATCAACTTATTCATTTAAATCCATAGAAAAAAACATAAACTGAAAAATCCGTATATATATCACCATTTATATAACATATTTATTGATTCGAAAGATGTAAAACCATTAATTATTCCACTACATCATTAATCCAAAAAAATTAAATCGTCTTATTACATAATACATAATTCCATTAAACATTCATCTGTAGTCTCATCAACAATAGCATTATAACAGTTAATCAAAACACCTTTCTAGTTCTCTTTAGGAGAATTCAACTTAAGACATCGATTTTCATAATGACCATTAATTAAAAATTTAAATCATTTATCCGTTGACGATTTCTAAGGGAGCTAAATTTTATCATAAATTTCATTAACAGAACTCCTAATATTTCATTTGTAGTTACTTATTTGAATTCTTCTTATACATAGTAAAGACATCTTCTTGTTCATATAAGTCAATCACATAGGTTATTATATCTACATCAATGACAAAAAGTAAATTTATCATTCTTTCGTCCACGGTCTTCATTATTGAAACTATCATTAAACTCATTATTTCTCTTTCTTTGTTTTTCCAATAGTTGGTTAAGGTATACATTGTTGATCATGTTTTTGTAAAATTGATTAGGCATGATTACAAAATCCTTCACTCTAGTTATCATCCCATCAGATTACTAATTAGAGTATTATCCTTCACATTTAATGTAAACCTAGTGTCTTCTAGTTCTCTCAATTTAATAAACCTAGAATGCATAGTGTGAGCATCAATTACAATTGAGAAAAACCACATATTCCTAATAAATAACTTCTAGGATATAAAAATTATGAAACCGTACTATTACATCAATTTTTTTCCTAGTTTATTTGTAGTAATCTTCTATTTAAATCCATTAAGATGGTTTATAATTTTTTTGTAAATTTATAATGAATATCGAGTAGGAGTGCCAACCGAGGTGTGAAACGAGGACCATTTTAGGGCTGATTTTCCAAATTATGTCTAGAAAAATATGATTTTATTGGTTTAACCCTATTTACATATATTCCAAATAGACACCCAATTTTTGTATCTAGAAATAGATTTATTTCTAGGAAACCAATAATTATATCCTTTACCAAAAATCATTCACATTATCCTAAACATTAACTCATACCTAGACATACCCATATAGACATAAATAGGACTGTACATTGAAATATACCTAGCGATCTCACTAAATTGATCACATACTACTTTACAATGGTATACTAAAACATTCTTTTGATGCCAACTATAGAGATCCAGGAATAAAATAAATGAATATCACATCAGTTTAGATGAATATTAAACACATTACAAATATACATGACTAAGGACTGTGATTGTTTTTTTCATTAGAAACATGGAAAAAATATTATAACATAGTGAAATATCTTCAATGTTTCTCACAAAGATCATCCCATTTAGATTTTATACATAAAACCATTCATCATAACCATGGGAAAGAAAACCTAATAATGGGTTGAGATAAGATTTTATGTCGGGGTAAAAAAATTATATACATATGCATAACATGAGAATATGGGTCTGAGAACATGAGAATAAATTTTTAAGATCATACCCTACAAATTAAGGATCATATACATGATTTATGTATTAATGATTGGAAGTTCATTAGACATGAATCATAATGGAATATAGATCATAATCCATGAGGCTATAACATGGTAATGAGATATATAATTTGTGTCTCACACATAAGCATATAAAATTATTCCCATAGTAGTTAATGTATTCTCACTGAGCACATATCAGAAGTATGGTTTCACTCCACACACCATAATGGTAGACATGGATCACTACCATGTCCATATTAGTATTCAAGGTTCACTCCCAAGACTATACTAGTGGATAAATTCATTTAATAAACTAAGTTCACTCTCTATTCTATCCATCTATGTCCCATAAGATTATATATTAACACAATATATTTTAAGGAGATATAGTTCCCACCCATCTCATAATGAAATCTTAAATATGTTTTCCACTAGATCATAACCATTAATCATATCAGAACGCCTGAAATGAAATGATTATCATAAATATCATATCAAATCATAACCTATGGAAAAAAGATACACGTTTCATAATCACTTCATTAGATCATAACACATGAAAATAAGCAGGTTTCATAAACATATTCCCTAATAAAAAAAATCATTTCATTAACATCTTGCAATAAAAACATAAACCATTCAAAGATAGAATATGAATACAAACTTTAGATCATTTCCACCAAAAGGCATGGGTAACAACAACAAATTAAATCTTAGATGGAAAAAAATTTTGAAATTACTTTTAAAAACATTTCTTGAGGAATATTTTCTTTATTCTTTGAAATATAAATTTTAGATCATAAAACCATTTGAAAAAAATTTTATTTTAAAATAATATGGAAAACATAAAAAGTCATCAGGAAAACCATTTTCTTACAGAACATATTAATGAATCTTGAAAACATTTTTTTCTAAGTTTTCCTTGAAAACATATAAAATACGCATGAAAACATTTTGACAAATGTTTTTAATGAAATAATATAAAATAATCATGATAAAATTTTGAAACAAAATTTATTCAAAAATAATTTGAAAACATATAAATGAATATTTGAAATATTTTTAATATTTTTATTTTAAAAAAACATTGCAAATCACACAAACTGATCTATGAAGATCATTTAATCCAGTTTTTTAAACATAAAACAATTTTTCGAAAACATGTTTATTTAAAAATCCCTTCAAAAATATTTAATATACAGAATATTAGGGAAATATTTCAATAAAATTTATATTCTATACTTTCAAAAGAAGCTTCAAATGAAGGATGGTCATGAAGGTGGATAAATCCATATGTTCATAACATTCCTTTTCTGTAGTAATTTTTTTAGACAAGTGCCTCGATCAAAAAATGAAAATAATATAGATTATTAAAAACCATTTTTTAAGGTAATACATTATTTAAAATTTATTTGGTTGTCTAGAGGAGAATATTGGATGTTTTTTTGAAATTATCTTTAGAAAAAATGTCTTCGAAAGGACACATATTTTCTACCGAAGAAAAAGATAAAGAAACTTTTTATTTGAATCAATTTCTTAATAATAATAATTAAAAAATATTATAAAAATGGTACTGATAAATGATGATATCATGAATAACCACATGTGAATAAATTTCATGACTATTCATGACATATAAAACCTAATGTTTTATCAATGAAATAACAGCCACAAACAATCCCGATAAACAATGATATTGTTCCAATAAACTATTACCTCATGGTTAGTTTGAGTCATACTCACCATGTAAGAAAATTTCATTAGATGAATTATAAAACATAAAAAAAATTATATTAATTTTATAAAAAGTATATGTGTAGTGAATACACATATTATAAAAATATAGATTCATAACATGACATGTGTCTCAATTAATGAAAATTGAGAAAAAATTACTTCACCGATTTAGTACCATTAAAAACATAAACTCCTTGAATGAAATATAAAAATAGTGATAGGTAAATAACAATAAATTTATTAATAATAATACTATAATACATCCATGGCTATTATACACACCACATATATAAAATAGTAGGTTAACATAGATTATGTTTTATGGAAAATAAAAGTGAGATGAGTAAAACATTACCTCAAGTCTTGACATACTTCATACAATTAACACCTCATGTATAATAAATATATTTTTATTATAAATATACCACATAAAAATATTATTATTCAGAATAGCATATATGGATTTATATTACCTTCTCATTATCAATTCTATTTTTATGTCAGGTTTTTGGAAATATCAACAATGTTTTTCATACATGTTTTAACTTATTATTCTTGATCATCCTACATAGGCCATGATTTACGTATTTCAAAAATGTATTACATGATATAAATATCATATATATTCAGTATTTATGTATTTATAAAGAATGATAAATTATTTATATATGAAACAGAATAAACTATTCATGGAGTTGTTATGTCGTACAAATGTATAAACATTATATCTGTTTAATTATTCTTTAGAATGAAATAATGAAATATATTTATATATATTATCATATAATTAGAATTTTTTATTTCATATATATCATATAAATTTATTAAAACTATCATTAATATGTTCATTGTAAAGTCTGAACAAAACACATCGCTTTGAGATGGCGATAGTTCACACGTCCATAAATGATATTATCATATTTACACTAAAGGAAAAGCTTGAGTTTATGTTTTATATAATAGTTAAAGAGGGTTGAATAAATCATAAATAAAATATATATCATATAAAAATAAATTTTCCATCCTAATTCCCAGCCCTTATAAGTGTTAAATGAAAAATGAACAACATTGTATCGTAAGAAGATAGTTCACTGTACACAAGAATTGTATGTTTTCTACCCATTATATAGAATATCATTTAAGTGTAGGTCAAAACATTAGAATGAAAATTTATTAATTTATTTAAGATAATGAGGTTTTCATATAAACATTTTATAATAATATTTGAGGTGGTGGAGAATTAAAATAAAACCGAAGAACTTAAGGAAGGATGTTACATGTTCTTTGGGTAACTACTCTCAGTTTGCAAAAAATGGATTTCCTTAATGGGTATCATACAAATATTTAGATTATAAGATTAATTGACGTATTTTTTGAGATTATTTGAGTATAATTTCAGAGATAAAAAGGTATTGAGATGTGTGAATAAGTGGGAGGGGTGAGTGCCTTATTCTAGTGGAGGAGGAGTGAAATTCTTGTAAATTTTTAAAAAGGGAATTCCAGCCATGTTTTTTCATTGAATGTGGAATTGAATAATAGAAAAAATTATATAAAGAGATTTTACATTCTAAATATGTCCTTAAAAATTATTTTGGAAATGTTTATATGTCATTTTGGTCCTTAAGATTAAGGTTCTGTCCTTTGTAAGATAATTTTCCGTTAATCGTTATAATTAATTTTAATCACATTCACTAAAATTTTGGTAAGAAAATAATTTAAAATAATTATACATTATAAATTATTAAAATTAAAATTATTTAATAAATTTATTATAATTCCAATCAAATCGGTTTCATACATTACAAAAAATTTAATCATGTAGATGGGGCGACAAATCCTGTTTTTGAACTAAAAATGCTAAAAAGCTTGGATAGTTTATATATCTAATCTATATTTAATATATATTAAAATAACCTTAATTTAATTAATTGATATAAAATATATATATTAATACATTATAACCAATAAAAATTATTATTTATCCTTATTAGTAAATTAAATGAAAAAAGTGTTTGGAATTAAAAATCATTATTTTTACTATTCATAAAAAACTGAAACATCAGATAAAGGTACCAAAAATTCAACCTAAAATAATTTTATGACAATAGTTATAAAAATAGTTCATTTGTACTTATCAAATTTATAAAAGTCTAAAAAATTGATTTAAAATGGGCCCTCCATCAAAAGGTATTAAAATTACTTTTTTTAAAAATACATTGTTTTGTTAATAGAATTTGATTTCTTCTTATCGTATACCTATAAAATATTTTTGATGAGTTTATATAATATTTTTTCAATATATAATATATAAATTTTATTTAAAACATTAATCAAAAGTCTTTTTTCTATTTATTTATATTCTTTTATGTGCATATATAAATTGTTTTCTAAGAAAAGTAATTTCATTATTTTCAAAAGGTTATTACATTCCCATATACTAAATGATAAAGAATATATCATTTTATATACATGGTTAAATCATATATTAAAAAATTATATAATATTATTCGTACATTCCAATCCAATATCTACATGGTAGGAATAATAATATTTTAATAATAATAATATTATTATTTTTGTGTTTGGTAAAACTCAACCTTACTTGTAATTCAATATATTGAAGAAAACTAGTATTGTGTGTAATAAAATTCAAGAATTGTGTTTCATGTACTATAGCGTCGACAAATTGTTTCTTAAAACACAAGCTGCACTTAATGCTTTCATATATCAAAATCAATAATCCATGTTGCTTGAAATGAAAAATATCTAAATTATTAAATTATTTAGAAAAATATTAATTCACAAAATATCACCGTTGTTACTACCCAGACCATAATATTTGTAAAATGACAAAAATTATTCCAATAAGACAACTATAGTTCCCAATTCGTCTTGATTTAATTTTTGAATATGAGGAAAAATCCTCTCATGTTACCTGCTACACAAGTGAAAAATATTACAAGATGGGAAATTATTACCATCACATAAACACTAAACACTAAATCAATCTAGACCCGATATGCCTGAAAAAAATACCATTAAATCATAGAATCATACTATAAATATCACCCAGAGTCCCCTTTGAGGAAAATCATCCATACCTTTTAAAAACTAAAAAAACAAAGCATATTATTTCAAAGATGGAAAAGTCCCAAAAATCTTCATATATTCCCTTGAGATAAACTTTTTCATGATATTGAAGATCAATAAGCAGTATAAATAAATTAAACAACCATCCAAGAAATTTCCCCTACAATAGATTACTTGAAAACAATATTAATGTGTGTCTTAAAATCATGGACTTCTTCCAATACCTTGTAATTAACTGTGTGTAAATGATGGGTGATTTTCTAACAAATTTAACATGTCATTATTCCTTCCCTGGTGGTTTCTATAATCTTATAGATTATAAACAATCCTATATTTGAGAGTGATAGAAATGTATTTATTGGATAGCCTAAAATTTTATTACTTAATCTCATAGAATCATTCTTACATGACTGAATCATGTATCATACTCCCTGGCTTGTTCATTGATTTTTTTGATAGCATCATCTTGCCAACCATATAAATATTGGAGGAATCAGTATCTCTATGAAAAGTATAATCATGAACCTATTCCAGTGGTGAATTCTGTATGATTCCTCTTAGACTTCACACCCCTATATAGGTAGGAGGGTCCGTAAACACCCAGACTACGGAGGATTACTTTGATGAGGAGAAATATTATGCCTCTATTAATTCCATCTTATCATTTTTCATGGGAAATAACACATCAAGAAATCACAACACCTACGGTATAATCCCTAAAACGATATACATACTAATAAGATGAGAGGGAAATTTGCCCACAAGGTCAAAAATAATAGTATTCCATTGTGGAATCTCATCATGTCTCTCTATAACCTATTCAAACCGTTGAAATTCAGGATGAGTTGTAACTATTCTACTAAAATAAAAATGTTATAGGCGATAATCAAGAACATGTTCCCCCACTATAAACAATGTCCCATTATTATTCATATTAGAGAGTTTCCACTCTAGGTCAAATTAATAAACTTGTCCCAATATAATGACATAATCAAGCCCCTCACTAGTTTTGAAGCCGAAATATATATCTTAGATGAATATTTCTTGTAAACAGAGCTTCGTGAAGGCTTCGTTGAAGCATTAAACACATTTATGGATTTTTCAATTGATGTGGATACCAAGGGACATATGTTAAAGAAAAATATGAGAAAATATATTGTTAAATTGACATTTAATTCTCGGGGATGATGAATGTGTGATCATCTAGGGATCCATATGCACATATCCATCTAAAAACCCCTCAATAGTGTTAATATACATCTTTTTTATTTGAACGTGGACATGAGATAATATCATATAAACTATGATACTCCATTATTTGGTATATGTGATGTCAATATGAACTCATCTAATATGATAATTAGGGATATGAAAATGGTGAGAATAATCCACTCATGATATCAAAATCATGAACCCGTTTTTTGAATTGAAATCTAATACTAAATTCATGTAGTCTCGCAAGATACCACTTATATATCTTGTCTATAAAGTCTATATCATTACATTAATTTATCAGTACATTCATTAAAATATCAATTCCTTAAATACACACTCAACAGAATAGTAGAGGAACTCCATGAAAAATGTGCACTCATAGACTCATATGAGAGTTGATGCCTAGATCTAGGAAGTTACAAGTGAGTTGGAAAGTATCCATAGGTTGAATAAACCCATAATGTCAAAATTCATAAGGTAATTCAACCTCCTTGATAGATTCCAAGGTTGATTTGAAGGGAATAATTATATTTCATAACATCTTCCTAGAAGATACACCCCTATACACTAACACCTTTTCAACATACATAAGAAGAAATAGAACACTCAGATCACCTCATACTCATATCAGTGATAAAAGAATCTAAGTCCTGAGAAACCTTCCCCCATCAAGAGCCAAAAACTCCAATGTCTTTCAAAAATCATTAACACTTATATTTATACCTATGTGATTTTTTTACCTACTAGAAGTTAATCAAAATGTATTACTCAAATGTGGAATGTGGACTACACCATGGGATACTATAAGGAATAATTTCCTCAAGCACTATCATTATGGAATTTATTGTATCATATGTATTAAAAATAACTTATAAATAATTGACAATTTAATGGTACAATGATACCACAACACATTGAACTGTTGAAATGGAGTTATATTCCCCCTATAGCCCTTATAACTTATGATGAATATAACATGGATAAATCCACTAAAGACATCAAATAAGTATGTTTCTCCACTATCAAT
This sequence comes from Viscum album, assembly GCA_963277665.1. NCBI lineage: Eukaryota > Viridiplantae > Streptophyta > Magnoliopsida > Santalales > Viscaceae > Viscum > Viscum album. The sequence continues at coordinate 1,152,892,377 of OY728120.1, forward strand.
GTGTTGGTATAGGTGAATCTTATTAACATGGAATATATGATGCTTTACTTAATTAGTTATTTCATTCCTCTTAATGAGATACCATAGTCTATTTTTTTCTTTAGTAAGAACCATTATATATTTTAATATAACTATATAGATATTCTAAGACTTGATCCCTTTGAAATAATCCACCATATTGGCCTTCCTATCAGCCATTGTGGATGTATAAATCTTCCTATGAATATTTATACCTCTAATAGTTCAATGTTCAATGATAAATTTGATAATATTGTGAAATATAAATTATAAAAACATGTTTATTATCTTATGTGTATAGATAAAAATGCCTTAATAATGAAAAAAATATATCGAATATTATTTGTATCAGGTTTGGGATCATAATCAACACTTCTCGTATGATGAAATTAACATCCCAATCCTAGAGTTTTTGGATAATATGGCCACCAAATTTCATGCACCCTTCTTCTTTGATGGGTTTTTTAGATAAAATAAAATGCATGTTGACATAGTAGATAAAGAGATTGTTTCCTTTAGGGAAACCAATGGAACCTATTATTACATGTTAACTCCCTTCATCTTGAATAAATTTTGAGTAAGCTATGAGTAGGAAATTAACCACATCTTCAAGCCCCTCCTTTAAATCATAGTGGTGTTCTATTTGAATGATTTTTGGTAAAATACCACTAACCCTTGGAACATGTAAACATTATTATGAATGTGTTTGAAATTCTCTATGTCTACCATGTGAAGATGAAACTCTTGATTTGTAAATTAAGAGTTTCCTCAGGGAAATTTCTCAGCTTCTTCATCTGGGAAAAAGGTATTGACATCAAACTAGATAAGATCATGATCATCATTTAATCTCCCCCTCCATACATATAATTGATTTTTAAGTATTTCAAGGTAATATAGATTAAAAATGATATTTTATTACTAAACATGTAGGAATATATAATTACCCTTATAATATGATAAATAAAATCATCACCTACTAGTGGGGTGAAGAATGATAAACCACATAAAAAACACCATGTGGTACTCACCAATCCATTTATATTTACACATATATATTGAAAACCATGTATCTTCTTTATGATGGTCCTAGGATAGTCCCTCAACACACTACATAATTAGAAGAAATTATAGGGTAAAAATAATAATTTTTATTAACACTATCTCATGAGGCTTGACATAGATTTAAAATATCATCATATCAAAAATAACTATGTAGAACTGTATTTGATATTACAAAATCTACATCATATTCTACAACATCTTAATTTACATGTGGTCTCCCACGTTAAGAAACTAAATTATAGCCATAACATTCCTTTTATGATTGGTTGATTGGATTAATGGGATGTGATACTCGTACTATTTTACATCTTGTTTATCCCTTATAAATAAATAATGGGACAATCACTAAAATATTTCTTTATCATTAATCTAATAACTAAGGATATTGCCTTCGATTTTGATTTCTCTTATGAGTTTATTATCTCCATATGTGAATCATAACCATGGGATAATTGTATCATTAATGGGGTTTATGTGAACCTGACTAATATAAGTGTGAAAAATATATTTTTAATAAGGCCAGCCATGTATTTTTCTTCAGAGCTTCCTTAAAGGACCTCATGTCATAATAATTCCTCCATTGTTAAGGGTTCACTAGTAATAAAGTAGAATACTAATCCATCGATACTAATCATGAGCCATCTTTTGAGATTTATGTTCATAATTATCATATGAAGGGTGACACCATGTTGTTAGTTATGTCGATCATTGGATCCTATACTATAAGAAATTTCGATCTTTCCCCTTTTCAAGAGATCACACATGAACTAAAGGAAAAGTTCCCCTGTGATTCAAAAGTGAATAATGTCACTTGGCCTTATAATGATTGAACTAATTCCTAGTGAATATTTGGTTCAACCATTATCAATCTAGAATAATGTAAATTGATTATCCATATAGAGCATCTAAAGGCTATAACCCTAGCCTCGATAGAGATTACCTGAAGGGTAATCAACTTAGTAATAATGTTTCCTAGAAAAAACCCTCAAAAGTTCATATAATAGAATTATAAATATAATATAAAACATCATTAATCTAGTATCTCCATTAGGAAAAATACGATCCAATCAAGTAGAGAGATTGAAAATCTAGACAGGGAGGTGAGTTTATTCCTACAAGATGTAAAAAAGTTATAGAAATCCCTCAATAAATTATACATCGATATAATAATTATTTTATAAACCTATGGAATGGTAATTATATATATCTCGAATTAATAATGAATTGGTCTTTCAGAACCCACCAATAAAGGGTGAAGCACCCTCCTTAGATTTTACTATTGGGCTACTTATTTCCCATCATGGTTTTTGAATTAATGAAATTACATATAATTTACACACATGATAGGTCTTTGGTAACTCTAAACATATACATCCAGAGCATCTCAAAACCACCAAGTATCTTTAGGGATTTATCAAATTGGGTATCAATATCATGGGGCCTTGTCCACCAAAAAATTCTTTATTGTTCAAGTCCATCCTCATTACCATTGATTCCTTCTCAATGTGGGATGAATACATTACCCTTAATGATTTCAATAAGGTGGATCATAAAAATAATTTATTTTCTAAAATGAAATCATTAATTCTTTGTAGAAATATTTGATAGTTACTTGAACATCCACACAATTGATCACTTATATCGTGGTTTATCTACCATAAGAAGTGTTTCCTATCTAGTTTCATCTGTCATCTCTCCGTATGACCCTCTAAAACCATATGACTCTAGAAAAAAGATATCATGACTATATAACATAGTTATAATCTCTTGATGAAAATAGTACCCATTAATTTCACACCCTCAAGTAATTTCACAACCTTGAGTCCTAAGTATTCAATAAGAAGGTATGCAATAACTCCTTCTTCTAATGTAACATGGTTCCAAAATTGGGAATTCCAATGAAACTTATAAGTAATCCACATTAGATTGAGTATAAATTTTATGGCCCCTTTTCAATTTATAATGTTTTCTCCAGTGGTTCTTAATCACTGATCACCAAGGATGAAGAGTAAAAAACAACTACCACTGATGTATGGTTCGTCAAGACGTGCTATATATAACTCAATGTCTAGTTAAATTTCATTCTATAATACATTAAAATACTTGTTATTTAACTTTATAATATGTACATAAACTAATTTTAATACTAGTTTTGAACTGAAATACACTAAACTACATTGCACGTTGGATATTATCACATGACTTAAAATTACATAAAGCATATCTTTTAAACTATATAATTGTAATCTATCTAAAAATGGTATATTCCTAGTTAATTTATACAAATTTTAACTTATACATGTTTTATGAATCTAAACTGAATGTCATATTTTTTCCAACTATGTGATGATAGACTATATAGCTAGCATCTGTCAGTATTTTTTTAAACTATAAAATTGTTCATAAATCCTAGACATAGAGAGAAAACTCTATATAGGTGTTGGTATTCTACCACACCATCCAGGGAAATATCATTATCCTGATTCTAAAAAATCAAGATAAATTGTAATTCCCAGGTATCTCATGTAAGAAACCATTTCCACTTCATCATTTCCCTCACGTTTTCTGGATCATTAGTGCCCCTCCCTTGGTATCCATACCCCACCTACACTGAAGATAGATGTCCTCTCGTGTGATGATTATGATCCTCTCATATATGGATACACCTAAGAAATGTCATTAAAAATAGATATTCAGTTTATGTAGTGTTAAAATATACACAAATATACATTCCAGATCTCTTTCAAACTAAAATTCTACCTTTAAATGTATCCCCACCACCTTTCCATCCCAAATAGACTCCAATTAGAGGATGGAACAATTCTCTAAATGATTTCCTCCCATTTGTCCCAAAGGATTCATGAATAAAACATGTGAGGTTCCATATTTTATGATATTACAAGTGGATTACTCAAATTTTCATACCTACATTCTTGATAATGTGTTAGTGGAACCTTGGTTTTGATGACATGTGCAATTTTTAGACTCAATAAATTTTTTCCCTCCATTGTGATTCAGATCTTGGAATTCAGGATTTTAATTTCATCCACCAACCATTAATTGGGTATAATTATAATAAACAAGGAAATTCTACCTACTCTTTTTAAGAATATATAAAGATAAATTCCGTCCTTTGGGGTTAACCAAGAGTGAATTGACTTTTCATAGGTTCACATTTAATAGATGATACAATATTCTAATCTTAACCTATTCTCTTAGGTTATGCACTATCATGTGGCATGGGTGATATCATTCTAGTCCTATTTATCCAGACTAATAATGACTCACATAGAATAATTAGTTTTATATGATTGTTCCTAATAAGATTGAGCCACACTAGGCTTATGAGTAAAAATATTTCTCAATATCCATGTATTATGAATTTAAGCTACAACATTCCCATTTAGCCTAAGAAGGAAGGCACAAAGGATCATATAAAACACCTATTTATTCATACCTTTAATAAATTTAAATTATAACCTATCATTAACATTATCTAAAATAATCTAAATTTCAAATAATTTACCTTTTAATCGCAACTACCTGACTTTAAACAATGCGGACGACTCTCCTAACTCTATGATGTCAAACTGCATGACAAACAACCTTTCTACATGATATAAAAATAATATTTTTATCCTAGATGAATTACTTTATAATATGTACATAAATATTTTCTAGGGGATTCTTAATTTAGGAGAACAATTTATGTGCCCTCATTTTAGAGGATATGCCCAGTTTTTTTGTTAGTCACCTACCATAACATCTTTTATAACTACATGTGGCTTGATTCCCAACACATATTATACATGGTGATAATTGGACCTCCTTCCTAGGACCATACATGAACCTTATATCCAATACCCATTAATCCTAGTGATTAGAATCTAACCATACACTATCGGGTTCTTATTTTCCCTTTATCAATAGAGAACCTATCATTTTTCTCCATTATATACATCAGTATGATCTTTTTAGATTCCACCCTTATAGAATATGATATATCATTGTTATAATATTTTTTATATTTTGTGATTACCAAATACTTTCTCTATGGACCAACCATAGGTCTCTCACTTCCTATGCCAAATATTGGTTTTTGACTCTCATTTCATCAAGTTTCCATTACCCTTATATGTATATTTAGTTACATAGTCAAATGGATAAGGTCAAATCTAATCAACTTAAATTCCATCCAATTAGTTCAAGAACCATGACCATTAACTATGTGTACACTTGTAGATGTCCAACTAAAATAGTTTAGATATCTATAATTTATGTTGGGTGTTTTCCCAACCCAATAGTATTATACGCTACCACATCCCCCATATTCTAATGTGAAATTATCCTAAACTCATCGAAACCCATAATATAATAATGATGACCACAAAATATGTGTGATCCTACCATATGTTATTTATAATTTTATTCGGAATACAAATATACATAATGTTTTCCCTATCACATTTCTATGTAACCCACAAATCCATTGAGTTTGAGATCTTTGATCATAAACTAATAGCATATATGACCTTATCTTTTTGATTGAAATATACATTTCCTTAGTCCATCACCATGAATCTTTTTTGTGTCTCTTGTGTCTTATTCACTCCATAAAACCTAGTGCATCCCATCAATATTGCTGATTCACAATATTGTATCCCCAAGAAATCTAAAGACTACCAATGATCATTTTCCTTTATCTTTAGACTTTTAGTCACCATAGTATGAATTACCCCACTAGCCTTTAATTTCAAAATAGACTCCATTGTGGTGATCTTTCAACTCTCTATTTTTATGACCCCAATCCAGGGTAAATATCGTGGATGAGTCATAGTATCACCATTATGAGTCCCTTGTTTTCAAGACACGATCATCACATGACCCAAATTCATTTTACTAAATCTTGATAATAAATAAATGTAATAAATGATTAAAATTTCATCAATAACCATCCTTAAACTATCTAACACCCTTACTTATCAAATCACAATCTTTATTTTTGGATTAACCCTATTTAATTTCTCATTATGTCATCAGATATAATCACTCTTACTATTAACCTTTCATATCCTCTTCTATGATTAAAAAAATAAATTGTTCCTTTAGAATCATATAATTTGTTTCCTGGCATGCATTGGTTCTCAATTTAGTAAATATGAAATTTTATCCCCAATCCATTGAGGCCTATCAATAAATCTCTTGTGGAATGAGTTGCCAACAATTTCAGTTATTTCCTCATATAAAGAATAACTCATGTGATCTTAAGGTTTTTGGTTGGGTGCCTTATTATGTTGGTTGAGTCACATATTACTTTTCCCCTAATGTAATGATGATAAATTGCAATATTATAATATTCCCTTAATGCAATAAAATACTATCAAATGTCCCGATCTGATGCAATAAGATCCCAACAATTTGAGGAGGTATAATCTTGATCATATTTTATGTTAAATACCTTTATAATTGTTAATGAAATTTCTCCCAAGAGTATGAGGGGACATAGGGATGATCATGATGTTTGACACATGAAATGGGAGAAAATGGGATATTCTATAGTTGGAGAAGAGTAGTAATACTATTAGAACCAACAGTGTACCATAATCATGCTACATGTAGGGGAAACCCACGATTGAAAAACCATACTAGGGAAGACAAAAAACGATGAATATTTGAATACATCCAAATATATGACCTCCAAATAGTTTTTCAAACTATGTAGGATCCCAAGAAAACATTGTGACCTAGGACCCTCTAATACATAGTGATTTGTTGAGTTGCTGCATATTTTGGACAAAATTGTGGATAAACCATCCACCACATTTAAAGAGTGTAATTTGTGATTTTTCTACCTCAGAATTTATGAAAACAAACATAACTTTCTCTCATTTTTCTCCATCAGTAGTCAAGGGTAATGAACCCTTCCTCCTGAGATTCACAAAGATAAATCTCCCCCAATATTTAATTGTCTGAATCGATATTGGGTATGAATCAAAAATCTGGGAGATTCAATCAATACACTTCCATCTATTAACAAGATAATTTATGGCATACTTTTTCATCTTCTTTTTAATCCTCTAAAACCTTTTTTTCAAGAATTTTTTATGTTGTTACTTTGATGGTTGTCTGATCGTTAATCAAGGGAGAAGTTTGAGGATGTTATTTTCTATAAATGTGAGGTATGTGTTCTAAAAATGATATCCCATATTCTTGAGGTTTATTCGTGTGTATGTGGTTGAAATTCTTTGTACCCTTGTGTTCGGAATTTGACTTCCTTACTAGGAAATGATAAGTCTGGTGTTAAAATGATGTGTAGGACCCCTCATGTTCCTGGTTAGATTTTTTGAGGATGGGTATACAGGGTATGAGGCCACAAATAGGGTGTCACACTCCCTTGAACATGGAATTGAGTTGTTAAATGTTTAATTGAAGTTTTTATTATATCAATCCAATGGTAATTGTGCTTAACATATTTAAATGGAATAAAGGGTTGTATAGTTTAAATAAAAAGAGTCAAATTGGTTATCACTTGAAAATGGGAAAATGTGAGGAGTATCTAAAGACATTTTTCATTACAGTTAAATGTATTTAAGTGGGTGGAAATGGTTATAATTTTCATCAATGGTGAATTTATCTATCCATTATAATTAAGAACACGTTGAATGTAATTAACCATAGAAATGTGATAAAATGAAAATTTGAATGCTTGTTTTTATTTTTTGTAGAAGTTTATTATTGTTGAAAATTTCAAATGTGACTAATGGTTAAGGGGATGTTGAAGTGATTATCCAATCCCTTGGGTGAACTAGATAGATTGTTCAGGTTCCCTAATGCATAGTATTTTTTGGGGGATTGATTGATGCTCTTGAAACTAAGGGTATGGACCTGACATTCCACATCATGCTTCAGATGGCTGGGTATGGTGTTCTAAATCATGGATCCATAATTGGTTTGATGATCCAGGTATATTGATATATGAACCCATTAACATGTGGTTCAAAGGACCAATATGGGCCAATACATATTTGATGGATATAAGAAACACATGGAACTGAGAACAAAAGTAGTTTTTTTAAATTCTATTAAATAAGGTATCCAAGATTAACATTGTTGTTTATAGAGTAATATTCTTTTGAAAACACAATTAATGAGTAGATATTATTGTAGAAAATATTGGTGGTGGCATATAATTGTGACATTCCTTTTCATCACATAATAATTACATTATTTTTTTTATAAACAACATAATAGTGATACAATGTCAGTTCAAAACATTCATATCTTTGTTAAATTAGTCTTAAAAAACATGTTTACATAATAAAATAAACCATTATTTAATTCCTTCTTCTCTTTCCTATTTTTGACCCTCACATTATCTTATGTATAAGTACTCACTTGAGGATATACATACATTAAATGGGTTTGTGAAAAGACCAGTTAGTGGATTTTATAACAAGTGGTGAATAAAGGACATGAATCAAAAGTTCATTGGTAAGTATAATTATATCATAAACATATCCTATTCTTATGATTTAATAGAATTAAAAATTTAATATAAAACTTTTTTAATCGAGTATCTCCATTACTAAGAAATGACGTTTCATTTTATGTATATCTAACACTATTCATCTTATTTGGGCCTTCAAGTCACCGTTTTGTTCATACTGGTCTCAGGGCCTTCGGGCCAGCAAAGGCCTCCAGGACACAGGGCCTACAGGCTGTAAGGGCCATCGAGACACCAATGGCCTTCGAACCATAAGGCTTTTAGAATGAAAAAAATACAAGAATAAAATTTCAAAGAACACATATGAGGAAGTATAGATGAGAATTCATAGAAAAAAAATTGAAACCACCAAAGTAGAGCTATCCATATTAGAAGAGTGAGATGGTATATAAAATATAATTGGGACCATGCCCAGTGTAGCTCTACACAGGAAAAATATAGTCGATTAGAAATGCAAGGCGGGGATCTACGAAGCTTTATAAAGTAGATGGTAGGGAGGCATTGTTTCATGTGTGTTAGGTCTTGGGCCTTTAAGGTCATGTATTGGGTTCTTTGAGCCTGAAGGTTTTGTAAGGGTTCCCCTTCAACCCTTAAAATGGGCATTATCCAAGAATAAAAAAATAAGACCATTAGGATAATTGGTACATATTATAAGCATAGGATTATAATCATAATCAAGATAGAAACATTTGACAAATTCATTGAATGTGGAATATGCATCAAATTAATCATCTTGTCTTAGTGGTTAGATACCACACATAGTAGTGAACATAGATAGACTCATTTTGTTAACATATGTGCATAAATCATAACATATTCATTGTGAAAATAATCTTGAAACAGGTTATTGAATATTTCACTTAATATCATGAGGTAAATAAATTTACCCAATTATATATAGGGATATATAATTTCAGGCCCAACTGTCACTTCATAAATGATCTTTATCATGAATTATACAATGAACATATAACAATCTGTGTTATGAAATAAAACTGAGGAATATAAAGGGATTCATAAGGATTTATGATAGAATAAATTTATTAATAAAACATTTTTTCCCAAATTAATAAGGTAAATGTTTACTTTACACAAAGCATCATTATTATTTAGTGGAAAAGAAGCATTTAAGGAGGAGTGATATATGATGTTTTTAGAAGAGGAAGTCAAATTGAAAAACAGATTCTATTAGAACTTTTTTTACATGTTAAGAACATGTATATCCCAAAAAAACATGGAAAGTAAATTTTAATGTTATAATTTGATCATTCGTATTGTGGAGGGGGTAACCCAATGAATGGAATTGGGATTTAGAATCCCATTTTGTTAAATCCACCTATATTATGTCTCTTTCCTGACTAATGAATAATAAAAATCGGTTTATTAGAGCATAGTTACCAAAGTGAATTAAGTTAATTTCATAAACTGTTTATCCATTTTAATTATTGGAATACAATTTATAACAATCTTTGTTAAACATGTATTGATTTGATATCTAATTTTCATTTAATTTTCCCATTTTGTTTTAATATCGCTAGTTTCATTCATTTTCATTATTAAATAAAAATAATTAAATACCAAATATTAGAATAAATGTAATTACATATTTATATATTATATATATTTCATTGAATCTATCAATGAAGGTGGACACTGTAATTTATTTTCAATGTCTTCATAGGTTGTTAACCAACCGTTGATGAGACATTTTCGAATGATAAGGAATGACAATTTTTAAATTTATATATAGTAAATATAAAACAAAAAAAAATGTTAAAATCATTAATATAATTTTAACGTTATTCATAGTTAATATTAAAAGGTTTTTTGTGAAATTGGTGTAGAATATATAAATATAAAAAAACAATAAAAGGGTTAATCCAAACATACTAAATCCTTAGTGTAGATTCTTTTGTATGATACTAAAACTCCCATGATATTTGAAGTTAGATTACTCTGTAAAATCAATAATGATTATAAGGGATTTGAGAGGAAGGATTTTGGAAGTGGTTATTCAATGTAATGATAGGATTATTTTTTTTCCAAGGGGGTGAGAGGGGTTATTTATACATCATGAGATGGGTACTTTTAGAATAAAATATTAAATAAAATAAATAAATTTAATGTAATACTCGTGAAATTGTATTTTTAACAATATAAAAAAATATATATAAATATATTATTTAATTTTTTTTAATAATTTATCAATTTTATAATTTTAATTCACTATTTTATGATAAATTGAAGTGGAAAAAAGAATTATTTTATTTAATGGGATCCCATTTGAGTTTTTATTTTGGAAAATGTTTTTTCCAGGTATGGAATTTATGTTTAATGTATTTTAATAACATATTTATGAAATTAAAAATATCAATTCCAAACCTCATGTTATATAAAGTAGTAATTCATTATTTCATCATGAAGGATGTATTCTAAGATACAATGGTTATATGAAAAAAAGTTTTTTTACAATTAACCCAAAAATTGAAGTATCTTATGAAATAACCAAAAAAACAACCTTGGAAATATTAAACATGAGTATTTAATAAATTCCAATAATATTATCAAAATATATTTCTATAATAAATAATTTTAAATTTTAATATAAAAATTTGGATTTTTAATAATTATTTTATAATAAAATGTACTGAAAATCTGCATATATTTTATTTTATATTTTTTAATTGGGATATTTTTTTTTGAATTATAATATTTATTTATACAAAAATTAATCATTATAAATATTTTTTTATCATAGTTTTTTGTGGTAAAATTATTATACCAACGATTATATTTCTATTCCCATTAGTTAGGTATCTATTCCAATAGTTACATTAATATTCAAGTGATCAAATTACCTCTTATATATTTCACTTAGTTATCTCACTACATATTCTCTACAATTCCTCGAATCGTTATATATTGTAATTTTCTATGATTTTATTTGTATACTAAGATTTGATTAATTTATTTATTATTTTCCATGGGGGTGATGATTCTATTAGACATGAGTGATCCATATTTTTTCATTTTAGAATATGTATTTTATATTTATTTTTTAATTGTCATGTTTGTAATTTTAACTAGTTTTGTAGATAAATTATATAATGATATTTTTTAATGAGATAAAATTATTTTTCATTATCTATATTTTGTATGTGTATAGTAACTACAAATAATACAAGAAAAAATTATTGAAGAAACAAATATTAATAATAAAAACATGGTTGTTACATTACATCCTCTAAAAAATCCATCCATGAAATTGCAAATCATATTCTCATTGTAGAATATATTAGGTTACATCTGTGTCATTTTTTCCTATGGTTCCCGTGTCACCTCTTATAACTTTTGGTTCCACCAAAAAAAATTGACAGTGTTAGTTGTCTTGTTGGATATAATATTGTCTCTATATAAAATGATCTTATATGGATGCACCTCATAAAAGAGCTCATTCTCCATTGTTACCACCTATGAATTAAGAACACATGATGGATCGAGTATGTATTTCCTCATGAGAGATATGTGGAACAGGTAATGAATATAAGCTATATTTGGTGTATGTGCTTGATGATAGGCCACTTCTCCTATACAATAAATTATCTCTAATGGGATAATATATATTAGGCTTATATTTTTCTTATTTTCAAACTACAGGAATCTCATCGACAGTGATATTCAATAGAAAAATACTCTTGTCACATTGAACACCATGTCCCTTTGACGGTTTTCATCATAGCTTTCTTTTTGACTCTCTGAAGCTTCTATATGATAATGTATCGATTGAAACTTCTCTATCATCTCTTTCACAGTATCATATCCAGGTAGATTTTGTTCCATAAATTCATTCCCACATGTATGAGTTCTATATCGCTTCCCATAAATAGCTTCTTATAGATCCATTTCAATACATTATTGGAAACTTTTTTTTATGAGATGTCAATTAATGGAACATTTTGATCTCATCCTCCTTCAAATTCCATTTACCATGCTCTTAGCATCTCCTCGAGCATCTGAATAGACCTTCTGGATAGTATATCAGTTTGTGGGGATGAGATATATAGGAATTCAATTCCTTATCTAATGTATTTTGATGAATTATCTTGAATTTATATGTGATCCATGTACGATGAATATAAACGATTGAAATTGAAACCCCGAAAATAAGAACCAAATCATTTAAATATATCATAAAAAAAATTTCTAGAATAAAATATTCTTGAATGGTGATAAAGTGGGTTGTCTTGGTGAGTCACACCATAATAACTCATATCGCATCATTTCCTTTGGATATCTTGGTGAGACCAGTGACAAAGTCCATGGTGATGTTCTCCCATTTCCACATGGGTTTGTGAAATGGTTTCATTACCCCCCCTTTTATTTTTTCATTCCACATTTACTTGTGAACATACCAAGCCCATTGAGGTTTACTCAGTGATCTCCTTCTTTATTTGTCCATCCAAAAGTTTTCTTGATGATCATGGTATGTCTTGATGCTTCAAGGATAGGTGGAGAATGATGAGAAATGTGAATTTTCTAGTAGCTCATTCTTTATCACTAGTGATTTAGTCATGAAAGTTATAGTTCCAAATAGATTGATCATTTCCTCAACAATGTAGAACCCCAAAAATTTTCATTCATTTAATTCTTTCATATTCTTTTTAATCTCTAAATCTTCTATGTTTGCCTCCTTGATCTTCTATTAGATTGATGATTCTATGATCATTTTGGAATGATATGATATATTACATGATGTTATTATTTCCAAAACCATTAATTTCATATCCAATAAGATATGATCTTTTTAAATCCAAATCTTGGATATATTAGTTGTTCTTTACTATAAAGAGGGTCAGTAACCTAATTCACCTTTACAGGATGGTAGGGAATAGAGAACTCATAGTCATAAATCATATCCAACCATATTTTTTGATGTATGTTGTGCTATGTCATTGTGAATATATACTTCATATTTTTATGATCATTACATATTTTCCATATTTCACCATTTAGGTAATATCACAAAATCTTTCGAGTTAATATCAAGATTTCTAACCTAAATCATGTGTTAGGTAGTTTCTCTCAATGATGTTAAACTATTATGAGTCATTGTATATCAATTTATCAATCTGCATACACAACCCAAACCTTTCTTTGAATAATTATTGTATATCATAAATCCTTTTCCACTTTTTGGTACAGTGAATACAGGTACAACGATTAGACTCTTCTTGAGATCCTTAAAATTTTCCTCACATTATACAATATAAGCATCAATTACCCCTTTCTATGTTAACTAAGTTATCATGAAAAAAAATCATGAGAAATGCCCCAGAAAATCAATATAGTAGAAATCTATTCCACGAAAACTAAGGATTTCTATTACACTAGGGGGTTGTCCCATTCCACAATTTAGGTCTTTCAGGGGTAAAAACAATTCCCTAACATGTGAACATGTGCCCCAAGTATGTGACATGACACATCCAAAAGTAACACTTTCTAAACTTATAATTTATTTTATTATTCTATAATATTTCTAGAAAAATCCATGGATGATCTTCATGATTATTCATACTCTTTCTTTATAATAGAATATTATCGATGAAGACTTCAAAAAATATGATGTGATAGTATCTAAAAACTCTATTCAATAAATCCTTGAATATTAAAGGGGAATTAGTAAGTCCAAATGGTCTCACTAAGTGATCATAATCCTTATACTTTATACAGATAGATGTATTCTAAATATCATCCTTCTAATATTTCAGTTTGTGATATCTATAATGAAGAACAACCATTCATAAAAACTGAGCTCCACAAAATTGATCAATCAAGTCATAAATCCTTGGTAGAAAATAATTATTCTTTATGGTCAACTTATTGATATCCAGATCATTAATACTGAGGTGCATGTCTCCATCATTATTCTTAACAATGTTCAATGGGGCACCACAAGGTGATTCATTAGTGCGTATGAACCCTTTGTCCAAATACTCTTGTAGTTGCTTCTTTAACTCCACTGGTTCAATCAGGGCCATACTATTGGGGAATTTGGATTTATGAACAGCACCCGGTATAGGGTATATTGATAACATTACCAAAAAAATATGTGTGAATTCCATGTAGCATTTCAGGAAAAACATCACGATATTCTCTCACAATGGTCATTTAATCATGTTTGGCACATTTCATCGACTCAACCATTTGGGAAAGGTATAGTTTATCACATATTATCATCACCCTCCCAATTGGGGTGAGGAGAGACACTCCATGACAATCAAATTTACCCAAATGAAGGAATACGGGATCTACTGGAATAATATTTAAACATAAACTAACAAGAGAATATTTAAACCCTTGGGTGTCATTGATCGCAAAACTATATGTTTTTATGAATATATCGACCTTAATGTTTCATGGTTTTTATCCAACATATCTAGAAATATTGCAGGATATAAATGATGGTATAGATCAAGAATCAATTAAAATATTTTTCACTTTTGAGTGAATAGGATGTGTAACTTATATGACTTCATTTTCAATACCCACCTAAGCATTTGGTAAGGAATAATATTTCCCCAATGATTTTGGATTTGGTGGTTTCCAAGCCTAATAACCCTCAAGAACCTATGGTTTAGTGAACTAGTTTCCATAGTACCCTTTCTCCCTATAATTTTATAAATAAACCATGGAGGGATATTTCCTTTCCCTTATCCCATTGGATAGATTCTACATGTCTCTTAGACATTGAAAATCTTGATTCACTTCTCTCCAATACTAATATCATTTACCTAACTCTTTTAGGATGCTCCCATAACGGTCTATCACATATTTTTGACATGTGGCTAGTTAAGCCTTCATTACACATTCATCATTAGATCCTCCATATTCGAACACCATTATTCATTTATTATCTTCATACCATTAGAACATTATCCAAACTACATCTATACATTGTGAGAACATCAAAAAAACTTCTTTATAATTCACATTGTCTTAGAGATATAGATAATTTCAGGGGTATTATTTTATGCCACCGAAGAATCTATCAAATTTTCTATAATTGATGATAACAAACCCCATGTCGTATATTTGATGACATGTAAACGATTCATCATAAGATGTTACAGATTATACACTTATTTTCTTAAGCTCTATGAACTCCCTTTTAATATTTTTTCGAATAGTTCGAGGGAAATAATTTTTAGGAAATAACATCATGAATTTATACCACTCCATTTGTTCTATTTCATCATTATACTTAGTATTCTTTATCAACCCCCACTATTTATCTTCCTCTCCATCTAAATGACATATTGACAGAGAAAAATTATTCTATTCATAAAAAGAGGGAAATAAAATGATATTCACGATTATGTTAACCAACTATTCAATAATAATTATATTTAATGATATAAAAATTGTTATTGTTTTTTTATAAAGGATTTAATTTCCAATTTATCCATCAATGGAGATTGCGGATGTTCAAAAAAAATATGTGTTTTCTCATATCTTGATACACCTGGGTAGTCAATGCTATAAAAGATTGATCTCCACCTCCAATTGTATTGGGATTGTCGTTTTGGAAATCTATATATTGTCCCTCACACTGGTTATTGGCCTGGTTTGACCTTGTTACCACAATATTCGAAAATTTAAATTTTGTGAACCTAAGTAAAAAACCATTGAATAAATAATTTCATATTTTGAAAAATTAATTATTAGTGAATATTGTTTGGGATCCCCTATCATAGCCTTTTATATAAATAATTCTTATGTGATCATGTAATTTAATATTTTTATATCTTTCAAACATAATAAATCCTTTATAAATATATCCTTCATAATGGATTGTAATATAGTTTGTGATTAACTGAATCATATCCCATAGGAAGATCAAAAATTGTTTGCAGAAAAGACCATTTATATTAACTTGTTCCTAATTGAGTCTAACTCGATATGGTGTTTTTAGGGATTTAGCATCTAGGTTCATTTTTAATAGAACCGAATCCATTGGTAGTATCTAGACACATATGTTTAGTGTGCTTCACATGAGAGTCTAGTGGTGGTGGTGGAACATGATTTGGATGTTAATGGTGTGAAGAAACTGGTGTTGGGGATGGATGATAGGCATCTTGGTGTTAGATATTCTTCGGGGAACTCAGGGTTGAATGTTCTATCAACTATGGTTGGATCCAATCAGAATGAGGTGGAGACTCAACATAATTTTATACACATGGATGGTTGATCGAGTGCCATGGTGGTCTCAGCTGGGGCAGCTCAGTCCACTATATCTGTCAGTCCCGATACAGCTGTAAGAATTTCTGGTCATGCAGAGTAGGTAGTGGATTCAAGAAGAAGTATTTTATTCAATGTGAAAGATTTCATTCTAGATTGTATGATGAATAAAGGTGATATATCCATAGTGTTTACTAATAAAGATGTTATCTTCGATAGGTTTATGATTTTCATGGACATCATTTTTTCTGGTTTGGTTCATCCTGCTGGTGGAATGTTCAATAAATATGATTACTTGGCTGAAAAGTTATTATTTTTTAGTAATATATATTATTAGCATCACATATGTTAGGTTAATTGTTCTTTCTATATCATTATCCATTCATTGGAAATGAATCACGAAGCTTGGGGGAATATGTTGATTACCTTAAATCTAGTTATAGTTTATTTTCAAGAGCATGATTTTTAGTTTCACCCATTTTCATAAAACGACATTGAATCCCATTTATGAATTAAAATTATTGGCTTTAAATGAATCCTATGGAATCCCATGATTTTATTTAATTTTTTCTTTGATGATGCTCTTCCAATGAAAATTCACATATCTACTAAGATAGTTAAATAAAAACTATTATCTACGATTACTGTAGAGGTTGATTTTAGTATGTTCTTGATTAAGACTATTGTCCTATGGGACATGAATGATGACATATCTCTAGTGGTAGAATATTAAAGATTCATTATTTTTGTTCACATAGTCAATATATTGGTCATATCATTGAAACATTATATAAAAATACAATCTTCTCTTATTTCTCTACACAATGGAACCATGAGACACTTTGAAGAAATAAATTGAGGGGGGAAAGCAGTGTAGGGTAAGGTGGAACCTATTGGTGAAAGGAATATATCTTGGAGGAAACCTGTTTCTGAGTCATTGAAGGGGAATGATTCTTCCACAGGGATGAGGACTATCCTTATTGGTTTGGACAGCCCAATTCCATTCATGAATACAAGTCCTGAGGATATTTTCACCCATAAATTGTACAGAAGGTTGATACTAGACCTCTCTATGATAGTAATTTGCAGGTGGATGCATATTCTCTCCATGTGAGTGATGTTGGTATTCATTGGTAAATGGATAATTTATATTATGTGTTTACATGAAAATGTGTTTTAGTGGATACCTCATCTCAATCCTTTTTGGGTAAAGGATGCGCAAAATTAATGACCTATGTTAGTTTATCCCCTCAAGAGGACACTATAAACTAGGATGATCCTCTAAAAAATGTCGATTTTCATCATAAGATCCTAAAAATCTAAAAGACATCTAGAATATATAATAAATGAGATAACCTATCTGATGATGAAAGTATGAGTGATGACATCCCTATAAAGTCATCAGGAAGTGGTGGGCATGCCACATATAAGGATGAAATAATTTATGGAATCGAAAAGGTGATTGATATTGATGGTTTCACCCATGTCCCTTTAAAAAAAAGTCTTCAAAATGGTTACTCTAATGTTCCATGAAATATTTATACCAGAAAATCCGTTGAGGTGTCAAATAAGGGATGTGCAGAAATACTTAATATCCTTGATAAGGGTAAGTCCCAATCTGAATGAGAAACTGATGATGATTCTGAATATGTAAGGTGCATGTCCTATTATGATATTTATATCTGTTGTATTATGGTTTAGGAAAAGTTCCTTTGTTTGACCCCATCCCATTACATTGTACATTTTTTATTTTTAATAAATGGTTAGAAGATTTTCTTTTCTCTAGACATGTCTGGAATTATCCTATTTGTAACCCTCCGATTATCCTTGGTATATGTAATAACATAACGATATATATCAATTAAAGGTGCGAGATAAATGCTCAACAAGGTGGTTATAATAAGTGGTAAATAAAGGACATGAATCAAAAGTAAATGTATGAGAATAATCATATCATAAGCATAATATCATCATCATAGTCATGAAGGAAAAAATTGACAACTTCATGGGATGTGGCATATGCATAAAATGAAAAATCATGTCTTAATTGTCGAATACCACACATAGTTAGGAAAAAAAGCTAGCATAATGTTCACATATAACATATGTTGATAAATAATAAATTAATCATTATGATAAATGGTATCATAATATTCACAAATATTACACATAATACCATGAGATACATCATATTGCATAATGTATGGAGGGATATATAATTTTGGGCCCACCCATCACATCATAAAGACTAATAATCATGCATGACACATAAAAAATATAAAAATCATAGTTATGAAATAAATATATGGAATAGTATAGGTCTAATAAAGATTTATTAAAAAATAATTTCACTAATAATCTTTTTGGTTCCAAAATGGAAAAGGGAAATCATACATGGACTTGAAAAATCATTATTCTTGAGTGGACAAGTAGTTTTTCTAAAGGTGTAAAATATGATGTTTTGGAAATATTAGTCAATTTTAAAAAAGGAATTTATTAGAAAAAGATTTTACAGGGTGGGAACATTTATATCCCTTAATGAATCGTTAATATTCATTTGAAGGAAATAATATGAAAATTCATACAATATAAGATATTATAACCCAAATAATATAATTGGGTTCGAGAATCACCTTACGTTAAATCCTATTTTAATTTGTGGCTTTAAGCCCACCTAAATAATTTACATAGGATAGGTAAAAAATAATTCCATAAGTGAATTAAGTTAATTTGTTTCATTATTTAATAATTATAATTATTTTACTCTTATTTACAACATTCTTTTTTAAACGTTAATTTATCTTTTAACATTATTTCATTAAATTTTCGTGTTTTGTTTTGATTTCTCTATTTTCATTCATGGTCATATATAATTATGTTTAAGTAAATCAAAAATCATAGAAAACATGTAATTTATTATTTAAACATTATGTATAATTCTTATTATTCATCCATGATGTTGGCTATAATAGATTAATTGGAAATGTCTTTGAATGTGGTTAACCATCATTTGATAGGACATTAACGAAATATTGGAAAAGTGAATTCATAAATTTATATATATAGTAATTATTATATGTAAAATATGATAAAATCATTAATAAAATATTAAATTACTACTTATTAATCTTATAAGATTTTTTTTAAGATTTTGGTGAAAAAAAGAAAGGCTATATGTAGAAAATAGAGAATTTTTAATTGAATCTTACGCAATCCCTTATGTAACAACTCTTCTGCAATACTATAACACCCATGATGTTTCGAGTTAGATTACTCAAAAACAACCTTGAGGATTATAAGATTCCTGAATGGAATGATTTTAGTAGATTTTGGGCATTTAAAAGTGGGGGTTGGTTGGTTTTATAAGGGGACCGCGATGGGTTATGTATACAAGGGGAGGGAGAGATATATAGATTAAAATATAAAATAATATAATATTTCAAAGGTAAAACATGTAATAGTAAATGGTTTACAATATAAATCATATATAAATATAATATAATGGTTTTTATGAAATTAAAAATCCATATTTTCTGAATTATTTAGTTCAATAAAATTGAAAGAGGAAAAAAAATTGTTATTTTAAGGGATCACTTTTGACTCAAGGATTTTGAAAATGATTTCTATATTTGGAATTTAAGATTATTTTAATTTAATAAACCATTTATGAAATTAAACATATCATGCCAAACATAATGTTGTATAAATAAATATATCAAAATTATATCTGGAATGATGAAATTTAAGATACATCGGTTATGTGAAAACTTAATTTTTTCCATTCACATGATAATTAATGTATTTTAGAAAATAACAAAAAAATACCCTTGAAATTTTTTGATGCGATTATTTCAAAAATGATAATCACATTATCAATTTAAATTTATATCATAGGTATTTGTAATATTTAATATAAATTTTTTTATGAAATAATTTATTTTTTTAATAAAATCCATATTATATTTTCCTCAAGTTTTTAAAATAATCTTATTTATTTTTATCACTTATATTTAAACACACATAAATTAATCCTGATAAATTATATTTATATCATAATTTTTTATTTTGAGATAATCATACTATTCAAATGTCTATGTTATTATTCCCAATGGTCAGCCTACAATTCCGAACAGTCAGATTACTGTTCCAATTATGAAATTATATTTAAAATGTTCATATTAGCGCATATATATATATATATATCAACTCATTATTTAACTAATTATTCAATACAATTCCCCCATTGTTATATATTATAATTTTATAAGATTTTAATTTTTAACAAAATATTTTGCTTCATTTTTATAGGTTTGGTCGCGAGGTGATTATTCTAGCATATTGGAGTGATCAATATTTTACCATTATAGATTTTCTATTTTATTATTTTTATAGTAATTTTCTAAATTTTAATTGGTTTTTTAGCTAACTAATATAATGATCTTTATTAATATAATTGTTTTTGGTTTCTCTATATTATTTATCTATATAATGTTAAATATTAGACAACATAAATTTATTCTGTAAAAAAATATTACTAATTAACCTTGGGTAATTAAATATAATGGGATGTAATCACAACCTTCTCCGGCCATCTTCATGTACATAAGTAGACTTCATAATTTCTGGCCAAGATAAGTGGAAATACCCTATGTTAGATAGATAATATTGGATTTGGTATGGTCAATGGATGAGGGGACCAAACATGGCATCAGGTCTCATTTGGGGACTGACTTCTATATCACAATTTTTGGTCTCTCGTGTCACTATATACCATCATGACATAACATGTTTACTAAATTTATTTATTGAAACTCTCTAATCATGGGAATGCGGTATGTTTTGTTTCTATATTTATGGTAATTTCATTTCATTTTCCTTAGTTATTTCCTCTAATTATTTACTCTAGCAAGGAGGCTATAATCACCCCATATTTTTCATTTGATCCTTTCTCTTTGTTAGTAGCCTCTATCATATGGGGAGGCAAGATTTTTTTTATGTGGAACATCGGCTCAGGGAACTAGTATTATGGAATTGGGATAAGGATGTTACAATGTGTTATCAGCGGGTTTTATTTTCCGGTGCATTACTATTTGGGAAAGGTTGACCAGGGAATTAGAGGTTTCAGGCCTTGGTAATGAGCTCGTTCATTTGAGTAGATAAAACATGTGTGGAGGAAACCTAAAGTAATCAAGATGATATTATTGTTCTTGATATTTTATGTTACAGTTGGATGTTTTTTCACCATGGGATATTCACTTCATGTGTGATGTAATTATTTCCATATATTTTATATGTTGTTTGGTATGGAATGAGGTTTGGATATTAATGTATCATTTTATGCACTCATGATGTATGTTTCATGCATCATGTTAGGAACTAGTGGTTGGTAAATTTTTGATTGTTTTTCTAGAATGAATATTATTTTCTAGTTCACTTGTAAATTTATGAAAATAGTACATAAAATGGAAGTTTAATATTATAATAGTTAATTTTTTTAAAATTTAAATGATTAAAATGGTTCCAAATGTGAAATTTATAGATTATTTGGATGTATAATAGTTGAAATGTTTTCAAATGAGAGTCTTGTGGTTATGTAGGGTTATATTACCATGTGTTAACAATGGTAAGAGGTAGGAATAGTTTATTGTAGTCATGGGGTGTGATTTTACCCATTATGATAGTGTATACAGTGTTTTTTGGGTATGAAATGTTGTGAGCCATCTTGTTGTATGATTTGAAAAATATAATATATGTGTTTTTACAAGTGCATCTGGAATTGTAGAGAGATTAAACCCTGACAATATTTACCGATCGAGAGACAAGAGGCCATCATTGATAATACTTTTCTAATATGGGGACAAGAAACCCTATTAGTTGTGGGTAATTTGGGGAAAGGGATGTTTTATTCTAACGTCTCACATTTTATGTAGTTTATGGAAGGAGGCCTAGGGTAAAATATTTTGAGAATTCTTCACCTGACAAGAGTGTTTTAGTTATACCACCTAGTGACGTCAATCAGAGAGGGTGGGTTTGTGGTAGTTGAGTTTTGGATTGAGTCTATCTTGACAATTCTAGAACATATAGAGACTCATCTTAAGAAGGGGTTCAAAATTTCACCTTATAAATTTCTAGGACTAGTAGATCATTTGTGGGGTATCTGAGATAAGACTGATCTGAAAGAAGGTATGCTCTTGAAGGACTCCTATGAGAAGTTGCGTGTCAACATTTACCCTAATACATTGAGGAAATATAACGTTGAAGAATTCATACGGTCGGAACATGAATGTATATCTGTAATAGATTATTATAAAAACATTATATACCTAAACCTTATTTTCTTGAAATTCATAGGAGATATGAAAGCGATTACAAGTAGTTTTTTAGATGGACATGGATGAATGTTTAAGTTCCAAGTAAGTAACATCTATTTGTAGTGGTTTGCTGGGGTAGTGGATTAGGATCTCATTCTTGAGGAGAACCTAAAATAGTATTCTAGTGGTGGATAGATAATATCATCTGGTCAGTCTTGTGGTATGAATTTTAATATTAGGAAGCATTGTAATGATAATCTCTAAAATGGTGGTGGTGGAATAGTTAGCCAGAAGAAAGGATCATCCACATAGGGAGGTAGTTTAATCATCTATTATCTATGAAGTAGGTTGAGACACATGCTTGATCACTATACCTAAACCCTATTAGTGTTCTGAGCATGTGGATGGATGGTTCATGTTTGTAGGATCGGTTGAAACACTTAGTAGATGGGTAGTGATGGGGGACCTAGACCGGTACAGACCACTGACCTAAGAACAACTATCCCATATCAATCATGAAGTTTTAGTTTGACTATTCATACCAGTAATGGTTGAAAACATGGTACTTAATGACAAGGGTGACCATATTGACAATGATGTGTAGTATATGGGACCACAAAAAGAGCCCAGGTAGACCATCATGATTGTTATAGGTTATTCATTCATATGAGGATGGTAGCAAGGCATGACCGTCGACTGTCCAAGGTATGATTTTTTAGATTCCTCCAATTCTATTTCGTTATTTGATATAGGAGATTCCCATTAATTTATATTTTATTCGTTTTTTATTTGTTTAGTTTCTGATATCATAGTGTATGATTAGGGTAGTGGCAATAGAAATGTTGTTTGGAGTGCACTTGTCACTAATTGTCAATGTATGGAGTCTTACCATAAGGAATGTGGGTATCAAATCCTTGGGGATTTTCATGTTATTTATATTATAGGCTTAAACCTGATACTTTTTATTAAATGGTTAGATACATACCAATCTCATGCATATTGTTACCATAAGAGAGTTAATTTCATGTCTCCTAATAGAAACATATATATCCATCATAGGGAATGGAATATATCGGATGGATGTGCAGTGGTAATTTTTCTAAAATATTGTGAGATCATGGCCTAGGTTTCATTTAATATGCTTGATGATGGAGGAGTGGAGCTTGATATAATCCCTCCTATGGTGGATCCATTTCAGGATGTGTTTCTTGAGATGATTTTTGGACTTCACCCGAAGAGAGAGATTGTGTTCATGATTGCGATTATTCATGGGGAAGATCTAGTTTCTATCCTACTATATAGAATCTAATAATAAGATCATCAATAGCATAAAACTCAATTGGTGTAATTAGAAAATAATCGATTCATCCATTTGTGTTTTCATGAAATATAATTATTGGAAACAAGGAAATTCAATATTTGTAACTCTAATTACAAGTACACCAGGGATATGTAGAGGTCGATACATAAGGAAGTACTCACAGTGTGTGATTTTAGTGCATGACCATGTGGAGCAAAAAAACAAAAATGAAATAAAATATATCAATTAGAATATGGAGTTAGTATGTTGATGAATTAGTGGTCAAATTTTTTGAATTTCATTAATGTGAAAGTGAGTGTATCTATGAAAAGGAAATTGGAAGGGAAGAAGTATGTTTAAAAGATAAGTAATCGAAAACTAGAGAGAATAGTAAATTGATGAAAGAATGGGGAATCAGCTTGAAAATATCATATTGAATTTCCTTCATTCATGAATTTATGTTTAAAAACCAAGAACAAATACAAAGTGGCTAACCTGATATTTCAATAGTTCAACCTATGATGGAATGAAAGTAAAATATTTTCAACTACATATGTCACATTATCACTAAGGGAGGACAAATAAGTAATCGCATAGTTTAATTAATCACTTAAAAAATTGTGATATTATCTCTTGATCTTGGTTTAATTTTCAATAAAATCCTCATATTGGATAAAGTTTGAATTTAAATGGGATCAGGATCAATTTTCCCTGATAAATGGTGATTTGTAAAAATTTATTGTTGAAAGCGAAATAGAGAGAAGTTTTTAATTAATAAAATTCTGGAACAATGTAAACTAGATCAAGAAATCAGCATATTCCCCCATTAACATTAATCCATGAATCATGATCAATTTAAACATATTCAGTGATTTTGAAATAGAAATATACATGTCCTAATTAAGGTAGAAAGATAAAAAAGGACAGATGAGGTCTTCTATCTCTTTCAGGTCCTACTAAATTCCCAAAAGCATCCTATGCCTCGGTTCCCTTCTCCGTATTCTCTATCTTCTTGTTATGTGTTACTACCTATAAGAGTGACATGTCTTATGTAATTATAGCTACTTATTCCAATGTAAATAGATATGTTTCCACTAATAGCCTTCCTGATCCCGCATTCAACAGTCTTAGATGAGTTATATTCCCCCATATGGCACATTCACTGTGCATTTTTCTCCATTTCGGTTACCAGGGCACAAGCCCCTCCAACAGGATCATCAACTCTAAGCATTTTTCTATGTCGCGACCATAACCCTACACAATAAATACTTTCCACATAGAACAATCAATGGTCAGCACAACAGTATGAAGGTTCTCGAATATTAGTTTCTCATTATGTCTTAAAAAATTGAGATTTTATATGTCTACCAAATGAAGCATGATGGATTTGTGAATTCCAAAAAAAATTATTTACCCCTTTTAATGTTTAGGATGTGGAATCAGACTATACTAGGTATTGGGCCATTGCAAAGCCATAATTGTTCCCCCAGATCCGTCTTTTTTAGCCTGGATGTTACAAGTTGATGTCGATACATATTTTATTAAATTTATTACAAATATATAAAACATAATTTTATTATTATTAGTAAATAGATATATAAATATATAAATATTTATATTAATTTTATATTTATATTCATATTATTAATAATACATATAATATCTATTATTATTATTATTATTTTATTTTTATCATTTTTCTTTTCCCATTTTTTCAGTTTTTTTAAATGTTTTTTGAGAAAAATGTGTGTTAGTTAATTTTTTTTTAAAAAAATATTTGTGAATAATGGCATCCCCAATGCATCCTTTTAGAAAGAATTTAAAAAAATTACCTTTTTTTATATTTTCAATTTTCTTGTTTTGTTTTTTATATTTTCAATTTTCTTGTTTTGTTTTGTATATATATATCTATAAAAAACAATTCATCCTAATTTATCTACTATTTAATATCCAACAATACTGTTATTAGAACAGTATGGATTATGAAAGAAACTCTCACCCAGGGATCTCTTTAATAAGCCATTTTACCCTGGATTTCATTCTACATTTGTCTTATGGGATTCAGGTTCTCTATTTCCTGCTTAGAACATTCTACATTAAAGATGTGGGATTCAAAAAAAATTTAGTTACATGGATTTGAAGGACAATAAAATTAAAAATATTTGAAAAATATAAATGAATCATGAATAATTGAGTGCACATATAATAAATATTTGAAAATAAAAATAATTTTGTAAATTTTTTTTATGAAAATAAATTTAAAAGCTTTCAAAAACACAAACATGAATATTAAATATGTTTCAAGTGTCTAACATTGAAATCCTCTAAAATATAAACTATAATACTAATATAAATGAAAATTAAAACATGGATTAAACATATAATAAATAGATGAAAATAATAATGATTTTGTAAAAAATGTTGATGAAAAATAATTTATAAGATTTAAAAAACACCAACATGAATCATAAAAACGTTTTAAGTATGTGTCATGGAAATAATATAAAATATAAACTAAAAGATAAATATAAATGAAACTTAACACATAAAATAAGCCATTATGAAATAGTTAATAATTAATTTGTTAATTAGAAATATAATTATTAATTATCAATTGTGAATTTTATAATTAACTAGTTAATTAGAAATATCATTATTGATTATATAATATTAAATTTGTAATGTATTTATTAATTATATAATTATTAAAAAAATAATTGTTAATTATATAATAGCTAATTATATAATTATGAAGTACCTAAAAACTAATTACATAATTAGTAATAGAATTATTGATTAACTAATTAATTATTTTATGATTAATACATATTTTACTACTTAACTAATTATATTACTTTTAATTAATAACATATTTATTAATTATAAAATTAATTATTATATAATTAATAATTATATTACTAATTAACTAATTAATTTTTATATAATTAATAATTATATTACTAATGAACTAATTTAATTATTAAATAATTAATAATTATATTAATAATTAATTATTATTTAATTAAAAATTATATTACAAATTGACTAATTAATTGTTATATTATTAATAATTGTATCAGTAAATAACTAATTAATTATAAAATCATTAATTACTAATACTTATAAATAATAATTATAATTCATAATAATAATTCAAAATTATATTACTAATTATATAATTAACTATTATATATTTACAAATTATATTACTAATTCAAGAATTAGTTATTATAAAATTAATAACCATATTAATAATTAAGTACCTAAGTGTTAAATAATTTATAATTATATTAATAATAATTAGTAATACAATTATTAATTAGTAATATATTTATTTATTATATAATTAATTATTAATTAGTAATATATTTATTAATTATAAATATAATTATAAATTATATAATTAATTATTAATTAGTAATATAATGAGTAATTAGTCATTTAATTGGTAACAAGTAATATAATTATTAATTAGCAATATAATTATGAATTAGTGATATAATTATAAATTTAGTATTTAAATATTATATAATTAATTATTATCTTACTAATTAGTAGTAATATAATTATTAATTGGAAATATAATTAGTAATTATATAATTAATTATTGTATAATTAATAATTATATTACTATTTAACTAATTAATAATTATATAACTAATAATTATATAGATTATAATTTTGTCTCTAGTTAAATATTAAATAATTAATAATTATATTACAAATTAAATAATTAATTATATAACTAATAATTAATAATTAGTAAATATATTACTAATTAACTAATTAAGTATTAAATATTTATTGTATGTTTAATCCATTTTGTAAGATCTATTTATATTTATCTTAATGTTTATTGTTTATAGTATTTCAATCCCACATACGTGAAACCTTTTTAATTTTCAAGTAGGTGGTTTTGAATGCTTATAAATTGCTTTTCATCAATATTTTTTATAAAATTCTTTTTATTTTGAAAACATTTTTATATTTTTAATCAATAATTTAATTTTAATTTATATTGGACTTATAGTTTATAATTTACAGGCTTTCAAAATCCCATAATTGAAACATATTTATGTTTCAAGTTGGTTGTTTTCCCAGCTTATAAATTATTGGTCATCAAATTTTTTTCCGAAATTATTTTTTCAGGTATTTCTTATATTTTTAATCTATGATTTTATTTTATTTTATAAATGGTCTTATAGTGTATATTTTATAAGCTTTTAATGTCACATACTTGAAATATTTTTATGTTTCAATTTAGGGGATTTGAAATATTATAAATTATATTTCATCAATATATGTAACGAAATTCTATTTATTTTCAACTAATTTTATATGGTTATTACATGTATTATGTTTCATTTATATTGGTGTTATATTTTATATTTTAGAGTCTTTAAAAGCCACCAAATTGAAAAATTTTTAAATCCCACATATGAAATTAAAATTTATTTTCCGAGAAAACCATCATATAATAGGGATCTCTAGGTGAGAGTTTTAATCAGAATTTAGACTATTGTAAAGGATGTACATCTGGAAATTAAATACTAGATAAATTATGCTATAAAATTTATATATATAAATAAACAAATCAAAACAAAATAAAAATAAAAATATTTAATATAAAAAATAGTATTTTTTTTATTTTGTCTAGATGGTCGTAGCGGGAGGCCTTCTTTCACGCATATTTATAAAATAATTTTAACCCATATAATTTTTAAAAAAATTAAAAACACATTAAAAATAATAACTATTTTTTTATGTTCAGTGTCAAGAGTCTTCTGGAGGGGGAGAAACATTGGTCGCAACTTCGGTTCAAATTCAATTAGGAGGGAAAAAACTCGGCTATGGTTGTCTTCATCAGCGGTGTGTGGGTTACTTGTGGTCACGATGAAGAATTATTATTCAATATATCTGATGTAGTCTTCTACAGCAAGCCTCAACCATTTGAGGATTTTTTTCTTGAAGGATCATTTTTAAAAAAAAAAATATGTGTGAAAGGAGTAATCCCTGCCGTGGCCTTTCATCCAGAATCAAAAAAATAACTATATATTTATATTTAAAATTTCTATTTTTATTATTTTGTTTTGTTTATATATATATATATAACAAAATTTTATATCAGAATTTATCTATTATTTAATATCGAGTTGTGTAGCCATTAGAGTGGACTAGATTCCGAAAGAAACCCTCACCTAATACTTCCATTTATAAGAGGGTTTTCCCATTAAATAATTATGTATTTTCGATGTGGGATTCAGGTTCTCCATTTCCTCCGGATAAGATTTTACATTTCTGATTTGGTGTTAAGAAATGTTTCAAGTACATGTATTTAAAAATATATAAAATACTTACTATGAATCCAATATAAAAAACATAAAATATGGATTAAGCATTTAATAAGTATTCCAAAATAAAATTAATTTTGAAAAAAATTGTTGATGAAATAAAATTTATAAATTTTCAAAGCCACTAACATGAAACTTAAAAAAGTTTCCCCTATGTGACTACAAAGGCCAATAAAATATAAACTGTAATACAAATATAATTGAAATTCAAAACATGGATTAAACAAATAATAAATAGTCAAAAATAGAGATCTTTTCATAAACAATATTGATGTAAAATAATTTATAAGCTTTCAAAACCACCAACATGAAATATAAAAATTCTTCAAGTATGTTGCTTTAAAAGACAATAAAATATAAACTATACGATGAATATAAATAAAACATGGAACATGGATTTAACATATAAGAAATAGTTAATCCTTAATTTTTCTAATAGTAATATAATTATTAATTAAATAATAATTAATTACATAATTTTCAATATAATTACTGATTATTAATTATTATTTATATATTTAATTAGTAATATCATTATTAATTATATAATTTCTAATTAGTAATATAATTATTAATTATTTAATATTAATTATTTAATTAGTAACATAATTATTAATTAACAAATTAATTTTTAAACAACTACTATTTATATTCATCGTTAATTATTTATATTACTATTATTATGTTATATAATTATTAATTATATCAATAATTATTATATATTTTATAATTATATTACAAATTAAATTATTCATTATTATATAATTAGTAATTTTCTAATTAATACTTATATTTTTAATTAATTATCATATATTTAATAATTATATTACTAAATAATCATTATATATTTAATAATTATATTACTAATAAACTATTTAATTATTATATTGTTAATAATTATGTTGTTAATTAACTAATTAATTAATATATAAATAATTATTAATAACATATAATTAATAATTATAATTATTTATTATATTACTAATAAATCGAAAAACTATAATATAATTAATAATTATATTTCTAATTAACTATTATATAATTAACAATTATATTACTAAATAACTAATTAATTATTTAATAATTAATAATTAAATTTCTAAATATCTAATTACTTATTATATAATCTATAATTACATTACCATATATTAATAGTATAATTATTCATTAGTAATATTATTACAATTTTGTAAAATAATCATTAATTAGAAATATATTTATTAATAAGAAATATAAATATAAATTAGTAATATAATTATTAATTAGCAACATAATTATTAATTAGTAATATATTTATAAATTATATACTTAATTATTAATTTTTAATATAATTATTAATTAGTTAAATAATTATTAATTACTAATTAAATTATTCACTAGTAATATAATTATCAAATAGTAAAATAACTATTATGCAAATGATTGGGGTCAAGCCCCTTTATTAAAAATAAAAACGGAAACATATCCCTTGTATAATATGTAAGGGAATCCCATTACATGCAAGTAGGGAAAAAGGGATTAGCCCACTACAAACCCGAGTACATACATCGTTAGTGCAACCCGAAATCCCGAAGGGAAGTAACCCAATACATGCTCGAAGTCCATAGATCCAAATAACACCACTGGATCCCTGCTCTAACTCTAGGTCACCATGTTGACTCCCGGTCTATAACGTGCATCCCACCACGAGGTCGACCCAACCAAATCCTTAGCACCCCCGTTGTAAACCCCCGTCATAACGGTTTCCTCCTGCACCTCCAGTCTTTCTACAAGGCCTGACACGTCGTTAAATTCAAAGCAGTCCTACCATCAATCCCAGCCTGAAGCCACACCCATCAAAATGAGGTCTGCCAATACGTCCAACCAGATCTGGTCGGAGACAATAACTGGACCAGATCCCCAACGCCACCCACATCAATCATTGGTGTCTGCCTATGCCATCACCTTTAGCGCCATTGCGCCCTCAACAAGTCTGCACCATCGACATGACCACCCACATCAAACAGAGCACGAACTGTGAAGTGTCACCACCACTTGCAACTTCCAAAGCCATATCTTCATATCTACACACTAACGCACCTGTATTTCACCACCGCACACCCTTACAAATGTCTGCATCCTTACCATTCCATGATGGGGAAAACCATAGAATGTGAGAGCTCTCTGTCGAAGAGAATATCATTAATATAATTATTAATAAGAAAAATATTTATATATTAAATAATTATTTATAATGTAATTAATAATTATATTACAAATTATTTGAAATATTATTATTAACTAGAAATATAATTATTAATTTTATAAATTATTATTATATAAATGATAATTATTTATTATAAAAAAGGCAGAGGCTCAAAATCTTTTTTAATAGAAAAGAAAATGTGGACAGATAGAGTATCAGACAAAATCCAGAGGGAGTATGAAAATACGAGCTAAGGACTCTAGCCCGTCTGAGAGAGAGTGCTCATATTGAGAGGAGGGATGTTTACACCCCTACCATGAGGAAGTAGAACTCTCCTCCAAGTCATGAAATTCATCCACATTCCATCATTATCATATGAACCCTCATCCACAACAGCCTCCTTCTTGATTTTAGATCTCGAAACACCATCACCCATTATTCGAATATCCTCGCTTTTGGTTGTGGCAGGCATGTCCATTGAGTTATGCAAACTAACATAAATCTTCAAATTCCCAGTTTGAGATTGAGTATTTATGTTTGAAATATTACTAATAATTTTTCAGCCACATTTTTTATGAAATTATTATTTTTTCAAATATTTATTATCTATTTATCCATGTTTTATGTTTCATTTATATTGGTCTTACAGTTTATATTTTATATCCTTCCAATGCCACGAACTTGAAACATTTATGAATCTCATATTAGAAATGCAAAACTTTCTACACAGGATATGGAAAACCTAAATCCCACATCGAAAATGCAGAATGATTTTTAGGAAATTATCTCTAAAAAAGAGAGCCTTGGGAGAGGGTTTTTGTCAGAATCTTGATGGATGTAATGGAAATACTACGGGATATTAAATAGCAGATAAATTCAGATAGAAAATTTGATTATATATATTTAAAGAAAACTAAAAAAATTAATTTATATATAAAAAAATTGTACTTTTTTGTTATGATTTAAATGTAGCAGAGGGGATACTACCTTTCCTGATATTTTTAAAAATATATTTAACCTGTACACATATAAAAAATAATAATTTAAAAAAACATTAAAAAACTCTATCAACACTGCTTCCAACCTTAGACTTTGACAGTGCTTCCCTGGATTTGAATATTGGTTGTAGTTTTGGCCTTCAATGGTGATGATAATGGTGTCATATGTTTTATGTCACGAGATGACACAATATTCCTCCACCAAAGGTGATGGAAAATCTTGTCTAGTTCCTCATTTTCCCAATATTGCCATCATCTTCATCATTTGGTGGATCCCCTCGTAATAATTGATCCCAGTCATCTCCGGAATGTTCATCCATGTTATTCATTCAAGGTTGCCTTAAGTCAACCATGATCCACTTTCCTA
The DNA here is from genome assembly GCA_963277665.1 of Viscum album. NCBI lineage: Eukaryota > Viridiplantae > Streptophyta > Magnoliopsida > Santalales > Viscaceae > Viscum > Viscum album. Next base: position 1,152,925,711 of record OY728120.1, read on the forward strand.
GATCCAGCTTTATCCACTATAGATTATATTTTTTTGTCCCACATCAAGAAGCACTGATGAGTTATCATGTTTTCTATATATTCTTCTACATAGGTAGGAGATGGTGCGATGGGATAAGGTTACTATGATGAGCTTACTGTAGGCTGGCTGTGGGGCGTGGTACGGTGCACACTGTAGGGTGTCTTGGTCATTCTACTGGCCATGAGGATGTAGTGTAGCATGTTCATGACATGGAAATTGGATTCACATGGTAACTATAAGGATAGTGGCATTGGGTACACTGACCACAAGATATTATTATCCTAAAAGAAATATACAAATCATAAATAATTTCAAAAAAATAAATAAGTAAATAAACATAAAAATTAATTATTTTAAAAGAGATAAGGTATGAATAAAAATATTTAATACATTATATACATTAAATAATGAGAAAATAAGAAAACAAAAAATATAATTAAATACATTTAATAATTATTAAAATTAATAATTTATTTTTTAAAATAAATATTAGATTAAAACACAAAAATTTAATAATTTTAAGAATGAATTTAATTAAAATAAAATAATAAAATAAGTAAAATCAAAACTAAAAGTTATTATATTAATAAAAACAAATTGAATAAATGATTAAAATAATTTCATTACTAACAAAAATAAATAAATAATGATTGAATATAAAAAATTAATTAATTTACTACAAAATAACTGAATATAAAATATCATATGATATTAATATTATAACATAAAATTTATTATTTAAAAAAATAATCAAAAAATAGTTCACAGTCTAACTTTATTTAGTAAAAACATTATTTGTACACTAAATATACATTTTATTACATTAAAAGATGTGGAAAAAAATTAATGATGTTAGAGATACTTCATACTCCCCCACACATAAATGTTTTCTTCAACCTCAAAAAATCATATTTTTTGTTGGCGAAAAATGCTCAAGGAGTCTTCTCGGTGTTTTTTGGTGTGATTGTGTTTGTTGACAAAGCCAGATGACTGAAAATGAGGGTTTTAATCAGAATTTAGAGAGTTGTAACAGAATTACTTCTCGATATTAAATAGTTGATAAATTTCTCTAGAATAAATATTTATATATATAAACAAAACAAAACAAAATATAAATAAAAAATATAAATAAAAAAACAGTGATTTTTTTATTCTGAATGAATGGTCCTAGCGGGGATGCTGCCTTTAAAGCATATTTATAAAATATTTTTAACTTGTATAAATTTAAAAAAGTTAAAAACACAATAAAAATAATAACTCATTTTTGTGTGGTTCTGTGTCCCGAGTGTTCTGGAGGGATAGTAACATCGGTCACAACTTCAGTTCATATTCAATTCGGAGGGAAAACAATCTCGGCTATGGTAGTCCTCATCAGGGGTGTGCAGGTTACATGTGTCTGCGATGAAGAATTATTATTCAATATATCTATTAAAATCTTCTACCGCAAGACTCAACAGTTTGATTATTTTTTATGCATGGGGGTTAATTATAAAAAAAATTATGTGTGAAAGGAGTAATCCCCGCTGCCATCTTTCATCCAGAATTAAAAAAATTACACTATGTTTTTATTTAAAATTTTTATTTTTATTGTTTTGTTTTGTTTATATATATATATATATACAGATATATAAAAAATTCTTTTAGTAGAAATTATATATTATTTAATATCTAGATGTACAACCATTAGAGTGGTGTAGATTCCAAATGAAACCATCACCCAGTGATTCCTTTTAAAAGTGGGTTTCCCCTTTAAATCATTATGTATTTTTGATGTGGGATTCATGTTCTCCATTTCCTGGTGAGAACATTCTGCATTTCCGATTTGGTGTTCAGAATTGTTTCATGTACAAGGATTTAAAAGTCTATAAAATATAAACTATAAAACTAATATAAATAAACATAAAATATGGATTAAACACATAATAAATATTCAAAAATAAATAAAATTGTAAAAAAATTTGATGAAATATAATTTTTAAATTTTGAAAACCTCCAACTTTAAACATAAAAAGGATTCTAGTTTGTGACTTCGAATGACTATAAAATATAAACTATAACACTAATATAAATGAAAATCAAAACTTTGATTAAAAATATTATAAAATAGTCAAAAATAAAGATAATTTCAAAAAATGGTGAAAATTAATTTATATTCTACCAAAACCCCCTACATGAATCATAAAAACGTTTCAAGAATGTATCATTGAAAGACTATAAAATATAAACTATTAGGCGAATATAAATGAAATGTGAAACATGGATTAAACATATAATAAATAGTAAATAATTAATTAGTAAGTTACTTATATAATTATTAAATATATAATAATTAGTTAGTTAATTTGTAGTATAATTATTCTTTATTAATTATAAATTATATAATTAATTAGTTAATTAGTAATATCATTATTAATTATAGAATATCTAATAAGTAATATAACAATTAATTATATAATATTAATTAGTGATTTATTTATATATTTATTCATTATATAATTAACTATTGTATAATTAATAATTATATTAATAATTAATAATTTATATTACTATTATTAAGTTATATATTTAATAATTATATAATTAATTATTATAAAATTAATAAGTACATTACAAATTAACATATTTATTATTATATAATTAATGATTATATTACAAGATAATTATTATATAATTATTAATTATATTACTAAATAATTATTAAATGTTTAACAATTATTATAATTATTAATAAATTAATAATTATATTGTTAATAATTCTTTTTGTTAATTAACAAATTAATTGTTATATAAATAATTACTAATAATATAACATTTTTAATTATAATTAATTAATATATTACTAATTTACCAACAATCTATTAAATAATTAATAAATATATTACAAATTAACTATTATATAATTAATAATTATATTACTAATTACCTAATTAATTATTTTATAATTAATAACTATTTTACTAATTAATTAATTAATTATTATATATTTTATAATTATATTACCAATTATTAGTAATATAATTTTTAATTAGTAATATAATTTCTAATTAGTAAAATAATGATTAATTATTAATATACATAGTAAATAATAATATAATTATTAATTAGTAATAAAATTATTAACTAGTAATATATTTATAAATTAGTAATATAATTATTAATTAGAAATATAGTTATAAATTATATAATTAATTATTATTTAGTAATATAATTATTAATTAGTAAAATAATTATTAATTAATAATATAATTACTCACTTGTAATATTTTTATTAACTTGTAATATAATTAATATGAAATCTATTGGGGTCAAGCATCATTATTAAAAAATAAAAAGTCAATAAATCCCTTGTAAATGGGGAAACATAAACCCATTACATGCAAGTAGGGCCAAAGGGATTATCCCATTAGAAACCCTAGTACATACACCATTATAGCTACTCGAAAGCCCGGAGGTAAGTAACCCAATACAAGCTCGAAGTATATAGATCCAAAATACACCACATGATCTCTACTATAACACTTGGTCCCTATGGTAACTCTTGGTCCACAATGTTGCTTCCCACCACGAGGCGAACCCCAACCAAAGCCTTAACACTAGTGTCGCAAACCCCCATCATAAGCGTTTCCACCTATACCCCCAGTCTATCACCATGGCCCGACGTATCGTTAAATTTGTGGGAGGCCTGCCCACAATCCCAACCCGAAACCACACCCATCAAAACAAGGGGTACAGAGAAGTCCATCTAGATCAGGTCTGAGACCAGATCATGACCCGATCTCCAACATCGCCCACATCCATCATCAGTGTCTAGCCACACCATCACCTTTAGCACCATCACACCCGCAACCCGTCTGTGCCATCGCCTTGACCACCCACCTCGAATAGAGCTGGAACGGTGAAGCATCGCCACCACTTCCCCCATTGAAAGGTGGATCTTTATATTTACACACTGATGCAACTGTAGTTCACCATCGCACACCCATCGCTATGTCTGCATCATCACCATGCCATGATGTGAAAAATCCTAGAAGGAGAGAGCTCTCCACCAAAGCGAATATAAATATTAATTAGAATAATATTTATAAACTAAATAACTAATCATTATATAATTAATAATTCTATTAATAATTATTAGTAATATAATAATAAATTAGTAAAATAATTATAAATTTTATTATTAATTATTATATAATTAATAATTATTTTTTATAAAAAAGGTTGATGCTCAAATGACTCTTTATTAGAAAAGAAAAAGTTGACAGATAGAGTAGCGGACAAAATAAAAAGGTTGTAAAAAAATAGGAGCAAATGACTCTAGCATGTCTGTGCGTGAGTGCTCATATTGTTATGAAGGAGGTTTACACCCCTACCATGAGGAATTAAAACCTCCCTCCAAGTCTTGGCTTGCATCCACATGCCATCATTTTCATCTGATGCCGCATCCCCAAAAGCATCCTTCATGACTTCAGCTCTGGGTAAACCATCACCCATTGTTCCAATATCGTCACTACTAGTTGTGGAAATCAAGTAAAATGAGTTATTCAAAATAACATTAATCATTACCTTCCCATATTGATATTTGGTGTTTACATTTTAAATCTCACAAATCATTTCTCATCAACATTTGTTATGAATTTGTTTTTATTTTCAAATTTTTATTATTTGTTAATCCATGATTTATGTTTCATTTATATTGTCTTATAGTTTATATTTTTTTTCCTTCCAAAGACACAAACGAGAATCATTTATGAATCACATATCAGAAAATCCAAATATTCTATACACAAAATGGAGATCATGAATCTCTCATCGAAAAAGAATAATGATTTTCAGGGAAATATCTCTTATAAAAGATATCCATGGGTGATGGTTTTTCTCAGAATCCTGATGGTTGTAATGGCTATACTGCTGGATATTAAATAGTACATAAATTATTACAGAAAATTTTGTTATATATATATATAATCAAAACAAAATAAGTAAATAATTTATATATAAAAAATAATATTTTTTTAGTTCTGCTTTAAAGGAGATAGTGGGGATGCTACCTTTCAGGGTTATTTTTTAAAAAAGTAACTTGTACTCATTTAAAAAATAATAATTTCAAAACACATTAAAAAAACACTATCAGCACTACTTCCAATCGTGGAGTTTGACAATGCTTCCATGGATTTCACGGGTGGCTGTAGCATTGGCTTTCAATGGTGACGAGCGTGGTTTCATGGGTTTTATATCTAAAGACGACATATTATTCCTCCCCCGACAGTCATGTAAGATCTAGTTTAGTTCCTCATCTTCCCAATATTGTCATCATCCTCATCCTCTTTTGGATCCCCTCTAATGAATTGATCACGGTCATCTCCCATGTGTTCATCCATGTTCTTCATTCCATGGCATCGTAGGTCAAGAATGATCCACTGTCCTATATCCAACATCATCCACTATAGATCAGTTGGGGTTACCTAACATCAAAGAAGCACTGTTGAGGTTTCATCATGGCTCAATATTCATCTATATAGTTATGAGAAGTTGTGATTGATTGAGGTTACTATGATGATCTCACCATTGAATGGTTGTGGGGTGTGGTATGGGGTGCACTATAGGGTATCTCGGTCAATCTACTGACTGTGAGGAGGTATTGTTGCATTTACATGACATTCAAATTAGATTCACATATAATGTATACTGACTGTGGCATAGTGTCTTTTGAACAGAAGAGATACTTATCCTATAAGAAATATACAAACAATAAATAATTAAAAAAATTAAATAAGAAACATAAAAATTAAATATTTAAAAAGATATATTGTATGAATTATACTATTTAATACAATCCATACATTAAATTAAAAAAAAATAACATCCCAAAAAATATAATTAAAAGTAATAATAAATTTTTATACATAAAATATTAGATTAAACATGTAAAATTTAATATTTTTAAGAATGATTTTAATTAAAATAAAATAATAAAACAATGAAAGTCAATATTAAAAATTATTTTATTAATAAACACAAAATGAATTAATTTTTAAAATAGGTCATTATAAAAAAAATTAATAAAAATTGACTAATTATACAATTATATTATTTTAACTACAATGTAACCGAATAATAAAATAACTTATGATATTGATATTATAAAATTAAATTTTTTGTTTTAATATATAAAATAACTTTTTAACAACCAAAATTTATTTATTAAAAACCTTATTTTTAAATTAAATACACATTTTATTACATTAAAATATGTGGAATAATTTCATGAAATAAGAGATACATTATACTCCCAAACACTTAAAAGTTTCCTCAACTTCAAAATAATCACATTTAATGTTGGGAAAAAATGCTCAAGGAGTCCACCCATTATTTTTTGTGTGATTTTGATTATTGAAAAATTTAGATGACTGAAAATGAGTATGGTATATTTTTTAGAAGTTATTTTTTAATGTGGCATAGTTTCTAAAGGTTTGAAAAAAATTTGGGGCTCAAAATCAATATTTTTGATCATGGAAAATGAATAATTTTCCAAGTAGGAGTAAAAATTACATGAACCAAGAAAGTTAGTTCACTGGACAAATATGTTTATATGTGGAAAATTTTTTGTAATTCATAAAATGAAGTATTCATCATAGCTGCTCTATATAGATAGTGAAGCGTAGTTTGATGACCGCATAGGGAAAATGGTTCGTGGGAAGGCTTGTTGTTCGTAGAAGGAAAATGGTTCTGAGAAGGCTTGCAGTATACGAGATGGATTTTCAATTATAAAAAGGAGGCATTGCCTTTTGGAGCAATGGAGGGCTTCCTTCTTGGATAAGATTAGCCACCTCGAGGAATTTAATGTGTTATGTAGACCACGAATAAAAAACGGTTCACGGGATAAGTAGTCTGCAGTGATGGTTTTAACGCATAAAATGTTTAAGTAAAAAAAACATGAAATTTTTTTAAATCTATTTAACTATATAATGACAATTAATCCCATCATTATAGAGATCAATTTTCGTTAGATAACAAATTCTCTCTGAAAAGAATTCAGCAGAGTCTCAAGTGGTTCGTAGGGAAAAAATCTTTTGAAGGAGATATGTTTGTGAGGGAAGATTCTACAAAGGGTGATTGGATCGTGGGAATATTTAATAAAAGAAAATTTTGTGGGTCTTTACAGCTCACAAATTAAAAGAGTCTGTAGAGTATTATTTTTTCCATGGATGTAGAAGGGATCTTTTGAAGAAGAGACAACCCGCAGAAGTGGAGGAAGTCCACAGAAGGATAATGGTCCATAGAAGAAGAGGAAGTCCATGAAGAAGTGGTAGTCCATAGAGGAAGATTTCATCTGTGAATTAGGGATGGTATATGAAGGAGAATCGGTCTATGAATCATTTTCACTCTGCAATTCAGTTCAGTTTGTGGACTGCTCAAGATAGTCCATTGACGATCAAGGAATTTCATGGAGGAAGTGTGCGCAAAATTAATTTCATCAAACTAACAGTTCTCGAAAAAGTGGAATTCATCTACAAGTGGAAAAGAAACATCTAGAGAGAATCTCCATTCGGTTGAGGGAGCATGATTTCATGTAAATGAAGGGACATACATGTCTATAAACAATGCATGCCCTATAAGTCTATAAACTCTGGGTGTATCTTTTCCAAGTGCAGTGAGAAGCGGAAGAGGAAGAGGGCGATCATTTCCATTGATATTGAGCCAAATAAAGAGACATAGAGAGAAAAACATTGAAAATTAGTGAGATTACCCTAAACCACATAACTGTATTTACCCTAGGTATAGATGAGATCTTGCATGAACCATCATTACTGGAAGTGTGCCTTATGGAATTTGATACAATCAGCTTATTGTCATTTTATGCTCCTTAGATGTAGCCTAGTGAGGGTAAACCAAGTAAAAATATTTCTGTCCATGTTCATACATTATTTCTTTATTTCATCACATCATAATCAGATATAATTAGAATGAACACAATAAAATTTTACATTAAAGAGTAAACGAAGTTACCCGTATAATAAAGAGTTCAAAATCCTATTAGGTAGGATATGTTTATGTAATAATATACATACCATGATTCAAACCCCCTCTCAGGGTATCTAGGCCCCTTTTGGACCGAATATTTTTTGTAATTGTAAAATTGAAAACATTAAATTTCTTAGTAAGCTCAAAATGAAGGATGTCTTGAAATTAATATACAGAGGTCATAATTTTTATGGAAGTCTTCCATTTGAAAGAATGATCTCATGACGTCCTACCTATGTTCAACTACACACTAGGAAATGAAGGGAACATTGATTCATTCAAATTTTATGATGTCCTACCTCCATTATGAATTCACTCACTTCCATTCCTCAATTAATAATTACTTTCCAATTGTAAGAGTGATTTTATGTTATATTTATGTATAAATAAAATATAAACATGAGGAAATTGTTAATTAACATTATTTATTTTGTTCTAATATTTCCTTTTTTATTTTCAATAACATCATTATTACGAATTAGTTTATTTTATTGTAAGTCGTTTCTCCACTATGTTATTTCATTTTTATATTCACCTTACCTTAATGAGCTTAATTTTTTACAAGGATTCCTATTTTTTATCTTTCTTAATAAATGTTTTTTGAATAGAACTCCACCAAGAATATAATGAATTTGAGTTTTCTTTATCTACAAAAACACCCCAAACTCCCCAAACCCATAGGCTCATTGTGGGATCCCAATTGACCGTATTACTCTAGATTCAAATTCTTGTATGATTATCATTTTAGTTGGACCTCTAATTTTATTTTTTTGAAAAGGGAAGTCACCTATGTTCGTGAACCAATTTTTAGTTTTCTTAAGTATTGATCATAATTCTATACAGATTTATCATATCTCAATCTCTTTTTCAATTACCAAACAAAATATTGATTGATTTGGAATAAAGCACCACTCATTACTCATACACCCCTCAAATATTAATGAATCTATGCATCCCTAAACAACTAAAAAGTTATTATCCTATATGCAGGATTAAATTTTGTGAAATTTGATTCCTAATACCCTCATTTTGAGAAATAATTTGAAATAATAGGCCATTATTTATTGGAAATTAGAGTGGGTATTTTGATATGTCTTGAATTGAAGAACATCTTGGAATAAAGAATACCCCTAAACTCCTCACATAAAACCCATCATTGTCCCCCGATGCTGAATCCTAAAGTGGGATATATTTTCATTCTAAATAAATTTCCAATTCAGTAGTAAAAATTATATTAATGTGGGTCATATTAAAGTATGAAAATCACCTTTTTCTATACAACAATCTTTAAACAAATTGAAAATAAAAATGATCCCTACCATCCACTTTCATACAATCAAGCCCCGTGCCTTTCATTGGAATGTTCATGATTTTGGTTATTATAAATAGATAAAGGTTTTCTCAAATAAGATCAAATGGAATCATGGTAAACAATGTGGTAGTATAAAATATAATCTTGAATCCAAAAGAAATTTGTGAGATCTAGCCGGATTTGTAAATGCATCTCAATTTGAATTTAAGAGGGTTTTTTCATATGATCCATTGTGTACCTCCCTTGGTTTTCCGATTTCCGCATTTCTGGCCACAATGGTTCATTTTATTAGACAAGGGAAATTATAATTAAATGGACAAAGACCATGAGTTAGTTCCCCTAAAACACTGATTTCATTGTCTGTAGTTATACTTGAGATAGATTCATCCTTCAATATAATATATGGAAGCCAAGAACTTGGTATAAACTTCAAATAAGTGTATGATTCTCGAGAAATTAACCATTAACGATATGTTTTCCTCTCTAACTATCTCAACTCCTCGCTTAATTAGAACTATTAGAATGTTAAAGGGTCCTAAACACATGTATTTGTGTTTTTAATGGAAATGTTTTAGCCTTTCATTTAATAGTTTGAACATTCAAAATCCATGAAATCCATATACATTATTTTTGGTTCATGAGAGATACCTATTTTCACCTTTTAAATTTATCATTTTCATATGAGTCCCTCCAAACTTCATCCATCTCACTCTAATTGAGTGACCTCCTCTCACAGTGTAACATGAATTCAAATTTTTGGGCCTCCACTGCCTACATATACTTTTCATGTAGTTCCATATGTATATTACAATCCCTTCAAAATATAAATATATAGTAGTACATCCCTATGGTGGTATTGTAAGATGTTTTTAAGCCAACCGAGCAACATTCAACGACACAGATTGATCCATTCTTGAGATAGAAACGATTTTATAAAAAATCTATTTAATCTCTCTATATGATACTTCATCGGTAAAACTCGATTATCATTGGTAGGTGGTACCAGTTATATAAGAACATCACTACACCAAAATCAATGTTTAGCATCGGTTTTGTAGCATTGGTTTATTAATCTACTGATATATTTATTTTAATAATTTAGCGATAGTTTATTAAAAAATGACGTTAAATTTTTTTTATTTTCCACAAACGTGAAACATCTCCCCCAACCCCCATCCCCCAACCCCACTCCCTCGACCAACACAACCCCCCCGACCCCTGAAACCATATCCTCGTCGTTGGTCCTGATCCACATTGCACCTCGTTGGGCCTCTTGGAGGGTCTTAAGACTCTCCTCCCCTCACCACGCCTCTCCGCCCCTCACCACTTGTCCCTACCCTCCCCCACCCCCTAACCCTCATCATTTTTCACTATCCTTCCCAAAATAGAGTTAAATGTATAGGGACTAGCATATCTTTAACACATTTTACTTATTCGTCCTCAAGGTGGAGGGTATTCATTTTCACTACTGTTTCATTGGATGATGATCGTGATATATTTTCATTTTTGATATTTTTGAAAAGAGATGTAAATTGAGGAATTATTATAGTTAATTATTTGGTCATGATGTTTTTATCATTTTACAAACAAATTATTGTTTTTCATATATTATTATTAATTTTGTAATTGTTCTTGGTTTATGATGATTTTTTTAATTGGGAATTATTTGTGATGAAATTTTAATGGTTCTTGATAGGCACTTTTTAGAGGGTGATAATAATTGTTAAATGTCAACACTGATATTGGTTGGTGGTATCAACCCTTGGAGTGATTCCCTAACAATTCCTTCAACATGCCTACCATTTTTTAATCTTCTTAAAAGTTCTCTTATATTTTTTGGAATATGAATTAATGGATTTAAAAAATTTAATTTTTTTAGTGAATTATCACATAATATTATGTAACATATGTTTTTCCCACCTATTACTTTATGGAACTTTCTGTCACTATTTTTAAGGTTTTTTCATTTCTAACTTTACATTAATATTATAGTTCAATTTTGAAATATGAATTTTGTAGTCCATGATGTGGTTTTTCTATGTGACACTGACGAGACCATGTTTCATTCACATCACCATTAGTTAAATGACTGGTGTGGAGGAAATGCAATTGTTGGGTCTTTTATGTGATAGAAATTGATTTTACATTAAAGGTCTAATGGTTCGGTTTTAATATAAGTCATTCATATTTGATTATAATTTATTTTTTAAGTGTAAACATGATAAGTGTTTAATATAAAAACCATTTTTTAATATTATATTAGAGAAATTTATTAGTTAAAATTACTTCTCCTTTATTTCTATTCTTAATTCATGTTTTCGAAGGGATACAACACTTTTTATTTTAACTTTTTTATTCTAAACAATTTTTATCTATATAGGTGCTATAAGAGTATCAATAAATAGGTGGTTAAGGATGTGGGTTTCTAAAACATCATATTTAGTCATGTGCGTTTATTTTTTAATCAAATTTTTGTATGTATATTCAATATAAAGTTCTTTTCTCCTTGAAAATAGAGAAATAAATTAAATAATGTTATTGTTTTAAATACTATTATAATGATTGACATTAAAGAAGGTCCTTATACCATCCTAGTGGTGTTATGTGATCCTTTAGAAACATGTACTTTAGATTATTGGCCCATGTATATCCTACATTATTTCGAGTAATGTTACTATTTTTTTCTATATAGTTTTGTGTTCAACATTTCCATACGTTGTTTGAAATAATTACATGTTCCTAGACTCTTTCCCGATCTAGAGTATTTTTGATTTTTCATAATAATTGAGTGTTCCATAACCTTTATATTATATTGAATGTTATTTTTATTCTTTATTACTTCATTACAATATTTTATTTAAGAAAACATGAAATTATTTTAAACCATTATAGAAAATATCTATTTATATCATGATATTGTAGTGTGAAGATAATTTAGTGTTAGAAGGTGAATTATGTTTTTCTCTAGAGAAATTTGATATATGAATACATTATAACAATATATTCTTTTTATATTAAACATTTAAAATCATTTAACAATGTTCATGTTTATTGTTTTTATATGAATCAGTTCAATGGTTATGATATAGAGAATGATTAGATTGTAAATTTGGATAGAATTGTGTTTGTCTATCATTAATTGATTTCATTGTGATTACCTTAGGTTTCCTTATTTTAAATTTCACATGTATGACATTTATTTTTTAATTTATATCATATGAAACATTTTGGAATTATCTTATAGGTTTCATATTAAAACGTGTCTACTAGTTACATATAGAGGTATATATATATATATATTTGAAGTTCCTCCCTATGAAAAGGCATGACCTTCTATAGAGGAAGTATTACATATATTTATAATATTATATGTATGTGTTTGTGTGTTATACATAAATATTTTTTGTCATATGAAATTATGAGGCCCCCTATGTAAGGATGATAAACACATAGTTTTTCCTATGAGAATATGATGCCAACAACATATAAATTATATTCGAAAAATTAAATAACATGGTAAGATGTAGTCTCTATGATAAGATGATTATATACACACACACACATATAGATAGGTATATATATAGACACTTATTCTTATATATGATGGATTTGCACATATTTCGTTGATGGAACGGTCCATCACGGTAGAAAAGTACACTATATAGATTTTGAGCACATAAAAAAGTTGGTTTGGGTGATTTTGCTGAAAATTTATATTGTTCTAATAATTTATATTATTTGTTAATATTAAAATATTATTATTTTTAGGTTATTAAGTTCCCATAAATCATTAGCTAAGAAGAAGTGGTGTATGGATGAGTAATCTCAACTCTTATGGGATATGTGATTCTATATATTTAAATGTATATTGGAGGAGATAAATTGGGTTTACTTAACAATTATATCCAATAAAGAATATATCTAATTATCCATTCCACATTTATCATCCTCAATTATGCTAGTTCAGTTTTGTATTGGTTGAATATATCATTGTGATACAGTTTCATTTTGCTAAAGTAGCGAGTGACAAATGGATGTAGTGAAACAACATTATTTCAAATTGTTTAAGGAAAATCATATTGGTCGTGCATATTAACTCATTATAGTTACCATAATATTAGAATTAAATTGATTTCATGAACTCATTTCTTCATCTTTAGAGCGGTTCATTTCTCAGTTGAACACCTCATTAGCAAGTCCCTTAATGTCATGATAATTCTATACATAATTTTCAAGGTTGGCATCATGCTGGTTCTTGAATCAATTATTGAAATTGGATTATGATTCATTTTACAATGATTTTATTAAAACAATATTTTTATTAAAAATGTATTTCAACATGTATTTTTCCTCTTGTGTTTTTAATGGTTTGTAAAAAAAATTTAACTCTTTTACACATCATTTTACTCATAACTAGTCTTTATGGATTTCAATTATCCTTTTTAGAATTATTCATTTATCCATAAATAATTATATAGTAAATACTTATTTAACATATTCATGGTTTATTTCAAATATTTTATATGAACCTATATTCCTATTTAGTAATATTTAAGTGTTTTAATTTTTTAAATAATGTGTAGGCAAATTGTGATTGAAATGGATAAAAGCCAGATCACATTACCAAGGAACATTCCTCAATATAATAATTATTTGGAGGATTTTTTAGATATTAAAAATTCAAATAAATATATTGATGGGAGAATAAGACATCCATGTCCTAAATATAAATTTAGAAGATGTTTGAAGTGGGATGAAGTTTCTGAACACTTGATATCAAAGAAATTCCCTGCTCAATATTTATGATGGATTTAGAATGGAGAATCGAATATCACGGAAAGGTTGAGCATTGATGTTAATCAACAAGATGAGTTCCCAAATATTTCAACAGTGGACAATGAAATGAAAAAACTTATTAAAGATGAATTCTGCCTTGCAGGACAGTAACATTAATGTGAAGTCATATGAGAACATCTAGTTGAGGGTGCTAAAAATACTAATGTGACATGTGTTATTTTTTAGACTATAGGACAACCAGATAAAAATTGTATCATATCATTGTATCCTCCTTTTGATGTTATAGAGACTAATTTTAGAGAAAACATCACTGAGCATATAGATGAATTTCATGGTTTATTTGATGATGGAAACCAAGAGTTGTATAGTGGGTGTCTGAAATATTGATAACTTTCATTTCTGTTGAAGTTATACCATACCAAATGCATATGTGTAATTACATATAATGAAATGACCATGATATTGGAATTCATACATGATGCATTTCTTAAAGAAAATAAACAAGAGTCTTTTGATGATATGAAAAAGGTTATTAATATTCTTGTTCTAAATTATATAAAAATACATGCATGTCCCAATGATTGTATGTTTTATTGGAGAGATGATTCAAGTAGAAAGGATTGAATTTTTTTTTCTTCAAGATGGTAGTCAATGGGTGGTTTTGGAAGCCTGAATCAACATATATCTCCAAATAAGAATAAAAAATAGACCTACAATGTTTTTCCGTTACTTTCCTTTAATTCCTAGATTTAAAATATTATTCATGTAATCTAAAGCTATCGGACACATGAGGTGGAATTATATTGATAATAACAATAATGGGTTAATGATACATCCAAAAGACTCAAAATACTAGAATAAATCTGATTCATTACATCTATCTTGTCATGTGATCCTAGGAATGTTCGATTGGAATTGGCTGTCAATGGATTCAACTAATTTGGGACTTTGAGTAACAAATATAACATTTGGCCGATAGTTTTGAGGTCGTATAATCTTCCTCCATATATGTGTATTCCAAAAAAATCATTTATCATTTCATTGATTATTCCTGGAAGAAAAATGACTGGAAATGATATGGATGCATGTTGGTAAATTTTAATTGATGAATTAAATGATTTATGGAGTAACTGTGTTGTGAAATATGATGCATCTTATAGAACAAGGTTAAAAATCCAAATTTCTCTAATGTCGATCATTATTTACATTCTTGGACTTGGGAATTTTGCTAGATGGAACATGTACATGTGTTTTCATGTCCTATTTATAATATTGATTTCGATCCTGAACGGCTACCTCATAGTGGAAAATGGTTATTCTTGTACCATCTAATATTTCCCTATGCATCTCATAGATTTCAGATAAACAATTCAACATTCAATGGTTTCATTGATCATATAGCACCTCTTAAGTTATCAATAGGTTCTAAAATGGTGGTATAACATAGAAATGCTGAATCATAATTTGGAAAGGGGTATCACTTGAATGATAGTTGGAAACTATCTCAAAGTGCTTCATTAAGTGAAATCAGAACATAATAGTGGACTAAAGAAATTATATTCTTCAAACAATCAAACTGGTAATTTAATTTGATGAGGAATAATCAGGATGTAAAGCTTTTTGAAAAGAATGATTGTGGAAATTTGATCTACACATTTCTTAATGAGTAGGAAAAGATGAAGATTTATCTCAATGCATTGAATGACATAAAGGAAATGAAAATAAATCATGATCTCTATCTAGATGAGAATGAAATCTATTCTAAAAAAATAATTGAATAATTGGGATGATGATACATTCATTAGAATTTTTAAGACATGTGAAGATATATGATTGGTATTCAAGTATCCTCATAAGGTGATTTGACTTAATGAATCGTTGGTTACATGGAAGGAAAAGCCACAATTCGCGTATTTTGTTACAATAGTTACTGTAATTGTGATTTCATACATTATTACCTTAAAAGGTTACTATTTTTGTACATCAATTCCTTAAATTTTTCAGAAAACTATGTGAGAAAACTCAACATCCATTTCATTATTATAACCTTCAGGAGATACTTTTATTGACACTTTGTTCAAAAGAGATGAGTTTTCACCTGTCGTTTTTTTACATTCATGAGGCATTTAACCGTGCATTTGGTAAATTAGGAGGCGTCATACATTATATATGGATGTGTCCAATTGAGAGGTACATTATTTATGTTTTTTTCATTTCATTTATAAATTATTGACACTTTATTAAATATATAATTATGTTTATCATTTTTATTTCACATACTTCAAGGGCATTTGAAATCATATGTGAAAATTAATGCACAACCTGAAGACTCAATTTATGAAGTCTATTTGGTAGAGGAGCATGTTACCATTTATGCTAGATACATGGATGATATTGATAAAAGATTCAATCGAGTTGGACCTTATGATGACACATAGAATCAATGTCAACTATATGGGAAATCAAAAATATTTCCTTCTATAGGAATATCTGTTGGGATGATCTCAAATGATAATATTAAAGAAATGGAATTATTATAGGAAAATTTATATGTTTTACTAAATAGTAAAATTGGAGATCCATATATTAAAGAGTTGAGTATACAAATAATGTGATGATTGAGAGGAAAAACATGAAACTAGAAAGATATAACAAAACATGTTAATAAAGAACTTGTAGAATGGTTTAAAGGATGTGTGTGGTCAGAAATTTTTCAATCAATACAAATATTATATTTATATATATATTTTGTAAATCTAATAATGTATATTACTTTTTTTAGATCTCTAATACTGATACTCGAGCAGAGTTGTTAGAATATTTGATGTTTCTTGCTCGAGGACCTCTAAAATCAGCAAGAATGTTCAATGTTCCAATGTGAATGGAATTATATTCCATAAAGTCGATTTAGAATAGCGTTTTAAAACATAGAATAGTGACATATTTACGTTTTCTGAAGTTGGATTCTATGGAAGCATGACTGGTATATCGAATTAAATTACAAAAGGAATTTTGCAGTTGTTTTATTCAAATGAAATTGGGTGGATATTATCAATGGTGTTAAATGTGATTCTTTGCAATTTATTTATGTGACCATATATCACATGATGGATGTTTGTGATACTCACCGGTGGAAATGGATGATTTCCCAATATTTTTATTCCATTGATTTGTTCAAACCATTGGTATAATATTTTTAGGGAAACCTTTCACATCAGTTTGAACCAACAGTTATTATACGTGTTTTAGAAAACACCATTTTAAATGGTTTGAGTAAACCATTGTGAATGATTTAATTTTCAAAATTTATACCAATGGTTTTATAAAACTATTGGGTAATAATATATTTCATAATGGTTTAAAATCAATTGGGAACTGTTTTTTCCAAATTCACAATAGCTCGAGTTCCCTCGTCTGCTCGATTGGAGCCCTAAAAAAGATCTCACAATAAAATATATTTATCATAGGATAAAAGACTCCATTAACCTAATAGATCCATCATAAATAAATTTTTATTTTAGTTCTACACTTCATATCATTATGTGATTCCTTATTTTATGTGTTCTCCATCTATTTTGTTTTTGTTTTTTATTTTCATTTGGCCTAAAACGGAGGTCTGTGATGCCTGTGGCATGGTATACCCAATAAATACTCTATGATTTGTTTGTTATTTTTGTTCTACACATCATGTGTCATTATTGTGTGAATTTACTTTATTTGAAGTCTACAAATAAACTCCTTCTATGTACAGTTAGTGAACAATATGAATTAATGGACGTGCTGGTGTATCCCCACTCAAATATGGTAAAGGGTTTGTTTAGTCATATTGTCTCGAGGTGGGTAATGGATATAAGGGTGAACCACATGAAATAATGTTGGTGATGGTATATCCCTACTCAAATATGGTAAAGGGTTTGTTTAGTAATATTTTCTCGAGGTGGGTAATTGATATATTGATGATTTTTTGAAGGGATTAAGGACTGTTGGGGAAGTGGTGTAGGTGGTTTTCGTTTTTTAGTGGGGGGATATGGCAGTTTTAATTGACAATATTTTCTATGAAAATTGTATTGTTATTTTGTATTTATAGTTTTTGTTAAATAAATAATGGGAGGGGTAGTATTATTGAGGATGAATTCGGTGTTGGTTGGGTGTTCGATCGGAATTTTGAGGTAGGTGGTATTGGGTATCGACAAATTTAAAGGTATTATAAGGGTAGTGCCTCACCTGA
This sequence comes from Viscum album, assembly GCA_963277665.1. Taxonomy (NCBI): domain Eukaryota; kingdom Viridiplantae; phylum Streptophyta; class Magnoliopsida; order Santalales; family Viscaceae; genus Viscum; species Viscum album. The sequence goes on from OY728120.1 coordinate 1,152,944,091, forward strand.
ACACCCCCATCCGCACCCTCTAGGAACCCCCCATTCCCCATGGACACCCCCACCCTTGGGACACCCCCTCCCATGGACCCCGCCCCCCACCAGCACGATGGACACCCCCGGGACTCCCCCCATTAGACACCCCCAAACCATGCACACCCCCACCCCACATGGACTGCCCCCACCCCCTAGACACACCTCACCCCCAGACACCCCACCCGCTACACACCCCTCACCACCCATTGTCAGCACCCCCCCCCCCCCCCACCCCTTGGACACCCCCACCTTGTGGACACCCCCACCCCATAGACATCCCCACCCATGGACACCCCCACCCCTGCTGCACACACCCACCCCCTTGTACACCCCACCCCCTGGACACCCCCACCACCTCGACACCCCCATCACCTGAACAAGCCTCAACCCCTAGACACCCCCACCCCATGGACACTCCCACCTCCATGGATAACCCCACTCCCTCTGGACAGTCCCCCCACTACTGGGACACCCCCACCCCCTTAGAAAACACCCTGGGACACCACCCAACACCCAAGGCACCCCACCCCCGGGACAAGACGACCCCCTAGACACCTCCATCCCACCCCTGTGAACAACACCCCACCACCTAGACTACCCCCCCTGGATACCCCATATGGATATCCCCCCCCCCCCCCCCGCCCAAGACATGACCCTATCCCAAGGACACAACCCCACCCCCTAGACACCCCAACCCCTTGGACATCACCCACCCCATGGATATCCTTCCCCAGCCCTAGACACCCCACCCAGAACTCTCCCACCCCCTTGGAATCCCCCCTTGGACACCCCCACATAATGAATACTTGAAATTTGGATATTATGTGTTATTGAAGAGTTAAGGGTACAAATAAAGTGATGAATGAGATGACAAACATGAAATGAGAAAGATATATCAAAATATGTTAATAAAGAGCTTGTTTAATGGTCTGCACGATGTGTATATTCATAAATATTTCAATTGATAAGGATATTATATTGATACACATAATTTGTAAATCTAATAATGTATATCAATTTTTTGGATCTTGAAAACCGATACTCAAGCATTGTTGTCCCAATATTTGATTATTCTTGCTCGAGGCCCTCTAAAATCATCTATAATGTTCAATGCTTACAATGTGAATGGCTTCATATTGCATAGAGTCGATTGAGATGAGGGTTTAGAAACATAGAATACTGAAATATTTTCATTTTATAAAGTGTATTTCTATTGATGGTTGACTGATATTATCAAATTAAACTACCATAGGCTTTTTTCAGTTGTTCTAAACAAATGAAATTGGGTGGATATTATCAATGATGTTAAAATTGATTCCTTGAAATTTACAAATGTGAAGTTATATATCTTTTTGGATGTTGGTGATCATCACTGGTGGAAATGGAGGCTTTCTCGATAGTATTATTTAAATTTTTTGTTCAAACCATTGGTATACTATTTTAAGAGAAACGTTCTTAAATGGTTTGAACAAATTATTGCTATACATGTTTGAGAATCCTCTTTTCCCAACAGTCTGAGAAAACCATTGTTAATGCATTAATATCCCAAATTTATACCAGCTGTTTTATAAAATTTTTGGTAATGAATATATTTCCTATCGATTTTAAAAAACCATTGGGAAAGGATTCCTCCAAATACACAGTAGGTTGAGTTCCCCCATCCGCTCAATTAGATCCATAAATATACGCTCTCCTGAATAAATCTCTTTAGACTAGGAATCAGAACTCCTTACACCTAATAGATCCATCATCAATCATGTAATTTTTTAGTTCTACACTTCAAATCGGTAAGTGATGCCTTATTTTTAATGTTCTCACTCTCTTTTTTTTTGTTTAGATTTGGCCAAAATTGGAGGACAGTCAGGTCTGTGGTATGGAATACTCAATAAGTTCACATTGATTTGTTTTCTATTTTTGATCTACACATCAAGTGTCATGATTTTGTGAATCGCCTTTATTTTGAGTGTACATATCCCCTCCTGTGTAGATTTAGTGAACCATATGATCTAATGGAGGTGCTGGTGTATCCCCACTCAAATATGGTAAAGTGGTTATTTAGTCATATTTTCTTGAGGTGGGTAATAGATATAAGGAATAACCATATGAAATAATGGATGTGATGGTGTATCCCCACTCAATGATGGTAAAGGGTTTTTTTAATCATATTGCCTTGAGGTGGGTAATTGTTATATGGATGATCCATGTGAAGGGATTAATGACCATTGGAGTAATTGTGTGGGTGGTTTTTCTTTTTTTAGTGGGGTGATATGGTAGATTATATGGACATAATTTTAAATGAATATTGGATTTTTATTTTGTATTTATTGTTTTTTTTCAAGAAATAATGGGAAGGGTAGTGAAATTGAGGATGAATTGGGTGTTGGTTGGGGGATGGATAGGAATTTTGATGTTGGTTGGATTGGGTATCGATAATTTTAAAGGTATTATATGGGTAGTGCCTCCCCCAAACACCCCCAACCCACCCCCTTGGACCCCCCCCATTCCCCCTGGACACCCCCACCCCCCTAGACACCCCCATCCGCTGGACACCCCCCACCACCACCACCACACTGGACTCCCCTTTGACATCCCCCATTAGACACACCACCCCCTTGCACACCCCCACCACACCTGGATAGCCCCCACCCCCTGGACACCCCTCACCCCTGGACACCCCACCCCTATGGACACTCCCACGCCGTGGACACCCCCACCCCCGTGGACACACTCACCGCCTGGACACCCCCACCCACCGGACACCCCCACCACTTGGACACCCCCACCACCTGAACACCCCCGACCCCTGGACACCCCCTACCCCTGGACACCCCCAAAACCTAGACACCCCACCCCCGTGGATAACCCCACACCCTCTGGATAGTCCCCCCCACTACTAAGAGACCCCCAACCCCCTAGACAACCCCCTTGGACACCACCCCACCCCTTAGACACCCCCACCCCTAGACACCCCGACCCCCAAGAAAACCCCCCCTTTGAACCCCACCCCACCCCCTAGACACCCCACCCCCTGGATACCATCACCCTCTTGAACAGTCCCCCCCCCCCCATGACCCCCCTAGACACCCACCAAGACACCACCCCACCTCTTGGATACCCCCACCCCCATTGGGCAACGAAACACCATGGAAGCCCCCCCGCCCACCTCGAACACCACCCACCCCCTGGACACCCCCACCCCACTAGACATCCCCACCCCCTTGGACAATCCCCACCCCATCGAGAGCCCCCACCCCCGGCACACCCGCACCCCCTTAAAGAGCCCTACATGGACACTACCCCACCTCCTAGACACCCCCACCCCCCAGAAGACCCCATCCCCTTGAAACCCCTTCTAGACACCCCCACATAATGAATAGTTATTCGTTTGATATTCATTTTTATTAAATCTCCTAAAATTTCAAATTATTTCTATTTTTAGCATCAATTACTTATTTAAATACTCTCCTTACACATTCTATGTCTTTTATGAAAATAATTCACTTTGAAATATCTTGTGCAATGTTCTATCTAGTCCATGGTGTCCTCTTGAACGCGATAAATAAAAAAATTCCAAAACACATTTCACCTCAAATTAGGTACATATAACTGAATTAGTATATCTTCACATTGTCTTAATAATAAGTTATCAACCTAATAATAGTTCACTAGATCAACTAGAAAACACTTAATTTATGGTTATCTAAAATGGGGATAGATTAACATATTTGGAAAATAAATTTCAATCTCATCATTCTAAATCTCTATGTAGATTGAATCGTTCTTCTTTTCCCCGTAGAACATTTATCTTATTGCATCAAACTCCTCTTACGTCTATTTAATCTTTCGTAGATCATGGTCCACATGTATGAACATGATATTTCATTCCCAGAGGAAATTTATTCCATTATTTTCAAATTATATTTCTCATTTATTCATAATATATATTATGAATATCTCTCAAATAATCTACTAAAATATAAAATTTCATTGATCTAAAATTAACTTAACTCTTGACTAATTCTCCTTCACTACTATACTTGATATTGTAAAATCTTGTGTAGTTATTCAATGATATTCAAATCCTTCCATGAACATTTTTTTGGTCTCAAAACACATTCAAGGTATCAAGTGATCATGTTATTACATAGTTCATTGAATGATTGAGAATACATGGATTCTTCTCCTTGAAAGACTCATGGATTTTAAATCTATTCATCTAATAGACAAAAGACATATAAGATTCTCAAAATTATTCCTTATATATTTTATGTTCACTAAATATCTCAAATTTCATGGTATTATACTTATAATAAAATTGAATATCATGGATTTATATTAATTTCAATTATTTTGTAATAAATATATTGTTTTGTTTTTTTATATATTATGATTCTCATATATAGTAGTGTGTTAGTTATAGTTTCATATAAAGTAAATAATTCTCATTTACATAATTTTTTTTGATTAAACTACAATAATATAGAATTTCATTTGATGAAGTGACTTATAACAATTTTTTATAGAATGTCTATAAGTGGGATGTATGAAACTGATCAGATCTCAAGCAATGTTCAAAACAATTGGGAGTGAATTTTATATTTTTCATTTCATAATGCTTCATATAGTGGTCACATACACTACCCATTTAAAAATTTTGTTGGAAGACCTTGGTTAAGAAGTGCAGAATTCAGCTACCACATAACCAAATATGGTTTTCAAGAAAAATACTATGTGTGGTATAACAATGGGGATAAAATAAAATCTCAAATTGCTGATGATCCAAATGAGATGAATGTATTGGAGAATTTTTTATATGAAATATTTACATTTATTCATCATCAGGAAGAAGAAATGATTTAGACCCAATAAGACTTTTATATGAGCACACATGATGTGTATAATGAAAATGATGATGTTGTCAGGGTGAAAATATTGAATGATGCTGCCATGACTCCAGTATATCGACGATGTGGTAAAATTAAAAAGTTGTAATTTTTTATGCGAATGATTCATGGGAAAACTATGTATGTATTTATAATACTACCATCAATTACATTCATACTTTATTAAAATAATTACTTCAAGATGATTCAGATATTCCCTCAAACCACTTTATGGAATGTAATTTAGTTGAAGAACTCAGATTTAAAAGAATCAAAATTCTGGATCTCCCAAAAGATTGCAGTTTATTCTTGGAGGAAACTACAGAACGAAATGATTGTATCAAAGTATCTAGCCTATCCTGTGTTGGTGATGAATTTTATTTCCATTATTTTTTAGGTATGGCACTGAAAATTTTTACTAAGCCATCTCAATGAATTCAAAATCACTGAACACATGTTCTTGGGTCATTATAATTCAATTCATTGTATGTGACAGGAATATATCCCTTCTAACAACTGCAACACACCCGTGTGCTTTCAGTTTTCTAATATCTAGACACCCAACCATCTTGATCCACTATTTATGATTTTACCAGTCTATCATTACTACCAAGTGAAAGCTTAATTATAGCTCGTGATCAATCACACATGACTTGGATAAAAGGTATTTATCCCCCTAAAATTCTTCTTGTCCCAGAATCATATTCAATTATTGAACTGTATCATGAGGTACTTCATCATCCTCGTAATAAATCTACACCAACCAATAACATAGATCAACAAAAAATTACTCTTATTATTATTATTATTATAAATACAATTCATTTATAATTATATATAAAATCATTTTCATTATTATAAATTTAAATATATGAATAAAAAATAAATTTACATATATACTTATTATTAATATTATTATTTCTAAATTTAATAATAAATCTATATATATAAAATCATTGTCCGGAAATGTATGTTTCATTTCTTCAATTGGTCTTTGGAGGATCCAAATCATCATGTTGATGGTGACATGAACCATGGATCCAATTTTTGAAGTGGAAGAGCGTGAGTTTTATTTCTTCATGTTAACATGAGAAACAACTCAGTCATCAGAAGAAGCACAGTGATTCCATTCAGTAGAATCATTCTTTATAGTAGGCTTCGATTTCATATTTAGGATTCTTCAATGGCGCAAGATTACCACTTATCATTGTTCATATGGTTCATTTTTTAGATGATCGACAACCTCAACCAATTTTTGTGTCGATCATCTTCAACAAATGGTAGCTCAAGCGTCATTAGACAATGAAAATGATGTTTGGGTTGTTGTTGTTAGCATGGATGATGGCGTCCTCCAGCATTTAATCCATTGTTAGGGTAGTGAATATTAGTGGTGGGTGATGATGGGTGGATGCAGTGAAGTGGATACTTGATTTATCTCATTGTAGCCATGGATCACGTGAGTGGGGGAAAGTGGTTGCTATGATAATGATGCATAGTACAGTGTAGTAGTGGTGTGGTGAGGTGGGTTGGTGACCATGGATGGTGGGTCACATGGTTTTGTAAGGCATTACATGGTGAAGTATGGTTAGTTGAAAAGGAAAATAATCTAACATTAAGTATGCAGATAGTGTCATGGGATTTGAGATGGAATAAGGGTTGCACGCATGGTCAGGTGGAGGCACAACCTAGCACTGTCACTACAGTGACCATGATGCACGCGGGCAATGTATAAAAAATAAATAACCATGTAAAATTAATTCAATAATAGATGAATAAAAATAAATAAAATTATAATAATAGTAATTTGACACCGTTCTTTTTAACACCTTGATAATGTTGGTCTATGTTAGTAGGTTAGCATTACCTAGTTGGGTTTCTGTTAGCATTTGTGACCCAATGCCTAGTATGCCCACAAGGTCATGAGCTACTATGGAAAGAGGATTAGTTGTATTGTTTGGCTATGGTTTGGGTAGAAAAAAATGAATAATTTAGTTTCATTAATAGATTAAATTTAAATAATTTAAAATAATTATTTTGAATTATATAAAAAACGAAATAAATAATAATAATAATAAAATATTTAATGTAAGAATGATAATGAAAATAATAATTACATAATAATAAAATGCGAATAAAACATTATTTATTTGACTAAAAATTATCCATATGACTACAAAATAAAATGATAGGTCATCATTAAATTCTGAATTTTAATAATTAAACAATAAGTTATAAAGAATTATAATTATTAAATTATTAGACGTTAAGGAAATATTTAATTAGGAAAATCAACCAAAACTTAATGAAATGATGTGACAAAACACCCAAATTAAGGAGCATGTAACGTTCGAGATTTTTTATGGTATTTTTTTGTTTAAGTTATTGTTTTTACATCTTCTTTTTCTCTAGATAAGTGTTTCCCTATGTTAATTGGAAGGCTCTGGGGTGTTCTGGGGTTTGGGAAATGAAAAAGAAAGAAAAATGGGGTTCTTGAGCCGGTTTCACTGTTTACACATGGTTAAAGTAAACTGTTTGGAGTATCCTAGGTAATCGTACAACCATAGATAAAGGATTTCTCGTAGATGGAGCACGGTTAATAAAACCATGCATAATCCCCATGAAACTGTGTTAAGGGGTGTTTTCAGGTTGTATGTCATGCAAGGTCAGTGCATTGTTTGGTAAACCATGATGGTAAACTGTGCGGCCCCAAAAAGATGGGAAATTGGAAAAATTGACCCTTCGGGATTTTAAACCCCAATTCATGTTTCTTCTCCATTTTACCCCGGTAACCCTAGTGATGAACATGGACGTCCCATGATTCCAAGAGGTTATACTCCTTTGAATCTAGGCTGTTTGGAGCATTTTTGGTTGTGGATTGAATCCCCATGTATGTCTAATCTCCTATTTTCTTCCTCCGTTAGATTGTATTTTTTATCTTTCTCTCATATCTTTTTGAATCTATAAAATCCTCCTTTTCCATTGAGATATATTTTGGGTCTTCAATGGGTGTTTGAATCTAAATCTAAGGCTTAGATTAAAAGTGTTTTCATCATCGGATTCTTGGTTGGTGGTCTACAAGTGTTATCCCATTTTTTTATTTTGGATATGTGCAAGGAAGCTTGTTTTCTTCTTTTCCCTAATTGTGTTCTTGGTTCCATTATAGTTTTTGATATAAATGGGAGTCTATGTGACCAATTGAAACCCTCACGATCCCTGTGGGATTCGTAGAGGATGACCTGACCATTTAGGGCCACCGTGGGGTGCATCGGCAATCTCGGACCTAGATAGTGGTAGGATAAGTGAAGGATTGTCGAGTAAAGTGTTAATCCCATGAATAACATGACTTAATGGTTTATTAAGTGGTAAATGGAATTATAATGGAGATAACTATGGTGATAAGGCATAAGGTGTTGTTTGTCATGAAATGAAAATTGTAAAATTTAACCAAATGGGATTATATTAACTGTTTAACAAAATTTGGTTACAAATGTCTAAAAGGGATAGTCAATAGTAAATAGTGAAATTATAATAGGATGTAAAATCAGAAATGGGGAATATGTTAATGGGATGTAATAAGAAAATGGATGTATATGTTGAATGAGTTAATACATGGGAAGTTGTGGTACACCTAATGGGTTTAATTTAATAAAGAGGTCAAATTATGAGATATGAGAAATGTACATGAAATGATAAATGGGCTAGGTCGGTTAATGTATGGCCATTGGTGAATATATACTAAGGCATATGGATTTTTGACTAAACCTAAAGGGTTAGGGTAGGGTAATGGTAATTTGGATAAATAACTATGAATTGTAATTGTTAAATGTGTTAATGGGTTATGGAATAGTATTAATTTCCATGTTTGTTGTTATGCATTGTCATTTCTAATGGAATTAGTTATGATGTGTTGTGTCATGTTATCTTGCGATGAATGGATAAATATTGACGTGCACATGGATTGGTAGAGTGTGGTATTGACTTGAGGTTTTATTCCCATGGGTCTTGATAGATTGAGGCTCTAAACTCCACCCCATAAATGCGCATGTTAGGGAATGAGATGGAGGTGATATTCCCCTAATGATTTCATTGCACCCGGATAGAGGCTTCGAGGTGAGGATATTGTGTTGATGTGATATGGGGATCCTTAGTGAGACAAGGACTAGATTTATTTCCTCTATTCATTGTGATTTACTGCCTTAAACCCTTGTGTTGATAACATTAATGCCTAACCATTGGACCCTATAATCAAAATTGGTTTAGTAAAAATCATTGTATAAGAAATGAAATTGGGATGAATTTTATGAATTAATATAGTGAAATATGGACAAATAAAAGGAACCCGAGTTTTTCCTTGTTTGCATACCCTTTATATTGTATAAGGAAACAATATCTATTAGACTGGATATTTTTTAGACACTATTGGTGGTGGCCTACTGAGTTTTGTACTGACACCCTGCTCGGGCAGTCGTTGGGTTCAAGAGCAGATCTCTTGGTTACAGGTCAATCCAAAGGAAAAGGCCCAACTCTAGGATGTCAATTCGGGATCAGGAAGTACATGGAGAAGGATAAAAACTAAATGTTTAGACACATTTTTAGATTTCATAGTTTTTTTATTATGGTATTTATTCTCTTTTCACTACTAGTATGGCATTTCATGGTTTTATTTGATTTGTGTTTGTACCCTGTTTGGGAAACATTTTGTTATGTATTTTTGTTGGTGTTTTATATTTCATTCACTATTTATATTGTATTATGCTATGGATCACTGTTATAAAGAGGGTATAATCTCCCCAAAACACTTATTAGACCCTCTATGATAGTTTGTAACATCTAGTGTATGGGGATACGCGCTTGAGGTCATGTGACGAATTGGCCTAGATCGCCAGTTTAGTGGATTCTGAGTTGGGAAATTATCAAAGTGGTATTAGAGGAGTTCTTCTCTCATTATTTCTATTTGGGGATGTTAGACAGGATATTAGGATGTCCCGGGCCATGGTAACGAGCCCATCCTTGTTAGTTGCTAACCCATGTACGAGGGAAAACCCATGTCATCCTCAGTTGGAATTGTTATTCATGATGCGTTTTGTTACAGTTTAATTATATTTCACCATTAGGAAACACACATGTTTTGTGGGTTGATATATTTATGTTATTTTTCTCATTGTCAGAATGACATGAGGTTGTGCATTTATATATCATTTTTGGTACCTAAGGATATATGTTTCATGTATCATTATAGGAACACACATGGATTTTGTCTGTGTGGAATAGAGATTATAATTCATTCTACATCCTAGATAAATATGAAGAAAATGGTGCGTAATAATTTTAATGAAATTGGGTGAATGAAAAGAATTCAAATTAATAGTTATGGAATATCGTGTATAAAGAAATTTTATGAATTGGTTAACATATTGGGTTATAATAAATAGTAAATGTAGATTTGGTGTCTAAAAGGGAAATATTACATAATGACGACAAAATCATTAACGAATTATTTTTTACAAATAAAATCTATAAAAGGGTTAAAATTATGTTAGTCACATGTTGTGAAATTGAAATTTTTCCTAAAAGGATGGGACCGTGTTGTAAAAGAATAATTTTTTAGAAGAGGTGTGTATGTTATAATTGTCATTATATACATTTGATACCCAATGATGACCATGAACCGTGATAGGTATGGTAGGGGTAGTGTTTAAGGTATGATTATGACCATTCAAATATTGTATGAAGAATGGTTTGTATAAGGATGATTTCTTGAGGTCTTTTTCATCTATGGTTAAATCATATCATTCATTTCTTGAAAATTTCGTGTGAATGATAGGTTTAATATGAGAATAATTGAGTTCAATGGTGGGTATGATTTGTGTTCTCGGTTTGACCCATGTAGGTATGGGTTGGGGCTGTGAGAGTGACCTAGTTTGAGACTATGGGTTTGGATTATGAGTCCCCACCAGTTATGATATGGACTGGGTGGTGTGTTCAGGGAACCCTTGGTAGGGTTGTGGCTGTTGTGTTGTGAGGTGTTTTTTGGTATTGTGAGTGTGGAAACTCTCTCGGTTTGTGACCGTACGAAGTGTGTGAGAGTACTTAAGGATAGTTAATGGGTCCCAGTGACCTAGCGAGAATAGACCTTGTGAGTGTGTTTTGAATCCCATAGAGGATGTCTGGATTGAAGTGCGGATAACCATTAACACCTTTTGTTTGGAACCTATAGAAAATAGTTATTTTATTTGACAGTCACAGTGTGCATCAGAACATGGGTGAGAGTTCCATTCATTAGCATTGTTTTAATTGTGTCATTATACGTAGGGTTTAGAGAGAGGACAAATGGTTTTTCTTGGTTGTGACTATATTCTTGGGAGTTGTTATCATTCTCCCTTCAAGGTGACCTGTGAGAGAGGTCATTTGAGTTTTATAGTGATTTTAGGTGTGTCTCACACATTTAGATGTTTTGGACCTCTTAGTGGGACTCAGAGTGTTATAAAGTGCGGTATTGGTATAGAAGAATAATTGGGAAGGTTTGATGATGGTGGTGCAACTCAAGTTGGGTTTATGAGTTAATAGTTCCAAAAAACCAATGGTGACCCCCTGGATGGTTAGCCCAATGGTGTATGTACATGTAATGTGAGAATCCGAGATGCTCCAGAGGTGGAATCAGTGCATACTGTGTACCCATGAGTTTAATGAATGATATTGTGGTTCCTTGATTATATTTTTAGGAAACCGTATTGTTTTTTATAAGAGTTAAGGATCATTTCCATGGGTTTTATTGCATGGATTCCTGAAACAAATTTTATGATGATGATTAACGGTGGACTGAAATATTTTTTAGTGGAAATTCCCTTGGTGAATGAAGTGTGTTTATAGGCTATTGTTCGATGGTGGCACCCGAGGTGATGGTGGTCAAATGACTGAAATTGTTGGTACGAATGTTATGGTTGTTGGTTGAGATGCAGATGCCACCGTAGGTCCAATGAGACAGACTAACCAATATACATGATTAGGTAAGTAAGTGGGCGATGATATACACATTGATAATGGTTTATTTGTGGGAGACCATTGGTATGATTAGTATGGTATACCATTGTGTTTCAGTTGTTAGATAACAGGGATAGAATGGTATAATTTGAGTGGTGTTGTAGATGTAGTGCCATATGGATTGTTGGTTCACGACTTCTTGGTGATTGGGTCAGGGATTGATGGTTGAACATGGTGGGAAATCACATGTGAGTGGTGGTGTTTAATTATTGACGTGAAGAATTAGGTAGGGAAGCCCAAAAACCGTGGCAGGTCATGGTGTCCCATATTTTGACATCATATATGTCTAAGTTGGTAGTGGTGTTCTTCCAAAACTTCTTTAAACACCTCAACTAGTCGTGATCCGGCCCAATAACTTTATATTGTCATGTGTACGTCGTGTATATATTTCTTTATACCAAGATACATGGAGGCGTTTGGTTGGGAGAGGGACAAAACAAATTTTATGTGCATGGAAATGGTATGTGTGGAGCTTGATGAGGGGATGTGCACCCTCAATGGATTTGGGTGAGGTCCTCTGGATGGACTGAATGTCTACAAGCATCATGGGTGTGGTTCACAAAAGTCGAGAACAGGCAATCAGTGTCTCTTGTTTACTAGTTCTTGGAAAAATATAGTTAGCCATGTTTATGATTGGGGTTTAGTTTGTGATTGAGAATAATATGTGGCGGTCGTAATCCCTCATAGTGATCAATTATAATGAAACTCCTATAGTGGGGAGTGATAAGTAAATCCTAGATGTGGAGAAGAGATCATCGAGTGAGTGTAGTGGCACTGGGATGCCAATGAGGAACCTATAAGGTGCTTGTTAGGTTCCATAGAGAGGCAATCTAGGACATGGATGTGATGACTGATGTGCTAGGTGTTTTCTTTAAGCTCAGGTTGCTTCCATGTGTGGATTGTGATTACTATGATAAGTTTATATAAGGGTTTAGTTGGATATGAAAATATGTCATGAAAAGCAAGGTTGGTTTCTATAACTCCAAAAAAGATTGGGTTTAGACTCAGGTAATTTCTCATGTTGTGGTTTTACAACAACTCGATGTTGAGGGAACATTATCCAAGTGATGTGTTTTCAAGAAAAGGGTGAAGGAAATAATGGTATGGAGGGTGATAATGTGATGATGATGGAATTATACTCGATCTAAGGGAACGATTTCAGTTGTGTGTGAGGGATTATAATGATATCATTCTAGTCAGGAAGCTCCTTAGGAAGGTGAGAAAGGGGAAGCGCACAATCATTGGATGGTTGGTGTTTTGCGACAAGCTAGTCGTGGGTGGTCTGACCAGAGATGGTAAACCTTAATGGGTGTGGTAAGAGTGACCCACCTCCGGGATGATGTTGTGGCAGAAAATTCCTTTTCAAAATAAATTCACATATGAGGGATGTCAAGTTGATCATAGTCTTTGAATGGATGTAGTAGGAATGTCTTACCGAATGGTTTTGATGGTGCGTCTGGATGCCAATGTAGGGTAATTATACTATGGATGTTGGCATCAATGGAGAAACATGTTTTTATGTCAAATACCATCATTGTCATGAATTTGGTGTCATTATTGATGTAAATACAAGACAAATTTATAATAATGGTGATGATGGAATTGACACTATCCCTACTGCCATTAGAAATGATCCATTTATTACATTGGATGACTCCAATAGCTCAATTGTCAGAGTTGACTGTGAACATGAATTTGTGGTGGGAAATATATTGAATAATCCATCCATGTTCTCAATTCTTTTGGTTTATCTCTACATGGGTTGTTAATGTTGTTACTATTAAAATTGATTTAATATTTATTACAAATATGTTCTATCTGACTTGAAAATTATTTAAATTTTCAATGATTGTTGGTGGAAATTTTATTTGAATTTTACTTTCTAATTTTGAATTGAACTGTACTCAATCCTACGAAATCAATATCTCTTACTTGGTGTACATTTGAATGATTTATTGATCATTTATAAACATAGTATAATTGTATGACCACCATGAAACATTTCACATGATAATGATGATGATGGGTTGTCTTCTTCAACAAACCATGTATAAAGACCTTCATCATCTACCAGGGCTATAGAAATTAATTTTTGTTCTTAATTTCCACAACTGAATTACCACTTTTGAATCTGGTAGATATCTTATCCTTGTTCATATTTTTATATCATCATTTACAACTATATTAAGGGTTTAATAATTATTAACATATAGATTGATGATTTTTAAAGAGACACAATTCTCTATTCCTTCTCTCATTGTTGTCGTGTAAAATAATGCATCGTAATCAATGTTCCATGATTTTAATATACTGATGTCACTTTGTAAATAACCCTCATACTCCAAATTAATGTTCCTTATTAAATCATGTATGAATTATTGAATTCATTTTATATCCATTCATGATCAACTAAAACAATAGATAGTTAAATTATCCACGAATCCTCCTTGGACAACCCCCAAACCCCTAGACAGCCCCACCCCTGGACACCCCACCCCCTGGACACCCCCTAACCCTCCAGAAACACCCCATAGAATTCCCCCCACCCCCTAGATACTGCGACCCCCCTTGACATCCCCACCCACTTGGAAACCCCCCCCCCCCCAACACACACACACATGAGACCCCACACCCCCTGGGACATCCCCCACACCCCCCCTAAACAACCCTTACTCCTTTGGACACCCCCACCTCACCCCAAACACCCCTACCCACTTGAGCACCCCAACCCCCTGGATAGCCCCCAGCCCCAATGCATCCCCACTCCTAACCCTCCCCCCTAGACAAACCCAACCCCCTGAACCCCCCCCCCCACTGGGACACCCCAAATCCTCTGACAACCCCACACCACCACCACTAGGACACCCCCATCCCTTGCACATCCCACACACCACCTGGACACCCCCAACCCCCCAAAAAACCATACCACTAGACACCCCCACCCCCTTCGACAACCCCCACCCCCTGGAGGCCTCCACCAACTGACCACCCCCACCCCCACCGCCTAAACACCCCCATGGACAGCCCCCCCCCCCAAAGACAACCCCCCACCCTCACACCCTAGACACCCCACCCCTAGACACCCCCACCCCTTAGAAACCCCCACCCCCTTAGGCAGCCCCCTTGGACATCCCCCACCCCCTGGACACCCCACACCCCCTTGGAAAACCCCCAATAATTCTCCAACCCCCTGTACACCCCCAACCCCATGGATATCACCCCACCCTTGGACACCCCCACTCCCTTTGACAGCCCCACACACCACCTAGATGCCCTCCAACCCTAGAAAACCCCACCCCTAGACACACCCACCCCATGGAAATCCCCACCACCTTTGGAAACCGCCCCTACCATCGTGGATAGCTCCCTAGATGCCTCATCCCTAGACTCCCCCCTGAACACCAGCCCACCCCATGGACACCCCCACCCCCTGGACAGCCCCCCTGGATAGCCCTCCCCCCAGACACCACCCCACCCCACACCCCCTGGACACCCCCAACCCTTGGACAACCCACCCAACACCTTTGACACCCCCACCCCCGGACACCACACCCTAATGGAGAGACACCATGCCCCATGTACACCCACACCCACTAAGAATGCCCCCACCCAGGACACCCTCCTATGGAAACCCCAACTCTGGCCCCTTAGACACCCCCATCCCATTGGAAATACCCCCACCCCGTGGAGAGCCCCAACCCCCCCCCCCCCCCCCCCACACCCCCATGGATAGCCCCACCCCCACCCCCTGGATAGCCCCCACCCCCCAGGACAACCCCATCCACCTTGGACACACCTAGGAAATCACCCCACCCCCAAGGCACTCCACCCCATAGACCCCCCAACACCCCACCCCAGACACCCCCACCCATTTGAAAAACACCCCCGCTGGACTGATCCCACCCCCAAGACACCCCCACCCCACTACCTTGGATCTTCCCCACCCATGGGATAAAATTTGGAAGTATTTTGTTTATGGAGATGTTTTCTTGAGGTGTTCGTGTTTTTAGTTGTCTATTTTTTTAATTTATTACTGTTTTTTTAATTCTATAGAGTGTACTACATCTACATTGGTTTTATTCTGATGGAATACTATTTGGATCATATTTTTATTCATTGTTTTTATTTTGTATTATGTATCGAGTATTGCAATTGTCGGTAATTGAACATGTAATTGGAGGTAATTAATTATGAATTTTGTATATGTTTTTTATTATTGAAGGTAATTGCATAAGTTGAAGTTGGTACTACTTGATGTTGGATTTGTAGAAACACTAGGCCAACGGTTTGAAAAATTTTGTTATGTATGTGAAAATTGAATCTATACCAACAGTTTGATGAAACTGTTGGTAAAATTATATACCAATGGTTGAAAAATTGTTGGTATAGACCAGTTAACGAAATTTTTACCAATAGTTTCCATAAAATATTGGTAAAAGTATTTACTAATGGTTCATAAGACAGATCGTATATATATAATTGGGGTTATATTACAACGATATAAAACTGTTGGTAAAAATATATACAAACTGTTATAGAAAATCATTGGTATAATGTGCTCTAAGATGACAGACCACAATAGTTTATGAATAACAATCGGGATGTGTCTATCCCCATGACATAGTGGCCAATGGTTTTGAAAACTGTTGGTAGGTATTATACCAATGGTTTTCCAGCCTATACCTATGGTTTAAAATCGTAGAATTCATAGATTTCCAGCAGTGCAGGAACTGCATGATCTATACATCTTATCATCACTAGAGAAAATGGTATATTATGTAAAAGAAGTAATAGACAAAGGGTGTATTATAGTTTCTCACATAAAAAAAGATGCTTTTATGATATATGTGATGATGTAGAATATTTGACCTCTAAAATTTCATCACATCAATAATAAGAAGTGGACATATTTTTTCATCATGATATTGAAAATATTAGTCTTCTAATGGTTGATGAAGTAGATAAAGTAATGATGGAGTTGGAAACTGACATGATTGAAGGAGAAAATGATTGTATGTGTAATTATCCTTTCATTTTTCAACCACATAAGTCATTTATGTAGTAATTAATTATCATTTTTTTTATATTATGTTTGTTATTATTGTGCATTTGATATCATTTCTATTTTTTTAGCATGATATTTTTGAAATATATGTTTTGAAAAAAAATTTATTCGATTAAACGATAAGAATGCCATGGAGGAAATGATATACATTTATCCAACTCTCAGTAAATGTTCCATTGACCACACTGATGGATGATGATCTATCTATCTCCCTTCCTATAGCATTTGAGACACCATCCACTCCCATCCCCCACACCATATCTCACACCATCCATTAGCGTAACATTAGTATCTCAGTCAGCGCCTTTCTATTCAGCAGTGAGGGATCATGATTCCATTACTAGTTCATCATTGGGATATTGGAGGGTGACTAGTATAGTTAAAAATTTCAATACAAATAACTGTATTTATATTTTTTATACTAGTTACCATTTTTTCGTAAAATATGGATACACTAATAGTACAATGAAAAATGATAAAAGATCATATTTATGGAATCTGAACAGACTAAAGATAGTGCTCCCATTTAATTCACATGGGGCACCTACTAGTGGTGAGTATGTAAGTCACAAAATTTCAAAATGATTTAGTTCAAAAAAATTTAATTCCTTTTATATTAAAAATAAATATATAACATTGTTGAATTTTCAATATAATTTTATTATAGGTTTCTGGAGTTGGAATTAGAGACGGAGATGGAGAGGGTGATGAGAAGAGTTCATCATCCGCAAGAGATTAGTGGTGATTTTTTCTTTTGTAAAATGATGGAAAGAGAGATTTTGTCCATGTATAATGTTTGATAGAGAGTATTCACCAGAAATTTTCATGAAATAACATTTTAAGAAAAACGTGGTTTCTATAGAGGGATTAGCTTTTGTGTGTTTTCCTTATTTTAGATGTCTGGTGTTATGTAATAATTTGAAATATAGGTTCTCCTGACATATTTAGTTATGATTATATTTGATGCGTTCACACATTGGGTTATATGTTCTCTATATATGTTTTTGTTATCAGGCTATTAGGGCTGCAGAATCTACAACGGGTTTTTATTTTCAAATCAACAAATTGGGGGAGTTTAAACTGCTGCTAAACATTAATAGTTTTTCATTGACAGTAGTATAAACTACTGATAAATAATGGTTTATTCTTATTTATAAATGGTTATGCTACAAAAAAGTAAAGTTTTTAGAGGGCTTTTTAACAGCCTCTATTGCCTCCCCATATTTTTCCACGAAAACCCACTACTAAAACCTATAAACCCACTACAAAATTTTGATAGTTTTTCATCCATGGTAGTTTTAAAAATCAATAATAAATAGAACTTGCTAAATTATTAGTGGTTTCACTACAAAAAAAAAAAGAAATTATTTAGCGCTTGTTTTAACAGCCACTAAAGCTTCACCATATATTTCCACTAAAAATTGATGCTAAAACCTATAAAACTACAACTAAATATGTTATTTACAACACATTCTATAAACCTCCTCTAAATGGATGAAACCTATGACTACTAGATATCGACAACAATTTTAGTGGTATTTTTATAAAATCATCACAAAACCATATAGTGGCAGTTATACAACAATCATATTAAAAAAAACATCAACTATTCGGTGATTTTCTTGTAGTGAATCCATATTTCTCTTTTAGATTCATGAACTTCTAATTTTTAAATTGTGTTCCATTGTCTATATTGAATTTTTAATCTAGTACAATCATGGTAATGGTGTTTTTCATGATGAATTTTATAAGAATAAAAACAAGATTATTGGGAATAGCCTCAACCTTAACCCACATGGACACATATTCCATAGCCACAAGAATATATTCCTTCCCATAAGTGGATAAGAAGGGTCCCATGAAATCTAATACCTATACATCAAAAAAATTAATCTTCTAGTATTCCATTTTGTAGAGTCTCCTTCCATCTTCCAACATTTATAATCATTTGGCACTTGTCAAAGCCAATCACAAAATTCCTAGCATACTCATACAATGTTGTCTAGTAGAACCAGACTGTAAAATTTATTGTGTAGTCCAATCTTGTCCTTGGTTTCCACCCCAAGGTAATGAAAGATATATCTAAAGGATGGGAAACACATCCCCTTCAACCAAACATCTCATCAATATAGGATCCAAACATTTTTTATAATGAAATGGGTTATCCCAAAAGTATTATTTCAACATAGATATAAACCTATTCCATTGGTTTTTCGATAGTTCTTTTGTAATAACACCAAAAACTAGGAAATTATAATAATATTAATGTCAATAATATTGATTCATTGAAGAAGAAAACAATTTCTCATTTGTGAATGATGTTTTGATTACCCTTAGTACATCAGTCTGGGTTATGGGATGCCTAGAAAAATGGGCTGAAACCGCCGTTTCATTCAACTTGTTATCCCTGATTCCCAAATAAAATTCTTGAAAATGAATATTATACATCATTAACATCATATTTGATCCCTTCTTATCCATTCGGTACTTTAGGTAATAATTTTCAATGAAATGATCACATAGTACCACATCCAAAATTATCAAAATTTAAAAACTGAAACTATAAAAAAACAAATCCTTTTAGTGATGGAATAATATATGTTTTCATCAACCAAAAAAATGTTATTATATTGGATTACATGAAGCGCTTTATGCATCATTTACCACCAAAAATGATCTATAACAAGATCAATAGAATCACACATCACTACAAATGGTAAATTCTAGTCTATAGTAGTGATCATTGGTGATGTAGTATGTTTCTCTTTAATAAATTTTATGTACTTCATGAATTCGTCATAAAAAATAGAAGGTTTAATCTTATAAATAAGGGTGAATATCATCTTAGTGATCTTATAAAAACCTTTTATGAATCTCTTGTAAAATCCAACATTTCATAAAATACATCTAATCCCAATAACATTCTATAGTGATGAGTGATTTTGGAATACCTCAATTATGGAATTATTAACCCCTATTCCTTTCCTATAAACCTTGTATACCAACAAAATTCCCTTATTATCCATGAAATTTCACATTTCCCAATTTGTAATAATATTATTATCATGGAATATTCCAAAGTAGTTTCTATGTTTACAAGGAATCTTCCAAAATCACTAATTAATATTGAAAACTATCCACAATCACATTAATAATCATTTAAATCATGTGTGGGATGATTGAAATCTTAAATCTATGATTATTGGATAGAGCACCACACACGAAAAAGAATATTCCATTGTATAAAAATGTACCAATAGGACAAGTGAAGATGTACATTTCCTGAGCCACAAGTGGGATAAAAATCATGTTGTAACCCGAGTTTCCCTCAAGGATGAATAAATATTCATTCCCAGCCAACCTCTCTATAATTTGGTCTAAAAATTGAATGGGGAAAATGATCCTTACATGAGGAAATTTTGAGTTTTCAATAGTCTATACATACCCTACATTAATTCACAGTTATTTTTTTCCCGAATGACCTGAAGGCCTTCTTTATTATTGATTTTTGATAACCACCATTTGAAGGGATGAGGAGGAACCATTACACTACCTGTAATAAGAGTGATTACATATCCCATAGGCTTATGAGACATTATATGGTATGAAGGACACTAGTAATTAAACTAAACTATAACTACAAGGAACTACCCCTCCCCACCATTTCCATCGTGATAGTAGCTATCCACCTTTGCTTGGCCATCCTGCTAAGCTTCCCATGCTAGAACAGGCTTGTCCCGATGGCATTGTCATATCCTCTATGTCTTCAAAATCCATTACTTCTACTATGGTGAGTGTTTCTGATCTGAATCCTCCTCTAGGGCTTCTCCTATTTTTTAGAGTTTGTTTGGGTTAACTTCATTGATCATGTGGCCTGAAGGATTTGTGGTGGAATGAAAGCCTTGAGATGGCCCAATTTCTTTGAGGTGGCCCGAAGGCCTTGTGGTGGCCCGAAAATTTTAGGGGCCTGAAGGCCTTAGGGGACCCAGAGGCCTCGAAGGGACTGAAGACCAAATGATGAAGAGGAAAACAATAAGATTATAATTCTCCCGAGTAAATAATTTTTTCCAAGAATCATATTCAATTTAAAAACAATTGAGATAATATAGTTCGGATTAAAAATTAAAATGATGAATAAAAAATGAGAGTAGATAAAACCCATAGGAAATTCATTAACAACAAGCATATATCTACTCCTTACTCTCATATGAGGTCATTTGGGCTCTATCTCACCCCCTCTTTAGTGTTGAATTCCAAAAGTATCAAAGTATCCACCCTATCTTATGTGGTGACAATTTTTATTTACATTATTTATTATGTATGGCACTAAAATGTATTAATGATTTAGCCTGATGAATTCTAAATCACTAAAAATGTGTTATTTGGTGACTATAATTAAATTCATTGTATGTGACTTGAATAATTCCCTTCTAACACCTACAACACACCCGTTTTCTTTTGGTTTTATCATATCTAGACACCCAACCATATAGATCCACACTTTATGATTTTACTCGTATCTCACTACTACCAAGTGCAAGATTAATTCTATCCCGGGATCGATCCCACTTGACATGGATAAAATTTCTTTATCCCCATAAAATACTTCTTATCCCAGTATCAGATTGAATTATTGAACCGCATCATGAGGTATTTCATCATCTTCAAAATTAGTCTACACCAAACAATAAAATAAATTAATTAATAAATTATTATTAATAATATTATTATTATTATAAATTTAATTCATTTATAATTATATATAAAACCATTATCATTATTATAAGTTTAAATAAAAAAATAAAAAAATAAATTTACCTATATACTTATTATTACTATTATTATTTATTAATATAATAATAAATATATATATATAATCATTGTTAGGAAATATCAATTTCATTTCTTCAATTAATATTTGGAACATCCAAATCATCATGTTGATGGTGACATGAACCCTGGATCATATTTTTTAGAAGTGTCAAAGCGTGAGTTTTTTATCCTCGTGTTAACATGTGAATGAACTCAGTCATCAGCAGTAGCATGATTATTCCATTCAGTAGAATTATTATTCATTGTATGCTTCAATTTCATATTATGGTTTATTCAATGGATCTAGGATTAATTTTAATATTGTGAATATGATTCATTTTTTAGATGATCCACACCATCAACCTAGTTCTGTGTTGATCATCATCAACAAATGGTGGCTCAAATGTCGCCGGACAAAGGTAGTGATGTTTCAGATATCGTTATAGTAATGGATTGCGACATCTTCCAACATTTCCTAATTTCTCAAGGTAGTGAATATCAATGGTGGGTGATAATGGGAGGATTCAGTGAAGTGGGGAATTTATTTTTCTCATAGAAGCCACGACTCATGTGAGTGGGGGAAATTGGTGTATGTGATAATGATGCACAATACAATCTATTAGAGGTGTGGTGAGTTGTGTAGGTGACCATGGATGGTGGGTCATATGGTTTTGTGAGGAATGGCATGGTAAAGCATGGTTAGTTGACAAAGCAAAGAATCTATCTATGAGTATGCTAATAGTTGAATGGGAGTTCAGATGGAAGAAGGGTTGCACACACGGTCAGGTGGAGGTACAACCTTGCACTGTCAATATAGTGACTGTGATGCATGCTCCCAACGTCTAAAAAATAAATAACCCCATAAAATTAATTCAATAATAAATGAATAAAAACAAATAAAATTATAATAATGGTATATTCATGTTGTTCCATTTAACACCTCGATAGTGTAGGTCTACATGGGGATGTCACTTTTTCCTAGTTGGGTTGCTGTTAGAATTCATGAAACAATGCCTACTATGCCCGTAGAGGCACGAGCTATACTGGGAAGAGGATTAGTTTTAGAGTTTGGCTAGGTTTTTGTAGAAAAAAATAATGAATAATTTAGTTTCATTAAAACTTTAAATTAAAATAAATTAAAATAATTGTTTGGAAATATATAAAAAATTAAATAAATTATAATAATAATAAAATATTTAATGTAATAATGAGAATTAAAATAATAATTACACATGAAGAAAATGTGAAAAAGAATTATTTATTTGACTAAAAATTACCCAAATGACTAATAATATTGAAATGATATTTTATCGTTAAATTATGAATTTTAATAATTAAACAACAAATTATAGTGAATTCTACTTATTCAAATATTACACATTATTGTAATATTTAATTAGTAATGTCATCAAAAAGATAATGAAATGATGTGACAAAACACCCCAATTAAGGTGCATGTAAGGTTCCATATTTTCATTAGGTATGATTATGTTTATGTTATTTTTTAAACCTCTTATTTTTAGCTACATTACTATTTCCCCATGTTCGTTGGAAGTATCAGGGGTGTTCTGGGGTTCAAGACATGAAAGAGGAAGAAAAAGGTGGTTCCTAAGCATGTTTCACGGTTTACACATGGTTACTGCAAACCGTTTGGAGTATCCTAAGTAATCGTACAACCATGGATAATGGATTTCACATAGTTGGCACTAATTTAAGAAAACCATGCATATTTCCTAGGAAACCATGTCATGGGGTGTTTTTCAGTTACTATCTCAAGGATGGTTTGTGGACGGTTTGGAAAATTATGAAGGTAAACCGCACGACCCAAAAAAGATGGAAAATTTACAAAATTGCCTCTCTGGGATTTTAAACACCAACTCAGGTTTCATCTCTATATCAACCCCTCCAACACTAGTGAAGAACATAGAAAACCCAAGATTCCAGGAGGTGATTCTCCTTTTATTCTAGGATGTTTGGAGCTTAGTTGGTTGCAGATCGAATCCCCGGGTAAGTCTAATCACCTCTTTTCTTCCTCCGTTCAATTATGGTTTTCATCTTTATCACATCTCCTTCCAAAGCTCTAAAACCCTATTTTTCCACTGAGATCTAGATTGGGGCATCATGGGGTTCTTGATTCCGAATCTAAGGATTATATTATGAGTGTTTTCATCATCAGATTCAAGGTTTGTGGTCTACAATTATTATCCCATAGTTTTATTTTGGATATGTCCATGGAAGCTTGTGTTATTATTTTCCCTAATTGTGTTCCTGGTTCTATTGGATTATTTGGTATAAAAGGGAGTCTATGTGACCAATTGAAACCCTCAAAATCACCGTGGGATGTTTAGAGGATGACTTGACCATTTTGGGCCACCTGTGGGGTGTGCCGGCAATCTCAAACATAGATAGTGGTAGGGTAAAGTGAAGGATTTCCGAATAAAGTATGAATCCCCTGTAGAAAATGTTTTAATGGTTGATTAATCTTTAAATGGAATTATAATAGATATACCTAGGGTGATAAGGCATACAGGGTTTTAGCATGACATGAAAATGATAAAATTGAGTCAAATGGGATTATATCAATTGTGTAACGAATTTTGGTTAGAAATTACTAAGTGGGATAATTAATATTAAATGGTGAACATATAATAGCATTGGAAATGGGAAATGGGGAATATGTTAATGGGATGTAGTAATGAAATGGATGAATATGTTGAATGGGTTAATACATGTGATTTTGTGTTACACATAATGGGATGAATGTAATAAATTTGTCATGTTATGAGATATCATAAATTTACATGAAATGTCAAATGGGCTAGATGGGTTAATGTTTGGCCATTATTTAATATATAATAAAGAATAGGAATTTTTGAATAAACATAAGGGTTCATGCAAGGGAATGGTAATTTTCCTAAATAAAAATAAATTGTAATAATTAAATGTGTTAATAGGTTATGGAACAATATTAATTTCCATGTTAGTTATTATGCATTATGATATCCAATGGAATTAGTTTTTATGTGTTGTGACATGGTATGTTGCAGAAATTTGATAAATAATCACGTGCACATGGCTTGGTAGAGTGTTGTACTGACTTGAGGTTTAACGCTCATGGGTCCTGTTAGACAGAACCTCTAAATACCACCACAAAAATGCACGAGTTAGGGAAGGGGATGTGTGCGTTATTCCACTAACTGTTGCATTCCACCCGGACTGAGGATTTTAGGTGTGGATAATGAATTGATGTGATATGTGGATCCCTAGTGAGATAGAGACTTTATTTATTTCCCTTATTCATTGTGATTTACTAACTTAAACCCTTATGTTGATAACATTTATTCCTAACTGCTGGAAAATACGATCAAAATGTATTAAGTAATAACGATGCTATAAGAAATGATATAGGGATAAATTCTATGAATTAATTAAGTGAACTATGGACATCTAAATGGAACACGAGTTTTCCCTTGTTTAATGAAAATTTATATTGTACTAGGAAACACTATCTATTGGACTGAATATTTTTTAGACACAATTGGTGGTGGCCTACAGAGTTCTGTACTCACACCCTGCTCGGGCCATCGTTGGGTTCCCGAGTAGATCTCATGGTCGCAGGTCAGGCCAATGAAAAAGACCCTACTCTAGGATATTGAGTTGGGCTCGGGATGTACATGGGGAAGGATCCAAACTAAAATTCAATACCCATTTTTAGATTTGATAGTTTTTATTATATTGATATTGATTCACTTTTCACTACTACTATGGCATGTCATGGTTGTATTTGATTTGTGTTTGTACCCCATTTGGGAAACGTTTGGTTATGTATTTTTATTGGTTTTTTATATTTTCATAGTTATTTATAATGTTTTATACTATGGATCACTATTATAATGAGGGTTTAGTCTCCCCAAATGACTAATTAGTCCCTCTCCGCTAGTCTTTAACCTCTAGTGTATGGGGAGACGCCCTTGAGATCTTGTGACAGCTCATCTCAAAGCACCAGTTTAGTGGATTCTGGGTTGGAGAAGTTTTAAAGTTGTATTAGAGGTGTTTTCTCCTTTGTTTACAATTTGGGAATGGTAGACATGATATTAGGATGTGTCGGGCCATTATAATGAGCTCATTCTTGGAAGTAGCTTACCCATGTACAAGGGAAAACCCATGTCACCCTCCGTTGGAATTTTTATTCTTGATGCATGTTGTCACAGTTGAATTATATTTCACCATTAGGTGAAGCACTTGTTTGTGAGTTGACTGATTAATGATATTTTTCTCATTATCAGAATGACATGAGGTTGTGTATTCATACATCATTTTTGGTACCTAAGGATATAGGTTTCATGCATCATTAAAGGAACACATATTGGATTTGTGTGTGTGGCAAATATATTATAATTAATTTTACTTCTTTGATAAATATTAAGCAGATGGTTACTTATAATGGTAATGAAAGTGGGTGAATAAAAGCAATTCAAACTAATTGTTAAGGAATATAGTGTATAAATAATTGTTATGAATGGGTTAACAATATTGTGTTGTGATAAATAGTAAATGTAGATTAGATTTCTAAAAGATAAATATTACACCACGATGATAAAATCATTAATGATTTTTTTCATATAAAATCTATAAAAGGGGTAAAATGATGATATTCACATGTTTTGAAATGGGAAATGTTCCTATGAAGAAGGGAACATGTCATAAAAGAAGAATTTTCTTAAAGAGTTGTTGATGAAAGACTTGGGATTATGTAAATTGGTTACCCAAAGTTGACCATGACCCGCAATAGGTATAGTAGGTGTAGTGTATAATGTATGATGATGAGCATTCCAATATAGAATGAAGAATGGTTTATATAAGTTGATAGCTTGATATCATTTGAATCTGTGGTTAAATCATATCATTCATTCCATTAAAATTCCATGTGAATGATAGTTTTAATATGAGAATATTTGAGTTCATTGATGGGAATGAATTTTGTTCTTAGTTTGAATCATATTGGAATGGTTTGGGGCAGTGAGAGTGACCTTGTTTGAGACAATGTATTTGGATTGTGAGGCCCCAAAAGTTATGATATGGACTGGGTGGTGTGTTTAGGGGTCCCTTGGTAGGGTTGTGGCTATTTATTTGTGAGGCTTTGTTAGTTAATGTGAGTGTGAAAACACTCTTGGTTCGTAATCATATGATGTGCGTGAGACCTTAAGGATGGTGCATGGGTCCTGGTGACCTAGCGAGTAGAGACCTTTCATGTGGGTTTTGAATACTAGAGAGGATTTTCGGATCATAGGGCTGATAAATGTGTACACCTTTTGTTTGGAACCTAGAGTAAATGTTTGGTTGGTGTGCTAGTCATAGCGTGCATCAGAACTGGCGTGAGAGTTCCATTCACTAGCATTGCTTGGATCGTGTCATTTAATGCATGGTTTGGACAGAGGAAAAATGGTTTTTCATGGTTGTGACTATAGTCTAGGGAGTTGGTATCATTCAACCATCAGGGTGACCTATAAGATAGATCATTTTAGGTTTATTGTGCTTTTGGTTGTGTGTCACCCATGTAGTTGTTCTGTACCATCTTAGTGGGACTTAGGGTGTCCTATAGTACAGGTTTGGTCCAGAAGAATAATTTGGAAGGTTTGTGTCTTGTGGTGCAACTCGAGTTGCGATTTTGGGTTAATAGTTCCAAAAAACCAAAGGTGACCTCATGGAAGGTTAGCCCAATGGTGTAGGTACTTGGAATATGAGAATAGGAGATGCTCCAGAGGTGGTGCCAATCCATACCGAGTACCACTGAGTTTAGTAAAGAATATAGTGTTCCCCTGATTCTTTTTTAAGGAAACCCTAGTGTTTGTGATAAGAGGTAAGGTTCGTTTTGAAGGGTTGTATCGCATGGATTTCTGAATCAGATTTTTGGATGATGATTAATGGATGAATGAATGTTGTTTTTAGTGGAAATAACATGGGTTTCTGAAGTGTGGTTATATGATTTTGTTTGATGGTGGCACCCGAGGTGAGGGAGGTCAGGTGAATGAAATTGTTGGTATGAATGGTATGGTTTTTGGGTGAGATGCAGAGGCCACTATATCTCTAATGATATAGAATAACAAATATACGTTATTAGGTAAGTAAGCATGTGTTGATCTACATATTGATAAAGGATGATTTGTGAGAGATTATTGTATTTATTAGTATGGTAGAAGTTGTGTTTCAATGGTTATCTAATAGGGAAATAATTATATAATTTGAGTGGGGTTATAGATATAGTTCCACATGGAATTGTGGGTCACAGCTGCTTGGGGATTGCTTTAGGGATGCATGGTTGAACTTGGTTGGAAATCACACGTGAATGGTGGTGTTTATGTTTTCATGAGTCAAATTAGGTATGGAAGCCCAAAATCATAAGCATGTCATGGTTTCCCATATTTAGACATCATAAATGGATTAGTTGGTGGTTGTGTTCTTCTAAAGATTCTTAAAAACACATCAACTTGTGGCGATCTGGCCCAATAACATTATATAGTCTCGGGTACGTCAAGAAGCTATGGCTTTATACCAAGAGACATGATGGTTTTTGGTTGGGAGATGGACAAATCAAATTTTATGTGCCTGGAAATGGTATGTGTGGAGCTTGATTATGGGACATTCACCCTCTATGGATTTGGGTGAGGTCCTCCGGATGGGAAGATTGTCTACAAACATAATGGCTATGGTTCATAGAAGCCCAGAACGAGTACTTGGTTTCATTATTTTTCTTGTTTTGGAAAAAATCATGATAGCCATGTTTATGTTTATGGTTATGTTTGTGATCAATTATAATATGTTGTGGTCATAATACCTCATGGTGATCAACAATAATGAAACTCCTATGATGGTGAGTGATAAGTCAACTTGAGATGTCGAGAAGAGAATATCGAGTTGGTGTAGTGGCACCAAGATGCCAATGAGGATCCTATAAGGTGGTTGTTAGGTTCCTCGGAGAGGCAATGTGGGACATGGACTTGGTGACTGATGATCTATGTGTTAGCATCATGCTCCGATTGGTTCCATGTGATGTTTTTTATGACTCTACTAAGGTCATAGAAGGGTGTGGTGGGATATGAAAATAGTCAAGGAAAGAGAGGTTGGCTTCTATAACTCTAAAAAATATTGGGTTTAGACTGAGGTAATTTCTCCTTTTGGGGTTTTAGAACATCTCGATGTTGAGGGAACATTGTCCATGTGATGTGGGTATAAGAACCCAGCCTTAAAACATACATAATATTGAATTAAATGAATAGTTAACATTGAGGATCTTTCAGGTTTTGAGTTTTATAGAATTAGGCCATTACTATTACATATCAAAAGTTACAATGTAGACACTTCTACTCAGATTCCATGTTTTTCATAAAATAAAAAATCTTGATAAAAAAGCCATGTCTAGTTCCATGTTCTAGACAGCATGACTTTCCATGATCCCTTCCTTGACCCTATTCCACTTTATGTCCTGTGTAAAACATTTCAAATACATGTGATGAGCATAAAAATATCAGTAAGGAATAAACAAGTAAGGAAACTATTAGTTTTTCAAAACAAAATATAATCCATGAATACTTTAACATAAGTAATAATGTTCACCTTTATGAAGTACTAAATACACTTTACTGAATAAAAGATCGCTACATACCCATTTGTAACCAAACAATTACCCATATAAAGAACACATAACATATAAAGGAAACTAGGAACATAAAAAAACTTAAATGGAATAACCATTTGGTCGACTTCCACACATATCACTAAATGGAATATCCATATGGCCGACTTCCATACCAAATAAATTGGAGGTTATAATGTAACCACCCATCCTGGTATTCACGAAACCACCCGTCATTTGGTTTATCATGTAACCACCCATCAAATGTCTAAGTACCATTATAAAATCATAAGAAATAAAACAAATATAAAGGGAATAAAACATTTCCAAATTTCAATCACAATATATCAAATAAATATTGTTCTATAACAAATCCATTATCAAAACCATTTTCAATACCAAAATATATAATATAGTATATGGCGTTTTTTTATTAAAAATATTACCGCTTTTTGAGAAATCCAAAGATCAAATAATACTCGCAGCGGTGAAAAGGTCGTTGTCACCGCATACGTTAAAAGAAACATTCCTTTTTTCGTTTAGTAAAACTCTTCGTAGAAGAATATTCCCTTTGAATGAAATTAAATGTCAATGTTTTTTAAATATCGTATAAAATAATGTTTTGTATTAAAACAAAATATGACTCAATTAAAAGAGATTGAGACGAAGTCCCTTACCTTGTGTCCGACTTGACTCGATCGTTCCTTAATCTCATAAATAATAAACTAAAGTTAATTTCTACATGATTAAGAACCTTTTTCATGTTAATTATCTATTTTATATCACTTATTACAATGTTATGAACATTATGAATTAATTTATGTTAATAACAGTCATTTTGTTGAAATTTGGTACTTGAGTCAAAAATAAACTTCATATAATTACAAGTTTTTCATTTGATAAATTATCCATTATCTACAGAATTATATTAATGATGTAGATATCATATATATCATATATATCCCATATATACATGAATTTATAATATTACATAACATTTAGAGGTATGAAATAAAATGCACAGTTCATGGAGACAGTAAGCCGTACGTACGCGTGAACGCTGCATTCATTTCTATTTAACATTTAATGGAATGATAACATTATGATATATAGGTATATTATAATTCCAATATAATATCATATATACTATCATTAACTCCATCCTTTATACATCCCACATGTGGCATTAACGATTCAAATCACTTTGAGGGGGCGGTAGTCTGCACTTCCTAAAATGAAATTATCGCGTTTACACATAATGGAAACCATAAAAGATTGACATATAAAAAAAAATTACAGAAGAGTAAATAAAAAATAAACATAATATATATCATATATAAATACAGTGACACTTTAATGGCCACCATGATAGGTGTTAAAAGAATATTGAACAATCATCGTTTCATGAGGCAGTAATTCGCCATCCATTGAAACAGTAGGTTGTTTAACCATTAGACGGGTTTGTGTGTGTGAGTATAGGTAGAATCCTTATCATAATAGAATCCTAGTATACTGAGGATATTTGTGTTATTATGGGGTCAAAAAATAAGAAGATAGTGGTGACTGAAGAAGGAAAATAAATTGAAGAAACTCGAGAGAAGACATTACCTCTAAATCAGGTAACTTTTTTTGATTTGAGACAAAGGCTTCCTTGGGAAGACTTCTTCCCAAGGTGAGGATTATAGAAGTAAGAGAGAGATGTGTAGAGATAATATGACTAGAGGTTGGATGAGCCAAGGTCATGGGAGGTGTGGGTAAGGGGGTAGAGGTGGGGGCCTTTTATAAGAGGGAGGATGGTCACTTTTAGAAATTCCTGAAATGATACTTTATTATAAAATGGTTTTCTGAATTTAAAGGTCCCAAAATGATATATTTCAAGGATAAGGTGATAATGGTTTTAAATACACATATCCAATAGGTTTTTTACAAGTGTATGTCTTAGATTTTACCATATCTTTTCATTTTATTTAAATTGTTCATTAATGAGGTAATCACAACATCATCATGGTGTCATAAATACATTTTTTATTTAATGTCTAAAAATTATAAAAAAATTACCATGATGTAGGAAATACTTTTAGATTTATAATTAATATTTAGAGTCTAATAGATAATTTATGTAAACAAAATTAATATTGGTTTACATAGGATATACAATCCTTTGTTATATTTCTCTTCTTTTTAAAAACTAATATCATAAATGTCACTATTACATCCATGTGAATCCATGGTCCCTCAAGTTCGGTAAAAAGCTTCCCATGGTCGGCCATGACTCAAACACGAATATTTGGACACATTTTGGGGTCATTTTATATTATTATGATATTATTTTATTACCTTTAACTACCCTATTACTAATTAATCACGATAATTAAATATAATTATCATCGTTACTATTCATAATGTCCAAAAAGAAAAAGGTCATAATTATATTATTTGGACCTTCTGATTCCAAATATGAAATCCATTTTACCAAATTCCCATCATATAAATTTCCTTAATTAATTTAAAAATAATTTCTATTGTAAAAAAAAGCGTGTTTTTAAGAAACAATATCTATCAAAGGATTGATAATTTTTTATGTCCAATTTCAAAGTGAAATTAATTCTAGTGACTGCCATTAGATTAAATGGTAAAAATATATTCTAATTAAAATTTAAAACAAAAAAAATATAATCTAATCATATTATTAAATAAGATGAAATAGCAGTTTTGAATTAAAATGTAGTATTTTTCACTATTCATTAAAAATGAAAATTTTCATAAAAATACCAAAAACATACCCAGAGAAAATTTAAATGTCCCAATTCTAAATATTAAATTTATTTTGATAAATAGATATTATAAAATTGTCAAAATATAGATTCCAAAAATTGTTCACCATCAAAAGGCTGTAAAACAATATTTTAAAAATATTAATGTATTATATGCTTAAGATTGGATTTATTCTCATTTTAAGCCTCTAAAAGACTATCTAATTCATAAATAGACGTAGATATGAAAATAAATAATTCTTTACTTACATGGGATGTTTCATCCTTCCCCCTTTAAGAAATGGCATCCCTACATTTTATTTACTTATCGAATAAGTGGGGGTATTTATCCCTCATTGCATTTTCAGATTTCCATGTTGCCTCTTCAACTATATGTTTTCCATAGAACCGTTACTAGATGAATCACCTTATTCCACAACACTTGCTTCATGTGGTCACGAATCTGGACCGGTTGTTACTCATAAGATCAATTCTCTTCTAGATGAACTACCTCTGGACTCAAAACATGACATGGATCTGGTATATACTTTCTCAACAATGAAACATGAAAAAAATTATGTACCTAAGAAAAAATTGGAGTTAATTCCAATCTATATGAAACTGATCCAACATTCTCCAGGATTTCATCAGGTCTAATGAATATCGTACTCAGATTTACGATCTTTCCCAAACACATCACACTTTTCCATGGAGAAATATTGAGAAAAACATGATCACCTACCTCAAAAGAAATATTCTTCCTCTGGTTATCTCCATAACTTTTCTGCTGAATAATAGTTGTTCTCATGTGCTTCTAAATCAACTGAACGTTTTATGCCATATCTTCTACCAATTCTGGTCCCATTAGCTTCCTTTCACATACATCATACCAAAAATCTAGATTTTTACACCGTTTACCATATAATGCCTCAAACGGAGACATCAGTATTCTGGAATGAAAACTGTTATTATAAGAAAATTCAACCAAAGAAAGATGTTGTTCTCAACTTCCCTGGTATTCCATCGTGAAAGAACTTAACATATCCTCAAAGTTCTGAATTGTTCATTCTGACTTCCCATCTAATTGAGGATGAAAAGTTGTACTAAAATTTAATTTAGTACACAATGATTTCTTAATGCCTTTACAAAAGTTAGAAGTAAACCTACTATCACGATCAGATACAATGGTGAGTGGAAATCCATGTAACTTGACTATCTCTTTGACATATAACCGAGAAAGATGATCTGGAGAGAATGTATCTCAAATAAGATGGAAATGAGAAGATTTAGTCAATCGATCAATAATAACCCAGATTCCATTATTACCTCAAGATCTCTTTGGTAATACCACAAGGAAGTCCACGGATATATTTTCCCATTTCCACTCTGGCACCGGTAAAGTTTGAAACATCCCTTTCTGTAATTGCCGCTCTGCTTTAACTTGATGACAAGTCAAACACTTCACATTTAAACCAGCAATATTTCTTTCATTCCATCCCACCAGTAATACTCCTGCAGATCTATGTACATCTTAGTACTTCCAGGATGAACTAAAACTAGGGAACTATGAGCCTCACATAACTTCTCATTATTCAACAATGAAACACAAGGCACACACATTCCCTTCCAAAATCTCAAAACACAATCATTATCAATGTTGAATTCAGGAAACATACCCTTCTAAAACAGCTTTACAATTTTTTTGCAACTTATTGTCTTTCTTCTACTCTTGCTTAATTCTGTCTGATAGAGATGACCTCATCGACACCTGAAACAAAACATAAGAACTTACTGCACCAACAAAATCTATTCCAATCTTCATCAAATCAAAAACCAAATGACCTCATTCCAAACATATCATGGTTAATGAAGCATTACAATTTTCACTCAAAGCATCAGCCACATTATTTGCTTCTCGGGGACAGTAATGAATTGTACAATCGTAATCCTTGATTAATTCCAGCCATCTCCTCTATCTCATGATCAATTCTTTCTGAGTGAATATATAATTTAAACATTTTTTTATTAGTATATATTTCACAATTTACACCATACAAATGATGCCTCCAAATTTTTCAAGAAAACACAACAACAGCTAATTCCAAATCATGTGTAGGGTAATTTTACTAATGTGTTTTCAACTGACGTGAAGCATATGTAATTAACTAATCATTATTCATAAGGACACAACCGTGTCCATTCAACAAAGCAACACTGTATATAAAAAACTCAACTTTTCTAGAGGGCAGTGCCAAAACTGGAGCATTCACCAATCTTCGTTTCAATTCTTTAAAACAATCATCACATTCTTTTTTCCAAATGAACCTAACACCTTTTCGATTTAACTTAGTCATTGGACTAGATAACCGTGAAAAAGTTTCAACAAACCTCCATTAAAAACCTACTAATCCAAGAAAACTATAGATCTTGGTTATATTTGTGGGTCTAGGACATTATTCCACAACTTTTGTTTTAGTAGGATCAACAGTTATTCCATTTTTTGAAACAATGTGACCATGGAAAGAAATTTGTTGTAACCAAAACTCACACTTTCTAAATTTTCCATACAGTTTCTTTTCTTTTAAGGTTTTCAATACAACCCTTAAATGAATTTCATGTTCATATTTACTTTCTCAATAAACCAAAATATCATCAATGAACACAACCACAAACTTATCCAATAAGTCATGGAAAATTATATTCATTAGATCCATGAATACAGCAGGTTCATTGGTTAACCCAAAATTCATAACTACAAATTCATAATGGATATATCTAGTACAAAACATGGTCTTCGGAATGTATTCTTTTAATTTTAACTGATGGTACCCCGACCTCAAGTCAATCATCGAAAAATACTGAGCTCCCTGGAGCTGATCAATCAAATCATCGATATGAGGCAAAGGATACTTATTCTTAACAGTGATGTTATTCAATTCTCTACAATCAATGAAAAGTCTCATTGAACCATATTTCTTTTTAAAAAACAAGATAGGAGAACATCATGGTGATGTTCAAGGTCGAATGAAACCTTTATCTAATAACTCCTGCATTTTCTTCTTTATATCTAAAAGATCAACATGAGCCACACGATAGGGGGGTTTTGAAATTGTCTTAGAATCAAGAACTAACTCAACAATAAATTCAACTTCCCGATCATGTATAATACTAGAGAACTGATAAGTAAAAACATCAAGATACTCATTTACCACGGGCACATCATTAATATTAATAATTCCATTGTTTTCAACAATATGTGCAAGGTAACATTCATTTCCATCATTTACTAGTTTCTTAGATTCCTGATATGTTTTCAAAAGTAAGGGTTCATTCTTATACACAAACTCAAAATATTTCAAAAGAAACCACTTTAGCTCTACAGTAAATCATAGCATGATAAATAGAAATACAATCCATTCCCAAAATAACATCAAACTCTACAAGAGGCAAAACAATATGGTTTTCTGGTAGATTCATTCCACACACAAGGATACGAAGGTTCTTATAATTTTGTTTGTCTCGACCTTTCCCCCTAGTGTTTTTACCATATGTTCAGGATTCATAGGTTGATATGGAATTTTCAATTTATTATAAAACTTCTCAGAAATGAACGAATGTGTAGACCCTGAATCAAACAACACATTGGAATAATCTGAACAAACAAACAGTGTACCTGATACTACATCATTCTATGGCCCAACATCTGCTGAAGTAGATACAATGGATTTCACCACCCCTTTCTGGTTGTACTCTGGCTGCTTTCCCTCAGTTTAGTTCTTCGTTAGAAACTCATTTTCATAATGACCCATTTCATTACACTTAAAACATCTTACCACTAGCTTTTCATTGCATGCTTGACCATCTTCCATACAGTTACGAGCTATATGACCAGACTTACCACCCCAAAATCACTTTTTAGATATGGATAAACATTCTCCATGATGAATTTTACCACACATCACACATGATGGATATTTGGTTTTCTTACCTCCGAGATTATTTGATAAATTCTTTACCTTTTCCAGCCAACTAGACATCTTATTTGGTTGTTTTTCAAAGGACATCTAATCATCAGAAAACTCCATTTCCACCTTCTCAGCACATCGAAGAAGCTTTTCAAAAAAATTTAACTCTCGAGAAGCTAATTCCCTTCCATATTTTTGCATTAATTCTGAGTAAAAACGATTGATTTTATGATCAAGGTCTTGGATAAAATTTGGAGCATACCTTGCATATCGAGTGAACTTCTCTTCATAAGAAGCCACTTATTCATCCACTTCCCAGGATTCCATGAATATTTTTTCCATCCTATGTCGAACAGCCTTAGAAAAATATTTATGAAGGAACACACCTTTGAATTCATCCCAGTCAAGAGCATCAATCTCATCAGCATCCCAAATATTTTTAACCATCAACCACCACTGATCTGCTTCACTCTCCAAATGGTAAATAGTAAGGCTAGCCTTCTGATTTTTTGAATACCCCATGACATCGAAAATAATCACCAGTGCTTTAATCCACTCTCCTTCTCACACATGGTCAGATGATCCTCTAACTGATGGGGGGTGTTGCTTCATGAAATGTTCCACCACTTACATGTTCCTCTGTGATTGATCTGGCTGATCTCATTCATGTATACCACCAAAATTTATCGCTTGAGTCAATTTCACCATTACTACCACAAACTGTTTAGTTCCAATTCTGACCATCCCGAATGCTGATTTGGAAGTTCATTTCCTTATGTATGCCTTCCTAGCACTGCTTCCCTATTTCCTTTACGGAAAACCATTCTGAACTAACATTTATTAGATGAAGCAATATGGTAATCTTCAAATTCTATATCATTTCAATTTGACCATAATTTGTAAAATAAATATTTTTGTGTAATCATTTAATAGAATTCTAACTCCTAATGTTATATAAACCGACCTCTGATACCAACTATAAGGACCCTGCCTTAAAAAAATACATAATATTGAATTAAATTAATAATTCACATTGAGGATCTATTTTGGTTTAGAGTTTTAGAGAATTATTCCATAACTATTATATCTCAAAAGTTACAAAGTATACACTTTTACTCAGATTCCATTTTTTTCGTAAAATAAATACTCTTGATAAAAGAGCCATGTCCAGTTCCATGTTGTAGACAGAATGAATTTCCTTGATCACATCATTGACCCTATTACACTTTATGTCCTCTAAAAAAAATTTCAAAAACATGGGATGATCATAAAAACTCAGTAAGGAATAAACAAAGAAGGATACTATTAGTTTTTCAAAACAACATGTAAACCGTGAATACTTTAACATAAGTAATAATTTTCACCTTTATGATGTAGTAAATAATATCCACTGAATAAAATATCACTCCATACTAGTTTGTAACCAATAAATTATCCATATAAAGAACACATAACATATAAAGGTAACTAGGAACATAAATATACTTAAATGGAATAACCATACGGTTGACTTCCACACATGTCACTAAATGGAATAACAATACGACCGACTTACATACCCAATGCATTGGAGGTTAATTCGTAACCACTCATCCTGGTATTCATGGCACCACCATTCATTTTTTTTATCATGTAACCACCCATCAAAATTCCAAGTACCTTTATAAAATCATAAGACATAAAAAAATATAAAGGAATGAAAACATGTCCACATTTCGATCACAATATACCACTTAAATATAATGAAATAAAAAATCTATTATCAAAACCATTTTCAATACCAACATAAATAATAGAGTATATGGTATTTATTTTATTTTTAAAACATTACAGCTTTTTGAGGAATCCAATGATCAAATAATACTCGCGGCGGTGGAAAGGTCGTTTTCACCACGTACATTAAAAAAAGCATTCCTTTTTCTAGTTTAGTAAAACGCTTCATAGAAATATATTCCATTTGAATTAAATGAAAATACAAAGGTTTTTATACATCATATAATACAAAGTTTTGTTTTAAAACAAAATATGCCTCAATGAAAGGAGATTGAGACGAATTCTCTTACCGCGTGTCCGACTTGACTCGATCGTTCTTTAGTCTCCTGAATAATAAACTAAAGTAAATTTATACTTGCTTAAGAACCTTTTTCATGTTAATTATCCCTTTTATACAACTTATTACCATGTTATTAACATTATGTAATCATTTAAGTTAATAACGGTCGTTTTGTCGATATTTGGTAGGTGAGTCAAAAATAAACGTCTTATTATTACAAGTTATTCATGTGGGAAAATATCCATTCTCTTAAGAATTATATTCATGATGTATATATCATATATAACATATATATCAATATTTACATGAATATTTAATATTACATAACATTTAGATGTAATAAATGAAAAGCACCGTTCATGGAGACGGTGAGCTGTATGTACGCATTAACGCTACTTTCATTTCTATTTCACATTTAATGGAATGAAAAAATTATGATATTGAGGTATATTATAATTCAAGTATAATATCATATATAGTATTATTAAATCCATCCATTATACATC
Source organism: Viscum album (assembly GCA_963277665.1). Classification (NCBI taxonomy): domain Eukaryota; kingdom Viridiplantae; phylum Streptophyta; class Magnoliopsida; order Santalales; family Viscaceae; genus Viscum; species Viscum album. The sequence continues at coordinate 1,152,982,826 of OY728120.1, forward strand.
CCACATATGGTAGTAACGATTCAAATCACTTTGAGGGGGCGGTAGTCCACACTTCCGAAAATGAAATTATCACGTTTACACATAATGGAAACAATTAAGGTTTACTATACGTAAAAAATACAGAAGAATAATGAAAACAAAAAAATAATATATATCATATATAAATACAGTGACGTATTAATGGCCACCATGATAGGTGTTAAAAGAAAATTGAATAATCATTGCTCCGTGAGGCAGTAATTCGCCATCCACAGAAACAGTATGTTCTTTAAACATTAGTTGATGGTGTGTGTGAGTGTAGGTAGAATTTCTATCCTAAAAAAATCCTAGTAAATTGAGAATAATTTTGTTATTATGGGATAATGTAATAAAAAGATAGTGTTGATTGAAGAAGGAAAATAAAACGAAGAAACTCGAGAGAATACATTACCTCTAAACTGGGTAACTCTTTTTGATTTGAGCAAAAGGCTTCCTTGGGAAGACTTCTGCCCAAAGTGAGGCTTCTAGAAGTAAGATAGGGATGTGGAGAGATAATATGAGAATAGTATTGTTGATAAAAGGTCTTTAGAGGTGGGGGTAAGGGGTATAGGTGGGGCCCTTTTATAAAAGGGAGGAGGGTCACTTTTGGGAAGTCTTGAAATTATACTTTATTAGAAAATTGTTTTCCAAATTTAAAGGTCCCAAAATGATATATTTTGAGGGTAAGGTGATAAGCATTATAAATACACCAATAAAATAGGTTTTTGACAAGTTTATGTCTTAGACATTACCATATCATTTCAATTTATTTAAATCATTCATTTATGAGGTAATCACTGCATCATCATGGTGTCATAAATACATTTATTTATTTAATGTCTAAATATTATAAAAAAATACCATGATGTAGGAAATATTTTTTGATTTCAAATGATTATTTATAGTCTAATAGATCATTTATGTAAACTAAATTAAAATTATTTTACTTAGGATATACCAACCTTTGTTATATTTCTCTTCTTTTTAAAAAATAATGTCATAAATTTCACTATTACATCCATGTGACCCCATGGGCCCTCAAGTTCGTTAAAAAGCTTCCCATGGTCGGCCAAGACTCAAAAAAGATGATTTGGACACATTTTGGGGACATTTTATATTATTATGAAATTATTTTATTACCCTTAACTACCCGGTTACTAATTACTCATGATAATTAAAGATAATTACCATCATTACTATTCAAAATGTCCACAAACCAAAAAGCCTAAATTACATAATTTTTACCTTCTGATTCCAAATATAGAATCCATTTTACCAAATTCCAAAACACATAAATTTCATTAATTAATTTAAAAATAATTTCTGTTGTGAAAACAAATAACCTGTTTTTAAGAAACAATATCTATCAAAAGATTGATAATTGTTTTTGTCCAATTTCATAGTGAAATTCATTATAATGACCACCATTGTATTAAATGGTCAAATATATATTCTAATTACACTTTAAAAAAATTAAAAAGATAATATAATCATATAATTAAATTAGAAGAAAAATCAGTTTTGAAGTAAAATGCAGTATTTTTAAATATTCATTAAAAAATTTACATTGTTAGAAAAATACCAAAAATTTATCCAATGTAAATTTCACTGTCCCAATTCAAAAAAATATGTTTATTTTGAACTGTAGAGCTTATAAAAATGTAAAAAAGATAGATTAAAAAATGGTTCTCCATCAAAAGGTGGTAAAATAATCTTTTAAAAATATTAGAGTATTCTGTACATAAGATTGGATTTATTCTCATTTTAAGCCTCTAAAGCACTATATAATTATTAAATAGACATAGATATAAATATATATTATTCTTTACTTACTTGGGATGTTACATGGGGTCATGAAAAGGGTGAAGGCAATAACACTCTTGAGGGTGATAACGCCACGATGATGGAATTATACTCGATTATAGGGAACAAATTTAGTTGGATGTGTGGGATGATAATGATAGGATTATAGTCTGGAATCTCCGTTGTAAGGTGTGAAAGGGGGGGTGAAAAATCAATGGAAGGTGGGTGTTCTGAAACAAGCCAGTCAGGGCTGGTCTGACTGGATATGGAAAACTCAAATGGGTGTGGTAAGAGTGACCCACCTCCAGGTTGATGTTGTTGTGTAAAATTACATTGCAAAATAAATTCACACCTGAGGGAGGTCAAGATGAACTTAGTCATTTACTGGATACTATAGGACTATCCTACCGAATTTTTTTAATGGTGCGACTGGATGCCAATGTCAGGTAATGATCATATGGATATTGGGGTGCATTTAGATGGAACCTGATAGGTGATGGGAATGTTGTGTTGAGTTCTGGAGGTCCCTCATCGATAGGGGGGTTCCATGTAACCAATCTAAAAAAATGATTTTTTGATGATGTTGTCAGAGTTTCAAGTTGGAAGGACGTGAGTGTTCACTTTTTGGGTGATTTGGCCCTGGTAGATATCTTTAGAACGTGTTTAACTGGTCGAGTTGCTGAGAGTTCGGGGTTGCATTTGGATGTACAGTCATGGAATTAAACCTTCATGAAATTTGGTTGGAAGGATCATGTTTTTTCATCTAGTTGGTATCGATTTTGGTCACAATTAGAGTTTCAAAAATAGAGGAAAACGACACCAAGTCATTTGTTCCATTAGTTTTGTTGAGCATCGGGCTGATGGGATGTCGATTGGTTCCTTCATGATGACGTTGTGATGGGTGCATTGTTTCCATTTATAGGGATTAAAGAACTATTTTATATGTTTTACCTTTGTAATTATTGTGGTTGGGTTTGGTTGATGTTGATGCATCCTTATGGTGTTTTATGTTTGTGTTGTGGTGGTAGTGATGAATACTTGTTGGAAATGTATGTTCCCTTGATCCATGTTTGGTGGGGTTTATGATGTGAAACAAGAATCTTGGAAGATGGAAATGGATAGGCATGCCTATTGGAATGATCTATTGTTAAGAAATCATAGTGATACTTTGAAGAGTGTCTCAAGGATGAACCATTATATGGTGGGGAGGTTGTATGGTTCTAGAATATCTTAATGCATGTTTTTAGGTTATTTTTTGGTTTTATTATCTTTATTTTGGATATATAAGTGTTTAGATATGTTTATAAAAAGGCATGGGTGTTTGGGGGGTTCAAGACATGAATGAGAAGGAAAAAAGGGGGTTCCTGGTCATGTTTCACAGTTTGTGCATGGTTGGTTCAAATAGTGCGGAGTATCCAAGGAAACCATACATCCCTATATAAATGCTTACACACAATTGGTGCACAGTTAAGAAAACTGTGATGAATCCCCAAGAAACCATTCAATTGGGTGTTTTTTCTATGTGGATCACGCACGGTTTGTGAACCGTTTGGAAAACTGTCTGGGTAAAACTTACTACCCAGAAAAGTTGGAAAATATACAAAATTTTCACTACAGGATTTTAAACCGCACTCAGTTTTCTTCTACATTTCTCTCTCTGAATCCCTAGTGAAGAACTTGGATGACCCATGCTTCCAATATGTAACTCTACATTAATTTTAGGTTTTTTGGAGTGACTTTGGTTGTAGATCAAAGCACATGGTAATTCTAATATCCTCCTTCCTTCATCCTTTTGATTATGGTATTCATCATTCTAATATGTCCTTCTGAAGCTCTAAAACCCTCTTTTTGTAGTGATATATAGGTTTGGGATTCAAATAGTGTTTGAATTTGGAACCATGTCTTTGATTAAGATTGTGTTCATCATCTGATTCGAGTTATGTGGTCTATAAATATTATCCTATAGTTTTCTTTTGGATTTGAGAAAGGAAGCATGTGTTTGAATTTTACATAACTGTGTTCATGATTACATTGAAGTGTTTGATAATAATGGGAGTCTAGGTGACTAATTGAAAACCTCATGATCCCTATGGGATTTGTAGAGTATGACTTGACCATTTAGGTCCACCCATGGGGTGCGCCTGCAATCCTGAACCAAGAGAGTGGTAGGGTTATGTGAGGAATTGACGAATAAAGTGTACAGTACACATAGAAAATGATTCAATGGTTGATTATGTTTCAAATTTAATGATAATATAGATTCCCAGGGGGATTAGGCATAAGGGGTTGTTTGGCATGACATCAAAAACTTTCAAATTGTGTCGAATGGGATTATATTTATTGTTCAATTAAATATGGTTAGAAAATCCTATGAGGGTTCGTGAATATTAAATGGTGAAATTATAATGGGATGATGAAATGGGAAATGGGGAATATGATAATGTAATGTAAGAAGGAAATAGATGAATATGTTGAATGGGTTAATACCTAGGTAGTAGTGGTACACCTAATGGGTTTAATGTAATAAAGTGGTAATGTTATGAGATATGGAAAATTTACATGAAATGATAAATGGTCTATATGGGTTAATGTGTTGCCATTGTTGAATATTGACTAAGACATAGGTATCATTGAATAAACATTATGGGGTAAGGCATGAGAATTGAAATTTGGATAAATAACTATGAATTGTAATTGGTATATGTTTTAATGGGTTATGGAATAGTATTAATTTCCATATTGGATGTTATGCATTGTGATTTCTAATGGCATTGGTTACGATGTGTTTTGTTATGGAATGTTGTGATTATTTGATAAATAATCATTTTCACATGGCTTGGTAGAGGGGGTATTGACATGAGGTTCTATGCCCATGGGAAGGGTTATACTGAGGATCTAAACTCCACCACAAAATTTCATGGGTTAGGGAAGGGGACGAAGGCTCTATTCCCTTAACAGTTACATTCCACCCAGACCGACCCGTCGAGGTGTGGATAATTTGTGGATGTGATTTGTGGATCCCTAGTGAGATAGGTACTTGATTAATTTCCCCTATTCAGTGTGATTGATTTCCTTGAACCCTTTTTTATATTACATTTAGGCCTAACCCGTGTAACTTGTGATAAAAATGGATTAAGTAACGATGATGGAATAAGAAAAAAAATGGGATATATGCTGGGAATTAATTAAGTGAACCTTGGATTTCTAATGGAACCTGAAGTGTCCCTTTTTTACTTACCATTTATTTTTTACTTTCATGCACTATAAATTATACTGAATATTTTTTAGACACCGTTGGTGGTGGCCTACTGATTTTTTCATTATCACACAACTCGGGCCACCGTTGGGTACCCGAGCTGATCTGTTGGCTTTAGGTCAAGAAAAAGGTAGAGTCCCCACTCTAGAATGTTGAGTAGGGATTTAAATGTACATGTATAAGGATTCAGGATTGGAGTTAGGACCCATATAGAGATTTGGACTTTTTTTACATTGGTATTTATTCACATTGCACTACTATTATAGAATGACATGATTGTATTTGATCTGTGTTTGTATCCCATTTGGGAAGCATTTGGTTATTCATGTTTATTGGTGGTTTTTATTACTTATACTATTTATATTGTATTCAACTATAGATCACTCTAACAAAGAGGGTATAATCCCCCCTCTTTACTTATTAAACCCTCACCACTTGTCACCCACCTCTAGCGTATGGGGAGGCGCACATGTGGTCATGTGACGTCTCAACTCAGAGCACCAGTTTAGTGGATTCTATGTATAAGACGTTATAGAGAACATAAAATAACACAACAATTATTAATTTTGTCCCTCAAGAAATAAGTAGTCTTTTTTTGTTAAAGAGAAAATCTCATAATTAAATAATTTTAATGCTAAAAACATTAATTAAAGAGAAATGATTTTCCCCCATGAATCCTTTTCACCAAAATGTATGAATTCTGTCTAAAATGAAATAGGTTATAGTGAATATAATTTTTACTATTAACATTTTTTATTTTTTCTAGTTTTGGTGGCATAGTATGAAGTGTGCAGTTGTGGATTTTGTGCCTCAATGTTTGGTCTTCTAGAAGGTGAAGGCTGAGAACCATGTTCTTGATGTATTGTTCTAGCCATTAGATGTTCCTCAATGGGAGTGGGAGGACACCTCGATAGACTTTATTACAAGTTTACCATAAGCTCAGGGAGGACATGATACAATATTGGTGGTAGTGTATTGAATGAAAAAATAAACCCACTTCATAGAAATCAAGGTGTCGAGATCAGTGGAGGTTTGGTCGAGGTAGTTTCTAGAGGAGGTGTTGCTACTCCACAGAGTCGCATGGATGATCATTTTGGATCATCACAACCTGTTTTCCCTCTAGGGTGTTGAGAGGTCTCCATCATGATTTTGTTTCTCAGTTAGGCCTTAGCAATACTTTCCATCCACATATGGATGGTCTAACAAAGAAGACCATCCAGACTTTGGAAGACTTGTTGCACTCATGTGTCTTGGAATTTTGATGTTGATGGATGAAGAACTTATCCTTTGAAGATATTTCATACAAAAATAGTTTTATGGCCCCCAACAGTATAGATCCATTTGAACCATTGTATGGACAATTTTTTTGTTTTCCATTGTTGTGGACTGTATTCTGAGAGTCAGAAAATTCTGATGCCAGAATTGGTATAAAATATATGAGAGATGGTTCATGTGATTTTCGAGAGGACGAATAAAATTAATGATCATAAAATGTCCTATGCTAATTATATAATAAGTCCTATGGTGTTTGAGGTTGGGGATCATGTGTTTCTGAAGGATACTCTATATCATGGGCAGTGATGGATTGTTTGTTGGAGTAAGATTTCTCCTCAGTTTTTTGGGACTTTTGAGGTTTTGGCATGTGCTCGAGCGATGGAATATCGGGTAGCCCATACCCTATGGATGAGCGGGATGAAAAATGTTTTCATGTGTCATAACTCCATCATTATCTTCGTGATGACTCTCACATAATATATTGGGGGGATATCAACATTGATGATGATGCGACCTTCGAGGAGAATCCTATAGAAAATCAGGCCTGCAAGGAGAAGGTGTTGTGTAGGTGTTATATTTCTTTCCTTCATGTCTTGTTGTAGTATGATGGCATGGAAGAGAAAATTGGCAACATGATTCATAGATATGCACCCAGTACCTCGATCTATTTGATGTTTAATGCATTTCTTATAATGATGATCTATTGTTGTTTTAAAACTTTTGTGTTCATGAAATTGATTTCTTTTGCTGTTGATTGTGGCTTGCTCTCCATGGGATGTATCTCCTCCGAGAGAGTGTTTTGGAGATGGTTATGGTTTTCATGAGGTTTCACATGTTCCGTTTTTTAAGCGGTTGAACTCCTTTGGTGGTAAGAGCCTTGAGATATATCTTGAAGGGTGGTATTTCAAACCCCCTTTTTGGTTTCCTATTTTGGTTGGTTTTGAATTATGTAGGACGAGAATATCATTATATGTATCTAATGTAATTTCATGGACTTCTCTGGTCCATTACTTTGATGATATATAGTGTATGTGGTGTTATGGGAATTAAATGTGATTTATCCCCAACACATTTCCAAATTTCCATTTAAGTGAACAATGTTTCCAGTTTTGTGAACAATATTGTTAGTATGTCATTTTGAACTGTCGATGTTAGCATGTCATTTTGAACCATCTATTTTGGAGTTTCACTTGAACTTTAGGTGTTGGCATGTCATTATGAAATTTCAGTGATGGTGTTTCATATTGAACTGTCGGTGTCAGTGGGTCATTTTGAACTATTGGTGTCGATGCGTCATTTTGATCTATCGGTGTGGGTGTGTCATTATGAACTCTCGATATCGGCATATCATATTGAAATATCGGTTTTACCCTGTCATTTTGAACAATCATTGTCGGTGAGTCATATAGGAATTTTTATGTAAGTGCGTCATTTTTAACTGTCACTATCGGCATGCCATATTGAACATTCGGTATCAATGTGTCATTTTCATATGTTGGTGTTAACGTGTAATTTTGAAATGTCGGTGTCAGCCTACCATTTTGAAATGTCAATGTCAGTGTGTCATTTTAACAGTTAATGTTGGTGTGACATTTTAACTTTTGGTGTCGGCATACCATTTTGAATTATCGGTGTCAATGTGTCAATTTGAACTGTCGGTATCGACATGTCATTTTGAACTATCGGTGTCAGTGTATCATTTTCAACATTTCATTTCATCCCTTAATTTTGAAATATTAGTGTCAGAAAGTCATTTTGAACTCATGGTGTCCGTGTTTCATTTTGAATTGTCAATGTCAATGTGTCATTTTGAACTATTGGTGTCAGTCTGACATTTTTTGAACAGGGTTTCATGCTTCATACAGTTTCTCCCCATTAACATTTTATTTAACGTAAAATGTGCTCAAAGTCTTGTTTTTTGTGATTTAATGCCAATTAAAATTCCACAACTCTTATCTTAATATTCATCAGTGTATTAGTGCCTTTTATTTGTCAAACCTCATAGTCTTGATGAGATCCACTTTTAATGGAAAATCTAAACCCAATCAAAACCGATGATCCCAGTATTTTTTCAATGGCCCGAGATATCTTCCCATATTCTTCCTTCCTGTTATTCTCTAGTACAAGATTCACAATGTTCATTCTCCCATAGGAGTCATGTGATCTAACTATGACCCTTGGATCATTTCCCTCAGAGTTTTTTCTGCTGCGTGTACACCCCCTGTTTCGGTGCATGCAGGAATTGTCGATCAATCTCTAGTACAAGGTATGTTCTAAAGTCACTCTTCGGAGTTCATTCACTTCAATTAATATTTTCCATGATATGGCATGTTATTGACATGTTTATAATGAATTTTTCTTGGTTGTTGGTTGGTGTTTTGGTGACTCTGTGTCCTCAGGTGGATGCATTCTACTCGGAGAGGTGATCATGGTCGATTGTGTTGGCTCATTCTCATATAGAGAATATCGAGAACATATTGAGGTAGGAGATTCATTAATTTTATTTTCTTTACATGCAATGATATTATTGGCATGGTTTAGACCATTGGATCATAATGGAATTGACATAATAAATATTTTAACAAGATTAATGTATTGGGATCAATTGCTTCTCTATTTTTTTGCCTCTTGATTTTATAGACAGTGTGATAGCTATGCTTTGGTTTTTTAACATGTCCTTATTAATTTCAATTGGTAATAAACGTAAATTGGGATAAATTTTGAATCAATTGAGCCAAAGATAAAGAGACATGTAAATTAATATGATAGTTGTTTTAATTTGATGATGATCATAATGATGCGGTAAGAATTTATAATGTGATTGATTGATAAACCAAAAGCATGTTGAATATTGTTTATTAAATGAATTTTATATTTAATTTTTAAATTAATTTTTGATAGTTATGATAGCTTGTTGTTTAGATTTCTCATAGTTTCAACCTACTAATAATGAATCTGTAAATTCAAGATAGATTAATGAATATATTTTTTAATAAAATATAATTCCTAATACCGTATTGAGTTATCCTAGTTCTTGTAAGGTCCAGTGCCTTTTACTTTGGAGCCATGAGAGATCAGTTCATGTGAAGGAAGAATGACTTGTTTATGTCCAAGATCCTAATTGCCTTGTTGTTTCCTGCATCTTGTGATGTGTTTTGAGCCTGGAAGGCTATTGTGAGATGTGGGGGCCGGGAGGCCTAGTATTTTTTGTAGCAGATGAGGCATTGAATGGTGAGATGTATCAGTCTATGCATATGGTTGTCAGGGAGGACACTGGAGGTGATCAAATATATTGAATTTGGGCTTACCTTCTATTGTGAATGTTGGATGCCTTTTGAATATATTGTATGACTATCTTCTTTACTTTCCCTACTACTTGTGGTTGATGTTTATACTAACCCACATCCCAAAAGAGGCGAAGATGCATGGGATGTGCCATGTTCTTTCTATGTTTATCTCTATGAGGATGGATGGGTCTACGATCCTACTGTAGCTAGAAAAGACTCAGTGGGTAGTCCATCTACTCACCGTGTTGAGCACCTTGTGTTCGGTAGCATAGTTATACTTTTCTAGAATTCCTGGAATTATAGAAAGTAATAATGTTTTAAATAAATGATTGAATAAATTATGTTGAATCCATGGGGTTGGATCTTGCTGGGATTCAAACATAAGAATATATCTATGAAGAACTGTGGAGTTGGTTTGGTCGTGCCTAGAGGGCATGGAACTTGTTTTGATACAAATGAAATGTAATGTAGAGTTGATAATGGTAAATTATTGGTAAAATGATCAATTAACTTAATGTGAAATTTTTTAAATGGGAATCATGTAATATAATAAATAACATTAAATGGTTGTGTGGTTATAAGAAAATCATGTCATACTAGTGACAGTCAGGAGTCTAATAGACGTTTTTTGGTGTTTTCATTAAGACTAGGTTTACCCATGGTGTGGTTGTGAGGTATGTTATATCATTTACTTTTTTCAATATGCTACCCCACCCTGTCGGTGTGGGAGACTAACACCCCTAGGATTCTGAGCCTCAGGGGTTTTTTGCCCAACATGATAGGGAGAGGATGAATGTCTGACATCACAATTTGGCCTCGCTCTCTTGTCTTGTCAGTTACTTGTGTTGGTATTCACAACAGTTAGTTTTTCCAATATATGTTTGTAGTGTTCTGTAATGGATTATGGTTCCATCATACACATATATTCTGGATATAGTTACCTATGTGCTACTATTGGTATAACATTTATAGGTTTTGATGGATTGAGGATCCATACTCAGCGTATGGTCTGAAATGGCTTGAGGCATAATACCCGATGTATGATACCCATTATACAAGATGTGGTGGCTCCCGAAGACTACATGGTTAAATCTGTATGTGTCGATGGTTTGGTTCATCGCCCATGTTTGTGTGGGAAATCCTTGAATGAACAATGTTCTAGTTGTGGTTCTCATCCAGACGTCTTTGGGCCAACATTTTTGGAGAGAGATTGCAAAGGACATGAAATGTTGGGTAAAAGCATAAAACCATAGAGGAAGTAATGGTGGGGTCCCCTTGATATTTGTTATAATAATATATAGTCTTGTTTGTGATACTTGGTGAGAGTATCCATCGTGAGGTTCGTAATGTTGTATACATGTTTATGTGACAAGATATTTCACTTGTTTTACATGGTGCTTTAGTATAATTTATATATATTTGTACCAGAGGATCTAGGGAGGATCCTACTGTGTATACTATTATACTCACAATATGTTATATAAACTGTTTTTAGGTCAGTTGGAGTAGATTGGAAATCAGGCTGATTGCAACAATCTTGAGGTATGAAGGAGTTGTTCAGGATTCGTGGTCACTATCACAATACTTTCTTTTGGCACTTACATTTTTCCCTATCATTTTTATATCTCCTTATATCACATTAAAAATGTGTACTTGGGTTTATTTTTATATTTCAGTCTTAGTTGGAGTTTGTAGTAGTATCTCTTTTCCTTCTCCTTCTCATGTGTTCTATTTTAGTGTAGTTCATCCCATATGTGTGTTTAATATTCCCTCGGTGCTAGTCACAAACCTGGGTCCTACTGAAGGTGGGACATTGTATTCACTATCTCTATTCATATATTGTTGGCCCAATATGGGTACACATTGTGGGTTGGGGTTGTGAACGATTGTTATCAGAGGCTATGTTTCAGAGATATGATAATGTTTACAGTTAGGAATAGGTGAGGATTCCAGGTTTGGTGGTGAAACAGTGTTATTCGAGTTTATCAAGTGTTGTAAAAACATTAAAGCAGCTGAGACATAGGTATTTAGGACCCCTGTGGTCTAGCAGACATATCTTTATGTTTACATTGGCTACTAAACGAGGTGATTCTTGTTGCAGGGTAGAGACCTAGTACAGGATCATACATCATTCCTTTTTGTACATGTGTTTGAATGGATAGTCCTTGGGATTGGTTAACCAAAAATGAATAAAAGAAAAAAAATAAAATAACTAAGGTTTATTATTATGTATTCCATGTTTAGGAGCTATATGTATTTTTTATTTTGCAGGTATGGATCTTGTTCAACATCCTCCTCAGGTTTTCATAGAATATGTTCATCCGGTTATGCCACCTGATCGCCGCAGAATAGAGGTTAGTGAAAAAAACACTTGGAGGAGGAAACTCTGAGAGTTTTAGTGCCGGTGTCTACAAAAGTATGTGGGATTTGTTTTTGATACAATCAATAATGACTGGTTGAAGGAGGATGAGATATTTTTCAGCTTTATCCATGCTCATAAGGAGCATAGTGTGTCATTGTTTTTGATGATGCTATGTGGGGAAGTTATACAATGGTGCTTCCTGATCCTTGGGGACAGAGTGGAGTCGGTAGTCTTGTGGGAGGAGTTTCAAGACATGTTTAGAGTCAATTTTTTTCTTCAATCATGGAGGCAGCCGGTCTTCAAGAGATTCATACCCTATGACTAGAGAGCTCTAGTGTTAGAGAGTTGGAATACTTTTTATGAACCATTTGCGATATGATTCAGACCTGTTTCCAGATGATGAGGCCAGTGAAAGACATTTTGACGAGGCATTTCATATAGAGATCCTGGTCCAGGTCATCTGGTTTATTCTAAATATATATCTTGATGTGATGGCAATGACATAGTCCATCAAGATAATGTTAGCCAGAACCTGATCATCCTGATAGTGGAGTCCAATGTATTCCTCACAATGAATAACAATGGTCTAACGATTCATATTTTTAGGGAAAAAGAGTTTTCATTCATTCGGGGGTATGTGCCAACCCTCAGTATGATGTTTCTCTAAAGGTAGTGGATCTCAGAATTATTCCATGGGATCAAAAAATTAGTTTTCTTATGGACAACGAGGTCATCATCCACGAGAGTGCCCAAACATTCAGAGCAGTCAGGGCACACTAAGTGTTCCACTCCATGTTTCTCCACTAAGACAGTTCTAGCTGAGGCAACAACAGTAGGTATTACCAGCTTTGTATTTACAAATATCATATGGTGTAGGTAGAGGAAAGCCCCGATATTATCCTCATCCTTAGAGAGTAGATCGGGTCATGGTGGTGGTTGTCATATAGGTCAGATAGTCTATAGAGTTGGTTGTGGTCAGCTTCATGTTATAGTGTTGTTATTACTAAGTGAGACATATGTCATTCGAGTTACCCATTACTTTTTTTCCACTAGGTTTTATGCCTTGGTTGAATTAGGAGAGACACACTCTTTCATATCACCTACTATTGTCCATTATTTTTGACTTGAGGTAGAGAGGCTTCTAGTTCCTTGGGATTCACTATACAACTTGGTGGTCGAGCTAACATTTTTGATGTATGCATAGATTGTGAACTATTGATGGGGTATCACCACACATGGGGAGATTTCCTATGTTTACAAATACAGCCATATGATGTCATCCTCATTATGGATTGGTTGTATTCAGGTAAGTATATAATGGATTGACTTTGGAGGTGGCTGGTGTTCTTTGATGCTGAAAGAGAGCCAAATGTGTTTGTTGGTGAGAATTGTCCTATTATAGTCTAGATGTGAGTTACTTCATTGTCGTCCTCAATGGATGTGATGATTTCATGTTTGAAATAGGTTTAGTAGTTAGTATTTCCCATGGTCGTTGAAGAGTACCCTGATGTCCTTCCAGAAGAGGTTGTTGCATTACCCCCTCAATAGGAGATTGAGTTTGGGACGGAGCTACATCCAGGCATGTATCCTATCTCAATGTACCCATATAGGATGGTGCCTTGATAGTTGCGAGAGCTACATATATAGATCGATGGTCAATTGTAGTGTGGTTTTTTGTCCATGTGTGTCACCATGGGGTGCACTATTTTTGTTCTCAAATAAATCCGATGAATATTTGTGATTTTGTTTCAATTAAAATTTCGTCAATATAGTGATAGTGAAGAACCATTATCCCTTTACATGGATTTATGATTTGTTTGATCAACTAATGTTTTCAAATTTGCTTGTAAACACTATCTTTCAGTCAGTATATAATCCAATGAGTCTGAAGGATGATGATATCCCGAATTCTGCTTTCCCTTGTCTTCATGGGAATTATATGTTCTTAGTGATGTCGTTCAGTGTGAAAAAAGCTCCACTATGTTCATGGGGATAATGAAATCTATGTTCCATGACATTCTAGAGAATCTCATGGTGGGTTTCATCAATGAAATCATTGTGTACACTGCGTCTGAGGAGGAGCATACAAAGTATCTATATGCCATTTTTGGAGTTCTTCATCGACAACTGCTATTTGGGAAGTTGTCAGTGTGTGAGTTTTGGGATCACGAAGTCCATTTATTTTGAAATTTTTTATCACAGTAGAGAGTAGTTGAGAATCCATTGAAGATATTAGTATTTGTGTCTTGGAGAATCCCCTAAAATAGTAGTATAGGTGAGAAGTTTTCTCTGTCTCGTAGGCTATTACAGGAGGATTATAGCCAATTTCACTCAGGTTGCGACTTCTCTGAAAGGATTTATTATGAAGGATCAAGTGTTCATGTGGATTCATTAGTGTCAGGATACTTTTCAGTATCTCTAAGAGAAGTTATTCGGTGCTTTGGTTCATTATCATCTATATGTGGGAGTTCACATTTATGTTTTCCATGATGTTTCCCAACATGGGTTAGACTGTATTCTGATGAATTAGATACAAATCATTTCTTATGGGTCTCAGTAGTTGCATCCATATTAAAATACTATTCCATCAATTAACTTGACTTGGTGGCAGTGCTGTTTTCTCTAATGTTGGGGGGATATTACCTCATTGGAAAGCAATTTTTGGTTTTCAAAGATCTTAAAACCCAGAGGTATGTTTTCTCCAAGCCTGATTGGATTTTGTAGTGACATTGGTGGATGGAGTATTTATTGGATCACAAAATTGAATTCCCATATAAACCTAGAAATGGGAATGTTTTAGCCTATTAAATGAGCATTATGTCACAAAGTGATGCAATGTTACTGAATCTGGTGATTCATATAATGTTATGGAATAAATTTTAGTGTTACATTTGGATATGGGAGAAGTTTTGGGTAGAGGTTGTTTTTTTCTAAACAACGGTGAAGTATATCTCTGGTGATGCAGGTACAAGAGTCCCAGATGGGGGATCTTGAGGTGGAAGTCTGAAGATACCGAGTTGTTTGTGGTGAGGCCCCTAAGGGTATGTTTGAGGATGAAAAAAATAGTTTGTTATTTTAGGGAAGGCTTTTGGTTCCTTTGGTGTCATGTGACATGGTTCTCAGAGAGTTCCATAGTTCACCATTAACGATGCATCCTAGTGTGAAAAATATGTATTGAGCCTTGAGGAGTTAGTTTTGGTAGGTTGGTCTAAAACATGTATTTTCAGAGTTTGTTTCTCGATGTTTGGACTTTCAGAAGGTGAAGGCTAAGGATCATGTTCCTAGTGGTTTGATTCATCCATTAGATATTACTAAATGGAAGTTGGAGGACATATCAAAGGAATTTATTGTTGAATAACCTCATGATCAGGGAGGACATGATGCTATATGGATGATAGGGGATATTTTAAAGAAATCATCCCATTTTCTATCAATCAAGGAGTCTAGATCAATGTATGTTTTGTCATGGAAGTATCCAGTTGAGGCGGTGATACTCCATGGAGTCCTGTTGGTAATCATTTTTGATCAAGACCCCCGTTTACCTACATGGTGTGGATAGGTGTCTAGAGTTCTTTTATTTATCAGATATTCCTTATCACTTCTTTTCATCCACATATGGGTAGCCCGACCAAAAGGATCATCCAGACTTTTGAACACATGCGGCGCTCGTATGTCCTAGATTTTTGAGGTTATTTGATGGGGAACATACCATTGGTTGAGTTCATTTAGATACATAGTTTTAACTACACCATCAGTGTGACACTGTTTTATTCCTTGTATGACCAACAATTCAATTCTATATTGTGCAAGACTGGGGTTGTAGATTCAACAATTCTCAGGTCGGAACTGGTATAAAGTATGACCGAGATGGTTCAGGTGATTCACAAGAGTTCGAAGGCACCACCAGATCATCAGATGTCATATGATAGTCAGAGGAGGAGACCTGGGATATTTGATGTCGGGGATGACATGTCTCTAAAGGTGACTTTCCATCATGGGAAACAATGGTTTGGTTGTCGGAGTAATATTTCTCCCCAGTTTATTGGGCCCATCGAGGTGTTGGCACTTTTTGAAGAAATGGAATACAAGGTAGCCCTTCCTTGT
Organism: Viscum album; assembly: GCA_963277665.1. NCBI lineage: Eukaryota > Viridiplantae > Streptophyta > Magnoliopsida > Santalales > Viscaceae > Viscum > Viscum album. Next base: position 1,152,998,931 of record OY728120.1, read on the forward strand.
GGATGATCTAGACACACGATGTTTTCCATGGGTCACAACTCTGTCATTATCTTTATGATGACTCTAACTTCGTCAATTGTGGAGAGATCAACGTTGACAATGATGCGCCCTTTGAGGAGTGGCCTGTAGAAATCCAATAAAATAAGGAGAAGGGGTTGCACATACATTATATTCCCTCGCTTCATTACATATAGTGGCACTATGGAATGGATGATAGTACATAGGAACATGAGTCATAATTAAACACCTTGTACACAATATTGTTTGATGCTTAACTATTTTCATGTAATGTCATTCATTTGGGGTTGTTGAATGTTATTGTTCATGAAATTGATTTCTTTGGATGTTATTTTGTGGATTGCTCTCGATGATTGGTATGTCCCTTGAGATTGTGTTTAGGAACTGGTTATGGTTGTTGTGTGGTTTCGTGTGTTCTCTTTTTGAAGTGGTTGAAATCCTTTTGTGGTGAGAGCCATGAGAGGTATCTCAAAGGGTGGATGTTCGGACTCCATTTTATATTACCTATTTGGGTTGGTTCTAAATTCTTGAGGAGGATAATGTTTTTAATGGTATCTGATGTAATTTACTAGACCCTTTTGGACCTTTTCATTGATGATATCTGGTGTTTGAGGTTTTCTCAGAGTTCAAGGTGACTTATCCACAACACCTTACCAAATTTCCTGTTTTAGGAACAATGTTTCTAATTCTGTGAACATTAATGTTGGGGTTTTTTTTGAACTCATTGTTGGCATGTCATTTTGAAATATCTGTTTCGGCATGTCATTTGGAACTCTCAATGTCATCATGTCATTTGGAAATGTATGTTTCTTTGATTCATTTTGAACTATTGATGATGGCGTGTCCTTTTGAACTGTCTGTGTAGGCATTTCATTTGATCTCTCAGTGTTGGCATTTTATTTTGAACATTCAGTGTCGGTATGTCATTTTGAACTCCAGATGCTTCCATTTAATTTTGAATTTTCATTTTTAGTGTTTTATTTTAAACTATCTGTGTTGGAGAGTCATTTTGAACTTTCAGTGTCGGTACTTAATTTTGATCATTTAGTATCTGCATGTGATTTGGAACTATTTGTGTCAGCCTACCATTTTGAAATTTTCGTGTCGACATGAAATATTGAATTGTTGGTGTTGGTGATTCATTTTGAACTATCGATGTCAGCGTGTCATTTGTAATGTCAGTGTCGGCGATTCATTTTTATCCGTAGGTTTTTTCTAGTCATTTCGAACTATTGATATTAGTCTGTCATATGGAAATGTCAGTGTGAGCATTTTATTTTGAAATATCAATGTCTGCATGTAATTTCTAAATGCCAGTGTCGGATTATCATTTTGAACAGTCATTTTCGGCATGTCATTTTGAACTATTGGTGTCGGTGTGATATTTGTGAACAGTGTTTCCAGCATCCTACAGTTTCACTCCTTTGACGTTTTATTTGATGTAAAATTCATTCAAATCCATATTTTAAAATATTTTATTCTGATTCAAAGCCCATAAATCCTATCCTAATATACCTTAGTGTCCTAGTGACTTTAAATGGTCATAACCCTTAGTGTTTCTGTGATCTTATTTAATGGAAACTCTAAACCAAATCTAAAATAATGCTCTGTTTAGATTTTCAAAGGGCCAAGATATATTCCACCCACATTCATCCATCTTGTTCTTCCCTGGTCCATGAGGCCCAACATTCTTTCTCCCACTAGAGTCATGTGATAGAACCGAAATCCTTGGATCGTTTCCCTTGTATTTTTTTATACTATGTGTACAACCCTTGTTTCGTTGCAAGCAAGAATTGTCAATCTATCTCTGGTATAATGTATCTGCTAATGTCATTATTCTTGGTTTCATTCCATATTATTATCCATGCAATGTTATTTCATGTTATCTACATGTTTATAATGTAGTTTTCATGGTTGTTGGGTGGTCTGGTGGTGTCTCTTTCATCCTCAGGTGGATGTAGTCTTCCAAAAGAGGCGATAATGATCCTTTTTCTCGTCCCATTATTGTACAAAAAACATCAAGAATCAATCGAAGTAGGGGATTCATTACTTCACGTGTTTTACATGAAATCATAATTTTTTCAAGGTTTATCACACTTCTTCCCAATGTAATTGACATAATAAAAATTTGAACCAGATTAAATAATAGGAATCAATATCTTCTCTTTGTTTTTGCATCTTGATTTACTAGAGAGTGTGAAATCTATGCTTTAGAGGTTTAGCATGACTTTATTAAGGGAAATTAGTAAATAATGTAAACAAGGGTTAATGGTGTATCAAACGATCCAAAGATAAAGAGGCATGTAAATGAATTTTGTTTATGTAATAATTTGATGATGACCAAATTGATGTAGTGAGGTTGATTAATGAGATTGATTGATAATCCCAAAGCATGTTAATGATTCTTGATTATAGGAATGTCATATTTAATTTCTAAATTAATTTGTGATAGCTATGATTTCTTGCTGTTTAGGTTGACCATAGTTGGAACCTACTAATAATCAATCAGTTAATGAAAGATGGATTAAAGAATCGGTTTTTTATTAAAGATAAATCCTAATAGGGTCTTGAGTTACCTATTTCTTGTAAGGATGAGTGCCTTTTTCTTTTCATCCAAGAGAAATCATTTCTTCTGAAGGTAGAATGCCTTGTTTAGGTCCCAGAGACAAGTTACCAAGTTGTTTCCAGCTACTTTTGTTGTGTTGTGAGACTAGAAGGATATTGTGAGATGTGGTGGTAGGGATGCACAATGGTTGGGGCAATAGTTGATTCCTAGAGTGGTGAGATGCATCGGTTTATGAATTTGGGTATCTGGTAGGATACTAGAGGTGATGAAATAGGTTGTTGATGGTTTTACCCACTACTATGAATGTTGGATGCTTATTGAATCTATTGTGTGTTTATTTTATTTACTTTATCTAATGCTTAAGGGAACTGGTCATACGTACCCTCCTCCCAAAAGAGGCGAAGACGTACGTGATACGACACATGATTTTTTTGTTTAGATTCTCAAGGATGGATGAGTATATTCACTTGATATAGTTGGAGAAGACTTTATATGTAGTCTAACTACTCATTTTGTTGTTCCTTTTATTTTTGGTATCTTAGTAATGATTTTATATAATACCTGGAATTATTGAAAGTAATAATATTGAAAATAAATTATTTACTAAATGATGTTGAATGCATAGTGTTGGATCTTTCTGGGATGCAATGTTGAGGATACCACTATGAGGAATCGTGAAGTCGGGTTTGTTATGCCTAGAGGGATGGAACTTATTATGATGATAATGAAATGTAATGTAGAGTTAGTAATAGTTAATTATTGGTTTAAGAATTAATTAACGTAAAGTGAAACTAATAAAAAGGTAATGAGGTAATCTAATAAATATCCTTAAATGGTTGGGATCTTATATGATATCTAGTCTTCATAGTGATAGTTTGGAGTCTGAGAGAGGTTAGTTGTAGTTGTGTCTGAGTCTAGGTATTACCCATAGTGTGGTTATGAGATATATTATATCATGTACTTTTTTTTATATGATACCCCACCATGTTGATTAGGCTGACAGATACACAAGGGATTCTGAGCCATGGTGTGTGTTTTCCCCAACATCTCAGTGGGAGGATGGATCTAGGACTTCCACCTTTGGCTCCACTATCTTATATTGGTAGTTACTTGTGGTGGAATGAAAAATAGTTAGTTTTCCCCATATATGTGTCTAGAGGGATATAATGGATTGTAGTTACATCACACACATATATTATGGATATAGTTTCCTATGTGCTAATATATGTATAACGTGTATAGGCTATGATGGATTGAGGATCATTACTCAGCATATGGGATATAATGGCTTGAGACATAATACCAGATGTATGATAAATGTTATGTTGGCTATGCTGGATCTCGGAAACTACCTGGTTACTTCTGGTTGTGTGGATGGTTTGGTACTTTGCCCAGGTGTCTACGGGCAAGCATTGTATGGAAAAATATGTATTTTGTGGTGCTCATCCAGCTGTCCTTAGGTCATCCTTTTTGGAGATAGATGGCTTAAGACATACGACATTGGGGAAAAGTGGAAAACCAGCAGGGATGTAATAGCAGGGTACCCCTTATATACTTTATTATATTATGTACTATTGTATGTGATACTTGATGAGAGTACTCATGGTGACGCTGGGATCTTTGTATACCTGTTTAGGTGATGAGTTAGTTTATTTATTTTTCATGGTGCATTAGCATTCTTTAATTACTTTTGTATGAGAGGCTGATGTGTGGATCCTACCGAGTAAACTATTATACTCGCCCTATGTTATATATACTATTTTCATGACACATGGGGCATGTTAGAGATCAGGATGGTTACTACTATCATGGAGTTTTCAAGATCTTTTCGGTATTTGTGGCCACTTCCCCTAGAATTTCTTTTGGCACTTGCATTTTTTCCTTTTAGTTGTATTAGATCATTCATGAAATTACATATGTGTACTTGGGATTCTTTTTATATTGCAGTATGATTTAGGGTTGGTTGGATTCTCATTTATCTATCTCTTTTGGATGAGTTCTCTTAAAGTGCAATGCCTCCCATTTGTGTGTTTACAATACCCTCAGTGCTAGTCGCCCACCGGGGGCCTACTGGAGGTGGGACTCAGGTGTCATTATCTCCCTTATCAAATTGATGGCCTTGGAGGGTTACACTTAATAAGGAGGGTGTCATGAAATAGTGGCATTAGAGGATCTGGTTGAAGGATATAACATAGATTGGAGTTAGGAATAGGTGAGGTTTCATGGGTTGGTAGGGAAACAGTTTCAGTCATGTTTATCAAGTGCTACAAACACTAGATACATGCCGAGATAGTGGTATTTAGGGCCCCATGTGGTCTGACACAAAGACCTTTATGTTTACATTGGCTACTAAATGTGTAAATTCTTGTTGGAGAGTAGATACCTTTGAAAGTATCATGCATCAATCTTTTTTTGTGCACGTGTTTGAATGGTTAGACATTGGGATAAGTTATCATAAAATGAATAAAAGAAAAAATTAAATACATTAATGTCATGAATTTTTTATTCCTTATTTTAGATCTATAAATATTTTTCATATGTATGTATGGATCTAGAACAACATCATCCTCAGGTATGGGTAGAATTTTTTCAGCTAGAAATTCCATCTAATTGCTGGAGAGTAGAGGTTGACGAAGAAAACACGTGGGGGAGGACACTCTGAGAGTATCAATGCCAGAGTATGCAAATTTACGAGGGCTACGTTTCAGATACAGTCATGGAAGACTGGTTGGGGGAGGTTGAGATAGCTTTCAATTCGATCTATACTCACTTGGATAGTTGGGTGTCGTTGGTTGTGATGATGTTGTGTGGGGAAGTGAGATAGAGGTGGTTCTTGTTCCTTGGGGATAACGACGAGTGGGTAGTCTCGTGGGAAGAGTTTCAAGACATGTTTAGACACGGGTTTCTTTCATCGATCACGAAGGAATGTAGTCTCTATGAGATTATTACACATAGATATGTGGGATCCAGTGTTCAAGAGTTTGTAATCAATTTCCAGAACATTTTACGATATGCTTCTGACCTATTGCCAGATGATGAGGCCATGGCATAACATTTTGAGGAGTCTTTGCATATAGCGATCTAGTTCTAGATCAGACCGTTTATGCTAAATACATATCTTGAGGTGATAGAGAGGTTATTGTTTATATAGAGGATGTTAGACAGAACAAGGTCCTCATTATTGGGGTTTCATCAGGATTATTCATGATGTAGATCTATGGTCCGAGGTTCCCTATTTTCAGGGAAGAAGAGTTTCTGTTCTCCTGAGGGTAGGTCCCAACCCTCAATATCTTATATCTCTAAGATAATTAGCTCTCATACCTATGCCAAGGGATCAAGCGATTTTTTTTATTACGGATTTTGCGGTCATCATCAATGAGATTTCTTGACCCTTTAGAGTGTTTAGTGTGCACAAAGTGTTCTGATCTAGATTCCCCCACAATAGCGGTTCCAGCCAAGGTAGTAGTAGCAGGTTGCACATGATTTATATCAGTTGTGAGTAGATGTTGCTGGAAATGGACGACCCTAGGATTCTCCTCGTCCTCAGAGAGTAGATTGTGGTCGTGGTGGTGGTCTTTGTCAAGGTCAGAGAGTCTGTGGGGAATGTTATAGTCAACATCATGCATTACTGTTTGTCATACCAGGTGATATAGATGTATTGCAAGGTACCATTTTCTTGTTTTCCACATGGGTGTTTTCCTTGGATAACATAGTAGCGACACACTCCTTCATATCACCTACCCTGGTCCATGATTTGGGACTCTAGGTAGATAGGCTTCTAGTGCCTTTGGCATTGACTACACAAGTTGGAGGTTGAGTAGACCAGTTTGAAGTATGTATAGACTTTGAACTAATGATGTGGTTGAAACACTCTTGGGGAGATTTTAAATGATTAAAAATAGAACCTTATGATGTCGTACTCATCATGGATTGGTTGTATTCGGTGGAAGATATTATGGATTGCTTCTAAAGGAAGGTGGTGTTTTTCGATTCTGATAGAGATCCAATAGTGTTTGATGGAAAGAGAGATCCTAGGATTTCCTAGAAGAAATATCATTCATTGTAATCCATGATGGATGAGATGATGTTGAGTTTAACGGAGGTTCAGTAGTCAATGTTTCCCATGGTCGTTGAAGAGTACAATGATGTCTTTCCAGAAAAGGTTGTAGCATTACCCCCTCGATGTGAGATGATATTTGGGATTGAACTACTACCATGCATGTCCTTATCTCATTGTATACATATATGATGGGGCCTTCGGAGTTGGGAGAGATTCGTATATAACTCGGTGGTCTTTTTTGGTGTGGGTTTCTTCTTCTGAGTGTTTCACCATGGGGTGAACCATTTTTTTCGTAGAGAATGCTGATGGAAGTTTGTGTTTTTGTGTCGATTATCATCGTTTGAACAATGATATAGTGAATAACTGGTATACCATTCCACGTATTGATGATTTTTGTGATAAATTGAAGGGTTCGAGATAGTTCTCGAAGATCGACTATTGGTTAGGATATCATCAGATGCCTATGAAGGATGAGGATATCCAAAATACTACTTTGTATTGTCTTCATGGGCATTATGAGTTATTAGTGATGTTGTTCGGTGTGACAGATGATCCAGAAATGTTCATGGGGTTGATGAAATTTATGTTCCACAAGTTCTTGGAAAATTTTATGGTGGTTTTCATCGATGACATCCTTGTTTACTGAGTGTCTGAAGAGGATCCCGATGAGAATATATATTCCATTCTAGGAATTCTTCATTGAAAACATCTATTTGTGAATTTTTCGTGGTGTGATTTTTGAGATGGAGATGTCCGTTTATTGGGGCATGTAGTATCCCATCAGAGAGTAGACTTGGATCCGTCAAAGATAGAATCATTTTTGTCTTGGGAAGACCCTAAGATAGTGGTAGTGGTGAAATGTTTCCTTGGTCTCATAATCTATTATAGAGGGTTCATAGAAAATTTCTATAGAGTGGAGAATCTTATAAAATAATTGAATGGGAAGGATCAGACATTCAAATTGACTCATCAGTGTTAGGCATCATTTCAGTATTTGATGGAGAAGTCGGCTAGTGCTCTAGTTATTTGTATTCTTGTAGAGGGAGTTCAATTTGATGTTTTCTAGGATGATTCGTATATGGGGTTAGGCTACATCATGATGCAGCAGAGATCAATCATTTCTTATGGGTCTCAAATGATGTGTCCATGTGAATGAAACTATGACACTCATGATCTTGATTTAGTGGTAGTGGTGTTATCACTAAATTTAGGGAGACATTACCTCCTTGGAGAGTTCCTTTTTGTTTCCATTGATTATAAAATCCAGATTAATGTTTTCTACTATCAATATATGTACTTGTGGCTGATTGGGGGATGGTGTTTTTACAAGACCATGACATAAAAAACTCATATAATCCTATAAATGGGAATGTTATAGCCAATGAACTGAACAAGATGTCTTGCAGTGATTTAGCGTGTGTGAATAAGATGATTTTGGTAGAGTGATTGAATAAAATTTAGTGTCACATCTGGATATGGGAGAAGTTGGGGGTAGATGTTGTTTTTTCCGGTATACGGTGCAATTATTTTTTTTATTTAGTTATAAGAGTTCCATTTTGGGGATCATTATGTGGAGGTCTGGAGAAACCGAGTTCTTTGTGGAAAGGCCCCTAAAGGAAGGTCTGATGATGAAATACAATGAGTACTATTTTAGGGAATGCTTTTTGTTCCTTTAGCATCAGGTGACATGGTTCTCAGCGGGTTACATGGTTTGAATTTAATAATGCATCATGGGTTGACAAAATATGTATTGAGACATGAGGAGTAAATTATGGGTGCCTCAGTTGAAGCGTGCATTTTTAGAGTTTTTGTCTCGATGTTTGGTATTTTAAAAGGTGGAGGTCGAGCATTGTGTTTCAGGTGGTTTGCTCCAGCTATTAGATGATCCTCAATGGATGTGGGAGGAAATATAATTGGACTTTGTTACCAGTTTAACTCATGATTAGGGAGCCCAATATGCTATATGGGTGGTAGGGGATCCTATGACGAAATCAACCCACTTCATATCAATCACTTAGTCGAGCATAATGGAGGTTTGGTCGAGGAAGTATCTATTGGAGGTGGTGAGAATCCACAGAGTCCTGGGGATGATCATTTCTAATCAAGACCCTCATTTTACCTCCATTTTGTGGATAAGTCTCGAGAATTATTTCAGTTCTCACATTTTATTTAGCACATATTTTCTCTTATTGACATACAATCAGACAGATTGGACCATATAGACTCTTAAATACATGTTGAACCCTTATCTCCTAGATTTTCGAGGTTCTTGGATGAGGCACTTACCCTTGGTAAATTTCTCTTACAACAATATTTTTCACTCCACCATTAGTATGAAAATTTTTAATTCCTTTTATGCCCAACCATTCTATTCTCTGTAGTGTTGGACTGGGGTTGGTGAGTCAACAATTCTCAGGTCGGGATTGTCACAAATTATGAACAAGATGGTTTAGATGATTTTTGAGAGGAAGATGGAATTTTAGGATCGTCAGAAGTCTTCTGATAGTAATAGGAGGAGACCTGTGGAGATTGATGTTGGGGATCCAGTGTTTTGGAAGGTGAATCCCTGTCATGGGCAATAAAGGTTTGGTAATGGGGGTAATATTTCTCCCCTGCTTGTTTGGACATTGAAAGTGTTGGCACGTGCTGGAGACACAACATGTTGGGAATGACTTCCCCCATGGCTGATATTGATACATAACATTTTTCATGTGTTGCAACGCTTTTGTTATCTTCATGATGACTCTCAAGTCATAGATTGTGGAGAGATCGACATTGAAAATGATTCGAAATTTGAGGAGTGGTGTGTAGAAATCTAGGACCATATGCTGAAGGTGTTGTGTGGGAATTATATTCCTTGGTTCACGTCATGTGGTGGAATTATTGCATGGAAGAGTGTACATGAGAACGTCGGTCACAGTTACGCTCCTAGTACCCCGAGATGTATGATGTTTATCTCTTTTATTGTAATGATGTTAGTTTGGGGTTTTAGAACGTTAGTCTACATGAAATGGATTTATTCAGTTGATTGTTTGTATAATTATTTTTATGATAGGTATCTCTCGTGATAGTGTGTTTAAGAGTTGGTTATTGTTGTTGTGTAGTTTTGTGTGTACCCTTATTGAAGTTGTAGAGCTTCTTCGGTGGAGAGGGAATGGATTGGTATCTCTATGGGTGGATGTTCGGAACCATTTTTCTATTTCCTATTAGGGTTGGTTCATAATTCTAAATGAGGAGAATGTTTTTAGCATTATATGATGTAATGTCCCGAACCTCTACAGTCTATTACTTTGAAGAAATCAAGTGTTTGAGGCGTTATGGGAGTTTATGGAGACTTATCCCAAACACCTTTCCAAATTTCTTATTCTTTGAACAATGTTTCCAGTTTTTGGGAATGTACTATCAGTGTTTTATTTTAAACACTCATTATCGGTGTGTCATTTTGGACAATCCATGTCAGTGTGTCATTTTGAACTCTTAGTGTCGGTGTGTCATTTTGAACTGTTAGTGTGAGCTTGTAATTTTGAATAGCTAGTGTCAGTGTTTCATTTTGAACTGATGGTGTAGTCATGTAATTTCATTTATTAGTCTCGGCTTGTCATTTTGAACTATAATTTTAGAAATGTCATTTTGAACTATCGATGTTGGCATTTAATTTTGAACTGTCGGTGTCAGAGTGTCATTTTTAACGGTCCGTGTTGGTTCAATATTTTGAACTGTCAGTGTCGGTGCGTTATTTTGATCATTCGTTATCAGCATGTCATTTTGAACAATTGGTGTCAGCCTACCATTTTGAATTTTCATAGTCAGTATGTCATTTTGAACTATCAGTGTCTGTTGGTAATTTTGAATTGTCAATGTAAGAGTGTCCTATGAACTGTCAGTGTCGGTGTATCATTTTGAACTATCAGTGTCATTGTGTCATTTTGAACTCTCAATATCAGTGTGTCATTTTGAACTATTAATGTTGGCATTTCATTTTGATCTCTCAGGGTTGGTGTGTCATTTTGAAATGTCAGTGTCAGCGTGTCATTAGGAACTTTTGGTTTCGGCGTGTCATTTTGAACTGTCGATGTTGGGGAGATATTTGTGATAAATGTTTCCATCTTCCTATGGGTTCTCCCCTTTGACATTTTCTATGATGTCAAACATGTTGAAACCCTTATTTTATGTGATCTACGGCTGATTCAAATCCCAATAATCTAATATTAATATTCCAATGTGTCCATTTTCATTTACATGGTCATACAACGTAGTCTTGATAAGATCAGATTTTAATGTCCAATCTACACCAAACATAAAATTTCTCTCCATTTATAATTTCAATGTACCGATATATATCCATCCCCTATCCATCCATCATATTATTCCCCTGTACAAGACACATAGAGTTATTTCTCTCATAGGAGTCATGCGACCGATCTACAATCCCTGTATCGTTTCCCTTCGAGTTTATCCTGCTGTGTGTTCACCCCTTGTTTCAGTTCAAGATAGAATTCTTGATCTTTCTACGGTATAAGGCATGTTCTACTGTCCCTCTTCTGAGTTCTTTTCCTTAGGATTATCCTTTCCATGTTATGTCATGTTATCTACATGTTTCTAATGGAATTTTCTTGGTTGTTGGTTTGTGTAGTGGTGTCTATAAATCCTCAGAAGGACGCAGTCTTCTATGAGAGTTGATCATGATCCATTTTGTTGTCAAAATATCCAATAATGAATATCAATAGTATTTCGAGGATGGGGCTTCATTATGTAAATTTTTTAATGTTAAATCCTATTGATAGCATGGTTTATCGCAGTAGATCATAGTGGAACTGACATAATAAATATGTGAACTGGGTTAAATAATTGTATCCGTTGCTTCGTGTAATTTTTGCGTCTTGTATTACTAGACAGTGTGATATCCATTCTTTCGTGGTTTAGCATGGTGTAGTTAATGGAAATTGGCTAATAACATAAACTTGGGTTAATTTTTAATCAAATAACCCATTGAAAAAGAGGCATGGAAATGAATCTGATTGGTTTTATAATTTGATGATGACCAAATTGATGCAGTAAGCATGTTTAATGGGATTTAATGATAATACTTAAGCATGTTGGTGATTTTTGATCAAATGAAATCTATATTTAATTTCTAAATTTATTTTTAATAGTTATGATAGCTTTCTATTTAGGTATCCCATAGTTAAATCGTACTAATAATGAATCTTTTAATGAAAGATGGATTAATGAACCAGTTGGCTAATAAATGATAATGCCTAATAGGTTTACATGTTACCCTCATGCTTATAAGGTTGAGTTCCTTATACGTTGAAGCCATGATATCTCATTACATGTGATGGATTAATGCCATTTTTGGGCCAAGGGCCTAGTATTCATGTTGTATCCGGCTATTTGTGATGTGTTTCGAGACTGAAAGGCTATTGTGAGATGTGGGGGCAGATAGGCCTAGTGTTTGTGGTAGCAATTTACACCTATAGTTGCGAGATTCCTAGATTTATGAATGAGGGTGTTAGGTAGGATAATAGAGGTGATGAAATAGTTTAAAGGTGGTCTTACTGACTATTATGAATGATGGATTCTTATTGAATCTGTTGTGTGTTTATTTTCTTTACATTCCCCACTCCTTAAGGAATTTTGTCTTCATTACCCTCCTCCCAAAAGAGGCAAAGACGCAGTAGATATGACACATGATTTTTGTGTTTAGCTTCTCAATGATGGATTGGTACATGAACCTGCAATGGGGGGAAATGACTAGGCTGGTAGTCAATCTACTCACCGCGTTGAGCCTGCTATGTTTGATAGATTAGTTATGATATTCTATAATTCCTAGAATTATGGAATGTAATAATATTTTTAATAAATGATTGAATAATATATGTTGAATCTGTGGGGTTGGATCTTACTGGGATGCAATGATGAGGATATAACTATAAGGATATGTGGACATGGGTTGGTTATACGTAGAGGGCATGGAACTTGTTATGATGGTAATGAAATGTAATGTCAAGTTGGAAATGGTTAATTATTTTTCAAATCACTAATTAACGTAACGTGAAACTACTAAAAATAGAAAGATGTAATATAATAATTATCCTTAAATGGACATGTGCTTATAGGATATACAGCCTTAGTAGTGGCAGATGGGAGTCTGAGAGATGTTAGTTGTAGTTGTTTATGAGACTAGGTTTTTCCCATAGTGTGGTTGCGAGCAATATTATATCATGTGCATTTTGGGTTTATATACACTAACCCATTCGCTCAGTTAGTGTGACTAACAACCTGGGGATTATGAGCCAAGGGGGTGTTTTCCCCAAAACCGCAATGAGAGGATGAATGGATGACTTACCCCTTTAGCCCCACACTCTTCTCTCGGTAGTTACTTGTGCCGGTATACACAACAGTTAGTATTCACCATCTATTTGTGTAGAGGGTTGTAATGGCTTATGGTTATTTCGCACACACATTCTGGATATAGATTCCTATGTGATACTATAGATATAATTTGTATAGGCTTTGATGGCTTGAGGATCCTTACTCAATGTTTGGTATGTAATTGCTTGAGGTATAATACCAGTTGTATGATACTCGTTAGGCAGGCCGTGGTGTTCCCAGGAAACTACCTAGTTTCTTTTGGTTGTGCGGCTGTTCTGGTGCTTCACCCTGGTTTCTATGGGGAAGCATTGTGTGGCATGAGGTGTCGGTTGTTGTGCTCTCCGAGGTGTCTTCAGCCAATCATTTTTTGAGAGATATGGATTAGGACATGAAATGTTGGGGAAAAGTGGAAAACCAGTGGGGATGTTGCAGAAGGGTTCCCTTGATATTTATTATTATATTATACACTCATGTATGTGATACATGGTGACTGTATCCATGGAGAGGCAACAAAATTGTTATACCTATTTAAGTGATGGGTTAGTTCATTTTACTTTTTAATGCATTCTTTACTTTTGCACGAGAGTCTCTCAGTTGGATACTACTAAGTATACTATTATACTCATCATATGTCATATGAAAAATTTTAAGGTCATGTGGAGTAGGGCGTAGATCAGGCTAGTTACTAATTACTTCGAGCTTGCAGGAGCAGTTTGGGATTCATGGTCGCTACTCCTATTCTTTCATTTGGTACTTGCAGTATTCTATTTTAGTTGAATTAGTTCTTGCATGACATTACATATCTATATTTTATTTTTTATACTACATTATAAGTTGAAATTGGTTGGATTATACCTTATATATCTCTTTCACATGAGTTCTCTTAGATGGAAATGTCTATCATTTGTGTGTTTATTATACCCTCAGTGATAGTTTCCATCACAAGGCCTACTGGTGGTGGTACTTGGGTGTCAAAATCACCCTTCTAACATTTACAGCCTGGAAGGGGTACACTTTGTGGGCCATGGGCCTTGAAAAATATCATAGTTTAGAAATAATTCTTATTATTAGTAATGATCATGTCAATATTAATTATTGAATAACATAGAATTAATAAATAAATAAATGAAATAATTACCTAATAATAATTAAATAATGAATATAATATTAATAATTATTGAATAAGTTATGATTATAGAGTAACAAAAGAGTGATTAACTAATAAATATCTTAGAGTGGTAAATATTATATGGTAAACCGTCATTTTTAATACATGTAACACTGTCAGAATCTCGATCAAATCACCATTTTAACGTAAAGAGTCTTTTTTTCCATTGTTTACTGTTATGGGTAGTTATTCAAACAGATCAAGGAGCTTCTTACAGTACACATCCAACAATAGTGGTTAGCATAGATGATTGTGTAACCCTATGTTTCCTTCAAGGTATAATTCATGTTTCCTTAAATCTGGAGCTCGGTCCAGAGATATAGTCAATGAGTTATAGAAATTTTTAATTCCCACAATCAATAAAAAATCTAGATTTTCCATTGCTGGATAATATGCAGTGTTTCTGATCAGTAAATTTATTTTCTCAGTTTTCAAATGGTACCATGATGGAGTTATATGTTGACACTTTTACTGAACACAAACAACGTCTAGTTATATGAAGATGTATACTTACAAGAGTGGTTGACTATGGTCTGCACCATGAAATTGAGCCTATTAAAAATGATTTGGAAGAGGACAAACTAGATTATCTCATGTACATACTTGTAAATACGACTTACGATAATGATTTTTGTAATGATGGAATAGATGTTGACAATAGTTTTGATGAGGAGGGAGCATCAGAAATTGGAGAAGGAAGTTTCTAGAAATGAATTAGTTTTATAGTAGAATCAACCCACAATAAATCATCAACCACTCTATTCATCATGGTCAAAAGAAATAAAACATGTGCCTAAATTAGACTAAAATGTTCTCACACCAACAACTTTCTTTCTCAGACTTGTATTTGGGAGTTTTTGTTAGCTGAAAAAATCCTTATATGTAGGAAGAAATTTTCCAACTAAAGATGCATTAAAAATAATGTTATGTGATTTCTAATTGAAGGTACTTCAGATATATAGATTAGGAATTAGGCCCCAAAAAATATCTTCTATGGTGTGAGATATATGGGGATGATTATAGATTCCACATGAGGCTAATTCTAGAAATTTCATTTTGTGGTTGGAGAATCTTGGGGATTAAGGAAGCTCATACGTGTGTTCTGCGAAGCCTAACACTGGGTCATACCTAATTGGATTCTGAATTTTTTCCATACATTTTCATTGAGATGATTATGATATTCCAATATGTTACTATAGCACTTATGAAAGAGGCGATAAAATGAAAATTCATTTATAATATTTCCAATAATATGGAATGGATGGTGAAAAAGAATGTAATTGTGATGGGCTATGGTGATTTCTATGACTCGTATCAGGTGTTTCCATAATTTCAATCCATACATAGTCACAATTACAATTTATTAATCCATCATTATACAAATGACTCTGTGTGTCAATATAATATACTTGATCCATGTCGTGTTCACTTTCAACAGATGATTTGGGTATTCCTCCCTGATATCTTTGCATTTTGTTTCAGAAAATAGTTCATCCAGACTAATGGAAGAATTCTATATAGAAAATACTAAGGCATATTATTGATTACTACAACCCAAGATGGAAACTGTTCACATCATCCACATTTTTTTAACATTGTGTATAAAGAGAAATATGAACCATGGAGTTGGTTTTTGGCATGTATCAACAACCCTTTCACCCACATTATGGGTGCCTACATTAGACACATTTCTAGCAATGTGAGGAAATAATTTCACAAGGAACATATGAATAAGGAATAAAAAAGATAGGTATGCAATATATTTGTTATTTTTCAATATTTAAACATAATGGTGAAATAAATTTATGTGAAATATGATCACTTATGTATAGCATATGATCTAGATCAATAGTTGTTTAATGAAAATTATGAATAAACCGTCAAGACTAATCAATAATTGTATGATTATATGATGCAAATTCCAAAAGAAAAATGGACATTTACTATGATGTGGGAGGATGTATGGTCACATGGAAAAAAATATTGTGTAGTGAATGAATCGTGACTTCATTGGGCTTATAAAGTTACAAATAACTACCCTAGTCAAGAGAAATTATGTAGTTGTGTGAATTAATTTGTAGACAGAAAAAAACTAGCATCATATAGAATTCAGTATGGGCTATGGTACAGAAGGCAGATTCAATAAGAGATTCAAAAGAGCAATGAAGAATCATCTAGTTATCATGTCATAATTTTCCACTAAGAATATTCTCAATTTTAATTTCATGATCATATTATCCCCATCACATATAGAATTGGTTAAAAATGTCTAAAAAACTAGAATAAAAGAAATTATAATGGGGAAACATATAGTTCTTAATGTTTCTATAAACACAAGACATCATCGTATGTTCATCTATGAACATATAATGGGAAACATATGTTGATCTAGTGTACTGGATGGAAATTGTTTCTTACTATTATGTTTCACTGTGGACATCTATTGGTGTGTTTTGGTATTTCCCAATTCTTGAAGGCTAGGTGATAGTGATAACTAAGATCAAACGGTTTCCTAAATGATGGAGACCAATGTCTAGTAGGATAAAGAACGAGATAGACTAGCCTCAATAATATGGGAAATGTTTCGGATTATCTATATATCATCAATAAGGTTATAACTAAAAATGATTCCCTAAAATCAATATATTGTGTTCACACTCCCAGTCACAATGATGTATTGTCTCTCATATGTTCTTATAATATAGTTAATTATAAGGTTTTATTATAAGAGGATTCATTTTTTAGAATTTTCTAATTTCCCCAAATACATTTACTATCAATATAAAAATAAGTATTTTATATTAACATTAAAAGGAATATGAAAATTTAATTGATGGTGACATTAATTCATAATAAATCCATCCATGGCTAAACCATAAAGCATACATGTGAGGAAATTAATAATGAAACAAACCATCATGTGGAAAATGAAACATAAATTACCAATCACACCATTTTCTAATCAAAATTTACATAACTAATACAAAATGTTTTCATATATAAATAAAAAACATATCTTTCAAAAAATCATTTTCTAGGTTAAAACATATCTTAAACACACTTTAGTAATATTCATTGAAAGACATTATGACTTGATCTTTTCTTTTGTTAAGATATAACTTCATAAAAAATTGAGAATTTACATGGAATGTCTTAAATTTTTGAAGTCATTACATTTAGTTGACCAAACCTATATATTTACATTTTACACAAACGAATCATTTCAATTTTTATATCTAGATATAGGATACCATACAACTCACTATGCAGTATATACATTTTTCCTTTGTTGTATTAGATGATGGTGAGGTTTGACCGATCAAGGTGAATCGATCACACCCTTTTCATCACATAGAGCCTCCACATGCCAATATACCATACATGCACCATGTTTGCTTCTAAGAAATTGTCATAAGAGATTTCACATTTATTAAACATCACCTTCTTTTTTCCTTTATAGAGAGGTGGAGACCAGAGACACACACATTCCACCATCCTATGGGAGAGATGACCTTCAACCTTGAAGATGTGGTAGTTCTTATCAGTCTTCCTATACAGGGGGAAGCCATTATTGGACCCACTCGTGCGTCTTTCCATGCCTTTGCTCATATATTGTTAGGCATCAACATTTTGGATGACTATAGGTCAGTAGATGGTGGGTTGATATGTATACCATGGATGGAGGATCAGAATTCACATTTCCCCAATGAAACTAATGCCCAGACTATATTTCGTTATTAAAAAGTATATAAATTATGAATCATTGGAGGGACTCTATGTGTTGATCATAAGAGGGAGAATGTGCACATGATGTATCTAGCCCTACTAGATGACATTGATCAGGACATGACATATAATTTAGGATCAGAATACATGACATATATATATAGATAATTATGAACTGTATCCCATACTGATTGAATAGATCATGGAGGATCCATCATCCTTCATTAGATGTGGGAATGGGGGCACATCCGCTCGTATCGCCCTCACCTTTCTTGTCTGCCACTCCCTATGTAGATGCTTTATGATTCTCCTTGTGGAAGTTGGTATGATCACACATCTCTATTGGTTTCTAATTCTTGTGTTAGTGATTGAACTTAATTTCTCATTATTGATTAATTTCGATCTTGTATTTTATAGGTGGAATTATAGACACAACATCTCCATGGTTCTGACAAACCATTTGGGTGCATACCACCTCATGTTGAGAAGTATCTTACCCGACAATGTATTTATATACAATCTATAACTATCATACTAATTTAATAATAGAATCAATTTTGATTTCTAGTTAGGAAATTGTTTTAACAATGGTAATGTGTCATTTCAATTTATATAGATTCCTTACTAGGCTATACTCGTCCAGTTATGTAGAGTACCCAACTCATGACATACATATGCATTACATTACTTTTGAGGAATACATAATATATAACAAAAACCAACACACAAGGAGATTAATAGTTTAGTGTCTTTGGAATCTCGGAACATAATCTTCCAATCATGGTGAAAGATCTTCAACCTCTACCATAAAGATCATCCCCTTTTTGTTTTATTACATAAGACCTTTCATTATATCCTGGGGAAAAGAAAACATATAAAGGGTGAGCTCAAATTCTCATTAAGGGTAATAATGGAGAAAATAAAACATACCATATACATTTGAACTAAAAAACATGAACATAATGTTTAAAAATCAAAATCATGAGCAATGACATAAAACAATGAAGTACGTAAGGCATAGATTATAATGGAAGATCAATAATCATAAAATAGCTTAGTAATAAATCATGTAATTGAGTAAAACCATTAGTAACATGATATGATTCAATAGTATCCAAGAAATTCCTACCAAGACCATTTTAGTGGACAAAGTCCCTTTCTGAATCGAGTTCACTCATTGTTCCAGTCCTGTAACACTGAACCATATTAACATACCATATCGGCCATGTCTATCTCATGAGATATAAATCATTACACAATGAATTTTAGGGAGATATAGGTCCCACCCATCTCATAATGAAATCATTACTACTTGTGCCACAACATAAACATAAATCATTCATTATAACCCAAAGAATAAAAATGGGTTTCATAAACATCATCCAATTATAACATAATCCATATAAAAAAATGGATATCATTTCATAATAATAAAAATAAAACCATGAAAATAATAGAGACATTATACTTGAAACATGAACATACTGAATAATGTCATCTTATATGGAAAATTGTATGGATAAAACACTTGAAATGATTTCTTGAGGAAAATATCCTATCTTCTTCAAAATCATTTTATTTTCTCAAAATGTAATGAAATTTTAAAAGAAAAGGATTTTGTTGCAAATAATCATGAAAAATTATAGAATAATCTTCATGAAAATTAGGTGTTATGAAACCGTAAAAATCTGTACATGACGTATAATTTAAAAAAACATTCTTCTCGTACTTTAGGAAAAAAAGTCAAAAAGTATCTCGTACTGAAAACGACCAAAGATTCCTTTCATATATTTTACTAAAAATTCACCAATAGGTATATTTTGATTTAAAAAATTGTATGAGGATATAAATAATATTACATATTGATGAAACATGGACGTGGATGATAAATATGCCATATTAAATTCTGATGTATAAACAATCTCGGATAAAAATGATATTGTTAGATCTTCCCGTACCTTATGTCTGATATATTTTGTATGTATCCGAACCTCCTTCATAATGATTTAAATATTATCATTGACTTATTACAGAATAATATTCATTTTTATAATATCATATATGGTTCACTTATGCCTTTATATTACCCGTTCTTTTATAATTCCCTATTAAAGCAGGGTTTTGGATAAAATCGTTTCATTTATCATACGTGTTTGGAATTGTTGTTCTCGATATTATTATTACTTATATCATGATTTAATTACTTCCAAAATGTAAATAATGGTTTATATATCATATATATTCAGTATATATATATATATTAGATAGATGAATGAAATGAAATACACCGTTTATGTAGACGGTAGGTCGTACGTACGCATGAATGTTGTTTTCCTTTCCTAATTGACTTGAATGGAAGTAAGTAGATGAAAATTTTATATATATATATATATATATATATAAATCCAGTATCTGAATTATGTAATGTATTTAATTATTATTCATTGTATATAATTTATAATCCATCTCAAATGGATAACATGGAGAATGAATCTCATCGCGTCGTGGAGACGGTAATTCGTACGTACGCACGAGCGATGATATCATTCTCATAATTATTGAATGAGATTGGAGTGGATGATATAAACTCTCAGAATCAGTATGATGTTATAATAAACATATATAGTTATTCATTACACCATTATACCAATCCATGTAAGGTGGTGGTGGAAAAATAGATTTCACCACGGCGTGGAGACGATATTCCGTACGTACGCACGCGTGGTGATTTCATTTTCCATGGGATTGATAGAAGATGAAATACGGTTGTTTCATATTTATAATTATATATCAGTATATGAGTGATACTGATGTTATTAATTTATGATGAAACAAATAAATAAAAATATGTTGAAGAAGAATGAATACTTGAAAAAATCGGTAGAAGAGATTACCTCTTCTTCGACGTACCTCTTTTAAGCTTCCTATTAAGGCACAAGACATGGATTTTTGAGGAGACTAGAACCTCTATAATATTTCTAGGGATGTATAGAAGGGAAATGGGCAGGGTTTGGTGGAGCTTTAATGTTACAAATTTTGTTATGAGAAGAGATAGGAGGTTCCCTTTTATAAGGGAGGAGATGGGAACCTTAGGAAAACAAAATATATTATTTTATTATAAAGTCATATTCGGTTTATAATAGCTCCAAATTGATTTATTTCGAATCTAACATTGGGATGTGTCGAAAGCCTCTCAACCAAAAGGTTTTAGACAAGTTTAGGTTACTATTTTAACCTTATCATTTAGATTTAACTCTAAGTTAAATAATTTAACTTTTACCGTGTCTTATTGTTTTCTTACACTATACAGTTAACAAACTTACTATAATAATCCAAAATAACCCCTAGTGGTTAATTATTAATACATATAACCTTATCTAATTCATTTTTCCGAACCTTAGATTTTTAGGAATAGAATAACAATTAATAATATAATATTTGTTTTAAAAAATATTTTATGTCAATTATGAAACTATTTGGTAATTGATTTTTGTGAAAATCATAACAGCATGATTAGTTCTAACAATGTTAATTGAATCAATAAAAACCTGTCATATTAACCTAATAAAATATTGGAATTTATTATAAGATTCAAATTAAATTTTTTGTGTATTTATAACATCAATTATGTTAATATTTCATTAATAAGGAAATTACTTTATCATCATTGTGTCTTAAATAAATTAAATTATATAATGTCTAAAAATTATAAATAAAATTCCATTATGTTTGAAATAATTTTATCTTTCGAATTAATATTTATAGTTGAATTTATCTTATGTATAACCCTATATTAAAAATGTTATAGTTATTAAACATTGATTTTAACTCTTTTAACTCTTCTTTGAATTAAATAATAACAAATGTACAATCTAATCCATGTGGACTTAAAAGACCTTATTCTAATACTAAGGGGTTTTATAGTAAAATTATATTTATCCAATTGAATTTGGACATGTGTTAGGGTAATAATAATATCATTTTACCCTTAATTACCCTATTTACTTTTAATCGTGGTAAATAAAAGTAAAAAGTTACTATTCAGCATAAATTATTTTTATCATATTGAACCAAAATTTCTCCTTGATATTAACCATGTCTATTTTATTTTTGAAATTCCACTCACAAAATTGGTATATTTATGATTTCTGTAAATTTTATAATTTCCTAGGAGGTGGGTAAAAGATGGTGAAAAGTTCAATAAAATTTTTATATATCTAAAATTATTATAAAATGACTCCAATGAATTAAATTGAACGTATATAGGTATTATGTATCAATTTTATCCTAAAATAAATTTAAATAAAATAAATAATTATTTAAATAAAACGTTGGTTTTTTAATAGTAACCTTGTGTTTTCACTATTCATCAAAAAATTAAATTTTTCAGAAAAATACCATAAATTCACCCGAGGCTAATTTCGATATTCCTAACCTAAAATTGAAGTTCATTTTGAAAGATAAAATTTATAAAATTTAAAAAAGTGGGTATTACTATTCATAATGGCTAGTTTATAATGATATTATAATAATATATTGTTTAGTGAAACTCGTTCTTCCGTACTACACACGTTATCGAAGAAGGTCTTGATTGCGTGTAATGTAAGCCACGTCAGGGCTGCTTGTAGTGAAAGTTCTGTTTTGTGTCTTTTATAACATAATTAAAACATATATCATTTATACATTAAAAAAATCTATAATTAATGTTGCGTCAAATAATTTCTACAAAATTAACATGAAATTTTGTGTAACAAGAACCAAGAATAGTGTTGCGTATACTACAAGATAATACGGTGTTGCATATAGCACAAGAAAAATTTGGTGTAGCATAAAACAAAAGACATCAATGAAATTAAAAATAAAAATTCTCCTAAAATATCGGGATATTACATTCTACCCCCTTTAAAATGAATTTCTCCCTCAAAATTCGTCGGGGTTGTAAATGGTTTACTACTTGAAAGATTCTTTCATAATACCCACATCGTAAAAAGAAATAATAAAACATAATTTGAAAAAGTGAAGTATGAAACATAACGGTTACCCAAATTAACTCATCACTATATTTCCACATAGAAGAACATATATGGAAATATGGATATGGAAGAAAAATCTAACCATCATGTTCTAATGAATAGTGGTAGAGTACATGGCTATGAAAAATCCAACAATCACAAAGCCATAAATTTTTGATTATTTCATGTGACATCTGATTAATTGGATATAAGGACACTAGGACAACTTTTTTAGTTCTTAATATCATTTCCCTAATTTTTAAAAATTGTTGAATACTTACTTGATTTTGGTACAATTACAATGTTGCTCGTGCCTCGCACAATTTCCACATCATCTCTTAAAGAAATTAAGTTGAATTTGACTTTTGCGAAGTTTTAGCTAATAATGCGATATAATGATATGTCATTCCATCTGTCTCAAACATAAGTTAGCAAAAGTTACATACATAAGTCAATCTATGGTGAGATTAATCGAATATGGTTCCAAAATTGTCTTATACTTAATCTATCATAATTCTTAATAAAATAAAACTAATTTCTACTAACCATGGACTTCCTATAAACTAGTGGTAGGTGATAAAGGCCCGTCGCACTTCGGTTGTGGGTTTGATTCCCTCATCCTCTTCCGACGCGACAGTTTGTTTCCCGTTCTACAAGTTTTCACTTTTCTTGAAATACACTATTATAACATTCTATCAATAATATCGAAAAAGTTTCTTGCCTTAAACAATAATAAGTTATGTTCAACATAATCAATTCTAAACATTAGGCTTATCCAAAATACTTCTTTCCAAACTCATAGTATAAAGAGAATGATTACTAAAAAGGTTATATAACAAGAACTTGAATACCATCATTAATCCCTCATATGTCACAAGATATATCTTGTTGATCGCATTCCAAACATTTGAATACCATAATCATGTATTCACTTGAAAAATGAATACCCATTAAACCTTACTGAAAACATGAATGTAGTCAAAAGATAACTCTTTTCACATACCAAAATCCAAAAATTCTATATACTCAAACCATGATATCACACTGTCCTTATATTAGTCATGAGCTCATGAATACTGTTAAACATTTCATTTTCTCATTATCCCTTCATTATGTTCATATCATCTTTTTTCCAAAAATATCTCAATCACTTTTCATGGTTACTGGTACCATAAAATTATTGAAAACCACAATAGAATAATACAAAAATATTCCAATATACCATAAAAGTATCTCACCAACATTATGCTTGAATACCAATACATAAACACTTCAATCCATATTCTTAAATAATTGTCATGGAAGAAGTCCTTCCTTGATTTGAAAGTATCCTCTTAGGTCAGGGCATTGAGTTGGGTAATGCCCATGTTCTCAAAAAATAAGACATTGAACTCCATAACAGTCTATGACTCTATGACCCTTTTCTCCACATAGATAACATCCTGCCCTCCCTTTTAGGTATTCCTCAAGGTTATTCTTCCCTTCTTTTTGATACGCATAAATCTAAATCTTTCTTCCTCTATGTTCCTCTCCATGAGAACATGTATAAAATTTCATCTTTCCCTTATTTGATGACTTAGGAATACCACCAAATTTCACCTTGTTAATCATATATCGTGATGACTGATTCGACATAATCAAAATATCTTTCTCACTAGGAATTACACGATTTTTTTGATCACCGTCACCAATTTTTTCATCATAATAAATGTTAACTGAATTCCCTCTCATTTCCTCCATTAACTAAAACCAGAAACCATAGTTTAAGAAGCCTTTAAAATAACAAGGATCCATGTAATCATTAAAAGTCACTTATGGGATGTCTAACTTATCAAAAATTCCTTAATCCATGATACATTATGTCCACCCTAGGTTATTCATGATCATCAACATAACTCTATGACTGTAACCTATAGTTATACTAAACATTAGGGAAATCCCTAGACATACCATTGAAATATCTCTAGGGATCTCACAAATGTTTTCACATCCTAGTTTTCAAAGCTTAAGTAAACATTTCCTCCGATATAAACTGTAGAGAACCCAAATCTTGACTTTTATAGGTAGTACATTACATTTTCGGAATACTTAATACATAAAAAAACCAACACACAAGGATCATAATAGTTTAGTGTTTTTGGAAACTCGAAACATAATCTTCTAATCATGGTGAAAGATCTTCAACCTCTCCCATAAAGATCTTCCCCTTTTTGTCTTATTACCTAAAACCTTTATTTTTATCGTGGGGAAAAGAAAACATATAATGGGTGAGCTCAAATTCTCAGTAAGGGTATTCATGGAAAAAATAAAACAAACCATAAACATTTGAACTAAAAAACATTAACATAATGTTTAAACATCAAAATCATGAGCAATGACATAAAAAATAATAGTACATAAGGCATAGATCATAATGGGACATCAATCATCATACAATAGAATGGGAATAAATCATGTAATTGTGTCAACCGATTAAGTATATTTTATGATTTCCATAGTAGCCAAGGCATTGCTGCCAAGACCATCTTAGTGGAAAAATCCGATTTCTGAATCGAGTTCACTCTACATTCCAGTCCTGTAACACTGAACCGGTTTAACATAACGTTCCAGACATGTCTATCTCATTAGATATGAATATTTACCCAATTAATTGGAAGGATATATAGGTCCCACACATCTCATAATGAAATCATTCTTATTTGTGCCACAACATAAACATAAATCATTCATCATAACCTAATGAATAAAAATGGGTTACATAAACATAATCCCATCATAAAATAATCCATATAAATCAAATGGATATCATTTCATCATAATAAAAATCAAACCATTTAAATAATAGATAAAATATACTTGAAACATGAACATACTGAATAATGTCATCTTAGATGGAAAATATTTTTGATAAAACATTTGAAATGAATTATTGAGAAAAATATCCTTTCTTCTTCAAAATAATTTTCTTTTCTCAAAATTAAATGAAATTTTAAAATAAAAGGATTTTGATGAAATTAATAATGAAAACTTATAGAATATTCTTCATTAAAATTAGGCGTTATGAAACTGTAAAAATCTCTTCATGCCGTATAAGTTAAAAAAAATTCTTCTCGTACTTTTGGCTGGAAAAGTCAAAAAGTATATCGCACTGAAAATGACAAAAGATTCCTTTCATATCTTTTTCTAAAAATTCACCAATCGGTAAAATTGGATATAAAAATTTTTAAGAGGATATAAATAATATTACATACTGAAGAAACATTGATTTGGATGCTAAATATTCCCCACTAAATTCTGAAGTATAAACAATCTTAGATAAAAATGAGATTGTGAGATCTTCCATTACCTTATGTTTGATATACTATATATGTATCTGAAAATACATTATAATTATTTAAATAATGTATTTTACTTATAACAGAATCATATTCATTTTTATGATATCATATATTGTTCACTTATAACATTATATTACCCGTTCTTTTGTAAATTCCATGTTAAAATAGTGTTTTGGGTAAAATCGTTTCATTTATCATACGAGTTTGGACTTATTGTTCTTGATATTATTATTAATTATATCATGATTTACATACTTCCAGAATGTAAATCATTGTTTATATATCATATATATTTAGTATATATATATAATAGATAGATGAATGAAATGAAATGCATCGTTCATAGAGACGGTAGGCCATACATACGCATGAACGCTGTTTTCCTTTCCTAATTGACTTGAATGGAAGTAAGTAGATGTAATATATATATTTATATACATAAATCCAGTAGCTTAATTATTTCATATATTTCATTATTATTCATTATATATACTTTATAATGATTCTTGATTGGTTAACATGGAGAATAAATCTCATCGCGTCGTGGAGACGGTAATCCGTACGTACGGACGAGCAATGATATCGTTCCCATAATTATTGAATGGGATTGGAGTGGATGATATAAAATATCAGAATAAATATGATTTTATAATAAACATATATAGTTATTTTTTTCACCATTATACCTATCCATGTATGGTGGTGGTGGAAAAACAGATTTCACCACGGCATGGAGACGATATTCTGTACGTTCACACGCATGATGATATCATTTTCCGTAGGATGGATAGAAGATGAAATAGGGTTGGTTAATATTTATAATAACATATCAGTATATGAGTGATACTTATTTTGTTAATTTATGATGAAATAAATAAATAAGAAGAAGTTTATGAAGAAATAAAACATGAAAGAATCAGTAGAAGAGATTACCTCTTTTTCGACCAACCTCTTTTAAGCTTCCTCTTAAGGCACTAGAATTGGGCATTTGAGGAGACCAGAACCTCTATAATGTATATAGGTATGTTGAGAAGAGAAATGGGCAGGGTTTTACCGATATTTAATGCTCCAAATTGTGTATATAGAAGAGGGAGGAGGTGCCCTATTATAAGGGAGGAGAGGCGCATCTTAGGAAAAACTTAAAATAATATTATATAATAAAGTCATATTCAGTTTATAATAGCTCAAAATTGATTTATATCGAA
The DNA here is from genome assembly GCA_963277665.1 of Viscum album. Taxonomy (NCBI): domain Eukaryota; kingdom Viridiplantae; phylum Streptophyta; class Magnoliopsida; order Santalales; family Viscaceae; genus Viscum; species Viscum album. The sequence goes on from OY728120.1 coordinate 1,153,026,399, forward strand.
TATAAAGTGGTGATGGGTCGCAATAATACCATCCAATAGGTTTTAAACAAGTTTATGTTACTTTTTTAAACTTATCATTTATATTTAACTCTGAGTTAAATAATTTAACTTTTACAGTGTCTTCTTGTTTTCTTAAACTATACGGTTAATAAATATACAACAAAAATACAATATAAACCCAAGTGGTTCATTATTAATACATATAACCTTATATAATCCATTTTTATAATCATTATATTTCTAGGAATAGAATAACAATTAATAATATAATATTTGTTTTAAAAAGTATTTTATGTAAATATTGACACTATTTGGTAATTGATTTTTTTGAAAATCATAATAGAATGCTTAGTTCTAAAAAAGTTAATTTAATAACTAATAAAATTTCATATGATATAAAAAAATTTGTGAAATTTATAAAAAGTATCAAATTACATTTTTTTGGTATTTATAACATCAATTATGTTAATATTTTTTAATTAGGAAATTACTGTATAATCATTGTGTCATATTTAAATTAAATTATTTAGTCTCTAAAAATTATAAATAAAATACCATTATTTTTAAAATCTTTTTATCTTTCTAATGGATATTTATAGTCGAATTTATCTTATGTATAACCCTTTATTAAAAAACATTTAGTTACTAAACATTGATTTTATCTCTTTTAACACGTCTTTGAATTAAATTATAATAAATGTCTTATTCTAATCCAAGTGGACCTAAATGATAATATTATATTCATAAGGTTGTTTTGGGTCTAATTCATCTTATCCAATAGAATTAGGACATGTTTTAGGGTAATAGTAATATCCTTTTTACCCTTAATTACCCTATTTACTTTTAATCGTGGTCAATAAAATTAAAAATTTACTATTCACAAAAAAATTATTTTTATCTTATTGAACCAAATTTTACTCGTTGTTATTAACTGAGTCTCTTGTATTTTCGAAATTCCGCTCACAAAAGCGGTAAAATTTTGTTTTATGTAAATTTTCAAATTCTCCTAGGAGGTGGGTAAATGACGGTGAAAAGTTCAATAAAATTTTTATATATCTAAAATTATTATAAAATGACTCCAATTAATTACATTGAAATTATATAGGTATTATGTATCATTTTTGACCTAAAATATATTTAAATAAAATAAATAATTATTTAAATAAAAAGACGATTTTTAAATAGTAACCGAGTGTTTTCACTATTCATCAAAAAATGAAATGTTTCTGAAAAATACCATAAATTCACCCTTGGATAATTTTGATATTCCAAATCCAAAAATGAAGTCCATTTTGAACGATAAAATTTATAAAATATCAAATAGTGTGTATTACTATTCAAAATAGCTAATTCATAATAATATGATAATAATATCTCGTTTAGTGAAACTTGGTCTTGCGTACTACATACTCTATCGAAGAAGGTCTTGATTGCGTGTATTGCACACCAAGTCAGGGCATCCTGTAGTGAAAGTAACATTTGGTGTTTTGTAAAACATAATCAAAACATATTTCATTTATACATTAAACAAAATCTATACTTAATGTTACGTAGAATAATTTCTACAAAACGAACTTGAAATTGTGTGTAACACGATCCAAGAATAGTGTTGCGTATACTGCACGATAATATAGTGTTTCATATATCACAAACTAAATTTGGTGTAGTGTACAACACAAGAAATAAATGAAATTAAATAGAATGATTCTCATAAAATCTCGTGTTGTTACAAGCTACCAACATACGACACTATTGGACTTATTGATGCTATGACTATAGTGCCTCTCATTTACTTCCAAATTATTTAGTGTAAGTAGCCTAATAGAGTCATGCACCAGTTTTTCAATGCTCAGTCAATTGAATTTCCACCGAGAAAAATAGACGAGCTTCATGGCGTGAAGCTGATAGGGAGGCATGATTACGATAGGTGCCAAGTACATGCTGACTATATCAACCTCTGGGGAAGACATACTGAGATTCATATCCAGGATTTACCAAAGATGTGATAATATAATTCATAGAAGGATGAGTATGATCCATGGAATATTCTGGATTCTATACAGTAACTTACTGAACATGGAAGATAGATTCATTATATGGTATGAAAATAAATTTCCATTAGTTTTTTATTGAACTATTTTTTTTCATTTTGAATCTCTTTAAAACATACTCACTTAGAGAATCATATTCACACGATTGACATAGAGAAGGAGATGGTCCTTATTCAGGCATCAGTCCGTGCTACAATGATGGAGATGAGGTCATCTTATTGTGAGATTCACGAGAGCTTATTTGAGCGTCCATCAAAAGAGAGGAGGTTCCGACCCCAGAAGAACATCCTCTAGTAGCATCTGGTGCCGAGGATCCAAGATGGTGACAATGACGAATACTATGTCATCCTACTAGTGATACCTCACCTATTACATAGGTAGAGCTCATCCCTATAGCAGTACAGCCTCATCTAATTTTTGATGCGCATCAGAAGGCATGAGATCCATCATTCTTTATAGGATATCCACTATTCTCTCTATCTTGGGGACCTGATCCATCACATGCAAGGTTCCCTGCACCGATGATGGTTAGTCCTTTTTCAAACCTCTATAGAGAAGGTTTGGGAGTGAAGTATGACATGTTGTTGGAACCTCCCGCACTAACACATAGGTGGAGCATGAGATAGTCAAAATTCTAGTTCCTGAGGCTTATCTCTCTCTAGGTCATTAAACTCCACACCAGCATATAGCTCAGTGATCTCGATACATTCAAACCATTCATAGACCACCATGTGGGAAAAAATATCATCCCCATTGAAATTTATTTTACATATTAATGTATAAGTCTTATGTCTATTGAATGGAATATATTATCATTACTATCATATATTCTTACACATTTATCCAGTGTTTCAGTTTTCATTAATATTTTATTCACAATTTATATTTTTTAAGATTTCAAAATGTCAAAAATCATTTATAAATTAAAAATAACATAATTTTAAATCAAAATATTACATAATGATGACAAAATTTTTATATAAATAAATATATCAAACCTTATCATATAGAACACCCTTTTCTTGGTAAAAATGTATCAATAATAACCTTAGTAATAGGTGTTAAAAGAATGAATACATGCTCCATATCTATTATGCTACTTGTACTACACTGAGAATCAGTTAACCCATGGATGAATACTTATTAGTGTATTTCTTGTAATAAAGGTTCATGTCCTCAAGAGATGGAGTATGTGTGTCAATTTGATGCACGGTGTGACCGCAATGACTCTATGTTTCCATTATTAGTTTAAAATTTACTGTTAAAAAATGTTACTAAATAAAAACAAAGAAAAACCATTTGGAATTTATTTATAATATTGGAAATCTAATCTTATGTCCTTTCTAACATATATGAATCAGTCTCATATCATATTGGTACATGATGTGATCAGTATAGTTCAAAGTGTGTGGTTCCAGTTTTAAATGACATTTTAGTAAAAAACAAGTGACGTAATCAAAATGGAGAAAACACATTCAGATTGTTTTGATACCTTAGTAAAATGATCCATAAGACATTTTTGATGTGTAGTAATCATATTTATGTCAATTCTATACATGGTGTGACCAGAATAACTCCATGTGAATGTTTTTATTTAAAAATTACATCACTTTTAATAAATATAACAACAGACTAGCTCAAATCTCATTAAAAACATTCATATTATTTTTATACAATAGTAAAACAATCCACAAGTCATTTGTAATGTGTAAGAATAATCCATACCTTAATCAGAGGCATAATGTGACAAATAAAACTCCAAGAGGATCATTTTTTTTAAATGATGTCAATTTTAATAAAAAGGACAACTTACCTACTCAAAATCGATAAAATGGATTCAATGTTTTTGATACTTTAGGGAATTGATCAATATTTATATCAACATGATGATCAACCAAAACCCATACTTAGTTCTTAAAAATATTTCAAATTTGAGTTCTCTAAATGCTATTATGTAAAAACATAATGTTTTCACTTCTAATTGTCAACAACATATTTCTAAACAACATTAAACAAACACAATATATACCTATATTATAATATACAAATCTATATATTTATAAATATATTAACATATATAATTATAAATTTTTTTAGTTTAAATGAATCATGCCACCTACCTCCTTTAAACGTTATAGAAAGGTGGTAGTGGGCCTACTGCCTTTCAAGTACATTCTTTTTTAACTCTCACACATTAAAAAAACAAAAAAAAACATAAAAACATGATTTTTCTGTGGTAATTATACTATGTGAAATAAGATCTTTTTTAGAAAGATATAAAAAAAACATACTTAGTTATTGAAAACAAAATAAACATAATAACATAAAAATGAATTATTTATAAAAAAGGATGAATAATTTTCATTAATATTTTTAAGACATTAAAATAATAAAAAATACTAACAAAATGAAATTAATTAATTAAAATTACAACTTAATTAAAATAAATGATAAAATTTTTAATGAAAAAAAAATATTTAAATAAAAAAACTTATTAATTTGAAATATAATTTCAATTATAGTAATAAAATAAAAGAATGAAAATCAATATTCATAATAAATATTTTGAAAAACATAAAATCAATAAAATATTAAAATATTGTTAATAATAACAATAATTAATAAAAAATTATGGGTAATAAAAAGTTATTTATATAACTAAACAATGGAAAATTAATAAAAATAACCCATGACATCAACATTATATCATTAATTTATAGTTTTAATAAATAAATAAAAATTAACAATTAAGATTTATTCAATAAAATAATCTTTTGACATTAAATACACAATTAATTATATTAAAAGTTGTATTGAAAAATTAATGAAATAAGAGACACATCTAATCAGCTTATGGTTGTCTAGATTTGTTTGATAAGAAGGCTGGTCAAATGTTATGGTTCTGTGTTGATTACTGATAGTGTAATATATTGTTGTTTAAGAACTGATGACATATGTAATGCATCAATGACGAATTTGACTAGTGGAAAGGTGACTATATTCTCTCCATGATTAATCTAAGGTCAAGGAATCATTAACTGATGGTAAGACATTATGATATACCACTAAATAATTTCAAGAGTCGGTGTGGTTTGTATGAGTTCATTTTATTACCGTTTGGGATGATGATTGCCATGTAGAATTTATGGCCATGATGAAATGAATCTTTCACCCATACCTGTATCAGTTTGGATTGTTTTTTTGATTACATCATTGGGTACTACTAGACATTCGATGATCATTCCACAAATATTTATATAATCCTGATCAAATTAAGAGTGCATCATATTTAAGCCAATCTATTGAAGTGTCATTTATGGATTGAAGAGGAAAATTTCATGGGTCACATTATCACCGAGGAAGGCATGCCACTAGACATGGAGAAGGTCCCAAAAGTTGAATTTTGGGATCAACTTAATAATATTATTTACATTTGAAGCATTTTCTGCTTCGCAGGTTATTACAGAAGGTTCATCACATACTTTCCTAACATAGAATCACCAAATTTGGGTCTGAACATGAATGTTATAAGGTTTGAGTGGTCTGAAGCATGTGAAAATGATTTTCGGGAGCTGAATAAACATTTGACCGCTACACCGATCTTGACCTTACCCATTCCAAGTAATTATTATACATTTTTTTATGTTGAATCGTGGATTGGAATGAGAATTTTTATATGTTTGGAGATTTCTTCATAGTTTATAGATCCTGGAAATTGAGGCCCAATGAATGGAAGTATCCTATTCACTATCTGATGTTTTCGGTAGGGGTTTATGCCATGAAATGTTGATGGGAGTATCTTATAGTGAGAATATCATTGTTTATAACAACCATAAGAACATTGAGTACATCTTTCCCCATAGTGATTTGAATTTTTGGTAACTTAATTTTTTTTAATATATGAAGTCGTTTGACATTTAACTAGTTTATATGATTAGAAAGGGAGACAATGTTGTTGATGTTTCATGTTGAACGACTTGGACATAGGCGGTTCAAGAGTCTAGTTTCATGTGAAGGATGATGGATTTATTTACGGAGATTCATAAATGTGTTCTAGAGGACCATGAGTAGATGGAAATCATGTCTTTATTAGTTGATCCCCATTTTATAAATCAGGTAAATAAGAGACAGTATTAGGATTCATAATAAAATGTCAATTTTTATGTTAAACCACAATATTTGAGTCATACGGGCTACACTATGTATTGACATGAGGCATGTTTGATTCCACAATGACTTTTTATCATAACATTTGTAGAAAAATATAGGCCATCTAATAATATTTTTGTTTGAAAACATAGAATATTGAATGCATTTGATAATAAAAATAAAAAGACATCATCCTGAGTAAATCATCCTTGTCGAGTGTTGATCATAGTACATGAGTGATTCATCATTATTGAAGAAGACATTTATTCCAAGAAAACATTAAACATTATTTTAAACCTATTAAAATTAATTAATTGAAATAATATTAAGATTTACATATGAGATTTCATGGAACATAATAAAATCTATCTTTCCCATTCACCATCATTGAGAGTACAAAGTCAACGATAAACCAATTTCCTTCATTGTGGAAAAAAACATTAGCATAACCCATTATGTTTTACTAAAAAATATAAAATCTTTTATAAAAGTGTTACCACTTTTTGATAATTTTAATCATCAGTATATTCTTTTATATCTTCGAAAAGAAAATAAAATATAGCACATTCATTGAATATTTTTATATTGTGCTATTGATTAGTATATCCTATTCAAATATTTTGGATGATGAAAACACTAACATTAAATAGTTATTATTTTTTCATCATGATGGAAATATCCCCATTCTCGTGTATTTTAATTATTATTAATTTTATATATTATTTTATTACTGAGTTCTAAACATGGATCATTTTACATAATGATCGTACACATGCATAATGAATGTTAATTTTATGGATTTCGCAAGAATTATTGATATTATATAATGAATATAACTAATGATCCAATAGCCTACCATGGTGAAACCAGGGTATTTTTATTTTAATAATATTGAGTATGATGAACTTTTGAATTTATTTATTTTTAGAGGGTTTGGAACAAGCTACTAGCTTATTTTTCAAAAGGTCCATCATTTGGATATTCAATGCTTCACAGTTTCATTTTAATCGAGTTTTTCATTTTTGGGGATTTCTTCATAAAATAGTTTCATTTCATTTGATGCCATATTTCCATTGAATCCATCCATCCTTGATGAACTCAGTCTCTTAATGATTGTTTTCCTCAAATAATTATATCATACAACTACTGTCTTTAGTGGAAAATTACATACATATTTATTTAATAATTATTCTAAAAAACAATGGATCATATATTATATGAAATTTTTTGTGCCCACTATTCAAAAATTATTCTCAACCAAAACCTTGGTATGATCTCCATTCTTCTCTGTTACTGAATTTTGTTTTTTGCAGGACAGTGCTTCAACCCCTCCTCTACCTTGGTCTCCACCACTACCTCCTATTCCACCTCATTATTCGTCTCTAAATCTTCCTCTGACTCTGCCTCATCCTCCTCCTCCACCTTCATCTCAGCCTCCTCCTCCACCTATATCTTTTTCTCTACTGCCACCTCAAACTCCACCCATGCCTCCGCCATTGCACAAAAAATGTATCATTTTCTGGCCAATGCTACTAAACAAATTGATTTTCTCCATTATAATTCACCTTGAGAAAAAAAATGAAAAATAATATATAAGAATTTTGACACTAAATATTCATACACAGAATATATTTTCCTGGTTATAGATTGTACAAGATCACCAAGATATCAGGAAATAACATAAATTCGTAGCTGATAAACATTACGACACCATGCATTTAACACCCTACATTTTTCAAATCTTTTTTTAATGGAGAAAAATTTAAATTATTTCATGCAACAAAAAATTATAAAATCCCTTTCACATGACACAAATATGGTTCACGTAAGGAAAAATATCAACTTTCCATATATTACACACACACAAAATATTTCTATGATACATCATTTCATGGTTATAATTATTTAAACATGACAGAGTTGTTAAACAAAGTAGTATGAGTATTTATAAATAATTTTCAAATATTTTATATAAATTTTTTATATAAATAGTACATAATGATAGGGAAGTATATGATTTTTGAGAAATTCATTTTATGTTTCAAAATAACATTTTGTTGAATAAACTACTTTTAATGCAATTATGTGAAAAATAATAAAATTAATTTTGGACACATTTAGAAACAAAAAATGATAAAATAAACATCATTTTTTAATTAATAGTGTTGAAATTAGATTAAGGTTAGTTTATTTAATTTTTCATAGATACTTCATTTTTTGATTAATAATGAAAAATGTTGCATTTAAGTTAACAATTTTCTTTTCGTTTAAATAATTATTAATGTTATTTTTTACCGTAAATTTTTATTCATGTAAAATTATATCAATAAAATATATACTATTAAAATACAGTTCATTATAAATAATTTCACATTGAAATTAAATATAAAAACTTAATAGACTTTTGAATATTTTTTTACTTTAAAAACTCGTTATTTAGTCTTGTCTGCAGGATTAGTAATAGTATTAATATTTTCAGTGTTATGAATTGAATTTATAAAGACCTACATTAACAATTTTAATAAATATAATATTTTGACTCAAATAAGTTCAACATAATTTTTACCCCAAAATAATAGTTAAAGTGATTAAAATTAATCACAACGATTAGGGTCAAATAAATCATAATTACTGACTAAACCTCAATCTTAGGGGCCCAAATGACCAGAACATTTCTCAAAACACATTATATTTAAATTAATAGTCCATAAAACTTACATTATTGATTCATGTTCCTTTTTTAATACATTTTATATTTACGAACATGAGTACACCCAACTTGTTTTCAAAAACACCATGTGAGTGCTATTCCTTCCAAATAAAAATCCACCACTTATCCCACTTCCTCAAACCTCTAAAACCTGTAAATTTCAGAAAATAACCACCCAATAAACTACTGAAAAAACATACCATCATCATATAATCTTTTTCTTGGGATGAATGTTATCCAAGGAAGCCTATTGGAACAAACCAAAAGGAGTTACCCGATTATGAGGTAACATCTTCTCTCAAGTCCTTTTATTTATTTTCTTTCGCCACCTGAACAACTTATTTACTGAATGATAGTATAAAAACACAAGTATCCTAAATATTATATGTTTATTTTCTTAAATGGATTCAAACTACACTTACAAAAACAACCTTCTAATAGATAATGAACTTACTGTTTATGTATACGACAAATTGCATCCTTAATAAACAATGATTGTTGAATATTCACTACCACATATCATGGTAGAAATTATGAGGGAAAACTATTTATATATATGATCATTTAAATGTAGGGTACGATATTCAATTTTCATTATCATTTTCTCATACCCATATGCTCATGATCATGTTTTGCTATATCCCGTTTTTACCGTTACTGAGAATTTGATCTCACCTTTTTTTAGTACAAATGTTGGTAAGATATGTATTAATTTTTATGTTCTTAACAGGGCTTATAGTCAGGATGAACCATGTGGGAGATAATTTATCTCACTTATGTATTAGTGTTTATGTTTCAATGTTTCCAAAGGCACTAGAATAGTACAATCATTGAGAATTTGTTTGAATAATGTTTTAAGTAATCCATTAAGGTTTTGTGATGATAATGTTTAACTATAGATGTTTACTTTATTTGTAATAAGATCAAATTATTCGTTAACCATTAGAAGCTATGATGGTAAAGCCCTAGGGTAATCCTTAATGACATGTCTAGGGATAATGATAAGGAAAAGGAAAAGAGAAGGAAACTGTACTGGAATTTTGGTAATGGAAAGAGAATGTGGTTTCCCAGAAATAAATCATTGTCTAGATTATAAATGTGGATGTATCTTTGGAACAAGTATACCTTGGGGTAACAACTCCAACAAAATGTTATGGGCCTCACTCGGGGTAATGTGGTACATGTCAACAGGCCTTACTGCACATTGGGTTTGAATCTCCCAGGGGATATGTTATGATAATTTAAAAACTCATCATGAACTATAATAAATGATTTGAAAATAATTTGGCTATCAATAACTAAGGATAACCAAAAATGTCATATATTATATAAGGTGTCCTAACGTAGACATCTTATAGGTGAATTTTTATGATCATGTGGTTCCTCATTATAATATTTATTTATTACTCGATGATTTTTTTCTATTTATTGGATGGATCCCAAAGGAATTATATAAATTCTTATTATGATAGATAATGCATCGATTTTCCTCTTGAGGAACTGAATACTGTTGGAGCTGGAATAAAAAATATCTTTTCTATTTGATACATGTATTTCATGCATATATTTTAAAGTAATTTTGTACATTAAAATGGGTATTAAAATGATTATTATTTAAACTTTTAGAAGAATTAGACTTTATTTATGCTTTATAGTAGTAAATTATGGATTTTGGAAGATAGAATAAAAAATATGGAAATATGAGCCGAGCGACCCTTCACGACGTGATAGAAGTCTAATGGCACGACAACTGATTTTCTTGGATTTGATAGTGCTAGAAACTAATGAAAAATTGACTACACACCATTTAAACATCATGAACATATGATGTGAAATAAATCTACATAGTACATGTTTTTGAAGAGCCTACATAGCTTGAATAATAAGTAAAGGATGTGGTGAAAGTCCAAAAATCAAATCAGTGTTGCGGATTTGACGCTATAGTGGAAAAAATAACTATGGGGTAGACCAGGTGTGACCCAAGTACACGTTGTGACGACGTCGACGTGCTGTGAAAAAATAGGAAATTTGGGATGTATATTTGGATAAGAAACACCTATAAATATGACCCCCATCCACCACTATAAGGCACTCTCAGACCATCAAATGCTTGTGCGACACCAAGAACCAAGGAGTGACCATCCATATTCTCTCATCACCACCTTTCTTCTTCGTGTACGCAGGGTGTTCACTCTCACTAGGAGCGAGTAGCCCATTTATTTCCGGTGATGTTATCATAGGGGGGGGTTTGTGATTTGGTATCTTTCTATAATTTTTATTCATGTTTTGATTTCTCAAAATAATTCTATCAATTCAAAATATATTTTTTTCTATCACATGACCATTTCTTGAGAATTATATATTTATAGTTCTCTTGAATTAATTTATTAATCTATTTTGTGTATGACCATTATGGAAAATAGGTTAGTTATGTATACAAAATGTTTTAGGTCTCTAATCACTATGATTGAATCTAATATATGACCTTTCTAGTGGTCTAATCATAGAATTAGGGAAGGGTACCCAGACCACGGAGCTCTACTGACCCAATTTCGACACTAAAACTGAATAAAACCATATCAATTTAATCCCTAGAACTAGAGATTGAACATCAATGAACCTAGAATGACTCTCATTATGATTCACACCCCATCCATTACTACTTTTATTTACCTTTTCACCAAATGGTTTTTACAAATTAAACCTAATTTTCCCTAATTAATTTAGAATATACGCACTGTCCCTGTGGGTTTGATCATTAACTTTCCTTATACAATGTTTCAATTTACCAAGTAGTGTAGATTTGGTTTTCTTAATTTTTTCTACATAGTACTGTAGGGAACTATCTATTCCCTAGTGGGATATAACTATGCACACAAAACATTCTTAAGATATGAATCATAGTGCAATTTTGAATGGAAAAGGAGAGAACAACATTCAATTGATTGTTTCAAGAGGAAACGTCCACCATCATTTAAAGTGTCTTCTAATCCACATGTTTATGAAAAATGGATTAGTACTACTAACATGATATTCGATTCTCTCTAGTGTTTATTTCATGAGAAATTCATTCTAGATGTCTATCATATTGAAGCTAATGAAGACCAGGGGTGGAATCTAATCAAGGATATGATGTAGTATGATAAAATTGATATATGGATTGGAATGAGTTAATGAAATTAATTTTTAAGTAAGTAATGTCCACATATTTTTCATAACAAATAGAGAAATATTTCTTGAGGTTAAGCAAATGAATGATGAATCTATTGTTTAGTAAGAGGTGAATTTCACAATTCATGGGAGGTACGCTTCAGGAATTTTCATCAAACCCAAAAGTATTGTTGATAGGTTCTTAGTGGCATAAGTACACATATTTGAATGTAGTTGAACATAAGAGACATTAGTTTTTATGAATAGATTGTGCGTTGTGAAATCAAGGATGAAATAGAGGTTGGAGTTAAAAATCAATATCATGGTTTTCACAAGAAGAGGAAGATGGATTTTAATGTAAAATTTAAAAACCATGAAGTGAAGAAGAATGAAGGAAACATACATAAGGGGTCTAATAAATGTATTTTGTGTGTAAGGGAAGTCCATCTATCATTTTACATACAATGTGATGGGAGATGTTATTTTATATTGAAAATGGGAAAAAGCAGCAAAAAATTCACATCTAATGATTTAGTGCTACAAGTTTAACGAGACGAAGCATTATACAAACCACTTCCCAAACCCAAGTGTTGGCGATTATGATTGATTTTAGGAACATATTATGCCGATGGTAAAGAGTAAATCACATGTAATACATTATTCTAATGAGGGGTGAGATAATAATGTCCTAAATGGTGCACTTACCAATCCAATATAGAACTAATATATTGTTATTTGATTCTGGAACTACCTACTCCTTCATATATAATGAATTTTCTAAGGGTGTTATGATACCACAAAAACAATTAGATGTAGAATTATTAGGGAAAACCCTAATGGTATTATGATTTCATCTCATGTCTATGTTTCCTCTCTAGTTTATGTTTTGGTGAATGTTTATTATGAAAATCATGTCATTCTTCATTTAGTGGAATTTGATGTCATCTTAGGCATGTATTTTCTTCCTATAAATAAAGATCACAGCCATTTTCGAGGAATGTAAGCAACTTTTGATTATTTAAATCCTCATATGAACATCCCTAAATGTGATAAAAATAATTAACATCATGTGGATACTACATCCCATGTATGTGTCTTAATTCCCTTTCAAAATGGGTTTTTATCTCAAATGGTAGGGGAGAGAATTGACATCAACTATAAGCCTTTAAGTCAAGATTTTTTGGATGACTTTTGAGAAGATTTTCATAGCCTTCCACCAAAATATGAAGTTGATTTATCAATAGAAATCATACATCGTGCAACGCTAATTTCCACCACTCCTTATGTAAGGGCTTGGTTATGTTGTGTGAATTGAAGAAACAACACCAAGAAAATGTTGATAAGGAATTAATTCATCCTAATGTATTACCTTGGGGTGCACCTATTATTTTTGTGAAAAATAATGATGGTTTAATGAGAGTCAACATTGATTATCAAGAGTTTAAATAGATCAAAATTAATAACAAGTATCCTCGTCCCCATATGGATCATTTATTTGATAAACTTTTCATAGGTCCACACATTTCCAGGATTGAACTTCATTCTAGAAATTATCTGTTGTGGTCAATAATTAATATATAACTGAGACAAAGTTTATAAAATATTTTGACACTTTTAATATATTGTGATTATTATTTGTATTACAAGGTCCCCTACTATATTCTTGGATTTAATGAATAGAGTCCTTAGATGTTACATCAATAATATTGTGTTAATATTTATAGATGATATTCTTATCTATTAAAAGAGATTGAAAGAACATAAATATCACTTGTGAATTGTTCTAAATTTAATAATGGAGGATAATATATATAAAAAATTATAAGGAATGAATTTTTGCAGCAAAAGGATTCATAGTTGGGTCACATAATCCGAAAAAATGTCCTAAAAGCAGATCCAACAAAGATAGAGACTATTTAATTCTATCCCAAAACAACCACAGTTACTGATATACATAAATATCATGGATTACATAAATATTATTGAAAATTTGTAGAGAATTTCTCTTCTCTATCTAATCCTCAGACCATGTTAACACAGAAGGGTGTCATGTTCCTCTAGATAGATGAATGCAAGGAAAATATTAAGGAACTAAAGAAAGGAATAGTTAGTGCACCTATACATAAATTAACATGTAGTGGTGAAGGGTTTGTAATATTTAGTGATTCATTCATGAAGGGATTGGTATGTGCTCTTATGCACAATACCATGGTTGTCAGTTATGCCACATCAAATTTTATGATTCAAGAGTAACATTACCCCACCCATGATTTGATGTCAGTAGAGATAAGTTATTTTAATGATATAGAGGAATTAGATTTATATTGAAAATTGTGACATATATACTGACCATAAAAGTATTAAATATATAGTTACATAAAATTAGTTGAGCATGCACCAGAAAAGATGGTTATATTTGAAAAAGGATTATGACTGCTCAATACATTACCACCATGGGAAAATGAGCAATGAGGCTAATGCTTTGAGTCGGAAAGATTGTGATACCTTATCAATGATGATGATCACAAAAGATACAATATTTATGGGTATTAAAAATATTTATCTATAAATACATAAGGAAATGGCAAATTTTATATTCCACAAATGAATGTTCACCACTCTATCAAACTGAATATTATGGAGGTAATGAAGGAAGATAAAGATATATAAAATAACGTTATAAATTTTCCTGAGTTGAACCATGCTCATGGTGGAATGATAAGGTTCTGAAACTGTGTATGTGTTGCTTCAATACTAGGATTGAACATGGATTTTTTAGATAAAGATCATTTTTCTTATTTATCTATTAATAATGGAAGTATTAAGATGTATAAAGAACATAAAAAAGTTATTCTGTTGGGTTGAAATGAAGAGAGATATCCCAGAGTCTATATCTCGGTGCATGGTATGCCTACATGTTAAGGATAAAAAAAATTCAAAGGGGATGTGGCATCCATTAACCATACTAGAAAAAAAAATTGAATAACATCACTGTGGATATTTTCATTAGACCACCCAAAACCTTAGAAGGGTTTTAATTATATTTTTTGTAGTCGATTACCTTACTAAATCCACACACATCATATTTACCATAGAATACTTCTCTACAGATCATAATTCCGAGATATACATTATGAAAGTGGAATGGTTTCTTGTAGTACCACATTATATTATATTATTTTTGGATCTAAGGTTTTATCAACGTTCTGAAAAAATGTTACTCTGAACTTGATACAAAATTGAGTTTCAGCACTACTTATAATCATTATACAAATAGTCACCCTAAACTAAACATTCACACAGTAGAGGATATGTGAAGATCCTATTCTCTGGATTTCAAAGGTTGTTGGGATTAAAACCTTCCTCTTGTTAACTACTCAATACATTACCACCTTGGGAAAGTGAAAAATGTGTCTAATGCATTGAGTGGGAAGGATCAGGATTGCATATCCATGATGATGATAAAAAAATATAAAATATTTATGAATTTGAAAAATATTGATCTATAAAACAAAAAGGAATGGGAAAAGTCATATATTTCTCAAATGAATGTTCAACCATATATAAAAGTGAAGATAAAGTAGGTTTGGGAAGAATATGAAGATATGTAAAAGAGTGTTAGAAATTTTCCTGAGTTTAACCATGATCAGGATGGAATGACATTGTTCATAAACCATGTATGTGTTCCTTCCATATCAGTCTTGAAGAATGAGTTGTTAGAAAAATCACACAGTTATCCATTCTCTATTTTTCCTGGATGTATAAAGACGTATAGAGTCTTGAATAAAATACATGGGGTGGAATGAAATGAAGAGAGGTATTACTGTTTTTGTATCTTGGTTCTTAGTATTCCAACAAGTTTTTTTTTGGATGAAAAAAGTCAAAGGGGATGTTCCTTCTATACCTGTCCTGAAGAAAGATCTATTATATAATTATCATAGTTCTTCATTCTCTACATAACCTGGAAGTATGAAGATGTATATATACTTGAAAAAGTACGTCGGGTGGTATGAAATAGAGAGAGATGTCACAAATTTTGTATCTCGGTGCCTGGGGGTAAAAGCTATTAGGAGAAAAGATTGCTGAATAAATGGTCAAGATGGTTAGAACCATTCAACATCATATCAAGGTACCTCATAGTCAGTAGAATGGTTTTGATGATAACCATATGTATGATCTACAATATGAATATGGTAAAAAGGTTTTTCTATGAATCTCACCCTGGAAAAAGGTTATATGATTTTAGAAGAAAAAGAATCTAATACATAGGTATATCTATCGCTTTTAGATACATGATCATATCGGGATGGTATCCTATCACATTCCACCCTCTCCAAATCTCTCTCATGTATCTGATGTGTTCCGTGTATCTCTCCTGAGGAAGTAAATACTTAACCCTTCACATGTACTAAAATTCACCCTTCACATGTAATGAAATTCAGAGGTCATATTGATGGAGCATGATATATTTTACGAGGAGAAACCTGTTGAAATTCTTGATCATATAGTGATAGTTATATTAAACAAGACCACTCACTGGGTATATTTTTTGTGGAGGAACTACTCGTTAGAAGATGCTATGTGGGAACATGGGAATATTTTGAAGCATAAATATCCTCATTTTTTTCACTCATGTGACAAATTCTGAGGAAATAATTTAATTTATGGGCGGTAGAATGGAACACATCATGTTTTTATGGACATTATTTTAGAATAAATTGAATTTTTATTTATTTATTCAAATTCAGTAAGTCAAAAATTCATTCACATGGAATGAACTTGGTGTACATTACATTGAATATCGACTTGGTGTATGATACCAGCAACAATGATGCTTAAATAAAACATCATATTATATTTATAATTATTTAAATATTAAATATTTGTTAAAAAAGTTATATTAACCATAATAACTACATTTAAAATATTTTTTATAATTTATTTTATGTAATTAAAAAATATTTATAATCAAATATTTGTTTTTTGGTTAAGTCATTTTATGTTTAAAAATACAGTTTTCCAGAATGAACTGCTTTTAATGTCCTTCTGTGAAAAAAATAATGATAATTTTGGAAACATTTAGAAATTCTATTTTCTATAATAATGCTAAATTTTGTAATTATAATGTCAAAAATGTTCTCAGGGAGAATTTTTGGGATTTTTCATAGAAACATCATTTTTTGATGAATAATTTAAATACTGTATTTTTCTTTATCACTGTCATTTAATTTAAATATTAATTGATGTTAAATTATAATTGAAATTTGTTTAAAGAAAAAAAATAAATAATTTATATATCTATTAATAAATTTTATTTCATTATAATCATTTTTACATTAAAATTGAATATAAAAAATTAACAAAATTTTAATCATTTTTCTACTTTAAAAACATGTTATTTCATACTGTCTATGAGATTATCATTAATATTAATTTTCCTAGCTCAATGAATTAAATTTTTAAAAACAAACATAAACCATTTTAATCATTATAATATATATATTTTCATAATTCCAAGAAAAATTTTCAACAAACATATTAGTAAAAGTGAATAAAATTAATCACAACGATTAAGGTCAATTTAAGCTTAATTATAGACTAAACCATAATATTATGGGCCCAAATGGCCTAGAAACATGTCAAAATCCCATTTTATGGCCATTATTCGGCATAAACATTCCATTATTGATTTATGTTGGGTTTTTATGTCTTTTGTTAGGTAATAACAAGCCTGCACCTAAATTGTTTTCAAAAATTCCAACTGAGTCCTTTTCCTGGAATTTAAAAGGCCACAACCAATCCATCATCCCCAAACATCTAAAACCTATTAGGTTCATCCAACATATGTATAATACACATCACATAATCCTAAATACCTCATATATTCCTACAATTTTGTAGAAGGAATTCCTTGTATTCCTATTGGATCAAACCAAATGAAGTTACCCAATAAAGAGGCAACATCTTCTCTAAAGTCCTGTCTTTTATTTTCATTCACCACCCCTTCCACATTATTTTTTGAATTTCTGTATGGAAATACCAGTATCCTAAATATTCTAGGATGTTTTTATTCATTATATTAAACTTATAATTACACACACCTCCATCTAATTGTTAATGAATATATTGTTTTCTTGTAAATCCATTTATCTCCACACAAAATGATGTTGGTTCAATTTTTCATACCCCCACTCAAAGTGGAAATTACGATGACAAATATTTTTATACATGATATATATTATATTTATTATTTACTTTAATTTCAATTTTCCTTTATGAAAAAATATATTTTTACATTCCATTTGGTGTTATTATGATAACTTCGTTAGAAGAAGTGGGGACAATCGCCCCCTCAATGATATATGATGCATTCATACACTACATGGACTGTATTAAGGATGGATTTAGTGAATATATAAGACATATATGATTTCATAAATTTACATTAAAAATGATATATATGTACACACACCCACACACACTGATATATATATATGTCTTTAACTTTCTTTCTTTAAACCTGATAATTAAATGGAAATAATATTCATGCATTCGTACGACCCACCATCTCCATAAATGGTGTCTTATGTTTCATTATTATAAATTATATAGATTATTGTAATAAAAATATATCGTATATACATGATATTTATATCATGTTTTACATTCTTTAAATCCTGATATAATGTATAAATACCAACCATATAACAGATTAATACACAAGTGAAGAGTAAAGTGAATATTACCCTAACTGAAACCTTAACATATTATTGTTAACAAGAGAGTAAAATAAAGTCATAATAAAACAAAATATTTAATTATTTGTGTCTTTGAATGATACATAATGAATTTATATTTATTATATAGGTGGTTTGAATGAGTACAACGAGAGTAGAGACACAAGGTAAGGAAATTTCATTTCCCTTTTTATTTCAATGAGATACATGCTATGTTCGCCGCTATTTCATTTTGTGTTGTGTATGAAATATATATAATTTTATTCCATGTATCTTATACATCAATTTATAGAAATTAAAATATTAAATTTATGATATTTCATTCATCATATCTATATTTCCGACATTTCCAAATAGTTAAAATAGTTTTGTCTCAAATTCCCTTAATTGGGACTCGTGTTTTGTTATGAACCTAAATTCTCTATCAAACTTTATATTAATTAATTTAACATTTTATATCACGAATTTACATTATTTTATGATATTTTATGTTTTATTTAATTTATTTAGATGGATTCTATGATCCCATATTACCATGTTATATGAGTTTATCGAGACAGTCTCACCACCTTTTGAGATTATTTATGTTTAGGTTTCCTATGATGAAATATTTGGATCCATCTTTCAAGAACACACTTGAGATTCCATATCCTATATTTATTCAAGATATATCTTTGTAATATTGCAATTTTTTCCACAAATTGGAAACTAATATTTTTTTTTAAATTATAACCTGACCATCTCTCTTTGGATGGAAATCTATTGTATCAGAAAACCATGTTTTCAAAAAAAATTGAAAATATATTTTCAAAAATATGTTCTGAAGAAATTTGAAGAAAATCATCATCGAAAATTGATTATAAAAAATGGGTTAGAATTGTTATTTTATTTGTTTCCAAAAGTATTTTTAAATAAAAAGTTTTTCAAAAATTTTAATGTTTGAAAAAGTATTTTCAATATAGAAAATATATGTTTCTCAATAAATTTTTTGAAATATCATTCAAAATTATTTCCCATATTAGTTTATACATATTGGTGTTACTAATTCAATTTTGTGAAATAATTCAATGAGTAAATTCATATTATTTATCTTAATGGATTATATTTTGATGACATAATGTTGTTGAAAATCGTTTCTCTTTCATGGTTTATAAGCTTTTCAATCCTGTATTTTTCACGGGTTATTTTTATGATGAATTGATTATGAAAATTGTCTTTTTATACATATTATGAAATAATTACATGTTTATAGTACACATATAATTTCATCGGTTATGATATTATTATTTATGATCTTGTGGAACATGTATGAATAAAATGATTATGAGATGGGTGGGACCTATATCTCCCTCCAATGAGTTGGGTAATGATTTTTATCTCTTGAGAAAAACTAATATGGTTATGGGAATGAACTTTGACAACTCATATGACCATGGGAGTGAACCATGAGTACCAATATTTCTAGAAGAGTGAACGTCTACTATTATTATATCTATGGGAATAAAACATGACTACGAAGATGTCATGGGTAGTGAACCTATGCTACCATGATAGTATTGCATGTGATTCCATATCTATAATGAAAATCTTATTATATTAGTCTGTTTCATCCATAATTACAAATTGTATTCATATGTTGTGATTTATTATATTATGTTTTTTATTTCTTTATGATTCATGTCTTATGAAATTCCAATATTTATGAAATGATTCTATTATATGATCTTTGATATGAAGGGTATGGTATTTTATTTTAAAGATCATGATACTTCAACCTTATGATCATGATTATGTTTACATATCTTTCTTGTTTACACTTAATAAGAATTTTATCTCACCACTTTGTTTTGTTTTCAATCTTAGGTTATGAAGATATTTATTATATTTTATGAGTCTAAGAAGGGTTCTAGCCAAGAAGAACATAGTGGGAGATAATGTGTCTCACATATGTTTGAGTGTTTATGTTTCCATGATTCCAAATGCACTAGACCAGTATGATCATTAGACGTCTATTTGTATAATGTAATGAATATTCTACAGAAGTCATAAAATATTAATTTATTAAATGCGAGGGTCACTATATTGAATTATACCCACTAATATATAAAAAAATTACTTCTTCATTGGAGTATGAAGGTTTTTAGTAATCATGGTAGTGAAAAGAAAAAATGGAAATGAAATTATGAAATATTTTTTGTGAAATTTTAGTTACCTTAAAAAATTACTCGTTCAGGGATGCTAACATTTTCATGTTTTATGATGTCTCTAATAAATATTATAACATAATATCCACAATCGGCCCCATTATCCAACATCAGACACTATAAAATCATTGGCCAAAATATGTAAATTGTTTTGAAATATGTTTTGATAATTAAGTCATTCTATATATACCATAATTTATTTCCATTTATAATAATCCATATGATATCTATGTTTAGACACTATCTTTATTAGATGATTTATCCTATATTTAATGATTACCCTCTCAAAATAATTCTTGTTAAACCACATAAAAACATATAATTCGAAGTTAATCTATAAAATGTTAATTAAAATGTATTCAAAATTAAAAATACATATCATGTATTGTCATTTTTTTGGATATCAATGTATTTGATCCAAAAAATAAATATCTAGGGTATTCAGATTGACTGTGATCGATATAAAATTCTTCTTAAAAAATTAAAAACCAAAAGAAACAAGTAATGAAACAAAACATTTTATTTTGTGATTAGATTGTAGAGTTTTACAGCTGCTTCATAGGCATCAAAAAGAGTATGTAGTCTATTTTTTCCCAAAATCGTCGAGTATATCATCTATTTTCATCTCAATTTATTTCTTATCCAATGTATGTTTTTCTATAGAAATGTTATAGGGATTAATGAATCCAAATCATGATTCATATAGTTTTTTATATAATAGTATTATAAATGCCTATATAGAATAAGAATAGTTCTTAACATCAATAAACATTTTATCTCAGTATATATATAGGCATGTTATAATAATGTACCTTATGTATATATTCACAAAAGAGACTTCCGGACATTCATGATTTCTAATGTCACTTATACTCTCAAGGAAAACTATGTCTATCATAAATGTTACACAAGTTTATTTTTCATATGGAATGTGAGAAAGATTTCCATATTTATATTTGTTCTTCGTATAAGTTTATTATGATAATAAATCATTCCCTAGAACTGGTGAGGAGAAGGTACTCCCAGGAAGTCCCATTTGGTTTCTTGGTCTATTCACTTGATTGTCTTTATCTGACCATCATTTCCCCATTACTTTATACATCTGAAATATTAGAACTCACTTAATACCTTTTTAATCAACTATTATTTGTTTTTCATTTGATTTATTTCAAATACATACATCATGTATCTTTAAAATATTAGGGTACCCTTCTATGAAAGTTAATATAGTATCACTGATAGTTGTAATATCTAGATCATCAAGTGGAAAAAGAAAATCACTAGTCAAATCATGATCTACCTATATCCCAACTATCATGCAATATTTTGGGAGTTATTTTAGGTGTATCTTTTATCCTAGGATATTATACACCGTACCCCTCGAAACAAGTTGTTTCATGGTTGTTGACAGACATAAATCACTTACAACTATACCATGCATAATTTTGGTAACATAATGTCATCTAAAGTTTTCTGATTCACATTTACGAGAAATAGTAATGAAAAAAATATTATTTACAATGATATGGTGTGTGGTTGAGGGTAATGACCAGCCTCAAATCTTTTAGGGCTTTTAGTTCATCATGTGAGGATCTTTCTTTCACTGCTAGTTTGATTTGATCCTTTTTTATATATTGCTGTACAAACAAGACATGATAATACTATCTTAAAAACACCTATTTTTTCTTGAAATAATTTCATCAAATTATATGCATCTTTATATGGTATTATTTTCGTATAATATTTTTAAAGAAACACTCCAAAACACAATCCTCTAACATGAAATTTTTTTCCAGCTTCTTCAAAGCTACTAAATTTATTTTTTATTCTTATACGGTCACTACCGATAGTTTTTTTCTAGACCTTATAAAAAATATGAACTTAAATATATAATTTTATGTAATAATATTATAATGAAAAATTAATTACTATTATGTCATAATTACTCATGTTTCGTATAGATTTTTTTGTTATCATCAACTAGTTTTACCTATTTATTTAAATGAGCCTCCTTACATAACATATGATGTGGGGTGGAAGTGGATTCAGATTTTGATCAATAAATATACATATAAAAAAAGTAACATATATTGTTTCATATCAAATTAAATTTTTTTGTTGATTTAAAAAACATAAGAGTATCTTTCATATTGAAACATACCCCATCTTTTCTTTGCGATAAGGGTACATATGTTTTGATGCACAATCATTATTTTGAGAAATAATTTTATGTTTCATAAATTAAAAATTTTGAATCAAATTTTATGAAATAAATAATGGATTGCAAATATATTATCAACTAAAATATAGTTTATATGATTTTCTATAGTGAAAATTGAGAAATTTATTCCATGTTTCGTACTTTATAATATGATCATAACTAACTGGTGGATGGGGATTTACTTTCCCCTAAACATACCTAATTTGTAACTTAGTATGAGTAGTCTTTAATCCTATATGGGATTTTCCAGTGTCCGTTAAGACATTTTTCTTATGAAAATATTCTAAAAATGAACTCTACGCGGAATAATGAAAATTAAGCCAAATATTAATTATATAATTATTTTTGGTAAAATAGATATAGTATATCGTAATAATAACATTATATCATTCCAATGGGTTTCCATCATTATAGGCTATATGTGGAGACACAAATCAATCATAACCTTCATCCTCCTTGTAACCCCCACATAAATAATGAACATTTAATTTTTGGGGTCAATAGGTTGGGCGTGATGATTCCATCCAACACAACATTTTATAAACTTACTTAATGTATTGATAATATTTTTTTCAACACTGTGATGGTACATCATTTTTATTATTTTCATCAACATACTACTGATCACCTAGTTTTTTAAAAGACTCATCATCATCAATCATTTATTCCTCGAGATTGGTAACATAATCATGTGAAGAAGACATTGCCTACTTGGGAAGTCAAATATTTAATTTTTAAAATAGTTAAGAAGGTATAAATTAAATAAATCAAAAAATATTTATTGTTAGTTTATTCAATGGTACACATATATATCATATTTTAAATTAATAAGACTTATTTTTCATACAAAATTATTGAATTATCAGTTGATATTCCTTTACCTTAAATAGTTCTTAATAATATATCATTAAGAACTTTTTTATATTAATTTAACTTACACAATGGTACCATAGTTTAAAATTAAATATACCTCCCACGCATCTTTAAGATTTTTACCGTATGAAATTATAATATGCATAAATTATATAATGTAAGTGCTCTGGTGTATGTAATATGTGTGTGGTATGAATATCTTTTTAAAATTACATACAATTTTGTGCATAAATTGGGTATACATTGTTTGAATGTCACATAAATATACAAATATTGTATATTTTAGGAAATATTCTATTAAAAACTCACATTCCTCTTCATGAGTCATGTTATATATAATTACATTATGCATAACTTCTATATAATAATTAGTATTATTCTTATAGATAATTAATTAAATACAATATTCATAATGTATATATACATTATTTTAAATTACACACTTGAATACATACAAATCATACAATGGTAGATATTTAATCATGAATGCACATTATTTAAAAAATTCATGATGCATACACCTTTATGATTGCATAATTTATATAGTCACATTGTATAAAAAACATCTATATGCCAACATGTACACATAGTTTTCTATATTTATGTACATAGAGGTGTATGAGGAGGTATTTTTGAAATCATATTGGATCCTATTACTACCTGTAACACCTATAAGTGTTGTTTATTAGATCATATTACTATATTAAATTCATAAAGGTTCTATTTATTGATTCATATTATTTAGATATTTTATAATAATTTATATATATTTTTTAATTTATTTAGGTAATTTCGACAATAAATCCCCATGTATTCAAAAAAAATTGTACGAATCCTCTAAATTGGTCAGAGAGCTATGCACTTTCTTTTTCTATATTTCCATTACGTAATTATTTTCTATGAATACACTCAATTACATAGAGATCTATCTAGTTCATTTGTTTTTGAATAATTCTGAATTTTATACTTTCATTTCAATAAAAATTGTGGTTATTTTTTTGTTTTAGACACTACAATAATTTTTAATGAGATAAATATCTACCACCCCTCCATTAAATCCATGAATGATCCAAGAATCCGGAAATAGATCCTCTACCATTCCATACCAACATCCTATTATTTAATGATGCCATGTAGATGTCATCAATGAGACACTAGAATTGATCTATGTTGTGGAGTAAAAATACCAATGTATATCCAAGGTAGAAACATTTTCATTTTCAGAGAATTAAGGGTTTTTAATATATTGATTTTTATGTTGTGGACTCCCTTGATCCAATCAACATGGTCTTGCTGATCAATCCCTCCATCATCATCAAGTTTCACCAAAAAAAGTCCAATATTCATGAATCCTTTGGAGTGTGGATGATTTAAAGCTTCTACATAGACATCATATTCTCGAACATTGAAAAATGTTTCTATTTTATATCGAACAATATATTAAATAATGGTTGAAAATGATGTGTTATGTAATCTAGAAAATGTATATTTACCACATTATTTTTACTATAATAGGGAAATAATATTCCATATACATACTGTTTTTATCATCCATTCCATTTATTACATTGTTTTAGAACAGAATCATATCTTTTTCTTTTTTAAATCACTTTATTGTACTCGGTATGTGCATATTTGTTCCTTTAAATTAAATATAGCTATGTTAAATCCATTTATATTACCCTTTTTCATAAATAAAAAATAAGAAAAACAATAAAAGGGTATATTAATTGAAAATGTAAATTACCACATAATTTATTTATTATTAGATTTATCTTCAATCATTTACATATAATTATATATATTTTCAATCTTATGATCAATATTATGGAATAAAATTCAATGATAATCACTTGTGAATAAATTATATTACATTATTAGTGTAAAAGCTTATGGATTTTTATAGTATTTTTTTGGATAAATTGACATTCAAGCTCCCATGTATCCATATGTGAATATAAATCAAATAAAATGTAAAAAATGGAATGACACAATTCCCATATTTTTTTCATTTCCCTTTATCATTATTCAATTTTCACCACATATGTATAATTTTAAAATTTATTATTTTTATTTATTATGTTCTTTTCATCTATATTATTAGAATTTCAGCATTATTTGTTATATGTTACACATTATTTTCTTAGAATTATAATATCACCTTATATATACCATACTCAGACCTAACATAATACCCATCATAATATAATATATGATACTTAAAGATCGTATATCTATGGCATTGATCATCAATCTAAATCATCATTCATTAGATACTATCATAGTTAATAGGACATATTTCATCACCCACACAGCTAAAATATCATGAAAAAGGGAACTATATGTTCAACTAATCCATCCAACCCTTTAAATGTTATCCCACTAGGTTTTAAGGGACTATACTCGATTTTATACAACATATCTATTCACTACTATGGTGATCATACAATTTCTCTTGGCTAATCAGTTCCCTTAGAAAAAAAATCATAGGGAAATTCATACAATGTTATACCATTATTGGATACATCCATTATCCATGATGGTCATCACTAGGCCTCTCATAATCCAACCTATATACTACTAGACATTAACACCCATAGTGATATTCTCTGTCGAATGTCTATGTCTCACTTCTGTCATTAACCATGACCCATAAAGAAACCATTTAAAACCATCAATCACAAAAAATATTCTCAAAGGACCCTATCCCACTGTCATACAAGAATATCCTCAATTCACCCCTTCCTTTTATATTTTAATATTCCTTTGTATTTTCCATCTTACCAACATGATGATCATAAGGTGACGAAACCACCGAGTGGGACATTATTAATCCCATAGAAGATGGAATGAAATTGTATAAAATCATTATAAACATTAATAACACATGATCCGAAACACATATTTGAACTCTCTATGGTCTCCATTCCATGATTAGCTATTCCTACATATCACATTTCACACTAAAACACTTGTAAAAAATTTATTGATAATTTGGGTACCACCAACATCTTATATGAAGGTAAACATATGGGTATCAATTTTCACATTCCATGGAAGCCTAAAATATAGGTACAAAATAAAATAATCTAATATATCATCAATAAAATAGTAAAATACCTAATTTTAAATTAATTATAATTAATTTTCATAATTAATTTTCCTTGGAAGAACTTAAGAACACAATCCTAGAGTGCCACTGTGTTAGAACCACAACCAACATCATGGTAATGAATCAATGGATGCTCTTAAAAACATTATGATAAATATTACAATCAGTGACAACCAATATTATTTTGAATTTAATGAAAAATGGAAATTATCCCTAGAAGATCTCACTAGGGCAATTACCAATTCCCTAAATGGAACAATTGAAAAAAGTTGGAGACACCTTCTTAGGATTATATCCACTTTGAAAAGTAGGTATCTCACTAGGGTAGGGTCATTAATATATCTTCAATATCATTGGATGAAGGAATAAATCCATTGTACATCTCTCCAGGGGATTTCAAACACATTAATAATACCATTATAGTTGATTCCTAACACTCAATGTGCTAAAATGAAGGTTTTATGCCTAAAACCCCTCATTTAAACATATCTATAAGAATATTAGACGCTCAGAAACTCAAAACAAGGAGAAAAATACTTACTCATAAAGGTAAAATACACACAACCATTCTGTGAAATCATCACTAATATGAGGCACCCAAAAAACTGGGCTCACTCGAAAAAGTCCACCACCTAAGTCGAAACCAGCTTGCGAGGAACCCATATAAGCGTTCAACAAGTGAGGAGGACGATAAAATAATGTATCCTAGATTCAAGATTTGATTCGTCTGAGATAAAGTAGAGATATTACACTTAAGATCACTGATACATTTTTTACAAGGATTCATTAGAGGCTTGAAACTTTCTAGCCTTGGATACGATCCCTGGATGTGTTCGAGAGTTGATTTCATCCTTGATTTGAGCCTTGATTCAAGGAGAAGTTTCAAAATCAGAGAGCTTACGTGGAAATATTTAGATAATGCAATTGAAATAATCAGATTCTTGGTTCTTTAAATAGAGCGAGAGATTGTTGTTAGTGATTCCAAAAAACCCAAAATTAAGATACCTTTTATCAGTGATAAATTAATAAGAACATTTAAAGCTTCCTTTTTTATCAATTCCAAAATAAGAGATGATAAAAGATGATAAAAAATAATAAAAAATTTAGAAAAATATAATTATATAATTATATATTTATTTATTACAATTTTAAATTATTTTAATATGTAATTATATATTATTTTTTATATAATAAATTTCATTTAAAATTATACAATTCATTTATAATTATAAATACATAATTTTATAAATATGGTAAATATACAATTATAAATATAAATATATATATATATAATGATTAATTTATCATTATAAATATATTTATATAATTATATTTTTCAAAATAATTATATATATTAAATAAATAAATGTTATTTTAAATAAAGTAAATATATTCATTATTAAAATATATGTATTACAATTTTATAATGACTTAAATATATTATTATTTATTTATAATTATATAAATACTTTTTAAAAAATATATATATAATTATATTTTTATTTAAATATTCATATATATATATATACATATTTTATAAATATTTTTATGTGAAATCAATATAACAAACATTGATATATATTTAATTGAAAAATCCAACGACAATCAATTATGTCCATTGCTCGATGCAATTAGTTTGTATTTTTAAATAATACTAATTTTTAATTATACATCCTTCTTCAATAAATATAATATAATTAATATAATTGCATCAATATTTTATATTACATTAAATCATGTTTTAGGAAATATTATACATTCATATATATATATATATGAATAAATTTCTATATTAAATGTATTAATGAATAATTGTGTCTAAAAACCACTAAAAATGAATAAGACATTATTTTTTAAGTTATTATTATCACTGTTTATAATTAA
This sequence comes from Viscum album, assembly GCA_963277665.1. NCBI lineage: Eukaryota > Viridiplantae > Streptophyta > Magnoliopsida > Santalales > Viscaceae > Viscum > Viscum album. Next base: position 1,153,055,490 of record OY728120.1, read on the forward strand.
TATATATATATATATATTAATCTTTTTCAATATTATTAATAATAGTTTCATTCATAGTTTTTTTAATAATATTATAATTTATGAATTTTTTTAAATTTTTAAATTTTTGTAATTTTTAATTTTTAATTTTTTTGTTAATTATTAAACTTAATTTATTTAATATTAATATATAATTTATATTAATATTAATTATATATATATACATATTTTAAATTTATTCATATTTATCAATAACTTTTAAATTAATAAAATGTTTATTATATTTATTAATTTACCCATTTTCTAATTTTATTTTTTAATTACTTCAATTTATTTATTTTTCTCATATTTATATTTAATATATATTGTATGTTATTATTTATAATATATATATATTTAAAAAACCCACTTTTATCAATAAGTAATTAATTAATAAAAATGGTAATATTTTTTTAATTTATGCAGTTTTAAATTTTATTTTCTTAATTATGTAATTTTATTTGGGACCATTATCAGCAATAGAAAATCATTGATAAAGTGATCCCATTTTCTATGGTAACAATATAGTACTCAAAAGGTTCCTTTTATCATCACTTCATAAAGCATTGATAAAGAAAAACCTTATCTGATCTTTTTTCTTGTAGAGATAAAGAAAAACATTATTAAATATATATGATGCATTCATAGAATACATGGATTGTATTAAAGATGGCTTTAGTGAATATATAATACATATATGATTTCATAAATTTACATTAAAAATGATATACACACACACAGAAACAAACCCATATATATGTATTTTACATTATTTCTTTTAACATGATAATTAAATTGAAATAGCATTCAGGCATTCGTACGACCCACCATTTCCATAAAGGGTGTCTTATGATTCATTATTATTAATTATATAGATTATTGTAATAAAAATATATTGTATATACATGATATTTATATCATGTTTTACATTCTTTAATTCCTGATATAAATTATAAATACCAACCATATAACAAATTTAGACACATACGAAGAGTAAAGAGAATATTACCCTAAGTGAAACCATAACGTATGATTGTTAACATGCGAGTAATATAATGTCATTATATAACCATATATTTAATTATATGTTTCTTTGAACGATACATAATGAATTTGTATTTATTATATAGGTTGTTTGAATGAGTACAATGAGAGTAGAGACACAAGGTAAGGGAATTTCATTTCCCTTTTTATTTTGGTGAGATACATGCTATGTTCGTCGCTCATTCATTTTGTGCGGTGTATGAACTACAAATGATTTAATTCCATGTTTATTATAATTAAATTTTTTTTAATTCACATATTAAATTTATGATACTTCATTCATCTGGTCTATGTTTCCAACGCTACAAAATAGTTAAAATAGTTTTGTCTCAAAATCCCTTAGTTGGGACTCGTGTTTTGTTATGCACATAAATTCAATTTCAAACAGTATATACATTAATTTAACATTTTAGATCTTGAATTTAGATTTTTTCAGGATATTTTATTTTTAATTTAAATTTTTTAGATGGATACTATGATCCATTATTACCATGTTATAAGAGTTTATCGAGACAGTCTCATCGCCTTTTGAGATTGTTTATGTTTATGCTTCCAATAATGAAATATTTTGATCCATCTCTAAGGAACACACTTGAGATTCTATATCCTATATTTATTCAAGACGTATCCTTGTAATATTACCATTTTTTCCACAAATTAGAAAATAAGATAATTTTTTTAATTAATACTTGAACATCTCTCACTGGATGGAAATATATTGAATCAAAAAACCATGTTTTCAAAAATGTAGCAAATTTATTTTCCAAAATAATTTCCGAAGACATTTGAAGCAAATTTTCATGGAAAATTGATTTGAAAAATGTTTTATAATGGTTATTATATATGATTCAAAATTTATTTTCAAATAATATGTATTTCAAAAAACATTTTGTTTGAAAGAGTATTTTCAATATAGAAAAGATATTTTCGTCATGATTTTTTTGAAATATCATTCAAAATTATTCCTCATATTAGTTAATATATATTTGTGTTACAAATTCCTTTTGGTGAAATAATTCAATGATTAAATTCATATTATTTATCTTAATGGATTATATTTTTATTTCATAATGTTGTTGAAACTCGTTTCTCTTTCACAGTTTATAAGATTTTGAATGATGTTTTTTTCACGATTTATTTTTATGATGAATTAATTATGAAACATGTCTTTTTATACAAGTTATGACATAATTACATGTTTATAATACCCATATCATTTCATGCGTTATGATATGATTATTATTGATCTTGTGGAACATGTATGATCAATTATATTATGAGATGGGTGAGACCTATATCTCCCTCTAATGAGAAGGGTAATGATTTTTATCTCATAAGAAAAACTAATATGGTTATGGGAATGAACCTTCACTACTAAGATGTCCATGTGACTGAACCATTAGTACCAATATTGCCCGAAGAGTGAACATGTGCTGTTATTTTCTCAATGGTAATAAACCATGACTACGAAGATGGTATTGGTAGTGAACAAATAATACCATGATAGTATTGGAAGTGATTCCATATCCATTATGAAAATATTATTACATTATTCTGTGTCATCCATAATTCCAAATTGTATTCATATGTTGTGAATTCATGGATTATGTTCTTTATTTCTTTGTGATTCACGTATTATAAAATTACATTCTTTAGGACATGATTCTTGTATACGATCTTTGATATGAAGGGTATGATGTTTTATTTTCAAGACCATGATACATCAACCTTATGATCATGATTATGATTACATATCTCAGTTTTTTACAATTAATAATCATTTTATCTCCCCAATTTTTTATGTTTTCAGACTCTAATTATGAATTTATTTATTATATTTGATGTGTCTAAGAAGGGTTCTAGCCATGAAGAATATAGTGGGAGATAATGTAGCTCACTTATGTTTTCGTGTTTATGTATCCATGTTTCCAAAGGAACAAGACTAGTATGATCATTAGGCGTATATTGGAATAATGTTTTTAGTATTCTACAAAATTCATAAAATGTTAATTTATAAAAATCGAGGGTCGCTATAGTGAATTATACCCACTCATCTATAAAACAATTTACTACTTCTTTGGATTCTAAAGGTTTTTAGTAATCATGTTAGTGAAAAGAAAAAATGGAAATACAATTATGAAATATTTTTTATGAAATTTTAATTACCATTAAAAATTACATATTCGGGGTTGCTGATATTTTCATGTTTTATGATATATCTAATAAATATTAAAACATAATATCCCAAATCGGCCCCATTATCGTACTATATACTCTATAGAATAATTGACCAAAATAATTTTTTTTTTTGAAATACGTTTTGATAATTACATCATTATATATATACCCTAATTTTTTTCCATTTATAGTAATCCATATGATATCTATGTTTAGACACTGACATTATTAGATGATTTATCCTATATTTAATAATTACCCTCTCAAAAAATTTCTTGTTAAAACACATAAAAAACGTATAATTCAATTTTTATCTATAAAATATTAATTACATTGTATTAAAATTTCAAAATACACATCATGTATAATCATTTTTTGGATATCAATGCATTGGATCTGAAGAATAAATATCTAGGGTATTCAGATTGACTGTGATCAATATAAAATTATTCATAAAAAATCAAAAACAAAAACAAACAAGTAATAAAATAATATTATATTTTAGTTATATTATAGAGTTTTACAGCTACTTTGTAAGCATCAAAAAGAGTATGTATTCATTTTTTTCCAAAAATCCTCGAGTAAATCATCTATTTTATTCTCAATTTATTTCCTATCCAATGTATGGTTTTCTATAGAAATTTTATAGGGATTAATGAATCCAAATCATGATTCATATAGTTTTTTTACATAATAGTAATATAAATTCCAATATAGTATAAGAATTGTTATTAACATCAATAAAGATATTATCTCACTATCTATATAGGCATGTTGTGATATTGTACCTTATGTATATATTCACTAAAGGGATTTTGGGCCATTCATGATTTATAATGTCATTTATACTCTCTAGGACAACTACGTCTATGATAAAATTTACATAAGTTTATTTTTAAAATGGAATGTAAGAAATATTTACATATTTATAGGTGTTCTTAGTATAAATTTATTATGATAATAAATGTTTCTCTTGAACTGGTGTGGAGAAGGTACTCCCATGAAGTCCCATTTGGTTTATTGGTGGATTTACTTGATTGTCTTGATCTGACCATCCATTTTCCCATTACTTTATTTATCTACAATATTTGAAATCACTTTATACCTTTTTAATCAACTGTTATTTGTTTTTCATATGATGTTTTTTTTCAAATACATACCTCATGTATCTTTGAAAGATTAGGCAACCCTTATATGAACGTTAAAATAGTATCATTGACAGTTGCAATATCTGGATCATCAAGTGGAAAAGGAAAATCACCAGTCAAATCATTATCTACCTATATCCCCACTATCATGAAATATTTTGGGAGTTATTTTATGTGTATCTTTTATCCTATTATATTATACACCATACCCCTCTCAAGAAGTTTTTTCATGGCTTTTGACAGACATAAATCACATACAACTGTACCATGCATAATTTTAGTAACAAAATGTCATCAGAATTTGATTGATTCCCATTTATGAGAAATAGTAATGAAAAAAATATGATTTACAATGGTAAGGTGTGTGATTAAGGGGAATGTCAAGCCTCAAATCAATAAGGGCTTTTGGTACATCATGTGAGGATATTTCTTTCACTTCTAATTTGATTTGATCCATTCTTATATATTGGTCTACAAACTAGACAAGATAATAATATCATAAAAACATCTATTGTTTTCGTAGAATAATTTCACCATATTATATGAATCTTTATATGGTATTATTTTCTAAGAATATGTTCGAGGAGACACTCCGAAACAAAATCCTCTAACATGAAAATTTTGTTCCATCTTCTTCAAAGCTACTAAAATTATTTTTTATTCTTATACGGTCACTACCTATAATATTTTCTATACCTTATAAATAATATTAACATAAATAGATAATTTTTTGTAATAATATTAAATAGAAAAATGAATTACTATTATGTCATAATTACTCATGTTTCCTATACATTTTTTTTTCTTCAACTAGCTTAATCTCTTTATTTACATGATCCTCCTTACATAACATATGATGTAGGGTGGAAGTGGATTCAGATTTTTATCCATAAATATACATATTAAAATAGTAACATATATTGTTTCATATCATATAAAAATTTTATTGTTGATTTAAAATACATAAGAGTATCTTTCCTATTGAATCATAGCCCATCATTTCATTGTAATAAGGGTACATATGTTTTGATGCACATTCATTATATGGAGAATTCATTTTCTATTTCATAAATTAAAAATTTTGAATCAAATTTTATGAAATAAATAATGGAAAATAATATATTATCAACTAAAATACAGTTGATATGATTTAAATCATGACAACTGAGAAATTCATTCCATGTTTCGTACTTAATAATATGTTCATAACTAACTGGTGGGTGAGAATTTACATTCCACTCAGTATCCAAAATATATAACTTAGTATGGAGAGTCTTGAATCCTCTATGGGAATTTCCAGTGGCCGTTAAGACATTTTTCTTATGAAAATGTTCTAAAAATGGACTCTACATGGATTAATGAAAATTAAACCAAATTTAAAATATATAATTTTTTTGGTAAAATAGAGAAAGTATATCATAATAATTAAATAATATCATTCCAATGGTTTTCCATAATTATAGGCTATATGTGGAGACACGAATCAATCATAGAATTTATCCTCCTTTTAACCCAAATATAAATAATGCACAATTAACTTTTGGGGTCAATAGGTTGGATGTGATGATTACATCCAACACAACATTGTATACACTTACTTCATGTATTGATAATATTTTTTTCAACACTGTGATGGTACATCGTTCTTAATATTTTCATCAACATACTAATGATCACTTAATTGTTTTAAAGACTCATCATCAACAATCATTTATTCCCCGGGATTGGTAACATCATCATGTTATGAAGACATTGCCTAGTTGAGCAGACAAATATTTAATTTTGAAAATTCTGAAGAAGGTATAAATGATGTTAATCAAAAAAATCGTTATTGTCTGTTTATTCAATGGTACAACTCTATATTATCTATTTTATTAATAAGACTTATTTTTCATACCCAATTACTGAATTATCAGTTGATATTCCATTCCCTTAAATAGTTGGTAATAATATATCATTTACAACCTTTTTATATTCATTTAAATTACATAATGGTACCACTGTTTAAAATTAAATATACCTCCCACATATCTTTTAGATTTATACAGTATGATATTAAAATATGCATAAATTATATATTGTGTGTGCTCTAGTGTATGTAATATGTGTATGGTATGAATTACTATTTTAAATTACATACACATTTGTGCATACATTGGGTATACATTGCTTGAATGTACACACAAATATATAAATATAGTATATTTAAGGAATTATTCAATTAAAAACTCACATGCCTCTTCAAGAGTCTTATTATATATAATTACATTATGCATACATTCTATAAAATAATTAGTATTATTCTTCTATATTAATAAATTAAATACAACATTCATAGTGTATATATACATTCATTGAAATTACACACTTGAATGCATACACATCATACAATGGTAGAGATTTAATCATGAATACACATTATTTAAAAAATTAATGATGCATACACCTATATGAATAAATAATTTATATAGTCACATTATATAAAAAACAGATGTATTCCTACATGTACACATAGTTTTATATATTTATGTACATAGAGGTGTATGGGGAGGTATAGTTGAAATCATATTGGATCCTTTTACTACATGTAACCCCTATAAGTGTTTTTTATTAGAGAATATTACAATATTACAGCCACAAATATTCTATTTATTGAATCATATTATGTAGATATTTTATAATTATTTATATATATATTTTCTGTTTATTTATTTAATTTCAACAATAAATCCTCATGTATTAAAAAAACGTATGCATCCTCTCAATTGGTCAGAGAGATATAAACATTATTTTTCTATATTTCCATTACATAATTATTTTCTATGAATAAACTCAATTGATTGGAGATATATCTAGTTAATTGTTTTTTGAATAATTCTGAATTTTATGTTTTCATTTCAATAAAAAATATGGTTCTTTTGTAGTTTTAGACACTACTATAATTTTTAACAAGGTAAATATTGAGCACCACTCCATTAAATCGATGGATGATCCATGAATACTGAACCAAATCCTCTACCATTCCCTACCAACATCCTATCATTTAATCATGTCATGTAGGTGTCATCAATGAGAAACTAGAATAGATATATGTTGTGGAGTAAAAATACCAATGTAGATCCAAGGTAGAATCATTTTCATTTTTAGATATTTAATGGATTTTAATATGTCGATTTTAATGTTTTTGACTCCCTTGTTCCCATAAACATGGTCTTGGTGATCAATCCAACCAGCTTCATCAAGGTAGAACACAGAAAGAAAAATATTCATCAATCGTTTGGAGTGTGGATGATTCAAAGCATCTACATAGACATCATATTCATGAACATTGATAAATGTTTTTGTTTTATATTGAAATATATATTCAATAATGGTAGAAAAGGATTTGTTATGTAATCTAGAAAATATATATTTACCACATTATTATTACTATAATAGGGAAACAATATTCCATATACATACTATTATTATCATCCATTCCATTTATTACATTGTTTTAGAATAAAATCATATCTTTTTTATTTTTAAATCACTGTATTGTACTTGGTATGTGCATATTTGTTTCTTTAAATTTAATATATCTATATTAAATCAATTTATATTACCCTTTTTAATAAATAATAAATTTGAAAAACACTAAAAACTTATATTAAATGAATATGTATATTACCACTTCATTTAGTTATTGTCAGATTTATCTAGAATAATTTAAATATACTTATATAAATTTTTTCAATCTTATGATCAATATAATAGAATAAAACTCAACAATAATAACTTTGAATAAATTATATTACATCAATAGTTTAAAATATTATGGATTTTTTTAGTATTTTTTTGGATAAATTGACAGTAAATATCTCATGTATCCATATTTCAATATAAATCAAATAAAATGTTAAAAATGGAATGATATTATTCCCATATTTTTTTCATTTCCCTAAATCCTTATTCTATTTTCACCTCATATATATCATTTTAAAATTTAGTATTTTTGTTTATTATGTTATTTTCATCTATATTATTATAATTTCAACATTATTTATTGTATGTTACACATTATTTTCATAGAATTATAAAAGCACCTTATATATACCATGCCTAGACCTAAAATAAAACTCCATCATAATATAATATATTATACATAAAGATCATATATATAAGGTATTGATCATAAATCTAAATGATCACAAATTCGATAATATCATAGTTCATAGTCCATAATTCATCACCCACACACCTCAAATATCTTGAAAAATCGAACTATATGATCAACTAATCCATCCGACCCTTTAATGGTTATCCCACTAGGTTTTTAGGGACTATACTCGATTTTATACCACATATCTAATCACTACTATGGTGATCATACAATTCTTCTTGGCTTATCACTTACCTTAGAAAAACATTCATAGGGAAATTCATACAATGTTCTACCATTATCGGATACATCCATTATCCATGATGATCATCACTAGGCCTCTCATAATCTAACCTATATAATACTAGACATTAAGATCCATAATGATATTGTTTGTCCAAAGATTATGTCTCAGTTTATTCATGAACCATGGGACATAATGAAACCATTTAAAATCATCAATCACACAAAATAATCTCAATGGACCCGATCACACTCTCAAACAAGAATATCCTCAGTTCACCGCCTTCATTTTATATTTTAATATCCCCTCAGATTTTCCAACTAACCAACCCGATGATCATAAGGCGACGAAACCACTGAGTGGGACATTAATAATCCCATAGATGATGGAATGGAATTTTTTAAAATCATTATTAACTATAATGACTCCTGATCCTAAACACATATTAGAACTCTCTATTGTATCCTTTCCCTGATTATCTATTCCTACATATCACATTTCACAGTAAAACACATGTATCAAATTTATTGATAATTTTTTTACCACCAACCTCTTTTTTCAAGGTAACCATATGGACATAAATTTTCACATTACATGGAAGACTACTACATAGGTACATGATAAATTAGTCTAATATATCATCAATAAAATAGTAAAATACCTTATTATAAATAAATTATAATTAATTATTATTATTAATTTTCCTTGGAAGAACTTAAGAACACCAACCCTAAAGTGTCACTCTATTAGAACCACAACTGACTTCATGGTAATGAATCAAGGGATGCTCTTAAAAACATTATGAGAAATATTACAATCAGTAACAACAAAAATTATTTTGAATTTAATGAAAAATGGAATGTATCCCATGAATATCTCACCCGGAAAATTACCAATTCCCCAAATGGAGCAATTTAATAACAATGGAGACACATTCTTAGTATTATATATACTTTTAAAAGTAGGTATCTCACTAGGGTAGGGTCTTTACTATATCTTCATTATCATCAGATGAAGGAATAAATCTATTGTACATATCTCCAGATGATTTCAAACAGTTTAAAAATATCATTGGAGCTGATTCCTAACTCTCTATGTGCTAAAATAAAGGATTAATGCCTAAAACCCAACTTTTAAACATATCTATAATAATATTAGATGCTCATAAAATCAAAACTAGGAGAACTATACTTACTCATAAATGTAAAATACCTACAACCATTCTGTGAAATCATCACTAATATGAGGCACCCATAAATACTAGGATCACTCGAAAAAAGTCCACCACCTAAGTCGATACCAGCTTGCGAGGAACCCATATAAGCATTCAACAAGTGAGGATGAGGATAAAATAATATATCCTAGAATCAAGATTTGATTCATCTGAGATAATGTAGAGATATTGCACTTGAAATATTTGATACATTTGATACATGGATTCATTCGAGGCTTGGAACATTCTAGCCTTGGATACGAGCCCGGGATGCGTTCGAGAGTTGATTTCATCCTTGATTTGAGCCCTGATTCAAGGAGAAGATTCAACATCAGACAACTTACATGGAATTATTTAGATAATTCAACTGAAATAATCAATGTTTGGGTTCTTTAAATAGAGTGAGAGATTGATATCAGTGATTCCAAAAAAAAACCCTAATAACGATACCTTTTATCAGTGCTAAATTAATAAGAACATTTAATGCTTCCTTTTTATCAATGCCAAAATAAACGACGATATGAGATGATAAAAAATAATAAAAAATTTAGTAAATATAATTATATATTTACATATTTATTTATTAAAATTTTAAATTTATTTAAATATGTAAATATATATTATTTTTTATATAACGAATTTCTTAAAAAAATTATACTGTTCATTTATATTTATAAATATATAATTTTATAAATATGGTAAATATACAAATTGAAATATATTTATAATGATTAATTTATCATTATAAATATATTTATATAATTATATTTTTTAAAATAAATATTAATATTAAATAAATATATATAAATATAAATATAGTAAATATATACATTATTAAAATATATGTATTATAATTTTATAATAATTTAAATATATAATTATTTATTTATAATTATATAAATACATTTTTAAAATATATATATAAATATAATTATGTTTATTTTTAAATATTCATATATATATATATTATAAATACTTATATGTGAAATCTATATAACAACCATTAATATGTATTTAATTAAAAAATAAAACGACATTCAATTATATCAATTGCTCGATGCATTTAGTTTGTATTTTTAAATAATAATAATTTTTAATTATACAACATTATTCAATAGATATAATTTAATAAATATGAATGAATTAGTATTTTATATTACATTAAATCATGTTTTAGAAAATATTATACATTATATATATATGAATATATTTATATATTAATTGTATTAAAGAATAATTGTGTACAAAAACCATTAAAAATGAATAAGACTGTATTTTTTAAATTTCATTTTCATTTCCTATATTTATATTTAATATATCTTATTTATCAATATTTATAATTAATATATATATATATATTAAGATTATTCACTATTATTAATAAAGGTTTCATTCATAGTTTTTTTAATAATTTTATAATTTATTAATTTTTATTAATTTTTTAAATATTATAGTTTTCAAATTTTAATTTTTTTTTATTAAAATATATATAATTAATATTAATATATACTTTTTATTAATATTTATTATATATACATTTTTTAAATTTATTCAATTTTATCAATAACTATTAAATTAGTAAAATATATATTCTATTTATTAATTTACCCGTTTTTTAATTTTATTTTTTAATTGCATCATTTTATTTATTTTTATCCTATGTATATTTAATACATAATGTATGTTATTATTTATAATATATATATATATAATCCAGTTTTATCAATAATTATTTAATTAATAAAAATGCTAAAAAATTAATCGACGCACTGTTAAATTTTATTTTCATAATTATTTCATTTTATTTGGGAACATTATCTGCATTAAAAATCACTGATAAATTGTTCCCTTTTTCTATGGTAACAATAAAGAACCCATAAAATTTGCTTCTTATCATCACTACATAAAGGGCTGATAAAGAAAAACCTTATATGAGGTTTTTTCTCGCACTGATAAGGGAAAACATTATTTAAGATATGTTTTTAATAGTGATATGTAAGAGGATTTCTTATAGAAATTTTTCATTAAGGATTTTCAAAAATATATTGAATGATACTGATGATCTTGAAAAATGAATTAACACAAAGGGGATACTTTTAAAAACACATGATTAAGGAAATAAAACCATTAATATGTTCCTGATGTCTAAAAAATTGTGTTATGTTTGGAAAAAATATGATTCATATGGATAAAGTAAATTGGATAGTTTCCCAAGAATTAATTAATGGTTTTTTAACAAAGTGGAGTGTATTATCGTATATGGTGTTTACACCATTACATGATTTAATGAATATATCCAATAATCAATGATTTATGTATGGAATGAGGAAGAATTTATGTTTTCAAAAAGGTTTTTTTGGTAATTCATGATATTACCAAGTTTTAGGTGAATACATGATGAATGTATTCACATGATTTATATGTGACAATAAAAAGTTACTTTTTGATTTATAGGGGATTAATGTTATTTTGAATTGAAGAAAAGTAGTGACCTTCTTAATAGTTTTTTTATTTAGTAAGGGTTATAAGTCTTAACATTTTTGGAAAGGATTATATTGTACACTAGATTTGGTTATAGAGATGTTTTTATTAATTCATCATATGAATATTTTTACATATTTGCAAATTAGTTTTAACCATATTTAAACTAGAGATAGAATGAATGACTTGTCATTATTTTATGGATCATATTTCGTGCTAAAGATAATAAAACACCCTCTCACAGAGTAATATATGATATAGAAATTTATCAAGGAACAACTAAAGAATAAAACTGGGTCTATGAAATAACAAGATATCATTTAAATACATTTTCCTATGTTCTCATCCTAAATGTAAAAATGAATTTTCTAACATTAGGAACACTATCTTAAAATAAATAATTTTCCAATTATCATCACTTTTTAGGATATAAATTACCCTTTTCACACCTCTTAGGTTTATAGCTTTTAGTTCGTTAACATTCTTCTAATAATATTTAATATCACCGACAATCAATATCTGGATGTTATTATTTTCTTTGATAACTATTTTTTCACTTCCAAAAAATTTTATCCTAATTTTAGACCTACATTGTGAGTTTTTGGACCCCTTTATCTTTTTAAAGAGGAAATTTTTTTAACCAATTTTACCATGGGGGTTTCTATGAATAAAATTTATAATATTAAACCTTTTATTACGTTGGACAGATTTCGAGAGAAAAATTCAGTTTATATGTGGTATAATGTAACAACATGAAATTTAGTGATATATATTTTTTAAATTAATTTTATCAATTTTTATTTTTCATTACTCATAATACTCAGTTTTTATTGTGTTACATGCAACACAATGTATAAATAGAACCTTACACAATATTAAATATTATCACTTAAAATGATAGATATATTATATGTTGTTGTACTAGAGGATATGAATAAGATTAAATAAATTATGAAAATATATGGTTTATACCGGTGTATATAATTAATTTCTTCATGTTAAATTAATTATAAATTAAATTGGAGACCATTTCAAAATAAAGGAAATCATTTTCTTTAAAAATAATATTATGCGAACCATATTTTCCTTACCATAATTAATTAAAATTTAATTTTTTTGATGACTGATATTAATAATTTCTATATAATATATATTCAAACAAATATTTATCATTCATCTTTCGTTTTTTTCTACATTATATTTAATAATAAATCCAATTTAATGCTTGAAAATATTATATTTTTAATAATAATTTATGTTTCCTTTTTTACACATATAATAAAATTAACTTCTGAAACATTTAGAAAGTATATTTTAAAAAATAAAGGTATAATTTTAAATCATCATGAAAAAAATAAACTTATAGTGTATGTTTTTATAATTTTTTGAAGAAATTAATTTGTTAACGAATACTAAAAAATTTTGAATTTTATTTGAAAACAACATTTTCGTTAAAATTATTTTTGAACATAAATTATTTTTAAAATTGTTACTAAATTAAAAATAGTTGAATTATATTTCTATTAATCCAGTGTAGGTCATTATAATCGTTTTCATGTTAAATTTTGATATAAAAAGCTTATAAAAGTTTACCCTCGCTAAGGTAAAAATGGGTTTACCGATGGTTAAACTACAAAGACAAGGGATTAAATAAATTAAAATACATTATAAAATATATTTAAAGAAATATTTCTACCCTATAATATCTATTTCCCTTTAATACTCTGCTTTTATGCCTTATTAAATGAGAAAAAACATGGGTACACAGTTTTCTTTTTAAACATTTACCATTGTGTCACACACCAAACATATAAATGAAACTGTCTCATATCTCATTCACACCATAAAAAAATTTTTTTTAAAAAAATAACTAAAAAAATAAATTCAAAAAAACCATCCTCTCATCCTGGAATCCTCATTTATGTCATAAATCCAACCATAGAAGGATTTTTGTTTTAACCTAAGGAGGTTACCAAAGGATGATATAACATTGTTCATGTATTTTTTATTTCATTTAAACCTCTAACTCTTTAAATTTATATTAAATAAAGATTATATAATATAATTACAATATTATATGTATGTTTATTTTTTAGGTTAATTTATTAACCTAAAAGGATTTCAACTTTTATAAAATGATTTATGATATTATCATTTCTATGTATGATAGACTACTGCCTCACGAACCGATGCCATTCATTTTTTTCATTAAGAGCTTAATAGATAGTTATAATGATGGATTAAACATTTATATATTATATATACGATATTAATATATTTTTGGAATTTTTATATTATATAAACCATTATACATTACATTTTGTGGCAATATTATAATGTCGCTCATGTGTACGGTGGAGTACGACCTCGTGAAGCATTGAGACTCATTCACGCCTAAAATGGAAGGTAATAAGGATGTATTTGATAAAAAAGGTGATTTATATGAATAAAAATCATTATTAATTGGTAACATAATAATTATCCTTCTTCCTATCAATCCATAATGAATATGAAAACAATGTTCTTATGTTTGTACGACCTAACGTCTCCATGAATAGTGTATTACATTTTATATCAATAAATATAATGGATTATGATAACTAATTATTTAATTAATATATATTATGTTCTTTTCATGGTTATAATTCTGGATATTATGGCACCATGATCAAAGACAGAGGACATAAAATAACAAATCTAAACACACACAAAAATAAAAAAAATTATTGACCAAAATGTTACATTAATAATGAAATATTGGTAAATGGGTAATTAAAGGTAAAAAAAGTAATATATGGTATGATATATATTATTATGGTTATTTAATATATTAATAATAAAATTATATTTAAAATATTTTAGGTTGAACCATATATAGAGGATGTTGGGAGTTAAGGTGAGGGATTTCTTTCTTACTTTTATTTTCAATGAGACACATGCCAGATTCACACTGTGTCTCTTTTATGGGATATATATTTATATTATGAATGTATTTTCTTATTATCAATAAAATAATGTTTATTTATATATAAATTTTAGTATCTCTCTTTCATGGGGTATACAATTCAAATGATACCCAGGCAATAAAGGGTTTTTGTCTCATTTTGATTTCCTAGAGAAATGTGTTATGTTTTGCACATATCTTCTATTATAAGGTGTTTATACATACGCATTGACTGGTAATATAATTACATAATTTATCCTCATGATATTTTATGTTTAATTTTATGTTATTACATTATGGGGAATAAAATTTAATGTTAGCAAAGTGGTAAAGATTCTCTATTACAATATCATCTTTTATCCAGAATTTTTACGATTATGTTTCCAATAATGAAATATTCTGATCTATTTATCAAGAAACTCTTGTAATTTATTTAAATGAATTTATATAAAAAGGATATATATTTTACCTTCATTTTACCCTCTATTTACTAAATATATCAAAATTACGGTTTAAGAAAAAACCATCTTTATATGTCTCTTTGGCAGAATTACCGTTTATCTCCCAAAAGAATATTTTATAAAAATGTTTTCATCATTTTTCAAAATTGTTCAATTCATTAATACATTATAATTTTAGACATGTTTTACTTAAGAATTATTTTTTTAATTTAATATTCATGTTTTTTTACAAAACATTCTGAATATGATATTACCAAAAATTGTAATGGAATGTATTTTTAACATGTATGACATAAACAAAATTTCCCACCATCATGAAATTTATTTTATTTGAAACATACCTTATATGTTTTTCATTTATTTTTTAGTGAACATATTTACAAAATATTAAATGAATTTTTATTTTAACATTTTATTTTTTAATATAATTCGTATTCCTCTAGAAACTTAATAATTTATTGGTATTTCAAAACAATTCTCCATTTATGATGAAATACCATGATATAATTTATGAATTTAAAGAGATTTGAACCAAGGATTCCATTAATATTATTTCTATGAATAGTTAGTGAGGAAAATATGTTTATGAATCCAGTTTTATTCCAAAAGATATACCATATTAAATTTATTATGAAACACACTTCTTTTTTCCACGGGTTAGCTATGAGTACATGATAATATGATTTTAAAACCATTATCTCTTAATATGGTTGTCATAATATAAAATATTTCTATAAACCATTTTATTTCATGGGTTATGATATGATTAATTTTTTCTTATTTCTAGAAGACATGTGTTTGATTTTCATTATTTGACATTTGAGGCCTATATCTCCGTCCAATGAATTGGGTAAATATTTATATCTCATGAGTTAAATTGAAATGAAATAGAGACTAAACATGGTTCACTATGGGACGTCATCTAGTATGATTTTTTTGGGAGTTAACCTTGGGATGACTTAATGTTTTATTAATGGAAATTACATTATTATAATTATGTGTTATAGTATAATTAGATAAAAGCGCATGAAGAACACATTTCAAACCTCGTAAATGTCTAATGAATTAAATAAAATGTATTCCAATAAGACAAGAAACCTATACTGATAGAATAATTAAATAAGTATCTCTATTATAAGTGACAATATGATGTAATTAAATTACAGTATAGGTAAATAAATATATTAAAAATTAATATTTAAGTATTTGTATTTTTGTATGTAATAAATATTTAATTTCAATTTTATGAGTAATTTTAAAATTTAAAAGAAGACTAATTTTCAAATAAAGTATTTATATGTTAATATTATTATGTTTTATGATTAT
Source organism: Viscum album (assembly GCA_963277665.1). Classification (NCBI taxonomy): domain Eukaryota; kingdom Viridiplantae; phylum Streptophyta; class Magnoliopsida; order Santalales; family Viscaceae; genus Viscum; species Viscum album. Next base: position 1,153,072,688 of record OY728120.1, read on the forward strand.
AAGATAATTTTATGATACCGTAGTTAATTTTTCAATGTGATATAAAATTAGTAATAATTATTTAATTTGTATTTTTAGAGAATGTTTTGAATTTAATTTAAAATTAAATTTATCATAATTATAAAACTATATTAAAAAAAGGAGTTCCTTTTTTAATTCTACACATTATTAAATGGTTTGGGTAAATTTTTGGGATTTTTCTTAAAAACTTTATTTTTTTGGTGAATTGCGAAATACGATAATTTACAATATTTTCTAAAATGAAAATTATTGAGTCATGAATGATGTTATTCTTAGGTAAGAACAATTTTTAATAACTAAAATCTTAAATATAATATATTTATTATAAATAATCAACACTATTTCTTATCTTGAGAAAAAAATAACCCAATAAATTAAAAAAATGGGAAATCACCCTTCTTTTCCACTATAAATACAACCTGTTACCACCTCTTCTCATCAAACCTCTATGGAATAGAGAATTATCCCAATTCTAATAAATAATAATCCTAATACCCTCCCCCACATAAAGGTTTGTTGTTTTTAAACAAAATACTAATACCATTCCTCTAAACAGTCTCTCAATAATAATTAATCAATAGGTAAAACCCTCTTTTTCCTTTCAATTTCATTTCAAGTTCTTTTATTTTCTTCTCTCTTCTCACCTAACCTCAATTTTTTTTGATAAATCTGTTAGCTTAAATATATTATAATTTTGTCTTTATAATTTAATAATTCATCACCATATATCTTCCCCCCTCCTTTTATAATATAAATGAATCATAATCAGAGAAATTTAAATTTATAGCAATCAATTCAATTTCGATTTCCATATTCAAGGCTGGTCATAAAACATTTTAATTTTTGATCCAGATCATAATATAATTATTATATCTTATTTATTGTTTTTTAATCATTATACAAATATTAGTTAAAATAATAAAACAAAATATGTTCATTGTGAGCAAAACTGCAGAAAATAATCCAAGGGTTTACCATTAATGTTCAATCTAATGATTCATCCACACCCTAAATAACCAAATGAATTATATGATCACTTAAAATTAAATATTATCATTAATAACTTATGTCATCAGTTTTTGACATTATTTTCAACTTTACATAAACTTAAATTCTCTCATATAAGCGAGTTGATCATGAAAATTAAGAAAATAAGAACTCACCAACAATAAAATTGTACTTTATAACTCCCCAAAATAGAATAAAATAACCAAATAAAATTATAATAAATAAAATACATGTAGAAAAGGGTTAGGTACATATTTAATTAGGAATAATTTTTTTATTCAATACCTAAATATCAGATTCAGAACCATTTCATAGATAATTTAAGGGATTCTACCAGAACATCCAATATTCATTCAATTTATTCTTCCTCTATTTTTACCCAAATGAAATTCTATATTTTTTTTATGTACATATTTGAAATTATTTTTATATATTCAAAAATCATGTATCAATATCCATTCATATTTATTAGGGATATACATGTTTTTAAAAGGTTCCATACTCAATTCAACCGGATCAGAAACCTGATTTAATGGAACTTCTTAAATTCATACCCATATTCAACTGTAGGAAATAATCAATTTTATACCACCATTATTTTTATAAATTCTCTCATTTTACCTAGAAAACTACCACAAATAATTATTTTTTTTATACAAACAATTATTCCATTTTCATTTTAAAGAATCTCAAATGTTTTCCCTTAAACCATTCAAATATTTTTTATTTCTAATGATTATTAAACAGTCATTTCACATCACATTGAAATCACATGTAAGTATATGTTTCCATATTTATTTATTAATTTTCATTTGTGATTTAATTTCATTCTTTAATGAAAAAATTTATGATTCACTCATTTATAATTATTTTAACTATATTATGATACCCAACTCATTCTAGGGGTAACCCATATGTTTATGTTTGATTTCTTATTAATGGTTCTCTATGTGAAAGGAATATTAATGAACATGTTATCATTCATGTTTCTAGATAGACATCCAATGCGTTGGGAAAATTTTAGTCTCATGAGGCATTATGTGCAACAGTCTTTGTTGTATCCAAGACTCATGCTCTTCTTTGTGCAACAGGAGTTGACCCACGCTCCTCTATGTTCAATGATCCTCTACCTGATATAATTTAATATTTTATGTTGATAAAAAATTATTATTAATCCAATATTATATTATCCTATTTCATTATTCTTATGTTAAATATTGTTCCATGTCTTTTTATATCATTATGTTATTCCTTCTAACCAATTTTCTATTCATTATTCTAATATTTATTCATTTAGAGAGATTTTTAGCACATCTCTATATTCATGTTTTTCCCTAGGGTCTCCTATGTTGACGTAATAAATCGATGGATATTAAGAAATCATAATGGATTCAAAATAAAAAATGTGTTTTGACCCAATTTTTTGGTTTCATGTACTTAGTATTCCATATACAGTAGGCTTTAAGATCATTGGCTTCCATTTTTAGGATTAATTATGATTAAAATCATGTAACATTATGTGAAAAATGATAGGGTCTCTATAGTTGGTATCGAAGGAAAGTGCTGTTATTTTTGGAAATTGTGAAAAGAGAACATTAGTAAGAACCATCGGTATAAGACTAGTTATAGGAAAACATACATAAATTTTGGTTAGTATATAGTAAGCAGATTATCGAGATAATATATCCCTGTATGGATACAAAAAGTATATGTGGTTTAGGAATAGATGTACCTAGTAGTAACAACTCTACAAAGGTGTTTCGGTCTTGACTCAGGGAAACCTCATACACAACAATGGGCCTTACTGCGCACCTAGTTTGACAGTCTAGGGAGATATGATTTGGTATATTTATAAGCTAATTATGAATTATTATTAAGGGAAAAAATATATCATAAGAATGTATGTAAGGAAATTGATCAAAGATAACCTATATTAAATCCTAGAGAATCAAAACTTTAGATATAATTATCTATTAAATTTTTTTCCTTTTATGTTTAAGTTTTACTTTTTACATGAATATTAGGTAAGTATTCAAGCCCCATAATTGATATTTATTTTTTGAGTTAATGGAAGGAAATATAAGAACATGTTCCAACAATCAATGTGACAAGAAATGTGATGATTTCCCAAATAACATGAAAGATATGATGGGAATGGGTGATCGAAAAATTATGACAGTTCTCTCTCAACTTGATAAAGTTATGAATAATAACATGAATCATGTAGAACACCCTCCTTCTACATGAAATGAAAAAAATTTCCTCAAATCATTCATGTGGAAAATTCCTCCCATGTTTAGGGGATCATCTGATCCCCTCCTCATGAAACTATGGATTAACATCATTGAAATGGTATTTTATATCCTACGTTACTCATAAGAAGAGAATGTTGTACTGGAGCTCTATAATTTGGATAAGGAAGATGATCAGTAGTGGAATCTCATAAAAAATACAATGTCTAAGGAGGAAATTGGATCAATTTATTAGGAGAAATTTATGAAAATATAATTCTAATAAATATTTTCCTCAAACCCTCTATCTCAAAATTGAATGAGATTTCCTCAAACATAAGAAGATTGAAGATGTGTCTATTATAGCGTATGAAGAAAACATTATAAGGCTTGAAAGATATTCCTCCACCTTTATTATGAACACTGAAAGCATGATGGAACACTTCTTTAGTTGACTATATCCTAGTCAATGAAAATAATTGGGTATCATAGACTTTTGAAGTTATGAAGATATTTTCCATTCTAACCTTATTGATGAAATAAAAATTAGATACTCAGAGTGGTCCCATAGACCAAGAGAAAAAATAGGCAAATTGAGTCAAATATGGGTGGATCAATAAATAAATCCCATGATGGAAAGAATCTAGAATATCAATTGTGTGAAAATACGGACTAAGTATACTAGGAACTCTCTAAAGGGAACTAGAAAATAATAAAAATGTCGAATAATGGATTATCCATCTAATAACACTCAAAAGGAAATATATAATTCAACTAATGTGGAAGTAGAATGGATGATTTAAGTCATCACTCAGCCTATAGTGAAGTGTTTCAGCTAAAAGAATCATTATAATTTTGAAAACCAATACCCTAAGCCAAGGGTTGTCGAAGGTAATCAACCACAACCTCCAAGGAAGCGGGGTAGTTAATATCTTAATAATACTACTGATGTGGATCCAGAAAATGATGTGTTGATAGGAATGTCGATTATTCATTCACAAATTCAGAATATACTATTTGATTATAGTTCTACGAATTCATTCATATCGTACTGAATTAGTATAACTATTCATTAACGGGCTCAGAAATATGACGTTGAGTGATATTGTCAGAAAAAAAAACAGGGAAATATTTGCATCAAAAGTATACAAATCCCCCCGATTAGTGTTTGTGGACTGAACCACTCATAGAATCTTATCATACTACAATGACACAAAATTTTGAATAATACTTTTTTTCTTGAATTTGTGTTTTATTTTATTTTTATTCAACAAAACTATATCCTTTTATTAATGAATTGAGTATAATTGAAATGTGGATATTGGGTTTGACTATTATATGACCAGTGGTCAATATGAACGTTGAATGAAATCATAATTTTAAGGTTATAATTGTTGTTTAAAATAGAAATATTAACGAATAATTAATATATAAAGAAGATTCAATGGCCTAATCTTGTAGAATCATACCATATAAAGACCATCTATTGGAGCTTGGGATGAAGTTAGCATTATTGGGATTTTATCTAGTCTAAGACCATGATATGCTTCAACATGTTATGCTTGAATGAAATTTCCTTTAGAAGAAGTTCAAACTAATAAAAATGAACACTAGGGAAATTTTTTCTGACCCTCCTCATGATTATATCTCAATAACACACCTTATTCATTGGTTGTATGCATGTGTTATAAGGGGATATGCAATGAGGACATAGATACATTATGTAATCCTTTCGTCTAAATTTACCTTTTATTACTTAATATGGTAAAAAAAATTAATTTCAAATTCCAAAATAAATATAGGATAAATTTTTAAAACATTCATATTTTTTATGATTATTGAAATAAAGTGTATTTTAAAATATTTTTTATACTTTAAATAATTAATAATTTGAAATTATTTTCAAAAAGAAGACATATATAGTTCTGATTAGTATGAAATTTTTTGTCTGATAAGATCAACATATTTTTGATGAATAATAGATTATAAATGGAAATATTACACTTATGCATAGTAATATGACCAATTGTATAGTAACCTCACTTATGTATGTATAAATATAAATTATGAATCTTGAATTCTATTGGGATATAATAGTATATGTAAATAAATGATTTTTCAATTAATAGTTAATTATTAGTTTTTTTCCGCTAAGTAGTGAATTTAAATAAAAATTAAATTTATCATATTTATAAAAAAAAATAATCAAATTGAGTTCTTTGTTGAATTCATAAAATTGATTTTAGGTTAAGGTGGATTTATGAGATTTTTATAAAATGTTTTGTTTTGTATGTGAAGAGTATTAATAAAGTTTTTGTGTTTTCAAGGTGCTTTATGAATTATTAATGATGTCTTATGTAATTTCAAATGTTAGTCAACTAATTTGGATTAAAATATTATATTAGGTGTCCCATGTGGCCAAAAAAATTGTAAAATACCATGGGAGATCCCATGCTTTTGAAAATACCACTTATCAGGTGTCCCTGAAAAACAAATAAAATATTCCCTCACATTTTTTATAATTACAAACCTATTACATCGTTCAATTCTTTAAAAATTACTATTCAGTGAATATATGGTCTTTTTACCACAAACCGAGTCTTCCCAAGGTTCTCTGAAGCCCCCGAGGTTCCAACATTCATGTTTTTAATGTTACTCTTCCAGGTAAGGATGTCTTTCACCCTCCTCTTTTAGTCAAAACTTATTTTATGTTATGTTTTTTAGTTTAATTATATTATTTTGGGGTATGTAATTATGTATCCTTTTTGTTTGATTTATTATTTCCACATTATGAAAGACCATTTTACCTCTCGTAAACTAATTTTCTTAATTTTTAACTGATGCTGTTAGGCAGCCAATTTTTTAAGGGAATTCTATAATTCTCTTTTCCTTAATGTTCTATTTTTTGTGGTATTTAATTCAAATTTCAATACATTTTTATTATTTAAATTTTATTCGTTCCCTTTAATATATTATGAGTCATTTATCAATGGTATACTTTTTTCCCATCACTTTTTAATGTTTTCTAAAACTATGTTTCATAGTCATTATGATGCAGAAGTTTCATCTCCAAATCTCAATTTTTTTCAATTAATTGTCTTATTTTATTAATGTGAATACCCAACCCTATTTAATTTATATGGGTATTAATAAATACATAAAAATTATATATATTATTTTTTAATTGATATACATAAAACCATAATTCCTTTTCTGTGGGATATAAATGGCGTATTGATAATATTTTTGAGCACTTTTTAAAATGTCAATATTTTGATATGAAATCCATATATTTTATTATCGTTGGGTTATTTATGAAATGTTTTATTATGATCAATGTGGATCACATACAATTAAATACATATTAATGTTTTTCTATAGTAGCACTCTAATGCTCTGGGTAAAGAAATTAATCTCTGGAGATGATAAGTTTTATGATTCTTTGGTGAATAATAACTTGGTAATTTTTATGACACCTTGGGGATGTACCTTGGAGTTATGATTATGAAAATAAAAATTAAAAATTGTATCCACATTTTAATGTTATTATTTGTGGTGTTTTATTATGATATTCCTCTCTTTCCATTTCATAATTGTTTTTATGTTTTTCATGAAGTTATTATTAATATCATGTAAAATGCTTTCCTTTTTACACTTACATTGCCTTCTGCTCACCCATTACTTTGATGTATGTCCTAATGGTATGAGAGGAAGTAATTTTAATTTGGATGAAATTTTCAAGAATCGTTAAAATTGGATTTAAATAATGTTTTACATTTTCATGTGTTGTGTAAATGTTTTCCATGATAATAGACCTTAAAGATCCTCTGTTTGTAAAATGTAATGAAATGTTATGTAATAAGAAAACCGAATTCCATATATTGTATCAAAATATTTTTTTATATTTGGAAATTAGGATATGAAGTCTTTTGGAATAAACCTATATAAATTTTTAAATATAGAATGAAATCCTAGTATTTTGGTGAAATATTAAGTAAGTGGTTTCCAAACAAATAAATCCCTATCTGGATACGAACAAGTTAATGTTTCTCTCGTATAGATGTATATAGCTGGAAAACACCAAAAAACACGTTGAGATAGACTCTAATGGGTAATGGAGCATGAAAATGGGCCTTTCTACACTCCCTTTTTGACACTCTGAAGAGATATTTATGTTTAATCACAACATTCATATGATTCATTATGAAGGATTTATAGTGAAATGTGACTGTTGTTAAAGAAAAATATTTTTAAGGAGGAAATTTGTTGACATAAATATAATTTATAGATTAACGATTAGTAAATTAAATATGTTATTCAATATGGTTTTATTCTTTTATGAAATTGAGGTAAATATGAAGAACTATGATTATGGTGACCGCAATGGACCATGCGCTAACGGTCCATTGATGGAATTCAGAATGGAGACTTTCATGAAAATAATGAACCAAATGACTCAAGTTATGGGAAATAACTTGAAATAAGATAACAGACTAATTTAACATTGAAGGGAACAACATTATGTTGAGTCCTTTCCGTGTCAACATTAATCTACCTTCAGATGATCTAAAAACACATTGATTACTTAACAATGGATCAGAAATATTAAGAAGATCTTTTATGTGCTCCACTATTCACAACATGGAAAGGATGCCCTGGATATTTACCACTTAGAGGGAGAAGCTGATTAGGGGTTGGAGCAGATTAAAAACATGAGGCCAAGAGTAGAGGTTAATGTTATGGAGAGGGAATATTTTGGAGGGATTTTATTCAATTACAATTTCCATAATTATATGAGAAAACAATAGGAATAGAGTTTCACATGATGAAGCATATGGGGAATGAATCTGTTGTAAGCTAGAAGATAAACTTCAAAAGGATTTCTTACTATACCTAAATATTTTTAATGGACCATAATGGGAATGTTTACAGATTCTTTGGTGGAATAATACCTCATGTTTGAAAGAATCTATCCAACCGAGACTATAATAGTAATGAGGATATCGTGAAATGTAATATGAAAGTCAAACAAGATTTTAGTGAGAGCCAGTGGTCTCATAAATACTATGAAAAGAAGAGAACAATTGAGCTAAACATAAGGAGGAGATTTGATCAGGGAAGAGGAGGAATGTCAGTGTAACATCCAATGAGTAATACATGAGGGAAGAAGCATTCAAGGAACTACCTACTCAGATGCATAGAAAGATAAAAGTGTGTAAGAGATGTAAATATGTTACAGAATTGTCATAGTGAGGTGGAGACTCAATTTCCCAACACAAATAACAAAGGGAAGATGGTTCATGCAACTCCAGAAGTCCTATTATTCATGTTGTTACAGATTTTTTAATTTTCCAATCATTGTCCAAATATGAGGGTAGTGGATGGGAATCAACACAATCCTTAAAAAGGAAAAGGGAGAAAGCTCATGATTTTTCTATCATGATATATGATGTTGAATCTCTAAATGATGTGGTGTAAGGTACTCTTTTTGTTCTCTAAAATCAAGAATGTACTCTATTTTATTCTTGTTTTATGTATTCTTTTATTTCGTATAATGTTGTGATGAATTTAGAATCAAACCCTAAATTACTGTAAATTGATTTATTATTGAATACTCCTCGTAGAATTATCCATGAATCCTCATTGTTATGAATATATAGTACTAACATTAGTATGCACTATCTTATTTCATATATAGTAGTCATTCCCAGGTTGGAATTTGACATTATACTAGGGATGAAATGGCTCTTAATGTATAATGCTAAGTTAAAATACAGAATCAAGGAAATCATGTTAGTCCTGAATGGGAAACCTATTTTATCTTCGAAAGATAGATTTGTCAAACTGATATTTTTCACGAAGAACCACCTATAGCCTTCCATATGGAGTTGATTGTTAAAGAAGAAGAATAATGAAAGGGAAGCACGAGGATAGAAACTATTTCCATATTCTAGGAATACTTTGACATATTTCTGGAGGATTTTCTCAGACATTCCCCAGAAAGAGAGGTATATTTCTCCATTAAACTCATACCCAGATCTCATATGATATCAAAGACCCCATATACGATGGTAAATGTAGAGATGGAGGAATTAAAGGTGAAAATCCAAGAACATCTGGAGAAGGGGTTTATATGACTGAGGGTGTCTCCTTGGGGAGCACCTCTTCTATTCAAAAAGAAGAATGATGGATCAATGTGTTTATGCAGTCATTATAGAGAACTAAACAAGATCACAATAATGAAGAAACACCCTCTTCCAAGTATGTATGAGTTATTCGATGAAATTCATGGGCCTCAATTATTGTATAATATTGATCTTTGATTTGGTAATCATCAATTGAGGGAGAATAAATAAGATATTCCAAAAACTACCATCCGATCATGTTATGAGCATTATGAGTTTGTTGTTATGCGCTTTGGATTGACGAATACTCTTTCCATTATTATGGATTTAATGAATATATAATTTAAGGACTACATGGATGGATTTATGGTAGTTTTTATTGATTATATTATGATATATTTCAAAATTAATTTGGAGCATGAGGTTCATCTAAGGGTCATTTTTCAAACTCTATGGAAGGAGTGGCTTTTTGGAATGTACCAAAAATGTGAATTTTGGTTACAACAAGTTACTTTCATGGGTGACATTGTAACGAATTATGGATTCATAGTTGTCCTTGCAAAAATAAAGGTTGTAGAGGAGTGGAATTATCCTACAATAAAAACTAAGATTCATAGTTTCCTTGGATTAGAAGGATATTATTGAATGTTTTTGAAAAACATATCAGAACAATCTAATCAATACACCAAGTTAACTTGAAAAGGTGTCATGTTTATCATGACAAAAGAGTTTGAGGAATGTTTCCTAGAGATGAAGAAGATATTGGTTACTACACATGTGCTTAATCTTCCCTCAAGTGGATAAGTATTCATTATTTTTAGTGATGCATCTCTGAAAGGGATTGGGTGGATCATCATGAAAAATGACCAGGTGATTGCTTATGAATCTCGATAGATGTAGACCCATGAGAAGAACTATCCTACGCATGATCTTGAGTTGGATATGGATGTTTTTTCTTGAATGATATAAAGGTAATATAATTATGGGGAAAAATTATAAGTATACACATAAAATAAAATATTGAAGTATATTTACATTGGAATGTAATTGAACATGATATAGAAGAAATGAATGGATCTTCGTAAAGTCTAATATTGTTCAATTCCTTATCATCCCAGAAGATCATACAAAGAAACAAACAAATTTAGTAGTAAAGACTCTACTGTTCTATCAATGATGTGTATTCAAAGAGATCCATTGTTCCAAGACCTAGTGAAAATGGAATTGGGAATTATAAGGGAAGGGACATCGTCAACCCAATTACAAATGATTTATCAACCATATCTAATAGATAAAATCAAGAATGCTCATAAAGAATATCCTCTGTTGTATAAGATGTTTGAGTCTATGACATATGAGAAGTTTCCTAACATCAATATTGATCAAGAAGGTTTACTGAAATTTCATAAAAGGTTTGTGTTATATATATTCCAGAAATAAAGTAGGAGTTGAAGGATAAATATCATATCCCTACTTTCTCTATACATCCTAGAGAAAAATATGTATAGGTACCTTCAAGATCATTATTTGTGGCATAATATGAAAAGTGAGATTGCTGACTATACTACATGGTCCCAGTATGTTAGTAAGTGATGGAATTTCCATAACCTTCAAAAGGGGTATTACAACTCCCACCCATACTAGCATATAAGTGGGAAAATATTATTATGGACATTGTCTCCAGTCTATCAAGAACTTCCAAACGAAACATTGTTATATGGGTTATAGTGGACCATCTCACCATGTGTGACTATTTTATCTCTATTTTGGAAGATTTACCTATTGATCAACATGATATTATTTACGTGAATGAAGTTGTAAGGATGCATGGAGTTCTACTTTTTATCGTATATGATCGTGATACATGTTTTACCACAAAATATTTGATACGTCTCACTTCTAGAATCTAGTGTTTTCCCATTGGTAATATACCAACGATTTCTTCAACCTATTGATATACGGTAAAACAAGGCAAAATTTGCCAATGGTTTAAAGAAATTTTTGGAAATGCCAATTATTACCCAACAGTTTTCCAAAATTGTTGGGAAATAAATAATTTATCTAAGATATACCAATGGTATATCAAACCTGTTGGTAATGATAGGCTTTCACAATGGTTTTAAAAACATATTGGGAATGTTTTCCCCCAAATACCTAGTGCCCTAGGTCCCACTCGTCCCGATTGCAGACCTAATCAAGAGCTCCTCCCAAAGTCCTCTCTGGGGAAAAATTACTTTTAGCCATAGATCTATATTCAATCATAAAAAATTTTATTTCTACACTTCAAATTAGTAAGTGTTACCTTAGTTTTAGGTTTCTTCATTTTTTTCTGGTTGTTGTTTTGATTTTGGATAAATTAGAGTTCATGTTGTCTTCGGAGTACCAAACCATTGGGTTTGTTTAATGTTTTCTTGTTCTAATCATCAAATATGGTTAAGAGTTTATTTAATAAAAGGGGTAAATGGTTTTTTTATGTTATTTGACAATTAGTTTAGTTGAAAATTGGATTTGGATTTTGGTGTTGTTTGGATGATGAATTGGAATTGTGAACACCCCCACCCCCACCCCCTGGACACATCCAACCCCATGTATAGCCCCCACCACCTGGACACCCCCCATTTTATAGGACCCCACCTCCTATACTCCCACCATTCTGGACACCTGCACCCCATGGAAAACTCCCTCACCTATCCCCTTGGACACCCCACCCCCTGGACACCACACCACCCTTGGGACCACCCCATATCCCACCCCCTAGACACGCCCCCACCCTTTGGACAGCGCCCCCCCCCCAACCCACCCCACTGGACACCCCACCCCCCTGGACACCCCCAGCCCCACCCTCCCTCGACACCCCCAACCCCACCCTCCCTGGACACCCCTCACCCCATGGACATCACCCCATCCTCCACCAACCCTAGACACCGCCACCCCCTGTACAACCACCAAACCCTTGGACACCCCAACCCCACCCTCTTATATAGCCCCCCTGGACACCACCACACATCCAAGACTCCACCACACCTCCTAAGTGGCTGACCCAATTTTTAAATTGGAATTAACAATTTAGTTGATTTCCCCATTCCCCAATGACATTTTCTATGTATCCCATAGAGCCTTATAAATTGAATAATTCATTTTTTTATAAATATAATTTGACATGTTTTGATAAATTGAATGGGTTGTTTGGAAAGAAATGGATAATGCATGATAGTTTGGCATTCATAATGAATAAGATGACATTAAACAAACGTACACTAAGGGGGGATCGAGGAGGGGTAGGGGGATATCAAGGTGTGGGGGGCTGTCCAAGTGGGAGTGGGGTTTCAAGGTGGTGGGGGGATTCAGGAGGTGTATGGGGGCAATATGGGTGTGATGGAGGGAGTATGTGTTGCTCGAATTAGGGGGTGGGCTATCAAAGGGGGTCAGGGTGGGGAGTCCAAGTAGGGGAGGGGTGTGGGGTGTCCAGGGAGGGGGTGGTTGTCCAGTTGGGTGGGGTGACTGTACAGGTGTGGGTGGGGGATGTCCAGGTGTGTGTGGGGGGGAGGGGGTTGTGGTTGTCTAGGTGGAGGGTGTCCATGTGGGGGGGGGAGCTGTCCAGGTGGGGGGGTTGGCTATCCCCGAATGGGGGGAAACAGGGGAGGGGGGGGATCTTCTTCCAGGGGGATATCGAGGTGGGGGAGGCGGGTATTGGCTGCCCCACGGAGGGGTGTGGGATATTCGGGGGGCAGGGTGGGGTGTCCAGGTGGGGGAGGGTGTGTGGGGTATCTAGGGAGGGGGTGGGCTGTCTAGGTTGGGGGGCTGTCTATGTGGGGGGCTGTAGGGGAGGGGGTGTGGGCTATATAGGGAGTGGGTGGGCTGTCCTGTGGGGATATACAGGTGGTAGAGGGGGGGGGGTATCGGCTGTTCATGGAGGGGGGGGGGGGGTGCTGTCCAGTGGGGTGTGGGGGTGACCTAGGATGTCCAGGTGCAGGGGGGGGGGGCTATCCAGGAGGTTTATCGGGGGTGTTTCAGGGGAGGGGTGTTAGATATCCATGGGGTGGGATGTCTAGGGGTGGTAGTGGGTGGGCTATCCTGGTGGGGGAGGGGTGTGGGTAATCAGGGGGTCGCTATCCGAGGGGGTGTATGTGGGTTGTCCAGGTGGGGGGGGGGGCTGTTTGATGTATAGGGAGGGGGATGTCAAGGTGTGGTGGGTGGATATTCGGGTGGGGGTGTAGGGGTGAGGGGGTGGAGGGGTGTCTGGAATGTTTAGGGAGGGGGTGGGTTGTCCACTCAGATAATCTACAAAAAAATATTGGAACAAAATATAACCCATGTATAGTATCTTACACATGGTACGCCTTTTCTGGATGATCTATAACACCAGTCACTCATACCCTTCCATGAAGAAGTGTTATTTGCAAATAAATCTCACCTGGGTTCTTATCCACTATCCAAATTGATCTCATAAAAATTTAAGATTAATACAACTCATATCACCTAATGATACAACATGGATCATAATCCTATGAGTATGGTCCCATCGAAACATGGCTCATAAAATCCGATCCACATATTATACTTGGTGGTCTATTTACAATTGGTTGTGTTCTGATTTATATGTTTGATATTCATGGTTGACACCAACAGTCTTCTCGTTCATCTATAATAGGAATTAAATCATGCTACAATTGGATAAAGATTGGATTTTATGACCCCAGTTTGGGGGTGGACAACCCCACCCCTTGGATTGCCCCACCCCGTAGGACCCCTCCTAGACAGCCGTGCCACCCCTGTAGACAGCCCTACCACCCTCGTGGATAGACCCCCCCCCTATAATCCTCCCACCCCCTAGACACACTGTATCCCCCCTGGACATCCCCGCCACTCATGTGGACAACCCACCCACCCATCCCGTACCAGCATGGACAGCCTTTCCACCCCCCCAGGATTTCCCTCCCCGACCCTGGACACCTCATACCCCCTAGAAATCCCCCCTCCACCCCAAGAAATCCCCCCCACCCTTAGACCTCCTGACCCCCCTGGACATCCCCCGCCACCCCCGTGGACAGCCCGTCCACCTCCCTAGACACCACGTACCCCCATGGATAGCCCCACCACCCCCCATGGATTGACCTCCCACCCTACTGGACAACCCCACCACCCCCTGGAGAGCCCTCCCACCCCCTGCACAGCTCTTACCCCTGGACTGCCCCCCCCCCCCCCACCACCCTAGAACGCTCCCCTAAACACCCCCAACCCCCGTGGACAGCCCTGCCACCCCTTAGAGGGCCCACCCACCCCTAGACACTCATCCACCTGTGGACAGCCCCCACCCATGTGGAAATCCCGCAGACCCCCCTGGACACCCACCCACCACCCCCAAGACACCCCCATCTCCCCCAGACTCCCCCATCCCCATAGACACCCCCATCCCCCTGGACACCCCCATCCCCCCGGACACCCCACCCCCCAAACACCCCCATCCTACCTGACACCCCACCCCTAGAAGTCCCCCACACCCCCGGACACCCCCCACCCCTACTAGACAGCTCTGACACCCCCGTGGACAGCCCGACCACCCCCCGTTGACCACCCACTCACCCCCTAGACATCACGTACCCCATAGAAAGACCTCATCCCCCTCCCCCCATGGATAGCCCACCCACCCCGGGATAACCCACACCCCCTGGACAGACCCTCCATTCCCTTGGACAGCCCTCCCACCCAACTGGACACCCTGTACCCCCATGGACAAAACCCTGCAAAACCCCATCCTCCCTAGAGACCCTCAACACCCCATGACACCCTTGCCACCCCCGTTAAGCAGCCCGCCCACCCCCTGCAGAACCCGTACCACCTAGAAAATACCCCACCCTCGTGGACAACCTGCCCACCTAGACACACCGACCCCATAGATAGCCCCCACCCCCTGAACACCTCCACCCCCCCTGGACAGCCCTCCCACCACCTAGACACCCTGCACCCCTTAGAAAATTCTCCTCCACAAGTGTACATGATCTTGTATAGTCATGTATAGTTCTTCAAATATATTTTGTTATAAATATACTATTTTTTGTCTTATATATTACGATTCTCATATAGAGTGTTGTGTCAATTATGGTTTCATATAATATGAACAATTCTCGTTTAAATAAATATATATTTGATGAAACTTCAATCATATTGAATTTCTTTTGATGAAACGGATTAAAAAAATTTATTTTACAAAATTGATAGAAGATGGATCTATTAAACTGATCGGATCTCAAGCTATTTTCATAACAATTTGGAGTTATATTTAAATTTTTCATTTCAAAATGTTTCGGATAGTGGTCACATACACTGTCCCTGTTACAAGTATGTTGGAAGACCTTGGTTGAGTAATGAAGAAGTCATCTTCCACATAACCAAATATGGTTTTCAAGAAAACTTCTCTATGTGCAATCGAAATGTGGAGAAAATAACATCTCAAATTGCTGATGATCCAAATGAGTGGACTAGATTGGAAAATTTTTTATACTATTTGTTTCCATTTATTCATCATCAGGAAAAAGAATGTATTCTGGCTCAAGAAGATTTGTATATGAGAACACATGATGCGTCTAATGAAAATGATGATGTTTTTGGGGTGAAAAAATTGAATGATACTGCCACGAATCCAGTAGATCGACAATGCAGTAAAAGGAAAAAGCTGTAATTTGTAATCTGATTGATTCATGTGAAAACAATATATGGGATTTATAATACTTCCATCGAATAAATTCATACACTCATAAAGTAATTACTTCTAGATGATGCTGATATTCCCTCAAACCACTATATGGCCTGGATGTTAGCTGAGGAACACGGATTTTCAAGAAACAAAATTCATACTTTCTTGAAAGATTACAGTATATTTTGAGAGGAAAATGATAAATATAATGATTGTATAAAATGTGGCACATCCCACTGGAAGCCAAAAGCTGATAGAACACCATCCTATGTTCCATAGAAATTAATGTGGGACTTTCCATTGATCCCTAGACTCCAAATTCTTTTTATATCTGATGAAATATCAATAAAAAATTTGATAGCATGATACCGAGAGAAATAATAATAATAAAGAGTAGGTTCACACTGCAGATGGATTTTCATGAAAAAGATTTGTTGCCCTATATCCTGATTTTTTCGATGACGTGTGTAATGTGGGGTTGGGTCTTTCATTTGATAGTTTTAATCCGATTGGGCATTTGATTAAGTCTCACAACACATTTCCGATTTTTATACAAATTTATAATCTTCCCCCATGGATGTCTATGGAAAAACCTTTAACTTTCATGAGTATACTCGTATTTGTACCTTCTGATACCGACAATGATATAGACATATACATGCAACCTTTAATAAAATAGTTGAAGCATCTTTGGGGTGTGAGTGTGCGCACATACGATTCTTGTTCGAAAGACATATTTTATATGCATGTTGCACTTATGTGGATGATCAATGATTTTCCTGCATATGGAATGATGTCTGGATGAAGTATGATGGGAAAACTATCATGTACTATTGGTAAGAAGAATACATGATCTAGAAGATTGAAACATTGTGGTAGTTTCAGTTTTATGGTTCATCAAATATTATTTCCGATGGACCATCCATATAGAAATAATCATCTATGATTTGAAAATACCATGGAGATCGATGATCCACCTCAAAATATGTCTGGAACTGACGTGATTAATGAATTGAATGATTTCATTTTTTCATTCAGGATGAGTAAAATGAAATCTGGAATGAGAAATAATGTTTCCACTGAAACCTATTACAATTAGAAGAATATAATTATTTTTTATGATTTTCCTTATTAGTCAACCAATTTGTTACATCATTACTTAGATGTAATGCACATTGGACAAATTATATTTGAAATTTTGCTTTCGATTATTCTAAATTATAAGGTAAGGATAAAAGATGATTTACAGTCTTAGCATGACTCAGTGGATTGGGGCATCAGACCATAATTGCATCTTGTACATATCAGTGAAAATAAATAACAACTCACATGTCCTTGTTTTTTTATGACACCTACAGAAAAAATCTATTTCTCAAAGTACTAGAGACTATAAATTTTTCTGATGGCTATTCAATAAGCATATCCAAATGGGTCAATATAAGAGAGTTGAAGCTAAAATCCATGAAGTCTCATGATTATCACATCCTTATACATGAGTTAATTCCAATACCAATTCATCATATTTTTCCAATAATGTAAGGGTGGCTATTGTTCAATTGTGCCATTTGTTTAGAGATATTTGTGCTAAATATTTGTACACATCATTCTTAAAAAATATGTTTGCAGATGCCCCATTAATTTTGTGTGAGTTAAGGAAAATATTTCCTCCATAATATTCCACTGACATGATGCATCTGACTTACATATTCCAACCAAAATACTTCTCGGAGAACCAATTTATTTTACATGGATGTATCTAAATGAAATAAATATGTAAGAATTAATGTCTTATGTCCGTAACAGGAATCATCCTGATGGTTCTATTGTGAATGGTTACATCGCTCAAGAATATATGGATTTCTTCTCTATGTATTTGTATGATCTTACAACATGAATGAAAAGACCAATAAGAAATGAAGAATAATAGTATAAGAATATTGAACCCGGTTTTCCATCACTACATCAAACTAGATGATTCTTGGATCATATACATTGACGACATTATGCATTGAATAGAGAGAGATGGCACATCACACAGTTCTGTTAAACTGTGATTTGTTCGATTAATACATCTTAAAAGTAAATTGTATATTTATATCGTATATATATATATATATCTATCTGTTAAACTATTCATATTTTTATCTATAGGGAATATAAAGAGATGATAAATAGAAATCATCGTTCTTTATCTTTAATAAGGAGGGAGAAATTTCATAGCAAATTGTTTTCTTCTTTGTTAAAATTTAAGGTAATAATATTAATATTTAAAATTATTAAAACAATAATAAATTTTGATTAATATTTATTTATATATTAGGTATTGAGTATTCCTACTGACTATGTCTCTGAGGAACCAATAGATTTTACTTTTGGTCCTAATACCGTGGTTCGTGACTGTAAATCAATTGTTATCAATAGGAAAATATTTATTAGAACATAACGAGAAATGAAAATGAGAAAAAAAATGATAGTGTTATGGTTACTACCACCGCAAATTGTTGTGCTAGTGCATCCGATAGTAGATTGCGATTCGAAAAGGTAGGTTATTATGAAGTCATTGAAAAAATAATAATATTGGATTATTATTCTCATAGACAAGTGACACTGATGAAATTTAAGTGGTTTGATTCAATGTCATACCATGTAACATTTATTGATGAATGTAGATTTCGAGTAATTGTTATGACTCACACTCTTTCTACTAATGAACAATATGTATTGGTATCAACGGTGAAACAAATATTTTATGTCAAAAACCAACTTCGACCTGAATTTGGTGTCATTATTGAAGTAATTACAAGACATATTTTTAATTATGGTAATGATGGATTTAAAAACACTGATACTGACATTGGAAACGACCCATTTATTACATTTGATTAATTCAATAGCTCAATTTTCAAAGTTGATTGTGAACATGAATTTGTGATGGGAAATATATAAAATCATCCATTCATGTTCTCAATTATTATGGTTTACCTCAACTAGGGTTGTTAAGGTTTGTACTATTAAAATTGTTTAATATTGATTACAAATATGTTGTATCTGACTATATCGTTGTGTGAATTTTCAATGTTTATTGGATGCAATTTAATTTGAACATAAATTTTCTAATCTGGAATTGATCTATCTTCAAACCAATGAAACCATCATTTCTCACATGTTTTACATTTCAATGCTTCAGCTATTATTTGTATAAAATTTGTATGACTCTAAGACCTCTCTATAACATTTTACCTAGTAATGAACATGATTGTTTGTATTCATATTAAAAACAAGTATTGAAACCTACATTATCTACCTGGGCTAGAGAAATTAAAATATTAATTATTTTTGACAACTGCTTTACCACTAATGAATCTTGTAGAATCAAAGTTCCATTATTTTAATAGACTGATGAAACTTAGTAAATAACTATCCTACTAAAAATTAAATTTCTTTATTACATATTGTATGATTTATTGATTTAATTATATATTTGTTCAAGCTCAACTAAAACAATGGTTAGATAAATTATACATGAATCCTCCTATTCTTTATCATATATTATGTTTTTAGGGTTACACATTAGTAATCATTTTTTATTTACATCCATATTTTCATTCAGATATAGGAAATGAAACAAATTGAAGAGAGGAGACAGAAACAGATTATGGAAAACAATCATTCCATGATCGAGCAGGGCATTCAACCACTACTTCCAATAGTGAGTATTATATTTCAAATATATATATTTAAATAAAATTTAATGTCATGTGATTAATTTTTTAAACACTTTTTAGGATCCATCTATTATGCGACAGTTATTTGATTAGCATCCTAGTGATGGTCCATGTACTTAGGGTGTTCGTTCGGGGGGGGGGGGGGCATGGTACAAGAGCATGACGATCTTGTCGGCGTACCCGATTAGACCATGACCCTCCCACTGAGATACTTTCCATCCCACATTCTGATCCCGGTGTGTCGTTAAGGACACACGCGATATTTAGGCCACCCATTTTTTCACAATTATTTACATCTGAGCCTCATCCCCCATCTGTACCATATCCCATAATGATTCCCACTACCAATCCAGAATTCATCCATCCATCCCTAACATCTACATTTACATACTATTCCTTCTCTCTGGGATTTTATATTCCATCTTCTTCGATTCCTTCTCTACCAGAGTCTGTCCTTGCGAAGCATACATTGGGGCCAACTCCATCTGTAATGGGTGTTCCTTCAGTTTATGTGGATCCAGCAACACCCATTAATCATACTACTGTAGGTATACTTATACAACCCAAAAAAAATTTACACTATTATTTATTTTCATTATATCATGTATTGATAAAATATTTTCCTTTCTTTCTTAACAGATACATCTACTGATCGGAGTTGGGGGTATGGGCATACATGTATGCGTGCGGCGAGGAACTGCCGCACGCAGCGGATGGTGGACTATAATGAAGATAGTCAGATTACTGAAAAATCTGGGCAGCAATGTCAGAGTTTTTTGGCGATGCATGCCAGATACGCTGAAATCATTCAATTCTACATGCACTCATGGGGACTGCTAGAAAATAAAGTCAAGGATAAAGACTTATCCGAGATATAGGTAAAAATATCTGTTGTATTTAATGAAATATATTAATTTTTCTATATATATGAATTAATAATTAGGTGTCAGCTATAGTTTAATTTCCCCGATGGTGACGGTGCACGACCAGCACATCTAAAGGATTTAGGCGAGCTTTGGAGAGCTTATATGCATGAGTTGTACATTCGCTGGTGTGCTAGAGTGGGAACAGTGTTAGAGGCGGTACGTTTTGTGGATTATTATCTGTTAGAACAGTATGGATAGATGATTAGTCATTGGATGACTAGACAATTCAAGGTATTAATCACAAGAGAGGTATTTAAATGATAATTTTAATGTTTTTCATTAACAATAATTATTGAATTTTATTTTGGATTCATATGGAAGAAATAATAAAAATTTATGCTAAGAAATAAATCCACACATTGGGACGTACTATGATGAATGATCATGATATGCAGTAGGTAAGATAGTTAAAATCATTATTTACGACTTTCACTTTCTATTGCTTCCTCCATAATTTATTCGATTGCTAAAGTTGTTATATAATTTTAGTTATGAAATTACTAATATTTTGTGTCCTATTTTTAATTATGGTTTCCTACATTCAATTTCATTGTATAGGCATAAATTGAATACAGAGGGATATGTGCCTCGAGAAAAACTGTTTTTCTTAACTAGAAAGAAGAAAGATGGATGGGCGGTTAATGATCCGGCTCAGCAGCTGATTGTAAGTTTTACATAGTAGATTTAAAATTTTAATCTCTATTTTGAAACATAATAATATATTTATATTTGTAACAGGATTCTTTGGAGGCTGTTGATTCCAAGGAACCTAACAATTTTCAGACAAATGATCACATACAATAGGTGTTTGGAGGTGATCACCCAAGTAGAGTATGTTGCCGACCTAGGAAGAGTATAGTTTCGATGAGGTATTAGACCTACATAGGTATGAGTTGTAGTGAAACTGAGTTGTAACAGGTTAAGAGACATGAAAAATAGGCTGAAAATGGGCCACAGAGATGGTAGCATAGTCTGCTAGGGAAAACAGTACATTTATGAAATTGATGGAAGTTTTACATCCAACACCTCCATTAGAGGCCAACACTGCTTGAGGAGAATATATGTTATTGATGCATTCTATATATGGTGAACCAGGTGGTAGTTCTTTTGGTGGTTGAGATTATGGAGAGGAGGAGGATGATGCGGAAGAGGAGTAGGGCGAGGAGGAGGCCTAGGTGGAGGAGGTGGGTGAGGAGGAGGCCGAGGCATAAGAGGAGAGAGGTGAGGAGGTAGAGGCTGAGTACGAGGGAAAGGAGGAGGGCAGGGGCGATGATGTGGACGACGATGAGGATGAGGGTGAGGGCGATGATAATGGTGATGATATTGATGGTGATGAGGGACAGATTGATCAGTTGCATTTTTTAATGATATTACCAACCTTTAATTTTTATGGATTTTTTGTTCCTGAATATATGTGTAATTTGGTAGGTCCCATTATCTTTATTTTTCATCTATGAATAATAAAACATGACTTGATGATTTTTTGTGATGGATTCACCCCTCTCCCTGACAGCCCCCACCCCCTGGACACCCTGTACCCCCTAGATAGTACCAACACCCCCTGTGGGAAGCCCCCACCCCCTAGACACGTCGTACCCCCTGGATAGCCCCGCCCACACCTCAAGACTGTAACACCCCATGTTTCCACTGTATGTTTCCCTTCGAATAATGCAATAGCTTGCATTGTACGCAAGTTCGAGTTCTAACACAACGCAACTAATCAAAGTAGCCGTTATGAATAGTAATAACCACCTTTTAAAATTATAGAAATTTTATATTTCAAAATGGACTTCATTTTTGAATTCGTAATATCGAAATTATCCTAAGTTGAATTTTTTGTAACTTTCTGAGAACTTCCAATTTTTTTATGAATAGTGAAAAATACTTAAAACAACTTTTTTAATCAAAATAATTAATTGTGATAAATTATACTATTTAGTGGTTTTAAAGTATAATTAGAATATATTTTTACCATTTTATCCAATGGTGGTCATTGGAATTAATTTAACATTGAAATCGAACATAAACAATTGCCAATCTTTTGATATAAATTGTTTCTTAAAAACACGCTATTTGTTCTGACAGCGGGAATTAATTATAAAATTAATTAATGCAACTTATATGTTTGGAATTTTGTAAAATAGACATCATTTTTGAATTCGGAATATCAATTATATCTTAGGGTGAAATTTTGGCATTGTTCTGAAAAACTTCAATTTTTGATGAATAGTGAAACCACTAAGTGGTAGTTAAATAACTGATTTTTCGTTTAAATGAAAGTTTACCACTAATGTGTATTGAATTTTGAAAATCCGACATACATGGTTGTCATTAGTATGTAAAATGTGGTTCAATGGGATAAAAATAATTTTTTGGTGAATAGTAACTTATTAAGTCTTAATCGCGATTAGTGGTAATTAGTGTAGTTTAAGGTATAAATAATACTTTAATAATATGAAATGACCTAGACACATGTCCCAACCTCATTGGGTGTGTCATGGCCGACCAAGACAAGCCATGGCCTAACTTGGGGACCCCATGGATCCACTTTTGTTGGGAAATAACATAAATTACTTTTTATTTAATGTTAAAGTGAAAATGACACTAACATAAAGTGTTTTACTAAAACAATTTTTAAGTAGGGTTACACAAGTCCAAATTTTGACTATAAATATTCATTAGAAAGCTAAAAAGATTTCCTACATCATAGTATTTGTTTTATAATTTTTAGACATTAAATAAATTAAATTATTTATGACATCATTATGATGTGGCGATGACCTCATTATTTAACGATTTAAATAAAATGAGAAGATAATGAAAAATCCAAGGCTTACACTTGTCCAAAGCCTATTGGATGAAGAGATTTCGAAACCTTATCACCTTAGCCTCGAATTATATAAGTGTGGGACCTTTAGAATCCGAAAAGCATTGTGAAATAATGTAACATTTCAATCTTTCCAAAAGTGCCCCTCCTCTCCTCTTATAAAAGGCCCCCACCTCTACCACCTTATTCACACTTCCAAGCCTTTTGGTTCGGCCAACCCCTGCCCAAATACTCTCCCAACTTCCTCCCTTCGTCCTAGAAGCTTTACTTTAGTCAGAAAGCCATCCTAAGGAGTCCTTTTGATCAAATCAAAAGGAAGAACCCGAAGAAGAGGTAACATTTTCATCACCCTCTTTCAAGTTTCTTTCTTCTTCCACTCCCTCTTTGTTTATTATTTCAATTCTAAAATTATAACTCCAGTATCTTCTATATACTGTGATGTTATTATAAATATGGAACAACCATATTCAATATTCTACCCATCATTTGAATGACATGTCACCATACGTGCGTACGTACGGCTTACCGTCTCCACGTCGTGGTGTAATTGTTATTCATTATATTATTATTTAGATGGGTATAATAATGATATGTAATTCATGTAAATAATAAATATAACATGATAACGATTCGTTATATATGATACACTATCCAATTATATATTATTTTAATATCAAAATAATGATATTGCCGCTCGTGCGTACGTACGGACTACCGTCTCCACGAACGCGATGAGATTCATTCTCCGTCGTATCCATTCAAGTATAATTATCATTTTATGATTTAAAAATAATGTTTAAGGACATGATATCATTCTGGATATGAATAATATACAACCTATCCATGAAAAACAAGACTTACATGACAAAACATATAAAAGAAAACGAGTAAGTTAACACCCAAAACAACGATAAATCTAAGATATTGTTAACAAAGCAATGTTAAAAGATCATATATGATATCATATGAATGTATATGATTCTTGTATAATTTAATAACAATTATTTCACCATTATACAGGAGGTTAACCTACCCCAACCAAGGAAAAGTACAAGGTAAGGGTTTACTTCACAACCTCTTCATTATCCAAGGTTGTTTATACATAATTATCTACTGGGACCTCGTTATCATCCAAATCCATGTTTCTTAAAAATGTCTTTCAAAACATTTTTACTATTAAATGGAAAATGGGTTAAAGTCTTTTATACCCTTATACGTTTTTGAAAAGGATCTCACCGTCGTTTTCCAAACAATGTACTTTTTGACCTTTTTGACAAATTTAAGGTAAGAAACTTTTCAAAGTAAATGTATTATTTTATAATTATGGGACTTTTAAATGATTTAAAAAAAAAGGAGAGTTATTTCTCTCAAATAGCTTTGATTCCATCCATGTCAACATCCTTTGATGGGTTTTAAGTTTAATTGAAATTGATTTATGATACAAAACTTCCATTGAGCATTTCGTGAAATATTTGACTGAGGATGTGTTATTTTATACCATCCATAGTTTATGGAGAAATTATTGACATTTCGTATGCTAGTTTTAATACGAATATTTATGTTATGTTTTAACCTATTCATATGAGGAATGTATTGGACTTAATATGTGACGGGTGGAGCCCGCTATAGCTCCTCGATGCATCGGTAGGTCTCATGAGACGACTAGACGTGGAATTGGCCGAGGCCCTTTCCCAATTTGATTTATGGTTTTGGCTGAGGCCTTAATCATTTTAGATGTCTTGGCCGAGGCCTTGACAAAATGTTTCAGAATGTCCGGCATTATACATTCCCTCATTATGGAAGTGGTTATTGATATTTCATGTGATTATTCGACTAGTAGAATATCCATGTGAGTAAGTAAATGGCATTATTTCAGTTTACTTTTGCCATATTATGCCAAAGTTCATGTTCAATAAGGCTTTTGTTTTAGTTATACATTGCCTTAAATGTTAATGTTTATTTATGAAAGCTTCCGCAATATTGTTATCCTTACTGAGCATCTGAGCTCACCCCTTTCAATGTTTAAAAATTTTCCAGGATGTGAAGAAGTGTATTATGACTGACTTGCAAGAATAGTCAGTGAAGATATGAGTGTGGGCTATGAAGACCATGTTATTGTAGTTTGTTTAATTTTGATGTAATGAAAGACTTATGAATGTATCTAGTGTTTCCAAGGCTACTAAACTAATCGGTCTTTCGAGACTTGATCTTTTGTGATCATGCCAATGTTACGAAGTAACGCACCGACTCTGGGTAGCTGGGGTCGGGGCGTTACAGTTGGTATCAGAGGCAGTTTAGTACTAACCTTGGAAGCTAGATTTAGATAAACTCTGATTAGAGCACATAGCCCAAAGATAGACTTTGAGGATTAGTATAGAAGAACTTCCTAGAATTTTGGTATTATAGAGATGATATGAGTTTTCCGAGCAATACATCCCTGTCTGGATACGAGCAGGTAGAGGCGGCTCTGGCACAGATGTACCTAGGGGTAAAACCCGAAAACACCGCTTTGAGCTAGACTCGAACGGGAACTGGTGCACGACAACGGGCCTTGCTGCACTCTTGGTTACGACACTCCCGGGGGATACGCTTAGGATAATTCTCATTTTCTTTACAAACCACTATGAACGGTTATGAGTATATACTTCCTCAAATAAAACCTTTTTATGATTATGGATTATATCCATAAATAGTTCAATTTATGTTAAGTATTTTACAAGTATGGAATTATGTATTTTGATTCATAAAACTAATCTAGTTTATGCCATTGTTTAGAAATGGCGCCTAGTAGAAGGAATGGAAACTGTATCAATGCACGAACTCCGTGTAGGGATTGCCCTCCTGCTCAAGATAATTATTGTGGATCTGGAGATACAACTGGTGCTGATCAACTTATTTCCATACTGGGACAACTCACTCAGGTTATGAATAATAACCTTACTCGTATGGAGCACCCTGATCCGCAACGTGGAGGATCAATGCTAGACCGTTTCATGAGGCAACAACCGCCAACCTTCAATGGGAGTACAAATCCTACAGTAGCTGAGCAATGGATAAATTCCTTAGAGAAAATATTCCATGCCTTGGGGAGTAGTGAAAGGGAGAAGGTTGTCATGGCAGTTTACCGCCTCACTGGAGATGCCGATCAATGGTGGTCACTAATTCAAAACACAAAGGAAGATGATGAATTAACAAACATGGAATGGCAGGAGTTCAAAGAACTGTTTTTAGAAAAATACTTTCCTCGAGACCATCGAGCGGATATGGAGAGGCAATTTCTGAGTCTGAGGCAGAAGGAGGATGAGAATGTCGCAAAGTATGAGGCTAACTTTACAAGGTTAGCAAGGTATGCTGCAGATTACATACGTAACCCAAGAAGTAAGACTGATCGTTTCTTTGATGGTTTGAAACCATTTCTCCGTCGAGCTTTAGTATCACAAACCTTCTCTTCATACGAAGGTATTGTCTCATGCGCCATCAAGACGGAAAAGGAATTCTCTAAGTCTTATGACTTTAAATCAAAGCAAGATAAGAAGAGATCCGCTGAAAACTCTGGGAAAGGAAATAAGGAAACAGGGAAGAAGGGTAGAAATGAATTTCCACCCTGTGATAATTGTGGTAGGAAGCACCCTGGTGCCTGTCTAAAAGGAAAAGGAGTATGTTACAAGTGTGGTGAAAAAGGCCACCAAGCTCATGAATGCAAGGGAAAGAAAGCGGCTGTCAACGTGGAATGTTATAATTGTAGAGAGAAGGGACATTATGCAAATGAATGTCCTAAGCGTCAGGGGAACTTACCTCAGAAGAGGCCAAGGGATCAAGGCCAGGCTTATGCTATCACTACTGCTGAGGTGGAAGCTCCGAAAGACATGGTGGCAGGTAATTTAATGGTTTCCTCAAGTTTAGCAAATGCATTATTTGATTCTGGATCATCGCATTGTTTCATATCTTCCCAGTTTGCTAAGAAAATTAGATATTTCCAATTTGATTTAACAAGGGAGTTGTCGGTCAAAACCCCTAAGGGAAGTATTGTTGCAACAAAGTTTTGTCGATTAGTTCCCATTAGAGCACCTAAATGTTCTTTACCTGCTGATCTCATCGTCATACCCATGATTGAATTTGATATAATCCTTGGTATGGATTGGCTTTCGGACCATGATGCAAAAATTTATTGTAAGAGGAAAGAGGTTACAATTCTTGATGATAATGATAAGGAACACCTTATCTTTAGAGCAGAATCGTCGCCACATAATTCTTATCTAGATCCACCCCCAGTAGCTCAACTAAATTCAATTATTGGGGAGGAAGAGAAGGAAGTTACTGAGGATGAGGAAAGTAATATTCAAATAGAGGATTTACCTATTGTGAGAGAATATGTTGATGTGTTTCCGGAAGATTTACCTGGACATCCTCCAGAACGAGAAGTTGAGTTTTCCATTGATTTGATTCCTGGATCAAGGCCCATATCGAAGACCCCTTATAGAATGGCCACTATGGAATTAGTTGAACTAAAGAAACAACTAGAGGAATTGAGTAATAAGGGATTTATTCACCCTAGTGTTTCTCCTTGGGGAGCCCCTATTCTTTTTGTTAAGAAGAAAGATGGATCTATGAGGTTGTGCGTTGATTATAGGGAGATCAATGCTATAACAATAAAGAATAAGTATCCCCTACCTCGCATTGATGATTTGTTTGACCAACTGCATGGAGCTCAATACTTTTCAAAGATTGACCTTCGGTCTGGATACCATCAGTTGTGTGTGAAGAAGGAAGACGT
This sequence comes from Viscum album, assembly GCA_963277665.1. Classification (NCBI taxonomy): domain Eukaryota; kingdom Viridiplantae; phylum Streptophyta; class Magnoliopsida; order Santalales; family Viscaceae; genus Viscum; species Viscum album. The sequence goes on from OY728120.1 coordinate 1,153,101,019, forward strand.
TCCAAAGACAGCATTTCGAACAAGGTACGGGCATTACGAGTTTACAGTAATGCCTTTTGGATTGACTAATGCACCCTCTGTTTTCATGGATCTAATGAACAGAGTTTTCAAGGAATATCTTGATGACTTTGTAGTGGTATTTATTGATGATATCTTGGTATACTCCAAAAGCCACGAAGATCATGAAAATCACTTACGCATTATCCTGAAGACTCTTAGAAGACATGAATTATATGGGAAATTTAGCAAGTGTGAATTCTGGCTTCACGAGATTTCTTTTCTTGGCCATATTGTCTCTAAGGATGGAATTTCCGTTGATCCTTCTAAAACCAAGGCAATCCAAGAATGGCCAGCACCGACAAGTATAACTGAGGTACGCAGTTTTATTGGTTTAGCAGGTTATTATCGACGTTTCGTCCAGAATTTTGCCAGACTGGCTAACCCATTGACAAAGCTCACACGTAAAGGGATTAAATTTGTCTGGACAAAAGAGTGTGAAGAATGTTTTGAAGAACTAAAGAGAAGATTAGTCAATGCCCCTGTATTGACTCTACCATCGGGGAATGATGGGTTTGTTATTTTTAGTGATGCATCGAAGAAAGGACTCGGTTGTGTCCTTATGCAGAATGATAAGGTCATTGCCTATGCATCACGACAGCTAAAAATTCATGAGCAAAACTATCCTACTCATGATCTTGAGTTAGCAGCTGTGATCTTTGCTTTAAAGATATGGAGACATTACCTCTATGGTGAAAAATGTGAGATTTATACTGATCACAAGAGTTTGAAGTATATTTTCACACAAAAAGAACTCAACATGAGGCAAAGGAGATGGCTTGAACTACTCAAGGATTATGATTGCACGATACATTACCACCCGGGGAAGGCAAACAAGGTGGCAGATGCTTTGAGTAGAAAAGACCATGGAGTTTTGAATGTGATGAGAATTGAAAGGGATCCAATTTTCTTGGATCTAGTGAAGATGGACATGGGAATAACTGGGGAAGGTGAAACATCAATGCTTTTTCAAATGGTTGCCAAACCATCATTACTAGAAAGGATTAAGAGTTCTCAAACCAATGATGAAGAATTTCAAAAGAAGATTAAAGGTGTGAATGATGGAAGATTGAGGGACTTTGTGTATAAGGATGGAATTTTGAAATTCGGGAAGAGACTTTGTGTTCCCGATATATCTGATCTAAAAAGGGAATTGCTGGATGATGCTCATAGTTCCAACTTCTCTATACACCCGGGGAGCACCAAAATGTATAGAGATTTAAAGGAACATTTTTGGTGGGACAATATGAAGAGGGAGATTGCTGATTTTGTGTCAAGGTGTATGGTTTGTCAACAAGTGAAAGCTGGAAGGCAACATCCTGGTGGAGTATTGCAACCTCTTCCCATACCTGAGTGGAAATGGGATAATATTACGATGGACTTTGTCATGGGACTACCAAAGACTCCTAGAAGGAATGATGCAATATGGGTCATTGTTGATCGACTTACTAAGTCAGCACATTTTCTGGCTATACGGGAGGATCTACCACTTGAACGTCTAGCAAGACTATATATTAATGAAGTTGTAAGACTTCATGGAGTACCCCTATCGATTGTTTCTGATCGTGATCCTCGTTTTACTTCAAGATTCTGGAAAAGTCTTCAAAAGGCCTTGGATACTGAACTTCGTTTGAGCACTGCCTATCACCCTCAAACAGATGGACAATCAGAACGGACTATTCAAACCTTAGAAGACATGTTGAGATCGTGCTCTCTTGACTTTCAGGGTATGTGGGATCAATATTTACCACTGGTAGAATTTTCCTATAACAATAGCTTCCATTCGAGTATTCAGATGGCACCATATGAAGCGTTATACGGAAAGAGATGTCGTACACCAACCTGTTGGGATGACGTTGGTGAAAGAAAACTTGTAGGCCCAGAACTAGTGGAGGAAACAGTGGAAAAGGTGAAAGTGATTCAAAATCACATCAAAGCAGCTCAAAGTAGGCAGAAGAGCTATGCCGATAATCGAAGGAAGGATTTGGAATTTCAAGTTGGTGATCATGTTTTCCTGAGGGTATCTCCATGGAAGGGAGTCATACGTTTTGGTAAGAAAGGTAAATTGAGTCCCAGGTACATCGGACCTTTCGAAATTCTGGAACGAGTTGGGGCTGTAGCTTACCGTTTGGCAATGCCGCCAAGTCTCTCCAAAGTTCACGATGTGTTCCACGTATCTCTGTTGAGGAAATACATGCCTGACCCAACGCATGTACTCACCTATGAGGAATTAGAACTGGAACCCGATCTTTCCTATTGTGAAGAGCCCGTCAGGATTCTTGATGTGAGGGAGCAGGTGCTGAGAAACCGGACGACTCGGCTGGTGAAGGTTTTGTGGAGAAATCATAAAATGGAAGAGGCAACGTGGGAACCTGAGGAATTTATGATGAAAAACCACCCGAGTCTTTTTATGCAGTAATACCCTAGAAATTGCGAGGACGCAATTATTTGAAGGAGGGGAGAATGTAACACCCCATGTTTCCACTGTATGTTTCCCTTCGAATAATGCAATAGCTTGCATTGTACGCAAGTTCGAGTTCTAACACAACGCAACTAATCAAAGTAGCCGTTATGAATAGTAATAACCACCTTTTAAAATTATAGAAATTTTATATTTCAAAATGGACTTCATTTTTGAATTCGTAATATCGAAATTATCCTAAGTTGAATTTTTTGTAACTTTCTGAGAACTTCCAATTTTTTTATGAATAGTGAAAAATACTTAAAACAACTTTTTTAATCAAAATAATTAATTGTGATAAATTATACTATTTAGTGGTTTTAAAGTATAATTAGAATATATTTTTACCATTTTATCCAATGGTGGTCATTGGAATTAATTTAACATTGAAATCGAACATAAACAATTGCCAATCTTTTGATATAAATTGTTTCTTAAAAACACGCTATTTGTTCTGACAGCGGGAATTAATTATAAAATTAATTAATGCAACTTATATGTTTGGAATTTTGTAAAATAGACATCATTTTTGAATTCGGAATATCAATTATATCTTAGGGTGAAATTTTGGCATTGTTCTGAAAAACTTCAATTTTTGATGAATAGTGAAACCACTAAGTGGTAGTTAAATAACTGATTTTTCGTTTAAATGAAAGTTTACCACTAATGTGTATTGAATTTTGAAAATCCGACATACATGGTTGTCATTAGTATGTAAAATGTGGTTCAATGGGATAAAAATAATTTTTTTGGTGAATAGTAACTTATTAAGTCTTAATCGCGATTAGTGGTAATTAGTGTAGTTTAAGGTATAAATAATACTTTAATAATATGAAATGACCTAGACACATGTCCCAACCTCATTGGGTGTGTCATGGCCGACCAAGACAAGCCATGGCCTAACTTGGGGACCCCATGGATCCACTTTTGTTGGGAAATAACATAAATTACTTTTTATTTAATGTTAAAGTGAAAATGACACTAACATAAAGTGTTTTACTAAAACAATTTTTAAGTAGGGTTACACAAGTCCAAATTTTGACTATAAATATTCATTAGAAAGCTAAAAAGATTTCCTACATCATAGTATTTGTTTTATAATTTTTAGACATTAAATAAATTAAATTATTTATGACATCATTATGATGTGGCGATGACCTCATTATTTAACGATTTAAATAAAATGAGAAGATAATGCAAAATCCAAGGCTTACACTTGTCCAAAGCCTATTGGATGAAGAGATTTCGAAACCTTATCACCTTAGCCTCGAATTATATAAGTGTGGGACCTTTAGAATCCGAAAAGCATTGTGAAATAATGTAACATTTCAATCTTTCCAAAAGTGCCCCTCCTCTCCTCTTATAAAAGGCCCCCACCTCTACCACCTTATTCACACTTCCAAGCCTTTTGGTTCGGCCAACCCCTGCCCAAATACTCTCCCAACTTCTCTCCCTTCGTCCTAGAAGCTTTACTTTAGTCAGAAAGCCATCCTAAGGAGTCCTTTTGATCAAATCAAAAGGAAGAACCCGAAGAAGAGGTAACATTTTCATCACCCTCTTTCAAGTTTCTTTCTTCTTCCACTCCCTCTTTGTTTATTATTTCAATTCTAAAATTATAACTCCAGTATCTTCTATATACTGTGATGTTATTATAAATATGGAACAACCATATTCAATATTCTACCCATCATTTGAATGACATGTCACCATACGTGCGTACGTACGGCTTACCGTCTCCACGTCGTGGTGTAATTGTTATTCATTATATTATTATTTAGATGGGTTTAATAATGATATGTAATTCATGTAAATAATAAATATAACATGATAACGATTCGTTATATATGATACACTATCCAATTATATATTATTTTAATATCAAAATAATGATATTGCCGCTCGTGCGTACGTACGGACTACCGTCTCCACGAACGCGATGAGATTCATTCTCCGTCGTATCCATTCAAGTATAATTATCATTTTATGATTTAAAAATAATGTTTAAGGACATGATATCATTCTGGATATGAATAATATACAACCTATCCATGAAAAACAAGACTTACATGACAAAACATATAAAAGAAAACGAGTAAGTTAACACCCAAAACAACGATAAATCTAAGATATTGTTAACAAAGCAATGTTAAAAGATCATATATGATATCATATGAATGTATATGATTCTTGTATAATTTAATAACAATTATTTCACCATTATACAGGAGGTTAACCTACCCCAACCAAGGAAAAGTACAAGGTAAGGGTTTACTTCACAACCTCTTCATTATCCAAGGTTGTTTATACATAATTATCTACTGGGACCTCGTTATCATCCAAATCCATGTTTCTTAAAAATGTCTTTCAAAACATTTTTACTATTAAATGGAAAATGGGTTAAAGTCTTTTATACCCTTATACGTTTTTGAAAAGGATCTCACCGTCGTTTTCCAAACAATGTACTTTTTGACCTTTTTGACAAATTTAAGGTAAGAAACTTTTCAAAGTAAATGTATTATTTTATAATTATGGGACTTTTAAATGATTTAAAAAAAAAGGAGAGTTATTTCTCTCAAATAGCTTTGATTCCATCCATGTCAACATCCTTTGATGGGTTTTAAGTTTAATTGAAATTGATTTATGATACAAAACTTCCATTGAGCATTTCGTGAAATATTTGACTGAGGATGTGTTATTTTATACCATCCATAGTTTATGGAGAAATTATTGACATTTCGTATGCTAGTTTTAATACGAATATTTATGTTATGTTTTAACCTATTCATATGAGGAATGTATTGGACTTAATATGTGACGGGTGGAGCCCGCTATAGCTCCTCGATGCATCGGTAGGTCTCATGAGACGACTAGACGTGGAATTGGCCGAGGCCCTTTCCCAATTTGATTTATGGTTTTGGCTGAGGCCTTAATCATTTTAGATGTCTTGGCCGAGGCCTTGACAAAATGTTTCAGAATGTCCGGCATTATACATTCCCTCATTATGGAAGTGGTTATTGATATTTCATGTGATTATTCGACTAGTAGAATATCCATGTGAGTAAGTAAATGGCATTATTTCAGTTTACTTTTGCCATATTATGCCAAAGTTCATGTTCAATAAGGCTTTTGTTTTAGTTATACATTGCCTTAAATGTTAATGTTTATTTATGAAAGCTTCCGCAATATTGTTATCCTTACTGAGCATCTGAGCTCACCCCTTTCAATGTTTAAAAATTTTACAGGATGTGAAGAAGTGTATTATGACTGACTTGCAAGAATAGTCAGTGAAGATATGAGTGTGGGCTATGAAGACCATGTTATTGTAGTTTGTTTAATTTTGATGTAATGAAAGACTTATGAATGTATCTAGTGTTTCCAAGGCTACTAAACTAATCGGTCTTTCGAGACTTGATCTTTTGTGATCATGCCAATGTTACGAAGTAATGCACCGACTCTGGGTAGCTGGGGTCGGGGCGTTACAAAGACCACCCACACACCACCTGAAACCCCCGACCCCCTTGGACAGCCCGACCACCCTCGTGGATGGCCTGCCCATGACCATAGACACCCCAGTAGACAACCCGCCAACCCCATGGACACCCCTACCCCTTATGGACAACCATCCCACCACCGCCCCCTAGATAGCATGCCCACCCCCTAGACACCCCTACCCACCGGACAGCCCTCCAACTCTCGTGGACAGCCTCCCCACCCCCCCCCCCCCACGACAACCCATGCCCCACAAGACAGCCCAGCCCACCCCCGTGGACTACCCACCCCATGGACACCATCCCACCCCCATGGACACCACCCCACCCTGGACACCACCCCTCCCCCTAGACACCCACACCCCGGACAATAGCCTAACCCATGGACAACCCCAGCCCCCACCCCCAGACACCCTAATGGACACACACCGACCACCCTTGACAACCCCCTCCCCCACCCTCTTGGATAACCCCAGGGACATCCCCCCCCCCCCCCACCTCCCAACACCCCCCTAGACACTCCATACCACCCCCCCTCAACAGCCCCGCCGCCCCCATGGATATCCCACCGAACCCCCTGGACAGCCCCTCCCCCTTTGGATAACCCCCACCCCTAGACACCCCGTACCCCGGTTGACATCCCCACCCACTCCTGGACACTGCATACTCCCCAGGACATCCCCATCCACCACCATGGACAGCCCACCCACCCCATGGACAGCCCCGCCCACCCCCTGGACACCCCAACCCCCCGTAGACAGCCCACCCCCTGGACACCGTGTACCCTCTAGACAGCCCCGCCCACCCACGTGGGCACCCCTACCCCCTGAATATCCCCCACCCCCATAGAAAACCCCACCCATCCCCCCCCCCAGACCCCACAAGACTGTCTGACAACCCCCATAGACATCCCCACCAACATGGACATCCCCCACCCCTCTGAATAGCACCCCACCTCCGTGGACACCACCATACCCCCCATAGGCAGCCCCCACCCCCTATACTCCCTCACCCCCTGGACACCACCCCACCCCCCTAGACACCCCCACCCCTGGAATTCCCCCCTAACCTCTTGGACACCACCCCACCCCCATGGACCCCCCAGACCCCGCCCCCAAACAACCCCATGGAACCCCCCCCCCCACCACCCATGACATCCCCCACCCAACTGGACACACCTACCCCACTTGGACAACCAACCCAAACCCCTGAAAATAATCCCAACACCCTGGATTCTTAATTTAATTTTGTACATATTTAATTAACATATAAATTATGTGTTAATGGCGTTTGGGTATACATATTGTATGTGTGTACTTACTGTAATTAACATATGAATTATGTGTTAATTTTGTAATTGGTATATGTTACTCTGACTATTATGGGATCTCAGAATTGTGATTTTACTCTCACCATTATGAAATGTCTCCACCACATAAATTGAAATGGGATAGTTGGAAGAGTTTTTGTCATGTGAAGATTGAAATGGGGAACACTAAGACGTTGTACATGTTAGGGTTGGAAGATTATACTATTTTTTATGAAATATTGCATGTGTTTTTTGTTCTATTATAAGAAAAAATAGTTCTATTTTATGTGTTGTGTTTTTATTTCAATTTCATGTGCATTGTGTTCTATTTTCAGTGTTGTTTGTAACTGTGTTTGCAAGTGTATGCAATGAAACTTGTGTTTGTATGTGTATAAAGTAGATGGAAGGGGTTGCAGCTATGTTGTTTTCTGAAAAAACACTATACCTGCAGTTTTATACTATTAGTAATGTATTTTTAGACAATTTTTTTACCAAAGTTTTAAATAAACCGTTTGTAATACACTATACCAACGGTTTTGAACCATTCGTATAGTGTATTTCTAGAATAATTGTCCCAACTGTTTTAAGGAACCATTGGTGAACTACATGAAATCTATATATCCCAACAGTTTATCAACCATTGGAATAAATATGTACCAATGGTTTCAATAACACTATTGGAATACTAAACATTAGAGTGCCATATACCAATGGATAGAAGAAAACAATTGGTATAGGCCTTTTGCAACGGATTACTATCCAACGGTTCGCAAAAATATTGGTATATAGTATACCAACGGTTTTGAGGCCTATACCAATGGTTTTAAACCGTTTGTATATATTGTATTTCCAGAAGTGTCTTCAAAATGCTCTGAGTACCAAATTGAATTTCTCTATATCATATCACCCTCAAACTAATGGCCAATTTGAAAGGACTATTCAAACACTCAAGAACATGCTGATAAAATGAACAATCATATTTAAAGGTAGATGTGATTAATATCTACAATTAGTTTAGTTCTCATACAAGAATAACTTCCACTCTAGCATTAAAATGGAACCATATTATGATATATATTTCTAGCAATGTATAACTCCAACTTGTTGGGTAAAGCTAGTGAGGGAAAGATTCTTGGGCCTGATCTTATGCAAGAGATGAGATAATAGGTTCATGTAATCCAATGAAACTGTAAGGCTTATCATTGTCAATGAAAGATCTATGTTGACATCCATCAAAGGGACTTGGAGTTGGTTGTGGGAGATAAACTCATTCTTTGAATTTCACCTTTGTAGAGAGTCGTGAGGTTTGGGAAGAAAGGGAAGCTCAAACCTAGGTACATTGGACCAATCCGTGATCACATAAGAGCAGTGGCCTATCGACTTCCACATATTCCAATTATAGAAAAGTTCATGATTTCATCCATGTATCCCTATTGAGGTATTACACACCTAACCCTTCACATTTAATTAGTCTTGAGGAGGTACAACTGGAACGTGACATCTCTTATGGGGAGCAGCTGATAGAGATATTGGTTCATAGAGAAACGGTTTTAAGAAATAAGGATACCCACCTTATTTATGTGTTTTGGAGGAACCACAAGTGTAAAGAATCCATTTGGTAAATAGAAGGGTCTATGAGGCAGAAGTACTTAGATCTTTTCACGTCTAAGGGTATGAGTTGAAATTTCAGTTATGGAATTTATAAAGGGGGGAGGAATGTAACGTCCTTAACTTTTGAATAATAATTTTTTACATGAATTTTTGTGTAATTTTATTTTTTACTCAAAAAAACTATATACATTTATTAATGAAGTGATTATAATTTAAATTTAACATTTGAGTTTTGACCATTATATGATAATTGGTAAATATGACCACTGGAAACAATAATAAATTTTAACATTATATTTTTTGTTGAAAATAGAAATAATAATGGATAATTATTGTAGAAAGAAGTGTCGATGGCCTCTCTAATAGAATCGAGCAGTATGAATCCCATCTATCAGAGCATGGGAAGGAAGTATCATCTTTATGCTTTACTCTGGACCACACCCAAGTCGGGATTCAACATGCTAAACTAGAACGCAATTGCCTTCGAGAGATGTTCAAGCTCGTAGAAATCACCACTCATGAAATGTTGTTCGTGTCGCCCCAAGATTCTATTACCATAGCACACCATGCACATAGTGTAATGCCCCAACCCCAGTTATCTAGAATTGGTACATTATTCCATAACATTGGCATGATAGAAGGAATCATGTCCCAAATGACCGATAATTTTAGTAGCCTTGGAAGTACTAGACATATAAATAAGTTTTATATTACATCATGAAATAAAAAATTAGCATTGTGTCCCCTTCGAACACTCTTATATCCCTTAGCCTATTCCTAATGTTTAAATGTAATATACTTCTTTTCATCCTAGGAAAAATAAAACATAAGAAAGGGGTGAGCTCAAATGCCTAGTTAGGATAACAATATAGCAGAAATTGTCATAAATAAGGAAAAAAATTTAATGAAATGTATAAGTCTAGAACAAAAGCCTTTTAAATTTAAACATCAACATAATATGGGAAAGATAGATTAACTAAATCCAATTACATATTCACATGGAAATTGTACTATTCAAATAATCACATGTAATATAAATATCCAATTTCATAATAATGGAATGAATAATGCCATACTTCATAACCACATAGTCAAGGCCTTGTACCAAGACTACAAATATGATTTTTTCAACACTGTGTGCCAAGACACTAGATTGTCTCATTATACCTACCAATGCTTCAAGAAGCTATAGAGGGCTCCACCCATCACATAATAATTCCAATTCATTCCTCATATAAAATTTTTTAAACATAATATAAACATTCGTATTAAAAGTAGCATACGAAATGTCAATACTTTATCCATAAACCATTAATGGTATAAAAATAACACATCAAAAGTCAAACATATAACAAAACCATCAATATAGTATGTAAGATTTTTTATCGTAATAAATCAACCTCGATCATAAATATATCCCTTAGAGGATATTGACATAGTTGATAATGATCAGAAAAAATCATTGAGAGAAATATCCCTTTTTCATGAAAACATATAAAATTATCACTATTTATCAAGAAGAAGTTTATAATAGATTTTTGAATCAAAGCATTCCATGAAGCATTGAAAATTATAAAAGGAATTTCAATTTTAAAACATTATTGTCCATATAAATAAAACCATGAAACCATTTTTAATTTATGGACATTAATGGGAAATATTTAGAAGAATAAAATTTTAAAAGATTTAAAATGATATTTCAGTTAGAGTTCCTAACCAAAAGAGAGATGCTTTAATAAAAATAATTGATGTAATAAAAAAATTATAGTATCATGAGAATAAAGGGATTCATGATATACTATGTCAAATTAAATTGTATACAACAAATAATGATGAATTAGTTCATAACAATAAAGAAGTATCAATGGAATGTAATATAGATGGATTCCTTTATAAAGACCATATCCATAGGTTAAGGATAAATCAATGATATAATTATGTGTGACCAATATAAATAAACTAAATATGATTGGATATTTAGTGTAAATCAATCAGAGTACATTTACACTTATTCTGGTAAGAACAACACCAATGACTGGGATGTTTAACTAAATGAATATAAATTGAGTTAAAATTACTCTTATCAAGTTTATATCAATGACATGAGATTTTATAAATGGAGTGATTATGTGTATCAAAAATATATACACACAGTGGGTAGTTTAAATTACTACATAAGTAAATAAATGGTGATTTCCCACATAATCTTGGTGTAAAATAATCAATTAAGTTTGCGTAAAACCGATTGAGTAGAAATTGAAATTTAAAATTCCCTTACTGATTTTGTAACTTACGAAACATACACCCCATGAAATAAGGATCTACAATTATGATTTAAATACCCATAAATTAAAGTATATTATGCAAACAATATAATCATTGTCAGTACATACACCATACAAAAGGTAATAGTGACAAATATAGCATGAATCTCACTGGAATAAAAGTGAGAAGAAAACTCCTTAACCTGTACTTTTCCATGGTTGAGGGTACGTAAAAATCTTGTATAATAGATAAATCATTGATATTAAATTATAAAATAACTATATACATAAATATGATATCTTATATGCTCTACTAAATTTTCTTGTTAATAATATTTTGGTAGTATCATGGTTTCGGTTTGTTAACTGATCAGTTTTCCTTTATATGCTTGGTTACAAAAAAATTATTTTTTATGGATAGGTTGTATTTTATTCATATCCAGAATGATATTAATTTCTTAAATAATATTTTTAATCATAAAATGAAAATTATTATTGAAGGATTGTGATGGGTAATTTATATAATCACGTTCATGGAGATGGTAATTTGTACGTACGTACAAGAAAAAATATCATTATATTGATGGAGAAATCATATATAATTGAATATTATATCATATATACAGAATAATTAACATGTTATATTTATTATTTACATCAATTATACTTCATTATTATACCAATCTAAAAAATAATGTGTTTGAATAACAAACTTCACCACGACGTGGAGATGGTATGACATAACTGTGAAAGTATGGTGAATTTTTCATTCATATGATGGACAAAATAATGAATATGGTTATAGAAATTTAATAATAACATCACAATATATAAAATATACTGGAGTTATTATTTTATAATGGAAACAACAAAGAAAGGGGAAGTGGAAGAAGAAATGAACTTGAAAGTGGTGATGAAATATTTACCTCTTCTTCGGGTTCTATCTTTTGATTTGATCAAAAGGGCTCCATAGGTTCGCTTTATGACCAATGTAAGGCCTCTAGGATGAAGGTAGAAAAGTTGGGAGGATATTTGGGCAAGGTTAGGCTGAACCAAATGACATTGGAGGTGTGAATTTGGAAGAAGGGAAGATCACATTTATAAGAGGGGTGAGGGTCACTTTAGGAAAAGCTTGAAATATTATTTTATAATAAAATAATTGTCAGTTTATAATGGATCAGAAATGATATATTTCTAGGATAAGGTGGGTATGGGTAATAAAAATCTCAACCAATAGGTTTTAGACAGGTCTAGGTCACCATATTGACCTTATCATTTATATTTAACTCTTAGTTAAATAGTTTGACATTTACCATGTCTCTTTGCATTTTTATATTATATGGTTAATAAATTCTCTATAACAAGTCAATATAACCCCATGTGGTTCATTATTAATATATATAACCTTATCTATGTCCATTGGCCAAGCCTTATATTTTTAGGAATATTATATCAGTTTATAATATAGTAATTTTTTACAAAATCAATTATGTAAATTTTGAAACTATTAATTATTGGGTTTTTTTGAAAATCATAACAGCCTGATTACTTTGAAAAAAAGTTATTTAACAATACCTATAATTTTATATTAACATATAAAATTAGTGGAATTCCACAAAAATCTAAAATTACATTTATTGGGATATTTATAATATCATTTATTTGAATCATTCATTAATATGGTATTTACTGCATCATCATTGTGTCATAAATAAATTAAATTATTTAATGTCTAAAAAATATAAATGATATATAATTATGTGAGAAATTTTTTATATTTGTAATGAATATTTATAATCTAATTTATCTTATATATTACCCTATATAAAAAATTATTCATGTATGAATCTTTGAATTTTACTATTTTAACTCTTCATTAAATAAAATAATAATAAATGTCCTAATTTAATCCAAGTGGACAAAAAGGGGTCATATTTTATTCCTTAGGTTTCTTTGGTCGAATTATTCTTTTCCAATATAATTAGGACATGTGTAATGGTAATTATAATATCATTTTTACTCTTAATTACCCAATTTACTTTTAATCGTGGAAAATAAAAGCCAAAAGATACTATTCAGAAAAATTATATTCGTCTTATTGAACAAAATTTTACATAATAATATCATCCGTGTCTCTCGGATTTTTTAAATTAATCTCAAATAAGCGGTAAAATTTTGTTTTATGCAAATTAGAAAATGCTTCTAGGAGGTGGGTAAAAGACGATAAAAAGATCAATAAAATTTTATACATCTAATTTCAGTATAAAATGACACTAAGGAATTAAATTGAACTTATATAGGTATTATATATCTATTTTGACTTAAAATATATTTATATAAAATAAATAATTATTTAGATAAAAAGTCGGTTTTAAACTATAAGAGAGTGTTTTTCACTATTCATTAAAAATTTAATGTTTTTAGAAAAATAACAAAACATTACCCTAAGATAATTTTGATATTTTTAATTCAAAAATTAATTCTATTTTACCAAATTCAGAAAAAAAAGATGTTTTATTATTTAATTTAAAATTAATTCCTATTGTCAAAACCGAAAAGCGGTTTTCTAAAAAGTAAAAACTATCAAAAGATTGACATGTTTTTATGTCAAATATAAAGGTAAAATTTCTTATAATAACCTAAATTGTGTTAAATTATAAAATTATAATCTAATTATACATTCAATCCATTCAAATGTATAATTTAACGCTATAAATTATTTCGATTAAAAAAGTTGTTTTCAATTAAAATATTGTATTTTTCTGTATTCAACAAAATATGAATGTTATCAGAAAAGTACCAAATATTTATCCAAAACAATTTTTTATGTATTGATCGAAAAGAAGAATTTAATTTCATTAAATTGAATATATAAAAGTGTTAACTATTGGTTTTAAAAAGTGTGTTCCATTAAAAGGTGATAAAATTGATTTTTTTTTAAATACTTCTTTTTTATAATAAAGTGAATGTGTTCTTATATTATTTCTATGAAACAAAAAATATGTATTATAGAATTATATGGAGTATATAATATTCAAAATTCAGTTTATACTATTAATAACTGCTTTTTGAATTGCTAGTTTGGTAAGATGTGGTGCACTCAAACATGGTGTTTCCTATAACACAAGCTATTGAATTAAATTATATAAAATAACATACTATGAAATCATGGGGTGTTACACTTTCCCCCCCTTTTGGAAATTGAATCCTAAAAATTTTAAAAGTTGGGCTTGGGAACGTTATTAAAAAAGTCCAACATTGGAAAAAGAGTCAATAAAACAACCACTTTAAAATAAAGAAAGATAATTACATAGGTCACCTGAGATAACACTTACTATGATTCCATTTAAAAAACACGGATATGGAAGATAAAAAAAGTGTAATTTTATGATGGAGAGTGATAGAAAAAATGATCAGGATAATGTTAATAGCAATAAAACCACATACATTTGATGAGATACATGGTCATTAGTTTCCCAGTAGGAAAATTAAACCGAAAACATTTTTTTTGTTTAAAATCAATTTCATATAGTTGAGGAAAATATTTATGAGATTGACTAAAAACATAAAGAGATATAATTACTTTTTATGTATATTTTTATCATTTAATAAATTTATACCACTAAATCATCTTTTTTTCAAACGATGAGTATTCAAGATGACTTGGTCACCATTGAAGATCTTGAATCAACTTCTAGAGAATCACAATATCACAAAGGATTAACAATATATTTTCCTTGTCATTAGAGATTAACCAAAACCAAAATGGTTAGTACAAGATCAGATGATCCCTAGAAAGGATAACCCTTTAGAGAAATAAATTCTAATATTAATTTTTAAAATTAAACAATCAATACACAAATTTCAATAAATACCATTAAAAAACAATTTTCGTTAAAATCATTGAATATAATATAAACTAATATTGAAATCCAAAACCTAGAATAATATGATTATGTAGTCTTCCACATTAAAATGTATCTCCAAATGACATCAATTACTCTTAAAGTCACTTACATAAAAGAAATTAATCAAATCACATATTCTCTATGATAAGTTAATCATTTCCATAAATAAACCAAATTGATATAAATACAGAGTAAAATCATAGACAAAAATCCACCATTACACCTCAAATGAAATCCCAATGTATTAAATTTTCATATGGAAAATAGTGTTCCAAAAAGAGGTAACATCTTAAAAAATAACATATATCACTTAATCACCAAATCCTTTTCCTATACTAAGGATATCCATTTGATCAGACATAATATCAAAAATCAACATATTATTGATCAATAAAATCATTTCACTAAAATGAATTATTCATACTAACAAGGACCTTCACGTAGCCATGTGGAAGGCGATAAATCCCAATCACACTCTGGTTGTGGGTTCAATTCCCACAGCTTTGTCCAACCTCATGGGTTGTCACATATTCTTCATGTTATCCTTTTTCAAAACTATATTTTATAGAATTCCCAAAATGAGATAAATTACTTAGATTAAATAAAACATAATTTAACCACAAATGTTATCTCATACCTCAAGATTTTCATCCCAAAAATTTATAACATGTAATAGTCTGAAAATCAAAGATCATATAACTCCAAAGGGTTCTTTATAACTATATCCAAAAAATAAAAGATAATTCTTCCTCAAATAGAATTTTCACATAACAAACTGCATGGTTACACATAAATGATAATTGTCTCCCAATGTAATACCATAGTTTATACATTTCTCCATAAATTTATTTCCAAATAGGTTCTTCCATGACATAGAGGCTTTCATATAGATTAGGGCATTAACTCAGGTTTTCCAAGGTGCCTTACATTTCTAGAAAATAACTTTAATTGGATTCATAGGATCATTTTTATTTTCATCCATAGTACGATTAATTTTTTTTCGATCATTTCTTTACCTTATGTCCCTCTTTCCCACAAATAAAGCATCCTGTGTTCCATTGAGACACTTTCCTAGGTGTCTCCTTACACATTTCCCACATGATGGAAAATGATATTTATTTTCTCCATAGAACCCACTACTAGATCTCTTATCATTCAACGCCTTTCTATTTTTTTGAGTCTGGGAGTTTGATAAAATATATTTTGTTTCTCATATTTTTGGAAAAAAAAAATTCATCATGAACACAATATCTTTTAAACCTATGAATATTTCATTTTTTTGCTCATTTCTACCATCATTTCCACCTTCTACATCCTCATCAATGTTACTATGACTTCCTTGGAATCCATCCATTGACTAACACAAGAAATCATTGTGTGAGTTATTAAATCATTTAGAGAATATCATAACACCTTATTTTCAATCTAAAAACCTTAGGATTAACAAAGGTTATTTATTATCATCTTATATTAAAATCCTTAAAATTGTATTGTAAAGAAATTTTTAATTATCCAATGGATATCTCCTTGGAGTGTCGTAACCAAGAGTGCAGCAAGGCCCGTCGTCGGGTACCAGGATACCCCGGGTAAATCCTGAAACTATTTATCAGAGTTTTCACACCTAGGTAATTTTGTGCCAGATCTGGATATACATGCTCGTATCCAGACAGTGATGTATTTCTTGAAAAACCGACATAATATTTACATAACCAAAATTTTTTGATGTTCGTCTATAGTAATCCTTAATTTCTATGATAGGGTAGTGTTTCTAATCATTGTTTTTTCTAAATCTAGCTTCCAAGGTTTGTAATAAACATCCTCTGATACAAACTGTAATGCCCTGACCCTAGTTACCCTATATCAGTTAATTATCACATAACATTATCATAATATGAGGAATCATGTCCAGAAAGACCGATCCGTTTAGTATCCGTGGATGTACTAGATACATACACAAGTTTTACATTACATCATAAAGTAGGAAAAAAAATTATTTCCCCTTTGAACACTCTTATATCCCTTAGTATGTTCATGTAGGTTTAATGTAATGTAATTCTTTTCAACTAGGTAAAAATAAAACATAATAAAGGGGTGATCTCAGATGCTTACTAAGGATAAAAATATAGCACAAACACTCATAAATAAGAATAAACATTTAAGGTAACTTATATGACTAGAACTCAAGCCTTTTAAACTTAAACATCAACATAATATGGAAATGATATATTAAATAATTCCATTTACTTATTCACATAGAAATTATACTAGTAGAATAATCATGTTTAATATCAATAGCCAATTTAATAATAATGGAATGCATAATGATAGACTTCATAACCACATAGTCAAGGCCTTGTGCCAAGACTACAAATAATATTTTGTCAAGGCCTTATACTGAGACACTAGTTTGTCTCATTAGACCTATCGATGCATCAAAGAGATATTTCAGGCTCCACCCATCACTTACTATGTCTAATTAATTCCTCATATGAAAATTATTAAACATAACATAAACATTCATATTAAAGACATCTTATGAAATGTCAATACTTTATATATAATGCAAGAATGGTATATAAATAACACATTCACTGTCAAACATATCACAAAACCTTCAATATAGTATGAAATATTTTTATCATAATAAATCAACCTCGATCAAGAATAATAAATCTTAAAGGATATTGACATAGTTGAGAATGATTAGTAAAAATCCTTGAGAGAAATATCCCTTTTTCATGAAAACATTTAAAAGTCTTACTATTTATCAAGAAGCTGTTTAAAATAGATTTTTGAATCAAATTATCTCATAAAAACTTGAAAATTTTAAAATGAATTTCAATTTTAAAATATTAATGTCCATATATATAAAACCATAAAACAATTTTTAAAACATGGACATTAATGAGAGATATTTAAATGAACAAATTTTAGAAACATTTAAAATGATATTTTAGTTTGAGTTCCGAACCAAATTAGAGATGGATGAATACACATAATTGAGGTAATAAAAAAATATAATATCTTTAGAATAATGATATTCATGATATATTATGTCAAAGTACATTATATACACCAAATAAAAGTGATTTGGTGCATAACAACGAAAAAGTATCAATGAAATGTAAGTTGAGATAAATTCTTTTACAAAGACCATATCCTTAGGTTATGGATAAATCAATTACATAATTATGTGTGAAAAATATAAATAAACTTAATATGATTGGATATTTAGTGTAAATAAACCATAGGATATTCACACATATTCTTGTAAAAACAACACCAATGACATTGATGTTTATCTTAATGAATAGAAATTGAGTAAAAATTAATCTTATCAAGTTTATATCGATGACATGAGAAATTATCAATGATGTTATTATGTGTATCAAAATTATATCCACACAAAGGGTAGTGGAAAGTAATACACATGGAAATAAATAGTGATTTCACACATAATCTTTGAGTAAAGTAACTAATGATGTTTGCGTAAAACTGAATGAGTGGAAATTGTTATTTGAATTCCCTTTGCTGATTTTGTAACTTACGAAACAAACACCCCATGAAATAATGATCAACCTATTATGATGTATCTTACCCATTAATTAAATTATATTACACAAACAATACAATCATGGTATGTACATACACCACCCAAAAGGTAATAGTGGAAAACATATCATGAATCTCATGGAAATAAAAGTGAGATGAAAACCACTTACATTGAACTTTTCCTTAGTCGCAGGTACATTTAAAACCTATGTAATAGCTAAATCATGGTTATTAAATTATTCAACAACTGTATACATAAATATGATATCATATATGATCCTCTAATATTGCTTGTTAATAATATTTTAGTAGTATAATCGTTTTGGGTGTTAACTGATCCCTTTTCCATTCTAAGCATGGTTACGTAAGCCATGTTTGTGCATGGATATGATGTATTTAATTCATATAAATATTGATAATAAGTTCTTAAACGTTATTTTTAATCATAAAATTAAAATTATTTTTGAATAATAATTATGGGAATGAATCTCATCGTGTTTGTGGTGACGGTAATCCGCACGTACGCACGAACGACAATATCATTATATTGACGGTGAAATCGTATATACATGAATGTTAAATCATATATACAGAATAATTAACATGTTATATTTTTTATTTAAATCAATTATAAAACATTATTATACCCATCCAAGTAATTAAGGGGTTGAATAAAAAACTACAACACGATGTAGAGATGGTAATTCGTAAGTACGCACGTATGGTGATGTTTTCATTCATATGATGGATAGAATAATGAATATGGTTGTACCATTTTTAAAATAACATCACAGTATATATAAGATATATGATTTATTATTTTATAATTGAAATAACAAATAAATAGGATGTGATAGAAGAAATGAACTTGAAAGTGGTTATGAAATATTTACCTTTTCTTGTGGTTATTCTTATTGATTTGATCAAAACAGATACATAGGTTGGGTTTATGACCAATGTAAGGCCTCTAGGATTAAGGGGGGAATGGTGGGAGGACATTTGGGAAGGGTTTAGCTGAGAAAAATGGTTTTGGAGATGTGAATTTGAGAGAAGGGGAAGTTCCCTTTTATAAGATCGGTGGGAGTCACTATAGGAAAAGCTTGAAATATTATTTAATAATAAAATAATTCTCAGTTTCCTATGGCCAAAAAATAATTTATTTAGAGGATAAGGTGGGTATGGGTTGAAAACCACTCAAACAATAGGTTTTATAGAGTTGTATGTCATCATATTAACTTTATCATTTCGAATTAATTCTTAGTTAAATAGTTTGACATTTACCATGTCTCATTGTATTTTTATATTATATAGTTAATAAACATACTACAACATGCCAAGGGAACCCCAAGTGGTTCATTATTAATATATATTACCATATATATGTCCTTTGGCCGAACCATATTTTTTTACGAGTATTATATCAATTAATAATATAGTATTTGTTTTAAAAACTGAATTATGTCAATTTTGACACAATTTACTATTTGGTTTTTGGGAAAATCCTAACCGCATGATTACTTCGATTTTTTTTAGTCAACCCTAAAATGTCATATTACCTTCAAAATTATTGTAATTCATCCAAAATATTCACTTAAAATTATTTGCATATTTATAATATCAATTATTTTAATCTTTTATTAATAAGGTAATTACTGCATCATCATTGTGTCATAAATAAATTAAATTATATAAGGTCTAAAAATTTTAAATAAAATAAAATTATATATAATTTTATTTTATATTTCTAATTAATATTTATAGTCAAATTTATTGTATGTAAAACCCTATATTAAAAATGGATTATTTATTAAACATTGAGTTATTCTCTTTTAACTCTTCTTTAATTAAAATAATAGTAAATGTCCTAAAATAACCCAAGTAGACCAAAGGGAATCATATTTTATTCTTAAGGTTGTTTTTGGCTGACTTACACTTCTCCAATAGAATTACGACATGTTTTAGGTTAATTATAATATCATTTTCCCTTAATTACACTATATACGTTTAACCGCGGTAAATAAAAGTCAAATGATATTATTAAAAAAATTATTTTTAACCTATTGAACCCCATTTTACTTATTGATATCAACCTCATCTCTCTAATTTTGGAAATTAATCTCATAGAAGTTGTAAAATTATGTTTTATCCAAATTTATAAATTCTCCTATGAGGTGGGTAAATGATGATAAAAGATCTATAAATTTTTATACATATAATTTTATTATAAAATGACTCCAATGAATTACATTGAAATTATATAGGTATTATATCTCAATATTGACATAAAATAAATAAAAAATATTTAAATAACAAGTCAATTTTGATATATAACACTATGATTTTCACTATTCATAAAAAATTGAATGTTTTCTAAAAAATAAAAACAATTTACCCAATGATAATTTTGATATTATGAATTGAAAAATGAATTATATTTTAAAAAATTCCAAACATATAAATTATATTAATTAATTTAAAATTAATTCCCATTGTCAAAATCGAAAAGTGGGTTTTTAAAAAGTAAAAACTATCAAAAGACTTACAAGTGTTTATGTCATATTTAAGAGTGAAATTACTTATAATGACTTACATTTTATTAAATGATAAAAATATAATCTATTTATATTCCCAAAACATTAAAATTCATAATCTATCAATATAAATTATATCTATTAAAGATGTTTTTTTCAAATAATTTTTCCTATTTTTCAGTATTCATCAAAATATGAAAGTTATCAAATAAGTAACAAAAATTTATCGAAATTAAATTTTCATGTTCTGATCCTAAAGAAGAATTTAATTTCATCAAATTGATCTCAAAATAGTTTCAAATAATGGTCTTCAAAATGGTTTCCCATTAAAAGGTGATAAAATTGTATTTTTTGAAAAATACTTCTTTTATTTATAAAAAATGAATCTATTCTTGTATTATGTCTAAGAAACACATAATAAAGACTATAAAATTATATGATGTATATAAAATTAAAAATTCAATTAATACTTTTCATAATATCTTTTTGATCTGCTAGTTTGGTAAGTCGTGGCGTGCTCTAACTCGGTGTTGCGTATAGCGCAAGCTATTGAATTACTCTAAAGAAAATAACTTACTTTGAAATCATTGGGTGTTAAAAAAGGACCTAGGTTGTTGTTATAATCGGATATGAAATGAGGCCTTACATACATTGGGTAATCCTTTTGTATAAATAAAAATGTTTTTTCTTATTACGTTAATTTTTTGAATTTCAAATGTCTAAATAAATATATGATGAATTTTAAGAAGTTTCACATTTTTGATGAATATTAAAAAAAATAGTAATTTTAAATATTTTAAATATTTTAAATAATTAATAATGTTAAATGATTTTTAAAAAACAGACATATATAGTTTTGATCAGTTAGAAATTTAGATTCAGATAAGATCAACATGAGTTTTGTTGAATTGTAAATTATCTATAGTAATATTACCCTTATAAATATTAATACAAAAAAATGAATTGTAACCTCACATATGTAAGTATAAATATTTTTTAGGCATCATCAATTGTAATGTTATATAATAGTATATGTAAATAACTTTTTAGAAAATAATAGTTATGTATTAGCAATTTTGGGTAAATAGAGATTTTAATTACAAAAAAATTCTCTTATTTATAAAATTGGTTTCATTAAATGAAGTTCCTTTCTTAATTATGATCATCGATTTTAGGTTAGGGTAAAATTATGATTTTTTTTTTAAAATTTTTGGTTTTTTAATGAATTGTAAAAATAGAGTTTTTGAGTATTCATTGTGTTTTTTGACTTAATAATGATGTAATATGTAATTTAAATTTTTAGCAGACTAATTTGTACTAATAAATTTTATGTGGATTCCCAAGTGGCTAAAACCATGGGAAAATATTGTGGGAAGGCCCTAGTTTTTCAAATACCTCAAATGAGGTACCCATGGAAATTAATAAAATTTTTCCTCACATTTTATAAATATAACATCAATTCCTTCATTTGTTAAATTCCAAATTCCTACTCAAATAAGATCTGGTAATTCTATCGATAAATTATTCCTCCAAAGGTCCCCTCAAGACCGAATATCCCAGCCTTTTATTTTTTAGAGTTACTCTTCATGGTAAGGTTGCCATTCACCCACCTCTTTTATTCATGACATATTATTTATTCTGTATATTTGATTACATTTTCATATGACGTGTTATACTCTTATATATCCTTATTTTTTTTAATTTTCTTTCCAAATTATTGGATCCCATTTTTTCTCTAATTAAATCATTTTCTTAATTTTTAAGGGATGTTGTTAGGCTGCCGAATTTTCGTAAGGGAATTCTCTACTTCTCTTTTCCTTCAAGTTTTCTTTTGTGTGGTTTTTCTTTCAAATTTACATACAATGTTCTTTTTTTTATTTTATTCTATCCCTATTCTAAATTATGATTCATTTATGTATGGTATACCATTGTACACCATCTTTTTAATGATTTCTAAAACCATGTTTCATAACATCTATGCTAGAGATTTTTTTTATCAAAATCACTTTTTTCACAAGAAATTATCTTATTTTGTCTATGTGAATACAATTTTTTTTAATTTCTAGTTGTATTAATCAATTCATTAAACATATATATTTTATTCAGCAATTTTCAAATATAAAACCCTCATTCACATTCTGTGGGTTATTAATGACATAATGATCATGTTTTTATCCACTTTTTTAAATGTCACAATTTTGATATGAAACTAATTTATTTTATTATATTTGGGATATTTATGAAATTTATTATTATGACATGTGGATCACATTTAAATAAATAAATATGAAGGTTGTTTCCTGATACTTCTCTGTTTCATTGGGTAATGAAAGTAATCTCTAAAGATGAAATGCTTTATAATCCCTTGGTGAATAACTTTGATAATGTTTATGACAACATGGGGATGGACCTTGGTCTAATTTATATGGATTTCTAAACTAAATGTTTTAGCACCATTTTCATGTTATTATTCACATTATTCTATTATGAAATTCCTCTATTTACATTTCCTATTTATTTATGTTTTTCATTATGTTCCTATTAATATCGAGTAAATTAATTCCCTTGTTTACCTAACTAGGCCTTTTTCTCACCCTTTACTTTTATGTGTTTCCACTAGTTATGAGATGTAGTAATTGTACATAGAATGATTTTTTCAATAATCCTTTCAAGAGGAATATTTTTTTTCATTTTCCTATATTATTTACCATTTTTCCAAGACACTGGACTTTAAAGATCATATTATTATAAAATGTAATGAAAAGTTATGTAACTAGAAGGTGGGATTCCATATCTATTCCGTTTGATATTGTTTAATTATCTTCTTGTTATGGATTAGGTATCGTTATACAAATCCAATATCAACTTTTTGGAATGAGAGATCACTTTTCACATCCTGAAGCATCCTTAATCTAACGCCCCGACCCCAGCTACCCAGAGTCGGTGCGTTACTTCGTAACATTGGCATGATCACAAAAGATCAAGTCTCGAAAGACCGATTAGTTTAGTAGCCTTGGAAACACTAGATACATTCATAAGTCTTTCATTACATCAAAATTAAACAAACTACAATAACATGATCTTCATAGTCCACACTCATATCCTCACTGACTATTCTTGCAAGTCAGTCATAATACACTTCTTCACATCCTGGAAAATATTAAAACATTGAAAGGGGTGAGCTCAGATGCTCAGTAAGGATAACAATAATGCAGAAGCTTTCATAAATAAACATTAACATTTAAGGCAATGTATAACTAAAACAAAAGCCTTTTAAACATGGACTTCAACATAATATGGCATAAGTAAAATGAGATAATGCCATTTACTTCTTCACATGGATATTCTACTGGTCGAATAATCACATGTAATATCAATAACCACTTTCATAATGATGGAATGTATAATGCCGGACATTCTGAAACATTTTGTCAAGGCCTCGGCCAAGACATCTAAAATGATTAAGGCCTCGGCCAAAACCATAAATCAAATTGGGAAAGGGCCTCGGCCAATTCCACGTCTAGTTGTCTCATGAGACCTGCCGATGCATCGAGGAGCTATAGCGGGCTCCACCCATCACTTATTAAGTCCAATACATTCCTCATATGAATAGGTTTAAACATATCATAAACCATAACATAATCGTATCACATAAAACATGCATAAAGGAAACATAACATTTCCACATTTCAATCACAAGATATCAATACAACACATTGATAAAAACTCTTTCAAAACCATTTTCAATACCAAAATAAAAGAAAGTTAAAACTTTGTATTTATTTTTCATTAAAAAAAAAGATGGCTTTTAGAGGAAGCCGAAACTCAAATAGTGGTCACGGCGGCGGAGAAGTCGTTGTCGCCGCATAAGTACGGAAAGAAAAACATTCCCTTTTGTCGTTTAGCAAAACGCTTTGTATAAAAAGATTCCTTTTGAATAACCGTAAAAGTCAAAGGGGTTTATACACCGTATAAAAGAAAGTTGTGTATAAAATAAAATATGCCTCAACGAAAGGAGATTGAGACGAAGTCCCATACAAAGATCATTTTTAAAATAAAATAGATATATTATGTGTATTCACTATAGGTACACATAAATAACATAAAAATACAAAATAGGACATAATAATATCATGACATAATTTGAAAGTAGGAGATTAACCCAAAGAATGGAAGTTGGGTTAAGAAGATCCCTTACCTTGTGTCCGACTTGACTCAACCGTTCTTTAACCTCCTGAATAATAAACTAGAGTTAATATCTACCTTATTAAGAACCATTTTCAATTTCATTATCCTTTTTATATCACTTATTACAATGTTATGAACATTATGTAATTATTTAAGTTAATAACGGTCGTTTTGTCGATCTTT
This sequence comes from Viscum album, assembly GCA_963277665.1. NCBI lineage: Eukaryota > Viridiplantae > Streptophyta > Magnoliopsida > Santalales > Viscaceae > Viscum > Viscum album. Next base: position 1,153,126,571 of record OY728120.1, read on the forward strand.
GGTACATGAGTCAACAATAAACTTCTTATAATTATAAGTTGTTCATGTGGTGAAATATCCATTATATCCAGAATTATATTAATGATGTAGATATCATATATATCATATATATACAGTATATACATTCATTTATAATATTACGTAACATTTAGGGGTAAGAAATGAAATGCACCGTTCATGGAGACGGTAAGCCGTACGTACGCATGAACGCTACTTTCATTTCAATTTCATATTTAATGGAATGAAATCATAATGATATAAATGTATAATATAATTCCAGTATAATATAGTGTATAATACCATTTACTCCATCCTTTATACATCCCACACATGGCATTAACGATTCAAATCACTTTGAGGGGGCGGTAGTCCGCACTTCCTAAAATGAAATTATCGCGTTTTACCCATAATGGAAATCATAAAGTATGCCATAAATGAGAAATACAGAAGCATAAGTAAAACAAAAACATATTATATATCATATATAAAAATAGTTACATCTTAATGGCCACCTTTGGAGGTGTTATATGAGTGTTGAACAATCATCGTTTCGTGAGGCAGAAATTCGCCATCCACAGAAACCATATGTTCTTTAACCATTAGATGTAGGTGTGTGTAAGTGTAGCTCGAATCCTTCTTATAACAACATCCTAGTATATTGAGGATACTGGTGTTGTTACAAAAGAAATGAATAAAAAGAGTTTAGGGGGTTGGAGAAGAAAAATAAAACAAAACAACATTAGAAAAGACATTACCTCAAAATCGGGTAACTCTTTTTGATTTGAGCTAAAGGCTTCCTTGGGAAGAGTTCTGCCCAAAGTGAGGTTTCTAGGAGTAAGGAAGGAATGTTGGGAGAGTATTTGGGCAGAGGTTGGCCGATCCAAATGGCTTGATGGTGTGAATAAGGTGGGAGAGGTGGGGGCCTTTTATAAGTGGAGAGGAGGGGCACTTTTGGAAAGTAATGAAATGTTACATTATTTCAAAATGCTTTTCGGATTCTAAAGGTCCCACATCTATATAATTCGAGGCTAAGGTGATAAGGTTTCGAAATATCTTCATCCAATAGGCTTTGGACAAGTGTAAGCCTCGGATTTTGCATTATCTTCTCATTTTATTTAAATCGTCAAATAATGATGTCATCGCTGCATCATTATTATGTCATAAATACTTTAATTTATTTAATGTCTAAAAATTATAAAACAAACACTATGATGTAGGAAATCTTTTTAGCTTTCCAATGACTATTTATAATCAAAATTTGGACTTGTATAACCCCAATTAAAAATTGTTTTAGTAGAAAAATTTATGTTAGTGTCATTTTCACTTTAACATTAAATAAAAAGTAATTTATGTTATTTCCCAACAAAAGTGGATCCATGGGGTCCCCAAGTTAGGCCATGGCTTGTCTTGGTCGGCCATGACTCAACCAATGAGGTTGGGACATGTGTCTAGGTCATTTCATATTATTAATGTATTATTTATACCTTAAACTACACTAATTACCACTAATCGCGATTAAGAACTTAAAAGTTACTATTCACCAAAAAAATTATTTTGATCTCATTGAACCACATTTTACTTCTTAATGACAACCATGTATGTCGGATTTTTGAAAATCAAATCACAGAAGTTGTAATATTTCATTTAAACGAAAAATCAGTTATTTAACTACCACTTAGTGGTTTCACTATTCATAACGGCTATTTTGATTAGTTGCGGTGTGTTAGAACTCGAACTTGCGTACAATGCAAGCTATTGCATTATTGAATGAGAAGCGTATCGTGGAAGCTCGGGGTGTTACATTCTCCCCTCCTTCAATAAATTGCGTCCTCGCAATTTGAAATTTTTCTTTGATAATAAAAGGCTGAAAATAGAAAATACCTTTGTGGAAAACCCACATCGGAAATAAGGTTAATAAATATATAACATTAAAAGAAAGCAGGATAAGTACAAAGGTCACCAGATATAGCCCATTCTAGGATTCTATGAAAATATGGATATGGAGGAGAAACAAACCATCAAGGTCTGATGGAGAGTTATAGAAAACAGGATTAGGAGAAAGTTTAACCATAAGAAAATCACAAACTTGTGATTGGTTAAACGGTCATTGAATCCCCAGTTGGAAAAGTTAACCGACAACATTTTTGTTTTAAGTTACCTTTTATTATGTTGAGGAATTTATTTATGAGATTTACTAAGAACGTAGGGGAATATACATACTTGTTATGTATACTTTCATTCGTTAATAAATTTTTACCACAAACCCAACTTTTACTCCAAATGGTAACGGAACTCAAAAATATTCTATTTATCCTAATTGTATAAGGTTCCAAATGTTAACACATACCATTTAGATTAGTAAAACGATTTTGTAATAACCAGGGACTTCCTGTAGGCTAGTGGTAGGAAATAAAGGCTTGTCGCACTTTGATTGTGGGTTCGATTCCTACAGCTTTGTCCGACGCGACGGGTTATGCCCCACCCTGCAGGTTGTCCTATAGTATCATAATATTCCAAAAATAATCTTCATAAATTTTTTAGCCTTAAACAATACTATCCAAAATTCAACTTAATCCATTCCAACCTTAATAGTTATCCAAAATACCTCCGTCCAGACTTTCTCTAAAAGGTCTCTAAATTCCAAAATCAATTGTAACATCAGATTCCCAAAACAAAGAAAAGTTTCTCTTATTGTCACATACTAAAAATATGATTACCTTAATCATATTAAAGCCTTACTGAAATCAAAAAGTACTGCAGTACAATCCTTATATATATATCACATTATTCTAATAACCAGAATATAATCCATGAGTCCAAAAGCACCAATACATTAGTTATTCTGCTTCAACTGTAGTAATAGCATAAGATTGTCCTTGATCCCTTGTCCTTTTCTGAGGTAAGTTTCCTTGACGCTTAGGACATTCATTTGCATAATGACCCATTTCTCTACAATTGTAGCATTCAACTTTGACAGCCTCTTTCTTTCCCTTGCAATCACGTGCCTGGTGACCTTTTTCTCCACATTTATAACAGACTCCCATTCCTTTTAGGCAAGTACCAGGGTGATTCTTCCCACAATTATCACATAATGGAAAATCCTTCTTTCCCTTTTTCCCTTTATCTGTCTCTTGTTCCACCGTTCTCTTCTTCTCTTGCTTTACTTTGTTGTCATAAGACTTAGAGAATTCCTTTTCTGTCTTGATAGCACATGAGACTATATCTTCGTATGTTGAGAAAGATTGTGACACTAGAGCTCGACGGAGAAATGGTTTTAACCCATCAAAGAAACGATCAATCTTACTTCTTGGGTTACGTATATAATCTGCAGCATGCCTCGCTAACCTTGTAAAGTTAGCCTCATACTTTGCGACATTCTCATCCTCCTTTTGTCTCAGACTCAAAAATTGCCTTTCCATATCCGCTCGATGGTCTCGAGGTAAGTATTTTTCTAAGAACAGTTCTTTGAACTCCTGCCATTCCATGTTTGTTAATTCATCATCTTCCTTTGTGTTTTGAATTAGTGACCACCATTGATCGGCATCTCCAGTGAGGCGGTAAACTGCCATGACAACCTTCTCCCTTTCACTACTCCCCAAGGCATGGAATATTTTCTCTAAGGAATTTATCCATTGCTCAGCTACTGTAGGATTTGTACTCCCATTGAAGGTTGGCGGTTGTTGCCTCATGAAACGGTCTAGCATTGATCCTCCACGTTGCGGATCAGGGTGCTCCATACGAGTAAGGTTATTATTCATAACCTGAGTGAGTTGTCCCAGTATGGAAATAAGTTGATCAGCACCAGTTGTATCTCCAGATCCACAATAATTATCTTGAGCAGGAGGGCAATCCCTACACGGAGTTCGTGCATTGATACAGTTTCCATTCCTTCTACTAGGCGCCATTTCTAAACAATGGCATAAACTAGATTAGTTTTATGAATCAAAATACATAATTCCATACTTGTAAAATACTTAACATAAATTGAACTATTTATGGATATAATCCATAATCATAAAAAGGTTTTATTTGAGGAAGTATATACTCATAACCGTTCATAGTGGTTTGTAAAGAAAATGAGAATTATCCTAAGCGTATCCCCCGGGAGTGTCGTAACCAAGAGTGCAGCAAGGCCCGTTGTCGTGCACCAGTTCCCGTTCGAGTCTAGCTCAAAGCGGTGTTTTCGGGTATTACCCCTAGGTACATCTGTGCCAGAGCCGCCTCTACCTGCTCGTATCCAGACAGGGATGTATTGCTCGGAAAACTCATATCATCTCTATAATACCAAAATTCTAGGAAGTTCTTCTATACTAATCCTCAAAGTCTATCTTTGGGCTATGTGCTCTAATCAGAGTTTATCTAAATCTAGCTTCCAAGGTTAGTACTAAACTGCCTCTGATACCAACTGTAACGCCCCGACCCCAGCTACCCAGAGTCGGTGCGTTACTTCGTAACATTGGCATGATCACAAAAGATCAAGTCTCGAAAGACCGATTAGTTTAGTAGCCTTGGAAACACTAGATACATTCATAAGTCTTTCATTACATCAAAATTAAACAAACTACAATAACATGATCTTCATAGTCCACACTCATATCCTCACTGACTATTCTTGCAAGTCAGTCATAATACACTTCTTCACATCCTGGAAAATATTAAAACATTGAAAGGGGTGAGCTCAGATGCTCAGTAAGGATAACAATAATGCGGAAGCTTTCATAAATAAACATTAACATTTAAGGCAATGTATAACTAAAACAAAAGCCTTTTAAACATGGACTTCAACATAATATGGCATAAGTAAAATGAGATAATGCCATTTACTTCTTCACATGGATATTCTACTGGTCGAATAATCACATGTAATATCAATAACCACTTTCATAATGATGGAATGTATAATGCCGGACATTCTGAAACATTTTGTCAAGGCCTCGGCCAAGACATCTAAAATGATTAAGGCCTCGGCCAAAACCATAAATAAAATTGGGAAAGGGCCTCGGCCAATTCCACGTCTAGTTGTCTCATGAGACCTGCCGATGCATCGAGGAGCTATAGCGGGCTCCACCCGTCACTTATTAAGTCCAATACATTCCTCATATGAATAGGTTTAAACATATCATAAACCATAACATAATCGTATCACATAAAACATGCATAAAGGAAACATAACATTTCCACATTTCAATCACAAGGTATCAATACAACACATTGATAAAAACTCTTTCAAAACCATTTTCAATACCAAAATAAAAGAAAGTTAAAACTTTGTATTTATTTTTCATTAAAAAAAAAAGATGGCTTTTAGAGGAAGCCGAAACTCAAATAGTGGTCACGGCGGCGGAGAAGTCGTTGTCGCCGCATAAGTACGGAAAGAAAAACATTCCCTTTTGTCGTTTAGCAAAACGCTTTGTATAAAAAGATTCCTTTTGAATAACCGTAAAAGTCAAAGGGGTTTATACACCGTATAAAAGAAAGTTGTGTATAAAATAAAATATGCCTCAACGAAAGGAGATTGAGACGAAGTCCCATACAAAGATCATTTTTAAAATAAAATAGATATATTATGTGTATTCACTATAGGTACACATAAATAACATAAAAATACAAAATAGGACATAATAATATCATGACATAATTTGAAAGTAGGAGATTAACCCAAAGAATGGAAGTTGGGTTAAGAAGATCCCTTACCTTGTGTCCGACTTGACTCAACCGTTCTTTAACCTCCTGAATAATAAACTAGAGTTAATATCTACCTTATTAAGAACCATTTTCAATTTCATTATCCTTTTTATATCACTTATTACAATGTTATGAACATTATGTAATTATTTAAGTTAATAACGGTCGTTTTGTCGATCTTTGGTACATGAGTCAACAATAAACTTCTTATAATTATAAGTTGTTCATGTGGTGAAATATCCATTATATCCAGAATTATATTAATGATGTAGATATCATATATATCATATATATACAGTATATACATTCATTTATAATATTACGTAACATTTAGGGGTAAGAAATGAAATGCACCGTTCATGGAGACGGTAAGCCGTACGTACGCATGAACGCTACTTTCATTTCAATTTCATATTTAATGGAATGAAATCATAATGATATAAATGTATAATATAATTCCAGTATAATATAGTGTATAATACCATTTACTCCATCCTTTATACATCCCACACATGGCATTAACGATTCAAATCACTTTGAGGGGGCGGTAGTCCGCACTTCCTAAAATGAAATTATCGCGTTTTACCCATAATGGAAATCATAAAGTATGCCATAAATGAGAAATACAGAAGCATAAGTAAAACAAAAACATATTATATATCATATATAAAAATAGTGACATCTTAATGGCCACCTTTGGAGGTGTTATATGAGTGTTGAACAATCATCGTTTCGTGAGGCAGAAATTCGCCATCCACAGAAACCATATGTTCTTTAACCATTAGATGTAGGTGTGTGTAAGTGTAGCTCGAATCCTTCTTATAACAACATCCTAGTATATTGAGGATACTGGTGTTGTTACAAAAGAAATGAATAAAAAGAGTTTAGGGGGTTGGAGAAGAAAAATAAAACAAAACAACATTAGAAAAGACATTACCTCAAAATCGGGTAACTCTTTTTGATTTGAGCTAAAGGCTTCCTTGGGAAGAGTTCTGCCCAAAGTGAGGTTTCTAGGAGTAAGGAAGTAATGTTGGGAGAGTATTTGGGCAGAGGTTGGCCGAGCCAAATGGCTTGATGGTGTGAATAAGGTGGGAGAGGTGGGGGCCTTTTATAAGTGGAGAGGAGGGGCACTTTTGGAAAGTAATGAAATGTTACATTATTTCAAAATGCTTTTCGGATTCTAAAGGTCCCACATCTATATAATTCGAGGCTAAGGTGATAAGGTTTCGAAATATCTTCATCCAATAGGCTTTGGACAAGTGTAAGCCTCGGATTTTGCATTATCTTCCCATTTTATTTAAATCGTCAAATAATGATGTCATCGCTGCATCATTATTATGTCATAAATACTTTAATTTATTTAATGTCTAAAAATTATAAAACAAACACTATGATGTAGGAAATCTTTTTAGCTTTCCAATGACTATTTATAATCAAAATTTGGACTTGTATAACCCCAATTAAAAATTGTTTTAGTAGAACAATTTATGTTAGTGTCATTTTCACTTTAACATTAAATAAAAAGTAATTTATGTTATTTCCCAACAAAAGTGGATCCATGGGGTCCCCAAGTTAGGCCATGGCTTGTCTTGGTCGGCCATGACTCAACCAATGAGGTTGGGACATGTGTCTAGGTCATTTCATATTATTAATGTATTATTTATACCTTAAACTACACTAATTACCACTAATCGCGATTAAGAACTTAAAAGTTACTATTCACCAAAAAAATTATTTTGATCTCATTGAACCACATTTTACTTCTTAATGACAACCATGTATGTCGGATTTTTGAAAATCAAATCACAGAAGTTGTAATATTTCATTTAAACGAAAAATCAGTTATTTAACTACCACTTAGTGGTTTCACTATTCATAACGGCTATTTTGATTAGTTGCGGTGTGTTAGAACTCGAACTTGCGTACAATGCAAGCTATTGCATTATTGAATGAGAAGTGTATCGTGGAAGCTCGGGGTGTTACACTTAAATTCTGTACAACTGTGTAGATGATGATGATTATCTTGTAGAATAAAAATATCAAGTGTGGAAGTTACATCCTTTTGATAAATAATATCTTTCTATAATTATTGAGATAAAGGAAAGAATCATCCTCGAAGACATTCCCATTGTAAGGGAATACATTGATGTATTTCGTGAAGAATTTCCTAGTCTTCCGCCAAATGAATAGGTTGAGTTCCCAATTCAAAATATTAATGGATATTTTACAATATCGAAGACACCTTATAGAATGGCCATTGTAGTGTTGGAGGAGCTAAAGAAGTGGTTACATGAGAATCTGGACAAGGGTTTTATACGCCCGAGTTCTTCACCACGGGGTGTGCCAATCCTCTTCATCAAGAAGAATGATGGATAAATGAACCTCTAAATTAATTATCCTGATCATTATAAAAAACAATAATGAAAAATTATCCCCTACCTCTAATATATGACTTGATAAATTAGTTATATGGGATATGTTATTTCTCTCAGGTGGACCTTCAGTCAGATTATCACTAATTAATCACGAGGAAGGACGATATTTCCAAGACTACCCTTTTAAATAAGGTATAGACAATATGACTTCATATTGATAAAATTTGGACTTAAAATTTCTCTATAAATATTAATAGATTTAATGAATAGAGTCTTGAGATATTTCCTCCTCAAATTTGTGTTAGTCTATATTGATGATATTTTGATATACTACAAGAGTAAGGAGGAACAAGATGAGCATTTGAATAAGGGTATAAATATTTTATATAGGGAGAAAATTTATTCAATGTATAGTAAATGTGTGTTCTAGAAGAAGTATCATTCATGGGGAATGTTATCACTATAAAAGGGATATATGTGGACCCTTCTAAGAAAAATTCAGTCAATGTGTGGCTCATGAAAATATCTGTAATAGAGATCACTACATTCAAAATTCAACCAGGGAATTATTGATGATTTTTTAAGAAATTATCATGATTTTACAAGAAAATAACCAAGAATTAATGGAAGGGAGTGATGTTTTTTAGACTCAAGAATATGTGGAAATATTTCTGAAGCTCAAAACTAGCTTATCATTGTGTTGTTACTCACACTCCCCAAAGTTAGAGAACTGTTTGTGGTCTATAGTGATGATTAATAGAAATTTATAGGCTATGTGCTAATGAAAAATGATAATTTGATAGCATACAACTCAAGAAAGTTTAAAATCAATGAGAAATACTACACTACAAATGATTTGGAGTTGGAAGCTGTGATCATTGCATTGAAAATATTGAAGATTATCTTTATGGGGAGATTTTTGACATATATAATGATCAAAATAATGTCAAATATATATTAACACAAAAGGAGTTTAGTATGCTCTGGTGATGACGGTTTGATATCATCAAGGATAATGACTACTCAACCCACTACCATCCTAGTAATACAAATAAGGTGGATGATGCTCTAAGTATAAGGGATCCTATATCCTAATCAATGATGAGAATTGAGAGGGATCCAATATTCATATAAATTAATATTATGGACATGGGAATAATTACCAAATTAACATAATCAATCACGTCTTAAATTATTTATCAACCATCCCTCAAAGTGAAAATATATGAGTCTCAAAGAAATGATGTGAAAATTCCGATATGGGTGGAAGCTATAAAAAATGGGATACCCACATAGTTCCAAATGGATGGGGAAGGAGTAGTTATTTTTTGGTCATGATTATTTGTATAATCAAATCCAAATATAAATAAGGAGTATCTAAATGATGCATATAGCTCATCCTTCTCTAATCAAAAAGAGATTCAAATTATGTATCGATGTCTCTGATATAACTATTGGTGGGACAATATAGATAACGATATTATGGAATATACATAAAATTTCATGGTGTTTCATCAATAATAACCCATATTAGCATGGAATTTGGAAAAACCTCCATGGAATTTTTCATTGGACTTCTAAATACATCCATAGGAAACAATGTAATAGGGGTTATTATGGATAATCTTACAAATATAGCTTACTTTATCGTAATTCAAAAGGAATTATCATTTAGACAACTTCAAATGATATTTTTCAGAGAAGTGGTAAGGCTACATATAGTACCACTATATATTATCTCCGATGGAGATCCATGATTCCACTCGTTGTTCTGGAAAAGTATGCAATAAGCTCTAAGCACTGAGATGAACTTCATTATGTCCAATCATCCAAAATCTAATGGAAAATCTCACCAAACTATTAATACACTAGAATTCATGTTTAGATTACATTCTATTGAATTCAAAGGAGGATGATACAAACATTTTCATCAGGTGGAGTTATATTAGTACAATAGTTTCTACTCCAGCATCAAAATTGATTTATATGATTTCCTATTAGGAACCCAAAACACCCTGAGAGGGGGGGGGGTGAATAATGGTGTCAAAATTTTGTTTTAAGGTGATGGTTCTATTTCCCATATTGGTAAGAACTTTTCAAACATATACAATGGATTATTGGAGTAAAAAACAATCACTGGAAGAAATACCACACATCACTTTTACTTGGTTCACCATTAAGGGATAAGTCTAAGAAGCATACGTCGATAGTGTTTCGGTCATACAAAAAACCACTAATCTTCACTAGTTATTGAATATTGATTTTTGTTAAGAGTCACTACTTTTCACACACAATTCCTTTACAAGAATTTAGGGATACCTCTCATTGTCCCTTGAACAACATCTGTTCACTCCCCTTTCTCATTTATGTGGGTTAATTCTTACTTAGTTTAATGACATGAACGTGTCTTCAATATATATTGTCACAAAATTATTCTTCTCTATTTATAATGAAACATTGGTTTCATAAAATTCCTGAATTAATGAACTTAAAAGAAATGTTCACTTAAAACTAAAGGAACATAGACTACCTTACATGGAGCACTTTCCCGAGGCTCCCTCCCCAAAGCTCCTTTTCCTTTAAAAACTAACTACCTTCACAAAACAAACATGTATTAATGGAACTAACTCCTTCATGAATCTCACAATTTCAACATTGAAATAATATCATTTTGATAAACCCTTGTCTCAAGGGAATTGGTATCAACCAAGAATTTGCAATTCTTTTTTGTGATTTTTGAGCTCATGTAGAATGTAATTTTCACTGAGCTCCCTTAGATTTTTGAAATCAGAGTGATTACAGATTTTCCATGAAAATAATTGTCAGAAGTGAATAGGGGTTTCCTCTTATTTATAGGCATGTCCATTAGTGATGCTCTGACAACTACAGTGCATTTTATAGAACTATCAAAAACTACTTCATTACACAAGTCCTTTCACAAATTACCATTGAGATTTTATGTTTTCATTATTCTCTCTGTAAAATTGTTGATGCATCCATGATTCTACAATTCTTGAAATCACAAGGATCAATGTCACTGACCAAAATTCTCTAGTTCTCCATCATTCATGATTCTCATGATAATCATGGAGCACACCATTATAATTATTGATTACATCATGAAACTCAATTGGTGAAGAATATGTTTGTTGAAATCATGGATTTACCTTATTTTAATAAGTACTACAAGAAAATACACTTTTGATAGTGATGGCCATCCTCCAAATTTTCGACCCCAAAAATTTAGAAAACATTAGTAAACGACACCAGCTTCAATACAACAGTCATCTTGTACTGTAATATCTATTTCAATGTTAACTCCAGGATCTTACAAGTAAGTATTGAAAAAAATAGAAACCATAATCCATTTATAAGAAATAGCACGGGTTTCAAAAATATACACCTTTGGGTTTATTGGAAATCTTTTGATAATTTCAATGAAGCACCATCCACTATCATAACTAGATATGCATGAAACAACTTAGCCAACACTATAAGTCTACATGAGCAATGCTTAGTTCAGGGTAGACATAAATTGGGTACTAGTGTCTTGGAATGATTAAATATGTCCATTTAATTATATGAATTTCTCCTCATAACATTGATTTGTTTTATCTATTATCATTCTCTAACTTACAACTCATCATTATACCCCTATGTTACTCATTGAATTTTACTCATTGAATTTATTAATTCTCCACTCTCCAAAAAACAAGAAAACAATAAATTTTTAATTCTTATCTTCCACCATTCTACCGTTGATCAATTTAATTTTTTTGTTCCCCCGCACATTTAAATAATCCAAATGAAAATTATTTTAATTATAGTGCTCAAAAACACTCCTCAATAATATCTCCCTCATAAATCTAAAACAATTCCCCAAAATTATTAAAACAGATAATATAACTTGGGAGAGGAGAACAATTGTAACCTCCCCATTTTTTGGGAGGTGGATGAACACTGAGGTTCAACTAATGTTTCTTAATAACCTGTGTTGTTATTGGCTGGGTCATAATATCAGTCACCTGCTCATTGGTTCCCCATGATCCATTTTAACCATGCATTGATCAACCTTTTCCTTGAGGAAGTGATATCTAATTTCAATATGATTTTTATGATAAGGATAAACACGATTCCTCATAAGATCAATTGCACTCTTGATATCATAGTGAATCATCATTGGTTGTCTTACTTCATCACGAATATCAGTTAGTTGTAGCTTAATCAATAGTAGTTGAGTACAAGACTTTGTAACCGAGTTATTATCTGATTCAAAAGTAATAAGAAAATTACTTTCCAATTTATTACTCAACTATCCTAGTCATTTCATTCCAATAAAGAATTATCAACCACTTGTTGGATTTCAATAAGCAACATCATCATCCCAGTCAGCATTAGAAAATGTGGATAGTTCACTATCTCTTCATGTAGAAATTTATAAACCATAATTCATGAGTACCTTTAATGTAGATAATGATTCTTTTCATTTTCACCATATGTTCTTCTTGTGGATTACATTGATTACGGGATGAAAATATTGTTGTAAAAAAATATCAGGTAATGTCTTTGTAAAGTATTGTAATATTAAAATTATTCTCTTATACATTGTGGGATCTATAGATGTAAAGTCCTCAGGTTTTTCTATTTTACTTCCAATAATAATTAGAGTAAAAAATTTTAGGATCTATTCATATTTATTTTATTCAGAAACTCTCTTGCATATTTTTCCTAAGAGATAAAAGATAATTATTTCCTATGAATCACTTGTAACCCTAAGAAATATATGATTTCACCAATCATGTGTATTTCAAATTCAAATTTTTTGTCATTGGAAAACTCATCCACAGATCCATACATTCTTGCACAAAAAATAATATAATTAATATACACTAGTACCATCAATTGATCTTTATGAGAATTCATCATATAGAGGTTTTGATCTTATCATAATCTATTAAATTCAAGGTTTTTTTATATATGAATATAGTGAAGTGTACCAATCTCATGGTGCCTGCATCAATATATAGAGATATTTTCTAAGTATAAAAACGTTTCTTTCCTTATTACCATGAAGAAAACCCACTGGTTGTTCTATATAAACACATCTTTTAAAAAAACCTTTGAAGATATCAATTTTGACATCCATTTGATACACTTAGTATCCACTTTGAATTTCCATTGAAAGAAAATGTCTAATTGGCTCCAGTCTATCCATAGGAGAAATTTTCTCTTCAACATCCACACCTTTAATCTATTAATATCATTTTCACACCAACCATGCATTATTTGTAAACACATTATCATTATCATTGTATTTGTTCTTAAAAATTTACTTACTTCTAATCACATTATGACCTTTGGTTCTCTTGACTAGATACCATGTTTGGTTTTTGTTTATCTAGTCCAACTCTTTATTCAGGGATTTAAACAATGATTCATCCTTCGGAGCTTCTTCAAACGACGATGGTTTCACATCTAAAAGGAATGCATATTGTGAATTATTCCTCACTCACGATGTTTGTGTGGGGGCAGTCCAATCCCCTGATGATTTTGTATTGATCAATTTATGCTCTTTAGTTACTTCTTTCAGGTTGAGTAGAATTATTTCCAGCCATGGTTTCCTCTTTTGATTCTTCTTAATAATCAAAATCATTTTGTGACTCATAATAGTTTTTAATGCGTCTTTATACTTCAATATTTCGATCCTTTTGATATTCATCCTCATCTTCTGTCACATTATCATAAGAATTATTTGAGGAAATTGTGGTTTTATATTCAATTATCATTACATCATTTATTTCTTATAAAATTACATGATTAATATTAATTCATTTTATGTATTATCACATCATTGATTACTAGAGGAATATTCTTTCAACTTCTGCAACACCATACATTCAGTGATTTCCTCCTTTGTTTTTTATAAAACATTTTCTTCGAAAAACACACAAATTATTTAAATATAGAATTATTCCTTTCCACAAAACATGAGGTGTCTTCTTGTCACCCATATAATTCCTAGATCGGTTTTGAACATTCATTGTAGCGTGAACAACCTCTTTCTAGTAATGTTAAGGGATACAACTCTCAATCAACGTCGTTATAGCCATATTTTTCACCTGATGATTCCTACAGTCAACAACTTTATTTTTTTGTGGGGTTATCCCAAAATCCATCTCATAATGTATTCCATGTTTCTATAGGTAATTTTAAAAATAAATAGATGTGTAATATTCTATATTTTTAGACTGTAGAATTATGATTTTCCATCCAATATCATTAATTGCGATTCAACGATATTTTTTCATGAAATCAACCACTGGACATTTCATGTATGTAGCCATCACACATGTCATTATACTATAATAACTAACAAAAAGGAAAATTTAACATTCTTCATGTGTTCCAAAAACATTTATCTGGATTCATATGTCTGTATGGATGAGATCAAGAATATTTGAGGCCTTTTTTTCTCTGGATGATATGAACTACAAACCAAATTTCCTTATATATAGGAATCATAACTCCTTTCTTGTTCACTATTTTTATAGGAGAAATACATGAAAATATTTATCCTAGAAATATTTTCTATGTTTTGTTGATTAATGTTCCCCAACCACCTGTGCTAGAAGTCATTTTCTTCTTCAATAGTTTTGTTGTAAATATTCTCTCTCCTATCAACCTGGTATATGTTTTCATCTATTCTGCAACCTTTCTGGAGTGAATTCCATGTCTTACGTTTTATTTTGATTCCATTTTGGTTGAACATCACAATAATCCCTATGACACATAGTTGACTCAAACTAAGGTGATTGTGACGCAGACCGTCTACAGAAAGAACTTTAGTTATCTTTAACTCTCCCTTAGTTAGCTCTGTACTTCCACAACCTTTTATCTTCAAAGAATTATCATTACCAAACAGTACTGTTCTATCGACCTATTTCTTGATATTCATTAATAGGTATGTGTTTTCCATTATATGGGATGAGTACGCACTATCAATTATACATGTAATATTTTTCTTTGTAGATTTGACAACTACTTCAATGATGTTGTATTTTTCATTTTTCCTCTTTTCATTCCATGAAATATTAGATTGAGTGGAAGATATAAATAGTATTTTAAATATATCTTCATCATCCATGAGTTCATAATATTAATACACTTATTCCAAATTAGAAAACCTCTTTGTATTAGCAATACCATTTGGTTGGTGAATATTGACTTGTCTATGTGTTTTGTATGAGTATCTCAACTCATTTTCTACCTGCAATAAAAATCATTATGTAAAAAAATATAAAAATGAAAAAAATATCCATATAAATAATTTCATCTATAAGAAGTAGGATATTAAAATTTTCTCCTTTGTTGAACTCCAATACCTTCGATATTCAAATAGACCCTTGACTCTTTATAATAATACATGGTATGGACCAGTTAGTCGCAGAATAAAAACATCATAAGTGGAAATATCCTCTCATTTTGATTCCCCCACATGTTTTCATCCTTAGGAGAACTGTTTGGTTTTGTTATCATATCTAGATACCTGAGGATAATTTTCATCTCTTCTTATAGTTTTAATTGACAGTTTTGTTTCCATCACTTTAGGTGACATTTCAATATGTCTATATTTCATCTTTCCTTTATTCTAGCGCACTTTATTTGCAGTATTTGATGTTTTAGCATCACAAATGATTCCACTATTTCCTATGCATGTAGGTTTTTGATCATTAAAATTATTTTTAACTCCATTAGAACCACATTTTTTCTCTCAAACAGCTTAGTATCTAAGATCCTTCCCAACTATATTTCAATCATTGTTTCTTTTGAAATTAATTCACAATAATTTTTACTCCGAAAAGTGACAAATTATCTTTTAAGTACATCAATATCCATGAAATTAAATTCCAGTCTGGATGTGATTTCATTGATAAACTTTTTATGTCCTTTAATTCATAGCATCAGTTCCACTACATCATCTATGCTTTCAAGGGGTTTTGTATATAGATTCACTAGTTATTCCAATTATTCAATTTCACCTTCAAGATGATCAATATATTTTGTTTATTCTTCCACAATGTCTCTATATTTTTCTCAATGGTAACATTGATTATCAAGAATACTAAGATATTTTTTAATATTTATCTTTAGATCATCATCATCACTCAACTGATGATCTATAGATTTATCTTTTAGTAGTTCTAACATATCAACAGTATCCATAATAGATTCTTCATTTCAATATTTAAACAATGGATCTTATGTTTTTAACATACCACTAATAAAGGAAACCTGCCTAGGGAATATTTCTTTTGAATCATCATTTTCCCTCTTGAATTTCCTGGAAAAGAGTTAATAATGTTCCCCTTCATCGTTATCTTCATCAACCTTATATCATGAAATATCTTGTTTGTCCTTGTATTTTAATTCCATTTACTTTCTGAGATGCTTCGTCGCATATTCTATATTAACTCTCATTTTCATGCCACTAGACTACATAGATAATCATCCAGGGGATGTTTAGACTGAACCCTTTACTCAAGGGATGTAACTTTTATGTTGTATATATGTGGAATCCTTCTCAAAAATTTCCTCACAATTTCAATTTCTTTTATTTATTAACCAATCCCTATAATTGATCCTACTACATTAGTAATTATATTGTAGAAGGAATCTGTATTCTTATCTGGATGAATCTTTAGATCATCTAACCTATTATGAAATACATTAAGTTCCTCCTCCTTCACTCACTTATCTACTTCATATATATTATCTAATTTTTATGACATAGTCATTGATGATATAAAAATCAGCATCATTAGATAGATATGATCCAAAAGTTCTCTTGTGAGAGTATTCAATGCATTAGAATATTTATTATGGATTTTCCTATCTGTATCAGTCATTGGAAACCCTCTTAGATCAAAGACTAATTTTCCTTATGCTGTAGGAAAAAAGGCCTTCCATTCCAAGAGATCATAGATGAGATCTCATCATGTTAATTTAAATATTAATTTTTCTTCGATCAAATATGGGAACTCCTATAACATTTACTGTGTTCACCATGACTGAAAGTAAGGAAATATTTAACACCACCAACCTCTCTTTGACACCACTTCTAGGACCCCCGAACACCCTGAGATGGGAAGGGTGAATCAGGGTGTCAACATTTTCATTTAATGTGACTGATCTTATTCCCAAGCTAATAGGACCTCATTAAACATGTATTATGGGTTATTGTAGTAAAAAAAACCCCATATAGAAAGAAAAAAAATAATTTTTCTTGGTTCACCACTAAGGGATGCATCCATGGAGCAGAATCAGACAAGGTGTTGTTCATTCCAAAACACTCAAATCATCACTATCTTTGGAATAGAGTTGTTCAGTCATAGTCATTATGTTATAGGCACAATATATTTATATGAATTCTTGGATTTATCATCGTGTCTAATGGAAAAATATTGTGTACTCCCCCTTACTAAAAAATGTGGGTAAAGCCTTACTTAGTTTATTTAATATAAGTTCTCTTCAATAGATTGGATTTCTAGTTTTTTTCTCCATCCAGCATGAGACACTACATGCATTTAATTTCTAGATTGATTCACTTGAAATAACTATTAATATAAAACCAAATTTTCAAAATGTACATTTCACAATGATCCTTCACAAATGTCCATTCACGAAGCTTCCCTTACTTTGTAGAACAAACTACCCTTGTGAACAATCCATTCCCTTGTAGAAAACAATTCCCCAAGAAGCTCACGATGTCAATGTCTTCAAACCTATCATCATAAAGTACCCTTTTCTAAAATTATTTAGAAAAATTCAAGACATTAAAAGTCTTCTCTCAGTCTTGATCACATAGAATGTATGATTCATGGAGCTCCCATAGAACCATGATATCATAGTGAATCTAGATTTTCCCTAGAAAAATTCATCAACAGTGAAGAGGGGTATCCTCTTATCTATAAGGTCTTGAATTCTTGAAGCTTCACTACCTACAAGAACTTTTCCAGATTTGTCTAAACATCTTTATGCAAAAAATTCTTTCTGGAAGACCAAATGGTATTTTAGGTTTTCGTTACTATGTCTATCAAAACCTTCACACCTTCCTGAATCTATAATCTCGTAATCTCAGAGATCACTGTCATTGATCACAATTATAAAATTCTACATCATTCAATATGCTTTTCATAATCACTGGTCACACCATCAAAATTCATTAGCCCTTCACAAAACCTTATAAGAGATGCCCAACTTCTTGAAATTATTTACATTACCAATTTTTCATAAGGCCTTCCCGAAAACAATCTTATCATAATTATAGACATCCTCCAAATTTTGGACTCCAAATATTTGTCAAACACTATGTAATGACACAAACTTCAACACTATTGTTATCTTGGATGGTAAGATCCATTTCCTTATTAACTACCTGATATTCCATTTGAGGATTCTGAAAAAACACAAAACATACTCCATTTACATCAATGAACAAGAATATTTCCAATAACACCTTATGAGAAAAATTACAGAACAACAGTATGCTCGGATGAAGTCAGTGAGCATGGTCTTCTAGGACGTGAAATGGTTTATGGAATGGTGGAGAAATTGAAAACCATTTAGAAACACATAATGGAATCCTAATGATGAAAAAAGATTCATGAATATAATCGTTGAAGATACTGTGAGTTAAAAGTTGGAGACATGGCATTCCTATGCATATCCCCATTGTAGAAGATCATGAGATTTGGGAAGAACGGGAAGATAATTCCCAGGTACGTCAGCCCCTTCAAATAATTGATCATGTCAGATCTATTTCCTATCAACTAGGACATCCTATTACCATGTTTATACAATACAATGTATTTCACATATCTCTATTAAGGAAGTATATACCAGATCCAAAAAATATATTGTCTTCATAGGTGGTATAGTTGGAGAATGATCTTTCTCACAAGGAGAATCCAATGAAGATATTAGACCATAGGGATAATATTTTATTCAAAAAGACTACTCACCAAATCAGTGTACTATAATGTAACAAAAAATATCAACAAGCAACATGGGAAACTAAGGAGGAAATTATGGATAAATACCCACAAATGTTTTTAGCATAGAATGTAAAATGTTATTTTGAGGGTTAAATTTCATAAGGGGGATAAATGTAATGAACATGATTTTTATCAATGCAAATTAACCATATTGTAGAAATCTCATATAGTACAATCATATAAAAGAACATTATGAATACAATAGAAAGCTTATAAATGATAAATGAATGAAATAAAAGGAATTTATGGAATCTAAGGCACCTAAACCGATGAAATAATTAATAATACATATCCATATTATAAGTGAGAATATGATGTAATTATGTGATAGTATAAGTAAATAAATATTTTAATTAATATTAAATAATGGGTATTATTTTTTTAATTCATAAATATTTAATTATAATTATATTACTAATTTTATAATTATAATAAATTTGTTTTCAAAAAAACTATTTAAAATTTAATATTTTTATTTCTTATGATTATATAATAATTTTATATGACCTTAGTTAATATTTAAAAGTGATATAAAATCAGTTATAATTTTAAAATATGTATTTTTCACATAAATTATGAAACTAATTTAAAATTATTTTTTTCATACATATATAATTATATCTAAAAAAGTGAGTTCATTTTGGAATTTTACACATTGAAAAATTGTAATGGTGAATTTTTGATATTTTTATGAAATAATGAATTTTTGGTGACTAGTGAAAAATGATAATTTAAAATATTATCTAAAAACATGAATTATTTAGTCATTGGTGATGTTTTTTTGGATGTAATTACAATTGGTTTAAACACACATTCCCATGTTACTATATTTAGTCTCTATAATCTGAACTACTACTTTTCTTGAGAAAAATGATAATGTAATGAATTAAATAATGAGAAATAACCCATCTCATCCATGATAAATACCACCGTCATCACCTCATCTCCTCACACATCAAAATCCATCTGAGTTATAAATATTATACATAAACCTCCTACCATTACCCTCGCCCACATGCACTATCTATTTTCTTCCCAAAAAAGAAAAATCAATCCCCTAAGGAGGCTCTCAAGAAAAAGGGATCAAGAAGTAAAACCCTCTTATATTTTCTTTCAATTTCCTTTCAAGTTCTTTTCTTTTCCGTTATCTACCAAAATCCCCTCATAGAAATTGTGAGATAACTAAATTATATTACTCATATTAGATTTATTTAGTGATAATGGAATAATTCATCATCATATCTCTTTCCCCATACTTTTAAACTAAATTGGATACACCACCCGAGATGGTTAATTTTTCACATTCACGGATAATGGGTTATCAATTTCTATTTCCATATTTAAGGCTGGTCATAAAACCATGTTTATGGTTGAATCATATGATAATATATATATTACATCTTATTTAATTCCCTATAATTAGTATACACACATGATATAAAATAATAAAACAATACAAGGTCGTTGTGAGCAAAACTACTCAAAAATAATCGAGGTGTTTATCATTAAATTTTTATCTAAGGATTCATCCTAAATAAAAATAACAAATGAAATATATGATAAAATAAACATATTTATTATCATTAATAACTTATAAATGTAATTATGGTCTTCAATTTCCATTTTACATGAACTTTTATACTCGTATACAAGCAAGTTGATCATGAAAAATAATAAAACAAGCACTCAAAAATGATAAAATTTTATATTATAACACATAAAATGGGAATGAAAGAACAAAATAAATTATATTAAATAATATAAATATATTAAATATTTATCATATTATTTAGTAATGAATCTAATTTTATTAGTCAGGACATTATGATCAAGTGTGGAACTATTTCGATGATAAGGTAAGGGATTCTACACGAACCTCGATTATTATTTCTTGTTACACATATCTTATTTTTACCCAATGGAAATTATATATTTTATGTAAAAATTTTAATTTTTTTTATTTTTCAATCTCATGTTTCATTATCCATTGATCCTTCTTTTCATGGAGATACATGTTTTAAAAATGTTCCTAACTCAATTATTACCAGTAAGCTATCCTAATTTAACGGAACATCCCGAATTCTTACTCATGTTAACGTGTGCTCCATTATTTGTTATAACACACAATTATTTTTATAAAATAACTCATTTTATGATGAAACAATACCTTGATTCAATTATGATGTTATACAAACAATTATTCCTTTTCCATTTTAAGGAATCTTGAATGTTTTTTTAACCTGTATGATAATATTTTATTTCTAATGTTTTTTAAATGCTATTTTAACTTCTTTTTAACATAACCTATCATGATATATTCCCATATTTATTTATGAATTTCCATGTATTAATTACTTCCTTTATTTCATGGAAACATTTATGTTATGCTCATTTATTATGCCTTTGACATGATTATGATACCGAATCATTTCTAGGGGTAACCCCAATGACTATAGTTGATTACTTTTATGTGGTTATTTTTGTGGAAAGCGTATTCATGAACATATTATGACAGGTGCAACCAGATAATGCTCCAATTAATTAGTTAATGATTTTTCTCTTGAGATTTTATGTGCAACGATATTGATGGTATCCTTGACTATTATTACTCTATCTAAAACTAGCTTTTACTCAAGCTCCTCTATGTGCATCGAGCCTCGACTCATGATAATGTGATGTTTTATGTTGCTACCAAATTTCTATTAATTCATGATTATATTATCCCTTGTTATGATTCCTTATGATTAATCAAATTCCATTCCCTTTTATGTCATTATATTATGCCTTTTAACCCATGTGCAAAACTTTATTCTGGTGTATATTCCCTTAATGGGATTTTAGCTCATCTAATTGTTCATATTTTTTACCATGGAATCATATGATGATTTCTGGTATCAAATGATTTCAAGATCTCATAATGGATAAATAATTGACTTCATGTACCATGTTTTCAGTTTTATGTACCCAGTCATCTAAATGCATTAGATTTTATGAACCATGGCATGTAATTTGACGGTTAATTGTGTTTAAAATCATGTGACATTGTGTGATAAAGGCGAGGATCACTATAACCCTTAAAACCTATTATAGTTTGTAGTGTGAACACATTCCACAATTGATGCCTTGGAAATGATTCATGAATACTATAGAAATGATTTTTTATTCTTAGGTGTTTGACAAAGAATATATGCCTTATATCAATGTTATACTCTCACAGATCATGTTCTCTAAATCTCTTATGATTTCTTTCTTATTAACATCCTATATTTATGAATTGTATCAACATTATTATCCTTGATTTATATGGAATGGTTTTAGAATGTTGTTCTATTCTTCCCATACCCTTATCTTTTGGTAATTATTATGTATATCCATTGATTAACCTTTTAAGGAATATGAGATAACCCTGTATAATATCTACATTTACAATGTTATGAGGAAATTTATTATGCATGATATGTTTAAGAATGTTTATATTTATGAATAGCGTAGTTGGTGATGATATAGTTTACGTATGACCCAATTGTTAGCCTTTCCAAATTTCCAATGTCATTATACCTTAATAATAATTATGTGTGTTTTGTGTAATTTAATAAATATTCAAAAAATTATCTAGTTTCTATGTTTGATAAATTGTGGTTGTTTTACATAATTTAAATCAGATTTACAATAGAATTTACAAAAAAATAAGGATATCTTAAAAAACAAAACTATTGAATCAATATATTATATAGCACTAATTAAATCATTAAACAAGTCATGGAATATCAAATCAAATCTAAGACTTTATGTATGTATCAATTTAGGGTTCAATGACAACCAGATATATTAGGTGAAAAGAATTATGTGACTAATATCTTTTGGGGATTAGGGATTAGTTATAATTAATATTATGTATGATATTTTTTATAAAAGGACTTATATATGGTATAAAAACCTAAATAAAATGAAGAATTAGTGTTTATGGTATGAGTTTAACTATGTTATTTATTATTACCAATATATAAAAATGGTTCCAAAATAAAAATAAAATGGGGCATAGGTGTTAAATTAAACAAATAGTATAAAAGTATGTTATATTTTAGAAGAAGTAATTCACATAGAAAAATCACTTATGGAAAGAATTCATAAATAAATCATTTTATAATAATAAAAGATACTCATTTTCAAACTTTCCTCTTTTATATAGAGACACACATGATTTAATTTTAAATCAATATTTTTCGTTAAATATATTAAAATTTTTGTTACTAAGGAAAATGTGAGTTAATATAATCTTGTTGAAGTTAATTATATTGAATATAACATAAGTATGATATATATTTCATATAGAAGAAACACCTTTTCATTTACAAATATTAGTTTTTTTTAGAATAATTTTTTTTATGAAACAAAATATATATAGATATAACAAATATACCACTCTTCCCACCCAACTAGACCAACTAGAACCCCACCAATGTTGCTACACATAATAAGTGTTATGTTTTTACTTTATACATTAAACTAATTTTGACTATGTTGGTGTGAAATTTTGTTTATAATAAATCATGAAAATGAGTACATCGAAGTATTTATTTATAAATAATTATTATAAAATCAATGTATCAATGTTTTAGTCATACCATCTTGATATATTGAAACATATGAGGGTATAAATTTAATGACAATACTTATGTTTTATAATACTTTAAACATCTTAATCATTCAATGATATAAAATCAATCATTTATATGGATAAAAAATACATAGAGAATCCCTTAGTTAGTGAGTATTATTAAATAATTCAATAAAATGTTCATAAAAATAAAAAAAATCAGTCCTAGGATTAAAATCAATGTAAAAAATCATGATTTTATATAAAATACATTACCAAGCTCATAAAAAAATTTATTTTCCATACTATAATAACCTAGAAATTAACTAAAAGTATTCAAATCACCTAACTTATTAATTAATGATCTTGTCCAATTCAGAAATTCTATTGAGTAGACTCCAAATACATTTATACAAAATTGAAAACCTAGTATCTCAAATAATTGAATTAATCAAAGAATACATACTCAGAATAAAAGCCTAGAAAACATCATCAAAAATCCAATCCAACATAAAGCGATAGACTTCACCAATTACAGGAAAAAAATAATCTTCTAAAAAAATCTAAAACACATGAGAATTTGGGAGAAAAATATTCTTTAAATTTATTAATAAAAAACAATCAAATAGAAGGATGTAAACAGAAATATATTTTCTTAAAAAAATAGGACATAATTACCATATAAAGTGGATGAATAATACTATGATCTAGTGGAATTTAATCTCTATTCATAATTTAAGGGGTGAGAAATCAAAATAATACATCATATAATGTGAGGAGAGGTAAAGGATTAACTCTTACCTTAGCTGCTGAAAGATAAATATATTTGGGTCTTCCATGAATATAAATGAATATATAGGGGGATGATCTCATAGGGAAGAACATGGAAGGCCTCGTTGAGGAGAGAGAAATTAGGATCCCAGGGGAGGTAACGGGGGAAAATCATTAAGGTATAAATTTTTGTTCCAAACATAAGGGGATATTTGACTTGGTCAAACCATGTACTCATTATAGTGCTACATGGTACTCAATTTCACCACATAACACCCATTATCCTTCTAGAATCAATGGGAACATTGTAACTATATCTAAGAACCCAATACAATCTACAGTAAATTGCTAATGGTGACACCTCAATGTAGCATAAATAAACACATTATACACCAATGATACCTTAAACCACTTCTAAAACATGATATATTATTATCCTAAAACATAAGAACATTTTAACAGATCACATGATGAAAAACTATCTTACATCAAAAATTAAAAATTTAAAACAAAATGTGTTCCCATCATGTCAAACCCACAATATGACCAAAAATATAGAAAAATTTCACCATGATGTAGTCAGGACATTTAAGAATATCCTCACCATATGTATTCTTTTCTTTAATAAATCCAATAGATTTCTCACAAAAAAAATCACCACCTCACAAAATCCTCTGTCCTCCCAAAGATCATGGATGACTAGCCCATGGAATCCACTACACTCTAGATGAATAACTATGTAATTCAATTAAATTATCAATATAACACAATATTTTAACATTCACAAGGCTTATAAATAAATAATATATTACTAAAAATCCTTAAACATTCACCTTATAATCAATACATAATTCATAAAAAACAGCAAAACCTATATCATTCCAAAATCAAATTCTCATCCCAAAACCCAATACATGTCCAAATGATAATTTCCAGTCAAAATATTATCACTAATATAAAATAATGAAAATGAATCTGACAGAAATATCCTAAAAACATTAAAATATTCTAATACCAAAATTTTTGAATATTTTCAATAAATATTAAACAATATTTTATCCTTAATATACTAGTCACGAATTTTTCTTTTATCATATGGTTCTCCCCTCCACAAGTTTCGATACGGTCAAATATTTATACCCTAAAACAGAATTATAATTAATTTAAAATGCTTCCATGTTAAAAATTATGTCACCAAAAAAATATTCCATCCTCATAAACATATATTAATGTCATTTCAAAGAACAATAAATTTTACAAAAATAATAAAAAATATATATTAAATTTACTGGGATATTGTTTATGATAACCTTACAAAATAGTTTTACATAAAATAAAATTTTATTTCAAAATTAAATATCTAGTAAATTTTTGAACAAGTTTTTTTTACAAAACATTTTTTTAGTATTAGATTAATGAAATCTATAATTAATTTTTAAAAAATTTATGCAATTGATTACGATTTATTTTTTAAAAATATGATTTCGAGACAAATTATAGTGTACTTAGAAATATATTTTTCAAAATAGTCATAATGATTATTTACTAAATAGGTGATCATGTATTTAACGTACCACTAATAATGATAATCAGTCAACAATAACATCTCAGTAAATTGATGAAAATAAATTTATTTGAAACAAAAATCAATGAATTTTTTATGATAAAAATTAAATTGAATTCAAAAATATCTTAATAGAATAATCATAAAAATCATTAGTAGTATTTTATATTCAAACCATTTAATATATTTGAAACATATTATCAATAATGTATGAACCATATAATTTATTAAACTAGAATAAGATAAAATTATTATTGGTATAGATGTCCAAATAAACAAAATAATACCTCATTAATAAAAGATATATAATCAAAGACAACATGATATGATATGCTTGGGATTTTTTGTAATTTAAAATGAACTAATAATGTATATAGGAAAATCCCAGTATAATTTTTTAGATACTAGTAAATTAATTATGTTTATTCTCTTATTTGAGTTTTATTATAAATATGACACACATGATCTATCAAACCACTACTCTATATGGGTACATCCCTATCCATATTCACCATATAGTAATTGGATTAGACGGTTCTATGTCCCTCTGCGTGCCTCCTCATTTTCTAGAGGATACCGATTAAATGTGAGGATGGATGGTAATACCTTTGGGAGAATAAACCTCACGTTAGAGTAAGAAATAAAATCATAAATAAAGAAAAAATACATCCAAATGTGTAAAAGATAAGATATATCATGGGAAATTATAATAAACAATATATACAATAATTTATATATCAAAATTAATGTTTTATAAGTCCTACAATTCAAACATAACCAAAACACGTTCCAATATAAATGGATCATGTACATCATGACCAAAACTAACAAAAAATAATCAATATTGTGAAAATATTAAAAACTATTCTCAGGATAAAATTTTGTCCCATCTCCCATGATCCATCCTATCTAGTAAGATCAAACATCTTTCACATGTCCCTTTAACGTATATTTTGTTACTACCATTAAGTCTACTAGATTACCCATGGTAGCCTGACCAAGGTGTGAGTATAACATGGAATGAAACTAACAATGATTTCTCTAAATATATTCATTATGTTAAAGTCAATGTAGGTGTTCTATAATATAAAGAACTAAAAGAATAATAATTTAATCACTATTGACACATGGGGTCTATGGTGACACTTGTGATTGACCATACCTTGTTATTTTAGTGTCATATTCCTATAAAGAATATAAATAATTTCCCAAGGGGAACCATGTCATAAAACATAACCTTTGGTGTATCACAAAGGGGGAAAATCCTATATTATAAGCATTAAATATCACCAAATTGGATCCATTTCTGACCCTATAACCCAAAAAATATCCCCCCAATGGAATCAAAATTGTCCGCGATCCTTTATAATATCACCTTGGTGAACCATATCCTTCCCTAAAGCTATTAAAATATTAACTAGGTTGAACCAAATTCATACTTGACACCTTTATTATATCACCTATAGGGAAAAAATACATTATTGAGACCTTTATAATATCACCCAAGGGTAATATATCCTACCCTTAAAACCTGAAATTCAATATTAATCTTTTACCGCATAATCATTTCAAATTTCTTCAAGATACAACATTTTTAACAATAGGATTCATGTTAACCAATGTTTTTATAATATATATGAAAATAGGTTATTTAAATTCACATAATAGGCCACTATTTAGTTTAGGGTACCCCTTTGATCACTTTTAAATTCCCATATTTCAAATCAAATTCTTAAAATATTTAGTGGCCAATGGTCTAGAAATAAATACATAAATAATATATCAATGGAACCAAAAAATTATTGGGACATATTAAAATAAAAAATATATTTATATATTAGTTTAAGATATTATTATGCTAGTATAGCCTCTCATTATGCACACATTGGAAATAACTGAGGCATTAGGGATTGATTTTGGAATTCATAGGTAACGATCGTACCCTTGAATCGTCAAGATGGTGTCTACTACCATTACATTATAATGATTACAAGGAATATAATCTCGATGTAAAAATGAGTTTTTTAGATTGGGTGGACTATATATTGAGATGAATTTTGATTTATAAATAAATACACTAATTAAAACATCTTTTTTCATTCATTGATAACAATAGTATTCCTTCTAGAGTATCCTTTCATAAATTTCTTCGCATACTGTTGGGAATCCTAGGAAAAGGAAACATAATTAGTGTCATATCAAATAATAAAAAATGATAAAGTACAGAGGATTCAATAATAAATAAATTAGAACAAATCAACCTTGAAATTTAAATAACATAGGAAACATTCTATCTAATAAATAACTAAGAATAATATTAATAAACAACTTATTAAGGTAAAAAAATGAAAACACATGTTATTTAAAATAATTGGATAATGCATAATCAATATAGAATGTTGGATTAAATTTAACCTTTTATTGAAAATGAGATAAAAAAACATTCCCCTGCAAAATCATGGAGGATGAAAATGATGAATATAGAAGAAATCCCCGGTTACAAAAACATTACAATCCTCAGGAAGAGAGCCTATGGAACAATATAAAACAATGGTTACTACCAAAGATCCTTTGTTTCTAAAGGAATCCACAACAATGTTACCTTCCCTAAATGTATGTTTGACGTGAATTTCTCAGTTGATGTATCCTATGTTGTTCCTAACAATGTATTCCAATTAGAAAGGGTCCTTGACATATCCACAGATCAATTACAGCAAGAAGGTCATGTCAGATTCGAATGCAGAAATATATAAGTTTAAGATTCTACACAATATAAAACTAGTATTTACGGCCCTTGTCTTCACTCTCAAAAAAGTACTTGTACTATTTAATGCACTGAAACCCATAACTATAGATCCCCTATAGTATCTTACAAGACCACTACCCCTCATCACACCGGGCCAATGTGATACATCCTCATTAAACATAAACTAGAAGTTGTGGGTATCCATTTAACCTAAATTCACTAATTGCGTCTAATCCATTTATCATTGTATAATATCCTCAGTAACATTCCTCATAGGGAAATCACTGAACCACATCATTTCAATAGCACCCCCAATTCAAAAATGAGGTAATAGGTACAAACTAGCATTAACGGGTCCAAGTACCATTTTCCTACATTTATCATATTTCTCACTTCTGAATTTTTCCCACAGCATGCAACAGACATCATTTCCAAAGCCCTCAGAATCCATGCTTGGCTACATCTCTCCCTGAAACTAGTTCTACATAAATTTCTAAATAGTATCATTATTGCATCGCAAACCCAATCTATTACCTAGGAAGTTATAGAGTCTCATAACCAGATCCCCCATGAAGAAGACATTCCATGAAGAATCTTCCTCGGTAGAATTACAACAATGACATCAAAAATCTAGAACCAAAAATTTAGTGTGGATGTTCTCGTTAGTGGTAAGAACATTGTTTCATTTCCTCCAAACCAGAATGTTTAGATTGTCAAGTATCTCCTCAAATAAATTTTTAGGATCCCACTTTTAAGTATCGCTTCTCTTATAAAACATAAGATTGAAATCCTTACTATTGATGTCCCACAATGACGAACTAGAGAAGACCTACCTATCAGGTTCTCAACCAGTTGAATATTCTTGTAGATATCCTTATGATTATTAATCAATACGGAATAAATGAAACCCTTATGTAATATTTCCACATCGATGGATATACTCAGAACTAGGAAACCTGAAAAACATAGCTTCTCCCCAGACAAGTTGGTGTTCCAGAAATTGATGTCACCACTTCCCACCACCCAGTGACCCTTATCATGAAGCTAGTCAAGGAAGCCCAACATGCATTAAGAATAATAAGATAACCCTCAATGATTGTTATACCAAAATTTCCAGTCATCCCCATTCTGATTTTTCGGTAATTTTTCTTAAATGGAATCACTCCCCATGATATCCCTTGCCATACGGTCCTGCAAGGCATGCATCTTTACCTCAACTCTGTAAATATTATTGCTTCTCCCATCAATAGGTCTTGGAAACTGAGTCTAAGATACATAGTGACAATTTCTAGTTTGACTCACATCCTAGAAGACATTATTCATTGATTTCTACATCATGTTCACAATCCTATTTTGAGGTTTAATGATGGACATAATATGTATATGCACTAAGGCATGCATGTTGCTGATCAGAGTTATACATTCTTTGACCAAATGAAATTTATTTTTCAAGCTCCCTATTCTTATATTAATACCCTTAAGATATTACCAAACATGTATCTTTAATTTATTCTACTTTTTATAGGTTCACTGTGATATTCCATCAGGATTTGACACCTCTTCATACCAAGACACTCGTGTATTTGTTTTTGCGACCCCTAGAACATTTATTCTTTTTGAACATGCTTCTTTTACATTTAATAATATGTTTTCCACACACCATACCTAAATAGTAGTTATGAACATGAGAATGGTGATTGAACTATTCTAACCATTGATGAAAATTAGAATATCATATGTGAACATCAGGTGAGAAATCATTCCACTGTCGAACATATTTTTGTAATTCATCAAGGACCCATTTTCAAAACCCCTGACGATATTCTTAGACAATGTCTCTTGATCCATGATAAAGAGATTGGGTGAGTGTGGGACTGGTTGTCCGACCCCAAACACCATTATAAGAAAACCTGAAACCTTTCCCCATCAATGATATTCAGTGCCATGGTGCAGCATAACACCTGAAGCATAGGCCGGTGAACCATTCATTGAAGAAATTTTTTTTATCACATTAATAATAATGTTCCATTTGAGTAAGTTATAGGATTTACTCATCTCCAAATTGATTAGAATATTGTACCTCATCACTCATTGATTCAATTTGTCGCCCATCTATTTAGAAATGCCAATGGACCCATTGATGTTTCTACCCCGCACAAAACAATGTTTCAACTCTGAGATAAGCTTTGGAGTGAGACCACATAGCTTCTTATTCATTATATTGGAGATAATTTTGAATGTGAAATTACATAGACAAATTTTTCTAAACTAAGATGAATCAATAGGGTCTTTCACCATTGGTAATAGAACTACCCCAGAGGCACAAACTTCATTGGGAAGTAGACATCCAATGAAGAAGTATGAAACCACTTGAGGCACATGGCCCATGATAATACACCACGTTGTCATGAAGGAAGACTATAGGATACTATTAGGAACATGGGTACTCTATTGTTTCAAAACGAACACTTATTCCTTGATTTAGTCTTCACATTGGACCTAGATTAGGAATTTATTTCCTTACTCACACACCATAAATGGGATGAAACTCAAAAACGAATCTGTTTGAGAATGATCACCATTAACATGCCTCCCTTGAACCCACCAACAGATCCTAGAAATAATTTACATCCATATTTATTTTCACTTCCACATTAGAAATGAGATAACTATCCTCACATTTCAATTTGATACACCTTGAATTTTTCGACTCTATAATACATGATTGAAAACATGATGTATTCCAATCAACCTCCCTATACCACAAATCCCTACTGTTTTCCCTAAAAATCTTATTGATTTTAATGAACAATTTAGCAAGTATATTTTGTTCATCTGTCACGTTCCCGAAAACATAATGATCCCATCTTTTCTATAAATCACCCTCAAAATTCCTGATATCTTGTTTTAGATACTCTAGATTAGAATCCCCCTTGTCCTAGAGATTCATTATTGGAGATCACTTTTGAGGAAACATAGGGTTTTGAAAAGACTCATCCAAGTATAGCCACTCCCTGGTTGTCCCCAAGAACCATTAACCATCATAAGAAACCCATCCAACTAATTCCAGGTGGATTTGTAATGAATGTTATTTTTTATCTCATCATATGTTTATAATTTTAGCAAAAGAGGAGTGTAGTCTAGGAGAATTCTGGTAAGGAAGGAAACTGATGCCAATGAAAAAGTGTAAATCTACATTAGGTTTGAGAGGCAGCTATCCATTCTATACCGTATCCTTGCACTACCATTCCGATTATTTCACCTTGTATATTAACTCCGAATGAATCCCATGTTAATGAGACCATTTGAGGCTAAAACATTTTGTACTTCTTGAATGATTTAGTTTACTGGATCGTTAAATCCCCATTTGTTCAAAGGATCAGAAATTTAATTGATTTTTTCAGTTATGAATGAATGTAATGAACCATCATGGATGACTAATAGTCACTACCATAGATACATTCATTCAAATTCCTCACATTTTTTATAATAAAATGAGTTGAAAACATCCAGGCCCCATTCTATTATTCTGATAGTTATATGCTGGTATTAACTATCTATTAATTCCACTAAAATATTTTGATTCCAAAATATCAAGATATAGTAGTTGAGAGGACATCCATGCATTAAATTATAGAACCTCATATTTTTTAAAACAAATAAGTGATATGATACATCCATTGTTTGGGTTCTATAATAATAACCATAGGGACGTTCAATTTCTGTGATTCCATCTTAAAATAGGCAATCTTTGAAAGATAACGTAGCCCAATAACATTCTAAAAAACTATAGAAAACATTAAAAGAACATGTTTTTTCCCTTGTGTCTTGGGTAGTAGGACTTGGAGTTTGGAATGGAAGTGGACAAACAGCCTACCATTGACCAGGTTATGCGACCACTATCCACAGAGTATGGGGACTTATGAACAACATAACCCTTCATTGTCAGAGTAAAGGGAATATCATTTGAAAATAGATACATGGAATCAAGGACCGAAAACCTATTTCAATATATAATATTATCCCTAAGATAAGATGTTTCCATGAAACCTGGATAAAAAAATGAAACAACTCAGTATTCTTTTGATGACTGAGCCAAACAAATAGGATCGACAACACCCTTTGAGAGTGTTTTTTTACAAAATCCACAGAAATAGGGTCATCCCATGCATCTCCAAATGGGGGAAAGATGGATGAGATATTATTTGGAGGGGAGGGAATGAGACTAATCTGGCTGATGAACGGAGCCGCCACTATCTAGTATCATCATGAGAAAAGAACCTAGAGAAAAAAACAAAAGTTGAAGGGGGCATAATGTTCTACATTTCTGGTGCATCAGCAGAGATAGGTGTTAGATCCCTAGATGATTAAATTGAAAAAAGAATGAGCTCACCATTTCAATTGGAACAACTTTGGAAATTGAAGTGTGGATTTCCACCACGAGATGGGATTCTAGTTGAGGAATAATGACTGATGGTGTACCTGATGGGGGAAACCAAGCCCCGATCCAAATAGGGGAGGAGAGGATACCACTAAAGATAATGGATGTATAAGGTCTCTAAATGCCTTCAAGAGCCACACAAGGTTTGACAACTGATCTGCACCCACTTAATCTTCCATCATCATCATATTCTTCTGGAACATATTGATCGAGTTAACTAAGAGATGGAAAGATGGGAAAAACATAGGTAGGATTCGAAAAACACAATTTTTCACCAAGAGATGATGGATCATGCATGGATCATAAATCCTGATTATAGCTCCACTGATAGATCCACCACAACACACATCCTCATACAAGCTATAACTTGTAGACATTGAGTATCATAATCAACACATAAACAATTCCCCAATGTGTTTTGGTCAAGACCTTTCGCAATAAGGATTAAAAATATAGGTAGAAAACAATTTATTTTTCACAACTAATTTTTCTCATGAGAACCTATGGATTCATCAAGGGCCTATTTAAAGCTTGTTTCCCATTTGACACTACCTTTCCAAATAAATACTTATATTGAGTAAGCAATTTAACTAAAAAACTATATGCATTATGAAATATCCATATTGAAAAATGAATTTAGATTAATCAATATTTATTTAATGTATAATAACTAACAAAAATGGTTTTACATGTGCATTAGTGGATATACCCTTTAAATAGCATTAAAACATTATTACATGAAAATAATATATAAACATTCCAATGTGTTACATACCACTATGAAAAATTTGAATCATAATTCCACATGAATTAAAATAAAAATTTTATATCATATGAATAATGAGATTCATGATATACAATTTCAAATTAAACAACATATATATAAATTATATATGGTTTAGGTAGTAAACATATCCATGGTAAATGATATGGATAATTAGGGGAAATTCAACATCAAATGATACGCAGAAGTTAAATATTTAAAAGGAGAATAACAAAGTAATCAAGTAATTAAATACCAATACAATAATTGGTTAAATAATTATAAACCATCCAGATGAAGAATACGGTTGGTATCAATAAAAAATATCCCAAGTAGAAGAAAACAAAAGTTTACTTTTATTGATGAAATAAAAGTGTAACTTGAAAACATTCTTCAAGAAAATATCATTTTGTATTGAATTTTATAAAATCATTTTTCTTTGAATATCCCATTTAAAAAAATTTATTTTAAAATTAAACAATTAAACTTATGATGGATGCTTCAAATAAATTATGGTGTGTAAATCAGTACCTTCAGTGAATGGTAAGAAGAAAATTCTTTTTTCACAGTAAAAGGTTAGAAATAATCATTTTTCATAATGAGACAAGATGATTCCTTTGAAAACATTTATAAAAGAAAAAATGGTATAATTTCCATTAATAAATAATTTTAGAAAGGCTAAAAAGTTTTTTCAAATCATTTTTATAAAATAAAATTTTAGAAGAAAACCGGTTCTATGAGTAAAGAGGTAAATGAAGTTGGGTTTTCATAAAAAATTATAAAAACATTTCAGTTCAAAAAATGGAATTTTTTTACAAATACTTGAAAAAGAATCATGAATAAATATAAAAGAAGAAAATTAAAGAGAATACTTAACAATGATTCAATAATTTACTCTCATATAAATTCAAATAGCAATAATCACAAAAAAAATAGTTTGTGATGTAAACCCTTGAAAAGAACAAAACGCTGAAGTGAGAATAAATAAATGAATATATAATGAATTTAAAAATTAAATAAAAACAAAAAAAATTTAATTTATCATATATAGTAAAAATTTATCACACACATAACATTATAATATTAATTACTATGAGGATGTAATATAACTCAATGAAAAAGAAATTAGGTTATGAAATTCTTTTCAACTTGGTAACAATTAAATTAAATCCATTAAGATGAAATAATTAAAATTTAGACTCAAAGTATCATAAATATAAAAAAAATCATTATGTAATATATCAAAATTTATTATATATATAACACATAAAATATGTTAGTGGTGAATATGAAATTTTATCTCACGGATGTAAAATGTGGTATGAAAATCCTTTACCCTGCATTTCCTCTTCGGGTGAACATAATTTCATCTATTATGTATTTGTTTAAAGCATGTTATAAATTATTATATAACCATATTAATATTTATGATATCATATATGATCTTATTATAATATCTTATTACACATTTTATAGCAATCTTTAATTATTTTTACTATTTTGGGAGTTAATTTCATAGTTTGTCAAATTAAATTTGAATTGTCACCTGCTATTCCAATCATTGTTTAATTATATCAAGAATATAAATAGTGTTTTAAATATAATATACATTAATTATATATTTATTTATAATATTCCATAGAATTTGGAGAAAAGAAATGGAATGGACTCTTGATGGAGACAGTAGCCCCTACAAATGCATGAACACTACATTCATTTTTTTCATATTAAAATAATTAATAGTAATATATATAGGTATATAATAATTAAGGAATATTGTTTTTGTCATATATTTCATATAGTTTTAATAAAACCATATTTTATACATTCTATGTACATCATGAATGAATCACATAACTTTGAGGAGGCTATAGTCCACACTTCCACAAACGATGTCATCATATTTACACAAAATAGAAATCATAAGTGTATGTATTATATGAAAATTATATATGAATATATATAATATAAAGATAATATATATCATACATAAAAATCATTTCTATGATAATTTCCTATCATGAGATGTTGTAACGGAAAAACTAACAACATCATTTTGCGAGGTAGTAGTTCGTCACACACATAAACGATAAGATCATTACCCATTATATGGATGTGTGTATAAGTGTTGTTCAAACACCTAGAATAAAAAAATATATTTATATTAAGTAAAATAGTTTTATTTTATAATCATGGAATTATAATATTTTAGGGGTTACAAAAATAAAATAAAATAAATGAGATTGAGGATGGATGTTACATCTTCTTAGGGTAAAACCTTTTCATTTTCAACAAAGGGATTTTATGGGTTTAATAATGTCACAATCCATCCCCCAGGGCCTGTTCCATTACTACCCCCAAACCCACCTTATATAGTACAGGGGCAGGAAACTAGCACCAAAATGCATTTTCCCTAAAACTGGGAAGGCATTTCCTTAATAACCTTCAAACTCACGTAACCAAGCACAAAACAAGATAGAAAAAAAGAAAATTGTATAACCAAAACTTGTGCTGAAATTAAAAAGAGGGCCAGAATAAAATCCCAACAGTGAAGGTACACGTACAACTGAAATACAATAAAAATGAATAAAGAGAAAAGACAACTACTATATCATCCTCTGAGGTTCCTAAATGAAGGGTATGTACATATATCTTCCTCAACACTCAACATAAACCCATCTACTCTGCGTACCGACATGCCGTATGGTCCACCTTATGGTTGCATCCAGTCCTGGTACTCTCAACCTCAGTCAACGTCATTCGTCGTCTACATCCAAAATAACAAGGTGCGGCATAACCCGTGCAGGGGTGGGTATAACGATACTCAGTAGGGACCCCGAGACCCTCTAGGTCTCACAAAATCCATCAAGGATAAATCACAAAGTATAAAATCGACAGATAAAATTTCATAGGTATATACATATATATATACCTAAGATATCAAATAATCACTCTCAATAATGGGGAAGAACACAGAGGTACTGACTCAGCTCACACCAGGATTTATTCTCTGGGTAGTCTAAATTAACATTCTCAGTGACAACATCGAATGCCTTGGATTATAGAAACTCCTCCTCTATCGAGTACAGTGGGCATTCTGTGTCACACAGTGGTGCTTCCCACTAACCTTGGACTGCTGAGGTACTCCTCCTGTCAAGTACCGTGGGTCTGCCACGTCACCAAGGAGCTCCCCACCGTGGGTATGTCACGTCACCAAGGCGCCCCCCGTCGTGGCCTACTAGATAATCCTCATGTCGAGTACCGCAGGTCTGTTTCATCAACAAGGTACTCCCTACCATGGGTCTACTGATTCACCATGACTCTCCCCACTAGGCTTGTTGAGTCACCATGTGTCGAAACAGTTAGCGGTCATCATGTCTCAGCTAGCCACTGGATTGTCGCACTATTCTCACTCGACTCTTGGAGGATCCTTTCCACAAGCTACTGGTCTATACATCAACTTCCACGAAGTTCCAAAACTAAGTATCTCAAAGGCCCGCCATGTCATACGGGTCTCAACGTAACAGACTTCTCATCAATCAGATGACCAGTCTGTGAGTTATTAGCCTTTTAGTCCCAGGGGCCCGGTTGGATATGTGATTGATCCAACCTGGATAATCCCTATCTTAATCCAAAACTCTAGAGGGGTATACTCAAACTGACCATCTTGTTCCATGATTTCTAGCACTTCTGACGGTTCCTCAAACAGACGTCTAGTGCCAATGTTGTGGCCAAAATAATTTAAATGGGTCTTAAGGGGTCAGGGTCTGGTCCGACCCGATCGGAATGACCAAGACCGACCCGGCCTGGGCCGACCCGGTTCGTCTAGATCTGTCCCAGTCTGCAGTGCAGCCCAGCCCATTGGTTTCGGCCCGCCCCACTAAGTCTGGTCCGGAAGGCCGCGAGGGGCTGTGGAGGGTCGTGGGAGGCCTTGAGGTTGTGGGGCAGCATGGCCATGGGGTGGAGGTCCGACCACGGGGTGGCAGTCCGGCCACAGGGCGTCAATTCGGTCATGGGGCGGCTCTCCTGCCGCAGGGTAGTGGTCTGGCCGCGGGGTGGCGGTCCGGCTGTGCAGGGGGGGGGGGGGGGGGGGTCGGCCGTGTGGGGGAAGCCCGGCCAAGGGGCAATGCAGAAACGCGGACGGCGGATGTGGCCGCAAGGCAGCGGCGGGGGCCACAGGGGGGTGGTAGTGGCCGTGGGGTAGCGTCGTTGCACCATCACCTTCATCGCGGCCAATGGTGCAGTCGATCGCTGTTCGCATGCCTCCTCGGTGTCCAAAATATCACTCTGGATGACATCACCAAGATCATATTCTTCCATCATGATGGGTACACCATTAAAGAAGAATGTTGGAGGGGTAGGGCGATGTTTGTTTGGCCCACACCCTCCACCTTATAGAGGTAGCAAGTGGCTCATCAAAAACAGGAATAATGAACATCAAATCCTATCCTCCCGCAATGATTTTTCCCAACCCAAAAAATAATGACATTTAAGGGAAGAAAATGGGAAAGATATTCTATAAAAAATAAACCCCTATCTTGTGTTTTCTGATTGTTGATGATGAAGATTTATGTCAAAGACGACATTCTCCGCGCCCGTCACATGCCTCTGATCCTAAGCTCGTTCATCAAATTAACGTTCTTCAATGGAGGTTATTCTTCGGTGTTGGAGATGTCCAATATTGGGGGATGTCTTGAGAAAGATGGTTGATTTCGAGGATGATATAGTTTATTTAGTGAAGAAGTTCTTCGTTGGCATTCTTCTTTCGAAGAAGAAGTTATTTATTGGCGTTCATTCTCCATGATCTCTCCCCTTTTCCAATCGTTTCCCCCTAATTCCACAAAAAAAAAGAATTAGCCATCATTATATAATATGTTGGCATAATTCAAATTGAGTTAATTAATCACATAGGTTGGCATAATTAATTATTTTATGCGTTTTCACAATTAATGTGGTGCGTTGATTTAATTATTGTGGACGAGGGTTGGTAAAAATAATGTGGATGAAGCTTAAGAGGATCATCCACATTAATGAGGGAGTTGAGGTTTAGTCCTCGTGTGGTCCCCACAACCATAACCTCTCATGGGAGGTTAGGCTTGGGTGTTCCCCACCACCTAAACCACTCATAGGAGGTTAAGGTCTTGTGGTACCCACTTATCAACTTCTACATTGAGGTTTTAACCTATAAAATAAAATGTGAAATTAAATTATTTTATTATTTCCACGAAAAATTAAATAAAAAATTAACATTCACCCTCGACCAACTGTTGACGAGTTGAATGTCTTATTAAGAGAATACCAGCACAGCGAGTTTAACGGTGCACTCAGATTTCAATTCTATGGACAGGTTCCAAAGTTATAAAAACCCGCTCACATGTTTACTGTACATACCTGAAAAAAAGATCATAAATTCATTCTGGGCACTCTGGGCCGCTGAATCACACGCTGTCAATTTTTTTGGACACGTAAAATTCCCATATATTAAAAAATTAAATGGAAATTCGGGGACTTTAGATTCTCCCCACCTCAGGGCTTTATGTTCCCGTAATCCATGAATCAAAATAGGTAAAAAAGTGGGGGTACTGAGCATGAAACTGAGCCTCCCACTCCCATGTGCTCTCCTGGATGTTCTCATGCTGCCGTAAAATGCACATCAGAGGAAACAACCCTCCACGAAGGACCCGCTCCTATCAATCCTCAATCTATATTGGAACCTCCGTAACTATTTCCCCGTCATCAATGTCTAGCTCTCCATGGTTGATGATGAGAGATGGGTCGTGCACGTATCTCCTCAACTGAGATATGTGGAAGACGTCACGATCCCAGTGCAACTGAGGGGGAAGAGATAAGCAGTAATCCACCTCGCGAACTCTTCTGAGGAATGGAAAGGGTCTGATGAACCTCAGAGATATCTTGCCGCCTCGGTCAAATCTCCCAAACCTCGTCAAGGTGAGACCCGTAAAAACACGGGGTCTCAATCCTTGAACTCTAGAGGAATCTGTCTCCTATCAGCATACGACTTCTACATGCTTTGTGCAGTCTTCATCTGCTCCAGGATGATCTACACCTTCTCTGTGGTTGCCCGAACATCTCTGGTCCCATGAGTACTGACTCTCCTTGGATAGTCCATCGTAAAGGTGATCTGCAAGGTCGCCCATATAACTCCTCAAAAGGTACCATCCCAATGGAGGAGTGATAGCTGTTGTTGTATGAAAACTCCACCAAAGGCAAGTGATCCTCCCAGCTACAACCGAAGTTGAGGACATAAGCATGCATCATGTCCTCGAGGGTTTGAATGGTCCGATCAGGCTGGCCATCCGTCTGAGGATGGAAGCCGGTGCTCAAATGAAGCTTCATCATGAAAGCCTCCTACAACCCCTTCAATAGCCGGGAAGAAAAATTTGTGTCACGGTCGGAGAAAATCATCGATGATACTCCATGTATACTCAAAATCTCTTACATATAGAGGCTCCCCAAGATCTCTACTGAACCATACTCTCTGATCCGTAGGAAGTGGGCCGACATGGTGAGTCGGTCAACGATCACCCAAATCGAGTCATGTCCTCTGGATGTACGTGGACATCCTGTCACATAGTCGATGGATATAAAATAACCCTTCCACTCTGGGACATCTAAACGCTAAATAATGCCTGCTAGTACCTGATTCCCTACCTTCACTTGCTTACAAGTGTGGCACCGAGAAACAAATGCTGCAACTGCATTCATCATTCTCAGCCTCTAGTGCTATCGTCGGGGGTCTTGATACATATTTTCTACTCCTCGATGTACTGATAGAGGGGATGTGTGGAACTCCCTCAACACATCCTCCTGAAGTGACACTGGTACCATGGTATGTGTTCTGAAGAGGATGGTGTGCTCTCCACCTTCAGAAAATCAATCAGGTGCACGTCCTGTGGTAATCTGAGCACATCGCATCTCGCAGTCAGCATACCCACACTGCAACACCCTAACTCGCTGAAAAATTGGGGGAGTGACTCTACGAGACTGAAGAATAGTTTCTCCATCCTGATCCACATAGGATATCTTCAATGTGGCCAGCTGCTCAGTTGCCTCGCCTAGTAGTTTTATACCAAATCATGTACTGAGTGCATCTACTACAATGTTCCCCTTCCCAGGAGTATAGACTATCTCAAATTAATAGTCCTAAAATAACTCATCCCGATGTCACTGTCTCAGGTTCAGGTCCTTCTTAGGGACGATATACCTGAGACTGTTGTGATCCATTTATAATGTAATGCGCTTTCCCATCATGTAATGTCACAACATCTTCAAGACGATGTCCACTGCTGCTAAGTCCAGTTCATGGGTAGCGTTGTTCTGCTCATGCTGTCTCAACTATCAAAAACCATATGTGATCATCGCTCGCTCCTACATTAGGAAACATCTGAGTCAGGTCCCTAATGCATCGCAGTAAACTATGTACCCTATGCCCTCCTCTGGAATCCTCAAGATGGGACACTATTCAGCCTCTGCCTCAGCTCCTGAAAACTACGCTGGCACTTCTCCAACCAAATGAAGGGTTTCCCCTTTTTCATCAACGCTGATTGTGGTGATGCAACTCTGGAGACATTTGGTACAAATCTTCGGTAATATCCATCCAAACCCAGGAATATCTATACCTCTGTCACACTCCTAGGTGGCTCCCAATCAAGTACCACCATAATCATTGATAGATCCACTACAACTCCATACTCCGATATGACATGTCTCAGAAAGTGAACCTCTCAGACCCAAAACATTAACTTAGAGAGATTACCATAATGATGGTTCTCTCGGAGTTTGTCCAGTACTACCTGCAAATGAGAGGATATCTCCTCCTCAGTAGTCGAGTAGATTAGAATGTTGTCGATGAAGACTAGAACAAAGTGGTCAAGGTATGGCTGAAAGATCTTGTTCATGAGTTCTATAAACACTTCTGGAGCATTGATTACACCGAAGGGAATAACCACGAACTCGTAATAGTGGTACCGACATCTGAAGGCCGTCTTATGCACATCCTCATCTAGAATTCTGAGCTGGTGATAGCCTTATATGAGGTCTATCATCGAGAACCCTCGTGCTCCCATCAGCTGATAAAAGAAGCCATCAATCCTCGAGAGTGGGTACATGTTCTTCACGGTCACCTGGTTTAGGCACCAATAGTCGACACAATGTGTACATCTTCAATCTTCCTTATTAGAGAACAAAATAGGGGCATCCCAAGGTGAATTATTGGGATGAATGAATCCCTTCCCCTGTAAGTCCTCTATCTGTACCCACATCTCATGAAGCTCCGCGGGAGCAATCCGATATGCTGGTGTAGATGTCGGTGTCTTCCGGTGGTATAGGTCAATGTAAAATTCCATTTCTCTGTGAGGAGGTAGACCTGAGACATCATCAGGGGAAACATTCGTGTATTGGTCTAGCACTACAGGATAGTTCGAACTCTCCACATCAACAGATCTGAGGGTAAGGCTATCCAACTGATGAGTGATCGGCTATACTCTCTTCTGGGTAAGTCCATCTTGCACTGCAAAGGCTCCCTTTTTTAGGGTGAAGGTAAATCTGGTCCCATCCATGTGGACACACCACACATTGCTCCTAATACAGTCAATCTGAGCATGGCATGTAGATAACCAGTGTATAATCAAGATGACGTCGTAAGGCCTTGATGCCACTACAAGGATATCCCAGTTGAAGCTCTCTCCACCTTGAGTTAGCTCAGACTGTCAGAACCAGTGCATAATCAACGAATATTCTCTCGTAGGAGTCTCTAGCCGTAAGGATCGAGAAAAAAGCTCCGTCAGAATCTCCACACTCTAAATGAGGGTAGTGGTAATGAATGAATGATTGCAACCTGTTTCTAGAAGTATTGCCACTAAGGTGGAGTAGGCATAGATCGTACCTTGTATCATCATTGGAGATCCATGATAGTAGACCACAGCTTCCTAGAGATGATGTCTCCCATGTCCTACTACTCCCTATGGTCAGGGTGGACCTCCTTGTGGTGTTGGTGGAAACATCTTGAATCGTCGCCACCGTTAGCTGGATGACCAGCTCTTCTGCCACATCTTCATGCTCCCTATAGACCTCCTCAGTATAACCTATGTCTATGCCTGGGTGGTCCTTCGACCGTCTCCAAGTCATATGTATGGTGGGTCAGAAATTCACGAGCCATGTGACCCTGCCCACCGCATGAGTAACACTACATGATCCTTTCCTGACTGCTTCCCCCTTAGGTGCGCCACACAACCGACCCTGAGTCATGCAGTCGTACACCTGTAGGTCTGGTCATCCTGTACCTCTATGACATCTATCAACATCCAACTATAAGATAAAACACTACGTGATGACTGGCAGTGAGTCTCACTACTGGTGACTGCCCAGAAAGGAAACTCTCCACCAAGAGGGCTCTCTCTAACACCCCCACCTGCGTCAGGATACTGAGTGAGATCATTGATTCCCTGATCTCCCAACTGAGCCCCTTCTCAAAGGTCTGGGCCATGATGAAAGGGTCCAAAACCATATCATTTGAGTAGTGTGAGGGGTTAGTGAACCTTGCTAAATACTAAGCTACAGTCATGATGTCGTGATATAGATGATGATGCTCTTGTATGCGCACTGCGCGAACAGTCACTGAGACAAACTCTGCCTGAAACAGGCTCTCAATGTCTTCCCAGAGGAGCTTCACCTCTTTGTGAACCTTGAGCATCATGCTCCACCATTTTCCTAATACTTCCAGTAGATGGATGATATAAAGGATCGCCATGAAATTACATGGTGTCCCTACTGATAGGAACACTCTCTCCACAGCCTCCAGCCAATCCATCACAACTTATTGTTCCGTCTCTCCCCTAAACATGGTTGGACTCTTGATCTTGAACTAGTGCATCGTGCTTATGTTATGTACAATATCTGCTTCTGGGGCTGGTGGAATCAGTGTCCCAATGGGTAATGGTACCACTGGTGCCTTCGCTAGTGCATCTCCTTGAAAAGGGCCCTGCACCAAGGCCTCATTGCTCGGTGGTCTATCAATGAATACAACTCTCGGAACCCTAGATAACTGTCTGTATGGAATAATATTGAAAAGAAACTCGTGTTCCATGGTTAAAAAGTTATACCTGGTGAGCTAAAATTTATACTTGGTGAGTTAACTCAATAGATCAAAAAGAAAACTCTTGAAAACAAAAATGCAATCAGTGTTTTCGTGCACTGAGTGGGAAATCAGAAGTTTGGGTCATGGTTTATGGATACGTTGGCCGCTGCACCAATACTGGACTCCATCAACTAAAAACTACACTCATTACCCTTAACACTATTTCATCATAGAAAAGATTAGAGACCTATTTGTTCGGTAGAACCAACTCCTCTGATACCAATTTTTCATGACCCGTCCACCGGGGCCAATGTCGTGACTACCCCTAGCCCGCCTTCCACAGGGCAGGGGCTGGTGACTAGAACTGAAAGGCATTTCCCCTAAAACTGAAAAGGAATTACCTTTATAATCTAAAAACTCACGTAACCAAGCACAGAGCAAGATACGAACACAATCAAACTGTATAATCAAAAGAGTGCTGAACGAAAAACGGGGGCAGAATACATTTTCAACATTAAAGGAAAAAGTACAACTGAAATACAATACAACTGATGAAAGATAAAATAAAGCTACTAGATTATCCTCTGGGGTTCCTACCTGAAGGGTAGGTATAGATCACCTCCTCAACACTCCATATCCTCTGCTTACCGACACAAAATATTGTCCATATCCATGTACCGTCCATTCGTGGTACTCTCAGGATCAGTCAGCGTCGTCTGTCATCTACTTCGAACACAACAAGGTGCGGGCATAGCCCATGAAGGGGTGAGTATAATGATACTCAGTAGGGACCCCGAGACTCTCTAGGTATCACAAAATCCATCAAGGATAAATCCACTAG
Organism: Viscum album; assembly: GCA_963277665.1. Lineage (NCBI taxonomy): Eukaryota > Viridiplantae > Streptophyta > Magnoliopsida > Santalales > Viscaceae > Viscum > Viscum album. The sequence goes on from OY728120.1 coordinate 1,153,171,504, forward strand.
TATGAAATCATCAGATAACCTTTCATAGGTATATTCCCATACATAAACCTATGTTATCATGTTATCCATCTCAATCATGAGGAAAAAAATAGGTTCTGACTCAGCTCAGAACATGATTTATTCTAGGGGTTGTATCATGTAACATTCACAGTCATAACGTTGAACACCTCGGCTGCTGGAATACTCCTCCTCTATCGAGTATAGTGGGTCCGCCACGTCACATTGAGGCGCTTCCCACTAGCCTTGGACTGCTGAGATACTCCTCCTGTCGACTACCATGGGTCTGCCACGTCACCATGGTGCTCCACAACGTGGGTCTATCGCGTCACCAAGGTGCTCCCCATCGTGGCCTACTTAGGAACTCCTTATGTTGAGTTCTGTGGGGTTGCTACATCACCAAGGCTCTCCCCACTATGGGTCTGACGCCTCACCAAGGCGCTCCCCACGAGCCCTGTCGAGTCACTCCGAATCAAAACGGTCCACAGTCATCAAGTCTTAGCCAGACATTAGGGTCCCAAAAAATTCTCACTCGTCTCTAGGAGGATCTACTTCACAAGATACAAGGCAGCAGCAATGGACACTAGGCGGCGCCATTGTGTTGTCCCCTTCATCACGGCCGGCGGTGTTGCATGCTACCGTTGTCCTATATCCTCGGAGTCTAAAATACCGCTCAGGTTGCCATCACCAAGATCGTCTTCTTCTATCACGAAGGGTACACCCTTCAAGAAGAATGGCAGAGGGTTCGGGCCATGTTTGTTTGGATGCACCATCCACGTTAGAGTGGTAGCAAGCGGCTCATCAAGAAAATGAACAATGAACATCAAATCCAATCCTCCCCCAACGGTTTTTCCAAACCAGTAAAAGAAATAAATTCAAGGAAAGAACATGTGAAATATATTCATTCACAATTAAACCCCTAACTCGGGTTGTTCGATTGTTGATGATGAAAATAGAAGTCGAAGTTGGCATTTTTTGTGCCCGTCACATGTCTCTGATCCCGAGCTCCTTTGTCAGAATAAATTTTTTTGATGGAGGTGATTCTTCATTTTTGAATATTTCCACCATGGTAGGATGACTCAGGGAAGAAGGATGATGTCAATGGTCGACGTTCTTCATTCGGAGAATATGTTCTTCTTTGTCATTCTTTTTTCGAAGAAGAAGTTCTTCGTTGGGGTGATTTATCCAAGATCTCTCTCTTTTTCCAATATTTTCCCCAAATTCCACCCAAAAAATAACTAGTCAACATCATAAAATATGTTGGCATAATTAAAATTTAGATAATTAATCACTTAGGTTGGCATAATTATTTATTTGATTGGTTGGAACAATTAAAGTGGTGTGTTGGCTTAATTATTGTGGAGGAGGGTTGGTACAATTAATATGGAGGTAGCTCAAGAGGGACCTCCACATTAATGAGGGAGATGAATAGGTTTTGGCCTTGGGTGGTTCCCACCACCATAGCCTCTCATGGGGGGTTATGCTCGGGGGGTCTACACTACCATAACCGTCCTTTTGAGGTTATAGTCTAGTGGTCCCCACTTCTCAATTTCCACATGGAGGTTTTAACCAATAAAATAAAATATGCAATTATTTTATTTTATTATTTCCATGAAGAACCCCAAAAAATTAACATTCACCCTCGACCAACTACCGTCGAGGTGAAAGTCTTCATAAGCGAATATCGGCACTGCGAGTTCAATGGTGCCCTCAGATTTCAATTCTGAGCACTTGTTCAAAAGTTAGAAAAACCCACCCATAATTTACTGAATGTACCCTAAATAATGTTCTGAAATTAATTTAGGGAACTCCAAGCCTCTGAATCATGCGCATCCAATTTTCGTGGACTCGTAAAATTTCCATATATTAAAAAAAATTACATGGAAATTAAAGGTCATTAAAAATTATTCAAAACTGAGTGTTATATAATGATTGGGGGTATTTTGAGGATCTATTTAGGAATATATTGGTCTTGAAAAAGTGGATTCAGAGGTGTGAGTATGTGGGTGGGGTGAGTTTCTTTTTATAGTGAATGAGAAGTGGATTTCTTGTAATTTTTTTCCAGAGGGACTTCTTCCCACGTTTTCCTTTGATAACTGGATCCAAAAATGAATTAAATTATATAAAAACGGTTATATAGTCAAAATAATTCCATAAAATAGCCTTTTTACAAGTTTATTAGTCATTTTGGCTCATTTGTTTAAGGTTTAGTCCCTTATTAAGATATTTTTATCTAAATCGTTGTAATTCATTTTAATTAATTTTACTAATATTTTTTGTCAAAAACATATTTTACCTTATTATACATTATATATTTTAATTATTACAAATATGGAATCCATTTTTTGAAATTAAAATCATATAATTCATATAAGATAATTTAAAATTAATCTCACGAACAGGGCGACAAAGCGTGTTTTAAAAGTAAAATGTTCAGAAGTTCTCTTTGTTTTATATTCAATTTCAGAGTGAAATTGATTCAAAAATGAAAAATGGGATTTATTTATATAAAATTTAAATAATTAAACATTAAAATAATCAAGGAATAAATTCAAATTAAAAATAAATTATATAAAAAAACTCTTTTGAATTAAAATTTACTATTTTACAATATTTATAAAAATTGAAACATCATAGAAAAACACAAAACATTTACCCAAATATAATTTTTAAATTATCCATTAAAATATTATGTTTTTTTCAACATAAAGTCAATAAAAGTTCCTCAAATTTTATTTAAAATATGCTTTCCATTAAAATGCAGTAAAACTACCTTAATAAAAATATAGGTTTTTTTTTGCATAAAATTTGGTTTGTTCTTATATTATGCATATAATGTTTTTTCGATGAGTATAACATATTAATGATTATATATATAATATGTATATTTATTTAATTTATTTAATTTTCTTCACCTATATTAATTAATTTAATTTATTAGGATAAAATGAATTTTTGAGCATAAAAATAGGTTTTATAAAAATATTCCATTTATATTAAATAAGTTCTTATATTAATTTATAATTAATTTTAACCACTAAAATAATTTTATAATTTTGAAACCATATATTTTCATAATTTAGTTAATAATATTCCTCACCTATAATTTAATCACTTGGTTGTATATTATTATGTTGAATAATAATTTTTTAAATTTTTTATTGTTGTTCAATATAACTTCGTCTTGTGTGTAATAAAATATATTGAATAAAATCATTTTTGAAAGTGACTCTTACTAACTCAATATTTAATGAATTAGAATCTACATATTTGATTAATTTTATTATAAATAGTAATTACATTATAATGTCATAGGATATTATAATCTCTTACACACATGGTGTTGTGAGTCATACACACTATCGAATAAAATATTATAATATATTATTTCATGGCATTTAAATCTCCCCAAAATAATTAATTTTTGTCCTCATAATTTAAAATCAACCATGGTGAAAAAGTTTTTGATATTTCTGATGTTTTAATCCCATATCGTGTGATGGGTTAAAAAAACAGCCTCTTGAAAAGAGATAAAGGGAAGTACAAATCCCACAGGGACTAACATTTAATTGGTTCTCTATGTAGTAGAACATTATTGGATTTTAGAAATTATTATATGGTGGGAAATCAAAAATATTTATAGGTAGTGATTGATATCATCAATTAAAAACAAGTGAATGATCATTAGAAAGTAATGGGCCACAAATCCTTAAATCTATGATTATTTAGAAGACCACTGATTCAACAAAAATTCTGTTATTAGTTCAATATTATATTATCGTTTTTATATTTTTTTGTAATTATTTTAATATCTTGAAATATAATGAAATATAATAAGATAACATATTTCTATAAACACAATATTCATACATAGTTTTTTCTTTCATCAATTTATAACTCATACATTACTTCATGAAATGGATATCCCAAAATTAACATTAAATCATGAAGAAATAAATTACACTTTTAGTGAATATTATGGCCCCTAAAAGAGTGTAATGTTTGACTATTTCTCTCTAACTATTCTCTAATTTCACCATGTTTAATACATTAATATCTAATAAAAATGTTACATTAATTGTTCATCGTTAATATTTATTCTTCAAATTGTTTAATTAAAATTTATGATATATTAATCAAGACATTATGTAGGTTAGTGGTTGGATGTAAACCCTTATCATCCTTTGATCACAGGTCGAGTCCTACAACCCTTCTAGACATAATCTTTTGTCACATGACATATTTTTTGTCATATTCCAAAACCATATTAATATTATTTCCCAAATAAATATTTTTTACATCCTTGAAATAAGATTAATCAATAAATATCCTTTCAAATATGGTTTTCAACACAACCTCAATACATAAACACATTATCCATATTATTTCGACAGAGGTCAGTCCAAGGAAACTTTTTAACCTAGGTCATGCATTTTCAAAATCTATTCACATCCTCGATAATGAATTGTAAGTATGATGTGAATTATCTCAAGAATATCATTACGAGTGTCAAAAAAGTTGTGGAGTATGGCCTATTGTCATGTACCGGGTTACACAAAGTCATGGCTGAAAAACCTTGTTGGTGTTCATACATCTAATTAATTCTGTTCTAGAACCAAGACAACATGTAATATCCACACAGAGTTTTATTTTTAAGAATACACACAAAATTTCCAACCCTAAATATAGTTCTCAAGAATTCAACTAAACTTCCTTTGATACCAACTATGCAGACCCTCCCTTAGAAGCCTGAATACCATCTATACTACTATTATATTACATGATTACAAGGAATAAAATCCAAAATGACTTAAAATATTATTATCATTGGTAAACCAGATATATATGTGAGTCGTTTATTATAAAAAATACACTAATTTGAAAATAATTTTTTTATATCTTGGATAATAACTTTATTATATCTTGAATATCCTTGCATAAATTTCATAACATACTTCTATGAATCAAGGGGAACAGAATCATAATAAGGGTGGGATAAAATTCTTAATAAGGGTAATGTACAATGGTAGTAGTAATAAATCAATGAGATTGAATCAGCATGGAGAGAAAAATATCTGAGAAAAAATCCTGGTAATGAATAACTGAGAAGGAAGTGTGTAAAAAATATGGAAAGGTAAATAAAAGAAAATACATTTCTTTTTACAAAACTAGACATGCAATAATCAATATGGAATGTTGAGAAAATGATAATTAATTACATTTAATTAATAAAATGAGCATTAAAAGTGAACATAGATATGTCGACGCAAAATCTCATGGATAAATAATAAATGAATCAAAATTAAGTTAATATTTAATTATTGGATGTCTTCTCTAAGGTACATATAAAAATATACCTTCAATAGATATTACAATACAGTTTAAAAATATAGGTATAAACATATTTAATTTTGGAAACTAATTTGTCTCATGAAAACCTATAGATGCATCTAGGGGAAATATATAATCTAGGCCCAAATAGTCACATCATGTGTAAATAATCCCTCATATCATGTAATAAATTTAATTAATATACAATATATACTTTATAAAATATCTGTATTGAATAAAAAATGTGGATTTATTGATATTTTCTTATAATAGTATAACTAACAACAATGGATGTTTATGTTCATGAATAGAGGTATCATTGAAATATCATTAAAATATTCTTGAGGAAAATAATCTTTTAGCATTCCAAATAGTCTGATATCACTTTAAAAAATTTGAATCATAATTCATCGTGAATTAAATGAAAAAAATAATATCAATATAATAACGAGATTCATAATATAACATGTTAATGTAATAAAATAAGTAAAAATTATATATGGATTTGGTAATAAACATATCCAGGATAAAATATATGGATAATTAGAGGAAATTCATTGTCAAATGATCATATAAAATTAAATATTTCAAAGGGGGCTGAAAAATGAATCAAGGAAGTGAATGTAAATATTATCCTTTAAAAATTCAATCATAAACCATCTACATAATGAATAAGGATTATTTCAATAAAATAAATACCCCAAGTGGAGTAAAATATAGGGTTGTTATTGTAGATGAAATAAAATAATAACATTAAAAAAAATGAGGAAAATATATTATTTTTAAAAAACATTTAAAAACTAATTTATTAGTATAACTTTTAAAAAAATTTAATAAAAAATAAAATTTTAAAATTACAAATGAGACTTTGATGAAATAATGGTAGGTAAATCTATACATTCCATAATTTCAAAAATGAAGATTAATATTTAATGGTAAATTTTTATAAAAGTGCCTTGTACAGTAAGTGAGAATAATATTACATTGAATTTTTTTAAAAGAAATAATTGTAAAAATTTATTATATAAATAATAATTGAATGGTTAAATACATTTTTTATAAAATTTTTAGAATATAGGGGTTTTTAATGAAAATCGGATCTCCGACTAAAGAGGGAAATGAAATTAGTTTTGCATAAAAAAAATTAAGTCGTATTCCGCACCAAAGAATAGAAAAATTGCACTAATACATGAAAAATGTCATAAATAAAAATTTGAGAATAAAATTAATGGTTTTCTGAACAATGATTTAATAATTTACTATGATATAAATTCAAGTATAATAAATATTAAAAATGAGGTTGTTATGTAATCCCATGAAAAACCTTAACATTGAAGTACATTAAATCAATGAATATGTTATGGGTTTCAAAGTTAAATCATTATAAAACAATAATAAATAAAACATGGATACTCAAAACAGATCTCAAACATAATTTTATAATATTAATGACAACAATGAAGTCATATAACCCAACGAAATGAAATTTGGTTATAAAATTATTTTTTAGTTGAATATTTTTACTCAAATCCACTTAGAAGAAATAATTCATTTCAAATATCAAAATAACATTAATATAAAATATTCATGAAATAATATATGAAAATGGGATATATATATAGACCACAAAAAATAATTAAGATGTGAATATGACATTTTATCTCACAGATGTAAAAGGTGATATGAAAATCCCTTACACCGAATTTCCATTTCGAGTGAACATCCTTGAACATTCTAAATAGTGGTATAAATAATTTTAGTAAATTAATAATGAACAATATGAATATTTATTTTATAGTATACGCTATTTTTATAATATATTTTTACTCATTAGTTTGAAATATTTCATTATTTTCACAATTTCATTTGTTAAAATCCTAATTTCTCTAGTATTATTTGATTTGTTACTTATTGTTCCCATCATGGTTTCATTGTATAGAGAATTTAAAAATTTATTTAAATTTCCCATATATATATATAATATTTATTTTTATTAAACCATGATATTTTTAGATAATAAATGTAATGCTTCTATCATGGAGACGGTAGTCCGTACGTACACATGAACACTACATTCATTTAATATTTTATTAAAAGAATAAATATTTAAATATAAATATTTATATTTATATTATAATTTACATATAATATTTATATAATATATAAATCATATATTTTTAATTAATCCATCCTTTATTCATTCCATGAATAACATGAATGAATCATATTTCTCTGAGGTGGTAGTAGTCCACACTTCCATAATTAATGATAACATATTTACACAAAAAGTAATGAAAAAGAGAATATGTTATATAAAAATTTAAAAATTCATAAATACAATATTAGTATCATATATATCATATATAAAGAACATTTAAATCAGAATTCTCTACTCTGATAGGTGGTAATGGAAAAATATAAGACATCGTTTGGTGAGGCGGTAGTTCACCACACACATAAATAGTCTATTCGTCACCAATTAGATGAAATTGTCTGTATGTTTAAGTAGAACCCTTAGAAAAAATATATATCAATTTATTAGGATACATGGGTTATTATATACTAATTTAATAATATTAATTTAGGGTATAGATAATGAGAATAAAATAAAAGTGCTCAAGGAATAATTTTACCTCTTTGGGTAACTCCTTTCTATTTTCTCCATATGGGGTAATTGGAAATCATTAAATTTATGAGAGAATTTTTGGACGGTTTGATGGATTTTTAGGAGCTATTTGGGTAGAAATTTTTCAATCCAATGTTTCTTGATATGTGTGAGGAAGTGGTCGGGGTGAGTTTCCTTTTAATTGTGGACGAGGAGTGACATTCTTATAATTTTTTGCAAGAGGTGAGTTGCAACCACGTTTTTCCTATGAAAATTGGTTCCAAAAATAAAAAAAATAAATAAATTGTTTTATAGGGTCAAATATTTTCCATAAAATATATTTTGGTCTAGTTTTTATGTAATTTTTTCCCTTAAGATTGAGGTTTAGTCCCTTATGAACCAAATTTTTCTCTTAATCAACCCAATTACTTTTATTAATTTCATTAATATTCATGAAAAAATAAACTTAGATGAAAATATTATAAATTATAAATTATTTCAATTGAATATATGGTAACCATTTTTAAAATTCCATTAATAAAACTGGCAGAAATTAATTTAAATTTATTCCCATAGATAAGACGACAAAGCGGGGTTTCAGAGTAAAATGTTCAAAAGCTTGATATATTTTTATATTAGTTTTGATTGTGAAATTGATTCATATGACCTAAATAAGATTAAATAAAATATAATATATCTAATTATACATTAAAAATAGCAAACAAATTAATATAATCTAATAAATAAATTAGACTAAATAGAAGTTTCGAATTAAAATTCAGTATTTTTCACAATTAAGAAAAGAATGATAATTCACAGAAAACTAAAAAAATCACCCTAGGATAATTTTAATGTTCATAATAATAATATTATGTTTATTTTTACATAGTAAGTCAATAAAAGTTCCTTAAATTAGATTAATTTTTTTCCATTATAAGGTATTAAAATTACATTTATAAAAATATATGTTTTATGAAGAAAATTGGGTTTCTTCTTATCTTATGACTATAAAATCTATTGGATAAGTATAAATAATATTTAACTGGATATATAATATATAATGTTTTTAATATCCTATAATAAAATTAATTAATTAAATTTATTAGGATAAAACTATATTTTGAGCAAAAAATGGTTTTTTTATAAAACAAATTATGTTATATTCAATTTCTTCTTATATTTATTTCTAAATAATTTGTAACCAATTAATTAATATTTTATTTTTTAAACCATATATTTTCATAATTTAGTTAATATATATTTATAAATTCTAATATTACAACTATGTTATATCTTATTATATTAGATAATAATATTTTTGAAAGTATATTGTTGTTTAGTAAAACTCGATCTTGCATGTAACATATGATATTGAAGAAACTCTTTATTGCATATGATGCACACTAACTCAGTATCACATTAATTACAACACATATCATGGATTAAAGTAATTTAAATAAAAAATATATTATAAAGACTGTTTATATTATATTCCCTTACGTGCTTGGTGTTTCATATCATACAAACTACTAAATAAAATATTACTATTTTATAATTTTTTTGCGGTACAACATACCTTAATCTTATGAGAATCCACTCATCAAATATTAGTCTCTAATATGATAAAAAAATTTAGAAATCGATTATTTTGAAAAAAAACCATAAAATAGGGATAAATATTTTATAACTAGTATATGACCATGAAACAGTGTGAGAAATTAAGAGTGAATGCTTATGCAGTGATAGATGTGCCATATCTACCACCTAGACTTAATTACACACGAATCTATTAATAATAAATATTGATCACATTCATAGTTTAATAAATGAGAAAGTCACCTATTTTTGTGAGTTTTTTTGTACATGTCAGGGAAAGAACCTTTTCCATATATAAAAAATGTTTTTAATATTTTAACTATATTTTAAAAAAATTGTGAAAAAATCATTTTTTAAATTTTTTAAACTCTAGAGCTCCCCAAAATTTTTATTTTATATTGCCTAGATAAACCCATATATTGGATATTTCTAAAATTTCATATAAATAGTGTTAAAACCCTGAACATCTTTTGTTATATAATTTATATATATTACATATGTAAGTTATATAATCCATATGTATGGTTTTTTCATGGAGAAAACACCATATGTAATATCATAACTTCTTACATATGGTTTTTTACTTTGAAAAAAGGGAATATAATTTAATAATTAGACGAATATTTTTTTCCCTTCAAAAAACTCCATATATAATATATGTATCACATAAATATGTTTTTAATCTTATAAAAAACCATTGATGTTATATTTTATTCTAACATAGGGTTTTTTCTATAAGAAAAAAATCGAACTATGACATATTAATTCAATCCATGATATATTTGAGTAGAATAAATCCGTATATATAATACGCTTAACCTATAATTGAAACATTATATTCATATTTAATAAATTAGCTCTGATTTAAGTAGATTCCCTTAGCTAGAAAAACCATTCATAACATTATATTCAATACATCATTTTTTGGTTTGAAAAAATTCAAATCTATTATGTATGTTTGATAGGTAACATAATTTCTCCAATGGGTAATATTATAGTCCATATGTAATACATAAAATTATATACATATAAGAAAATGCGCGTGTATGGTGTTATAAATATATTTTTTAAAAAAATTTTACTATAGTCTCAAAAATACATAAAACAACACAAAAACTCTTAATTTAATCTTATAACTTATATATACTCTAAAAACTTCTAGATGCTGAAATTTAGTAGTGTTTAATCCCCTAACCTAGGTAAATTTCTTAAACTAATTTCTTGACCTATTAAAATACTCCTAACACCCCTGAGAGGTCCTAATACACTTTTTCGATCCATGTATTGGCCCTAGAACCATTATTGAATCCCCAACCATTTACAAAAGAACCATAAAAACATTTATATATAGATTTGAAATAATATATCCTATTTAAATATAAATTTAAATAGGTCTGATATTTTAAAAAATATTTAGAAATGTACACACATAGACCAGCCTGTGATGTTATAATATGAAGAATTCACAGATTCATAAAGTGGTCCTCATCAGATCCCCTTACACTTTATATGTTTGACCATGTCATACATGAGATAAGTAAACAATTCTCATTAATACTATGGTACCAAATATTCATACATCCCTAGGTAACATTATTTTCCTTGATAAAGAGTTTACCCATGAATGTTGATGGGTTTTATATATAGACTTTATAGTACTAAGAAATGTAGAAGGAAAACTAAAATATTAGAAACTCTTACACCACTCTGATACCATTTTCTAATAACCCTTTCTCATATTCTTGAATAGTACCGAAAACATGATCAACACTGACAAAAGGAAACTCTATGATCCCAAATATCTTAAAACAATAGTCATGGGTCTATGTTTATAATTGAAGAATTATATATATACTTTGAAGATTATTTTATAATGAGACATCATTTTATTAAGAACATCTCACATGAGTATTTCATAAATTTTAAATTCTAAAAAAATATAGAGAAAAAATATGACAAGTATTACAAAATAATTATATATTTTTTATAAAATTGCTTTATTAATTTAGTAACAAGTATATAAATATTATAAATGAAAACATAATAAAATAGTCACATACTAATGGACTAAATCAATATGAATGAAAGGAATGGTGATGGGTATTCACCTCTCACAGTATATATGACCTCCTTATCTGACTCCACATGGTTCATAAATACAAAACAAACATACCAATGACTTTGAAAACTACAATTATACATGGTGGTACCCATGTTTATATCACAAATGATATTTAATATGTAAATACACGTCCCCTAGAGTGTTAATGTATAGAAATAATATATATTAGGTTACCCCCAACATGTATAAAAACGGAAAATAATAAACATGTGTATGTAGGAACATGTCTATACAATTACCAGCATATTGAAAAGAATAGTTTTATAGGAAACCATCAATGAAATCATAGAAATAATCAATAACCAATTGGAAATTAGATGAACTTATAATTATGTCATGAAACTCCCGATACTGAGTGGTTCTATACTCATACTACCCATTTTGAGCATAATGCTGAGAATCTGAGTTGACATGAATAGTAATGTTATGATATCCTTCCTAGGGAATGTTAAGATTTTTTTGTAGAAAATGAAATCATGTGTAGTGATGCTAGCTGAAAGTTATTTTTTTATTAATATTTAACAAAAACGAGAAACAAAAAATAAAACCCTTCAAGGGGGACAAAAATGATGCAGACCCAGGGCATCCCCTCTAACCACACACTGACATTCGAGGGGAAGAGAGAGGGTGCTATCAAAAACCACAAGAGTATCCTCCTGTGGTAATATAGTCTTCTAGGTGTAACAATCATCCCACTAAATCCTATAAATTAATAGTAGGTATAAAATAATATAATTGAAAAATAATACATTTATATTACATATTATATTATTATAATCTAACAAAGTAGTAACCATAATCAAGGAATCGTTTTTCTAAATATCATTCAATTACATTGATATAAAATATTAAGAAAATATTGAAATACATTAGTAGTGGTTTTTTATAATAACTATACAATTTTAAAAATAATCATCCACAACATCAAAAAAAAATTATAATGAATTAAAAAAACATTAGAAAATGTAATTACTTAAAAAATTACTATACAAATTGAAAAGACGTAAATCATATAGAAGATATGAAGAAATAACTTCTAGAACCATGCATTATATAACACAGTAGAATACATGAGGTTCCCTTAGACAACACACCTGGGTCCAATGTAGAAAACACATTTTTTAAAAGTTTTCATTGAAATAATGTGAGTTTAACAAACATTTATCATGAAAAATTGCCATAATATTGTCATTAAAACTAATAAATCATCCCCCAATACAAAAATGAATGGTTTAGTATCTTGGAGAATAAATTAAATTGGTAAATTATTTTATAAAAATTGTGACCATTTCTCTATAATCAAACCATAATAAACTGCCTTCTAAACCTCTCATAGGTTATAATCCTCATTATAATATAAGAAATTGAATCATGGGAAGGGTAAATATTGAATGCTCTGTAATGGAAAAACTCATCAACATTTCATTGAGTGTAATATCATAAACATATGTGAAACATAATCTAGTTTTTTAATATCCTACTAAAATAACATGGAATAATAAAAAATCATTATAAGTCTCCCTAGAAGAACATGTATTGTCAAAAGAAAAAATATTTACCTTGGAATAGTATTGTGATAAAATAAACCCAAAATATTAATCATAATCATATGAATCTAACATAAAAACTAGAATATGTAAAGTAAACCATAATGTTGGGATGTAAGAAAAATATTATAATATCAACACATAATCTTCTATGTATAGCTCCATAAGATTAGGTTTATGAACCATCATGGGAATAGTGTAACAGTTTACCATTTCTATGAATAATAATGTTTAAAATATATATGAGATCCTTTACATCAATAATCAGTCGAACAAATCCACATTTGATCTCATCCATTTATTATCATTTCAACAAAGCATTATGTTAACATATACCCACAAAATCATTAGAAAACATGATATACGAGATTATGTACACGCACAAAACTTTTTGTCTAATGAGATATAAAATCATAACCAATGCATTTTTCGGATATATTGGACCCATCCCCCATTAATTCATTTATATTTATGATTAACACTTGAGAAAAATCATTAATCACGTCTTAATGATCTATTGGAGGAAATCATTATTTTCACAACATCATCAGATGCTTTCACTAAAATTGGACACACAAATGTAAATAGTTGATACAAAAATTCCAATTACACCAAAATAGAATTTTATATGAAAATTTATTGGGTGATTCATGGAAAAAACTTCCATAAAAATAAGGTCGATGTTTACAATGTGGAAAATTGTAGTAATATCATAAAATAGTTTTGTAGAAAATTCTTTAAACTCTGGTTTTAGTGTTCTAATTACGAGTCACTTTAAAAATTTATTTATGAAAATTCCACTTTTGAGAAATTAAGAATAATTCATCTCAAAAATAAATTTTTAAAAATAAAAATAATTAATAAATCCTTTGTAAATAGAGAAATTTTTTAAATAGGCTATTTGAAAATATGTTCCTAACATTTACTATTAAAAGGGATCCTCAATAATGAACCCTTGAGAAATACATATACGTTTTCAAGTAATGTGATTAAAAATATTTTGAAGACACTTACCATTCATAAAGAGTATTTAATAATAGATTCGTCAAATAACATAAATTATATCAAACTAAATGCAGGGTAAGATTGTAAAAAATTATCTTTGAACAGATAGAAATCATTTTTAATGTATTAATATACCTTTTTTAAAAACCCACATCACAAAAAATTAAATTTTTTTAAAATAGGACAAGGGAAATATGTTGGTCACATTAGGTAACACATAATTGGGTTTAAAAATATAAAGTATAACATTTGAGTGGATGTAAAATATGGACAATGATTGTAAACTATTATTAATTACGAAGAAAATTATTCTTAGTATTGATATAATTTTTAATGGGATAAAATTATTTATGGAGGAATATTTGAATCGAATGATTAATTTTCCACAGAAATAATTTGAATTAACCATAAATAACATCCTCGGGTGGAGTGACAAAATATTATAATAATGATTCTCAATAATAGGAGTTATTATTCAATAAAGAGTGATGTGTTAGTGCATACCATTACAATTTTGGTATCAATTGAATCGAAGGATATTTAAATAATAACGTTTTATAGATATTTAAGACCAATGAATTTCATTAATATGATTATTGAAATGAATTGTTTTGTAATGAAACTATCAAAATGAAATCTTGGGGAAAAAATTATGATATTTCTCATTATAATAAACATGAAACAAATATCCCCTTATCATAATTCATGGATACCACTAAATTCCTAGAATTCCATTGAAGAATTTAGTATTCAGTTCGAGGAATACCTGTAAATAGAGGTAATAGAAAAAATGATTATGAACTGAAGATTAATTATGTGAATTAATCATCCTTTGGGTGTGTGGGGTATAGGGTTATGTTGAAAGTGGAAACTCAAATTAGGGTGTGTTCTTAAATGGGGAGGGTGGTGAGAGGCCACTCTTAAAATTGGCCAGAATATATATTTTTTGTAAATATTTCATCTAAATATAAAGTGATCTCATGTTTCATATCTGTGTAATGATCTAAAATGAAAAATTATTTTTGGGGGAAGAAAATTAGGATTAGAATCCACAAAGTATTCATTTTCACACATGTTTTAATCATTTTTTATGTTATTTACTCTATGGATTTTCACATTTTCTATTTTTTATTTTATCGTGGTCACTAAATATTACCTATTTAATTTACTTTTAGTGAGTAAAATTATAATATCACATAATTAGTAATTTTCACAATATGGTTCAAAAAATTAAATAAATTTTATCATATATTATTTCTATGTTAAGAAAAATAAATTTTAACAGTACCAAATCTAATACCAAAAACATGTTTTCTTAAAAAGTGTATTTCTAAGATACAAATTTATCTATAAGATAAAAATATCATGTTATTTGATTTTACTTATATAATTTGTTTTCTTATAAAAAAGATAATTATATTTCAAATCAATAAAAAAGGTTTCTTAAAAAATAATATTAAAATTAAAATGGGGAAACCAATTTTATTTATTTTAGTATATTAATTATTTTATTAGATATAGGATTTCTAAATTTATAATAGTATTTAAATATTTATTATTTTAATACATAATAAATCATTGATAATGAGAATTTTTTTCTAATTTTTATGTTAAACCTATATCTTTATATAGTTAGAAACCCTGTGTATTTTTCTAAATAATATTTTTCCATTATTCACCTCAAATTAATTATATTATTAAACTTTAAAACATTCATCTTAAGATAATATTGTTGTGTATGACTCAAAAAATGATTTTATATTTATAAAATTCAATATTTAAAACTTATTAAATCAACTTGTAATTTAAATTTCAAAATATTAATGAAAACTATGTTTATTGAAAAATACCTTAAACATTATATATTCGCAATTATATTTAATATTAATTAAAAATATATATAATTTTAATATAAAATTAAATGTAAATATTATATATTATAATGAGAATCATTTAAAATTGGTTAATATAATTTATTAATAATTTAAAATTTAATTTGGGATTGAATAATAGTTTGAAATATTAAATCATTCTAACTATATATCTACTAAATATAAGTATTTTCAATTAGTTAGTATCAATTTTTATTATCGTTTAATTTTTAATATAAATTTCTTGATAATATTCATCATATATGGGTCGCCTCATTTTAGTTCATATTTTCTTGTGGGGAATTCTTTTAAACACATTATATTTATTTAAAAAAACATATATATTAAAATCTTGGGGTGTAACATTATCCACCATTAGATAAATTAAATCCTTTTAATTTTATTTATCATCGATAAAAGAAAATAACTAAGGGTATATAAAATATAAAAATGACTAAATATATTGGTATTATATGGATATCAACCTTACAAAATGAGGGATCATTTCTCTTTTCCATATAATATGACTATCCCCCCCAATTTTTTCTCTAATCATTAGATCCAATAGACTATAGTTATTCAAAATCAATAACCTTGTTATATAATTTTCATCAAAATTTATTTCGTACTAATACTTTCATTTAAAGGATATAATAGTATGATTTGGAAATTTATTTCCTAATTCCAAATAATTTTTCTTCTAAGTAGAGTGTTAACATGAACAATCACAGTGAATTAATATATAGGAAGTATGATTGGATTTTCACAAGTAATTTTCCCATAATCATCAACATGGGAAAAAAATAAAAAAAATTCAATGATAAAAAATAAAATATGGTGGTGATTTAATGCTCCCACTAAACATCTAAGATACCCCTTACCGGAATCTAATAAGACATCCAAAAATATACGATAGATAAAAAGTATTACTTATTTATCATGATATAATTTAGAATTTTTGATTTTATTTTCATTCATTTATTCTATATGATTATGAGTTTGTTGATAAATATTATCCTTGTTGGACGATGTTTTGGGGAATCAATTTTAATAATGGTTATAATCTGTGAATTTGTAGTGTTGAATTATGAATAGTGTATTTTTTTTGGACCCCAAAATCATAGACTATATTTTCATATGCCCTCATCAGTCTTTGAGAATCATGAGCTTGATATCCAATCCTCACACACTTAAAACCTTTTCATATTTGCTAGTGGATTTTACATAGGTTCTTCTTCCTATAATTTTATAAATTAGGACTTTTAATCTTCATTCCATAATCATCTTCATCACATGATATTTAATGAAACACAATTATTATTTTCCCTAGTGTAATATTATATTTGAGAATATTTTATTTATTAATCAAAACTCAATATTTGTTGTTGAGCATTACCATATAATCAAAAAAACCAGCATATATCCCATTTTGGTGATCATTAGGAAAATTATTATAATTTACATCATCACACTTATTTACATAAATCCTCTAGGATCCAACCATTTAAAAAAATGTAAGTGTTAATATATAATGATCAATATTTACTTCATTAAGGAATTATAATATCATAAAATATCATCCTAAAAATAAAATAATATTTGAAGTTATTACATTAGAATTCAATTCAACGAAATTCAATAGCGGTTCAATTTATGTTTCCTTGGGTTCTGTTATATCATATGAAATAACATGTTTCCTTAACATAATAAATCCTTCATAATGTAATGAAAAGAGAATGTGATTAACTAAATCATATCCTTGGGAGTGTTTAACTATGTGTATCGTCTTTTTCCCAATCATCATGCACTAGAGTAAATATTTAACGATACACTACCATTATTTAAAAGGTGATTACAAATATGTTTATTTATTCCAAAACTACATCCAGATTCCACTATACATGTCAGGATTTAATTTAGCGGATAAACTCACAATATATACTTTTAAAAACATTTAAATGTAACCTTATACATAGGATTAACCCCTAAACTTATATGTATATGTTCCACTATAGTTAACTCATCATAATAAAATAAAAAATAATAATATAATCCTAAAAAATAACCGATCCCTTCTATAATCCCAACTGAATCACTGAAGACATAGGTTCCCAAGTCAACAATATTTTTTAAAATCAATGACATTGATATAAATTGAGATTAACCTCTCATTATTTCAAAAAAAATACCATAATATATAAAGTAGAAATCATAAATCATTTCCAAATACACAGAATATAATGTTTTGTGTATTTGAGGAATAGTTATATATAAGACTAATTTTACAAATCCTATTATAATTTCCCTATAATTGAACCATACTAGACTCACATATAGACTTATAATAGGTAATAATGTTATTTATAATACGGGGAATAAAAATATATATAGGGGTGAGCTCAAACACTCAGTAAGGGAAACAATCACCAACATATCCTCAATTTTTAAGTCTTATGAACATGTGAAAACATGAGTATGGTGGAAATATATGTTAAATGTAACTTGGACGAATACTATTTCATTATAAGTCATGATAAAAAAGACATGAAATCTAAAATAAACAAACATGTACCATGACCTATGAGGGTGGAATAATACCCATGATCCACAAATAAAAATCAAAGGTATATGAAAATGAAATTTGGTATAAGTATAACATAACATGGTGGTGTGAACAAAGAGAAATTTTATCTTTTCCATTAAAAACCATTTGAAAAAGTCTATATGTGATCAAGTCAATACTATATATTTTGAACAAAGTGATATGAGATCATTTCCATATATTGTCATGTGAATAATACTTAAATGTGATCATATCAACAAAAAATAATTAGAACAAGAAAATATGTGATCATGATCGTGAATAATTCTGTGAACCAATCCATATGTGATCATGTCCAAGATTTATATTTTTCAAAAAAAAATATATGATCATGTCCATAAACAATTAGTCTTATCTAATGAGATATATTATCCTGAAAATTTCATTGGAGGGATATATAAGACCTAACACATCAATCAACCATATATATATGTGTGTGTGTGTGTTCCACCAGAACATAATCATTAATAACATTATAAATAACTCATGGAAATAAAAATTTTATTCAAAAAATTTCAAAATGGTATCACTAAATTTTACAACATGTATGTAAATGGGTGATAGATAAATTACAATAACCTAAAAATAGTATTTTAGAAGAACATTTATAGGGAATTTCAAGAAAAATAACATCAATGTAAATACAACCATTATGGTTTATGGTGAAAATGGTTGTGAAATCATAAATTATTTTTGAAGAAATTCTTTTAAATTTATTTTATATGATGATGTTAGGGGTCACTTTGAAAAGTATTTTATGGAAAGGTATCTTATAAAAAATTGAAAAGAATGGATTTTTTAATAACAACATATCAAATCCGATATCAATAATGTTTCTATGAAAAAAATAATGATTTCAAAAAATAAATGTATAAATATTATAAAAAAATTACTTTTAAAAAGGATCGCCAATAATATTGACTTGGAAAATACATTATGGTCTCAAAAAGTTAACCGTAAAATTTGGAAACATTAATAACTAATACATGAAATGAAATAAATTTTATCAAAATAGGTGTCCAATGAACGAAAAAAATATTTAATGGGGTGAAACCATTTTTAATATTTTTAAATATCTTTATTAAAAACCAAAATCAATATAATAGTAACAAAACATCCTTTTTAAATTAGAATAAGAAAAATATGAAGGTCACATTCGACTACTTATATTTGGGTTTTCAAAAATAACATATAATTTTGGTTGAAAGATAAATATATACTAAGAGGGGAAACTTTATTTATTATAATAGAAATTATTCTAAATACTTTTATATCTTTTATGTAGATTTTATTCATTGGAGAAAATTTTATATGTAAAATAGATAACATTCCCATGAAGTAATAAGAAATGTACATGAAATAAAATTTGGAATGGATGAATGATATATGTATCTTAAAACCCCATGAATTTTATAAATATTGTAAAACCAAACAATTAGGTATTAATCACACTATTTCAATATTATAATGGTGAAAAATATAAAATAGTTTTTATGAAAATTAAATTTGAGACAAATAACTCTTCCCATAAATTTCGTATTTATATTAAATCACTAGAATATCATTGAGGACATCATATATCACTTAGTGGTCTCCTAGAAATATATAAATTTTGAAAAATTAAGATCACTATAAGAAAAATGAAGTGAACATATATTCTAGTGAAAAAAATGTTATTAGTTTTATATGTAAACATAAATTTGGGAGTGGCAATGAAGGGGTTGGGATATGCCCCTTTTATCAGTGGTGAGAATGGATTTTGGTAAATATTTTATCTTAATTAAAGTGATTCCCTATTTCAAATGAAAATAAGACACAAAAATGGAAAATAATAGAGTAAGGAATGATATAAGGTCGATAAAATGCCACCCATTCATTTTCACACAACTTTTAAAAATGTTTTAAGACATTAACAATTAAAAAAATCACTTTTATCATTTTTAGACATACCATAGTAAATAAATATTACCTTAGTAATTTAAATTGTAATTCCTAAAACTAAACATTACCTTATTAAATATTTTAGATCTGATAATTTAAATCATAAATCCATTTTATTAGATACATTTCCAATGTTTATGAAAAATAAATTTTAACATAAAAACATGTAATGCGTAAAATATCTTTTTTAAGAAAATGTTTTTTTATGATTACAATTTATGTTTGGGATGAAAATATACAAGAAATTGATATTAATTATATAAATTTTGTTATTATAAGAAAAGAAATATTTTTTCTCCAAATAAATCCAATGTCAGATATAACAATAATATTATTTAATTAATAGAAAAGACAGAATGTGTTTCACTAATTTTTTAAAAATTACACAAGTTGATAAGAATTGGTTTTCTAAATTTATTAAATTATTTTAAAATTTATAGTTTAACTCATTTATACATATATAACCATGATAATTATTTTTTATGTTATTATGTTACTCTAATTTCTAGATATAGACATAAGTTCTACAATTTTGGTAAAAACAAAAATTTTCGAAATTCACCTAAAAATCTATTATTTTAGTAAAATTGTAAAACATGAACTATTGTTGACATTGATATGTATAAGTACGAAATTATTTTAAATTCATAAATATAAAATTTAAAACTCTATGAATTTAATTTTAAAATGAAAACAAAATATATAATAGAAAATCATTTTTACTAAAACTATTGCCTTATTTTATGTAATGTTTTTTCAACATTATTTAATATTAATTATCAATTTAACTAATTTTTATATAATAGTTATTTTAATATTATATAATATCATAATTTTCATTTAAAATTTATCAATGTAAATAATTCTTACACTAAAAAGTTATTTGTGAATGAACAATCCTTTTAAATATTAAATCATATTAATTATATATCCTCCCAATGTAATAATTTTAAATTTTAAAATTAATTTTTATTTTCTAGTGGTGTTATTATTATTATAAATTTCATGATGGTATTTATGTTATATATTATGGATCATTTTAATTTCATGTTGTGTGTGGAGAATGATGTTGAACTCCTAATATTTATTTAAATGTAATATATTGAGTAAATTAATGGGGCATTAGAAATCATTTTAAAAGTCATGAAATATCATATCAAACCTAATATATATTTTAAGCAATAATTAAATGTTAACTGGAACATAGCTATAAAAGTTACCAAATGTGACATAGGTAGTATCCAGATGATATTAGTGATAATTTGGGTATGACATTAAATATGTTATTGGTTATGAAAATTAAAAACATATGATACCCAAATAAAAAATATGGATCAACCATTGAATTGAATCACCAGTTTCAAAATATAGTTTCTTTTTAGATAAATTTTTCAAATCTAATATTCATTTAATTTAATAATTCATAAATAAAATATGTTTACCCAGGTAAAATATTCTTGATTACTTTTTTCCCTTGTAAAAAAAGACAAACATTATTTATATTATAATCTAATTTTTTATTCAAACAGACTAAAACATTATTTACTAAAAAATATCCATCCTAAAAATCTTTACAATTTAATGACATGGAATAAACCAAAAGCGGGCATTACATTTCATTGTATTCAAAAAATTTGTAATATAAACGCATTAGAAATGTCAAATGAAATAATTGGTTTCCAAAAACCAATCATGGATGGATTGAATAACTAAACCATTATTCCCACCACGGTACCCCGTCGATCACCTTTCAACTGATGTATGTTTTATCCAATATTATGTTCGGAGGATTGACTTAAATCATATTTAGGGCATGGTCTAATAGAATAGTATTTGTATTAAATTATGAAAATGGGAAATTATAAGCATTCCAAAGTAAAATATGATTATAAGATTTATATATTAATTCCAATGGAATATTATATATATACAAAAGAACATATTATGGAATTATATGAGTCTTACTGCAAATATTTTACTATTATATAACATATCTAATAAGAAATAAAATAAATGGAACAAGCGGAATGTAAAATAAATACATGTAATGTTCATAATTTAATAAATATATTAAAATAAATCATTGAAACATTCTTAATAATATTTGAAAATTAAATGATTTAATGGATGGTACCAATGGTAAACTAGTAAGACAGGCATAATTACGTTTTTAATGTATCGTTTTCTTCAAAAAAACTAAAATCTTATATTTAAAATATATATTTGTATCCATTAAATAAAATTCTCAAAAATTAATTCTAATTATTATGAATAGGTATAAAAACGTAACTCTAAAAAATAATTAACTCATAGAAATAAAAATAATATTTTTTATTTATTTTTAACTTTTGAAAACATGTGACACATATTACCCTTTTATAGTAAGGTAATTCACTATAGAATCTATGACCCCTTAACATATTCATAAGTGAGAATTATGACATCAAAAGTTCCTTGATCATGCATTAAAATCCATAAAAAAAATTATTTTTCCAAGTAACAATAATAAATGGATTGATATATTTAAAGAATACTAAAAACCAAATAAAACAGTAGCATACAACACCTAAAATACAACCATATTTCTGAAATTCAAAATCCCCATCCAATATAATAAAATCACCTTCTAGGTAAATTCAAAAATATATAAAACCTGAGAGGACACCATAGACCAGTCACTTTAAATAAAAATAATGACTAACATAATATAATCAAGCTAATTTATATTTATTTAAATAATTTTTAATAAATTCCTAAATATTTCGGTAAATTCAACAATTTCCTTATGGAATTATTACTCAATACATAAATTATGTGGTGATAAATTAGAAGAAAATAATGGATGAAAGATAAATTGAAAATGGATAATAGTTTACTATGGTTCTGGAGAGA
Source organism: Viscum album (assembly GCA_963277665.1). Lineage (NCBI taxonomy): Eukaryota > Viridiplantae > Streptophyta > Magnoliopsida > Santalales > Viscaceae > Viscum > Viscum album. The sequence continues at coordinate 1,153,195,013 of OY728120.1, forward strand.
GTAATATCCATGATTCCACCATTATAGTCAAATAACAATAAAGGGGAATTTTTATTGGAGGGTCTCTTGGTGGGACACTATGATGCTGGAGAGAAATAACGGTTGAAGGGGGAGTGAAATGGGGATAAAATGTTTAAGGAAAACTGAAAAATATCATTTCTTAACTGAGAATTAAACCTGCTCCTACTAGGTACCTAATATAGTGTCATCATGTACCCATTTGTATTCCTATAACACAAACCAATCTACCAAGATCATTGAATACATGGTACTAACCAGGGGATACAAAGTTCAATCTTGAGCAAAATTCTGCTGGTGACACATCCGTTAATCCATCTTGAACCCCCCAACTCAAATTTTATAGCCCGAACCTAACCCAAAATTATCGATATATTTCAGGACCACATCCTTAAGGATCCATTTCTTGGCTATAAGTGAAGAAGAGATTGACACTCGAAGATCACCTCCAATAATCCACTCATTGGATACAATCATTGAGGGTAAAAACATACAGAAATGTACACACATACTTATATGGGAGACATCAGCCCCACAATTCATTGAAAAAAATAGTAACCCACCAATAAACACTAAAAATATCAATAATAAATATTTCCTATAACTAAAACATAACATATATTGAAATTTATAAAATAATTGAAGGTATAATAAATATTTTTTCTATTAAATCCTCTCAGCATTTATAAATACCCTATCCAATTGACCCTAATACTATTATTCCAAACAAAGAAAAAATATGTTGTATAGGAACATGAGTGTACTCTCTCTCTCATAATATATATATTTTTTAATTTTATTTGATAATACAAATTATGTTTAAGTGGTAACATCACAACCTACAAATCCAAATCATACAAAAATACCAGTAAAAAGGAAATCCACAAGTAGTTAATTCAGAATAAAAATTTAAAAGATACTTGGGAGGCATGTATGATCTATCCATGGCCAATCCAGAAGAAAATAGAAATGCTAGAAACAATACTAAAATATGAAATTTGATATTCCAAAATCAAAATCATTTCTAGTACATTCCCAAATTGGATTCCATGTGGTTAATTGAAGGGGTGATAGTACTGCTACCATCAGTCCCTATACGATGAAATCACTGATGTCGCTTTACACTCAATGATATCTCACTAGCGATCTTCAGTTTCCTTTATTATCACCATCAATTTTACAAACACCTAAAAATAGATAATGATTCATCCCATTATTCTTCAACACCTAATATACCAACCCATTGCAAACCAGTTAATGACTTATAAATATCACAATCCTCTTATATTTTTTAGAGAGGAAATGGTTATATCCTTTTAAAATTTTCAACTAGAATCACCACACCATTTGAATTAAAAATGGGTATAACCAATTTTGAATGGTTTCCCTAAAAACAATCTGAATCCATAATAATTAACCACATATGAGACTAATTATTGGGTCTCACAAGGTGAGTTTCATAGAAATATTATATGTGCAACATCTCATTACATTTCTGATAGTTACATTATAAACCTTATGAAACTTAACATTTTTCATTGACAAGGTATGTCTAGGAAGGAATTGGGAGTATATCAATAAAAATGAAGGGATATATTTTTTGGATTCTTACTATAAAACCTACATTCTATATACTTTTGAGAATTTACATGATGTGTAATATGGTTACACAATTTATAAACACTAAAATAATAGAAAATTTGTTTTTCACAAAAGGTGATGTGATTTTTTTAAGATCTCGGGATTTGATAATTACCTGATTTGTAACTAGGTTACACATCATGTAATGTCATAAGTGTTGTTTTTAAACAAAAAATATTGAATAAAATTTTATTTAATCTTCACTATATTTTTTCTCTCAATCTAATAGAAATTCCTAGATTACATTGGAGCCCTCAAACCATTCATGGTCATTTCCTTTTGTTATTGATCATTGAAACCAATATGGTGTGACTTCCCAGGTAATCATTCACCCTATAACTCTGTCTATCTCTATTTACTTCCTTAGAGTTTGATACATCATCATGGGTTTAATGGATTTAAACAATGGGTTCATGAATCTTGATTCTATATTGAGTTTATAGATCTTCTTTTCCATTATTCTTATTGGAAGGATCTGTTGTGGGATTTTTTCTTCTATGAAAAAGGTAGGTGGTTTCTTTACGATGGAAAAATTTGTGTAACCCTAAATTTCATGATTTAATTATAAATTTTATTTCCAATTCAATTACATGATATTTCATTTGATTAGTTTATTATAAACCCAATTCAAATATATTGTGTGATTTGAATATGAAATTGTATTTTTGGAATAAAATTGGGGTCCCCACCCACACACAATTCATAAGAATTGGGGTGTGTTATGAAATTGGATAGAACTTTTTCAAATTAAATTATTGAATTTAAATTGTTGTTTTTAAATTTTGAAACTGATCTTTTAAAAATGATTTTAATGTTGAGTTTGAAAAAATGGATTACCATGGTTTTGATATATATCTACTAGATTTATCATAGAATAAGGAATGATTTGATTAAAACCCATTTTGATTTTAAATGTAAATTTATTCCTTTTGAACTTGGGGAACTAGTTGAATTGTATTTTAAATAGTTATAAAATAATATTCACATCATTAATTTTACCAGATAACATGAAATTATAGGTAGTTTTCATGTTATTGTGATATAACTCTTTTGATGATTTAAAAATGAAACAAAACATATTTTAAAAGGTTTCCTCTCGATGGGATGGTGTCAAGTCACATTTATCCATTGTAATTAGAATATGTGTAAACACATATTTCCATGCCCATGTTCTATTATCTGAGGATCCTCTAGCCTTGAAATATCACACTTTTTGTCTGATGACCATGTCTTTTTGTTTTTGATATTTGAGATATAAATGTATTCTAATCGTTGTAAACAATTTTACATATCTAATGGATTTATATAAACTATATTATAGAAATATTTGGTGAATCCATTTGTTTAAAATATTTCCATCATTAAAATGTAATGCTTGAATTGACTTAATTATGCAGGGAATTCCCATAAAAATTTATTTAAACGTGACATATTTAATTCGTTAAATAAATATTTGAATGTTATTATTGAATAATTGGTGTGACTCTACTGGTATTTTAGCTCACACCCTACCCATGAATTCATCTATTTTTATATTATCTTCTTCCAGGTTCAATCAATAGTGAGGTACCACTTGGTTGAGGTCGTTGTTCATCCTTGGGGCTTTGAGAGTTTCATCTTTTTTAACTAGGGGTTTTTTCATTTTTACTAGTACATTGATCTAGTATGTTGGGGTTTTTACTGGTTTACCTTCTCGTACACTAGTCCCAATGGATTTTTATTTTGTATCCATAATAACTTATTATTTCACTTCAATAATTTTTGTGGAAAATTCATTCCTACATATGTGTTGTACGATGCCAGGATTTAGTCGCTAAACCATGGGGTTAAAAAAACACTCTATGGGGTACATTAGTGCCAGAACAATTATCAGGTTATCTAGGTACCAAGGTTGGTTCATGTTAAAGTTGTATCAGAAGCAGGTTAAGGTTCTTTCATTATTATCAGTAGGCTTTTTTGTAATGTTTTTAGGATATATTGAGTGTCTAGACAACTTTTACCACAATAAACATTAATGAACTAGGTGTGTTTTAGGAATTATGGTTGTAGGTTTAGTTATATTATTTTTCATCCTTTTTATTATGATAGATTGAAATCCAAATCTTGTTTACCATCTATTGGGATTTATTTCATGTGTTTATCTATTTGAGTTCTATTATGTTATATTCAATGTTATCTGCTGATGCTGTGTAGCATCATTACACAAAGAAGACATATGAATTAGATCTAGGTGGGAAATAATGATGAACATTAATAGTAAAATCCTTTTATGGAACCAATTCTAATTTAGGTGATCATGTGTGTCATCCTATCTCTAGTAAAGGCACCACCACCTATTCTTCTTTATTCTCCAGCTGTGGATCCTTAGAGTAATGTTCTCCAGGATTATATTATAATCTTATTCCCCAAAATCTACCAAAGTTCAAAATATCTGATGATCCTCAAGAGGTTTAAGAATATTTGATAAGAATTGAACATTTTTTTTTGAGTTCTTGGAAATAAATGATGGAATGAAGGTGAATTTTACCATCTTTGTGCATGGGGGACTGAGTAAGATATTGTTGGACACTATGGTTATTGAGAAGAAACATAATGTGTTAGAGTGGAATGACATCAAATCTATTTTCATTAACCAGTTTTTTTGGTTGTTAATGATAATACAATTTAATTATAGTTATTTAAACATGTACATGTTGACAGAACCGTGTTAGAGTATGGGATCCATTTTTCTTTTATAGTGTAGTCTTCATGTAATGGAGTTTCATGTGAGAATATTAAGTCTTGATTGATTTATTTGATTCAATGTGATGATATTTTTTCATCAATTTTCGTATTGAATCCTCCATCTTAGTATAATGTCCATGATAATGCTCTGATGGTTGAAATGGACTAGGATAACATGTCAGGGTTGTCAGATGTTTCTTTTTCTACCAATGGTTGTGTGAATTACCCTAAAGGAAAAAATGAAACATGGTGATTCTCATGGTAGTTCTCAGAAGAAGTGTTTTTTAAAACCACTTATAGTGTTTGGAAGAGTACCTTTGATATTATAATATTGTGAAAGCCAGGGCATTCATAGAGGTCATAGACAGAGGCATTTAAGATACATGGCTCCTGTAGAAGCATAGGTTACCAGAGGATGTTGTTCCATATCATTTCCAAACTACATAGTTTCATGAGATCATCAGTTCCTACCAAAAATGATGTGAAATTAGATAATTTACTCGAAAAGGGATACCAACCACATGCATCATAAACGAATATTCTTCAATTAGTGGAAGAGTTTTTAGAGGAATCATATGCGAGTGTAGTGAATATGAGAGGTACCATCACTAGATGTTCTATAGTATTATCTTGTTAATTTTATACTAGTGTATCTCATTAATTTATTATAAACCATATTGTTAATATGAAAAACATTTCTATAGAGATTTTGTATTATGTGTTGGATATTGCTACTCCCCTTGGACAAATAGAGAGGAGGGCCTCCTCAGTCCATCATGTGATTTATCCTTATCAGATGTCAATCTTGACTGGTGATTTATTGTTCTTAACATGAAACCATTTTAAGTCATATTCGGGATGTATTGGATTATTTTAATAAGTCCTATATTGATTTCTACCTTCGACAAGTCTCCATTACTACACATGAGGGAGTATGTCATATATTTCAAGGAAAATGGGACCCATGGTTGAGTAGGGAAGGAAATACTTATATAGAGATGGGGGAAGTAATACGTGTCTTTAATTTTGAAATATATTGAGAATATTTAAGAGGTTATCACCCTACAATTGCTGTCAATTTTCCCAACTTTATTCCTTTTGAAGTCTCTAGGTTTCCATCAGTATGGTGGGTAGAGTTTTCTATCAATTTGGTACATGGTACTCAACAAGTAATAATTTCTTATTACCATATGGAACTACCAAAAATTATATAGTTGAATACTCATTTGGATTACCTTCTAGAGAAAGGATCTATATGCCCATGTGTGCCACGTTGGGTTGTTCCAATTCTCATTTATAAGAAAGCTACTTGTTCACATCACATTTGTGTTGATTACCAAAAACTAAAAAGATTCATGATAAAAAAAACATATCTATATCCCTGGATTTCTGATCTATTTGATTAGTTGAAATGGAAAAGTTGGTTCTTAATGATTGATCTTTTATCTGGATACAATCAATTTAGGATAAAGAATCTAACCTTCATAAAACCGCATTTTGAAGAATGTAATACCATTATGTGTACATTTTCATTCCTTTCAATATATCCAATTCTCTATAAATTTTTATAGATATAATGAACATGATTTTCCATGTGTATCTAGATACTTTCAAAATAGTCCCTTTGGTTGAAATCATCATTGTTTCTATGCCTATGAATGAGCATGTCTGTCATCTGAGAGAAGTCCTGGAATTTTTGATAAATCACCAAATTCATGCCAAGATGTCTAAATGTGACTTTAGTATTCGATAATTAAAATTAATGGGAAACATGGTGTTATAACAAGGTATTTCAGTTGATCCTGAAAATGTATAGGCTATTATGACATGGGAAGAACCACAAAATATTTATGAGATCCGAATCATCAGGGGTTTATCATGGTATTATTATAGGTTCGTTATATAATTCCCCAATTTGGATTCTATCATTTATAATCTAAAATTTAAGTGTGTATATCACTCATGGGAAGAATTATTTCAAAATTATTAGGCTGATATGAAACATATATTTACTAATGCACCGTTGTTGCCTCTCTCAGAGGTTAGGTAGGGAGATGTGGTCTTTTGTGATATATTAGGTTCAGTTTTGGGATACATTCTTATGAAAGGAAATCATGTTGTTTCATATGGATCACATAATCTTAGGAAATATTAGAAGAATTATCCGACCCATGACTTGGAACTCACCATTTTAATACACAAACATTAGAGTTGGGGGCATTACCTACATAGAGAATGGTTTACTATGTTTTTAGACCATATGATCATTAGTGATATGTTCTCTCAAAAGAATTTGAATCTCTCCAAGAATAATTGGGTGGAATATATTTAATCTTTCTGCTATTACATCACCTATACCTCGTGGAAATGGAAAGCCATCTTAGATTCTTTGTGTAGGAAACTTCCGTCCTAGGTTGTGAAGGAATACTCAGATGAGTGGATCATGATGGATCTTTCTACATAGTATCATATTATATTCCATGAATCAGGGGACTATGTTTCATTGGCTAGTTTTTAGTTGAAATACACCCTTATCACAATTATTATTAAGGAACATAAGCTTGGTGATGTGTTCTGTAGCATTAGAGACTATCATTATGATGGTGATACCATGGATGACTGGTTGTTCTTCCCAAGGGAATTTTACGTTATCATAATCACTTTGGTGTTCCATTAGTGATACAGAAATATTTGTTGGAGGATTTAGATAATTCTCAATGGATAGTTCACCAAAGAACAATTAATGATTTCTCTGACATGCGACATAAATTCGGGTTTCCATGTATGATTTGGGAAATTATTAAATTGGTATCTCATTTTTACATGTGCCAATAGGTCACGACTGAGCACCATAAACCTTCATGTTTTATTCAACCACTTCTAGTTCCTACATGGATGGGTGATGAGATGTGAATGAACTTTGTGGTTGGGTTCCACATACCAGGATAATGAATAATATGATATAGGTTGTGATAGACCAACTGATTAAATCGACAATCTTTATTCCCATTCATGATGCAATCAAAGTTGAAGAGCTGGATATTTGTTATTCGAAATAGATAGTTTGATTGCATGGATCCCCATCTATTAAACACTCTAATAGGGATCCTTAGTTAACATCTAACTTTTGGGGAGGCCTTGAAGAGGCTGGGTATCCGAGGACCATTTGAGAACCACATACCATTAGAAGATAGATGGAAAGATAGGAAGAGATATATAGATTATTAAGGATATGATCCACATTTATATTATCGACTTGGGGGGGGGGTTAGATGACCATCTAGGGCTGGTTAATTTTTTTCATAACAATAGTTTCCAGTCATTGATCAGAATGGATATTTTTATGGCCTTGTATGGACATCCTTTAAAATCTTTATTCTACTGGTCGGAGATTAGTGATAGTTCCCCGGATAGACCATGTTTTGTTCAAAAATATAAAAAAATATTGAGTTGATTTATTATATGATTTTGATGAAATATATCTAGTTTAAATCTTTTGCTGATCATCGTTACAAACTGTTGAAATATTTTGTTTTTCATGACCCCCACCCCACAATGTGTATCCCTCCTGGGTCTGATATGTGAGAAGGGTATAATGACCCCCAAGTCCCGCCACCAGTAGGCCCCGAGTCGGTGAATTGCACTGAGGGTATTGTGAACACACAAATGGGAGGCATTACCCTCTAAGAGAACACATGCAGAAGTTAGAGATAAGATAGACACCAACCAACTCCAACACAGAACTAAAATATAAAAGAAACCCAAGTGAACATATTTAATTCCATGAAAAATTACTACAACTAATAGGGGAAAAACTGCAAGTACCCAAAAGAAAGTAAAATAGTAGCAACCACTGGCCCGAACAACTCCTGCATCCAAAAGCTAGTAAACAACTGCCTGACCTCCAACCAGCTACAAGTGACCAGAAAAATAGTTTGTATATACATATGGTTTGTATAACGATATACTCTGTAGGATCCTACCTGAAGCCAATCGTACAAAAGTAAAGAAAGAATGCTAAGGCACATTGAATAGCAAGTGAAACTAACGTGTCATCTAAATAGGAATACTGCGTTCCCAACCTCACCAGGTCTACTCTCACTAAGTATCACATACAAGGATTTATCATATAATAAATAATATCAAGAGTACCCTGCTACTACTTCCCCTCTGTTTTGCAGCTTTGCCCCACGTCGCATGTCCTGAGCATCTCTCTCCAAAAAGTCTTGCCCGTAGACACCTAGGAGAACCAAAAAAACATGCACCTCATGCATCGAAACCACCACATCCACTTAAGAAAAGTAACGAGGTAGTTTCTAAGAGCCACCATAGCCCGTATAACGCGTATCATACATCGGGTATTATAGCTCAATCCATTACAGCCCATAAACCAAGTATGGATCCTCAAGCCATCACATCCCATACATGTTACACAAATAGTAGTGCATAGGATACTATATCCAGAATATATGTGTGTGAATAACCACAAGCCATTATAGCCCTCTATACACATAGATGGGGAAGACTAACTGGGGTTCCTAACAACACAAGTAACTACCAAGAAAAGAGAGTGGGGAGAAAGGGGTAGTCCACCATTCATCTGCCCACAAGAATGTTGGGGAAAACACCCCTAGGTCTCAGAATCCCCGCATTGTTAGTTTCCCTCACTGACAAGGTAGAGTAGTATATAGAAACAAAAAACGTACAAGATATAATATATCTCACAACTACACTATGGGAACAACCTAGTCTTAGAGTCAACTGCAGCTAACATCTCTCAGAATCCAGGCTGCTAATTCTAAGACTGTGTATCCTATAAGCACACAACCATTTAATGGGATTTATTAGATTACTTCATTCCCATTTTTTTTATAATTTCAACTTTACGTTAATTAATTCTTTAATAATTAATTAACCACGAACAAATCCACATTATATTTCATTAGCATCACACCAAATGTCATTTGTTACTTCAAAATTTCATCCTCATCATTATGTTCTTGAAAATGACAACCCCATGGGTTAACAACATTTATTCAATTATTCATTATAGAATTACTTTCCCAAATTCCCAGGAATTATAGAAAAACATTCTATTCTACTAAACACAAGGGGGCTCAACACTGCGAGTAGATGTACTACCCGTCGAGTCTTTGATGCTTACAACAAGAGAATATACCCATCCTTCCTGGAGGACCTAAACATATAAAGCATTTGGCATTCCCCACATGTCTTCGCCTCTTTCGGAAGAAGGGTAGTTGAAACCAACTACATTGAGTAGTGGGGAAAAATAAAGAAAATAAAAACCAATAAAAAATCAGCAGGCATCCAACAATCACATCCATCTCATTCGATAATCCCTGGTGTCCTCCCCAACACCCACCTGCATAAACCGATGCATCATGCCACTCTAGGAATCAACTTCTGCCACTAACAAAGGCATCAATTCCACCACATATCACAACACCCATACAGGATCACATCACAACACACACAGTAAGAAAATCAACCATCAAATCAATTGGGATATTGACCCTTTAACAATCAAGAGGTTAACTCAGAACCCTTCAAGAAAGTATCAAATAATTAGTTCATTAATCCATCTTGAATTAACAGATTTCTTATTCGTAGTTTCCAAATTTGGTAAACCTAATAAGTAAGCTATCACAATTAATTAAACATGCTTACTACTCTGATTTTAATAACATTAAATTACAACAAGAACCTGTTTCGTTTACATGAAACATTATCATTAGACTAACAATTATCAATTAATTCAAATTTATGTTCTTTACTAATTTCCATCAAGAATGAACAAATAAGAAAAGCAAGTATAGATATCACACTATCTAGAAAAACAAGAGGCAATAACATATGATAGATATCAATTTATTTATCAATTTAAGGTATTTATTAAGTCAATTACAGTGTAATCTAGTGGAATTAAACATCTTAAAAATATATTTTCACATAAAATAAAATGGAAGCAATTAATCCTCTACCTCAAACAGTTCCTCAGGTTCATTATCCACACAACGGGTCACGATCCTCCTCTCGCGACAACTACACCCACCCCAGGATTCCACGATACGAGTGAACCAACTGAAACACAATAAAACTCCATTAGAGGCATGGGGATTACATGTTATATTATCGAATGGAGAAATATGAAAAGATTAACCCCAAAATAATGACGATAAAACAAACCACATATCAATGATTGATCGATACAACATGGTTGCATCAAAACAGAGCAGAACCAATCAGGGGAGTAAATTTTGATTGGGAAACTCCTACGGTAAGGATTGAAAGGTTATAACATCTCATAGCTGAGAACAAATAGGAAGAGCAAGGGATGAAGATATATTGTTCCTTTTAATGATTTAATGGGGTGACAGTTTAAGATATGCTTAATTCCCCATTAAAAGTGGGTTGCATTAACCCACACGGTTTGACCAAGTAAAAACATCATGAGCCATATGAATAATTAATATAGGATTTATGGACATTGAATAGGCCTTAAGAGTCCTTAAAATAAGGCATTAAATGTTTTTTACGTCAATGGAAATGTCAAAGGGGTGAAACTATAGCAAGCTGGAAACATTGTACACGTACCGTTATAGGTTACCGATATAACTGTTCACCTATGGAACTATTCACAGAATTGGAAATTTGGCCAAGTGTTGGGGATAAGTCACCATAACTGCACATAACAACTGAAACAACACATATTCATAATGTAATGGATCGAAGAGGTCCGATCCATTACAACATATACCTCTTAAAATATTTTCATCCTTGAGAATTCAAAACCCACCTAAGGAGAAAAATAAACGGGTTACAGACAACCACCCGTCAAGATACCTCTGAAAAGAGTGAAAGCCACATAAGTAAAAAAGAAATTCATAAATAAATCATGAAATTTCTAACCACAAAGGGAACATTGTTACATGAAAAAAGTTAAACATCAATCTACTCTTGGTACAGAGCACGTATCTGCAACTCATGTTCCCAGGTACTCTCCTCCATGACATAGTGTCGCCACAAGACATGAACTATGGGAATAGAATGCCTGCACAACACCTTCTCTTTGTGGTCTTCGATCTCCACAGGTCTATCCTTAAAGGTTGCATCATCATCAACATCGATCACTCCCCAATTGATGAAGTGAGATTCACCATGAAGACTACAACAGTGCTGTGATACATGGAATTCATAATGTATCTGACTCATCTATGGGGGCATTCCTACTCAATTCTCCATATATCCAACATGAGATAATGCCTCGAAAGGCCCAACAAACAAGAGAGAAATCTTACTTCCACAACCAAAACATCGCTCCCCATGACGGTGTAATGTATCTCACCTCTCATATCTATTTCTTTGTGAAAATGTTGTGTTTGAGGTGTTCTGGAGGTCACGGTGACTTATCCCCAACACTATTCCAAATTTCCAATTCTGTGAATAGTTTCATCGGTGAACAGTTCTATCGCTAACATATAACTATATGTGTATAGTAATGGTAGGCGTAATGTTTTTCCAGAATGGTGAGATCTATTAGTAACCTCTATTGGTAACCTCTAACGGCAGGTGTACAGTATCGGTAGGTGTATAGTGTTTCCGGAATGGTGAGGTCTATTAGTAACCTCTACTGGTAACCTCTAACTGTAGGTGTACAGTAATGGTAGCTGTGCAGTAATGATAGGTGTACAGTAATGGTAGGTGTACAGTAACGGTAGGTGTACAGTGTTTCATGAATGGTGAGGTCTATCAGTAACCTCAATCGTTATCCTCTAACGGTAGGTGTACATTAACGGTAGGTGTACAGTAACGATATGTGTACAGTGTTTCCAGCTTCCTACAATTTCACCCCATTGATGTTTTTTTGAATTAAAATATATTTAAAGCCTTATTTTAAATAATCTTAAGGCCGATTCAAAGGAGATAAATCCTATATTAATTATTCCTATGGCTAGAAATTTTTTTTCCTTGGTTAAACCTCGCGGGTTAATGCGATCCACTTTTAATGGGGAATTAAGCAGATCTTAAATTGTCGCCCCATTAAATCTTTAAAATGGATAAGATATATTCCTCCAATGATCATCCCCTTAGTTCACATCTATGAGACACATGAAATATTCAAACCTTCCCATATGAGTTTCATAATAATACTTTCCTCCTCAGATTGGTTCCGCTCTGTTTTGATGCAACCAAGCTGTATCAATCAATCTTCGATATATGGTATATTTTATCGTCATTACATTGGGGATAAACTTCTCATGTTTCTCCTTTCCATATTATATCATGTAATCCCCATGCTTTTAATGTAGTTTTCTTTGGGTTTGGTTGGTGCACTCGTACAGTGGCATCCTTGGGTGGATACAGTTGTCGTGAGAGGATGATCGTGGCCTGTTTTCTGGATAAATTATGTGAGGAACTGTTTGAGGTAGGGGATTCATTGATTATCATTTCTTTTATGTGAAATTATATTGTTATAATGTTTAATTTCACTTGATGACGATTTAATTGAGATAATAAATATTTTAACCAGATAAATAAATTGATATCAATCATATGTTATTGCCTCCTGTTTAGTTTGATAGTGTGATATCTATGCTTGATTTTCTTAGATGTTTGTTCTTGATGGAAATCGGTAAATAACATATATTTGGATTAATTGATAATTGTCTGGGTAATGACAAAGAGGCAGGTAAAAGTCCCTGGATATTATTGTAATTTAATGTTAATCAAATTGGCGCAGTAAGAATGTTTAATTAAATTTGATAGCTTACTTATTAGGTTTCCCGAATTTGGAACATTAGAATAATAAATCTGTTAATTCAAGATGGAATAATTAACTAATTGTATGATAATTACTTAAAGGGTTCTGAGTTGCCCTTTGGATTGTTAAAGGGCCAATATCCCAATTGATGTGATAGTTGATTTTCCTGCTGCTTTTGTTGTGATGTGATGCTGGATGGGTGTTGTGATATGTAGGGGCATGTAGGCCTTTGGTTGTGGCATTAGATGATGCCTAGAGTGGAGAGATGCATCAATTTATTCATGTCGGTGTTAGGAATGACACCAAGGATGATGTAATCGGATGGATGTGATTGTTAGATGCTTGCTGATTATTGATTGGTTGTTTATCTGCCTTAATTTTCCCCAGTTTTCAATGCAGCAGGTCTCACCTACCCTTCTTCCGAAAGAGGTGAAGACATGCGGGGTATGCCACATGCTTTCCTTATTTATCTTCTCAAGGAAGGATGGGTATATGCTCTTGCTATAAGAAGAATAGAATTGACAGGTAGTACATCTACTCACCGTGTTGAGCCCCCTTGTTTTTAGTAGCATAGAATGTTTTTTCTAGAATTCCTGGGAATGTGGTAAAGTAATTATATAATAAATAATTGAATAAATGGTGTTAACCCATGGGGTTCATGTTTTCTAGAACATAACGATGAGGTTGAAATTTTGAAGGAACTATTGACTTTGGTGTGACACTAATGAAATTTAATGTCGAATAGTTCATGGTTAATTAATGTTTAAATAATTAATTAACATAATGTGTAACTGATAAGAAAATGGGAATGAGGTTATCTAATAATTCTCTTTAAATGGTTGTGTTCTTATAGGATAACTAGTCTTAAGAAGTAGCAGCCTGGATTCTAAGAGACGTTAGTTATAGTTGTGTCTAAGACTAGGTTATGCCCATACTGTGGTTGTGAGATATAGTATATCATGTATTTTTTGTGTTTCTATATTCAAATCCACCCTCTCAGGGAGGGAAACTGACACCCTGGGGATTCTGAGCCCTAGGGGGTGTTTTCCCCATCATTATGGTGGGAGGATGAATGGTTGACTATCCTCTTTGCCCCCGATCTCTTCTATTGATAGTTACTTGTCCTGGTAGGCACAATAGTTAGTTTTCCCCATATATGTGTGTAGAGGGTTGTAATGGATAGTGGTTATACAGACACATATATTCTAGATATATTATCCTATGGACTACTGTAGGTGTAACATGTATGCGTTGTGATGGCTTGAGGATCCTTACATAGTGCATGGGCTGTAATGGATTGAGGTATAATACTCAATGTATGATACGCGTTGTGCGGGTTGTTTTGGATCCTAGAAACTACATGGTTACTTTTATTAGGTGGACGTGGTGGTTTTTTTGCACGAGGTACATGTTGTGGTGGTTCTCCCAGGTTTCTGTGGGCAATCCTTTTTGGAGAGAGATCCTCAAGATGTGCGACGTTAGGGAAAAGTGGAAAACCAGTGAGGAAGTTATAGCAGGATACCCTTGATATTCTTTATTATATGATATATTCTTGTTTACGTTACTTGGTGATAGTATCCATGGTGAGGTTTGGATCTTAGTATACCTATTTAGGTGACGAGTAAGTTTCACTTGTTGTTCACGGTGCTTTAGCATGCTTTCATTACTTTTGAATGAGATGCTTCGGGGAGGATCCGTCTGAGTATACTGTTATTCTCACACTATGTATATACAAACTTTTTTTCAGTTCACTTGCAGTAGGTTAGTGGACAGGCTGGTGTTTACTAGCGTGGGGTTCCAGGAGTTGTTCGGGCTAGTGGTTGCTGTTGTTTTACTTTCTATTGGGTAATTGAAGTTTTTCCCCTATCATTTGTAGTGCTTTTTCATGGAATTACATATGTTCACATGGGATTATTTTATATTTATGTTCTGAGTTGTAGTTGGTTGGTTTCTATCTTATCTCTCTCTTCATCATGTCTTCTCTTAGAGTTTAATTCCTCTCATTTGTGTGTTTACTATACCCTCGATGCTAGTCACCAACCCAGGGCCTACTGGAGGCAGGACTCAGGGATCATTATCTCCCTTCTCACATTGTCAACCCCGAAAGGGTATACTTTGTGGGGATGGGGTTGTGAAAGAGTGGTAACAGAGGTCTGCCTAAGGAATAGGATGGAGTTTGGAGTTAGTCACATGTTTGGTTTCATGGGTTGGTAGGGCAACGATTTCATTCAAGTTTAGCAAGTTAGGTAAACACTGGATACCGGCTGAGACATAGGCATTTAGGGCCGCCTATGATCTGATGTACGGACCTTTATGTTTAAAATGGCTACTCAACAAGGTGATACTAGTTTCCGGGTAGAGACATAGGAAAGGATCATGCATCATTCTTCTTTGTGCCTTTGTTTGAATGGGTAAACCTTGTGATCGGTTATCCTAAAATTAATAAAAGAAAATAATTAATTAATTAATGTTGAGTCTTCTATATTCCATGTTTATGAGCTCAACATATTTTTTATTTAATAGGTATGGATCCAGGTCGACGTCCTCATCAGGTTTTCATAGAAAATGTCCTACGGGCAGTTCTACCAGATCACCGTAGGGTTGAGGTTGACCATGACGACACTTGGAGGAATACACTCTGAGGTTTTCAATGCCATATTCTGCAGAATTACAAGGGCTCCATTTCAGTTGCAGTCACAAAAGCCTAGTTAGAGGAGGTCATGATTGGCTTTAGTTAAATTCATGCTCTGATGGAGAACATGGTGTCTTTGATTGTGAAGATGCTGCATGGAGTAGCGAGGAAGTGGTGGTTCTTGTTCCTCATGGATGGTGAGGAGTCAGCGATATCATAGGAGGAGTTCCGAGAAAAGTTTAGAGTTGTGTTTCTTTCTTCGACTGCGATAGAGTCCAGTCACCAGCATCTTCTTAACCTTCAAAAAGGGAGATCCATTTTTTGAGAGTTTGGAATCTATTTTAGGAACATTTTACGATATTCTTTGGACATATTGCCAGATGAGGAGGTCAGGGTAAGACATTTAGAGGAGGCTTTGCATTGATAGATCCAGTACTATGTCACCCCATTTAAGCTGTAAACGTATCTTGAGGTGCTAGAAATGGAAGAGTATGTCGAGAGGAATTTTTACTGGAGTGGACCATCCCGAAAGGGGAATCCTCATCATTCCCCATGAAGTAGATTTGTGGTCTGGGTTCCCCAGTTTTCATGGAAAAGTGGTTTATGTTTAGCTGGGGGTATGTCCCAGCCCTTCACATCTCGTTTCTCCAGAGGCAGCAACTCTTAGGCCTATTCCATGGGACCATGCACTTGTTTTTCTTGTGGTGGTCATGTGCATCAGCAGGGAGAGTGCCCAACCTTTCAGAGCAGTCATCATGCACTAGGCGCTACGCTCCAGGTTCCTTCATTGAAGCATTTCCATCCAAGGCCGCAGCAGCAGGTTGCACCGGCTTTAGATCTACAGATGGTAGATGGGGCAGGCAGAGGACAACCCCATATCGCTCCCTGTCCTCAGTGAGCAGATTGTGGCCATGATGGTGGTCATCATCAGGGTCATAGACGCCACGGAGGAGGTCGTGGTCAGCATCATGCTCTAGTGTTTCAAGCTCAAGGTGAGCCAGACATCATTCAAGGTACCATATTCTTGTTTTCTACCTTGGTTTATTCCTTGTTTGATTCAGCAGTGACACACTCCATCATATCACATACCCTTTTCCATGCTTTGGGAATTGAGGTAGAGAGACTTCTAGTGCCCTTGGCGTTGACTACGCCTGTTGGAGGTCGACCAATCTTGCTTTCTGAATGTAGGGACTGTGAGCAAGTGTTGGGGAAACACCGTTGTTGGGGAGATTTAATATGCTTACGATTAAAACCATATGATGTCATCCTCAGCATTGATTATTTGTATTCAGTGCAGGCTATCGTGGATTGCTTCAGGAAGTATGTTTTCTTCATTAGTGTAGATGGAGTGCCAATGGTGTTTTTTGGCATGTGTGATCCTCAAATGGGTCATAGGCGTGTTTCATCCTTATCATCCATGATAGATGAGATGATACTGAGTTCTTCAGAGGTTCAGCAGTTGGTGTTTCTTTGGGTCACAGTGGAGTACCCTGATGTCTTTCCAGTAGGGGTTGTAGCATTACCCCCTCGACAAGAGATCGAGATAAATCTAGGAGCATCACTTATCTATATGTCTCTATATAGGATGTCCCCTTATGAGTTACGAGAGCTACGTATATAGCTTGATGTTCTGTTACAGTTCGGTTTTGTTTGGACAAGTGTGTCACCATGGGGTGTACCAGTTTTGATCGTGAAGAAGGCCAATGAAATTTTGCAGTTGTGTGTCGATTATCATCGCATAAACATAGTGACAATAAATAATCGCCATCCTCTTACCCTGAGTTATGATTTATTCTATCAAATGAATGGTGCATGTTGGTTCTCAAAGATCAAAATGCGGTTAGGATATCATCAGATGCATGTGAAGGATGAGGATATCTCGAAGACTACTTTTCATTGTCGTCTTGTGCATTATGATTTATTTGTATTTCCGTTTCGCATGACAAATTCTCCAGATGTATTCATGGGATTGATTTATGCTGTGTTCCATGAGTTCATGGACATCTTCGTGGTAGTTTTCAACGATGACATCCTTGTGTAATCCACATCTGAATAGGAGCATGCAGAGCATCTACAAGTCGTTTTGGTAGTTCTTTGACAACATCATCTATTTGGGAATTTTTCAAAGTGTGCGTTTTGGGCTTGATAAGTCGGTTTCTTAGTGCATGTTGCGTTCCAACAGGGAGTAGTTTTGGAACCATCGATGATAGAAGAAGTTGTGTCTTGGGGCAGCCCCCAAGGCAATTTTAGAGGTGCGAAGTTTCCTTGGTCTCGCAGACTACTACAGGAGGTTCGTAGCCAATTTCTGATGAGTTGTGACTCCCCTGACAGATTTGACCATGAATGATTGGGCATTCATATAAATGATTAGTGTCCGGAATCTTTCTTGTATCTAAATGAGATGTTAAAAATTTCTTCAGTCCTTTGTCCTCCAGCCGAGGGAGTTTAGTTTGATGTTTTCTGTGATGATTCACCTCTAGGGTATGGTTGTAATCTCATGCAGCAGAGTTTAGTTTTTTCTTTTGGGTATCTGCAGTTACGTCCCCATGAACGCAAATATTCCACCCATGATCTTGAGTTGGCAGTCGTGGTGTTTGCTATGATTTTATGGAGACATTACTAATTTGTGAGCTTTTTGTGGTTTTCACTGATCATAAGAGTTTGAGGTATGTTTTCTCCCAGTGTGACTTGAACTTACGATAGCATCAGTGGATGGATTTATTACAGGAATATGACATCCAGATATAATATACGTCGGGAAAGGGGAATGTTGTTGCTGAAGCGATAAGTCGAAAGTCACATAGTGATGTTGTGCGTGAATCCACTAATTCTTGGAGAGTAATGGAATATCTGTAAGAATTACATATTGATGTGGGAGATGTTGGAGGTAGATGTATTCTTATTTAGTTGATGGTAAATTCATTTCTGATATAGACGGTGGAAGAGTCCCAGTTGGGAGATCTAGAGGTTGAGGTCTGCAGAGACCGAGTTTTTTGTTGTGAGGCCCCTGATGGTTGGTCGGAGGATGAACAACACCGAGTGTTGTATCATGGAAGGATTTTTGTTCCCTTGACAATTCATCAAACGGTTCTCAGGGAGTTCCATAGTTCAACTTTAGCAGTACATCCTGGGATGACAATGATGCATCTATCTTTGAGGTGTCAGTTTTGGTGGCCTGGGCTGAAGCATGTGGTTGCAGAGTTTGTGTCTAAAGGTTTACTCTGCCCGAAGGTGAAGGCCAAACACCGTGATCCTGGTGGTCTTATACAACCATTATATATTTCTCAGTGGTAGTGGGAGTACATCTCAATGTACTTTGTTACTGGTTTACCTCGATCATTGGGAGGACATGATGCTATTTCGGTGGTCGTGGATCATTTAACAAAATCGACCCACTTCATAGCGATCAAGGAGTCGATCTCAGTGGATGTTTTGTCGAGGTGGTATCTAGAGTATTTGTTGAGACATCATGGAGTCCCTAGGATGATCATTTCAGATCGAGATCCTCATTTTACCTCTAGGGTGTCTAGAGGTCTCCATCATGGTTTCGGTTCTCAACTATGCCTTAACACTGCTTTTTTTCCTCAAACGAATGATGAGAAAAAGCGATCCATCCAGACTCTTGAAGACATATTACGCTCTTGTGTTCATGATTTTAGAGGTTCATGGATGAGGAACTTAACCTTGTTGAATTTCATTATAATAATAGTTTTCATTCCACCATCGGCATGGCACAGTTTGAAGCGTTGTATGGCCGCCCTTTTCGTTCTCTGTTGTGCTGGACTGGGGTTGGAGAGTCAAAAATTCTCAGAACGGTACTACTGAAGAATACAACAGAGATGGTCCATGTGATTCATGAGAGGATTAAGACAACGCGAGCTCATCAGAAATCATATTCTGATCAAAGGAGGAGACCTTGTAGTTTAATGATGTGCATCATGTGTTTCTGAAGGTGACTCCCCATTGTGGGCAGCGATGGTTTGGTCATGGAAGTAAGTTGTCTCTAAATTTTGTTGGGCCTTTCAAGGTGTTAGCTCATGTTGGATTCGTGGCGTATCGAGTAGCACAACCCCCAATGATGAGTCAGATACATGATGTATTCCATGTGTCACAGCTCTGTCGTTGTCTTCATGATGACTCTCAAATCATTGATTGGGGATAGATCAATGTTGATGATGATGTAACCTATGAGGAGCGAACTGTGGAGATCCAATACTACAAGTAATAGGTAATGGGAGGTCATTCTATTCCATTAGTTTGTGTCTTTGGTTACACAGTGGCATGGAGGAGAGTACCTAAGAATGTGAGTCACTGATATGTGCTCCGTACCCAGAGTTGTTTAATGTTTAACTCTTTTCATTTAACTATGTTCTTTTTATGGTTAGACCATTCATGTTTTATTTATGAATTTCTTTTGTTGCTTTTTTGGCTTGCTCTCTTCTGAGTGGTATCTCGACGGGTGGTTGTTCGGACCCCTTTTTTTCTTTTTAGGTGGGTTTTGAATTCTCGAGGATGACAATGTTTTGAGTGGTATCTGATGTAATGCACTGGACCTCTCCAGTCTATTACAGAATGAAAATGGGGTGTTTGAGGTGTTCCGAGAGGTCAAGGTGACTTATCCCCAACACTTTGCCAAATTTCCAATTCTGTGAATAGTTACATCGTTGAATAGTCCTATCGGTATCCTAGAATGGTAGGTTTATAGTAACAGTAGGTGTACAATGTTTCCAGAATAGTGAGGTATATCAGTAACCTCTAACAGTACATGTGCAGTAACGGTAGGTGTACATTAACAGTAGGTTTACAATGTATCCAGAACGGGGAGGCCTATTGGTAACCTCTAACGGTAGGTGTACAGTAACAGTAGGTGTACTGAAACAGTAGGTGTAAGATGTTTCCAGAACGGTGAGGTCTATCAGTAACCTCAATTGTTAACCTCTAACGGTAGGTTTATAGAAATGGTAGGTGTAAATAAATGGTAGGTGTATACTGTTTCCATTTTCCTACAGTTTTACCACTTTAATGGTTCCTTTGATGTAAAATACATTTAATGCCTTAATTTAAGGACTCTTAAGGCCGATTCAGAGGCCATAAATCCTATATTAATTATTCTTATGTCTTTGGATGTTTTTACTTGGTCAAACATCATGGGTTATTGTGATCCTATTTTAATGAGGAATTTAGCATATCTTAAATGGTTTCCCCATTGAATCTTCAAAAGGGACAGGATATCTTCCTCCCTTATTCATCCTCTTTGTTTTCGGCTATGAGATGATAGAACCTTTAAATCCTTCTCGTAGGAGTTTAACAATCAAACATTACTCCTTGGATTGGTTCCGCTCTATTTTGATGCAACCAAGTTGTATCGATCAATCTTCGATATAAGGTATCTTTTATCATCATTCCTTTGAGGATCATCTTAACATGTTTCTCATTTCCATGTTATATCATGTCATCCCCATGCATTTAATGGAGTTTTCTTGGGGTTTGGATGGTGCACTCGAATCGTTGCATCCTTGGGTGGATGCTGTTGTCTCGAGAGGATGATCAGGACCCATTGTGTGGATAAAGAATGTGAGGAACTGTTTGAGGTTGGGGATTCAATGATTCTCTTTTCATTTATGTGCAACTGTATTATTAGCATGTTTAATCCCACTAGATGACAATGGAATTTTCATAATAAATATAATAACCAGATAAATAAATTGATATCGATCGTATGTTATTGACTCTTGTTTTTCTAGATAGTGTGATATCTATTCATTATTTTCTTATTTGTTCATTCTTGATGGAAATTAGAAAAGAACATAAATTGGGATTAATTTATAAGTGTTTGGCTAAAGATAAAGATACATGTAAATGAACCTGGTTCTTGTTGTAATTTAATCATAATAAAATTGGCGCAGTAAGGATGTTTTATTAATTGTGATAGCTTATAGTTTAGTTTTCCCAAATTTGGAAGCTACGAATAATAAATCTGTTAATTCAAGATGTATTAAAAAACTAATTGTTTGATAATTCCTTGAAGGGTTTTGAGTAACCATCTTGATTGTTAAAGGGCCAATATCCCAATTGATGTGATAATTGATTTTATTGCTTCTTGTGTTGTGATGTGATCCTAGATGGGCGTTGTGATGTGTGGGGGCGTGGAGGCCTTTTTTTGTGGCAGAAGAAGATGCCTAGAGTTGTGAGAATCATCAGTTTATGCATGTGGGTGTCAGGGAGGACACTAGGGATGATGGAATGGGATGAATGTGACTATTGGATGCTTGATGATTTTTTTGGCGGTTTATCATCTTTAATTTTCCCCAACGCTCAAGGCAGCTGGTCTCACCTACCCTTCATCCAAAAGAGTTGAATACACATGGGGTATGCCACGTGCTTTCTGTGTTAATCTTCTCATGGAAGGATGTGTATATTCTCATGCTATAAGCGGAAAAAACTCGATGGGTAGTACATCTACTCGCTGTGTTGATCCCCATTGTGTATAGAAGCATAGAATATTTTTCTAGAATTATTGGGAATGTGGGAAAGTAATTCTATAATGAATAATTGAAAAAATGGTGTTAACCCATCGGGTTGGTGTTTTCTGGAACATAATGATGAGGTTGAAATTTTTAAGGGACAACTGATATTGGGTGCGATGATAATGAAATTTAATGTGGAATTTTTCGTGGTTATTTAATGTTTAAAGAATTAATTAATGTTAAGTGGAACTGATAAAAAAAAGTGGAATTAATTGGTCTATTGAAGATCTTTAAATGGTTGTGTGATTATAGGATACTTGTTCATAAAATTAGAAGCCTGGATTCTGAGAGACACTAGCTGTAATTGTGTCTAAGACTAGGTTATTACAAAAGTGTGGTTTTGAGATATAGTATATCATGTAATTTCTGTATTTCTATATTCTACTCCACCTTATTGGTGAGGAAAGTGACACACTTGGGATTATGAGCCATGGGGGGTTTTTTTCCAACATTCTGGTGGGAGAATGAATGGCTTACAACCCTGTTTGGCCCTGCTCTCATCTCTTGGTGGTTACTTATGATGGTAGGCACAACGGTTAGCTTTCCCCATATATGGGTGTAGGGGGCTGTAATGGCTTTTGGTTATTCACACACATATATTCTTGAAATAGTATACTATAGACTACTATAGGTATAACGTGTATGAGTTGTGATGTCTTGGGGATCCTTATTCGGTGTATGGGCTGTAATCGCTTGACGTATAATACCCGATCTATGATACACGTTATGCGGGCTGTGGTGGCTCCTATAAACTACCTGGTTAATTTTATTATGTGGACGTGGTGGTTTTGTAGCACAAGGAGAATGTGAAAACACTTAATATAGCTTTTGAAGAACTTCTTTCCAAAAATAATTTCTCTTACATAAAATAATTCTTTTAAAGAAAACAACAAAACATTTCAACGGTTAATATAATACCGTTAAAGCACCTCATACATAAGTAATTGACCATTTAGCTGAGTGCCACTAGATTAAAAAAGGAAGC
Source organism: Viscum album (assembly GCA_963277665.1). NCBI lineage: Eukaryota > Viridiplantae > Streptophyta > Magnoliopsida > Santalales > Viscaceae > Viscum > Viscum album. The sequence goes on from OY728120.1 coordinate 1,153,218,322, forward strand.
TTGCTTGTATAAAAATTCATGAATTGTACCAAGTAAAATAGGCATAACATGCAAGGAATGCAAGTACTACTAAGCATGAACATTATGAGAGTTGCACATAAATAATTTCACTACAACATATAAAAATCTGATAAATGTAATGCTAATATTTTCATTAAAATTATGGAATGGTAAACTGATCATGCATCCTCAATGTCTCATCATATTCCATGTTCACAATAATCTAATACTCATAGGTAATGGTTCTATAACCAAAGATATTCCTCAAGTATAAATAATCACTTGGTTGGTCATATACTAAAACATAATGAGAAAAAGAACACTGAAGGACTCATGGTATCTAGGTCAAGGTCTCTTGCCATGAACTACGAGTAAAATATCAATCTGAATATCTCCAAAACTATCGATGAATCAAGGAGCTTACTTTTACCTATCTCCAACCCGGAGGGCTTACATTTACCAGTCCCTAACCTAGAGGGCTTACTTTAACCAGTCCCCAACTTGGAGGGATTTCTTTTAACCAGTCCCTAACCCAACAGTCTAACACATTTCTCATTTTTCAAAATGGCCTAATATTCATGTTGTCCCATACCACTTTGAATATTTAATTTTTATTTCTCATTACCCATGGTGTCACATACCACATTAGTTAATTTAGATCTTAGTCCATTAACATGATATGTAATATGCATGAATTATGTACAATACTAAACAAAAATGAATAATGAATCCATTATAAATTTAGTTGGAAAATGCTTGACATAACATTGAAAATATGGAAATAAATAATCAAAGGCATACATAGTATGGTAAACATTTTTTTCACATAAGATAACACCCAAAATGACGAATGATTAGGGTTTTCCACATGAGGTGATAAATGATGAATCTATAAAATTATTATATCATGGAAATGAAATACGTATAGAAAACACTTCCCATTAATTATTGCAATAAACATGACATCGAAAAACATAACAATATTAACTACTAACATTCACCATAGTAGGATTATCATAAAACAATAAATGAATACAACATGATAACATGATCCCATAAACCCTTAATCCTCTAATGTAATTTAATCAAATCAAAACACATTCTTTTTAAATTAGAAAACACATTAAGGGTGTTCCCAGATAAACTTCTTTAATCAGACAGGATTATAAGTGTATACTTATATACAAAATTCATCTTGGATTATCAAACACCCATGTTGTATTTTATTAAAATATTACATGTATCAAAACATAAACTATGTTCTGCTAATTATTACATGAAAAATAGGGATTTGGAAATTATACTTATAAATATATATATACACATAACCATATACACACACTGTGTATATATGGGTTTTTACACAACTTAAACAAGGTCCATTAATTACTTGAAAACTGAATATTTCAAACTATTAATCAATTACTTGAGTGAAAAATAAATCCATATAAGGTTTATTACCAATGTAACCATATATACATATATATATATATATATATTAAGGTTTTGTACTATAAACACAATTCCACTTAAGCCCAAAACATGGTTCGCAACTAATATATTATTTAAAGATGGGTATTCATATCTTAAAAACCGTAATTGATTTTAATTGAAATACATAACTATATATAAGTTTATGGTTATATGTATACAAATTTTACATAAAGGATTTTCATGTTTAAAAGTAGATTCAAAATAACCTTTACAGGTATTTAATTCATAGTATAATATACTGAATTATATAGAAATATTAAAAGTAGTATTGGATGGGGTACTTATATATATACATATATGTTTAAACACATGAAAATATATATGTGTGTATATACAATATATAATACAAGACATTTAAAACTAAACATACATAAACTACTTGAGTTTACAAACAATGAACATCCTCCCTAGAATCCCTTAATGAGGAAGGGTTTTAATGTGTATACATAATCATATACACTAATAATATATATATATATATATATATGTAAATAGATTTGTTACATACGAGTTATAAATAGAAATCCAACTTAAACAAACCATTAAATCATCTAGGAAGAACCATAATAAACCCATACACCCAATTTCAAAAGTGGAGGAGGATTGATTCTCATACTAAAAATATATATGTATATACATACATACATAATATATAACCGATTATACACCATGTGGGTATATCGGGTTTTTCATCATAAAGAAAGGAAGATATATCACCTTATGTAAATTATACCCCATATGAAGCTTATCAACATTTCAATGACCCATTTTGAAACCATAAACATAGAAGGTGATGACCTATATATATAAATACTGAAATACAATATACCCGATTACACACAGTGCATGTATAATCGATTTTCAAAAAAATATAGGTAAAATGGTCCCTTACAAATTGGTAGACCGCAGGTTGTCTTTTATCAGACACTACAATATGGATTTTCCCATTTTTCGTTTGCATAGAGATTAGAGGCTTTCATAGCCATATGCAGTGATATAAATATATATATGCACATGGATGAGCGGAAGAGGTGGTTTTAAAATAACGACAAAGATAGGTTCAATATTTCTCCGCAAGTCGAGTGTTGACGAGGACAGTAAAATAACAAATTCAGTGTATATAATTGAACTAACCACTAACGGATCACAGGTCATTGAAAAATCTATAATTTAAAATGAAAAAAACAGTGACATCAAAGAAAATCAGCACAATCGTTGATTGAAACAGTTTAAAACATTGAAAGATTCACAAATTTGTTTTCAAAATAAAATGTGTGAAAGGAATATGTAATTGAAAAGCCGATTCTGTACATATAATAAAAAGATTGTGACAAATATGTCCGAAATCAATAGCAACAGGAAGTTCCGACAGTGAAATCGGTAGGGATACGATGAAAACAACTAAACCAGATGATTGGGACACCTATATCATAAAACAAAGCACCTACCTCAATAGGATAAAGAAGATCTGTATCCTTGAATTAGGACAGAACAAACATGGATGACTTTGATGTTTGAGATAAGATGGTATTGAATTCATAGTTGCATCTGAAATCGAAGTCGACTTCGATCTGAAATGCTCAGTTCTTTCAAACTCGGACTCATATCTAGATCTAGATATCTCACCCAGGGTCAAAACCCCTCTACGCCCTTGGACATTCTCGGCCTAAATCCGATACACCTCCCTCGGGACTAAACCTCGGCCCACGATGCATGACCACTGCTCGGAAAGCTCCCGGCGGCTCGCACCTTTCCCTGCTCGAACCCCCATGGTGTCACGACTTCCTCAACTTCGATCGGAGCTCCCAACGCATCACCTCACAAAACCATAACCACAACACGGGTTTTCCATATTATTATTATATTTTATCTTTATTATTTATTCTTTACAATTATTATTTTATAATTTTATATTAATATACATTTAATTCACTTTATAAATGTCAAAAGTTATATATCTAAATAATCATAAAATAATTTTAACAATACTTTTTAAAAATAAAAATTTTTAATATTTTTTTATTAAACAGATTTATAAACAGATACATTTATATTTAAAAATAATTATATAAATTAAAATAACAAATTCTAATTAAACTAATTTGAAACAAAAAAAATGTACTTATTATTATTTATAAAAGAATTATATATTATTATTATTACTTATATTATATAAAATAATTTATCTATTATGTATTTATGTACAATATCATGAAATTTTTTAGAAAATAATATTAATAATTTTGTTAAAACATTAATCTAAATAACAATAATTATAATTTCATATATATATATATCATTGTTTTGGAAAATGTATGAAACCCATACAATTATCCATTTGTTTTCATAAATAATGTATTTCACTAAATAATATCGTATAATAATTTCAAATTGACATGTATAATAAAATTATAATAAGATTGTTTTTATTAGAAATTTTATAACAAATTAATCTAATCATAATTTTATAATGATAATAGTTCAAAACATAATATATAAAACAATTAAATATATAATATACATTTCCTATTATTGTTACTAAATATTTTTTTTATATGTATACATATTAAATACATTTATTACATATTTACTTAAATTATAGTTTATTTAAAATTATTAATTTTTGCATCTGTGACTCGGAGTGTCACACTTTCACTTTCTTTATCATCTCACGAATCACCTTGACCATCTCTGTTGTATTCTATACTAGTTATGGTCTGTTAATTGCTAACTCAATGACCCCAGTCCAGTGCAATATTGAACGGAAAGGCCAGCCATACAAGCCTTCAAATGGCACAATACTGACAGTGGAGTGAAAACTATTATTGTAAGAGAACTCCACCCAGGGTAAGTGCATCATCTATGAACCTCCAAATAAATAACACAAGAGCGTAACATGTCTTCAAGAGTCTGGATTGTTCGCTCTGTCTGACCATCTTTTTGAGGATGAAAAGCAGTGCTAAGTCATAGTTGAGAACTGAAAGCATGTTGGAGACCTATCCACACCCTGGAGGTAAAATGAGGATCTTGATCCGAAATGATCATCCTAGGGACTCCGTGAAGTCTCACCACATCCTCTAAATACTACCTCGACAAAACATCCACTGAGCTCAACTCCTTGATCACTAGGAAGTGGGCCGATTTTGTCAAACAATCCACTACCACCAAAATAGCATCATGTCCCCCCGTAGGTCAAGTTAAACCAGTTAAAAAATCCATTGAGATGTCCTCCCACTTCCAATGAGGAATCTCTAATGGCTGGAGAAGACCACCAGGAACATGGTGTTCGGACTTCACCATCAGGCAGAATAATCTTCGAGACACAAACTCCGCAACAGCATGCTTCATCCCAGGCCACAAAAACTAACTCCTCAAGGATTGTTACATCATTGTCACACCAGGATGTACTTAAAAAGTAAAACTATGGAACTCTCTAAGAATCATCTCATGCATTGTCAAGGGAACAAAAATACTTCCATGATACAACACTCGGTGTTGTTCATCCTCCGTCCAACTATCAGGGGAATCACCACAAACAACTTGGTCTCTCCAGAACTCCACCTCTAGATCTCCCAAAATGGAACTTTTCCACCTTCTACATCGGGGATGACTGTACGATCATCTGAAAAAGACAACCTCTAACCCCAACATCTCCCATATCTAGATGTAATGCTGACAGTTCATCCATTACCCTCCAAGAATCACCAGATTCACGCATAGAATCACTACGTGACTTTCAACTCAGTACATCCGCTACAACATTCCCCATTCCAGGAGTATATGATATCTCTAAGTCTTATTCCTATAATAACTCCATCCATAGATGATGTTGTAAGTTCAAGTCACACTGTGAGAAAACATAACTCAACCTCTTATGATCGGTGAAAACCACAAAACGCTCACCAATGAGGTAATTTCTCCACAACTTCAGAGAAAACACCACAGCTACCAACTCAAGATCATTGGTGGAATATTTGAATTCATGGGAATGTATCTTCAAAGACCCATAAGAAGCAACTGACCTCTGCTGCATGAGAACACAACCTAGCACCATATGTGAGGAATAGAAAAAAACATCAAACTAAACTCCCTAAGCGGTAATACAAAGGAATGAAGCACTTACTAACTTCTCTTTTAGATACTCAAAAGCTTCCAGACACTGATAAGTCTACATGAATGCCTGATCCTTCCTGTTCAAAGCTATCAAAGGGGTCGCAACTCGTGAGAAATTGGCTTTGAACCTATTGTAGTAGCATGCGTGACCATGGAAACCTCACACCTCTGAAACTGTTTTGGGGGCTTCCCAAGACCCAACTGCTTCTATCATTGATGGATCCACCGCTACGCTCTATGAGAACACAAGATTCCCCATGAAACGGACTTCTCGAGCCCAAAACATAGACCTTTACAACTTCCCAAACAACAAATTTCGACGAAGAGCTATGAAAAGAGCTTGTAGATGCTCTGCATGCTCCACTTCAGATGTGGAGTACACAAGGATGTCATTGATGAAAACTACAATGAATATGTCCAAGAAATCAAGGAACCCATCACTCATCAATCCCATGAACATAGATGGAGAATTCATCTTGCCTAACGACATTACAACGAAATCATGATTCCCATGATGACAACAGAAAGCATCCTTCAGGATATCCTCATCCATCACATGCATCTGATGATATCATGACCACAATTCGATCTTTGAGAACTAACTTTCACCCTTCAGTTGATCCAATAAATAATCAATCTACAAAAGAGGATAATAATTATTTATTGTCACTTTGTTTAAGGGATGATAATAGACACCCAACCACAAATAGCTGTCAACCTTCTTCACGAACAAAACTGGTGCACCCCACAGTGATACACTTGTCCAAACAAAACCGAACTGTTACAGACCATCAAGCTATAGACATAGATCTCATAACTCAGAAGGATCCATCCTATATGAGGAAATAGAGATACATGATACTCCTTCCATTAGCTCGATCCCAAACTCAATCACTCGTCGAGGGGGTAATTCTACAACCTCTTCGGAAAAGACATCAGGGTACTCCACTACGACCCTAGGAAATGCCAACTACTAATCCTCTAAAGAACTCAGCATCATCTCAGACATCATGGATTAAAAGTATGGAACACGCATGTGAACCATTCGAGGATCTCTCTCCCCAAACAACCACCATTTTCTCTCCATCCACACCAATGAAGATGACCATCTTCCTGAAACAATACACGATAGCCTACACCGAATACAACCAATCCATGCCGAGGATGAAATAATATGGTTGTATTCTTAAACATAGGAAATATCCCCAAGAGAGGTGTTTCCCCAACACTAGATCAAAGTCTATACATACTTAAAACAAATCAACTCAACCTCCAACAGGCGTAGTCATCTCTAAGGGCACTGGACACCTCTCTACCACAAGTCCCAAAGCATGGAAAATGGTAGGTGATATGATGGAGTGTGTCGCTCCCGAATCAAAATAGGCATACACCAAGGTAAAAATCAAGCAATGGGTGCCTCAAACGACATATGGCTCACGTGGAGATGGCAACATGAGAGCATGAAGATGAAGAGGACCTCCTTCAGGACCTCTCTATCCCAGATAAAGACCGCCAATATGGTCGTGATCTGCTCTCTGAGGATGGGGAGTGTCATGGGGCTATCCTCTACCTTCCCTAGTTACCCGCTGTTGATCTAAATCTAGTGAAACCGGATGCTGCTGCCTCGGTTGTAACTGCCTCAATGGATGAACCATCGGCATAGCCCCTGGTGCACGATGACCTCTATGAATGGTTGGGAACTCCCATTGCTGAAGGACACGAACACCATAATAAAAACAAGCACCTAATCCCTTGGCATAGGACTGAGAGTTGATGCCTCTGGAGAAACGAGATGTAAAGGGTTGGGAGTTACCCCTAGCTGAACAAAAACCCCTTTTCCCTAAAAACCGGGATCCCCGGACCACAACTCTGTTTCATGAGGAATGATGTTGATTCCCCTCTCATGATGATCCAGTCCTGGCCAAATTCCTCTCCACAACCACTGCCCTCACCAGCACCTCAAGATATGTTTTCAGCATAAATGGGGTGACCCGGTGCTGGATCTATGGATGAAAATCCTACTCGAAATGTCTTTCCCTGGCCTCCTCATCTGGAAACAGGTCCGAAGAATATCGTAAAATGTTCCTAAAATGGATTCCAAAGACTCGAACACTAGAGCTCCAATGTCGAAGGGTAAAAGCTCTTGGCAACTAGATTCCCTCACAGTCGATGAAAGGAACTCGACACTAAACTTGTCTCGGAACACCTCCCATGATATTGACGACTCCTCATGATCCTTAAGGAACAAGAACCACCACTTCCTCGCTACTCCAAGCAGCATCGTCACAACCAAGGACAGCCAGTGCTCCTTCCGAGCATGAATCAAACTATAGAAGATCTAGATATCCTCTAACCAGTCTTCTGTGACTACATCTAAAATGGAGCCTTCGTATGTCTGCAATATTTGGTGCTAAAACTCTCAGAGTGTATTCATCCAAGTGTCTTCTTTGTCAACCTCTACCATGCGGTGATCTTCTAGAACAGCCTGGAGGACATTTTCTACCCAAACATGAAGAGGACGAGGACCTGGAGCCATACCTGTAAAATAACAAACAATTACAGATCCTAAGGCTGGATTATGGAATACACAACATTAATTAATTAATTATTTTCTTTTATTTATTTTAGGTTAACCTATCACAAGGTCTACCCATTAAAACTTATGAACAAAGAAGAATGATGCATGATCCTTTCCTAGGTCTCTACCTTGCAACTAGTATCACCTTGTCTAGTAGCCATTGTAAACCTAAAGGTCCATACACAGATCATAGGGGGCCGTAAATTCCTATGTCTCAGCCAGTCTCCAGTGTTTAACTCACTTGATAGACATGAATGAGATTGTTTCCATACCAACCCATTTAACCTCACCTCTTCCAAACTCCAAACTCCATCCTATTTCTCTACCAATCCTCAGATACCACTCTTTTAGGACCCCCTCACTGCATTGTGAACCCCTCCTTAGTCGAAAATGTGAGAAGGGGGATAATGACCCAAGATTCCCAACTCATGTAGGCCCCAGGTTGGCGACTAGCACCGAGGATTTAGTAAACACACAAATGGGAGGCATTACCCTCTAAGAAAACACATAAGGAAAAGAGAGATAATATAGACACCAATCGACTCCAACTCAGAACTAAAATATAATTGAAACCCATGTGTCCATATTTAATTACAGGAAAAATTACTACAACTGAAAGGGGAAAAACTGAAACTACCCAAAAGAAAGTCAAACAGCAGCAAACACTAGCCTGAAAAGCTCCTGCTACCCCAAGCTAGTAAACACCAGCCTGACCTCAAACCTGCTCCAAGTTACTTGAAAAACACTTTGTATATATATAGGGTGAGTATAATAGTATACTCATTAGGATCCTCCCTAAAGCCTCTCCTGAAAATGTAAAGAAATAATGCAAAAAAATAGCGAAAAACAAGTGAAACTATCTCATCACCTAAACAGGTATACTATGTTCCCAACCTCACTATGGCTACTCTCACGAAGTAACGCATACAAGAATATATCACATAATAAAGAATATCATGGGTACCTCACTGCTACTTCCTCAATGGTTTTCCACCATTCCCCAACATCACACATCTTGAGCATCTCTCTCTAAAAAGGCTTGCCCACAGACACCTGGGTGAAGCACCACAACATGCACATCATGCAACAAAACCACCACGTCCACATTATAAATGTAACCAGTTAGTTTATATGAGCCACCACAGCCCGAATAATGTGTATCACACATCAGGTATTATACCTCAAGCCACTACAACCCATAAACCGAGTAAGGATCCTCAATCCAGAACCCCCCATACACATTACACTTATAGTTGTCCATAGGTTACTACATCCAGAATATATTTGTGTGAAAAACCACAAGCCATTACACCCCTCTATACACATATTTGTGGGAAACTATCTATTGTTCCTACCAGCACATGTAACTACCATGGGAAGAGATCAGGGCGAAATGGGGTAGTCAGCCATTCATCTTACCACCAGAATGTTTGGGAAAACACCACCCAGGGATGAGAATCCACGAGGTGTATGTTTCCCTCACCGACATGGTGTATTAGTGTATAGAAACACAAAAGGTACATGATATACTATATCTCACAACCACACTATGGGAATAACCTAGTATTATACACAACTTCAGCTAAAGTCTCTAAGAATCCAGGCTACAATATCTAAGACTAGGTATCATAAAAGTACACAACCATTTAAAGAGATGTATTAGATTAAATCATCCAATTTTTTATCAGTTCAACATTACGTTAATTAATTATTTAAACATTAATTGACCAAGAAAAATTCCACATTAAATTTCAATAGCATCAAACCCAAAGTCAACTGTTCCTTAAAAATTTCAACTTCATCATTATGTTCAAGCAAACGCCAACCCCATGGTTAAAACAATTTATTCAATTATTCATTATAGAATTTATTTCCCACATTCATCGATATTCTATAAACACATTCTATTCTACTAAACACAAGGGGGCTCAACACGGTGAGAAGATGTAATACCCGTCAAGTCTTTTCCGCTTATAGAAAGAGCATATTACCATCCTTCCTTGAGAAGCTAAACACGGAAAGCATGTGGCATACACCGCATGTCTTCTCCTTTTTCAGAAGAAGGGTAGGTGAGTCCAGCTACCTTGAGTAGTGGGGAAATGTAAAGTAGATAAAGAACCAATCAAAAATCAGTAATCATCCAACAATCACATCCATCCCATTCCATCTTCTCTGGTGTCCTCCCCGACTCCCACATGCATAAAATTTTGAATCTTCCACTCTAGGCATCATCTGCTGCCACAAACAAAGGCCTCCATGCCCCGACATATCACAAAACCCATCTAGGATCACATCACAACACAAGAACTGTAAAAATAAACCATAACATCAATTGGGATATTGGCCCTTTAACAATCAAGAGGGTAACTCATAACCCTTCAAGGAAATATCAGACAAAAAATTATTTAATCCATCTTGATTCAATAGATTTATTATTCATAGGTTCCAAATTCGGAAAACCTAATCAGTAAGATATCAAAATTAATTAAATGTTTTTAATATGCCAATTTGATTAACATTAAATTACAACAAGAACAAGGTTTGTTTACATGCCTCTTTATCTTTAGCCAAAAAAATTTCAATTAATCCCAATTTACATCCTTTACAAATTTTCGTCAAGAACGAACAACTAAGCAAAGAAAGAATAGATATCACACTATATATGAAAACAATAGGAAATAAAATACGATCAATATCAATTTAATTATCCAGTTAAAATTTTTATAATGTCAATTCCATTGTCATCCATTAGGATTAATCAAGCTAACAATACAGTTTCATGTAAAAGAAAAGAGAAGCAAGGAATCACCTACCTCAAATAGTTCCTCGCATTCTTTATCCACAGAACTAGTCTCTATCCTCCTCTCACGACAACTACATCCACCCAATGATGCCACGGTATGAGCGCACCAACTGCACACTAATAAAACTCCATTAGAAATATGGGGATTACATGCTATAATATGTAAATGAAAAAAATTTGGAGAAGATATTCCCTAAAGGAACGAAGATAAAACATAACTTATATCTAAGATTGATCGATACAGCTTGGTTGCATCAAAACTGAGGGGAACAAATCCGAGGAGTAATGTTTGATTGTGAAACTCTTATGGGAAGGATTGAAAGGTTATATAATCTCATAGCCCAGAACAAAGAGTATGAACAAAGGGGGAAGATATCTTTTCCCTTTTGAATATTTAATGGGGCGACCGTTTAAGATACGCTTACTTCCCCATTTAAAGAAGATTAAATTAAACCACACAGTTTGACCAAGTAAAAACATCATGAGCCATAAGAATAATTAATATAGGATTTATGGCCATTTAATCTCCCTTAAGAGTCCTTAAAATAATCCATTAATTCATTTTAAGTCAAAGAAAATGTCAAAGGGGAGAAATTTTAGGAAGCTGGAAACACTGTACACGTACCATTATAGGTTACTAATAGAACTGTTCACCAATGGAATTGTTCAAAGAATTGGAAATTTTTAAAAGTGTTTGGGATAAGTCACCTTGATCTCCCGGAACACCTCAAACACCACATTTTTACAATGTAATGGGTCGGATAGGTCTGATCCATTACATTGTTTGAGACATTGTGTTCTTGAAGGGTTCACCTCTGTTGGTTCATTGATGACTTGGGAGTCAAGGGAAACATATACCTTATTTTTTGGGACCATTATAGATTTTTAGACGTTTGGGAATGTTTAGTATCATTTATCACATACACCATGGCTAATATATATAATTAAAATCTTCCATGTATCTTATCTATGATTGTATCTATCTGATCTCTCTCAAATTCTGAAATGCTGTGATCATGACATTGAAACTGATTCATCAGTGACTGAATGACCAGTCACGATAGTAGATTATGAAACCAATATACTTATTGGGTGGAGGATTCTTTTGGTTTGAGTGATATGGAAGCATGGTTTATATTCCCATGAGACATGGGAGCTTGAGGTACTGATGAGAGAGTAGTGGCGTCAACTTTTCCCTATGAAAGCTTTTTGACATGCTTTTTAGGGAAATTTTTTTTATGTAGGGTAGGATGTAACATTACATTACCTATTTAAGTGCTATGTTATAAACCTTGTCATGGATTTACTATTTAGTTGATAAGTTAGGGTTTAGAAGGTATCAATAGGTTACTAATAATGGGGATGTTATAGATTTTTTAGATTCTCATCATAAAACCGACTAGTTTGTAGCCAATTGATGACTTAAATACTATGTCATATTGATAAAAAACTTATAAACTATAAAATAATAATATTTTTTTAAATAAAAGAAATGTGATTCTTAATGATTTTAGGATTTATCAATTACAAGACATGTAATTTGGTTAGCTGTCCTATAATGTCCCATGTATTGATTGTAAATAGGTAGTGTGGAAGAAAAATATATTTCCTCATCTCCATATTTAATGTATATCAACGTAAGATCCATTACTAGAGGACATTGGAGCCTAAAAACCCTTACTGATTTTTTAGTGATTGATTGTTTTTATGATTGTAGTGTGACTTTCTGTGTATGTGTTATCCGTGACTCCCTATCTCTATATATATCCCTCCTTGTATTTCAATAGATCATCTTTAGATTGATGGATATAAACTCCATGTTTTTTAATCTTTTTTCTAATTTGATTTCCTGGATCTTATGTTCATTATTTCAGTTTTTTGGGTTCGGTTGTGGGCTTTGTGTCTCCGTGAAAATGGTAGGTGGTTCCCTTATTATGGAAAATTTTTATTATACACAAATTTCATAATTTAATTTTAATTTTTTGATTGAAAATATATTAATTTGATCTTATTTCAATTTGTTTTTTAAAAACCCAATTCCATTTAATATGGGGATTTGAATCGTAACTGGAATTTGGGAATGAAATTAGAAAAAACCATCAATTAAATTGAAACTGGATGTGTAGTGATATTGGATTGAAATGGTTTATCTTAAATTTTAGAATTTAAAATTTTGAATTTAAATTATAAAATTGATATAATGAAATTGATTAAATATTTGAATGTGAGAAAATGGATTTAGTGGTTTTGATATAAAACCGATGGTTTTATCTTAGATAAATTCCTGATTTGGTTAAAATGTTTTGATATTTAAATGGAATATTGGATCATTGGAAATGGGAGAATGATAAAATTTTAAAAATTAATAGTTTTAAAATTAATTTCCCATCATTGATAATACTACATTAAATTAATGTCTAGTTAATTAGTGAGTTATTGGGATAAAACTCTTTTAACACATTACAAATAAAACAAAACCTAGTGTAGTATGTCAAATCCCTGATGAGATGGTGATGAGTTGCCTTTATCCAGTTTTAAAGGAATGTGTGTATACACATATTTCTGTGATAACCTTTGAGTTTTTGAGGATCTCATAGCCTAGATTTATCATACCTTTTATTACATGAACATATTTCTTTCATGTTTATGATTGAGATATAAATCTGTACCAATGTTTGTAAGATATTTTACATTCCTAATTTAATTATATAAACCATTTTATATTAATTATTTTTAAATATTTTTTTTAAATTATTTCCCTCATTTGATATTCAAACAATTAATTGTTTAAATTATTATCTGAAATTCCATACCTTTTTATTTAATGTACAATGATTTAATTAGTCAATTAAATGTTGTCATATTATTATAGAATCCTTAGTGTGACCCTGTTGGGATTTTATCTCACACCATACATGTTCTTGCTGGTGGTCTTTGATTATCTTATTCTAGGTTTGAGCAAGGGTAAAGTGCCACTTGTTGGGTGTAGCTATTTATCAGTGGTGTGTGAAGATTACTGTTCATTGGGAAATTGGGTTTTATCAATGTTTCTAGTACATTCTAAATTGTTATGGTGTTTTACATATTTATCTTCTAGTACACTACTCTTTCTGGAGTTTTCTTTTTTATGCATAATGACTTGTTCATATTCTTCCTCATTGAATGTGTTTATATTCCTTCGCACAAAATTTTTTGTATAATGCCAAATAATAGTCATTGACTCGTGGGAATCTATAATTCCCTTCGGGATATGTTTGTGTCAACTTGTTTATGTGGTTATTAGGGTACCTATGATGGTTCATGAAAATATGGTATGTGAAACTGACTTTTATGGAGATGAATAGAATAATAAGAAGTCCCCAAAACCAATAAAATATTATAAAAATCAAGAACATATCCTAAACAATAGAAAAAATACCACATTAAAATTAATGAATATTCTGAGAATACTTCCCCCTTTCCCTATATCAAAAAATAGTATAATGGAAGAACATAGACATCATTATAAAATGATAGATATATTAATTCCACCCTATGTATGGAGATATGACACCCTAACCTAAAAGAGACACTAGAGATGTTCATTTAGAGGGATAAAATAGGATTTAATATGAGTTCCTTTAAAATAAATAGGTTCAATGGAGAATGTTGAAATTGTTTCTGAAATAATCATAGTGATTCCTAACCATGATGTAGCTATGAGACAAACTATTGCGTGAGGAATTATGTATAAGTCTGATGATGGTGAAATATAGTGGAGAACGAATACTAAAGAGGAAAAATAATTCCATGAGAAATAATAAATAAACTAAAAGAACACCATACTAATGTTGGATCCATCAGATATGGTATGATATCAACAATTACGTGCATGTATATAAAAGATTCGGCCTGAATCCTTGAGAACTCATGTGAGAACACCATTTGAAAACACCAATTATCCTATAATAATCTATTGGGATTATCCAACATGGTTATCTTCATAAAACAGTATAATCCTTATGACGTAAAAATGTTGGAGTATGAATATGTTTCATCCACCAAAAAAACCAAAAAAATGTGTATAACAGATGTATAATAATTAAGAGTAACTATTAAACCATAAAATTCCAAATTCCAAATCGATCACCACAACCACTTAAATTATCCCTACATCATATTGTCATATCGTTCTAATCACATAACAATCAGTCACCACAACCCCTTCCATTCTCCTTACATCACATATTCATATCTTTCTAATCAGATAACAATGTTTTCCTATATACTTTTCCATGAATACTAAATATCATAATAAAATATTAATAAAAATTGAAATATGATCTATCCAAAAAACATCAACCAAACCAATAAATAAAAATGCCCTATAAATTTATCATTGCACTCACACATCAATTCATCTATTTCTCTTACTCATCAAAATGTATATGTACATGGTTGGACACCAAATCAAAAATTGATTAGAAATGAGGAAGTGAAATAAAAACTCTAAAAAACAAATTTCTTTAAAATAATAATTTTAACCATCATCAATTCAATAATGAGATCAACATCACTTCATACTATAACCACATCTTACTATAAACACATCTACATGCCATATATCCACAAAAATATTATACAACACTTATCTTGCACAACAATAGTGTAACATAAACACGAAGGACCTTAAAATTATTCCATTATACATCAATGAAATACCCCGACCATGTATTTAAATCATAAAAATATCATAGGAACATTATTCTTTAATCCATTAATACCTATACACCATTTGCTCGAACCAATACATCTCATGCCACACTAACTACCATCATACGTTTCCACGACAGTTCTGAAAACCACTTCCCTAATATCTTTTTGAGTTAATGACATGTAAAACATATAATTTCATGAACAAATCATCAATAATAATATAATGAAATAAAAAAAATCAAATTACACATGAAAAATTTTATTATCTTCAATGTCAAATTTTTTTACTATCTTGGTTCTTGAATATTATTTATATATTAATTGTATACATTCTATATTTAATTTTTTGTTATAATAAGGCATTAGCCACCCCTTTATTTAGCACACACACAACTAATTTTCATCATAATTTAACCCATCACCATTATAATTTACCACAATTTTACATCCATAAAACTAAAAATATGAGACAAAAACCCCATATTTTATACAGCAGACAATTTCCCCACATGAAACACATTGAATGGATGAAATTAGAGGATGACGAATAAAATTATGACACCGTATTCATAGACCCATAGTCAAACATGACACATTAATTATTAAAAATATTAATTATTTTATCTATATATTGAATCTAATATTTAAGGAATGTTATGTAAACTCCCAACTAATAATTCCAAATAAAATAAATAAGGAAAATATTTTCATCATAGAAATACACAACATAACCCAAACAAGTCACCTAATTTCGTAACAATAAGAAAAAAAGTACCCAATTTTAGTGACCACATAATGAACATGAATGCCCATGATTCATCAAATGTTAATTTATTCAATGAACATCAGTTATAACTACAGACATCCCTACCCAATTATCATTAAAATAATTAAATCTTTTATAGGATTAATACATCAAATGAAATATGGGGAAAAAATTCACAACATCACAAAAAATCATGTTCAACATCCTAGAAATTAAAAAAGAAACCACATATAATCCATGATTCTTAACCATGAAAATCCGTATTCCTACTATTATCTTAAAATTATTGATCCATTGAATATTCTCAGAACAATAATGAAACAAATTAATAAAAAACAATTTTACAGTATTAATTAAATAGTACAATAAATCATAAAAAGGGGGACATGATGAAACCATGGGAATCATTAACAAACCCCATTATTTTTTGTTATTGTATCCAATATTTTATATTATTACACTAATATTTTGTATCTAATTATTAATGTTCATGGAATAATTATTCATATAAAAAATAATAAATCAAATAATTATTGTAAAATATAATAATTTTATTAAAAAAATACTATTATAGGTGATAAGAGAACAATTTATAAATACTTGAACTCAATGAAGCTCAAATGACACCATTATAATAGAGGGAAATAAAACAAAACTTAAACTCCAATAGAGTTCCAAGATTAATTCAACCAAACCTAGAACCAAGGTCGAATCTATCACATGAATCAAAGTAATAAGGATCAACATCATTGGATAATTTCCATCATGAAAATAATATTAAATTTCATTGGGTTTAATAGATATAAATGAGGATAAACTAAAGAGAAAATACATTCCAATTTTATAATTTATATTTGGGTGGATTAAAACAAGGAAAGAATACAAGTTTAATTTTATAATAGAATTTGGTGAAATGAATCTACGAAAATAATGGTATAATGATTCTTATAGACTCCAAGTACGATGAAATCAAAAAATGGGAATACCATAAAAAAGGAAATGGTCCTTTTTATATTTATAATAAGAAAGACTAACACTAAGCTTTTCACATTAGAATGGTAGACATCCCATCAGAACATATACACTATGGTAGATATAAAAACAAGTTAATGTCATAGCTTAATCATGACACAGTAACATTATCCCCTTTTTAGAACCTTACTAAACCTTTCATTAAACAGAATATTGTTGAAATTGATCTATATCGAGACATAGAAAATACTACCACAATTATATTCAAGGAATGATGTATATTCATACTTGAAAACTCCACTTCACTTCCACTAAACCTCTTCTTGGAACTTCTGACACCCAAAAGATATAATTTTACTGTCTGGGAAAATCTATATGTATGGAATACTATTATCCTCATCTTTTAGAATCCTTTACCAGATTTAAGGATGAAAAATTTCATCTCCTTTGAAACCCAAAAATAAAAATAGATTATAGTATCATTATTTTATACTCATAATAAAACAAAAATTCCATGTAAATCTGATCAATAATGGTATGGTATGTTACAAGACATCCTCTTTATGTTGTAATGTCACTCTAATCAACCCTCTTACATAGAAATTATGATAACTTATAATTATGTTATGACCATATAAATATAAATTACATTTTATGGTTCTTTGAATACTCTATATGCACTCATCATTTAAGGGAGTCCACTTATAGTCCTACTTTGAGTCACTATCGACATCTTATGCACAATTACAATTCTAATAGTATATATAAAAACACATAATGAGGTAATATTAGGGACCAAGAATCTCAAATCTTGAGTTATCACCCTTTTATCCATTCCTAGACTCTATCCATGATTGTACTAGATATCATCAATTAATTGAAGCCCTGGGAAATGAAATCTCAATAAAATATTGAGCAACAAGTCGGGGTTCACTACTAGAATACTCTAAATTGAATTTATAATAAAATTATCTACAATAGAAATTTATTAATAAAAAAACTCATTTTTAATTTATTTAAATTATATAAATAAATTAAATAAATGAATTTTAAAAAATGAAAAAACATAAAACCGCAAGTGTTCTCCTCTCTTGATCCCTATATATCTATGAAGGTTAAAATCCCCACCATATCACCAAAAATTCACCAAGATCTGAAAAAATTATTAAAAATTACCTAACAAAATTATACATAAATTCTAATAAATATAGACAATAAGAAGACAAGGAAGAAGATGTTCCAACTCGCCTAAATCTAGGAAAACAATAAACCCATGTGTTTTTAAAGACCAAGAAGATGAAGGGTAAAGTAAAAAGAAGGGAGCTCCAATTTTTGACACTTCAGATTTGTGGTGGAGAATATTGAAATGGGGTTTAATATATATATATATATATATATTCAATAGAAAAGACCAAAAATGCATCTATAAAAAATATATCTTGGATATTCTAGTTTCCTAGTGTAGAATACCAGCCACCCAATGTCCAAAACTATTGGGAACCCCTTGGTTCTCCTCTATGTACTAGATTCCACCTGATCATGTACTTGGTTACTTCATGCACCTACAAACCTCCATTTTTGGCTTCTATTGAGAGTAACAATTTCAAAATAAAATTTTTCAACACAAAATTTAAACTCAAAAAATATTTTTTAACTTTTAATAATAATATAAAATACTAATTCGTAACCTAAATTAAAAAATTATTAATCAACCTAATTCCACTTTCATTGGTAATTGCCTTTTCTAGGTCACTGCCGACAGATATCGGTGTCAGTTTTTACAAATAATTTATAGAAATAGTGGAGGTAGTGAATTTATTTACTCTATATTATACTTTCCATTATAATAATTTGATGATTTGTGCAATTATTCTTTAAAATACATTTTTGATGAGCCCCATTCGTTCTCAAGAGCAAACTTATATGTGTTTTTATGGAAATTGTGATAATTTTTTCTACCATTTCTCAATTATATATCACTTTATATCATTTTAGTGTTATTAATATAATTATTAGGAAGTCAAATTAACTATTATTTTATTAATATATTCTATGTTTTGAAAATTTTCTATATTAGTTATTTAACTCATTAATCCTGGAGTATTAATTGTTTAATATAATTTTTTGATTACCTTGATACATCACAAGGTGTTTCAAATGCTCTTTCAAAAAAGATTCCTATTAACTGTTGTCATTAAATTCATGTATATAAATTGTTAATGGTTTTACCTTAATATTTATATTTTGGAATATAGTTGTTTATTATAATTGTTGAATGTAGTCATAGAATAAATACATTTGTATTTTTTTTTGAACAAATACATAATTGAGATTGTAAAATCCATTCCACCCATGGGTTTTCATTAAATTATATAACTATATGAAATAGTTTACAAGAGAACTAATTTATTTTTTAGACTTAGGGGACACTATCTCTATAATTATCCTAGGATGAATAATGTATAAAAATAGTAACATGTGTGTATTAGTTTAGTTCAAAATTAATATGAATATATTTCACTAAATAGGATACTTATTAATTTCTAGATTAATGTAATTATTTTTTAAAACGTTTTACCACATATAATTATCTTGACACCATAATATTTGTGCCAAACAAAGGTGAAATTTTCAAAAATATTTTAACGATCTCCATTATATTTTATAGGTGAATTATTAATAATTACCACTCTAAAATATGCATCTAGGATACTTTTATCACAATGAACGAATCCTTATTTTATGAACACTAACATGTTGGAGTTATCTATCACATAGTGGGGAAAACCGACACAAATATTTTTGAACCCCACCCAATATGTTTATAACACATCTCATTTAGAATTACTTATATTTTATAACTCCTTCCTCAATGATGTACATTTGGACATTGAAAATAAATTTTGTTGAAGAACAATTGTAATTCATCCCAGTTTGAGACTTTACCTTGTTTTAGGTTATATATACATACCATTATAATGTTTTTCATGGAGAAATGAAATTATCTCCATTTTAAATAGTCTTGTTTTAACTTATTGGATTCAATATCATATACACAATTTTATGATCCTTTATGTTACTATAATGATCCATACCCAAAAGACTATGAAAATAGGAAAATAATTTAATCAAACAATTTTTATGATTGGATTCAACTTATATTATAAGTATTTAAATCCAATAATTATTCATAAATTTTATTAGATGCATATATTTCCCTATGGTTTTGATCAATATTTATAATGTTTTCATCAAATGTGTCAAGGATTAAATTAAAATTAAAATAACCAATCGAGAAATTATGTAAATAGATTTTAATAATTTCGCAAATAATTTTTTTATTTCCATCAATAATTTTGATCTTCCTAGAAAACATCACTAGAACATTGGATCAATTCAAAAGAGATTATTGATTATAGTTCCATCCCCGAATAAAAACCTTATACAATAAAAGAAAAAGAAAATACACTGTTAGTTCCATATCCTTCTAATCAATGATACAAATTTTTTTACATGTATGTCATAACGCTTTAAAAAATATTGTATAATATCTAAAGATTTTATTATAAGAAAACATTATTATTCATTATAACGAATCTACGAAAACATTATTTATATTTATTTATTATATTTTCATATATTTTAAAAAAGTGTAATAAAATCTAGGATTACATGTTTTGGAATTTATTTCATGATAACATATTTAATGTAAATAGTTATCTAATAAAATATTAAATAATAGAAGGATGACTAAAATATAGAGACTCATCCAATCAAACACCATTATAGATCATAAATGATTAACTTATCCAACAATATTATTTCTTAATATTCAAATATAAACCCACAAAATCACTAGCTATATATATTTGAATTATCTATGTAATTATTTAGTATATGATTAATAAATATAAACAAAATATTTCCTATTTCTAATAAATACAATTTATCACATGCTATTGAAACCACATCGCACTCACTCATAATTCAAATCCACTATAAATTATATACAGTGGTTGTTGTGATTTGGAATTTCTTGGCTAACACATTTCCTAATCCATATATTTTAGGCCTCAAGACACCTATATGGTTTGAATAGTAAATTTACAATAGAAAACAACCAATATTTTTTTATTATGTTCATGTTGATTCCAGAGAGTGGTGTCCATCCATATTTGAAGCTGGAATGGAATTGCAAGCACAAAAAGGCCTCAATAAAAATATATTAAATATAAATATGATTTTTCCATAAATCTACTATTTTGGATAAGTTAATTATATCTTCTAAAAAAGAACCATATGGAAGAAAATATATCATGGTTTTTTTAAATATATGTTTTACCATATTAGTAAAATATATGGTGTTCACGTTGAGATTTTTAGGATTCACACTTCATGAGTTATCTACTAAATAAAATAATTAAAATTAAATTGTATAATTTATTATTGATAACCCACAAAAATTAATTTATTTATATCCCTATTTTATAATTTTAGGGAGGATATCCCTTAATATTTTCATAAGCCGTAGAAATATTGGTACGCAGGGATGAGTTTTTGGGTAGTGATGTTGTCAGATCAATTTAGCTTGTTCAAATACAAAATGTCTTCAATGGTCAAATTCTATGATGATGATGAATGGATCATTAAATGTGATAAAGGTTTGAGGATATAACCACATAAATTGTGTATGTGATGTGATATATTATACCACTCCAATATTGATGAATAAATATTTGATTTTTTATTAGATCATTGATCTTTATGGGATGTGGAAAACAAATTTATCTAACATTGTTCCTAATTTTTTCATTATGGATATTTAATATTGGTTCTTTATCTATATATACCTTTGGATATTTAATTTAATATATTGAAAAATTTTAATAAGTAAACAACATATCTGAATTGATTTTATTTATATATTACAATGGTGAGATCTATTTGTCTATTTGTGGCCATATATAAGGTAAGATGTCATGATTATGAATTTAGACCCTGGGAAATAGATCACATATTGTTGAGGGATTCAAATTTTGTTCCACTTATATATATTGTGTTATCTTTTTCTATTTTGTGATAACTTATGCCTTTCCGGGTGTTCGTCCTCTGTCTATCAATTCAGGACCTTCCCCTATATGTTGTGTGATACTTTGTAGTAATAAGACACATAGTTATGTTATACCCTTTAATAATATTTTTTCTCTTGTTGAGGAATGAGATTCCCCACTAGGGTTATCCATGAGGTGATGTGGCTTTTTCCATTGCATGGGTTGAAAATGATTCGAGGGTTTTTTATCTCATATATAAAATTTATCCAAAGTAAATATTCTCTATGTGTTTTATGATCTATGACATGGTTTTTATATACATGTGGGTGTGGTACAACCACAACTAATGAGTTTTCATTAGAATAGAAGGGTTTCCTTCACGGATTATAGTGGAAATATAGTAGTTAAAAATGATTTAGGGGTTTTTAGTTCTCTGAGTAATGTGAATCCTAATGTAGATCTTGTTTTACATTGACTTTTTATGCATATATGATATCAACATCAGACATTGTGTGATTATAGGTACTTATGAAACCATATTTTCATGTGATATAAAAAAATATTAATGTGTTGGAGATGAAATATAGAATCCCCTCCATGCCACATTAAATTCTTGTGGATTAGCATATTATGTCCATCATTTAATTTCATCCTCCAAGTTACCATCTCATACAATGTATTATATTTGAGTTGTTTCTTATTTTCACTTTTTTATTTTTAGTGTGTCTTATTGGGTATGTTTATATTATCCCCATTACAGGTTATATTCCTACACATGTATTGTAAATGCTACAAATTTAGAGGCTTGAAGATTAAGTGGGTAGAGGAAAAGTCCTCATATATTACTCAGTTATGAATATTAGTGATTTATGGTGATTCTTGATAAATCATAATATTTTTTTATGATGGTTCTATTAGTTGTAGATCACATATGATCAAAAAGTACAATCAATGATGTGTAGAATTCTATATTTTAATTTCATTCAGAATCAATGACTTGATAGATCCATGGATTCCTTTATATTTTCTAATATTTCATATACATGTATTCATTTTAACATGTGTTTTAATTTTATATTTTTTAGATATTTATATTTTTATGATCCATGTTTTTTGTTGTTTTTGGGCTTTGGAGATTTGAGTTATGAATAGTTTATTTTGTCCAGGGCCTCTAATTTTTGAGGGACATTCCCACTCAATGCTAGTCACCATCCCCTGAACAATTGGAGGGTATATTAGGGTATAACTCTTGGCTTATAATAAATATGTGTAGGGACACTATGGGACATGTCATGTAAAAGTTGTATCAAACATGTCATGTCTGATGGAAGGAATTTGGAGTAAGGTTTCACATGTGCATGGATGGGAATATAGGTTAATGGTGTTAACATGTATTGAATTCAATTTTTAATAAATAAGTCCATGTAATGGTTTAGCAACCAATATATCCATTCATTGAGACTCTGATAACCTACATAATGTCTATGTGTATTAATTCACTAATTCTATGAAGTGATAACGATATGTGCATCATGGAGTAAAGGGAAATAGATATACTTTTCCTACATAAGTCATATCCCCAGATATACTTTATTAATAATAGTTCATTTTATTAATTGAATAATGATACCACATAGGTAGCCATCTAGGATAAAAATAAAAAGTCATGGTACACTTATACCTATGAATTATCCTCTAATAAAATACCATCTAATCAAAGACGTCATCATTTAGGGCCCTGGTACCTCACCCTCAACTACAATGTTCTCTTATTTTCTATTTTATGCAACTAATATTTATATGTTACGCTCAAAAAATGCATTATATTAAAAGTTTAATAAGATCAATGTAATCTACTAGATTATACACCTAAATTTTGTGTTACAACCTCATCAACTGTGTTTTATTTTAGAAGGAACATGATCTCTAAAAAATGATACTAACTAAACCTAATTTTTTTGTTCCGCCCTTTCATTATTAGTGATACACATGATCCTCAAGTACATATTTATGATTATAGATGGGAAATGAGGATTTTCATTATGACATGTTCAAGATAAATACATTCATGTGATCTATGAATGTTCATCCTCACATAGTTCTTAGTGTGTATATTTACATCAATGAAGGTGGTGGTACCCACTGAATTCGATGACAATGAAAATATATTTTTATACTATGTTTCTTATAAAGGTAGAGGCCACATTAGTTCCCAATGTGAAAATAATATTTTATGGACTAATGTTTATTTAGAGTTTGAAACATTTACTTCCATTTAGATCGATCATTTATTGGATTGATATTGATTATTGTATTGAGTTTCATACATGGTATTGTAAGGTGGTATTGGATGGGTTTTGTTTGTTCTTGAACTTGTTATGGGACTACTCTACTATGGCATGAGTTTGGACCTTTGAGATAGATGATTTCTTATGAAAGGATTATAGACCTTAATTTTTTTTCATAATTGTATTGAACTATAAATAAAATACCATGTGAGAATGTTACAAGGAATTTTTTTAGGTATAGAGAATATATGTTGAGTTTCACCTAAATGGTCGTTGTAGGTTAATAATTCTGGAAATCAGAGTGCATCCATGGATTGGTCTTCACATTGAAGATAGTGATGAAGATTGGAAGATATTTTGTAGGACCTGTTGGCTATTAATGAGTTTTTTGGTGAATGATTTGGAATTTATGAAACATTGGTCCACTCCATAGATCACCAGATTTTGTTAATTTATTTTTTTCATTGATGAAATGCCACCAGAGTTACGAGAAACATCGAATGTGTTTTCCCATGTTTGAGTGGTAGATTGAGTAAATCACGATATGAATTATATAATAATTTCATGTAATATCATACGAGTTTTCATAAACCTGATTTCTTATGTCTATATCAAATTATTAAGAGTTGGATAGTTTAATTTAATCCATATCCTTAATAATATCATATAAATAGATAATACTAATGGAATCTATTTTACAATAACCCCTTTATGTAATTTAAAGTTACTGATGTTTGGGAAGGGTTAATTGAGTAACATTTTTGTTTAAAATAAAAAACCTAAAGAAATCAAGAAGGAATGTAATTAACTTTGTGTATATTTTCCAATGATGTTTTAAGGTAGAATTTAACTCCCCTTTTTGATAATGTGAATTTATACTTATTAGAGACAAGGAGGTCTTGTGTGAGATTATTTCATTGTATATTGGATGTCTAACAGTACCTATCATAGTATGGACATGGTATTAATGATCGAACTGCACATAGATAGGTAGTTATGTATGTGGTGACTCCCACACCTAGTGGTGAGTGAGATACCCTCATGAGTGGAAAGCATATCCCACCATTAATAAGATTCACCTAGCTACCTATAAGTTTTACATCGTGGACATATAAATTTTGTCCATGAATTTTAATTAACCTCTCAGGAATTTTCATGTACCCATGTATTCTCTAGATGGGATACCTATAGTAGACCATCAATGGATGAAATATATATAAATTATCTTCCATTTAGGACATGGAATTGACATGTCACTGAGTGGGATGACGAACAAATTTCTTGAATTTAAGATGAAAATGAACTAAATCCTATAAGGTATCAGTTCAAGGGGATTCTTGTGAGGTGTTTTATGGAATCCCCATCTTACCATAAGATTTCAAGTAATAAAGTTAACACTTTAAGCGATGGATTTGGATTATTGAAATAGTACATGTCTTTATAAAATTTCATCCATGTTTCTTAGTAAAAACATATAATTAAATCAAGTATCATGGGGTTTAGAGCATCTTGTGTGGGAATTTATTCTGGGGAAATGTAGGTGGAACAATTTCATCTAGTTCTAGAATTTTTGATCTCATTGGTTAGGGATATGAAAATCACTTTTTCATTATTGGTGTAACCACACTATCCCCATGTATGAGAGGGGCCCACATATGGGATTCTAACCTAGTAGTCCTATGTGACTAGATATTTTCAAGTGATTGGACTGGAGGTATTTTTGAAATGTGGTATGTGAGTCATTAACTTCTCTAATTGTGTGGTTATTTTATATTGATATTGATATTAAAGATCAAAAAATTAATCCTAAGTGGGGAACACCTTTCCAATACATCGAACATAGTGTGGTTTAAACATTGAATCCTTGTTAGTGTACATATCAAACAAAAACTCATTTTTTAAATTGTTAGATGATGTTTCATAGTGAGATTGTGGATTTTAGTCTATCGGGAAGGTATTATCATTGGGTTTAGAGCTGAAAAACATGGGTTATCTAAATAATTTAGACCATACACATGGGATTATTAAATATTAATCCACCCAATGGGTAGTTGAATTATGTTGTGTAGTATGTGTAATTTTATGTTGTTTATGAGTGTTCTTGTTGGTATCAAAGGAGAAAGAGTTACAACTATAAAAACATGATTTCTTTGAATTTGTTGAGGGGAAAATTTTATTTTAAGACACATATGGTTGATTCCCTAGAATATTTGCCTAAATTTTCAGAAATAAGGCACATATGTCTCTTTTGTTTTGACTTAGTGATATTATTTTCTTTGAAAACAAAGTGGGATATGATAGGGAAGCTAACATAGGATTGTATAAGCATTCTCAATTGAAAATATTCAAATTAAGGTGTAAAATCTTATTGAATCCCTTAATGATCAGAGTGTGGTTCAGAAATTTTTCCTATACAACAACAAGAATGATTTCCCTTCAATGGTGGAGAGGGAATCATTCCCACTTGTTGTAAGCATGGAGGAAAATATTTTCCTAAAATATTTCCATGATACATGGACTCATTTAATCCAATGTTAAGGATGACCTTTGGATGGAGAATATTCTTTCTATAAAGGATTAGAATATATATGTTTATAGGGGTGTATGTTTCAAATAAAAGTGATTTCTTTGATATGAGTTAGATATGATATATTTTTGGATGAAAGAAGATGATTCATTCTTATATGATAATTTAACAAGTTCATTCAATGATCATACCTCACATACAAAGAATGTGTGTTCCATTTTAATTTCTACATGGGTATTCATTTGGAACTATGGATATTATTTTTTCGAGGATATAAATTTTTTATAGTGGGGAGGATACAGTGATCCAAAATATTCATCATCAAGGCCTAGCATAATTTTAGTTTTTGAGCCCTAAGAACCCTCCTAGTCGAAAATAGTTACTTTAACCATGTAGTTGACCTCATAAAAATTATCATATGTTCCCATAAATATATCATTGTGGGTTTCAACCATATTTAATTCTGTCACATAATTAATAAGATAGATGTGCCTAGATTGAAATATATTAAGTATGAAAATATTATTTTTTGCACACATGCATGAATTTTACATAAAATTCATATACATAAAAAACATAAAAAAATATGGAAGAATTGATGTTTTTATTTCAGATATAATGTTTTTTACAATGAGAATGAAATATTTTTAGTTCACATAAGGTCTTTTGGTTTGAGTTGTCTTATGTTACTGAAAAAAATAATTAATAATATTGTACCTATTAATGTATTTCATGAGAAACATGTAAATTATTCTATTTATATACATGTTATAGAAATTATAAGGGATTATAAATTCATCAATATAATAAAACCTAGAGTGGGTGGGTGTAGAGATAATATTCTTCAGTGGTAATTAAACTGAATCAATGGAGTAAGATTGAATCTGTAGTGACCTCATTCATCAGATTTCATGACACTGATGAATAGATATATGGTTGTGATGACGGATTGATGAGATGTAGATTTTATATAGATGTATTAATTTTTATTATTTTATTCCACTCCATTCATCATAAATATATATTTGAATATGATTCTTAAATCGGTTAGACAACATTGGATTTCATGCATTGGATAATCTTGTTATTATTCTCAAAATTTTCATTCTCTATGTTAAATCTAGGTTCTTGATTTCTCTAAACATTTTTCTAGGTAATTTATTTTTATTATCATTATACTTAATTTGTATTTTTATTATGGTGTTGGAATTGGGGATAATAATTAAATTAATTATTATCATTCTCCCTTTCACCATTCTATCTATTCCCCTTTATTTTCTATATTTCCCGCATTGAATTATTATTGTAAGGATTATATGAGGAATTTGGAACTTATGGTTAGTCAACCATGGATTAATGGTTAGTATATGAATTGTCAGATGATGGTGGTATATATGTAATATGTGGCTGGGTGAATAGTTGGTTTATTGGTAAGATTCATTCGACATTTGTTCTTCCAATAAGATTTCACTACTCGATCAGAAGGGGACAATATCATGTTTCGTTTTCAACATGTTCTTAGTAGAAACAGAGGATATCCACATGTACATAGACTATTTTGGTTGTATATATGGAAGTAATCGATATACATGAATGCAAATATTTGGTAGTGGTTGAATGGGCAAGTAATATACTGTCAAATCCACTGGTGGTGCCATGGCTTCACCCCCATCACATTATTTATAATAGAAATGAAATTATAATTAAATATAAAATAATAATATTGAGGATTGAAGGTTTAGTGTGAATAGGGTGTCTATGAACGTGTAAATTGTTTTTATTTACCCTAATTATTATTTGTTTTATTATATTAATGACAATATGATTATCATTAATTCATGTTTGTATGGTGTATTCCTATTTAGATATCGAAATGGAAATCTGTCAGTGGAATTACAATCTAGACATTGATGTGAATTATTTATTGTAACTACATGATATAATATTATAACCCATGGCACATTCCATAGGTCCCATAAAATAATATCTCATATCTATACAATAATAATGTGTGTATTTTTCATCTGATGAAATTTTTAATAAGTAAATAGCACTACCGTTTCATTTTCCCATATAGATCACAATTGTGTGAACTGTTTAGCTATCTAGGGAAATTTATGAGGTGAGATGAAATTGGCATGATAATTTAAGCATTTCCAGGGCCATGTTCACTCTCATCATCTTCCATTTGCTGTATAGTATGGTTTGGGACCCAATATTATAGATGGAGTTAAATTAGCCTCATATTATCTATAATTTACATCCCCTATATAATGTTTTCTATAGGTGTGTTACTCAAGGTTTGGGCCCTCTATTTTTGAATTCATAGTTTCACCCCACTTGTTGTGTGAAACTCATGGATGGGGTTTCAGCTTACATCTATTATACCTGTGACCAAAATCATTTCCCTAACATATGGGCGGGATTCTCTACTATGGATCTCTATAAGGTGATATAAGGTTTCACATAATCTAGGTGGCTAAACAAGTTGGGTTTGTTATCTGTAGCTACCATTCATCCTTTATGAGATTTTAAAAAAAGGATTCTTGATCAATTATATGATTTTGGTGGACCATACACTGTGACACTACAATTTATAGATTGTGTTCTATATATTATTAGGGTATCCTACATAGACATTGTGGTTATTTAATAATTGGAATGAACTATGGAATTTAGACTACTGCAATGGTTTTGTCTAATAATACACACATTTATTTCCTTTATTATTTCATATAAAATTGGTAAACAACTATAAAAGTTGTGAAATGGTTTAAACTCTAAGTATCTATGGTTTCTTGTGATATTATAAAAATCACTGGATGAAGATGAATTATTGTGATCCCTTTTTATACCTAGAACTTCTTATAGACATGAATATAAATGTTATCATTTCATTTACATCTCCTAGTAATCCTCTTATACCTAGTGTTTGAGACGAACTCTTCATTATTGAATCCTTTATAGTTTTAATGGAATATGACATCGTATGTTTAAACTCTATAATGCATTATCTTTATTCCCACAAAAAGTTGTGTCTATGTAGATGATGCACATGTTCAGAGATAGATTGGTAGATAATGACCTAACATGGATTGTTCGTAAAAGGCTCTTGCTAACACTTGATGGCTCTTCGTGGTTCATAATGTTGGAAGTGACTTTTTTGGATACTGAATAATCCATTACTATGTGCAATGAGGTTATAAAATAAAAATCATATTTTCATTTAGATTAAAGTAATTTTTAGATGTACACTATCATTTATATTTTCCTATAAATGATATACATTTATTAATTTTCACATGTATGTGATTTATATATATATATTTTATTATTTATAAATCTCATGATGGTGGTATTCATATTTTATAGTCTATATACTTGTGTGGTTGTAGGTTTATTTATGCTAAGGTCTCCAATTTTTGTTTAGAAGCCCTTGTCCCATTGGATATTGGCTTGGGGTGGTACTCTCAAATTACCAACACCCCTAATGAGGTGTTAGTGGGTTCGTTAATGTCAATAGTCATGAAAATGAATTATACATATAATAAAAAAAATGAATCACTGTGCATGGGCGAGAAATATGATACACATATTTAAACTCTCTTCCCAAACGTTATATTATAATAACAATGAAATTCATATATTTGGATTATAAATCATTAATATTGTAAATAAAATAATATTTTGATGTCAAAATATTCTTTGGACCCTCCATATTATTATTTATTCATCCATCTCATTAGACAATGAAAAAAATTAAAAAAATTATAAATTACAGGGGGCTAATGCACTAGAACCCAAACTCCAACTACCCCTACCAAATCTACTTTAGTTTCCATGTATATGGAGTATGGAATCATCAATAACGCAACCAGTAATATTTATATTCTGGATCAGATTTTTAAGTTTTGGATAATTTAAAAATATATCCTTTAATATCTTCAGAGTATATAATTAATTTAACACTCTACAAAGGAATACACATTCTTCACCTCAAACTATATCCTCTTCGACAACCAAACATCAAGGGTTATATTGATACTAACATCAGATGTTATATTTTCTTATAGTATTTGGTTAGTAAAGGTATATATTGAGGTCTATAGTAGAACACCATGGAACAAAAGTATCCCAATGATAATCACAACAATTTCATTTTGTTATTAAAAAAGTAAATATATGTATATATACATTAGAAAGGATATAATCTATGGTTTTGGAAAAAATCAATGTCATCTGAAGGACTCAAATGGTTTTCATAGATCTCATAATTTTATAAATAATCTCATGGATTACTATGATATAGATATAATTCAATAAAAACTGAATGCCTGAATAAGCTTAGTATCTCTTCATGCTTCATTATAATCATGGTACATAAATGAAATTAGTCTCATTGGAATACATCATCAATATGTTTTAATAAGTTTTGAGTAAACTCATTTTCCCTAAAAATAATTACGGAACGAATTTGTATACATTGTAGTTGATACCCTAATCATTTAGAGCTCTAATTTTTTAATTGAGATTATTGAATATGGATGGATGTTTAATGTTTACATTGAAATTTTGGGCTTATATATCTCTACATTTATTACATATTGATTGAATTTAATGAATAGATTTTTCATGAGAATTTTACATCGTCTATGAGCTATAAATTACATGTTATGGAATTCTGACCTAAAATATGATGGACGTTTAGATATTCATCAATGTATCATTCTATAACAATCATGTAAGTAGAGATAATGAGTTTATTTAATGTATCTAGAGTTATGAGTGTTATTATATTATCTTTATCTCCATGGGAAGTTAAAATTAGTGAATCACGGAGATATTTATTTTGGGACTGTATTTTATTGATTTATTGGAATTGTTAATCAATACATTGGATATGTGGGTTGGTGAATTAATTTGTAATGATTTTTTGTGAGTAATGGTGGTTGGATGAATGTGGCTGAGTGCTGGTAGCTCGAAATGTAACTCAACATGGATAGTTCTACTATGCATATGTACTGCATAAATGATAAGAAATTAATATTATAAACTACATGTTCATTAAATGATACAATAATTTCATTGATTGATTTCATAAGACATGTTAATAGTTTGTGGGATGAAATTATATACTGAGGGGTTCATGGATATAGGGTAGTGTTTTTATTATTTATTATGGACTTCAATAATATTTAATAATATAAATTAATGATAGTTATATATTTTGTAGATGACTATGTTAAATATGTTTATTTTTCATATCATATGATGTATGAATAAATAATTGTGGTCCATTAAGATTAATCATAAATGGGATCAATGAAATGATATAATATAGGAAAATGATAACTTCTAGGATTAGTGGCTAATGCAGTAGTGTTGAATCAAGTG
Source organism: Viscum album (assembly GCA_963277665.1). Lineage (NCBI taxonomy): Eukaryota > Viridiplantae > Streptophyta > Magnoliopsida > Santalales > Viscaceae > Viscum > Viscum album. Next base: position 1,153,251,003 of record OY728120.1, read on the forward strand.
ATGTAAAGCTGGTTCCTTAAAAATATTAATATTTAATGAATTTTATATGATAATGTATATGTTTTATGAAGGAAACACAATTTATAATTCCGAGAAATGATGGGCACTCAATGGGTGAAACAAATTGATTATCCTACTCAACAATTGAATAGTTCTCCTTGGATCCTGATAGATTCAGTCATTCAACACTAATCATAATGGAAAAATAGGTAATGCATCAATACAATTGTCTATCGTGATGGATATTACAGTTCACTAATCTTATCAATCATAGCTATCAGACATCACTTCATTTAATTTACATTCAAGAAACTACCTATTTATATAATAAAATTAAAAACAATGAAATAATAGAGTAATATGTTAAAATATTCTTATTAAACATCCAATTGAAATATGTTATTCAAATTTTTATTCTTTTACAAAATATTATTTATTTTATAAATTGAGATAAAATAATAAATATATCATAATTTCCAATTTATAAATATATGTGATGGATTATAAGAAAAGAAATATAAATTAAAAATATAAAAATTATAGCTTTATATGTTTTAATAGGATAACTATGTAGAGTGTAACTACTTATAGTTCCCCTATATTTTTCCCCTAATATGGGGAATGAATTTAAAGATGTATCAAATATTTCAACAATGTGATAGATGAACTGTCACATACCAGGTAAATAAAGAATATTAAATTTTAATATTTTTTAATATTTTTTAAATAAATATTAATTTTAATTTAAATGGGATTCTATGATCGATAGTTTACTCAACACATAAGAATGAGTTTCTTTGAAATCTTACGTTGCACAAAAGGTTGAGTTATACCAAAAATTAATATAATAATATTGTTATTTTAAATGAAAGATAACTCATCCATGTTGTATTGGTGGGAATGAACAGAAATAACTACAATATGATTGTACATATTTGTCAATTTTTTTACATTTATCCAATAAATTCTAAAAAATTTAAATGTGAATGAATCCAATTTTAAGCATAGACACTCTAATATTCTTTAAAAGGTTAATTTACCACCTTTTGATGGCGATCCCTTTTTATAATCTAATTTTTTTCACCTATATATGTTCTATTTGACAAAATAATATTCTTCTTTAGAATAGGGACGTCGAATTTTAGTTTGGCTGAAATTTTGGTATTCTTATGATAATGTTCATTTTTTAATGAAAAGTGAAAAATACTACATTTTATTTCAAAACTGCCTTTTAATATAATTTATTTATATAGATTGATAGTTTATTTAATTTTTTTCAAAGTGTAATTTGATTATATTTTTACCATTTAATCCAATTTTTTTATTGAAAGTAATTTCACTTTAAATGTGGACATAAACAAAGCTAAATCTTTTAATAATTATTATTTATTAAAAAATGGTTTTTTGTTTTGACAGTGAGATTTAAATTTAAATTAATTCTTGTGACTTCGGTGTTTTGAATATGGAAAAAATGGATTCCATATTTGGAATTAGTATATCCAAATTGTGTACATAGGTATAATTTATTTTTAGGCATTATGAATATTTACTTCATTAAATATTTTATTTACCAAGGTTAAAGGTTAAATCTGGTAAATAAGGGTGAAAAATAATATTATAATAATATTAAATTACCCTTAAACTTGTCATAACCCTATTTATTGATAAATGTCTGACAATGGAAACCCTTGGGCTTATTGGGGACACCATGTATTCACTTGTGAGTGATAATGACACTTTATATTAATTAATTTAAAGTGAGGACAAAAATTACATAAACATTAATCTTTTTACTAAAACAATTTTTATATGGTGTTATATAATTTAGCTTTTCACCTATAAATGTTCATTTTAAAAATACAAATATCTACTATATCATGGTAATTTATTTATAATCATTAAACTGTATATAAAAAAACATATTTATGACACAATAGTGATGCACTAATTGCATCAGTAATAGAGGATTCAAATAAATGGTATTATAAATACAAAATTTAATTTATTTTGAACGTTTTTATTCCATAAAGGATTTTATAAATTCATATATGTTTTTATATTTTAATTGATTTTGTTTTTTCTAAATAATAATGTGGGTTTGGATTTTGTAAAAAGTCACGATATGAATAGTATTAAAATTGTCAAAAAAGTGTTTTTAAATCAACCAATAATTAATTAAATGATAAATTAGTCCTAAAAATATAATATTCAGCCAAATGAAAGATATATTGTAAAAAATGTCATAAAATGATCCATTTTGGGTCCCTTGTAATTTTATATTATATATATTAACCATATAGTATTAATATATAAGAGGAAATGGTAAAAGTTAAATAATTTATCAAAGGGTTAAATAAAAAATATAATGATTAAAAAATATCCAAATCCAGTCCAATTCATATTGGATGATTTTATTTCAACTTATATACACCATATATTCGAATTACATATGTTTTGGACCTTTAGAAACCAAAATTAATTATATTATAAAATAATATTTTCAAACATTCCTAAATAGCCCCTCCTCCCACTTATTAATAGACATCAACTGTAACACATACTCACACCTCTCACGTCCCAATGGATCATTCAAAATCAACCAAAATAAGCTCTCAATATCCTTATATTCCTCCAATAAGCCTTACCTTAGGCATAAAGAACTTCAAAAAAGCCTTTCGGTTCAATCCAAAGAGAGTTACCTGATTTAAAGGCATCATATTCCCTCACGTTCTCTTCTTTTATTTTAATTCTGCACTTCCTATACACTTCTTATTATTTGTTTAAATAACAAAACAATAATCAGAAATATACTAGGATGTTTTTATGATATGTATTAAAACTAATCTTACCCACACCTCCATATAATGGATATGACTATATTGTTTTTGTTTACGAAGAACTGGTGCCTCACAAAACAACGATTATTCGATTATCTCCTACCACCTCTCCGGGTGACCATTATAATGGTACTATATTTATATGTGATATTTATTCTATTTTATTAATTATTCTTTATTTTTCATTTATATAATACCTTTATGGTTTCTATAATGGTTAAATACGACAATTTCATTTGAGTAAGTGCAGACTACCACCCCCTCAAAGTGATATGACTCATTAATGCCATACATGGAACGTATAAAGGATAGAGTTACTGAAATAATATATGATATTATACTATAACTTTAATATAAATATGAATCATTATGTTCTCATTCCATTAAATACAAAATAGAAATGAAAGTAGCGTTCATGCATACGTACGGCATACCATCTCCATGAACGGTGCATTTCATTAATTATCTCCAAATGTTATGTAATATTATGAAAACATATATATATATATATATATATTATTTATGATAAAAATGATATCTACTTCAGGAATATCATTATAGAGAGAATTTAAATTTGACCACATGGACAACTTTTAATTCTAGGACGTTCATTTTTGACTCAAGTACAAAATATTGAAAAAATGACCGTTATTAACTTAAATGATTATATAATTTTTATAACGTGGTAATAAGTAATATAAAAGGAATAATAAAATCAAAAAAAGGTTCTTATGAATTTAGAAATTGTCTTTAGTTTATTATTCAAGAGAATAAATAATGAACATGTCAAGTCATACACGAGGTAAGGGAACTTTTTAACAGAATTTCTATTTATTGGGATGATCTTATACTTCTTGTTTATGTTGTGGTATGATTAGGTGAGAAATTTATTTTGATATATTATAATATATTTATACTCTATTTATGTGTAATTTTAGTTAATAAACACAATCGATCTGTTTTATATACAAAATTACCTTTGTACGAGACTATATCTGAACCTCCTTTAATTGAGGCAATATTTGATTTATAAATGACATTGCATTACACGGTGTATAAACCCCATTGACATTAAATTTCATTAAACTGGAATTTTTCTTTTCGACAAATTTTTTTTATAAAAAATATTCTGTTTCTATTTAACATATGTGGTGAAAATGATCTTTCTTCCACAACGAGCATTATTTGATATTTGGTATTTTTTATACGTCATAATGTTTTTAATGGGGAAAAAATACCAAATACTCTTTTTAAATATTTTGGTATTTTATATGGTTTTGAGAATATATTTATTATTTTAACATGTTGAAAATATATATTGTGATTGAAATGTGGATGTTTTATCTTTACTTTATGTTTGTTTTATGTGTTATGAATACTTTATGGTTCTTGGGAATTATTTACGTATATGGGTGATTTAGCGATAATCCTTGTGCGGGTTAGCTTGAGATAGCTCACCCATGAATTGGGTAATGTGACCGAGGGAAAAATTAATGTTTCCCTTAATATATTTAGGGAATATACTATGATAGGTATTCCAAATGTAACTCCCTACATTGGTGTGAAATCTACAACTTAAGTCTGTTATGAAAGCCAGAAAAACCTTAATTATTTATTAATTCCATTTGTTATTCATAAATATTATTATTTTGTGATGTATGTTAAAGATTGAAAAGTAGGATTTCATTGATTTGTATGTATTGATGGATTAATGTTTTGATTCCTAGTTTTATAACCCATACTATTATTTTTATGCACATCCCATGTTTTTTATGTAATTTTCATAGGATATAAAGAATGGTATGAGAAATTATTAATTCAAGAAGACTTTTATCAAGAAAAGAACTCTTGTATTCTATTAATAGTTTCTAGTTTATGAAAAAACGGATACTGAGTAGAAGTGTCAACATTATTACAATTTACTTGTAATTAAATATTTATTAACTAATTATCTAAAACTCTAAACCTAAAATAATCCTCAATGAAAATTACTAACTTAATTAATTTTTTCATAATTTTTAAGGTCGGGTCCTTATAGTTGGTATCATTGGTGGGTTTAGACTACATTAGGGATTTGATGATTTTTTAGACACATGGTTAGCCTCCATGTCTATTCTTAATGTTTATTCATTATTTTGTTATTTTTTCAGATCAAGAAAATTTTGTTAAAAGTGGAAGGAGAAGGATCTGAAATGGCTTTATTATCACTTCCTGATGACTTGCTTGCAATAAATATTGCAATGTCCTATCTAGAAAACTCTGAAACATTTTCTAACATACAAATCACTCTTAAGAAATTGTTTGTGATATTTAACACCTCCACTATACCTCGATATTGTCGTGGATCATGGGTTGTATTTAATCAAATCATATTTACTCAATATTCTCATTTTATCGAGAATGGAAAACATTTTCAAGGTATTTTCAAATATTTTACATTATAATAAAATTTTGAAGCGTATTATGATTTTGAAAAGGGCATTGAAGAAGGAGACCATTACACAACAAATTTATATTTTATTTTAAATTATAGTCTTTCAGCACATACATATGGTATTTTAAAAGGACCATTGATTAAATGTTTCAACTCAAACTTGATCCGAAATTTTATAAAATGATTGTTTTATCATATGTTTTGAAATTATATGTCAAACACAATTATTTTACAAAAAATTATTTGGTGATCACCCATATGACCCAAGTTGTACATGGTCTATTTGGATAATAAAAGAAGATGATTTTGAAGGATCTCAAAATCATTGTTTCAATGCATGAATCCTCTATATACGTGAACAAGATGATAATGAAACCATGTGGGTTCCATGGTCAAGGTGTGCTATTATTTATTTTGTAACAATGTTAATTTATAGTGTTAAAAAATTATCAATACATATAAGACTTCATGAATTAAGATATTGAGGTCATTATGAGTTGGGATGAAAATGAGAGGCATAAGAAAACCATTGAGGTTAAATTATGTTATGGTTATTTTTTAGGATTTTATCTAATTTTTGGGAATGATATAAAATTATATAGTTTTTGAAAAAAGAAAACAGCCAGACCGGGTGACAACCGCCACGTTAGACAAAACTACAAGAATCAAACCCACAACGAAAGTACAATTGGGATTTATCTCCTACCATTGTACTTCATGATGTCCTTGATTAGAATGACTTATTATTTTTAGATAAATGATTTTATTGATCATGAAAAAGTTCATTTGGGATCTTATGCTTTAACAAATGGATATCTTTAGTATCGAAAAATGATTTGGCTATTATGTGATAATGAAAATTACGGAATATGTTTTATCTTTTTGGAAACAATATGCCTAAGGAAAATAGAATACTTTGGGATTTCAATTGGAGATGAATTGTCGAGTTTTATTTTGTAAGAATCATTTTTTTTATTATGGACATATGGCGATTTGGGTTATTTATGGAAGTTTATATCCTATCATAGATAATATTAGAACTAGTTAATCAGGATTCAGTGTCAAACATTAAATGTAGACAATGTTATTTGGAGACAAATGTTATTATTTACAGTGGAAAACTATGTGATCAAATCCTTATGAATTTTGGTTTTTATACTTAGTTTTAATTATTTTAATGAATTTTAAGAAACTTTTTGTATTGAATGGTATTTTTTTCAGATTTGGGTATTATTTATTCAATTTTGGATATTAAGAGTAATATTTCTTTGTTATAAAGGATTATCATTTTGGGGATTACCTGATCATCTACTAACTATTTTGATTTTTTTTAATTTCTAAAGGCAATGGAATTGTATGGATAATCTTTTGTATATTATTTTATTCTAAAAATGTTTATTATATCACTTTTCATGTGTCCAATTAAATTTGAATACTCGTTGTTTGGATAAAAGATGAGTTTCTTGTAGGAATTTAGTGAAGGATGAACTTATACATGGCATGTAAGCATGTTTCATTATGTTTTTAGTTAATCTCATAAATAAATTACGCAACTCTTTGAAAAGTAACATAAAAAAAACATTTTCCGTTTCTTTTCATAATGGGGAATAAAAGACCATTTTACCCATATCAAGTTTTTGGTTTTCTTATTGTCAACATTTTCTTGATCATGTTTTCTCTCACTCTCAACAAGAACAAGATGGTAAGTTTTCCCTTCCATATCCATGATTTCATGGATTCCTAGTATGGATTATCTGAGGTTAACTTTTTTACTTTTCATTCTTTTGTTAAAATTTATATTTTTATTGAATTTGTATCCTATTTGGGACATTTAATGAATTTTCCAAGCCAAATTTTAAAATTGCGAGGGTGCAATTTACAAAAGGGGGGAAACTTGTAACATCCCAAGTAAATAATGAATATTAAATTTTCATATTTAATAATATTTTTGAATTAAATATTTTGTTTAATTTAATGGGGATTCTATGTTTATTGTCGTACCGGACAATCGACAACTGGTTTCTTTGAAATCTTATGTTTTAGACAATATTGAGTTATACAGAAAAATAATATAATAATATTATTATTGTAAATGGATGTTAACTCATAGTCATTGTATTGGTGTTAATGAACCAAACTAACTGAAAAATGATTATAAATGTTTTTTAAATGTATTTACATTTATCTAATTATTGTTATTAGCTCAAAATGTGAATAAATCCAATTTTATGTATAAACACTCTAATGTTCTTTAAAAGGTCGATTTACAACCATTTGTGGGAGAAACCTTTTTAAATATTTTTTTTTTCACTTTTATATGTTCTATTTGAAATAACTATATTATTCATTCGAATCATGACATTAAAATTTACATTGGATGAAATTTTGGTATTTTTCTGATAATGTTAATTTTTTAATGAATAGTGGAAATACTACATTTTAATTCTAAACATACTATTAATATAATTTATTTATATAGATATAATTTTCTTTAAGTTTGTATTAAAGTGTAAATAGATTATATTTTTACCATTTAATCCAATATTGGTCATTTGAAGTAATTTTATTCTTAATTTGGACACAAAAAAGGTAAATCTTTTAATTGTTATTAATATTTAAAAACAATATTTTTGTTTTGACAATGAGAGTTAATTTTAAATTAATTCTTGTCACTTTAGTGTTTTGAATTTGGAAAAATTGATACCATATTTGGAATCAAGAGGTCCAAATTTTATAAATATGTATCTTTTTTTAGACGTTAAAAATATTTACATCAGTAAATATTTTTATTTACCATGTTTAAAGTCTAAATCTGGTAAATAAGGGTGAAAGATAATATTATAATAATATTAAATTACCTATAAACATGTCATAACCCTATTGGTTGATACATGTCCGACCATGGGATTCCATGGGTCAATTTTGGTACCCAATGGAGACACATGAGAGTGATAATGACACATTTTATAAATTTATTTAGTGTAAAGACAAAAATAATATAAACATCAATATTTGTAGTAAAACAATTTTTATATAGGGTAATATAAGTTATATATTTGACTATAAATATTAACATGAAATAAATTTGGATTTCCTATATCATGGTATTTTATTTATAATTTTTAGACAATTAATGAATAATCTTATTTATGACACAATGTTGATGAAGTAATTGATTCATTAATAAATGATTCAAATAAATGATATTATAAATATTGAAATAAATTTATATTGATCCTTGTTATAACATCAACAAATTTTATAGATTATTATGACTTGTTATATTTTAATTAATGATGTTTTGTCAAAATAATCTTGTTTGGTTGGATTTTTAAAAAGTCAAGATATCAATAGTTTTAAAATTGACATAAAAATGTTTTTAAATCAATTAATATTTTATTATATGATATAATAGTCCCAAAAATATAATATTCCTTAACATTACATATATAATGCTAAAAGTGACATTAATGATCCATTTTTGGTATCATAGCATTTTATTGTAAATATATTAACCATATAGTATCAATATATTAGAGGACATGGTAAAAGTCAAAATAGTTAATAAAAGGTTAAATAAAAAATATAAGGAAGACAAAATATCCAAAGCCTATAAAATTCCTATTGGATGATATTATTTCGATATAAATACACCATATATTCAAAATAAATATGTTTTTTACCTTTATAAACTGAAAATAATTATATAATAAAATAATATTTTCATACATTCCTAAAAAGCCCCTCCTCCTCCTTATAAAAATCTACCATCTCTATCCGTTACTCATACCTCTCAAGCCCTATTGGATCATCCAAACTCTACCCAAATATTCTCCCCATATCCCTATATTCCTCCAAGAAGCCTTAATCTAGGCATAAATTACTTAAGGAAAACCTTTTGGTTCAAACCATGGGAGTTACCCAATTTAACGGTAACGTCTACTCTCAAGTTCTCTTCTTTATATTACTTATTCACTCATTATTCTCTTATTATTTATTTTTTACATAACAATACTAGTATAAAAAATATAAATTTTTTTTATGAGAAGTATTTTAAAAACACTTAGACACACCTCCATCTAATGGATACGAACACACTGTTTCTGTGTACGGATAACTATTTCCATAGAAAATGATGATTGTTCGACTATCTCCTACTGCCTCTCATGGTGGCCATTATGATGGAACAATATTTATATGTGATATATATTATATTGTCTCTATAATTCTATATTTTTCATTAATATAATACCTTTATGATTTCCGTAATGGGTAAATACTCTAATTTCATTTGAGGAAGTGCAGACTACTACCCCCTCAAAGTGATATGACTCGTTCATTCCATAAATGGAATGTGTAAGGATGAAATTACTAAAATTATATATGATATTATACTATAATAATTATATACCTATGTATATTTATGATTTCATTATATTAAATATTAAATATAAATGAAAGTAGTGTTCATGTGTACGCACGACTTAACGTCTCCAGGATTGGTGCATTTCATTTCTTATATCCAAAATTTATGTACTATTATAAATACATATATATACTGGATATATATGATCTTGATGAAATCAAATTCATGAATATCATTTTGGACATAATGTAATTTCTACACTTGGATAACTTTTTATTATAAGAAGTTCATTTTTGACTCAAGTACCAAATATCGATAACATGACCATTGTTAACATATATGATTATGTAATGTTTATAAAATTGTAATAAGTAATATAAATGGAATAATAATAATGTAAAAGTTTCTTAATCATGTATAAATTAACATTAGTTTATTATTTGGGAGATTAAAGAATGAATGAGTCATGTTGGACATGAGGTAAGGGAATTTCCTAACCATATTTCCATTCATTGTGATAATTTAATACTTCTTTTTTATATCATGTTATGATTATGTGAGAAATGAATTTTGAGATCTTATATTTTATTTTTATTGGATTTATCGGTACTTATAGTGAATAAACATATTTTGATATATTTTATTTAAAAAATTATCTTTTAAGGGACTTTGTCTTAATCTCCTTTCATTGAGGCATACATTAATGTAGACACGACATTCCTTTATACAGTATATAAACTCAGTTGAATTTTAATTTCATTCAAATGGAATATTATTTTTCTACGAAATGATTTGAAAAACAAAAAAAATAACGTTTCTTTCTAACATACGGGGAGATAATGACATTTCTGCTGCTGTGAGAATTATTTGATATTTGGCTTCTTTAACAAGACATAATGTTTTTAAAAGGAAAATAAATACCGTATAATCTTTTTACATATTTTGGTATTGAAAATGGTTTTTTATGTGGATTGATTATTTAAATATCTTGAAACAATATATTGTGATTGAAATGTGGAAATGTTATATTGTTTTTATGTTTGTTTTATATGTTATGAATATTTTATGGATCTTGCGAACTGTTTACGTATACATGCAGTTCCATGTTAATCCTAGGGAGGGTGATCCCAACATGGCATTTCAATGCATTAGGAAACGTGATGGAGGTAAACATTAATGTTTCTTCTAATTGATTTATGGAATATACTATAAAGGGTATTCCAAATGTATCTCCATATGTTTCTATGAATGCTACAACATAAGTATGTTATAAATTCCACATGTTAATTTTATGATTTATTATTTCCATTTGTTATTCATAAATATTATGAATTTGAGTGGCAAGAAAAACATTGAAAATTATGATTTCATTGATTTTTATGTATTGATAGACTAATCATTTATTTCTATGTTTTATAACCCTTACTACTATTTTTAAGGTCATACCGCGTTTTTAAATGTTTTTTCATAGGATATAAAGATGTTAAGATAATGGAATAATTCATGAATATTTTTATCATGAAAAGAACTCTTTTTTTAACAGTTTTTATTTTATGAAAAAATTGGATCCTAAGTAGAATTGTCTACATTGTAAAAATTGATATGTAATGTAATAGTTATGACCAAATTCTCTAAAACTCTAAACCTAAAATGGTCCTCATTATGAATTATTAACATAATTCAAGATTAAGTACTCTTGGAGGCTCGATCCTTATATGAAAACCTAGGCATGATGAATATTATAAAGGAACCATGATTCTATGGGTAAATGAAACGAACCAAAAATAATGGAGATATATGAAATAAGGGAAAAGTGTTAAGAGATTTGATTAAAGATAACTAAGAAAGACTAAATTTGAAGAGTCTTAGGGACCAAATGTGGTCTTAAGGATGATTTTTTTGATATACACTTTATTTTGTTTTTTTATATTATTTGGTTTGAAATTTCTATAAAATTTATATGGATGATAGAAGAATAATTAATAATTAAAATCATCATCGTAAATAGTATAATGGGACATACCAGATGTTTTCCAACCCTATGGTAAATAATATAACACAGGTTATATCAAATGAACTACTATAATGTCATGTGAGTAATAAATTGATAAATTATATATCTTATTGATCAATCATATATAACATGCAATAAAAATCACCTAAATACTAGATACAAATATAGATTTAAACCAAATTCTCAAACTGATCTCATATATAATGTCTGAAAATAGAAATCCAACTCCTCTATTGATTTGAAGGGACTTTTCATAACATATTCAATCAATCATAAAGTCTCCACAATCACTAAAATCCTCTTTTAGGGTATGAGTTTAACTCACCTGGCTACCACCAACCATTTCACTAAACAAATCATGAATATACTAGTTCATTCTTGAGTGATATGTATATAGTAATTACCAATGTTAATAATAACGATGCATGACACACCCTTGATTTTTATACAATACTCTCAAGGATTGACCATATCAATCTCTTCAAGTATTGTAATAAGTCTCAATATATCACCATAATATTATATTAATAATGGATATATACATTTCTACAATTGTATGGTTCTCATCACTAAGGGAGTTTCGATAAATAATCATAATAATATAATGAAAATTGAAATATGACCCATGTTTATAACAATATCAATCCAAAGGTATTCTTACCTCAAATAAAAAGTTTATAATTACAGTGGGAAAGGTTTCCAATGTCTAATGAGATCTCATTTTAAATTAATCTTAGTTTATTCTCATATAAAAATAAAGTCAATGGTAAAGGTTTCTTAGGAAAATAAGTATCTCTATCATAAGGCTTCTAAATCCCTATTCATATCAATATAATTATTTTGGGAATGTTGGATTATTTCTATAATGATCTCAAAAATATAGAACATTAAACCTAACACAAATAAATATAAGTGAAATAAGAAAAATAATCCCATGTCTATAAAGATCACATCTATAAGGCATCTCGACCACTTTTGATTTAATTAACATAGAGAAAATTCACATAATAATAATAAATTATATCATTTATAAACATGTTTGCCATACCTCCCAACACATTTAATTAGTGATGTTATGTCATTACTAAAATACATTCATCTTTACATAACATGAGTGTGATATATTTCTTTCATAGAATTGAACAATTTCAATGAATAAAATTATCACCCCATATATAATTATATCAAAAATTCAAGAGGTTTCACAACAACCCATTAAACTAATTACAAAATAACTCTAATATTATTTAATATAATGTCTGGTATACATGTTAAATTAATCAAAATGGTACCCATAAATATCTAAAATTCTATATTATAAATGAAGGAAATCCACATTGGGTAATGAGTATAAGGTAAATCTCTTCTAATCTCAATAATGTGGCCATCAACAACTACATAATTAAAGCACCATAAAATAAGAAGTAGGAAATTCTCAAAAGAAAATTATACTATACTTATATTGTGACAAAAGAAAAAATTCAGATTCATTAAAAGTCATAAAAAGTATTTGTAATGACCACATATCATGAATCACATGAAAACTATTAAAAACTAACTATAATGATTAAACACCTCCTATATTTACATAATCAGCCTCTCCCACTATGTATCATTAGATGAATTATCCCAATATTTAATAACTCATAAAACCTAATAAATCCCTTAAATAATAAAATAATTAGAATAATAGTTAATGAAAGGAATATATATGATAATAATTATATCCATGGCATAGGTGATCAACTAGGAAATATTATTCAATAATCTAAAACCAATATAGAAGTTATCTCAATTAGGGGGAAACCTCAATTTAGAGATAAGGAGGTTCATGTATCCAAGGGGAAAAAATGGGGAAACCCATTTCAAATCATTAATCACCTAAAATAATTTAATTAAAATTACTTAAAAACATAAAAAGGGGATATTGATGCATGAAATAAAAGGATACAATTTAATTTCCTCATCAAAAGTCACATTGATGTATAACTTGTTGGATTATGGTGCAATTAATTCATCTAACAAAAAACATAGAAATCATGTTTACCCAATTGTGGTTTTATTAGGGGATTCATAGTACAAAACCCTTTTTCAAATGTGTATGTCCATAATATACAAAACATGTATCTTAAATTATCCATCACCGTTATTTAATTCCCCGAGTTGTAGTATGAGCTTCCTCCTATAATAGAATTTTATACCATACAAAGTCCAACTCCAAAAATATCCACCCCCAACACCTGATAACTCATCAAACTATCAAAAACCATCTTAATATTTGTGTTTCAATGAAAATTAAAAATTATTATTATATAGAATATATGGGGAGTTACACATAGGATCTACATTTTAATATTCATTAGGTAATCATGATGATTTATATGAATTGAATTTAAATTAAAAATACTTAGAGTTCTTAGTATATAACATTTTTAGAATACATATATAATCTTTATTAATTATATATACGAATTTTCACATATGAAATTTTATTAATAAACTAGGGAAATTATGAAACATATGAAAAGGGTGAGCTTGAACACATAGTTTAGGTTAATATATGAAGGAATATTCATTCAACATGGTCAAGATATACTTAATTTCGTAAGAATCAATAATCAACATAAATCCCTAAAACAATTGGAATAAATGGTGAACTCAAATGCTCAGTAAGGGTAAATAAGGGGGATTTCAATATAAACATAGTATAATGGTGTGATAATTGGAGGTTAACCATTATGAAATCAAAATCGGGTAACATAGATCATAAAAATGATCCATGACATAAATCTTCCCAGTTCTTATGAAACAAACCTTAGAGGAATAAAACTACATAATCCATGAGAGAATGACATTGGAATATTAAAAAAGATACTTGAATACATGTAATCATAGAAAATATCATGTCAAGGATATCTACGAAAACCATCATTACATGTTAGGCATGGTCTAATCACCCATGTACCTACTTCGGGCGTATGATAAGATAATGTGTGCCCCCTTGTTTCTGGACTGGGATAACATCCCATGTAACATCTTATTTTAGGATTGGGATTAAATTTGTCCTACCCTTTGAGATCATAAATATTAATGATATCCTAATTAATTGTATAAAGATATAGGTCCCTCTCTTCACATAATCTATATATTTAGGTTCAACAAGATCGTAAAACATTCATCATATAATTACCCAATAAAAAAATGGATCTTATAACCATCCCATCGATTCATAATAAATTTTTTTTAAGGATAATATAATTGAATCTTATCTCTATTAAAGAATAAGAAACAAATATTGTTTTTGTTGTTGATTTATAATAATTCTATAAATATATCATTAAAAATGTTCGTTAGGAAAATACCTAATTCTTTTTAAAATCACATTCTTAAAACAAGAAAATTCATAATGTAATATAGAAATAATTTTTAATTAAAAATATATTTTAATGATATAAATTATTCATAAATGAAAATAATGTCCATGATGGTGGAAAATTTTATTCATGTCATACCGGTTAATAGAAACCATTCCTTTCACAGTTTTGTTAAAATTCTAAAATAACCTCATTTAGAAAAAAAAGAAACTTGTTTATCCATATTTAAAAAATTAAAAAATTGTACAAATTTATTTAAAAAATGTTTCGATAGTAGTAAATTATTCCTTAATTGTTTTTAATCATGTATATAGGGGAATAATATTTTTCAACTAAAGAGGGAAATAAAGTTAGTTTTCCATTAAAAATATAATTATATTATATTGATAACATAGTCAGCTGAAAATGAAATGAAAAAAATTATTTTAATGTAATAACTTGATGAGAATAAAATAGCTGCATGTCTTGGTAGATGGATCATAATATTTCATCATTGGATGTATAATCCTAAACAATCCTGATAAAATTTGAGATTGTAACATAAAATCTTTACCACATTTTTATTAGTTGTATCGTAAGACACATGAAATAATAACATAATATGGAGAATTAAATATAATTAAAATAATAATATTCCAGATATGACAATTCCTTATGGATGTATATACACCATAAAAAATATGGTAGGTGCATAATATAACTTATGTCCCAAAGAAAACACTTTTTGAAGAAAAAAACCATACCTTATGTCTTGAATCTCTCATTACTAATTCAATCCATGTGTACAAAAAATATAGTTTTAATTTAAATAAATTAAATATCCATAAATATATATAAAAAAATATATTTTTTACTTATGATGTTTTATTACCTGTTTATTAAAAATTCCTTAAAAAATCATTTTGGGTAATAACTACTTTGTTTTTCATATATGTTTGGATTTAGCAGCATAATTTATTTTAATTTCATTATGGTATCATAATATAAAATTATTTAACCATGATATAAATATTATAGATACTATAAATATTCTTTATATAAATATTTTGAGCAATCCATAGTTTTAGAGATTGAATATAAAATAAACTGTTTATGGACATGGTTGGTCGTACGTATGCATGAACATTGTTTCAATTTTCTCAATGTTTGGAATGAAATGAATGTAAATATTATTAAATAATTAACGACTCATTATTATTTAATAAATATCACAAATATTAATTAAATTTCTCTTTACTACCTTCCAGGTAAATATTAAGCGAAAATGAATCACTTATCATTGTGATAATGTAGTCCACCTAACAAACGACCGAAGATATCATATCCCCCACAGAATAAAAATAAATAACAATTATGTTATATAATAACTCCATAAGTATAATAATGTTATAAATATTATATAAATATGTTAAATACATCATTGTATCTGGCCTTTAATGGTTGTGATGGAAAATAGACAACATTAGTTCGTTAGGTGTAAGTCTGTCTTACAAATGATCGATGCTTTCAATTCCCATTTGATGGATAATGTGATAGATATATTTTACTCTTTTGTCATAATATAATAGAATATTTTGTATTTGATTTATTATATTTTATGTGATGATATATAGTTTATGTTTAAAAAATTGAATTAAAAGGATGAATCTTAGGGAAGACAATAACCTTTGTTTAGAAGGACCTCATCTGGATCTCATATTAAGAACCAAATTGTTTGTATTTTTTTGGACCATCACCTCAATAATTTATATAGTTATTTTGGGGACGAAGTGTAGAATATTTTTTAGGATCTATATAGATTTATAGGTGTAATTAAGTGAATGTAGGTAATTCCCTTTTATATGTCGGGAAAGGGGACCATCGTAGAAAAACATGTAAATTTCATTAAAGAATCCAAAATACTAAAACAATTCCAATGAAATGTGATTCCAAACCACAATATGTTCTATTTTGGATGAATTTGGTTTTATTATGGTCATAAATTTTTTTTACATCTTTATTTTGAAAACATTCCATTATCTATATAGATTAATATATGGTAAAAAATTTTTTACCTTAATAGTGATAATCAATTTTTAACTATTTCACTATTAATTATGGTGAAAAATTATGTTGAAGTTATTATATAGTATAAATTATTATTATTCAAAATATCAAATTTTTTATCAGTATTCATCTCAATAATGTTTAAAATTTTATTTTAAAATAATTCTCATAGACGTGATGAAATAGATGGTTTCTAATGAGAAACCATTCAACTGTTTAAAATGATTGTACGTCTCCATTAAATATGAAATTTATTTCAATTACCTAATTTAGATTAATTGATATATAATGGAACTAATTTTTCTTTTCAGTCAACTTTAAATTAAAATAAACCATATAATGTATTTAAACATAAATCCTATTTTCAATGAAAAACAATTATTTTTCACTATTTATTAATAATTTAGTCATTTTATCAAAAAAACCCTATGATAATTTTTACAAGATGATTCTAAAAATATATTTTGTTCTATAAATGAAATTATTTTAAAGAGTCAAAAAATTATTTTTCCATTTCTTCAAAGAAATATTTCTTGGAGAGAAAGTAGTTTCAACAAATATAAATTATTTACCAAAAATAATGTTCTTTTTTATAAAAATATACCATTTATCCAAAATATCTATACATAATTTTTAAAATTTGGTTGTTACAATTCATGTTATAATGTTCAGTTTCCAGGTTATAATGGTCCTGTTTAAATAATAATATTAATATCATATCACATTTAGTTAAAACTTGATGTTCCTTGTGACAACAAATATTGAAGATATTAAATTTATTCAAAAAATATATATTTCATGAAATATTATGGAATTAAATTTGATGACCTAAAATATATATTTTTACATTACAACCACATTAAAATAAATTTCACCAAAATATTATTCACATTATAGAAATAACTAAGGACACATATCCCTTGTTACATCCTCCAATTCCCACTACGAATTCTCACGCTGGTGGTCTCATTAACAAACATTGAGTAGGTGTGTGGTCTTGTTAGGTAGAAAATTATTTTTGTCATAAAGAATATTCTTTACCATTTTCACATATTAATGAACATGATCAAGTGTTACAAACTATATGTTTTGTACATGTAATGGATTATGTATATTTTTTTCATGAGAGACACATGGAACACATAATGGAATTGAGTTTCGTTCGCCAGAATCACTAATCAATATGATACAATCCCTATATGATAATGAATTTTAAAGGATTGATTTTACAAGGGAATTTTTCCCTCTTCTTCAAAAATCAAATTAACTTATTCGATGTGTAAATTCTTTGAAACACTATGTCACCAACATAAAATTAGAGATCCCATTGATGATTGTCAGCATTAATTGTTTCCAGGATTTGTGATACCCTCATATATTACTAAATATATTTTTCCTTATTTGTGATTCCTTCATCATGATCAGGTCCCAATAGCATTATTCTTTCTAATTCATCCCAAAAAATTGTATTTCTACACTTATTCTGTGGAGTTCTTCAAAAGTAGTCATTTGAATTATCAAGTGAAACCTATTGTTCTATGAAAACTCAAATAGTGATGGTGTCAATCCCAAAAATCATTGAAGTCCAAAAATATATTCCAATATATTCTATAGGGTTTTTATTTTTACAACAGACTGAAAATCTGTTTAAGTGAGATACGTTGTGCTTAAACTCAACTCTATGTCAAGATCTTGAGGAAGGATTCCCAAGAGATTCATGGTAAAACACTATTCCTGATTAGATATAACAGAATTTTGTACTCCATGTAACCTTACCTCTTCATTAATATATGTCCTAGAATTATGATATAGAGATAAATATGCTTTGATAATGGTGAAGTATATAAAATTTTTATTGGTATCTACTACTACCTAAATAGTCGTATGCACAATATATGTTTTGTGTTGTGAGACGACAAAAACATGGTTTCATAATTTGATTTCTATTCTGGTATGGGTAATGGTTGAAATATCATCTTATAATTTTTATCTTAGTGTTAAGCTTCTTAGATACTAAGAATGAAATATACAAAATCTATATAATGTATCATAATTGTGATCCACTAGAATTAATCCTTTAAATCTTTATAAATCATCATACTTCTAAGATGAAAAGATAATGCTGAAATATAATCCTTACCTAACATATAATTATTTAAATATGGTATTTATAAAAATATTAAAAGTTTATTTAACCTTACCATTCCATCAAAATCAAGGAAAAACATAGGAATATTTGTCACAATATTTTTTAGCTCTACATATTCCATTTAAGAAACATTAATATTCACTTATATAGATGGATAAAAATATATTTGAGAAAGATATTATTTATCTTCATTATTTATGATTTATATATCCATTTCTTTAAAATCTATAAATATTGGCCCTTCTGTGATCCTCATCATGGATAAGATTGCATGATAATTCAAATCAATGCATTGTCCACCATATTCAATATCCCATGTTAATATTATATTGAGTAGTCACTGTCATTAATCTATATTAATAAAATTTAATTATGAATGTTCAACTCAATATGTGTGAATATATACACTAATATTCTGTTATTAGTATATATGTCACTCATTTTTCTATAATGATAATTCCTCCATATAAATAATGATGCAAATTCACTTGGAAACTCATAATCATGAGTTGGGTAATATTTCACATGAATCTTCAATTTTCTTGAGGCATAATCTATAATTATTAAATATTTCATGAAAACACAAACCAATACCTTTTTTGATAAATAACTATAGATTATCGACCCTTCTATACTATAGGGTAATATAGGAACATGTGCACTAATTAAACATCGCATTAGTTCCTTGAAATTTTCATCACATTAATCCACACATAGGAACATGTATACCTTACAAGTTAACTTACTGAGTGGATTAGATAATCTTGATAAATTCTACCCAATACATTTCTAATATCTATCTGGACTATGAAAAATTTGGATCACCATCATAGTGGTTGGTCTAGTGGAATATTTAATAAACTTTATCTTTTATGGATCCATCTATATACCATCTTTTGATATTATATGAATGTAATTGAAAATTTTTGTAGTCAAAATTCTAAAATTATAAATTCTAAATATAGTTTCTCCTTCATTAGTGCCCCAAATACAATTCAAAAGTTATCTTAATAGAAATCCTTGATTGGTTATAATATTATAATATCATCAATAAATACTACCCCAAAATGATCATAATAATCTATAAATACACTATTCATTAAATCATGGATGATAAATAGGGATTTAGTAATAAAACAATTGCATCATTATATAATCATAGTGTCAATGCCATGTTCTGAATATCTTATTGGGTATATCCACTTTCTTGACACACAATTGATGATGTCCATAATTATTGTCAATCTTGTAAAAGAGTTGATCACTTCATTGCTGATCATAAAAGTAATCAATATATGGTAAATGATACGTTTTCATGATTGAGACCATTTTTAATTCTCTATTGTCAATATAAAGTTGCATTACTCCATATTTATTTTAAAAAAATATCCAATTCACCCCATTATGACACAGTTGGCCGAATGAATCCATTTTCAAGATTCTCTATCGTTTTCTTCTTCAATTCTGGTAACACAATCATGGTCATTCTATAGGGAGTATTGGGAATATGTGTGGTACTAGGATTGAGTTCTATTGAAAATTAAATTTGACAATTTTGTGGAAGACTGGGAAACAATTCTACAATGGTTTCAATAAACTCCAACAAAATAGGTATACTATCTATGTTACGTTTCCCCATAACAATAATAGATAAATTCTTCTATTGAATATCAATCAAAACCCTTAGAATGAATTTAACTTCTACAGGACCCCGAAACATATCGCCACAATGATAAATGATCATTGGTTTGTTCAGGATATCAAAAAATAGATTCCCATATAGTAAAATTGATGTGAGATTTATGTAGTGAGTGCCAATGAATTCCTATGATAACATGAAATTCAACAAAGGGGTGAATTATAAGATTTTGAAGAAGTTCATTTTAATAAAATTAAAGTAGAGGGGAATTATATACTTTTGATGTGATCAATATACAATTGGGGGAATTCAATACCAATTCAATATATCATCATTTAAGTGGTATTTATATAACCACAGATAACTATTCAGATATAAAAGTGTGTGGCGATATATAGTAAAATAAGACAATAATAGTTATATAGTGGATTGTAAGTGTACCTATCACCATGAAATTAACATAACCCTCATCGAAAATAGTTATAACCTTACATTTACCTATTTCCTCATCTTGAAAGGTATCTAACATCAATCATTTTCATTAAACCCATGATTTGGGAACATGTTAGAATAATTCCCGAACTCTATGAATTTGAGACACTGATGTGTATGAGGTTAATTATGTGGGTATTTCCCTTTTATTTGTATCTATATCTAACTTTATCACATCAAACAACGTTATGTTTCTCAATAATCTTCATTTATAAAAATAAAACATTTAGTATCCCATGCAAGACATTATAGTCCATGTTTCCATCCACACTTCGATGTCGAAGGTAATATCATTCTCTAATATCAATGGTTTTTAAAATATCCTTTGAACTCCATCTTTATATTCTTCTGAAAACAATGATATTGATGGGTAACTCATCTCTCCATATCATATTTGATAGAAAATTTAAATATTTATTCATATCTAGTGATGTAACATAGGGATAACACATATATGATATTTTTATTGATCCACAATGGAATATATTAATCATAAATTTAAGTATGATGATTTTTGTAGATGATTACCATGCATGTCCTATTAAATTTTCCTCACAGTTGCATCATCCATTTAAATTAGATCAATGAAATCCTTCATTATTTCTATAAAAAGAATATGTGTTAATTACTAGTTCAAAATAATCTATTAAAAACATCCCACTCCATGGAGTAAATTTCATAATGTAGCCTCATATTGAAGATGTGATTCCACCATTAATCCCCATTTCATTACAAATGATAGAAAAAATGATTTTTTCATACTATTAACACTAGTTGATGGAAAATATCTTATCATAAGTTCTGATCTATTGAATATAAACTAGAAGATCAGTGGAACCATTGAAATAAGTGGACATTGAATCACAAATTACTGGATAAAACATTGCACCCCCTTTGGTTGTTTTGATGTTTAATATGGTTTATAGATTTTGAAATTGTTTTGATCATATAAATGATAATTTTCATTCCATATACCCAAAAAAATTTGTTTCTCATAAGCACAATCATCGACTTTTATATTATATTCAACATTTACACACATCCTTCATGTTTCATACATTATCAAAATCTATAACTCCTGGTTTGATCTAGTGTAATCACATGGTAAAACCACATAATCATAAGAAATATGTTATAGGAAGTCTTCAATAATAACCCTTCCTTTTCAATCTATGACACCTGGGTATTATACATTGTCATTCATGGACATTATTCTCATTCTTGATGATGTTGTGTAATCTTTTTGAGAATTCAAAATGAAAATACCATGGGTGATTCAGATTAGCTTTAGTCTAAGTCGAATTTAATTTACCATGTAACACACGATTCAATCTAGACAATCCTTTTTTAGAGTTATTACCCCTAGGTACCTCTATTCTCAATCCACATGCAATTGTAGTATCCATAAAGGGATGTAATTGACTGTAAACCACTCAATTTATCCTTCCCCAAAATTCAGGTTATTTTTCTGTAAACTAACATAGCCTTATCCTTACCCCTAGGGTAATCCACAAATTTCTCATATCCTTATTTCAAAAGGTTATATATTAATTTCTCTAAAACCAACTATTTTGATCCACAATATTCGTATATAGATATTTCATATTATTAGATGATGCATTCATTACATTGCATAATTATTCATTCTAAAACCATTTAGGTCACGTGCCTTTCGAAACATGGAATCCTAATCCACTGTCATATAAGTGAAATACCTCACCCCAACATAGTTCCTCAAAAATAGAACACTTATTATACATTTAATAGGCAATAACCGTCTTAATAACCTATGAAAATGAATATTATGAAAGGGTAATCTTTGATTCTCAGTAAGGATAAATTAAGGAGATATCAATATAAAATGATCATAAGGGTATGATAACATGTGGATAACATTTGGAAACACATAATCTTTTTAATATAGATCATTAAAATGAGTCATGACTTAAATCATTGTACATCATAAGATACGAATCGTTATGGAAAAAAAAGTACATAAGACATTATATCATAACATTGGAATGGGAAATTGGTTTATGGAATACACATAAGAATATAAAATATTATATAATGACTCTCTAACAAGAAATCCAAAACTTTTCTGGCTTTTCCTATTAACATGTGTACCTACATCAAGTATGCAGTAACCTCTTATGTATTATCTTTATTTAGACACAGGAAAACAACTCATGCACCCTCTTGTATCGGGTTATGGATGACTTCACATATACCCTATTAGATCATATAATATTAATCACTAAAAAATTCATTGCAGGGAGGCATATTCCCCACCCATAAAATATTCCACACATTAATGTTCCACATGATCATAAAAATATTCATCATATCAGAACCCAGGAAATGAAATGGGTGTCAAAATCATCTAATTAATTCATCATCAAAATAAACCATCTAGAATAATAATATATATGACACAATTGGATTATATCCAAACAAAATAATAAGAAACAATGAGAATTTCTTTCATTGAAAAATTTTAATTCTATAAAGAGACCATTATAAAAATTTTATTGGAAAATAAATTTTTCTTTTGAAAATCACATTTATAGTAACAGAAAATTCATAATTCTATATTGAAACAATTTTTATATAAAAAGATAATTTTGAAACAAATAATGTTATCTTAAATGAAAATAATTTTCATGATGGAAAATACTATTTTTCGGGTCATCCAAGTTAATAAAATACATTTCTTTCACATGTTGGTAAAAATTCATAAATTACCTCCTTCAGAAAATGAAAATAATATTCCTTGTTAAACAACATTTTAAAAACCCAAACAAGAATAAAAAATATTTTAAAAAATATTTTTAGAATATTTATAAATTATATTGAAATATTCTTTTTTGTATACATGAATATGGGGGAAAATGGTTTTCGGATGAATATATAAATTAAGTCAGTTTTCCCTTAAAAAAGATATTTTGGTATAGTGAGTACATAAAGAGAGAAAAATGATAGGAACAAATGTATCTTAATAAAATAACACTATTATAATTAAATAAACTTATTTATTTATACATATATTATAATATTTCATCATTCCAATCATAATCATAAACAATCCCAATAAACAATGAGATTATAACAAAAAAATCTATAACACATTGGAATAATTTGTATCATAAACCCCCTGAAATAATAACAGAAATTTAAAGATTAAATTTAATGAAATGAATAATAGTAATTATATAAAATTTACATAGGGATGTATATATACAGAACAAAATATGGTTGGTGCATAACATAACTTATGTCCTAATAATGAAAAATTGAGATAAATATTCCTTACCTAAAGTCTCAACTACATTCTTACACATTCAAACCTCTTGTATAATTAATATTGGATTATTGTAAATCATTTATATATATATATATATAATTCCATACATGGATTACTTATTCCCTTTTATTACATGTTTTTTAATAATTCCTTATCAAAATCATGATTTGAGTTATAACTACATTGTTTTTTATTTATCATCAAATTCGGTATCATTAACCATTAACATTTTATCATTAACATATTATCTAATTTTTTTAACAAGGCATGTATATCAAACATATTAATTATACATTTATATATATATATATATATTAATACATAAAGTTTACAGATAGAAAATGAAATACACCATTCATGGAGATAATAAGTCGTACATATGCATGAACATTGTTTCCATTTCCATGAAGGATAAAATTTAGGGAATGTAAATAATATGTAATAATTATATAATAATTATTTTTTCATATATTTTTCATTTATTTATTAAATTTTCCCTCAATACCTTCCATTTAATGAATATGTGAAAAAAGACACTTCACTTCGTGAGGTGGTAGTCCGACATATATTGAAGTGATGTTATTGTATACCCCTCAAAATGAAATGAATCATGTTGTATTTAATTTCATAAATATAGAAGTATATTAATTTCTTAAATATAATAGGAATATTTTATATCTGTCATTATATCAATTCATTAAATATGGTGATGGAAAATAAACTACATTGATTCGCAAGGCAGTAGTCCACCGTAAACATGATCGACATTTTTTAGTCCACATTGATTGAAGATGTAATTGATATAGATTATTAAATTATTATAATAACATATAATTATATTATATATATTATTGAAAATATGTTAGAATTGATAAGAAATCATTGAATTTGAAAAAAGAAAAAACAAAAATAAAAGTCATGTTAAAGTTAATTAACTTCTCTTAGATGATACTCATTTGGATATCTTATTAAGGACCCTAGTATTTGTCTTTTTGGTGGAAAATAAAATATATAATTTAACTAAGAATATTTGGTAGTTATTTTTAAAGTGGTTTTTTAATTATTTAATCTATGTGGTTTACTTGTATAAGTGGGGATTGGGGACCTTTGAGGAAATCAACATGAAATTTCCCAAAAGAATCTAAAACGATAAAGTAATAATTCCCATGAAAAATGCATCAAAATGAACATATATTATATTTTTGGATTTATATGGTCAAATTATGACTTTGAAATAATATTTTTTTAAGATTAATTAGAAAAAATAACTCTTATCATTATTGTTTTACCACCAAGTAAACCATTTTTAGTTTAATAGCATTAATTAATTTTTACTATTTATGAAATTCATTATGGAAAAGATAAGTTGAAAATGTTATATAATATTAATTCATATTATTAAAAATATGGAATCCATTTTTCTAAATTAATCATATATAATTAGAAAATAAAATTTAAAATTAAACCCTTATATGCGATGAAAGAGCATGTTTCCAAAGATAAAACATTTAAAATTTTAATGAATTAGTATATCTAAATTCAACAATAAAGTTATTCTAATGTAATAAATTGGATTAATATATATATTTGACAAAAAATTACATTAATTTTTTTTTAAAAACAATAACATTATATTTTTTCAAATTTAATGGTAGTTTTTACAAAAAACTAGTATTTTCATTATTCATCAAAAAATTATTTTTTTTCGAAAACTCCATAAATTTCATGCTAGGATAATTTGGACTTGATGATTTTTAAAATTAATTTTATTATATAAAATAATTATTTTGACTTTAAAAAACATTTTTTGTACTTTTCAAAAAAATAAAAATAAAATTTGGAGGAAAAAGGTATATTTGATGCATATAAATATATAAAAAACCATTTCACATTTATAAATATATTTTATTTCCCTTAAAGCATTATACTTAATAATAAAAATGAATTTATTACTATTTTCACCATTATTTTAATTTATTTATTATAACATCATTATTTATTTGATAATTTTAATTGTATATCATAGTTTATTATAACTCGGTGTTGTGGGTAATACATTCTATTGATGAAATTAAATTTATTTAAAAAAATATTTCATAAAATATTGGGCTGTTTACAAAGGATTTTGAATTCCCCTATAAATCAATTAATTATTTAGTTATGTATCTCCCCAATCATATTAATAATTAACTTCTTAAAAATAAGCCTTAATATCCATCCATATAGAGGTACAAGCACTATGATGAATACAACCAATTATTATTAATGATGTTTAATGAAATTATAGGGGATACGTATAAGAAAAATAAAATCAATTAATTATTATAATCTGTAAATTAACCAATACATTAAAATGAAAATTAATATTTAATGTTCTATCACAAAATAATTATAAATCAGAATGAGAGAGATAATGGGGGTGGGGTCTCGTTACCTAAAATAAAATAAATTTTTATAACTTTGAGAGGGAATTGTTCAACAGAGTATGTAATATTTAAATCGGTATGATATCCAAATTATAAGTCAATAAAATATATTATGGATGTAATTATTTATAGAAAATATTGAGATATTATTATATAAATATTGAATATTTTTCTTAAGAAATAATCTTTTGTAAAATTCAATGAATATTAATTATAAATTGTTTGGTATTATGTTAATTCATATTTTTAATTTTTATAACTTGTAAATATTTAATGGCCAAATTATAATATTTTATTTCATTTCAACTATTTAAAATATATTTTGACTCAATGTTATAGTTTTTCCAAGGAAAATATTTTTTAGATATCAGATATCATATATAGTATTTGTAATGGAATTTACAATATATATATATATATATATATATTATTTTTTAATTAAATAATTAAACATGTTATTAATATTAATATTGGCATATTATGTATTATTATTTATATATATGATCCTTTATTATATTTATATTAAGTATTTTTAATGATTAAATTATACTTATAATTATCAAAAAATGGATATATAATAGTTATATTCCAATGATTAGATTCATATACTAATTTTTTAATAGATATGGCTCCCTGTAATCATTTCAATAATTTTAATTACACTTTTAAATCACAATTAAAATACTATAATATTTTAAAATATTTTTTATGGATTATCAAGTCCTTCCAAATAATAATATATCATATAGTCTTGATGTCTCTAAGTGTTTATAAGACATAAAAATTTAATATTATAGTTATGATATGCAATTAGTTTTATTTATTTTGATACATTTCTAAGAATGTATCTCTCAAATTTTTGTTATTAAAATATTACATTATAAAACTATCCAATTTTGTTTTATGGTTAATGTGATGAATGCGTAATGACTATTTTTTCATACATGATCTTATTAGTCTTTTATTATGTCACGACCCATCCTCGAGGCTCATGTCATAACTACCCCAAGCCCGCCATCCATAGGCCAGGGGCTGGCTACTAGCACCAAAGGCGTAAATCACAAAGCTGGGAAGGCATTGCCTTTATAAAAGTAAACATACACAACAGTGTACACAATAGAAAGTAAACACTATGTAAAAATGAATACCAACGAGTGTGTTGAACAGTAAATGGGCATGTATACAAACCCTACTGAGTAACAAGTAAAAGTAAAAGGCACACACAGCTGAATGTAACGAGTATCTCCTAGATCGTCCTCTGGGGTTCATACCTAAAGGGTAGGTATAGATGGCCACCTCAGCAATCACGTTCATCAGTCTCCTCCTTGTGTAGACTCGTCGTAAGGTCCTCCCCCAGGCGTCGTCCAGTCGTGGCGCCCTCAGCCTCCATCAGCGATGTCCATCGTCTGCATCCAACACAATGAGGTGCAGGCATAGAGCATGCAGGGGTGAGTATAACGATACTTAGTAGGGACCCTGAGACCCGCAAATTCTCACAATATCCACCAAGGATAAACAAAAGAATAAAGATACAATAACGATGTATCAACCATCCCTATATAGGTATATAACCATACATATACCTATGTTACCAATCTTAGTCTGGATTCAACTCTAAATCCCAAGCACAATCCATTTCCCAAAAATATGTAATGTCAGTCACCACGATGATAATGGTTGAAAGACATGACTCAACTCATACATGTATTCCAAAATAGTAGAGAGATATAGATGATCAGATTTAGCCATTGGATCATCTACGTTTTCGGACCCATATAGGATACAGGAGCAGCTAAGCTGTCGGAACCACACAGGATACATGACCAGCTATCTCGTCTAAGCTGTCGGACCCACACAAGATACATGACCAACTATATTTCATTTTAGCTATCAGACCCACACAAGATACAAGACCAGTTATTCTGTCGGACCCACATAGGATACATGAACAAAAATCAAAACTGTCGAACCCATATAGGATTCTAGTTCAGTAGTCGATTTCATCGAACCCACGTAGGATTCCAATATAGTAGTCATCACAGTCACCTCATCGTGAGGGTCTCAGTTCCATAGAAGGCGCGTTGATCAGACCAGCAGTCTAGGAGATATTTGAATTTAAGCGGTGTTGGGCCCGGCCCGTGAAGCCTAGTGGGCTAGTGGGTCGGCCCGCCCCTGCTCGTCATGTCCAACCCAGCTGGGGGTCAGCCCAACCCGACTTCTCATGTCCGACCCAGTTGGTTGTCGGCCCTCCTGACTTGGAGGGTCCGACCCGACTGGGGGGGTCAGCCCGGCCCGGTGGGGCGCGTTGCACCCGCGGACTCGGCCTGGCGGGTCCGACCCAGTTGGGGGTTCGGCCCAGCCTGAGGGGGGGGGGGGGTGGTGCGGCCCACCCGCAGACATGGACCGGAGGGTCCGATCCGGTTGCGGGGTCGGCTCGTACCTGTAGGGTGCGGCCGATCCGCGAACCCGACCCGCGTTGCGTGGCGGTTCAGCTCGCCCGACGACTCCATACAGCACCACCTTCTCCTACCCGGCCGGTAATGCTGGCGCACGCGGCCCGCACATTGGGTCACGGTTCTCCTCTGTATGACACTAGCGAGAACCACGGTATTCTAGCCCAGCCGGCAGGCATCCGACTGGTTCGTCCAGCAATGCGGCCCACAGTTGCATATCGCGGTTCCCCCTGCATGGCACCTACGGGTGTCGTGGTTCCCAGTGGGCCGGCCGGATCGGCCGACCGGTCTTCACACGGACCGAGTTCCCCGAGCGGCCGCCGGTATATTCTCGCGGCCGGTGTGTTGCTCCCACTGCCTCCAGTGGCCGTCGCCTCGGGTCGCCGCCGTATTCGGTCATCGTCACCTCTTCTGACTCCTCCCCTGTTTCCAACACAATCAATAATCAATGGAGGGTCGTCAGGCAGTGTTTGTTCGGCCCACGCCCACCGTGTTATGATATAACAAATGGCCAAATACGAACCAAAGAATTCATCAAGAATGAGGTTATAATTTTATTCTTTTTTAAATTATACGAAAACCCCCTACCTCGATTTCCATGTTTTCTTGACGGTGTCGCGATAAGAGAATTTGACGATGACATCGTTCGTTGCGCCCGTCACACACCGATGATCCTGGTCTCGGGCGTCTTCCTTGATCTACGTCGGAGATGACATCATTCTTCATTGGAGAATGGCGTTCTTTGTTGGAGATGTTCTTCGTGGGAATAATACTTTCATTACAATTCTACCAAAGCCTCCGAATGGAATAATTGCCAAGGAAAAATAAAATATTAGGCTCCCAAATATTTAAATGTTGTCATGCCTTTCAAAAGAATTCAAAAACTCAAATTAATTACTGAAGAAATTAATTTGTTGAGTTGGCACAATTAATGGGGAGGAAGGTGGAGAGTTTAAAATTTAAATGAAAAGATAGGTGGCCTCATTAATTCAAAGGGGATTCCAAGAGATTCAATAAGAGGATTAAAGGGAGTTGAGGGTTTTGGTGTTCGTGTGGGCCCCACCACACAATTTCATCCAATGGGAGGTTATATGGGGTTTGGGACCCAACACCAACTTCACAATGGTGGATTTAACCACCACCTGTATAAAAATATGTTAATCATATTTTTAGTTATTTTCATTAGAAAACCCCCTAAAATAACTTCCAACGTGCATAAAACGCAACTCCAGTAAAGGTCCCCTTAAGGGAATATCAGTGCTACGATTTTATCAGTGTCCTCAGATTTAAATTCTGGGCATTGGTTCAAAAGATAGAAAATCCTGCATGTACGTTTACTGAACATACCCGAACAAATAACCATTACATGATTCCGGGCACACCGGGTCTCAGAATCAGGAGTCGCTAGAAACTGCAAACTCATAAAATTCCAAAGAATTTAATAAAAAATTTCCTTTGAAATTTTCGGCTCTTTTCATTAGCCCCACCTCAGGGATTTATGTCCCCGTAAAGCAACAACACACACAAGGGAAACAAATGGGGGAACTGAGCATGCATCTGAGACTCCCACTCCCATGTACACTCCTGGGGGTTCTCGTGCTGCCACCAAACGTGCACCAAAGGAATCGACCATCCATGCAGGACCCGCTCCTGTCGATCCTCAATTTCCACAGGAAGCTTCGTGAAAGTCTCCATGTCATTGATGTCTAGCTCCCCATGGTCGAGGATGTGGGATGGGTCGTGCACGTATCTACACATATGAGATACGTGGAAGAGGTCATCCACCCAGTGCAGCTAAGGTGGAAGGGCCCAGCGTTAATCCACCTTGCCAACTCCAATGAGGACCTGGATTGGCCCGATAAATCGCGGAGATAACTTGCCACCTCGGAAAAATCTCTGTAGACCATATCGAGGTGAGACCCGTAGGAAGACGTGGTCATCATCCTCAAACTCCAATGGTCTCCGTCTCCTATCAGCATAGGACTTCAGTCTACTTTGTGTAGTCTTCATCCTCTCCTGAATGATCTGAACCTTCTCTTTCGTAGCCGGCACCATCTCTAGTCTTACAAGTGCCGAATCCCTTGGGACACTCCATCATAGAGGTGATCTCCAAGGATGGACATACAGTTCCTCGTAAAGGGCCATCCCGATGGTGGAGTGGTATCTATTGTTATACGCAAACTCCACCAAGGGTAAGTGATCCTCCCAGCAATGACCATATTTGAGGACACAAGCACGGAGCCACTACTGGAAATGCAGGCCTTCCAAACAGTTCAAACCCATTGGGAAAGGATTTAGAAACATTGGTATATATTATACCAACAGTTCTGAAAACCATAGGGAAGTAAGCCGTTGGGAAAGCTTTTCCCAACGGTTTACACTGAACCGTTGGCATAGGTTGGAAAAATGAACCTATCCCAACGGTTATGCCAAACCGTTGGGGTAGTTTTTCACAACGGTTTGGCTTGAACCGTTGGGAAATCCAAGAAGACAACTTCTTTCCCAATGATCTCTAAACAGTTCGGAAATGATTTTTACCAACGGTTCTATGAACTGTTGGTAAAAAATTACTCATAACTCTATGCCAATGGTTTGAAACCATTGGAAAAGCATATGCTGTGCAAATTGCAAAACAACCTGCAATTTGCAATAAATCCAGGCCATTCCATCTCATTTTCAATCATATCCAATTATTGTACATGCAACAAACTAACACATACATATACAATTACATTACCTGCAATAACCAACTAACACATACATATAGAGAACAAATTCATGCACATTTAACATATAATTCTTCCTGGAACAATACACATCCAGAATTAAATCATAATTCATAACATTATTATAAACATACACAATTCATTTAGAATTCAATTTAAAATTTAGATGAAAATTATATTTCGAATCCGGAATTCAATTCATAATTTGATCATTTTTCGTATACAATATGTTTTTACTAGAAATGATGTCCATTTTAATCAAAATACATACACCTGGAGTGATACTGGCCACACCATGCCTCAGATTGGGGCAAGGTTAACTCGTATACATCACAAATAACCCACAGATCAATTTCCTTAAGTATCAACATATTCCAAAAGTGTTTGGCGGTTTTCCATATGTCAGTTGTTGTTTTCACTTAAAATAACGTGCTTTTTAAATAAAAGAGAGACACATTGAGTGGTGTCGACCACACCGCACCCCGTATTGAGGCCCTGTTGACTTGTACACGTCACAAATGACCCATGGATCGTTGTGCTAAAATACCAACACAATCAGAATCTATTTTTTTGGTTTTCTGTATGTACATATAATGTCGTCCATTCGAAACATAAGAGAGACACTTTGGGTGATGCCGGCCACACCACGACTTGTATTGAGGCTTGGTTGACACGTACATGTAACATATGACCTATGGATCATTTTCCTAAATTTTCAACAGATTTCGAATGCGTTTGGTCACTTTTTTGTATGCCAGTTGTTCTTTCCACTTATAATCCATTCATTTTTAAACAAAAGAGACACAGTTAGAGTGTCCCAGCCACACCTCATCACATATTTAGACGGGGATGACTCATACATGTCTCAAATGAACCATGGATAATTTTACTAATGTATCAACACAATTTGAATGTGCTTGGTCAGTTTTCCGTATGTCAGTTATACTTTTCACATAAAATGTTATCCACTTCTAACAAAATTGAGACACTTTGAATGGTTCCGGCCACACCGCGCCTCGTATTGAGATGTGGTTGACTCGTACACAGCACATATGACCCACGGAACATTTTACTAAAGTATCAACACATTCCAAATTCGTCTGGTCAGTTTTCTATATGTCAGTCGTTGTTTTCACTTAAAATATTGTCCATTTTAAAACAAAGAGAGACACTTTGAATGGTTTCGGCCACACCACGACTCGTATTGAGGCGAGGTTGACTCGTACACGTCACATATGTCCCATGGATTGTTTTACTAATGTATCGACCCAATCAGTATCTGTTTGGATGGTTTTCCGTATGGTAGTTGTTGATTTCACATAAAATGAAGTCCATTGTAAACTAAAGAGAGATACTTTGAGTGGTGCCGGCCACACCGCACCTCGAATTGAGGCGATGTTGACTCGTATACATCGCATAGGACCCATGGATCATTCTCCTAAATTTTCAACGTAAACTAAATGTGTTTGGTCCATTTTTTGTATGTAATTATAATATTGTCCATTTTAAACAAATGAAATACACTTAGAGTGATCCCGGACACACCACGACTCAGATTGAGCCCGGGTTGCTCGTGCACGTCCCATATGACCCATGGATCATTGTGATAAATTATCAATAGAATCTGAAAGCGTTTTGTCAGTTTTATATATGCGAGTTATTCTTTTCACTTATAATCCTGTCCATTTTAAACACAACAGACACAGTTAGAGTGGTCTCGGCCACACCGTGCCACATATTTAGTCAGGGTTGACTCGTACACATCTCAAATGACCCATGGATCATTTTCACAATGTATAAACACAATCCGAATGTGTTTGGTTGGTTTTCCATAGGCCATTTGATGTTTTCACTTAAAATGATATCCTTTTGAAACAAAAGAGAGACACGTAGACTGGTGTCGGCCACACCGCGACTCGAATTGAGGCGGTGTTGACTCGTACATGTCACATATGATTCATGGATTGTTTTTCAAAATCATCATCACATTTCAAATGCGTTTGGTCAGTTTTTCATATGTTAGTTGTTGTTTTAACTTAAAATGATGTCCATTTTAAACAAAATTGAGACACTATGAATGGTGTCAGCCACACCGCGCCTCGGATTGAGTCGGTGTTGACTCTTACACATCACAAATGACCCATGGATTGTTGTGCTAATGTATCGACACAATCAGAATCTGTTTGGTCAGTTTTCCATATGCTAGTTGTTGTTTTCACTTAAAATGAAGTCTATTTTAAACAAAAGAGAGACACTTTGAGTGGTGTTGGCCACACTATGCCTCAGATTGAGGTGAGGTTGACATGTTTTGCCCAAAAAATCCGACATTACTGCCCTGTTTTCTATACCATTTTTCTGTATTCATTGTTATCCACCATAACATGTGTTTGTAGGTTCCACACCGAACGCATGCATGTATGCCCCCGCCCCCGCCTCCTGTCAGTATATGTATCTGTCATGAAAGAAAAACAAATATTTTATCAAAACATTTTATAATGAATATAAATATTGCTATAGAAATTTGTTAGGGTTTTATAAATATAACTATGTCAGTCTGATCGCTGAGTGCCGCTAGATCCACAGAAATTGATGGAACACCCTATGGTAGAGAAGGAGTTGAAGACTATGGAATATAGGAGCTCGGATAGACAGATGTATAAGGAAAAGAATATGGGACAGCTGTTTGACTGGATTATGACTGGGTAGTGGGAATCATCATGGGATATGAAAATGATGGGCCAGAAAATGAAAAAGGTGGCGAAAACATGGGAGGCTTAAATATCCATTGTGTCCCTAACGACACACTGGGATAAAAATGTGGGAAGGATGACATATCAGTGGGAGCGGCAGTGTAACACCCCAAGCTTCCACGGTATGTTTCCCTTTGAATAATACAGTAGCGTGTGTTGTATGCAACTTCGAGTTCTAACACACACCACAACCAATAAAACTAGCCGCTATGAATTGTAATACTCACATTTTGAAATTTTATAAATTTTATCATTCAAAATTGACTTCATTTTTTGATTCGTAATATCGTAATTAGCCTAGGGTGTAATTTTGGTATCTTTCTGAAAAATTTCAATTTTTGATGAATGGTGAAAAACACTAAGATATTGGTTAAAACTGACTTTTTATTATAATTATTTATTTTATTTAAATTCATTTTAGGTAAAAATAGATACTTAATACCTATATCAGTTCAATTTAATTCATTGGAGTCAGTTTATAATAAGTTTAGACATATAAAAATATTATTGAACTTTTCACCGTCTTTTACCCATCTCCTAAGAGAATTTACAAATTCACATAAAACATTATTTTATCACTTCTGTGAGTGGAATTTCGAAAAGCCGAGAGACACGGTTAATATCAAGGAGTAAAATGTTTTTCAATAAGATAAAAATAATTTTTGGTGAATAGTAACTTTTTACTTTTATTTACCACAGTTAAAAGTAAATAGGGTAATTAAGGGTAAAAATGATATTAATATTACCCTAACACATGTCCTCATTCTATTTGACAAGTGTATCTCAACCAAAAACAACCTTAGGAATAAAATATTATCATTTAGGTCCACTTGGATTAGATTAGGACATTAATTATTATTTCATTCAATGAAGAGTTAAAAGAGTTAAAATCAAGGATTAATTACTAAAAATATTTTAATATAGGGTTATATATAAAAAATATTCGATTGTAAATATTCATTATAAAGATAAACATATTTCCTATATAATGGTATTTTATTTATAATTTTTATACATTAAATAATTTAATTTATTAATGACACAATGGTGATGCAGTAATTACCTAACTAATGAAATATTAAAATAATGAATAATATAAATATACAAATAAATGTAATTTGAGACATTTTATGAATTCCAATAATTTTATAAGATAATATGACATGTTAGAATTGATTTAATTATGTGTTTTATAAGTAATCAAGCTTTTATGATTTTCACAAAAATCAAATACAAAATAGTGTCAAAATTGACATAAAAGTGTTTTTTAAAAAAATATTATATTATTAATTGATATTAAATTCCTAAAAATCAATGGTTTGGCCATGAGACTTATATAATGATAGGTGTGTCATTAATGGACCAATTGGGGGTCTCTTGGATGTATAAAGTATTTTTAATAACTATATAATATAAAAATACAAAGTGACATAGTAAATGTCAAACTAACATACTAAGAGTTAAAACTAAAAGATAAGGTTAATATAGTGACCCAAACCTGTCTAAAACCTATTGGTTGAGTGGTTTTAGATCTATCCCCACCTTAAAATTTACATAATCATCTTTGGATCCATTACAAAACTGAATATTAATTTATTATAAAATAATATTTCTAGCTTTTCCAAAGGTGCCCCTCACCCCACTTATAAAAGGGCACTCCCCCTTCTCTCAATTTCACACCTTCAATGCATTTTGAATCAGATAGCCCCTAACCAAATATTCATTAAACATCCCTCACTTCGACTTAGATGCCTTATTTTGATCATAATTCCAACCTATGGAGCCCTTTTGATCAAATCAAAAGGAAGAACCCGAAGAAGAGGTAATGTTTTCACCACACTCTTTCAAGTTCCATTCTTCTTCAACTTCTACATTCATTGTTATTTCCATTCTAAAATAATAACTATAGAATATTCTATATACTGTGATGTTATTATAAATTTGGTACTACCATATTCATTATTATATCCATCCTTTGAATGAAATGTCATCATACATGCGTACGTACGACATACCGTCTCCACGTCGTGGTGTAATTGTTATTCAATATATTATTATTTGGATGGTTATAATAATGATGTGTAATTCATGTAAATAATAAATATAATGATTCTTTTTATATGATATACCATCCAATTATATATTATTTTAATATAAAAATAATGATATTGTCGCTTGTGCGTATGTACGGACTACCGTCTCCACGAACACGATGAGATTCATTCCACATCGTACCCATTAAAGACAAATTCTCATTTGATGATTAAAAGTAATGATTAAGATCTTTATATCATTATGAATATGAATAAGTTACCACCTATCAATAACAAACATGACTTATGTAACGAAACATATAAAATAAAACGAGTAAGTTAACACCCGAAACGACGATAATACTAAAATATTATTAAAAAATCATTATTAGAAGATCATATGTGATATCATAATTATGTATATGGTTCTTGTATAATATAATAAAAAAGTTTTAACTATTATACAGGAGGTTAAAATACCATCGACTAAGGAAAAGTACAAGGTAAGGGTTTATTTCACAATCTCTTCATTATTCGAGGTTGTTTATAGGTAATTATCTACTGGAACCTCTTTATCATCCACATCCATGATTCATAAAAATGTATTTCCAAAAATTATTACTATTTTAAATAATATGGGTTAAAGTCATTTATACACTTGTTTTACTTTTTATAATATGTTTATAAAGGAATCTTTCCGTCATTTTCCAAACAAGGTCCTTTTTAACCTTTTCGACAAAATTAAGGTAATAATGTTTTTTTAACATATACAGCCGATGCTGCTGTTTTCTGTCATTATAAAATCATCGATGCTTCCCATATAAGTTTATAAGAATATTTTTAATGTAAATGTTTTCTTTTATAATTTTTTGACTTTTAAATGATTTCAAAAAAGAGATATTACTCTCAAATAGTTTTGATTTCAACTATGTCAACATCCATTAATGGATTTTAATCTTATTTGAAGTTGATTTATTATGATACAAAAATTCAATATTATATTGAAGGTTTTGTGATATGTTTGACAGTGGATGTGTTATTTTTATAGCATTCATGGTTTATGAAGAAAGTACTGACATTTGGTATGCTAGTTTTAATACGAAAGATTATGTTATGTTTAAACCTGTTCATATGAGGAATGCATTGGACTGAGTAAGTGATGGGTGGATCCCGCTATTGCACCTCTATGCATCGGTAGGTCTCATTAGAAAAACTAGTGTCTTGGTACAAGGCATTGACAAAATATTATTTGTAGTCTTGGCACGAGGCCTTGACTATGGGGTTATAATAGTCTGACATTATTCATTCCATCATTATGAATGTTTTTATTGATATTTCATCTGATTATTCCACTAGTAAAATATCCATTTGAATAAATGAATGGAATTATTTCATTTTATATTTTATATATTATGCTAAAGTTCATGTTTAAAATTATTTTTTAGTTATACATTGCCTTAAATGTTTATGCTTATTTATGAAAGTTTCTGATATATTTTTATCCTTACTGAGCATCTGAGCTCACCCATTTCAATGTTTTATTATTCCCAGGATGTGAAGAAGTAATTTATGAATGACCTATAGGGATAATATGAGGGTATATGAAGACAAGATGTTGTTCTAGTAGTTTTTACATTATGATGTAATGTAAACTTTATGAATGTATCTAGTTATTCCAAGGCTACTATAATAATCGGTCATTCTAGACATAATCTTTTGTTATCATGACAATATTATGTAATAAGGCACCGACTCTGGGTAACTGGGTCGGGCTGTTATAGATGGAATCAAAGGAATTTAAGTACACACCTTGGAAGCTAGATTTAGATAAACTCTTATTAGAACACATAGCCCTAAGATAAACTTTGAGGATGAGAATAGAGGAACATCCAAGAATTTTGGTATTGTAGAGATTTTGTGAGATTTCCAAGAAATAAATCCATGTATAGATATGAATAGGTAGAGTCAGCTCTGGCACAGATGTACCTAGGGGTAAAACCTGAAAACACCGCTTTGAGCTAGACTCGAAGGGGAACTAGTGCACGACAACGAGCCTTGCTGCACTCTTGGTTACGACACTCCCAGGGGATATTCTTAGGATAATTCTCATTTTCTTAAAAAACCATTATGAAGGTTTTATGAGTATATACATCCTCAAAGAAAACGTTTTTACGATTATGGATTATATCTGTAAATCGTTCAATTTAGGTTAAATGTTTTACAAGTATGGAATTATATATATTGATTCATAAATTGATCTAGTTTATGCCATTTTTTATAAATGGTGCCTAGTGGATGAAATTGAAACTGTATCAATGCACGCACTCCATGTAGGGATTTCCCACATGCCCAAGATAATTATAGTGGAGTTGGTGATGCAACTAGTGCTGATCAGCTTATCACCATACTGGGACAACTCACTCAGGTTATGAATAATAACCTTACACGTATGGAGCACCCGGATCCACAGCATGGACGATCAATGTTTGATCGATT
The DNA here is from genome assembly GCA_963277665.1 of Viscum album. Taxonomy (NCBI): domain Eukaryota; kingdom Viridiplantae; phylum Streptophyta; class Magnoliopsida; order Santalales; family Viscaceae; genus Viscum; species Viscum album. The sequence goes on from OY728120.1 coordinate 1,153,290,542, forward strand.
CATGAGGCGACAACCATGAACATTCAATGGGAGTACAAATCCATTAGTAGCTGAGTAATGGATATGTTCCCTAGAAAAAATATTTCATGATTTGGGGATTAGTGAAAGGGAAAAAGTTATCATGGAATTTTTCCACCTCACTGGAGATGTTGATCAATGGTGGTCATTGATTCAAAACAAAAAGGAAGATGATGAAGTATAAAATATGGAATGGAGGGAGTTCAAATATCTGTTTCTAGAAAAATCCTTTCCTTGTAACCATTGAGCAGATATGTAAAGGAAATTTCTGAGTCTGAGACAAAAGGACTAAAATAATGTCGCAAAGTATGAGGCTAACTTTACAAGGTTAGGATGGTATGCGGGAGATTATATACGAAACCAAAAAAGTAATATTGATCATTTATTTGATGGGTTAAAACAATTTCTCTGATGATCATTAGTCTCAAAATTTTTCTTGTCGTACTAAGAGATTGTCTCATGTGCTATCAAGACAGAAAATGAATTCTCTAAGTCTTATGACTTTAAAGAAAATCAAGAGAATAAGAGATCTGCTGATCAATCTGGGAATGGAAATAAGGGGAATGCGGGAAAAGTTGAATATCCATCCTGTAGTAAATATGGGAAGAAACACCATGGTACTTGTTTGAGGTGAATGGGAGTCTATTACAAGTGTGGTGAAAAAGGCCACCAAGCTCATGATTTCAAGGGGAAGAAAGAAGCTACTAATGTTCAATGATACAACTACAGGGAGATGGGACATTATGCAAATGAATATCCAAAGCATTAGGGGAACATACCTCAGAAGAGGCCAAGGGATCAAGGCCAAGCTTATGCTATCACTACTGCTGAGGTAGAAGCTGAGAAAGACATGGTGCAAGGTAATTTAATGGTTTCCTCAAGTTTAGAAAATGAATTATTTGATTCTGAATCATCGCTTTGTTTCATATCTTCCCAGTTTTCAATAGAAAATAGATATTTCCAATTTGATTTAACAAGGGAGTTGTCAGTCAAAACTCATAAGGAAAGTATCATTGCAACAATGTTTTGTGAATCAGTTCCCATTAGAGCACATAAATGTTCTTTATCCGCTGATCTCATCGTCATACCTATGATTGATTTTTATATAATCCTCTGTATTGATTGGTTTTTGGACCATTATGCAAAGATTTATTGTATGAATAAGGTGGTTAGGATTTTTGATGATGAGGATAAGGAACACCTTAACATTAGAGCAGAATCGTCACCACATAATTCTTATCTAGATCCACCCCCAGTAGCTCAACTAAATTCAATTATTGGGGAGGAAGAAAATGAAATGACAGTGGGTGAGGAAATTAATGTTCAAATAGAGGATTTACCTATTGTGATAGAATATGTAGATGTGTTTCCGAATGATTTACGTGGACATCCTCAAGAATAGAGAAGTTGATTTTTTTCATTGATTTAATTCCTAGATCAAGGCCTATATTGAAGACCCCTTATAGAATGGCCACTATGGAATTAGTTGAACTAAAGAAACAACTAGAGGAATTTAGTAATAAGGGTTTTGTATGACCTAGTTTTTATCCATGGGGATCCCCTGTTCTTTTTGTCAAAAAGAAAGATGGATCCATGTGGTTATGTATTGACTACATGGAGATCAATGCTATAACAATAAAGAACAAGTATCACCTACCTTGTATTAGTGATTTATTTGATCAACTGCATGGAGCTCAAAACTATTCTAAGATTGACCTTCGATCTGGATACCATCAGTAGTGTGTGAAGAAGTAAGACATTCAGAAGACAATATTTAGAACCAGGTACAAGCATTATGAGTTTATAGTAATGCCTTTTGGGCTGACTAATGAACCCTTTGTATTCCTGGATCTAATGAAAAGAGTTTTCAAGGAATATCTTGATGAATTTGTGGTGGTATTTATTGATTATAACTTGGTATACTCCAAAAGCTACAAAGATCATTAAAATCACTTGTCCATTATCCTAAAGACTCTTAGAAGACATGAATTATATGGGAAGTTTAGAAAATGTGAATTCTGGCTTCAGGAGATCTCTTTTCTTGGCCATATTGTCCCTAAGGATGAAATATCTGTTAATCCTTCTAAGACTAAGGCAATCCATGAATGGGCAGCCCCAACGACTGTAGTTGAGGTATGCAATTTTATTGTTTTAGCACGTTAATATCGGCGTTTCATCCAGAATTTTTCCCGATTGGATAACCCATTAACGAAGCTCACACATAAATGGGTTAAATTTATTTGGACACAAGAGTTAGAAATTTTTTTGAAGAACTGAAGAGAATATTAGTCAATGATCCTATATTGAATCTACCATCGGGGAATGATGGTTTCGTTAATTATAGTGATGCATCATAGAATGGACATGGTTGTGTCCTTATGCAGAATTATAGGGTTATTGCCTATGCATCACGACAGCTAAAACTTTATGAGTTAAACTATCCAATTCATGATCTTGAGTTATCTACTGTAATGTTTTATTTGAAGATATGGAGGCATTATCTCTATGGTAAAAAAATGTGAGATATATACCGATCACAAGAGTTTAAAGTACATTTTATCACAAAAAGAACTCAACATGAGGAATAGGTGATGGCTTGAACTACTCAAGGATTATGATTGAACGATACACAACCACACGGGGAAGGCATATAAGGTGTCAGAGTATTTGAGCATAAAGGATCATGGAGTTTTGAACGTGATGAGAATTGAAAGGGATCCTATTTTCATGGATCTAGTGAAAATAGATATGGGAATTACCATGGATGTTGAAACATCGATACTTTCTCAAATGGTTTCCTAACCATCTTTACTAGAAAGGATAAATAGTTATCAGACCGATGAAGATGAATTTCAAAAGAAGATTAAATCTTTGAATGATGGTAGATTGAGTGAATTTGTGTATCAAGATGGAATTTTGAAATTTGGGATGATACATTGTATTCCTAGTATACCTGATCTAAAAAGGGAATTATTGGATGATACTCATAGTTATAATTTCTCCATACACCATGGGAGCACCAAAATGTATAGAGATTTGAAGGAACTTTTTTTGTGGGACAACATGTAGAGGGAGATTGATGATTTTGTGTCAAGATGTATGGTTTTCCAACAAGTGAAAGCTGGAACGAAACAACCTGGAGGAGTCATGCAACCTCTTCCCATACCTGAGTGGAAATTGGATAATATCACGATGTACTTTGTATTGGGACTACCAAAGTCTCCTAGAAGGAACAATGCAATATGGGTCATTCTTTATTGTCTTACCATGTCATCACATTTTCTTATTATAAGAGAAGATCTACCACTTGAACGTTTAGAAAGACTATATATTAATGAAGTAGTGAGACTTCATCGGGTACCCCTATCGATTGTTTCTGATCGTGATCCCTGTTTTACTTCAAGATTATCGAAAAGTCTTCAGAATTCCCTGGATAGTGAAGTTCTTTTGAGCACTTCCTACCATTCCCAAACTGAGGGACAATCAGAACGAACTATTGAAACCTTAGAAGACATGATGTGATCATGAACACTTCACTTTCAGGGGATGCAGGATCAATATTTACATCTGGTAGAATTTTCCTATAACAATAGCTCCCATTTAATTATTCAGATGGCACCATATGAAGCGTTATATGAAAAGAGATGCCGCACACCAACGTTTTGGGATGACGTTGGTGAGATAAATCTTGTAGGCCTTGAACTGGTGGAGGAAACAATAGAAACGGTAAAGGTAATCCAAAACCACATCAAAGCAGCTCAAAGTAGGCAGAAGAGCTATTCTGATAACCGATAGTAGGATTTGGAATTTAAGGTAGGAGATCATGTTTTCCTGAAGGTATCTCCTTGGAAGGGAGTTATAGGTTTCGGCAAGAAAGGTAAATTGTGTCCCAGGTAAATAGGTCATTTCGAAATTCTGGAATTAATTGGGGTTGTAGCTTACCGTTTGGCAATTCCGCCAAGTCTCTTCAAAGTTCACGATGTGTTCCATGTATCACTGTTGAGGAAATACATGCCTGACCCAATGCATGTAATCAACTATGAGGAATTATAACGGGAACCTGATCTGTCTAATTGCAATGAGCACGTCAGGATTCCTGATATGAGAGAACAAGTACTGAGAAACCGGATGACTCGTCTTGTAAAAGATTTGTGGAGAAACCATAAGATTGAAGAAGCACCGTGGGAACCCAAGGAACATATGATAAAGAATAACCTGAGTCTTTTTATCCATTAATATTCTAGAAATTTCGAGGATGAAATTATTTGAAGGAGGGTAGAATGTAACACCCCAAGCTTCAACGGTACGCTTCCCTTTGAATAATACAGTAGTGTGTGTTGTACGCAACTTTGAGTTTTAACACACACCATAACCAATAAAACTAGCCATTATGAATAGAAATACCCAAATTTTGAAATTTTTTAAATTTTATCTTTCAAGATGGACTTCATTTTTGGATTCAGAATATCAAAATTAGCCTAGGGTGAAATTTTGGTATCTTTCTAAAAACTTTCAATTTTTTATGAATAGTGAAAGACACTGAGTTATTGGTTAAAACCGACTTATTATTTAAATACTTATTTATTTTATTTAATTTTATTTTAGGTCAAAATAGATACTTAATACCTATATAAGTTCAATATAATTCATTTGAGTTAGTTTATAATAATATTACACATATAAAAATGTTATTGAACTTTTCATTGTCTTTTACCCATCTCTAGGAGAATTTGAAAATTCACATAAAACATAATTTTACGAATTTTGTGAGTTGAATTTCAAAAATCCGAGAGACATGGTTAATATCAAGGTGTAAAATGTGGTTCAATAAGATAAAAATAATTTTTTTGAATAGTAACTTTTTTACTTTTATTTACCACTATTTCAAGTAAATAGGGGAATTGAGGGTACAATTGATATTAATATTACCCTAAAACATGTTCTAATTCTATTGTACAAGTGTATCTCGACCAGAAACAACCTTAGGAATACAATAATATCATTTAGATCCACTTGGATTAGATTAGGACATTTATTATTATTTATATCAAAGAAGAGTTAAAAGAGTTAAAATCAAGGTTTAATTACTAAAACATTTTTAATATAGGTTCATACATAAGATAAATTCAATTGTAAATATTAATTAGAAAGATAAAGCAATTTACAACTTAAAGGTATTATATTTATAATTTTTTAACATTAAATATGTTAATTTATTTATGACACAATGGTGATGCAGTAACTACCTAAAAATGTAATATTAATATAATTGATAATATAAATACCCAAATAAATGTAATTTTATACTTTTTATGAATTCCACTAATTTTATAGGATAATATGTCATGTTAGTATTGATTTCAATATATTTTTTAAGTCATAATTCTGTTATTATTTTCACCAAAATGAAATACCCAATCATGTCAAAATTGACATAAAAGTGTTTTTAAAACAAATATTATATTATTAATTGATATTCAATTCCTAAAAATATAAGGTTCGGAAAAAATACTTATATAATGATAGGTGTATCATTAATGGACTATATGTGTGTGTATTGGATGTATATTGTATGTTTATTAACTATATAATATAAAAATACAATGTGAGATAGTAAATGTCAAACTAAATAACTAAGAGTTAAAACTAAAAGATAAGGTTAATATATTGACCAAAACCAGTCTAAAACCAATTGGTTGAGTGTTTTTTGACCTATCCCCACCTTAACCTTTATATAATACACTTTGTAGTAATTATAAACTGAAGAGGAATTTATTATAAAATAGTATTTCTAGATTTTCCAAAGGTGCCCTCGGCCCTCTAAAAAAGGGGAACCCCCCCCCCCCCCCCCCCCCGCTTCTCTCAATTTGACACCTTCAAATCCTTTTAGCTCGGCCAATCCCTAACCAAATATTATCTCAACTTCCTTCAATTCTACCTAGAGGCCTTATTTTGATCATAAAGATAACCTAATGAGCCCTTTTGATCAAATCAAATGGAAGAACCCGAAGAAGATGTAATGTTTTCACCACACTCATTCAAGTTCCTTTCTTCTTAAACTTCTTATTTCCTTGTTATTTCAATTATAAAATAATAACTCAATTATCTTCTATATACTGTGATGTTATTATAAATATGGTACAACCATATTTTGTATTCTATCCATACTTTGAATGACATGTCACCATACGTGCGTAAGTACGGCTTACCGTCTCCACGTCATGGTGTAATTGTTATTCAATATATTATTATTTGGATGGGTATAATAATGACGTGTAATTCATGTAAATAATAAATATAATTAGTCTGTATATATGATATACCATCCATTTATATATTATTTTAATATCAAAAGAATGATATTGTCGCTCGTGCGTACGTACAGACTACCGTCTCCATGAACGCGATGTGATTCATTCCCCATCGTACCCATTCAAAAATAATTCACATTTGATGATTGATTGTAATGTTTAAGAACTTTATTTCATTCTGGATATGAATAAGATACAACCTATCCATAACAAACAAGACTTATGTAGAAAAACATATAAAATAAAATGAGTAAGTTAACACCCGAAATGACGATAATACTAAAATATTATTAACAAAGAATTATTAGAAGATAATATATGATATCATAATTATGTATATAGTTATTTTATAATTTAAGAAAAATGTTTTAACTATTATACAAGAGGTTAACATACCATCTACAAATGAAAAAGTACAAGGTAAGGGTTTATTTCACAATCTCTTCATTATCTGAGGTTATTTATAAGTAAATATCTACTGGGAACTCTTTATCATCCAGATCCATGTTTTGTAAAAATGTATTTCAAAAAATTCATTCTATTTTACAGGATATGGGATAAAGTCATTTATACCCTTGTATGACATTCTATAATATGTTTATAAAGGAATCATCCCGTCATTTTCCAAACAAGGTCGTTTTTAACCTTTTCGACAGAATTAAGGTAAGAGTGTTTTTTTAACTTATATGGCGGGTGCAGATATTTTCCGCCGTTATAAAATCGTTGAAGCTTACCTTACAAGATTATAAGAATATTTTTAAAGTAAATGTTTTATTTTATAATTATGTGACTTTTAAAAGATTTCAAAAAATAGATATTTCTCTCAAATAGTTTTGATTTCATCTATGTCAACATCCTTTATTGGATTTTAAGATTATTTGTAGATGAATTATTATGATACAAAACTTCCATATTTTATAGATGTTTTTGTGATATGATTGACTATAGAAGTGTTATTTTTATAACATTCATGGTTTATGAATAAATTATTGACATTTAGTATGCTAGTTTTAATACGAATGTTTATGTTATGTTTAAACCTGTTCATATGAGGAATTCATTGGACTTAATATGTGATGGGTGGAGCCCACTATAGATCCTCGAGGCATTTTTAGGTCACATGGGAAAAACTACGGTCTTGAAAAAAGGCCCTGACAAAATATTATTTGTAGTCTTGGCCTGAGGCCTTGACTATGTGGTTATGATATTGTGGCATTATGCATTCCATCATTATAGAAGTGGTTATTGATATTTCATGTGACTATTCGACTATTAGAATATCCATTTGAATATGTAAATGGAATTATTTCATTTTATGTTTGCCATATTATGTTGATGTTCATGTTTAAAAGCCCATTGTTTTAGTTATACATTGCCTTAAATGTTTATTCTTATTTAAGAAAGTTTCCGCTACATTGTTATCCGTACTGAGAATCCAAGCTCACCCCTTACAATGTTTTATTTTCTATAGGATGTGAAGAAGTAATTTATGAATGAGCTGTAGGGATAGTATGAGGGGTTATGAAGACAAGATGTTGTTGTAGTAGTTTTCACTTTATGATGAAATGTAAAATTTATGAATGTATCTAGTTATTCCAAGGCTACTAAACTAATCGGCCTTTAGAGACTTGATATTTTCTGTTCATGCCAATATTATGTAATAACGCACCAACTCTAGGTAACTGGGGTCGGGGCGTTACAGGCAGGGTCTAGTCGGGTACGTGAAGCTGCTTTTCCACCTCTAGTATGAACCCTCCTCGTACCACCGGCCTGGGTACTAGGACCAATACCAGGCTCCTCCTTGAATAACTATCGACATATAGGTGGATCCTACAAAACTGTTTACCAAAATATTATTCACATGACATTATATATTCCTTAAATATATATATTTGAAATAAATTACTCAATGTAAGCACTAATGGTGGAACACCCATCTCTGCCATTTGACGATTATTCTCGGTCATTTTTTTCCTTCATCACTCTTCAATTGTCTGGACTTCCTGCTCTTGAAAACAAACATGTAATTAATTAGAAAAAGGAAACTAATTTGTAACCCAAAAAACTAAATATATGAGGGAATAGGGGGAATCATTGGTAATTCAGCTATGAATTGTTTAAAATAGCTTGAATGGATTTAATAAATCACACAAGTTGTAATGTAAACCAAGTTATAAATATTTTTTTACTAGGTTTGAATACAATTCAATTCCAAATTAGAAAATTCAATTCAAATATATCTACAACCAATAAAAATTGAAAATTCACATAACGGTCAAGTCAGTTAAAACATATTTGTGATCAATACTAAATAAATTTGAAGATTACCAACCTTAATAACAGAACTCGATTTAAACCAAATGAAATGAGATCATGGATGAATGATTCTATATATTTTCAACCACAACTTCAGGTTCACAATCAACTCTAACAATTGAGATATTGGAGTCATCAAAAGTAATAAATGGATCTGTTCGAATGGAACTCGAGACAGTGTCAATTCCATCATCACCATCATAAAAAATATGTCTTGGATTTACTTCAACTGTGACACAAAATTCAGGTCGAATGTGGTATTTGACATAAAAAACTTGTTTAGACATTAATTCCAACACATATGGCTCTTCGGTAGCAAGAGTGCGAGTCGTATTAATTACTCGAAATCCACAATCATCAATAAATGTGCCTTGTATCGTCATCGAATCAATCCAATGTAATTTCATCATTATGACTCGACCATGTGAGTAATAATCCAATATTATTATTTTCTCAATGACTCCATAATAACCCGCATTTTCAAATTGTGGTCTAATATCTGATGCACTGGCATAACAATATTTTGTGGCAGTAACCATAGCACCATCATGCTGTGTTATCATGTTTTATGATCGTTCAGTGACAATAAATTTGTACCCATTGATAACAATAGATTTACAGTCATGAACCATGGTATTAGGACCAAAAGAAAAAGATATTATTTCGTCAATGACAGAGTCTGCAGACAAACTCAATACCTACAATCTAAATTACTATTAAACTTAATTAAATATTGATATAATTATTTTAAACAGTAATATTTTGACCTTCAATTGTAAAAAAGCAGAAAACACTTTTCTATGCAATGTGTCTTTCCTTCTCAAAGATAAAGAATGATGCATCCAATTTTTCATTGTTTTATGTTCCATGTAGAAAAAAATATGAATAGTTTAATAGATATATATGTAATATATACATTTCAATTTATTTACCTGATATAGTCATCAAACAAATAACTGTTGAACAAAATTGTGCGATGTGCCATCTCCCGCTCTTCATGGCTTAATGTATTCAATGTATATGATCCAGGAATTCCTCTTGTTTGAGGTAGTGATGGAAAACCAGGTTCAATTTTCTCATACTGTTCTTCTTCATTTCATTCTAGTCTGTTCGTTCTTGTAGAAAGATCAGACAAATAAATTGACCAGAAATCCATACATTCTTGAGATGAGTAACCGTTCATGATATAACCTTCGAGATAATTCCTGTTTTTTACATAAGACATTAATGTATACATATTTCTTTCAGTTGGACACATCCAAAAAAAGAAACAGGTCCTCCAAAAAGTATTTCAGTGGGAATATGGACATTTAGATGCATCATTCATGTAAAAAATTATGGATGAAATATTTTCTCCAACTCACACAACATCAATGGGGAATCTGTCATCATTTTTTGCAAGAAAGACTCAGAAAACTTCTTAGGACAAAGATCTCTAAACAAATAGCAAAACCGAATAATAGTCACCCTTACATTATTGGAAAAAATACGACGGATTTCTATTGGAAGCAAATCATGTAGTAGAACGTGATAATCATGAGTCTTCAAAAATTTTAATTTCAACTCTCTTCTGTAGACCTGTTTAGATATTTATCTTGAATAGAAATCAGAAACTCTAATAGTCTCTAATAATTCCAGAAATTGTTTTTTCGTAGGTTTCATCACATATGAAGCACATGGAAGATTCCATTTTCTTTCACTAATAAATATAGGATGCAATTCTGGTCTGATGCCCCAATCCATCATGCAACTCCGAGATCATAAATCATCTTTTTTCTTCCCATTTACATTTAGATGAACCGAAATCAACATTTCGCATATATTCTTCTCAATATGAATTACATCTAATAAATATCGTAACAAATTGGTTGAACAGTAAGGAAAATAAAAAAGATACTCCTCTTCCTCTAATTATAGCAGGTTTCAGTGGAAACATTCCTCTTTCCAGATTTCATTTGACCCTTCCCAAACGAAAAATTTAAATCTTTCAATTCATTAAGAACATCATTTCTAGACATATGATGAGGTGGATCATAGATCTCTATGGTATTATCAAATCTTCTATGATTCATTCTCTATGGATGATCCTTTGGATATAATCGTCAATGTCCCATAAAAATGAAACTACAATGATGTATCAGTCTTCTGGATCATGTATTCTTCATACAAACTGGGCATGACAGTTTTCCCTTCATGATCCATCCAGACATCATTTCATAATCCGGACATTCATTGACCATCCACACAAGAGCAACACGCATATGAAATGTGTCTTTCCAACATGAATCGTATGTGCGCACACCCACATCCCAATGAAGGTTAAACTCTTTTATTAAAGGTTTCATGTATTTATCAATATCAATGTCGGGATTAGAAGGACCGGATTTGAGTGTAATAATGAAAGTGAAAGGTTTTTTCATACACAACCATGGGGGAAGATTATAAATATATATAAAAACTGTCCATGTGTTGTTCGAAGTAAGAATCTACCCAAACAGATAAAAATTGCCGCATGAAAGACCCAGCCTCACATTACGTATGTCAGCTTCAAAATTAGGATGTCGAGCATCAAATATCTATCGCGAAAATCCATCTGCAGGCTGGACCAACTAATCATTAGTCTTATTTCTCTCAGTATCATTCCATCTCATTTTTATTGATATTTTATCATACATAAAAAGATTCTGGAGTTTGGGGATCAATAGAAAGCGCCACATTTTTTGGGGAACGCGGGATGGTGTTCCATTAGATTTTGACTTCTAGTGGGATTTTCCACATTTTATACAATAATTCCATTCAGTAGTTTCCTCCCAGAATAAATTGCAATCTTTCAGGCAAACATGAATTTGGATTCATGAAAATCCATGTTCCTCAACTAATTTCCATGCCATGTAGTGGTTTGAGGGAATATGTGCATCATCTGGAAGTAAATCCTTCAAGAGGGTAAGAATGTAATCGATTGATGTGTTAGAAATACCATACATAGTTTTCCCATGAAACAATCGGATTAAAAATTCCAGCTTTTTCATTTTATCACATTGTCGATATAGTGGAGTCATAAAAACATCATTCAATTTTTTTACCCTATCAATATCATCATTATCGCAAGATTCATCAGCTTTCCTCAAATCGAAATCTTCTCGAATTGAAATCCTTTCTTTTTCATGATGACAAATAAATGGAAACCCATCATATAACAAATTCTCCATTCCAGTCCTTTCATTTCGATCATCAAAAATTTGAGATTTCATTTTCTACCCATTGTGATACCACACAATGTAGTTTGCTTGAAAAACATTTTTGTTTATGTGGTAGATGACTTCTTCACGGCTCAACTAAGCTCCACCAACACAATTGGAACATGGGGAGGGTATGCGACCACTATCTGAAGAATTGTTTAATGAAAAATCTATAATACTCTCTTAATTGTTTTCAAAATTGCTTGAGATCCGATCGGTTTCATACATCCAACTTTTGTCCATTCTATGAAAATAAATTATATAATTAATTTTGTCATAAACAATTCAATAGGATTAATCTTTAATAGAAAATACATTTAAGTAAATTATAAATGAAGAAGTTTCTAGTCGATGTAGTGAACAAATAAAATAATGTAAAGAACAAGTACTCATAAATTAAATTAAAATTTATTTATATTCATTTTTATTAGGACTATAAGAGGCACATGAATCAGGTCTCATTATGTGTTATAGGCATCCCAAATCATTCAATCATGTTCAATAAGTCATTATTGGCACCTCTATTGCCATACCATTCATTACCCAATTACTTCCCCAAGTCAAGCTCACCACATGGGTTAATAAATTTTGGGACTCTATACTAATAGGTTGTTCATGGATTGTAAAATGATTTAATTTCATTAAGTATAGACAACAAATTATTTTTAAATTTGAGATCAATAATAAAGTATGTCAATGATAAAAAAATTACTGAATTAAACTTGTGACTTATCTAACATTTTTATGGATGTCTACATATGCCAGCATGGGTAGTGAAAAGAAACTCACCCTCATAAAAGTGAGTATTGGCCAAGGACACATTATATAAAATGTAAAATTAGAACCATATTTAATTGACCCTAATGTTATATTAGTACATTCACATTGGGGGAAATGGAATATATGATCCTGGTTAATTGATAAATTCAAAATCTTGTATTCCATATGTTGGACACTATCTATGGTATGAAATCATGTGAGGATGGGTTTACATCATTCAATTTCTTAAATGTTAGTGAGAATAAAGGCATGAATTAATGACATGAGTTCACTGATTAAATGATGGTAGAGGGTGGAATAGTTGTGTCAATAGAATGATTAAATAATGGTAGAGGTTTCATACACTGTTCATGGTGGTGGAGTCTAAGCCGATTTAGAAACTAAAATAAATTCCCATCATAGGTATCAATAAGAAACATCAGCATCAAAAGAAACTCCAAATAAAAAAGGACTAAAACAATCAATCATTTCAAGAATTCATTACTATGAATGGTTTATCCAAATTTTTAATAGTAATTATATGTCCTAATCATGAACCACTTCTACATAACCCAGTTTTCACCCATAAAAATAAGGTAAATATCTCAAAATATCTTTAAAACAGCTCACTAATAGGCTCAAAACGTAAATATAATCTTGAACCAACCATGGAATCTCTTTCACAACACATTCTCACACACCAGTTTTCTCATGTGTTACTAAATACCAAACACAGTCACATAGTGTAATTTAACAAATTACATTACACAAGCCTTATAAAAAAAATAATTTTAATAAAACAATTTCATCAAGTAATTTTAAGGAAAACATTCATAAAAACATTCCAGAAAATTAATAAACACATATAAATAAATTTCTATATAAAAATTAATAACAAGATGAATAAAAATCATAAAAACACATACATAGAAAATCTTGAATCCAACCGTAGTGAATTTGATATGTTTCTTCTTTGATGGTGGGTTAAAGATTTAATTAATTAAATTGATTGGAATGTGGAAATTCTATATTACTTAAAAACACAAAAAATTATTTACACATCAAAATAAAAACCTCGAACTATATTAAGAGATGAATAACAATAAAAAAAGGTAGAACTTAAATATTTTATGTGTATAATTAATAAATTACATAATTTGAGATGATCCTGATGGAGTTTCAGCGGTTCGGATGGGGGAAGTCGCGAGAGGAGCTGGGCCCTTGAGAGATTTATGGTTCCATCGTGAATTGGGGATAGGTGCGGAAGCCGACTTTATTTGGGGTAAACATTTACCAAAGGTTTTTAAAAACCATTGGTAATGGGTGTCCAAGTCACTCATTCCCAACGGTTTAATAGAACCCCTGGGAAAGGGTGCCTTGGACACCCTTTTTCCAACAGTTTTAGGAAATCGTTGGGAATGGGTTTCATGTCCCTTCTTTACCAATGGGTTAAGAAAACCGTTGGTAAAGAAGTGTTGGGAATGCCTACTATCCCCGTAGTGAGAATGTTTTTGAGAGTCTGAATGGTCCTCTCAGTCTGACCATCCATCTGATGATGGAAGGCGATTCTCAAGCGAATTTGCATCCGTAAAAGCCTCCTGTAACCCCTTCTATACCTGGGAAGTGAAACGAGCATCTCGATCAGAGACGATATTCTATGGCACACCCTGAATCTGTATCATCTCCTGGATGTAGAGGCACCCCATGCTCTGTTATGAGCCCTCCTCTCTGATCAGTAGGAAGTGGGCCGACTTGGTGAGTTGGTCTACGATCACCAAGATAGAGTCATGTCCTATGGATGTACGTGGATGTCCCATCACGAAATACATGGATATCCCTTCCCACTTCCACTTTGGTTAATCTAAGGGATGAACCAAGCCTGCTGGAACCTAGTGCTCTACCATCACTTGCTAACAAGTGAGGCATTAAGAGACAAACTCTGCTACTTCTTTCTTCATACCTGGCCACCAGTGCTGTCGTCTGAGGTCATGATACATCTTCTCCACTCATGGATGTACCTATAGAGGGGAAGTGTGGAACTCCTTGAACACCTCCTGCTGTAGTGCAACAGGTACCGTGGTACGTCCTCTGAAGAGTATGACAAGTTCCCCAACTTTAGAAAATCTATCAGTTTCCTGCCCTAAGGATATCTGAGCACGTCATGACTCACAGTCAACATACCCACGTTTCCCCTCTCTGACTCACTAAATAAGTGGAGGAGTGACTATGAGAGACTACAGAATGGTTGCTCCATATCTATCTAAAAAGGAGATCTGCAATGCACCCAGCTGCTTTGTCACCTCTAGTAGCAGCTGAATGCATGATCTCCTACTGAGAGCAGCTGCTACAATGTTCCCCTTACCCGGAGTATAGACTATCTCAAAGTCATAGTCCTGGAGTAAGTCAAGACATCGCCATTATCTCAGGTTCCGGTCCTCATGTAAGAAGATATACCTGAGTCAATGGTGGTCATAGTAGACAGTAAAATGCTTGCCCATTAGATAGTGTTTCCACATCATCAAGGATAAGATCACTACTGCTAACTCCAGGTCATGGGTAGCGTAGTTCTGCTCGTGCTATCTCAACTACCGTGATTCATACGTGATCACTACTCGCTCCAGCATCAGGAAACACCTGAGTATGGTCCCTGATGATTTTCAGTAAACTACGTACCCAACGCCCTCCTTCGGTAGCCTCTAGATGGGCGCACTTCTCAACCTTTTCCTCAGTTATAGAATTCTCTATGGGCATATCTCTAACCACACGATGGGTTTCCCTTTCTTTGTCAATACTGAAAGTGGTGATGCAACTCTAGAGAATTCTCTCACAAATCTCTGATAGTACACATCCACTCCTAGAAAACTCCTCACCTTCATCACACTCCTGGGTGGATCCCAAGCAAGTACTGCCTCAATATTCACTGGATCCACTAAAAATCCAGCCTCCGAGATGATGTTTCCGAGAAAGTGAACCTATCGAATCCAGAACGTGCACTTCGATAGCTTACCATAAATCTGGTGCTCTTGGAGTGTGTCCAGTACTACCTGAAAATGGTAGGCATGCTCCTCCTCAGTAGTCGAGTAAATCAGTATGTTTTGGATGAAGACTATGAAAAAGCGATTGTGGTAAGCATGGAAGATCATGTTCATGAGACTCATGAACACTACTAGAGCATTGGTTACACTGAAGAGCATAACCAAGAACTCGTAGTGGCCATACCAACACCTTAAGGCCGTCTTCAGAAAAAACTGTTCTCGAACTCTGAGCTGCTGATAGCCTGACCTGAGGTCTATCTTTGGGAACCATCATTCTCCATTGTGCTGATCAAAGAGGTCTTCAATCCTTGGGAATGGGTACTTGTTCTTCACGTTCACCTTATTTAGGCGACGGTGGTCAACACACAGTCGCATGCTCCCATCTGCCTTCTTGGCGATCAAAAGCAGGGATTCCTCAGGTGAAACTCTGGGTCAGATAAATCCCTTCCATTGCAAGTCATCCAGCTATACCCAAAGCTCAGGAAGTTCGGCGTGAGCAATCCAATATTCTAGTATATATATTTGTGTTGTCCCGGGATACATGTCAATGTAGAAGTCTAACTATATATGAGGAGGTGGTCCTGGAACTTCATTGGGGAAAGCATCTGCCTACTGATCCACCACAACAGGAAAACTCAGACTCTGCACATCAACCGCTCTGAAGATTAGACTAGAAAACTGATGTGTGATCGGATGCCCCATCCTCTGCGTAAGTCCATCCTGCACTGCTAAGCCTCCCTTCTCACCGGTGAAGGTGAACCTGCTCCCATCCGTGCTGATACACCATACTTTTCGCCTAATACAGTCAATCTGAGTATAAACTGTGGATAACCAGTCCATACACAAAATGACATCGTAAGGCCTCAACACCGCTAGAAGAAGATCCCAGCCAAATCTCTCACCTCCTAGAGTAAGATCACACTGCCGTCGCGAGTGCGTAATCGTCGATTCTTCCCCCATAGTAGTATCTATCTATAAGGATAGAGCCAAAGGCTCTGTGGGAATCTCCGAGCTCCGAACAAGGGAAGCAGCAATAAAATATTGACTCGCACATGTGTCTATATGTACTGCAGAAAGGGTGGAGTATACACAGATAATACCTCGAATCATCTCAGGTGCGCCATGGTCGTAGGCCTCGACTGCCTGGAGTTGAACCCACCTTGGTCTTCGAGCTCCCTGAGGTCGGGGTGGGCCTCCTGGTGGTGGTGGTAGATCCTCGAATCGTCGTCCACCACCCGATGCACGACCAGGTCCTCTGCCATGTCCACCAGCTCACGACAGACCACAATGGTAAAACCTATGCCTCTTCTTGGGATTTCCTTCTACTGTCTTCTGTTCATCTGCATGGTGAGTCGGGCAGTCACGGGCCATGTGGCCCTACCTGCCGCATGCATAGCATTCCCTGCTCCTTGAATATATGGCTCTGTATCGTGTGTTTAACACAACCGAACCTGTATCCTGGGGTCTCCCGCTTGATGGCCTGGTCCGCTTGTACGTATATGTCATCTGTCTACTACCGGCTGCAGAAGACTCTGCTACGTGTTGCCCTGTGGTGGGTCTCGCCGCTGGTGACTGCTCAGTGAGAAAACTCTCCACTAGAAGGGAACCCTATAGCACCCCCGCCTACATCAAAATCCTGAGGGGAATCATCGTATCTCTGAACTAATGCCTGAGTCCATGTTCGAAGGTTTAGGCCCTAAAGAATGGGACTTGTACCATATCTATAGAGTAGCGTGTGAGGTCCCTAAACCTCACTGAGAACTAAGATACTTTCATACTGCCCTACTGCAGGTGAAGTAACTCCTGAATCTGCACTCCACGAAGGGTGGATGGATCAAACTGTGAGCGAAAGAGACTCTTGGATTATGTCTAGAGTAATGCCGCCTCATCATGCACCTGGAGTAAAAGGCTCCACCATCTACCTTCTTCTACATGACAGAGACTCGTGGAAAGGATCACCATGAGGTCAGCTGGTGTCCCTACTATTCTGAAAACTCTCACGACAGCCTCCAGCCAATCCTCAGCTGCATGTGGGTCCATCTCTCCACGGAACCTGGGCGGCCTCTGGTGCTGGAATTTGTGAAACGCACTCAGGTGGCGTGCACTGTCTGCTGCTATAGCTAGTGGTATCCGTGGCCCAGCGGGTAGTGATACCACTGGTGCCTCTGCTATGATATGTACCTACACTGAGGCCTCGTCCCACATTGGGCTACCATCTCGTACAAAATTTGGAAACCTAGCTGGCTACCTTCGTGGGGCCATCCTATAAGGAAACTGGTGCGCCACGGTTAAAACAGTATACCTGGTGAGCTGACATAATGTAATCACGAAAGAAAACCATTTCAAGGCCACACACAGGCAATCCGTGTATTTGTGCACTGAGTCAGAGATCAGAAGTCAGGGTCCTATAGTATGGATAAGTCAGCCACCGCACCATCACGGGTTTCCCTAAACTGATAACCACTCCAAAGACACATAAAACTATTTCTGTTAAAAGAAACAGTGTCTAAGTTCTACGGTAGAACCGACCCCCTCTTATACCAATTTTGAAAGACCCGTCTTCAGGTCCCTGGTCGTGACTACCCCATGCCCGCCTTCCATAGGCCAGGGGCTGGTGACTAGCACCAAAGGAGTAAATCCGTAAGATGGGAAGGAATTGTCTTTATATAATTAAAAAAACACAACAACGTATACAATAGGAAGTAAACACTAAGTAAAACTAAATAGAAAAGATTGTGTTGGAATGTAAATGGGACAGTATAAAAACCCAACTAAATAACATGTACAAGTAAATGGGACAAACATATGAAAGTAAAGAGCAGCTCCTGGATCATCCTCTTGGGTTCCAACCTGCAGGGCAGGTACAGGTGTCCACCTCAGCACTCACGTCCATCAGTATCCTCCATGTGCCGACTAGTCGCAAGTTCCACCTCCGGGTACCGCCCAGTTGTGGTGCTCTCGGCCTTCGTCAGCATTGCCCATCGTCTGCATCCAACACAACGAGGTGCGGGCATAGCCCGTGTAGGGGTGAGTATAACGAAACTCCGTAGGGACCCCGAGACCCGCAAGGTCTCACAATATCCACTAAGGATAAACAAAAGAAGAAAGATAAAATAAATATGTATCAACCAACCCTACATAGTTATATACCCATACATATTCCTAAGTTACCAATCTCATTTTGGCTCCAACTCTCGAGTCCAAGTACAAACCAATTCCACAATGGAAGTAAAGTCAATCACCATGATGATAATGATTGAAAGACATGACTTAGCACACAAAGGTATGCCGAAATATTAGAGAGATATAGATGATTAGATGTATCCACTAGATCATCAATGTTGTCAGACCCACACAGGATACAGGACCAACTATTTCGTCAAAGCCTTCACACCCACACAGGATACAAGACTAGCAATAATTCATCTGAGATGTCAGACCCACATAGGATACATGACCATCTATTTTGTCAAACCCACTCAGGATACAGGAATAGAAGTCAGAAAAGTAGAATCCACAAAGGATTTTGGTAAAGTAGTCTTCATCGTTGAACCCAAAGAGGATTCCAGTATAGTAGTCGTCGTAGTCGCAGCCAGGTCTAGGGTTCCCGCACACAACAGCTCGATTCTGGGAGGGTCCACTCCTCATGAAAAGAGTTCATTAAATAAACTATCATGAATTCCTATGGTGATGTAACCTAATGTTCTATCCCATCAAGTGAAACCCAACATGATAGATGATGCGTCATTCGGATGTCCGGTTTGAGAGTTATTGGCTTTTCCGTTCTTGGGGCCCGGTTGGATTTACGCTCAATTTAGACTCAGCCATTTCCCAAAGTCATTCAAAACCAATTTAGATTTTCCCAAAAGGAGAAACTCATCGCGAGGGTCCTCGTGCTTTAGATGGCGCGTTGATCGGACGCGCGGTCTAGGAGATATTCTAATTTAAGCGGAGTAGGGCTCAGCCCGTCATGCCCAGTGGGCTGGCTGGTCGACCCGACCCAGCTCGGCGGGTCCGACATATCTGAGGGGTCAGTCCGAGATGACATGGTGGGTCTGAAAGGGCTGGGGGATCGGCCCGGCCTGGTAGGGCGTGGCCTGCCCACGGACCCAGCCCGGCGGGTCCGACCCGGTTGGTGGGTCAGCCCGACCCGGTGTGGCACGACCCACTAGCGGACCCGGCCCGGCGGGTCCAGCCTGGTTGGGTGGTCGGCTCGGCCCACTGGTGCGCGGCCCACCTGCGGACCCGGCCCGTGTGGCGGGAAAGTTCGGCTCGCCCGGCGGCGCCTAGCGGCACCCCCTTCTTCTTCTCCGTTGGTCGTAGCCTACCAGTTCTACCGGTGCACACGGCCCGCACAACGGGCCGTGATTCTCCTCCACACGGCACCAGCGGGTCTCACGGTCTTCGAGCCCAGCAGGCTGGTGGCTGGCCGATTCGTCCAGTAAAGAGGCCCACAGTTCCGGGACGCAGTTCACTCTGGGCGGCACCTGCGGGTGTCGCACTTCCCATCGGGCCGACCGGATTTGCCGACAAGTTGTCCCATGGACTGGACGACCCGAGCGGCCGACGGTCTCGCCTCGCGGCAGGCGTGTGGCCACTGCAGCATCCGGTTGCCGCCCACTTCAGTCACTGATGCCTGTTCCGACTCCGCCTCTATTGCCAATACAATCGAAAATCAAGAGAGGGTCGCTGGACAGTGTTTGTTCAGCCCATGCCCTCCATGTTAGGCGATAGAAAATGGCCAAAGAAGAACCAAAGAATTCATCAAGAATGAGTGTATAATTTTACACTTTTAAAATTATACAAAAACCCCCTACCTCGATTTCAATGTTATGTTGACAGTGTCGCGGGATGAGAATTCGAAGACGACGTCGTACATTGCGCCTATCACACGCCGTTGATCCCATGTTCGAGCGTATTCCTTGTTCAACGTCGGAGTGTACGTCATTCTTCGTTGGTGATTGGAATTCTTCGTTTGAGATGTTCTTCATGGGAAGAACACTTTCTTTCCAATTTTCCCAAAGACTCCCAACAGAATAATTGTGAAGGAAAAATAAAATATTATTCTCCAAAATATTTTAATTTTTCTATGCCTTTCAAAAGAATTCAAAACCTCAAAATAATTAATAAAGACATTAATTAGTTGATTTGGAACAATTAAGGGGGATGGAGGTGAAGAGTTTAAAATTTAAATGAAAAGAGATGTGGCATCATTATTGAAAAAGGGAGTCAAAAAGTTTCAATGGGGGTTTAAAGGGAGTTGAGGGGTTTGGTGTTCATGTGGGCCCCACCACACAATATCCTCCCATAGGATGTTATGTGGTGTGTGGGCCCCACCTCCAACTTCCCTTTGGTGGACCTAAACACCACCAACATAAAAATATGTTAATCATATTTTTGTTTATTTTAATTTGAAAACCCCCTAAAATAACATCTAACCTGTATAAAACGCAATTGCGGTAATGGTCCCCTTAAGTGAGTATCAACGCTGTGAGTTCATCGGTGTCCTCATATTTCAATTCTGGGCATTGGTTTCAAAGATAGAAAATCCCACACGTATGTTTACTAAAGGTACCCAAACAAAACTTCAGAACATGATTCCGGGCCCACCGGGCCTCGGAATCTGGTGCCGTCAGAAACTGAGGACTCATAAAATTCCAAATAATTTTAGAAACAAATTTCATTGAAATTTCCGGGTATTTACATATTATACCCCATAAACAGTTTAATCATTTAAAATTAGTTCGTGCATAAATCCAAGTAAAAATGTTGATAAATCGTCACATTTTTTCTTTGACCGTCCATTTTTCTTCCTCTATAATAATATTACTTCATATTACATTAATTAAGTGGGTTTTATTATTTCTCACCAATTAATATCTTATGTAAATGATCTAAACTATATCTTAATTATATATCAAGACAATATCTAATTTACCATCATGAATAAACTGTATATTTGTAGGGTATATAATGAATTTCCTCACAAATGATACATGATGATTGTTATATATTTTTAAAGGGTAGTCTTCATTGGTAATGAATGTATAAAAACAATAAATCACAATATTGTATAAAAATCCTTAATATTCCTCAATAATAGATTTTATTTATATTTAAACCATATAAATGACTTCTAAAATATATTTTTAGGATTACATGGTTTTCAAATAGGAAATCCATGTTCCCTTTTTTAGTTATCGATATAATGTATATGTTTAGTTGGAACATCCACGAATTGATTTCATAAAGATCATTACAATTTAGTAGTCTCTTTAAGGATATTTACACCTAGAATCATTATTTATCCATCAATATTCAAGTTGGTTGTTTTATGATACACTTTACTATAAAAACACAATCAATTTCCATATTATTGTCTGAAAATAATTTTAATATTTGAATTCCTCCAAAGGAATATATTATTATTAGCTTACTTAAAAATCAGCTAATATTAACCTTTAAATGATATTTAATCTCTCTATAGTATATTTAGACTACCCATCCATTTTAAAATGATAAGTGGTGTTTCCTTTTACCTTGATGTCAAAATATTTTTGAGGAATTATCCATTATATTATTATCAACTATGAAACTCAATTATATATTACTGAAAATGTGTCAACATAAATTCTAACTATATTTTTAACATAACTTCATGTTATTCCTAAAAGGGAATTATTGTTTTTTATTTCTAAAAAATATAACGAATTAATAAGGGGGATGTGATAATTTATATTATATCATTATGATACTATCCCACATCCAAATTGGTATGATGATAAATTTCACAGCCCCATAAAAGATTTTTCCCTCAAATTTAAATAATTTGCATACCAAGTATTTAAATATATATTTAATAATCACTTTATTCATTTTTTAATAATAGAAATACCCTCAGAGATCCATATATGCCTGGGAACAACTCAAGTGTAAAGAGAAATTTATTTTCTACACTTTAACAATAAAATTCTAATTTTTCTCTATTATTGATGAAGTACATGAACTCTTAAAAAAACTCTTTAATTCGAAAATTTAAATTATTTCAACCTATAATATAAGACAACATCAATATTCATTTATAAACAATTGTCTTCTTATTCCACATTATATTATCTTCTAAATTAAATTCTTTAATGATTTTTTTTAGAATGGTAAAAGTTTTCTAAATCATTCTTAGTTCACTGGTTCTTCCATATTAAATATCTATGTATTATTTCATTAAAAAATCTAATCATTATAAAAATCTAAGTTCCATCATAATGAATGTATCAACTAAATAATTATTTTTTGAATTTGAAAATTCATACCATTGGTTCAATATTTGTGTAATTTAATATATAACCATTACTAAATGATTAATATTTAATACTAGATATATAAAAAATATCTTATTATTTATATATATGTCACACCATTCTACAAAAATGAAGTACCATAATATATGTAATTCTAATATTACCACTTCATACATTAAAATTTTTGGTGAAAAATTTATATTCATGAGGTTTTAGTTACTTTTATTTATATGTTACAACCACTTCATTATATAATAGGAAACACCCTATTCCATTCCTTTATGAATCATTATTGCTGAAAAATAATTCTCTCCACATTGATACGGTAAATATTGGTGGGTTGATATTTTTTTTCATTGTACCTTCAAAATAACCTTTATATTATTATGAACATGTGAAATTAACTACTTTGTATTTTACCATGGTTAGTAAATTATATCATATTGAAAAAATCAATAATTGATCTATAATACCCTTCAAAAATATGAAAACATTGTGTTTTTTTAATAATTTAATACTTTGGAAATTATTTAAACTCCTTAGTCTTTGAATAATCAATCGATAGACTATATTAATGGTATATATTCCCATATAATCGAACATAGGGAATTTAAAATTTATATTTCCCAAATTTCCCTTATAATTTCTTTTAACACATTTTTATAGTATTGTCCAAAAAATATTTTCATTTCGTTTCAAATAATATATTATTTCATAATACCATTGATAACTGTTTTTATAAAATTATCACGATGTTATTTTAAAACTCTATAAATTATTTTAATAAATATTTATGAGGCGTTGGTTAACATAAAATTGAAAACCAAGGATATATAGTTGACATATTTTGTACATAATCAATATATTATATTTCTTACATCGTATAACTAAACTAATGGTACCCTAAACATGGATCAATTTTGTGAAATATTTCTGGTTAAATGTTGTGTAAATAACTCATCAATATCCTCAATCATTCAATTTTAATTTATAATAATGGTATTAATTTATCTATAGTCAGTTAATAGGCTTATTTACCCATTAATTGTCTTTAAAATTTTGATTTTTTTTCCAATGTTAAATAATAAGTTTGATAAATATGTTTATCCGAAAAAATATTATAGTTGTTTCAATAGTTATTATAATTTCACAAGATAAATAAGGGATGTTGGATTGGATATGGGTTTTATATTAAAATTTATTCCAATAGAGAATTTTATATCCCAATTAGAAATAAGTAATTAAAATTAATTTTGGAATACATAAATGTAATATTTTAAATGTAATATGTATTTTATTCTCATATCCTCCATAAAATATATGGTCTTTATCATCTACATCCATGACAATGATCTCTCAAATATGAGAAATAAGGTTTATTTTATAATAAATTATTATTAAGAAAAATCCCTGCAAAAATTATGATTTAATTCCCTTTTAACAAATTGTAATATTTTTCTCTCTATCAAATTATTGAGATTGAAAAATATATAGAATATTAATTCAATATATTACAACAATTTAAGTCACAGATATGATAAATATATTTTTAAATAAAGGATAAATATATTATAATTTAAATAATATACTAATATTTTTTAGAAATTAATATCTCACTTAGTGTTCCAGCTAAGGATTTCTTTCTTAATAGATAAATAGCGTCAATAATTTTCTTTAAAAACATGGAATATATATAGGAATGTGAGGAGAAAAATGAAAATAGTGTATATGGATCATTTAATGTACCAACCATAATATCCATGATCAAATCCTTTAGATCTTAACATTTCGGTTGTCAAAGAAAATTCCAAAATCTGATCACATAGGACATTTGTTGTACATCTAATTAACCCAAGGGGAGTTCATTTTAGTAGCCACACATCCGAAAGTAATTAATTCTTTATAAACTATTAAATTATCATTTCCATTTAAATTCATGTTTTCAATGTCTAATTTATCTATATTTTATCAAACACATCTAACTATTTTGTATACTATAATGTAAGTATTCACAAACTTTATCATATAGGAAACTTTTAGTTACCTTATTATATATCATTGAATGTATTTTTTTCATAGGGTTCCAACATAAACATAATTTATATTGATTCCTTTATGAATTCATACAATGGAACATTACTTTTACATTAAGATATATCAAATCATAGCCTATTCATTTAATGAAAATGTTAATGATACTACTATATTTTAGAGATTATTTATAAATGTTTAAATTATAAATCCATCATAGTATTTGAGTATTATATATTTTAATTAATATTAGATAAAAAATTTGTGAGGTTAGATTATTTTTATGAAACTATATTATTTTCCATTCCCTATATATTAAAGAATGTAATTTATAATTTTGAACTTTTATCATGAATAAAATATTTTGATAAAAATATTGACCTGAAATAATTTTATTACATTTTTTCTATTTCCACCTTTTCTTAAGTGATTTGAATTAGTGAAATCTATTATTCGATATCTCACCTTCCCAATCTATGTAAATATTCAATAAATACTAAATCTATAACTATGAAACAAATGGATTAAAATTACTAATAAAATATAGAGTTCTCAAAACATTGAAGTTATCTAAGGTAGATATTACTTATTCAAGGGTAATGGTTTGTTCTGTCTGGGAATTTTTATTTTTTATAACATTATTAAATTCCCCTAAGATAGTGATAAATTATATTGATATAATAATAACTTCATTTGATTTATCATTTTCAATGTCCTTACACTGACCAAACTTTTTAAAAAGGATTCAATTACATTGATATTATGTTATTTTGTATCAATAGCATATACCAATTACTTATTTTTAAAGTAATAAAATAGATATAATATGATATAAATAATGTATTCTTAGTATAAAATCATGTATCACAAATAGAAATAATATCTTCCAACTATTATAGAATATTTTATTGAATTTACCATGTGTTTATCATAAGTTTTTTTGTTCCCAACCCACTTATTCTAAATATAAATTTTAGGATTTGTAACAAATATTCTCTAATAAAAACTGTTAAAAACCCTGAATATAGTCACCAAGAGGATTGGACTATTTATTTCATAGACAAAATAAATAAAATCAAACATAAATGATCTATATTTTATTATACCATTGGGAACCAAGTTTATACATATGAAATAAATATATTTTAAACCAACATAGAGTTATTTTTTAAAAAACAATTTCTTAAATATTTTTTATACTTCCTTTGAGATATTTATAAAACATCATGTATGATCATATTCATTATAGCCAAAATAATTGGGGAAACTATGAATTTGGTTATTTTAAACGACCAGTAGGCGATAATTTATCAAATAATCTATAGATTAAATTATCATGATATATGTAATATGGAAAAAAATAAACAATCAATATAGATCAATAAATAATAAGCAGACATAAAAAAATAAATTCATAATCAAGGATTGTATAATTAATGTTCAACATAACTTTTTATGTTTATAATGAAAAATTTCATAAATATATCTCCATGGCCATATAAAAGGGTAAGGACACACACATTACCCTATATTAATTATTTAATAATATTGAACAGTGTGGAATGTGGCTATATAATTCTGATCCTCACCCATCATATATAATTTCAAATTAACTCTAATTTAAAAATGTATTTGTAAATACTTGGAATAATGTTTAAAATTGTAAAACATACAATTTCTTAGAAATATATTTTATAAGTATTTGTTTACAAGGTAACATTATATGGTATCATTGAATATATATATATATCTTCTATATTTACCCTAATCAATAGAATGATATGTGTATATAAATAAATAACCATAAATAATAATGAATAAATTTATAAATTTCATTGTTTAATGTGTAAGATAAAATAAATCATTATAAAAATATATTTCCATAGAGTTATATAAAAGTTATTTAAATGTATGCAATTAAATGTAACACTATAGATTATGAATAAAATGGCATTAATAAAAATGACCCCCCTAAAGAGAATTTACCTACAATTTAATCTTCCATTGGAACAAAATATTGTCATATTAACCCCATTTTATATGTTCCATTTTCAAAAGTAAGATACAAATTATCTCCCAATAGAGATATATAAAATGTGATTGATTAGCATCATTATTAATAATGGGGTACGATTATATGGATAAGGATAATTAAAATAATAATAAATCAAATGGTTAACACAACAATGGATTTTAAAAAATTAATGAATAGGATATCCAATTTTAAAATAGATATTACCAATGGAATAAAAATACGAAAATGAGAGTGTGGAAGAAACCATAACCTGAGTTATGAATTTCATATACATAAAAATACCCATTAAAGAATTATAAATTTATCTATATTAATAATATTACCCTAATAGATATTAATTATTTTATAAAGAAAGATTAATAATGAATTTTATGTGATTAAAATATATTTTTGTGGTATGTAGTTATATTAAAACATGAGATATTGTCTAATAATTTACATATATCGACCGTATAAAACTGTAAATTATTAAATTCATGTAATATTATGGAAATATGATTGTGATATATTTAATTTTATATCTTATATTAGATTTAATTTATAAATAAAGCTTATAGAAAAAACTATATTGTTTAATCATTGTTTATTTGAATTTCATATTTGGTGTCTCTCATGCATAGATATTAATAGTGAAATTTGAAAAATATAATTGATATCATAATCACCTAACACATGTTCATTTTTATGGATATGTAGATATGATATGTAATGATTTATAAACTAATTAATGGTCAAGAACTTCAATCAAAAACCAAACAGATTCATCCCTCCTTCGGATACATGATTTAGAATATGATAAATCCTGAATGGTGTTCAGAATCCCTATGAGGTAGAAAACGTCCCATGATATCAAAGACACACCAGTTGGGAATGATTTTTATAATTAGATAAATATGAAAATTATAGTTAGAAATTAAATAAAATTTCATGGTGACCAATTTTTAAATAACATAACCATTCTAGTGAAAAATATATAAAATCAACAATATAATATATAAATTGGAATGTGGTATATTGAAAAAAGAACCAAAAACCTCCCATCCCACCTCGATTACCCTATCATGTAAAGAAATGATGCCCACAAAATTTCAATACTCATCCAAGAGAATATCTCTACACCTTCGACTGTGAAAAGTTGTAAAATCCTAGCTCGCCAATGTGATAAATGAAAAAAAATACAAACTAAACTAACAAACATACCTATCCCCTTATTACAATACAAGTAAACAACCAAAAAAGAAGTACTACAATTTTGCATGGGAGACAATATATTTTTGGATGAACCTGCAAATAAAAATGATAATCCATGCATGATAAATAATCACAGTATGGATTCCCAAAGGGAAATGAAACCCAATACCTTAAAGTTAAATAAAATTTAATTTTATGATATTTTGAACATATAAATATAAAAAATAGGATTTTTCATTATATAAAAAATAGGTTGTGAGATGATATGATTAAAAAAAATTCCCTATGTTAAAATAATTTCCAAATAATGATTGACATTTCAAAACACTATTTATAACAAGTAACATGTGATGAAAGAAAATATTTTGTGTGAATGAAAATAGTTGAAATAATATCACGCTGTGTTAAAAATAGAGAAATAAATTACATATTTTTTATTATTATTTACATAAAAATTAAAATAATAAGAAGTTCATTTAAATATAGTACCAAAGAAACATTAGTATATAAGAGAAAGAACAATTGGATACCAGTATGCATCTAGAGTAATCATGGTCCTATAATCCTCTTACACTTAGTATCAACCACATACATGTATCACTTCTCATACATGAGTCTTCGGTGGGGACAATCCCAAGATCTAATAGTAATAACTCATATCATGTACATTATTCAGTGATGAATCTTAATCCTACAAGGGAGACTAGGTCGAGGCCCTTCCAACTCACGAAGCATTTTATAGCTATTCTACCCACCAAGGTGCCTAATATTCCATTATGGAATTTCCCTAACAAGAATAAAAAATTTTGTGTAATAAAGAAATCCAAATCTCAATGATAGAATAATTCAAAACATACATTCATCAACACCTCACCTCCATGCACTACCAATGTGAAGACATTTTCTTATAATCATATAAATATGAAAATCAAATTAAAATGATTACAAAAAATTCATAAAAGTTTGGGATTCCATTCTAGTGCACCTATATATTAAAAAATATTTTAAAATTTCCAATAGATAGATATATTATTATAAATAATCATTAATCATTTGGGAAAACACAATTATATCATAGACATTGAATTCTAAACCACACTTAGCACTTTAACACATATATACCATGATATAAATATATCCCTTTTCCCAATTAACATATTCCAAATTCAATGAATTAATATATATAAATAGGGCACCAATATATACATCTCGATATGTATTTGTATATCAGCAACTTTTGATACATCAAATGGATAGAAATACCTTGAGGGATTTTTTGGAAAATCGAAGATGCCATTATGAATTAATGGGAAAATTGGTAAAAATTCCCAAACACCCTCGATATTTTTAACATTCATAATTTGTAAATTTTGGAAGATAAACCTAGAACATAGTTTGATTCGCCTTCTAAAAAATTAGATTCATGATTAGTTGATGAAAACCAATGGTTTAAGGAAAATAAAACCTAAAAAACATCAAATAAGATAATTTCATCTATCAAAATCATTTAATATATCATTTATAATTTATATTATAATTTTGAGACACTATAAATATAGAAATAAATTATATTTTCCAATTTAAATGATCAAAGATAGGGTAACCAATATAAAATTGGAAAAGAACTCGCTGCCTTTTGATTCATGAGACTTAAAACCACCACCATAATTTACATGCAGTCTCATAAGACCCATGGAACCCTAACGAAGAAATAACACTATTAAAACAAAAAGATTAAAGAAATCATACTGAAAACCCAACCTCGGGTTTGGTCAATGGTGAGGCACAATGAGGTAGAGAAAGTCATAGGGGGGTAGAAACATGTAGAGGGTATTAGGGTAGAAAAACATCAACCTTATGAGATCACACCCGGTACCACATGAGAAAAAAGTGGGTAGAGGAGTTACAACTAATTTTTTGTGAATTATTGGGGTATAACCCTAGGGGATAGGTCACAAATGGGATAATAAAGGGGGATTAGGTATATTTTAGGATGAAAATGTGAATATAAAAAATTCTTATTTTTTCAAGGAATGTGGTCCAACCATGTGTCTCCATTAGAGTTTTTGGACAAATCCTTGGGTTATGGTGCATTGTTATAGAGACTCAGATCCTTCAATTCGTTTTCTCAATAATACATATATATGGGCCTACATAGGTTCCAAATGGTTTATAAACTCTATACAGAAACCGAGTTCCAGTGCTGAAAAGACTAAATTTCAATATATAAATATTTGGTCGGCATAAAATTTAAAAAGGGGGGTTTATATAATTATAAAATAAAAAATAATTTATAAATTTTGTTTCGGGAGTGAAAATTCTCCCATACATTACACTTTATTCCCCCAGAAATCCCAAAAGGATTGGTTGATCATGTTACAAATCAATAAAAAATTCTTACCCAAGATCAAACCCTATGACAAAAGACCAATGAATAAAAATTAACCATCATATTAAACCCAAAACCATTGAAATCTAAAAAGTGTTTAAAAGATATTACTCACAAA
The DNA here is from genome assembly GCA_963277665.1 of Viscum album. Lineage (NCBI taxonomy): Eukaryota > Viridiplantae > Streptophyta > Magnoliopsida > Santalales > Viscaceae > Viscum > Viscum album. Next base: position 1,153,321,282 of record OY728120.1, read on the forward strand.
TAATGGAAACATAACAGGAGATTGATAGTGAAAGAAATGAACTCATCCCCTCAAATTTAATATTGAAAAGGGGACTATCATGCCTCTAATAAAAACCCCAAATAATGAACACCCAAACCCCTAACATAGAAATATCCAACTGAAGTTATGATAGACTATTTAGGATCTCAATGAGAATATATCACATGAACCATGTTCATGGTTAACGAATCTATAATGATCTAGGTTGGGAGTGGAAAGAATAACTAATTACCCCATCAAGGAAGCTTGAATACCATGTTCACCATGAACTCCCTTTTCAGTGGCCTCCCCACAATATTAGGACTTTGTTTGAAAAAGTATCTACCATTCTAGAAAAAACTCACAATTTCTTATGAGATCCTATATATGGGAAAAAAATAATGATGCACCACTCAACAACACATCCCAAAAACCAATGTAATAATTTTCCATGAATTACACCAACTAAAAAAATATTCTCTAAAAGAAGGAAAAGAAAAATGGTTTCCATTGGATGAAAAAATTAGTGTCATGAAAATGGAAATGAAAAAATAGGAAAATACCCAATATATCCTAGATAGTTAATTTCTATTGAGAACCTATGAAACAAATAATGGATATGAAACATATAAAAGAAGATAAGGGTCATATTATAAACCACAGACAACATTTACATCCTAAAAAATGTTTCGATGAATCAAAATATCTAAAAAATGAAACCAAAAAATAAGATATACAATTACAAAAACTATGAATTCAGCATAATATTTCCATAAAATATTGATGACTATGACTAAAAAATATGAGTAGGAAAACATGACATGGATGAAATTCTCAAAATAAAATAATTACACAACAAAATGTCCTCAATTTGATCCACATGGGACATAATCATGGTTCAATAGTGTAAAACGTGGGATAAAATATCAAAAATAAAAACCCTTGGTGAACTTAATAACTCATAACAATAAATTAAACTTCTATGTCATCCCAAAAACTCAACCAAGACATTCCCATTACATTTCGTACCCTCACAGAGGCATGAACCTCATCAAAAAGGATAATCACCGACATAATCAATATTCCATAGGGAACTATCAATGTGGAATAAGAAATGAAACAATTAGTCAAAATTTCCTTAAACACTCTAACCACATCAAAATTGGAACGATTAAACCAACAGATAATAGACGTCATCAATTTAAAAAATTTAACATCACCAATATTTCCAATGAAGTCACCCTTGACACTAAGCAACTACTCATTAAAAAGGCTTTTTCTAGGGAATTCTCAAATAATATAAAGCTTGAATCCTACAATTCATGCTATCCAACTCAAAATAAATACCCCTACATGATTTATAAACCACAAAACACAACACACCAAAATGTAAACATATAAACAAAATATAGAATATTTATTTTAAATATCCCCTACATTTATGTTGAGAGGAGAAGAATTGTTTCAGAAACATACCCTGAAATCAATTTGTTCCCCCTGAAAATTCCTAAAACAATTATTTCAATGAATTCTACAAATTTCAATTTAATGGAATATAAACTATTTTAATTTTATAAATCCATCATGGGTGAAAAAAATCACTTAAAATTTATGAAATTCACCTATAATCCACTTTCAAAAAATATCATTAAATAATATATTTTAAGTCACCTATTTTCAGAAAAAATAATATCCCCTGGTAACTCAGTTTTTCTCATGTGGGTTGTTGATCATGAACCTATACATGAGCTAAATCCTAAGAATTTGTAAACCTATATCCATCAACCTGATATCCCAAATAGCATGGGGTTCTTCTAATTCTAATGTCTACATAAAATAATTCTTATCTGATACCATGGATTCACAAACCAACCTATTACAAACCCTCATTAGATTCTCAAATCAGCTAGTGACAAGGCCCAAAAGGCTTTTCTGATCCCCATGGGATTGAATAAGTTATTATGTATTAATAAAACAACACCGTGGAATTATTTTCCGATTAAAACAATAATAAATTAATCATAAAAAATTATTTAAATTCGGGAATGAACCACCCATACAAAAATATTCCAATCATGTAAAAAATAAAAAAATAACCTAATATCAAACAGTAAAATCAGTAAACAACGATGATCACAAAAAACCTCTCTCTCTACCATTGTTTCCCTACCCATCAAGGAAAACACACCCACTTAGTTCTTATACATGGCCACAAGAAAAACTCTTGAACTCAGATAATAGAAATAATTAAAATCCAAATTGGGAAATGTGATCAAATAAATTATAAAAATAAATAAACTAAAACATCCCGAATTCTTTGTTACTATACAAGTCAACATGCCCAAAAGAGAGTAACAGTTTCGAATGGGAAAAAACGGATTGACTGAACCGACAACAGAAAATGATTCTGCAGGTATGAGAATTATGCTATGTAGGGACGCCCAATGAGAAACTGCACCCAATGTGTTACCCTTAAAGAGAAAATTATTTAATTCTATATTGATGATAAAATTATATAAAAATAAGTTTTTCCTTTACTTTAAAAATAATTAGTGATCCGATACCTAGAAAAATAATTTCTAATATCTAATTTGAAAATAATTTCCATAGAATGATAGAATTTCTGAATCCTTATTACTATGAAGGAAAATTGGATGAATGAAACATTTTAGTGTGAAATAAATTTGTCAAAGTAAAATCACAAGATGATACAAACATCATAATATAAAACAAATTTTTTTATTTTATAAATAAAAAAGGAAACATTGAAAAATAGTATTTAAATATTATCACATATAAATAAGATATACAAGAGAAAACATAATGGGAACCCCTATGTGGCTAGGGTAATGGGGGTCCAAGGATCCTCAAAATATATTTTTCAACCACATACATATATCATTTCTCATGAAAGTTCCTTTGGAGGGGATGATCCCATGGTCCAATGGTAGTAACTGATATCATATAGTATATCATTATTATAGTATAATCCTACCATGAAGATTGGTAAAAGGATCAGATGACTTTGGTTGAATGCTATACCTTTTTTTTCCAAACTAGGTACCTAAGATTATTAGGTTTCATTCACATAACAAGAATAAAAAAGGGAGGTGTAGTAGAGATAACTAAAGCTTAATCACACCACAACACAATAATACCTTAAAACAACACCTCACCACCCTATGAAAGTGTCAATTGGGCATTATATTTTGACCAAATCCCAGACCCAACGAATTCACTATTTGAGAATCTTTAGAATGTGCCAATTGGAAATTATATTTTTATAAGGAGACATTATTCAATTGAATAATCACATTATACAATTTCTTTCACATTCCTTACAACATTTCACACATAGAAACATATAATACTTGATATATATTTGAATAATCTTTTTACAAATGAACATATTTCCAACATGATGTGTGATTTCTTTCAAAGTTGGTACCTATATATACATACATATATTCATATGTATGAAATTATATTTGAATATATCAAAGGGTTATAATAATCATGAAGTATTTTTAATGAAACTAAAATATTACACTAGTCTTTTAGAGGAAAAGTGATCAAAATTCCAAGAATCCTTGATATTTCCTAAATTCATAAATAGAAAATTTCAAATTATAAACCATTCACTTGGTGTTTTTCACCTTTCAATAAAATTATAAACATTAAACAGTGAATAAAACCCATGTACAATGATAAATAAAACATTGAGAAAATAAACAAGGACACTTTAATAAATCACAATCATTTCCCATAATATATTTACAATAAAAAATAATAAATACACAAAAAATCTATCCTAAAATTATAGTTTCTAATTCAAATGCATGGACAAAGGGTAACAGACAAAAACCTGAATAAGAACTCAATACCTTGGATAAGAAAGACCCAAAACCACTACATTAAGGTCCATGGTTCCTCACAAGACAAAAATGAACCCTTTGAAAGTAGAATACCCTATTTAAATCATGCCACAAGATAAATTTGACCAAATCCCAGACCCATGGTTTAGATCACGGTGTACTGTATTGAGGGGGAGCAAGGGAATCCACCTTAGTGTTGGGCAATAAATATGAGAGTGTATTAGATGAGAAGAGATGACACCCTAAATTGGAGGATTTAATGGAGAGGAGAGGAGGCCATAGAATGGCGTTAGAACAAGTGATGGGAAGCCCCATTGGGGTTGGGTCATGAATATGGGAGTGGTGGAGGCTTAAGAGTATTTTAGGAGGAATGGGAGTGAGAAATCATAAAATCCATTTTTTCATGGTCTGTACATGAAACACAATAAATCCATATGGTTACCTAAATCATGTGCCAACCAAGAACCTCCCATGGAGTGCATATATACATCATATGTGCATGGAGTGCCCTTAGATAAATAGTGGGATTCCTCTATATCCGCATCTGTAATATATATAGACATGCTCGCATAGGTTTTGTATGATTTCTAATAATTGTGCATCAACCATGTGCATGTGATGAATAACCAATATTTTACCATTTAAAAACTGGCATGGCCCAAAATAAAAACATAAGGTTAGATAAAGTCAAATAAAAAATTAATTATTAAATTATGGTCGTGATGTGATCATATTTTTTGTACAGTTAGTTCTCCACTATAACGAAAAGGATTGATGGGGGGATGTGTAAATTGATTATTATTTTGACAATTTTATATACATATAACCAATTTCTGTTATTGTACCATCTAATAGATCCTATAAAAAATTGACTTTTATTTTAACATAATTTAGTAAAATACTACATTTAACTTGAAATTTACTTATATACATTTCTGTTTTGAGAGAAAATAATTCCTTAATGTTTTATTTTTTCCTTGAGGATTACATTATAACCTCTATTAATTTTAAGAATATGCATTAGTACATGTGACAATTAGACTCAGGTCCTTGTTTTTAGGTCCATGAGTTGGGTTGTTATATTATTGATGTTATATAATTATAATATATATATCTATATTATTGTATAAAAAATAATGATTAAAATCTATGAAAATATATTATATATACATTTATTTTTTCAATTCTATTTTAAATTTCCTTACACATCAATATGAGTATCTAATCATAAATAATGAATGAAAACAATATTTTCATGACATATTCTTATTGAATTATATTTATCAGTGTTCACACATAATTTTTTTATTTTCTAATCTATTCTTCATAGACGTATAACCAAAATAACTATAAAATATCATTTATTATGAATTTTAATAAAAAAAATAACTCAGCTACCATAAACACTAAATCGAGATCCTCAAATATTAAAAAATAAATCATAAAAATTGATTATATATTATTTATTTAAGTATCCTTAATTTTCTTCAAAGTCCATACGTTCCCTCAGTTAATCCATTTCGAACAATACATAACAACTAAATAAAAATCACAATATGGTGGTAGAAACGTCAAAATATTATTTTTTATCCAAAAATGTAATTGTTTAATAGAAAATGTTACACTTCAAATACTCATAAATTAGTGTAATATTTAAACACAAAAATACTTTCATTATAAAAAACAAAAATTTTACTTTTAATCACATACCACCATACATTTCATCATTTTATATCTCAACTATTTATTCATTTAAAATTCCAAAATTAAAAAGTCCACATTAAAAAAATGGTTATTTTCATGGAATTAATGAATAATCATGTCATTTTAAAGAATACTTTTATAAATTAATTCTAATGAAATAGATAAATACTATTATGATTTTTTCCTATCATTTTTTATTTTTAACAACCATAGAATATCATTCCCAAATATATCATTTTTCTTATTCTAAACGATACATAAAATTTAAATTTTAAAAAACAAACAATTTCTTTACTACTAAAACCATTGAGTATATTATATATAAATTATGGTTCTCAAAATTATCATATATTCCCATACCTATATTCTATTAAATCACTATAATGAAAAAATATTATGTTATAATATGATTTATATATTAAAAAAATTATTTCTTGTTAATATTTCATCATATTCGTATTCTAATTCCATGAAATTATTCTTTAGAAATATTATTTTGTTTAACTATTTATCTATTAGAATTCAAAAAAACTCAAGATTAGTTTTACACATATCATCAATATATATTGAAAAAACAAACTCCAACAATTTTGTGCACTTCAATAACCCTCTATATATATTTTTTTCAATCCTAATTCATAAATCCAATTATTATATTTTTTTAACATAAATTAAAATTAACAAATATTGATATTCAATATGAATATTTTCATTTAAAAAATTGTAATAAATTTAATAAATTAAGAGAAAAATTTATCAACAACAATATTTTTAAATTTTTTTAAATTAAATTTAAATCAACCACATCAAATATTATACGAGATAAATCATTCTAATTATTAAAATTAAATAATTTATAATTCAATATTTTTTTATAAAATTCAATTCCTCCTTTTTCATGCCTAAATAATTTTGGAGCTTATCCATCCAATAAAATATATTCCCATTAAAATCTATTACATTCCACCAAGATATAACCTGCACAATAATCTCAAAATTTTAAACACAGCATAAATACCAAAAATCATAGTATTCCCATTTATTTTTCAATATGAAATCCTCCAATATTAAAAAAATAATTTATATTAAAATTATGTTAGTATACCCATTAAAAATTAATTTAATTAATTATATAGAATGAGAATGAAAAAATACCTCATCCTTAAGAATTTTAACTCTCATCATCAACTTCATCTTTACAAATTCATTTTAATTTAATTTTTTCATAATAAAATCGTAAAACTAATAAATTATAATAAAATATTACATTATAAAAAAATATTTTTTTATCGTTCATTAAAATATGTTGTTAGATATAAAAGGTTTGTGATCAAGAATTTTCAATTGGGTTCTTCAAAAAATTTATTACGCCATGTTTATCACATATTTGTAATAGTTAAAATATCACACAATGAATTAGATCTTCCATAGCATTCTTTATTTAGGACCAATAATAACCTATAACTATTGGATAAAAAAACATATGATATTTTCATTAACCACATAGATAATAATATATTTATCATTTTTTGGGTTCCTATATTGATATGAAAAATATATTTTAACATATTGTTTCCATGTTATATGATGATCTCTCTTATTTAAAAGAAGAAATTATTCATTAAATTTTTTATAAGTTTTTTATTCAAATAAATTTAATCATGGAATTATATAAATCATGATATTTTTTTGAGTATTCAAATATTTAATTGTCTCACATATTAGATAATTATATATTATTTGTGGATCAATTGTGATTAACTCAGATTGTACAAAAAATTATTTTTTTATTTTTAATTTTATATATTCATATCATTATTTATTATAATTTTACTATTTGTAGATAGATTATTCCCTAGAAGAATCTTGGTAAATAGAAAGATATATTAAACACATGGGGTTGCCAATAAAGGTATTTAATTATTTTAAATGTGAATAACCAATCATATGTTGATTATTTTCCACAAATTTCGAGTTTATTGGATTCTTTAACAGTAATATTTTTAAATTGTGTTTTATAGTAGTTTCACTAAGTAAAATGGGTGGTTTTGATATATAATATCATTATTTTAATGATAAATTAAAAAATAATAATTTCATCATTAATTTACTATCAAATTAGAAATTACTTTTATTCATTGAGTCTAGAGTGATGAGTTTACATTAAGGTTATATTTTTATTACAAAAATAAGGTTGATAATTTTTGTATCATTAGTTATTTTTTAAAAATATAATATATTAAACATTTCTTTAACACAAAATTTTATGTAAAAGTACATAAATTTAGTGAATTAATTGGAAACCAATAGAATTATTTGTCTGTAATTAGTGGTAGATATAACATAGTGGGGATTCTACTAAAGATCTAGATTTAATCATGAAATGTGTATATTCTTTTAATTTGAATTCATTTTCATGAAAATTAATTTCCCCCATATAAAATAATCAATATTCATATATATGATTTAAATCATGACATGAAATTAATGTATAATATTTTTAATGGCGATAAATAAAAAAGAAATTTAAGAACATCAATCAGATCAATAAATTGGAGTTATTATTGAAGATAAATTAGAAAATATAAAATAAATTCTCTAATATTTGAAATTCGTAAACTAAAAATCATATTAATTGAATTTCACTTTTAGAATGATTATTTTGAAACAATTATATAAATATAAATTTATGAAAATTTATAATTATAGTTTTATTAATATTTTCTAAATATATTTCAATTTTGTTTTAATAAAAATGTTTATATAATTAAATCTATGTTTACTAATATTATAAATTATCTATCACTATTTGGGGCATGAAAATATTAATCAAATGAGACTCAAAATTAAATAACATGTTATATGGATTACAAGTTAATGATTATACAATTTTAATAGAATTTCACAAAACCTATATGATATTTTACTCATAAATAGTTGTTCTGATGATAAGATTTAAATTTATAAATATCTTGACGACAAAATGATATTGTTGAAGTTTGGTGATAAACTAACACTTTCCAACCCTTACATTTTGGCAACACATATAAAAATATGATGGCCTATGATAAATTTTTGGTGAAGGGATTATGGTTGTTCCAAATTTGATAGATGTAATATGTTAGAGCCTTTTTGGAATTATATTTTTGAGGATGAAAATCCTAAAAATTCCTAAGATATCTGATTCAAATGATCAGACAACTAGGGGGGATGCGGGGAAGAAGTTCTAATGGTTTGATCCATTTAGATGTGGTCAATTTGATCCATAACCAATATGACTAAATATCAAAGGAGTATGTGCCATGTGGAGGCATGAAAAAATGTGGTATTTGGTAATTTTGGTAACACAATGATTTTTAAAACAGAAAAATTTATTCAACAGTGTATACAACATGCAATATAGAGCCGAGAAGATCATAATTATTTAAATATGACTGTTTTAACCTAGACACTAATTTTAAGGTATAAAAATGAATAATTTAATTATGAAATAACTATAAAAATATATTATTCAATATAAATTCATTGATAAATATTCAATAAATACATATTCAATTTTTAATAAATATATTTTATTCTTAAAAAATATTTTTTCTTCAAAAAAAGATTTATTAATTTTTGAGATAAAATATTATAATTAATTTTGCATACACCTATAAAATATATTTTTAAAAATTAAAATCATTTTAAAAATAATAATATTAAATTTAATATAGGGTGAAATTTTTATATTTTTTTGAAATGATTACATTTCAATTGTATAGTGAAAATTACAGATTTTTCAAATAATGTCATTAATTTTCGTTAAATCGAGTTTTTTATAAGTATCATTAATTTTTTATTATAATTGTGAAATATGGACCATTTTATTTATAATATTATAATTAGTTTCATTGGAATCGTAAATTTTCATGATTTTTAATGAGTTTATTTTTATTCTAAAAAATATGGTTTTCTACAAACTGTTAGTGTATAAAGATTATCCATTTTAATAATCTAAAATTGCCCGTAGAAAGGAAATATTTAATTAAAAATATTAAAATATATATACTTTTAAATTAAACATATTATAATAATTATTACTAAAAACAACTTAAGTATAAGATATTCCATTTCTAAAAATTTCATTTTCTAAAAAAACAACTTTTATCACATTTTTTAGTTTTATTTTAAATTAAATTATTCCTCATCTATGAATTTAATTTAATAATTTTGATTTAATATGTTAAATCAACATAATTAAGGATAAGTAATTTGTTCAAATTTTTTTTGTCATAATTTAATTAAATAATAATAAAAATATATTACATTGGTTAACATTAAAAAATGGATCTCCCCTTATATACCATTTGGTTAAAATTAATATTCCATAAATATAGTGGTTTTTATAAATTTTATATTATATTTAGAATTATTGTGTCAAAATAATCTAATAAATGTCATTTATAGTTATAAATGATAAATCTTCTTGGTAATGAACTAGTTTGGGTGGTTAAAAATAAAGTTGTAAAAGAGAGTGGCCATTAAAGTTAAAGGTAATAAATTTTTTAAAAAATTATTATTTTTTATTATGTTGGTGTGTGTATATTACATCCACTACATAATTTATCAAATACATTGAAACTTTTCTTGAGATTTACTTCCCATCATTGTATAGTTTAGGTTATTTAAAAAAATGTCACTCCCCACTTATAAAACGGAAACCCTATAATATCCTATTCATAAATAAAGAGAATTTTTTATCATAAAATACATACCAAAATATATTCCTTACATTAAAACATCCTTCAGTCCTCTGTATGATTAGAAAACCATCAATGGAAGGATTTTTCTAAAATCCTAATGTGGTTGACCAGATGAGAGGTATCATTATAAAGCAAGTGTTTCTGTTTTATTTCATCATCCACATCCATAAAATAATCATCCACAATGATTATATAATAATTAAAATATATAAAATATACAGTGATTGTTTTAATTGAATATCCTTCATTCATCTCATCTTCCATCAAATTGGAATCGATATAGCTATTCACGTGTACGATGGATTGCTACCTCACGAATAGATACAATTCCATTTCCATGATCGCCCCTCGCGTATATTTATAATGTTGGATTATATTTATGTTATTTTATATTAAATAATTAATTTTTTAATTACTAAATATTAATATATCTTATTTTTACCTTTCTATTCATTGAAATATGATAATGTTGTTGGTACGTACTTGTGGATTTACACCTCTCCAAAGTAGTGTGATCCGTTCTTCATTACAACATCACAGAGATTGTATATTAGGTGCATTGAAAAAATATAGTATCTATGATTTAGTAATCATTATGTAAATATTCAATAACACTTATCCTTTTTCCATAACGACAATTGAAAAATGGAAATAGTACTCATTGGGACATACGACCCACTATCTCCATGATTGCAACGTAGTTCATTTTTATTACCATAGTACATGGTTGGTCATATATGTATTATTAATATAAAAATATAATAACAATTTTATTATTACTAATCTGGAAATTATTAAATAATGAACTATATGATCATAATAAACCTACCTTTTCTATTTTGGACATATTTGCAGAATATCATCAAAAAAATCGACCTAAAATTTGTTGTTTATGTGATTGAATCTGTCCTGGTAATAAATGAAATAAAAAGAATAATAAACATTAAAATAGTTCTTGGTATTTTAAATAATTAACATACATTTATTATTCATAATTATAAATAATGTACGTGATGAATTAGACTCGAGGTAAGGGATCTCCCTAAATCACCATTTTTTCGTGTTATGACCATAATATTCCTAACTCAACTTTTACCCATATTAAATGTTATTTAATGATTATAAATTCTCTATATATGTATGTTACATATAAAACAATAATATCAAGCTTACTTCTATGGGGTAATATTTGTCTTATGTTCATTTTACTATTGACATCATGTTGAAATTTATATAGATTTTGATATGAGGTAAGAGTAGGAAACCCATTTTCATTCCATAGGTTTTTATTATGTTTATGCATTATGATGTTTATTTTTTTGGTCAAACTCATAATACTAAAAATTTTATAGTGTGTGTCCCCAGACAGTCCCCCATGCATTGGGTAATTATTTTTTCTTAGGAGACATTATGTCTGGGATTTAGGGTGTAAACCTAATCCAATATAAGACTCATTCAACCATCTAATGTTGTCATAGAAGTTTAACTTTACTTATATGTATGTCATGTTTACTGTTTCCTTCAAATTTCAAATGTTTCTACGATATAATGATATCATTTTACTGATGTTATTGTTTCTATTTGAATACTCACCATCTATTCCTTTTTTGATATCATGTAATACCATTGACTCACACAATATGATTCGTTGTAAGGTTAAATACCTTAAGAGATTTTTCATGTCACCATTTTATTTTATGTCTTACCCTAGTTATCTTATATTTTTTAAGAGATAAATTTTATAGAGAATATTATCATTAAAAATAAAATTATTATTTCATGTTTTAGTTTCATATAAATGTATTATAAATCTAGTCATCCAAAGACACTAGGTCTCCCAATATTTTGGTTTTACATATTGGATATTTATGTCTAATGAAATTTAATAATATATGAAAAAGTATTGGGTCTCAAAAGTATTAAAACCTCAAGATTTTAGATTATATATATTCATTACAAACCTGATGTGTTTAATAGCTTTTAGACTATACAACACCAAACCAAAAAGAACAATATATGGTTATATAAACTTTATATATATATATATTTAAAAATGGTGGGTAAAAAACAACCTAACAAAATAATTAAACAAATTTAGAAATAAAAATAATATTCATTATTACCACTATTGATTTGATAAAAAATCAATTATTCTTGCTAAATAACATGAAAGGATGGTTAATGCATCAAAATTTATCCCCAATAAAATATCATTTTTTGCGGTTTATTTTAGGGTAATAATATATTATGCTCACAAAAAAATATTATTATTAATTGATATGAAAATGAAATAACTATAGCTTATATATTTAAAAAAAATCCAATGAAAACTTGGTTTATTATTTATGTATTTTATTTTATAAAAGTTAAATTATAAAATTTTAAAATTGAAATTTTTTCAATTGTCCTCATTTTTTATTTATAATAAATCAATTAGTTAGTTATGATATTATATACATTTTTTAAGTAGTTAATATTTAGATAAATAGTGAAAAAAATATAATTTTTATCGAAAAAAAATATTATTATTAATAACTATATAAATAAGGAATAAAAGCGTATAAACCAATTTTATTTATACAAGATTAATTTAGGATATAAAACTATCCCTTATAAAAGAACAATGTTAAATTTTGAAAACCTATTATCAACATTTTACAGGCTTCTATAATATTTTAAAATGAAATTAGTTTTCTCATTTCTTTTAATAAAATATTATTTTGGAGATTTTTTTTTGATTTCTTTTAAAGTAATGTAACTTTTAATTTAATATAATAGGATAATATATATCATTATAATTAGTTTAACTGATAATTTAACCTTCTATGTACATTTTAATCTTATAAATATAATTTTTTCTAAAAAACAATTTTTTACACGTAGCGCTAGTGTTAAAATTGATTTTTCATACAAATAAATTTTATTTCATAAAATGGATTTTGTATTTATAATAAATATTTATAAAGTAATTAATAGTGGAAAAATTAATTTTAGGTTTAACAATTGATATAGTTATATCAAAATAGTCGCCTTGGTGAAACTAGAAATGTTATAAGTTAAAATAAACAATATTGAATGACTAAAAAAGAAGTATAAAACATGTTTGAAAAAGGGTTTTTAGTGATTTTAAACCATATATCATCCCCAAATCCATTTTCTTAATTTTTTAATCTTTATAACATGATAAAAAAAGTTTCCTATTTATATTTACTTGTAATATTTATAAAAAATCTATCCTCAGCACTGAAAATAAGGGCCTCTTAGTACCCCTTCATGAAAATCCAAAAAATTCAGTTCCCTCTAATAAATATATCATTTTTTCATAATCTATATTTATACTATATTAAAATTATAATATCATCAAAATATAATGAATTAAGAATATAATTTCCATGTATTGGTTCAATGTAATGCCAGCTTTCAAAAACATGAGTTCTTTTTTCTTAGCTTCGTTCATTTCATTTCTTAAATTCCCCAATACAATTTCTAATTTCAATATAATTATATAAGTATTGATTTTATCAATATTTATATTATTCAAATGTAATAAAGAGTAACCAAATTTTTCATGTTTTATTAGGAAAATACTAAATAAAACTTCATGTGCTTTCCGGACTACTACCTCCCAATAGTGAATAATTCTAATTTTAAGCATTTCCTCTCTTAATGGGTTATAAGAATGAAATTTCAAAATAAATGTGACCTCTATAATATTATTTTTATTGTTAAGCTAAAATTTTTAATCCACCTTATTCTCCTAAAATTCATTGATAATTGAAATTGTTTACCATGCATTGTGCGGGCTATCTCCACTTTGACGTTACATATCTCAATTGTCATATCATTTCATTATTATTTTTGTAAAACATCATAAAACATGATTCAAATAATTAAAATTATCTAAATAATTTCATTACGTTTCTTTAATAGTTGTATTATGAAAAAATAAACCACTATCATAATCATAATTGACCACTAATTAGAAAATATACATGGTTGGGTCAGTATAAATATCTACGTGAAGAATTATTTAAAATAATATCACTAATTTATAGGATAAATTTACAAATAATAATATATGATATTAAAATTAAAATTATGTTTTGAATTTTTTGAAATGGTAACTTTAATTTTAAGCTCATTGATTGTAATACCAATTCATTTTTATTCAAAATCATGGAATTGTGGTCATCATTGTTTTCATCATTATATATCGTATCCAAAACTCCCAAATAATGATATTATATACTCATAAATAAATAAACTAAATAAATTATTTCAAATTTTATGATATTTTGATAATAAACACTAGTATAATATTGAATAACAACATGATTATTATGTGACAATTTCAATATGATCAAGATTACTCACACTGAATATTGATAGTAGTAATACCCATTAACATAAATATAGAAATTTTTATAAATAGATATTATAAAATGATATATATATATATATATGTTTTTTGTAATAAAATAGTTTACTAAGATAAATATTTTGTATACTTGTTATTATCATTATTAAGTGCATGTCGGTAATTAGGGAGGGGTTTATTTGTCCCATTTTCAATTATATAAGTGGAATTTGAAATTTAACAACATATGGTTTTAAAATTCATTATAAAATTACCATTTGATATTCTAGACAACAAATATAACTTTTTTGATAGTCTTTTAGGTTCAATTACACATTTATCCTTTAAATGGGTTATGATAAAAAAATTACTCAAACAATAATGGTTTTGTTGCCAATAATATTTTAAAATAAATTTTTTTATAATAGGTAATTGATCTAGGTGATTTATATTATTTATAAAATGATATATCAAATTATTTTATATTCATCGGGTTTTATATGTCCCCTCCAAATTTCATTTCCCTTTGAATCAAAGTTAATCTAATGTGTTCCATGTAAGTATTACAGACCTCATCTCTTCTTTTCTGTTGGAAACCTCATTTTCCCATGTACTTATTAATTAAATTATTCTCAAAATGTTCTTGTCTGTGCATTACTATCTTATTATTTATTTTTTATATCATGTGACATTTTTTAAATGTTTTAAAAAAATTAATTTTTTTATATGGTTTATTTCCATTAAAATTTGAGAATCATCCCTATTTATCATTTTTCGTGTGAACAAATCTTTCTATTATTGTTTAAATATCTATTAATCATCCTCTCGACCTGACCATAGTTCTCAAATAAATTTTTATCCTTCTAGTTTTATAAAATATTTTTTTATAAGATCATGTTTATTTATTATTTCAATTTAATTTTTTCTAAAAACCCTAAAAAGCATATTTCATCTAAATGATAACAGTTTAAGAAAACTTACACTTGAATGAAGAAATTATTAAAATGATACATTCCACCTTATTTCAATAGATAGATTATATAAGTTTCTTTTCTATCAAGTAATTGATATATCAGTATTGTTTCCAAATCATCTTTTGTTATAATAATCCTTTTTATTCTCATCCATTTCCCCTATGTAGAATTTATTTATCCGTTGATTAATTGGCGTTTAGCTATAGGTCACACGTTAATCGGTTGCAATAATTAGTTACATAATAATGTACCCATTTCCCTATACAGTGTTAGTTTGATGGATTCATACATAGGAATAAATTCCAATAATTTATTAGAAAACTATTAAATATCTCTTTATTTGTTATTGTGAAATAAATGTTTATTGATACCCTATGAAATATAATTTTGTATTTTATAACACAAACCTTCTTTATCTCGAAGGATTTTTATCATATTTAACCTTTTATTAACCTAAATAAATTAATGATATTTAATTTGTTTTTATCCCAACAGAGAAGTTTATTGATTCTTAAGGAATGCTAATTAGGAATTTAATTGATATTTGTACCATTCCTATGTTGAATTAATTGGATATAAAGATGTTATGGGTGAGTCCTTATATCATATATCCCCTCAAGTCATCATTTGGTATAATGAGGCAAAATGATTGGGTATTTGGTGTATCCCATCCCAATGCAAGCATGATGTCTTAGTTTTAACCATAATAGTAAGAATAACTCCTTGATTGTGTTCATGGTGGAAATAATAATGTCATTTTTCTTTCCTTAATAATAAAAGATATTTGAAATTATGAATTCCATAATCATTAATTCATTTAGTTTTATCCATGTGGCAATTTATATTTCAATTTTTTCCCTATATTTTTTCAAAGATCATGTGTTTTGTTATATATAATTAATTGACTCATATTTTTTCTTTTATATACCGTATATTATAATGTAATATCCAACGCTTGGTTCAAAATGAGAAAAAGGAAATTTGAATTGATTTTTCAGTTTGAAATGAATTCTATAACATGTTGCATATTTTACATCGATGAATGTATTGTTGTAGCATGGTTGGGGTGAAATAGATCAGTATTCTGCATTGATTGATCTAGTTAATTGTAGCATAGTTGTGTCAGAGAACATTTTATAATGTGTAGTGTATTGGAGATTGTGTTTTAAAATTTATATCAATTTTGTGCATTATAAACCATAACACATTGGTAATAACATAGTGTTCATATTTCAGACTTAATGTTGTGTTGTGAAGATGAAAATTATGTTAAAGCCCCTTTCACTAGTTTATAGGATCTTGTAGTTGACTATATTATTTATTCTTTCATTTAATTTTACTATATACAACTATGGTGATTCCAACTCTATTTCATTGTAGTCCATTACATTTTTGTTACTATTTTGGTGTACCCCAAAGTTCTATATTATTATTCCAATTTTTCAATATAGCGTATAAATACCCTATGCCCCACAAAGCCATTAATCAATCAAATTGTTTTCATGGAACTTGGTAACAAATATGGTTGGTTTAGGATCAAATCTATCCCTCAGCATCCTAGTTTCATCGTCAACATTATGAGATTATTGATTAGATATTCTAGAGGAATTTCTCTCCCATTCTACATGGGGTTCCACATTTATCATTGGTTTAAATTCATTTATATACTTATTATATTATCTCCACCTTGGATACTCATCTAAAATCTCTTTATTAATGAATTTAATTTTTTTTCTAAAGAACATTTTCAAGTGAGATTGTTCCTATTGGTGAAAATGAATTATTTTGATATAATATCTAAGAAAATCATGACATCGATATTGACATGAATGCTGTAGAAAGTCCCAACAACATAGGGAATTTATATTGAGTTCATTTATATATAATGTTATAAGTGATTTCATAGCCATAATATACTTCTTTCACATGACAAGTTTTCCAGTGGGTAAACATAACATAAAGAACCAATATTTGATATGGTACGTTGGTGGGGGAGTGTGTATAAACTGTGCGACCCATTATTGTTTTTCAATGCCACTAGAATTTTGTAACTGGAATAATTACAATATTTCAATGTGATGTATTAGGTATGTGATATATTCATTTTGATGAGTGTTTTGAACCGAGGTGAAAGGTTGAATTGTTAGGGATTCGTGTCCATAGAGGGGAAGGGTATTTATACATTTCATGGGACATGATGACATGACCATATATGATGATGGGAAGGATGGCTTTCAGTGGCTTGAACTCGGGGAAATGATAATCTTAGTTGAACTGAACAGACAAGCTATATAGAATATGAGGAATGAATGAATTATATGAAATGACCTACAAACATTGTTCTATACTAAAACTGAGGAATATTCTATATGGATCCTACTCATATATGTTCCCAAAAAAATTTAGATATTCTTTTAGCAAAGAGGTGAAGAAGATACAACTAGATTTCATGGAGGATTTCTTACCACATGGAAAAATTATATGGGGTTTAATTCATATGGCTGAATTCATTAAATTATTAGGTAATTCATAACTATATAATGTTAACTTTTGTTATGGACTCATTAGTGGTTCTCTACTAGGTTATACTCACACACTGCATGGTCATCTTGATTCATGTATAGTTTTTATAGTGAGAGATCCAGTGAAGGGATGGGTCTTGATGATGGGATATGAAGAGATAGTGTTTTGGAGTTAGCAGTTATGTTGGAGAAAATTTTAGATTATAGCCACTATATTTATTTACTTTACAATTTCTTAGTACCTAGTTTGGATTTCCACATTGGGTACCCAATTTTTTTTACCTTTTTACATTATTTTTTATACTACATGTTGATATCCTTATCAAACTATATGAGATTATATGTTTTTATATATAATAATGATTATAGTGTAATTATATGACATTCAAGGTTATAGTATACCCATGACACCCATACACCCTCACCACTAATTGTAAGCTAATTATATATGGGGAGGCCCCCATGAAGAATTATAACATATCTATATGGTTACCCATCAGGTGATTGTAGTAGTTCCATTAAAAAATGTTATCAAATTCAGAACATAATTTCCTTATTTTATATTGGGAATATGGTATAAAAGGATATATGTTATATGGAACTTGGGTAGGTACGTTTCTATGTTTATGTATAGCTCTTATGTAAATGACCTATAAGTTTCCAGTTATAGGATTGATATTATAGTTTTATTGGTTGGGTGCATACATGCATCCTAGGTAGGATATTAGGATTAAAATAAATATGTATACCTATTAACTATTGCATTATTTTTCATTATTTAAATATAATTTTTATGCTTAATTTTATGTGATGTATCTCAGCTCTCAGTTGCTATGAAATATCTAATTTGTATGTAGTTATATAGTCCTGAACATTATTTTATGTTTTGAATATATATTATTGTGATTAATATACTAGCAATGAGGGTCTTGGTCCTCGGTTATAACAACAAGAGTTATAACTTGTGTATTGTTATCACCTAGGAAATGTCTTCCAAATAGAATCTAATAGCCCCATAGGCATCGTTAATTCCTGAAAGGTTAACAAATTTATAAATTGGAAAACATGAATCAAATAGACGACTAAAATATACGGTATTATAGGATATGAAGTTCTTAGGTTGAACACCAAGATATAGGGTTGGAAAAAATATTAATTAAATAAGATAATACAATTCTAATTTAGAAATATCTAAACTACTGAGCATTGGATTATTTTAGAATGGGGAGAAGATAATATAAAATTGGAGTTGGATATAAATGATTCTAGGTTCATGGGATGATAGTGTATATGATAATTAATTAAGAATCATGAAGTCATCAGAATCGGGTCTTAGTGAGTTTAATGGCGATGATAAATACTCTCCATCCAAATTTCACCATTTTTCATGGTATGGTTTTTCAGATTAGAAAATATGGGTATACTAATAACCATTTTTAAACATAGGGAATGAAAAAACTGAACGTTATGTTGGTTGTCTAGTCGCTATATCATATATTAAACTAATATATCCAATATAATAAATGGTCATTCACAAAGAATGAATATAAAACCAATCCCTCACCCCACCCACAATGGTCATGACAGAAGAATTGGTAAAGTGCATAGAAATGAATACTAAATATAATATCCAAACATGAATTAAATTAATTACAAAATAAATTTCATTAAATTCCTCTTTATCACTCATTATATAGAAAAAACAAATCACTCTCTGAAGCTAACCATGAGTGGGAGTCAGAAAAGTTAAATAGAAATCCTACAGAAATGTGTGATATAGGTGGTGCACCTTTATCCGATAGGTTTCTGATGATGAGATATTTCTTGAAATCTTCAAAAGGGTGCCCAAGTGGGCGTTTTATATGTATTTTACAATAAAAAACCATGTCCTATATCGCTCACATATTATCTGTGCATTTCCACTGTCATGATGTGTACTTGTGGTACACATAATGTACCTCAGATCTGGTTTTCCCTCCACCCCGTTGAATCTGTGGGAATTTCATTGACTGTTTGACTTTTTTCACAATGTGTACTGATGGTAAACAACATGTACTAGTCATTCATAGAATGTATTCTAATAATCAATTTTTCTACTCAGTCAAGATCATGTCATGATCGGAAACACCACATTGTGTACTAATGATAGACATTGAGTAGGTGTTATGCTCTAGAATTTCCAGTGCTGATTCGACTTCAAAATTCTATTATCGGGACACTTTTCATTGCACGTGGCGCGTAGTTTCTTTAAGCTCATTTTCCTCTACATATCATTAATTTTACATATATTTATTTTTTCCTTCCATAAATCATAAAACTACTCATATCACTCTACAATTGGCAATACTATTGAATTAAATACAAAAATAAATCACATTAAACATTAATTTTTTTTTCACGAAATAGACTTATCAAATCCCCCACACTTGAATTTATCCATGCCCTCAGGTATGGAATCTCAACATATTACAATGGACACTGACCTTACAATATTTTAAATTCATTTTCAATAAATTTAATTTATCTAATGGAAACATAAATGTTCATGAATCACATATAATAAAATTATCAACACCTCACTTTAAGAAAACATGTCAACCAAGTATTTTACTTTTTCTCTTGTAAAATATATGTGTTTCTTCATTCATTCATTTTAATTTTATTAATTAATTATTTGAATGAATTCCACTTTCAATTTAACAGAAATTATTTTTCTACTTATCATCAGGGTACAAATGTTAATATAATTCATCATATACCTTAAAAACATGTAAATTTCCATTATCCTTCATGGCATCTAACATCTCTAATGTGTAAAGACAGAAATTATAATTAATCACTATGTCTTCATCCTTAATGATAAAATGACTCTAAGGCTTTAGGATAGGTAGGTAAATGATATAAAAAGTTGATCTCAATAGACAGTTTGACACTGAAGCATTTATTCATTATATCAAACGCATCTTAACAAATTTATCCCTTAACAAATGTCATTTCTCTCTTCCACCCAAATATCTCAAAGTGGACCCATGATACATGTAAAAAAAATGAATTAACCAAACTCTATTTAATTTTTTTATATATATTTAATTTTTTTATTTTTTTAAAAATCTGTACAGGAGAAAAATCTCACAACCATCCCCTAATGACATACATTCAATAATTGTTGGTCAGGAAAATGTTGATTTTTTTTCATCCCAAGACACAACCCAATTTTATATTTTTATTTTTTTTCAAAAAATTGAGGTCAACGTTATAATACAATGAATGATTTAATGGACTTCAATACATCATATTCAATAATCTCTAAGAAAAATATCCCCAAAAAAGTACATCCCTATACAACCAATATGTTCCTCCCCGACACTTATTCTCTTAAATATCAGGAAAAATAGTTAGAGGAAGGTAGGAATGAATAAAAAAGGCTTCTAACATGGATCATTTCCTAACAAGGTGGTTCATGTCTTCTAAGGGATTAAAAAGGATCAATCCATGGTAAGTATCTGGTTAAGGGATAACAAATATAATGCCTCAATCATTTTAAACGTAATTTTTTTTTGTCATATAGTCGATAAGATTCAAATAGTGTTATAAAAGAATAAATTCCCATGTATCTTAAGAAATATACAATATATATTATGGAAAATATTGTCTTAGTGAATGTCTCGGGGATGAGATTAATGGTTGGGTCAATCACTCATGGCAATGCATATGAATAATTTACTCAATTAATGAAAACATCATAAATCAAAAACAAATGCAAATATCAGAAATAATTCATCCTTGATGATTATTGTGCTCTTATATATTGGTATTTCTCAAATCCTAATCCACATGCTTATCTCATCAAATTATTTTTCCCAATATTATTATTCAATTTTTTTTTAAAAAAATTATTCATGGCATGGTAAATATCCTTGGCAGTTTATGTTTCCTAGATGATTTTGTGTAATGAATAATTATTTTGTAGACATTTCATTGAAAATTAAATCTCTAAAACTATTAAAATGTGTGGAATATAATTTTTTAATCGAAATGATACTCCCCTTAAAAATTGATTCTTCAAATTGGGTTGTACAGGAATTGTCTGCTCCAGATCAAGACGTATAATCATGATGCATCGTCCTGTTTTTGTTTCTTTTTTCCAGATTGAGTCTTGATGATCCTAATAATAAATAATAAATAAGTGAAATCATAGGCCATTATCAATGACTTTTAAAATATATATAGTGAGATAATTCATTCCTTTCAAAGAGAAAATAAATAAAAAAAACAAAAAACTCAGGTTACCTCTCAGAAGTACATTTTTTAGCATTGTTGGGCTGACCTTACTTATTATATCTTGAGCTAATGTGATTGAAGAATGAGTTTTTTTACCTCTTTGCAGTCAATAAATGGTCTCAGCTATGTCTTGTCTACAAATTGTTCCCCAACCCTTCTTTTATGTACTACTCGATTCTCCCAGATGGTAGTACTTGTTTTATCTCTATTGGACCGACCAAGAATTTATTTCTCAATCCCGGTGAACTAAATATAGGATCACGTACAATCCATGCCTTTTTCCTCTATAATATTTGTTTTTTTGGTTTCTCCTTTGGTGTCAATGATCTAGTTCTTTATCTTATATTCCTTCTTTAGACGAGTATCCTCTATCACAATGTCATCTAACTCTTGTACTACATCAATCTCAGCAATATCCTCAACTTCAGCTATCTCAATTTCTCTGTACTCATTTTCCTCTTGAAAATAAAAGTACTTCATTCCCTAGTGTATGGTTATTCTAACTTCATCACTTCTAACTCTCAGAGAGAGTTCACTATTCTGAACATCAATTAGCCCATACCCTATGTAAAACTATACTCTTCCCAGAATGAGTGAACTCTTTTCCACTTCAATATATTGCACAAGAAAATCAACAGGGAAGTATAATTTTTATACATTGATCATGAAATCTTCAATTTATCCTCATGGATCCTTTAATGTGGAATCTTATAATTGAGGGGAATCACATGTGGGCCTTAGGCCTCCTAGTATCAAACTTTTGAATGTCATATACTACATGATTTTGATGCTCATACCAAAGTTACACAATGAATTACAACATTTTTTAACTCTAATAAATATGGTATTTGAAAAGATACCTTTGTCTCTTAGATTTTTTTGTAGGAAATTTGAAACCACTGCCAAACATTATAATGATAGTTAGATGATTCCAATCTCTCCCATCTTCCTCCTCTCTCTTACTAGCTCATTCATGAAATTTTAAAAAGCTGGAATGTTCGCAAGAGAGTCTGCATCATGTATATTAATATTAACCATTTTAAAATGATCAAGAAACTTACCTCTCTACACGTTCTTCATTGTTTGTGCCATACGATCTAGAAAAGGAATATTTTTCCTTTAATGTGGTGTCTCTTCTTCTTCTTATTCTTTAGAGACATGTTCCTTGTCGGCATCAACTCCCTTATATTTTTCCTTCTCTTTTATTTCTCCCATTGTTGGATATACTGAAATTCTACAATACATCATTTTTTTTCATCCCAATTCTATGCTATATAGACTTTATGTCTTGAAGTTGAAACTCTTCAGTGAATCCTTTAAGCTCTTCTATTTTTCTATCTCTATGTGTCTCATTGATATGGTCAACTATACACTCTAGATTCTTAAATCTCACCTCTTGGAATGATTATTTGTCTCAAATTTAATTGAGTGAAACCCCAGAAGTAGTCAAGAATGTTCCAAGAATATCCAATAATGAATGGAATTTTGTTGTAAATCTGGGCCCTTGCGATGATTGTTCCTTTTACACAAATGGTTCTGGTTGAAATCCTTTTCCTTGTTGTTGTTGTTATTGTGGGGTCCAGCCTAGAAATTGAATTCCAGGATTGTAGTCAGAATAATTTTCATCTTCAATATGTCATCATTGGGGAATTGGTTGATGGTCCATCATGATATCCATCATTTCGGTCAGTGACTCTAGTAGTGCTCCTATCCACTTATTATTTTTTATTGGATGAAATGCTCTTCATTGCATCCCTTCTCCTTTCCACTAGAAACTATTTCTCACCATCTCTACCAGTAAATTATAGCTTGCTTCTAGTAAATTTTTCGATAGTGATCATCTAGTTATAGAATCAATAATTGACCGGTTTGCATATGTGAATCACTTATTAAAATATTGTATTAGAATCAACAGTTCTATACTTTGATGTTGTCATTTTCTAGTCATTTAATTATACTGCTCCCATGTTGAATACAGTGATTCATCCTCAAATTGAAAAAGGTTTAATATGATGACCTGTATATCCATTTATTTATATGGTCGAAGGAAGTGAGTGAGAATGTTCCGACCCAGATCATACCATGTAGTGATGGAATGAGAAGGATGACTTTTAATCTAGTCTTGAGATCGACCGTTTAAGGTAAATTGGAAAAGATAGAGTCTTACCACATAGTCTAAGAAATTTTGGTAATGAAATGTGTTGTAGAGCTCGAGAACGTATCCTAAATTATTTTTCGAATCTTCATATGGATGTCTTGTGAATTGAACAGTATTTTGGATCAATGAAATGAACATTATCGTTATTTTTAAGTTCATTTCAATGAGAGAGGGTTATTTGATTGTTGTTTGAAATCCAAATTTTTATGGCCTCCCATTGTTAGTGAGTGTCTAAGGCCCCAAATCTCTTTAATGTACGTTGAAAACTTCGTTTTTCTCATCCCCTACCATGGTCATATTGATTTTATTATCTGGACATCATTAAAAATTGACTGTCTTCTTCATGATCTATTTTACATTTTCTTGATTGTTGTAACTGTGCTTTCAGAATATAAAAATAAAAAACCTCATGACAAAAAATAACTAGCATAAAAAGTGAAATATAAAAAAAATTAAATTATATTAATTTGAAATAATAATCACTAAAAAGATATCATCCTTATGAATAGGGCCAGTTTGATAGCCCCATGGTCATCATTATTTCCCATTGGGTTATCAAATATTGAAATTTGAAAACACGAATCAAACTGACCACTAAACAGTAGGGTAGTATAGTGTATGAAATTCTCAAGATGAATCGACCAAGTAAGGGATATAGAAATTATTAATTAAATAATATAAACCAATTTTAAATTTGAAAAATAGAAATTACTGAGCAAAGGATTTTTGAAAAATTGGGGAGTAGGAAATATTAAATGGGTGATGAGAAGCAATGGTTCTATATTTATAGGAGGATAATTTATAAGATAATTAATTAAAAATCACACAATCATCTAAGTCAAGTCATAGTGAGTTCAATGGTCCTGATAAATTCTCTCATTACAATGTTATCATTTTATCATGGTCAGCTACATTAGAATACAATGAATGGGTAACCCAAAAAATTATTTAATCATAGGGAAGGACAAACCTAAGGGTTATTGTGGAGGTCTAGTATATAGATTCCAGAGTAATCAAATGTATTCAATAATTTCAATGCTCATGTGAAATGAAAGAAAATAAACCAAATCCAAAACCATTATCATAATGGTCCTAAAAGAAGAATTATAAAAGTGGATATAATTTAAGAGAAACTAGGAAATTCCAACTCGAATTTGATTAATTATAAAATTCCTTAATTTTAATTCCACTTCATCATTCACACACTGCAAAAAATAAATCACCCACTCATGCTAACCATAAGTAGGTGTAAAAAAATAAATATAAATCCAACATAAATGGGAAAATTAGGTGGTGCGCCTGTGTATGATAGGTTTCTGGAATTCAGATATGTTTCGAATATTTCAAATGGGAGGCCAATGGTTCATTTTGTAAGCATTTTCCTATAAAACCACATGGGTCATCTGACCTTCATTTTATTTGTGTGTTACCCCCATTAGGATGTGTACATGTGGTACACGTCTTGTACCTCAGATAAAGTGTTTCCTCCATTGCATCGAATACATTGATTCCTCTTTAACTCATTGACTTCTATCATGACGTGTACTAAATGTACACATCATGTAGTCACAATCCTCATTCTCCTCTACATCCATAAGACTCATTCAAAAATCTCATACATTAATTTGCATCTTTTGCTGTAGTAATGTCGTGTACTGAAGGTACATGACATGTACTTGTCATTCACCTCATGTATGCTCATATTATCTTGTTCTGTGTAGCCTATAGTATGTCAGGATATGAAACTACATATCATGTACTGAAGGAACATGTCATGAAGGAGTTATACTCTATAATTTTTATCTCTTCTTCAACTTCAAAATTCTAGTGTCACATCGCTTTTCTTCACTCACGGCGTGAAGTTTCCTTATTCTCATTTTCATCCCTATTTCGTTCCTTTTTCACATATTCAATGACTCCTTACATAAAACATAAAAAAACTAAAATCAATCCAAAATTGGAAATAATGATCAATTAAATAAAAAAATAAACTCATTAAACACTAAAAAATATATGCATGAAATAGACTTATCATAATCCCTTATGGGATCCTAAAATTTTCTCAAGATATTCGCTTAAGAAACAAGTTATGGGAATTCTAATCATTCGTTGGGAATTTAAAAAAATATTACCTTAAAGAAGTATTGTGGGGCCACCTATGGTAGTCGTCCATAATTTTCCAGTAATAGAGAACACATATATTCCACTAGAAAATGTATAGAACTGTACAACTAAACTTGTCCCGTCCCATTCACCATTTATTCGGGTGGTGGAGCCGATCTTTCCATGAGTTTTAAGATTTTGGAAGTTCGTAGAGTGGGAATATTGATGACCATGGTAGATTATATCGAGGATTATCAAATCTAGTGTCTCAAAACATTATAGGGTAATAAAGGTACCTGAGATGCTCAAGAATGAATTGAAATCATTAGGGGAATCATTAACCTGGTAGTGACTCCATATGATTGTACGAATATGTTAGAAAACACTATGTGTCATGGAACCACCAAATGATAGTTGATTATCATGAAATAGACTGGTATATGTGACGGTCTAACATGGAATATCTTTAAGGATTCAATATTTGTGGAGATATTATTGGACTCAATGATGTTATACTAAGTGACGAGTTCATAGAGGTTTATCATGGGACATTGTCGGTATTTTACTATTCCACACATTTAGTGGATTTTCTATATTTTCTACTCTCCTAGCATGAAAAAAACAACATAATGTGAGGAATTTAGATAATGGTATTTATCTAGATATCAAATTCCATGTTAAAAAATTTGACATTAAATATTACCCTGAGGTGTTGTGAAAGGCTCTCACCATTAAAGAGGTTCAGGATGACTCAAAAGCTGGGGTTCTTATAGATCCCAGTAGAAAAATTAATGCACTACCCTGTGCTATTATGGGTATTTCTTCTAGTGATAAGAAAAAGATGGCTAAAGATATACAGTTGAAAATTTATAGGAACATTGCATGTGGTACCACTTCATTGTTTACTATTAGGGGATGTGGTATTTCCCAATTATAGAAGAATTTGAGTGTGGAAATTGTTAAAAGGATTTTCAAGATCCCTATAGAAAGTCACAATAATGTAGAATTATAGATAATATAGAAAATTTTTATAAGAAGAAATTGTGGATGATATCTCATATTTATTCGAGTTAGACAGAACCATTGAGCCATTGGACTAGCAAGGGTCCTCTGTGGTAGGTTTAGGGCCCTTAGATGATGATGACCCAGGATAGTTATGCATATTATGTAATGGGTAATGGAATTGAAGAAGACTGAGTGTATATATTATACAAGAATCCTATTGATAGGGGAAAATGATGATATACAGGTCATGGAATGATCTTGATCACTTATTCTCTTCCCACCACTCATTTGTATTATAGTTTTCCAATTATTTTATAACCACTCAATTTTTTATAGGCCTTGACTTACTTATTACAATAAATTATATATTTACTTCCCCTGAAACACCTATATAAAAGAAATTTGATCATCTCCAAAGATGTATATACTGTCCAGTTGTACTTCTAAATTATATAAATTTATAGGATTTCATAATACCTATTATAAATATCATTTATGTTATTTTATAAATGGATTATATTATGCACTATCATTTTCAAATCAACTATTATCATAGAACTCTGACTTTAACCCTTCCTAGTGTAGGGATGTAAAAATTGAAAAATGAATGGGATCTCTATGTTGTTATTATGGGACACTTTTTTTGATAAATTATATATCATTACATAAGTAGTGGGCCTGGTGAATTAAAATTTATCAATACTACCCCCTCTTTATTTACACTAGTGGTGATTTTATTAGGATGTTTTAACATATGAATTTATTGATATTCCTCTATAAAAAGGATTTTAGTTTTATATTAAACTCATGACTTTGGTGAAAACAATATCAATTTCTTTTTATAATATGGTGATACATATGATGAACTTATTAAAGGTTCTGTTAGAGGATTTAATGGCGATGTGATTTATCAAATAGATTACATCACTATTGGGTGCTCCCATTTTTTTCTAAGAAGAAAATTTATATTATATGACTCTATTTGGACTAAATGAATCTAAATCATGTAACATTAATGAAAATTTACCATTTTATTACGGATTTAGGATTCTTTTGATCGGTTATAGGGATCGCAATGGCTGTCTTAGGATGATATTTTATCAAGATAACCTCAGTTGTGGGGTAGAAAAGATGATATTCCCCAGACAAAAATTAGGAGTATAATTGATTGTATGACTATACTGGCACACACTTGGGTTTGAAAAACTCCCCTAAAAAGTTCATTTATATCGTGAACATGATTTACTTTCCATATCATTACAAATTCATCATTGTGTTTAAGAAAGATATCATGAAATATTCAAATACATTATATTTGAATGATAGGAACCTTGAGATTTTTTAAATGGAATAGTGTGCACCATATATTTAGGAATAAATGTTGAAGCATCACTTATGGATTTAGGAATTTAATTTCATTTTCCATATATTTTCTCAAGAAGTTATTTTAGTGGACCCAAATAATATTGTATAGGTATTTTTTTGAATAAACCTCAAAATGAGTTTGAGATCAAGAGTTTTTGTGGGCTTATGGGGTACTATATGCACATCATCCATACCTTATCCAATTTGAAACTTATATTGATGTATCTAGAAAAATAGGGTTAGAATTTTGATTAATATGTTTAGTGAGAGGAGGTATTCCTTGAGCTAAAGAGAGGATTAATAACAGAACTAGTTTTGAATCCTCTAGAACCTAGTATTGGTAATATGATGTATTTTTATGCCATGGGATTTGGTAGGTATTTTTGTTGATGCAATGGAATTTGGTAGTTTCTTATGTGTCATGTAATCTATGACCATATTATCAGAACTACTAAATGTATGACTTTGATCTGGAAATTGTCGTATATTCTCTAATGTATTCATGGACATTACTCTTTGGTGATATGTTTATAATCTTAGTGGACCATAAGATCTTGTGGTACATCATATCTCAATTGGCTCTCAAAATGATGCATAGTGGTTTTGTGGTGTATATGTAGTCATTCCCCTTTAATGTGTCTCATTCTCCAGGGAATGGAAATTTCATTATATATGCTCTTTGAAGAAAAAAATATGAGATATAGGATATTGGAGAGAATCCTTCATAAGAGGAATTTCATCTTATTATTTCGATAAAAAATTTTCTAGTAAATATATCAAATGATTATTGAGTGATGACTTTTTAACCTTTATTGATCACATCCTATTTTTTGGACCATATTAAATGTAGACAAGAGTCATATCCACAGTGTGTGGTGCTATAAAAATACATAGAAGACAATGATTTTATTTTAGGGTGGTCCCCATATGATGAATAAATGAATTACATCCATTGGAGGGTAGTTGGTCTAGCTTCTTTTAGGGATGCACTGATGAGATAATCTCATAATTGAAAATATGCAGTTAACCCAATATTGATGAAGATGTATAGTGATATTTTATTTATGAATTGAGACATCGTTGATTTTCTCTCACAAAGTATTACCTTCCATAGTATAATGGCCAATAATCAATGTCCAAGTGATTTATGTCAGCAAATTCATGAGATGATGTGGAAGTGGGATGACTTGATGTCATAATTCATCATGGTTTTAGCCAGAATACCTAGGGCCTATAATTCCATTTGTGTGGTAGTTGATTGACTATATAAATTGAAAAATATCATAATAATTCAATAGAACCATTCATAATATATTTTTCAAAATCCATATATATGATTAATTTAATTTCATCGTGGATTTCCCTTAAGTATTGTTTCATATAAATATAAACAATTTAAATCATGAAATTTGAAAGACATATATGAGTCATTAAGGACTCATTTGAAACTAATTATAGTTTATCATTCATAGAATGATATATACGTAATGATGATGATTCATATCCTTCAGGATGTAATTTTGGAATGTGTCATGGACATTGATGGGGAATGTAATGAGAACTTATCCTGAGTGAAATACATGTACAACAACAATTTTTTAGATTCAATTATAATGGAACCTTTTAAGGATCCCAATACTCAGATTTATCATTACCCACTATGCCAGCATGATACAACCAATGTAGTTAATGTGGGGTTGATCATTTTATAGGATACCCAAGAGAGAGTGTAACTGATTGGGACGAAATAGACTATTTTCTAGAGTATGAAGAAATTTTAAGAAAATAGGTGGAGGAAACCCTTATTGATCACTATGGGAAATCATGGTGTCTTTTAGGTAACACATTGACTAAGGAATCAAGGGATGAAAATTCAGTGAAATCAATCATCGATATATGTTGGACTATTAAGGATTACTGCTAAAATCAATACCATGGCCTATAGTTTGGATCTTCTTCATTGATTCTAAGTTATGAATGATTTTTTTCATGTGTCTTAGTTTTAGATGTACTTACATAATCCTATGCATGTGATAAAATGTGAGTACATTCATATAGAGAATAATTTATACATTTTTGTGTTCCCGGTTTAGTTCATAGACTATATCTATAAGGTGTTTAATGGGAAAAAACACCACTGGTTCAGTGATTTTAGAATCCTGTTCCAATCCCAGAAGAATCATGTAAGTTGGAGTCAAATATTTCATCTCAATAGACTATGTTATTTGAGAAAGAATACAAGATACACTTCTCAAGGATGAAAACACATTTTAGGGAAAATTCATAACACCCATGGTTACTATAAAATAGATTTAGTTTGGTTCTAGTGGAAAAATAGGGTTGTTGAACTGATTTTTATTTTGAACCAAATTAAATAGAATGGAGAATATTTTATGACATGGACTGTAGGAATCAGGAGTGGATGAAGTGTTACAAAATATTGGTTTCATTTGATTGTTATGAATACTTTTTTTAAAATTTTAATATAGAATTAGTTTCATTGTGGGGGATGTGAGGTGGTCTTTGAGCAGTTTCTTCCAATTTTTGGGTCACTACATCGTGGAATGGTTCTTCTAACATATTCTCCCATTATGGACTTTGAGGTTGTGTAATGAGGACAAAAACTATGTCACAAACCATTTAATTGATTTATAAGATCCATTAATTGGTAATTAAATGTATTCTAATAACATATTTAACTTGGAAATACTATAGTAAGGCTAACACCCTTGAGTAACTGTCCATTATATTTTAGAACCCATTGAATTGTAGCCCTAAAAACTATATCAAGAATTTTTTTTGCGATTGATAACAAAATACTAGGACCACTCGAACCAAGTCATCTCTTAAGTTTTCTCATAAAATCATTCTTATATTTTGGGATTCATCAAGATCACTTCCATTAATCAACCTCTAGATTTCATCCCCGACATTGGAGGATTAAAACATTATGATTATAAGTTATTTTGTCATGAGTTAGGGTTTGTTTTTCACCCTTATATTGAGGTAAATTATATATCTATGACTATATGACAATATAATTATGAGGTATTGATTTAGAATCTATTTTGTGAGGAATAAATTTTCATCATATTGGTATGTTACCTGTAGAATTAATCTTGTTAGTGTTTGGGTGGTACTTATATTTCTTCTCATGGAATATCATGACATTGAGCTCAAGGTTCTTGTGGTATCATTTCATTATATATAATTCAATATAGTTTAGATCATTTCCGTGTTATGTTGTATGTGTTTTTATATTACTAGATTCCTTGTGTGAAGTTACATGTTGACCCATGGGTAGATACAACAAATAGAACTATTATTGGATATATTATGTTTTTGTGTACATTTGTATAGATGAATATTATACCCATGATTCGTTAGTGAACATACACTCAATATAGTATGGATTTCGTTCATGTGAGTTCAATTTAATATGAAATAATACACCTATTAATACACATGAATTTATATTATGTATGTAGTTTTGGTGTCCTTCTAGGTTATACTCATAACATACTTGGGAATATAATGCATGTGCAGATTTAAGATTCATGGAACTAGTGATGGGAAAGGGACATGTGATATGGAGATATGGAGGTGGTTTCTTTTTCATTGAGGTGATGTCATGACATTTTCTAAACTTCTTTTAATTAATTATTTACATTCCCATTTCGTGATATTTGCTTATTCTTTCCATATTTGGAGCCTGATTCATTTTATATTTATTAAATGGTGGAATTTTTTATACAAAATGATTTCTTTATCTTCCACAATGTATTTTTTATATATATATTGTATTTCTATGATAATTGATGGTATTTCCTTAAAATACACCATAATACCGTCAACACTAGTTGGTAGCATATTTCCAGTGGGGAGATGCACTTGAGTTATTATAGATTCTACACCTAGTTTTCATTTGGGAGATCCGTGTTCGATACTTTTAGTAGGAATATTATTCATTCCATTATAGATTTTTATTTAATGTATCCATTACCAATCATTTTAGTCCATGCTTCATCTGTTTCAATTCATAAAGGGTAAGAAGAAAAGTATACAAAATGATTTATCTTGAATAAAATATTATGTTTGGGTAACTATGGATGAAATTGAAGACATATTATAAATTATGTAGTTTATTATATAGTTGGAAAATTTCCATTAGTTGAGAAAGAAATGTGATTTGTTATTTAATTTGTTTCCAGAATTCTCTATATCAATATACCATAAAGGTAATGGGAATATATTTAATGAAATATTTTCTATATATTTTCTAATAATGGTATAGTTATGTATGAGATTCTATATTTGATTTTGAAATCTAGTATTTAACGTATATTTTTTCTCATCAGATCTACTAGTGTGGGCCTTGGTAATTTAGTTAGTATTATAGATGGGTTTACGTATCATTAAGGGTTAATATTTTAGTTGGGAATAACATAAGAATTAATAATTCAATGATGATCATAATTTAAGAGTGTAGATAACCATTTAGGTTATCCAAGGTAAAGTTGAATGATTTTGTTATTATTATCAAACAACATTAGTAAAAAACTAATAGAATACTCTACATATAGAATAACTCCCTTTATTTTTAATAATGTACATTTTGTGGAATTATCCAAGAAAAAATATCCCTATATGGATGCCAGAAATTGGGTATGGATGTGGCATATATGCACCTAGGATTAATCACCCATGAAAAGGATGGATGGGTATCAACTCAATCATCACTACGTTGCATGATGAGTGGACCTATGATTTAATAGCTATATAGACATTGCTAGGTGTTATTATTATGTTCATCACATTCTAATTATAATATAGTACAAATTATTTATATGACAATGAATTAGGATAAGGAATATGAGACTAATGAACCTAAATCAATATATATTTAATTGATAGTGATTTAGGTTGAATAGAAAGATAATATAATATTTTTGTAAAATAATTCATGCTATGGTGGAATTTCTCATATAAATTTCATATAATAATCCAGTTATAGTGATAATGTTTCATCACTCTTGATTAACTCCATTTGTGTTTTTTAATGGATGAATTCTAAGAGAACACAGTTTATAATGGATTCCATAGATAGTGCATAGGTTGTCCTAATAAGAGAGAATATTTTATAAGGTTATGATTCATAAATATAGTGATTATTACAAACCATCTATCATAAATTAATATTAAAAAAAATTAATTTACATAAGTTTCCACAAAAATAAAATATGAAAAGTATGGAGCCTCATAGAAATTAATGTGATTAACATGATTAAGAAAACAAAAATATATATTTTTTTTCAAAAATGTGGTGATAATCTCCCAGTACAATTATTAAATCAAACTTGAATATGCTTCATGTGTGGAATAAGTGGGAATATATTTAAAAGCCAAAGGAAAGAAAGACCAATCGATTAACCTAGTGAAGGAAGAATGATGAGTATCTTTGTCACAAATAAGATATTAAGGTAGAAAAATTAATTCAAATTACATATTCAATTGTACATATATTTTAGACACCATTAAATAATATTTTTATTGAGTGTTAATTAAAATTAAGAGAACATAGTTTATTTAACAGGGGAGAATGTAACACTCATTAAATTTAAATTATATATTTTCTTTTAAAATATAATGTGCTCAATAGCTCTCTTCATATACCACACCTAATAAAAAATGCATGGATCATTATATGTAATATCCTGATATTTTAAATGGAATTATTATTTTTAATATCGAACAAGATATCCAATATTGTGCTTAAACATATAACAAAAATTTATTATTTAAATGTGATCATTATAATATATATTTTAAAATGGTCTGTGTGAATAGGAATAACTTATTTATAAAAAAATCATAAATTTCATACATAATATAAATTCATTAAAAATTTCATAGAAAATTAAACACATAATTTTAGTACTGTCATTTTATTCATTAAAATATTTTTTCTTCAAAAATGTTTTATATAGAATTTTATGAGTGTGTATTATAATTAATTTCAAAAAAATATAAAAATTTATATGAAAATTATAGTTTTTTATTTGAGTTTATAATGTCAAAATTATGTTATGATGAATTATTAATAATTTGTGACCAGAAAAAAAATTCAATGAATAGTGAAAATACATATTTTAATAAAACACTCATTTTTTCAAATAAAAAGATCCCTTTAAGATTTGAATTTGACATAATATTTAAATAGGTAATATTTATATAGACATAATATAATTTATTTCCACTCATACATCTGTACACCTTATTTTGGTACAATTAAAATTTTGGGCATTAAAACTCAATAATCAAGAAAACTATTTTCTGTGACGTTCTTTTGGTATTATTTAAAATAAATATTCCACTTCAGTTGATGAATTTATAAAATGGATTTCATGTTTATTATTAGAGGGCAATTTTTTTTAAATAGGTCCCTTTAATTATAGGTCAACATGAATAGTAGTATCAATAATTTTTGTTAACATGATAATAGACTATTCAGGTAACTAAAGTTAAAAATATAATGATATAGACTTGAAAATGAATGACCTCGAAACACCCTAATGGGGGAGGGTTGAATTAGGGGTTAAAATTTATATTTTGAACATAAGGATATTTTTCCCACTTCGGTAGGATGCTATTAAACCTAACTAATGAGAAAATACATAAAAGAAAAAATCACATAGAATTTAAATACCAATTAGTTTTTCTTTGTTCAACATGAATCGCTACATACAAGGAGTATACACTGACATGTTTTTAGTCATTCCAGAGTCCACTAATCATTAATATTGGTTCAGTAAAAGAATTTAGCACAATCACTATATTCTAGGCTCACTACTTTTACACGTTTTTTGGATGAAAAACAAAATACCATGGATAACTTCCTTTCACTCCCACATTCTCACTGCATTGGGAGCAATCCAAACATAGTTTATCGACTTAAAGATCACTTCAATGTATTGGAATTAAACCATGAATCCTCAACTATATATGGATTCTCTATAGATGTTATAATTTTACATATATATGATGATCACATTTCAACTTATTGATCATTCACAAAGAGGTCATTTGCGATCTGGTCCTCTAGGAACTGACTTCTTCCTCAGCGTACTACAGTACACCATGTACAATGTGTGAACTATGTACATGATCAATATTTGGCCGTTGTGAACAACGTCTATGATCCACCATCACATTATGCCTCCATAACCACCCTTCCATGAATAGGTCTTGCTCAGCATACTACCACCACTCCACAAACTGTGTCCACATCGTGGACTATCTCTGCTTCCTATATGCATACTGCAAGAAATCCATGGACCTAGTTCATCCTCTGCGTACAATATATCCAACGCGAACATGTCTTCTACCAAAATGACTTTCATCCTATTTGTATTGTCTTCTGTGAACTATCTTGGAATTCATGGAATTCCTTTTATATTTTTAAATAATTCCTTTGTGAGGTTTTCTACCAATGAACTACTTTTTTATTTCGCTGAATTCATCTATAATTTTAAATCATAGAGACACACTATAATGAATGGATTAGTTCTCCATATATATGGAAATAGATCCACGTAATCACCTAAACCATGATTCACCAAATATTTGGTACGACACCACCTTTATCATGTACTGTACATCAATAATTATTTTTTCTCTACCCATTCTGCGTACATCCACTCTCCCAACAAGGTGAAAAAAATCACAACCTCATTTCTCCAAATAAAACCCTTTTAATCTCCATAAGTCATCCCACATACTATTTTCCTTATGTGTATAGTTATCCATTTCATTAACATAAATCCTTTATCGCTATCCATTTTCCTAACCAAAAACCATTTTCTTCAAGTCTGCATAGCAGCCTTCATGGACTGTAGATTATTCATGTCACTTGGTATGTTGTTTATGTCCAATTATATGTGGTTTCCTTCAACTTCTAAGATCATTCTCTATTCTACATCTCATTCACTATTATGCAAAAAACTATCTTTTTCCAAAAACAAAATCGTGATTTTGGGGCCCAAAAATTTTGAAAACACTGTGAATTTTTTCCACCATAAACACTTACTTCGGTCTATACTGTAAGATCACATGACCTGAAAACCCATGGATTAACCCAATGTGGATTAACAAAAAAACCAAAACCGTAATCTATTTCCAATAATTTACTGCCTTGAAAACGAGAGAAAATTAGTGTAAAACCAATCATGATATTTTCTTCTGAGTATATTTAGTCTATACTCGTACAATATTGGATAATATATTGTTTTTTAGAAATTTGGATGAGATTAGGGAATTGGAATATATTATCTCATGAAGTGTCAATTTTTTCAAAATTTTTTATTAATAATTATAATATTTATATATTTGATTACCCAATGATATGATAGACTATAAATAGTTTTTTGAAATATTGAGGATTTATATTTATCATGGTAATTTAGTTTTAATTTCTTGTTTATAAATAATAAACTTTAATTCTTAAACAATTCAGACAAAATAATTATTCAATATGTGGAAATATAAAATATATGAGATTAAAAATATTAAATGTAAAAAAGTTTGTGAAAATTATTATAACACCTATTTTTATATATCACCTTGAAATTTTTTTTAGTTATAAAAATATTTGGTTTGATTTTTACTTGTTTTCTTGATATTATTTAATACAATGTGTTTAATAGATTTATAAATTTCCATTATTGATGTTTCAAAATGAATAATATTTTATTAAATGATTTATTGTTCCTAAATATACTATATTCGGTAAAATAAATAGGATATTGTTGTTGATATAAAACATGGTTCAATTATGGGAATTTTTTGAATGTATATTTACTATATTGACCCTCAAAGAATTAAAATATTTTTTGTCATTATATGTTTTAAAAGGGATAACAAAAGGTTTCAACCGAATAGGATAAGGCTAAAAAATAGAAATAACATTGATTATTTTTATTATATTTGATTATTTAGACCCATAATCATCCTATTATCTAAATAAATGATTTCATACTCATTTTAATTAAAATTTAATTTATATAAATTTAAAATTTTTAGAAATTCCATGAGTTCTCCTCACTGGTCTTATAAAGGGGAATATATTCTAACCAATCCTACACACATGAAACCCCATTTGGTTCAATAAATACAAATCTAAATATATGCCTATAATTTGTTACCACATTCCATTTTTGATTTATTAGGTACAACACCAACCATAGAGGGTTTAATGTGTTGATAAATGGAGGTTTTCCAATGTATATTTATAGTTTTTTCCTTCATGTTTTAGTTTTGGTTCTTCTTCCAGATTATTCAAATATGAAAAAAGTAAGATAAAATAATAAACCAAATATAATAAACGTAATTATTTCTTATTATTTTAATTTAATAACCTATATCCATCTCCATACTCTATGTAATGGGAGATGAATTCATCGTTATTGTGTATAGAGGATAACCACAATGCATACAGGTGTAATTCATTTTTTATCACGATATCAAATAGATGGATTATTAATAATAAATTATTGATAAATTATTATATATATATGATATTAATGAAATATTTATCATTTTTTACTAATAATATATATTCTTTAAAAGATAATATATCATTTAACATTTTACCTTTCCATGCAATGAAAAATGAAAACATCGTTCTGGTGTATGTGTGCACTACCACCCCACGGAGTGATGTGATTATTTTTTAATCACCACATCAAATTGATTATACATATTAATATATTTTGAGAAATAATATCATATATATGGTATAATTATAAATTTCAATGATTAAATAATACATAACTTCATTCTAAAATGACTGTTAAAAATGTAAATGTCACTCATGTGTATTTATGACCAACCACCTCTAGTATTAGAAACTTATTAATTTTTCATAACTAGTTTTTATAATTATTTTAAAAGTTTCATACATGTAAAAAAATTTTAATTACATCTTGAATATTATTCTTGATATTATTTAATGATGATGCTTTTCACCATTGTCAATGTACATAAGTCATTTCTGAATTATAGACTGAATAACATCCAAATGAATGAAGTGAACATAATTTTTTAAGTAATTGTATATAACAAATAAATAAGTGGAAAAAATAGAATATTAAACTTTAAAAGGGATGTTATGAATATAAATAATTAAACTAAATTTATTACTTTTGAATATAAATAACTTATATGGTCATTCGAACTTATGGTAAGAGACTTTATTTTAAAAAGATTCTTATAATGTTCTTTTAAAACACACTTTTACATCCATATCATAATTTCAAAAAAAAGATTTTTAAATTTTCTCTGTGATTTCAATATGATTCTTTAAATTATTTTTTATTCATTTTTTACTTTTTCAAATATTTTTGAAGGGATCCATTTTTTTATTTTCTGAACATGTTACATTGTGAATTTTATGTGAAAATTATGGAATGAATGTTTTTAGATTTTATATAATGAATATATTTTCCCACCATTATGACTAATAAATGATTTTATGATTTATTTAAAATTATATAATATTATTTTAAATGGATATTTTTCTCCTTATTTTCAAAATTTCATTAAATTTGTAATTTCAAAATGGAATGTAAATTTTGATATCCGAAAGTGTTTTTATATAGTTTTAAAATGTATTTATCATGGGTTGTACTCATGATATGATCCTTGGAAATTGTTCCAAATATTATGGGTTGAGACATATTCTATCTAAATATATGATTGTTTTATCCGAATTATAGCTTAGTAAATGATGGGTGAGCCCCATCATTGTTGTCTAATGCCTTGAGTGATAATTATGTTCTCTAGATAATTTTATTAGATGTTGTCTATATAGTTAATCTAATGAGAAAGGGTTATTGTAAGGGTTTTTTAAGGTTTAAATAATGAGGAATACCCATTTAACTTATATTATTTTGTATAATTTCAAATGTGTATTCATGGAAATCAATTTATTCCAATGTTAAAATAAATATCTACACTATTAAAAAAAATGATTGTAAAATTTTATTTTAAAATAATGTTTTTATGGAAAATATATACTAATATTTAATGTTTTTCATGGGACTAATCATTTTATTTTTTTCATTACTAATATTTTTGTGCTCAAAAATTGTTGTAAAATGTGTTTAACTGATAAATAAGTATGTGTAGGGACAAGTATAAGGTTACAATCAAATTTTTAATGATATGTCATGATAAAAAAACATGTTTCTCTTTTAATTTTATATTTTTTTGGAAAAAAATTGATACTAATTAGAAGTTTATATTATGTATATATATATATATATATCTTTTTTTATATAAGCGTTATGGCGTAACTCTCTAAATCTATGAACATGAATGATTGTAGGAGTGTAAGAAAGTGAATTCTTGTCTAAATTCTACTGAATATGCAATGTTTAAGTCCGAGTTCTTATAGTTGGTATCATATTAGAGGTTATATAAAATAAAATTTTAGGATGATATATAATAATAAGCTAAAAGTATAATATAACGAAATTGATTCGTATTTTAGTTATAATCATAGTGATTTTGGATAAATATAAAGAGTTTGAGATAACATGAATAAGTATATCATAGTGTTATCCTCCATAAAATTTGGTATATTATGATTTTATTGATATTCTCACACTAAGCTATTTAATTTTAGTAAATGGATGGATGCATGAGGTTCCAATGCAATAATGGATATAATGGAAAATTCAGTAATTATATAAACATGAAACTGAATGGAATGGGAGATATAGTGAGAACTCTTAGGATTATCCTTAAATAGCTACTATTAATAAAGAATAACCACATGAACATACGTTATTTTTATAATGCATCGGATATACTAGAAATCAATCCCTATGAAAAAAAAATTAATTTATAATTATAGGAATGGTAAATATTTTCAATAACCTATGTATCAAAAGTGTCCAAAAAAGCACCAAGGAAATTTATTAATAGAACATGATGAGGTTTTATTATTGTTAAAAAAGCCATAAAAATTAATATACAATGGAAAAAAGAATCATTTTTTTATCTCCATGAGGAGGAATTAATTCCATTCCAAGGTATCAATTAAATGATTTAAATGGAGGGAGAATGTGAACTATGAAAATCAATTTCCTAATGGGATTGTCTATAACAAAATTAATGATTATTTGTAATAAATTCTTTTTTATTTTTTATTTTCAATGGTAAAACCCTTTAATATTACTGTTTTAGTAAATTATTGGGAAATTTGTGAAATGTAAATGGAAATGGTTTAAAATTTGTAAAAGGATTCTTTTTTATTTCAAAAATTTAGTTTTGATTGTTTTTGATATTTTTGGATGTTTGGAAAATTGTTTGATTGATTTTTCTGTAAAAATATAAACAATAGGCTGGTCCTCTAGCACCAATCTACAAAGTCACATGGCTATCCCATAGGGCCGATTAACCAAGGTCAGCCCATAAGAAGGCCTTCCATACCAGTGGTAACATGGGGGATCAAGCCCGAGAACAACCTATAGGTGATGAATCCCCACAAGTGACCCATGGTTTATCACACCCCAAGATAAGCATAGGCGGCCTGAAGGCTGCTCAAACTGTTTATTTCATGACCTGCATATGAGTTTGTTAGTTTTGAATCTAAGGAATTTACTTCTGATAATGAATTCCAAGATCTCCCACATCTAGGGTAATAAGGGGCAGCCCCCATCCCATATTTTTTATGTGGGATGGGATCTCTACCTCTGTGATATAGCGCTTCGATGTGGACCACTTCAGTCAGCGGATGTTACCCCACCTCCACATCCGCTCTAGCTTCCCTGCCACAAAGACCGCCACAAAACACTATTTCGTCCCTTCACCTCCTTCTTCCTCACCTGCACGCACATTCTGTGAACTCCACCATAAAACATTCCAACTAGAACTCCACCTCCACTCTGTTTCCACCACTAACACCAAGGTCACCCCATGCTGCTGTTAGAACCAATACACCACTTCCGGCAACATCTCACCTACACATCCATTCTCCACCTTTTCCACTCACCATTACATTATATTAATCACCCAAGGTAGCCATTTCCTCCCGCCTATCGAGCCTCTCTCACCTATGGTCAGCCTACTCTACACCACCACCACCAGATAAGCTCAGGCAGGGTTCTTCCATATGTTGTGACACTTGGATAGTACTATTCAAACCACCACTCCAAATCTTGATCCACCCCGACCACTATGAAGAAAAGAGGATGAGGATTAATCCACTGTGTATTCCTCACCAGACCATTCTGTGCCTCTCCAGTCCATGTAGCACCTCGCATGTGCCATGCGAGGGCCACAAACCTCTTCCCCTGAAGCCTGACACTATCACTAATTCTGTTTAGTATCACCACCCAACCTACACCACCCAATGAAAAGGACACATCTTACGAGAGGTCGGTCCCTACATGGATCCCACCCACATAGCCCCTTGGTACTAGTAGTCACGGGTGACCATTCCTCATAGAAGTGGATTCCTCTAGGCGGGAGTGTAATTTTATTGACCCCTCCCGAATTTATATTTATTGAAATGGGTGGAGGAGATCCTCCCCTTCACCAATAAAAAATAGTTCACCTCCATCATCCAAAGAATCAAGCCCTCATCCCCCTTGTCTTGTGAAATGGAGATGTAATACCATCACCATGTTGGAGATCCTACACCTCCTCCAATTTTCTTAAAAATATCATGGACTGCACATTTCCTGATTCGATGACTTTTTCTTACATAGAGGTGTAGAATCCTTAGTGATTGTGTGAATGTAATGGGTTTCCCATTTTTCAATATTTTGAGTTTATGAATGTTTTCAATCAATATAATTCATTTTTTAAACGAATGGTTTTCAATGTAATTTATTTTTGACTTTAAATTAAATACAATTATATATTAATTTATTCATAAATATTAAATCTCATTAATTTAATTATTCTTCATCCTTTGATTGATCGATTTATTTTTTGACCAATTGGATAATCATAGTATAAAATCATGTAAGGGTGTGTTTTATTGATTAATATAAGATGTGAATAAATTTAGATAAAAAAATTTAGTTATTTTGTGAAAATCAGTACTAGATTTAGTATTTCCTAAGTAATTAAAAATAGACCATTAATATTTATACACATTGACATGTAATTAAATCAAATGTGAATCACAGAAATATCTATTATTAAACTCATTTAATTATTTTTTAATCCAGAAGATTCATTTTTATCAAATACATTTATTACATCACAAAATGGAAACCCAAACATTGACTAAACCACTATTCAATCATTATAAATTCAACAAACTCCTGAAAAGATCTTGTTCTATTGAATATTTCAATCTTTATATTTCTATTTTCAGAAATCTAGATAAAAATACTTCCCTTTGGGAAAATGTATTTATGGTGACCACTTATACTACACCCTTAAGGGGATTTAAATTTTTTTGGAACTACTGATTATAAGCATCTATCAAAATTGGAAACATTATTGATGACAAAGTCATTAGTTTTCATAACATTATATATTACACATTTCAGATATTTTATTATTTCTTTTTCAAAAAATAAAAACCATAAAATGTCTTCAATGATGTTCTCATATGACATTTTTTTCAATTCATGGAATAAAATATAGTCTCTAGTGCAAGAACCAGAAGCTGAAGCACTGTGGTATGTAGATTATGGTGTTGCATTATAGGGTAGATAGATTAGGGGAGCATGGAGAAAAGTTTGTAATGAGGAACAATTCAAAGACCTCATATAGGATCTCATATAGACCCTTGAATAATTAGTGGTTGAAGGAATGACCATGTATCTAAGTGAATTTTTGGAATAATTCCTTGGATTGTATCATGAAGTGGTCAATACATAAGAAGAGTGCTCCATGTTCCCTCTAAACACTTTTGACAAAGTTACACAGGAATATTTTCAAAAGAAACTGAAAATAAAAAAACATAGGTACGATATTAAAGAGCTTTATGAATAGGATAATGGTCTATAACAAAATATAGATTGGATAACAACATACTTCCATGAATTGTCTGAATAATCTAAACCCGAGTATGAACTTAAACTAGAAGATGATCCACTTTTCATTCCCGATGAAGCAAATGATGAAGACTTCCCTTCTATGCTTTACGTGGGAGATCAATAAGAAATTGATTAATTATATAATGAATGTGAGGAAATTCATGATCTGTCATACCATGAATAGTATAATATCCAATGAAATTATAAGAACCCCCCCCCCAAGTTG
This sequence comes from Viscum album, assembly GCA_963277665.1. Taxonomy (NCBI): domain Eukaryota; kingdom Viridiplantae; phylum Streptophyta; class Magnoliopsida; order Santalales; family Viscaceae; genus Viscum; species Viscum album. The sequence goes on from OY728120.1 coordinate 1,153,365,656, forward strand.
TGGAATTTGAAGTGAAAATGGAGGATCCCAACTACCTACCTCTATCTTCTGAGAATCTACTCCAATAGGCACCTACTAATTTGGGAATTATTAAATATGAACCAAGAAAATGATTTGATCAATTAATATACTCTATATATTCTAACTTTATTGAAACATAATGATGAATGAATCCATATTGTTTTGAATTTTCAGACTCATGCAATATTTCTCCTGACTTATAGGGAAATGGAGAATCATGAATTGAACTTATGGGGTAACAAATAGAGATCCCTAAATGTCAATGAACATACATTTGAGGAACCCCATTAGGATATCCAAGTAGCTGATCTTGATGAAATTAGAAAAGTGGATGTTCACAATAATGGGGAAAAATTAATTATTAAAAATTCAAATTCATTCATGTAAAAATAAATTTTTTACATCCCCTTTGATTAGTCAATTCATGAATCCCATGAAAATCCAACACTGATAGCTGAAAAGAATTACAACGTAGAAACCAAGAAAGAGGTTGATTGATACATTATCATACCCCTTCCCTGAAATATATAAATCATTGTGATGGGGAGATTTAGTGTGATCTAACCAAGGATCAATCCTCAACTACATGGATGAATCACAACGTTGAAAATCTATATATGGCGGTTCATGTAAAAAAATCCCCAACCACCCTCAAACATTTGATAATAGTAGGTACTACCCTCTAGAGGTATAAAAACATTAGGTCCCACATGGGGGATCATACAAGGATTTGTTTTTCCATGTTCCCTAGGAATTAGTATTTCAATCTCATATCATAGGAAGTTGGTCAGCATGTAGCCCACTACCAATTATATTTTTCAACATTAATGACATAATCCTTACGTTTAGTTGATTTTTTTTATTTTATTTGTTTAAAATTAAAGAAGGAATACCAAAATAGTGAATTTAGAGGATTATGCTTCATTTAAAATGGGATTTAACTTTTTCTGTTTATCTTTTAAACTCTATAATTTTTTTTTCCAAAAACATGTTTTGATCACTAAATCTAAAATTGCATGACCATAGTTGAATTGTGATTTTCTAGAAAAATCTTGGAGACATGAGTTTCATAGGAATAAAATGATTCCATGTTTTATAGTTCAATGTTAATATAATTGAATGAGTAAAATGGAGAATTTATTAATTAATGTGAAGCAAGGATACTAAAATGAGGATACATGATTTAAAAAAATTGATTGATTCTTGTAAATGAAATTTCCAAACCATTTTTCATGCATTCATTTTAACGAAATATATGTGAATTTATTTGTTTTAGTAAATGACGTCTTGAATGATTATCTCAAATCATATGTATATTCTTGAGAGGAATTATAAACCAAGTAATTCCTATTTAATCATGAACATATTTCTTTAGTGATATTGTGACATGCCACCAGCTATAAAATTTATTTGAACTTATCAAATATATTACTATGATAAAAAACATTTAAAATGATTGAGTAATATTTTGATGAACCCATTATACATAAAATACCTCCTTTACATCGAACATTCTTCAGACCATAGAGACCATGAATGATCTTGTTAGGGATGAACAATGTCTCAAAACCCTTTTTTCTAATACGACCATAACCTTAATAATTACTTGATTTTTTAATGATTAAGTGTGGGGGTAATGTGAATCATGGTAAATAGGATGATTTAAAATTTTAAGAATAAGTGAGGGGTGCTAATTGTGGGAATTGTAAAAGGTTGTGGAATCACTAATTGAACTCTATTGTTTTCCCCTCATTAATATAAAAAATGAAAAGGATAATAAATGTGAAAAAAGGAATGTGATTTTGGTCAAAACAATTAACTATTACTAGGCCATTTATTTCTATGAGATGGGGTTAGGCGGTGGGTATGAGGTTTATTTTAATGAATAACTTTATAAAAAGAAAAATATAAAATGTTCTTCTAAAAAGGAATAAAAAAATTAAAAAATATACATAATATAGGTAACGAATAATTCATTATGCTTAAAATGATAACAATATTTACATTGTACTTTTGTAATATTTTAACTTGTATCTATTAGAAGGGGAGAATGCCATTAAATTTTTTACATTGAATATCATGCTTTTTTCTTTTAATTGTTAAACCTCCTCTTCAAGCATAACTTTTAAACATCAAATCTTACCATCCTAAATCCATAAAGTCCTTAGAATCTCAATTTCAAATCCTCTTTATTATACATGAGTTTAATCTTCACAATGAAGAGAAATTAGTTTTTTAAATGATTATGGATAAGGTGAATGTTCTCAGGATATGAGCATAACTCTACATAAATTGTATCATGAGTGATATGAAAAAAGATTAAAAAGTGAGGACGATCAGGATTTGGAATGTTTAATAATAATGAATTGAGGTGATTGAATCAATGAAAGAAGATGTTCCATCATCATTCAAAGATGAATAGTGAAATATATGAATTGAAAATTTCTTTGAAAATGGGAAATTGAATTGATATTTCATGTGTAATTTAATCATTATATTTAAAATTGAAAATTATTTTATTATATTTCATAGAAATTTTAATAATTTTAATATTGGTATTCTGTTATCATCTATTTTATGATTTTTATTCTCAAGGACAAGAATGGTTTATGCATCGGGGATTTTGATAGACAAACATTACAAGCATATTTTTAATAAAATATTGGTTTTTTTGTTTTTCAATGATAAAACCCTTGAATTTCAGTGTTTTAGAAAATTATGGTGTAATTTGAGAAAAGGAAATGAAAATGGTTTAAAAAGAGTAAACAATTATTTTTTGAATTCATTCTTTTAGTTTTGAATTTTTTTAATATTTATGGAATATTGGATAACTTTTTGATTTCTTTTTTCTAAAAATTTAACCAGAAGGTTGGCCCTCTACCACCAATCAACCAGGTCACATGGATAACTTGGAGGGCCATCTGAACAACGTGGAGTAGTAGGATGGATTTCTATAACGACGGGAACTTGTGGGATCAGGCCAGAGTGTAGCCTAGGGGTGATCAAGTCCCATAAGCAGGTCGTTAGTTATCACGCCCCATGGAACGTATAGGGTGCACAAAGGTTGTGCATGCCACCTGTATCATGAACTTCATATGAGTGTTAATGTCTGGTGTCCTAGGATCCTACCCTATAGTGGGTATGGCTGGAGATTCCACATTCGAGTTTATAGGGGAGTGACTCCCATCCCACAAGTTTTATATAAGACGGGATCTCCACCGCAGCACTGCCACACTCTGTCATGAACTTCCATGGTTTGACAATGCCACACCACATATGCCTCCACTCTAGCTTCCCCACCACCCATACTACTACTAGATACCACATCGACAACCTCTCTGCCCTCTGCCTCACTTACACTCACCTCTATTGTGCTCTATCATCCACCTTACCCACTAGCACTCTGACTTCACTTCGTTTCCACCACCACAACCAATATTTCATCCAAAAATAGTCCAAAACCCTTCACCACTAACTTTTGTTTCCTACCTCACCAATATTGAGCCCCAATCACCTCCTTCTAGCCTGCACTGCACCACCACCATTAGACAAGTTCTGGAAGAATGCTTCCATTAGATTTCAATCATGGCTGGTGCGGCTTACATCATTGATCATGATATTGTGCCCATCTAGCCATTATGAAGTTAAGAGGTGGAGGAGGAATCCATAGATGTTTCCTCGTGCAACCATGTTGTTCCTCGCCTGACCAAATAGTTCCACGAAGATGCATTGCGTGGGACCCAAACCTCCTCCCCCGAATCCCAACGCTACTGCAGCTTCTGCTCGGCATCATCACCCTTCATTCTCTGCCTCACCTTCACCCACCATGAAAAATTCCACCTACCATTGGAGGCCTCTCTCTGTGAGGATCCCTCCAACATGACCCCTTGACACTTGAAGCTAGGGGTGTCCTTTCCTCACACATGGACAAGCTTCTTTGGGGGAGGGTATTATTTTCACACCTACAACATTGGTTTTTATGTAATATAGAGGAGTCCCTCCTCATAACATATAAAAGGAAGTTACCTCATTTAAAAAATGAATTCCTCATCCCCCTAATCTGATGCAAATGAGAAGAAACACCACAACCAATGTGGATATCCTCATCCCCCAGTTTCCTAAATTATATCTTGGCTTGTTTATTTTCTGATTCCATGAACCCTTCATACATAATGGGCCATAATCCATAGTGATTGGGTGGAGATAAGGGGGATCCCATCCTCTGACCTTTTGAGTTTATTAATGTTTTTAATCAAGATAATTCATTGTTTTTAAATTAATTCTTTCCAATTTAAATTATCTTTGTATTTATATAAAATATGATTGTTTTTTTATTTTTTTCTTAAAAATTAAATTGCATTGATTTAATTATAATTTTACTATTTCTAGATAAATTTATGTTTTTAACCCAATTGATAATCATTAAATTAAATAACCAAAAATAGCGTTTTAGTGATTACTAAAACGAATGAAGAAATTAAGATAATGTAATTTAGTTATTTAGGGAAAAAAATACCATGTTTTGTATTTACTAAGTAATTAAGAATTGTACATTGATATTTATACACATTGACAAGTAATTAAATCATTGATGAATATAGGAAAAAAATATTTTTCAATTCGTTGAATTCTTTTTTCTAAAACCAAACGTTTCATTTTTTGAAAAAAAATGTGTTAACATAAAAAAATGGAAACCACAACTAGAATCCAATCAATTATTTCTCATTATAAATTCACAAAACATCTCAGAATATTATATTGTGTTAATTATTTAATCCTTGATGTTTATTTTAAGTGACACATATATTAAAACACTACTCATTGGACGAATGAATTTCTGTATTCCACTCACACTACAACTTTATGGTGGATTTAATTTTTTTTTTCACACATCATGACAAGCGTATGTCAGCATATGAATGAGATCCACAAGAATGTAAAGATATCTACTTATCAATATATAATTCAATTACAGTTTATAATGAGGAATCTGTAAATGCTATAGGAAAGTTACAAGATAACATTTTTGGTTAATACATTTCATTAACGTTTAACATATTAATTTTATTTTTCCGGATTTTTCACTCATTTATGGAAATTTTAAAAGGATTAATGTTTTATAAAATGGATATCCTGCAGGTCAGGAGGCAACCCATCACATTTAGCAAGACCATGATTTTTGAATCCACAACCAATGGAATAAAAGATGAATTACCTATCCCTAGCTTACCCAATGTCCCTTTTAGTACAAAATTGTTTTTTTTAAAAAATTATAGAAAAATTTAATTTTCATTTTTGGAATATAATTTTTATCATATAAATAATAATGGGATAGGAAATTGATTTCATGATTATATAATTAATGTTATTTCCAGAGATAATCATTATTATTTAAGAGAGAATTCTAAAATTAAGGTAAACAATATTGTGGGATTTTATTTGAGAAATAAATTACAAATTATATTTTAGATGCAAATATGACTTTATTATATATATTTTGTGAGTATAGTTATTTATTTAAATAAATTAAATATATTAGGGATAATATGATAGGGAAAATAACATTTTTTAAAAGGCATTTGGAGTTATTAAAGTTATTTGGAGATAAATTTTAAACTCAGAAGAATATTTTATCATATCCGTATTATTTCTTGGTTTCAATCATTGAATATAATATTAAAGAGGTATTTTAACGATAGTTATCTATCAAATTATCTATGTTGAAATTTGGATTTGACTTTTAAATTTGGAATTTAAAAGTAGTTTTTCTTCGTTTGAAGGTTAATTTACATAAGGAAATTATCATACCTTATAATGGTCATTTTAATTTTGGTTATTATCTAAATATTGGAGTAATATATTTTTAACCTTTTCTAGATTTTTTTTCCAATATATGTTGATTCTAGTGTTTCAAGCAATAAAAAGTCATCTTGAATTCTCATCATTTGGAGTGAAATATGAGTTTATGGTGGAAATTATTCAATTATAAAATTATTCTTGATAAATATGTATATTTTTTTATTATTACTATTGGAGGAAAACTATTTCATAATCATTTGAAAAATTATTTTGAAGAACAATCCTTATTAATTTACTTTTATTATTGATAAACAAGAGGCTTTTTAACCCATCATAGATTTACATTTTTATTGTTAAATTTTTCATAACCATGTTTTTTGTCATTCTATATCAGTATTTGAGTGTAAGTTTTTTCTTTAATATGTATTTTTTCACATACGACCAATTTTTTAATATGTGGAAATCTGGTTTGTGTTATTCTAGATGACCTTTTTTACTACCCTTTCACTCTTTTAAATAGGATGTTTTATTGATCACTTTAATGATGTATGATTTTATAAAATATATTTAGATATTTCAAACTCGTGTTACTAATCTCATGTTTAAACAGAAAGGATTAAATTCCTAAATTGGGGGGGGGGGGTGTAATTTCATGAATCATTTAATGGAAGGACGATTTTATATTTCATAGAAGATGAACAACATCATTCTTAATCAAAGGAATGATATTATAATTAAAATTTTATTATAATAACCTAGCCGTAAAATTAATGTGTATGAATAGGAATAACTGATGGACGAAATAAATATAAAGGTCATATTCAATATAAATATATTCAAAATAATGTATAAAAACAAGAACATAAATTTAGTAAATCCATTTTATTCTTCAAAATATGTTATATTAATAAATTTTTCTGTTCCATTTTGTTAATGTGTTTTATAAATGATTTTTTAAAATTTTTATTGTTTTTGGAAAACATGATTCTAATTATTGAATTCAAACTAAAGTTTTTTTCTTAATATTTGTTTTTTATAATTTTCAGAAAAAATTAATTTTTTAATTAATAGTGAAAAATACTAATTTTCATAAAACTATCATTTTCATTATATCAAAAAGTACCTCTATGTTTTTATTTTGATATCAAAGTAACATAATTATGATTTCATTATATATAATATAATTAATAAATTTTTAATAAACCTTGGACCTTTTTTTATTAGTTCATTATTGGGCTTGAAATATGATTTTCAAAAAAAAAATTCAGGTGCATTATTTTGGATGAATTTTAAATTAGATTATTCCAGTTTTATATTATTAATTTAGAAAAATGGAATAAATATTTTAAATCTAATGTCCCAATTTTTTTAAATATTTCCATTTTATTTTTCTGTAAAGATGAACTATGTCAAAAATTAAATTTATAGCCATGATAAATGATAAATTTGGTGATTGATGATAAAAATATAATGATAAATATAAGAAAATGACATGTAATCCTTTATAAATATAATTATATGTGTCCAATTCATCTATAAACTTCCAGGATTTGGTTAGATATAATTTTATATCCATATTATGATATTATGAGATATAGATATATTTTATTTCGTGAAAATTCAAACATGTCATACATCCTTTTAATAATTATAGTGTATTTAATATTTCTTTATCCATATGATATGTTAGAATATAAATAGAATTTTTAAATAGAAAATATTTATATTCATCTTGGTAATTCATTTATAATTTTTCATGTGGAAATAAATACCATAAATCCATACACAAAGTTGACATAATAATTATTTAATTAATAAAAAATTGAATAAATTATAATAAAAATATTAAAAGTAATATAATTTGGGATAATTAATGAAAAAAATTCATTAATATATTTTAATATTATATATGTATTAATATATTTTTTATGAATTTGACTAATTTTCTAGAAAATATTCATGTCAATGTAATGAATAGTTCTTAAATTGACAATGATGAAAATTTAAAATAAATAATAATGTGTTAAATGATATAAAATTCATAAAACTATAATATTAATTCAAATATTTATGATATGGTTTATATTATTAATCATGGTCCATTTAATTTCATTTTTTATATTTATAATAAATATATTAAGCCTCGATAAAGAAAAAACCTAATTGTCAGAGTTTGTTTTAAAATGGTTAATGGGGGTTTAAAAACAACAGATATGAGTAAAACATTTCCAAATCCTTTAACATTTCTAGTAGATGAGTTATTTTGAAAAATTACCAACAATTTTTTAAATAAATACGTTTGGATCCAAATATAATTAAAAATTAATTTATATTAATTTTAACATTAGATAAATTCCCAGGGTCCCCCGCCTCTCTAATAAATGGAAACCTCTTCTTATCAATCTTATACTATTAAAAACCTACATGGTTCGGAAAATATATGAAACATATCTTCCAATAATCCATCCACACATTATAGTGGAATTATTTTATGATGAATACCTACCTTATTGGGATTAAGGTATTAATCAAAAAAGGTTTTCCAAAGAAGAGGTCTAGTTTTTATCACCGTGTTTTTGTTTTGTTTCTTCTTACACCACTTCAAAATCAATATTATACATGATAAAATGATAAAACTGACCTCATAAATATGTTTATAATTTATTTAATTAATGTAATAACTTATATCCATATTCAACCTCCAATAAATCTGGTACGAAATAATTATTCATTTGTACATAGGACAACCGCCTCGCATACCAATGTGATTCATTTTCCATCAATATATATCATTTTTGGATTATAACTATATAATTAATGTTTATATACTATATTAATTATATATTTGTCCTTATGATAATATAAGATATCATTTACCATTATACATTTACTTTCTCTGAAAATTTATATCATCTTTCGTACATGTGAACTACCACCTCCACAAAGTGATGTGATTCGTTTTTCATCACCACATCACATTTATGATATATATAATTACCAATTAAAATTTATTTTCATATATGTGTAATAATTGTAATTATTTAAATAGAAAATAATAATTTTTTTCCCATAATGATTGTTAAAAATAAAAATGAAATTATAACATTCGTATGGCCTACATTCTCTATTTTCGTATCATTGTTCATTTTACATGACCATATTTCATGATTGGTTGTATATGTATAATTGATTTATAAAAATAATAATTATTTAAGTAATATTATTCTATATCGGAGATAATAATTATTTTTTCACAATAGAAAACTTATCAATGTCATTTTGTACATGTAAAACGAATATTGTCAAAATGTATGATGTGAACATAAAGGATAATTTAATGATATATAGTATAGAAATATCAGATATAAAAGTAATAAAAACATTAAAAAGGTACAAATTAAAATAAATAATTATCCCAATTTTATTAATCAGGAAGATAAAGAACATATGTGAATAAATAGACACAATGTAAGGTACTTATTTTTAAATATATTATTTTAAATATACATTAAAATAATCTTGCTCTTCTCTGTCCATATTTTTTAATAACGGTTTAGAAGAGATTTTTTAATATTTACATATTATTAAATAAATTCATTTTTAATAAAGTTTCAATTTTTAAATATGCGGTTGAAAGGATTTTCTTTTACTTGTCTAAAAAAGGTACTTTATGAATTTTACAACAAAAGTAAGGAATAAATGATTTAAATTGGAATGAGTACATTGATATCCAAAACTATTTTTCATTCGGTAATAAAATGTTTTTTTGAACAGTTTTATTCATGATATAGTCCTTGGATATTTTTTAATATATTATGAATTGGGACACATTAAATAACACGATATGTGTTTTTTATCCCAATTATATCTCAAGAGATGTCGGGTGATCACCATTATAAATTTCCAATGCATTGGGTTATACTTTGTTCTCTATATAATTATATTATAACTTTGTCATCTGGTTATTCTAATTTTTAATGGTTCATGTAAAGGTTTAGTAGGGGTTCTGTTATGATGATTTCTAATGTAAACTACATGAAGTTTTTATTATTTCTATTGATTTTTCATTGAAATAATTTGTTTATAACAGTAAACTAAATACTTTTTTTGTACAAATTGGTTATACCCTTTTAGGGTAAAAAGGGATGTCTTTAAGAAAATGTATTTCATGGGTCTTCACATATTTTACATTATGAATGGTAATAAATAATTTAATGTATCTTATTAATCATTTTGTGATCATCCAAAATTTTAAAATCTTTTTCACAATGATTTAAGGATAGGTGGGGACAAGGATGAAGTTAAGATCACATTTTTAATGATATTTCCTGAAAAGTAAAGCATTTTTCATATTAAATGTTTTATTGGGGAAAACATATAATGAATTGATGTTCCCAAATTGTCTATATATATTAATATTTATGGGTTTTTATTTATGTTTTTTGACCTAAATTAATTAAAATATATACCTAAATTATCTAGGGAATATAAAGAAGTAATATCGTTGCTAAATTCTCCAGAATATGTAATTTTTAAGGTGTTTTCATTACATTTTATAACAATTATGGTACAATAATTGAATTGTTCGATTAAAATAGTGCTACCTAAATTATAAATTATAATTAGGAATAAAAATTAAATTCATTTTTAATACAAACTTACTTATAAAATATCATTTAGTATAACTAAATAGTATATATTATTTATTTATTCATTAAAATCAAACCCCTATAAAATTGAATATTATGTGCTTTATTTTGGTATAATAAATATTTTAATGCTAAAATATAATATTGATATGACAAATATGATTAAACTAAATTTAATTTGAAATTTAAAGGAAATACCTCTAACAATAAATAATATATTAAAAAGTTATTTTCCTACAGAAAAGTTATTCATAACATATATAGGTTTTGAATGAAAGGAGAAATTTAAAAATTTTAAAATTTGATTTTGATAATTTTTACTTCATTTTTTATACATTGAATAATAAAATTATCTTATAATTAAATTTCAAAAAATTTATAAAATAAGGGTTTGGATAATAGTGAAGAAATATAGTTTTTCCCAAAATTGTGCATTTTATGGCTTATCAATATTAGAAAAATACATAAAAGTGTATAAAAAAATAATTGGGAAAATATTTTTTATTTTAAAAAATATATATTTTAAATTTAAAATATTTAATTAATAAAACCAATGATGAATTTATTAATGATATAATTAAATTTAATTATTTAATATTATTTTGAGTTCATTATTTTAATTAAATATTATATTAGAAAAAAGTTGTATTTATTTTAAAGCCACATAATGTTTAATTATTGTGAAATAAACCAATTTATATAATAAAATAAAATACATATAAAATTTTTCTATGTGTGTAAATATTACTAATAATAATTCTATTTTTCTATAAAAAAATTTAATTTTTGTAATATCTAATGTTAAATTAAGGTTTTATTAGAAAAATAAATTTTATCTAATAAATTGGATTTCATATTTTCATTAAGTCCATCAAAATTTTGTTACATGTTCAATTTTATTTTTATGCAGGAAAAATGATTTACATAGGAAAAAACTAGTTACCATGGTAAAACCAAAAATGATAAAAATGAAATTTATATGAGTAAAGGACATAAAAACATGTTCTAAAATGAATGGTTGAAGTATAATTGACCAAATATAATCCCCTATATGATTATTTTATTTTTATATCCTTATTAACATATAAATCATGTTCTTACTTTATATTAAGTTGAGATATTTTCAAAATTATCATTCTCAACCCTAATAAAATGGGTCACTCTATACCATTTCTAGATCACACACAAAAATTAATTTTACTCATGAAAATTTTACATTGTTACTTCCCCTAGAACCATATTACTTTTCCTTGATCCTCTAGTTACAAGATATTATATTAATACCTCTATTTTTATGGAGTCATCCAAGTAAAATAATGAATCCTCAACATGAGTACTTCTTCCTAAACATACTTCCTTTTATTTCTTACATTCCCATATATAATTATATAATTAATATATAATGAAATATAAAACGTTTTTATTACGGTGTTTATTATGCTATGGGAAAAACTATTTACCACTTTCACACTTTTCTATTATAAAAAATGAATCCATCATTCATGCGTTTTGTAGACTACCACCTCCAGGATGCGATGACATTCATTTTTTTACCCGAACATCCATTTTTTAGTTATAAATGTGAAATTTAATAATAAATGAGACATATATAAAATAATAATAATAATTGTTAATATAAATATTATAATTCTCCTTCTTTACATCATATTCAATGTGAAATGAAAATGATAACAATGTGTTGCGCAAACTACTTTCTCTACAAAGTAACATGACTCGTTTTTTATGTAGTTTCATTGTTATTTATTAAAACCCCATAAATAAATATTAGACACCATAACTGTATTCAAATAATATAATTATGATTATATAATTATTATTTGATTCCCAAAAAACCACTTTCATAATTATATTCATCCATTAATTATTAAATGTTCATGTAAGGGTTAGTCTAACCCCCAACTTGGATCACGAAATAAAATAATATCATTGATGGATATAATAAATTAATAAATTATATTATATTATATAAATATGAAAATAATGATATAATTTGATTTAGGGAAATGTAACATTAATTTTCAACTCATTAATTAAGATACCAATATCTCTACGTGAAAAATCAATAAAATAAACTCAATATCGATTTCTTTATTAGGGATCATAATAAAAAATCTCATAGAGTGAAATTATAAAATTATAATTATACATAATAAATTAAATATAATACCATTTATGATCTAGGAATAATTAACTATTGGGGAATAATTTAGAATAACACTCCTATTATGAAACATGTTCAAAATGATCAAAATCACTGACAAGTGATATTTAAATATGATAAAAAATAACAATTATAAATGTAAGGAGAAATTATAAACAAATTTTATAAATCTTTATGAATATAAATGATATTCTGAAATATTTTATTAACATGGTTATTTTTTATACTTTAGATTCAATCACAATAGTGAATTTCTAGAATTATGTTACGGGTTTCATTGTCTCATTTTCAATTCCATGAGACATGCATGATATTTCACAACGTAGTTTTTTGTATAATATAAAAACCCTTTATTTATTATATATCATGAATTATATTTTATTAATGGTCTTTATTTTTTGTTTCATCCCATATCTTTAGAAAGATTTTGATTAAAATGTTACTTATAGATAAGGGTTTTATTGATAATCATATCTCCAAATAAAGATTTTTTCTATAATATAATACATGTATTTAATTTTTATTATTTCGAAAAACTACCATAATTTTCTTCGTGTATTCATTGGTAACTATATGACACCATAAAATTTGATTTTCCATTGTAATGGTTACCAAGGTAGTATCTTCTTCTTGTTTGGGAACCCTACATTTCAGATATCCATATTCATGAAATAAATGTATAAAATTCATTATATATGCATCAATAAATATTTAAGGAATTTTTATAATACTTTAATTTATATAAATATGTTAAATAAATTTTTACTATTTTCTATATGGGTATTTTTCATCAGACTTTGTAATGAAGCTTTTGTATCATTTTTCTATGGTATGAAACATTCTTCCATATTTTTATTTTTTTATGAAACTACCTCTCGATACCTTTTTTTGTTTATCAATTAAATTATAAATATATATTATTAATAAATTAAATATCTAAAAAGAACAATGATATTTCTTATTTCAAGATATTTTTTTCTAAAACGCCTAAATTCAATTTTCATATAGGTCATTATCCATTGATATTTTTTAAACCTGATCAAGAAAATTATTCAATTGATAGCATCAACCTTATTTATTTGAATGTATTTGGTAATGTTTATTTTAATCAAATAAATTATACATCATTTCCTTTTACATTCCAAATTATAAATAATTTTATGAATGATTTCTCTTCAAATGCCTTTCCTTGAGGAACAATTTTTATTTTTTTCCATTCATTGAAGGGTGTTAACAAATATTATATATGTCAGTTGATTGGGGAAATTATTAACATACTCATATAATCCTTACATTATATGGTTCCAGTTTGAGGGATTGTAAAATAGAAATTTATTCCATTTATTGATTGACGTACTATTGAAAATTCATATATTTTTTATTCCAATATAGATTTGTATGGATTACTCAGGAAATTCGGATATATTTTTTTTTAAAATCCACATTATTTATTAGGATTGGTTATTAAAATCTATATGTATTAATTAAATATTTAATGTTATTGATATTTTTATGTATGTATCTCAATATTTATTCTAATTTATTCCTAAGGAATGTTTATTGTGAAATGTATTTATTTTCCTATCATTCATCTCGTGAATAAATTTGAGATAAATATGTGATCGGATCAGAAAGGTATTATCGTAACACCACAATATTTTTTGAAAAATATTCTGTTTAATTTCATTAATGTCTTCTATTGTACTCTACACCAAATAGAGCTTGCAAAACATGCATCCCTGACTTGCCTTGAATTACACGCAATCACGACCATCCTCTATAGTGTGTACGCAATACTGAGTTTCACTAAACGAGATATTATTATAATATTATTATGAACTAGCCGTTATGAATAGTAATACATACTTTTTGAAATTTTATAAATTTTATCTTTCAAAATAGACTTCATTTTTGGATTTAGAATATCAAAATTAGCTTAGGGTGAAATTTTGGTACTTTTCGGATAACTTTTATAATATGATGAATAGTGAAAATTAATAAATTTTAATTGAAAACAACTATTTTAATCGAAATAATTAATAGTGATAAATTTTTTATTTGAGTGGTTTTAAAGTATATTTATAATATATTTTTACAATTTAATACAATTTTTGTCATTGGATGTAATTTCACATTTAAACCACACATAAACAAGTGTCAATCTTTTGATTTTTATTATCTCTTAAAAACACGCTCTCTGTTTTGACGATGGTAATTAATTTTTACATTAGTTAATGTAACTGATATGTTTTTAATTTGGTAAAATAGACACCATTTTTTAATTCATAATATCAAATATATCTTAGGCCTAATTTTTGGTATTTTTTAGGAAACTTTCATTTTTTGATGAATAGTGAAACCACTAAGTGGTAGTTAAAAAACTGAATTTTTCATAACACTTAATTTTACCTCTTCTGTGAGTGGAATTTCAAAAATCCAAGTGACACGGTTAATATCATGTACTAAAATGTGGTTCAATGAGATGAAAATATTTTTTGGTGAATAGTAACTTTTTACTTTTTTTCCACGGTTAAATGTAAATAAGGTGATTAATGGTAAATGTGTTATTTTTATTATCATAAACATGTAATAATTCTATTTGATAAGTGTAATTCGACCAAAAACAACCTTAGGAATAAAATATGACCATTTAAGCCCACTTGGATTAGATTAGGACATTTATTATTAATTTATTTAAAGAAGGGTTAAAATAGTTAAAATCAAAGTTTAATAACTAAATAATTTTTAATATACGGTTATACATAAGATGAATTCGACTATAAATATTAATTAGAAATATAAAAATATTTCCAACATAATGGTATTTTATTTGTAATTTTTATACTTAAAATAATTTAATTTAGTTATGACACAATGATGATGTAGTAATTATCGTATTAATGAAATATTGACATAACTGATGTTATAAATACCCAAATAAATGTAATTTGAGACTTTATATGACTTAAAATAATGTCATATGTTACTATAACGTGTTATTATTTATTTAATTAACTTTTTTACAAATAATCATTCTGTTATGATTTTTAAAAAAATCAATTACCAAATAGTGTCAAAATTGACATAAAATAGTTTTTAAAACAAATATTATATTATTAATTGTAATTATATTCTTAAAAATATAAGGTTCGGCCAATATACTTATATCATGATAGGTGTATCATTAATGGACCACTTTGGGGTCTCTTGGATGTATATGGTAAGTTAACTAACTATATAATATAAAAATACAAAGTGACATGGTAAATGTCAATCTAATTAACTAAGAGTTAAAAATAAAAGATAAGGATAATATAATGACCTAAACTTGGTTAAATTATATTGGATGAGATGATTTCGACCCATAACCACCTTTTCTTCGAAATATATCAATTTGGAGCTATTAGAAACCGAATATGGATTTATAATAAAATAATATTTTTTGTTGTTCCAAAGGTGCCCCTCTCCTCCCTTATAAAAGGGAACATCCTCCCTCTCTTCCTCACACCACATTGAGACTTAAAGCTCGAACAATCCCTAAATATTTCTCTTCTCCACTTCCCTAGAAACAACCTAGAGGTCCTGGTCTTCTTCAAAGACCAATGTTAGTGCCCTATGTGGAGGTCTCAAAGAAGCGCTTCAAAGAAGAGATAATGTCCGTTACCGATTCTTTAAACTTTATTTCTTCTTACACTTCTTCTTCTTAGGTTGTTTCATTATGAAGTAATAACATCATTATCACTAATATACTGATATGTTATCATAATTATGAAAAAACCCTATTTCACTTTCTATCCATCCTACGAAAAACGAAATCATTGCGCGTGCGTACGAACGGAATACCGTCTCCAAACCATGGTGTAATCTATTTTCCCCAACCACCTTACTTGGATGGGTATAATGGTGTACAGAATAACTACATATGATCATTTTAAAGTGACATTGATTCTGTAATAGTATACATACACTCCAATAAAATTCCATGATCATGGTAACGATATCATCGCTCGTGCATACGTATGAAATACCGTCTCCACGACGCAATGAGATTCATTCTCAGTGATTAACAATTAATAAATGATTATAAAGAATATATAATAAGTAATCATGAAATATATGACATAATAATGATACTAGATTTATGTATATATATTTATTTCATCCAATTAATTCCATTCAATTCAATGAGGAAACAAAAACAACGTTCATGCGTACCTACGGCCTACCGTCTCCATGAACGGTGTATTCCTTTCAATTTATCGATCCATTATATATATGTATATTATGAATATATATTATATATAAATAATGTTTTATATTATGGAATTAATTAATCATTATCTATGTAATCATATGAATAATTAAAAGTCAAAACACGGACGACAAATGAAACGATTTAACCCAAAATGCTCTTTAACATGGAATTTACAAAAGAACGGGTAATATAAAGTCATAAGTGAACCATATATGATATGATTATAATGAATATGATTCTGTAATAAGTCAATGACATTATTTAAATCATTATACAGGAGGTTCAGATACGTACAAAGCATATTGGACCTAAGGTAAGGGATAAATTTGCAAATCTCATTTTTATCAGAGATTGCTTATTCGTAAGTATTTACTAGGGTTATTGATATAATCCCTAACTATGTTTTATAAAAGTCTATTCATGTATTTTTAAAGTCATTTTTACCCATTATTTAATTTTACTACATGGTATGTGAGGAATTTTTCTTTTGTTTACGTTATGAGGTACTTTTTGACTTTTCCAGCAAAAGTACGAGAAGAATGTTTTTTAACTTATACGGCATGAAAGGATTTTTTACGGTTTTGTAAAGCCTTATTTTCATGAATCTTCCTCCAAAATATTTCATGACTATTTTCAAAAAAATCCTTTTTTTAAATTGCATTACATTTTGTGAAAATAAAATGATTTTGAAGAATAAATGATATTTTCTTCCAGAATTCATTTCAACTATTTTATCAAAACCATTTTTCATCCAAGATGACATTATTTCATAGGTGTATGTTTCAAATAGAATTTCTCTATGATTTACATGGTTTAACTTTTCTTATTATGAAATGATATACATTTATTTTATATGGATTATGTGATGATGGGATGATGTTTATGAAACCCATTTTATTCATTGGGTTATGATGAATGTTTTAAGTTTATTTTGTGGCACAAGTAATAATGATTTCATTATGAGATGGGTAGGACCTATATCTCCCTCCAATACATTGGGTAAAGATTTATATCTCATTAGATAGACATGGATGTAATGGTAAGTTAATCCAGTTCAGTATTAAAAGACTGGAATGTGGTGTGAACTCGATTCAGAAAGGGACATTGTCCACTAAGATTGTCTTGGCAGCAATGCCTTGGCTACTATGAAAATCAATACATGTGCTTAATGGATGCCAAAATTAAATTTTTTATTCCCATGATATGTTATTATGATTTATGTTCCATTATTATCTATTCCTTATGTACTTCCATTTTTGAAGTCGTTCCTCACGATTTTGATGTCTAAACATTATGTTCATGTGTTTATGTTCATGTGTTTATGTTCAAATGTATATGGTATGTTTTATTTTATCTATTATTACCCTAACTGAGAATTTGAGCTCACCCTTTTTATGTTTTATTTTCCCCCATGATTAAAAGAAAGGTTTTAGGTAAGGAAACAAAAATTAGAAGATCTTTATGGGAGATGTTGAAGTTCATTCACTACGATTAGAAGATTACGTTCCATGATTCCAAAGACACTAATCTATTACGGTCCATGTGTGTCTCTTTTTGTTATGTATTATGTATTCCACAAAAGTAATGTAATATCTATATACGTCAAGATTCGGTCTCTACAATTATATAGCCCCTTGATGTGCGAATTGGTTTAATAAGACAAACGATTTTTTACATTTCTTTATTCCAACAAAATGAAATGTAGATGTTTTGGTTTCGACCTAAAATATACGAGTGGTGTCTTGATTGAGTCCTTGATAGTAAACATTATTTGGAATTATTAATTCCAACATAATGAATTTAGTTATATATATCCAAGTGATTATTTATATTATTATACAAACCATGGATTTTTTCACTCATATATTTCAATTTATTTGGAATTACATTATAATTATTTTTTCATGCAATATTAATCATGTTATCATAGATTCATATATATGATTCCCTTACTGATTTTCTAATCTCACCATTATAATATATATATTTACCTAGTTTATTAATAAAACTATTAGAAATGATTTTTCTAGATGATAATACTATGTGTAGAAATTTTTTGGAGATGATGAAAACATATTATGTATTAATTAGTTTCTTATATATTGAAAAACCACGTTTAATTGTGAGAAAATCGAATTTGAAATTTGATAGATTTTTTGAATTATCTGAATCTACAAACCTATATGGTCATGGGAATGTATGTAATGATATATTTTCTATAAGTCATCCAATCAAGGGATATTTATTTATATGAATATACATTTTGTATTGAAATATTGTTTGTAAAGTATCTTTTTTTCACACTGTATTTGGTAGTGTGTGTTTGGGGTGCTACAATTGTCGTATATTGGGGTTCCACATAGAATTCATTCCTTGGTGGAATATATCGGACTAATTTGAGGTGTTTTAAGTCCCTTATAAAAATAAGAATTTTATTTTTACACCTTTTAACAACAAAAATATAAAATATATTTTTTTAGAAAATATCAGTGATTATTATAGTCTCAATTAATCTATTTTATATTAAATATGACTTATATCATGTTAAATTAGTTAATTATTAGACATTGATCAAATAATTACTTTGGTGATGACTAAGTATAATATTCATTAACATTGTTTATAAAATAAATTATTCTATATACTAATGATGAAATAAAAAAATATTGAAAAAATTTATATTAATTATCATGATGTATCATTGATTTCATGTATAGGTTTCTCGGAATTGTCGTTTAAAAATTAAATAAATCAAGGAGAAATGTATAACTGATTGGGATGATTTTAGATATAGGGTCATCATATGAATAAGGTAAATATATTGTGGGGGTAAATATGAAATTATGGTATTAAATAAATATAAATATTGATATTTACCCAATCGTGATACATATAGGTTTTTTAAATGATGTAGGAATATCATGAAATGGATTATATAGAATAACAGTATAATGTATACTAACCAATAATTGGAGTTTAATTTTCGATAAAATACATAGGAATATTGGTGGAAATTATGAAATTTCAAGGTTTTTATATGA
This sequence comes from Viscum album, assembly GCA_963277665.1. NCBI lineage: Eukaryota > Viridiplantae > Streptophyta > Magnoliopsida > Santalales > Viscaceae > Viscum > Viscum album. The sequence continues at coordinate 1,153,385,603 of OY728120.1, forward strand.
TATATATGTGTGAATTGTTGTTCTATGATGGGATTCATAGGGTACATTAGTACATTTTCTCATTTTTTTGATGTTGTTGATATATTTTAGTGGATTATTTATCTTAATAGTGATAGGACATCTATGTATATATTTTCATTTTCACTTTATTCCTAGTGTTAAATGAAAAGTTAAATATTTCTAAATATATATTCACATTCATATCCAAAATTATAAGATTGGGGTATAAAATGATTCTGATGAGTGGTTATAATATTTCTATATAATAACCTTTGTATTGATATGTACTACGATATGATGATTATTTATTCATTTATCACCCTTAACTCTGGGTTTTTGGAAGATAATTTGTAAAGGTGTATTTATGACATAATGATATTGTGTATCTTTTGGTGATTCATTAGAAAATGGATTTTTCATGTGGAGTGTGACAATATTGATGTTTTTTATGTTATTTATGAGTATTGATCCTATTTTATGGGATTATGATCCACATGTATAGATGATGATTTTGATCTTTTGTTTAGGAGGTGGTTAGGTGCAGTGCCTCTAGATGACTAGAGAGGTACTACAATTACCCCTTGTTGGGTTAGTGAGAGATATATTAAAGCATCGTCTAATATTCTAGGTTCTTAGTAACATACATTAGGATTTATTTGATATGGTATTTTATTATGGTGATATATTAATTGGTGATTTAAATATATTTAAAAATTCATTTTTAATTTTCATCGTAATTGTTTAAAGTTATGGGTTACCAGCAAAATAAATGAATCATGTGTATTAATGTGACATTGTCGCTGATATGGGTTATAGGTGTAGGGTTGTATTTAAAACATTTTTATAGTTATAGTACATGTATAAACATTTTGATCATGGGGGTTGAATCAACAATATGATGACTATATTGAGATTATTTACTCAACCCTACTTGTGAACTGGAATGCTTATTCTCTTATGATCATGAAGACTAAAATGTACTTTTGGGAGATTTTTTTTGATATTAGTGACTGGTGAAATAGATAGTATTAGATATGATGTATTTGTAATCATGGTGATAAAACTGGTATCATCCATTTTCATTTTATATCATATCTCATGTGTTTGGTGTCAATTGTTTACTTAGATTTTATGATTTTTTAGTTACTTCATGTTATATTTTATAGGGACATGTATCATACATGCATGATTAATATTACAATATATTTAATCTCATATTTTATTGATGTGTTTAAATTTACTTATTAATATAAAGGTCAAAGATAGATAATTTAAGATATAGAGTGAATACATTTTGAGGTAATGTCTCATGTAATTATATATATATTAATTAGTGAATGTTACTTGACACTAGCCAATTGGAGGCATGTATAGGGAGACTACTAAATGAATTTTATGTACATGATATGTTATATCTTATTAATAACTTATATATATTATATTATAAGGGTTTTATATAGGTTAAAAATTAGTTATATTTTGATGGGATTACAAGCCGCAAACAACACACACACCTATGCACATCAATTGTTTCATACTTATCCCTCCCCAATGAAATGAAAAAACCCATAAAACTATTTTATTATATATATATATATATATACCAAATGTTAAATGTTACTGATGGTATGAAGTAATATCCAAATGTGGCATCAAATATCTTTACAAGAGAGGAACCAAAGGACCCAATGAACATCATGCATCATCATGACAAAAAAATTTTGTTGTATCTACCCTCCTATTAACAATATTCACATTGTGTCTATAATATAGAATTTAGGCCGTTCTTGATAAGATTGAATGGAACCCAAAAGTACTGAATCGGTAATCCATGTTGGAATAAGGCAAATTGATATGATCAAATGAAACAACAGATATATTGAGCTTCCCACTAGGTAGTGCCTATATGGTGTCCCACTAAACTACTTGTCGTGTCCCATTGAATCATTCTACATGTTCCACTGTTATGATCATCACATTTAATGACACCCCTATATCCAATAATGTAAAAATGGGGGGGGGGTAGAGAGAAGTATTATATGCTGTAATTTACTATTCACTCTTTTATGTTACATACCTTATGAGAACATAAATGTTGCCACACTGTACCACCAACCTAACAAACCACACCATTCAATTAGTCACCAAAATTCCACATTCTTACAATATCTATACATTCTCAAAGTTTTATGCCAAAATCAATTCTAGAGATGGCATGATAAATCCCCATATATTGGGGAATCCAATAACTGAACACTACTATAATGAATAATATTGTGTTTAGTTTACAACTCTCATAACCTCAAAACTCATTGCTAAGTCAATCATCAAATATTTAATTATTAAATGATTACTTTAAAAATATAAGATGTAGTTGAAAGATTATAAATATTTAAATTATACTTATTTTAATAAATTATGTTTTTATTTAAATAAATTTCTTTCATTCAACTAAACTACATATTTATATCTAATTAAATATATACTGTTATATATTTATCAAATATTTGGTTATATTTTATAAGTATTAAACCAAAAATCCTAGGATCTAAAATTAAATATGGTTCAATCAAATTATATTCATGAATACACTTTATGATAATTTCATTATAACATTTCTTCAACTATTTGATCTAATAAATTTCAAATATTTTTTTAAAGGTTAAACATTATTCATTAAACACTTTTATTATCCAATGAGGCTCTATAGTTTTTTAATGATTTTCATTTTAAATTTATAATCATAAATTATGAGTGAAATTTATTAATAACCCACTAATATTTTTTAAGATGGATTTAATAATCTATTTATATTAATTTCATAAAAAACATGTTGTATCATTTAGATTTTTTTAACTGATTTAATAAACTGAAATAAATTAATCTTTTATGATCATATAATTGTAACCACATATTTACAGAGCCTAGGTAAAATGATATTATACATATTTTATAGGGTGAAAATTATTGTTTTTCTTAGAATTAGATTTCCACATTATCAACAATATAATAAATTATCCCATTTATAAAATATTTTAAATCTATATTTGTCAATTTAAAATAATAAAGGATTACGCATAGAAAATGATTAAATTTTTATTCAAAATTATTAAATATTAAAGATAAATTGGGAAACAATAATAAAACAAATATAAAAGCAGATTTACTTAGTCTGTAACTTTCCATCACTTATGCAGAATGCATATAATTTTTTTCTTTAATACTATTACTCTGTAATTTTAGTTACAATATGATATATAAAAACACTATAAATCAAAATATTATGTTATTTGGAGAAATGATACACAATGAATGAAATAGAGTTCAAAATATTCATATAATTTTTATCTTCCAATATTTCATGATTTCCAAGGGATTATTAATCCTTCTAGACTATATAATACTCATGTATCCCTTAAAAGTTTATGTATAAGAAAATGATGTGGTTAATAGACATGTAAGGGGTGATAAAAAGGAAACAAGAATGATATAATCAGAAGGAAAATAATGTTATTATCATGTATAACATGATATCATAACATAAAATAATCTTATTCCCTATCATGTAAAAATGGAATAATAATATACTATTCCATGATACCATCAAGAATAACATGGTATAAGATATGATATATGATAATATGGAATCCTAAAATTGAAATAATGTAATAATAAATTTTATAAATGTGGAACTAACATGAAACATTCCATCATAATCAATTTTAATGACTCAATATAATTTAATCCAAACATAGTGTGTAATTTTTACTACTAATACACCATAATATAGTGTGCTTAATTTAATACACAATTACTACACATAACATCACATGCAATATAATTATTAACCAATAAATTATAAAATCTAATAATTTATTCCCACCCATCACATTATATCATAGTCATGAATATTTTTTCTACATATAATATTCATAGGCATAAAAACATAATTAAAAAATATGGTTTTTAATTAATTTTCATATGAAATAATCACAACATATGAAATTAAAAAATTATGTAAATCCAAAAATAAGAAATTGATAATCCCTAGTTGGTGTCAAAATCTTACAATATAAATGGATAAAAACACTTAGAATAAAATAATATATATCTAAGTAATATAATAATCCAAATGATATGAAGTTGGGATGGAACATCCTTATTGAGAATTCATAATTGAAAATAATCCTTAAATAATAAATTTATTGTAAATTTAAATGTATGTATTCAAAAATAAGGGAAGATAAGTATTTAATTTATTCACAGAAATAGTTATGTGAAATATATTTGAGGATAAATAAGGAAATGAAAACATGTATTAAAAGGGAAAAAAGAGAGAGTGGGTGTATCATTTATCAATATCATAAGTTATAGTCTAATTATTACCAATGATAGTAATGTGACACACAATAAAATAAAAATTAAGGAAAATAATTGTGTAAAAATTATTTGGGATATGATTTCAAATTGATATAAGAAAATGGCCACTCTCAAACTAATAAATCAAAAGACAAAATATATAACCACAATCATCATATAAATTTCATAATATAGAATGTATGGACTAATAGAAGATATAATAGAAAGATGGAAATTTAAATAGATTGAAATTAATGAATATTAAAATACATGGTTAATATAGGATATTATATACAAAATATAAAATTCGATAAAAATGAAGAGGGGTGTGATTCAATGTTAAGTTAATTAGATAGTAAACCACTTATGAACACTTTGGGGTTTAACTAAACTTAACTTTTGTTAAGGATCATTGAAAATCAATAAAATCATTTAATAAGTATGGAAAAATAATGAATAATTAAATTTAATGGTATTTATCAAGAATATAATTTATGTATATAGAAGATAGGGGGAGATTTTAATCAAAATAAGTGAAATAAGGAGAGTGAGAGTGTCCCCTATCAAGCATAATTACATATAATTGATGACTGTATATGAAAGGGAATGATAAATGAAATTCCACCCTAATTTGTTTAAAAATAGTATAATATATGTTTAATTATAGACAATACATGGATGTGATGATAAAAAATAGTGAAACAATAAATGAAAATGATGTTGATTTTGAAGAAAACCCCTTACTAACATTATATTGTATTCCCTAAAAATCAATCAAGGGGGAATATAGAAAAGTTGTTTCCATATCTAGAAACAATGGAAAATGGATTATTCATTGTTTATGGTGTGATATTTATGACTTCAAAAGAAAATTATACATTAATAAAATATATAAACAATAAAAAAAGAAATTTATATTACTTTTCTAGGGATTAATTTGTCCAAATTTTTATTATATGGATTATAAATAATAATTTAGTGGATAATAAAAAGAATTAATTTTCCTTGAAATAATTAAAAAATAAGGAATATGACACATTCTTTAGAAAATAAATATGAGTATTAATTTTTTTTTACAAGAAGATGTAAAATTATGAAGAGATGTTTCCTCTTATAAATTTGATAATATATTATTTACAACTAATGAAAGATAGAATATTAAAAGGACCCCGAAATATAAATAAAATATTTTAATGTTTTATATAGACTAATATGTTAGTATATTCTTGATATATAAGATAATATAAAATTAAAATGAAATGTAAATCAATGGTCTAGAATTTAGACTACAATAACCTTACCTCGAGTCCGGACTCTTTTCTAATGTCCCTTAACCTATGGAATAATATTATTAAATTTAATAATATTTTTTTATAAAAAAAATTATTCATTATATCATTTTTTTCATTTATTTTTATTAGGTTTTATATGTCAGTCATTTGTACATGTTTTTTATCTTGTTCTAAACATTCATCGTTATCATGGTATTTATAAAAATATGAACTAATGAATAAATAATGATGTTGTGAGGGTCACCACAAATGAGACAATTAGTGGACCTACAATGTTAAGGATTTTCCAGGTTGCCACCTTCATCCAATCAGTCACATTTCGGTAGCATCCCCTCCATGACATTCTTGTTCTGTAATGTGTGGATCATGGCTTGTGAATTTGTGGGCACATATAGACATTTCCCCAACTAGCGGCTTCCTTTTTTCCCCACACCAAATATTTTAGGGTGTTTCACGGTGGCATGGGGATGGTTCGTGATTGAGTATTGTCCCTCGAAACCTCAGTTACATGTCAACAATGAGTGCATAGGGAGGTTCGATGTGGGATTTGGCTGTAGTTCTAGAGGCTATGATAAGATTCCATATATATATTGTGACAATGATATTTTTTCTGATTGATGGTGTTTCGGTGGATTTCTAAGGTGACAGTTTTAAATTCAACAGTTCTTGGATAGTCTTATTGTTTTGGATAATTTTATGTGGGTCTGGAAGTGTGCTTCGTATTTATTCTGTTTGAATATTCTCATCTTGTGGTTTGTAATTATGGATAATTATTTTTTGGTTCTGGAACTACATTACAGTTGAGTTGTTCTGTAGTTATGAAAGCGGAGAGCACGACCTGAAAATGTTGAATGATTTTTTTCTTTAATAATGGAGAGATGTGAATGTTTTGGGGGTATAAAAATCTACTTCTTGAAGATATGATGTTGTTGTTTTTTCAATTCTGTTTAAGGCATGAAATGGTGGGGAGGCTGGTTGATGTGTTGAATCAGTGGAATAAAATTCTAGTTTAGTAAATAATTGGGTATCTATTGATTCTAGGTTCATGGGTCATTGCATCTGTCTTAACAGGAGTTTCTCTGGATGGAGGTTAGTGCAGAGTGATTCTCCTAGTCTTTGCTATAGATTTGGATTATTGAGAGGGTATGGATTTTCCAATGGTTTCAGGCCCATGCACTCATGGAGGGTACAGTTTTGCGGTTGTGATGAGTAAGACAAAGCTGATATTGTTGTCATTAATACTGGTTATGGGATCTTCTATGATGGATCAGTGTTGTTTGGCCTAAAATGTTTGTTCCATGGTGATCTTGTTGTTTTAAGTCATACATTTCTGTATGGTTACTCACTTTTCATCAAAGTGATTGAAGAAAAAAAAAATTAATTTTATGTCATTCAAGGTCACCACACCATTGATTATTTTTTATTGGGATTCTTGATACAATGTTTTATTATACACTAATAATGAAATTGGATATATTACATCCAACCTGACTATAATGGTTATCATTCCCAATCAGCCCATTGACACATCAAGTGATGATCTATAAATATATTATTTATTATAAAATATGTTTGAATATAATTTTTTTTAATTGTAGAGTAGTTATAAGATTTACAATAAATAAATTAAAAGGCTTCCCATTTCATAATGCATGAAATATTAAAAATCCACCTGCCTCATCATTCTATAATGGAGGTCTCTAAATTGATTTCTATAGACATAATTAAAATACCCTATATTTCCTTTCCAAAGGAAATTGTCATGGACCAATCAAGGTAACCTTGTAACCCTATAACCGATACAACCCAGATATAGCCTGAAGGGACATTCCAATCCTCATGGGTCGATGACTAGCACCTATCATGAAACAACATGTATGTGGAAATTATGTTTTACACCAATAATGCATAAGAAAATAAACAAGGAATTATGCATTACAAATAAAACACCACTGGGTGTAATGTACCATAACCCATCAATGCATAAATCGTCCCATTGCACTACAACTAAAGTTGGAAAATTGGGAAAATAGCCTAAGGTCCCAAGGAACATAACTCAACGAACCCAACGATCATCTTCCAGATCCTCCTCCAAGATATCATTTCACATTTCCTGGACCAGGGAGGATAATGTCTATAAACCCCAGAAGGTAAAAGTATGGGGTGAGCTATACAGACATGTAGGGTCTCACTAAAAATTCCACAACTGATTCCATTAATTGTTTAACCGATTGAATGCCTTCAATTTTTTTCAAATATAAAAAAGTTTTAAATTTTAAAGGATAGTTAAAAAAAATCATTATATAATTTTCAAATGATATAAAAATAAATTAAGAAAGGACATTAAAAATGATATAATATTTCTAAAACAATCACATAAATAATATAGTTACATAAAATAGTTTTTTTTAAATCTGCAAGCATTTAAGAAGTCCAAAAGCATTGGCAATCATTCATATCTCAAATATAAATAAAAAAGTGAGAAAAGTGTCATCTTCCAAAAGTTATGATAGTATTATCTATATATAAGAATCCTCACAATATATGTAAACTCCAAAAAATGTGTGTACACATGTCCCTATGACACTGGCCAAAGGATACATGTCACCAACCCATTAGGGATATTACATGCTTCAAGTATGTTATAGAACATTGTTATAGTGTTGGATGTATCCAAATAACTTAATAACTACCTGAGGCCTTCATGCGCTCTAACATAATGCATGAACTATTTTATTATTGCATAAAAATTAATTCAATACCATTATTCCATTTCAAAAGTTCCAATTTATATCCATTTAAAACCAAAGTATGTTCTATACAAAAACATTTCTTTATAAATGATAAAACCACGGGGTTTCTATGAAATCATTTTAATCCATTTTCTCTATTCTGATATTCATTCAAAACCATTTTTTTCATTACAAAATTTAATTGAATAATTAAATTAAAAAATTTAATTTATATAATTCCCATTAAATCCATAATTTAAATTATAGAATTTAAGTCATCCAATTTCCATAAACAAAGACAAATCTATGTAATTATATGTTTTTCTAAATTTTTGTTCCAGAACCATTTCAAATATCTCAATTAATTGGAATAATTTTTTATCTATTTAATTGATATAAAATTTTCGCATTTTAATTTAAACCAATAATTTAAATAAATCAATCAATACAGGGATAATAAATTTGGATTTTCTAAATTGAACAACCTACCATAAGGTCGTCGATGTCAGGGTCAATTATAAACCACCCCATGTGGTTTATAACACCTCAGCACGCCCCTATTATTGTAATATTCAACACAAAAATGGTTGATGTGTGTCAAGGGATCCTAGAATCAAAATTAAATATTTTATTTCCCAAGGAAATTAGACATCAAATGCGAAAAAAAATTCAATCTCCTGGATAATTTTTAGATTTTCTTTTAAATTATCACATGTGATGATAACTTATCTCACACGGATAAGATTCAATATATATATATATATATATATTATCACATGCAATAATATTTATCTTTCGAAGAAAAATTTCTTGTTTAAACACATGCACTCACAATTATCCATCAAAATAATTTTCTATGATAAACTCACAATCATCGTTTTAATAAAATTAATAATCATCCGTTGATAATCTCAAAACTCTCATTCAATTATTATATTAATTATCCTCTGATTATATATGTAAAAAATTATTTTATATATTTCCATGCAAAATGGTCTTTGATAATTCATTGCATCTTTCACACGATAATTCTTAAGAATTATCATTCGATAAATTCACAATAACTATCTTTTGGAATATTACATAAATTAATATGATAAACAACCTTTGATAATTTTATTTATAATATCATTTGATTATATGGTGGAGTTATCATTGATATATTCTATTAACTTTTTTTACAATTTATACATCTATAATTATTTTATGATATTTTTTTAGAAAATATAATTTAATTATTTAAAATTTATTTTTTAATAATTTATTTTCAATGATCCATTAAAATGTGATATATCAGATTGAGGAATACCTTTCTACCTTTGAAACAAAATAATAATAATTTTGATTATGCTTGTCAAGAAAAATTTAATGGTACAGAAAGTGTGCAATTCCGATCAATAATGAAAAAGTAATTGAATATAAAAGATTCTGAGAATAATAAAATAATAAAATAAAAAAATAAGTAAATAGATAAGATAATTAAAATGGAACACCTCATATGTTCCACGAACAAGTGGTCAGCCAACGTTGGCTGCCGAAAGAGGAAGAAATCAAAATCCATGAATCAGAACCATACAATCCCTTCCAACGAAGATTTGAATTTTATAATCTCAATGTGATTGATTAATATTCTATACCAACTAGTTCGATGGGTTTACGAAATCTAAAAATAATTGATCCAGAACCCCAGTTTACAACATTTGATTTAACCCACTATTCATCCGAATAATTATTATGGAGTCATTAATTTCACATATTTAATGTGTTGTTGATTTAAGAGGATCAAAATCCCTAAAAAATGAAGCTCCCGGAAATTGAAATAGTCAACAATGGTGTTTTTTCATTTGGAGAAGAATTACAAATGTAATGGTTTTGTTATTATTTTAATCTATTATATTTAATCAATTAAATATATTGTAATTATTGAAAATAAAACTATATTTTGAAATTTCACCAAACCTCCACTCCCCCAGAATATTATACCATATCTAAGGTAAACACCCTGTTTCAAACGTAACTATGGTCTTTGATTTCTAAAATTATTAACTGTTTGAGATATATTAATGATTTTTTAATTAAAAATCATAATATATGACTTATTAAAATGAAATGGTTATTTTTTTGAGTGAGGCATCCAAATTCCTAATTCATACAAATATTATATCCCATCTATGGTAAACACATAATAATGGACCCTTTTATGGTCTCATATTTCACATATGTCAGACCTTTTGGGAGATACTGAATTTTTTATTGAAAATAACATATAAAATATTATTTGATAACTTTATCTCATGAGAGAGGCCTCTAAAAATCTTGATCCATCAAATTATATAACCCATCTAGGGTAAAAACCATATTTTTGACATAACAGTGGTCTCATACTTCTCAAATGACACACCATTATAGAGTTATTCAAATACTTTGAATAAAAATTGTTCTCTTGAAATATTTAATTTAATAAATTTATTCCATCACAGCATGCCATTATGGGCCTCAAAATCAAGCACGAACTCAATTTTGAACCCAAATAAATATTCAGTTGAATATTCCAAGATGTTAACTAAATGTTAAGGCCTTTAACATATTCATCAAAATATTTGCGGATAAATTTTTTTTACATAAGATATTAAAACAAAAAAACATTGATTATAAATACCTAAAATAGTAATGGGATGTAACAACCCCCCACCCCAACCATAGGACCTTTCTATCCCCAATAAGACTATAAAGTAGCATCCTTGTAAAAAAGAAAGACCGAATATTCTCTAATCAGTGTTTTCTTCTTTCACATCTCATGATAACTTGAATCATGATCCCATATCATATATAATAGAGGAATAGTATTCCTAAAAAGTACCATTGTCTTAGAAGAAGTAACCATGACGGGTCATTTAGTCATATATAAAATAGGTTCCACTTCAAGATCATGCCAACTCAGCACATGATATGGCTTAGATAAAAATTCCCAGCTACGATACATGGAATGCGTTACGTGTCGACGTAAGCTGTGTTGGTAGTCTATAATGGTATGAAACTATCCCCACCTAATCAATATTCTCAAAAGATCCCACAAAACAAGGAGCATGTTTCCCATTCCACCCAAGTCGTCAATGACCTAACTGGGGTGAAACCATCAAGAATACATGGTCACCAAAATAGCTACATTAAGTCACAGAATTTCATAGTGCTTCCTGGGTGCACAGCCCATTTGAAAATTTGGCAATACCCCAATATAGCATTCATTATCACTAACGGTGAAACCTAAATATTCTGATAACACAAAACACTAACATTGTAGAATAACCACTAGGCATCTGTATCCGCACCATAAAGAGAGTCTCAAATGCTTACATAATTCGAAAAAATGAATCTATTCAATAAGAACCATCTTGAGAATAGATTATTTCAGAGAACCATCAGCCTTCATGGAATTTATAATAGGTTTCGACCAAGGACACACACTTGGGTGAATAAAGTCTTTCTCAAGAATATCATCCTACTCGTACATTAGTTCTTTATGTTTAATTGGACGAATTAGGTAAGATGGAAAAAAATGTATGAGAAATGGGCTTCATGTTAATGAAAACACCACCTCTCTTACTATTGGTAATCTAGAAAATACCATAAGAGAGCATCATGGGAAACTCGACAACAATTGGAGTGATATCACTACACTAAATCAGAAGCAAACACTAATATTACCTTCCCCTACTCCAGATGAAAAGGTCTGTCCCTGCTCAACCTTGGGTACCATTTTCCTTTTATGACCAATGACACACCACATGGTGTTTTAAGTAGACCCATTTTGTTAACAATCAATCTGGGCTTTATTGGAAACAAGCCAATTTATCCTATATATGACTTCAAGAGATTATAAGTCGAGTACCAGAAAACTCCAAGAATGTTTTAAATATAATAAATAGAAGACATAATTAGGTCTACGGAGACCCTACTCTATCAGCATGCCAAGGGTTTTAATAATATCATTTGTAGAAATATAATATCCATAAAAATATTAAGAAGATTAAGGATACAAGTTGATATAAATGACTGAGATGAACCAGTATCAAAAATAGAAATCACTAAAGATTTAAATGTATTAATAATTCCTATAACAGTCGCTAGACATGTACAAGCTTCCTATAGAGAGTCTTACATTTTTTGAAGAAGCTTCATTCTGGATTCATGTGGCTGGAACTATTTTTGTATGTGAAACATTTGATTTCTCCACAGTTTTCAAAGTTTTGATGATCTCAAGTTGTTACGTGGAGTTGAAAAAGTTGTGGAATAACTTCAAAACGATCCCTAAAAGTATGTAGGAGTTATACTTATACCATCCAACTCATTCTTAAAAAACTAAATATCTTTTTCCAACACAATTAAGTATAGATATAACTAATTAGTGAAAAGAACATTGAATTCCTTCCACTGTAAGCCCTCATGTTTCTTGTATATCACTATCATGTCCCACTGTATCCTTCTTGGTCCCCCCAACATGAAGGTGGAACACATCACCTTGATCTCATCTGATGTCTACAATAACTAGAAAATATATTCTATCATACCCCACCATTCCTCAACATGATGAGGATTAGTGGAACCATTGAAAAAATGTGGTTTCTGATAAAAAATATTGAGAAACTTTTGAAGAACACCTCCCCCATGGTTCCATAGTTGGAGCTTGAATGGTGACTAGAGGCGGTGCCTATCCTAGAGCATGGACTATGCGCACAATCACCTCAACTAGGCTCAGATCCACTGGAGGATTCTCTCACTGAGGATTAGTAGTATCCCCTTCCTTTATCTCACTCACACATCTTATCGAAGGCATGTTGTTACATAACATCAGCATAAAATAAGGATGACATTATATAATTCTCATACATAGAAATAGTGGAATCATGTTCCTGAATAATATAATGTACATGATTTGGATTACACTCCATCCAAATGAAAATAGTAAAAATTCTAAAAATAGTCCACAAGATGTCTATCCTTAACCACCCCAGGTGACTTATGGTGCATTGCGGTGAGAGCTGGTCAGACACTCAATCACAACTACCTCCTAAGTCCCAAAAAAATAATCAAATGTATACTATGATCATGGAAATATGCTTAACATCCCTTTCAAAACATTTTTTCATGAACCAACCTGGGTACCCTGGAAACTCGATAACAAAGTTAGCCCTGATATATACTGATGGGTTATCCCGATCCCCACAGGTCAGTGACTAGCACATCACATCACACAACATTCATGTGGGAATTGTTTTTTCCACAAAAACTATCGAAGAAAATAATAATGACAAAATGAATTACAAATGAAACTCCACTTGGTGTAATGTACCAAAAGTCAACAAGGCATAGACCATCCCAACCCGCTACAGCCAAAGTACCAAAATAGGTAAAATATACCATAGTCCCGATGAACACAAATCACTAATCCAAATGATCAAAAACTAGATCCAACTCCAAGATATACTTTCCCCATTATCAGACCTAGAAGGAGATATTATAAAAACTCTTGAAGGAAAAAGTAGGGTGTTAGCACAAAATCCTAGTAGGTTCTCACCCCAAATTCCATAATAGATTCTCACAATTGATTAGCCAAAGTAATGCTTTCAATTTTTTTAAAGATAAACTGCTTTGGAATTTTAAAGCATAATTAAAAAAATCATGTCAAAATGTTCAAATGATGGAAGAAATACATTAATCAAACACATTAAAAATGATGGAATATTTATTAAAAATGACTTCAATAGAAAAGTTACACAAAACAGTTTAATGAAAATCAAGAGGCTTGTAAAGATGTTCAAAAGCATTGGAATACATTTATATCTAAAATATAGATAAACATCCGAGAAACATCATCATCTTCCAAAATGTATGATATTATTAACCATCTATAGGTTTTCTTACACTCGATGAAAACATAGAAAAATGTGTATACACACATCCTTATGACACTAGCCAAAAGAGGCTTTCACCAACCCAATGGGGATGTGGCCTACTGCATGTATGTTTTATTACATTGTCATAGTGTAGAATGTATCCAAATTACTCACTAACTACCTAAGTCTTTCATGTGCTCTCACGTGATGGGTGAACTATTTTAAAACACCGTATATATATGATAATCAAATTATTCTATTTCAAAACTCCCAATTTCGTTCCATTTAAATCCCAAATAGTTTTATTAAAACACTCCATTTAACAATATTAAACCACTAGGTTTCTATAAAATCATTTTATGATATTTTCTCATATTTTAAATCCATTCAAAACCAATTCCATTATTACTTGATTTTTTTCCACAATTAAATTTTGCAATTTCATTGAAATCATTAACATACAATAAAAAATTTAAATTTTCCAATTATCATAAACACACCCAAGTCAATGGAATTAGGGAATATTTAATTATTCAAGCAATAACCATTTCAAATATCTCGATTCAATGGATTAATTGGTTTATCAGTTTAATTGGAATAAAATTTTAAAAAATTAATTTAAATCAAAAATTGAAATAAATCGAGTAATACAAGGAAAATAAATTTTTATAATTGGAATAGAACCACCTACCTCAAGGTCACTGATGTTAGCAGCAATGATATACCACCTCATGTGGTTCAATACCTCTTGTCATGGCCCTATTACCATAGTGTCGACAAACCAATGACCGATGTTCATCAGGGGTTCCTAGAACCAAAATTATCTATTTCATTTCACAAGGAAATAAGATATCAAATGAGAAAACATTATATCTCTCCCAGATAATTTTTAGATTATCTTTTAAATTATCATATGTGATGATAATTTATCTCACCAGGATAATTTTAAAATTACTTATATATCATCACATGTGATAATATTTATCTTTCAATGAAAATTTTATGTTTTTTGTAATGTAAAAACATGCACTCTCGATTATCCCTCAGAGTAATTAACATTGATAAACTCAAAATTATATTTTTAATAAATTTATTAATCTTATTATTATAATCTAGAAATTATCATTTGATTATTATATTAATTATCCATTGATAATATATGTAAAAAAATTTTATCATACTTCCAAGCAATTGGACATTGATAAGTCATTGCAATTATCACTCTATAATTCTTAAAAATTATATTTTATAAATTTCACAATATTTTTCATTTTGAATCTTATATAAAATAACATGATAATAATCGATAATTTTATATAGAAAGTGATTTGATAATTTGAAGAGATTTTAATTTATATATTTGAGTAACAAATTTTACAGTTTCTCCATCCATAATTATTGTATGATTATTTTCACAAATTATCCATTTATAATATAAAAGTTATGTTTCGATAATTTATTTTCAATGATCCATTATAATGTGACAAATCAGATCGAGGAATACCTTGGAACCTTTTAAACAAAAAAAATTATTTGGAATTTTCTCTATGAGATGAATTCAATGGTACTAACGGTGCACATTTCCGATCAATAATGAAAAATTTATTGATTTTTGAATATTTGGAGAATAATAAACAAAGAAAATAAATTAAATAAATTAAACATAACACCTCATATAGGCCACGACAGGGGGTCTCCCAACTTTGGCCTCTAAAGGAGGAAGAGAACAAAACACCCTGAATCAGAACCTCCCAATCGCATTCAATGAATATATGTATTGAATAAACTCAACGTGATCATGTAATAGCCATGACCAAGATGTTTGAAGGGTTTATGAACCCTAAAAACATAGTTTTGAGAAACACAATTTACATCATCAGATTTAACTCACTATTCAACTGAAATATTATTACGAAGTCATTAATTTCATCTATTTAATGTGTTAATGATTTAATAGGATGAAAACGTCTAGAAAATGATGCTTTTGGAAATTTAAATGGTCAACAGGGGTGATTTTCCTTTTGGAGAAGAAGAACCACTATAAACATTTTGTTATAACTTTTCTAATATTATTTCAAACCAATTTATTATATTAAAATTATTAAAAACATATCCATAAAAAGAAATTTTATGAAACATACATTACGTAGGATATTTATACCCTTTCTTGGGTAAATAGCCCGTTCTGGACACAACGGTGGTCTCAGATTTATAAAACGATAATTTTTTGAGAGATTTTAATGCTTTATTAATTAAAAATTAGTATAAATAATTTATTAATTTAAAAGGGTTTTTTTGAGTGAGGCGTCCAAATAAATGATGTCTACAAATGTTATACCCTTTCTTGGGTAAATTCTCTCATTCTGGACCAATCAGTGGTCTTGAATTTCACATACTTTTCACTTTTGGGTGGATAATAATTATTTATAATAAATAATATTTAAAATTTTATTTATTATCTTTATGTCATGAGAAATGAATAAAAAAGACTTGTTCCTTTGAATGTTATGCCCCTCCTAGGGTAAACACCATATTTCGTACGTAACAATGGTCTAAGATTTCACAAACGATTCACCGTTTTGGATTTATTGAAATATTTTTAATCAAATGTTTTTGCATAAAATATTCTATTAAATATTTTTATTCCGTCTTTTCCAAGAATTTTTGGGCCACAAAATCATTCACTAACTCAATTTTGATCCCAAAAAAATATTCAAAAAAATATTCCTAGTTATTTACCAACAGTAAAGGCCTTTATCCCATTTATTTAAAATTTTGTTGATAAACCATTTTTTCGCACTTAATATATGAATGCAACACAAGTGGGATTATAAATACCTAGAATAATAATAGAATGTTAAAACCTCCCCACCATATAAACTTTTTGTCCCTAGAAAGACTTTAAAGAAGCCTGAATGTGAAAAAAATAAGGCCATTATTCTCTCATCAGGGCCTCCCTCTCTCACTTCTCATGAGAACTCGATCTATGCTTCCATATCATGTGGACCAGATGAGTCATCCTCCCATGTGGAACCATCATCTCAGAATAAACAACAATGACTAGACTTCTAGTCAATGATAAAGTATTCTCCACAACAAGATCACACCAACATATAACCTGATATGGGTTAGATAAACATTCATAACTACGATACATGGAACATTTTATGTATCAACGTCATCTTATGTGGTATTTATTTATGGTAAGAAAATGTCACCACAAAATCAAGAACCTCAAAAGATACAAGAAAACAAAGAGAAATCTTCCATTGCCTCACATGTCATTGATGACCCAACCGGGTTGAAACCATCTAGAATACATGCTCACCAAAACGGATGCTTCAATTCATTGAACATCTTAGTGATTCCAAGGTGCACAACCCATTGGAAAACATGGAAATTCCCCATTATATCCTCCCTTGTCTCTATTGGGGAAATATAATGGTTCTGATAGCACAAAACACCCTCCTTAGAGAACCAACAATGGTAATTAGTCTCCCTAACATAAATAGAGTCTATAATTCTTACGGAATTCATCCCCAAGATTCTATTCATGAAGAATAATCTTAAGAAGAGAAGATATCAAAGAACCATCATCTTTCTTGTTAGATAGAATAAATGCATCCAATTGTGACACATTTGGGACAATAAAGTATATCTCAAGAAGATCATCAATCTATGACATTAGTTAATTAATTTTAGTTTGAACAATTTGGTAAGAGGGATATGAAACTGGTAGAGTACTGAGCTTCACATCAATGGAAATATCAACCTCTCTTACTTATGGTAAACCCAAAAAAATGGAAACATGATTGGAAACTCAACAAAAACTAGAGAGAGATCAGTACTCCAAATTTGTAGCAAACACTAATTTTACCTTCCACAAATCTGAATAAGAAGGCATGGCCATGATCGTCCATGGTTAACATTCTCTTTTAATACTAAGAGCCACACCACTGGGTGTTGAATGGTTGACCCATCGAAAATACCAATCAGTCCTTGGTTTATTGGAAATGAGGCATCTATCCAAAATATTATTTCAATATATTTCATGTATAATACTAGAAAATCGAAATCATGTTTAACATATGATAGAGTAAGTACACAAGAAGGACTACATTGGATAGGATCTCTCATCAGGTTAAGGGGTGTAGTAATATCCTTTTCACAAGATAAAATCTCTATAGAAACATTAATATGATTAAGGATATGAGTTGTAATTAATGAGTGAGATGCACCTGTGTCAAAAAGAGAAGTCACTAAAGATGTATCTATAGTAATGATACCCATAATGGTCGTTGGATGTGTACTATCTTCCTTTGAAAACTATTTTATTGTGTGAATAATATTTATTCTATATTCCTATGGCTGAAATTCTTTTGAACATGAAGTATTTTCTTTCCACAAATCTTTTTAAGGTTCTAATGATCTCATTTCGTTACATGGAGTGGAAAATGTTCTGGGAAAACTTCTGCAAGTTTACTAAACATCTATAGGATCCACAGTTCTGTTGGCCAGCTGAATCTTGAAAAAGTCCACATATTAGGCCAATCATTATCTAATGATTTCCGGATTCGCTCATCTGCTCGGAGTACGAATGTTACCCAACATTAACAAACAATAATGAAATATCTAGATAATGATTGTACATAGGAGCATGGGAAACCTGATCAAGACTGGTAGAATATACATGATTTAGTTTTCACTCCATCCATATAAAAATAGGGAAAAGACTAGAACTAATATACCAGAAAGCATTCCCTAACCACTACTAGTGACTTATGGTTCATTACGATGGAAGATGGCCAAACACTCAATCGCAACTAACTCCTATGTCCAGACGAAAATACTCCAATGCATATTTTCATCAAGGAAATATTCTTAAACTCCCTTTAATTCCATTTTGTCACTAACCAACCGCAGTACCATGGTAACCCAATAACCGAGCTAGCCCTGACTTATCCTGAAGGGCGTTCCTCATCCCTACGGGGTGGTTACTAGCAGCTAGAATTACTCAAAATGCATGTGGGAATGATTTTTCCACTAGATATGCGATAATATTTATCTTTCAAGGAAAATTTTATATTTTTCATTAGGTCGACACATACACTAGTGATTATACATAATAATAATTATCATTGATAAACTCAAAATTATCTTATAAATAATATTAATAATCAACATTTGATACTATCAAAATAATTATTAGATTATAAGATTAATTATCTTTTGGTAATATATGTAACAAAATTATTTATGAAATTTATATATAATTGGTTTTCAATAATTCGTTGCAATTGTCACTCAATAATTATTAATAATTATCTTTTCATAGATTCATAATAACTATCTTTTGAAATATTACATAATATAATATAATAGACAACATTGGATAATTTTATTTAAATACTCATTTGATAATCAAGTGGGATTATCATTGATATATTTTAATAACTTCTTTCAAAATTTATCAATCGATAACTATTTTATGATCATTTTTCACAAATTGCCCATTTAAAATTCGTAAATTATCATTTGATAATTTATTTTCAAATATCCTTTAAATTGTCATAAATAGGATCCCGTAATACCATTCTACCTTTGAAACAAAATACTATTATTTTGATTCTGCTCGTCATGATGAATTGAATGGTACCGATGGTATGCAATTACGATCAATAATAAAAAGTTATTGAATTTTGAAGATTTTTAGAATAAGAAAATTAATATATAAATAAAATTGAAGAACTCATATATGCCACACATTGAAGGTCTCTGAACATAGGCTACCAATGGAGGAAGAGATAAAAACACTATAAATAAGAACCTTTCAATCACATTTTAGGATGATTTGGATTGGACAAAATGAATGTGATCGAGTAATAGACACAGACAAGATTTTCGTCGGTTTTAAGAACCTTATAAACATAGGTTTGAGAAACACAATTTATAACATCGGATTGAAGCCATTATTGAGCTGAAAAGTTGTTACAGAGTCATTAATTACACCTACTTAGTGTTTTTCTGATTTAAACAGATGAAAACAACTGAAAAAAATGAATTCAGAAATTTAGATGGTCACCAATGGTGTTTTTTCATTTGTAGAAGAAGAACCACCATAAAGGTTTTGTTATTATTTTTTAACTATTATTTTTAATCAATTTAAAATATTAAATTTATTAAAAATAGATCTATAATGTGTGATTTGACCCAAAATCCATTACTCATGAATTTTATACACTATTTAGGGTATTCACCCCATGCCGGACCCTATGGTGGTATTGTATTTCTTAAACAATGAACCATTTGAAAGTTATTAATGATTTATTATTTATAAAATTGAATAAATACATAATTAATGTAAATGTGCTATTTTTTGTGAGTGTGGAATCCAAACACTCCATATATACAAATGATATAAACCGTTTATGGTAAACCCATCATTCAGGACCCATCAGTTGCCAATTATTTCGCATACGTTGCACCGTTTTGGAGATATTTTATTAATTATAAATAATAATATATAAAATATTATTTAACAAACTTATCACATGAGCGAGGAATCCAAAATTCTGGTACCTTCAAATGTGATACCCCCTCCTAGGGTAAACATCATATTTCATATATAATAGTTGTCCAGATTCCTCAAACGATGCACTATTTTTGAGTTATTGTAATAGTTTGATTAAAAAGTGAACACATAAAATATTCTACTTAAAAAATATATTCTGTCTTCACCAATCCTTTATGGGCCTCGAAATTTTTCCCCAACTCAATGTCAAACCCAAAATAATATTTAATTGAATATTCTAAGATGTTATCAAACTGTTAAGTCCATTAACACATTTATCTAAAAAAATTTTGATATACCATTTTTCACACATAAGATATTAAATAGTGATTGTAAATACCTGAAACAGAGACAGGATATTACAAAATCCCCACTATTGGAACGTTCTGTCCCCAAAAATCAAATGAGGAAGCCCCCAAGTCCAAAACACAAGGCCACTATTCTTTCATCAATTCCTCCCTATCTCAGGTCTCATGAAAACCATATCCATGTTTCCATATCATACAGACCAAATGTTTCGTCATCCAACAAAGTACATTCATCTCAAAATAAACTATAATTACTAGTCATTCAGTTATAGATAAAAAACATTTCACATCAAGATCATACTAACTCGGAATATGAGATGGGTTAGATACACATTTACAGATGTGATACATGGAACACATTATGTATTGTAGTCAGCTTCTGTGGTAGTTCTTAATTATAAGCAACATTCCCCAATCAATCGAAAACCTCAAAAGATCCCACAAAATAAGGATCAATCTTCCCTTGCCACCCAAGTCATCGATATCCCAACCTAGGTGAAACCATACATAATACATTGTCCCTGAAACTACTTATTCAAGTCATAAAATGTATTAGTGATTCTTGGGTGTACAACCCATTGAAAAATATGAAAAAACCCCAATATATCCTACCTTGTCACTAATGGTGAAACATAATGATTCTAATAACACAAATCACCCTCATTGGAGAATGACCACTGGCCATCAGTCTCCCCACGCAAAAGAGAGTTTTTAATTCCATTGGAATTCATCAATAAGATTATATTTTTTAATAATCATATCGAAATGATAATATGTCATAGAACCATCATCAATCATGGTATATAGAACTGGTTCCACCCAAGGTGACACACTTTGGTGAATAAAGGCTTTCTTAAGAAGATCATCTAATAGGGAAAATAGTTCTTTCAGTTCAGTTCGAACCACTTGGTACGAGGGAAATGAAACTGGTTGAGTACCAGGATTCAAGTCAATGGAAAACTCAACCACTTTTATTGGTGGAAAAATAGAAAAAATCATAAGGATATATGATGGGAAACTCAATGACAACTGGAGGGATATAAATACTCCAAATCAGAAGAAAACACTAATATTACCTTCCTCGACTATGGATAAGTATTTCAAGCCCTGCTCGACATTGTGTATCACTCTCCTTTAAATATAGGAGACACACCATTGGGTGTGGTAAAGCCGACCCATAAAATATAGAAATAAATTTGGGATTTCTTAGGTATGAGCCAATCCATACCAAATTTGACGTCATGATATTTCATGTCCAGTACCAAAAAACTTTATTAAACATTTACATTTGTTAGAGAGAAATCACAAGAAGGGCTACAGAGACCCTGCTCTCTCATCATGCCAAGGGTTTTATAAATATCATTTTTCAGAAGATTAAATCTCCATAAAATGATTAAGATTAATAAGGATATGGGATGAAATAAACAAATGATATGCACCAGTGTCAAAAAGTGTAGTCACTAAAGACAAAGCTATAGTAATGATACATATCCCAGATGCTGGACCTGTAGTAGCTTCCTCTAGAGACTCTTCCACTATGTGAAGAAGCTTCATTCCAATTGCATGTGTCTGGAATTCTTTTTTACGTGAAAAATTTCATTTCCATATAGTTGTTGATGGTTGTAATGATCTCAAGATGTTATGTGGAGTTGAAAAAGTTGTGAAATAACTTCTACAAGTTCCCTAAAATATGCATGTGCCACAGTTCTGTCAGCACACATGAGCTTGAAAAACTCTACAACAATGATTAACACCATAGAATCTATATAAAACTATTAGAAGAAAATAACATTGATGTAATTCCACAATAAGCCCTCATGTTTGTTTTTTATCATTATCGGGTCCCACTATCTCCTTCTTGGTCCCTCTAACACAATGGTATCACAATTCACCTTAATCTCATTCAGTTCCTCCATGAACTCAAACAAATATTATATCATTCCCCAACATTCTTCATCTTGTTGAGGACTAGTAGATCCTTTGATAACTAGTGATTTCTGGTGAATAAAATCTTAAGAACAATTTCAGATATAATCCCCCATGGTTTCACATCTGGTTCCTGAATGGGGACCAGAGGTGGTGCCTATCCCAGAGCATGGAGAGTGCGCACAATAACATCAACTTGGTTGGGTCCACTAGAGGATTATCTCACTAAGGATCAGCAGTAGAACCTTCCTTGATCTGAGTTGCACATCTTCTTAGAGGAAAGATGTTACACCATATCAACATACAATATGGAAGACATTAGATAATTCTCATACATAGTAATGAGGGAAACATGATCCAAAACGGTAGAACATAAATTAATAAGATTTCACTTTATCCAAATAAAATTAAGGAAAATACCACAACTAATCCACAAGACATCATTCCATAACCATCCCATGTGACATAAGGTTTATTGCGGTGAGAGATGGCGAAAAACACAATCATAACCACCTCCTAAGTCCCTACAATAATAATGAAATGAATATTTTCACCAGGGTAATATTCCTATCAACCCTTTGATACTATTTTTTCATGAACTAACCTGGGTAACCTAGTAACCTGATAACCAAGTGGGCCCTGACATATCCCAAAGTGAATTCTGGATCCCCACATGTTGGTTAGTAGAACCTAGAATCACACAACATGCATGTGGGAATGATTTTTCCACCATAAATGCATTATAAAAGACACAAGACAATATGAATTACATAAGAAACTCCATAGGGATTAATGTACCATAAATCAATAATGCATAATCCTTCCTAACATACTTCAACCAAATTAACAAAATATGTAAAATAGCCTAAGGTCCCGAGGAATACAACTCACCCAGCACACCTATAAATATCGTGATCCACCTCTAACATATCCTTTCACCTTTCTCAGACCTAGGAGGAAAAATTCTACCTACAACCAAAGGAAAAATTAGGGTGTGAGATAAAAATCCCAGTACGGTCTCACCACATATTCTATAACATATGCCAATAATTGATTAAACTATGAAATGATCTATATTATTTTTAAAGTTAAAAAAGTTTGAAATTTCAATGCATAATTAATCAAATCCTGCTATATATTCCTAATGATGGAAAAATACAACAATAAAATACATTACAATATGATTGAATATTTATAACACAATGTTTTAAATAAATAAATTACATAACATATTTTATGTAAGATCAATAGGTATGCAAAGCAGTTCAAAATCATTTACATACATTAATATCTCAAATATAAGAAATTAAGTTGGAAACATGGTCATCTGCCAAGATTTATTATAGTATTAACGAGCTATAAGATTCGACACGTTCTATGAGAACTAAGAAAAATGTGTATACCCACATACTTACGAAACTGGAGAAAGGAGACTTATCACATACCCATCCAGGATGTGACCCACTGCAAGTATGTTCTAGAATGTCATTGTAGCATAAAATTAATCCAAATAACTCACTAACTACCTATGAATTTCATCTACACATACATGATGGATGAACTATTTTAAGAATGCTTAAAAATAAGATCAATCCCATTCATCCATTTCAAATGTTCCAATTTCATCCCATTTAAAACCAAAACTGGTTGTATTCAACAAAAAATTTCCCAAGATAAAACCATTATGTTGCTATCAAATCATTTTGTGACATTTTCTCCAATTTGAAATCCATTCAAAACAAATTCCATCGTTACACAATTTATTTCCACAATTAAATTCAAAAAATTAAATTAAAAATTCCCATAAAATCAATAGTTTCAATTAAACCATTTAAATCACCAAATTTCAATAGAAATAGTCATTTCAATGGAATTTGGGGTTTCAGAATTTTCATACCAAACCCATTTCAAAATTCATGATTCCCTAGAATTTGAAATTTATAAATTTAATTGAAAGTAAATTTGAGAAAATGAATTTAAATCAACAATTTAAATAAATCATGAAATACCAGGATAATGAATTTAGATGATCAGAACGTAACCACCTACCTCAATGCCATCGATGTCAGTGGAAATGATAAACCACACTGGATTGTTCAATAATCCTTTACACGACCCTATTATCATATGTGTTGACACATCAATGGTTTCTGTTCAGAAAAGGTTCCTTGAACCAAAATGTTCTATTTTATTTTTCCGGGAAACGAGATATAAATTTCAAAAACATTTTCTCTATCCTAGATAATATTTAGACAATGTTATTAATTATCAAATGCAATGATAATTTATCACAATATGATAAGTTTTAAAGTACATATATTTTATCACATGAGATAATATTTATCTTTCATGGAAACTGTTCATTTTATCATTAGGTTAAGGCATGCGCTCACCATTTTCCATCAGAATGATTATCATTGATAAAATCACAATTATTGTTTTATTAATATTACTAATTTACCTTTGATATTCTAAATTTTTTTATTTAATTATTATATTAATTATTCTTTGATCATATATGTAATGTTTTATATATTTCCATGCAATTGGACTTTGATAATTAATTTCAATTATCACTCAATAATTCTTAATAATTAACTTTTTATAAATTCACAATAAATATATTTTTGAATATTTCATACAATAATCAGGTAAAAAAATTTGATAATATTATTTGAAAATTAATTTGATAATCTGGTGGCATTATCATTGATATATTCTAATAACTTCTTTTTTAATTTATCTATCAATAATTTTTTTAGGATAATTTTTCAGTAATTATCAATTTATCATATAGAATTTAGGTTCTGATAATTTACTATTAATGATCCATTAAAATGTGATAGATCGGATAGAGGAATACATTGTTTCAATTGCAAATAATTTTATTTTTATTCTGTTCATCAAGCTGAATTAAATGGTACCAATAATGGGAAATTCTGATAAATAAAAAAAATGTTATTGAATTTAGAATAATTCTATAATAAGATATCATATTAATAAATTAAATTAAATACAACACCTCCAATGTGCCACAAACATGTGGTCTACCAAAGTTGACCGCCAAAGGAGGAAGAAATAAAACCTCCATGAATCAGAACACTTCAATCACATCCAAGGAAGATTTGGATTTAATAAAATCAAAATTCTCGATTAATAGTAATTACAAATGCATTTGACGAGATTAAGAAGCCTAAATATGTTTGTTTGAGAAATAGAATTTACAACATCAGATTTAATGCACTATTCAATGAAAAAATTATTATGGAGTTATTAATTTCACTTATTTAATGTGTTGATGATTTAAACGGATGAAAATATTTGAAAACGAAGCTTTCAGAAATTGAAATAGTCGATAATAGTTTTTTTCTATTTGGAGAAGAAGAACCATCGTAAACATTTTGTTATTATTTTTTACTATTATTTTTAATAAATTTAATATTTTGAAATTATTAAAAACATAATCATAAGGAGTGGTTTGACCAAATTTATATTCCTCTTGAAATTAATACACTATCATGGGTCAACACCCCATTCTAGACCCAATGGTGGTTTAATATTTCTCAAACAATGAACCATTTGAGATATATTAATGATTTATTAATTAAAAATCATAATCAATAAATAATTAAAATAGTGGGGTTATTTTTTGTGAGTGATGTGGCAAAATACTCGGTTATTAAAAATGTTATACCCCATCAATGGTAATCCACTCATTCTAGAACCATCAGTAGTCTTGGATTTTACATACGTCAAATTGTTTGGGAGATATTTATTTATATATATTAATAATATATAAAATATTATTTAATAACATTTTATCATGAGAGATGCATGCAAAATTATAGAGGCTTCTAATGCTATACCCCTCCTACTGTGAACACTTTATTTCGTACAAAATAGAGGTCTCAGTTTTCTCAAATGATGAAGCATTTTTCAGTTATTCAATTATATTGAATAAAAAGTGTGATTAAAATATTCTATTTAATAATTTTATACCATCTTTTCCGAGCCGTTGTGGGCCTCAGAATTGTGCACTAACTCAATTTCAAACCCAACCAAATAATCAATTGAATATTACTAGATGTAACGGATAGTTAAGGAATTTAATAAATTTATCAAAAATATTGATGATAAAACATTTTTTACACATAAGATATTAAAAAACACATGAGGGATTAGAAATACCTGAAACAGTAATAGGATCATACAACCACTCCACTATATGAGCCTTTTGTCCCCGGAAGGCCTATGATGATGCCTCTACATCAAAAACACAGGGCCACTGTTCTCTCATTAGTTACTCACTCTCTCACATATCATGAGAATTATAACCTTGCTTCCATATCATACGGACTAGATGTACCATCCTCTCACAATGTACATACAACTCAGAATCACAAACCATGACTCATCATTATATCATATATAAAACGGGTTCCACTTCAAGATCACGCCAACATAGAACATGAGATGGGTCTGATAAACCTTCACATCTACAATGCATGGAACATGTTATGTATAGATAAAAAATACAGTGTTAGTGCATAATGGTAAGAATCATTCCCCACCTAATCAACGACCTCAAAATATCCCACAAAACAAGGAGAAAGCCTTCCATTCCTCCCAAGATATCAATGACCCAGCCAGGGTGAAACAGTTCAAGAATAGATGGTCACTAAAATAGTTTCTTCATTTCATAGAATGTCTTAGTTCTTCCTGGATGCATGAATGACTGGAAAATACGGAAATCCCTCATTACATCATTCCTTGTTGCTAACGATGCAACATAATTGTTCTGATAACACAAAACACCCTTATTGGAGAACGACCACTGGGAATTAGTCTCACCAGAATAAATATTGTCTCTAATGCTTATGGATTTGTCAACAAGTTTCTATTCATGAAGAATCATCTCGAGAAGAGAAGATATTAGAGAACAATCATATTTAATTGCAAATAGAACCAGTTCCCCCAAGGTAACACATTATAGAGAATTGAGGCTTTTTAAGAATATTTTACAACTAGGACATTAGTTTTTTCAATTTAGTTAGAGTAATTTGGTAAGACGAAAAAGTAACTGGTTATGTATATGGATTTTTGTTAATTGAAATACAAACCTCTCTTACTAGTGGTAAATAAGAAAAAATCATAAGGAAACATGATGGGAAACTCGACGACAATAGGAGGGGTATCACTACTACAAATCCAAAGAAAACACTAATATTACCTCCACAACACCGAATAAGAATCTATAAGGCTTCTCATCCATGAGTACAATTCTCCTTGAAAATCAAGGGACGTGCCCATGGGTTTTGTAAGATAAACCTGTAGAGTATAAAAATCAATACGGGCTTTTTTGGTTGTGATCCAATCCATCCCAAATATGACGTAATGAGATTTATTTCCAAGTACCAGTAGACAACAATCATCTTTGACATATGATCGAGAGAAAGAACAACCAGGACTATGGAAACCATCTTCTTTATTTACGCAATGGGGTGTAGTAATATCCTTTTTATAAGAAAATATATCTATAGGAAGATTAAGAAGAATAAAGATACAGGT
Organism: Viscum album; assembly: GCA_963277665.1. Classification (NCBI taxonomy): domain Eukaryota; kingdom Viridiplantae; phylum Streptophyta; class Magnoliopsida; order Santalales; family Viscaceae; genus Viscum; species Viscum album. The sequence goes on from OY728120.1 coordinate 1,153,414,253, forward strand.
ATAAATAAACGATTGAGATGAACTAGTATCAAAGAGATTAGTCACTAAATACGAATCTATACTAATGATACAAATCATGATCACTGTACCAATATTTTCTTCCTTTGGAGAATCTTTCACTCTATGAAGAAGCTTCGTTCCAAATTTCAATGGCTAGAACCCTTTAGTTTGTGAATCATTTGATTTACCTATAGTTTTTGAAGGTTTTGATTAACTTGTTCCATTATGTGGAGTGAAAAAAGTTGTGGTAGAACATATTAAAGTTCCCTAATCATTTGAAGAAGAAATAGTTCAATCAACCTACAAAATCATGAATAACACTACATCTTTGGCCAACACCATTGACTCAAGATTGAACTATTTTGTGAAATTTACCATCAAATCATTCTACTCTAAGCCCTCCGGTTTCTTTTCTGTCACTATTAAGTCCCACCATCTTTTTCTTGGTCCCTCCAACATGATGGTGGAATACATCACTATGATCTCATCTAGTGTCTCCAAGAAATCAAATAGATGTGATATCCTCACCCCCATTCCTCAGCTTGTTGAGTATTATTGGAGCTATTGAAAATAGGTTGTTTCTTGTGAACAAACACCTATAAATGTTTTTTAAAGAATCCCCCAATGTTTCATAGCTGGAGCCTGAATGGGGAATAAAAGTGATGCCTATCCTAGAGCTTAGACAATGAGCATAATCACATAAATTAAGATCGAGTCCACTGAATGATTCTCTCACTAAGGTTCAATAGTATATCCTTCTTGGATCTAATTCACATATCTTTTCAGAGACATGATTTTACACAACTTCAGTAGAAAATAATGAATTCATTAGATAATTACCGTACATAGAACTGGGGTAAACATGATCCTAACCTATAGAACATAAATGATTTGTATTTCACTCCATCCAAATAAAAATAGGGAAAATAATAGAACTAATCCAAAAGGCATCTTTCCATAACCACCCCTGGTGACTTATGTTTCATTGCTATGAAAGATAGTTAAGAACTCAATCACAAATACCACCTATGTCCTGAAAATAATACTCAAATTCATACTGTCATTTAGGAAAGATGGTTAACCTGATTATATTTTCTCATGAACCAACACAGGTACCATGGTAACCGAATAACTAAGAAGACTATTACATAGACCAAAGTGTGTTCTTAATCCCTAAGGGTCAGTGACTAGCATCTTGTATCACAGAACATACAATTGAAACTTATTTTTCCACCGACAATGTTGAATAAAAGAAACAATAAAACATTCACAACAAAATAAACTCCACTAGGAGTACTATAACATAAGTCAACAATGCATAAACCAGCCCAAAGTGCTTCACCAAAAGTACCAAAATCAGAAAAAATAGCCAAAGGTATAGATGAACACAACTCACCAAGTACAATGCTCAATATTAATATTTTCACTAAAAGATCATTCCCCTATCTCAGACCTGGGAGAAGAAATTCTATAAACAACCGAATAAAAAAGTATGGTGTTAAGAAAAAATCCCATTAGGCACTCACCACATATTCCAAAACAGATGCTAACAATTTGTTAACTAATGTTATACATTAAACTTTTTAACGATAAACAAGTTTGAAATTTTAAAGAATAATTAAACAAATCATGATATACAGTTCAAATGATGCAAAAATTCATTATGATATGTATTTACAAAATGATAGAATATTTATAAAATAACGTATTTAATAAAACAGTTACATAAAACAATTCATGTAAAATAAATAGTCATGTAAACCAATTCAAAATCAATAGCATACTTCTATAACTCAAATATAAATAAACAAGCGAGAAACATGGTCATATTCCAAATGGTACAATAGTATTAAAAAGCTCTAGGATTCCACACTATATATAGGAACTCAAAAAAATGTGTATACCCACATCATTATGACATTGGCCAAAGGTGACTCATCGCTAACCTGTCGGGGGTGTGACCTTCCTCAAGTATGTTTTAGAATGTTGTCGTAGTATAGAATGTATCCAAATCACTCACTAACTACCTATGGATTTAATGCACTCTTACATGATGGGTGAACTATTTTAAGATTGCTTAAAAATACGATCAATCTCATTCTTCCATTTCAATGTTTACATTTCATTCTATTTAAATGAAAAACAAGTCTTATTCAAAAGCATTATTTTTTCACATGATAAAACCACTGTGTTTCAATAAAATCAATTTATTCCTTTTTATAATTTTTTAAATTAATTAAAAACTTATTCCATTATTACACAATTTATTTCCACAATTAAATTTAACAATTAAATTGAAATCATTCTCATCAAATCCACATTTTAAATTAAATAATATATGTATTCCAATTTCAATAAAAACTGCATATTCAATTGAATTGGGGGCATTCCAAATTTTCATCCCAAAAACATTTAAAATATATCGATTTACTAGAATCAGGTTGATATTATTTTAATTGAATGAAAATTTCAGAAATTGAATTTAAATCAACAATTGAAATAAATCAAGAAATACCATGATATTCAGTTTGACTAATCAAAACGCAACCTCCTACCTCAATGTTGTCTATCTAAGTAGCTATGATAACCCTCCCCCCCCTCATGTGGTTAATTACGCCTCCGCACGACAATATTATCAAAATTGTTGACACACTAACAGTCGTTGTTGATGAAGGGTTCCAATAACCAAAATTATCTATTTTATTTCACATCAAAATAAGATATCAAATGCAAAAAAAATTCTATCTTTTGGATAATATTTAGAATATCTTTTAAATTATCACAAATGATGATAACTTATCTCTACAGGATAAGTCACAAATAACATATATATTATCACATGTTATAATATTTTTCTTTTAATGAAAATTTTTAGTTAATCATTATGTCAACATATGGGCTGTCAATTATCAATTAGAAAAATTATCTTTAATAATATCAAAATTTTAATTTTAATAATATTAATAATGAACCGTTTATAATATTGATATTATAATTTGATTATTATATTAATTATTTATTGATAATATTAGTAAAAAAAATATTTTGGATATTTCCATGCAACTGGTCTTTGATTATTTGTTGCTATTATCACTCGATAATTCATTACAATTATATTTTCATAAATTCACAATAACTAAATTTTGGAATATAACATGAAATAATTATATATAATTGTTTTAATTTTATTTGAAAAGTAATTTGATAATCTTGGGGGAGTTTCATTGATATATTCTAATAACTTCTTTTACAATTTATCCATCAATAATTATTTTATGATAAATTTTCACAAATTAATCATTTATTAATTAGAAATAACCATTCAATAATTTATTTTCAGGGATCCTTTAAAATGAAATAAATCATATTCATTAATACATTTCTACATTCGAAAAAAAAAATTTGGATTTTATTTATCGAGACGAATTCACCAGTACCAAGGACCCAAAATTCTGATCAATAATGAAAATGATATTGAATTTAGAATATTTGTAGAATTAAAGTAATAAAAATAAATAAAAAACTAAAATAAAATGGAACACCTCATATTTTCCACGCATAAGAGGTCACCCGTCATTGGCCTCCAAATGTGGAATGGATCCAAACAACATGAATCTGAACCTTGCAATCGCATTCAAGGAAGATTTGGGTTGTATAAACTCGACGTGATCGAGTAATAGTTAAAACCAAGATGTTAAAAGTGTTTAAGAACCCTAATTTTTTTTTTGAGATACTCAATTTTAAACATATGATTTAAACCACTATTCAACCAAAAAATTATTAATGTGTCATTAATTTTAGCTACTTAATGTGTTGATGATTTAAATGGATGTAAACATTAGAAAATGATGCTTTTGGAAATTGAAATGGTCAACTATAGAGTTAATTGTTTTGGAGAAGAAGAATCCCCATAAATTTTTTGACGTAATATTTTACTATTAATTTTAATCAATTTAATATATTAATATTATTAAAAACAAAACCACAAAGAGCGATTTGAAAAAATATCTTTCCCTAATGAAATTTATATGTCCTCTAGGGTAAGAACACCTTTCTAGAATCAATGGTGGTCTCAGATTTCTCAAATAATGAACCATTTGAGAGATATTAATTATTTATTAATTAAAAATCAGAATAAGTTAATAATTAAAAAATGGTAATTTTTTTGTGAGAGAGAAATCCAATCACTCAATGCTTACCAATGATATACCCAATCTAGGGTAAACCCCTCAATCTGAACCCATCAGTGGTCTTAGAGTTTTCATACATCTCAGTATTTTGGAGATTTTTAATTATTAATAATAAATAATATATAAAAAAACTATTTAAAAACATTATCATATCAATGAGGAATCCAAAATTATGGTGCCTTATAATGTTCTACCACTTATAGGGTAAACACCATATTCCAGACAAAGTAGTTGTCGCAGATTTCTCAAACAATGAACCGTATTGGATTTATTTAAATATTTTGAATAAAATATGAGCACATAAAATATTCTATTTAATAATTTTTTATGTATTCTTCATGCCATTATAGGCCATGGAACTGTGAACCAACTCAATGATGATCCCAAAAAATATTCAATGGAATATTCCTAGATGTTAACTAACAGTTAAGGCTTTTAACACGTTATCAAAACTATTGCAGATAAACCTTTTTCCACACACAAGGTATTAAACCAACACAATAGAGATTAGAAATACATAATACAGTAAAGAGATGCTGCATAAATAATATATCTAATATCATGTATTCATTTATCTTTTAAGAGGATAATATATCACACATTAAAATTTGAAAAAGTCCTTCAAAATATTTTGGTGATTCTAGTGGCCATTGGATACCTTTGGAAAACAGAACATATTTATTAATATAGAGGGTTCCCAATAAAATTAAATATTGATGGTGATTATGATTTTATAGTGAGTTATAAACATATTTTTTTTAATTAATTTTATTTTTTATTTTGTGCCTAAATGTTGTTGAGATGATATTTTTGTAAATAATTATCAACTAATACAACATCTATAGGAATGATTTCAATATGTGGGGAAGAAGAATAAACTATAAGGAAGATATAGTTCCCATTAATGTGGGAAATTAAATTTATGATTAATCATGTTGTCTATAAAGCATTTTTATCTAAATAAAAGTGTATTGATAGAAATGTTGAACGTCTTATAGCCTGGAATTTGGAGACAAACCAAAAGAGATGCAATAAATTGTATGTATGATTTTTGTATGTTATATATTTTATATGAAAATTATTTGAGTATTTCGGCATTAATAATTGGAAATAATATGTATGATGCTTCCATAAGATATTCTCCTAGATCCATTCAAATATTTAATTGGTAGAAATAATAATTTAGGTGCAATAAATTATAGTATTGGTTAAACCAATAAATAATTAGTAAGGATAGTGGTATGTTTTTTAGGTTAATTCATAGAACATGAAGGATGTTTCTCATGTCCATTATATATAATTAATAACATGGAAGGTTGATGAGTTTACAACAGGAATTCGACTTCATTGGATTGTGAAGTGTATATATATTTTATCACTATAAAGTATCTAGATAAACAATTTGTTCAATACATTGTGTTTTCATATGAATAAATATTTTACATGATGAAATACATTTTATGATAAGGTTATGTAGATCATTAAAATGTTTAAGAACTATTTATAACATGCATTAAGCTTTTATCATATACAATAGAAATTTGTGAAAATTATAATATTTTTTTCCAAAGTGTATTGGAAGGTTTTAGATAAGTAAGACATGTTTTTGTGATTTAACAAAGATTACAAGAAATTCAGTACTAAAGAAGAGAAATGGAAAATAAATAGAGTTTTTGGAAATATTATGGATCCATCCTTTTCTAAAATTTTATTCTTATTGATTACACTTGGCATTATTATTTTAGGCCTTGGTAAAATGATACCTTTTAATTCTTACCCTAAAATAAAAGCTTGTAAATTTACCTTCAGAGTGAGAATTTGGAAAAATAATGATATTTCTTAAGAATTATATAATCATGTAATACTACTCTATACCATACCTGAAAAAATAGATATGTCCTAATCATATTTTATGATATTCTTTATTTCATGTAATATTAGTATATTTTTTAAGACATTATCCATTTTACAAGGCATTTTTTTCTTTAATTCTCTTGAAATCATTAAAAAATATCTTCGAGTACAAAACCAATTATATTAATAAATATGTATAAAGGCATTAATCATTATTGTTTTTTTAATGAAACCTATGAATTATTTTTAGTGTAAAATATATATCTGAAATTTAGCCAAAATTTTATTATTTGGTTACCAGAAGATATTTTTTAGAATTTTTTTAGATGATGCTATTCAATTTAAAAATTATCTATATATCATGATTATTATTACACATGATTGTTGATATGGTTTTTTATTAATAGAGGGTAGAGAAAAACTAATTTGGTCCTTTTTCATTAAGGTTATCATAGTGTAAATATATTATATAAATGAATTGTGTTTAAATATATTTTATGAGTGGATGTTCTCACAGAGAATGAGAAAACCACACAATAAAGTTGACTAAAGAGATAAATAATCCAAATAATTTTCTGATGATTGATAACTACTTATTCCATGAGTTGAGGTGTTTTAGAACCAATGTTCTTATTATAAGGATAGTGAAGTTTCACTCTTTTCATGGAATGTGGAGTTTCTCTAGATGTTTTTGAGCCTGAAAATATAAAAACCATCATTGAATTAAAAGACCATGAATTTTTTAGAAGTTTAATGAATTATATCTTCAGTAACATGGATAACTAAATGGTGATATATTTTAATGGGATAAAATTAGAATTAAATAGGATTATTGGTTCAAAAAATTAAGAGTACTTACATATTCTTATTTGGATGCTATATTAACAATATTTTTATATATATTTAATTTGGGACATGAAAATTAAGAGATCGGATCTCAAAATGACATTAACATCCATATTCAATGAGTTATGGAGTTAAAGGAGATAGATATGATATTGCATCCTTTTATAAACCTATAAAATGATATATATATATATATATATACACAACCCTGGGATCTTGTGGAACATCACATGTATCAGAGAATTGAAGGAATCCTAGACTACATAGAAGGGATGATCTTGTACATTTATGTAAAAATATAATAGTGAGATAACAACCTATCATATGTTGATAATCATTTTGGTGGAAGCAAAAGACTGGGATGAAAATATTACTAAATAATTATATTATAAGGGATTCAAAAGAGGAATGTTAGACACTTGGTCTATAATATTTTAAGGAAGAATAAGAGATCCATCTGTTCATTGAGGCACATGAACAAATTCCAGTGATATTTCTTATAAGATGTTCTATTTTTTATTAAATTTAATGAACAATGATTCTGCGATTTTGTTGTACCTAGTCGGGTTTTTTAATAGGTTACAAGAATACTAGTTTTATTGATAATTTTTTTACAATAAAATAAAATCATTATGGAGGGTGGGGGATAAGGACCATTATAAATATAGTACATTGTCCACTATCATTGATGTTAACATTGTTAATAAAAATTGGTGACTTTTTTCATTCATATTATATGAGGTGAATGAAATCTTAATCTCAGTAGGGAAAATATATATATATTCATTTATTCATTAAGTATAGAGTTGAATTAGTGTTAATATTTTAATTGGATAAAAATTTACCAATATCACTGGACTCATTGATGTTGTTCATAAACCAACTATCCCTATCAAGTATTATCATAGAACACAATTACTCCTCGGATTGGATTCTCAAGCATATCAAATTTTTTAATTTTCATTGAAATATTTTGTTTATATATATATATTCCTAATGAATTATGGTTTTGGGAAGATAACTCTATTAATGATTATAAATAATTACATTTTACCACACCAAGAAACAGTAAGAGAATGTAATTAAAAGGAAAAAATGAATACAACTTATCTAAATAAGAAGTTGAATCGATTTCTCCCTATTTTTAGATAAAATAAAATGGGGGATGAAGGCATAATGGATGCATCCCCTAATATTTATATGGGAAACATTTATACATCTGAATATTTAAATATTTATTATAAAAATGAAGTTAAAAAAATCAATTATAAAACTTTTTATATCGAATAAAAAACAATTGGTGGGGAAGATCACAATTATGAGGATATAAAAAATGATACAATTAGTAAATAAAATTGTATTTTTTATTATTTTCCCAAATAAATAGACAGTTTCATTTTTGGATCTTCTAAAAATATAAAAAATGATATCAACCAACATGTGGTTCAGTGTCATGGTATCAAAAAAGACATAAGGGAATAAATGATGACATGTGTGACATTCTACAAACAAGTGTGATCCATAAATTCAAAGAATTATGATCATTAAAAAATAATATCAATATTTGAGGGTGAATTGTTTAATAAAATTCATGAATGATTGGAATCCAATAAGGGGATTAATGAAACATTATATGTAATGAATGAAATAAATATTTCATTGGAGTAAAGAATGAAAAAATGGGGATTAAATAGATTGATCCTCTTCTACAGGATAAGAATAACGGGAATGAATATATTTATCAGAACATAAAAAATGAGTGTAAATACATAATAAATTCATGGGTTGATGAAAAAAACCACAATATCATTTTACTAGAGAATTATATATAACTATAAAATCATGGAACTACTCTCACTGATCCATCGCATCAATAAGAGGAATGATTATTTCCCACTCAAAATTTCATTGAGGATTATTTCTAAAAAATGTCACATCTCTCTAGGAAAAGGTGTCCATAATCATATAATGATGTATTTATTATAGGCTCCAATTATTAGGATGCATTATGCTACTACAGGTTCATGTAAAATAATGTAATAAAAATATATACAAGCAAATGATGAAGAAAAAATTATACTGAATGAACCATTATTTCTATGGAGGATGTGAGAAAATGTAAAATATTATTTTTTATAAATGAACCCTAACTGAATAATAAACTATCACAAAATTATATAAATTCAAATTTGTATTTATTATAAATTAAAATACGAAATCATGGTTTTTTGGATATTATTGACATTGTAAAAGTATTAACAACCAGGGTATATATTATTTGAATAATATATCAAATTAATAAGTACATAGAAATCTTATATCAAAGGGGAGAAAAAAGGAGATGGTGAAATGACAATAGAAGAAATGTAAAAGTCTATCTCTCTCAAAAGGATTTGAAAGTGTTGGATATCTCTATGAAACATGTAATACAAGTTTCTATATTAGTGGACCATGTATATAAAAATTAATCAAGAAAGTCACAAATTCTATAGAGAATATTATATAAATAATCTAAATTAAAATTAGACTTCCTTAGGATAGAAGTGGGAAAAATAAACATAATTGAATATTCCCAAGATGTTTATAAATAAGACATGAGTTTTTCCTTAGGTAATAAACTATAATATAATTATTTTTCAAATACAACCAAATAATTACAAGAAGAATGTGACACTAAAAAGATAGATCTAATTATCTTATCTAATATGATGTGGCATGGTAGATATTTAAAATAAATCTATTTGTGTTGGTATTAGTGGATGTAAGTTATAATTGAAGGTAATAATATTGATAGAGAAATGTGAATGTTTTTTATTCATTATGAGTTATTCTGGGATTCCATATATAACTCACCATTTTGTTGACCATAAATCCTGAATGTGTAGGATAATTTATCATTCACAATCGCAAATGTAATGAAAATTGGAAGAAGCTCATGTGAAAGAATTTTCTTAAGGGAAATAAATAATAGTACATGATAAATTTAAATTAAATAAGTGGTTTCATGAAATTATCCCCTAATATTTTCATAATAATAGTGGGGAAGGTGAAAAAAACTAGTCACGTTTCAAAAGGAAAATTATTTATTTGTTCAGATTAATGTTAAATTCTAATAGGTATAGAACTATTATTGAAATAACCATATTCTGTTATGGATAATTAAAAGAAGAAGGTACCACCCAAAGAAGAGTACATAGTGAAGGAATCCTTGAATTTTATGATTTTGACAAGGAAAATGAGAAGTAAACATAGAAAGTGTTCTCCCAAACAAAGAGATAACAAGGAAGAAGTACAGTGGTTGAGAATAATTTATCATCGCTAGTTCTCATATTAAGGAGTAAAAATATTCATCCATATTCCGTTATCTTTTGTGATGTATTTTTATTATTTATATAAATGAAGTTTAATGTGAAGTTAGTTCATCGGAGTATAACTAATAAACATGAGTATAATGGAATATATAACTAACATATAAGATGTCATCGCCATGGTAGAGATCCATATTTCTAATATCCTATGAAATTGTTTAACTGGTTTTTAATACACGATGAAAGAATATAAATTTTCTCCATAAGGGGGTATAAATGGGGATTTTCTTTTGAGTAGCTATCAGATTTATCTATATATAAAAATATATAATTTGGGGATTTTCATACAATGGATTCATTGGAAAGGGAATATTTAATATTCTATCATAATTTATATTTATTGAATGAATTATATAGTTATTAGGGAGAGACTAATTTAATCAATAAATTGAAAATGATTATAAGTTAAAATCACAGTCGCTAAAGATAAAAACTTTATAGTTATGGTTGAATGTTTTTAATATATTCCTTGATGCGAGTTTATATATTAAAGCTCAAAATATTAATGATATTTTTAATAATATTTTGTATCTATCTTGTGTTTTAGCATAACCATATTCAAACAACCATTTAGAACAACACCGAATGGTTTCATATCTGGTGATATCATATTCCAATTTATAATGGACTGTTTTTATCTAGATTAATCCCTCTTATTTTCTACAACAATCATGGATCATGATTATTATAGTAGGATAATTGATGGAACATTCAATTAAGTGAAATTACACTATCCCTTATCAAGCACTTGTTAATTATTTTCTATAAGTTAGAGAGGAGAAAACAAGAAAAGAATAAAATTGAAAAAACATATTTACATGCATTTTCTGGAAATAACATTGAATAGATATAAAAATTTGTGATTGTTAAAAAAACTTTTTTTGGGTTTTATTTATTTTTAATATGTTTTAAAAAGAATTAGGTCTATAAGAATCAATTAAATATACATTGATGAAGAATATAATGAATGAAATATGGAGTTCCCATGAATATTAAAAAGGCATGTAGAGAAAAATATTGAATTCCCCAATCTAAGTTCTACACATATGTCGAAATTGTCATATTAGTTAATCTCATGTATCCGGAAATTGTAAGAAGAAGCTATGGTGTTGGAATGAATGGAAATGAATATTTTGAGTTGAATAAATTTTTTATACAGAAAATTATACGAGTATATTTTCATTAATTATATTAAAACCAATGTGAGGTACTATAATTAGATATAATTAATGGTCCATTCATATATGGAAATGGTTAAAAGAGGTATCCAAGTTCTTATAATTATAATATTTCGGGAAATAATAAACTTTTTGAAGGGCTAGTAAGATGTATGAGAAGATACTTCTTCAGACATGAAGTATTTATAAATATATAGTATACAAAATTGGTAAAATGAAAGGATAGTGATTTTATAAAAAGAATTTGATTTCGATGGAGACTAAACAATATTGAAATATTATCTTTTAAAATTATCTTCTAATTATTATTTTCCACCCAATGTATTCTAACTTGAAGGTAGATATTTTTTTGAATACATATATATGACATTACGATTATTCAATTGATGTTCTTTGAAATTTTTTAACGAGTATTAACATAATATATTAGTAAAATTTAAAATATTTTTCTAATTATCGATGATTCAATGATGTTATTCCAATGTTTCGAAAACATATTTCATAAGTTGGAGATATTCCTTGGATTTTTTTGATGAAATATAAATTTTTTTATAAAGATTAAAAACACCTATGTTCTAGGTTTTTTATAATATGGCAGGATCGTAAAAGTGAAAATTTTAAAAATAAAGTATATTTTATATGGATTATATAATTTCATTAATAATTATTTTTATAAATGTTAAAAATATAAAAGTACATATAATTTCCTAATACATTAATCACTTCATAAAACATTAATGAAATTGAATCAGAATTTGACAATATCTTAATACTTTGGTTTTTTAATATCATTTTCAAAGATATATTTTATGAATTTATAAATTCCAAAAGTATTTGTTATGACTATAAAACTTATCATATTATAAAATTCAAGTGGATGAAATATGAATTATTTTATATTAAAGAAGAACATGATTACAAATATTTATAGGAGGTAAACAATCCAAAACAATTGATCAGTATTCATGGACATGAAATTGTGTTATTTTATCCTAATAAAAGTACATCCCTGATTGCATTATACCTATTTGGTACTAAAAATGTGGTTTTAATGATATTTACATTATTTAACATTTCCACTTAATAAAATAAAACTTCTATTCATGTTGTAAAAAACTAATATAGACCAAGGATATATTCATAAACCTTAATGGTGAATTTCATTAATAAACCATGGTGCTCTTTACTGTGTGGTTTAGTATTAATATAACATGCATGAATATTGAAGGTGAACATAGGAAAGTAAGGTAGATCCATTTAGTGAATAATTATATTAGTAAAAAATGGTTAATTGATTTAATTAGTTAATGTGTTACCTACAATAATTCACCCCACCCCTTATATGTGTTTTTCCATATAAAAGTGATCCTAACTAGTGTTACGATTTCACACAACTACAAATCAAATCAGTTTCTAAAAGTCTCAAAATTTTATATTTTTTATGAATAATTTTAATTCCATTTACCAATATAAAATAAAATAAATTATAGGATATGATTCATCTATTAATGACTATAATTAAGTCTCTACCAAGATTCTAAAATGAAGGATAAGAAAGTAAGTCTTGAGGAGGAAGTTGGAATAAATTTTATCCAAAGAGAATGTGAAATCTCTTCTCACATATTGTAGTCCAATTGAAGGAATACAAAGCATGGGAGTATAAAATCCAGTGTCTAAACCCACTAATAAGAATAAGGAAGATCTTAAAACCTTATAAGATTAAAATATTATACCTGGAAATATGGTAATGAATTTTTCGTATGAAAAATAACCTATTGAAAAACCATTCTTGAGTAGAAATATCACATTTATTAGTATATTAATAATTTATAAATTATTAATTTATATGATATCCATTTCAATTACTCAAAAAATATTCAATTTTACTTATATATCTTTTATAAGTATATAGGAGTAGATCACCCAGATTGATGATAAGTGTGATGGCATGGAGAAGGATTTAGATAAAAATTTATTGGAATACTTAAACATATTTGATCAATTATGAGCCATATGTACAATTAATTAATATACTAAAGAAATATTCACTATATTAGATGAATAATGGATCAAAAAATTTAAATAATGTTAAGAATACATGAAGTGGATAAAAAAGATCCATGCATTGGATAAAAAGAAAAAAACCTAGAAATGTGGTAAAGAAAGAACAAATAGAGATCAAATCAAATATGATTAAAGGGTGTGATAAGATAATATAAGATATGAACCACAAGAAAGAAATTTTTTTGGGAATAACAATTACGATTTTAAATATATAATGATGTCAATATAGAATGATAAAAACATCCTCAATATAACACCTCATGGTTTTGAAATTAAACATGAAAATCATAATACCTCTCATGTTTTTCCATTGTAATAAGATAAGGAATACAAATTCTCCAATAACAATTTTAAGGTTGATTTTTTCCACAATGTAATTTAATATACTGTGAAAAATATTGTAGGATCATCTAATGTCCAATTTAGTCCAGGTTCAAATAAAGAAATTCCATCCATTATTGGAAATTTTTATTTGGATATTTATGGTTTATTATTTTTTATCAGTCTAAATAAATATACAGAAATGGATGACGAAAATTGATGATAAATCAAACATTAAATAAATGGTGAATGTGAGAACATGTTTAAAATTTCCCCCCTGAGGAACCCCTACATAATAATTAATTTTCAAACAAATAATTCATCAATTATAGACAAATTATAGCTTAAAGGATGAAATTTAGGTTTGTTGGCTATTATTATAATTTTCAATAGTTTGAGATAACGGGTATATGTTATTTGATAAATATGTCAACATATAAAGAATAAATAAACCTTAAATCATTATGGATTAAAGATGATATGGTATAATGATCTCATATGGAAAATAAGAATATTTCTGTCTCAAATATATTTGAAATAATGGTAGATCTTTATAAAATATAAATTCAATGTTATAATTATAGTGGAACACATAATTATAAAACAATCAACCTTGTCCCAAAGAATATAGTGAATAAAAAACCATATATTATAATGAAATATGATCATTTATTGGGTAATTTGTGGAAAAAATATATTTAAATGAATTTTTTCAATATGTTTATAAGGAAGACAAGTCAGTTTTCCATGGATTATAACCATAAAATGAGTTATATTCAAACAACCCCAAATAATTCAAAAAATAATTACAACCAAAAAATGGGATACTAATATTTTTGAGGAATTTTATACACCATGGATATTTGAAACAAAGCTATGCATGATGGAAATAGTGAAACTAAGCAAGAATATAATAGAATAACAATATAATAGAAAACTGAAAGAACAAGATTAAGAAATTAAATTCTTAATATGTGATTTGAAATCACCCTGAGATTTGACCATGATACTTGATAGTGTATGATCATTTGAAAACATTATTTAAAATGGAATTAAAATTTACATAATAATAGGTGAATGCATGTTCTAAATTGATATAAATAATACAATATGAAAATATTAAATTCCATGAGAGGTTTGGAATACAATATTTTGAATAATTGGGTGGAAGGTGAAATAAAGTGATTTTTTATTTAAAATATCATTTATTATTATTAAAATATCATGAAGAAAATAAAAGTTATATTTAAATTCATCTAAAATACACAAATGCTTTGATGACTAATTATAAGAAGAATTCTAAACCAAAAGAAGTTAAAATAGAGAAGAAGTCCTCGCATCCTAATATTACCATTTTATAATATGAAATAAAAGTATTAAAATTTCAAAAAAAAACATAGAGCTAGAAAAGAATTAGTATCTTGGTGAATATATACTCTAAATCTTTCTACTCTCATTAAGGGCCAAAAAAATCAAACATATTACATTAATAACATTCATGTGTTTCTATATATGAAAATTTTCAACTCTAAAATATACAAGACATCGTGTCATTGGAAAAGATTTTTTTAATATCCTCTTATCATAGTATTGAAGGATTAATTTATAATTTTATGTGGTATAAATTTATTCAATAATTATAATTAATATGAAAATAAGTTTTTAGGCTGATTTTGGGAGGTTATAGGATTCTATGTATATATGAATTTGTTTATTTATGTATTAATGTGAGTATAGTAATTCAATTTGAACAATTTTATGTGAATATTTAAAACAATTGATATCAATAAAATTATTTATAATAAAAAAACTGAATAAATTTTGATAATTAATTAAAATGGATTCATATTAATTAGTGAGATGATCAAAATTATAATGGATATCTTTTTCATCTATATAAAATGTTCATTTTTTCCTATTTGGAGATACTCATGTAAAAATATGGAAGAATAATTAGTTGCACATTAATTTGAGTTAATTGATATCATCCTCCCCCATGATCTTTTTATTTAGTTTCAATATGGGGGATTGAAGAAAATAATATGTGAAGGACATTTCGAAACATATTGACATGGATTTTAATGAATTGGAATTTCCAAAGAATATAAAGGGGTATTATTGAACTCACATTATCCTATGAATATTTTTATCAGTAAATGTCAATGAGCATGAGGTCTACATGCATTATTTCGATATGTTCTGAGGAGTTATATCTTAAAAGGAAGCTGGATGTCCCAGGGATGTTGAGAAGTCTTGTAGTGAAGAATCACGAAATCCCCAAAATAGTCTCTCTACATACATTGTATAGAGAATACTAGTGAATGTATTGTAGCCTAAAATTAGAAGAAGATGTTAAGGATCATTCAGAAACTACAAGGAATATTTCAGTTGATTCTATAGTTTTTATAGAAAATAAAGTGACATAATTTTCATTTATCATACGAATAATATAAAAGTGGTTTCCATTAAATATGATTGGAGCTCAATTAATATATATATATATATATATATATATATTGTTGACAGAGTGATTAATTTGATGAAAATTTTAATATTACAAGAAAAAATAAAAAATTGTCATAGTTTTTTGGGTGTTCGGTCTTAATTAATGTTTTATAATTGATTTCTATATATACAATGTATAGAATTAATAATATGGTAGGTTATGTAGTTTAAAAGTAGAATTTGAGTTCCATGGAGTGTTATGTATAAAAATATTTTATCACTATTTAGTGTCATGAAAATATTGTTATCCCATCCAAGCTATTCTCATATGAATTTAGTTATTACCTAAAGAAAAATATTTCATTGATAATGAGTTATTGGGGGTTCATTGAGATATTTTAAGGAATATATGATTCATTAATCCATTTGAATTTATTCTGGAGATTATTTATGGTTATTTTATGTTTTTCTAATGATTTTAAAAATGTTTCAGCTAAACTAGATAAATTAATGTTATGTATTGATGAACTATAAATATTTATTTATTACTATTAAAATAGGATATGACCTAGATTTCTCATAAAACATATTGATCCTCAATGATGGAATTTAGGAAAATATGGATATTGTTAAATACTTACAGAATTTTGTAAAACATAACAATTCTAAAAATGTAAAATGTATAAGTCTTAAAAATTTCCCAATACATTGATCACATTATAACAATTCGAATACATTGCATTATACATTGAGTATTTTATAACTTGTTTTCAATTTTACAAGGTAGTGAATTGTTTTTCTAAGAATCCTTAAATTTAAATAAATAATTGTCAAAATATATGACATGACTTATTTTAAAATTTTGAAAATACACTAGATGTTAGAATTAGTTCCAGAAAACAAATGTTTTTAGTTTATTGTCAATAGATAGAAAATATATAAAAACATGGGTCCCAGAAGTAAATATTTGGGATAATGATTAAAATGATGATTGTTTGATTATAAATGATTAAAATATCATGATTCTTATATTTTTTGATTTATGATACAGATATTGGTTATGACGGGTCAAAAAGAAAGAATGAGTTTCTGTTATATAAGGGTTATTGTAGTGTGAATCTGTTTGATAAATAAATTGAGTCTAAATCTATCATGTGAATATACATTCACAACATGATCGATAGATCCATATTTCAATGCTAAATGAGGAAATAAAAATACCCAAGTATGGTTTGGATGATGGAATAAAAAAATTTAGTATGAGTTTAAGTTGCATGGAAAGGAAAATTGTATTTGAAGGAATGTGGAGTTTCAATAATTCCATTAAAAGATATGTTTCACTATGAGGTTCTATATATGAAAACCTTCATTATAGAGTAGAATTAATTATCATGGATTTCACAAAAATTTAATTGAATACAATGGGATGTAATTTTGGGAAATAAATATCAAAATATTGGACTATCATTAGGTGATAATTATGGAGTTGAAACAATTTAATAAATAAATATTATTCACATATTCAAATATAGATGATATATTCATGTATTATTGTGTATTAATTGATGAATGATTAAGAAATGGAACTGATGTGATCTTATTTAAATATCATCTTCTATATTCTATGATTCATAGAAATAAAGAAAATAGATCAAATAAAATGTCCTATTAGAGACCATGATAATAAATAATAATGATAGATCCAACCCTATGATCATGGAATACATCTGATGTGTTGATGAATTAAAGGAAAGTAGTTCTATTATAAAGGAATGATCTAGTGCATTGAATTAGAAGAAGATGATTTGGAAAACATTTTTTCATCTACTATTCAACATTTTTGCTGAAGAATGTTATTGAGAAGGAAAATATATATTATCCCCATATTATAAAGACTATATAAGATAAGATGAAACTTTATGGATTATTTCAGTCTAGGGAAGAAGAGCACATCCACATTTTCAAGTAATGGATTGATCCTATACCAGAGATCTGATATTTAGGATGTGTTCTCTTGTCTCAACAATATAATGTTTGTTATTTGATTTTACAATATTGGTGCTAAGAATATGGGTTGATAAATATTCCGTGAACATATATTTTCTTTATAATTAAATATGGTTTAGGTTTATATTGGATAATAACCAACATACACTGGGGACATTGTCTACTATGTTTGAGGAAAACCTCATTAAAAACCGTGTGGTTTTATGTTGTGTGATTTAATTTTTATATCCCCTTCATACAAATTAATTTTAGTAGTGGTATATAGATCCATTCACCAAATAAGTGAGGAGGTAAATAAGAGTAATGGTTTTCATAGGATTATTTTTAAAAACAATAATTCACCTCTTTAAGGATTTAGATGACTAATGTTGGATGTTCCATAATTAGTACTCTAGAAGATTAGTGTGGATGACGTATATTTTAATTTTTGAAATGGAGTTTGGTAATATGACGATAGATGATTTATGAGAGATAAAAAATAAATATTGTGATGGAAATTAATTTATCATGATAATATTTAATATATTTATTCAAGAATATTCTATATTTAAAAATATTAATAGTATAATAGAAACTATATGGAAATATTTTAATGTTTTTAGTGAAGGAAGAATTCACCATGGCATTCCCCATTCCATGGTTAATATTGATATCTTATAGTGATTTAGGAAATAAGTATAATGAATATCTTTTTGTAATTTTTAATTCCATTTCAAACTAGTATTATTTCAGTGAGAAAATGTTAGACCATACCTATCATAGATAAAGGGGATATCTAGTTCCTAGTACTCCAGAGGTTTTTGCAACCAAATTCTATAGATTACAATTATAAATTATACAAAAAATAGAGAATAAAACACTATAGAAGGTATTATTAACAATGAATAGTGTACCTATGGGAAATGGTGATGAAATCACTATGCCATTATTATATTTCATGATTCCCGGTATCCTTTTTTATTAGGTTGTGTAAAATTCACTCTGTAAAAACATTAAAAAAATGAAAAGGTCTTGGAAAATTGAGACACATTAAAAAAAATTGGTACAAACCTAAGTCATCTTGTCAACATAAGGCTATCCTTAGGTACTAAAATGATAAAATATTGTTTCAATCATAGTTTGGAGAATGATTAGGACAAATAGAATAGTGAAATGGAATGAATATGAGAGCATAGGTTGCATGTGATTGATTAATGTGGTGAAATAGTTGATAAAATATAGGGTAACATTGTGGTATGATTACTAATAATGGTTGTAACATCATTTAAGATGAAACGACATGAAACAGAAGGAAAAAATTGATATATTATTATGATTTATTCAACCATGTTTAAAAAACATTATATCCATTGTAGAATATAGAGATTTCAAAAAAAAGTCAAGGATTTGAACAACTCAATGGAGGATAATATAAATGACTTATATTGGATAATGTGGGTACTTATAGTTGTGGTTAATCCAGGGAGCATGAACCATGATCATGGTGGCTGAAATAAAATTGAACAAATATTCACCAAACTACAGAGTGTGGATTTTTTAACATAATATTTTACCTATATATATTGGGAAGCCAAATCAAGAATTATAGAATCCATGTTCAAGATTAAAGGATTTGTAAATGGATGGATAAAAGGGATTAATAATGGATAATATTTCCTAGGGGACAATGTGGTTTATTTTTAAAGTACCTATTATAAATGGGGAGGCTAACTATGGGTTCTTTAGTTTTTATAAAAAAAATTTATAGAACAAATTAATCAATTATTTTGGCGACCGAAATAAAAACTAAAAAAATATGTCATGAAGGACTATGTGTGGAACATTGAGTTTTCTAAACATGGAGTGCATACGAGTAGGTACGCAAGGATAAATCCATTTTATAGGGATTTTTTCATGGAATAGATCTATACTACACAAATTAAATAAATATTTCATCTCTAATCTATTTAATTTTTTAAAGGGATTTTTTTATCATTATTGAAGAATGATTGTATAAATAATATGGGAAATTTTTTATGTTATTGAATATTCAAGATGTGTGGATCATGGGGGATCGATTCTGATAAATTGATTGAGAAACTGACAAGAACAAAAATTATGGTTTCATATATTTCAGAAGATAAATTCCCATTGATTATTTAAAACTCAAATGGTTGTTTTTATGAATATTAAATGGGATAAATATAAAGATAATATATAAATATATAAGTTGGTTTGATCCTGACCCTTAGACCAATAAATTTGTTTCGTGAACACATATGTAACTACCTAGTATTGTTATAGAGAAATGAGTGTGATATTGATATATTTAGTATTGAAAACAATGAGAATAATTTATTTTGAGAATATCGAAATATTCAAGATAAAAATTAAAATTAAAATGGATCCCTAATGGGTAATTAATTGAAACATCTTTTTCTATGGAAGGGAATGATTGAGAGAAGGGTGGGATGGAATATCATTTCTTTAAATCATTATAGAATAATACAAATTGTGTAGAATGAAAATTACACATATGGAATTATATTAATATAGATGAAACTTTATTTTAGTGATTTGTGAAAGATTGAGAATAATAATCATACAAAAAGTATTCTATCATGGATTTTAATGAAGAAAATAATACACTCAAAAATCATAAAAAATTTGATCTTATAAGTCCAGAAGAAGTGTTCCATGAATGAAAACCTCAATCATTTATCTACTATTAGATGAGTATGTATGGTGTATTAGATACCTATGTTGACCTTACTAAACCCCCACATTGATAAATTTCTGAATGAAAACCACAAGTATATAAACATTTCAATACTTTTATTGAATTAGCGAGTTGATGGATACGACGAGGGAGTTAAATTGGAGAAATAGTGTTTCCTTCCAAATTGTATTTTAACATTTACAGTGTATTGTTGTAATCCATGGTACATAGAGAAAATGTCAGAGTATTCTCTTTAGTCTATCACATTTTGGTGAACTAAGTAAAATTCCCATTTACAGTTCTGGGCTTACATTTCTATATTCATTTATGAGATTTTTATGTGGTTTAATATTATTGAATCATTCAACCGGATAAACAATATTCATAATAAAGTGGGAACACGATCAAAAATTGTGTTTAGTACAACCAAATTGTTAAATTGTCAAACTCGTTGATTCTCATGTGTATGGTTTCTTCAATTCTAACACATATCCATATCATGTGAATAATTTACATGATGAATATAAATAAATGTAAATGATTTTTAAAAAACACTATTGTTGTATAACAATATATTGATCCAATTTTTTGAAAATATTACATCATGTATTCCTAATGAAATATTTTTTGTTTAAGAGAAATATGATTTCTTAGAGGAAAACTATCCACACGATCAATGGTTTAGGGTATGTATAAGGACCCAACCTTATTACATTACATAAAATTGAATTTTAGTCAATAACTCACATCAGTTCATATTATGGGTATTTTCTATTTTAGTGTTTTTGCGAATTTTGATATAATACATATATAACATTCAATATTCTTATTAAATAGATACCATAAAAACAGTATCAATTTCTCCCAAAATATAATACTTTTTAAATAAAACGTTTTTCCTTTGAAAGATCTTCAAAACATTAACCTTGTATTCATTATTTGTCTTACACATGCTCATAAACTATGAAAATAATTTAAAAATATTGCATGAGAAAAAAATTCTTAGTAAGGGATATAAAAAGAAGTAAATAAAGCATTAGTCCATGAATACTTGTAACGTATGATATCATTTACAAAAAGGAATACTTATTACAAATTTCAACTAACTTTGTGAAACATGATATTTCCATGAGATTTCCACAAATCATATAGAATATAAATCAAACCATAAAAGTATATTGGGGTAGTAATTACATAATTTTGTAACCCTATTGTCTACCTTATGATTTATAACCCTCACAACAACCTTACAATGTAACCCTCATGGCTACCTTATGGTGTAACCATCATAGTTACACATGGAGTAACCATACAAATGACTACCTAAATAAACATACCCAATTAATTGGTGGAATATAAAAGTCCCATTCATCATAATAAACTATTCCCACAAACTATAACATAATAAATTGAAATGAATAATTTCATAAAATCATTTCATTTAAATTTCATAAAACAGAATTTTAAGAGGATTATAAATGAAAGTCCCCTTACTAATAATATATAATTTAAGTGAAACCTAATAGAGTTTATGGAATATGTATATACACTATAAATACACCTAATTCTCTATAATTTAAAAAAAAAATCACACAAACAATTTTAATACAACCTAAATAACCTTGAAGTAGGTTAACCCAATGAATGGATATCAGGTTAAGAATTCCATTACCTAGGGTTTTACTGAGATAATGTATACTTAAACATCATGAATAATGTTTAAAAGAGTGTTATTAATATCCTAATGAATCATATTCATGTTTCTAACATTTTATATGATCATTTCATTACATCATTTCACCTTTTAATTATTAATATTTTGTTCCTTCCATTGTTTTTAGGTGCATTCTTCACCTGATTTCAATTGTCAGATGGTACATTATTTTCATTTCATATAGAAATAAAAATATAGAAGAGGAATTGAATGGTATTCATATGTTTCTGGAATATATAACTATACCATAAATCATTTTGTTATATATGATGATGGATAATAAGATAAATCATTAATGATGTTTCCTTAGATCATTTTTGGCAGTTCTTCAATAATAATGAAATTATTTCATTATATAATTTAATTTCATGCATTTAAGTTCATTAAAAAACACAAAATTGGTTACAACATAAAATTTAAATTCTGGATAAATTATTTGAAATCATTTATTATCAGTTCGAAGGAAGTAATGGAAATTTGAAACACATCATCCATGAATTTGGTAAATCGGTACATCACATTCGATATCGTTTATTTTTAGTATAATAGGGAGATCATGAAACGAATTTAGATGAATATTTTACATGAACATGATAAAATACAGAATATATAATATTCTAGATATTTCATACCTCTTGGAGAAGTGTATGGGAAGAGACTATAAGAATATAATGCAATTGGAATGAAAACACCTGAAAAAGGAAGATGATTCTTACCTCTTGATCTATTATCACTGAGATCCTCTTTAAGTCCTTTGGATAAAGATTTTTGGGGAGGCCATAAGTTTTGGGACATGGGGAAGATCCTTGGGGAGGGGATGTGGTAGAACATGGACAATGCTTCAGTCATGTGAGGTGGGAGAGGAAGAGGATAATGAGGGTAGTATTTATAGGGGAGGAGAAGAGGGATTTTAAATAATTTTAATGACTATTATAATACTTTTAGTCAAGACTATGAATATTCATGATTCATGTGACATAAAATTGTAATAATTTCATATGAGTTTGAAGCAAGTAGGCTTACATTAGCCTTGTATAATCTATGATTCGATAAATCAAATATTTAGCATTTATCGCAATTTATTGTATTTTACTGCATATCAAAAATTCATAAACTTATGAAAAATACCAAAAAAATCACCCTAAAAATTTATTGGCTTGTATAATTCAAATTTTTAGTGCATTTTTTAAAATAATTTTCGAAATACTATATATATATATTTTAAATAAAATCATAATTTATTCAAAAACAACAATTTAAAATCTGTAACTCCCATTTTAAGACCTTGAAAAATTAATCAACATCTTATTGTCTTATAACCTCAATAAAATAAAATAATAGTATGATTTTCTATTCTTAGTGGTCATATATCAATTTATATCACTACTCATAAGGGTATGTTACTATTCACCAGAAAAAAATGTTGGTTCTATCATTATCCAAAAAACATACTAATCAGAACAGTAGATGAATCTTTTTTGAAATTGAAATAATAGAAGTAGAAAACATTATGATCAATGGATATTTATAACTATCTAATTAAATCAATGTATCATGAAATTCAATTTATTTTCATAAAACCATTGGGTGTTACATTACACCTACCTTCTAGAAATTTCTCCCCCAAAATGTTATTTACTTATTAAAAAATATAGGGTACATTTCCCTAGTAGCATTTTCCTATTCCCATGGTACTTCTTCAACAATGTGGTTTCTACACAGAACCTTACCTAGTGTATTACAATATTCAGCGACACATGTTCCCATTGGTCAAGAATCTTATTAGATATATGTTTACTATAAAGGTTATCCTCCAGTTGAACTACATCTCGACTCAAGACATGAGATGAATCTAGAACATTTTTTCTTAACATCGAAACATGACAAGCATTATGTAACAGAGATAAAATCAGAGGAAAGTAGGAGACTGATCCATGTATCTCCGGAATTTAATAAGGTATAATGAACTATGGACTTAACATTGAATCTATACCAGAACACATAACACTTTTCTTTGGTTAGATTCTAAGAAAAACATAATCACCAACCTCAAAAGAAAATACTTTTCTCCAGTTTTCTTCATAACCTTTCTACCGACTCCCAGCTATCAACATGTGTTGTTGGATCATCATCATTTTCTTATCAATTTCCTCTATCAATTCGGGTCCCATCAACTTCATTTACCTGAATTCATCACAAAAAACTAGAGTTATGCACCTCTTCAATTAGAATGACACGAAAGGTGCCATCTGTATACTAGAATGAAAACTGTTATTATCAGAAAACTCAACCAATGAAACATGATGATCCCAACTTCCTTGTTTGCCCATTGAAAATGCTCAAGTCATATCATCCAATGTCTGAATCGTCTATTCTTACTACCCATCTTATTGAGGATGAAATGAAGAAATTAAACTTAATTCTTTTCCCAACTACATCTAAAGGATCTTCCAAAAGATAGATGTAATCTGGGGATCATGGTCAGAATCTATGGAAAGATGAAATCCATGTAACCTATCAAACTAAATGAGTAATAATTGAGAAAGCTAGTCCAAGTTCCTTATATATTTATTAGTGAGAAAATATACATATTTAGTCCGTCTTTCAACAATAACCCATATTTTATTGTTACATGGAGAAGTCTTTCGTAGTCATAAAATAAAGACCATATATATATTCTACCATTTCCACTCTGGTGTGGGAAAAGGCTAAAGCATCCCATTTAGTAACATCCACACTTCTTTATCTTCTTCGCACTTCATTCATTTCACAATAACATTTAAAATATCCCATTTTATTCCATCCTACCAGTAATACTCCTAATGGACATTGTACATATTAGTAATGTCATGATGAAATTTAAATAGAGAACTATGATCTTCACACAACAATTCAATAATTAAATAAGATTCAAAAGGGATGCAAAACCTTTTACAAAATCACAAAACAAAATCATTATAGAGGTTAAATTCTAGAAAAATACAGTTTTTAAACAAATCTACATTTTTCTATAGCTCATTGTATTCCTTCTCGGATTTCTTAATTCTATCTTATAAAGATAACTACACTGATACACGAATAATAAATAAGGTATTTTATAAACCAATAACTTCTAAAAGAAATTAATCAAATCCTTAATCATGGTATTGTGTTCCAAAAGTAACATAGTTAATGATGCATGATTTTTTTGACTCAAGGTATCTTCCAATTTGTTTTATTTTCCTAGATGGTAATAGATTGTGTATTAATAATCCTTTATCAATTCAAACCATATTCTTTGTATCATTTTCAATTCCTTAATATTATATATATAATTTAGACTTTTATAGTCAGTATATATTTGACATTTGGCTCTGTATAAATGATGCGTCTAAAATTTCAATGAAAAAAACCATAGATGCACATTCCAAATAATGTTTCGTGTAATTTAACTCCATATGATTTAGATTTCTTAAAGCATAAGAAATTCCTAGATCATTCTGTATCATAACACTACCATTTCCCTTCAATGACAAAATATTGTAAATGAAAAACATATCATTTCAGGAAGGCAAGGACAAACATGACAATTCAATAATCACTTCATTAGTTCCTGAAAACTAACATCACATTGTTTTCTGGAAATAAATTTAACCCTTCTCAAATTATCATTGTTTGCGGGCACGGTAACCATGAAATTTTTTTAACAATCTATTTGTAGTAACCATGTAATCGAATAAAACTAAGAATCGCTGTAATATTTTTGGGTCTTGGCCATTCATCAACAACTTTTTTGGGAAGATCAACTATTCATAAATCTTTTTTTAAAATGTTACCAAAAAAGGAAATCTGTTGCAACTAAAAATAACAGTTTCTATGTTTTTCATATAGTTTATATTCCTACTATATTTTTAAAACAACCCTAAAATTATTTTCATTCTCTTATTTACTTTTATAAAATACTATAATTTCATCAATAATCCCAACCTCAAAAAAATCCAAGAACACATAAACACTCAATTCATAAGATCCCTAAATATAGTAGGTGAATTAGTTTACCCAAACATAATAACAAAAAATTTATAATGCACATATATATTTAAAAACGTTATTTAGGGATGTCATCATCCTTTACCCTCACCTAATGGATTCGAGATCTCATGTTAATCATGGAAATGTACAGAGCTCCCTTGAACTGATCAACCAAGTCATTAATATGAGGCCAATGATACTCATTTTAAATAGTGATGTTATTCATGTCTCCATAATCCTTGAAAAGACTCATGGAACCATATTTCTTTTTAACAAACAAAATAGGATCACCCCTTGGTGAATTCCTAGGATGAATAAATCATTTATCAAGCAACTCTTACAAGGGAATTTTCAATTCAATATGATCCATTTGATCAATTTTATATGGGATTTTTCAAATTAGCTTATCATAAGGAACTAACTCATTTGTGAATTGGACTTCCTAATCTGGTATGAAATCGTGTAACTCATCAGAAAAAACATCATGGTATTCATTTACCCCTGGCGCATCATTAATCTAAACAATTGCTTATTTTCAAAAATCCGATCAAGATACCATTAATTTACATATCTCAACTGTTTATCAGCTTCCTAATATTTTATCAAGTGTACGGGTTCATTCTTGTATACAAATTGAAAATACATCTAAAAAACAACTTCTTTAGCACTATAATCATTCATTGAATGATAAATAGAAATCCAATCCTTTCCCAGAATAACATCAGAATCTACTAAGGAAAAAACAACTACGTTTTCTGGTAATGTATTTCCACAGACCACAATAGAATGATTATTATAATTCCCCTTTCCGATAATATTTTTCCATGGTGTTTTACCAACATGTTTTGGCCTCATTTTTTGAGCTGATATTTCCATTTTACCATAAACTACATTAAAAATAATGGAACGTGTAGACCTCGTATCGAGTAAAATGCTTAAAAATTCTGAGTAAAAAAAGGTACATGATACAACTTCCTTGGATATCTTGATGTCTACTAATTTAGTCACAAATGATCTCACTAAAACTTTTTACTTATTTTGTGGCATCTTTTCATCATTTAGAACTCAATTTGTGTTGTAACACCCCGAGCTTCCACGATACGCTTCTCATTCAATAATGCAATATCTTGCATTGTACGCAACTTCGAGTTCTAAAACACCGTGACTAATCAAAGTAGCTGTTATGAATAGTAATAACCACTTTTAAAAATTATAGAAATTTTATATTTCAAAATGGACTTCATTTTTGGATTCGGAATATCAAAATTAGCCTATGTTGAATTTTTGGTATTTTTCTGAGAACTTCTAATTTTTTATGAATAGTGAAAAATACATAAAACAACTTTTTAATCAAAATAATTTATTGTGATAAATTATAATATTTAGTGGTTTTAAGGTATAATTAGAATATATTTTTACCATTTTATCCAATGGTGGTCATTAGAATTAATTTAACATTGAAATTGGACATAAACAATTGCCAATCTTTTGATATAAATTGTTTCTTAAAAACACTCTAATTATCGTAACAGCGGGAATTAATTATAAAATTAATTAATGTAACTTATATGTTTGGAATTTTGTAAAATAGACATCATTTTTGAATTCAGAATATCAATTATAGCTTAGGGTGAAATTTTGTCCTTGTTCTGAAAAACTTCAATTTTTGATTAATATTGAAACCACTAAGTGGTAGTTAAATAACTGATTTTTAGTTTAAATGAAATATTACCACTTCTGTGATTTGATTTTCAAAAATCCGACATACATGGTTGTCATTAAAAAGTAAAATGTGGTTCAATGAGATTAAAATAATTTTTGGTGAATAGTAACTTTTAAGTTCTTAATCGCGATTAGAGGTAATTAGTGTAGTTTAAGGTAAAAATAAAGTTTTATTAATATGAGATGAGATTTACACTTGTCCTACTCCTATTGGATGAGTCATTGACGACCAAGACAACCCATGGGTCAACTTGGGGACACCATGGAGACACTTTGGTTGGAAAATGACATTAATATATATTTATTTAATGTTAAAATTAAATTGACACAAACATGAGTTGTTCTACTAAAACAGTTTTTAAGTGGGGTTACACAAGTCCAAATTTTGACTATAAATATTCATTAGAAAGATAAAATAATTTCCTACATCATAGTATTTTTTTATATAATTTTTAGACATTAAATAAATTAAATTATTTATGACATCATTATGATGCAGCGAGACCTCATTATTTAACGATTTTAATAAAATGAAAAGATAATGTAAAATCCAAGGCATAAACTTGTCCAAAGACTATTGGATGGGTATATTTCGAACCCTTATCACCTTAGCCACGAATTATATAAGTTTGGGACCTTTAGAATCCGAAAATAATTGTGTAATAATGTAACATTTCAATCTTTCCAAAAGAGCCCCTCCTCTCCACTTATAAAAGGCCCCCACCTCTCCCACCTTATTCACACCTTCAAGCCATTTGGCTCGGCCAAAATCTGCACAAATACTCTCCCAACTTCCCCCTCTTACTCCTAGAAGCCTCACTTTGGGCAGAACTGTCACGACCCGCCCTCGGGGTCTGTGCCGTGACTACCCCAAGCCCGCCTTCCATAGTTCAGGGGCTGGCGACTAGCACCAAGGCGTAAATCCCGGTAAAAAGGGAAGTCATTGCCTTTGTAAAGTAAACAAACACCACAGAGTAAGCAAGCGGAAAGTAAACACTAAGCAAAAGAAGAGTACAACTGAAAGTGCGGAAAAGTAAATGGGCCAGTATACAAACCCAAACTGAAAGTAAAGTACAACTCGAAAGGGAAAACAACAACTGAAAAGTAAAAGCCGCTACAGCGAGCTGTCCACTGGAAATCCCACCTGAAGGGTGGGTACAGATAGCTCCTCTGCTCCACGGGTCCCGCCGTCCGCTCCGAGCACATCCCGCCCAGTGGTCCACCTCCGGGTACCGTCCTGCTCTGCAAACCTCAACTAAGATCATCGTTGTCCGTCGTCTGCAACCAACACAACGAAGTGCGGGCAAAGCCCGTGCAGGGGTGAGTATAAGCTACTCAGTAGGGATCCCGAGACCCCTGAAGGTCTCTCAAATCCACAAAGGATAAACCACGAAGAAAGGAACAATCACGAAGTAACAACGGACACTACTTAGGTATATGCCCATACATATTCCTAAGTCATGAATTTCAAATATGCTCCAACCTCCGAGCCCAAGTACAACTCAGTCCACACAGGAAAGTAAACGTATTCCACACAGGAAAGCAAAACGTAATCCACACAGGATAGCACAACACAATCCACACAGTAAAACATCAGGTTTCAGCTCAACCAGGATTTTCATTAACGAAACCGTAACTGTTGAAGAGTCCCATCTCTGAAGTGTACAGTGGTCCTGTCACGACTCCGAGGTACTGCTCACTAACCTAAGACTGCTGAAGTACTCCTCCTATCGAGTACCGCGGGTCTGCTGCCAACTACCGGGCGCTCCGTCCGCTGAGGGTCTGCTGCCAAATACCAGGCGCTCACCCAGATAGCCTACAGAGGTACTCCTCCAGTCGAGTACCGCGGGTCTGCTGCCAACTACCAGGCGCTCCGTCCGCCGTGGGTCTACCACCGAATACCGGGCGCTCCGTCCACTGGGCTAGTCGACTCACTCCATGTTGAGTCGGTCGAGCAGTCTTCAGGTCTCAGCCGGTTTCACGGTCTCCGTACTCTGTACGCTCGTCTCCAGAATCACAGGTCTACTGCTACAACCGAGCGCTCCACTGCCAAGGATATGCTGCTACAACCAAGCGCTCCACCGCCCAAGGTAAACAGAAGATTCAGCTCCCACAGGTTCGGAAGCACTGTTCCACATAATATCGCTGAGTGCTGTAGTCGTCGTCGTCAAATCCACACAGGATTTCTGTACTGTCGTCGTCGCAGTCACAGTAGCAGTAGTAGCAGTAGTAGTCACAGTAACAGTCGCAGCCAACACTAGGGTTCCCGCACGCAGCAAGCTCGTTCGGAGGGTCCGCTCTACGAGCCGAGAGGCTGATACATCAACTGTCACGAAGACCAGAGTTGATGTAACCAAAAGTTCCGTATCGTCAATCAGGAACTCAACGCAACAAACGACGCGTCGATCGGACGCCAGGTCTGTGAGTTATTGGCATTTTCGTCTCCGGGGCCCGGTTGGTTTTTAAGGCAAACCCAACCCGACCGTACTCCACCTGCGTCCAAACCTCGGGCGGAGTATGCCAAAAGATCTGTCTCACTAAGAGGAACACAACGCGACTGACGGCGCGTCAATCGGATGTTCGTAGCTCATGATATGAGTGTTTCTACTCCGAAGGCCCGGTTGGTTTCGTGAACGAACCAACCCGGCCGAACTCAAAGTAATCCGAAACCTTGAGTGCGATATACTGAAACGACCGTCTCGATCCAAGGATCGTGTTGCCGCAGACGGTTCGTCATTCAGAGGTCCGAGGCTCAAGATATGGGCCAAAACCCGATTCTGGTTCGAAACGGGGGGGTCCGGGTCCGGGCCGACCCGGCCCGACCCCCCCCCCCCCTAGGGCGGCCCGGCCGGACGGCCGGCCGGCGGCGCGGCGGCGCGGGGGCCGCCGCGGCTTGTCGCCGTGAGGAGGCCGCGCGGGGGGATCAATTCCCCCGCTTTTCAAGTGGCGGCGCGGCCATGCCGCGCCGTTTTTTTAAAAGCGCCCCCCCCCCCCCCACGTGGGGGGCCTGCTGGTGCGGAACCGGGGGGGCCGGCTGCCCCCCTCCCTTCAAAGAACCGCCCCCCTCATAAAGAGGGGGGTTTTATGAGTTGGCAGGGGGATTAATTCCCCCGGTTTAATGGTATCCGGCCGGCCAGCTGGCCGGCCGGTTTTCTCTAACGGGACCGGAAATTCTGGTCCCCCCTTCGGCTTCCGACGCCGGCGGCCCGACCGCCGGTCTTCTCTTCCGCCGCGGCCCGGAACCGGCCGCGGTCTCCTCGTCCCGCCGCGGCCCGGAACTGGCCGCGGTGTTCGTCGTCCGGCGCGGTGCGACGGCACTGCGCCCCTTCGCCGTGCCTTGATTCCTTTCAACGCGGCGCGACGGCGTCGCGTTCTTGAAGATTCTTCCTCAGCGTGGCGCGACGGCGCCGCGTAAAATAATAGCACGATTATCCGCGTGGTGCGACGGCACGACGCCACTTTGCTTCCACCCGCATGAATAAACAAGAACGATGGAGGGGGGTTCGGTCGTGTTCGTGCGGTCCGGCCCCCTCACGTTAAAATAATAACGCAACTTTAAAAATAATTCAAAGCCACTCGTTAGACTTGCTAAATTCACGATAAAGAATAAAATAATTAAACCAAAAATAAATCAACAACCCCTACCTCGGGTATAAGGTTCGAAGATTTGTCTACGTTCCGCGGAAGACGACGTCGCAGAGGGCGGGCGTCGCGGTCGTCGTTCGTCAAATCCGTTGACGAAGGGATGCGTCCGATGCGATACGTCGTTGGCGAAACTTCTCAAGTCGACGAAGGAAAACCGAGGAGGAAGAGGTGTCTCCCTTTCATTGGCGTGGAGATAAGATAGAACGGCGTGTCGGCGTTCTTCGCGTTCTTCAAGGAGGAAGATGAAGTTCTTCAAAGTGTAGAACTCTTCTTCTCTCAAATCTCCACACAACACAGCAACTTCCAAAATAAAATAAACTACACCTTATTTTATTTTCACTTTGCCAACTTTTCAAAATTCAAAAGTTGAATTCAACACATTAATTAAAATCTAGAGTTGTCAAAAATTAAATGAAGAGTTAAGTTGGCAAGAATTAAAGTAGGGGAGTGTCACATAAATTAAGAGGGGGTTTAGAGGGGTTAGGGAATTTGAAAAAGTGGGGGCTCGTGTGGGCCCCACCTCCCTCATAACCACACATGGGAAGTTGGGTGGTTGTGGGCCCCACCAACAACTTCCCATGAGAGAGTCTAACCACCACGAATAAAATAAAATTCAAACAAAATTTTATTTTACTTATCTTTTAATCCCCAAAACTAACTTTCAACCCGCAAC
Source organism: Viscum album (assembly GCA_963277665.1). Classification (NCBI taxonomy): domain Eukaryota; kingdom Viridiplantae; phylum Streptophyta; class Magnoliopsida; order Santalales; family Viscaceae; genus Viscum; species Viscum album. The sequence continues at coordinate 1,153,446,989 of OY728120.1, forward strand.
AAACGCAACTCCCGAAAAGGTCTCTTTAAGCGAATATCGGCGCTGCGAGTTCATCGGTGCCCTCAGATTTCAATTCCGAGCACCGGATCAATAGTTAGGAATTCCCGCTCGTTCGTTCACTAAACGTACCCGAGCCAAACTTCGGAAATTGATTCCGGGCACTCCGGGCCTCGGAATCAGGTGCCGTCTGAAACCGCGCTCTTGTAAAATTATAAAGAAAATTAAGAAAAAAAATTTCTTGAATTTTACAGGTCTTTACATTACTCCCACCTCAGGGTTTTACGTCCCCGTAAAGATACATCAAAAACTAGGGAAACAAATGAGGGTACTGAGCACGCATCTGAGCCTCCCGCTCCCATGTGCTCTCCTGGAGATTCCTGTGCTGCCATCTGATGCGCACAAGAGGAATCGATCGCCCACGCAGGACCCGCTCCTGTCGATCCTCTATCTCCACCGGGACCTCCGTAAAAGTCGCCCCATCGTCAACGTCAGGCTCCCCATGATCAATGATGTGCGTCGGGTCGTGCACGTATCTCCTCAGCTGAGACACGTGGAAAACGTCGTGCACCCGGTGCAACTGAGGTGGTAGAGCCAGGCGATAAGCCACCTCACCAATCCTGCTGAGAATCTGGAAGGGTCCGATGAAGCGCGGAGATAACTTGCCGCCTCGGACAAATCTCCGAATACCACATCGAGGTGAGACCCGCAAGAAGACGGGGTCGCCATCCTCGAACTCCAGTGGCCTCCGCCTCCTGTCAGCATATGGCTTCTGCCGGCTCTGAGCTGTACTTATCCTCCCCTGGATAACCTGGACCATGTCAGGTCCCACAAGAGCTGCAGGATTTCTTCTTTGCCGATGAGAGAAATCCGGTCTCATCCCCAGGATGAACCACGTTCCTTGCCTAAAACAATCAATCCCGTCATGATTAGTTAATTCATGGCAAGGATGACGTCGTAAGGCCTCGACGCTACTACTAAGAGATTCAACCGTTACTCTCGCCTCCAAGGGTTGAGTCACACTGTCGGCATCAGTGTGTGGTAACTAGGTCTTCTCCAGTAGATGTCTCACAAGTGAGGGTCAAGTCAACAGTCAAACTGGAACCTCTTATTAACATCACGAAAGAGGATAGGAATGAAAATATCACAAGGGTATGCGTCTTTTATTATTGCAGCTCATAATACAAGACGCTACACAATTGCAACAAGGAACCAGAAGTACAAAGGATGTATCCACTAGTTCTGCTCCTGTCCATCGGCTCCCAGAGCTCCATGATCGAAGGCCTCGGCTGCCTGAAGCTGAGCTCTCCCCTGCGGTCGGGGTTGACCTCCTGGTGGTGGTGGTGGTAGAACCTCAAAGCGTCATCCACCACCTGCTGCTCGGCCAGCTCCTCTGCCTCGTCCGCCTCCTCCCTGCGGACCGCCACGGTCGAACCTCTGCCTCTGCCTGGGAGGTTCTTCACTTAACTGCTGATCATCAGCACGGCGGGTCGGACAGTCACGAGCCATGTGACCAATCCCGCCACAGGAGTAACACTGCCCACTCTCGGCACGCCTGACTCTGACTCCACCCCGGCTTCCCCGCACAACTGAGCCTGAGTCGTGCAGTCGGCCACTGGTAGGTCTGGTCTGCCTGGAACCCTGAGTCATCTGTCGGCTATCTGCTGCAGATGACTCTGCCACGTGCCGCCCTGCGGTGGGTCGCTGTGCTGGTGTAGACTCAGCAAGGAAGCTCTCGATCAGAAGGGCCCGCTCCAGTACTCCTATCTGAGTCGGTATGCTGAGGGAGATCAGTGATGCCCTGATCTCGTGTCTCAAACCCTGCTCGAAGGTCCGGGCCCGGAAGAATGGGTCCCGTACCATGTCGGTCGAGTAGCGCGAGAGATCGGTAAATCTCGCCGAGTACTGAGCGACCGTCATGCTGCCCTGCCGCAGCTGAAGAAGCTCCAGGATACGCACCGCACGAAGGGTGGCTGGGACGAACTCCGAGCGGAAGAGGCTCTCAAAGTCAGTCCAAAGTAGAGATGCCTCATCGTGCACCTGGAGCATCAAGCTCCACCATCGTCCTGCTGCTGCGTGTAGTAGGCTCGCAGCGAGGATCACCATGAGGTCTGCTGGTGTCCTCACTAGCCTAAACACTCATACCACGGCCTCCAGCCAGTCCTCTGCTGCCTGGGGATCCGTCTCCCCGCGAAACCTGGGTGGTCACTGGCGCTGAAACTCATGCAGTGCGTTGAGGCAACGTGCATTGTCAGCGGCTGGTGCTGGAAGTATCGGGGGCTCGGCGGGTAGTGCTACCGCCGGTGCCACTGCTGACAAAGGGCCCTGCACCGAGGCCTCGTCACTCGGTGGGCTGTCATCACACTCGACTCTCGGAACCCTAGCTGGCTGCCGTCGTGGGGCCATCCTGAATAGGAAACAGGTGCGCCATGGTCAACAGTATACCTGGTGAGCTGACACAAGGAAATCACAAAGAAAACTTTGAAACACACACGCAATCAATGTTTTCGTGCATTAAGTCGGAAATCAGAAGTCAGGGTCCTGGTGTACGGATACGTCGGCCGCCGCACCAACACTGGACTCCCTGGACTGATAACCACACTCAATACGCTAAACATTATTGCTTCATAGAGAAAATATCAGAGTTCGCGGTAGAACCGAACTGCTCTGATACCAATTTGTCACGACCCGCCCTCGGGGTCTCTGCCGTGACTACCCCAAGCCCGCCTTCCATAGGCCAGGGGCTGGCGACTAGCATCAAGGCGTAAATCCTGGTAAAAAGGGAAGGCATTGCCTTTGTAAAGTAAACAAACACCACAGAGTAAGCAAGCGGAAAGTAAACACTAAGCAAAAGAAGAGTACAACTGAAAGTGCGGAAAAGTAAATGGTCCAGTATACAAACCCAAACTGAAAGTAAAGTACAACTCGAAATGGAAAACAACAACTGAAAAGTAAAAGCCGCTACACCGAGCTGTCCACTGGAAATCCCACCTGAAGGGTGGGTACAGATAGCTCCTCTGCTCCACGGGTCCCGCCGTCCGCTCCGAGCACGTCCCGCCCAGTGGTCCACCTCCGGGTACCGTCCTGCTCTGCAAACCTCAACTAAGATCATCGTTGTCCGTCGTCTGCAACCAACACAACGAAGTGCGGGAAAAGCCCGTGCAGGGGTGAGTATAAGCTAATCATTAGGGATCCCGAGACCCCTGAAGGTCTCTCAAATCCACAAAGGATAAACCACGAAGAAAGGAACAATCACGAAGTAACAACCGACACTACTTAGGTATATGCCCATACATATACCTAAGTCATGAATTCCAAATACGCTCCAACCTCCGAGCCCAAGTACAACTCAGTCCACACAGGAAAGTAAACATATTCCACACAGGAAAGCAAAACGTAATCCACACAGGATAGCACAACACAATCCACACAGGAAAACAACAGGTTTCAGCTCAACCAGGATTTTCATTAACGAAACCGTAACTGTTGAAGAGTCCCATCTCTGAAGTGTACAGTGGTCCTGTCACGACTCCGAGGTACTGCTCACTAACCTAAGACTGCTGAAGTACTCCTCATGTCGAGTACCGCGGGTCTGCTGCCAACTACCGGGCGCTCCGTCCGCTGAGGGTCTGCTGCCAAATACCGGGCGCTCACCCAGATAGCCTACAGAGGTACTCCTCCAGTCGAGTACCGCGGGTCTGCTGCCAACTACCAGGCGCTCCGTCCGTCGTGGGTCTGCCGCCGAATACCGGGCGCTCCGTCCACTGGGCTAGTCGACTCACTCCAAGTTGAGTCGGTCGAGCAGTCTTCAGGTCTCAGCCGGTTTCACGGTCTCCGTACTCTGTACGCTCGTCTCCAGAATCGCAGGTCTGCCGCTACAACCGAGCGCTCCACTGCCAAGGATATGCTGCTACAACCAAGCGCTCCACCGCCCAAGGTAAACAGAAGATTCAGCTCACACAGGTTCGGAAGCACTGTTCCACGTAAGATCGCTGAGTGCTGTAGTCGTCGTCGTCGAATCCACACAGGATTTCTGTACTGTCGTCGTCGCAGTCACAGTAGCAGTAGTAGCAGTAGTAGTCACAGTAACAGTCGCAGCCAACACTAGGGTTCCCGCACGCAGCAATCTCGTTCGGAGGGTCCGCTCCACGAGCCGAGAGGCTGATACATCAACTGTCACGAAGACCAGATTTGATGTAACCAAAAGTTCCGTATCGTCAATCAGGAACTCAACGCAACAGACGACGCGTCGATCGGACGCCCGGTCTGTGAGTTATTGGCATTTTCGTCTCCGGGGCCCGGTTGGTTTTTAAGGCAAAACCAACCTGACCGTACTCCACCTGCGTCCAAACCTCGGGCGGAGTATGCCAAAAGATCTGTCTCACTAAGAGGAACACAACGCGACTGACGGCGCGTCAATCGGACGTTCGTAGCTCAAGATATGAGCGTTTCCGCTCCGAAGGCCCGGTTGGTTTTGTGAACGAACCAACCCGGCCGAACTCAAAGTAATCTGAAACCTTGAGTGCGATATACTGAAACGACCGTCTAGATCCAAGGATCGCGTTGCCGCAGACGGTTCGTCATTTGGAGGTCCGAGGCTCAAGATATGGGCCAAAAACCGATTCTGGTTCGAAACGGGGGGGTCCGGGTCCGGGCCGACCCGGCCCGACCCCCCCCTGGGGCGGCCCGGCCGGACGGCCGGCCGGCGGTGCGGCGGCGCGGCGGCGGCGGCTTGGCGCCGCGAGGAGGCCGCGCGGGGGGATCAATTCCCCCGATTTTCAAGTGGCGGCGCGGCTATGCCGCGCCGTTTTTTTTTAAAAGCGCCCCCCCCCCCCACGTGGGGGGCCTGCTGGTGCGGAACCGGGGGGGGCCGGCTGCCCCCCTCCCTTCAAAGAACCGCCCCCCTCATAAAGAGGGGGGTTTTATGAGTTGGTCGGGGGATTAATTCCCCCGGTTTAATGGTATCCGGCCGGCCAGCTGGCCGGCCGGTTTTCTCTAACGGGACCGGAAATTCTGGTCCCCCCTTCGGCTTCCGACGCCGGCGGCCCGGCCGCCAGTCTTCTCTTCCGCCGCGGCCCGGAACCGGCCGCCGTCTCCTCGTCCCGCCGCGGCCCGGAACCGGCCGCGGTGCTCGTCGTACGGCGCGGTGCGACGACACCACGCCCCTTCGTCGTGCCTTGATTCCTTTCAACGCGGCGCGACGGCGTCGCGTTCTTGAAGATTCTTCCTCGGCGTGGCGCGACGGCGCCGCGTAAAATAATCGCACGATTATACGCGTGGTGCGACGGCACCATGCCACTTTGCTTCCACCCGCAAGAATAAACAAGAACGATGGAGGGGGGTTCGGCCGTGTTCGTGCGGTCCGGCCCCCTCACGTTAAAATAATAACGCAACTTTAAAAATAATTCAAAGCCACTCGTTAGACTTGCTAAATTCACGATCAAGAATAAAATAATTAAACCAAAAATAAATCAACAACCCCTACCTCGGGTATAAGGTTCGAAGATTTGTCTACGTTCCGCGGAAGACGACGTCGCGGAGGTCGGGCGTCGCGGTCGTCGTTCGTCAAATCCGTTGACGAAGGGATGCGTCCGATGCGATACGTCGTTGGAAAAACTTCTCAAGTCGACGAAGGAAAACCGAGGAGGAAGCGGTGTCTCCCTTTCATTGACGTGGAGAGAAGATAGAACGGCGTGTCGGCGTTCTTCGCGTTCTTCAAGGAGGAAGATGAAGTTCTTCAAAGTGTATAACTCTTCTTCTCTCAAATCTCCACACAACACAGCAACTCCCAAAATAAATTAAACTACACCTTATTTTATTTTCACTTTGCCAACTTTTCAAAATTCAAAAGTTGAATTCAACACATTAATTAAAATCTAGAGTTGTCAAAAATTAAATGAAGAGTTAAGTTGGCAAGAATTAAAGTAGGGGAGTGTCACATAAATTAAGAGGGGGTTTAGAGGGGTTAGGGAATTTGAAAAGGTGGGGGCTCGTGTGGGCCCCACCTCCCTCATAACCACACATGGGATGTTGGGTGGTTGTGGGCCCCACCAACAACTTCCCATGAGAGAGTCTAACCACCACGAATAAAATAAAATTCAAACAAATTTTTATTTTACTTATCTTTTAATCCCCAAAACTAACATTCAACCTGCAACAAACGCAACTCCCGAAAAGGTCTCTTTAAGCGAATATCGGCGCTGCGAGTTCATCGGTGCCCTCGGATTTCAATTCCGAGCACCGGATCAAAAGTTAAGAATTCCCGCTCGTTCGTTCACTGAACGTACCCGAGCCAAACTTCGGAAATTGATTCCGGGCACTCCGGGCCTCGGAATCAGGTGCCGTCTGAAACCGCGCTCTTGTAAAATTATAAAGAAAATTAAGAAATAATTTTCCTTGAATTTTACGTGTCTTTACAAGAACTCTTCTCAAGGAAGCCTTTGGCTCAAATCAAAATGAGTTACCCGATTTTGAGGTAATGTCTTCTCTAATGTTGTTTTGTTTTATTTTTTTTCTCCAACCCCCTAAACTCTTTTTATTCATTAATTTTGTAACAACACCAGTATCCTAAATATACTAGGATGTTGTTATAAGAAGGATTCGATCTACACTTACACACACCTACATCTAATGGTTAAAGAACATATGGTTTCTGTGGATGGAGAATTTCTGCCTCACGAAACGATGATTGTTCAACACTCATATAACACCTTCAAAGGTGGCCATTAAGATGTCACTATATTTATATATGATATAAAATATGTTTATGTTTTACTTATGCTTCTGTATTTCTCATTTATGGCATAATTTATGATTTCCATTATGGGTAAAACGCGATAATTTCATTTTAGGAAGTGCGGACTACCGCCCCCTCAAAGTGATTTGAATCGTTAATGCCATATGTGGGATGTATAAAGGATGGATTAAATGGTATTATACACTATATTATACTATAATTATATTATTAATTTATATCATTATGATTTCATTCCATTAAATACGAAATACAAATGAAAGTAGCGTTCATGCGTACGTACGGCTTACCGTCTCCATGAACGGTGCATTTCATTTCTTACCTCTAAATGTTATGTGAAATTATGAATGAATGTATATACTATATATATGATATATATGATATCTACATCATGAATATAATTCTGGATATAATGGATATTTCACCACATGAACAACTTGTAATTATAAGAAGTTTATTTTTGACTCATGTACCAAAGATCGACAAAACGACCGTTATTAACTTAAATAATTAAATAATGTTCATAACATGGTAATAATGGATATAAAAGGAATAATGAACATGAAAATGGTTCTTAAGTAAATAGAAATTAACTCTAGTTAATTATTCAGGTGGTTAAAGAACGGTCGAGTCAGGACAAGACGCAAGGTAAGAGAATTTCTTAACCCAATTTTCATTCTTTGGGTTAATCTCCTACTTTCAAATTATGTCAGGATATTATTATGTCCTATATTGTATTTGTACATTATTTATGTTTACTTATAGTGAATACACATTATAGATGTACTTTATTTAAAAAAATGTTCTTTTTAAGGACTTCGTCTCAATCCCCTTTCATTGAGGCATATTTGGTTTTATACAAAACATTCTTTTATACGGTGTATAAACCCATTTTACTTTTACGTTTATTCAAAAGGAATCTTTTTTATACGAAGCGTTTTACAAATAGACAAAAAGGGAATGTTTTTCTTTATGTACTTATGCGGCGACAATGACTTCTCCGCCGCCGTGACCATTATTTGAGTTTCGGCTTCCTCTACAAGCCATCATTTTTTTTAATGACAAATAAATACAAAGTTTTAACTTTATTTTATTTTATTGAAAATGGTTTTGAAAACGTTTTTATTATATCAATTTGTTGTATTTATATCTTGTGATTGAAATGTGGAAATGTTATGTTTTCTTTATGCATGTTTTATGTGATATGATTATTTTATGGTTTATGATATGTTTAAACATATTCATATGAGGAATGCATTGGACATAATAAGTGACGGGTGGAGCCCTCTATAGCTCCTCGATGCATCAGCAGGTCTCATGAGACAAACTAGTGTCATGGAACGAGGCCTTGACAAAATCTTATTTGTGGTCTTGGCACGAGGCCTTGGCTACGTGGTTATGATAGTCTGGCATTATGCATTCCATCATTATGAAAGTGGTTATTGATATTGCATGTGATTATTCGACCAGTAGAATATCCATGTGAAGAAGTGAATGGAATTATCTCATTTTACTTTTTCCATATTATGTTGAAGTTCAAGTTTAAAAGTCTTTTGTTTTAGTTATACATTGCCTTAAATGTTAATGTTTATTTATGAAAGCTTCCGCTATATTGTTAACCTTACTGAGCATCCGAGCTCACCCCTTTCAATGTTTTAATATTTTCCAGGAGGTGAAGAAGTATTTTATGAATGACCTGCAGGGATAGTCCAAAGAGGATAGAAGTGTGGACTATGGAGACTATGTTATTATAGTTTTTTACTTTGTGATGTAATGTAACATTTATGAATGTATCTAGTGTTTCCAAGGCTACTAAACTAATCGGTCTTTCGAGACTTGATCTTTTGTGATCATTCCAATGTTACGAAGTAATGCACCGGCTCTGGGTAGCTGGGGTCGGGGCATTACAGTTGGTATCAGAGGAAGTTTAGTACTAACCTTGGAAGCTAGATTTAGATAAACTCTGATTAGAGCACATAGCCCAAAGATAGACTTTGAGGATTAGTATAGAAGAACTTCCTAGAATTTTTTTATTGTAGAGATTTTGTGAGTTTTCCGAGCAATACATCCCTATCTGGATACGAGCAAGTAGAGGCGGCTCTGGCACAGATGTACCTAGGGGTAAAACCCGAAAACACCGCTTTGAGCTAGACTCGAACGGGAAATGGTGCACGACAACGGGCCTTGCTGCACTCATGGTTACGACTCTCCCGGGGGATATGCTTTGGATAATTCTCATTTTCCTTATAAACCACTATGAATGGTTATGAGTATATACTTCTTCAAAGAAAACATTTTTATGGATTATATCCATAAATTGTTCATTTTATGTTAAGTATCATACAAGTATGGAATTATGTATTTTGATTTATAAACTAATATAGTTTATAACATTGTTTAGAAATGGAGCCTAGTGGAAGGAATGGAAACCGTATCAATGCACGCACTTCGTGTATGGATTGCCCTCCTACTAAAGATAATTATTGTGGAGTTGGAGATACAACTGGTGCTGATCAACTTCTTACCATACTGGGACAACTCACTCAGGTTATGAATAATAACCTTACTTGTATGGAGCACCCTAATCCGCAACGTGGAGTATCAATGTTAGACCGCTTCATGAGGCAACAACCACCAACCTTCAATGGGAGTACAAATCCTATAGTAGCTGAGCAATGGATAAATTCCTTAGAGAAAATATTCCATGCCTTGGGGAGTAGTGAAAGGGAGAAGGTTTTCATGGCAGTTCACCGCCTCACTGGAGATGCCGATCAGTGGTGGTCGCTGATTCAAAACACAAAGGAAGATGATGACGTATCAAATATGGAATGGAGGGAGTTCAAAGAGATTTTCTTAGAAAAATACTTTCCTCGTGACCATCGAGCAGATATGGAAAGGAAATTTCTGAGTCTGAGGCAGAAGGAGGATGAGCATGTCGCAAAGTATGAGGCTAACTTTACAAGGTTAGCGAGGCATACTGTCGATTATATACGTAACCCAAGGAGTAAGATTGATCGTTTATTTGATGGGTTAAACCCATTTCTCCGTCGATCTTTAGTATCACAATCCTTCTCATCATACGAAGATATTGTCTCGTGTGCTATCAAGACAGAAAAGGAATTCTCTAAGTCTTATGACAACAAAGTAAAGTAAGAGAAGAAGAGAACGGTGGAACAAGAGAAAGATAAAGGGAAAAAGGGAAAGAAGGATTTTACATTATGTGATAATTGTGGGAAGAATGACCCCGGTACTTGTCTAAAAGGAATGGGAGTTTGTTATAAATGTGGAGAAAAGGGTCACCAGGCTCGTGATTGCAAGGGAAAGAAAGAGGCTATCAATGTTGAATGACACAATTGTAGGGAAATGGGGCATTATGCAAATGAATGTCCTAAGCATCAGGGAAACATACCTCAGAAAAGGCCAAGGGATCAAGGACAATCTTATGATGTTACTATAGTTGAAGCAGAATAACTAATGTATTGGTGCTTTTGGACTCATGGATTATATTCTGGTTATTAGAATAATGTGATATATATATAAGGATTGTACTGCAGTACTTGTCGATTTCAGTAAGGTTTTAATATGATGAAGGTAATCATATTTTTAGTATGTGACAAAAGAGAAACATTAATTTTTTTGGGGAATCTGATGTTACAATTGATTTTGGAATTTAGATACCTTTTAGAGAAAGTCTGGACAGAGGTATTTTGGATAACTATAAAGGTTGGAATGGATTAAGTTGAACTTTGGATAGTATTGTTTAAGGTTAAAACATTTATGAAGATTATTTTTGGAATAGTATAGTACTATATTTTTAGGAAAAGGAAAACCTGCAGGGTGGGGCATAACCCATCGCGTCGGACAAAGCTGCAGGAATCGAACCCACAACCATAGTGCGACTGGACTTTATTTCCTACCACTAGCCTACAGGAAGTCCCTGGTTATTACAAAATAATTTTACTAATCTAATTAATGTGTGTTAACATTTGGAACCTTATACAATTAGGATAAATAGAATATATTTGAGTTCTATTATCTTTTTGAGTGAAAAGTGAGTTTGTGGTAGAAATTAGTTGAAGGTTGAAACTCTACTTGTCAAGAATAAATATATATACCTATCTATTATTCAATGAATAAATTAATTCATAAACTTTAGTAAAGGGATATTAAAACAAAAAATGTGTTATCCTAATACCTTATGTCTTGTTGAACTGATGATATTTTAAATCAACATAGATTGAAGGCTTTGAGGCCCTCAATTTGAAAGTTGATTGTAATTGATGACCTCAATAAATCCCTACAAATATTTAGGTTTTTCCTCCAATTATATGTCTCTAATTGCCACCAATGTTCTCCTTATCGAGATCATAATTTGGTGGTGACTTTATTATTTCCATTTCCCTCTTATTAAGGCTAAATTTTATTAACCTTATTTCTGATGTGGGTTTTCCACAAAGGTATTTTCTATTTTCAACCTTTTATTTTCAAAGAAAAATTTCAAATTATGAGGACGAAATTTATTGAAGGAGGGGAGAATGTAACACCCCGAGCTTCCACAATACGCTTCTCATTCAATAATGCAATAGCTTGCATTGTACGCAACTTCGAGTTCTAAAACACCGTGACTAATCAAAGTAGCCGTTATGAATAGTAATACCCACTTTTTAAAATTATAGAAATTTTATATTTCAAAATGGACTTCATTTTTGGATTCGGAATATCAAAATTATCCTATGTTGAATTTTTGGTATTTTTCTGAGAACTTCTAATTTTTTATGAATAGTGAAAAATACTTAAAACAACTTTTTAATCAAAATAATTTATTGTGATAAATTATACTATTTAGTGGTTTTAAGGTATAATTAGAATATATTTTTTCCATTTTATCCAATGGTGGTCATTAGAATTAATTTAACATTGAAATTGGACATAAACAATTGCCAATCTTTTGATATAAATTGTTTCTTAAAAACACGCTATTTGTCGTAACAGCGGGAATTAATTATAAAATTAACTAATGCAACTTATATGTTTGGAATTTTGTAAAATAGACATCATTTTTTAATTCGTAATATCAATTATAGCTTAGGGTGAAATTTTGGCCTTGTTCTGAAAAACATCAATTTTTGATGAATATTGAAACCACTAAGTGGTAGTTAAATAACTGATTTTTAGTTTAAATGAAATATTACCACTTCGGTGATTTGATTTTCAAAAATCCGACATACATGGTTGTCATTAAGATGTAAAATGTGGTTCAATGAGATTAAAATAATTTTTGGTGAATAGTAACTTTGAAGTTCTTAATCCCGATTAGAGGTAATTAGTGTAGTTTAAGGTAAAAATAATGTTTTAATAATATGAGATGAGCTTGACACTTGTCCTACTCCTATTGGATGAGTCATGGCCGACCAAGACAACCCATGGGTCAACTTGGGGACCCCATGGAGCCACTTTGGTTGGAAAATGACATTAATATATATTTATTTAATGTTAAAATTAAATTGACACAAACATGAGTTGTTCTACTAAAACAGTTTTTAAGTGGGGTTACACAACTCCAAATTTTAGCTATAAATATTAATTGGAAAGATAAAATAATTTCCTACATAATAGTATTTTTTTTATAATTTTTAGACATTAAATAAATTAAATTATTTATGACATCATTATGATGCAGCGATGACCTCATTATTCAACGATTTTAATAAAATGAAAAGATAATTTAAAATCCAAGGCTTACACTTATCCAAAGACTATTGGATGGGTATATTTAGAACCCTTATCACCTTATACACTAATTATATAAGTGTGGGACCTTTATAATCCGAAAATAATTGTGTAATAATGTAACATTTCAATCTTTCCAAAAGAGCCCCTCCTCTCCACTTATAAAAGGCCCCCAACTCTCCCACCTTATTCACACCTTCAATCCATTTGGCTCGGCCAACCTCGGCCCAAATACTATCCCAACTTCCCCCTCTTACTCCTAGAAGCATCACTTTGGGCAGAACTCTTCTCAAGGAAGCCTTTGGCTCAAATCAAAAAGAGTTACCAGATTTTGAGGTAATGTCTTCTCTAATGTTGTTTTGTTTTATTTTTCTTCTCCAACCCCCTAAACTATTTTTATTCATTACTTTTGTAACAACAACAGTATCCTCAATATACTAGGATATTGTTATAAGAATTATTAGAGCTACACTTACACACACCTACATCTAATGGTTAAAGAACATACGGTTTCTGTGGATGGCGAATTTCTGCCTCACGAAACGATGATTGTTCGACACTCATATAACACCTTCAAAGGTGGCCATTAAGATGTCACTATATTTATATATGATATAAAATATGTTTATGTTTTACATAATCTTTTGTATTTCTCATTTATGACATACTTTATGATTTCCATTATGGGAAAAACGCGATAATTTCATTTTAGGAATTGCGGACTACCGCCCCCTCAAAGTGATTTGAATCGTTAATGCCATATGTGGGATGTATAAAGGATGGATTAAATGGTATTATACACTATATTATACTGTAATTATATTATAAATTTATATCATTATGATTTCATTCCATTAAATACGAAATAGAAATGAAAGTAGCGTTCATGCGTACGTACGGCTTACCGTCTCCATGAACGGTGCATTTCATTTCTTACCTCTAAATGTTACGTGACATTATGAATGAATGTATATACTCTATATATGATATATATGAAATCTACATCATGAATATAATTCTGTATATAATGGATATTTCACCACATGAACAACTTGTAATTATAAGATGTTTATTTTTGACTCAAGTACCAATGATCGACAAAACGACCGTTATTAACTAAAATAATTAAATAATGTTCATAACATGGAAATAAGGGATATAAAAGGAATAATGAACATGAAAAAGGTTCTTAAGTAAATAGAAATTAACTCTAGTTAATTATTCAGGAGGTTAAAGAACGGTCGAGTCAGGACAAGACGCAAGGTAAGGGAATTTCTAAACCCAATTTTCATTCTTTGGGTTAATCTCCTACTTTCAAATTATGTCATGATATTATTATGTCCTATATTGTATTTGTACATTATTTATGTGTACTTATAGTGAATACACATTATAGATGTACTTTATTTAAAAAAATGATCTTTTTAAGGACTTTGTCTCAATCCCCTTTCATTGAGGCATATTTGGTTTTATACAAAACTTTCTTTTATACGGTGTATAAAACCATTTGAATTTTACGTTTATTCAAAAGGAATATTTTTTATACGAAGCGTTTTACTAAACGACAAAAAGGGAATGTTTTTCTTTCTGTACTTATGCGGCGACAACGACTTCTCCGCCGCCGTGACCACTATTTGAGTTTCGGCTTCCTCTACAAGCCTTCATTTTTTTTAATGAAAAATAAATACGAAGTTTTAACTTTCTATTATTTTATTGAAAATGGTTTTGAAAGCGTTTTTATTATATCAATGTGTTGTATTTATATCTTGTGATTGAAATGTGGAAATGTTATGTTTCCTTTATGCATGTTTTATGTGATATGATTATGTTATGGTTTATGATATGTTTAAACCTATTCATATGAGTAATGCATTGGACTTAATAAGTGACCGGTGGAGCCCGCTATAGCTCCTCAATGCATCGGCAGGTCTCATGAGACAAACTATTGTCTTGGCACGAGGCCTTGACAAAATCTTATTTGTGGTCTTGGAACGAGGCCTTGGCTATGTGGTTATGATAGTCTGGCATTATGCATTCCATCATTATGAAAGTGGTTATTGATATTGCATGTGATTATTCGACCAGTAGAATATCCATGTGAAGAAGTGAATGGCATTATCTCATTTTACTTTTTCCATATTATGTTGATGTTCAATTTTAAAAGGCTTTTGTTTTAGTTATACATTGCCTTAAATGTTAATGTTTATTTATGAAAGCTTCCGCTATATTGTTAATCTTACTGAGCATCCGATCTCACCCCTTTCAATGTTTTAAAATTTTCCAGGATGTGACGAAGTATTTTATGAATGACCTGCAGGGATAGTCCGAAGAGGATAGAAGTGTGGACTATGGAGACTATGTTATTATTGTTTTTCACTTTGTGATGTAATGTAACATTTATGAATGTATCTCGTGTTTCCAAGGCTACTAAACTGATTGGTCTTTCGAGACATGATCTTTTTTGATCATGCCAATGTTACGAAGTAATGCACCGGCTCTGGGTAGCTGGGGTCGGGGCGTTACATGTGTAGGCATTTTCATAATGACCCAACACTCCACATTTAAAACAAAAAAAAGTTTTCTTGTCAGGATAAGTCTTAAGATCATTTTCCTTAAAATCTCCGGCCATATGTCCAATTATACCACATAGAAACACTCCCCAGTTTTGGAAAGGGATTCCCCAAGGTGTTTTTTCCACCAATTTCACAAACTAGAAACAATAATTTCTTAACATAATATTTCTTTGGATGACTCTTACACATAACTTTCCATATGTACTTATTCTTTACATTGAATTTCAAGTGTGTATGATCATAAATAAATTCTATACAACCCTATCATCACATCGGGAAAGTTTCTCATAACGATTGAATTCATTGGTGGCCAATTTCCTTCAATTCATTTTCTTTAATCCTGAGTAAAATTGGTTAGTTTTTAAATCACAATCTTGAATAATATTTGGAGAATACCTCAGCAGTCAGGTTGAGATTTCTTCATACCCAGCCACTAAATCATCATCCTTTAAATTCAATTCAAGTAATTTCTTCTCCATACTATGCCACACCAACATTGGGGAAAAATTTGTGGAAAATACTTTTAAATTCATCCCTTTAAAAGACATTAATCACCTCTCTATATCATATATTTTTGACCATTGACCACCAATAATTATCTTAACAATCAATATGATGAATGAAAGTAATTCTCTTTTGATTA
The DNA here is from genome assembly GCA_963277665.1 of Viscum album. Taxonomy (NCBI): domain Eukaryota; kingdom Viridiplantae; phylum Streptophyta; class Magnoliopsida; order Santalales; family Viscaceae; genus Viscum; species Viscum album. Next base: position 1,153,462,686 of record OY728120.1, read on the forward strand.
GATGAACATACCATCACATCGAATGTCTTTTCAAAGGCATTAATCCATCCTTTGGCTGCCACCGAGTCCAAATATCCACAAGATGCAAGAGGGTATTGTCCCCTAAAATTTTCCAATATCGTCATGTTCCGTTTTGTTACCTATGGTTGATTTATTTCTTTGAAAACAGAAATAATTATTTATATAATTATCTAAACCATTGTTTTCACAAAATACTCATTTCCAATCCCTACTATTCTAGGCCACATATTCAGAAGGATATCATTCTGTTGGTGCCTCTCCTCTTTCGCTCACGAGTTTCTTCTACAGATAACCATTCTAAAAAAACATATTATAGTCGAAGAAACATGGTAATTATTGAATTATATATCATTTGAAATATAACATATAGTAAATATATTTTATTTTATTTTATTAACATAATCATAACCCCTAAAATTTTCTAATTCATCTTCCCATACCAACTATAAGGACCTGAACTTATTACATTACGTAAACTTGAATTTTATTGAAGAACTCACTTCCTTTCATATTGAAGATATTTTAAAGTATATAGTTTTCAATAATTGGGATATAATACATACATAACATTCAAAATTTATATAGAGAATATACCACACAAACATTATCCATTTATTTCATAATAGAAAACGTTTTAAGTAAAACATGTTTTCTTCGAAAAATCATTATAACATTTTACGTGGAATACTTTTTCGTATTAAACAACCTTATAACGTATGAAAATATTATAGAAACACGGGATGAACACAAAAATATCAGTAAGTTATTTAAAAATAATTAAATTAATCATTATTCTATGAATACATGTAGCCTATGAAATCATTTTAAAAATGACATACTTATTACCCATATAAACATACTTTTTGAAACATGAGATATCCTTGATATTTCCACAAAAAATATTGAAAATAAGTAGAACCATATATTTATATTATGATATTACTTAATTTTTTTACCCTCACAACTACCTTATGATTTGTAACCCACACTAGTACTTTACAATGTAACCCTCACGACAACCTTATGTTGTTACCATCACAGTTACACCTAGAGTAACCATACAGTCGACCTCACACTTAGACATACCCAATGCATTAAATGAATAGATTTGTAGCAAAATTCCTCATAAAAAATTCCCAATCACCATAACATAATTATACATCTTGAATAATATCATAAAAAATTTCTTTTTCATTTTTTAAATTTGAATTTTAAAATAGGGTTTTATAAGAAAATCCCCTTAATAATGTCATATAATTTATTTGAAACATAATAATGTGTATGTAATATTAATAAACACTTTAAATACACATAATATAACATAATATAAATAAACATCATGACAGAAAAAAAAATTTATAGCACATAATTAATGAAGTAGATGGTTAACCCAATGAATTGAAATTTGGATAATAATTCCCTTAACTCAGTTTTTTCTTACAAAAAACTTTTTTAAACCACCAATATAATGGTTAAAAGAGTGTTATTAATATCTTATAGAAAAATATTAATGTTTATTACACCTAATATGATAATTTCATAACATCATTTCACCATTTAATTATTATTATTATTATTTTCTATTGTTTTGGGTTCATTCTTTAAATGATTTCCATGGAATATTTGTCATATATTTTCTTCTCATATATTAATGAAATTCCAGAACTAGAATGAAATATATTAATTTTCACAATAATATATAATTCTACCATAATTAATTTTTTATATATGGTTATGAATCATTAGATAAATTCTTAGTGGTGTTTGTTTAGATCATTTTCGGAAGATCCTCAATAATCCTAAACTTGTTTAATTTTACAAATTAATTTCATGCATATATGTTCATTAAAAAAATAATAGGTTAAAATATAAAATAAAAATTCATTTTCAACCATTAAATGTTTTTTATGATCATATTTGAATGAAGTAATGGAAATTAGAAAAACAACATCGACAAGTTTGGTATATCAGCACATTACTGAAAGTCTTTTTTATTTTTAGAATAAGAGGGAGAGGAGAGGAATAACGAAGATGAATCTCTTACATGAACATGATAACATATAAAATATATAATTTTCTATAGATTTCCTAATTCCAAGATAATTATAGGGGAATAGAGTATATGAAAATAATGGAATTGGAAATAAAAGACATGAAAAATGAAAAGGATTCTTACATCATGATCTCTTATCCTTGAGATACTCATTAAGGCCTTTGGTTTGGATGTTTCTATGAGACTAGAAGGTATTGGAAGTGGTGAAGAGAATTGATGATGTTATTTGGAAGAAAGTCGATAATTCTCAAGGCTTGAGAGGTGTCTAGGGAAGAGGGGAATGAGGTGCTATTTATACTGGATGAGAGGATGGATTTAGATTTATTTTAATCATTATTATAATATTCTTGTTCATGTAGTTGAATAGTATTCATTAATGTGACCAAAAATAGTAATAATTTCATGTGAGTTCAAAATAAGGGGGCTTATATGAGCCTTTCATTATCTATGATGCTGTAAAAAAAGTATCTAGCAATTATCGTAATGTATCGTATTTAACTATTCCTAAAAAATTCATGATTTTCAGAAAAAACCCAAAAATTCAACCTATTAATTTTTATACATTTATAATTCAAAAAAGAACTACATTTTTCAAAAATAATTTTCTAATTATTATTAATTTTATTTTTTAATGAAATCACGATTTATTCAAAAATTACAATTTTAAATATAGAACTCATTTTTTAACACATTGAAAAATTAATCAAATTCTCATTATCTTATAACGATAAGAAAATAAAATAATATTATTATTTACTATTCATAAGGGTCGTATTACTATTCATAATTACTATTTATAAGGGTATGGTAATATTGACCAAAAAACCAGTTCATTGTATTAGACTCCATATAACTTACTGATCAAAACCGTAGATGACTGTTTTTTGAAATTAAAATCATAGTAAAGAAAAAATTATTTTTAATGGAAAGTTATAACTGTCTGCATAAAACAACGTTTCTGGAATTTAAATTTATTTCTGTAAAACATAGGGGGGTGTTACATTAAGGGTTCAAAAAGAAAAAAAAATTCATAGATACTATTTCAATGTTGAAATAAGATCCTTAGAGTAGTTATTTCAATAAAAAAAATTGTGTAGATAAATAGGTGTACTCAATAGGCTAGACCATGGTGTATCATGCCAAGGCCTCATAGAACAGAAATTGAAATTGAATGTTCATTAATTATGAAATTTAATGTGGTACTAGAAAATTTAATCTAGTATAACATTCATTTTTAGTAGACCAGTCTATTGACTGGACCATATTTGGAATTAAGATTACAATTATTTTTAAAAAATAATTTTAATAAAACAATTAATATTAAAGAATATGAACCATTAGAAACATAATTTTTATTATATTAATGTTAATATATATATATATTCAACAAAATTTTCAAATCTATATACATTTTTTATAATAAATAACATCTTAAATTGAAATAATACTAATATAAAAATTTAAAAATATATTCATATCTGACAGGTCGACCCATCAATTTTTAGGTCAGCTCACATAAGCCCGCATGATTTTTCCCTTATTTATTTAATCAAATATAAAATAAAGGCTAATTTTCTTACTCTTACATTACATATTAATGGGTGTGGGAAAACCTATCAGATAGGCCTGAGAGTTTTTAAGAAGCCTTATCAAGAAAAAATTCATGGTTCTTGTCTATGGTTTCTAGAACATAAAAACGTTAAAAAAAATTAACGTAGACTCCCAATTAATATACACGAATTATATTTTATCATAAAATTTATCACAATTATTGTATAATGTTATATATGTAAAATAATTGAATTTATTTATTTAATTTTCCAATTCTTATTCTTGAATATAAATTTTTTACATTATAATTTTATATTTTTTTGTTTATGTGTTTAAATAGATTATTTCAATTATCAGACTACGCATAATTGTTACATCCTATGTAAGAAATAAATTATTTTGTTTTCATCTGAAAAAGTCATTTATTTATTGTTTTAGGGGTGTATTTTATTAAAATTGTTGATTATGGTTTATACATGTCATGGTTCCAATATAGATTTCAATTAAAGTATCTCTTGATTATTGATCCATTGATGGTTGTATTTTGGGCCACTGTTTTTACTAGAATATGGGATTAGACCTTGTCTATTGAATGTGTGGGTTGGATACCTGTCACACCATGATTTCCTCTGTAATAATTTAATTTTCATTTTATTATATGACTTTAAATTATAGGGATTCATATACCAAATTCATCAGTTGTATTCAAATAAATATAAATATTCATACTTTTTATTTTTTTTTGTTATCATCACATATAATGAGTAAAATAAAATGTTACATAATAATACAACTGAAATATAATAATTTGGTTTATGGATTTGGATTCAAGAAATAAATTTTCTAAAAGCTTGAATATATATAAGGATAACAAGAGATATAAATTTTATATGGGATTATATAGTTTAAATGATTAATAGGATACAAATTAAAATATTATGACTACAAGAACCCAAGACAAAAAAAGGTGTGAAAACCCCTTCCAAAGAAATCACATGTCAATACCTCAATTATCCAAAAGGGTAAGTTTATTAAAAATTATAATATACATAAATTATTCTATGTGATTCATTATTGATATAAATAAACCAATGAGTTTGGCATCCATGTCTAATTATATTAATTGGATAACATTTAGCTTGAAAACCCTATATGTTATGATTCCAAATTAATGGATTTATGTTTGTCTGTATGATGAATTTTGTAAAATTATTTTCTACTAAACTGTCCAAGAATATTTTAATATATTATTGGAATAATGTTAATGTTAATTAGATATTTTTTAGAGGAACAAAAAAGCAGAATGTTTTTTAACAATTTTATTTGTATATTAAATGGATATGATGTTACGAACCATTATTTTCGTTGGATAAAATTTAATTAAATAAATTATTGAAATGATATAATCATGATACTAAGACATAAAATTTTATTATTCTCATTAGAAATCATGGGTATCATTTTTTGATCTTTTAGAGGTTTTGTATTCAGAATAATATATTGGAATCTAAGGATGATAAGTGTTTTCTAGAAGAATAATTCAATGCATATGGATATAAATTTTAATGAAAAACTTTTTTCTAACTCTAACTCAGGGGTATTTGATACTGTGTATGAATTGAATTTTTTTGATATACCCCAACTAAAAAATAATAGAGAATGGAAAGGAGAACTATATAAAAATATATGAAATGGAGATATCATTTCCATGTTATAGGGAAAACATATAATCTATGTTTACCCAGTTAATTAGTGATTTAATAGATCAATTATTACCACGTGACCGCTATGAATTGAAATTTTATTTCTATATCATATTTGGACAAGATATGATTTATATTATTGATTATAAAATAATATTTTCCATATATATATATGGCAAAAAATTTATAGTATTAAAAATTATATCAATTGGTTATACATTCAGGCTATAGAAAATTTAGTCCATATAAATAATGATAAAAAATTAAATGTTGATTATAATGAAACATATCATTGTAATTATTTCCTTGGACATTTAAAATATAAATTCCTTTAAAACTACACGTAGATATATTATTTGAATCATTTTATTGTGAATCATTTAATAAATGTGAATCTTTTTTATTAAAAAAATTGAACAAAGGATATTTTTGTGGACAACTTTGAAGTGATGATATATCATGGGATTATATATATATTTATATATGTGGACCAATGACTACTCAAGGTAGATTTGGTGATAAGAACTTATTAATTTTTAATTATGTATTTTGTCAATATAATTAAATATTTAATATGTGGTATAATTTGAAAACCATTAAAATCTTTGTGGTTTTTAAAATAGTTTTATATGATCCATAAAGTAAAATTATTAAGATTATATTATCATATTAGGATTTTGTATACTTGAACCATGAAATTAATTAAAATATATAATATTATGCAATAGTTTTAGGGATCAATCCTCCTGGAAAACCATAGTATAATATTGCATCTCTTAAAATAAACCACACATTCATGGACATTTTTTATCAATAATGATTCAATGTGATGTTAGTTATTCGTTTTTAGAGATGTACTAGAAACTAATGAATTTATAATTAATCACATTCTATTTGAAGTATTCATAATGTAACCATATGATATATTTAATAGAAGGTAACCAAATTTATCATTTATAATTATTTAGAGATTTGAAACATATGTATAGAATTATTTATAGGAAAACTAGACTCTATATTTTAAAAATACTTCTTTTTTTGTAATCCTAATGAAATATTTTAATATTATTTTTATAATATTATTGAATATAATTTATTTTTGGAATGATAAAGTGTTTAATGTGATAATAATAAAATGTATCAATTTTTGGTTTGGATCAAAATTGTATAGATATACGTTCAAAATAAAAAATGATTACTCATTCATGAGATATAATTTGATTTAGTTCTATAATTTTGGGGCTGGTAGACACGAACCAACTTCTAGGTATATTATAAGTACAAGTATTCATAATATTGAATATTAAGGATGTTTATTATCAAATAATGATAGTTACTATAAATGACATAGTATGTGATACAACAGTAAGGGTATCTATCAAACTAAAAGGTCATTGTATTTCCATTTTATGATGAGAATCCAGATGTTATAGTACAATATTTTTTAATATATATTTTTTTATCCAATATATATATTTAATAGGAAATAAATGATGTAATATATGAGGCCTGGAGACTCATAGTACATTGATGATTCATTTCACTATTTGAGCCTTTGGTAATTTCTTGATAAAGAGATTATAAGAATGAGACCTACTAGTAAAAAATCCACTTTCATATTTTTTTCTTTCATTTTACTTTCTGTATATGTGTGTATTGATCTTTAGACTTTAATATTACTTATTTTGAACACCATAAGCTACAAACATTGATGCATCAAAAAAATCATGGTGACATATTCCCCTAGTGATGTTAGATACAATGAGTGTGAAATGATTTATATTTCATTACGGGATAATTATAGAATGAATTAATATATTCTTTCCTTTGTAAGAAGTAGATATCTCATGAACTTTGATGGGAATAGAGGTGGAATGAAAATACATTTCCATAGTGTTTTGGGGGAATATTCATTTCACGAAATTAAAATAAATAGAAACCAAGGAAATTACATGTCGTCACCAGTATAAAACCTATTTAATAATAGAGATTTTGATAATGTTATTATATTACAAAGTAATAATTCAAAGTAGGTTTTATTTTATTATGAATGTAAATTTTTTATATGGTTTCCATAGTGTGTTTATATATGTTATCCTGGTAATTTCAAGGTCTCCACATATTTCCATGGAGAATGTGGAAGAAAGGGTAACAAAATAAGTGAATATATAGTCACAATTAAATTCAGCGTCAATTTCAACATGTTAGAATAAATATTATTACATATTTGTGGTTTAGAAAATATTTATTTTGGATTGATCTCTAATATTTAATCTTGAGATACTCAAAATTATATATGATTTTATTAATAATAATTAATATTTATTTTTAATGATTGTAAAATATAATTATTATCATATTTATCAATTAAAAATGAATGGATACTTATTTATTAAATAAATTGTCACTATCCATGTTTTCTTAAATGTTATGGAATATAAGATGACTAATTATAATAATCATATTAGAAATGATATAAGTGATATTTATTTATTTTTAGGTTATTCACATGTCAAGTTAATAATAATTATATTATTATTAAGGCATGGAGTTCCATAAGAATTTAGAAATTTGTAAGGGTGATTATTTAAAAAAAGGTAACCATGAACTTTTCTTATTATAAATGTTGGTATATCTCCTTCCTATGTGTGATTGGTAGGGTAAAATGTATAGAGGGTTGTGACCTAAAATCATCGGGAGAGTTATATTAATATAGATTGTGATCACTCACAATCCTCTCTCTTGAAATCTAGAGAAGAACAATAATTCAAAATCCTTGAATGGAATTCTATTTTGATCATCCATAAATTGTGAAAGTGATGCAGAACAACCATTCTAGAACATGGAGATTATGTGGTGACTATTAAGGATTGTAGTTCACATGTGTATCACTACCAGAGGATTTATTTATATAGATCCTATAACGAAATGACAGTACTATGTGATCATGTCAACAATATCATGAATGCAGAAGGAATTAAATGATCAGGTAATTCTATATCTTATTATAAATTAATTATAAACTATATACAATGAAAATCCTATTTTGGTTTTGGAATTCATTTCATGTCAATTATTCGTTGAATTAATTTCCATGGTTATGATATTTTATTATGTAAATATAAGATAATTCAATGATTATAAAAATAATCAATTTTCTCCATTATGAACAAGAACTTCCACAACTCTTGGAACCCTCATTTGGAATCCGTGTGTTCACATTATTAATTTATATTTATTTATTTATCACTGATGAAATGGAATTAATTTCAAATTTCATATACTTTACACCAATTCATTCTTACAATTTAAACCTAGTTTTCACTTACCTTTATTGATTCAAAATTTGATGATCGATAAATAGATTTAATTAAAACTAAGAATATTTTGAAAATTATATCTTCTGATTCCAGGCATTATAGTCAGATAACACAAAACTCTATTCTATGTACTCAACTACAATCTATGTAATTAGGCATCCAGTATTTATCTCCCAAAGTTATCAGATCAGATTGATGATATCATATGAAATAAAATAAAAGTGGATCAACATTTATAAGGACAAGAATGAATGTATTTTTTAAATCTAAAAATCATTTAAATCACATACATGACTTGTAATGCCAGTGGGATTATATAGCCAACATAGGTGTCTATTCCCTAAATGTTTCTACTACACAACACGTGGACTGAATAAACGTGCATCCTCGAATCCACATATAGTGTAGGAAGATAAGACACGTTATTCCCCATACATACCTATTGTTATTTTGAGAACCAAACCATTAAAATATAGATATCACGTCTTAGTAGTTGAATATGCATTATGTAACATAATGATCCCTGAAAAAAATTATATTGGCTATGTATATTTGGAAACTTGTAGACATGAAAAACTAGTTCATAATTAAAATACTTAATTTCCAACTAATTTCTTCATAAGTTTAACCCTTATTAGAAATATAAATGTAATACCTTTCTTCATAATATTTAGGAATGAAATATAGGAATGTGTGAGATGATATACTAATTAAGGGTAAACAAGTGAGATATTAATGATCACATAATCATAACACGTAAATAAGGTTATGAGAACATAATAATGACATTCAAAAACTATACATTTTATTTAAAATATCATAAATTTGAGTTAGGGAATAATTATATGAAGTTCATAAGACAGGATTCATAATGGAATCCATGAACAAGCTCAATGAGAAGAAAAAATTTGTATTAGACATATAATTTTGGTATAAAAATAGTAATAATAATATAAAATCCTTTATTTTGTAGTGAAGAGTTGTTCACAAAACAATCATAGCGAAATTGTCTCACTCAGTAAACCATCTTAGTAGTAAAGGTTCACTTCCAATATTATCATAGTGGACAACGTCCCTTTTTGACCAGGGTTAAATCCCCATTATTTTATTATTTATCTCATGAGATATAGATCTTTACCCAATGCATTATAGGGATTTATAATTCTAATCCCACCCATCCAATAATAAAAATCAGAAAAAATGCATTCGAAAAAATCATACAACATTCATGATATCATATCCCATGAAAAGAAAATAGATTTCACAAAAATTCATCATATAATAACCCTTGGAAAATAAAATGGGTTTTGTAAACATTTCATAATTTCATAATAACAGAACCCTTGGAAAAGGAATTTTTTTCATAAATATTTTTCCATCATAAAAATATATCATCTAGAGAATGAATAAGCATCGTATCATTGGTTTATATCCTTAGATCATCTTATTTAACATCAAAGTATGTCTTCTTAAAAGGAAAATGATTTTGAATGATCTGTTGGATAATTTGTGGAGAAAAAATTCCATTTTCATTTTGAAATAAATCATCTGAAATATAAAAAAATTTAAAATATTAAAGAAAACATTTAATTTTAAAATAACCATATAAAATTGGAAATTATGATTCAAATAATTGAGTGGTCATGATAACAGATAATTCTATTCATGTACTATAAGTTAAATTACTCATTCTATTCATATTTTATGTAAAAATTCAAAAGTACCTCATTTGGAAAATGATAAGAACATTCCTCTTAATTATTTTTTTAAAAAATAAATCATGGGGAAAAATTAATTTAAATAATATTTTCTGAATAGTAAAAAAATAATTAAATTTTTTAACAAGAAATGGTCAGGGAAGAAAAAGGTTTTTTGACCGAAGAGGGAGACATAGTTTATTTTTCTTCAAATTCATTATTTTAGACCTTTGATTACCTAAGTACAATAAAATGTATATAAAAATTTTATTGTAAATAAATTACAAGATTATAATTAAAACCATGAGATTCTTTAGAGATTTATCATGATATTTTATCATCAAAAACATAATAAGAAGTAATACTAACAAACCATATAAATTTATCATAAAAACCTTACCATATAAGTATATATTGAATCCTAAAACACATGAATAGTATAATATCATATGGTAATTTATAACAAAAAATGTTAATGCTAATATTTATAAGAGAAAAAAATGTGTAATATGTATTCCACATAAAAGAAACAAGTTGTGAATATAGAATATGATCCATGAATGTAACAGTGAGATGCAAATCCCTTACATCAAGTTTCAAAAGACATTATAATTGATTGAACCTTTTAAATAATAAATATATGGTTTTAATAAATATTTTATATAACCATAATAACTTAAATAATTCCATATATAATTTATATTTGTCCACTTATTACCCATTTATTAATAACTCCTTATTAAAATTAAATTTAGGGAAGTAACTGCTTCATTTTTCAAATTTTTTTTGTTTTGTTACTTTTGTCCATTTAAATAGATCATTATTTCATAATATCCATAATGTTAACCATGATAAAATTATCATATTTAGTCATTATACGTTTTCATATATATTTACGTTAATTTTAGAGATAGAATTTGATTTACACCTTTCATGGAGATGGTAGGTCATACATACGGGTGAGTATTGTTTCTATTTTCTCAATGGATAGAAAAATTGAATGTTAAATAATATATTACCATTAAAGTATATTTTTTAATTAATATTTATCATATATATTCATAAATATTTCCTTATTAATATATATGTCAATATAAAATAAAAACAATTTCACATTGCTTTGTTGAGGAGGTAGTCCTCATGTACCCACGAGCGACAATACCATATTCAAAACATTATGGTGGTTAGAAAATATAATAAATATTATAATGAAAAGTTTATTAATATTTCATCAGTATATAACAAAAAAATATATCTGTCATTATCCACATATGCGAGAGTCGGTGATGGAAAATGAATAACATCATTTTGTGAGGCGTTAGGCCTCCATAAACATGATCGACGGTTTCATTTCAAATTTTATGGAGAATAGATGGATATACGACATTACATTAACATAATATAAAATTACTATAAATAATGTATTCATTTTATTATTTCATCAATGATTAATAAAATTTTAATGAGATATAAGAATAAATAAAATAAAAAACATGGTTTAAAAAGATGCATCTTATTCAGAAAGCATCCATAAGTTTTCACTAAAATCATTCATAAGAGAGTTTCATAATTAAATAATGGCTTATAGGATGCGGGGATAGGAATAATTATGGAATTAGTTAGGAATTTTCTGAAATAAAAGTCTTTGTATTTGTGAGGAGGAGAGGAGAGGGGGTCCCTTTTATAAGTGGGGGAGAGGATAAACTTCATGTTATTTATGAAAAGAAATTATAACCATGTTTTACAGAAGCCAAATGGAACAAAAATGTATCATTATTGAAAATTAGTTGATATAATTTCAAAATATGGCAATACAATTGGCTGTAGATGTGTTTATAGATCATTTTTAACAGCTATCATATTAGTTGAACATCTTGGTAAAACATTTATCCATCAACGTAGTAAATAATTGTGGTTATTTTTACAAATATTTATGACCAAAAATTTAGGTGAAATTCTTATATATTATAAAATTTACAAATTTAAAATATTTAATTCCTTTTTTAAAATTATATTCACTTTAGTGGAAGTATTTTATTTAAAATTATATACTGATATAAGTTGGAAAAGTTGTTTTCTAATTAAAAAGTTTTCAAATATGTTAAAAACACTATATGAATGTTTAAAAAAATTTAATTTAATAACATAAATTGGATTGTTAAAATTATAATTTAACCATTATTACTTTGGAACCTTTTTAAATCAAAATGTAACATTTTAATTCTTTAAATAAAAAAGGAATTTTTTAATAAAAAACATTAATTTTCACTCTTGATCAAAAAATTTATCATTTTAGAGAATTATAAAAAAAATCACACTACGATTATTTTGATATGTTGATTTAAAAAATGTGGTATATTTTAGAGATAAAATTTCTAAATGTTTGAATAATTATATTAATTATTTTTTCACAAAAATTAATAAAAATAATTTTTGTAGTTAAAGTATTTATGAAGAATAAACCTAATACTAAAATTTGATTACATATTTATCAATTTGACTTATTTTTATAAATTAATTTTAATTAATTTTAATTATTCTTCTATTACTATTAATACCACCAAATTGTATGCATAGGTTATAATGGTGAGGTGTAAATAATAAATTTAATATGATATTGTTGTTTTCTAAAAATTGGTGTTCTTTTCAACCAATACCATTGAAGAAATTAAATATATTTGAGAAAAAATCTAAAAATAATTTGTTGTTATACTATACCCCACACAAAATAAATTTTGACCTGTAATTTCAATCACTTTATACAAATAACTATAGAGTCTACATCCCCATAATATTCTCACATTCCACGATTGATTCATCAATTTAGTGGTTTCGCAAAAAAATATTGACCATGTGACTGTTCTTGTTTCATGAAAATTTTTCTCTATGGTTAAGAATATTGATAGGTTTTTCTTCATTGAAAAATGCATGATTTATTATTATGATCTCATAAATTAGTACATGGGAAGTATGAGGTATGTACTTTCTAATGAGAGGAATAGAGAACACATGAAGGACTTGTAAGTGGTTTGGGGGACTCTCCATGCGATAAGAAATTATCCCCATCAGATCAATAACCTTTAATGGTCCAAAATACCTAGATATAAATATTAAATTACTAATAAATCTCCATACATTCTTCAAATGGAAAATTCATAGGACAACCATCTCACCAACTTAAAACAACACATCCTGATTACTAATCTTTGTATAAATTTTCCATCTACTTTGAGTTATCATTATATGTAGTGTAATGGATCTAACCTTTTCAAACATTAATTTAGATCAAACTAGTCAGAATAGATTTATTTATCCAACTTCATCTCATTATGTTGTGTTTCTATCCATCATTCCATAGTGTAATATTTAAAGATCCATATGAACTCTTGAATGAAATATGTTGTTGTAATAAACCTCAACTAGAGGCAGGTGCTGATCCCAAACATATTTAAATTTCATAGAACATGATCTCATAATATCATTAATTGTTTTAATGTAACTCTTACACTAAAAATCTATATATGGATGATATGTCATACATAAAATCATCTCCCTATCAAGAGCTATCAGATGACATCCCAAAAACATTCCAATAAAACTCAAATCATGATATGGTATATAAGAATGTTGTATTCCAAGATACCTTAAAACATCCTTAATGAAATCATAAAAATTTATCTATAGATAATTATTCTCTAATAGTGATGAATTGTGATGAATTTTTATGTTGATCAACTACAACCCATATAGAATTCTACCATTTGGTAGTTTTCGGGAGTCCGATAAAAACAATCTATAGTGATGTTATCCCATTTCCATTCTGGTATGGGTATTGGTTGTAACATACACATATACAATATTCTCTTGTCATTAACATGATAACATACCAATAAAAGAGGTAACAAGTCTACAATATCTATCTTTATTTTATTCCAGAAGAAATAATCATTAAAATCCCTATAAATCAGTTTACATCCAGGATTAAAAAATAATTATTAATTATGAGTATCCTGTAACATATCGATCAAATAAGGTATTTATGGAATGAAGAAATAGTTCATAAATATTATAGTTCAATCACAATAATGGTTTAATTAAATAAAATTTATCATATACTTATGTATCTCTACATCTTCATACTTTTCCTCTTAAATTTACACATGGATAGATGGTGGAATACTCATTTGAGAAAGATAATATTTTCCCACAACCATTAAAATTAATAGATCATTCCATTGAAAATATAAAAATATTGTATATTTTTATTTCCTCATCATATATAAGATAGTATGATCATTTCTGTTCAAATCAATGGATTCCTTATTCACATTCCCAGCGAGATAATGTATTCAGTAGTAATAATTTTTTATCAGCTCCATCAATATTCATGGGTGTATTTTACACTCAATATGTGTGTATATATACATTAATCCATTATGATTTAGTATATATATCGATAAATTCTCAATAAATATAATTTAATTATAACTTTAATATAATTCATTACGGAATCTAACATCAAATAAGGATTTGGGTATTCTTTCTCGTGAACCACTAATGGTCATGAGTCATAAGATATCACCATGAAATTTAGAATGAGAAAACATCACATTACCTTATTTTATATTCCACCATATATTACAATAACTTCTGTACAATATAGTAGTGTATGCATAGGTGCAATAAATGACATTTTATTTTTTTTTCTTAAAATTTTCTTCACATTCATTTTTCAAAAAGAAAAATGATCCCTTCTATGTTAAATAAGTGAGTTTATTAGATATTCAAAATAAATTATCCAAAAATAGTTGATAATATACATAAAAAAAAGATAAAATTAGATCTTAGTTAAAGAGGTTAGTCTAGTCCATCATTCAATAACATCGGTCTTTGATGGGTCTACTGGTATACAATATCTTGAGATTACATTCTAAAAAATGAGGCCTTTTATAGCCTAAATTCATTATTGGTAAATTTTTAATGGATATTATTTCCCTTAGGATCTTTAGTACAATTATAAAGTGATCTTGAAGATCTTATATTCCCTTTGAATAGATAATAATGTTTTCTTTAATGAGTACCACAAACTGATCAATGTAATTTGTAAAGACTATATTTACTTTATTCATGAACATATAAGAGGTGTCAGTAAAATAAAATTACAACCATGTATATGCATAGTGTTCATCCATTTTATAGAATGCTTCTTAAGGTATATCCTCCATTACTACCCTCAACCAACGATATTTAGAATGTAGGTGATTATTGGAAAATTATCGAGGTCAACGTGTTACTCAACAAGGAAACAATACATTGTTTATGATAATTTTTCTACACTATGATCATGTTCAGTTCAAAATAATAATAGAAAAAATTTTTCCTTAATCCTACATTCTTCTTGATAAAAAAGGAATAGGTCCACCCTATGGTGAGACACGTTTCTGAATAAATACCCTTTCAATATTCACCTTATATTTTTTTTCAATTCATGAAACACAATCAAGGCCATTTTATAGAGATTTAATGAAATTAGCACAACAGAAGGTATGATTTCTACTGAGAGCTCAACTTCATAATTTTAAAAAATAATAGATAATTCTTTCATAATGAAATAAAAAAAATCCATCAATAATGGTCAATAATCAATATTTAATTTGTACCTGATTATATAAGATAAACAACTGTTTTGAAAATGAATCTATATCCATTCAATTGATGTGATTTGCATCTAATTTTTAAATTTAACATCAATCTTATAAATGATGATAGGATATATTTTAATATAAAATGTGACATTAATTCCTCAAAAACTAATATCATCTTTATGTATAGAAAGTCATTCAATGCCTATGGAAACATCAAATTCAACAATAATGATTAAAAAATGATTTGAATGAACTGAAATCCCACAAACGTTAATTAGAGATGATTCATGTATTATAGTTATGATCATCACAACAATGGAGTTTTTTTACTACATGTTAAATATTAAATCATTAACGCTATAGATTAATGTTTCTCGAAGATTTTCTTAATATAATGAAATGTATATAACTAATATAAAATAAGAAACATCAATATTTGAGCATACATATCACCACCCCAAAATCATTTTTGTATCATAAATCTCATAGTCAAATTAAAATGTCCAGAAATACCATCATTAATATTTGATCTGATCGATGAATATTTATATGTCTTCCAAATCATGTTTATTTATTTCCAATATTTTTAACATGGTTCAACCATTTTCATTTATGCTCACCATCTATTCAAATCCTTAATTAATGTTCATAAAACTTTTATGAATATTTAAAACATATCCCCTCAAAGTGTCAAATTGGCTGCATTGTAAGGCCCATTTTCATGCACTAAGTGATGGTAATGTTAAATACCCATGAACCATTTTTAGAGTTATTACCCCTGCATTCAATTGTGATAAAGCCACATCCACATGTAGTATAAAAAAAGTATTCCATTTTTTAGAAACTGCTCACTCTACCCTTCACCAAACTACTATGATGTCTTCCTATACTTCTAATTAGCCATAATATTATCCATATGGTTATCACTAATGATTTTCATCTTTGTTTGTGAATGATAACCATAACATTATATGATTCCAAATATAGTGACATGCACATTTAATACATAGATATCAAAACATTATAGATGAATATTCAACACATAACATGTTGTTCCATGCGAGAATCATGTAGGTTTAGTATATTTTTAAACATGGACGCATAAAAATCTTTTTGATACGTGAAATATGTCATGTCCCACTATGTTATTCATTTCTATCCACCTTCTAAGAAATATAATATATAAATTCTTTCCTCAAAACCAAGTGAAATGAAACATAATCAATAGTTTGAATATATTCGAAATAATGGTAAACAAGGTAGATATCAAGGATCACATAAGAATAACATGAACATAGTGGTATGAGAAAATGATAATTACAATTGAAAAATGTAACTTGTATATCATTGATCATAAACATGAGTCATGGGATAAATAATGATACTTCTTAAAAAATTAATCATAATAGAATAAATTATTAATCAATGAGAACATAAAAAATAACGTGACATCGATTTATGGCACAAAAATAAGAATATAAAATCATTTCCTTAGAACTCAAGGATCATTTAAAACACTCTCATTGTGGAATTGGTTCACACCTCGAAATTTTATTAAGTTCAAGTTTCATGACATTGAATATAAAAAGTAGATAAATTCATTTAATGAACTTGATCAACTACCTATTCCAACTCGATTTATCTCATGGGATTTCAATCATTACTGAATACATTAGAGTGATATATATTTCTCGGCCCGACTATTAAATAATTAAAATAAAACCAATTTATTGCGTAGGATCATAAAAAATTCTTCATATAAAGATAAATTTTTATTCCTAACCATTTAACTATAGCATAACCTGTGGAAAAAAAATTGGTTTTAGTAAACAATTCTTCATTTCATCAAATCCGAACACTTTGAAAATGAGCAGGTTTAATATGTATATTTTCATCATAGGAATTATCTATCAAAATAAAAATATACATGATGTAATTGGATCATATCCCAAGATCAAATTAAGTAACATCCAATAATCTCATCGTATATTGAAAATAATTTTCAAATATCAATATATAATATTTCATTGGGAAATATACCCCTATCCCTTTGAAATAAATTATTCAAAATCTAAAAATTAACATAATATTAATGAAATAATTTTATTTGAAACTAAATTTGAAATCATTTAAATTAAGATTCAAATAATTGAGTGATCTCTATGGTGCAAAATCATTTTCATTCCATTTATCAAAAACAAATATTTCTTTCACATTTTCAGTCAAATGTGATAAGTGCTCCCATTGGAAAATAACAAGTTGATTTATTTTATGAAACTTTTTTTACAAAGATAATAAATGAGTAAAAATGAATTTAATAAATCATTATAAAATAGTACAAGACAATTATAGAAAACATTATTCAAATACATGATCATGGAAGAGAAAGGGTTTTTGACCAAATAGAGAAATAAATTTATACCTTCATTAAAAAACATTATTTTCCTCTCAGGATTACATAAAAAGAGGATAATTAATGGAAAACATGTGAAATAAAAATTAAATAAAGTATAATAAAAATTAATATTTTCTATAGGTACAGATCGTTATATTTCATCATCAGAAATATATTCAAAAGCAATCCTAGTAAACAATGAGAATGTATCACAGAACACTTACTAATTTGGTGATTGTTGAATCATTAGACCGAAATGTAATAGACATTGTTGGATATGTATATAGTTTATTTTTTATTAGAATAATTATAGAATAGTTTCATGGTCATTATATACACCACATAAAATAAATAAGGGGTGAATATGGAACGTGTACCACATAAATAAATGTGACATAAAAATATCTTATAACTTGTATTGAAATTATTCACACAAGTTATGTACTCATATAAAATAAATATTGTTTTATCATAGATATATTCCAAAAACAATAAAATATACATCATACCATATATTATCTACTTATGAACTTTTATAACCTGTTTATTGATAAATTCGTGTGAAAATTTACATTTTGTGTAATAACTGCTTCATTTTTCATGTATTTTTTTGGTTTGGAAGTTTTGGTCCCATTACATTAATCAAGGTTCCAACAACTATGAAATTTTATCAATGATATAAATTTATCATAAATATATTATAAATTTATCTATAATAATCCATTATGGTTAGAGATAGATATTTAATTACAATAATCACGGAGTTAGTAGATGTATGTACGCATGAACATTGCTTCTATTTTATAGACCAATGGAATAAAATATAGATAAATAATATATCAAATTTATATAATCATATTAATTAGATTTATATCATATATATTTATTAACAGTATCCTTTATACAATTTATTTAAAAATAAAAATTGAAAATGAATCACATTTCTTCATGGAGGCAGTAATCTACACATACACACGAGAGACATTATCGTTTTCCAACGGATTGTGAAGTAAGAAGGTAGAACTGATATTATAATTCATGGAATATAAATATTTCATAAATATAAAATTTAAATATGAAATATATAAATATATATTCCCATAATAGGTGATGATGAAAAATTAATTACATCAGTTTGTGATGTGGTAGTCCGATGTATACATAATCAACGGTTTCATTTCCATTTGATAAAATAAAAGATGAATATAAGTTATTCCAGTAACATGATAAAATATTAGTACATGGTAGATATTGAAGTTATGATTTCATCAAAGTGGAAAAATATATCCATGATTTGGATGATGGGATCGTCTGAACCATATGACATTGGAAGTGTGAAGAAGATAGAAGAGGTGGTTCACTTTTATATTCTAGGGGCTCACACATCAATTTTTTTAATAAAGATATAAAATTCATTTTACACTTTGAAAATGGATCTAAAATAGATTTTTTTGATTCTTAATTGACATAATGTTTAAATGTTGCTAAAAAATAAGATTATGGAAATTTTTTATGTATTTTAACCTTTATCATTTTAGTTTACCCCTAGTAAAAGTGTTTAACATTAATTTCAAAAAATCCTTTTTTGTTTTTTTACTATTAGTTAATATAAAAAGTTAAACTGGTCATTGAATATAATATTAATTATTCTAATTCTTAATATGGAATCCATATTTTCTATTTAAATTTTCATAAGTGAAATATTTTCATTTAAATTTAATCCCACATGCATGATTAAAATGTTGTTTTCCAATGGAAAAGATTTAAATTTTTGAATGTTTTTAAATCAATGCTTAAAATTATATTTATCCAAATAAACTAAAATAGATTAATAATAATAAATATGAAATAATTATACTTATAAAATTTTCATATAATAAAATGATACATTTAAATTATTTAAAAGAAAATAATGTTTTTAATAAAAATAAATATTTTTTATTATTCATCAGAAAATTAAACATTTCACAAAATTATCAAGAAATCACTCTATGATGGTATTGACATGCTGATTTCAAAAATTATATTTATTTTTTAAGATAAATTCTATAGAATTGTGAAAAATTACGTTAATTATCTATTGAAGAATTGAAATAAAAACATTTTTTAGAAAAGAAATTTATAAAGAATATAAATACGCAACCTAAAATTAAGATCATTTTGAAAAATATGTTTTATTTTTATAAAACCATTAGAATTATTTTTTATTTTTTTAATTCCTATTATTCCACAAAATTTACTGTATAGGTTATAATGAAGATGATTAAATAATAATAATATAAATATGTTGGGGTTTGTTAAAAATCATTATTGTGTGTGATGAATGCTATCAATGAAATCAATGCTACATAAAAAATATTTCATAAAAGATAAATGTGTTAGTGGAATAATAAAATTCCCATTACCTGGGTGCATGTCTTAGAATTGAGAAAAAGATATCTCATGTTGTGTAACCTAGTATATTTTTAGCAGTCTATAGTATCAAGTATTCTTAATTTAATATAGAGAGAAGACTTCATCATATAACGAAACATGAACACATGTGTTCCTTGTGTCAATTTTTTAACATTATATGCTATTTCAAATAAATTTTGATTATATTTTCAATTATTTTACATTTTAAATTCTAAAGATACATGATTTGTATGGTCTTTTACAATAATATACAATACAAAAATTAAGAGAATCACAAGGAATGTAATTTACATGTGTTCCATGTGTCATTTGTTTGATTTAACATCCTGTGATTTTGGACCAAATGATATTACAAAATAATTTAAATGTAATCTCTTTATGGAGAAGATTAATTGTTAAGTGATATTCATAATGTAAATATAACATTTGGAACACATAAATGTAGAGTTTTTAGACATTATTAAAAGCCTGGGTGGTTTGGTGGGTGTCCAGATGTGTTTCTGAAGAACCATTCCCCATAAACTCATGTTTAAAAGGACTAGTAAGGGTGAAAAAATTGTTTGAAACTCGTTGGCTGACGATGTGTAAATTCAACCATTCTCAAATGGATCTAGAGGTATTGCATTGTTTTTTAAACCATGCGAGAGGATATGCACAATAATGAGGGTGTTGTAGCAATTCTCACAGTGGGATTTTGCAAGGGCTTCAAAAGATTCATCAAACTGTTGGTCCATCCCACAAAATGTGGTTCCCTAGGGTAGTATTTTCCACATGGTTATCATAAATTATTTCAAAACATGCTTCCAAACCATATGTCGCATTAAATGAAGGGTAATTTACAATCCCCCTCCATTATTTTAATTCATTCTCCCTTCTTTTCTTGTCTTCCTATGTGTGAAACATCCCACTATAGAAAACGAAGCCTTTTCTATATAACATTACATGATTTTAACCATAATTATACATCAGAGTACAATACACGGATCATTAAATATATTGTCTTTGATGACTACGTACATAAAACATAAAACATGTGGATAAAAAATATTTCTTTATTAAATATTCATAATGAGATCTTAACTTCTATTGAGCCCTTAAATCTGTATAAGGTACCCTGGGAACACATAAACAAAGGTATGAGCTGAAAACTGTATCAATGGGGTTAAAATAAGGATTTATCTTAAGAATATGAGTTAGGAGGCACAACATAATGATAACCAATGCATGGAACCTATAAAATCATATCATATAAGCATTGAATAATATAAATATGGAATCATATAAATTTTGAAGGATCATAAATCATTTATTTAGTATGTGTCAAGGATGTCCTCTAATCATTTTTCCCAATTTATTACGGATCAAGGATCACCACCAATCCCACTTCCCATTTTCGTACGGGAAAAGGTTAACCTCCAATCCCGTTACACATTGCATCTCATGAGAATTAACATTACCCAATTCATTGGAGAAATTTATGGGGGAACCCATCACAAATTTTCATAAATATTATTTCCACATAAATATTCTTTCCACTTAAATAATCATACATAATCAACCATATATAAACATAACGGTACCCATGGAATGGAATGTGTACCATAATCATGACATAAATCATAAGCAATGGGTGTATCCTGAATGTGTCCATAAAAGAAAAGGATTAGAACATACATGGAAGTTCATAATGTATAATAGGCATATAACATTGTATGTGGTATAAAATATAAGGTACAACATGTATGATGTGTATTTGAGTATCATTTTCATTAAAACATTTTTGTGTGGTTTTAAGGATAATGTTATAGGTCTTATAAAATATAATAGAGGAAAATCATTTATATAAATTTATAATTTAACAAAAAATCTTTCTATAATAAAATTTCTAATTTTATTAAGATAATTGTGGCATAAAAAATAGTGCAGAGTTCAATTTATATTGGGAAAAAATTTGGGATGTTCCCTTAAAACATGTTTTCTTATAAGAAAGATCTAAGGAGGAACTCTTTTAAAAACATGTATATTCCCAAAATAGATTGATGAAAGGGTCTTCAAAAATGAATTTTGTAAAATTAAACAGAATTTAAAATATGTACATAAATCTATGAGATAACACCCTTTTAATATAAATAAAGACAAGTCAACCCAAAAGAATAAAGGAGGTTCAGGTAAAATTCGTTACGGATTATTGACATGGTGTCGGGTCTAACTAAGAGGTATTGATGAGGGAGAAAATGAGTTTATCATTACATAGAAATCATGAGGGAAGTTTTAGGGATTTTCTTAAAAATACCCAATTATTAGGGACTACACATAAAATGGAATAAAATAGATGAAAATCATGATTTAAGAGTGAAATATTGATGATCCCTAACCTTAAATATTTTTTTGTTCTCTACTTGTTATTAAAGGCCAGAATAAACATATTAGGTTTATTAATAATGAATTCCCAAACCTCTTCTATATTTTATCGGTTTATTATAATCATTTTAACTTCATTTATAAATATTTTGATTTGTTATGACGTTCAATTTCATTGTTCCAGCTCATTTGTTTACCTAGATTTAATGACCGGTTCAATTATATTCATGTTTAGATAATCAGGTAAGATTAAAGTGGGTGTCCAGACTTGAATTTATATTATATTAGGTCACATCCGAGAGATTACATGGTTTTAAATTTAAATTTTTTACTTAGAGTGAAGTTGAATTATTTTATAATACCATAGTTACAAGCATTCTTATTAATTGGTGGGACTGATTAAAAAGAACATGCATTTCTTTATAACATAATAAAATTTTTACAAATTGAATAAAGAACCAAAAATAAGATATAATACATATAAAATAATCTGTTTCAACCACAACAAAATTGGTTTCAAGAAAATAAATAATTGAAATAATAGAAATTGATAAACAGTTGTCCTTTAATGTGGAAAATTAGGACATCTCAAATGGTGATTTCATTTCATTCAAATAAAAGGTGGGAAATGGAGAGAAGATAACGAAATATCCCAATAGAATAAAATAATTTCAGTACATGTATGTTACTGATGTTATCATACTATTTTGGTAATGGGAGGTGAGGAAAGAAACAAAAAGAAAAGAACATAAAACAAATGAAGGAATTGGAAAGAGGAATTTAACTCTAGATACTTCTTCCTTTGAGAACCATTTAAAGGGAGATTGTTGATATTTTGTAGAGTCTATGAGATTTTGGACGTGGGGAATGATCTTGGGGAAATATTTGAGTATAATATTAGAAATTAACAAGGCATTAGAGGAGTGAAGAAAATAGAGAGTGAGGGGGGTTTTATAGTGGAGGAAATGAGTGTTTTCAAATTTTTTAGTCATTAGTTTCTTATTTCTTCAAAAGACACAAAATAGTAAGTATTCCATGGACAATAACATTAGGAAATGCATCTGACTTTGAGACAATTGGGCTTAAATCCTCATATCATCATCAATGACTCAATAAATCCATTATTTATCAGCTATCATAAATTTTTAAATTTTACTATTCATCAAAAATTCATGTATTTTAGAAAGATCACAGAAGTTCACCCTAACCATTTTTCAATAGGTAGAATCCAAAAATGAAGTCCATTTTTCAAAAATAATTTTTTAAATATGATTAATTTAATATTTAATTAAAATCATAATTTATTATTAAAAACCAGTTTTAAATCGTTCATTAACTTATTCTAAAATATAGGTATATCATACTTTCAAATTGAATATTATTTATATATTTTCATAGGTATGGTTTTTATTCTGTAGTCTATATCACTATTCATAAGTGTATGTTATTATTCATAAGGGTAGGTTACTATTCACCAAAAAATAATTTTATCTTATCCGACTCCAAATAAAATATTTATTGCAACCATTTATCTCAAATTTTTTAAATTACAAACAAATAAGTGACAAACTTATGTTTATAGATCACTTAGAACATATTAGTTCGTTATTTTTAGTTTTCATATGATTCTATGACATGTTTATAAGAAATTAATTTCTATTTATAAAACATTAGTTCATTAGGTTCTTCCCCCCTTATGAAAGTTTTCCCTTTAAATTTCATTTTACATTCTAAGACATGAACATGTGGGGGTACTTTTCCTTTATTTACTCATCCTGTTCCCATGTTGCCTCTTCGTACATATAGTTTCTCCATAATACCTTCACCAAATGAGTAGTCTTATAGTGTAGAACATTTTCACTTCTATCCATGATCATCAATGGTTGCTTCTCATATGAAAGACAATCCTCCAACTTTACCACCTCTGAATAGAGTACATATGAAGTGTCTGGTTTGCACTTACTTAAGTGTGATACATGAAATATATATTTTAAATTAGACATGGTTTGTGGAAGTGCATGTCGATAATCCATAGATTCTACTCGATCAAGGATCATGATGGGTACAACGTACATAGGACTTAACTTCCCATTCTTCCAAAACCTCATGTCCTTATTCCACGGAGGTATGAGTAGAAATACCATGGATCCAACATTGAGCTCATGGTCTCGTCGATGGTTATCTACATAACACTTATGTCGACTTTTTTCTACCTTTATATGCTGCTAAATAGTTTTCACCTTCTCCACCATTTCGTGGACCATTTCATGTCCTAGCAGCTTACTCTCACCGACATCATCCCAACACGCTGGTGTTTGACACCTTTTCCCATATAGGGAATCATATGTTTCCATTCAGATTCTCAAGTGGAAACTGTTGTTGTGAGATAATTCAACCAGTTGAAGATTTTGGCCATATACTCCTTTGAATTCCATAGAACATGATCTCAATATTTCATCAAGTGTATAAATATTTTTCTTAGATTGGCCATCAGTTTGAGGATGATAGGTGGTAATGAACTTTAGTTCAGTTCTTAGAGCATGTTGGAGACCTTTCTAGAACATTTGGGCGAATCTCGTATCATGATTGGATACAATATATAGTGGTACTACCAGAAGCCTTACATCTTCTTTGATGTAAATCCATGCTAGTTGATCTAATGAGAAGTCTTATCTAATCGCGATAAAGTGATCTGTCTTTGTAAGAAATCCACAACGACCCATATAACTTTGTTTCCTCTAGATTTCCTTGGATGTCTACTGAAAAAGTTCATCGTAATGTTCTCCAACTTCCATGTTGGTATGGGTAGTGGTTACATAATCCCATTATACATTTTCCTCCTAGCCTTCAGTTATTGACATACCATGAACTTTGATGTATATTCTAGCAATCAACCTTTTCATATTTTCCAACAAAATGTTTTCTCAGAGATCTCGATACATCTTTATGCTACCTGATATGATAGAGACGGTCAAGATATGTCCATAATTCAAGAGCTCCTTCATTATCTCTAGATCAAAAAGTACATATAATCTTGTCACAAATCTTACAACTCATTCATTGTCAATTTTGAAATTGGAGGATTCCCTATTATTGATAGCTTCCACCCTTTTCTGGATTTCCAAATCTTTTCTTTGAGCTTCCTATTTTTCTCCAAGGAAAATGGATGAGAAAAAATTTGATAAAGTATTGATGATGTTCCTCAGTTAATTACTCTTATGTCCATCCTTTTCAAATATAATAAGATCAGATATTTTTCAATTCTCTACTCCGATAAAGCTAAACGTTCCTTTTTACTTAGAGCATCTGCCACATTGTTTTCCTTAACAGGATGGTAGTAGATTGAGCAGTTATACTCCTTGAGGAGATCTATCCATCTTCCCAGGCATATATGTAGCTATTTCTATTTCAATATATATTTGGGACTCTTATGGTCAACATATATCTCACACTTCTCCCCATAGTGATAATTCTTCTTTATTTTCAATGCAAAGATCAATGCCGCTAACTCCACATAAGTTGTGGGATAGTTTTGCTCATGGATTTTGAGATGCCTTGATGCATAGGCTATTAATTTATCATTTTTCATCAGAACTCATCATAATACCTTCTTTTAATCATCCCTATACACCAAAAAGAGTTCTCCAATTGTTGGGACTGTGAGTACTAGTCTACGGATAAACCTCTTTTTTAAATCCTCGAAATAATATTCAAATTCCTATGTATAGAAAAACATTACTCCCTTTCATGTCTGATTTTTCATTGGGTTTGAAAATCATGAAATTTTCTTCAAAAATTTTCAGTAATACCCAACTAGACCCATAATGTGGTAGATCTTTGTTGAATATGTTGTCATGGGTCACTCTTCAATTGCCTTTGTCTTGGAAGGGACCACATATATCCCTTTGTTGGGGATAACATGCCCCATGAATGATACTTTCTCCATCCATAACTCAC
The DNA here is from genome assembly GCA_963277665.1 of Viscum album. NCBI lineage: Eukaryota > Viridiplantae > Streptophyta > Magnoliopsida > Santalales > Viscaceae > Viscum > Viscum album. Next base: position 1,153,489,804 of record OY728120.1, read on the forward strand.
ATTTACTGTACTTTTAATACAAATTCTCTCTTCTCAAAGTCTTTAACACAATATACAAATGCTCATCATGTTCCACCTTGCACTTGGAGTATATTAGAATACCATAAATAAAGACAATCACAAATTTGTCAAGGTATTCCATAAAGTATCTATTCATTAAATCCATGAATATTGCTAGAAAATTAGTTAGTCTGAAGTGAATCTCTCCGAACTCATAGTTTCCATTACTCATTTCAAATGGAGTCTTGGGAATATCATCATTACTCACCTTTAATTGTTGACATCCCGACCGATGGTCCAACATAGAGAAATAACTGGCCCCACGAAGATGATCGAACATGTCATCAATCTGTGGCTGGGGATACTTGGTCATTATAGTGATTTTATTGAGTTCACAATATACAATTCAAAGGCACATTTATTCATCATTCTTCTTGATGAAGTGAATATACTCACCCCATAGTGAAGCACTTGGGCATATAAAACTATTCACCATTTTCTCCTGTAACTGATTCTTCTACTCTTCCAACTATATGGTGGAAATTCTGTAAGGTGTCTTATAGATAGGAAATGATGCAAGAATATGTTATATTGAGAATTCAACCTCTCTGTCTAGAGGAAGACCATGATACTTTTCGGGCAATACATCATTGTAATCCCTCGCGATGGGTATGCCTTCAAACATGATTCTCTCCTTTATCATAGTCATTTGAGATAGATATGCATTCTCAAAAGGTAGTAGTATCCACACATGACATGAAGATTCTAAAAGAGATTCATTTTACACCTTAAACATGTAATGAATAGGAGGAAGCACTGGGTTTGAAGAGTGATCTCCCTTTCTCGACAGTTGATGTAGGCTTTGTATAAGATATCCAATCCATTCCCAAGATAGCATCAAACTCGACTAAAGAATTTTTTATGATATTTACTGGGAGGATTGGTCCACAATAATTAACCGGGGATGTGTTATAAACCATGGATGAAATAATTTCCCAACTCGTTGGTCACACAGATAACATTTCCTCCAAATTTTGATATGGTGTTTGAATAGTTCAAATAAACTTGCAAGATATGAAAGAATACATAGAACCAGAATCAAATAGTATATACAATATTGTTGAATGAATAAAAAGTGTACCTATAACCACATCATTTTATTGCTCCACCTTATCAGTAGTGATAGCATAATCTATTCCTTGATTCCATGAATGTTTTTTTGGATTGCCTCTGACAACCCTCAACATAGAGAAATTGATTGCATAATTCCCATGCTCCTTGCACTAGTGACACTGCACTGGAGGCTGAGTGTGGAACTGAACCTTCCATTCTTTTTCATTATTTATGGGAATTTTTATATCCCTTCTCCAATTCCTGGACATATGTCCAAACATTCCACATTCGATTAAATTCTTGGTTCGCTTCAGACAATTACCAGGATGATTCTTCCCACAACTTTTACAAGGGGAAAATACATTCTTCTTTCCATCATGGGATTTGTTTGATGAACCACCCATTTTATTCTCCATCTTCCACTTCTTGTCATTGTGACCATGAGACCACTAAGAGTCTCCAATATCTATTTCAACCTTGTGGGGACAAGAGACAATATCCACATAATGGTCGATGTCTAGAATTTCCAATTCTTTTCGAAGTCTTGCAATTAGATCGCTAAGGAAATGAACCACCTTGATTTCAGTGTTCATGAAAAATCCAGAGGCATACCTTCCATGTCATGTAATTTTTTCTTCATATGCCCCGATGGACTCATCTTCCTTCTACTTGATTATGAGGAACTATCATTCCATAATGAGACAAATGATTCGATGAATATATTTATTAAAAAACAAGCTCTTTAAACACTCATAATCAATGGATTCAATTTTTTCTTGGGACATTGTATTCTGGATCATTTTCCAAAACTGACCTGCTTCTCCATCAAAACGATAGACCAATAGTACAACTTTCCCATTCTTCCGAGCACTGGAGGACGGAGAATATATTTGCAATGGCGATAATCCATTATTCAGTGGGGGAGGGGACCAAAAGCTCCTCTAAACATGGGAGGCCTTTGTTGCATGTAGGATTCTATGACAACATTCCCCTTCCATGGTAGAGAAGGGAATTCTGCATGATTCAACTTATTATTCATAACTCGAGCCAGCTGAGCAAGTATTGCCATGATGTTTTGAGCACCTACTCCCATCAAATAAGGCATATCATTAGGGAAATCTTCACATTGACTATCACATTTGTTGTTAGAACATGCTCTTTTATTTCCCTTCATTAACTAAAAAAATGTATAATTAGAGGTCTTCAATGCGTATGAATTGATCATAAAAAGGAAATGTTGAACATAGAATGATAAACATATAAATAATAAGTATATCCTAACTCTTGATTTCTTAGGTTTATATCTAGGTTATACTCAATCTATTTCTCAAATTATATTCTTATCGGATTTTTCATTGTCCCTTAATTATGGTTTGTACTATTCTCATGAATTTCACTAAGCATATATCCTAGTAGTGTCATAAAAAAAGTGTTGTGAGGCCCATTGTCTTGTACCTGGATACCCGATTCCAGCTCGAAACACCTTGTCAGAGTTTTCACTCATAAGTACATTTGTACCAGAACCACCTCTACTTGCTCATATCTAGACATGGATTTATTTTCACGATAAATCACTTAATCAATACTAAACGATAATTTAGGAATATTTTCTTATACTTTGTCTCATCATTAAGGTTCTCACTAAGTTGTTATATTCCTAATCTCCAGAAATAACTAGACTATCCTCTGATACCAACAATAGCGACCCCAGACTTTTCCATATAACATTACATGATTTTAACCATAATTATATATCAATGTTCAAGTCATGGATTGTTATTTCTATTGTCTTGGGAGACAATGTACCTAAAACAAAAATATGGGGCTAATAAAACATTTCATTATTTAATATCTATAAATAGATCCTCACTTACTTTGAGGCCTTACATCTATATAGGGTATCCTATGGAACACATTAACAAAGGATTGATTTGAAAAGCCGAATAAGGTAATAAACATAAGGATACATCTTATACATGATTTAGGAGTCACAACATAATGATTTCCAAAGCATGAAACGTATGAAATAGTTCCATATAATAATGGAATCATATAAACATGTAATCATATAAATATGGTAAGATCATAAAGCATGTATTTATAATGGGTCAAGGATAACTGCCAATCCCATTTAACATTACATCCCAGGAGACTAAACATTACCGAATGCATAAGAGTACTATCTAGGAACCCCCATCTCAAAATATTCATGAATATTCTTTCCACATAAATATTTTTTCCACATAAATAATCATACATAATCATCCACACAATCAATAGTTTACCCATGGAATGAATTGGCTACCATAATCAGGAAATAAATCATAACTATTGGTTGTGTCATAAAAGTGTCCATGAAAGAAAAGGATTAGAACATCCATGGAATTTCATAGGGTAAAATAGGCATATAACATGGTAAGTGGTGTCCAATAGAAGGTACAACATATATGAAGTGTATTTGAGTAACATTTTCCTTAAAACCTTTTTGTGATGTTTTATGGAAAATGCTATAGAGATATTAAAATAGAATAGAGGAAAATCTATTATATAAAATAGGAATTGAACCAAGATGGTTTTCATAATAAAAATAATGATTTTTTAAAGATAATGGTGGATTAAAAAACGATTGAGTGCACTTTAATATGGGTAAAAATTTATGATGTTCCCTTAAAACAGTTTTTTCTTATCGAAATGTTCTATGGAATGTCACTTTTAAAAACAGGTATATCCCCAAAAGTGAGTGATGAAATGGTATTCATAAATGAATTTTGTAAAACTAAATAGAATTTAATATATATAGATAAATATGTGAGGAAGCTCCATTCTTATATAAATAATGATATAGAAACCCGAAAGAACAAAGAAGGTTCAGGTAGAATTCGTTACAGTTTATCATCATGGTGTCATGTGTAACTAAGAGGGAATGATGAGAGGGAAAAGGGGGTTATAATCACTTATAAATCATGAGGTCAGTATGAGGGAGGTGTGTAAACATACCTCATAATTATGGACTACACATTAAATGGCATAGCATAGAGGCAAATCTTGATTTAAGAGTGAAATGGGGAGGATCCCTTACCTTAAATTGGTTGGTGTTCTCCAATGGTTGTTAAGGACCTGAATAAAAATATTTGGTTTATTATTTTATAATTACAAAACCTATTATATATTTAATTGGTTTATTATAATCATTTTAAGTTAATTTATAATAATAGTTATTGGTTATGATGTTCAATTTCATTGTTCGAGCTTGTCTGTTTACTAGGTTTTAATGACCGGTTCCCTTATATTCTTATTTCGGTAAACATGTAAGATGAATGTGGTTGTTCAGAATTGAAGATATATTCTATTAGATCACATCCAAGAGATTACATGGTTTTAAATTTAATTTTGTTATTTTTAGTGAAGTATAATTATTTAATAAAACCATATTGACAACTGTTCTTATTAATCGGTGGGTTTGATTACAAAGAAGATGTTTTCCATTATAACATAATAACATTTGTACAAAATAATTACAAAACCAAAAATAGGATATATTACATATATATATTAATCTGGTTCCACCATAACAAAAATGGTTTCATGACCCTAGTTAAAGATAATAATATAAATTTATAAACATTTGTCCTTTAATGGGCTAAATTAGCACATCTCCAATGGAGCTTTCATATCATTCAAATAAACAGTGGGGAACAGATAGAAGATAATTAAATATCCCATTACCATAAAAATAATCCATTACATGTATGTTACTAGTGTTATCAAACTATTTGCGAGAAGGGAGGTGGGGAAAGAAACAAAAATAAAAGAACATAAAAGAAATGAAGGAATTATAAAGGGGAATTTACCTATTCAGACTTTCTACATGGAGAACCTCTTAAGGGTAGAGGTTTTGGTATTTTTAAGAGGATGGGATATTTTGGACATTAGGATGGGTCTTAGGGTGGGATTCGGGTAGAATATTGGCATGGTATAAGTCATTAGGGGAGTGATGGGAAGAGGGAGTTAGAGGGGTTTTATAGTGTAGGAGAGGAGAGTTTTCATACTTTTTTAACCATTAGTTTATTATTTCATCACATGAAAAGGAATAGTAAATATTCCATGACCAAAAATAGTAATATGTTCATGAAAATTCGAACTAATTGGGCTTACATCATCAGATATCCATTAATGACTTAGTAAATCTATTATTTAGAAATTATCATAAATTGTCATATTTTATTATTGATAAAAAAATCTAGTATTTTATAAATATATAAAAAATTCACCCAAACCATTTTTCAATGTGTAGAATCCAAAAATGATGTGCATTTTTCAAAAATAATTTTATAAATATGATTAATTTATTATTTAGTTAAAATCATAATTTATTATTAAAAAACAATTTTAAAACATTCATTAACTTATTCTAAAGTATTGGTAAGTCGTAATTTCAGAATGATGATTATTTATAAATTCTCATATGTAAGGATACTATTAAATATGGTATACCAATATTCATAAGGGTATGTTACTCTTCATAAGTTTAGGATACTATTCACCAAAAATTATGTTTTTCTTATCAGAATCCAAATAACTTACTGATTGCAAACATGTATATCATATTTAGAAATTCCAATCATAGAAGTGACAAAATTATGTTAAAATATCAATTAGAAAATATTATTTCATTAATTTATGTTTTTATGTGATTTTATTAAATTTTATAAGAAATTAATTTTCATTTATAAAACATTGGGCTGTTACACCCAGCATGGGATTTCCTCATCTCCTCTCCATCCATGGAGATATATACTCCATGAGGAGTATATTTTGATGATTATAGGGATAATTGGATAGATAAAAGTAAGATATTCACTCATACTTCTTCCCTTGTTTTAAATCTTTTCCCTCCCCATACTATTTTGGTTTGATCTAATTCTCCCTATTTCAAGTGTGTTCCTCCATTCCATCGATTTCTCTCAAATCAGACCAAATAAATACAATATATTGGATGATTAGAGGATACCTATTATTTGGATAGTTGTATGTATATTTTCCTTCAATGTATCTTTAATTTATTTAGTGTGTCTTAGTTCCATAAGTCGACAATTCTCTATGAAACCTCTTAAATGTAATAATTATTTTGTAGATCATAATACCCGAACTCTACTCAACCTTGAATATATAATTTTAAATTTTTATGGTAATGGATCATAGGTTCTAAACTCCCATATGGGTGATCCTATTCAAATATATTAACATAATTAATGGGTTTCCAAATGAACCCCCTCATTGAAGTGTATCATCTTCTAAAATGTAAATGTGTTGTTAGACCACAATGTTGGAGGATGTCATAGAATTTATGCTATCAGTTAGGAACCAAACCAATTCCAAGGGGTTAAGTAAAAATTATTATTGAATAATAAGATGATTTAATTCTCGGGTTATATTTTCAACATGGTGTACCTCATACCTTTATATGTATGGTGTCACTTGCCTTGGGAAGACCTCATGTACTTAATGTATTTAATCAACTCTTGGAATTACTTAATAACATAAATGGATATATAATTAATTAACTAACATGGTTATGAGCATGGACCACTTTTAGTGTCCTTATAATGTGTTATGGCCTTCTTACGTATATTTCCACTTTCATTGCATTATTGGAATGATTAATGGGGTTTACCCTCCTTATTAAAAAATTTTATAATGATAAAATAATGTGTGAATGACTTTAGTGATAATCAAGTACCTTTTTAAGGAATGCATTTTATAGGCTCATTCTATATTTGAGAATGTATGTAACATTTGAAATACCTAGGTCACCTGGTAATGGAATGAATTCTAAGGGCTCATAGGTTACCTTTATTTTAAAGACACCCGGAGTGATACGTGGTATGTGATGGATGAGCTCATCGTGTATATTCTTACCTTCATAGGGGATAATGGTTCCCAAGGGGAGCACCAATGGATTGGATATGTGGTATGATGGTTTGACCATGACACGAGGGATACAAGGAAAACTACCTGAGATAATAGGGAATAACTCAGTGGTTGTTGGATTAACACCATACCAAGAGTATTACTTGGGATTCAATTTAATTATCACCTTAGATGGACAATGATGTTGAAGGATTTTAATTATTTGTAACACCCAAATCCCAGAATCCCAGAGCCGGTGAAGTATTCTAATACATTCGAATTATTAAAATGAATCAAATCCTAAATGAAGGATTGGTTTAGTAGTCTTGGAATACTAGATTAGTGTTCTAATACCCATATTACATTTGTAAAAGAAGACAATGCGTGATATAATATGAAATAAACTATTTCCTTGAAATCATATTCAAATTTTTCAGCTTCATAACCATGGGAAAAGAAACATAAGAAATTGGTGATATCATATTATTATTAAGGGTAAGTGATAATGAAAAATATATCATTAATAATAAGTCAATGTGTCAAATTCATTCCTCTAAAATAAAATCTTTTGTATAATATGTCTGGAAAGAGACTGAATTAATAATTTCTGTGTAAATAGTCACATGAAATTTCACCAAGGATATTATAGTAGTCAAATAAAATATTGATATATCTATTAATAATATTATAATGAGGGAATGAATATTTCAGAAAACAAAATAAAATTTTCTATGTCTCATCTAAGACTTATAAAAATACTAGGATAAGGCCTCATCCGACACCCAATTCTATTTTCTCTCTTGAGACCTATTGATGCATCAATTGGATATAATAGAACCCAACCATCCATTTCTATGTCCAAATCATTATTCATTTGTATAATAAAATATATTCATATATCAATGTTTCAAATAACACTTTTATATATTTGAATAAAAATCATATATGAAAGTACACTAATTAAATCATTAAAAACTCTTAAGGAAAATGATCATTAATCATTTCAAAGTGTACCATACCATTTTGAATCATTAAATTACTAATTACATATAATATCATAGTAATAATAAGACTGAAAATTTAATATATCAAAGGGAATTACATACACCACATGAATTGAATAATAGATGTACATGTCGTAAATCTCATAGAATTAAAAGAGAGACGAGAAAACCCCTTTTATGTTGGAATAAAGAGTTATTTTGTAAAACCAATTTTATTTTCTGTAAATCTTAATGTAAAAAATTTAATCCTATAAAATAAATTTTTAATAAATTATAATTAAATTTTATTCAAAATTCATTTCCCACTGAATTGAAATAATTTAAAAAGAGTTTTTAACTAAGATTTAGAAAAAAACATTCTAGTGTAGTTTAAGGAAAATATTAAAGAGATTTTAAAGAAGAATGTCATGTTTATTTTAAAAAACCATATATTAAAAATGATATTTATTCAAGATATATTTTTAGATTTTAAAAAAATAATTATTTCATCAGAATTTTTATATATTGCCCTTGAAAATGGTTATGAATTCGAGAAGTTCTATTGAATGCGGCCTACTTATCAGGAAGATTTAAAAAGGGTACTATTTTTAAACTTTAAAATCCCCATGAATGAAAGAATAAAAGACCGGAATATATGATTTTGGAACATAAAAATAGAATAAATAATATTTATAAAAAAATTAAATAAGCATTATATATGGGGAAGGATAATGAAGGAATAACCTAAACGAAAGAATGAATGTTCGGGTGGAACCACTTACCACATTATAATCAATATGATCTTATGCCCCAAAATTAATAACCATAAAATGAAATATTTAATACCATGAAAATAAATATATTAGTTATATGATACATCAATTTTCAGTATAGATACACCATACATAAGAAATAGTGGTGAATAAGGAATATGTAACAAAAATAGATGTGGGATGAGAAAACCATTACTTTATGTAAGAATGTGTTCCTCACATGACTGTAAGGCCCTATAATATTAAATTATACCTATTAGTAATTTATATAACAACATATAAAAATATATATTATTTATTATGTTTTTATTAGGTTCATTTATGGTCTTCTGTTAAGTTATAAGATTGAATTTTGTCTTTCCAGAGTGTTTGTTTCCTGATATTCATGATCGGTTCGCTAGATTATAATAATGGAAGATCATGTGGAATGGATATAATTATAAAGCATTGAATTTAAATATTAATTATGAAAAAAAGTATAAATGGTTTTATATATGATTGGTTACATGGTTTGAATATGAATCATTAGATAAGTCATTTAGTGTAGTCGTTTATATTTTTAGGATAGTTTTTTGATCATTGTGAATTATTTTTGTTGTACTTTTTTGTATCATGGAAAAATTATGGTTATAGAATAATTAAATAAGATATAATACACAATTTATGATCTATTTCAATCATATATATGGTTTGGTGACCAGGCGTGAATGAGAACATTAAGAATGATGTTTTGTTGTGTGTGATGGTTGTAAATTGGCACGTCCATGATAATGATTGCATTTTTAAAATAAAAGAGAGGGAGTAATGATAATGATGGTTTATATGCTATTAAAATGATATAATTATAGTATATAGATTAAACTAGAGTTATCATGATGATTTGGTTATAATAAGTGTGGAAAATATAAGAATATTGAACAAATTGAACATGAAATTAAAAGAAAACCGGAGAGGGGTTATCTCTTGAAATATCCTCATTGAGAATCTTCTTAAGAGAAGGGGTTTTGGTATTTTCACAGGACTACGGTTTCGTAGATGTAGGGAGGTAATAGGGATGTTTATGTTTTCAGTACATTGGGAATCATCAATCCTTTGACGAGTGAAATGAAGATGGAGTTATGGGTGGTTTTTATAGATGAGGAGATGAGGGTTTTCACATTATTTTAATCATTATTTTATTATTTTGGATCAAGAGTATGAATAGTCTTGATTATTTTTACTAAAAATAGTAATAGATTCATGTGAGTAAGAAACATTGGCATTTACGTCAGCAATGACTTAATCGAGATGCAAAACATCATTTATTTATCATATATCATAAATTATTGAATTTCACTTTTCACCAAAAATTCATGTATTTCAAAAATATCCAAAAAATAAACCCAAAACGTTTTCAAATACTAAATTTCAAAAAATATATTCTAGTTTACCAAAATAATTTTCAAAATATGTGAAAATTAATTTTAAAAAATCATTATTAACATGAAAAATACAGATTATTTTTTAAATAATTTTATAATACTTTCAAAAATTAACTGAAGTATCGTAAAATTTGAGGAAAAAATATTTATTTAGGAATTTATTTTTTGAAAAAATAATTTTATTTTAAATTAATTTATTAACTTAAAATTTAAAATAAATATGTATTACTCTCAAAAATACCAAGAGTAATTTATTTATTTTTAAAACAATCTCTCTCATTTATAAGGTGCCTAAATATTATTTATACTTTCATCTGTGGGATTACTTTTCATAATGGTCATGTTAATATTCATAATGTAATCATTACTTGTCATAAGGTTACATTAATATTCATAAGGATAAAGTTATTATTCTTCAAAAACATTAGTTGATCTGATGAGACTCTAACAATCATACAGATGTCAATGGTGTGTGTTCATTTTCCAAATATCAAATCACAGAAGTGGTAAAATTAGGTTTCATGAAATTTTTATAACAATAAAAAGGTTTTTTGAAAATTCTAATTGTTATGTGCATATATGCTTTATAACGAACTGAGATTATTTTTTTAGAAATATAATATAAAATTTTGGGGTGTCATATTTATAGTGAATATATTGGTAACATAATTTAGTATTTATATATATAATTATTTTAGTAAATAAATATATTATATTTAATTAAATAAAATATTGTTAAAAATGAATTTGGTATAAATAATTAAATATATATATTCATATTTAAATATACTTTCACAAAAATAAATATCATTTCTTTTGTTAGAATATGAACTAATTTGAAATATATAAATTATTATTATTTATAAATATTATTAAAATAATTAATTTTCAATTATTTTCTATTATTAAACAAATTAATGGGGTGTTTATTATTCCCCCCTAAATAGAATTTGATCCTCACAATTCAACACTAGTCATAGAATGATAATGGTTGTTGCTTGATAATTCCCTTATGGGAAGCACGGATCAAAAATTGGGTTATTGAAATATCCACAATGGAAGAGGTTAAGGTAAATGGGGAGGTCATGATAAAAATTATTCTTTATAATGTGGTGATATTAGATAGATGAAAAAACTAGGACATAAACAAACAAAAACTATGATTTTCTGGTGGAAAGTGATATTGAACATATTCATATGAATGATGGTTACTATAAATCTATAAACTTATATAAATAATTCAATCATATTATCATAGATTATGATTACAAAAAAAATATTATTTAAGAATCTTTTCCTTGAGATGAGGAGTTATTCGACACTATAAGCATATAAAAATTTGTTTATATTTCACAAACACAATCTTATCCTTTGATTTCACCATGAACTATCTATACTTCATATCCTAGAAAATGTTGTGTCATGTGGTGATATAATACATTATCCTCTAAAATATCATATAAATATCAACATAATTCTTTCATAAATAGTTAAAAATTAAAAAATACAATGATTCAACACATTAGAAAGAAGTTAACTGAATTTCTATGATGAACTTTTCCATCAAGAAGATCTAAATTGTCACATTCCAAACATGAGAATAACATAATCATATTTCTTCTTGAAACATGGTAATAACTCAAATTAACATTAAACCTTGTTTCAAACATACATTATTCTATATTTTTTAATAATGATATATGATATTGGATATATTACTTAAATCCAAATGTGTTTTAAACTCCATTCATGTTATCATAGACCTCTTGTCGACATTTCAATAATCAGCACTAAGGAAATCAGTACATATCAAAATAAATCATTTCAACATCATTATCTCTAAATCCAATATATATTGATGATTTTATTTCCCTCAATAATGCATTTCAAAAAAATTTAACATTAATTTTGAATATATTTTCAAGTCACAATTCAACATGGTCTCTTATACATTTTCAAAAACTAATATAGTACAATCCTCATATATTCCATAATTCATATAACCAATACATTTATAATAGAATATTCAAAATACAAAATTCATGAATATACATATTAATGATTCCTCTTTATATGATGTAGTATAATTACATGAAAATTATCCAATAATAACATTTGGGGTATATTTCTTTAACGCTTGGGACATTGAATCACATAGTTTTCAATCTTATTACAGTTGAAGCATATTAAATTGGAAACCTTTTTTTACACATTCAATATTGAACATGGTGTCCCTTTTCTCCACACATAGAACAACCTCCAATTCCATTTAAGCATTTTCCCAGGTTGTTCTTTCTATATTTATCACAAGTGGGAAAACCCTTCATTAAATTATTCCCTTTATCCATCTTTTCCTCTACAATACTTTTCTTTCATTTCATCCCTTTAAATAAATATGACTCATATATTTATTTACATATCTTGTTAACTTGTGATATTAATTAACAATATGATGAGGATACCATTGAGACTATTTACCATCGAAATTTTATATTAAGGCCATGAATGACATGATCCTTATTACACTTTTCATAACATGTATTGGTGGAGTTATCATTTTTCTACTAACCACTATTTCAAAACAATTCTATATACAATATTAGCTCCTAAAATTTTAAATATTTTATAACACATATCATGATATAGCACATGATGAAATTTATGCATCATAAATCCCAAAACCTTATACTTTGGTTATATTGGATGCATTAATCCATTATAATGGTATGTAATAAAAATATGAATTATCATAATAAAATCATCACAGAATGACAATCTAGGTGCACTATAAGGCTTGTTGTCATGTACTAGGTTACCCTGAGTAATTCTTGGAACACAATGGAAGAGTTATTCCCCCTATGTACATCTTTTCTAGAACCACATCAAGTTGTAGTATCCAGACATGGATGTATTTTCAAGGAAGATCTTAATAATGTATACCTTAGGAATATCATGAAATATAGTTTTATAATAAAATGATTTTCGGTTTCTAATGGCTCCAAAATGATTTTTTCCGAGGCTAAGGTGTGGATGGCTCGAAAATATGTCAACCAATATGTTTTATAAAGGTTTAGGTCACCATATTAACTTTATCTTTTAGATTTAACTCTTTGTTAAATAGTTTGACATTTACCATGTCTCTTAGTATTTTTATATTATATGGTTTATAAACAAACTATAACAAGACAAAAGAACCTAGAGTGGTTAATTATTAATATATATAACCTTATCTAAGTCATATGCATGAATAATATATTTTTTGGAATATTATATCAATTATTAATATAGTATTGGTTTTAAATCCCCAATTATTTCAATTTCACCACTATTTAGTGCTTGATTTTTGTGAAAATGATAACATCATTATTACATAGAATAAAAATTACTTAATCAACCTTAACATGTCATATTAACTAAGAAAATTAGTGGAAGTCATCAGAAGTCTCAATTAACATTTATATGTATATTTATAATATCAAATATTTTAATATTTCATTAATTAGGTAATTATTGCATCATCATTGTGTCATACATAAATTTAATTATTTAATGTCTAAAATTTATAAATAAAACGCCTTTATGTATGAAATATTTTTGAATTTATAATAAATATTTATAGTCTAATTTATATTGTGTGTAGTCCTATATTAAAAATTATTTAGTTATTAAACTTAGAATTTAACACTTTCCACTCTTCTTAAAAAAATATCAAATATCCTAATCTAATCTATATGGAAAAAAAGGATAATATTTCATTCTTGAAGTTGTTTATGGCCGAATTAAACTTATCCAATAGAATTTTTTCATGTGTTAGGATAATTCTAATATCAATTTAACCCTTAATTTCCCTATTTAGTTTTAACTGTGGTAAATAAAACTCAAAAGTTACTATTCACCAAAAATTATTTTCATCTTACTACACCACGTTCTATATAGTGATGTCAATAGTGTCTCTCAGATTTTTGAAACTCAACTCATTCAAATAGTGAAATTAAAATTTATACAAATTTTCAAATGCTTCTAGAAGGTGGGTAAAAGACGGTAAAAAGTTAAATAAATTTCATTATATCTAAACATATTATAAAATAACTCTAATGAATTTTGTTGAACATATAATGGTATTATGAATCTATTTTTACCTTAAACAAATTTAAAAAATAACTAAATATTTTAATAAAAAGTCGGTTTTAAACAATAACATAGTGTTTTTCACTATTCATCAAAAATTGAATGTTTTTAGAAAAATGCCAAAATTTAACTGTAAGTTAATTCTGATATTCCGAATCCAAAATTGAAGTCCATTTTGATAAATAATACTTATAAAATTTTAAAAATTGGGTATTACTATTCATAACGACTAGTTGGATTTGTCGTGGTGTGTTAAAACTCCAAGTTGCGTACATCGCAAGCTACTGCATTATTCAAAGGGAAATGTACCATGGAAGCATGGGGTGTTATATTCTCACCTCCTTAAAATAATTTCATCCTAAAAATATCTAGAATATTACTGCATAAAAAGATTCGGTGGTTCTTCATCCTAATTTCCTCGGGTTCCCATGTTGCCTCTCCCATCATATAGTTTCTCCATAGAACATTTACCGGACAAGTCATCCAGTTTCTCATCACTTCTTTTTATGTATCAAGAATTTTGAAAGGCTCTTCACAATAAGATAGACCAGGTTCTAGTTCAATTTCATCATAGGTGAGTAAATTCGTTGGTTCAGGAATGTATTTTCTCAACAGTGATACATGGAACACATCATGATCTTTGGTGAGACATGGGGGAATTTCCAAAAGATAAGCAACAACTCCAATTCGTTCTTGAATTTCGAATGGTCTGATGTACCTGTGACTCGAATTATTCTTCTCACCGAATCATATAACACCCTTACTTGGAGATACCTTCAAGAAAACATGGTCTCCTATATGAAATTCAAACTCCTTCCTTCGGTTATTGGAATAACTTCTTTGCCTACTTTCGGCTGCTTTGATGTGGGTTTGAATAACCATCACCATTTAAATTGTTTCCTCAACAAGTTCTGGGCCTATGAGTTTTCTTCCACCAACATCATCCCAACAAGTTAGTGTGCAACATCTCATTCTGTATAATGCTTCATATGGTGCCATCTGAATACTTGAATGGAAGCTATTGTTATATTAAAATTCTACCATATGTAAATTTTGATCACACATACCTTGAATGTCAAGTGAGAAATTTCTCAACATGTCTTCTAAGGTTTCAATAGTTCATTCTGATTGTCCATCAGTTTAAGGGTGGTAGGCAGTGCTCAAAAGTAGTTCTGTATCTAGGGCCTTTTGAAGATATTTCTATAATCTTGATGTAAAACGAGGATCCCGATCAAAATCAATCTAATGGGGTACTCCATGAAGTCGTAAGACTTCATTAATATATATTCTTTCCATACATTCAAGTGGTAAATCTTCTCTTATAGCAATAAAATGTGTTTCCTTGGTAAGACGATCAACAATGACCCATATTACATCAATCCATTGGGGAGTCTTTGACAGCCCCATGACAAATTCCATCGTAATATAATCCCATTTCCACTTAGGTATGGGAAGAGGTTGCATGAAACCTCCAGGATCCTACCTTCCAGCTTTCACTTATTGACAAACTATACATCATGGCACAAAATCAGCAATCTCCCTCTTCTTGTTGTTCCACAAAAAAAGATCCTTCAAATCTATATACATATTGGTGATCCAAGGGTGTATATATAAATAAGGGATATGAGCATCATCCAACAATTCCCTTTTTAGATTAGGTGTGTTAGAAAAACAAATCCCCTTCCCAAATATCAAAATTCCATCTTCATATACGATTTCACAGAATCTCCCATCATTCACAGTACTAATCTTCTTTTGAAACTACTCATCATTAGCCTGGTGACTCTTTAACATTTCAAGTAAAAATGGTTTGACAGCCATTTGAAAAATTATTGATGTTTTACCCTCCATGGTGATTCCCATATCCATATTTACTAGATTCATGAAAATAGGATCCTTTTCAACATTCATCTTGTTCAAAACTCCATGATCCTTTCTACTCAAAGCTTCTTCCACCTTATTTTCCTTCCCCAGGTAGTTGTTTATAGTGAAATCATAATATTTGATTAGTTCAGACCATCGTCTTTTCCCCAACATCAGTTCTTTATGTGAGAAAATATACGTCAAACTCTTGTGATCAGTATAAATATCACATTTTTCACCATATAGATAGTGGCTCCATATTATTAGACAAAATATTACAGCTGATAATGCAAGATCATGAGTAGTATAGTTTTTCTTATGAATTTTTTGCTATTGGGATTCATAGGCAATAAATCTGACATTCTACAGAAGGAAACAACCAAGTTTATTGTTTAAATTATCACTATAAATAACAAACCCATCATTACCACATGGTAGATTGAAGATATGAACATTGACTAATATTCTCATCAGTTCTTTAAATCAACCTTTACACTCTTTTTTCCAAATAAATTTAACCCCTTTATGTTTGAGCTTGGTTAATGGGTTAGCCAACCGGGAAACATTTTGGATGAAACATCGATAATAACCTGCTAGCCAATAAAACTGTGTACCTCAGTTATACACATCAGTGCAGGCCATTATTGGATTGCCTTGGTCATTGAAGGATCAACAAAGATTCCATCCTTAGAGACAATATGGAAAAAAAAGAAATCCCATGGATCAAGAATTCACACTTCCAAAACATCCCATATAATTCATTTATTCTATGAATATTTAGAATAATGCGCAATTGATTATCGTAATCATTGTAAATTTTGGAGTATACCAATATATCATCAATAAATACCACTAAAAATTCCTAAAGATATTCTTTGAAAACTCTATTCATTACATCCATGATGATAAAGGGTTCATTAGTTCATCCAAATGGTATTACTGTAAACTCGTAATGCATGTACCTGGTTCAAAATGTTGTCTTCAGAATGTCTTCTTTCTTTACACAAAACTGATCGTATCAAGATTGAAGGTAAATCATTGAAAAATATTGAGCTCCATGAAGTCGATAAAATAAATCTTCAATGCGATGTAGGGGATAACTGTGTTATATTTTTATAGAATTGATCTCCCTGTAGTCAATGCACAACCTCATAGATACATCTTTCTTCTTTAAAAAGGATAGGGGATCCCCATGGAAAAACACTAGGTTGAATAAAACCATTCTTACTCAATTCCTATAGATGTTTCTATAGTCCCATTTTTTCTATAGTGGCCATTATATAAGGGGTCTTTAATATTGTCCTTGAACCAGGAATTAAATCAATGGAAAACTCAATTTCACATTTTGGGGGATGTCCAGGTAAATCCTATGGAAACACGTCAACATATTCCTGTACAATAGGTATGTCCTCTGTTGGAACATTATTTTCCTCACACATAGTTATTTAATTCTCTACTTTCCCAATAATTGAATTTATTAGAGCTACTAGAGGAGGATCTAGATATGAATCAGGTGGTGACGTTTCTGCTCTAAAGATAAGGTACTTCTCATCATCATCATAAACTGTAACCACCTTCTTCTTACTATAAATTTTCGCATCATGGTCCAAAATACAATCCATTATGAGGATTATATCAAATTCAATTATGGGTATGACAATGAGATCTACAGATAAAGGACATTTATAGTCCCTAATGGGAACTGATTCAATAATCATTGTTGCGATGATACATCCCTCAGGTGTTTTGATTGACAAATTCCTTATTATGTCAAATTTAAAATGTATGATTTTCTTAGCAAACTGTGATGATATGAAACAATACGGTGATCGAGAATCTAATAATCCATAGGCTAAAATTGACGAAACCATTAAATTACATGACACCGCGTCTTTCGGAGCATCAACCTCAGCAGTAGTGATCGTATAATCTTGGACTTACTCCCTTGGACTTTTTGGAGGTAAATTACATTGAAGATTAGGACTTCAATTTTCATAATGCCCCTTTTCTCTAAAATTGTAGCATTGAACATTGACAGCCTCTTTCTTTCCATTACAATCACGAGAATTATGGACTTTTTCACCACACATGTAACATAATCCCATTCCCTTCAGGAATCTACTGGGGTGTTTCTTCCCACATTTACTATAGGATGGATATTCAACTTTTCCCTTCATCCCCTTATTATATTTCAAGAGTGTTCAACATATCACTTTTTCTCTTTCTTTTCTTTAAAGAGATAAGACTTATATAATTCCATTTCTATCTTGATAGTGAATCAAACTATATCTTTGTACGATGCGAATGATAGTGAGACTAATTCTCAATGGAGAAATGGTTTTAACATATCAAATAATATATCAATTTTAATCCATGGGTTATGTATATAATCTAATGTATGCCTGGATATCCTTTTAACGTTATCCTCATAATCTATGACATTCTCATCCACCATTTTCCTCAGACTCAGAAATTGTCTTTCTATATCCACTCGATGGTCATGAGGAAAATATTTTTCTATGAAAATATCTATAAGGCCAGTTACTAATTTACATGGATGTTCTACTAGTTGAATAATCACATGAAATATCAATATCCAATTTTATAAGGATGAAATGCATAATGCTAGACATCATAACAACATAGTCATGGCCATGTGCTAGACTACAAATATGATTTCTTCAAATCCATTCGCCAAGACACGAGTTTGTCTCATGAGAACTACTGATGCATTAGGGAGCTATAGCGGGCTCCACCCATCACTTATTATGTCCAATGCATATCTCACATGAATAATATTAAACATAACACAAACATTAAAATTAAAACTAGCATATGAAATGTAAATACATTATCCATAAAACTTGAATAGTGTAAAAATATAAAATCCACAATCTAACATATCACAATACCTTCAATAAAATATGGATGTTTTGTATCATAAAAAATCAACTTCAAACAAGCTTAAAATCCATCAAAGGATGTTGACATCGATAAAATAAAAACTTTATTTAGAGAAATATATCTTTCTATTTTCAAATAATTTAAAAGATATAAAATTATAAATGATAAAATTTATTTTGATGATCTTCTTATAATCTTTTATGGGAAGCATCGATGATTTTATAATGGTGGAAAATAACTACACCCACTGTATAAGTTATGAAAAGACATTCTTACCACAATTTTGTTGAAATGGTCCTAAAGTACCTTGTTTATAAAATGACGGAATGATTTCTAAAAAACATATATGGTCAAATAAGTGTATAAATTACTTTAACCCACAGTATAGTAAATATTAAGAATAATTTTAATTACATTTTCCTGAAAAATCCAATTTGTATGATAATGACGTGCCAGTAGATTCTTACATATTAACAGCCTCAGATACCTAAAGAGATTGTAGAAATTACCCGTACCTTTTACTATTCCTTATTAGATGGTATTTTAACCCTTTTCATAATAGATAAAATATTTTTATTAAATTATACTGGAATTATATACAAATATATGATATCATATATGATCTTATAATATTTTTTTGTTAATAATATTTTAATAGTATCGTCGTTTCGGGTGTTAACTGATTCTCTTTCCATTATATGCTTGGTTACATAAGACATGATTGTTATGCTTATGATGTATTTTTTTCATATAAAAAATGATGTTATGTTCATAAACATTATTTTTAATCAAAAAATAAAAATTATTCTTGAATGGTTACAATGGAGAATGAATCTCATCGCGTTCTTGGAGATGGTAATCCATACGTATGAACGAGCAACAATATCATTATGTTGATGGTGAAATTATATGTAATTGTATGATATATCATATATAAATAATCATTAACAAGTTATATTAACTATTTACATCATTTATACTCATTATAATACCCATCCAAATAATGATGTGTTTGAATAACAAACTACACCACGACGTGGAGACGGTAAGCCGTACGTATGCACGTATGGTAACATTGTCATTTATAGGATTGAATGAATAAAAAATATGGTTTTATTGTATTTATAATAACATCACAATATATAGAAGGTACTGTATTTATTACTTTGGTATGGAAATAACAAATAAAGAAGATGTGTAAGAAGAAAATAACTTAAAAAAATGTGGTGAAATTATTACCACTTATTCGGGTGATTCCTTTTGAGTTGGTCAAAAGAGCTCCATTGGTTGGCTTTATGATCAATATAAGGCCTCTAGGTATAAGTAAGGATTGTTGATAAGATATTTTGGTTGGGTTTGGCCAAGCTAAATGGATTTTCAGGTGTGAATTTAAGAGAAGGTGAAGTACCATTTTTTAAGAGAGGTGAGGGTCAGTTTAGGAAAATCAAGAAATATTATTTTATAATAAAATAATATTTGGTTTATAATAGATAAAAAATGATTTATTCTGAGTATAAGGTGGGGATGGGTAGAAAAGCTCTCATCCAATATGTTTTATACAGGTTTAGGTCACCATATTAACCTTATCATATAGATTTAACTCTTAGTTAAATAGTTTGACATTTACCATGTCTCCTTGTATTTTTATGTTTTATGGTTAATAAGCATACTATATTAAGCCAAGACAACCCCATATGGTTCATTATTAATATATATAACCTTATCTATGTCCTTTGGCTGAACCTCAAGTTTTTTTGGAATATCATATCAATTAATAATGTAGTATTTGTTTTAAAAACTCGATTATGTCAATTTTGACACTATTCAGTATTTGGTTTTTGTGAAAATCATAACAGCATGATTACTTCGAATAAATATAATTAAATAAACCATAGAATTTTATCGTAACGATGAAAATTATCTTAATTCCTCATAAGTCTCAATTTACATTATTTTTTATATTTATAATATCAATTATTTTATTATTTCATTAGTAAGGTAATTACTACATCATCATATGTCATACATAAATTAATATATTTAATGTCTTAAAATTATAAATAAAATTCCATTATATTGGAAAACTTTTTATCTTTTTAATTAATATTTAGAATCAAAATTAATATTGCTTGTAATTCTATATTAAAAATTGATTTGTTATTAATCATTGAATTCTACAATTCTACGTTTTCTTTAAATAAAATAATAATAAATGTCCTAATCGAATCCAAGAGTACGAAAAGTATCATATTTTATTCCTAAGGTTTTCTGTTCGAATTAGACTTCGCAAATAGAATTAGAAGATTTGTTAGAGTAATTATAATATCATTTTTACCCTTAGTTACCCTATTTACTTTTATCCGTCGTAAATAAAAGTCAAAAGATTCTATTCACCCAAACTAATTTTCTTCTTATTGAACAACATTTAACTTACCAATGTCAACTGTTCCTCTCTGTTTTTTGAAATTCAACTCATAGAATCTGTAAAATATGTTTTATGAAAATTTTTAAATGCTCAAAGAATGATGTAAAGACGGTAAAAAGATCAATAAAATTTTATATGTCTAAAATTATTATAAAATGAATCCAATAATTAAATTGAACATATATAGGTATTATATAACTTTTTGTACATAAAATAAATTAAAATTAAATAATTAATTATTAAAAAATTATCGGTTTTAAACAATAGCATAGTGTTTTTCACTATTCGACAAAAATTGAATGTTTTCAAAAAATAAAAAAAATTCACCCGAAGCTAATTTCATTATTCTGAACACAACAATGAAGTCCATTTTAAAAATTAAAAATTATAAATTTTAAAAAAGTGTTTTTTACTACTCATAATGGCTAGTTTGATTGGTCTTAGTGTGTTAAAAATCCAAGCTGCATACAATGAAAGCTACTGCATTATTCAAAGGGAAACATACCGGGGAAGCTTGGGGTGTTAATATTTTTATTTTTAATAAATTTATTTATTTAAAATTGTAAATATATATTTATTACTCAGAAAAATATCATCAATTAATTATTTATTTTTAAAACATTCACTCAATTTTATAAGGTGCCTAAATTTTATTTATACTTTCATGGTGGGGGTTACTATTTATATGGGCCAAGTTAATATTAACAAGGGTATCATTTTTATTCCTAAGGGTATATCACTATTCATAATGGTAAATATACTATTCACCAAAAAATTAAGTAGGTCTAATTTTTCTTTAAAAAATATACTGATCACAATGGTGTATGTCTGTTTTTTGAAATTCAATTCACGGATATTGAAAAATTATGTTTCAGGGCTAGGTTATATCTATAAAAAATTGTTGTTTCATTGAAACTCATTGTTATGTGCATAAAAGCTATCAAATGGAATGGAATTATTTATGATGAAATATACCATAAATTGTTTTGGTGTTACATAAATAGTGAATATATTCTAATAATAATTTAGTATTTATCAAAATAATTATAATACTCAATATATAAATATATTATCTTTAATTAAATAATATATTTATAAAAATGAACTTTTAAAAAATAATTGAATATATATTCATATTCAAATATTATTTCATAGAAATAAATATTACTAGTTTTTTTGGAAACTAATAATTTGAAATCTATAAATTATAATTATTTATTAATTGTATTAAATTATTTAAATTTAAATTTAATAAAATTATTAAAAAAATTACAAAGGTGTTACGTTATTCCCCAAGAGGGATACTTGGGGTTCAATTTCAGGGTCACCTCAGATGTGCTCTAGGATCCTCTATTCAATTCCAAATGATGAATTTTATTTTAAAGACTAATAATGCAGAGTTTTTATCCTGGGTTGTGTCCACATAGCCCAATCACATGCATGATATTGGTCATTCTTTATACTATTTTTCATGATTATCCATATCATAATTTCATAGGTTCATTAATGTTCAAAGGCATTCCATCTTAGGCTGAAGCAGGAATGGTGGGCTACATATCCATCAGGGACCTAGGCTATCTTATTCAATTTTATTATTTAAGACTTTATCTTCTATACCTACACCCTAATAAACATCATATTAATGGATTGGATTATTATTTAGACACAATTTGGGTAGTCCTACTGAGTATTTCTCACACCTATCTTATGTTTTCTATTTAATTGGTGTACCTGAGTATATCTTCATGTTCATCAGTCATTGGATTATTCCTGGGTTGTCATGTTTGTTCCTGGTAGTAAGGATCACATGAATAAGCTTGTACTCAGGATTCTCAATGAGATTTTTCTATGATCTTTTTATTCATTTTTTGTATTTTATTGTAATCCCTATTCTATTATTACTATTTAGTTATGTAGCATCATACAAAATGACATGGATGGATGTATATTTATCGTTGTCCATTTAATTTCATATTATAATTATTTTTTTGTGTCATCATTTATTACAACATCCAATTTTCTCAATTGATCCATAATATCATTTACAATAGTGATAAACATATCAAGAGGGTATAGTATCCACCATACCATCATAAGACCAACACTGTTGTGTAGTAGCCTCTAGAATACATGGATGTTTACTTGAAGATATTTGTAAATCATTTCATCTACAAGTCTAGTGTTCAATCAGGAAGGGAGGTTAAAAAGTTATATTAGAACCCACTATTGCCTTTTTTCTAATTATTTAGGGATAACAGACATGAGAATAGTTATTTTTCAGCACTTGGAAAATAAATGTGTCTTAGAGTGATCAATCAATGCATAAAGGAATGTCCAAGTTTCTAGGGAATGGATTATTGTTCATTCTAATCACTATTACAATTGATTATCATTTTACCTAATGTGATTTGTGTAATTTTTACAGCATACTAATTTATGCGACTAATGTATTAACCCTTGGACTATTATGGCAAGGAAGAAGCATTTTATGTATCATTATAGGCATATAAATATTCACATTTCATGCATATTTCACGCCATGTACGTTGCATTGTTTGGCTATTCGAGATTTGTTGATATGCATTGTGTTTATATTGAAATTAATTTTATATACCATGTTTTGTATTATTTTTATAAAATTTTTAGTTCAAAACCTTATTATGGGTTCTATTAGAATTCTTATTTATACAACATGATTTCTGATTTATTTAGTATTTTTTTTTATACTGCCACAAACCAGGCCAAGTTTCCATCTGACTCGACACCAAACCCGATTTGAGACAAGGCCACACAGGATATCTCGATCCTCCTAGGAGATCGAATAGTGTTAGGCATCAAAGATATCATTTTGGGAAGAATTTATCCCATTAGAAAACAATGATAAAATTACCAAATAGAGCATGCATAAAAAAATACTGATTGATCCTCAAAAAATTATAAAAAAATCCAGATACAATAATAAATGAATATAATAAAACTAATTAAATGATACTAAAACCAAATCATCATGACATTATCTCCTTGTGTCCAATTGTTCACTACCAAAAATATACCATCCAAATCTAATGGAAACCCAAACCATAAACTAGAACCTATAAAATATCTTGGGTCTACCGATGCCAAGTGGTTTAAGTAGGGTGTGATCATAAATAACTCACAAGTTAATTACCATTGATTGCAAACATTTTCATTCCCAATTACTTCCATAAAAATTATTTTAAAAATATATATATAAAATGGTGATTTATGAATAACGAATCCAAACACATCTTTTCAAAAAAACCAACAATCAGAAAACACACACACACTATATTGTTTATTAAAACATCCTTCAATTTTCAAACCTATCTCAGAGAAAGAAAACAAAAATTAGAACCCATACGAGATAATAAAAACTATCTTTGATTAAAATAAAGTAAATCAATAAATTTCAATGTTAAATAATCAAATTACATCATAATAAAATGGATAATATATATATATATATCATGTGAATTTTCTAATCATATATATATGAAATACATGGACACACTTGGTTCTGACTGACCTACTGACGTATGAGTTAAATCTATAGTAAATAACCAATTGGAAGCTCTAAACATATCACAGTAGTGGCACATCCCAGATGGTCTCTCAATAAATCCATGAATTACCAACCTGTCTAATTGGGATTGACCAGAAACCATCACTCAATCTTCTAGTTGATGCTCATTAATTCTATGATAAAAGTATATAGAGAATGAACAGGTCCTCACACATGTGACCTAAATTAATAACCTACATGCCACTATTCAATCAGAGAACACGAACTAACACCACATATGGTATAACCCTTTCATTGAATGGCCCACCATAGAGGTTCCCATCACACATCATGTCATCTGAGGTGTCAACTAGGCCAATACAACATATCACTTCAAAACCAATTTCCAAAAATTTCAAAAATTCCAAACCAAGCCTTAGGATTTACAAATCAAAAACCTTTCCCAAAAATAAGATGAATACATAAAACATGAACATAAGGTGAAAAAGAGGCCCAATGTCATTATGTTACAAAACTATTCCATATATATGCCAAATGGGAAAAACTCTTGAAACCATATTTGAAATACATTAGGAAACTAGAAAACATTTTTGATGTTTTGGTGGTTTTAGAATAATCATTTAATATGAAATGGGATATAGAATGGAATACAAAAGAGGAGAACATTTTGGAAACCAGTTTTAAAAAGGGGGAATTCTCTAAAATAATTAATTGATATTTGTGAGCCCATCCATATGAGAAACCCATGCACAAATGAATGTACCTAGATCCCAAAAGACAGTGAAAGCATCAAAAAATGACATATTTTTTCAGATTAAGAATTGATAAGTATTTTTTATCCATTTTACACATAACCCACTATTAGATTTAGGCATAGAGGAAGTGTGTTTTGAGTCATTACAAAGTTTTATTTTTATCATGATCAATGGCCTATCCAAATTTTTGGCAATGGTAAACATTTTGATCAGTGGAGTTGAATCAAAGAAAAACTAAATGGATAAAAAGATGAAACCAAATAGAATATCAATACATGTAATTTAAAATAAATTTAATATATTAATGGATTTCCATGATAGAATCAATTTCTTGTTAATGAGTCTGATAATAGATATTTAGTATACCATCATTGTGTTGTAGGAATCAAGACCTGATTTCCTCTAGCGGTATCCCCATGTGTTCCACAGACATCCAAAATTCTACATAGGAATCTATGGGTACTAGCATGACATATCTTATCGATTTCTATGTTCACCATTGATTTCCACGTGATTCACTTCCGTAGCATTCTCCTTGGACTATCATGACTTGTCAGAGAATGTGGGATGAAGATTTCTCTCCGGTCATGGGAGATTTCTTGGATAAGGTAGCTCTCTAAGCAATAATAGGATTTGAAAAAAAAATCCACTATTAAACAAATTAATTGGATCTCCTAAAAAATAAAATAATTTGGTATTAATAATATTAAGTTTTAGAAATAAATATTTCTAGAATTACCCTTTAATATTTACGTAATCAATTGTGGAACCCCATGTCCAAATAAATAATAATATTTTTATTTCCCTGACATGTGCCTAACTTGCGAATTATCATAAATATTATTTATTCAAATAATAAAAAATATATATTATTTATCCCCAAACAAAAAAACTAGGTCCTCCAGTCATTCATACTATTTATGAATCCTTGAATAATAGA
The DNA here is from genome assembly GCA_963277665.1 of Viscum album. Taxonomy (NCBI): domain Eukaryota; kingdom Viridiplantae; phylum Streptophyta; class Magnoliopsida; order Santalales; family Viscaceae; genus Viscum; species Viscum album. Next base: position 1,153,516,563 of record OY728120.1, read on the forward strand.
AATTTAATTAATAAATAAATATCACAACATTATTAACCAATAAATACATAAATATTAAATTAAATAAATTGGGAAAAAATATTTATTAAATATTATTCTCCCATAATATTCTCACAAATAACTATTGGAAGAACATAAGTGATCAATCCTATATGAATAATTATTAAACCACATGTGGGAATAAAATTTATTCAACCTGTTAAATAATAAATAATAATATATTATTTTATAGGGATTCAGGATACAGAGAATGTGTGACCTTCTAGGCTTACTTCTTAGTGGAATTAGGGGACATAGCCAAATTCCAAGGTTAGTGTTTAGAAACAAGCCACATAACCCATAGCAAGTGAAGTAAATTCTACAAAAATATAATACCTCATACATATGCTTATTGTTTAATATAATACCATTATCATGATATCTCTGATCAACCAGGCTTCATGTAGATTCCATAAACCTACGTGCTCAATGGATCTTTCATTGACATCCCCAAAATTGAACATACTTATAGAACAAAATGACCATGGATTTATTTAGGATATATCAATTCCATTAAAGGGACTGATATATGAACTTCCATTTGAGAACACAAGGGAAAATTATTTCAAATTATTTATTAATGCATTATTACTCATGATGCATCCAATGTATCTTATATTATTGTGAATATATATCATCACAAATTTCATCAATACATAAGTTTACATGAAGTATAATAATCATTAATAATGATCTTGAAGACTAAGGATCAATACACACATATATCGATGTGAACATTCAATGACACATATAAATGGGTATTTCATACAAGAGTGTCTCGTTCTCATAATACCCAACAGTGGACATTACCATGGGAGTACACCAAGAGGAGTTGCCTAAATGTCCTATGAGTCACCACCTCTAATAGTCTATATAATTTTCTCCTCAAATGACATCATCAAGCTATAGAAAATATTTTTATGAATAGTGTCATATCAATTTTGGGTTCTCATCATAGTGGGAACTACTATGACCTTTTTGTGTGAAATAACTCTTTGGAAATTATCACACACTATGTTATGAAGAACAACAAAAATTAGATTTTGGTTCTATGGAAACAACTCCAACAAACTCAAAAATGCACTTGAACATCTACTATCAACCTTCAGTCCTCTTTCCCTAACAAGATACTCATTGTTATGCTAAGATAGGGCTTTCTTCAAGGGGTATACCATATTCTCTTTCTTATGTACTATTATTTCTACAAAATTTATCCTTTGATAAAAATAACCCAATAAGTGATACATACATTGTATATTCATTGTCTTTTGGGGTGACCTTGGATCTTTCTCAAGAGTCACTATTGTATTATTATAACAATGCAATCTGATGGGTTCTTTATGGATATGTGCCACATCAATATCAAGTGAATATTTTTATCCAAACATATTCCTTGGTTGCATATGAAGCTATTATAAACTCATAATCCTCTATAAAATCAATGACAACTAGATTCAATGAACTATTCCAACTAACAGATCTTTTTTTAGAAAAAAAACATATCCTTGTTGTGATATCAGATCATTCTGATATTTCTAAAAACTGACATCAATATAAGCCCTGATGACCAGTTTTTTGTTTCTGCTATACACTAGGAACATATCCATATCTCTTCTCAAATACAGAAGGATGGCCATAAGAATATACATATTTTTTTCTCCTATATTATCTAGATATATTCCTACCATGCTTAATAGATATGAAATATCATGTTTAGTACATGACATGACATACATGATTTATCCTATCATTGAATCATATGGGATATTACTGATTATCTCATTCTCCTGTTGTTTATATGGACACATTTTCGATAAAAGATTCAAACAATGTTTCACTAGAACTAATCCACTCAAGGATTGTTCCATAATAATTCAATTTAGTATCTGTTAAACATATATACGTTAACTTATTCTAAGAAGCATCATAGATCTATAATGAATGATCTTGTTTCATATAATGTATACCACTTAACCAAAGTCCTGTAGGGAGAAACAATTTTTTATCTAGTGCTTAAGAGATTTTATGACTGGTATATCATTTCCAATAATTAATATGACACTAAAATATACTACTAAGATAACCACCACAGTTCCACTAAACCTTCTGTAAACACATGGCTCACAATCATTCTTAATGAAAACCAATTCGTTTATAGATTCATCAAATCAAATCTTCCTAGACCTAGATTCTTTATAAAATCCATTAATTGATATATACAAATGGAAAATAATTTTTACATCTCATGGTGATAAAAAAATTCTTCTTGTTGTATATTGACCTCTTCCTGAAGGGTCCCATTAAGGAATGAAATTTTTAGGTTCATTTTCCAAATCTCATAGTTTTGGTAAGATGTTATAGAAACTATAACTACGATGGAATTAAACCTGGAAACTAGTGAAAATGTTTCATCATAGTCAATTTATTCATAATTTTAAACACTTTAACCACTATTATTGATTTATAGGTATTTAATTTACCTTTCATTTCTAGTTTCCTCTTGAATACCCATTTGACTCCTATGGGTTTAATATCAACTGTTACATAGACAAGAACCCAAAATGGTTTTGATACATGAAATCCATTTCATAATTGATATATTATTTTTATCTTGTATTTTATTACCTCTCTACCACTTATTTATAGGAGATACATTCATCATTGTCAACCAATAATGAGTCTCCATCATTGGTGATGAGAAAACCATATATATTGGGTTCTCTTACCTATATTGTGCTCTAACGCAGTACTTGTGATTCATGAAATACATCAACATGGACTTGTGGAACTTGTTCCTATACCAAATATTATATATATTGATCATCAACATCATCAATGTCAATCTATCCCCCACCGTCTTTTTTTGGTATAGGTTATCTCTTAAGAATGGTTGCTTTTCAGATGACATTTACATTCTTATCTTAGGGGTGGTATATGTAGTATCCCATTATTTATGAGAGATAACCTATAAATATACACATTCTTCCCTAGGGTTCTAGTTTGTTTCCTGATAAGGCTTTAAAAACTTTCTCGCAACCCCATACATGGGAATGTGACAAAACAAGTTTCATTCAACTCCATAACTCTAAGGAAATTCCATTTTCCACTATTGTTGGTATATGGATTAATGTGAATTCCATGGTTTGTAATCAATATCCCTAAAAGGATAATGGATGACTTGCATGAATCATTATCAAAATTACAATGTCTAATAAGGAATGATTCTTACATTCACTAACACCATTAAACTATGGAATATATGGTGGAGTGATTTGATATGGAATCCTAAAATCACTAAAATGAGATAAAATCTTGGTGATGATATTAACCAACTCTATTTGATCAAATTTTCCTTATCTTCATTCCATGTTTATTCTCTACATCATTTGTTAATTCATTGAATTTCCCAAATGGCGAAGACTTGTACCTCATCATGTAGACATATCCATATCTTCTCTAGTCATCGGTATATGTTATGATGTATGAATATCAACATACAACATCTACTAGATATTTCACACACACATTAGTGTTCACCAACCCTATAAGATCTGTATCCCTTTCACCCTATCCACTAAATGTTGGTTTGGTCATTTTCCCATCTAAAATAGCAGAAAATATTTCTAGTGGTTTTAGTATAGGAAACTCTAAATTACCATCTTGAGAGAGATTTTTCAAATGCTTCTGATATACAATACCAAGATGTTGATGCCATAGTAGGGTGTTATATGAGTGGAGTGAACATTATTCATTATAAATTTCTAATACATTGCTTTCATAATTAAATAAATAATTATATTTATTTAAATTTTCCATACCATAAAATTTTTTTCCTTGTAAATGAAACAATTAACATTTATCAACATGAAAATAAACCCATATTCATCAAGTTTTGTTATAGAAATTATGTTCTTAGTAACTGTATATACATAATACCAATATTATAAAACCAAAATCATTTTTTTAGAAATATAAGATTGTAGTCACTTTTGGTGAGAGCAGTCGACATCTCATGATTAATTAATTTTAGATCCTCCTCATCTATTGTAAGCATTCAAAATCTTCTTAGTTCTTATGTTTTGATATAGATTTAGGAACAAATATATTAATCTAATACCCAATATTTAGATTTTTATTTTTTAAATTCAATAAATACTTCACCTTTAGCCTCTCATTTATTTTGTGTGAATTTCCACATCTAGTGGTCTGGCTTGCCAAATAAAAAACATATTCCCTCTTTTTCCATTACTTTCATCTGGATCTTTTTATTTTTTGAATGATGGTGATGATGATTTCAGACCTGTTGTGAGTCTTGGACCCATTTTCCATATTCTTCCTTTTCTTATTCACCATTAGGTTCATGCTATAATCATACCCCGTGTCCTTATCCACTAAGATAATTAATTTATGATGTTCCAAAAAATTATTCTCATTATTTATCTTATTATAGTTAATACTAAAATAGGTTAATGTCATGGGAAGTGATGAATGTATGCGATCAATATGCAACTAATCTATGAATTAAATCCCAATATGTCTAAGAATTCAATATATATAATACGCTTTCATACATGAGGTCAAGAAGACAAAGATTCACCATTATTAGTTGCAAAAAAAAACATTGGAGATCCTGTAAATCTTTTGTCTTGACTTATAATGATAGAGATCTCAACAGTGAGACATCATAATATATGAATCCATGTCCTCGTGTTTCTTCAAAAGTACATTCATCGTGGAAAATTTCATGAAACATGGAAATTTTTTGGAATTGTTCAAATGATTTTCATAGAGTGTAACTCTTCACCCCTTTTTTCCTTACTAGGTGAACTACGAATTGGCACATCTAGTGCATATCTATCACATTGATATTTGTGAAGTTATTTTAATATTGTTTCTAAAAAAATATGAAGAGAATAATTTATATACTTTATACAATAAAATTTAGAAAAATAAATAAATATAATAATTATCAATCTCAAAAATATATTATTGTAACCCAATATCCCCCACCATTAGATTCAAAATATCTTGTTTCATAGACATTCTAGTGGAATGGATGCATATTACCATTCTCATTACCCAAAAATTGGTTGCTCATGATTATAGAATCATGTTAGGAAGGAATTATTAATGACAACAATATAAACTTATAGTTCCTTGATCTATTGAGTGGACTCCCTAATCCTGAAATCCTTAAATTGGATTTCCTCAACCCTTACCCCTTAGTTACACCATTTCATAATTTGGCATTCAAACCTAGATGTGAGCTATGTAATGTCATCCCAAAAAACTCAAGTTTGAATTACTCGATAATAGAAATCACCCCAATATTTTTTGTTCAGAATCATTGATTTGTTGTTTTATTTTAACTGATGTAGAGGAATGATATAACGACCTAATATATAATTCATGGATTTAACCATTTTCATGCATATGTTTTTAATTATTATTTTTATCACCATATTTTTAATATTATTTAGATTTAATTATGTACTTAACCATATCTTACATAATTTTTACTCACAATAAATTTATTTTGACTTTATATTTCATTACTGTTTATTAATTATTTCATGTGATTTTGAAACAAATCCATAATGAAATAACCATGGAACATAAAAAATTAAAACAATAAAGCATGATGATCATGACCCTTTTATTAATGGTTATTTTATGTAGAATTTTATTAACTAACCATTGACCTGGGGGAAAGCACCTTGAACCAATTAAGGTTCATGTTACAGTTTTCCACATATTCACCTATGCATCTCTCTTGGATTTGTTTCACCTCAACTCAAATTGTGAACCGCCTTCACTAGATTCAGAGAACCATACATATTCTTTTACTCACACACAAGTGAGGAAAAAAGGGGGTTTATTGAAAGGAAACAACAGGTATATAGACCCCAACATAATCAGAGGAGAGATGGATTGCATGACAACAAGTTAATTTAATATGAAATTAATTAAACTAAGCACATAAAATGTTTGGGTCTATGACCATGATAATCCACATGAATGAAATGAATTATACATTTAATAAAAGTAGAATTAAATTCTTAATCATTATAATTTATGAAATATCACACTAAAATCAAATAATTGTCTCCTTTAATTAATCAATTCTGTTATCATTATTATCGTTCGAATTTCCTGGAGATTCCCATAAATCATATTGTTAAACAAAATAAATAAATTAATTTAAAATTAAATTTTTATATAAATTTATATTGGAGGGAACATAGTGATTACATATCCTAATATACCCCACATTCATTATACTCATATATAGTTTACTCTTTTGTCATATGGAATACATAAATATCATAAACGATCATGACATGTACTATCAATTTATTTATTACATTAATTATATGGGTTTTTAGCACATTTTGATTCAATACATGTAGATTAATATCTGTTATATGACTCAAAAACGATATTTAGATCTGAAAATTACACAGAAAATAATTAATACATTATATATATATATATATTAAAAACCAATCACATGGTGTGTCGTATCAACTTAATTACCACACACAATCCCAATTCGACATGCATTACACTATATAGTATATGAATTTTAATTTTCATAATTTGGTATAAGTAAAAAACTTGTACAAGTAAGCTACATTGATATTACATATCTCATATTTTATCTAGGGCACACACCTAGGGACTCAACATGTATATCGTTCCTCAAAAAAATGTAGTACAAGGTGTGTGGTCCCCGAGTTAAATTATCACTGGTCAGGTTGTCCAGGTATCTAAATAAACATCACACCCATGAATTAAATGGACTACATGCCATGTAAATGGATGAAATGGTGTGTACTATGACTGACAGTGTTCCACGATGTCCTCATCAACAAACATTGTAGGATTTTAAATAGGCAATTAGTAATCAATTCAATGGGATTAAATTAATTCTTAATTAATTCCTGGTGCACTGAACCCAGGTGTGTGGCGTATAACTCCAGTTACATAGTGTGTATTCATATGTTATCCATTCAGAATCTTTAAAACCTCCAGATGAGTTCTTTAATATTATTTTATTAGTCAAATTAACAATTTTGGTTAAATCTATGAGAAATTAAGGAGGAAGAAGATAACCTAGTAATTCAGTTTAAAATAATGATAAAACCTGAATTCAAATATAAAGTATAAATTCAGACATAAATCAATGAAAATTGAATATTTATAAATATATATGTGACATATCTTATACCAATTGATGATTTTGGTCATAGTGAAAGCATGTGATAGTTCATTCCCAACTGTTCTTTTTTTCATGATCAATGATAAATCCGTGATTTTCATAATAATAAATGTTATGATCAAGGAAATTGAGACATTAAAAATAGAAAATGGATAAAATTTTGGAACCACAATATGATTATCACACATTATTTTTATTTAATTTATTGAATTAAATAATTATCTTTTTGTAATTATTTCTTGGTTGATAAGGAACATAATAGATATGAATTGTACATTATTTCTATGTAAGAATATAGAGAATATTGCCTCTTGTGTTTATCCTCTTATGTTCCAAAAATCATCAAATGTCTCCATATAAATGCATGAATGTCAAATTATGAATGAAGGGTATGAAGTGAAAACACCCTACACCTTAAAACGTCAGACATTTAACCCTAAAACCATGCACACAAACCATGAATAGGGCCAAAACTCACATGAAACACCCAAAAGTCAAAACCATTCTATGGTAACTTGGCCATATACTAAATAAAAAAAAATCCAAGAAAAGAATAAAATAAAAGAAAAACCATGGTCGTGTTGTGACAATTATACCAACAACAAAAATTATAACCCCCTTAAATTCACCCAACCGAACATGGATCAAAACTCAACTTGAAATGGAATGAATCCAAATAGAACAATGAACCTTGGGGTGATATTTTAGAAGTAAATGTCACACAAGACTATCTCTAAAGAAAAACAAAATGAGAAGAACCACATATAAAAAATCTTAAATGGGTTATCCAAACTACATGAGCCCATATAAAACCTCAACCCCAAGAAGGGAACTCCTAATATTAATTTACCCTTATAATCTCCACATAGATCAACCCCCACCTCATGTCTCTAATGAAATAACTCTAATTCAAACCATAAAACGAAACAAAATTCATCGATTCCACAAGGCTTATTCATTTATAAAGTGAGAAGAGATGGAAATAAATACCAATCCACAAAATTTAACCATTCGAAGATCCACATCCAAAAATATCAACCATAAGGTTACATGAAAAAAAAATCTATTAGACCTTAACAATGAATATGACCTTAAAAAACATCTAAAAAAATTGAGGAATATATACAATCTCTATTCTGGTATTGGAAAATAGAAATTGAACCAAGTTTCCCCAAAACCCCAACAACTCTTAATAGCATGAGGATATTTTCTATATGTCATGTGGCTAGAACCATGATGTCTGAAGAATTTTCCACTCCATAGTTAGGAGTTAACATCCTATGACCATGGTTTTATCTTCTAGAAATATTGTTTCAAAACTTCTCTAAGTGACCCAAATGATAACATCATTGATTTAACGTTATAGGATTATAAAAGGATAGATTATACACCCGAACAAACCACAATATATACACATGAAATATTGGTACGAAGAAATAGAATAATGAACCGACAAAGAAGGCCCCTTAGGAATAGGTTCCTCTAGAACTCACCTCTAAATATATTTATAACCTTAATGAGCGACCATTTCAATATACTTTATTCTAGAAACAAAATATTCTATAAATTCATCATCATCCAAAATCCCAAATAGAATATCATAGGTTGATGGAACACAATATTTAATCATTGTGAGAATACCCCAGATGAATATAGGAGACTTTTACTAATCCCTTATTGATACCTCCAAGGAAAAAATAATATATTCTTTTAAATTAGTCTACATAGGCCATCCCCTCCTACTGACCATACTGAACACCCAACAACTCGAAAATATTCCTTTACCTTACATCCTAAAGTATGAACCATTAGATAAATGTGATCATAAACACTTCCCAATACATACCAACTAGAAATGATGTTGAGATTATCATCTTTCACTTCCAAACCTTGGACTTCAAACAAACCCAAATTGGCATGAAATATCACATGTTTTGGAGTTCCCAATGACATGGAAACACATCCAACATCCTTAAACCACTTCATATCCTATAACAAATAATTGTTTCAATATTAAATTACTAATGACTGGGAAGATCCCGACTCGACCACACTACTTGGATTTCAGGTAGGGCCAAAAACTAAATAAACTCATTAAAGCCCTTTGGTAGATTAATTGGTGGTACAGACTAAAAACATAAAAAAATAACACCAAATCAATATGAAATATGAATCCAGCAAAAAATAACAACTCGAGCTAAATGGAAGAATAAAAAACAAAAAAAACAAAAAATTGAAATCTCATTTTAAATACCAACATTCTCTTTCCCAAATCAGAAATCATTTCATTAATGGGTGATTTTCATCTACTAGAACCTACATCCCAGTACAATTTTTAAACACCCAAACTAACTCTTTAAAAAACCCCAAAACCATATTAATTTCAAAAACCACCCTTTTCCAAACACCATTTTTTTCATTTTCAAAATCCATTTTCCAATTCAAATCAAACCACAACAGCCGCAGACAAACAATAAAACCACTCACTCTAAAGCTCATGCGATAAGAAACTAGTGGATATGTTCCAATCGACCGCATGGATACTAAACCACTCCATTAGAAGGCACTAACTACTAGGAGTTTCTTGTGTTGTGTACTCAGGATCCACATTGGTCACTACTCTCTGTGACACCAAAAAATAACGTCAAATCGCCACTACTTTCATTCCCTATCCACACATCCAAATCCAAATGAATGACTGAAACCATGAACTACCTCCAGAAACATAAGTATTAGTGTGAACAATAGTTCACAAATCTCCTCCCATACATAACTCTAGAGGTCTGATAGTCTTATTTATAATCTACAAGATGCCTCAAATAATAGAGGGATTCCCTGGTACCATTTTTTCATGAACCATACCGATCATCCATCCAACTAGACACCCATCACGGTCCGAGAAATGTCCAAGTAGGTGTCCCTGGTCCTTATGGGCGGGAGACTAGTGTCAGGTATCAAATATATCATAGTCTGAATGACTTATCTAGATAAACAACTATGATAAATTTACCAAAAATAGAAAGAATCAAAACTAATAATAGTTGATCATTAATAAAAACATCACCAAATAAAAATACAATATTAACTAAACATGAAAATGATAAAAAAAAATTGAAACACAAATAAAACGACACTACACAATGTGTATATGAATACTTGGTCTCTGCCAACCACAAGACCAACTAGCTCCAATGAAATCCTGAATCAAAAACCATATCGAATAAAACATCTCCAGTATACAAATGCTGAGTGGAAGAAGTTGGGAGTTATCATAATAACGTCAGTAGGAAATCACCGTATATTCCATAAAATTTATTTCCCAAAATATTCAATAAACACAGGTTTGAGAATACATATAGAAGATGGAGTTTTACGATTTTGAAATCGAAACACATCTATCTAAAAAACACCACATTTAGAAATAAAACACACACAAAATTGTTTTTTCAGAACAACATTCTGTTTAAAAACTCATCTCATAGGAAGAAACCTAAATAATAACTCATAAAAGAAAAAAAAGAAGATATATAGAAAATAAAGGAAATAGAACAAGCAAAAAAAGTCAACTAGGGATAAATAATAAAAGAAAACTAAAAAGAAATATAAAATGAAAATATAATAATCGGAATATTCCTAAACATATCTAGATTCAATCCATAGACAAACTCATTGTTGTCTCACCTACCATTGTATGGTGAAACTCCATAGTCAGTAACCAACTATCTACTCTAAACTATCCTCACTAGTAACACAACCCACTTGGCCACTCAAAAAATCCATGGGGTTAGAAGACATCAAATTGGGGTTGATAAGAAACTTCCATTCAATCCCGTAAGTGGTGGCTTGGAATTCCATGATATTAATACATTTTGAATGAGTAGGTCCTCATATGTAGGTCCCAAACATATTACCCACATTCTACTTCACTTAACTTTCCCACACACTAACGCCCCCTATGTGATGAAACTCTATTCAAAAGTTCCTCGATAGATTTTATCATCACACATCAAGTCATCCAGTGTTAGAACCGGGTAAACACATCCTATAAATTTGAAAAACCCCTATAAAAATATCAAAATGTGCCAACCAGGCCATAGAATTTTCAAATCCAGCCCCTTTTCTAAAAAACAAGAAGATCATTCACAACATGATGTTATGGTTCCATCTGAATATTTATCTTTTTTAGTTACCAAACCATTCCTCAATTATGTCATATGGGATAGACTCTTGAAACCTAAATTTAAAACCATTAAGAACTAAGAAACCATTTTTGAAGCATTGGTTTTTTTAGAATAATCGTTTGATATGAAATGGAAAAGAGATTGGAAGAAATTGGAGGAGAGAATTTTGGAAACCGGGTATAAAATCGAAATTCTCTACAGGAATCCATCATCAATTGTGAGCATGTCTATATGTTCCCCGTTCTGTACATATTGATGTTCCCACCTCCAATATAACATGTAATACATCACCAAATCACACACCATTCCAAATTATATGTTGAAATGAGATTTACAACCAGTTTCAACATAACCCTAAAAACATAAACTGGAACCCAACAATAAAACAAATTCAATTAAAAATCAAAATAAATCTACCATAATATAACCAATTAAAAAAAACATCCAAAAACCCAATTTTATTTTTAAATACTAATTAAAATTTATTCAAACATATTTTATACATATAAATTAAGGTATAACTACAGAAACCCCTTTGAAAGTCATTCCCATCAAATTTCTAAAATAATAATACCACAAAACAATCAACAAGATAATCAACACTATTAATTTTACCATTTAAAATCTATTCACGAAATCTCAAGCATCAATGGAATGTTCCAGAGTGAATAATTACTGAAACACCAAATGAAAATGTGGTGATACTCTTCGAGAAGAAGGAATCAAGACCGTTAGAAAAATCACAAACCATATCCTCAAAATAATAACCCCAAATAATCAAACTCTCATCCTAGTTATTGAAAAATATACCCCCACCAATAATAACCAAAAAATAAGAAGAAGAAGGAACAAGAAGGGAGCAGAAGGCGTACACTATGACAGATCTGTAAGAATATGATTTTTTTCTCAAGTATGGATCCTTTAATTTTTTTACAAATCATTATAATGGTCCGAATATGGATTCATAATGTGTTATTAATTTTTATGAGGGTGTTGTTGACATGATTGGAGCTCATAAATCATCTTTTAATAAAAAACTAGTTTGGCGCATGGTTTAGAGTAAACCGTGCAGATTTTATTTTTTCAGACAGAGCCACCTTTCGTGGTTGGCACACGGATGTGTTGCTTAATCATGTGAGAATCCCTTTTTCCTTGGTACATGTGCATGGTTTGTTCATTAGTTTTTGAATTTATAGAACAAACCATGAAAAATAATTTTTTTTATAAAAATCTAGTTTTCCCCTTATTGATCTAATTTACTGCCCTCTTCCTCACTGATCCAATAACCAGTAGGATGAATCCCTTTTAATCTCAATATGGAAATTCTTGAAGGAAAATTATATGTATCAAGATATCTCCTTCATCTGAGATCTATTCGAGCCTATTTTCATCATGTCAGATGCACAATAGTATGTACTCATGTCCACTTCTGCTGTTCTCTTTCTATTTTATTCAAGATCGAGATATATAGGTATGAGAGTTTGTCACCATTAAATAGATCTACTCCAATTCGATCCAAATAAAGGGCTTATACTAGAAGAGGATAGTCGTGCAAGCCTATGGTGGGGGGTCTATAACCCATCCCAAAAGTTCGTTGATTTTGGAATATTCTTCTAGGGCCCACCGATTTCATATAAAGTCATTTCATAAATTTACATGTCATTATTATACTTCATAGAATCATATAGTTATTATATTTCCAAATATTTGATTAGTTGTTAGTGGTTACACCCACAACTCAATCCACCCCATGTCGAAGGTAATCCCATAACTGGGTTTTTGGGATTTGGCATGATTGAGCCATCGTTCGGGTGTGCCTTTGATTGACCTTCCGAATGTGGTGATTTGCTATAATAAATGTCTTGATGATAATGAGAATTGAATAATTGAATGTACTATGTATTATCAAGTCTTAACCCACCTATAGTAAATTATTCAAATTGATTATGAAATGCGAAATGTGAAATGGAATGTATACTATGAATATAACATGGACATAACAAATGAGATTGAATAAAGGTTACATTTTCCATGGCACATGTTTCCATATTGATGGAAGGTAGCATAGTGAACCTAAATAATTGAACATGCCTTAATGGTAAATTAAGACCCTGTTAAATTGATTCAATGATAATTGGCATATCCTTTCTAATTACAGACAACTCTTGAAACTAATGATTGATTGCTATATTACAATGTCAAATAAGAATGTACGGACTCGCGCGTGCCTTGGATTGTAAGTGGAGAATACCATGGGAATCAGGAACCCTATTATGATTCAAGGATGCGGTTTTCATAGGTTGACACCCACCTAGACTCTTGTTCTTCTCTATTCCTAGGATTCCTTATATACTACTGCAAGATCATTTACCTTATTACATTACACCTCAAATACACTCTTTTCTTCCATCACTAACTAGTTGGTGTCATGTTAAATACCAATAGGGCCATGACTTTTCATAGCACCATTTTACAATAGTCGATCACCTTAGACTTGGTACATGCCTTATTGTGGAATGCCATGGATTATGCTCCTTGGATTACACTCTTAAACCTTATCTAGAATAAAATAATTCTATGTATGTATTCCATGAGATCTACGTTATCTTGGTTATTACCCAAGAACTCCCTCACCGGATGTCATTTTTAGGTAGACTTGTTATGTCATGGGACCATCACTTCTCATACTGTCATGAGGTGATGTTGGTGATGCCTATTCCTCACATGACATATTAACATGAAACAAAAATTTACTAATTAGGGAACTCATTACATTTCAGGACCCCAGCCAAGGGATGAAGAAGGTACATGGGTATTTAGTTATATTTTACAAGTTTCATTACATTATATATACATGTCGGCACACTGCTATGTTACATTACATGGGCTGAATGTTATAGACACCACTGGTGGTGTCCCACGGATATTTATCTCACACCATCTCCAAGTGTCGTTTGGTACTCAAAGTAGATTACAAGGTTGTAGGTATTGACAAAAGGAATAATAAAACTCCAAACACCTGATTTATTTATTTTTAGGATGGATCTTGAAAACAGATGATTGAGCCAGAGCTTAGGATTCTTGGGATAGTTTTTTGGTTTTTTCATTATACTAAAGTGGAACATATTATGCCTATTGTCTTGTATATATGATTTCCAGTTTTGTAGTGACATGAAATTACATCATCATTGTTCCAGTTGATATAATTATATGTTTTATAGATTATCTATTGCGTTAATTTTCTAACACTATTTATATATATTTATTAAACTGTTTAATAATTTATATACCCTTACACTATGGTACACTCTGCTAATGATGGAATCATTTCCCTAACGACCCACCTTAGGAACTCATTTCATATCATAATCCTATCGCATTCAATGTGACACACTTATGGCCACGTGGTACACGATGCAAGGTGCCCCTGTTAAGTGGCATCCAGGTCAAGAACGTCACAATATAGTATTAGAGGATGGTTTCATTTCCTAGTTTACTTTATGGAGATAATAATTTGGAGAATAAAAATCATGGTTCTTGTTTATAAGGTATGCTTTAGCATCGTGAACTAG
This sequence comes from Viscum album, assembly GCA_963277665.1. Taxonomy (NCBI): domain Eukaryota; kingdom Viridiplantae; phylum Streptophyta; class Magnoliopsida; order Santalales; family Viscaceae; genus Viscum; species Viscum album. The sequence continues at coordinate 1,153,531,577 of OY728120.1, forward strand.
TGTTTGTGGTAAAAATCATGTTACCAAAATTATAATTGTTGCACATTTTTCTGTTATAGTTGATATTATTTCTCCTTTGGGGGATGCACATGCTCTTTTGTGTTACTTATTATTACTCTATTTGAGGACATCATTCATCCTTTTCCTGATGATATGAGGGAATGGATCATTGCTACATGAATCAATATAGGCACCTAGAATTCAGATGTCATGCATATTTCCATGTCATATTTGTGAATTTCACTGCTTTTCGTTTCATGATATGAATTCTATTGTTCAATTATTCTATGATAGTTTTCTTGTAAATTCATTACTATTTTATGAAATTTAGTGATTTTATGTATCAATTCCTGAGGTATATGTCCCATCATGGGTTGGGAGGAGTAATTTATGGAGTGAGGTCATTATAATATAAATAATTGTGTGTTTCCTGTGATTGGTATATGGACACAGATTCTTCAGAAATGGTTTTCCATTATAAAGTGAATCCTAAAATATAATATGAAATGGATGAAAATATGTATCCCACCTATTCATGTTTATGAAATTTATAAGACGGAACATGGAAATAAAATATGAAATGAATTATAACTTATAAAAGAGAAATTACTGGTACGTTGTCTTAAAAGCTGGTAGTATGGGGTAGTATATCATAGGTAGTAAATATTTCCTTGGCTAGCTTCCATAAGTGATTCTATCCATCTACTTAATTCATGTTTTTCATAATGTACATTGCATTTTAGAAAAATGATGCCAAGACGTCCTAGTGTTATACACCAAGAAGGTGGTGTGGACCGTTCACCAGATATGGTGGGCCCTAAACTGGAATTCATATATCCAAGAGTGCCACATGATATACCACCATTAGAACTTGATACGAGAACTGATTCCCAAGTCGGTGATACTTTCCTGCATCTGATACAGTCCATGCTTCATTCTCCAAGGTTTTCTCCTACGAGGGATAATCTGAACGACATGTTCTAGCAATAGAATCCTTCAATGGTTTCACTGGGTGGAAATTCTTCGAGAGCTGAGTCTTAGTGAGATTACATGTTGTCTATCATTGGTAATCTGAAATCACCACAAATTTAGAATGTTATGATTTCTAGAAATATACTTTAGGATTCAGTCAACCATTTGTGGGATGTGGCTACCTAGGTCATTCGTCCCCAGGGTATGTTATGGGTTGATTTCCAGACTATCTTCTATGATTAGTTCATTCATCTTGCACATAGAGCTGACAGAGCTAGGTTTTTAAGGAATCTCAAGCAAGGATTTCTGTTAGATATGGAATATTCAAAATGTTTCACTGATTTACAGTGCTTTCCACTGATTCTAGCAGGTGATGAGATTTTGTGTGCTAGATATTTGTTGGATGGGGCCCCATATTCTATTTGATCTCTGGTGAATGTATTTCTCCTACCTAACTATACTACAATAGTTGATCTAGAGATTATCACTAGTTGTAACATGAGGGAGAGAAAGAGTATAGAGTTTAAAGGATCAGTGTTGTGCCAGGCCAGTACTTCTTCTAGTCGAAGAAACCGTTCCCTCAATGATTCTCATTTGGGTAGTGGAAGCTTGAGTATCCTGTTTGATAACTATTTGGTGTTCCATCACTATGGAATACTAGTTCAAAAAATTCTCTAATTTAACATATACCCTATGAAGTAATGGGTTTCTGGCTATATAGGTCATCATAATCATTTTTGCAGGACCATTCCACTAGAATTGAGTGGAAAATATCAACATCATATCCATCTTCATGAGTGATTTATTCTGTGCCATGTTATGTGGGGAGTTGGAATAACACTGGTAGGTCTGGATCATGAGGTGGTTGTGACCGTGTTAGTGTGACCCTTGATCACAAAGAGTTCCATCAGAGCAGTACTGATTGTGGTAGTCCATCTATTACACAATGTTCGGGCTTATGTCAGTTGTATTCTTTACAGCCAATACCCTAGGATCAGTCTGCCGAACCATCTATTGTACGTGGTACTATTTTAGTATCATCCACTATTGTCTCTACTTTTTTTGATATAGGTGATTCAAACAATTTTATTTCTATATCTATCATAGAATGTCTCGGAGAAGAGATAAAATATAACTATGTTGTAATTACTTTTAGTACACCATTTGGAATATGGATAGAGGGAATATTATTGTTTAGGTATTACCCCTTTTAGGTAGGAAGTTACCCTTTCTTATGGAATATCATTGATCTCAAGATGACGGGCTTCGATTTCAATCTCAGGATGGATGAGTTAGTTTACTATCACACCTTTGTAGACTGTTATCACCACAAGGTATTTTGTTTGTACCCTGAAGTTAGAAGTTTAATTTTCAATGGTCAGTGGGATGTCCTGGTTGGGAGATCTGAACCAAAGCATCATGGATTTGGTAGATTGAATGCCCAGATTGCAAATATTTTCATAGAGGATTAGGGTTTTCATCAAACTGAATTCCCTCTAGTGGTTGAAAATTTTAGGAAAGTCATTCATGGTGATTATTCTAGTTTACCTCCTAAGAGAGATGTAGAGGTTACAATTTAGCTTGTTCTAGGAGCATATCTAGTTTCCACTCCCCCATAAATTATAGAGACTTCTAGGATTCAGAAGCTTAACCATGAGGTAGAGGACCTAGAGGCCAAATGCTTTATATGGTCCATTACATCCTCATGGGGTATGCCCATACTATTTACCAAGAAGGAATATAAAAAAATATGTCTATGTGAAGATTACCAAAGGTCGAACCATCCTACGGTCAAGAAATATTATCCCCATCCTTGAATAGATGATCTCTTTGAGAAGCTCCGAGGAGAAAAGTTTTTCTATAAGATTAAACTGAGATTGGGTTATCATTAGGTGTGAGTCAGACCATCATAAATACCACTTATGGAATTCTGTAGTAGGTATGGTTTGTATGAACCTTGTTATGCCCTTCGGTCTTTCAAACGAGCCAACTATTTTCATGGTTTTGATGAATAGGGGTTTTCACCCCTATTCAGACTCTTTTGGCGTGGACTTTTTGGACGACTTCTTTGTGTATTTTCAAACTCTTAGTGACCATGAGAAAAAACATGAGATCATTTTGAGTACACATAATGAGCATCATATTTTTTCCAATATTTCTAAGTGCAACTAATGGATCGAAAAAGAGCGCTTATTAGATCATATTATCTCAGAATGAAGAGTGACTTTTGACTATCAAATGGTCAGTGTTGTAGTTTCTCAAGAGAATCCAAAGAAAGTGTCTGATATCAAGAGTTTATTGAAGATTACTGGATTGTATAGGAATTTCATATAGGAATTATCAAATCTTTCTTCACCTATTACTGGTCTTACAATGAATGGTGTTAAGTTCTTGTTGTCTGATGCATGCAAGAAATCATTTCAAGTGCTGAATGGGAGGCCTGTCTCAATGCCGATTCAGATTCCTCAAGAACTTGTAAAAGTTTATATCGTCATCTATGATGAATCATGAATTGGCCTAGGAGCAATGCTAATACATGAGGAAAAATTCATTGCATACAGACTCTAGCCATCTGAGGCCTCATGAGAAAAATTACCCAACACACATCCTCAAGATATCATTATTTTTCCATATCTTACGTAACTGGAGACACTATCTTTTGGGTGGGAACTTTGTGTTTTAAATAGACCTAAAGAGCCTAAAATATATATTTTCCCAGCATGACGATATGCGTTGAATATCTTCAGCCCATTTATTTAGAGATTTCATATAAGTATATAAAGGGCAACATAGTTGCTGATGCATTGAGTTGTAAAACTCAGACACGTGTCATATGGGAAGCCAGTGATGAATGGATGTAATTGGACCTATTTTTAAAACATCATCTAGAGTTTCATGACAGTCACGAGTAGTCTTAACTCTCATCTTTAATAGTTACCTATTCCTTTAATTAGAATGTGAAGAGTATAGTTTTTCGCATCCTAAAAGATTTTTGTATTCCATAGGAGTATGTCCAGAGATAACAAGCCTCTAGATTGGTCTATAGAATGATATGGTGTTCTGCATCTACATGGATATATCAGGGTTCCTACTGACTTCAGAGAATAATAGATGAAAGAGTCCCATTATTCTCATTGGGTAGTTTATCTACGCATCTCAATGATGTATCGAGTTATGGGATGCTAGTATTGGTCACCTAGATGAAATGTCAGATAGCATGCTTTATCACTACGTGTTCCACCTATAAATAACTGAAGGAAGTGAACTAGATATCTATAGGATTTTTAAAACTACTTTGATTCCCAGAATGCTTATGGGAAGATGTTTCAATGGTTTTCATAGTCGGCTTACGCAGGTCTTCGAAGGGTTGTGATGCTCTCTGGGTATTTGTAGAACAAAATCCAAAATCTTCCCACTTCATCTCTATTATGGATAATTTTTCACATTATGAGATAGGAATAATGTAGGTCTATGAGATCATACAACTACACATGGTTCGACATAATATCATTTCAGATAGGGGTGTTCGTTTCACCTCATGGTTCTAGAAAGGACTACATAATTCAAAGGGAACACTGGTCCTTTTATGAACCTCTTTTCACCCTTAAACTAATGAATAATCAAAAAGGACAATATAGTTTCTAATGGATATGATCAAAGCATGTGTGCTTGATTTAAATTTTTTGTGGGATAAGTATATTCTTCCCAACGTGTTTGCCTATTATTACAGATTCCAAGCCACATTTCATATTGTGATGGCCCAGACCACTCTGGTCCATTCCATTGGAAACATATGGTGTCTGAGGTGTTACGGGAGGTCAAGGTGACCTATCCCTATCACATTTCCAAATTTCAAATTTGGTGAATAGTTCCAACAGTAGCCTCATGAACAATGATTCTAGAACGGTGAGGTTCCAATGGTGACATCTTTCCTTTTCCAAATTTTGATTTATGAATAGTGCTTCCAGAATGGTGAGGTTCCAACAGTGACCTCTTTCCTTTACCAAATTTTCATATCCAATACAGTTATTCCCAAATGGTGACCTTCCAACGATGACCTCTTTCCTTTGACAAATTTTGAGTTCCTGAATTGTGTTTCCAGAACGGTGAGGTTCCAATAGTGACCACATTCTTTGCCAAAATTTGAGTTCATGAATAATGTATCCAGAATAGCGAGGTTCCAATGGTGAACTCTTTCCTTAGAAAAATTTTGAGTTCATGAATTGTTTTTCCAGAACGGTGAGGTTCCAATGGTGACCTCTGTCCATTTCCAAATTTTGTGTTAATGAACTTTGTTTTCAGCTTCCTACAATTTCACCCCTTTGACATTTACATTGATGTAAAATGCATTTAAATCCTTGTTTTAAGGAATCTAAATCCAACTTAATGGCCATAACTCCTATCATAATTTCCCTAAGGATCATGATGGTTTTACTTGGTCAAAATGTGTGGATCAATGCGATCCCCTTTTAAAGGGAAATCCAACGTATCTTAAACCACTACACCTTTAAAACGTCTAAAGGGATGATATATCTTCCTCCCTAGTTCATCCACCATGTTCTCAGCTATGAGAGTCTCGAACCTTTCTTTCCATCCCGTAATATTCACAATCAATATTTCCTCCCTGGATTAGTTTCACTTGGTTTTGATGCAATCAAGTAGTATCAATCAATCTTCGATATATGATATGATCTATTGTAATTATTTTGGGTTCACCACCTTATGTTTCTCCTTTCCCTTTTATGGAATTTTACCCCCCATGTTTCTAATGGGCTTTCATGGTTGTTGGTCGATGTGGCGAAATCTCTGCATCCTCGGGTGGATACAGTTTTCACAGGGGAGGAGATCATAACCCATTGTGTGGGTCTTTCCTTATAAATAACGTCAATAACCGTTTGAGGTAGGGGATTCATTGCTTCTATTTACATTTACGTGCAACTTTATAGTTAGCATGTTTTATCCCACTAGATGATAACGGAATTGACATAATAAATATTTGAAAAAGATAAATAAATTGATATCGATCATATTTTATTGCCTCTTGTTTTTTCTAGATAGTGTGATATATATTCATTATTTGTTTATATTTTCATTCTTGGTGGAAATTGGTAATGAAGTTAAATCCGATATTAATTGACAATTTTTTTCCAAAAGATAAGAATGTATGTAAATGAATCAGGTTCTTCTTGTTGTAATTTTATGTTAAACAAATTGGTGCAGTAAGCATGTTTAATTATTTTGGATAGCTTACAGTTTAGGTTTCCAAAAGTTGGAAAATAAAAATAATAAATCGGTTAATCCAAGATGGATAATAGAACTGGTTAATTGATAAAAGATAATTCCTTGTAGGGTTCTAGGTTACCCTTTTTCTTATTTAAGGTCCAAGAGACAAATTGGTATGATGGTTTTTTTCTTTCTTCTTGTGTTTTGATGTGATCTTGGATAGCTGATGTGATATGTGGGGTCAGGGAGGCCTACTGGTTATGGTAGAAGTTGATTCCAAGTGTGTAGATATGCTTTAGTTTACGCCTAAGGGTGTCAGGGAGGACACCAAGGATGGTGAAATGGATTGGATGTGAATGTTTGTATGCTTTCTAATTCTTATTGGATTCTTATCTTATTTACATTCCCCGCGGCTAAAGGCAGCTGGTCTTACTTACCTTTTTATAAAAGGGGCAAAGACACGCCAGATTTTCCACGTTCTATTCGTGTTTAGAATCTCAAGGGAGGATGGGTCTATGCTCATTCTATAGGCGGCAAGGACTTGATGGGTAGTCCATCTACTCACCGTGTTGAACCCCATGTGTTTAGTTTCATATAATTTTTTTCATTAAATCCATAAGAATGTGATTATACAAATAAATAATTCAATTAATGATGTTTACCCATGGGGTTTGAGTTTTTTGGGGCCCAATGGTGAGGGTGTAATTTAAAGGAATAGTGAACTTTGGGTGTGATGCTAATGAAATAAAATGAGGTATTTTTAATGGTCTATTATTTTTGACGAATAAATGAACGTAAAGTGAAAATGATAAAAAGGTAATGAAGTAATGTACTAAAGTTCTTTAAATGGTTGTGTTTTTACAGGATACCTAATATTCGATGTGGGATCTTGGATTCCGATAAACGTTAGCTACAGTTCAGTCTAAGAATAGGTTAAACCGATAGTGTGGTTGTGGGTTATAGTATAGTCTCTACATTTTGTGTTTCTTTACATAACTCCACCCCAGCAGTTAGTGAAACAATCACCGTAGGGATTCTGAGCCCAGGGGGAGATGTGTTTTCCATAAAATTTCGGTGGGAATATGGATGGATGACTACCCTCTTTGGCCCCTCTCTCTTCTCTTAGTAGTTACTTGTGCTAGGAGTCATAGTGTTATGTTTCCCCAATATATGTTGGTAGAGGGATATAATGTCTTGTGGTTATTCACAAACTTATATTCTGGACATAGATTCCTATAGACTACTATAGTTGTAACGAGTATAGGCTATGATGGATTGAGGATCCTTACACGGTGTATGGGGTATAATGGAATGAGGTATAATACACTATGTATGATACATGTTATGCGATCTGTGGTGGCTACCAGAAAATACCTGGTTACATTACTTATGTGGACGTGGTGGTTTTGTTGCACAAGGTGCATGTTGTGGTTCTTCGCCTAGGTGTTTTTGGGAAAGCCATTTTGTATAGAGAAGATTAGGACATGCGACATTGGGAAAAGCGGCAAACTAGTGGGGATGTAGTAGCGTGGTACCCTCGATGTTCTTTATTATATTATATACTCTTGTATGTGTTATATGGTGGGAGTATCCATGTTGAGGCTGGAAACATGGTGTGCCTTTTTATGTGACTGGTTACTTTAACTTTTTTTCACTGGGCTTTTGCATGATTTCATTAATATTTCATGGGAGGCATTGGGGATGATCCTATTGAGTATACTGTTATTCTCACCCTATGTTTATATAAACAATATTTCATGTCACTTAGAGAAGGTTGGATATCAAGATGGTTTCTACTAGCTTGGGGTTTTAGGAGCTGTTTGGGCTTTTTGGTCGCCAATATTTTTAATTTCTATTGGGTACTTGAATTTTTCCCCTTTCAGTTGTAATAGTGTTTCCTGACATTACATATGTGTACATGGGTTTTATTTTATGTTTCAGACTGATTTTTAGTTTTTTGGTGTATATGTTATCTTTCAATTTCGTATGTGTTCTCATAGAGGGTACTGCCTCCCATCTATGTGTTATCTACACCCTCTGTGCTAGTCGCCATCCCAGGGCCTACTAGAGGTGGGACTTTGGGTGATTATCTCCCTTTTCACATTGCCAGCTTAGGAGGGGTACACTTTGTGGTGATAGGGTAAGGACATAGTCGTATCAGATGTTTGGTAGAGGGATAGGATGGATTTTGGTATTATGCATAATTGAGGTTTCATGGGTTGGTAAGGAATGTGTGTCAGTCAAGCTTACCAACCGATGTAAACACATGATACTGGCTAGGAAATCAGCCTTTAGGTCCACCAATGATCGGATGCACGGGCCATTAAGTTGAAAATGTATAATAAATGAGGTTATACTAGTTTTAGGGTTGATACCTAGGAAAGGATCATGCATCATTCTTCTTTTTGCCTATGTTTTAATGGATAGAATGTGGGATAGGTTAAACATAAATGAATAAAAGAATACAATAAATTAATTAATGTCGAGTCTTCCATATTTCAGGTCTTGGAGATCTAACTATTTGTTATTTTACTATAATGGACCACGTCAACATCCTCTTCAGGATCACATAGATGATTCCCAGTAGGTTGTGCCAGCAGATCGTCGTCAGGTAGCGGTTGACAACAACGACACATAGAGGAGGACACTCAAATAGTTTCAGCACTAGAGTCTGCAGAGGTACTAGGGATCTATTTCCGATGCAGTCATGGAAGACTTGTTGGAGGAGGTCGTGACAGGATTATGTTCAATCCATGCTAAGAAGGAGAACTGGGTGTCAATGGTTGTGAGGATGTTGCGTGGAGTAGGGATGTAGTTGTGGTTCTTCTTCCTTGGGGATTGTGAGGAGTCAGTGATATCATGGGAGGAGTTTTGAGACAAGTTTAGATTTGAGTTTATTTCTTCAACCAAAAATGTGTCCAGCCACTGGGAGCTTATTTACCTTCGACAGGGAGCTCCAATATGTGAGATTTTGGAATCTGTTTTAGAATCCATTTACGATATGATTCAGACAAGTTTCTAGATGAGGAGGCAAGGGCGAGGCATTTCAAGGAGGCTTTATATCCAGAGATCCTGTGCCAGGTCACACCATTTATGCTGAAGACATATCATGAGGTGTTGGAAATGGTAGAGGTATTTGATAGGAACTTGGACAGAACCAGATCATCACGAGAGGGGAGTTGTCATGATTCCTCGTGAAGTAGAGTCGTTGATCGGGGTTCCCAGTTCTTAGGGTAGAAGAGTTTCCGTTCGGCTGGGGGTTGGTCCCAACCTTCAGCATATCATTTCTATGGGGGAAGAAGCACTTAGGACGATGCCATGGGATATGGAACATGTTTTTCTTATGGTGTTTAAGTTAATCAATAGCGAGAGTGACCAGAATTTCTGAGCATTCATCGTGCACCGGGTGTTCCACTCCAGGTTCCTCCCATTGAGGTAGTTCTAGTCGAGGAAGCAATAACAGTTTTCACCAACATTAGATCAGTATAGGGTATATGGGGCAGACATGGAACATCCCCATGACGCTCCCCATCCTCAGAGATTTGAGCATAGCCATGGTGGTGGTAGTCATCTGGGATAGGGAGGCTATGCTCGAGGTCGTGGTCAGCTTCATGCATTAGCGTTGCCAGTGCCAGGAAGGCAATATGTCATTCAAGGCTCACATTAATTGTTTGGTACCTTGGTGTATGCCTTTATTGATTCAAGAGCAACACACTCCTTTATAGCACATACCCATTTCCATGATTTGGGACTTGAGGTAGAGAGGCTTCTAGTTCCCTTCGCGTTGACTACTCCAGTTGGAGGTCAAGATTAGTTGTTTGATGTATGTTGAGACTGTGAACTTTTGTCGGGGCCTTACCACTCTTGGGGAGATTTATTGTGATTACGAATACAACCATATGATTTCATACTCACCATGGATTGGTTGTATTAGGTGCAAGCTATAGTGGATTGCATTGGGTGGCAGGTTGTGTTATTTTATGTGGATGGACAACTAGTGGTGTTCGTTGGCGATTGAGACCCTCGAATGGGTGAGAGGTGTGTTCTATCCATATCATCAATTATGGATGAGAAGATACTGAGTTATATAAAGGATCAGAAGTTGGTGTTTCTTAGGGTTATAGAAGAGTTACCTGATTCCATTCTAGAAGAGGTTGTAGCATTACCCCCTAGATGGGAGATCGAGTTGGGATCAAGAAACAATAAGGAGCGTCTTCTGTCACTATGTATCCATAAAGGGTGGTCCCTTATGAGATACGAGAGTTATGAATAATACTTCATGGTCTATTATAGTGCAGTTTTATTTGGAAGAGTCTGTCACCATGGGGTGCACCAGGTTTTTGTGTGAAAAAGGCTGACAACAGTTTGTGATTGTGTGTCGATTATCGTCACTTAAACAATGTGACAGTGAAGAATAACTATTCTCTTATGTGTATTGATGATTTATTCAGTCAACTGTAGGGTGAAATTTGGTTCTCAAAGATCTACATGTGGTCAAGAGATCATCAGATGCGTGTGGAGGATAAGGATATCCTGAATGCTGCTTTTGGTTGTCGTCATGGGAATTATGAGTTAGTTGTAATGACATTCAGTGTGAGAAATTCTCCAGTTGTTTATGGGGGATTTATGTATGCTATGTTCTATGAGTTCATAGAAATTTTCTTGGTGGATTTCATCAGCCTCATCCTTGGGTACTCCATGTCTGAGGAGGAGCATGTTGAACATCTACACTCCATTTGTGGATTTCTTCACCAACATCAGATATTTGGGATGTTGTTGAAGTTTTTGTATTGGGCTCGAGAAGTCCATTTCATAGGGCATGTTGTGTCTATGATTTGTGTAGTTGTGGATCCATCAATTACAGTAGCAGCTGTGTCAGGGGTAGCCCCAATGATAGTGTTAGCGGAGTGATGTTTCCTTGGTCTCGTAGGCTACTACTAGAAGTTCATAACTAATTTTTCATGAGTTTTACTCCTATGAAAACTTTGACCAAGAAGGATCGGATGTTTATATGGACTGATTAATGTCAAGAAGCTTTAATGTATCTAAAGGAGAAGATAGTAAGTGCTCTAGTTCTTTGTTTTCCAGAAGAGGGAGTTCAATTTGATGTTTTATGTGATGCATCACATCTAGGGTTCGTCTATGTTTTTAATCAGTAGATATAAGTTTTTTCATATGGGTCTCAAAAATTTCATCCCAATGAAAATAACTATATCACCCATGATTTTGAGTTGGAAGAGGGGGTGTTTTCTATATTTTTGTGGAGACATTACCTAATTGGTGAGTGCTTTTTGGTTTTCACCGATTATAAGAGTTTGAGGTATGTTTTCTCCTAGTGTGACTTGAACTTATGATGACATTGGTGAATGGAGTTCTTACAAGAATATGTCTTCGAAATATCGTATACACCTAGATAGGGGAATTTGGCAGCAGATGTACGAAGCAGGAAGTGTCGTGGTGATGCAGTGCGTTAATATAGTGATTTATGGAGATTATTGGAAGAACAATCAGATTTAAATATCAATGAGTGATATGTTTGGGGTAGAGGTTGTCTTTTGTAGATGACAGTGCAGTCATCTCTGGTGGAATAGGTGGAAGAGTAGTAGTTGGGGATTCATGGGAAGATTTCTTGAGTGAATGAGTTTTTTGTGGAAAGGCCTATGATGAATGGTCTGAGGATGAACAACATCAATTTTTGTATCACGGGATACTTTTTTCTCCTCTAGCGATGCATGAGATTATTGTGAGAGAGTTCCATAGTTCAGATTTATCGGTGCATCCTGGCATGACAAAGATGTATCGAGCCTTGAGGGGTCAGTTATGGTGGCCAAGGATAAAGTGTGCGGTTGTAGAGTTTCTATCTCGACGTTTGGTCTACCAGAAGTGGATGGTTGGACACTATTTTCTAGGTGGACTTCTCTAGCCATTAGATGTTCCATTGTGGAAGTGGGAGGACATCTCAATGGACTTTGTTACTTGTTTTCCTCATGTTGAGGGAGGACATGATTCTATTTGGGTGGTAGTGGATCATTCATCAAAGTCATCCCACTTCTTAGAAATTTAGGAGTAAATATTAGTGAATTTGTTGTCAAAGAAGTATATGAATGAGGTGGTGAGACTTCATGGAGTCCCATGGATGATCATTTCTGATCGAGATCCACATTTTACCTCTAGGATGTGGATAGGTCTACAACATGCTTTTGGTTCTCAACTATGCCTTCACACTACTTTTCATCCTCAGAGGGACGGTCAGATAGAGCAGACCATCCAGACTCTTGAAGACACGAAACACTCTTGTGTCCAGAATTTTAGAGGTTCGTGGATGAGGCACTTACCCTTGGTGGAGTTCGCATACAACAATAGTTTTCACTCTACCATCAGTATTTCTTTATCTGAAGCCTTGTATGGATGACCTAGCTGTTCTTTGTTGTACTGGACTGGGGTTGGAGAGTCAAAAATACTCAGACCGAATCAAGTGTAGAATACAATAGAGATCGTTCATGTGATTTGTGGGAGTATAAAGATAGAACAGGATCGTCAAAAATCATATGTCGATCAATGGAGGAGACCCATATAGTTTGATGTTGGGGATCAAATGTTTCTGAAGGTGACTCAACATCATGGGCAGTAAAGGTTTGGTCCTGGGAGTAAGATTTCTTCCTGATTTGTTGGTCCTTTCGTGGTTTTTTCTCATGTTGGAGTTGTCCTTTTGAGTAGCACTTCCCCCGCAAATGAGCCGAATACACAATGTTTTTCCTATTTCACAGCTCCGTCATTATCATCATAATGGCTCTCACATCAATGATTGGGGAGATATCGATGTTGATGATGATGTGACCTTTGTGGAGCAACCTATGGAGATCCAATACTGCAAAAAAAAGTTGTTTCGTGGACATTCTATCCCCTTGGTTTGTGTCTTGAGGCAACACAGTGGAATAGAGGAGTGTACCTTGGAATGTGAGTCATAAAAACATAATTAGTACCTAGAGTTATTTGATGTTTAACTCTTTTCATGTAATGATATCCCCATTTTGGTTATATACTTTTTGTTTTTATTAGATGGATTTATTTTGTTGCTTCTTATATCATTCCCTCTTTTGAGAGGTATCTCAATGGAGGGTTGTTTGGAATTATTTTTGGATTCCTTTTTGGTGGGTTTTGAATTCTCAAGGATGAGAATAATTTGTGAGGCATCTGATGTAATGGATCGGACCTATCTAGTCTATTAATTCAAAAAAATCTGGTTTTTGAGGATTACCATGAGGTGACGGTGACTTATCACCATTTCTTTTCCAAATTTCCAATTCAGCAAATAGTTCCAATAGTATCCTCATGAACCGAAATTCTAGAATAGTGAGGTTCCAACAGTGATCTCTTTCCTTTGACAAATTTTTATTTCATGAAAAATGTTTCTAGAATGGTGGGTTTCCAAGGGTAACCTATTTCCTTTTACCAATTTTGTGTTCATGAATAGTGTTTCCATAATTGTGAGGTTCCCATGGTGACCTCTTTCATTGGAAAAATTTTGAGTTCATGAATAGTGTCTCCAGAATGGTGAGGTTCAAATGGTGACATTTTTCCATTCCCAAATTTTGAGTTGATGACTACTGTTTCTAGAATGTTGAGGTTCCGACGGTGACCTCTTTCCTTTGCCAAATTTTGTGTTCATGAACAGTGTTTCTAGAATAGTAAAGTTCCAACAGTGACCTCATTCCTTAGCCATATTTCTCGTTAATAAACAATGATTCCAGCTTCCTATATTTTCTCCTCTTTGATGTTTCCTTTGATGTAAAATGCATTTAAAGCCTCGTTTTATGGAATCTAAGGCAAATTCAAACGCTATAACACCTATATTTATTTCCCTAAGGCACGAGATGCTTTTACTTGGCCGAACCACATGGTTTAATTTGATCCCCTTTTAATGGAAAATCTAGAATATCTTAAACCACTACTCCATTAAAAGTTATTAAGGGACGATATAGATTCCTCCCTAGTTCTTCCTCCTTTTTCTTAGATATGAGACACTCGAACCTTTCATTCCATCCAGTAGGAGTTTCACAATCAAACATTCCTCCTTGGATTAGTTATACACTATTTTGATGCAAACAAGCAGTATCGATCAATCATAAATATATGGAATGATCTATCATCATTATTTTGGGTTAATATCCTTATGTTTCTCCTTGACCTTTTATGGAATTTTTCCCACATTTTCTTAATGGTATTTCCATGGGTGTTCGCCGATGTGGTGGTGTCATTTCATCCTCAGGTGGATACAGTTGTCACAGGGGAGGAGATCATCACCCATTGGGTGGCTCGTTCTCATATTAAGAATGTCAATAACCATTTGAGTTAGGGTATTAATTGCTTCTCTTTTCTTTTGCGTGCAATTGTATAGTTATCATTTCTATCCCACTGGATCAAAATGGAATTGACATAATAAATATTTGAACTGAAGAAATAAATTGATATCGATCATATGTTATTGACTCCTTTTTTTCTATATAGTGTAATATGTATTCTTTATTTGTTAATATTTGGTAAAGAATGTACGGTCAGAATAAATTGATAATATTTTGGATAATGAAAATGAGCCATGTAAATGAATCTGGTTCTTCTTGTTGTAATTTGATGATAATAAAATTGGGTTTTTAAACATGTTTAATTATTTATGACAGATTAATGTTTATGATTCCCAATGTTAGAACATAAAAATAATTAATCCGTTAAGCCAAGATGGATTAAAGAACTGGATGCTTGATAAAAGATCATTCCTTGTAGGGTTCTGTGTTACACTCTTTCATGTTTAAGGGCCATGTGCCCAATTTTTATGGTGTTTTTTTAACAAACCAATCTTTTTTAATAGTATATTAACTTACTCATAACGATTTAATAGAGATGTTAATGGTTAATGCAGAAAGAGGAGTTGACGGCTTCATCTGGTAGACTCGAACCTTATGAAGCCCACTTATCAGAGCTTCGGAAGGAGGTGGCATCTTTGGTCTTCGCTTTGGACCAAGACCAATACGAACTCCAGCGTGTCAATCTTGAAATGAAATGCCTGAGGAAGGTGTTCAATTTAGTAGAGATTACTACTAGGGCAATGTTATCTGAGCCTCCCTCAAATTATCTCACCATATAACACCTTACACTTAGGTCTTATGCTGGTGTTAAAAGGGGCTATGTGACGAGACCGTAGCTTCATTGTGTAATCCTTTAGAATGAATAAATTGAGATTTCCTCTTTTAGTGATGTTTGGGAAATTTCAAATGTCCGGATAATTTTAGGTTGAATTTTATTGACGAATTTTGAAAAAAAAATTATTTTAAAATATTTATTTAAAGCTTAAATAATTAATGATGTGTAATGATTTTCAAAAAATGGTCTTCTACAATTATGTTCATTACAATATTTAGAGTCTAACAAGATCAACATAATTTTTGATGAATAGTAAATTATGAATAGTGATTTTACGCTTAGGATTAGTAATGTGACCAAATGGATTAGAAATCTCACATAAAGAAAGTTTTAATATATTTTAGACACCTTGATTAAGTAATGTGATTCAATAAAATGGGTAAATAATAGTTTCATAAATTATTAATCAATTATCAGTTTTTTCGGGTGAATAGTGTTTTTTTAAATAAAAATTACATTAAAAATATTTAGAAAATTAATTTTATAAAATGGAATTTATTTTTGAACTCAGAGCATCGATATTATGTTATGTTAATTTTTTGGGATTTTTATGAGATAGATGAATTTTCGGTGAATAATAAAAATGCAGTTTTAGGGTTTTGGTATGTTAAATGAAATCAAAATTGCGTCATGATGAGGTCATGAGATATTTAAATGGATTGTCGACTAATGGGGATGAATTATTTTATGAGGTGTCCCAAGTGGCCAATACCATTTGCAAATACCATGGGCAAGCCCATGGTTTTGCAAATACCACCAATGAGGTGTCCCTTGGCCATTAATGCCTTATCCCCTCATGTTCCCTATAAATACAAAGCCATCCTCTCATCCATTCGACTCCAAAATCATTCTCAACAAAGTTATGGTCTCCTTTCTTGCCAAGGAGTCCTCCCAAGGTGCCCCCAAGCCCTCAAGGTCCCAACCTTTCAGTTTTAAGAGTTACGTTTAAGGTAAGGGATCTAACCTCTCTATTTCATTTCATGCAATCTCTTTTATGTCATTTCCTTTATGCTCCATGTTCTTATGTAGGAAGATGTTATTTTATATTCATCTTAATTCCCTTTTCATGTTCATATGATGAGATACCCCCTATTTCTCTCATCGATTCGTTTTAAGAATGTTTAGGTGGCTCCATTAGGCTATCGAATTTTTAAGGGATTTATTCACCTTTTTCATTTTTCAAAATTCTACTTTCATGTCAAGTGTTTCGAGTTCCTTTTTATTATTTTGGGGTATTATCTCTATACCTATCATACATATCTTTTATTTTCATATGATGAGAACCCTATTTGATCTCGTCAATTCATTTTTTGAATTTTAAGTGGCGCTTTAGGCAACCGAATTTTCATAAAAGATATCTTATTTTTGTCTTCATTTAGAATTCTTCATTTCATATGGTATATCTTTCAAATTTCATTACCATGTTCAAATATTCTTCATATTCTGTCCCTATACTTTTTTATGGGTCATTTTTGAATTTTTGACTCACGTCCCCTCTCTTTTCAATGTTTTCTAAAACCCTGAAACATCGTTGTTATGCTGTATAATTTCAGTCTCAAAATGTCTCTCTTTCTCGTTCTAATGTTCTTTTATTTTATTAAGTGAATACTCAAAGTTATCTCTTCTATAGGGGTATTCACATATATACCAAAATGTTCTATTTTAAATTCTGGGATTTATATACATGAGACCCACCTTCATTTTCTGTGGGTTTTAAAGTAACACGAAGATCATGTCTTTAAAGCAGTTTTTAAAACGTTATGATTATGAAATGAAACCCATTCCTTTTATTCTATATGGGTTGTTTATGAAATAATTGATGATGATATATGTGTCTCGCATGATAATAAAGACATTTCATGGGTGCGCCCTGATAGCGCTCCAATGCCTTGGGTAAAGACTTAATCTCTACATATGACTATTTTTAACGATGCCTTGGTGAATAAACATCTTAATTTTTAATGACACCTTGGGGATGGACCTTGGTGAAACAGAAATGATTGTCAATATAAAATGTTGTATCCACATCTTCATGTTATGAAAAATGTTATTTTTATTATGATATGCCTCCTAATATCTTTCTCATGACTTAAAGTTCTTTTCATGACCTTATTAAAGTATCTCAAGTTCACATGTAAAATGTTTTTCTTGTTTCCCTTACTATGCCTTCTTCTCACCCTTTATTTTGATGTATGTCCCCAGGTTATGAGATGCAGTAATGAACCAAGGATTATCATTATGAGAAGCCTTTCATGTGTTTAAGAATAATGTTTTATGTGGTTTTCATGTTTTATGTTCCTGGTTTCCAAGACACTAAACCTTAAAGATCCTCAGTTTTATTTAATGTAATGAAAGTATATGTAATAAAATATGGGATGTTATAGTTGTTTTCAAAGGATGTTTTAGTTATTTGTGGGAATTAGGATATAAAAACTTTAGGAAGAACCCTATATGAAATTTTAAATATAGGGAAACTTCATGGTATTTTGGTAAGTATTGTGTATGTGGTTTATCAAACAAATACATCACTGTCTGGATACAATAAGGTAGAGGTGGCTCTAGCACAGATGTACATAGGGGTAAGACCCAAAAACACCGCTTTGAGCTAGACTCGAACGGGAACTGGTGCATGATAACGGATGTTGCTGCACTCTTGGTTACGACACTCCCGGGGGATATGTTTGGTTAATAACAAATTGTGAAGGAAGTATAGAGAAATGTAATTGACTAAGCATGAAGACTTAGTTAAAAGATTCATTAATAAAATAAGTTTACCACTAAGGTTTTATCCTTTTAGAAAATGGTGGGAAATATAGGGAACCGTGCATATGGTGACCACAATGCACCATGTGCTGACGGCCCTCCGATGGAAGCTGGAATGGAAACATTCATGCGAATGATGAACCAACTGACTCAAGTTATGAGTAATAACATGAATAAAGCTAAGAGACCGACCTCACAACAAAGGTAAAAACACTCTAGTGAGTCATTCATGCGTCAATGGCCACCAACATTCAGTGGATTTACTAACCCATTGGTTCTTGAATGATGGATAAGCTCCATTTGAAAATATTTTCTCTGTACTCCGTTATTCGGAACAAGAAAAAGTCACGCTTGATGTATACCACCTTGAGGGAGAAGCTGATCAGTGGTGGTCAATGGTCAAAAACACGATTCCACAAGGATAGATGGAAGCTATGGAGTGGGAAGAGTATCGGGGAATATTTGTTAACAAGTATTTCCATCGTTCCATGAGAACAAGAATGGAGAAAAAGTTTCTTGAGCTGAAGCAGAAGGAGAATGAATATGTCGGAAGCTATGAGATGAACATCACTCGACATTCACGATATACCTCTTGCATTGTCATGGATCTATGTGGGAAGGTTGATAGATTTTTTGGTGGACTGAGACCTCATCTACGGAAGAATCTAGCCAACCAGGACTATGATAGCTATGAGGAGATCGTGCAGAATGCAATGAAAGTCGATCTAGAGTTTGGTGAGACACAGTGGTCTCATAAATCAAATGACAAGAAGAGATCGTTGAATCCCAGTTTAGGGAAGACCATTGATCAGGGAAGAGGTGGATAGAAAATGCAACTTACCACATGCGATAAATGTGGGAAGAAGCATCTGGGTTACTACTTGATCGGATGTGGAAAGGCCTACAGGTGTGGAAGAGGATGCCATGTTGCTCAGAATTGTCTTAGTGAGGTGAAACCTCAACTCCCCAACACTAACAACAGAGGAAAGTTGGTTCCAGCCCTACCTGAAGTCAAATGCTTCATGTTTGGACAGCTTGGGCACTTTTCTAATCACTGTCCAAATCTGAGGGCTGCGGAGGGGAATCACCATCAGCCTCAGCAAAGGCCAGGGGAGCAAGGTCATGCCTTTTCTATCACAACAACTGAATTTTACGCTCCGAATGATGTGGCGGCACGTACCCTTGTTGTCCTCTCAAAACTAGAAACTACTTTGTTTGATTCTAGTTCTACGCATTCCTTCATTTCTTCCAAGTTTGCACAGAAGATAGAATCAATCCCCGAACTTCTTGAGGTAGATCTGTCAGTCAATACTCCAAGTGGGATTATCCATACATCAATATTGTTTAGAGACTCTAGTGTTTACTTTAGTTATCACAATCTTGTCACAAATCTAGTAGTGATTCCCATGTTGAATTCGACGTAATCCTAGGGATGGACAGGCTCTCAAAGTATAATGCGAAGATCAAATGCTGAAGTAAAGAAATCTCAGTAGTCTTGAATGAACGACCTACAATTATCTTACAAGGAGAGATATCCCGAAATGATCCCTATCTAGAAGCACCTAATATAGCATTCATTATGGAGTTAATCGGTGATGATGAAGAAGGAAAAGGGAGCGTACAAATAGAAGATGTTCTGATTGTTCAAGAATACATGGATGTATTTCCGGAGGAGTTACCTGGACCTCCCCCAGAAAGAGAGGTAGAGTTATCCATTGAACTCATACCTGGGTCTCAACCGATATCATAGACCCCGTATAGAATGGAAAATGTGTATCTAGAAGGGTTAAAGAAACAACTACAAGACTTGTTGGAGAAGGGGTTTATCCGACCGAGTGTGTCTCCTTGGGGAGCACCAATTCTCTTTGTCAAGAAAAAGGATGTATTAATGCAGCTATGCATTGATTATAGATAAATGAAAAGGATCACAGTGAAGAACAGATACCCTCTTCCAAGAATTGATGATTTATTTGACCAACTTCGTGGGGCTCAATTCTTCTCCAAGATTGTCCTTCGATCTGGTTATCATAAACTAAGGGTGAAGAAGGAAGATATTCCAAAGTCTGCCTTTCGATCAAGATATGGGCATTATGAGTTTACTATTATGCCCTTCGGCTTGACTAATGCTCCTTCTGTTTTCATGGATTTGATGAATAGAGTCTTTATGGACTACATTGATAACTTTGTGGTAGTTTTTATTGATGATATTTTGATATGTTCAAAAAGTCGTGAGGATCATGAAGATCATTTGAGGGTTATTTTGAAAACTCTGCGGAAGGAGAGGCTCTTTGGAATGTTCAGAAAGTGTGAGTTTTGGTTGCAACAAGTGGCTTTATTGGGGCACATCGTAACCAACGAAGTAATCTCAGTTGACCCTGCAAAAACTATGGTTGTGGAGGAGTGGACTCATCCCACAACAGTAACTGAGATTCGTAGTTTCCATGGTTTATCGGGATATTATCGGAGGTTTGTGAAAAACATTTCACGGCTTTGTAATCCACTAACCAAGTTGAATAGAACAGGGGTTAAGTTCACCTGGACAAAGGAATGTGAGGAATGTTTCCAAGTGCTGAAGAAAAGATTGGAAACTGCACCTATGTTAACACTACCCTCTATCGGAGAAGGATTCGTTATTTTTAGTGATGCATCTTTGAAAGGTCTTGGGTGCATCCTCATGTAAGATGGCAAGGTAATTTCTTATGCATCTCAACAGTTGAGGATTCATGAGAATAATTATCCTACGCATGATATTGAGATGGAGGTAGTTGTTTTTTCTCTAATGATATGGAGGCACTATCTTTATGGGGAGAAATGTGATATATACACCGACCACCAAAGTTTAAATTATATTTTCATGCAGAAATAATTGAACATGAGACAAAGGAGATGGTTGGAGCTTATTAAAGACTATGATTGTTCAATTCATTATGACCATGGAAGAGAAAACAAAGTTGCAGATGCATTAAGAAGGAAAGAACATGTTGTTATGGAAACCATGAGGAATCTAGGAGATCCCTTGATTAAAGATCTAGTAAAACTGAACATGGGAATTGTAAGGGAAGGGACATCATCAACCTTATCCCAAATGATTTCTCAACCTTTATTACTAGAGAAGATCAAGAAGGCTCGAAAATAAGATCCTTTACTGTAAGAGAATTTTGAGGCTGTAAAGGATGGGATGTTCCCTTATTTCAATATTGATCAAGAAGGTGTATTGAAATTCCGTACAAGACTATGTATTCCATCTATTCCGGAGATAAAGAATGAATTGATGGATGATGCTCATAGCTCTACTTTCTCTATACATCTGGGAAGTAATAAAAGGTATAGAGACCTTCGTGATCATTATTGGTGGGATAACATGAAGAGGGATATTGCTGATTACACTACAAGGTGCCTGGTGTGTCAGGAAGTAAAGGAAGAACAACAACTTCCTAAGGGGGAATTACAACTACTACCCACACCAGTATGGAAGTGGGATAATATCAGTATGGACTTTGTAACTGGTCTCCCAAAAATATCCAAAGGAAACAATGTGATATGGGTTATTGTGGACGGGCTCACCAAGACCTCCCATTTTATCTCTATTCAGGAATATTTCTCTCTAGATCAACTTTCCATGATATACGTAAAGGAATTGGTAAGGCTGCATGGGGTACCACTACCCATCGTGTCTGATCGTGATCCAAGATTCACATCAAAATTCAGGAGAAGTCTTCAACATGCTCTGAATACTGAATTGAATTTTAGTATGGCCTATCATCCTCAAACTAATGGAAAATTTGAATGGACTATTCATACACTCGAAGACAGGCTGAGATTATGCTCAATGGAATTTAAAGGTGCATGGGATCAGCACCTCCCATTAGTTGAGTTCTCATATTACACCACCTTCCATTCGAGTATTCAGATGGCACCCTATGAAGCTCTGTATGGAAAGCGATGTAGAACTCTTACTTGTTGGGATGAAACTGGTGATAGAAAGCTTTTTGGGCCTAATATTGTGCAAGATATTACAGAACAGGTTCATTCCATCCAACAACACATAAAGGCTTCTCAAAGTCAGCAAAAGAGCTATGCTGACAACCGTCGAAGGGACTTGGAGTTTGGTGTTAGCGACAATGTCTTCCTTCGAATTTCTCCATGGAAGTGAGTCATGCAGTTTGGGAAGAAACGGAATCTCAAACCTAGGTACATTGGCCCTTATGAAATCCTTGATTGCATAGGATCAGTGGCCTATCGTCTAGCACTCCCACCGAACCTAGCTCAAGGTCACAATGTCTTCCATGTATCTCTCTTGAGAAAGTACATACCCGACCCTCGGTATGTACTGAACCCAGAGGTGGTACAACTGGAACATGACCACTCTTAATAGGAGCATCCAGTGAGGATCATAGACCATAGAGACATGGTTCTACGAAACAAGACTACCCACCTTGTGAAAGTGTTGTGGATGAATCATAAATATGAAGAAGCAACTTGGGAGCCTGAGGAAACAATGAGGCAAAAGTACCCCCACCTTTTTGACTAGGCCTCAAGTATAAAATTTCGGGGATGAAATTTATTATGGGGGGAAGAATGTAATGACCCAAACCTTATGAATAGTATATTGACTTACTCTTCACTATTTAATAGAGATGTTAATGGTTAATGCAAAAAGTGGAGTCGATTGCTTCATCCGGTAGACTCGAACCTTATGAAGCCCAATTATCAGAGCTTGGGAAGGAGGTGGTATCTTTGGGCTTCGCATTGGACCAAGCCCAAGCCGAACTCCATCATGTCAAGCATGAACAGAAATGAATGCGAGAGACGTTTAAGTTAGTAGAGATTATTACAATGGAAATGTTATCTGAGCCTCCCTCAGATTCTCTCACCATAGCACACCTTACACTTAGGTCTTATGCTGGTGTTATAAGGGGATATGTGACGTGACCGTAGCATCATTGTGTAATCCTTTAGAATGAATAAATTGAGATTTCCTCCTTTAGTGATGTTTGTGAAATTTCAAATGTCTGGATAATTTTAGGATGTATTTTATTGATGAATTTTGAAAAAAAATGATATTTTAAAATATTTTTGTAAGCCTTAAATAATTAATGATGTTTACTGACTTTCAAAAAATGGTCTTCTACAATTATGTTAAGTATGAAATTTAGAGTCTAATAAGATCAACTACTTTTTGATGAATAGTAAATTATGAATAGTGATTTTATGCTTAGGATTAGTAATGTGACCAAATGTATTATTAATCTCACTTAAAGAACGTTTTAATATAATTCAGACACATGGATTAAGTAATGTGATTCAATAAAATGCGTAAATAACGATTTCATAAATTATTAATCATGTATCGGTTTTTTCGGGTGAATAATGCTTGTTTAATTAAAAATTAAATTAATAATATTTAGAAAATGATTTTTATAAAATGGAATTTATTTTTTAACTCAGATCATTGATATTATGTTGTGGTAATTTTTTGGGATTTTTCTGAGAAAGATGAATTTTCGATGAATGGTAAAAATGCAGTTTTAGGGTTTCAGTGTGCTAAATGACATCATAACAGTTTCATGATGATTTCATGAGATATTTTAAGGGATGGTCGACTAAAGGGGATTAATATTTGTATGACATGTCCCAATTGGCCAATTCCATGGGCAAATACCATGGGCAAGCCCATGGTTTTGACAATACTACCAATGAGGTGTCCCTTGGCCATTAATGCCTTGTCCCCTCACTATCCCTATAAATACCAATCCATCCTTTCATCCATTAGAATCCAAAATCATCCAAAAAAATGTTCTGGTCTCCTTACCTCCCAAGGAGTCCTCCCAAGGAGCCCCTAATCACTCAAGGTCCCATCCTTTTAGTTATAAGAGTTACGTTTAAGGTAATGGATCCCACCTCTCTCTTTCTTTTCAAGTAATCTCTTTTATGTCATTTATTTTTTTCTCCATGTTATTATGTTGGGGGATGTTATTTTATATTAATATTACTTCCCTTTTCATGTTCATATGGTTAGATACCCCCTCTTTCTCTCATCAATTCGTTTTAATAATGTTTAGGTGGCACCGTTAGGCTGCCGATTTTTTAAGAGATTCTTTCACCTTTCTCATTTTTGAAAATTCTACTTTCATGTCAAGTATTTCAAGTACCTTTTTATTATGTTGGGGTATTATTTATATATCTATCACACTGATATTTTATTTTCATATTATGAGAGACCCTATTTGATCTCATCAATTCATTTTTTGAAGTTTAAGTGACGCCGTTAGGCTTCCGAATTTTCATGAGAAATATTATTTTTGGCTTCCTCTCATGTTCTTTATTTCATATGTATATCATTAAATATTCATTACCATGTTCATATATCATTTATATTCGGTACACATACTCTTTTATTGGTCATTTATGAATGTTTGACCCATGTCCCTTCTCTTTTCAATGTTTTCTAAAATCATGAAACATAGTCATTATGCTGTAGAATTTCGGTCTCAAAATGTCTCTCTCTCTTGTTGTAAAGTTATTTTACTTTATTAAGTGAATACTAAAAGCTCTAACTTCTATAGGGGTATTCATATATATACCAAAATGTTCTATTCTAAATTCTGGGATTTACATACATGAGACCCACCTTCCTTTTTTTGTGTTTTAAAGTGACACAATGATCATGTCTTTAAAATAGTTTTTTAAAACGTTATTTTATGAAATGAAACCCATTACTTTTATGATGTATGGGTTGTTTATGAAATGATTTATGATGATATATGTGGCTCACATGATTATAAAGACATTTCAAGGGTGCTCCCTGATAGCTCTCCAATGCATTGGGTAATGACTTAATCTCTAGAGATGACTATTTTTAACGACGCCTTGGTGAATATCCTTGATAATTTTTAATGACACCTTGGGGATGGACCTTGGTGAAACAGAAATTATTTTCAATATTAAATGTGTAGACACATCTTTAAGTTATGAAAAATGTTATTTTTATTATGATATGCCTCTTGATTTCTTTATCATGCTGTAAAGTTCTTTTCATGACCCTATTAAAGTATCTAAAGTTCACATGTAAAATGTTTCTCTTGTTTCCCTTACTGGGCCTTCTGCTCACCCATTCTTTTGATGTATGTCCCCAGGTTATGAGATGCAGTAATGAAACTAGGATAAAATTATGGAGAATCCTTTCATTTGTTTAAGAAGAATGTTTTATGTTGTTTTCATGTTTTATGTTTCTGGTTTCCAAAACACTAAACCTTAAAGATCCTCAGTTTTGTGTAATGTAATGAATGTTTATATAATAAAATGCGGGATGTTATATTTTTTTCCTACTTCTTGTGTTGTGATGTGTGCCTAGATGGATATTGTGATATGTGGGTGTAGGGAGGACTAATGCATGTTTTAGAAGTTGATGCCTTGAGTGGAGAGATTCATCTGTTTATGACTGTGGGTGATGTGGAGGACACCAGGTATGATGAAATGGGTTGGATGTGAATGTCTTGATGCTTGCTGATTCATATTTATTGTTTATCTGCTTTACATTCCCCACTACAAAATGCAGTTGGTCATTCTTACCCTTCTTTCTAAAGGGCCAAAGGCACGCAGTGTATGCCACCTGCTTTCTATGTTTTGATTCTCAAGGGAGGATGGCTCAACGCTCTAGTTATAGGTGGCAAGGACGAGATGGGTAGTTAATATACTCACAGTGTTGACCCCCTTATGTTTAGAATGATTAATTTTTTTTTTCTAGAATTCATGGAAATATGGAAATATAATCATGTAAATAAATTATTGAATAAATGATGTTATCCCATGGAGTTAGAGCGTGTTGGGGGCAATGTTGAGGTTTTAATTTAAAGGAAAGATGATATTTGGGTGTGATTCTAATGAAATATAATGTGTAATTTTTAATGGTTAATTAATGTTTAATGAATTAATTAGCATAAAGTGAAACTGATAAAAAGGAAATGATGTAATGTATTGAAGCTATTTAAATCATTTTGTTCTTGTAGGATACCTAGTCTTAGAAGTAGCAGTAGAGAGTCTGATAGACCTTAGCTGCAGATGAGTCTATGACTTGGTTATTCCCATAATATGGTAATGAGCTGGAGCATATATTGTACCTTTTGTGTTTCAATACGCTCTCCACCACCATCAGTTATAGAAACTGACCCCTTAGGGATTCTGAGCCCTTTGGGGTGTTTTCCCCAACATTCTGGTTAGAGGATGGATGGCTGAATACCCCCTTTGGCCACACACTCTTCTCATGTTAGTTACTTGTGATGGTAGGCAAAGTGGTTAGTTTTCCCCATATATGTCTGTAGATGGATGTAATGTCTCATGTTTATTCACACACATATATTCTGGATATAGTTTTCTATATATTGTTATAGGAGTATCATGTATTGGCTATTATGGATTGGGGATCCTTAATTGGTTTATGGGATATAATGGCTTGAGGTTTAATACCTGACGTATGATACATGTTATGTGAGATGTGGTGTCTACCAAAAACTAACATGTCACTTTTTTTATATGAACATGGTGGTTTTGTTTCATGAGGCTCATGTTTTTGTGCTTCACCCAGGTGTTTGTGGGCAAGCTTTTTTGGATAGAGATGCATGGGACATGTGATGTTGGGGAAAAGCGGAAAACTAGTGGGGAAGTAGTAGCGGGGTACCATTGATATTATTTATTATATTATATACTCTTGTATGTGTTACATGGGGAGAGTATCCATGGTGAGGTGGGTTAATTAGTTTACCTTTTTTAGGAGATGGAGTTAGTTTCACTTGTTGTTCATTGTGTATTAGCATGCTTTCATTACTATTGCACGAGAGGCTTTGGGGAGGATCCTACTAATTATAATGTCATACTCACCCTATGTTTTTCTAAACTTTTTTTCAGGTAACATGGAGAAGGATAGAGATCATGTTGGTTTTTACTAACTTGGGGTTGCAGGAGCTGTTCGGGCTTCGTGGGCACCATTTTTTTTACTTTTTTTGGGGGGTACTTGTAGATTTTCCCTTTCCGTTGTATTAGTTTTTCAGGAAATTACATATCTGCAATTTTTTTCTGTTATATTTCTTTCTAAATTAGAGTTCGTTGTTGTCTATCTTATCTCTCTATTTCAAATGTGTTCTCATAGAGGGTAATGCCTCCCATTTGTGTGTTTACTATACCCTTTTTACTACTCACCAACCCGGGGCCTACTTGAGGCGGGACATGGGGGTCATTATCTATTATTGCACATTGTCGGCACCAGAGGGGTTCACATATTGGGAAGGGGGTCATGACATAGATGGATCCATCTGTGGACATAAATCGTAGAACATTTTGTTAAAACTGTTGCTGGATAGAGGTAGGCGAGGAAGCCCTTCTAGGTCCCCATCTAGTTGAGGAGACATTTGAGAAGGTTCATCTCATCAGGAAGCGTATGACTATTTCTCAGTATAGAAAATTTTTTCCCCTATATCCTTTGAGGACCTCTATATTTCTAGGATTGGGATCATGTTTTCCTTCGAGAAACACCAAATATTGGGTAAAGATGGTTAACGATGTAGGGAAAGAGATATCCTCGCTATGTCAGTATGATTAAAATTCTAGAAAGATTCAGACTAGAAGGCTATCAATTTATACTACCTTAGAGGTATCGTTCCATTCACGACACCTTTCATGTCTCACATCTTTACAAAAATCATGTCGACCCATCTCATACCTTTCATTATGAGGAATTTCAGTTTGATTCCAATGCTTCCTATGAGGAATATCCAGTCTACATCTTTGACCGAATCAAGAAGAATCTATGAGTCAAGTGTATCACTATTATATGGGTTCTATAGTATAAAGTTTTTTTTAAAAGATGATATTTGGATGCAGTAAAAGGATGTACATGCTCAGTGGTCAGAATTGATCTCAGATAGTGTATCCTTACCCGTGGAAGGACAACTACGGGGCGAGTACTTTTAGGGGGGAGAGAATGTAAGAACACTGTTTTTTGGTCAGGTATGTATCCTTTAATGTTTTTTTCCAAATCATTACATTGGACCTAATATTGATGGATATTGAATTAGTAACGTTTCCAATGGTTTTTGGGGCATGTTCGAAGCTCGGAACCCATCTTTTGGGAAAAAACAGGCTTTGTGCATGGTTTAGAGTAAACCGTGCTGGAATTTAGTATGATTTGGAAAACTGATTGGATTGTTTTTTTTTTGTAAATAACCCCATAACACAGTTTTTACATGGACATGTGACATAATTGTGGGAACAACCCTTTTCCCCAGGTACTCGTGCTTTGTTTTCCCAACGTTTTTTATACCATGCAAACAAACTGTTTACATGCTAAATTTTGGGTAAAATTACAGTTTTTCACTTAATGATCTAATTAACCTCCCCGTTCCTCCATAATATAGGAACCAGTGGGATTCATCTATTTTACTCTAACGCGGTTGGCACATGGACATGTGAAATATTCGTGTGGGGCCTGCCGATATATTTAGAAGTCATTTCATAAATCTACATGTCAATATTATACTTGTTCGACTTGTAAGATTATGCTCTTTCCAAATATGGGATCAGTTGTTATTGGTTACACCCACAACTCAATACTCCCCATTTTGAAGGTTATTCAATATTTGGGATTTAGTTCTTTGGAACGTTTGAGCCACCTATTGGGTGTGACATTTTATTGACCTTTTTAAATGTGATAATTCTTATAATAAATGGATTATTATTAATGAGAATTGAATAATGTAATATACCTTTAATGCTTTCCACTTGACCATCCTAAGGAAAGTGCGTCAAATTTATTATTAAATTCAAAATGTGTAATGAAATATATACTAATAATATAACACGTCCTTAACAAATGAGAATTATTAAATGTTACATGTCATATAACCCCCTTCCATATTGATGGATGGTAGCCAAGTGAATCTCGATAATTTAATATTCCATACTCGTTAATTAAGAATTATTTAAATGGTTACAATGCTACAGGGAAAATCATATATAATGGAAGTCAAGGATTAAACCTAATGAATGATTAGATGATTAAAATATAAAATATGAAATGAATAACTTGAACTTGACTGGGATTCTGAGAGGATAATTCCTTGAGACTCATGAACCTAATTTATATTCAAGGATGTAGTTTTCATAGGTTGAGACCCACCTAGACTATGGTTTGGGTCTATTCCTTGGATGTCTGGTATACTACAATAGTGTCCCTTACCGTATTACATGATACCACATATACACTCCTTTTTTTCTATCACTAACTAGTAGGTTCCATGGTTAAAACCCATTGGCCATATCCTTACATAGCCTTGTTTTACCTTATTCAATCACTATGGACTCTATAAGAGCCTTATTGTGGAATGCCTTGGATTACACTCTTTGGATTACACATTTACCCCTTACCTTGACTCAGATAATATTAAATTAGTGTTTTTTGAGATCTGCGTTAGCTTGGTTATTACCCTGGATGTCCCTCACCAGATATAATTTTCAAGTTGCCTTGTTACGTCTTGGGACCTTCACTACTTATACTATCATAAGGTGATGTCAGTGTTGGATTTTCCACATGTGACCAATTAACATTAGTTGATAATTACATAATTAAGGAACATGTTAGATGATCAGACCCCAGTCGAGTGTAGGATCAAAATAAGAATGTAGATGCTAAATATACAAGAGGACGATGAATTGTATACTTTAAAAATTCCTTTGGAACCTTTAAAGTTATGTTTAACAAGTTTAAACAAACATTATCATGACCTCTTAAATAAAACTATTCTAATTTCTTAAAAGAAAGATTCTACCTTAAAGCGTATTGAATCTGTAATAAAATTAGAGTAATGGAATTACAAAGTATTATAAAGTTATAATTTCTAAATTTAACAAAGTTGAGATAAAGAAGTGGAATTAAAACAATCGGTAAGAGAAAACAAGTAACAATATGATTATATTATCCAAAAGAGAAGGGTATCCAACAACCTAGGATAAATGTTTCTTGATTTATACATTCCTGAAAATCGGTCTTACCCTAACCTAGGTATTCCCTCAATCTGAAGATCGGTATTTTTCTTGCTATCCCCACAAGCCCACGATTTAGAAGGAAATCAGAACCTCTGTCTTTCAATCCGAAAATCCCACGATTAGCACGATCGGAGTCTACACTAAGAAAGTCTGAACAAGTTGTTCACGCCTGAAAAATTTGTTCACAATATCCGCATGAAGCACTGAGAGTTGTAAGATCCTCTCTCTCTAGGAATCACTTCATAATCTTGTTCACAATCAATTCCTGTCGAAGTACTTTTCTCGTTCAAATGAACATGTATTTATAGGAAAAACTTCCCAACAGTTTTCTTCTCTCTAACGGTCATATTTTCCTTAAATCTCGGAGGGACCTGGACATGTGGAAAACATAGAATGGTTATTTTGTAATAGATTGTATGACTTTGTTTCAAGTAATAGAAACGATGTTAAGTTAAGGATAGATGATAAGTATAATAAGTCTTGGAATCCAATATCATTGGAATTATACATTATGGAACTTTATCATTATCAAGGAATCATAATCTTAGGAAATCAAGAAAACAGATTCTTAGAAATAACATTTTCAAGAACAAGGAATCATAATTTTGGAGTCACAAATACACGGGATTCGGTATCATGAAGATCGACATCATATATACACCAAATTCGGTATTTCAAGTCAGCATCACTTATACACCAGATTTGGTATTGAAAATTGGCATCATATATACACCAGATATGGTATTTCAAATCGGCATAACATATACACCGGATTCAGTATTGCAAATCAGCATCACATATACACCGGATTCAGAATCATAAAGCTGAATCACATATGAACCGGATTCGGAATCATAAAGCTGAATCAAATATACACTCGATTCGGAATTCAAAAAACTGAATCATATATACACCGGATTCAAAATCATAAAAACTGAATAACAATCCATAATGAAAGATCTGTAAGTATAACAGAATGGAAAATCATAATTATTGATCTGTAAGGATAACAGAATGATAATTCCTGATCTTAAGAAAAAAAACATAACTTATAAAATATTTAGGACATAAGAAAAGCAGTTTGTGATTTTCAAAACATAAAAACATAAGTAATAGAGAAGTCATAAGATATCCTTATTAACTCAACAATCCCCCCATTTTTGGAATGCACAAACAACTTTACTAAGGAAGAATATATTGACCGAGTTAAACAGGTAAGAAAAACATATCTCCCCCTTTGAATGAGATTATAAATGAATACGACTAACTCCCCCTTTAAATGAGATTATAAATGAGTATGACTAACTCCCCCTTAGGTCATGTTTCACATGGATCGTATTCTTGATCTTTTATAACCTCGGTTTTCTTATGGTAATTACTATCCCTTAGATAAACATATCTTCTTAAAAGAAAACTCCCCCTTACTTGGACATCTTCCTTTCTTGCCAAATTCACCCTCAAATAGATTGTCCATCTCAAATATTAAATTCTTCCTTTAAATAAATTCTCCCCCTTTGTGACTTTCAATAAGAGGAAAAAAGTGATGGAGAAGCATAAGATGTACTTGAAATGTTAAGCAAGCATACATCAAAAAAAAAGAATGATATGCAAGAAATTTTCTAAGAGATTTTTATAAATAAAGTTTATATTACAAAAAAACATCAGAATGCAAATAAAGGTCATCCATTCTTCTTTTGCTCAAACAATAGATTCATTATCAGGGTCATAGCTTCTTGAATTCCTTATGATCGTCTTGAATCTTCTTCAGTAAGATCTCATGATCATGGTTCTTCTTTTCTAATGCCAAAATCCTTTCTTCTTGAGCAGCAAACATTTTCACTAATTCATCTCTAACATCCTTTTCACTACTAACAGATTGGGAAACATAATAGAGTTGACTAGAATTCTCATAGATTGATGTCTGGACCTTGTTGAACTTAGTTTCACATGTATTAAAGGCCCCTTTTGTTGAATCCATGAAGTCACCAAACTATCTAAGCTCTTCATTGATAGTTTTGGTGCGGTAGAATACTTTCTTGCAGGTCAACTTTTGAGATTTGTAATCAACCAACAGATTACTGAAGTCTTCTTCTTGATTGACAACCATGTCCATAAAAATATTGGTCGATTCCGTCTTTTGGTTCTGAGATTCTTGAATCATTTGACTCTGGGCATCTATGTTTGCAAGAACCAGAATAGTACTGACCGACTTTCTTAAAGATAGCTTAACAAAATCATTTTCAACAGATGAAGATGACTCAGTTCCTAAAACATATTTCTCTTTCTCAGCTCCTCTTGGTGTTAAGGAATCTTGTATCTCCATTATCTTATAGGACTTCTGAGGATATTATTTTTCAAATGAAGCAACCATGACACTCTTTCCTTTTTTTGGATTTCAAACTGGATTTTTCTCATCAGATACTTGGATAACATTAAGATCTTCTTGTTCCTCTTCTTTAATTTTAAATTCCTCCTCTTATTCACCGTGATTTTCGACTTGTTATTTATATACTTATTCTTCTTATTCAAATTCAACTTCTTCCTCTTATTAATCTTCAACCTCTTCCTCTACTTCTATGTCTTCTTCAACTTGTTCCTCTTCTTCAAATTGTTCTTATGTAATAGATTTAGAAACTGAACTTAAAGGAGTTTAAACATAATCTTATACTTCCTTTAAAACATCATCATCATCTTCTTGGTCTATTTGATCTTCTATTTCTTGAAAATGTTTAGATAAATCTAGAACCTTCTTGGATTTCTGGATTTCCATAGTGGTCACTGGTTTCTTATGAGGTTCTAGAACTTTTTGAGATTTATTCTCTACTGTGTTTAGTAGAGACTGACATACTTGGACTTCCATGGATTTATTTTCTAGATCTTCTCCTTATATTCTTTCTCATGCTTTTCACCTTTCTTGATTTTCAAGGCCTTAGCCTCTGATGGATTCAAACTAATAGTAGGATCTCCTTCCTTTCTGGTAGCTTCCATTTCTCCCCACTTTGCAACTGTTGCATCATAATAATATTTCAGTTTCTTTGTGTGAGGAGAAGCTGATACCGGGATATCAGGAACTGGAACTTTCAAGCTTGGTTCTTCAATTATTCTCTTCTTAGATACCGAATTTGAAGATTCTTGAACAACACCCTTGTTCTGGACAACCATATCTTTAAAGTTTTCTGATTATGGAATAAACTCTACCTTCAATCATCTTAGAGTATCATCGTTGAGAAACAAAATCATGAAAGGCTTCAAGACTGATCGGCATGGAACATTCATTTCATGAAGACACAAAACGATTATCCTCAAAATAGTTTTTGGGTACATAAGGATCTGAGATCTAATAGATTCTACTTTAATTACATGGATGGTGAGAAAGATTTATTTCACCAGGTTGATCTTCCATAGTTTGACAAGGAAGTCTAAGAGAAAGATATCACATATCATCAAAGAATTATTATCTACCTTTAATGGATTAAGAAATCCTTGCATCCAAAGGGCTACCATCTCTTGATTTTTTTACTGATTTTTGATCTTCAGATTCTTAATAAATTTGAGACCAATAAAATCCAATGCCTTATCTTTCTCAAAACAACCTTCTTTCTCAGGGAATTTCTGAGAGCATAGAAGAGCATACCCATCATATGGAATATTGAGAATGCTTGTTGCCTTATTATAAGGAATTATATATATCTTATCATAGCACTTGAACTTAAACAGATCCTTACCATCTTTCTGAATGAAATAAACTGATTCATAGTACTGAACAAGCAGGCCAGGATAAACCGGATCCTGAGATTTCTCCTTAGCCACACAAATTATTTCCCATCCATTAGTTCTTATTACCATAGAAATAAGGGAGTAATATTTTTTAAATAACATAGGGCATACCATCCTTTCACTCAGGATCGACCAATCCTTTATCTCCTTGGATAACAGAATCTCATATGTTGAGGATTCATACGTCATTTAGGGTGAAAGAGATGTTTGGAATGAATGATTTGATGGTAGAAAAGTTTAGGCACAGAGAACAGTAAGGATGGTGCGATACATGAGAACAAGACACCCCATATATAGACATAGCTATGACATTTCAACTTCCATAAGATAATCAAACAGCTGACAGAAGCCTAATCTTATTTGACGGTTGAGATTGGATATAGAAAATATGAATTATGACCTTTTGATGTAAAGTAAAACAGAATTTATGAAATTTTGAAATACCAACAACTAAAACATAGCATAAAGAGTGATAATGATTACCATTTGGAATACTCTGAGAGATTTATCGGTATTATAAGAAATTTTCATGGGAGTTTTAAAAACCGAAATCATCAAATCCAAAACATCCAAATCTGAAATTTTCTTATCCGAAAATTTCAAATCCGAAATTTTCAAATCTGAAATTTTCAAATCCAAAATTTACAAATCTGAAATTTTAAAATCCAAATTTTTCAAATACAAAATTTTCAAATCTGAAATTTTCAAATCTGATATTTTCAAATCCGAATGTTTTAAATTTGAATTTTTCAAATCCAAAATTTTCAAATCCAAGAAAAATAGTTTAAAGAATAAAAATAAACAAACATATGTACTCCCCCTAAAATAAGGAGTAGTTTAATTTTAAGAGATGATTTAAATAAGACGTAGATATGAATGACTACCTTATAGAAATCAATTCTAGATTCTATTTAATATATTCGAATCTATCAAATGGTAGAGGCTTTGTGAAAATATCATTAAGTTTCTCTTGGGTTCCAATGAATTGAAGAATAATATCTCCTTTAAGTGTGTGGTCCTTAAGAAATTGATGTCTAATATCTATGTTCTTTTCACAAGAGTGATGTGAAGGGTTATTTCTTAGGGAAATGGTATTTCTGTTGTCACAAATAATTTGAGTCTTAGTAAAACTCATACAATAGTCTGTGAGTGTGTGTTGCATCCACAACACTTGAGCACAACAACTTCTAGCTGCTACATATTCAGCATTAGTAGTGGAAAGTGCTACAAAATGTTTCTTCTTGCAAGACTAGGAAACTAAGGAATCTCATAAGAAATGAAAATGTCCATATGTAATTTTTTATCAATTTTACAACAACCAAGGTCAGAATCTGAAAAACTTATAAGTTCAAAAAAAATTCCAGATGAATAAAAGAGTCCCAAATATAAAGATACCTTTAAATACCTGAATTTTTTTTACAACTTTTAAATGGGATTCTTTAGGATTTTATTGAAATATTGAACATAAGAATAATAAAAACATTAAGTCAGGTCGACTATCTATTAAGTACAGTAATCTTGATATCATCCTTCTATAAGATGTTTGATCTATAGGTTTCCATGAATCGTCAATATCATGAGTATTAGAGGTTTCAATAGGAGTATCTATACTCTTAGTGTATTCATACCCAAACATATTTATAAGATCATAGATATACTTATGTAGAGATATGTAAGTTCCCTCTGGTTTTTGAGAAATTTGAAAACCAAGAAAAAGTGTTAACTCGCCCATCATGCTCATATCAATCTCATATTTCATAAGATTTGTGATGGAATTAGTTAAGGATTGCTGAGTAGATCAGAATATGATGTCATGAACATTCATTTGAACAATAAAAACATCTTTATTATTTTTCATTATGAAAAGGGATGGATCACCAGTTCCATTAACATAGTTATTTTGAATCAAAAATCCTGAAAGTCTATCATACCAAGATCTAGGGGGTTTTTAAGTCCATATAACGCTTTGGTAAGTTTATAAACATGATTAGTTTATTTTGAATCTTAAAATCTAGGGGGTTGATCTACATAGACTTCCTCCTGTACATAACCATTAAGAAAAGCACACATCACATCCATTTGATAAAGTTTAAAATTAAAAAATGCTGTAAAGGATAGAAGAATATGAATAGATTCAAGTCTCACTATGAGAGAATATGTTTCTTAGTAGTCTATAACTTCTTGTTGATTATAGCCTTTTGCAGCCAACCATTATTTATTTCTAACAATGACTCAATTTTCATCGCATTTGTTTCTAAAAACCCATTTTACCCAAATAAAATAATTTTCCTTAGTTTTCTCAACCAAGTTCCAAACATGATTTCTTACGAATTCTTTGAGTTTATCATGCATAGCCTTTATCCAATCTTTATCACCCAAGGATTATTTAGGAGTCTTTGTTTCAAATTTGAAAAGAAATGCAACATGTTCAACTTCATTCCTTAATGAAGATCTATTTCTTACTGGTTGATTAACATTTCCAATGATATTATCACTGGGATGATTCCTATGTAACAGCTGAATTAGATTTTAAAATACCTGTTCATCAACATAAGGTAGAAAATCATCAAGATTAAATGTTTCAGAAATATTTTCATCAACATTAATTTTGTCTGAAAAATATTCTATCAGATGCTGGTGATTAGTTTTAGAAAATATATCAGGAAAGGAATCAGGTTGTTTGAAATCAAACGTATCAATTTCATCAAAATTAACATGTATTGTTTCTTCCATAGTACAAGTGTTTTTACTAAAAACTATATATGCCTTAGAGTTAGTAGAATAGCCTAAGAAAATTCATTCATTGGATTTGGGTGATAATTTATGTAAATTATCCTTGGTATTCAAGATAAATACATTGCAACCAAACACTTTGAAGTAAGAAACTTTTGGTTTTCGGCCAGTCCATAACTCATAAGGTGTTTTATTAAGAAATAGTCTTATTAAAACTCGATTTATAGTAAAGAAAGAAGTACTTATAGCTTCGGCCAAAAAATGTTTGGCTATAGAATATTCACTCAACAAGGTTTTATTCATATCTTGAAGAATGAAATTTCATCTTATGACAACACCATTTTTTTGAGGAGGACTTGGAATTGAGAAGTTGTGAGTAATATATTTTTTACTACAAAAATTTTCAAAATCACGGTTTTCAAATTCCCCACCATGATCATTATGAATAGTAATAAATGGTAGGTTTTTGTCATTTTAATCTTGAGAACTAAAGATTTTGAGATAACAAAAACCATCAGATTTCGTTGCGAGAAAATAGACCCATGTAAATCGAGTGTAGTCATCAACTAAGTCAAACACATAGTATTTGCCTCCAATACTTCCAGTTTGTGTTGGACCAAATAAATCAATGCGCAGTAACTGCAATGAACTAGAAGTTTTAACATAAATTATAGGTTTAAGGAATTATTTATGTTGCTTTCCATATTTACAATGATCATATACTTTTGAAGAATCATCCTTAAGTTCTGGTATATCCTGATCAAGTTCTTTCTTAGACAGCTTACTTAGATTCATTAAATTACAGTGTCCTAGTATCCTGTTCCAAATCCATGATTGGACTTAAAGTGCACTAAGGCTAGGTAGATCATGACTTCTTAGGTCTTCTAGGTTTACGGTGTACACATTCTCATGCCGAAGGGTAGAGAAAACAAACCCATCCTTGGATTTGTGAACTAAAAATTTATCATTTCTAAAATTAATAAGGTAACCTTCATCACATATTTGGCTTATGCTAATGAGGTTGTGCCGTAGGATTTTTACAAAAAGAACATTTGTAATAATAGCATTACCAATAAGAATATTGTTACATATACTGACCATTTCTCATTAAGAGTTATCACCAAAAGTTACCATTTCACATTTAGTCATTAAAAGATTTTTTAAATAGTCTTTGTTACTAGTCATGTTCCGGGAACATCCACCATCCATGTACCATATGTTGTTGGTACTTCTTTTATTTTCCTGGAAAAATGGATTTAGATCATCGGAATCCAAACATGAATGGATTCAGAATTGATAGGGAATAAGAGCTTGGGTAACCAATTTTTTTTGAAAAAATATGCTTTATGAAATCCAAGGGATTGACCTCTATTTATAGAACAGTTTCTCTTCCAATTCCCACCACTTTGGAATTTAGTACAAAAATGGGCTCTAGGAGGAACAACATGATTGTTTATAAAAATATGTTTTTAATGAGAATAACCTAAACCCTGATTATTACCATGAGGTCAAATCTGAGAATACATATTGTCAAATGTTTCCTTACCAGAAGTGAAATTTGAAAGATGTTTTTTCAATGAAAATATTTCAGAATTTTGTCTCAGGACAAATTTTTTATCCTTAAGAGAAATATTTTAGAGTTCTGTTTATCCTCTAAAACATCTTTTTGTAAAAGAAGATTCATAAGATCCTCAAAAAGTTTATCCTTCTCATAATTAACAACCTCAATTTTCTTAGAAATGTTTTCTAAAACAACATTTTTCTCATCACGATCTTTGGAAAGAAGTAAAATTTCTTTTGTTAAAATAGATTCTCTAGAATTTTTTTTATGAAGATTCTTAGAAACTTTATAATTTATTTTCTCAAGAAACATAGAAAATCTAGAAACCTCCTCATATGAAGGCATACCATTATCATTATCTAATGAAGAAGATTCTTTATCTTATGAAAAACCTCCATAAGGAAAATTTTCACTTAAAGATATATTTTTTATTGATTCAGTTGTTCGTACCATTTCTATAAGATAATGATTTTGAAATGGATGGCTATTATACCAATATTATTTTTTCAAGAATATTCATATTCTGAAGAATCATCAGAAGAATATCCACCACTGGCACTCCAATTGTCATTGGATTTCATGACTTTCTTATGCTTTTATCTGTAGAACTTCTTCTTGTTTCGTTCAAAATTCCTTTTTTATTGTCTCTTTTCATGAGTAATGGAAAATCAGGTCTGATATGACTATTTATTCTATATTCATATCAAATTACTTATCCATCATTTGTATCTTTTCGATCTTTCTTATTGTATCTATATTGAAATTTCTTATGTCCTAAAATCTTGTTCATCCTCCGAGAAATATTTTCTAACTCATTATCTGAAGCTTCACTTCCACTAGAATCAGATTGTATTACCACCTTCTTATTTTTAAATCTTGAAATTAGCTCAAGAGTCATGGCTTTCAAATGATTTGAAGTAGTTGTAAAATAAACACCTCCATTTACATTCTTCTTCATAATATTTTCAGCATCACTCTTCATTCTGGTTTAATGTTGATGAAGAGTTCCAAATAGTTCATCAAGATAAATCTGAGTAACATTCCTATTCTCATCTATTGCAGTTCTCTTGGATTACTATTCATTAAGCCTGATGTCAATATTCTTGTCTACAAGAGCTTCATCATCTAAACATTTCTCACCCATGGATTGTAGGCTATTGACAATAGTCATAAATCATTGTTGTTCCTTACATACGTGTTCTCTATAAGGAAAGCAGAAACCATGATACTCAGCCCTGAGAATCGCTCTTCTAGTATCAATAACATTGGAAGTTCCAAAGTGAGTTACTTCATGATTTTTCCAAATACTATTTGTAGCTTCATCGGATGAAATCTAGATATATATGGTTCTAGTCATGGAACATAGCAATGTATTTCATACCTTAAAGCACAACATATATTCCACCTTTTCTTGATTAGTAAAGGTTCTATATTCCTTATCAGGAATCTTATAATCTCCAGTTAACATAATGTAGTTATCAACACCTGTGTTGATCACAAAGGTCTTCATTATATCTCTCCATTACTCATAGTCATTTCCATTAATGATTGGTGGTCTATTAAGATTGAGATTTTCTAGAGATCCAACATGAATACCTGCCATACTAAAATGATATTTCATCCCACAAAACATATTAGTATTAAATGTTTAAAAACAAATATTAAGAACTTAAGAAAGGGAAAACTTGAGAAAGAAATCATATGTGTGGATATAAGTATTTCACATACCATCCCTTGATACCAATTGTATGATCGAAATAAGAATGTAGATGCTCAATATACAAGAGGGGGTGAATTTTATACTTTAAAAATTCCTTTGGAACCATTATTGTTAAGTTTAACATGGTTAAAAAAAATTCATAAGACCTCTTAAAGAAACCTTTTCAAATTTATTAAAAGAAAGATTTTACCTTAAAGCATATAGAATCTATAATATAATCAGAGTAATGGAATTACAATGTATAAGAATATTGAACATTCTAACTTTATCAAAGTTAAGATAAAAAAAGTAGAATTAAAACAACTTGTAAAAGAAAATAAGTAACAATAGGAATCTTTTATCCCAAGGAGAAGGGTATCCAAAATCCAGGGATAAAGGTTTCTTAATTTATACTTTCAAGAAAGTCTATCTTACCCAAACCCATTTAAGCCCTCAATCTGAAGATCAGTATCTATTTTACTATCCCCAAAAGCCCTAGATTTAGAAGGAAATTGGAACCGCTGTCTTCCAAACCTTGAAGCCCACGATCAGCATGATCAGTGTCTGCACTAAGAAAGTCTGAACATGTTGTTCAATCCTGAACAAGTTTTTCACCACATCCACATGAAGCACTGAGAGTTGTAAGAGACTATCTCTCTCAAGGAATCAATTCACAATCTTGTTCACTTTTATGTCCAGTAGAGGTACTTTCCTCATTCAAATTAGCTTGTATTTATAGGGAAAACATCCCAATAGTCGGCTCCTCTCCAACGGTCATACTTTCCTTAAATCTCAGAGGGACCTGGACATGTGGAAAACATACAAAGTTTATTTTGTAAAAGATTGTACAACATCGTTTCAAGTAACATAAATGATGTTATGATAAGTATAGATGATAAGTATAAGAATTCTTGGAATCCAATATCATTGGAATGATACATTAAGAAACTATAACATTATAAAGAAAGCATAATCATAAGAAATCAAGAAAACAGATTCATAGAAATTACATTTTCAAGAAAATAGAATGATAAAGTTGGAGTCACAAATACACCGGATTCAGTATCAAGAAGATCGGCATCATATAAACATCATATTCGGTACTGCAAATCAGCATCACATATACACCGGATTCGGTATTTCAAGTCGGCATCACATATACACTAGATTAGGTATTGAAAATTGGCATCACATATACACCAGATTTGGTATTGCAAATCGGCACCACATATACACCAGATTCGGAATCATAAAGCTGAATCACATATACACCGGATTCAGAATCATAAATCTTATCACATATACACGGGATTCTGAATTTAAAAAACTGAATCATATATACACCGGATTCAGAATCATAAAAATTGAATGTCAAATCGTAATGACATATATGTAAGTATAACAGAATAGAGAATTGGAATGATAGATTTGTAAGCTTAATGGAATGATAATTCTAGATCTTAAGAAACAAATAACTGAAAAATTATTCATGACTTAAGAAAAAGTGTTTGTGATTTTCAAAACATAAAACCATAATGAATGGAGAAGTCATAAGATATCCTTATTGCCTCAACATCGAGGTCTGAAGCAGGTACATTGGTATTTAGATATATTTTAGTTCTTTCTTTACATTATATATGCTAGCCTGCACACTAACAAAACTTGAACAGTTTAGATTCATAGTTTTTAAATTGTAGATGAAGTGTGCACACCAAACTATAGAAGAGGGAAACACTGAACTATTTGGAAACACAGTTTTGGAAACCTTTCAACAACTATGAATCATGACTCTTTAACAAATTATAGAACCCCTCAAATGTCACATGGTTTCCACTATCCTTGTGAATGTCATGCTCTTATAACCTAAAACAAAACAAAAACCACACGGTTTCCCCTTTGACATTCATGGTTTGGGCCAAACAATTAACATGTTGTTATATAAAAATAATGAAATAAGTAAATTAACAAAAAACATCCTCATACTTAATAGGTCTCAGGGATAACCCCCGAACTATGCACACAAACTACGCATAGGTGCAAAACTCACCTGAAACCACTAAAACTAAAAACATTTCATTGAGAATTTATCTCCAAACTCAACCCAAAGAACAAAATCCAAGATAGTAATAAAATCAACGAAAACAGTTGTCTAGTTGAGAAATGTACCACATGTATTTCAGATTTATTTACCATTACTTACCCTTATATTCTATGCTTCATTGTTGATTTTTTATTTTTTACTATTATTATTTCTTATGATAGATTGAACATTTATAAATTTTATATACAAATTTTTAGTGTGAAAGCATCAAACTAAGTGGTATTTTTTCACATCTATTGATGATGACTCCTTAACTAACCAATCCTGAGGTGTATGATCCATGAAGCATGTGTTTAAAGTTATGAAACATACAAGTTGTGATTAAATGGGATCCAATTTGAAATTTATCAAGTTTATAGGTAATTCATAAATTTGGAAGTGGTTGCCCATATAATCAATGTATTATTTTATAACATGATATAACTTTTTATGGTTGTAAATATAATTTTTTTCATACTTTTTTTACCATAAATATATTTCTTTTTAATTGACCTTTGCAAGACTCAACTGAATTAGGTCTGTCCAGACCTATTTTAATTATGAGATAGGAATAGTTCTACACAAGTAGGATAGTAATAGTGAAAAATTATTGCTAAATAAACCCACTAAGGGTGTTAAATATAAATGATTATTTTTATTTTGTATGAATTTTGATGAAACCATGATGTTATTACGGGAACCGTGTAGTTAATATTAATTCATGGGTGACCATGACCCTCATAGGTCACCATTATTTTGTTGTGCCTATGTATTTCACCTGAGGGTATATGTTATTTAATTAATATTTGTATATTCAATTAGATTTTATGAATTATCTTATATGGTGTTATATATAGTGGAATGGTGGAATTCTACTTGAAAAGTCCCCTCATTAATTAACTAAAAACTATTATCTAGTTTTGAGTTTTTTAATTTCTGAGGCATATTTTAATTAAAATGAAAATTTTAACATAAATGGTTTTTCTTCTACATACTGAAATTGATGTTTTACATAAAAAATACCAATATATGAGAAACATTTTGGATAAATAATATGGACACAAGGATGATACAAGAAAAATTACCTTACTGTATCAAGATGTCATGTACCTAAATAACAAATAAATGGATGTTTGATATATCTTTTATGTGCCTTGTGGCCTTAGCTAAATAGAGAACCATATAATTTTCCCATGTAAATATTATTATATATTCCATGAAACTAAACCTTTAAATTTATATGAAATTAAATTTAATTCAATGTAATTCACATAAATGAAACCATATGTGGTGTACCTCCCTTGAACATCATATAAATGTAATTTACATTTTACCTCGAGTGGTTTCCTTGAATTGATAATTTAAAATTACCATAGGCATTTTTATCAATATAATGAACTAAAATGATAGGCCCTTAAGCCTAGGGACTCATCAAGCTTGACCCCCCCACATGTAGGGTCAATACATTATGTTTTATTGAGGGTCTAACCCAGATTTGGTACCACCCTTATAACTCTATGCTTCATTTTTTACCTAATGAACATTCTCATGTGTGGTATTGTTTGAGTTCGATTATTCAAGTAGAAATTATAGTCTTTAAATTTCACCTTGTTTGAAGGTTGGTCATGTAGTGTTTTAACCTTTATTATGGGAATGAGATGTAATTAATTATTTAGTTTAGATGGTTAGATTTTCGCAGGACATGGTAAACCATTTAGTAGGTCATATGACCCTTATTTTTCTTCCTCTTCAGCAATCGATGAATCATGGATGACGCCAACCTATTTTACATTTGTATT
Organism: Viscum album; assembly: GCA_963277665.1. Taxonomy (NCBI): domain Eukaryota; kingdom Viridiplantae; phylum Streptophyta; class Magnoliopsida; order Santalales; family Viscaceae; genus Viscum; species Viscum album. Next base: position 1,153,575,418 of record OY728120.1, read on the forward strand.
GTATAATAAGAAATTTGTATAGTTCCTTCTATAGGTCATAAGCCAATTAATTCATATAGATAATAATCTTATGGATATTATCATGGATGTTGTATTTTATTAGAGATACCTCTAGGTTGTCTGTGTTGGTACAAGTGGTACCCATCATGTTTCTAGAAGGTATAATAAACTATTTCTGTTTGATTGTAAATTTTTATGTATTAGGAAATTATATATTGATAACTGGTTATCTCTATTGTAGATTGACCTAGTTATTAGAGGAAATATTTACTTTTCCCAATGTGCAAGATGATTTTCAATGATGTATCGAGTGTTTTGACATGTCAATCTGTTTGTTTTTAGATTTATATCCTGATGTCTTGGAATTTGTGGATCTAACTCCAGAGGAGTGTTACACATAAATATAATTTAAATATAACCCAACACACACATATGTGTCTACTTCGCTCTCCATTTTGGTCTTATTCTTGATAAATCAAGTTTTCCTCATCTCAAACATTCATTCAATGGTCGATAAAGCATGTACATTAGGACGAGATTCATTTTTTAGTAAATCTGATGTAAAGGACACTCCTATGGTTGGTAGAATCACTTCAATTTCAAATAATGTGTACCCTTCATAGTAAAATGAACAAAACCATGGATAGACCATTTTGAAATTGTCAATTATTTTTGGAATACTTTATGGAGGGTATGTGTTTTTACGAGTCAGTGGTTGCAAGGGAATCACAAGAATGAAATGGTAGGTTGGTTAAGAAATATTTGAAAATGTCAATGATCAGGTTGGACTTTCCTGGTTATGCTTTAGTGATTTCATAACGCCCCATGTGTTATGGGAATCACTATTGTGTAATGACTATGAATTGGTGGGTTCATATCATCTTCATCAAAAAGTGTCTACCAGTAGTGGTTCAAACAATCATCATTCCTGTAGTTGTATATGGTTGGTTTTGAATCATATCCAGCATTACATATACGATACAAAAGAAGTGTATTTGGTATTCTGGGTAAATTTTACATATCCCTGTTTTTTACCTTGTATTAGTGATGATCATGTCTACCACCTTGAATTCATCCAAGATATACTATGAGAGTGTTAGTTATAAAATTAGCTAAAATATTTAAATTTCCTCACGTTTTTTTTATGAATGCTCTTTTAGAGTTACATGCAGGAAGCATTGGTTTTATAAGGGAATTGTTAGTGTGGATTGATATTTGGGATCCTAATTAGGAAGAACATAGACAAACTCATGGAAACTAACTACTTACTTCTAATTAGAGTTCCATGTGGATGCTATTTTTTAATTTATTAGTGTTATTAATAGGTAGATGTTTCTATTTGTACCAATTTCTATATTGTAAATGCCAGAGTATGGACTTGCTTGGATGGGGTCCTTGAACTATGGTGGATGATTCTGAGGATACTACAGACATTAGTCTTGCTCAAACATAATCTTTTTAAACTATGATGATCCAAAAATTATAGATCAATTATGTTCAAACATTGATGTTGGTACATCTCAAAATAATGTACATTTGGCAATAGATGTCTATAAGAGCTAGTTATTGGAATTGGTAGTTGCTGTTGGAGAAAATCCCATAGTACCTTTTGGTAAATGAATATTTTTTAGTTTCTAAAATATGTCTACCATCAAATCAACGATTTTGAGTATAGTCAATCTGAATTGGATTGAAATGTTCGCTTATATTTAAATGAAAATGATAAATGTGGAATAGATTTCGGTATGACAGAAGGATAAGATGGGTGAAAAGTGATTTTCAACCAAGGATTTTTCTAGAAATTATTGAACGACCCAACCAAATTATGTAAATTTGGAGTCATCCTTTTAATCAAATTAGGAAATGTGTCATTAGAATCATTTGAGGGTTAAGATCACTCTTAAATAGGAAATAATGATGCTGGTCATAATGTGGTTCAAAATTTTTCATGCAGTTATAGAACCTATATAAGAGATCAAAATGTGACCACGTATCAAATATGATGTGATTAAATAAGTATTTCCTTGATGTAAATTTATTAAAAATACAATTTTATTGAGTTTCTATAGCTTACGTACCATACACTTTAAGAGATAAATGGAGGTGTGTTTGTATTTGGAACAAAACATTGTCATCTGGACAAGGCTTTATGACCCATGCAGGTTAGGTGTTTTATTTTTTAGTATTTCCCTATGTCTCCTAAAGGATTAGATGTTCGATGTTAATGAGGTTGTAGAATTTTGTGATTTGTGATTGGGTGATATTCTAATGGAATTTTAATTTTATCATTTTATGGATAGGAAAAACTATAAAATGATCTCTATAATGAAAACATGTTCTTTGGAAAACATAAATTAGTACTTTTTACACATGGTTAATGGTATTAGAGGTTTCACGTTTGTCTTGATGAGCATTGAGAGAACCATAATATATAAATCATGTTTAGAAGGTCTGGTAAGGGTGCATGGTTTGTATGAAACCAGGCTTCCATCCATATGTAGTCATGCAGATCGTCTATTAGAGTTTGAGTTCTCACACAGTTTGATCTATCCATGTGAGAGGAGTAGAAAGGCTATACAGGTGTTTCAATAATCATGAAACTGAGATTTTTCAAGGGTTGTTCGTGGTTAGTTAAACCGTGTGGCCATCTCATGCGAGGGGGTACCCTAGGGAAGAGCTACTGCACGGTTGGAACAGGGTTTGGCCAACTATGCAGCCCAACCCTGAATATCATTAAATGAAAGGTGGATTACCCTTTCCACCTCAATATTTTTAATTAATTCTCCCCACTTTTCTACTCATCCTCCACATTCAATATCCCATTGTGGGATCTCCCCCTCTCAGTTCATTACATGGATATATCTCCTTCATCCAGTGATTTTTACGTGTGTTTTCTACTGCACTGAATATTTAGCTGTAATATATCCAATCCCCCCCTCCTTTCATTGACTATATTTCCGGTTCCATTGAATTTTTTTTTGTGAACTAAATCTCCCTATCTTTTGAGTGTTCATCTATTTCTATGGTTTCTCTTGAATCAGACCAAATAATGCTATGATATTGGATTATTAGAACTTACACAGTATATGGTAGGTGGCCTATTGATTTTCCCACCACATCTCATTGATTAATATAGTTCATAATTATGCCGCACATATATAATTACGTTGGATGCCTCTTAAATATGATAATTACTTATTATAACCTAACAAGCTAACTATTATCACACTTGAATATTTAATTGGGCGGGTTTATGGTAGGTAACATTAGTTTTAACCTCCCACAATGGTGACCCCTCCTTGAATGACTAAAGTTAATTAATGGGTTTTCTAATAAAACCCCACATTGAAGTGTGTTGTCCTTGAAAATGTAAATGTTTTGTTAAAAAAAATGTGGTAGGACATAACACTCTCTATGTGATCCCATTGTTATATAACCATCTTACATGTTTTTAAAGAAAATTTTTTGATATAGTGAACCGTATGAATCTGTTATATAGAATGCTTGTTAGCACGAGTAGCATCTTCCCTTTTTCATGTATGGTGTTTATTTCCGTGAGAAGACCCCCTGGCCCTAATTTATTTAATCAATGAATAAAATTTACTAAAAATATATATGAAAAATAATTAAATAAAATTGTTATGGAAATAGACCTCTTTTACTATCCTTATAATGGATTATGGCCTTCTTAAGTACATGGCCTCATTCATGGTATATTTGGAATAATTAATGGGTTTGTCCCTCATTTTTAAAACATAATTGATTAATTGATTAAATATATTGTGAACACATTGAGCAATACTCATGTTACTTTTGATAGAACTTCTTGTATGAGCTCTTAGACTTTTAGATATATTATGGACCTTGGAAAATACTAAGGTCTCTTGATTATGGAATTCCAAGGATGAGCTCATAGGTTACCATGGTTGTATATATGTTAGGAGTGATACTTTGTATACCAGTGAAAGGCTCCCCATGAATCTTCTTTCATTCATGGGTAAAAATAATTCCCTATGGTAGAACTCATGTATGAGAATGGAGGAGATATGGTCATACCATGAAATTAGTGAAACATTGAATACTACATGAGATACCATGGAAAATCATAGAGGCTATTGAATTCAAAACATACTGAGAGTGATAAATGGGATTCTATTTATGTATCGCCTTGCGTAGACTTTTGTGGTGATGGATATTTAGAGTTCCATTAGAGGGGTACGTTGGATTCAATTTAATTGTCGACATAGATTGCCTCCAGGTACCTCTTTCTAGATCCCAATGAAGACTTTTATGTTAAATACTAACAATGTAAAGCTGTAATCATGGGGCGCATTTCCAGGCCAAATCACATACTTGATCTTGATCCTTTCATGGTACAATTTTTCGTGATGTTCCATATCCTAATTTCATATGTTCAATTTTTTAGTGGAATTTTGGATTATTTTGAAGCATGTATGGTCGACATTTTGTTCATTAAGAACCTGAGTTGACTTATTTAGTTCAATTATTTACTGCTTTATCTATCACACCAACACACTGTTATGCATTATATTACTGAATTAGATTATGCTTCAGATACATTTGGTGGTGGAAAACTAAGTATACCGCACACCATTCATGGAACACCATTTCACTACGGTACCTGAGAAGATCACCATCTTTAAAATTCCATGGTTTTTTTCATTGGCATTTATGCTTATTCCTAAGAGTTATGAAAACATGATTGAGCTAGTATAAAGGATGCTAATGGTGATTACCATTAGGGTTTTTATTCAATTTCATTTGTTTTTATGTATTCTAATATCATTTGTATGTACAATTAGAGGTTATGAAACATAATCAAGACAAAAATTCATAGATGTATATTATCCATTGGCCTTCTAATTTCATATTACCATTCTTCGTCTATTTTTCATTGATTATTGGTTCTTCCAATGTTTTCTTCTCATTCATAACCACTTATAGAACTATTTTTCTCTAATCATGAGAGCATCATGTCCCCACCACACCATCATTAGACCCTCACTACAATTTGTAAGCCTCTAGCCTATGAGGAGGAATTAATGAGGCCATGTGGTGACATGTCAAACTAAATATTTAGTAGTTAGTTGTTCCGATATGTAACGTTGATATTTTGATCCATGCAATTTCCTAAAAAACAATATATGTTACATTCCAGGGGAATTCACTATTCCACGGATGATTTTGGGTATCCTAGATGAATACATTTCATTTCATCCCAGTACAAGTGCATACGTTACTAATACTAATAAAATTTATTCGTTAAAACTCATGAATGACTGAAATTCTAGGATGAGTGCGAGGAATTATGATAAATTTAATTAATTGGATTAAATCAAAATGTTTTATTTTAATAAAATAATGAATCTAATTAATTGATTTATTGATTTTAAATGCATGTATGTGGTGTGTTTTACAGTTCATCGTGAGCCTAGGCAAGACCAATGTATGTGATTGGACTCCTTTTAATTTGTTTTCATTAAATTAAAATAGTGGGCTATGAATTATCTTCTCATAATTATTATGTATTTTCTAGTATTTCAACAATTTATTTTTTTAAATCCCCTTATAAAATTCATTATATCCCATCACCAGTGTGTGAGTAAATTCCTATATAAGGATGGTTCTCCTATGTGAGAGGAGGCGGTTTGAGTCTTTAAATTAAGAAGAAACCTTTCAATGTGATAAATACAATTTGGGGAGGAATGATGAAACACAAACCAGATAATGATAACAAATAAAATTCATGAGACACACTGCACAACCTGTTGGGGAACCACTACATTGGTAATGTAATTGAGAAGAGTTTAATGATTCTATATAGGTATTTTTAGTTAAAATATTTTCAACTTAATCCAAATGAATTATTTCACGATTTTTACACGGAAATAAGACTAAACGACAATTAGGCGATCAAGGTGAAAATTCCACATAGCTTCTAGAATTGGTACACAATGATATGTTCAATCATTTTCATATTGATCCAAGAGGTATATTCTCATACATTATGAGTTTAATATATGAATTTAGTTGTAAGGTTAATGTCAATATGATGAGATATAAGGATAAATATTTTAAGATGTCAGTGGAGTTTATGAATGAGGTTTTAAATTATCATTCAAAGAAGATTATGAATCATTGATAAAATCAGGGTGGGGTATATCATAACCTCAAGTTTGTCAACATTATACAGTAGTATAAGATTTTATATTAACTCTAATGTCTTTATACACATGAATGGAATGGTATTAGTGAATGTATGAATTTCTCCTTATTGGACACAATAAGTTTTATTATGGGTAATGAAATACTTACATTGCATTTTTAGGGACATTTTTTACATTAGAAAACATAAGTACTAATCCAATTACAAAACAGTGAACAAAAAAAATATTCACATTGAGTTATGGAGTGGAAAGAAACATGTTTTGTCACATATTAACATATAAGGATAAGAAGTGTTTGAAAATGCTATATTAATAAATAAATTGACACCTTAAGGAATCAATTGTACATAAATTGGTTCCCCCATGTAGATGAGGGGATACTATCTATATGATCACTCTTATTGAATATTATTAATGAAAGTAAATATGTATTCCATTATAGGAAAAACATTATGAAGAATGATAGTGTGTGGTAGACCAACATTTCAAAAGTTGACGCCAAATATAGATAAGTGGTGGTATAGTAACAAACTCACCATATCATTTTGGAAGGTGTAGATCCAAAAATATTGTATTATATAGGATGATCTGAGAGGTTAGAGAAAAAAAATAGATATAGTTTTCTATTAAAAAAATATGGTTACTCTATATTTGTTGAATATAGTGATCGTTTATCCAATAATGAGATAACAAAGGGCGTAGACAATGAAATATGGAATTAATCTAAGAATTATATGATGCATTTCATGTACCAAAACCATGTGTGTTTTTTGGTTGATCTTCCAGTAGATGTAAATCCCAAATGGGTAAAATGAGTATTCAAGAGAGGGAAATATATAAATGGTTATGTTAGTACCTATAATGCAAGGATAGTATCTTAATGGTTCATAAGGAATCCGATGATAAATAATAACAAAACATTTTCTCTAGTTTCCATGATAAAATCCATTTGAATCAAGCTTCATATAGAAGATTTCCATTACTATGAAATTTTTAAGATGGTTATCGAAACTATATTCCTTAATGATAACCTTCATAAATATGTGTATATGATCAAAAAAAATAAGTGTTTGTGACTCCATGAAATGTTTAAATGGTATGAATGTTTCAATGATTCATTTTTAGTTCGGAGAAATCATTTTGTTATGGGAATTGGTCGGATGAATTAATAAAATAATTAGGATTCATTAAGTATGAATGTGTTCAATTTGTTTATAATTGGTCTAGTTTGAGTAATATCATTTTCAAAGTAGCTTTTATTGATGACATATTACAAATTGGAAATTAGATATCATCCTTAAAAGTGTTTAATTCCTGCTTGATAAAGTGAATCCTCATGAAGGACATAAGTGAAGTACCCTATATTTTAGGGATAAATATCATTATTGATAGATCAAACATCCAACTTTGACATAGTCAAAGTAGGTGCATTAAAAAAATAGTGATGAGGATTTCTATAGAAAAATACACGAGGGAATTGCTTCTAGTGACACATGGTAAACATCTCTACAAGAAAATGTTTCATCAAACAGAACAAAAAAGTGATATAATGAGTAATATATCATACAATCCTATGATTAGATAAAAAATATATTCCACTTTATGTATGAGTATTTATGTTTCCTATTATATAATAATGGAAGGATGATATAAATTATATCTATGGGAACATTGATGGATTGCTATTAATAATATGATTTTGTATCTGAGGTGAACTAAGAATATATTCATGGTATATGAAGGAGATGAAGGGAAATTATTTAGTGGTTCTATAGATTGGTAATTTTATATATATCAGGACTAATTTATGTTATATAAAGGATATTTATTTAGTCTTTGTAGAGGTTTTGAGAGAAATAATTGTTCAATGAAGCCATTTTTTTGGTTTTACAGTTGAGTATGTGTATATTATAGCTTCTAATACACATAAGGAAATTTATTGTATGGGAAAAATTATCCATGAGATTCTTATGGATCCTATAACCAATCCTACCATAATGTGATAACACTAAATTGGTGTCCCTTTCCAAAATATCAAGGTTACGTCAAAAGAAAAAGAACATACTTAAGGGGTTTCTTCTCTTGAATGATTTTTCTCAACCTGGTGGAGTTGCAATTAATAGAATATACATGGTGGGAAATGTGGTGGAAACTTTGATTAATAAACTATCACCATTGATGAATGAGTATCAGGTGATACCTAGTGAAATGAGGTTTGTTCGTATTTTGCTCTATTGTAAGTGGGATTCTTAAGGAGTTCGTTCTATAGAACAAACTTCTATGTACTTAATGATTACATGTATTAAATTTATTCAATATTAATTACATTTATTACCATATAATAATTTTTAATATGCATGACATGGTATTTGAAAATTTCCAAAGAATATCTATCATACTTAAAGGACATAGTAATTACCTTCTATAATCTGATCAAATAGGTGTCATGATAGTATTCGAGAATTTATATGCTATATAACATGATGATATATTTTGGTATGACACAAATTTAACATTCTATTGGGGATTAAGAATTAATTGACACTGAGAAAACCACTCATGATATTACCCATTATAAATTTCTAAATAATGATATTATTACTATATAAGAAAAGCACAAGTTTATAGGTTTATTGGAAAACATTTGAGTTTTTTTGGAATTTGTGGTAACATGACTGCCAACTGTTAACACGATTGTGTTTTTCTCTGTCCAAAGATAAATATAGATGGTTTTATTGATATTTTCAATTGTTTTTAAAATCTATTACCCATCAATATTTTCTAATGGATCAAAAAATTCCTCTAAAATAAATATGGTGGTTATATTTTATAAAAACAATTAAAACATTGTTATGGTTAAAATAACATCTAATATTGTACATGAGAATTTTTTTTTTAAAATTTTCCCATTACCTAGTAGTGGATATAACCACTAATAATAGAAAACATGGTTATTTATTTGATAATTAAATAAATATCGATCAATGATTCTAAATTTCAATAAAAAAATTTAGATGATTTATCAGAATGTTGTGGTTGATTTTTAGTAACTAGAAATCATTTTAATCAACACTAATAAATTTTAAAAAATTGTAATAATTAACATATGGTTAAACCAATTCTAATTGGATTTGAAATTTATATATTAGTACCTTGAGATCATCCACCCCATGAAATATAAAATACATATATATCTATAATATACAGAATTCAATAATATTAATGCATAAGAAACACATAAAATACAAAATTTTCATACATTAATAGATCACTATATCAAATAGTAGATTATTATAATTCTGAAAAAAGAATATATAAGATTCAATTAAAAACACAAAAAGTACATAGAGTGATCCAAAATTAACGTTTCCCCCCTATGTCGTGATAACATCCTCCAAATAATGTTTTCCCATGATTTTTTTATTGATATGAATATTACACAACCTTTGGTTCCTATTTTGAATAATATGTAGAATATAAATATGTTTTAATTTTATTTTATATAAAAAATATATTTTGAATAATAAATATATTAATAATAACAAATTAATATAAATTGATTTATGTACCATTATATTACATCATATCAGGTTCTCAATATCCATAGGAATACCCTTGGCCATTCCCTATAATAACACACCCAATGCACTCTTTATCACATTAAACAACATATTTTGAGTTGTCAATAGTTTCTCTTTCTCTTCTATTTTATTTTCAAAAATCATAAAATTCATTTTTCATTCTATGAGATCGAGACTAGTAACATTACCCAAACCTATAGGTGGATTTGTAATAGTGAATAATGAGAGGTCCAACTTAATACTCATGAGGTGGATAGCCCATAACCCAACACTCCAACATGACCTTCATTCTGCATTCCCAAAAAATGGAAAAAACATTATTTTGTGTGACTAATGCCAATTCCATGGGATTTACATACCATTTAATTTTTTTAATGAAAATAGAATAAAATAAAAATTATATATTTTATAAAAAATAAAATATGATTTAGGTTTTTTGGTTAATATTTAGAGCATGCTAACTTTTATATTTTCCATTATCATTCATGGGCACATCGAACCACAACACGGATTGTCGACCTCATGACCATCTTCTCTCACCTATACCTTCTAGGAAGAAAATAAAGATTATAAAAGTTAACATACTAAATATGAAACAAAAGTATCTTTAACATTTATCTAGATGATTATCATATTTTAGATACATTATCAAAATTTCTTAGAACCATATATATGTAAGATGATTTTTTTCTCACAATTTCATATGTTTTTTAAATGATTCATTGTAAAAAATGTTAATATTTATAAAAAAAGTAATTATTTTTTATAAATGATGATAAATGTAGTAAAAATCATCAAATAACCTAAGTAAATCAGAATAATTAATATGGAAAGATAACATCCATTGATATCAATTTATCCATTTGAGTACCTTTTAATATTATTGATAGACACTGAAGTAGGTGTAATTAAACTCACACAACATCTAGTACCTAATTTATTTCCACATTTACCCCAACATTTAAACATCTATAATTGATAATCGTTTCGTGCAAATCAAAATTGAATGTAATCTATATATTATATATGAAAAAATAATTATTCTCACATTTAATAGGAATATTAGATAAAAAATATAAATACTAATTTCTACCAACTTTTTAATTGTTTATCTAAAATAAATTTCTTAATATTTTTATTAATATGCCTCTTACTATGATATGTGAGGGGAAATGATGTCATCTCACATTATAACTGGCTAAAGATCTGCCTATATAAGCCAATGAAATCATCTTTACTCTAGCAGGAATGGCTCAAAGGCCTTAATTTTTTATTCATTTTTTATTTTACCCATTTAAGGGGTTATGGTGAACCCGAAAATGGCCCATAGGCTTCTTGACATTAAAAGACCCAAAGGTCTTAAATGAACACATCCCAGATAATTACTACTTGAAGATAGCCCTCCCCAGCATCTGTATTGTGATCATCACTCCCCCATCACGTGATTGGTAGACTATATGTCCTATGTAGGGAATCACTAACCTAGTACCAATAGAAAATACATATCCTCTCATTCATCCAAATCTGATTAGCTATTATTTGGTTAATACACCTACTGTAAATCCTTATCTAGAACCTTATTTCGTGTAAGTAATTTTGGATCATCTATAATTCTTGTGTCATGAAGGACTTGAGGTGGCCCAATGTCCATAAGGTGGCATGAAATCCTTACTAAATCAAAGGCCTTGGGTGTCTTAAAAGGCCATGAAGGACCCAAGGACCAAACTGCTGGACCAAAGGCCCAAATGGGTGAATAGTGCAGGATTTTATCGTACCATACAATACATAATAAAGCGACTGCTACAATATTACTATAGAATCCCCAAAAATTTCCTCCTCATTTAATTAATCTCGGGTCTCTTAGATTATCTTAAGGACCCCTCACCAACCGGGATGAGGCTCATCAGCAAGATATCATCCTTAGTCCCTCCAAACATTTCAAATAGAACAACTAAATTGAAATTTTCCATCCTAGAGACATATTATCAAATCAGGATCATTTCCATCCTCATATTATCCAAATTACTATAATAAATATTTTAAAAAATTACTATAATGATGTAATAAATTATATTCCCACAATAATAATTACATACCTATAATGATAACCCTCCACTACCCCCTTTCTCAGAACTGTGGACCCATATGCTATGCGAACATCATTCCGCAGCTACAACATTTGATCCCTCTAATGTACTCGGAAAGAAAGTTTATGTACTTGAATAAAAGAGTGTAACATATAAAAATGGTAACACGTCATTTGAAATAATATGATAGAACATGAGAAAATAAAAATATGAGAGCATACATGATGCAGGATTGAACGTATCAAATGATTCATCAGACATCTTCTAAGATATGAATATTTATCTTGTATCACGAAATTTTTATATTTGTTGGAATTACTATATCCAATATGAATATGAAATAGGTTATAACATGTTATACAATATTAAACAATAATATAGATTGGGGTTTTTTTACAAATAGTAATTAAATTAATCTATTATAAAGAAACAAATGATCGAAATGTCAATGGATATATAAAACATTAAAATAATTTCGCATTTACTATATTATTTTAGGAATACAATTTTACATAATTTCACTATGTCCACCATAATTTAATGATCAGCAATTTATATACTATCATCGGCCTGTAGATAAATATCTGGGTTTTTATGAGGTTCAATGTCATAGAAATATTGTTCAACTTCATCACATGTATCATAATAGTCACATTGTTGGATATTGACAATAACACCCCATCCATCATCAACTCTTTCATACATATAAAAACCCAATTTAGATTGTGATTCCTAAAGATATCGATCTGGTTCCTCATGCTCACTAGTATCAATCAACCGATACAAGTTGAAATAATTATACTACGACAGATCTTTCTTTATGCCCCTATAAATTATAATCCACTAGTAATTTCATAACAAAATTTAAATTATTTTCATGAAAATTTAATTCAATAATTTCAATCTACTTACCTAAGTATCCCAGATCTGTAAATTTTTTAAGATTCCTCTATTCTATGTTTTTATACATTCATAGGTAACAGAGTAAGTGACATGAAGCCATTGATATATTAATCATAAAATATCAAATTATTCTTCAACGTTACACAATCCAAATATTTCACATCATCTTGATCTCTAAATTTATTATCAACATTCAAGATCAAAATTTATAATTATAAAATATTTCTACTTATAAAAAACATTTATATCAAAATTTTATGAATATGAAATTGATTGTGATATTACATGACATCAAAACTAATAAATAATGTATTTTTTTACTTTAGGATCACACTGTATTTTTCTTTTAATAATCACATCCAACATTATTGATTCATGTCTTAATATTATAAAAATACTTCAAAAAACGTATGAGACAATATTATTCCTTATAAAAATCAGAAATATAGAATTATGGTCAATATTTGTTTCTCCAAAAGGACATAAAATGACCTAGATAATATATAAAAATTATCATAGAAGAATAAGCAACATATTTAATGATTTATAATTTTTAATGAAGGGTTTATATAAAATTATGATGATGATACCACTTTATAGGATGCATCCATTGATAAATTTTGTCTCCTATACTATAATATCCATGATCAAATGACTATTTTGATGCATCATTATAGTAAAAAATATTTTGGAATATAAAATCTAAAAATGATAATGTTTTTTTATAATTAATTCTGGATGTTTTTCACATTCAGTAGGTTTAATTTTATCCAAAGAAAATATCTAAAGAATATGAAAGACTCAATCACAGCTACTATTGTTTTATTAAGTAACAATTTACCCAATTTAAAAGATGTAAATTATTCCATTAAAATATGTGAGTCATGTTATTTAAGTCAATGTATGATATGATTTTGATTTTATCATATATTGAAATGTTACATAAAATCTATCGTGTACATACAAATATTTCAAAATTAGAAGGAAAAGATAGGTCTCTTGATTTTCAATGAAATATCAACCGTAGGAAAGTTTCCATTGTCATTTTACCATTGATAATAGTTTATATCAATATCAACAATGACCTACAGAGAATTAAGATGATTTTTTAATTTCAATGCTCATTCAATATTATAATTGTTAAATTATCACATACATTCTTTTAATTATTCTTAACATTAATGTTATAATGTACCAGTTGAAATTACAAAAAGGAACATTTGAAAAAAATACTTTGTTTATTTTATTGTTTATAACAAAACATATCCTATGGTTTCTGAACTATTTTCCCAATAAGATTCTACTAGTAGTTCATCCCAAATAATTCATCAATAGTTGATAATTGAGAAATGAAATCTTGACCAAATTACAATTTACATGGTGACCTCAATTCATTTTTCTTATGAAATCCATTCCTGGTAAACTAATATTTTGGAGTTTTATCCATGAAAATATTATGAAAAAAAAGAAACAACGCATTATGGAAAATGGTTATATTCATGGATAGACGTCAATGATTCAAATTGGGGGTTCTTACCTAGTGTATGTGTTCCTTCCAAAAAAAAGTTTCTTAATCCAATAAAATACCCACTCATTCACATTTGAGAATCATGAATTTAGAAAATTTTATTTTTCTAAACATCATATGTATCTAAACAATTTTCTAATAACTATTTCAATTGATATATATTCGGTTTAATATATATAAATATTTATTTTTGTGTGTGTGTGTTTTATTTCCATGAATTTTTCTTTCTATAATAATCATCTAAAAAATGAAAAAAGTATTCTGCATATAAATCCATGGGGGTGAATTGTAAAGGGTGAACATAATTGGATATATGATATAATTTCTTCTTAGAGTATTAAAAGGATTAAATTTGTTAGTAAAAAATCCCAAAAAAAAACTCCTTGATGTTTAAGAGATATTTTAATATAAGTAATCCTAGGATTTCCATGATTTATATTCATTAGGATGGTAGATAAACCAGTGATTATTTTTTTAATAACGTACTACATCATTTTCGTAGTTGTATTAGAATAATTGAAAAATCTTTCTAATAATGGTTTTAAAAGAAATGTATATAATTTTAATGTGATATTTTATTTATTTTTTTTCATTTTAGATAATTTATTTAAACGTTCATCAGGATTAACCGATTTACATCTATAATTATAACATATTTTACACTATTATCTATTTAAATCTTATCCCAGATAGAACATGTAGTCATGTGGAAATACATGAAACTTTCTATAATTGGGAAAGTGTTTATAAAAAACTGTCCACAAATCAAAAAAATTATTGAGGGATCGTAGCTTTAAAAATTCCATTATGTACAGAATACAATATCATGGACATTGCATTATCTATAATTCCTCTTAAGCACATGATATTTGAAACATGAATAAGGAGATTTTTTTATATTTTAATTATCATTCATACAGTTGATAATTTCCAACAATAATTAATTCATAAATAACATTTTATTTTTTTGTAACCTTCTCTCTCTTATTAATCCTTGGAAAATCAGAATCAGTTTTTAGAGATATGTCACGATCTTTGTCATTCTATGTAATTCAAAAAATATCTATAATTTGGTTTTCAATCCCATTCTACACTATGAGGGTTGTAGGTAATTTATTTTGATTACTTTCACACATTGAAATTTGTACAATTTCCAATTCCCCATTCCAAATCCTTGTCACATATCTGTGGAGAAGTTTATTCAATATCAAGTGTTTATAAACATCATCCATTTTCAACCATTTCATGAAATTACAATCAATACATTTGAATTTTCTTCTCCTATCTATGAATCAATTTGTGAATGAAAATTCATAAAGGTCCTCTATCCCCTTAATATTTTGAGTGTTATTAAAGAAAATCAATCAAACCATCATCCATTTGTATGATATTGAAAAAAATATTAAATAATAATTGTATTTAATTTAATAGTGTCAAGTCATGAATAATACCATAAAATTATGGAATACAAAAATTAAATAAAAATTTTCATTTTAATTATTTGACATTAGAAAAGTAATAATATATAATTATTATATAATACAATTATTATCAATTAAAACGAATCTAGACATTGAAATAGCTATTTATAGAAAAACAACTATAATTGTTTTCTGAGGAAAATTAATATAATTTTAAATATAATATGATATTTCCAAGGTTACTAGATCTGAAAGAATTTATAAATTCCAATCTGGGATCAACATATTAGTTTAATCTATTTATTAATTTTTATTAATCAAAATCATGTAATTAAGAAAAAATGATACTCGAATGCTTCAACTCCAATATTTATTTTCATGTGAAACTATTTTTATGCCTAGGATGATGAATGAGATATATAAAGTAAGAAGATATTTCTATCCTATAATTAAATATATTTTTTATAATATTTGTAAATAATTTTTTCGTAATATCATTATAAAATAAAATATTTTATAGTTATATATGATTTGTAAATATTAAAATCATTTTCTAGTTAGTTTCATGATAAATTAAATATATTTATGAAGAAAATGTTTGTAAGATCATCCTCAATGTTCTCTATTCCAATAAAGTCCCATAAACATTAATTATTGGATTATAATAAAGCAGTATCACATATAAAAATTATTTCTTACAAGATTACTGGTAACATAATAATGTGTGCATTCTACCAATAAAAATAGTAGTTTTAGTAATGTTATAAAAACCAATGCATTAGGATCATTTACAATGATTAGTTGAAATAATATGTTAAAATGATGTTATTACCATGGATTCACCAAGGGATATATTCCACAACAACACAACAAAAAACACTATTTGGAGGATATAAACATGAGATGTCATGTAGGTGAGGAGTTAGTAAAAGATGTTGTGAGGCTCATGTACAAGGGATGACTAATCATGCCTTTCTATGAGGGAACCATGATGGTGATAAATAAGTAGATCTCTCAAGATCTCGGACTAATGATATCATTCAATGGAGGAGTTGAAATACTCATTATAGCACACCCTGAGAAAAAATAAGTTGTTGTTAGATACACATGATAGAGGTGGTGAAATGGGTTTTTATATTGATATATAATAATTATTAGCTGTTTTTTTAAAACACGTGTTGACAAATATAAAGTGGTGGATTTTTAAAAAACCAAAAATAAAAATAAATTAGGTGTATTAAAATTTATAGAACAACTAATAAATTCGTAGATATTTAATTTCTTCAAATTAGTGATGGTTACATAAAACCACTGCTAATAAACAAATTATAGTATGTATGTTTCTTGAAGAATGAGAATAAGAACCACTAGTTTCATATCCATATTTATAACTTCCATTGGATGTTCATATTTGTAGATGTATGTATTGATCGTTGGACATTAATATTATCATTAATTAATATTACAAGTCTCATTCTTCGATGAATTGATGAAAATTATGATTATATATTCATGTAGTGAATTATCATACGTTGGGTGTGTTGTGAGTGATATTTCATTACTGTATAATGTGGGAATATATTTTTCCCATTTGTCCCTTGATAGTATTTAATACTTTAGTCCCATTGTGGTAATGGAAATACATAGATAAACCCATGTCCATCTTTTCATTAGGAAATTTCATTTCTAAAAAGTCAAAGAATGGGATTTCAGAAAAATAGGTTGATCATACTAACAAGAAACAATATTTATTGTCAATATAAGTCCAAAGGGGTGATATTATTTAGTATTCATTTATATGATCTTTAAAATACTTCCAAAGATAACAACGTGTAGTGTGGGTAACTTGGAATCTTGCCCGATGGAAACCTTATAATGAAGGTATATATATTCCTATCTCAATTGAGAAAGAGTCCTAGAGAGTATAAAAATAAGTTGTATACTGAATTTCAATTAAATTAAATTCATAATTAAACATGTTAAATAAATTATTTTTCCAATATTTTGGTTTAATATTTATTTGTTTTTCATTATTCCCCTATATTTAAACCTGTGCTATTTTTAAGAACATGTGAGTTAAATAATAATATATGTTTATTTATAATGTTAGTAATATATAATTTTCAGTATAATTATTGAAAAATAATTTAGTTGTATTTATTTATTAAATAAAAATTCATTATTATAGATTCTTTAAATACCCAGTAAAATAAGCGGATTGAGTTTAATGGTTAGATTTAAAATGATATAACTAATATTTATTTATACTTTGGGGATGCAAATATCAAGTGAATAATAATAATATTATTATTAAGATATGTGGTTCACTAATAATTAAGGAATTCGTAAAGGTTTTTTATAAAATCGGGAATATTAAACATTCCTTTACATATATCTTCCTATATATATTTTCTAAGTGTGATACATTATATATGTCAGATAGAGATAATATCTCTAAAATCACAAAGAGAGTCATATGTATCTTGAGTGTACTCTATTCTCCTATCTCATGACACAGAAAGAACACCATGAAGTATTCATCATTGAGTATAATTCTGTTGTGATCAACCTTGAATGATGCAAGTAATCGGGATTGACTATTTTAGCACCCGGGGAATCTACGATGATGTTTTGTGATTGTGGTGCATGCGTGGATCACTTCAAGATGGATTATTTATATGGATCACAGAATGTAATTATGGTATAATGAGATCAAGTCATCCATATCATTAATGAAGAATGAATTAAAAGTTCTGGTAATTCTATATATTCTAATAAATTACATATTAATTACATGGTATGATCCCCATCTACTAGTTTTATAATTCATTATTATTTAACCGTGATTTATTTTTTTGTCATGAAATTTTTGTGGTGGAAATCTCATAATATTCATTGATTATGAAAAAAATACAAGTTGGACATGCTTAATAGGTGATTCTTCTATGTTGTTACCCTTGCAAAAATAGTTATCAAAGTAAAAATTACTCAAGTAACACATGATCCTCAATGATTTCATATGATTCATCATAAACATAACGTATATTCACTTTTTGTTTTAATAGATGACCATGTAATGGTTAGATATGATTAAAATTATTCTTAATAATATACCATTTAGAGTTTTAAATCCAACAAATGATTGGATACCATTAAACTCTAGATTGACTCCTTTTAATCTAAAAATTATCTGAACATTGTGGATACATATAAAGGGGCAAGACCCATAGGGTGTACATGTCTAATACATAAGAAAAAAAATATTTATAGTGGATTGTCTCCCTATAAATATCACTTAGTGATAAAAATCGATAAATAAATTAATTTTATTAACTCAGAGGAATATATTAACTAGTTGAGAAGATCAATTCAATTTGTACAGTTATTATAATAACAATTCATTTTAATTGTGTGATATAGCATAATTATTTTAAATGCACATAATTTAAAGGGTATTATGTCCTGGACATATAAGAATATATGATAAATTTTAGATGTTTTAAAGCCTAAAATGAATCTACTAATGGTTGAGAGTTATAAATTTCCATTTATCAGTTAAAAAAATATTCGTAATGTTGGAGTGTTTCATTATTATTATACCTTCAAATAGATTAGTTTTGTAAAAAAATAATGTAGATTCATATGTATACAAGAAAATTTGTCGTAGTGATGTAGTATTTATTATTTTGTTTGTTTATAATGATATTTTTTTAAAAGAAATTATATTTCAAAATTACATTTTGTAGTGGTATGGTAGGGAATCTTCTCCTTGATGAAAAACTCACGGGAAAAAATTTCCTAGTTTGTATCAAGACCTATAGAGATAAATCAAATTAGTTACTAGCATTTACTCTGAAAAAACTATCAATTTAGAAATTTCTAAATGGGAAACAAGGGTAGCATTATTTAAACAATCACCATATGATCTAGCATTTATTCCGTTATATGAATTAGAACCAATTTCTATTATTTGGTTATCATAAAAAGATTATAATTATCTAGTCATGGTGAGACACACTTGATTTAATTGAAAATAAACATATACACCTTAGAAGAAATAAATAAATTCTCTCAGTCATTGGTTGTGGGGACGAGCTCATATTTAGCTTTTCAAATAATGAATTAGAACCAATTTTTAGTATTCTTTGATCATAAAAATATTATAATTATCTAATCCTTGTGTGACTCAATTGATTGAAATGAAAAAAACATTATAAACATGAGTATAATGAAATAACTGTTCTTAGTCATTGGTTTTGAGGATGATATCATATTTATCATTTCAAATAATGATAATTTTAAAATCATGAAGGAAGGTATGACTCAATTTTTTTTAATGAATTATATATTTGTGAATATTTATATTATTAGATTTCCAAATTTTCCAATGTCGTGGAATCGATAATATAGGTTACAGAAATCATTATCTTACATTATGAAAAGGATTTTTATTAAAACAATATGTTTATTACTAAACATATGGAGGATCCTAGAATTGGTATAAAATTCGATATTTATATTGGTAAAATATTTTTTTCTCAATCTATGGATCCTTGATGTCACTAAAAGAAAAAACATCCTTTGAAAATACTATTTCAATTATGAACTTTTTGAGAGAAGTTATATAATGATATTTTAGGTGGACTCGAAGGAGAATGTATTATATCATTTGAAAAAACCATTCATGTAGCATAATCATAGGGTCATATAAAGTCTCTAGAAATTAAATATATATATAATAGTAGATTTGATTATGTATTGTAAATGTAAATATTTCATGTTTAAATAATAATTTTAATCTCTAATTTTCATTCCTTCATGTGTGTTTTGTATATTATATAAAAATTGGAATTATAAAATTCCATAAAATTATGACATTGAGTTATACCTAAATGATGATCAAAATAAGACATAATGGGATCTAATAATATATATATATATATATGATAATAATCATGTATATGATATAGGGTATCTTTTTTAGATAATTAGGGGACACATATTATCTAGACATGATAATGAAAGTATATCACACAGAGTGTGATATGATAATAGATATAAATTGGTTTGTATTATTATTATAAATAATAATTACCTTAGTATAATAAAATAATTATTGTGTGATACATCATAATTTGATACCTTTCTCAACCCAACCATTAGATTTGTCAATCTGGTTTTTTTGAACCTTTTTGATCATAACATTAGTTAGGTTTAGACCAGATAAGAGTTTTCTTCAGGAATCAATAGTATTTCCATTTGGTATTTGATTAAATTATATTGAGTAATTCAATTCTATGATTTGTTTAGTGACAAGTTATTTTAATTTCTATATGGGGGAATAGAGTGTGATGTATTTATTCTATTAGGTTAGTCTATTATGGATCATCGTGATTTTATGAGATAAGTTACACTATATTGGCTTGTTTCAAGTCTTTTAGTAACTCGATTACATGGAAAACGTGATTATATAATAATTTATATAATGAATATAGTTACATATTATCAAAAATATGTAAATTTGGAGATATGAGTGTGTTTGAGCAAGATCATGCCAAACCCCTTTATATATCGATTCCCAATAAAATTTTCATAGTGGCCAATGATTATTTAGAAATATAGACTATGCAATTGATAATTCCTTCCAATGCTATAATGATTTGTAAGGTCACATTATAGGTCTTAGAATAATAATTTTTATTGGTAAAATTATTTTATCAAAAATTTGATAATGTTAATATGATAATCTTATCTAAGGGATTTTGAATAGATTCACAGAATCTTTTACCCTTTTATATAAAGTATGTGAGGATTTATTGTGAGTTGGATATCATCTGAAATATGTAATAAATAATAAATCATGATGTGATGAGGGTCAAAAATTATTAGTTTATGTTTGATCTTAGTTTTTTTACATTAAGGTTACTTTTAAGAATGAAATGAGAAAACATTTTTCCAACATTCCTAGGATGGTTATCATGACTATTAAAATTATTAACACATCATGTGAGGTTGTGTAAAATTATTATAGAAAATAAATGAATTTTAACAATATAATTGTTTAATTGGGAAAATATCATATTTTATATAATGGTGGAATTAGAATGTTGGTAATTTAATAATATAAGAAATTTTAAACACCAATAGGATTTTCATTAAATGAAGGTGGTATATAAATTTAATATTATGGGCCACATTCGTGTACACTATAGTTAATTATTGATGTTTTTAAATAATATTTAATCTTAATTAAACTTTTTAAGTAGGTAGTAACACACCTTTTATGAAATGGTTGTGAAGTCAAAGTGATCGACCATTCCAAGAGGAAATACATATCATTTTAGGAAGGAATTCTTTGTTTTTTATTGAATGTACTAAATCAAACTCACTATTTTTATGAAACATATTGGATAGTAAAGTATGATTTTTTATTTTTTTATTTCATCCATTCATTTCTAATACTAATTGTACTTGATTTCAGAATCAGTTCTATTCTGATTCTTATACATATTGAGATTTCCTATTAAACCATTCAAATATTAGTTTTATTTCTTTATTAAATCAATCCATAAACACTAGAACCATTATGTTATAAAATTTATAGAATTTAATAATATCATTAGTGCCATCTGTGTTTCATATTTTAAACATTTAAAATCCATAAATATATATTGTATTCCAAAAATATTTTATAAGACTAGATGTTTAATTTAATATAATTTATATGATATAAAATATAACATTTATAATCTGTATTCATGTTATTTAATAATTTTTTGTATTATATTTATCAAAAAAATTAACTATTAGTAAATATTGTGTAAGTTATTCAAATAAATCATCTTGAGTGAAGGATAAAATGAACTTGATTAAATGATTTAATAAATCACTAAAATAAATTTTATTATTAATTTGGATTTTATATTCTCGTTACATGAGATTAATAAAAATTATTCTGGGTTTTTTTGTTATTTGAATAGATTTTAATGTGGTGTAATAATAAATGAGAAGAATAGAAATAAAATGGTTTATATAAGAATCACTAAATCATTTTTGAGGCAATCCCATTTTAATGTGACATGAAACATTGAATTATAATATTTCAATAAAACATAGTCTTCTAAAATAAAGAAAAGAAGGTTTAGGGGCAAAATTTTATAAGTCCTAGGAAAAGGAACATATAATGGAAATAATGAAAAATTAATTGATGGTGGGTGGTATTTATTGATGAATGATATGAGTGTGGTTGAATAAAATTGAATAATTTATTATTTGTATTTAATTTTTTTGAGTAGTATTGATTCTTATATGTAATAATAATAATCGATTAAAAAAATAAAATTTTATGGATTTCTAAACTATTTTAAATTTTAAAGGGACTACTGAAATAAGTTATCTAAAATAAAGAATCTAAAACATTTTAAATTAAAATTAATATAATTTAGATTTTTATAATAACATTTTTACCAATGAGCAGTGGTTTTTTCATGAATTTTTCCAAAAATACTGTAAAATGTTAATGTTTATTATAGATTGATGGGATTATATGAAACTAAAAGACAAAGACACCTCGGAATATTTGTTGGTAAAGCCCTATCCCTTCCTATAATGAACTTATATCACTATCTAGTCCTATTTATTACAAATAATGCCTGAAATCCTCGTGGTCCAGATGCCTTATAACATGGGTGTACTGATGGTCAGTGACCCAATGTCTGAACCATGAGTTTTCGACGACTGAGAACCATGTTTCTTTCCATGTCAATGCAAACAAGATCCCCTTCTATCAGTACATATCACTTTTTATTCCCATTCCTAAAAGAAGTTTCGCCACCCCACCCACCACATACACTTCAATTGTTGCATCATTTTTTCCTGATGAAATTTGGTAGGTCACTTATGTATCCCACATTAGACATCTATACAATTATATAGTCATGTGATAATTCCCATCACACCGATATCACATTTGAGACACCCACATAGGGATTCTTTCTTAGTGCCCTACTACATTACATTCTAATTGTACTGTAAAATCTAATAGGTCCCAGAACATTAAATGTGAAGTGACATGTCACCCATCTATCTTACGTACAAAATCATTTAGAAAATGATCATTGAAGATAGGTTCCAAAACACAAATACCTATTTAGAGGCCCCTACTAGAGGATGCATATATATCCCCTTGATTCACCTTATGCCTAATGTGTTTATCCATTTTTCTAATACCATCATGTCAATTATCACACATATCCCAGATTCCCTACATACCAAAAATCCAATTATGGACTAATTCTATAACACCTAAAGTTCATTGATGGATTGAAGTTCATATGGCCAATATTACCCAATCTGTTGTATGAAGTCCTAATCCAAGTGAATTTTTTCACTAATACATCCCTGTTATAAAATATAAAAATTAATGCTCTAATAATATCATAAATAATCCCCCACAAATATGCAATCTCTAGAATTTGGTACAAGAAAAAAGGGGTTCGCCACTTAGATAGCAGTTGAACTGAATTAAATGTTATCTTTTATAAATTTTTATGGTTTTTTTTAAATGTAATTGTATTTATTCTTTTTGTTACCTCGTTTAGCTTTTTCAATGATTTTTTTAAATTATTGGCAGTTCCTACCACCACAACATATTATTTTACTTGGATTAGTTTTTAATCATTCAGTAGTGGATTATTCATTAGTGGTTCTTAACAGTAGTTTAATCCCCCCAAAAAATAATTTTTTTAATATTTATATATATAAAGTAAAATAATATATAGAAATATATATATAATATAATAAATTTTATATAATAAATAACATTAATACTATGAAATTAGTAATTAATATATAAATATAAACATATAAATCAACAAATATATATTATTAATGTAAAAATAATGATATATATTAATATAAAAATACACATAAATATATTAATATGTAGAAATGAAATTAATTATTTAAATATAATAGGAATATATATATTAATATGAATGTAAAAATATATAAAAATACATAAATAAATAAATACACAAATTTATATATATATATACACAGTAATTTATAATTAATTATTAATTTTAAGACTATATAATAAGAAATAAATATATAAATATATAAATACCAAAGGATAAAGGTATAAATAAATAAATAAATATGGATATAAAAAAATATATGAATATTTTTTAAACGTATAAAATTTAAATATTAAAATATTTATACATATATATATATATATATATATATTATTATTTTAATCCATGTGTATATATATATGAATATAAAAATAATTAAATTCCAAAATATAATTTATTTTTTATGTTTTTAATAAATTATAATGTTATTATGAAATTAGTTATTAATATATAAATATTTAAATATAAAAATATTTGAGGGTAAATAAAAAATAATATCTATATATGAAAATATATATGAATATATATATAAATATATATATATATATATTCAAGTTAATATCTATATATAGATATATATAAACAGTATATGTTTGTTTTTTTGAATGTTTATTTGTATTTATTTTATAATTATATAATCATATACATATAAAATTTATTAAGTGTGCCCAAACTAGAGGTTGGTGTGACTCCTCCACCACATCATTGGAGTGTGGATTTGAACCCCCTCATATTCATCCCCAATCAAAATTTATTGATAATATACATTTAATTATAATTTGGTAAATTAATTATAAATATAGTTATATAAATATATTTTAGTGTAATTAGTAATTAATAAATTTTAAAATTTTTTAGAATATTTAAACATATAATTCATATATATATATATAGATGAAATCTATATTATTTTTCTTCAATATAAAAATAATAATATTTCTATAATTTGGTTTCTTTGGAAAAATAATATTTTTATATTTTTATTAAAGTGGAAATGAATATGATTAAATATAAATATAAAATGTGTCCAAAAATGATTTTCTAGATAAATAAATATATTTTTTATGATTTTATATGTGTTATTAGATTCAAATATCCAATAATAATAAAGAAAATATGTTTGATAAAATTGATAGAAACTCGAGAGAATAATTACTGAAAGCATCAAACACACCCTCTAAATATGGTAGAAATCTAAATAATTTTAATCAAATCTAAAAATTGATACATGATAATTAAAATGGATAAAGAATTAAATTAAAATTATAACGGATAATACACATAAAATATTAAAGGGGTTATTCATAAGAAATCTATCCATCACATATTTTATATAAAACAAGTTAATATCCATAAAAACATCTTCTATCTCAAAAAAATACTATAGGAGGATCTTATTCCCATATCTGGATAACACTAAGTACAATATTTTCTCCATTTCCAATTAGTTGTCAAGTTCTAATTCATATAAATTCATTGATGAAAATATTGTCTGAGGTTATGGCCTTATCTTAAGGATTTCATCAATAAAAAACAACAAAGTTCAAGTCCTTATCCTTAGTACACCCATGATCAAAAAGGCTTATAAAGGACAAGTCTTTATCATCAAAACTAATATGTTTATAATGTAACAAATACTATTCATTATCCTCAAGGCATTATCATTCACTATAAAAAATGGATGAAATTATTGAGTAAATGTAATAGTGTATTTCTAATAATATTCTTCAAGCGTTACAAAACAATGAGATGATAATGTATACGGGATTAAAAAGTATGATAAGAACTCCTAGAAGATATTAGTTTTCTCACCAAATTGGTCCAGAATGAATAAAAATAAAGTGACTTTTTTTAGATTCATGAGCACTCATTCCCTCCAAACCAGTCCTTTTTATCTTGATGGACCAGATTCTAATCCATTCATTAAATTTTCTCACCTTCAAACAATATATGTACTTATTAATTATGCAGCAAATAAATATATATATTGGAGGTCTTGTGGATTATCTTCAAAACAATATTTATTTTGGAAATTGTATCCAAAATAATTTTTTTTTAAAAATTATTATTATACCTATTTATCTAATGTAACATCTATTTAAAAAATATTACCAATTTTCATTTTT
This sequence comes from Viscum album, assembly GCA_963277665.1. Classification (NCBI taxonomy): domain Eukaryota; kingdom Viridiplantae; phylum Streptophyta; class Magnoliopsida; order Santalales; family Viscaceae; genus Viscum; species Viscum album. Next base: position 1,153,602,170 of record OY728120.1, read on the forward strand.
ATTTATCATGGATCCCATTATGTACATTCATCTATCTAAAAATTATAACAAATTTGGATTTATTGTTCTGTCATTTATCTTTCATTCCTTTTAGTTATGTGATGATTCTTCAGTTACTTATTTGTATTTAGAACGTATCCTCAAAGGGTAATACATATCTAGAAAATATATAACATCTATAATTCTTTGCATAATTTCATAATATTGGAATTGCCTTTTAGTCGTCAAGGTTAGATGGGAGTGGATCATGAGATTGAAATCACAGATGTTCCATAAAACAATCTTAAAATATATTTGATTATTACATTTCAATCCATACCTTTTCTTCTATTTCACGAAGTGTGGTTTGGGTGATGTAGATGATTCTATAAAATTATTTACTTATCTAATGATTTTTTCATTTGGTGTTTCATCCACCTTCATTCATTATTCATTTCTTAAAAATAAATAGCATGTCTTGAATCATTTATATCTAATGTATCATAAATATTTTTATAAAAAAAATAGGAAAATATGTTATATCAAAATATTTTCTAGTGATAATTAAAACATGGCATTCCAATGGATGAAAAATTTATATCAATTGAATGACTCAATTATATCACCATTTAAATTATCTTAAGTCAATATATATAAAATAATAAAAACACACACAAAATATTCGTTGAGTTCTATTATATAATTTAGCCATGATTTGAAACATTGGTAATATGAAAAGAATTATCCTTTAATTATATGAATTTTTAGACATAAATCATAACTTTTTTGGTTCGAACTCCATTCCCTAGCATTATAGTTGTAAAAATTGTATGTGTAAGAAAAACAATTTATATTTTTGTATATACTCTTCCATTTTGTGTGGTATGGATTCTTCAATTTTCACTCAATATTTTTCAATGGGAAAATTAAGGGTACTAAATAATGTAAAATATACCGATATGGATAATAGATATGGATTTACCCCCTTTGAAAATAGGATGGTTCCTAAAAAATAATAAAAACAAAAGTACCCCTCTTTAAAAAATTTATTGAACTAGAGGGAAATTATTAGGCTTTCTTCCATGTCTATATTAACTAATTTGTAAATAATGTAAAAAAGTGATATATTTTTATGAGACAAATATTTGGTGCCAAAATTATTAAAAATTAATTTAATGATAGTAGATGTTTTATAAAAAAAGAAATATATTCGTAAAAGGATTTATAGTGAATTAAAATTTGCACATTATGAAATAATAAAATTAGATGAATCTTATTATATTACAGAGCGTTCAAAAATTAGAATATATATAAAAATATATTCCTTGTATATTTTAGTAGATTATATCCAATTTATTTCATTCAACTATATTCCAATATTTTATTCAATCATGTCTTGAATTTTATAGTCTCTAATCTAATAGGACAAATATAATTTATGGAAGATATATGTTGTCCATAAAACATCACATTTGATAGGTATAGAAACAAAACACTTTTATATTGATATAAAAAATAAAGAATGGTATTGTATAATAAATACAATTTATGCATATATATTTTGATCCATAATAATAGACATGAATGTATGATCTCTCCCTCTTCTTTTCTATGTGTTTATAACATTGTCTTCATGTCATTTTTTTAACTATCCCCTTTTATATAAAAATATCCATTGCTATATCATTTTTATAATAAATGTAATTATTATAGAATATAAAATAATATTTTTAATTATGATCAATTTTCACAAATCTGAGACCAGAAAAATAGTGGAAACTATAGATATTTGGTAGTTTGAGGAATATAATTTCCCATTTTCCCTAGAAACCAACTTCTCCGAAAGAGTAACGCTTGGAAAAAAATCTCAACATTCAATAATGAAAAAATATAGCAATTCTAATTAATCACATTTATTGATTTCACCATTTTCATAAGAGTTCCAAATAAATAATTTAGAAATAGTAATAATTGTGGGGAAAAAAATTAAAAATGAACTAGAAGAAATAAAATATCTAGAAAAGTAAATATTTTCAGAATATGAAATTTCCTAGGAGATAAAGAGAAAAAAATACTTCTAAATAGATTTAAGAAATTAATAAATGGGAATATCTCATGATGTGAGATCATGTAAATTTTTTAGTTCTCAAATTTTTTTTGTTTCAAATGGTATTATGGAAAACATAATTCAAATACATTAATTCATGAAAAAATGAATCAAATATGACAATATAATTGAACTAAATAAATAATGATCTAAAAGTTCATATGAATAGTCCTCATGTGATGATTTTTTGAAAATCAAAATCAAAATTATCATGAAAATAGGGATAATAAATGATTGTGAATATATGCTAACACATCAATTAGAGTTTTGAGTATATTAAAGGTAGTACCCACAATAACATTTTTTGTAATATTGATGATATTTGTTGATTCATATTTTTATATATTTTATTATTAAATTCAAAAAACATCAAGTCATGTATGGATATCAATTTTTTTATCAAACATATTTTCTTAGGTTAATAATTTATATCGAATAATTCCATTTCAATCTAAACATTCTTGAAATAAATCAAATTTAAATTATTCTCACATTTTATTAACTATTTAGAGTATAATACACAAGTCAATCATAATCCATGTGTCATATTAATTATATTGCGTTGGGAAATGTGTCAAGAACTGTGGAAAAATTCACTTTCATTAATTTATTTTCTTTATGGAATGTATCCTTGTTGGATATATTTACTGAATTTCATACCACCATTATTGGGATATTTAACTCTATATAATTCTATAGATCCCACTAGAAATTATGAGTATATCTGTTGGGTTTTGAGATACTGGATAAGTATTATTCATTATATATTTCTATAGAGGATGGGTCCTTTGTAGATGTCTCAGTTAGATTTCCTTTAATATCCTTTGTATATTAATCGTTAGATTATATATATGTGTATATATATTTATATTGGATCATTCACTCTCATTTTCTTAGTGTGAATATTTTAAGGAATAATATTTTTCATGGTCATATTCTTAATCATTTGATAGTTTATAGGATAAAATTTCTAATAAGAACAAAGAGTCAATAACAATATTTTCTCCTTCCACATTTTTTATCTTTAATTTCTAAGAAGAAGATGATGATGAGAAATGTTAATGTAAACACTTCTAATTAACACATTTTTTCAATTCGATTATCATTGAAATATTTATAATTGGTATTATATTGCATTCATCATTTTCCATTATTGAGTATTCCTATGTTTTGTCATTATGTGTTCAGTAATTCAATTATTCAAAAGACTAATACATCAATCCTTCAACATATAATGTATTATTTTTCTCCCATATGTCCTTGTAAAAATTTACGACATTAAATTATGATATTTCATGAGTAATGTGACTTGAAAAGAATAGTTTATTTACGTCACTACTCAAATTGGTCAAATAAAAAATTGAAATTGAAATATTCAAATAAAATTATAAATATACTTTGGAGTAAAGGAATTTAACTACTTTAAAAGAATTTAAAAGGATTCCAGAACAATAATTAAACTGGAAAGACTCATTAATATAAGTAACAATTCAATTTAGAAAATCAATTATTAAAAATCACCTCACATTATAATATGTCATAAATAAAAAGGAAAATCTACTTGAAATATATTTTGAAAACATTATACAAGAAAAAATGGATACCTATGATATTTCTACTCTTTATCATGTTTGATTCAAAAAGGTAAAATATTTTAAGAGTTTTATCCAATGATGACTGTTTATAGTATTATGATTATGATATTTTTGACATCATTATATTATTATATATTTTTAGAGCTTTTGAAGGAATTAGAGACTTTCTGTAGTACTTATTTTTTTATATATCAATTGATAAGAGATAAATTCGTAGAGATAACTTCAAGTGGTTGTGAATTGAGAAACCTATTTCAAAATTCCCCTTCATTAAAATTATTTAATAAATATATAAATGTTAAAAAACATTTTTGTACAGATTAGGAACAAAATATTGAAAGTAAGAATATATAAAAAAAAATTATGCTTTAGTAATGGTAAGACAAAGAGTGTCTTAGAACGGACTTTCTGGGTAAATATGTTTTTCCTCAATGTTATATATGATTCATGAGAGTCAAATATTATATAAATATAAATAAATAACATGGACATTAAATGAAACTAAGGGGGATAGTGAGAAAAATATTTGGGTAGAATATCTGGAGTTTGACATTTCAATATAATTTTCAACAAAATTAAACAATGAGATACATTAAATTAAAATAAATAAATTAAGAAAATAACATGTTAAGAGAAATCACATAATAAATGTTAAATCAGATCGGGACAAGAAATATATATCTAATATTTTATAAAATAAATTTTCTATATGCAAAAAACTTATTTTATTTTAACAGAATTTTTTTTAGGGTCTTATGACCTGATATAGACAACATTGAGTATAACCAATTTTTTTCATAAATGAAAAATATAATATCCCCAGGATTTATTTTATCAAAATAATGATATAGATCATGTAAATAATCTTATAAATAATCCGATACAATATATTTTTACAGTTATATTTCTCAAAACAAATAAATATTTAATCAAATCAATGAAATGCGATTATGTCGTTATCCCCATGAAATATTTGATGAAAGTATAGATTTCAGGAAAGTATGTATCCTTTAATATTCATTAATTATATTTTCATAAGATTTCATGTCTTTATCAAATGGATTTATTCATTTGATATGAGTGTAAAATGTGGTGATATATTTATTAAAATGGTATGATCCTTATATAGATAAAAAATGAATACAAAATATGGTGAGGTCACACATAAGAATAAAAAGAAAGGGAGATATCAACATTAATAATCTCTCCTTATCTAAAGGATTAACCATTTGAAATCAATCAATAAATTTTAATCCCCTACATCATCTGATCTCACCTTAGGTATTTATATAAATTCATAAATAAAATTATGGAGTTATATAGTCATTGTCTCTAATGTGACTTCCCTTCTAATCAATGACCATTTGAAATTTTTTTGAAACAAGTCTTATCATAAATCCATTAATCATTTGTCCATTGTCGATAGCATGTACAATCATCGAACCATTATTTATGAAATAGTTGTATTAGATATGTCTTCTCTCATGACTGTTCATCAACCCTTGTATTATAGAAAATGTAGATTTTTTTTGTCTTTTGTTACATCATCCCTTATAGAAAATGTGAATATTCATTTCTTACATGTTACCATGTGGAATAAGACCATTGGAAGGTTATTTTGAGTTGCAAAAATATTTCCATAATTTTTCCTTGTCGTGAAATTAATGTATTTAAATAATATTCGTTTCATAATAGTATGTACGAGGGGAAAAATAGATATAGGTATTGGATGGCCCTTGTGGTTATCATAGTTTCTTAGAGATTATTTATTTTTTCTTCAACCATGTTATTCTATTCTGATTAATATAGACATGATAATTAAATTGATTTTGTACATGTCCTCACATGACTTATGTTTTATCAATGTATTGTGTCTTCTAGATTCCTTGATATTAAATCAGTGAGTTTTTTATTTCATTGTCTTATTCCTCTATATCTATTGTTTCTATATTATTTCTATAAAAAACATAGGTACATATGTTTAATAAAAATTTATTCTTCTAATAGATAAAATAATTCATTTAAGTGGATTAGAAATTCAATAAACATTAGATTATCCATGATGGGTGTGTCTGTGATATATCATTCAGTGGATAAATTTAATGCATTAATTTCTATTTAGTATATAGAAGTAAAAATTTTAAATAAAATATTTAAAATTTAAATTAGAATATAAATTTTATAAAATAATTATAATTTATTATACATATTTTTGAATTATATTTAAATGAAATTAATAATATAGTAATAATATATTATATTCTTCATATATATCAATATAATGTATCTGTAAATATATCACTATTAAAATATACATATTGAGGATATATATATATATATATATTTATTTATTTATTTATTTATTTAATAATAAATAATTAATTAATTAATAATTTTTTTACATATATAAATATATTTGACTATGTGTGTACAAATAATAAGTCATATAAAAGGAATATGCACTTATTGATATGATTTGTAATCCTACCATTCATTATCTCATTAAAAGTAGTTCAATTCCCCTAGCCTCCCAAGGTCATTTTTTTCTTCAGATGATCTTTTATTAGTGCTAAAATAGTCATTATTATTTGTAATCCTCACCAGTTCTATCTTTTTTAGTACTAATAATGGGCATATTTATGAATTTTTTATGCTTGCACTGATAAATTCCAAATACATTTTAAAAACCTATCAATCGAACTATTATTATTCTTCACCTTGTTTTCCAAATTAAGATATTACAAATAGAGAAGTTATTATATTTAGGAATTTTATTGGACAAATAAAATCACAAGCTTTTATATTCAATCAAAATCGTCATATACTATTATTTGTATGGACTGAATTTGTTTTCTATATTAATTTATCTATATATATATTAATTGATAGTTATATATATATATATATTTGTGAGTATCAAAAATATTATATGTATATTTATGAAAATATAGAAGATATATATATGCATTCATATATTATTTTGTTATCATTTATTTGTGATAGCCACGATTCCCTAAAAGGTATTTATTTTATTCATTTTGTTATCGTTTAATTAAAATTATATAATTATGAAAAAAATTCCTAAATGCATGGTTTAGATGCATTAACAATAAGACCTTGTAAGATGAATTTTTGGGGAGGAAAAATTATGATAATCAGTTTTTCAAAATCATATTCATGGTTTGGGAGACAATATAGTTTAGTGGTGCATAAAAAGTTGATGATTTTTTTAAATTCCCCAAAATCCAAAAATATTAAATTATTTAATTTCTCGTGGACTTTGAGATCATATATGGGAAGGTCCAATAATGGACCTCCCTTCCACCTTTCCTTCATTGATGAATCTCCTATAATATTTACTGATTTCATATGTTGAGTACCTATTTATTTTCCTTTTTTCTCTTATTCTTCATTATTTTTCTTATTTTTACATAATCTAACAAGGTGGCATAATGTTTTCTATTATGTATAAATATTTTTATTAGGTTATGTTCTATGGATTTTAAACCTATTTTATGTTATTTTGCTCCCAGTTTATGGTGTGTTAATGACAATATTTTCAATTTTTTTGGATCTCATTCTATTCTCTCTACTCTATTTACCACAAACCACAACATACTTCTTTTTCCACCCACTATTTGAAATGATTTGGGGAAACTAAAGTTGTGTGATATCTTTTCTTAACTGTTTTTTCATTATTTTCTTCATCAATATTATTTTATATCACAATCACATATAAGAAATATATATTCCCACAAAAGTGTTTTTTATCCTTTTATTAGGTCGATTGAAATCAATTTCTATGTTTAATTTAATCATTGGGTTTTCATAATTATTTATTTTCTTATATGTTATATTAATGTCATTTATAAATTACAAAAGTTTTTTTACATTCCATAAAGTCATTCCAATCTTTTGAAAATTTTATTTGTTGGGATTTGATATCATTAAACTACCCATTTACTATTTATTATATATATGAATTACTCCTTGAATTAATTCAAATATTATATGAAATTATCCATTATTAATGGCATATGATGTATTTTTTATCAAATAAAAACGGTTTTTTTTTCATTAATGGTAGTTTGGTATTCTGAAATGTGTGTTTTCTATAAATTATAAATATTAAAATTTTAAAATTCGGGGATAGGATGGTCTTTGAAAGTGCCTTGATATAGGTTCCCCATTGATGAGTCCTATATCATTCATGAAAGGTGTGTGCCTCTAATCATTCCCTGATTTTGTGAGTTAGTTGAACAGATAGTATAACAACCCAATATTTCAATATATATTTCTATTTTAAATAAATAATATTTTTTGAATATTGTGATAAAAAAACATAAAACTAAATTGAACAATGATACTTTTACTGATATAAAAAATTTTAATGGAGGATATACAATATTATATTATGAGGTAGTTATATGAAAAAATATGAAGAAAAGTACATGTTGAGTAAATGAAATTATATATATAAATACCAAAAATAGAGAATCTATATCCTTTTGCTTCTCTATGAATATTTTCACCCCAACTACAAATATGAAGACAAGGAAAATAATTAGTCATACCATAGACATGACGAGAGAGAAGTAAATGAACAAAAATTAGTAAATAATGTACTGTCATATGTAGGAATGTAATCAGACTGTTATATATATTATCATTGGAGACATATTAGATATATATATCCACTATATATATTGAAATTCAATTAGTTTGATATGAATATTAAATCTTTTGGATGGAAAATAAATATTTTCTATAAACTGTTTTTATATTAACAATACATTTTATCTAAATTGAATTAAATAATCCTCATTGATAATTAATTATATCAAAATAATTATACTATATAATATATTAAATGTTTTAAAATTATTTTAATTATTCATATTAGGATATAAATGAGAATAAATTCATTTTTTTCTTGGAAAATATTTTTTCTTTAAAAATGGGTATTATTGAATTTTTACAAGGAACTTAAATTAAAAATCATTAAATTTCCGAAATTTTATATTATAAAAAGTTATTATTTTTCAAATTTTAATATATATTGTAAATTTGAATAATTTTATTGAATTTTCCCAAAAAGACTGATTCTTCAATGAATAGTGAAAATTACCAGTTTCATGGAAACCTGTTTTTTATTTTCATGTATTCGAAAAATAAAATGTTATTTATAATTAATTTTAAAATTATATTCGTTAATTTTTATTGAAAAATATAATAATGTTTATTTGAGACAAAATTTCACTTGATTTTTTTCTAATATAATTTTTGTATTTAAAAATAATTCTTATAGGAGACAAAGTTTCTTCATTTTTTGATGGTTTTTTTTAATATTAATCTTCAAAAATTAAATAAATATAAATTTATAAAATTGAATCTATATTTGAAAAAAATATATTTTTTTTAAATATTCCACTCTCATTTTTTTTATTATGGATAGTGGAATTGGTGAAAATTTCGGTTGTGAAGATAAGAGATAAAAGGGTTAAAAGGGTTAAAGCCAAAATGATGAAGGTTAAAATGGCCTTGAATTTTTTTTAATTAAATTTTTCATGTAATATTTTTACCCTATATCACATATTGATCAAATTTTAGTGATTATAGTTCCATTTTATTGAGTAATATTTTAATAAATTTTAATCATTTGAAAAATTCCATGTCTTCTCTCTCACCCACTTATAAATGGACACCCTCTCTCCTCCCTCATCCTCATTTTAGGGTCCTATTAATTTAACCATGTACTACCAAAATACATTCCTGTAATACCTCACCACATCCAATATTTATTTGTATGATCAAAATAGTATTCTTATAATGTTCCAGGTAAAAACATAAGGAGGTTATCTGAAGAAGAGGTATTGAAACTAACTGTGTGTTTTATTTTTTATTTATTTATTTAACTCCTTCAATTATATCATATTCACTATGATATGAAAAGGTATTTTTCTATAATGTTAGTAAAATTTAATATTCTTATTTTATAACCTTGTTTCATTTCCATTTACATCTTATGGAAAATTAAAACATCACTTGTGCATACGTGTGGACTACCACATCCTTAAGTTGATGTGTTTTTTTCATCACCACAACAGAAGGCTAGTTATTATGTGTGATTTAATTTTTTATACATTATATTCTTGAAATAATAATGATTCATTAGTTATTGTATACCATCTATATTCATAAAATTCCAATTTTTAAAAATGGAACCATATCACGTACATACTAATAGACTGCGATCTCCACATAGAAATGTATTTAGTTTCTCAATACACACACTCTCATGTCTCATTATGGTGATGTATTTAATGAAGGTATTTCTTTATAAATTATAAATATACCTTAAATATAATTTTTATATTTATGTTTTTCCCTACAATGGAATTTAATGAACATCACTAGTGTGTATATGGGAACGACTGCCGCGTGAGCTAGGGAATTTAGTTTTTCATAACATATTTTCATCACTGGATATAAATTTTTTTAACTATAGAAAAATATAATTATTTCATGTTTATTATTATGGATTTGAAGATACAATGACACCTTTAACAATGGTCCACCAATAAATAATTGTTTCAATTTTGAATTGAATTTCATCAAAACACCTGACATGGACATAACCTAATAAGTAATTAAATTATAAATATAAATAATTAAAATAAATAGTTTAATGTTAATGGAATAAACATAGAAAAATATTATTAAATAAGTTAATAATTAATATCTATTTATTATACATAAAATTAAAGGACATACATAGCATGTTGGAACTAAAGGAAAGTGGGTTCATAACTTAATTTCCTTTTATTGGGTTATAACACTTATTCATTGAATTTTTTTTCATGAGGTATTTAAAAAAATTTATGTCTATTTTCATATGCTCACATTTTCACTTCATTTAGTAATTAACACATTAAATGTGATTGTTGGTCCGATTTGGACACTGAATAGGGGGTGAATTATGTTCCCAATAAATTTGTGTTAAAAACTATATTTGAAATAATCCCCCAAATCAAAAACAATACCATCGAGTTAATCAAAGTAGTAATTTTATCATATTATGAATGTTCAATTAATTTCATATATGATTGATAATATCTTAGTTATAAATATTTGAGATATTGATATAAATTTTGAATCTAATTTACTAAACGTAAATTTTCATAAATACTATCGAAGACTAACTATTAAAGAGAAACAATGTCTATGAGGATATCTTGTATCCTTCAATTCAGTGCTAGAGAAAGTGTTCGTTTAATAGATAGATGAAAAAACAACTCCACATGTAGTAAAAATGAACATAACAAGTATGAAATAATGAGATAGAGTTCAGAAGGATTTATGTGTTGTGAAATACGTCTCCTGACTTTTGGATATAGCATATGTGAATCTTGATTTTTCTTTTGGAAACAGACATTGAGAACGAGAGTCGCTGCAGCAATGTGTTCTGGTTTTTAGGAAGATATGATTCTTCTCCATAGTATTTATTTACTATAATGATGATTGAATATTGTATGCACATCAATCCTCTTTTAGTTCAATGATAGAAATAATGAGAGTTCCTAGTGTGTTCTTTTACATGGACAAGTATCTTTTCCTGTATGTTCTTTTCTATTTTTCACTTCTTTAAAATATCTCCTTTGGAAAGCATTAATATTATCTCAGGTGTCTTGTTTAGAATGATAAGGAGCATGTGGGGGTACAATGTACCTCATACTATCTAGTGACATAGTCATTAATGTTCTCGGTAAAGAGAATTAATTTAATTAGTTTCACTAAATCCCTCATATACGATTGTTTTAGATAATTTTGAGTTAAATAATGTTTTAAATAGTCTCTTGGTGACTCCTATATCAGTGATTCATTATATCGGTATCTCCATACTTCGGTGACTCAATGCATCAGTGACTCGCCTTTTTCTTTTAGTGACTCATTCATTCTATCAGTGCCACATTTGTACTATTGGTGAGTCATTTATCAGTGAGTCATTTTGTACTGTGGATGGGACATTCCATCTATCTGGGAGCCATTCCTTATATCGGTGTCTATGTTGAACTGCTGGTGAGACATTTTCTATATCAGTATATATGAGTACATTTTTGATGTCAATGTAACACTTATTCCTCTAGTGTCAGTGACTCGTACATAGAAAATATTTTGATCGATGTTAGTGACTCATATTTAGCCAATTTTTCTATTAGTGCCACACTTTATCAATCGGTTTCAAACAAGTTCTATCAGTGCTAAATACATATTTGATCATAGATAATCTTAATTAAACATATTAACTTATACAAACATGAAATAAACCTGATAGGGCCCAACAATCATAGTTGTCCAATAAGATTTGTGATTATTAGAACAATAAAAAAAAGAGAGTGTCCAATAAAAACCACATTTTTATAATCACAAATAATGACATTATAATGTAAAATCTGTTGATGAACAATATATTCATTATACTTGTTATCTACAATTTCATATTTCCTTAATAATTGAAGATAATTTTCATACATAATCAGAGGTAAAAAGGAATAATGTCTTGTATTTTTCTCCCTTTCTTAATGTAATAGATAATGCCTTTTATTTTTCTCCCCCTTTTGGGATTATAAAAAAAGTAATTATATCAAAGAATAAAATTAAAAGAGGAAATATCCATAACAAAAATATGGTAAATGAAATATTATGGAATATAATAATCAATGTATACTACTTTTCAGTGGAATACAACAAAATTTCAATCAAGAATCCATATAAAAAATTGTTCCAAAATAGTCCTTGGGATCTAGTTTGTCCATTCCATTTTCATAAGGATAATAGTAGGTCGAATAGATAGAGATAGAGAGACTGTAAGATCATAAGGAATTATCAAGGGAGGAAGTGTAATGGATTTAGGAATAGAAGGGGGAAGGGTACTTTTGGGAGAAGCATATGGATGGATCATCTCTGCGATGATACGATGGATCTACCTCCAAGTCTGGAAAGCAGACAAAGACTGTGGAATATGAGGCATTGATGTAGTAGGATATTAATCTGGTCTGATATGTGCAATATCCAGTACCACTATGTCTTCCTCTGAACTTTTATATTGGGCTTAGCTATATTAATGAAATCTTTTATAATCACAAAACTATATTCTATGGTCATCTAAAAATTATCATTATTCTCCATAAACATTTTTAGAGTTGGTTTAACGTCTGTTACATTCATAACTTGTTACATAAACACATGATTTTTTGGAGGAAACCTGAAATTATATACGAAATATTTATTTTGACTTGTTAACTAGATTTGTGTATAAATTATTTTAAAATAGAAGTCCTCTTTTTCTGTAATTTGAGAATTTTCAAATTTAGCACTCTTGGAGTGGAGCCCAACCATATCATGATCGTTGAATATATTTTTTATTATCTTTTCAAGTGTATCTTGATGGGTTCTCCTCAATAGAGCTTTCAAATCTTCTCTATCCACATTCCTCACCACCTCAACATCTAATAAGTGAGATAGAGAAGATGTTGAGCTATATGCCCCCGGTAAATTGCCTATAACATCTTGTCTCAATAGGGTAAAATCATGAACATGAATGTGGTAAATAATATCCTCATGTAATTTCAGATTATGACCATGGTTTTCATATACTAAGAGTTCAAACTTTTGATAGTGGAAACCAATGCAGTCAACTCATTTCTCAGCTTCTGATTATCTGTCATAATTGCACTAATGAGTGAAATTATTTAGTGTTCTAATTGAGAAATAATAGTGTCTGGGAGTATATATTCATCACTTTCACTCAATATTAACCTAGGAATAGGCAAGGGAAAATTCATAATTGGGGTAAATTTTCTTCTTGGACACTGTCAAAATCCACTCTTGAGGCGTAGTCACCTAGAATTTGAACTATTGAAGGTGTATGAGCAGAAGAAGATGCACCTATAAGATGTTTCCCAAACTATATAGGCTCCTTCACCACATTTCATATTAAAACAACTGTATCATCTTAAGCATCAGAATAAAAATATTCATGTCCAAGAACAGTATATCTAAGAAACATGTTCCATTTAGACGAACAAATTTTTTCAAAAGGATTCAGTATGTTAACTATCGGTCTTTTATTTTGAGGCGCCCCCTCAACTAGAGATCTTAAATATAGAATCCCCCATCAACTTTATCTCCTCTTACTTTATACTCCCTCTCATATTCAATATTCGTCTATCATATACCAACTTAAATTATTTGAGCTTGTACTTCTCCTGGAACTTCAACAACTACCTCTTCTACAGTATCAACTACTAATGAACGTGGAGGGTCTATAATGGGTTCCTGATTCACAGAAATGTCTTTCTCTATAGTATAATCATGATCATCACTAGGATGATTAGAATAACTATCAATCCTTCTTCTTTCATCTTCTCCATCATTTTCAAATTCAGATTCATCTCCTTTACTCCCACTTATTTCATCATTTTATCATCTCCATCTTCCTCACTGCGAGAACTTCTACTACTTCCCACTTCATCTTCATTGTATTCTTCATTTTCTCCTCCAGATTCAACTTCTAAACCACTTGATATGATCTTATACTCAACACTACCAGATTTTTCAGTTTCTCCATCATTACATAAAATTGTTTCTTTTAACAGAAGAGAAATAGGTGGACTAGGTGGTCGAAATTTCATTATCCTTGGGATTTCGGAAATGTATTGGTCACTAATATCATCAATAGAAGATCCATTCTCTCTAGAATGTCCAGATTCCTCTTATCCAGCCTCACCATCAAGAATATTCAGATTCTTCATCTAGTCATAGACTAGGATTAGCTACATATGTTGGACTAGATGGATGATCAACATGATTAAACCGTTCATAATGTTTATCCACATATCCAACCCATTATCTCTTATATGGATTCTAATGAATCTTTATTATTTTAAAAATTTATTTATTAAATAAATTCCATTAAAAGAAGATACATTCACATCAGCGTCACTAAAAAATCCTTTTTCATTTAACATGGAAGAAATTATCCATGCATAGAAGAAGGATATTTTTATAGTAGGGATTTACCATCTCACTAAAGTGAACAATTGGGTATCTACACAGTTTCACCATGATTCCTTTCATCAACAAATATAACAAGTATACCTCTTAATACCTCAAAGATGTAATTTCCCCTTTCATTAGAAAAATATAGTGGTAAATGAACTTAATCAAAAATATGGTCTCATAATACAACTCTATAGCTATTGGTCTTCTGTCCACATCATTTTTATTGAGCTACATCAACATTGTCTCAAACAAAATTTTTCACATTCAGGTGGACTACATACCAAATAGTCATCAAATATTTTCGCATGTCTACCCTTGGAGCATTTTTTGCAATGCCTAGAAGAAAAAAAATTCATTCCATTAACTATAAATTTGATCCAACGTACATCACTACCTGCTAAAAGAAATTCATCATTTGTTTATGAATTATTGAAAATATTAGGATAGAATGGCCTTTAACTATTTGAAAATCATTCTATCCAACAATGTATTTGAAACTCCATTAACATGAGAGGCTTACACTCTAAGAACCTTTAACTAGATTCTACCTTATGATTTTTAATAGGTTTTGACCTGTCCTCAGATCTTCCACTGATGTCACACTTCACTATCACCATTTATGATTGTTCGGTTGAAGGTTGGAAGGTGAAATCTGTTAGGATAAAGAGAAGTGGAAAGACTAAGTGTTAATATGTTAGGTATGTAAGTGAGTGGATAAACTTGAATTTATCATTTAGGGCATTGGAGGGTTTAAATCCATGAAAAGGGATCAAAAAAATATATAAAATAGTTTTTCTATAAAAAATAAAATAGATCCAGAAAAAATTTTCTATCGGTGTGTGCCCATCATTGGTATCTGAATCACAATGCCTGCATTACAGTATCGATTTTAGTGTGAGAAATTGTAGGTGTCATCATGAATAAGTGTCAGCATGGAAAATGTGTTGTTGTCAGCTTGAAAAAGTGTTGGCATGAAAAATGGGTCGGTTCCAATATGGCATTGTCTATATTACATTCTCAGGGTGGGCATGAAATCTACGATCATTTTTTACAAAGAGTTATCACTATCAGGTAATTATAAATTAATTTACCGTATTTCATGTGTGATTTAATTCATTATTTTAGTGTTCAATGACTTTGTGAATATATAAGCAAGATGAAGTTCTATGCTAATAAATTCTATAGTTATATCACCTTTTTTATAATTATTTCTTATAAAGTGAGGCCTTACATTAATATTATTTTTTCTAGAATGAGAAACAATATTATTAGAGATTTGAATAATAGTTTTATTATTACGTTTTATTGGAACATGTATGAATTTATATCCATAGTCTATTAATGTGTGATCCAATAACAAAATCTAACCACAACAACTGCAAACTGATATCTACTCAGCTTTGGTAGTAGATAATGCAATATAATTTTTCTTCATTCCACACCGTGATGTTAGATACATTCCCAAAAAGTTACATATTCTGGAGATGCTCTTTCTATATAAAATACACTCACCAAAATTAACAACACGATAACTAACTAAATCAAAATATTTTCATATATGATAGAACAATCCTAAATTGGTTGTATACGTGAGGTAATTGAAAAAAAATAATAGTTGTTAAATGAGTCTATGTAGTATTAGCTTGAAAATGAGCACACATACATACAATAAACATAATATCAGGTCGGATAGTGGTAAAATATATAAAAATACCAATCATACCTCTATAAGTGGTTTGATCAAAATATTTATGATTTTTATCAAAGTTCAACATACATGTGGTACTCATTGGAGTGTCAGTACTTTTTGTTCTATCAAAACCAAACACTTCTAAATGTTATTTACAATATTTAATTTTATTTAAAATAATATATTCTATATTTTGAAAAATTTTAATATCCAAGATATAATTTATGTTCCCCCTTTAAACTCATTTCAAATTCACTATTCATTATTTTTGAAAAATAAACACATTATGAATTTTTTGAAAATCCAAAAAAATATCATCTGTATAAATTAGAACAACTAAAAAATCTTTAAAAGTTCATTATATAAAAAGTATACGATCAACTATACCCTTTTTTAAAAACATTAGAAATCAGAATCTTACTTAGTCTATCATACAAAGCTCTTGGATCTTGTTTTAAACCATATAAATCCATTGTTAATTTAAAAAACATGATTTTTAAAATGTGTTTTTTTTAAATAAAGCGGTTGATTAATGAAAACATACTCAACTATATACCAATTTTGGAATGCACTCTTTGAATCCATTTTATGTACAAGAAATATAGATGTGCTGTTTATGCAAGAAATATTATAATGGCCTCAAGTCTAGCAAGTGGTGAATATGATTCCTCATAGTCAATGCATTCTTCATGACAATAAACCTGTGAAACCAATCTAGCTTAATTTATTACAATATTACCAACTTCATTTACGTTATTAATAAACACCCATTTAGTTCTTATGGTCAAGGTGTCTTTAGGACGATCCACTAGTTATCAAACATTATTACTATTAAACTGATTCATTTCATGTTCAATATCCATTACAAAATAATCATCATTAATTGAATTTTAAATTTTTTAGGTTCAAGATATGTCAAATAAGATTGATGTTAAACCTAGTTTTTCATAGAATCTCTTGTCCACGTTACTTTATCTAGGTGTCAAACTATAGAATCTAAAGGAAGGTTCTTAAGGATTCTTGTGGGTCAAGAAAATGAAGGGATAGATATTTTTGGTTCATCACCACGTTCAGGTTCACCATGACTAGATTCTGGATAATTTCTAGAACTAGATGATTTAACAGATTTCATAACAGCCATGTTAGAAGATTTTTTAATTGTGTCCGGATTTGAATGATCATACACATGAATTTCTAAGGAGGTCTTGGGTTCATGTTGATCCATTTTATTAAATTTAACATGTACATATTCTTATAGACATTTTGTTATTTTATTAAATACACTATAGGATTTACTAGATATTGAATAACTTAGAAATATATCTTCATCTCTTCTGTATGAAAATTTGTCAAGATTTTACTTTGTACAAAGGAAGTAATATTTTCATCCAAAATCATTGAAGTAACTTAATTCGGATTTTATATTTTTCTATAGATCATAGGGGGTACTCATTAGAATTGGTTCACATAAGACTATATTAATTATATAACATGATGCGTTGACTGAATAAACCCATAAATATATAGTCAAGTCATATTCATTGAGCTTAGTATGAGCTATCTCTTGTAAGGTTTTATTTCTTCTTTCCACAACAAATTTATGTTGGAGTTTCCTAGGAGTAGATAAGTTGTGATTATAGCCATTATTTTAAATGAAATTTTCAAAATCATGGTTTACAAACTCATGACAATGTTCACTTCTTAATATATTAATTATATGTCCTCTTAGGTTCTCTGCTATTTTAGCATACTTATTGATGTAAGAGAAACATTCACTTTTGTGAGAGGGAAAAAAGACAAAGTGTATCTATAAAATTAATCTACTAGAACACTAGAACAGTGATTCCAAATAAGACTAGAAACACAATATGGTCCAAAAAAATCCATGTCAACTAACTCAAAATGTTGAAAAGTTCAAATGTCTTTCTTTTTTTTGAATGATATATTATGTTTTCTAACCATTTGACAAGTATTACAAAAATTATCACTTTGAAACTCATGTGTGGGTAGATCCTTAACAATTTATTTCCTAGTAGTATTTCTTTGAGAATGAATATTACAATTTCTTAACCTACTATTTCTGAAGTAAGACTATTTTTGAAAGGAACTAATGTAGGAAACATCTGGAGACATTAAGGAATCTATGTTTACGACATAAATATTTTCATTTATAATTCAAATAAATACTAATTCGTTCTTAAAATTAAATACATTGCATTCATCATTTTCAAATATAATATTAAAACCATTATAACATAACAAAGATATAAAAAGAATTTTATACCATAATCAATCATGAAAAAGTACTTTGGATATTTAAACTAAATTAGAGTTACCAATTTGTCCAAGGAAAATTATTTTTCCATTATAATTTTCACCAAAAGTGACATTACCACCATCAATCATTATCAGATTCTTGAAGAATGAATAATCACCTAAAATGTTTCATGAAAATCAACTATCTAAGAAACTTATAATTCTACCTGAGGTCTTTAAATATTTTTCCTACAAAACGATCAAATAAAAGTGTATTTTGGCCTTCATATTTTTTTGGGTACCATATTATTAGTAATAACTGCTTTGGGAACCCATACATTCATCATGGATCTAATATACACAGTTTGTAAAGAATTGGAGAAATAAAACGTATTTTCTCTACAAAAATATGAAACAGTAGAAGATGTTTCATATTTGGATCATTCAAAATAAATTCAAGAACTAACAATAAAACTACATTTTTCATATTTAAATACTAAATTGGTTTTGAAAAAAATTATTTTACTAGGTTGATATCCAATACCACTAGTGTATATGTGTGAAAATTATTTAACAATAATTTCAACCAAGATATCATTTCCATTGGTAAAATTTAATAAAAACTTTTTTAATTGTTCATTGGAAAATTTAAGCTCATAGTATTCATTAAAAAATGATAATTCCTTTCTCTTCTATGGTATGCTCAAATTTAACAGAAAAGGTAAGAGAATGTCGTTTTTTAATCTTTATGTTTATCTTTTAATTCATTGCATGCATCGTCAAGTATTTGGAAGAATTAAAACATTTCATAATTAGTCTTATTTTCATAATTAGATTCATCTCAAGAGTAATAATAATTTTTAAATGTAGATTCAAGGGTTACCTCATGTGTGTTTGTAATAAAACACATGATTTCCTTGTCACCATTCTCATCATGTGATGATTATGAGTCATTGGAAATATCCTCATAAAACTTCCGTGTGTCCTTCATTTCCATCTAGTATATTTTATCTTCTTCCTCATATTTCATTCTATATTTTAACATAGGACAGTGTTCCATTACATGTCATCTTCGATTACATTCATAACAAACTATTTTATTTGATATATCATTCCTTCTCCAATCCCTTCTCCAATTTCCATTATTTTCCAACATTCCTTTGTAGCTGGGCATCATGGAAAGTTTCTTCTTTCTATAAAACATCTTATACCTTCTAGATAACTGAGCCATTTTCTCACCATTTTCAGATGGAGAATCCTCATTACTTATACTAAAATAATGAGTTTATGTCCATTCCTTTTATTTATTCTTTGAAGTAGTTGTTTTTAAACACAATGAATATATATTTTTCCTCCTTACCTTCGTTGTTAACCTTTAAATATTCCTCAAACACTATCTAATTTTCTATTATCTCCTCAACTCAAGACTTATTCCTATCACAATATTTTATAATTGATACTGAGTTTACTCTCTATATTTTGGCTAGACATCTAAGTAGACACTATATTTTTTCTTTAGAATGAAATGGATTTACAAGAGTAATAATTATATTGACTATCTAGTTGAACATGAGATATATATCAAAAATGGGTTTATAAGGCTTCATCATGAAAATATCATACTTAATAATAAACGTATTAAGTATAATTTCATTGACATTTGTGGTTCTTTTGTGTGAAATAGTGAACGTATCCCAAATTTTGTTGGTAGATTTACAAGAAGATATTCTATTAAATTCATCATCCCATATATCAAAAAACAAGGAATTAGTTGATTTATAATTATTATCATAAGCTGTTTTTGTGGAATCACTCCATGTAGTTCATGGAGTTTCTATTATATCATATTTATCTTCTTTTATAGTCCTAAAATCAGTCCCCGTGCTTTCAAAGTGCATTTTCATATTAATAATCCACTGGGAATAATTTTTTCCATCAATGTAGGGAGGTCTATTGGTATAATCACCTTATTAACTATTATTGATATTTAGGATTAAAGAATATATTTTTAAAGACCTATGAATTTAGAAATAATAGAAATTTTGAGAATATTAAAACACAACTAAAATCGCAGCTGAAAAGACTTCAAAAATCATTTCAAAATACTCTGATACTAAATGTTATCAGGATTATGACACTCAAGAAGGGGGGGGGGGGTGGGGAATTGAATTCCAATATAAAAAATTTTAATTTAATTTATTGAAAGGAATCCCTAAATTTAAAAACAAGAAATATGAGTTAATCAATGTAGTATATTTATAATAGTCTAACTATTCAATTAATTTCAAAGAAGAATGATTATTTATCGGTGATAACAATATGAGATATCCGTATAAATTTTGAAACTAATTTACAAATCCAAAATAGTTATAAATACTATCTAAGTCTAACTATCATAGTAAAACCTAGTTTTCTGAAATATGAGTTAAACTAGTGTAAACAAAATTTGAAAACACATCGGTTTAAAATAAAAGGTACAATATCAAGCTGAGACATAGTCCTATCCACATGGCCCACTTGATGATCAAATTCCACCATGATATATATATATATATATATTTATATCTTTGATCAATACTATGGATTAGTTTTTACATAATACTATACAAATTTTCCAGGTCACAATATTTATACCACTATTCTACGTGGGAACTAAAATATCAATTTCAGACAGGACCTCTAACACAGTTCAATGTGGCATATAATAGTAGTAAAAATATGTTTCTATGAGGATATATTATCCCCTTCAGTTCATTAAAAGAGACAGTTTGTGTTTAACAGAATGTTGAAAA
Organism: Viscum album; assembly: GCA_963277665.1. Classification (NCBI taxonomy): domain Eukaryota; kingdom Viridiplantae; phylum Streptophyta; class Magnoliopsida; order Santalales; family Viscaceae; genus Viscum; species Viscum album. Next base: position 1,153,623,653 of record OY728120.1, read on the forward strand.
CACTACATGAAATGTAGTAAAAATTGACATAATAGAGAAGAAAATAAAGAGGTAGAGTATGGAAGGAACTGTATATTGTGAAATTAAGCCATGGACTCTTTGGATATATTAGATTTGAATCCTGAGTCCTCTTTAGGAAATAGACATAGAAACAGAGTGTCATTGGAGAATTGTGTTTGAGTTTTGAGGATGAAGGGATTTTCCTCCTTAGTGAATGCATTTTATATGGAATATTGAAGCTTTTATGCACAAAATTCATCCTTTAGAACACATTTGGTAGGAATGAGAGTTCTTAGTGTGTTATTATACATGGTCTTGTATCTCATTTTGTATGTTCTTTTATATTGTTCTCTTCTTCTATATAGCTCATTCCCCAAGATTTCATTTTAATTCAAGTGTCTTGTGTTTGCCAAAAAGGGGCATGTGGTGGTACCTTTTACCTTGTAATATCCACTAACATAGTCATTAATGTAGTTTTAAAATTCTATTAATGTAATAAAAAGCATTAAAACACTGAAATATAACCGTTATAGATAATTTTAAATAAAAGAAAATTTAAACAGTCTATCAGTGTATCCTATGTCAGTGAGAAATTCTGTTGGTACGTCCACACAACGGTGACTCAATGTATCGGTGAATCATCTTGTTCTTTCGGCGAATTATTCCTTCTCTTGGTGTCTCATTTGTATTGTCTAGGAGTCATCAATCAGTGATTTAGTTTGTATTTTCAGTGAGACATTCCTTATATCGATGAGGCATTCCTTCTATCTCTGAGAAATTCCTTCAATCGGTGTCTCTATTGAACTACTAATGGGACATTTAATCTATCGTTACTAGTGATTCAATTTGTATAGTCAGTGTCACACAAGTTTTGTCATACCTAGCCAATTCTTCTATCAATGTCACACATGTTCTATCAGTGTTAAATAGATATTTTTTCATAGATAATCATAATGAATCACATTTAAAATTAACTAAACATGAAATAAACATGGCAGGGGACAACAATCAAAGATTTTCCATCATGATTTTAGATTATTAAATCCATTAAAACTAGAGTGGGGCCAATAATTATGATATGTAGAAGGGTTTTCTTTATCTCTGTCTAATTTTCTTTGGATATGTTTCATATCCATCACCATGATATCTTTATATGGTCTAATTAATACCACATGAATTAGTTTTATCAGAATAATTAATGATGTTCATTGTATTTATGGGGAAAATATCATATTCTTTATTTTAATGACATTTCTAATGTTACCAATGTGGTAGAGGTTTTAAATTACAATATTGTTTCTTTTTGGGATTGTTTATGTTCAAGGTTCCACTCACTGATATTGTATGATCTTCATGTCATGAACCATGTATCTATTTTTCTGCTATGAATATTTCTATTGTTTAAATGATTTATTTTAATTTTCATCTCTTTTTATACTTAAATTAATCGAGAATTTTTTTTATAAAAACCTGCCTTATTTATTCTTTACTCACCAAATTTTTTCATTTATGTTCGTATTATCAATAAAAAAATTATGAATTATTTTAATAATATATAATGGTAGATACAAATCATTTTAAACATTTATTACTTTCTATTAAAATATTTCAATAGAATCTTCTTTCAATTTTCAAAAAAAAGGATTTTTACCAATGGTGTTGATGAAATCGTCATTTCGACTAATATTTCATGAATGAATTTTTCTATTATCACATTTATTTCACTATTTATGTAATCCTTCACACTTTTATATTGTTATTTGAAAATAAAATAAATTTATTAGTATATTTATTTAAATTTTTAAAAATACTAAAAGATAATTATATTTTCCAATATATTCAGCAAAATGTTTTATATGTTATTTTAATGGTATTTTATATAATGTAAATATCTTTTAATGATTCCATTTCTTTGTTTGCAATATTTATTTATGATATCATCCATCTTATTTCTATGGATGGGTTATCATGATTGTGTTAATAAGATTATCATGAAATCAATTTTTTTTCTAATGATAAATCAAATTATAAAGGAATGCAAGTTGTTTTTATGAAATGATGATGAATAAGAATGTTTCCATGTAATATATTCAAGTACGATACTTTTCCATTTTTTATGATGATGGGTGATCCTAAAAAATCTTAATAAATTGGTGAACTAATTATATATCTCTAATGGATTGGTTAATTATCATTGTCATTATTGGAAATGAGGGTATTAACTAGGGAGGTTTCTCAAATGGATTTATCTATTATATAGTAATTTCAAAAACCATTGGACATAGGTGATAAATATAATTTTCCATGTTACCAACACATATTCCCTATGTTTTAGTTTATATTGATTCCATTGATCAAGAGTAATTTCATAAGGCTCAATGTTAATGACTCATAAAACTATTGTATTTGATAATGATTTAGGAAATTTCATGTGTTTTATGGTATATATTTTGATTCATTCAAATAATCTTATGTTATTCTCATTGTATTAATACTAATATAATTATATCATGGTAAATAAATATATTAAATTTATTATGCCTAATTTTTCACTTATAGAACATTTGTGCACATAAATTTCTTATATTTCCTATTCCCTCAATCATTAAGAAAAATGTTAACCAAGATACATCTATAAGGGTTTCTTATGGGAGCTGATAAAGGCATATTTTTGTGTTGGGAAATATGCATTTGAAGGGAAAATTATAACTTAAAGAAAATAAAAATATAATCCTACAGTTTGTATTATTTTTATAAAACCCCAAACCTAAAATGTCCTTAGTATTGTAAGTGATCTAATATTTCTCTTTTTTACTATAGGTTTTCAATGTATAAAAATGGTTTATGTTTATCTATATAAAATCTATAAATATAAAGATTCAGTTTTTTGAAATTGATTCAAGAGTGTTGGTTCATGGCGATTATAGTGGGTATCCAAGAAAGAGTTTAGATATGTTTGGAAATTGTATTGATTTCGTGGCATGCTAACATAAGAGTTTTGGATAACAACACGGGATGACAATACTTGGATTTATAATAATTTCAAAGGAATAAAATAACCTTGGGATGTATTAAGTGATGTTATTTTATTGTGATTAATGATATTTTGGGAGATGTTTTGTTAGGTTGAGGTATATTTATCTCTTAGGTTTAACATGAAGGATTATTTCAGAAAAATACTATTTTTTGGGATATAAGATGAAAGGTATAATACAACCACGGAGGTTAAAAAACTTATTTAATTTTTAGGTTATTATTTTTAGTTAGGATATATTGATATTTGTTTCTGGAATGATAAAAGTTGAGCAATAGGTGTTATTGTTGTAATTTTGGAGTTTAATGTTATATCCCTTCCAATAAGGAGTATTAATTTACATTGTTCTAACCATTAACATTATAGTGAATATGGGTTAAATGTATATTTTTCCATTTATATATATCTTGATCTATTGGAGGTTAATATTAATGATTTATGCAAAATAAATATTCATCCTAGATATTGATGATTTTAATTTGGGATGAGATTGAGGTGGTAATTGATTGAAATAAGAAACAAAAAATATGGAATTATTCTTAGGTACTTGAAAAATTCATGTTAGCATATTTTATCATGTTCTCAATAGTAAAGTGGGGGAAATATTAAACCCTAATATATATATATATATATAACAATTTCAAATGATTATCATTTTTTATATCTTTTTATTTGTAAAATGATTCTGAAATATATTGTTATACTTATATTGAAATACACTATTATAATGAAATAAAAACACTTATAAATTATGAGGTTGAAATATAAAACAACATGAGAAATGTACATGTGTAGTTAATCAACATATATGTATAATTAAATGATCATAAAATATTTACCCTCGTGTTTATCTATGAATATCATGATCCCAACTACTACTATAGGAACATGACAATGAAATATGAATACAATAGACATGATTAAAGACAAGCAAATGAATAAAATTTTGTGAGGTATATATGGAAACATATATGAATGTAATATGACTAAAATATATATGGTTTTTGGAATCATTTCCATTATATATATATATATATTAGATATGTATTCGTTATGAATATTTAAATTCAATAGGTTTGAAATGAATATATAATCATTTGAAGGTAACAATGTTATTTTTCATAAAACAGTATTTATATGAGAATTGTATTTTTATCATTATAGATTAATATAATCAAAATTGATAAATTATTATAAACCAATATGTATATTAGATATTATATTTTGATGAATTAACATTCTTTAAATTAATTTTATTAGTAATGTAATGAGAATAAGGTCATTTTATGCTTCAATAATATGTTTTCTTTCAACATTTTTTTATTGCTTTTCATGTGTATAAATTATAATTAATTTATGAAACTCTTAAAAATTTATTTGTAAAACAATATTATTTTTTAAATTAGTATTTCAATATTATGTTAGGGTTAAATTATGGGATCTTATTTGAAACTATTTAGTTTTTTAGTAGTAAGAAATACCAATTATATTAAACAGTTTCATTTATTTTAATGTATTTAAATATTATCATTTTCTTAAATTTATTTTAATATTTATTTATACTATTTTGGTTAATCATATTCTAATTAATGTTATTTAAATATCAATTACACTTCATTATGGTGTAAAAATAATTATACTTAAAAATACATTTTTTAGGATAATAGTTTTTCTTCCAATTTTGTAGGTTTATTTTAAAATAAATTTCCACCATTTATAGAAATTAAATTTAATAAATTTAATTCCTTATTTTTAATTATAATTTTAAATAATTTAATGAGACAACTTTCAGTTATTTCATTATGAAATTTAATACTGGTATAAAAAATTCTTACCATGGTAAGATTTTAAATACGTTAAAAGGGTAACAAAAATGTTTTTAGTGATTCAAATTACATTTAAATTTTCTAAATACTATTTTATGACACTTTTTCAACACCATATAATCAATTAATCAAATATTATTCATTTTGGATTCACGGTTCTTATTTAAAACATTAATATATTTTTATCATTTGAATGAAACCATGTGTGTCCTCTCCCTCACTTATAAAGAGACACACCTTATCCTTTCTTCTCCAAGCTGCAAGATAATATTAATTCAGACACATCCCATCCAAATACATTAATAAATTTAATAAAAATTTCACATTTCAATTTTTTGACCAAAATAACATACAAATATGGTTTTATGTATAAATGTGAGGATGATATCTAAGGAAGAGGTATAGTTCTTACTTAAGTGTTTTCTTTTTATTTGTTATTTTCACTCCATCACTACACTCATAATGATTATGAAATTTTAACATATTTATGTAGAATATACTAAAAGGATATTATTATGTGTGACTCCATCTATAATTTTTTCTGATTTATTTCCAGTTTTCTGTGTCTATATTGATATGTTCACAAAATTACTCTATGGAATTTTTATCACATCAAATTTGATGAAATTTTTATTGGATTTCATTATCACTATCTAATTTTCATTCCATGATTTCATCATGTTGTGTTATTACTAACAATTTAATGAAATTTCACAAAATCAGTCACGTAATTAATGGTATTTATATTTCCATATCACAATCTTTCCTAAAATGTTTTTTTTCAATGTTACCAAGTAAGTAAAGTCTTTCTTATAATCTCATTTCTATCAGAATTTATTTATGTTCTAGGATAATTTATGGGATATTTTGTGATCATCATTTTTGAAAGCACCTATCTATTATCATAATAATGATATTTATAAGGTTTTAATGATTTGCTTTCATTTTACTCTCATTTTATATATAAAATTGTTGAGAAATTTCTCTAAAAAACATAGCTTATTTTTTCTTTGGTCGAAATACATTTTCCCCCATGTCCATAATTTCTATAAAATGTATTCAATGATGTTTTCATTATTATGTAATTATTATTGAAGTCATTTTTATTGGTTTATTAAATTTTATAAATAAATTAAAAGGATACTTTTTATCATTTTCCAAACAATGTACTTTTTACAAAAGGTGTGAACAATATTTTTTTATCATATAAAACATAAATAATTTTTTTATGTAGTATTAATTGTCCCTTCATTTCAATCCCCATTTAAGTGTTTACATGGTTATATTAATAGAAATTATATTTCAAAATATTCAATGAAATTTCATTTTTTAAAAGGTAGTTAATTAATATGGTATTTTTCACCTCTTTAAAAAAAGTTTAAATTTTTATGGGAATTTTTATCATTGTAAGAATCCTTTAATTATTTATATTATTCAATAGAAATATGATATTAAGATAATTATCTTCATTTTTATAAATTAAAATTGTTCTTTAAAAATTTTATCTTTAATCCCGAATTTTTTCTATGGTTAAATCATGTTATGAATGAATGGAAGTTGTGTTTCGTTCATTGATTTTGAATGTAAACGTTTCTATGTGTTAAATTCATGTAAAATACATAAAATTAATTGATGAATATGTATAATGATTATATCACTTATAGGATGGGTGAGACTGATATAACTCTCCAGAACATTAAGTAATGTTTCTTGTATTCAATGTTGTGGAGGGAGTTAATGCTTATTGTTTCAACTATGGATTTAATTGGGGTCTAGTTATTTTTGACACAATTTACTATAGATGATAGAGATAATTTTTCAAGTTATAAACAAGTATGTTCTATACTTAAGTGTATAATTATTAATTTTATTGAGATGGATTTCATATAGCTCATAATTAATTAGAATTTTGACACTTTTTTTAAAATCATTATGAAATATCATATATTTTCTCATCTACACTTTTATTCGTTAAAATTATATTATTTCATTCTTAGTGTCTTCATAAACAAATAATAATCTCATTTCCAATAAATTTATTCAATTTACAACACCCATGTTTACCCATACTAAGAATTTGAGCTCACCCATTTCTTTAATTTTTTTTAGGTTATAAAAAATATTTTCAGTTGAATATGTATAGAATTGTTTCATCTTGGACACGATGAAGGCATAATGCCGAATAATAAAGTATATTTATAGTGGAGAAAATTATCACTTAATAACATGTGTAAAGTTATTTTAGTGTTTTTAATATTTCACTAAAACAAAAATCCAAAACCTTCCTTGGGTATGTAAGTGATCCAAGATTTCTATTTGTTACATATTTTGGATAGCAAAAATTGAAATATGTTTATCGATATCAAATATAGAAGTGTAAAAATTATTTTTTCACATGTTATCAGGGAGTGTAGGGTTAAGGATATAATAATTAGGATTCTATCACTAGTAGTAAGGTGGTTTAATTTATAAAAAATATTTTTTACATATCTAGTGAAATATATTTAAAAATGAGGACTAGTTCCTTTTAGTTCAATTATAATTTGAATTTAATATTTAATATTTCTATTCCATTTATTAGAAAAATGGATTTTATGTTTAAATTTGTAAACAATTAGCTCTGGAGTAAATTTTTATATTTACATTGAAGATTAGAGTTATAAAATGATGTGATATTCAATGTATTCTTATTTAAGAACTACTATATAGTTTTGGAATTTTTTGAGAGTGTGCATAGAATCTATGGATGTACCCTATTAGGTTTTATATGTCCGTATGGAGTGAATTGAAAAATAGTAATTTTTATGTTCTCTCATTAATACTTTTTAAATATTTTATTTCTATTTACAAAATGGTTTAGAGTGCACTTCAAAGATTACTTTATTTAGTAATTTGGTGATTATATTACTCTTAATTTGAGTGAATATTAGGGATCTATTTATTGAGTTGTAGAATCAAAGGCACTTAATATATTTTCATTTTAAATTTATTTTCAATATAATATTATATTTAGTTGAGCTATATTAGACTACAATTAAACACAATCAATGGAAAAATCATATAAATGTCGTAAAAAGGTCTGGTGTTTTGAAAATAACATTATGGTTTATAATATATAAGAAAAACATTTAACAAATTTGAGAAAAACAGACATATTTTTGTTTAAGATTTCTAGTGAAGAAGAATAACACATCCTTGTTTCTAATAGGATCACAAATAAAATTCATATTTTTTTATTACGATTAATGTTTTTTATAAAAAAATGTATTCAACAAAATAATATGGTTTAATAGATTTTTCTAAAGGAATTAGTGAGAGTCATTGTTTACAATGAGAAGAAAAACAATCATTGTTTATCCAAATACATCTTGCGATTAATAAAAAATTCAATTAATAAGAATTTATTGATTTATATCAAATCATGGGAAGTTTCTAGATACACAGATCATCAAATATTTCAAAAACACGTCATGTTTATTGGGGTTATGTCATTTAATAGAGAAAAACTTATAATAGGTTGATAATTGTAGTGATTGATAAGAAATCTATGCCATAGTACAATTTAAAACACATTATTTATTTCATTAAATATATATATATTTTTATGGAAATAATCTATGAATTTTATTGTATATTAATTTTCTCACCATTTATTATTGATATAATTTTTTATATGTATAACAAAATTGTTGTTCAAGTCACCACATTTTGTAATTTATTCTATACATAAAGTAAGAATTTTTCCAAGGTGGTGTGGGATTAAATGATGATATATTTTCCTAAAATGTCATTATAGATTATCATCGACTAAAAGTGATGTGTTAGATAAAATAAAAAGGTTTATATGTCCTCGAATTATTAGAGAAATTTATGAAAGGTTGAAGGATATCATTCCATATTTCACATTATATTTATTAATATTATTCCATGGTATTATATCTTCCTTATCAATAATATCCTCAAACTATAATTCATCTCTAGATAATTATTCTATATTAAAAATAATATAAGAATTTAACGCACGAGGTGAAAATCACTCAAAACAAAATACATTTTCTATTGTATTATTTTTTGTTCCTTGTAATCACATGTGTTCATGTGCCCTTCTTTCATTATCATACTATTTTTTATCATCATTGATTACTTAATCGATTCAAGGTCCTATATACAAACCTGTACAAAATTAATATGTGCTTTTTAGAAAATATTTCGGTCACACTTATTCACACACATCTCATTTCTTCTCACTTTTTTTAGTAACAATAAATGGAACAATTATTTAGGTTTTTTGTTCCCTTTTGTGGATCTTCATTTGATATTTGAGGAAGGAACACTCTTAAGATTATATTTTCTTTAACTGGATTTATCTTTTATATTAAGTAATATTTATGGGTGTTTTAATTTAATAAACAATAATTGTGCACCCATATTCTATGAAAAAGGAATTCATTTATGAAAATATATTATTGTTTTATACTTACTTTAATTAGGACTAAAATTTATTAATATCCTGTAAAATGATGAAATATTTCCAAATTAAAAATATATATTACTTAATATGATCAAAATAATATTCATTTTGATGTGGGAACTCTTTATAAATTTTTCTTATCTCTCTTTAATAAGGAATAAACATGACTTATGAGTTTTAAATTAGTGAATTCCATATGGATGAAACACCATGATATTCATGAAGGCGATAAAAATTGGAGATACATGACAGTAAAAATGTCATGCTCAATTTAAGGATATATATATGGAATATCATGAATCATGTCACTAATTCATTGAATAATTTTAAAATAGTCAGTTTTATTAGAATCCTTGGGGAAGTCCATTAAGATTCAACCATAGTAAAGTATTGGATATGGATTCTATAAAATAAATTTTATTCCAATATATATTTCCATGAGAATCATGATTTTAATGGTTTTAGAATTGGAAAACTAAAAAATATTTTGATTTATTATGACATGAATAGAGGTCCCACTATGAAATAGAAAGAGAGATCAGATATGAATACAACATTTAAATCGCACATTGTCTTCAAAATCGATATATTGAATATGTATTCTTTAGAATAAAAATAAATATATGAATATTTAAGGATTTTTTTGACTGTATATAAATTTTAAAAAGGATACTAAGAAAAAAAAATTATAAAGGTAAAATACATTTTTAAATGTTTCAAATGTAGAATGATTGGAAATATTTCATAAAATCTTTTAAATAAGAGTTAAAATTAAGAATAGGATAATCAAATAAAAATATTATCTATGAATAAAAAAATGTGTAATGTGATTATAGTGTAAGAAAATTCAAAAAATACAATGGTAATGGAAATTCATTGAGGAATAATAATTGTATATCGAAGAATAAGTTATCAAATTTTTATGAACATTGTGAAGATGAAGAAAATATCATAAAATTTAAACTTTCTTAAAATTTCATGGAATAATCAAATAACAACAATGAATTATCCAGTTAAGTTGTATGTGAGGTTGACAACAATTATGAATATGAAATAGTAATTGGATTTCACCAGATAATGGAGCTGATGGTTTTTAAAAAAATAAAATAAAAATATTGGGGATTTTTTATAACTGAAAAAAGACCTCAAACAATCTAATCTTCATATATATGATGAAAAATAAGTTTAGTTATTGAGTATGATTTAGGGTGTAAATATAATTCTTATTTAAATATATAATATTACTGATAAAACAACAAAAAAAATGATTGTAAAAAATGATTATGTTGATCAACATGATGTTATGTTATATTATGTTAAGAGTTTATTGAGGAAAATTTAGTTTGAATTCATAATCTCTATTAATGAATTATGAAATTATTTAAAAATTTTAGTTAATGTAGTTAATGATTTATTGTAAGTTGATGATTTCCCTATGAAGAATCATACGTTCAACTTGAATACATAAGGGGGAAAGGAAAAAATAAACCGAAGAAGATATGGGAAATAATGTTAAAATGTTACTCTAAATAGGTGATACATACATTTACATAATATTTGGTTATACATAAAATTTTAACATATATCTTTTATTGTGAAAAAACAAAATTGAAAAATCTTATGTGTATAATCCATATGAGGAAAAAAGCATCGAAACATGAGATTTTTGGATAATATTTTCAATGATAACAACTATAGAAAAAGAAATAACTAGTCTTTGATGAAATAAATTTCTAACATAAGATGGGATTTATATTAGAAGGATAATTATGGTGTTTTTGAGTGTAAAATGATTCATAAAATAAATTAAATATTAAAAAATTATTATAAAATATTAATAAACCCAAAAAAGGAGCACTTTTATTTAAAAATAAAAATAACATAATAATAAAAATAAAATAATCTATACATTTCACCATGGAAATGCAACAACTGATGTCAACCTTATATGATTGATTTTTACCGACAAAATAATAACTGAATGGTCTATACTTTTCAGGATTATCCAAATGAATAATTTAATCCCCCAAACACTTTGTGTTGCTATCTTCTCATAGTCATGATAATGTAGTATCATAAAAAAAGAATAATGGAAAGAGAAAGAGATTTTGGAAGGTAATTTTCTATGATAAGAAATTTTTGGATGATTATACATATATATATATATATCCCTATGTATTATCCTTATGTGTAATGTATATGGAGTGTAACATAATGAATCAAATAATCAGGTCAAATCTAGATAGTCACTTGACCACATGCATGAATCCTTAATACGAGAGGCTACTAATTGGAAGGGTTTCAAAAAAATTAGTGGGGATAATATACCTTGAGTTTAATTCCATCACCATCACAATAATCATAATAGAATATTATAAAATATAATAATAAAATTAATTATATCAAATAAATTTTGATGTAGCAACAGTTATATAGATATGAAAAGATAAAAAAACTAAGATCATGTTGTGGCAATACATCAAAAGTATAAGTGAATGTAGAAAATTTCAAAAATAACACTATATAGAATATTATATATTTTACCATAGTCCAAAAACTAGGTCCACCATATAGGAATCATCTATCCACCATGAGATCCTCTCCCTTACTTTGATCCCAAAACATCAAGACTGTAGGTGCGTCAAGATTCTCATTCAGTGTGTAAGTAATATAACCATGTTGGGAACCAACAATGCATCCAAAAAAATATGGACATTTATAATAGGTTTAAACCATGAAAATAATAAATTTGAACAAGCATAACAACCATGAATCGAGCACTCATGTGACAACAAAGACACCACATCCCCCTGTCGTACTTACTTTATCTACATGCTATAAGGAAATTCAAAAGAATGTTATAAGTGACTAAATAAATCCACAAGGTGTGTACACATTTTACACATTATTATCACATCATTGAGTCAACATGTTACTCAATATCCACAAGGAATCAAATCGTGGACATTTACATAGAATCCCCACAATATTATTTGTTGGTTTGGGACAAAAGGTTAGAATACCCCACCCTGTGCAGGGTCTACGTTCACCAACACTGCATGTTGAGGGCACACTCAATATATGCGTAAATCAGACAATGATGGTATGTCGACTATGATTACCAAAGAAAAACATTATAAGGAATGGTTACACATATAAAAGAGTGAATTATTCAATGAAACGTATAGTTTATCATTTTGAAAATTTAGTATAAACTAATATTAATGTGTGATCATCAACAAATATAGTAACAAGCTATCTAGACATACACATGGAATGATGTTTCATAAATGGGTATTAATTGATACATAAAAACCAATACTAAAATACCATTAATCATGATAGAAAATATATTCCATCATAATATGAAACTATGGTGACAATACAATTTAAGGGACCAAAATGATAAAGATCTTCCTACATAATATTATTTTATGGAGAACACTGATGATCATCATGGAATGGTGAAGGAATTGTGTTTTGAACCCAAATAGTGATATATCATATATCAACGACTAATAAATCATTTTTTAATTAAATAAATTCATTTATAATGATACTGAAGGAAATTATATATTAATATGTTTATTATAGAATCCATATCCTAGGGAGTCCGTTAATGGAATCAATTATGATTTTTGTTGAGAGAATGGATTCCAATACAAAGGATCCAATGTCAATTAAAAAATCCTCAATTATTCATCTATTCTATAAGAGAGAATACATTCTATCCAATTATCAAAAAACGATTGTTAATACATCAGTTGAAAATATATTGAAGAATAATAGGGTATCAGGATGATCATTATATAATTATTTACCTTGAAATGTCACTATTACTGATGGTTTTATCACCTATCAAACTGAAGTTTTCATTAAAATTCCAAATCATCCACCAATATACAAGGGAATAATCAATGGATTATTATTTTTTCATCATTAATCACTTATTAATGTTATTAGGAAGTTCATTTTTAAACAAATAGTGGAAGAATTCCCATATTCGATGGCAGATCTAGATTCGAGAAAGAATAGTTATCAAGAAACTAGGTCTTTCACTATTCTAAAAAGGGAAACTTAATCATTGTATCATAATATCCACTAAATATCCATTAGATTTAGATTCTTATATTTCATGATGGAAGAAGGATTTGGTATTAGTGCTATTAATTATCATCAATATTGAATTGTTGGATGATTCGTTATTTATAGAGGAATGGGGAGTAGAATGGGGTTCTAAAATTAATTACCAAAGGATTAGAATTTGAAATTAGGAAATTATGTTTGAAACTGGGAATTTAAGGGGGATAGATTTAGTTATATTCAATACACTTTTTGTGACAAATTTAAGCCTCAGTTTTGGCCCATAGGCCAATTGGTGGGCCACACTAACTGATAGATGACTAGCCTCCAACGATCACGTGGAATCTATTAAGGCAAAAAACTTATTATATCCCCACTCGATGTCCAGTGTGATATAATGGCTAGATATTGGCTATTTTTTAGCCTTTCCATTTTTTATTCCTTAAACAACACTTCCACAATCAAATCATGTACCCTAAGACTCATTCAATTAATCTCTTAATAGTCCATAAGAGAGATGAAAAACAAATTAATGAATAATTTTTATAAAATAAAAAAATTTACAACCCAAAAAAGTGTGGATATTACATGGGGACGCTACTTGAAACCAAAAAATGTTTTAGGAATTTACTTATTTTTTTCATAAATATACTACTAATGTCTTAAAATACATCATGTGTAACTCTCAAACATAAATCTCTCATCCATTTAAACCCATGAAATGAATGAATTAATTATATTTTAGTTATAGAATAACATAATTATTACCCATTTAATGATCACATGGTTTTATGAATCATAGAAGTGCTGTTAGAATTGACCAGTTCAATATAAGTAAATATAACTCCATGTTCTCATGAAATATGATCCAAAATTTCCATCATAATATAACATAGTGTTGCTAAATAAAATATTCACATATAATGAAAATAAGTATTATTATCACTTTCATTGTCATAATTTATGACATGAAAAATTGTTTTATATGACATAAAATGTTTTTTCCATATTACTAACAATCTCTCACTTGAACTAATGCCTAATATACTTTCATGTAATTTCACTTTATACAGTTTCAAACATGATAACATGTGAAATAATATACACAATTCATTTAAATATTTTTCAAAACACTATTGGAAATATATCTTTAACTTTTCCTTGTATTACATCAAGTAAAATACCCTTTGAAATATCATGCTAAAAACATCTAGATTAAACTAAAACACTTTTACAGTAGATTTATAAAACAAACTTAATCCTCATTCATCCAATGATAATGTGCGTAAATGTAGTCTTTTATACTCTTAAATAAAAGTATAAATAATTCAATCTATACATTTAATAAGATATATCACTCTATCAAGGAATCATTTTTACAGAGTCTACAATGGAATCTATTGTGACCTCCATAATACACAAATATCTCTATACAAATTTCCACCAATTATATAATGTCCTAGAATTTATTTTTATTTATTACCATTTTCCAAGACATTATATAACAATGGGACATAGTGTGTTCCTATCCCATATACCCTCCCCAAAAATTATCAAATCTCTAAGTATATACTAAGTATTTTAATAAATACATTACATGTCATTTGTTTAGTATATGAGTACATATCATGCCCCTCATTAATGTACAAATTATCCTCGTTTTACCATATATGTATGACCACACATTTTCTTAGTTTATCTCATTCCATGGCCAATTTTTCATGATCTTCGTATGAGGGGAAGAATCCCATCCTGGTTGATATCCGACCAATTAAATGATTATAAACACAACCAAAAAACCCATGATTAGAAAAAACTCAATGATTGTGTAAGAATGGTGTGAAAGGATAATATTGGAGACCTATTTTGTCCGAATTATACTTTGAAATACTTCTACTAATATTTCCAAAGATAGGTGCTGAGACGTTATGAAATTCGGAGACCCGGTGTGCCTAGAATTAATATTATAAAAATATTTAGTGTTTTTATATTACGCTTGTGAGATTAACTAAAGAAACTAGGATATCTCTTTAATAGTGTATCGAATTAGGAATTCTCAGTAATATTTGGGTCCACAACGCGGTGTATACCCTACGCGCGACAAAAAAGAGTCGGCATAGGACATTAATACACCTTGTTCGTTCAATGTATGTTAAATGGAAGAATTAAATTATTAATTTATTCATATAATGGGTCAAAAAAAATAACTCATGGATGAGGTATCAGATGAGAAATCTATGACCAATAATGATCATAAGATGTAGGCTTTACCCTAGGTAGGGTATAACCTTCGTCGGTGTCGGGGGATTGGCTTATACACCATCGAGGGAAAATATTTAAATAAATAAATTATTATTTATTTTATTATTTGATTAAAAACTCTTTAAACCTAATAAATTATTATAAATACATTTTTTAAGGATGGTTGGTCTCATAATTCATTTTTTCCAACAACAACAAACCCTTCGTTCCTCTACTCTCCTCCTATTCCATTTGATGAATGATGAATGAATAATAATAAAGAGGAATATCATGGATCATGGAATAACAAGGATCAACAAATGCATAAAATTCTCTATATTTTTGGGAAAGTTTGTTCTTATTCCACAGAGACCAAACCAATCCAAGTATGACTCGTCTATTGTATTCTTATGCCCTGGATTGAACATTGGTAATATTAATTTCCTTATTTTCAATCTTTTCCCTTGGGTGATCACATAAATTGAATTAAACTACTTTTATCAATTTATATATTATAACATTTGGTCTCCATTCATCACCCTAATGGAGCTGAATCAAGACTAACTTGAACAATACCTGAGGTCATTCGTCATATTAGTTAATTATGCTTTGTTCTTTGTTCTCCTTCAATTCATCACCATCATTTATTGTGGTTGGTGATTCGATAAATACCTAACAATGAATAAACATGAAACCGATCATTGGAACATCGCATTGTTTATTCCGACATGGATTTGTGACCAATTGAGGTGCGATTTTGTTTTACTGAAGTTCATAAATATATCAGCTTCAATGATTTCATACTCAGTTTGGTGAGTCGGAGGAGGGATTCTCGAGAGGCATTTTTTGAGCTGATCAAATGATGATAATGGGCCATGTAGAAGGGGATTATCTAGTGCAAGTTGGGATAGGTGGCCAACATTATGGTAGGACGAGCTGGCATGGGAAACTTTTGAGCATGTGGGTGAGGTGTAAGTCGATGTCTCCTGGGGTAATGACATGGGAAGGCGAAGCGGTAGGGGTTTCAGGGTAGATATTTTTGGATATGGAATGGAAAGCGACTAAGTATGGTGGAAGAAGATCAGGTGGAGGATTCATAGTTGAAGGGATGGAAGCTATGGTTGACAAAATGAGAGGTGATGAAAATTTTTGGGAGAAGTAATTGGGGAAAGAGAATATTAGATAGAGGAAAAAAATAGAAAAAAATTATAAAGAAGGATGAAATCATTGAGATTTTTCTTCTGAACATGTGGAATGATATGGATTGTGGGTGAGACTCCAATGGAAAATAAATAGAGTTTAAAAAAATATATAAATAAATATAAAAATGTTATTATTATTTTGTTGGGAAAACACTGTTTTGACTATATCATCTTCATGTGACCATGGTTTCATGAACTACCAGTGGTTGTGTGACCCTGACTCTGATATGGACATTCTGAGGCCAATATTGGCTATCTGTTCCTAGTTCGTGGATCGGGTACCTGAAACACTCAAATAAAAATAATAATATATTATTATTAAATCATTGATCTGGCCAAAACACTACATGTGACGTCTTTTTGACTTGTCGTCATCAGTGATGTAAATCGGTCTTTAAGACAATATATTCATGTCTAAGGTTGAATATTAAATTTGGGTTCATGGAATTGGCCACAGAAAAATCTAATAATAATAATAATAATAATAATAATAATGTGGAATCATGAATCAATCATAACTCTCCCATACTACATCAGATTACTACGCGGTCAGTGGAGTCAGGATGTTGACAATGAGGTTGTCCTTTTATGAATAATTGCATGGGTATAAACAAATGTTGACGTGCAGACCCCATGAGGCCCGGTTCACAATTATTACTGTGGAATGTGACTTTTTAATCAGGTATCTATTCTGGGTGAATGAGTTGTAAATCTCGTGGGTTTTTTCATGAGGATCACAATGGTGTGGTCTATATAATTTCTTTCGGGACCAAGTCATGGGAAGCACATGACTCCATTGAACCCCAATGCGATGATATATGAATTTTCCATCAGATGTCTATTCAGGTAGAATGAATAGTTGAACTTTTTCGTTTATCTATGAGGATTGAAACGATATGGTTTTTTTGGTTATCTGGTGTCATTTTAGGATGAATTCTAGTAAATTTACATTTTCTCCCTTCAGTTTAACTAACTACAATGTGCACTCATATACCTTTTGGATAGAGATTTCTGGTTATCTATGAATACACTATCACATCTAGGGGTACATCATTTTCAGTTTAGTACCTTAGTACGGATAAGTACACGGCTAGGGGAAGTGACAGGGCCATACAATGTTTGGGTCCCACATGCACCATGTACCACTTTACGAATCTTCTATATCCCGTATCACCTACTTTTGTACTCGGAAATTTACAAATGAGTCGCCTATCATGAGTGTTTTCTACTTAGAATTCAATTGTTCCATCTTTAGGGGCTTCTGTGATACGTTGCGAGATGTTCTGAGTGTGACTTCTTTCTGTGACCCCACCGAATGACTATTGTGGTGTTTTTTCAAGAGGTTACATCCAATAGGGATGATCAGTATTCCTCGATGCCTTTCCAGGATGCGTTCCAAAATTCTTTCCAAAGAGGTACCATCCAGCGGGGATGATTAGAGATCCTCAATGCTTCATGAGAAGTACCATCCAGCGGGGATGATCAAAGTTCCTCGATACTTTTCCAAGATGTGATGTCCAATTGTGATGATCAATGTACCTCGATGCTGTTTTTTAGAGGTACCATCTAGTAGGGATGATCATTGTTACATATTTCTTTTCTGAGAGGTACCATCAAGTAGAGATGGCCAAGGATCCTCAAAGCTATCTTATAGGTACCAACCTGATGGGATGACGTGTGTAGTTTCGAGCTAACCATGAGTGTAATCTCTTATGAGATACTAGCCTGGACTAGAGTGTAGTCCATGATGAGATACCTAGATGACCCAAAGTGTAGTCCTCAAGGAGATACCGAGCTGACCTAGAGTGTAGTCCCTGAGAAGATACCGAGATGACCCAGAGTGTAGTCCCTGAGGAGATATCAAGGTAACCCACCCACTGGGTAGGGTATCATAGTCCTCAATGGTTAAAATAAGACCCTCGATTGTGAATCACAATGAAGAGGCATGGTTTGATTTATCTAAGGAATCACGAGATGGAGGGTCACATTCCCCACCAAGACACATTCTTATGACGCGACCTAGAACCATGTGGGTGAGTCTCTGCCGCCCAATGAGGATAATATAATGGTGTGGTTATTTAAGCCCCATTGACTTCTGGCTCCTAGGCATATGGGATGAGGTGTTGGGAACTGTAAATGGAATTACTTGAAACTGTTAGCTACTCACTATCTTGGGCAGAGATTTGACATGGATATCCCCTTACT
This sequence comes from Viscum album, assembly GCA_963277665.1. Classification (NCBI taxonomy): domain Eukaryota; kingdom Viridiplantae; phylum Streptophyta; class Magnoliopsida; order Santalales; family Viscaceae; genus Viscum; species Viscum album. The sequence continues at coordinate 1,153,642,715 of OY728120.1, forward strand.
CCCTCATTTGGGATTCATTGACCAAGAACATATATATATATATATATATATCTTGTTTGTAGTTCCCACTCCTTGGGTTTTGGATACTCCCCTTCCCGGAGAGACAAACATGTGTGGGGTAAGCCATGTGCATTCCATATCTAGATTCTCGTGGTTGGACTCATCCACTCTCCTACTATAGGTATAGATAATTCAATGGGGGTGTTCGTCTCCTCACTGTTTGGATCTCCTTCTGTTTGAATGAGTCTACATTCACTCTCTTGTGGGGATGAGCTATACTCTTTCCATTTAACCATGGTGTACCTTGTTCCCTCTTACTGCTCCCCTATTATGTAACTATCTTTCTTCTCCCTTGATCATTCAGGGCATCCTACTGAGTATTTCCATAATTACCTCTACTTGGCCTTTTCCTTTATTTGGTGGGCCCTTGTAAATAACGGATAGTTTACCATGATATCAAGGGTGCTTAAGGATATGGGGTTGTTGGACCACGTGACTATTTCATAGCTCGGGATTCAATAGTGGGACTCTCCTATTTGTTTTAATTTTTCACCTATTTATGGGATGTGTCACACTCCTAGTTGGGTGTGTATTTTTTCAATTTCCCATTGAGCTTTGCTTTTCTTGTACTTTTACTATTTAGAGTTTGATGCATAAATGTTGTTTTTCCGATTTGTAACAATGTTTTATCTAGATTTAATCTCCTCTTTACATATTAAAAGAGTTGGTTGTGCGTGTGTGTACAGTTTATTAGGAAAATGCCTCCCCTAGTTTTGTGTGTGTTCTGTACTGGTCTCCAGTCTCTGTCCAATTGAGTTGGGCTTGGGGTAATTGCGACTCGACCCCCCGGTATGGGTCGAATCGTGATGAAGTGGTATCAAAGGTGGTTTGAACCTTGGGACATCATTCAGGGATTTCCTTAAAAAGGTATTGGTTTGGTTTAAGGGAATAATGTTGATGTGTATCGAGAGTGGCTCTCTAGCCTATGATACTAGTGATTGTATGGGAGGCCGACGTATCCATTCACCCGGAACCTAATTACCCACTTGTCAACTCAGCACCAGGAGACACTTGTTGTAGGGAACAATGTTACATGAATCATATAGGATTGAGTCTTTGATTGTTCATCTTCAGTCATCTCCCCACTTCTATTAATATATAAATATATATTTATATATTTATATATATATATATATATATATGATCATCCACACCCGATACTCATTGATAACATTCTGTATGTCTCTGCGATGACCTCCATCTATTATACTAGCTGTGGTTCATGAAGAAGATCTCGTGAGTGACAAGGCCTCACTTCAGGACCAATCATGCGAGCCCCTTTTATCTATGTGGGCATGTAGTATCACCCCTACCTATTGATCAACATACAACCCAAACCGAGAGGGGTGAGAATGAGTGTAGGCGGATCTCATTTCGCATGTTCCAGTACTAATGACTGTTGAGGTTCCATGGAGATGTAGACCCTCAGTCAATGATGGTTTGGATAGAATCGGTGGTCCACCTTTTTATACTTGTATGGACAATTGAAGATCTGAAGGAGGATTTGGTAGTTGAACTATTTTCCAGATGTAATTGGAGGGGAGTGGAGCATTGTTACTCAGATACATGATGAGTTGGCACCATTGTGGGACGAATTCTAGTAGCTATTTCATGAGGATTTCTACCCCTCCTTCTTGCGATCCGTTCAACTTTAGGAGCTTCTCTAGTAAAGGCTGAAAGCGATGATGAGGACAGATTATGGGACTATGTTCATAGACTGTGTGCAGTTATCTCTAAAAATGATCTAGAAAGGTTACTTCTGATGAACGAAGTTCGAGAAGGGACTCCATAGAGAGATTCATGAAATCATTATACCGAAGTGAATTTCTACAATTCATAGGATGTTAGAGAGGGAATTGGTTTCAGATATCTTTTTATCAGAAGAAAATCATACACTTGGTTGTGGAAGGGGGGAAATAGCTATGAGATGTCTACTGCTAAAAGAAAATGAAATATCACATATATCAACGTAAGTGATCATCTCATGATCGGACTCATCCATTTTAACATATGGGGCCCAAATAGCGTAGTGGAATCATGGTGGACAAGTCCCTCTAACTTGTGCATTCAAGGGGTGGTTTTATAGAATACACCCTTAGCCGGAAGTGTGGGAATTCCTAGACTCACCTAGTGTGGGACGTTTTAGAGCAGTTAACTTCCCTAGAGCTGAACATGGTGGACTAGGAGGGTACAACATTTCTTTAGTCGACAGTGTAGGCTCCCTTACTTCATGAGCACGTAAGGGAGTCTCTACTGTGATGTTCCAACCGTGTAATCCTATGTCACCAGATATCCAAGGGTCTTACATCATATGGATATTCCGATAGAGGGAATCATGATATTCTGTTCCAGTGAAAAATAGTGATTCCAGTAGTCACATGGGATATAGATGTTCAACTAGGGAGACAAATTGTCCCCCAACATCTATCAGGTCATTCAAGATTGTGCAAGGAGATGGTAAGGTTGCATACATGTTTTCCTTACCCAAAATAGTTTTAGTGGTTATACGATGTCTTACACTTGTTGCAACTAAGGATAAATGTTTGTGTTTCCGCACATTTCATCAACTGAAGAAAGTATAATGACAATGGACTAAACCTTTCATCCATATTCTTTGGATCACATAAATGTACAGGTTTCCCTGGGAGCTGGATAGATAAGTGTAGGATGGGTATCCCAAGTTGCTTCCCTAGGATTTCTTTTCATGGATGAAAATCATGATGTAGGGAATAACATAAAGATCAGGTTTTTGAATAATAATACTTTTAAATATTTCTATGAATATTTCTAGATCTAGGGGTTGAGATGGAGTGCAATTTTGAGACACATTGTTCCCGAAATTAATTTTATAAAAATATTAAGTGTTTTTATATTATGCAAATGTGATTAACTAAAGAAACAAGGATATCTCTTAAAAGGTTGATTGGATCAGAAATCAGTGGCCATTGTTGGGTTCAGAATGAAGTTTTTACCCTAGGTGTGACATTAAATGATTCATCATGGGACATTCAGACCCCTCTCTCGTTGAAAGTATGTTAAATGGATTAATTAAATTAATAATTTATTCATTTAATATATCAAACATGAATAACTCATGGATGGGGGATCAGATGAAAAATCTAAGACAACATTTGATCTCGAAACATAGGATTAACCCTTGGAAGGTTTTAACCTTCTTGGCATCAGGTGTTCGGCTTATGCGCCATCATGGGAAAATAATAAAATAATAAAATAATTATTTTTTTAATTATTTTATTAAAAACTCTTTTAACAAATTAAGAGGTTATAAATTCATTATTTAGAGAGGGATGGTCTCATTATTCTGATTTTCCAAAATTGGATAACCCTCAATTTACCTCCTCTCCTTCTCTTCTCATCGATGAAGGATGAACCACGAAGAACAAAAAGAGAAATCTTGGATCGATGAAGAATAAGGAGCGGCGAACACAACAACTTCTCCCAATCATTGTGCAAGTGTGATAAACATGAATGGGGACCAAACCAATCCAGGTAGGACTATTCTCTGGTTTTATTTTTCCCTGGATTGAACTAAGAGAAAATTGATTTCCTTCTTGTCAATCTGCACCCATCGGTGACACTAGAAATTTAATTAAACTATTTTTATCAATTTATTATTTATTTCCTTTCGTATTTATTCATTATTCTAAATATGATGAATCTAGACAAATGTAAAGACAAAACCATAGATTCCTTGAGATAATGAGTTATTTTAATACATTAGCATGATAACAAGGAATCAATTCCCAATAGTCCAATATCTTTAGATGTCATGGGAAATAGATTACATACATGAACATTACATTACAATTTCGAATGTAAATTTACAACATAGACAATCCTTTGAGAATTCTATTATTCTCTTCGATTAAAACTACATATAAATCATAATAAACTTCTTTGAATCCTGAGAAAAGAAACATAATAAAAGGGTGAGCTTAGATGCTTATTAAGGATAAACAATATAGTGGAAGCTATCAAATGTAATCATAAACATGTATGGCAAGGAATAAAATTTAAACACTAACCCTTTAAACATAATCATCAGTATAATATAAAAAAGATAAATTATATAATTTAATTTATTTATTCACATGGATATTTTAATTTTCAAATAATCACATTTAACATCACTAACTAATTTCAAAATGATTAGATTCATAATGATGTACGTCTTAACCAAAAATTCAAGGCCTCATTACAGGACCCTAAATATAAATTTTTTAGGGACTCGTGCCAAGACACTAGTTTGTCTCATGAGACCGACCGATGCCTCGAGGGGCTATAGTGGGTCCCGCCCATAACTTACTAAGTCCAATGCATTCCTCATATTAAAAATGTGAAACATAATCTAAACATTTTTATTAAAACTAGCATATAAAATGTAAATACTTTATCCACAAACAATGAATAGTATAAAAATAGCACATGAAAAGTCAAACACAACTCATTCAATACAATATGAAAGATTTTATTTTAGTAAATCATCCTCAATCATGAATAACATAAAATGAAGGATATTATCACAGATGAAAATAATCAGTAAATAGTTGATAGAAATATACACATTTTTTTTGAAAACATTTAAAGTTGCACTATTTAACAAAGAAGTCGTTTAAAGGTGATTTTTGAATCAAAGTGTGACATACCACTTTGAAGAATTTTGAATGAATTTTAATTTTAGAACCATTATGTCCACATAAATATGTCCCTAAAACCATTTTTAATACATGGAAATTAATGATTAATATTTATAATAATAAATCATTAAAACATTTAAAACGATATTTTTGTTAAGGAGTTCATAACCAAACAAAAGACTCCAGAATAAAAATAATTGAGTAATAAAATTAATCCAAAACATTATGATATCATGAGAATAAAGGTACTCATGATATAATATCTCAGTGGATAGTACATAAACCATATAAAATTTAATTAACATATAATAACAAATAAGTCTCAATGAAATATAAATTGAGACAATATCCATTCTAAATACTGTATCCTTGGATTAAGGATAAATCAATGACATAATTATGTGTGAATTTCATAAGTACACTCAATATTATTGGGTATTAATTGTAAACGAATTATAGGAAATTGACACATATTCTTGTTAAAAAAACCAATAACTTTGATTTTTAACATGATGGTTGGAAATTGAGTTACGATTACCCTTATAATGTTCGTATCAATGACTTGAGAATTTATAAACGGGGTGATTATGTGTATGAAAAGTATACCCACACAAACTAGAGTGGAAATTAATGCATAAATAAATGAATATTGATTTCACACATAATCAAGAAGTAAAATAATTGACGATGTTTCTGTAAAAACCAACAAGTGGAAATTTAAATTAGAAATTACCTTGCCTATTTGGTAACATATAAAAAATACACCATATGAAATAATGAGCATAAAATGAATATGTAAACTGCCATAAATTAAATATTATAATGAAAATAATACAATAAGGGGTAGTATATGCACTACAAAAAAAGAAATAGTGGAAAATATAGCATGAATCTCACTGGAATAAAAAGTGAGATGAAAAACTCGTACGTTATACATTCCTTTGGTCAAGTGAAATTTTATCCTCTTGTATAATGGTTAAATAATTTTTATTAAAATTTATTGGAATCAAATACATAAATATAATATCATATGTGATCCTCTATTATTGCATTGTTAATAATATTTCAGTAGTATCATTGTTTCAGGTGTTAACTGATTCGTTTTTTATTGTGTATTTTGTTATGTAAGTAATATTTTTTATGGAGATGATGTATTTTATTCATATACAGACTGATATTATGTTCATAAACATTATTTTTTAACCATAAAATAAAAATTATTCTCAAATGGTTATGATTGGGAATGAAATCTCCACTCATCATGGAGACGGTAAGTCATACTTAAGCACGAGCGACAATATCATTCTATTAATGGTGAAATTTTATGTAATTGGATTGTATATTATAAATACATAATCATTAACATGTTATTTTTATTATTTAAATCAATTATACTAATTATTATACCCATACATGTAATGAAGTGTTGAATAAAAAAATACACAATGACGTGGAGACGGTAAGCTGTACGTACGCACGTATAGTGACTTTGTCATTCATAAGATGGATAGAATAAGGAATACGGTCATACCTATAACACCCCAAAGTTAATTAAAAATAAAATAAATGTAAATTCATTAAATATTGTTTTAATTAGATATTTATAACTATCCTTGAAAAATAATTTTTCTACTTCTATGTTTTGAATATTGAAAAATGGTCATCTATAGTTGTTTTCAGTATGTCATTTAGAGTCTTATGGAACCAACATCTTTTTTAGGTGAATTGTAACATACCATTATAGATATTAATATAAATAGTAATATGACCCTAATGAGTTCTAGATTGTGTTATGTTTTTATTTTCTAAAGGAATTTAGATAATGACATCTTGGATATGTTTTCTATTTGATATAAAAGAAATTATAGTATATAAATTATTAATATTTGAATTAAATATGATTTTATTTCCAAAATAAATTAAAAATATTTTGAAAATTATTTTCATAAAATGGTGTTCAGGTTTGAATTATACACATAGATAAATAGTTTCACTAAATTTTTGAAGGTTTTCTGAAATTATTGAATTTTGGATGAGTAGTGAAATACAGTAAAATACCGTATATTCAAATTATCAGTAATATAAAATATTTATGGAATCATAAGTGCTATAAGGAAACTTGGTTTGAACTCACATTCCATTATTACTATTAAGGGTCAAATTAATTATGATTATTCACACTCTAGAGCAAAAATATTATAATAATTATTAAAATAATGAAAAATACAAACTCTCCTCCACTATAAATACCTCCCTCATTCCCATGTTCCTCCCACACCTCTCTAGCCTTGAACATTACCTAATTTCTGCTCAATACTACCCCAAGTATCTTACCCATGTCCTATAGCTTCTCGAATTACCAAAAGATCAAAACGAAAGGCCTTAAAAATGATCTCAAGTAGAAGAGATCAAGAGGTAAACATCCTCTTTTATTTTCATTTTTTTCTTTCATTTTATTTTTTTCTTTTTCATTAAATTTTTATTATATTGGGATATTCCATTACATATCCCCATTAATTACCAAATTATATAATATTTATGAGATACCCACGTTCTATCATCAATCTATTTTTTGAAATTTTATGTGACGTTGTTAGGCTGCCGAATTTTCATAAGGAATTTCTTAAATATTCTATTATGTTGAGTTATTTTCTTTTCTTCTCCATTCCTCACCTCCTCTTATCGAAGAGAATTAAAAGCTCCAGAATCATTTATATTATGTATTTTCTCATTTTAATGGAAAATGCATCGTCAATATTCTTCTCCTCACCCACTTATTCAAGGAATTTAAAATATTGTATGTGATGTGTCGAATTACCGACATTATGGACGATGTAATTTTAATTTTATTGAATTCATTCAAGGGTTGTCATGAAAAAATATTCATTTTGAAACCATGTTATTATATATGATTTATATCTCATTCATTGTTCTAAAATTCTTTTGAACACATGGTTTTTATTTTTAAAACAAAATGAGGTCATTATTATCAAAGTACCACAAAAATGATCTAAATGACCATCATTAATATTTTATCTTATTAATCAAACTCAATTAAGAATTAAAATTGATAAATTATATAATTTATTGTATGGATATTATTTCAATACAATACAATTACAATTATTTATTTTCACTTCCAATTGCCATGTACTACCATCGTGAACCAGTCATGGAAATCATGTAAAGAACTCCCCCAAAAATAGTGCAAGGAACAAAATACCAACAATTAAAGAGTGAAATAATATAATTAAATGACCATATAAGGAATAATAATTAATGATATATTTCTTTAGGATATTAATAACACTATTTTAATCATTATACAAGAGGTTTAAATGAGTTATTAGTAAAAAAACCTGAGGTTATGGAAATCGCAACCCGATTTTCTTTCTTTGGGTTGAAATTCAACTTCATTATTTATATGGTTTTAAAATTGTTTGTGTGATGATTTTTGTTTATATTATGTTTAATAATGTATATTTATAGTGTTTTTACATATTCCATTCACACTATTAAGTCTCTCTTAAATAGAATGATATTTATAAGGGACTTTTCTTTTAAAATCCACTTTTAAAATTCTGTTTTACAAAATTTAAAAGAAATTTTTAAAAGAAATTATTCATGTTGTATGAATATGTTCTAGTTAGTGGGAATTGTTTATGATGAATTTTGGGACCTCTATATCCCTCCAATTTATTGGGTATTTGTAATTTGGAGTTCGGTTGTAGAGTGGCTCCAATTGTAACTACGATGTTTATACAAATTGTGAGGTAGTCGTGAGGGTTACAAAATATAAAGTTGCAGAGAGGGATACAATATTATGCATGTAATTACCCAATATATCATTATTGTTATATTTATGTTCTTATTTATTTTGTAAATCTTGTGGAAATATCATGTTTTACAATGTATGTATATATGAGTGACGAGCATGTCTTTTGAAAATGTTTTCATACGTTACAAGTATTCGGGGATTAATGTTCTCTTTCCTTCCTTTATGTCCCTTACTGAGATTTTTGTGCTCATACTATGTTTTATTAAATTTATTTCATAGGTCATAAGGATGTGTATCAAAAATAATGATTCCAAGTTAAATGATTTAATCACTATCTAAGAAATTAGGTTTTAATCTTTATAGTTTTATATTTTGAAAAAAATGGAACTTTTTTATGGTAATCACTCTGTAACAATGTGTTATGTTATTAATGTATTATGTCCAATTTCCCTAAATCTCTAAACATGAAATGATCGGAAATTTAAAAGGAAGAAATTTATTGACTAAAATCAAATTATCTTATGTAATAAGGTGGGGTCTATATAGTTGGTATCAGAGGATGGTTTAGGTAACTTTAGGGGTTTGGAGTATTTAAAAGAATACAGTAAATTGTTTTTTCTCTATGATTAATTTAAAATGATATAGAATTCAAAAGTTGACATGTTTCTTTATCTATGATATGTTTGTTCAGAATGGTTTTCTGTAGAAGAAACATGGGAGCCGAAGAGGAGAGGCACTAACAAAATGACATCCTTCATAATCTACATCCCGGAATGGTAGGGATTGGAACCGATCTGTTTGTGACAGGAATGGAACAATTAACGCAAGAAATAACTGCTGGTGGCATCCATAAAAGAGAAAAAATAGAGGTACAACAACATAAAATTACAATAATGGAACAATTTAGGGGATAACACCCTCATACTTTCAATGGATCTCTTGACCAAGTAGCAGCTTAAGGATGTATTAAATCTCGTGAAACGAAATTCTATGTTATGGGATAACCAGATAATCAAAAGGTAATTCTTTCCATTTATCTTTCTGAAGGTGAGTTTTATCAGTGGAGGTCAATGGTAAGTAATATCATGGATAAATATGATTCTTATAAATTAGAATGGGTTGAATTTATAATTCTTTTTCTTGAAAAATATTTTCCTATGGTGGCGTGACTTTGGATGGAGATAAAATTAATGAATTGAAGAAAATGGGGGAAGATTCAGTGGTTGTGTACGAAGCCAACTTCACATGACTAGTGAGGTCTACTCCAAATCATATTATGAATCTTAATAGGAAAATCTAACGCTTTTACTCAGGACTGATTCCATGTTATTGAAGGGCATTGGCTTCCCGTGAATTCAAATGTTAAGGAAAACAAGTCTGATGTGATGAGAGGGTAGAGATGAAGTTTTCTGATGATAAAATTCACTTTGGAAATAGGGATATGAATAAGTATACATGGAAGGCTATGTGTAGTAATCGACCAAATAAATCTCATGGTTGGAAAATCAAGTTTCTAGTTTTTGAAAAGTGTAGAAAGAAGGACCCTAAGGAATGTGTTAGAAAAGCTTGGAAGTGTTTTAAATGTTATATGTTTGGACATATGGCCTAATATTTTAATCAAAATGATCCAAAGACTAATCCTATTAAGCAAACTTTAATGTTTTTAAATGTGGTGGGATGGGTCACTATGCAAATGACTTCCCAAAGTGAGATCCAAATGATGCAAAGAATCCATACTATAAGTAGAAATGTGTAGAGATATCTTTTGAGACTACGTCAGAAGATGATAAGCCTTCCAATGAACTTTTATCTGGTATATTATTTGTTCACTCAGATTTTTCTAATGTTTTTTCTGATACAGGGTCTATACATTCCTTCATCTCTCAGATGTTTTCTGGTAAATTAAAAAATATCACCTCAACCAATGATACCATAATATATTGTAAAACACCAAGGGGAAATATTATATCAATGAGGAATTATAAGAATATATCGATATTAATTTGTGAAAATACATTACCTACAAACCTTGTTGTTTTACCCTTTTTCATGTTAGATGTTATTCTAGTAATTTATTGGCTTTCTATTTATCAAGCTAAGATTGACTATACAGTTAAAGAAGTTGTTTTTCAAAAAGAATTTCATTTTGTATTCAATAATGAAACCACACAATTGAAAACATATTAAGATGTTGAGAAGCTATTGAAAGATGGAAATGAATGTTATCTTGTTCATATTGTTGAAAACAAGGGAACTATTGAGATTGATGGTGTGTTTGTGGTGAATGAATACCTTGATATTTTTCTTGATGAGTTACCTGATGTAAAACCTAATAGAGAAGTAAATTTCACAATTGAATTAGTTCCTAATGCAAAGCCTATTTCAAAGACCTTATATTATATGGGTCAAACATAACTTCTTGAAAAGAAAAACTAGTTGCAGTATTTTCTTAACAAAGGCTTTATTCATCCTAGAACCTCACCATGGGGTGATCATGTTTTATTCGTTAAAATGAAAAATGGTTCCATGAGACTTTGAACTGATTATAGAGCTTCAATAACATCACTATTAAAAATAAGTATCCATTGCCTCATATCGATGAATTTTTTTATCAGCTCCAAGTAGCATACTAATTTTCCAAGATTGACTTCTAATCCGAATACCATCAGCTGAAGTTGAAGGAGGATGTCATCATGAAATTAGCCTTTCGTACTAGATATGTACTTTATGAATTTGTAGTTATTCCATTTGGGTTGACTAATGAACCTTTTTTATTCATGAATCTTATAAATAGAGTATTTCATGAGTTCTTGGATATGTTTTTGGTTGTGTTTATTGATGACATCCTGGTATTTTATAAAAATAAAGAGGACCATGAAAACATCAAAGGGCTGTTTTACAAACCATTAAAGAATAGAAACATTATGTAAAATTCAGAAATTATGATATTTGGTTGAAAATGATTTCTTTTCATTGGCACATTTTAAATAAGGATGGCATAACAGTTTATCCTTTCAAAACCATAGTGGTTGATGAATGGCCAATACCTACAAATGTTAAAGACATTCGTAGTTTTCTTATATTAGTACGTTATTACTGAAATTTTTTAAGAACTTTTCATGGTTAATTATATCGATATCTATGTTATCATAAAAATGTGTATAATTTATTTGGACAAAAGAATGTAATGTTTGTTTTTAGGAACTGATGTAGAGATTGGTGATTTCTCCAGTTTTGTCCTTGCTTTGCCGAAATAGTGAGTTTTGTAATCTATAGTGATATGTATTTGAAGGGACGAGGTTTTGTTTAAATGCATAATCATCAGGTAATTTTTTATGCTTCAAGAAATCTAAATCCTCAAGAGTTAAATTATCCCACACAGAAATTGGAATTGGCTGTTGAGGTTTTTTCATTGAAAATTTGGAGGAACCATTTATACGGAGCCAAATGTCAAATATATTCTAACCATAAAAGTATTAAGTATATATTCACTCAAAATGAATTCAACTTGAGGCTGAGAATATGGCTTGAACTGATAAATTATTATGATTGCACAATTAATTACCATTCTATAAAATCAAACAATATGGTGGATTCTATGAGATGAAAACATCATGCATCATTAACCCTGTTAAATTTGGTACATGATCACTTGATTAATGATTTGATGAATTTTGGAATAGATGTTTTTAGTGTAAGAAATACCTCTGTTTTCTCTTAGGTTTTAGTGTAGTCATCATTTTCAGATAGAATTAATCAATTATAGAAAGAAGAAAATGACCTATAGAAAAAATTAGAATTAGATAAAATGGGTAAGTTGGAAGAATTTAATCTTGATAAAAATATATTTAATGATTTGAAAATTGGTAGTCTATGCTATTTGATTATCATATGAAGAATGATTTATGGTTTGAAACTCATAGTTCTCCATTTTCAATTCATCCTGGCAGTACAAAGATATACAAGGACCTTCAGGTGTATTATTGGTGGCATGGAATGAAAAGAGGTATTGCTAATTTTACCATGAAATGTTTGATATTTTAGTGGGTTAATGAAGGGAATTCATAACTGTATGGGATGCTTTGCCTTTTCCAGTTCCAAATTGGAAATGGGATAATGTATCTATAGACTACGTGGTGGGACTACCAATGAATTCTTGAGGTAACAATGTGATTTGGGTTATTGTTGATTAGCTATCAAATTCATCACATTTTCTATATTTTTGAGATAAAATGTCTTATGGTCAGCTTTCTAAACTTTAACTCATATAGATTTTAATGTTACTATGAGTTTTTATTTCTATTTTATTAGATAGGGATCCCATGTTCACTTCTATCTATTAGAAGGGACATTAGATGTCGTTGGGAACAAAGTTAAATTTCAATATAGATTTTCATCCCTAATAAGATGGGAAGTTAGAACGAACGATTCCATCATTAAATTATATGATTTGATATTATTCATTTAAATACCAGGGACATTGGGATCAACATATATCTTTATTTGTATTTTCTTTTAATAAAAGTTTTCATTATAGTGTATAGATGGCATCTTTTGAGCCAATGTATAGAATGTTGTGTTTGACTCCAGCTTTTTGGGATGAAGTTAGTGAAAGAATGTTGATAGGGATAGAATTAGTAGAGGAAGGGGCTGAGAAAGTAAAGATGATCCAACAAAACACGAGGGCAGCACAGAGTAGGAAGAAATGTTATGTAGATACTAGAAGGAACGACTTCTCTTCCAAGGTAGGTGACCATGTTTTCCTTAAAATCTCTCCTTGGAAAATTGTGATGAGTTTTAGTATGAAATGGATGCTTTGTTCGTGGTTCATAAGTACTTTTTAAATCTTGGAAAAATCTGGAATTGTTGCATACCTAGTATCATTGCCTCCCAATTTGTCTCAGGTACACAATGTTTTTCATGTTTCTATGTTGAGAATGTATGTTCCAGATTCATCACATGTTTTGAGCCCTAAAAGAATTTTCCTGGTAGAGAAACATTCTTATGAAGAGAAACGAGTTCATATTATTGATTTATGGGAATATGTACTGTGGAATAAGGAAATATATCAGGTAATGGTTTTGTAGAAAAACCACATAGCTAAAAAGGAAACATTGGAGTCAGGAAATTCTATGAGAGAAAGGTACCCTCACTTGTTGAATTTGTAAATAAATTTTCAAGGATGCTATTTTCAGAAGATGGATAGAATGTTACACCCCATGTTAAAAAAAATAAATGGAAATTCACGAGACATTGTTTTAAGTAGATATTTTTTACTAGCCTTTAAAAATAATTTTTCCACTTCTATGATTTGAATTTTGAAAAACAGTCATCTAAAAATGTGTTCACTATGTTAATAGGAGTCTAATGAAACAAACTTGTTTTAGGTGAATACTAACACACCCTTATGAATAGTAATATGAATATTAATATCATGCTAATGAGTTGTAAATTGGTTTATTGTATTATTTTCTTATGGCATTAAGATGTTGACATCTTGGTTAATTTATCAATTTGATATAAAAGCAGTTATAATTTTTTAATTATTATTTTTTCAATTAAGTATGATTATATATAAAAATTATATTAATAATATTTAGAAAATTATAATCAGAAAATATAGTTTATTTTTTAATTCTACACGTCGAGAAATGGTAAGGGTGAATTTTTGGGATTATTCTGAACTTCTAGAATTTTCGAAAAATTGTTAAATATGGTAAAATACCATATATTCAAATTATCAGTAATGTACACTATTTATGAGATCATAAGTGATGTTACACCACTTGGTTCAAACTCACATGCCATTATTACAATTATGTGTCTCATCAAATAATTCTCTTCATAGTTTAGAGAAAGAATATTATAATGATGATTAAAATAATGGAAAATACCCCTTGTCCTCCACTATAAATACCCAACTCATTCCCCCATTCCTCCCACACCTCTCAAGGATTGATACTTACCTAGAATATTTCCAATACACACCCAAGGCTTTTACCCACATCCTATAGCTTATGGTCTAACCAAAAGGCAAATACTAGAGGCCTTAAGAATGATCTCAAGGAGAGGAGATCAAGCAGTAATCATCCTCTTTTATTTTATTTCTTTTCATTCATTTCATTTTATTCTTTTCATTCCATTAGGATTATGTTTGGATATTTTATTTTATATCCCCCTTAATAACTATATTATGTATCTATGAAGAGATAACCCTTTCTCTCTTCAAACTATTTTATGAAATTTTAATTGACGTTGTTTTGCAGCTGAATTTTCGTAAGGAATTTCTTAAATTTTCATTTAATTTGATTTCCATTATTTTCATCCTATATCCATACATCCTCTTATCCAAGAATAATAAAAGCTCCAGAAACTTTTATATTATGTATGTTATCTTGTTAGTGGATAATTCCACTTCAGTCTTCATCTCCTCCCCCAATTATTCAAGGAATATAAAACATTCTCTGTGATGTGTCGAATTACCAAAATCGCGGAAGATGTGATTTCAATTTGAATTAATTAATTAAAGGATTGTAATGCAACCCTTATTATGGATTAAATAGGTTATAATATATGTATTATGTCTTATTAATGTTTAGGAAATTATTTTGTACACATGGTTTTTATTTATAATATAATATGAGGTCGTTAATATAAAAGAACCACAAAAATGATCTAAATGAACATCATTAACGTTTTAACTTATGAATCAACTTTATTTAAGAATTAAAATTAAAAAATGTTATATATAATGGTACATTAAATATGTTAATACCATAGCATTTCAATTCTTGAGTCTCACATCCAATGGAAAAGAACAACCATTATGAACTAATCGTGGAAGTCATGTGAAGAACTCACCCAAAAACAGTGCAAGGACCAAAAGACTAATAATTAATGGGTGAAATAATGTCATTAAATGGTCATATAAGGTATTATTAAGATGGATATGTATGATTAACATATTAATAACACTATTTTAACTAGTATACAAGAGTTTTAAATGATTTTTAACTAAGGAAATCATGAGGTAAGAAAATTTTTAACCCGATTTCCATTCTATGGGTTAAAATATTACTTCATTATTTATGTGGAATTAAAATTGTGTGTGTGATGGTTTTTGATTATATTATGATTAATAATTTGTATGTGTAGTTTTTATACATATTTCATTCACTATATTATGTCTCTCATAAATTTTATGATATTTATAAGGTACTTTTCTTTTAAAAGCCTCTTTTAAATTTTGTTTTACAAAATTCAAAAGTAATGTTTTTAGGCAATAATTCATGTTGTTTTATTATGTTCTAGTTCTTGGGAATTTTTTATTATGAAGGGTGGGACCTATATCTACCATTAATTCATTGGTTATGTGTAATATAGAGGTTGGCCATAGAGTTATTGGATGTGTAACTGTGATAGTTACACAAATTGTAAGGCAGCTTATTATCCAACAAAAAAATATATTTTAATTAAATTTTAATGGTATTAAATGTTCATTTTTGATCTTATGGGCCATAGTTAGTGCATTTTCATTATGAACATCCATTCTCATCATTTGTGCACTTCATGCCTAATATACACCAATTAATGCCCAATGAGTCATCTGATTGTAAGGAATGTAATTTTCAATATTTTAATTTGATATTTTGGGAACTATATCTATAGTTAAATGTGAACATTTTTCATTCAGGGATCAATGGATGATTCATAAACTATGATGGTTATATTTGGAGATGAATGGAAGCAATTCTAGAGAAGGAAGATTGGACACCATCCCACTTATGAGACTGTGGGGCCCAACGTACAAGCCCAATGAATCCCAAATTTTCTGATATGATAGAGGAAGTTTTTAGGAACAGATCACTCTTAATGAGATAATGATAATTCTGCATCTATGGTTGTCATTAATGAGGCCCAAGTTAGAGATACAATTCTGGGCCAGATTCTACGGCCCAGATAAACAGCCCACTAATTTGATCATATCTCGGAATCCACATCTAAAAATGGGCCCAAAGTTTACAGGAGGTTAGAAGACATCCGAATATCCATTTTCATATTATATGTCCCACTCTAATTCGGCCATCTAGAAGGTCTTAAAAATGTGTCTGTTCGGTGAAGGAAAGCTGGCTGCCACCTCGGGTCCGGGGTGGAAAAATCAAATCTCCCTTACTTTCCACCCACCTATGGCCTACCACAATTAATTGAGGAGACTTGGACTCTTGGAAGATCGACCAAAGGGCTCAAAATTTTATATTTAAATCAGTGGTGTTGTAGTATTGAAGGATCTTTGAGCTTGTTTTCATCATAATGTTATGCTGCCAATTTCACTTTGTAATGTTCTTCCTTCACATGAAAGTTGTTTTAATTCATCCTTGTTTCATAATAAAAGTTCTTCTTCTCTTATTATTATATTCTTATCCTTATCTCTTTGATACCATTGGTTCAAGGTGTGGACATTTTCATACCAAACCTTGTGAGACTATCACACAATGCTTGAGTGATTGTTATTTTATTTCAATTTTTTACTTCTCCATTTCCTCCCTCATGAGTCTACTTTCCGCTTCCATTGAAACCATAGAATCAATGGAGGGATAAACCACTTATGGGTTGATCCAAGGAAGTATAAAGGGGCTTGATTGGATTTTATTTATCACCTCATGAATTTATAATAACTTCTTTAATTGAGATTTTTATTTGATGATTCTAAACTACATTGTCCTTGTTGAATTTAAGGCCACACACTTCATGTTCTAATACGAACCTTTACCTTGAAGTTCTCAAAACATTGATCCGTCAAATGTGTAGGAGATTAGTATTAAATGGTGTAGGCATTAAACCATTAAATGATGATTTTTTTATCTCCTTAAATGAACACATCTCAAATTTAAGAAATTGAAATCTTTAAAAAGAAAATGTGTCCAATCCACCCCGAGCGATAACCTAGGATCAACTCATTCTTTTAAATTTAATTCACATAAATCTATTGGTTATACTTTAAAAACATATAAAATCCACCCAATTTGGTCACTTCATAGCCCAAAACAGTCCATAGAATGTACGTGTCTATAGGTTTCTTCTTAGGCCTCTGAGGATTCGATAACCCAAGCTAAACTACAAGAACCGTTCTACCTTCATCTCTTCGGTAAATTTGAGCAAGAATCAAATTTTTGCACCATTGTCGGGGACCCAAGTAAGTCATCTAAACACCCATTCTATTCTCCCCCATTTCTTCTTTTCTCATCCAAATTCTCTTATCTTGTCCCTTTCTCATTTTTTTTCTTTTAGCACATGTCCGCCTACACCCGCGATCAATCAAACTGTCTAGTTAGGGTGGATAGTCCTGGGGTTGGGGAGTCAAGTACACCAAGGGAACTCATTCCATTAGATAATAATCATTGAGCTTGTTTTCATCTTAATGTTATGCTGCAAATTTCTCTTTCTAATGTTCTTCCTTTACATGTATGTTGTTTTCATTCATCCTTATTTCTTAATAAAAGTTATTCTTCTCTTATTATTCTGTTCTTCTCCTTATCACTTTGATATAGTTGGTTCAAGGTGTGAATTTTTCATACCAAACCTTGTGATATTATCACACAATGGTAGAGTTATTGTTATTTTATTTCATTTTTTTACTTCTCCATTTCCTCCCTCATGGGTCTACTTTCTGCTTCCATTGAAACCATAGAATCAATGGAGGGCTAACCAACATATGGGTTGATCCAAGGGAGTAGAAAGGGGCTGGATTGGATGTTATTTATCACCTCATGAATGTATAATCACTTCTTTAATTGAGATTTTTATTTGATGATTTTTAAACTCCATCGGCCTTGTTGAATTTATGGCCACACACTTCAAGTGCTAATACGAACCTTTAACTTGATGTACTCAAAACATTAATCCTTAAAGTGTATAGGTGATTAGTATTAAAGGTTGTAGGCATTAAACAAGTAAGTGATGATGTTTTTTTATCTCATTAAATGAACCCATCTCAAATTTATGAAATTGAAATCTTTAAAAAGAAAATACGTCCAATCCACCTCAAGCGATAACCTAGTATCAACTCGTTCTTTTAAATTTAATTCACTTAAATCTGTTAGTTATGCTTTAAAACCATATAAAATCAACCCAAGTTGGCCACATCATAGCCAAAAACAGTCCATAGAATGTACGTGTCTATAGGTTTCTTCTTAGGTCTCGGAGGATTCGATAACCCAAGCTAAACTAAAAGGACCGTTCAACTGTCATCTCTTGGGTAAATTTGAGCGAGAATCAGTAGCCATGAGGGATACAAATTATAAGGTTTCAGAGAGGGTTACAAGATTATGTATGTAATGCCCCAATATAACTTTATTGTTATATTTATTTTCTTATGTATTGTGTAAATCTTGTGTAAATATCATGTTTCAAAAATTATGTATATATGAGTGATGAGTATATATTTTGAAAATGTTTTCATACGTTACAAGTATTCATGGGCTAATGTGATCTTTCGTTCATTTACATCCATTACAGAGCTTTTGGTTTTCATCACATGTTATTCTAAATATTTTTAAGTGGTCATAATAATGGGTATGAAAAATAAGGATGCCAAGTTAAATGTTTGAAGAATTTTCATAGAAATTATTTTTTAAGATTTAATGTTTTATGTTTTGAAAAAATGTAAACTTTTTTTATGGTATCCACTTTGTAACAATGTGTAATCTTATGAATGTATTATGTCACAATTCCTTAATGCTCTAAAATTGAAAAGATATTCAATGTAAAAGGAAGTGATTTCTTGACTAAAATCAATATTATGTAGTTTAATAAGGTCTGATCCTTATAGTACCATATTTATAATATCATCATAGTATCTAGGACATACTAGAGTTATTATTTTAGAATAGAAACAACAAAAAAAAGAGGAAGTGGGTGAAGAAAATAACTTTGAAAGTGGTGATGATATAATTACCTCTTCTTCATATTCTTCCTTTTGATTTGAACAAAAGGGCTCCATTAGTTTCCTTTTTTATCAATGTAAGGCCTCTGGGTTGAAGTGAGGGTAGTTGAGAAGATATTTGAGAAGATTTTGGTCGAGCCCAATGGCTTTGGAGGTGTGAGTCAAAGAGAAGGAAAAGTACCCTTTTATATGAGATGTGAGGGGAAATTTAGGAAAATCTTGAAATATTAATTTTTTATAAAATTATATTTTGTTTCTAATAGCTAAAACAAATTAATTTGAGGTATAAGGTGGGGATTGGTAGAAATACTCTCAACCAATTGGTTTTAGACAAGTTTAGTTCCCCATATTAACCAAATCATTTAGATTAAAATCTTTGTTAAATAGTTAAACTTTTACCATGTCTGATTGTATTTTTATAAGTACATAGTTAATATAGTTACATTAAAATGCCAAGAAAATCACATGTGGTTCATTAATGACATATTCAACATTATCTAAGATATTTATTTGAACCTTATATTTTTAGGACTATTATATAATTTATTAAAAATGTATTTGTCTTCAAAACTCGTTTATGTCAATTTTGACATTATTTAGTATTTATCTTTTTTAAAGTCCTAATAGCTGCATTAATTCGTAAAAAATACATTGAATCAACCAAAAAATTCCATATTAACCTATAGAATTCTTGTATGGCATCAAAAGGTTCAATTTACATTTAGGTTGATATTTATAATATCAATTTTTTAAATATTTCATTAATAAGGTAATTTGTGTATCATCATTGTGTCATAAATAAATTTAATTATTTAATGTATAAAATTTATAAATAAAATACCATGTTGTAGGAAATATTTTTATCAATGAAATTAATATATATAGTCTAAAGTATCTTATGTATAACTGTATATTAAAAAATGTTATTTATTGAAATTCGAATTTAACACCATTAACACTTCTTTAAATAAAACAAAATAAATTTACTAATCTAATCCAAGTTGATAAAAAAGGATCATATTTTCCTCATAAGGATTATTTTGGTCAATATAAACGTATCCAATAAATTAGGATATGTGTTGGGTGTAATTATAATATGATTTTTACCTTTAATTTCCCTATTTACTTTTAACTATGGTAAATAAAATAGATATGTTACTATTCATAAAAAATAATTTCCTCCTATTGAACCACATTTTATTTAATAAAGAAAACTTTTTATGTTGGATGATTTAACTTCAATTCATAGAAGTGGAAAAATAACATTTTATACAAATTTGTTAATGTTCCTAGAATGTGGGTAAAAGACGTTAAAAAGTTCATCAACATTTTATATATATTACCTTATTATAAAATGACTCCAATGACATATATTGCACTAATAAATTTATTATATATCTATATTTACTTTAAGATAAATTTTATTTAAAAATAATTATTATATTCGGTTTTTATAAACTATGCAGTACTTTTCACTATCCATCCAAAATTGAAAGTATTCAGAAAAATGAAACAAAATCCACCTAATCTAATATTGATATTCCGAATCCAAAATTGAGGTCTATTTTACCAAATTAAATTTTGAGGAGTGTCTAATATTAATTTTATTATTGTTCACAAAAGGATATAAAAAGAAGTTCTTTTAGGAAAATAATTTTCCGAAATATATAACTATTTTAATAAAACTTATATATTTCATTATAAATATATTTTATTTATGTGAAAATTTTATATATAAAATTTAAAATTTATTTTCTAATATTAATATTACAATATTTAATTGATAAATATATATATTGTTTAAATAATTATAATAATAATGTGTTGTCTCGCAGAAAGTCAATCATGCGTATAACGCCAGACAAATAAGTGTGGTATGCGGTATAAGCTATTGAATTGCCATAAAAAATAACATAGAATGAATTATTGGGGTGTTACATTATTCCCCGCTTTTGTACGTTGCATCCTATCAATTTTACAATTAGTATTGGAAAATTCATTGAATGTCCCAAATCAGAAAAAGAGTAAAAAAAACTATCACTTTAATGGAAAGAAAGATAAGTAAAATGGTCACCCGAGACAACCCATTCTTGGGTTCAATTTAAGAAAAAATTGATATATAAGAGAAAAAAACCATCATTTTCTAATGTAGAGTGGTAGAAAACATGATCAGGAGAATGTTAACTACCAGAAAAAAAACATGTGACAGTTTAATGGGTCTTACATTGTAGGAAGAGTAAATGGAAAAACTTTTTTGTTTTATGTTCCATTTAATTATGTTGGGGAATTTATTTAAGAGATTCAATAAGAACATAAGTATATATACTTACTTTTATAGTAGAGATTCATCTATTAATAAATTTCTACCACAAACTTGTCTTCTCGTCAAATGATGGGTATTCCATATGAATTGGTCACTCCTGAAGCTCTAGTATCAACTTCTAAAGAATCAAATAATCCATCAAAGATGAACTATATATTTCCCTTGTAATTAGACATGAAACAAAACCAACATAGTTACTACAGTATCATACGATCCCCAAAAAGGGTAATCCTTTATTTAAAAAAAATACTACTCTTAATCTACAAAATTAAATAAACAACACCGAAAGGTCGACAATGATCAATCAATAATAAATTGTCCTTAAAATTTTTCATAATAATCCAAACTAAGTTTGAATCCAAAAATTAATAAGGGTTTGATAACATAATCATCCAAAATAAATATTAACATTTATCTCCAAATAACATCGACTACTCGTAATGTCACATACTTAAAATTAATAAACATAATAACATATTCCCTATGAAAGGTTAATCATTTCTATAAATAACCCAAATCGTTATAATTCCATAATAAAAACATAGATTCCTACAAAATAAAAGAAATCACCATTACTCCTCAAATGAAATCCCATAGTATTTTATTTTTCATAAGCATATTGTGTTCCCAACAGAGTAATCCTCTTCCAAAATTACATTTATAACTTAATGATGAAATCATTTTACTATACTAAGGATATCCATTTAATAAATAATAATTTACAAAATCAACATATTCATGATCTATAAAATAATTTAACTAAAAATAATTAGTCATACTAACTAGGTACTTCATTTAGTCTAGTGGTATGTGATATATCACAGTCACACATTGTTTGTGGGTTAGATTCCCCCATATTTATCCAATGTGACATGTTTTCACGCGGTCTGTGTGTTGTTATTTTCCAAAAACTATATAATTTTATATCATTTCCAAAATTGGATTAATTCCTCCAAAATAACCATAACAAAATTTAACCACAAATGATATCTCATACCTATCATTTTCATCCCAAAAATAAATAACATTTAATTTCCTCAAATTAGAGAATCATATAAACCTAAATCGTTCTTTATAACTATATCCCAAATAGAAAAGATAATTATTTGTAAAATAGAATTTTTACCTAATGATCTACAGAGTTACACGTACCATAGAAAAGTCTTCCAAAGTCATAATGTCAACAAGGAGCATTAATACATTAAAAAAATTTCCATCCATTTATTTTGACATAGGGTCTTCCTTGACCTTGTGGTTATCCTATAGAATAATTTATTGACTCGGGTAATTCCCAAGACACCTATATTTACAGAAAATGACTATAAATGGACTCTTAGGATCATTTTTGTTTTCTTCCATAGTACCCTTCATTTTTCTTGGAAATTCTATACTTTATGACCTTATTTCCTACAAATAAAGAATTTATTTATGTCATTAAGACACTTTCCTTGTTTAAACCATCCACATCTACTTTATGATGGAAATTGAGATTTATTTTCTCCATAGTCTTCCATGTTAGAGCTATTATCAATCTTTTCCGTTCTTTTATTTGTTGAGTTTGATAGTTTGTTATTGTATATGTTGATGATCAGATTTTTGGAAAACTGATACGGCGTGAACACTATATTTTTTATGCCTATAAATATTCCATTTCCATTCCCATTTACACCATCATTCCCACCTTGTACATCATGTTCAATGTTACTATGAATTCCTTGGTATTAATACATTATCAAAAACTATAATACATTGTGTTGGTAATAATACTCATTAAATCATTTTTAGCAAAT
Source organism: Viscum album (assembly GCA_963277665.1). NCBI lineage: Eukaryota > Viridiplantae > Streptophyta > Magnoliopsida > Santalales > Viscaceae > Viscum > Viscum album. The sequence continues at coordinate 1,153,666,266 of OY728120.1, forward strand.
AATGACACCTTATTATCAATATAAAACACCTTATAATAAAACATGTATCTTTATTCTCATCTTATTTTTAAATCCTTCAATTAGATTTATAAAGAAAATGTTAATTATCCTAAGAATATCCCCCGGGAGTGTCAAACCAGGTGTGTAGTAAGGCCCATTTTCGTGTACGGGGATACCCCAGGTCAAGCCTGAAACTCTGTCAGATTTTTCACTCCTAGATACATTTGTTCCTGAACCACATCCACTGGTATTATCTAGATAGGGATATATTTCTTGTAAAAATCAAAAAATCTATAAATTACCAAAATTTTAGAATGTTCTTAATTTCTAATATTACAAGCCTATCTACGGGTAATGTTTCCTAATCAGAATTTATCTAAATATAGTTTCCATGGTTATTTATAAACATCCTATGATATCAACAATAAAGAACCAAACCCAAATGCCAAGAGCTGGTGCACTATCTTAATACATTGGCTTCACTACATGGAATCAAGTCCTGACGTTCCGATAAGTTTAGTAATCTTGGGAAATAGATTACATACATGAACATACCATAAAATTTCTAACATAAAATTAAAACATAGATAATCCTTTGATAATTCCATTTTTCTCCTAAATTAAACCTGTATATAAATCATAATGCACATATTGTCATCCTATGAAAATAAAAAATAATAAATGGGTGAGCATAGATGCTCTGTAAGGATAAAAAATATAGGAGAAGCAATCAAAAATAATCATATACATTAATTGGATGGTATAAAATTGAAACACAAGCCCTTCCAACATAAACATCAGTATAATATGGAAAATATTAATTAAATGATTTCATTTACTTATTCACATGGATATTCTATAAGTTGAATAATCACATGTGACATCGATAACACATTTCATAATGATGGAATGCATAATGTCGAACATTTTATCTATAATGTCAGTGCCTCGTACCAAGACCCTTTATATAAATTTTGATAAGACCTTGTTCTATGAAAATAGTTTGTCTCAATAGACCTACTCATGCATCATGGGGCTACATCGGGCACTACCCATCACATACAAAGTTCAATTCATTCCTAATATGTAAATGGTGAAACATAATCAAAACATTAATATTAAAACTAGCATATAAACTATCAATTATTTAACCACAAACCATGAATAGTATAAAAATAGATCATCTATAGTCCAACATAACACATTAAATATAATATGGAATATTTTTTTATAATAAATCATCTTTATTAAAGAATAAAATAAAAGAAGGATATTGACATACATGAAAATAATCAATAATACAATTTGAGGGTAATATCCCATTTTTCTTAAAAACCTTTAAAAGTTTGATTATTTATCAAAGAAGTCATTTAAATGTGAATCTTGAATCAATGTTTCCCATACCACATTGAAACTTTTGAAATGATTTTTATTTTTAAAACATTCATGTCCAAATAAATAAATCCTTAAAACCAAATTTTATATAGGGATAATAATGAGAATGATTTAGAATAAGAAATCTTTAAAACATTTTACCTGATGTTTAAGTTAAGGAGTTATAATCAAAATGAACAACAATTGAATACAAATAATTCAGGAATAACATTAATAAAAATTTATAATATAATGATAATAAATTGATTCTTGATATAATATGTCAATGGATAGTATATACACTGTATAAAAGTGAATTGGCGCATAAAAACAAAGAAGTCTAAATAGAAATTATATTTAGAAAAAGTCCATTATAAATATGGTATCCTTAGATTAAGGATAAATAAATGAAATTATTATGCATGAAAAATAAAAATACACTAAAAATGATTTAATATTCATTTTAAATCAATCAGAGGACATTCACACATATTCTTGTAAAAACAAAACCAATGACTTTGATGTCAAACTCAATGAGTAAAAATTGAGTTAATATTACCCTAACAAAGTTCATATCGAAGACTTATGAATTTATATATGGAGGGATTATGTGTATCATAAGTATATCCACAACGAGGAGAGTGTAAATTATGATATAAATAAATAAATTGTTTTCACACATAATCAAGGAGTAAATTATCAAATTAAGTGTGCGTAAAACCCAATAAGTGGAAATTAAAATTAGAAATTCCATTACTGATTTGGTAACATAAAAAACATACACCCCGTGAAAGAATGAACCAAAAATGAAGATGGAAATACAAATAAATTAAATTATATTTAAAAAATTATACAATAATGGGTATTACATAAACCATACAAAAGTAAATAGTGGAAAATATAGCATGAATCTCACAGGAATAAAAAGTGAGATGAAAACCCCTTATATTAAATATTCATTTAGTCAATGGTAATTTAAACCTCCTTTATAATGGTGGAATAAATGTTTTTAAATTATTCATGAATGACATACATAAAGATGATATCATATATGAACCACTACTATTTCTTTTTTAATAATATTTTTGTAGTATCATTGTTTTAGTTATTAACTAATTTGTTTGACTTTAAATGTTTTGTTGATTAAGTCGTATTTGATATTGAGAGGATGTATTTCATTTATATACAGAATGATATTAATTTCTTAAAAATAATTTTTTCATGATAAAATTAATATTATTCATGAATGGATATGGTGGATAATGAATTATCGTCACATTGTGGAGACGGTAATCCAAACGTACACACGAGCGACAATATCATTCTACTGATGGTGAAATCATATGTAATTGGATAGTATATTATCAATAATTAATAATTAACATGTTATTTATTATTTTCATCATTTATAATAATTATTATACACATCTATTTAATAATGTATTGAACAACAAACTACACCATGATGTGGAGACAATAAGTTGTACGTACACACGTATGATGAATTTTTCAATCAAAGGATAGATAGAATAATGAATATGGTTGTACCATATTTATAATTACATCATAGTAAGTAGGAGGTACTAGAATTATTATCCTAGCATGGATACAACAAATAAATAGGATGTGTAAGACAAAAACTATGAAAAAGGTGATGAAATAATAATCTGTTCATTGGGTGCTTCCATATGATTTGAAGAAAATGGCTCCGTAGGTTGGAATTCTGATAAAAAAAAGGCCTATAGGTTGATGTGAGGGTATTTGTGAGGATATTTTAGTAGGTTTTTTCTATAAAAAATTTCATTGGAATCATTAATTAATGAGAAGGTCATATTCCATTTTAAAGGGGAGGTGAGGAGCACTTTAGGACAAGCTTGAAATATTAATTTATTATATAATTATACTCTATTTCTAATATCTCAAAATTGATTTATTTTTATTCTAAAGTGGGGATGGGTCAAAATCCTCTCCACCAATAGGTTTTCGACAATTTTAGGTCGTCATATTAACCTTATCCTTTAGATTAAACTCTTTGTTAAGAAATTTAAATTTTACCATATCTTCTTGTATTTTTATACAACATGGTTAATATTATTACATTAAAATTCCAAGAAAACATAAAGTGGTTCATTAATGAAATATCTAATATTATATAAGTAATTTGGTGGAAACTTTTATTTTTCGTACAACTATATAATTTAATAATAAAGTATTTGTTTTAAATACTCTTTTATGTCAATTTTGACAATAATTAGTATTTGGTATTTGTGAAAGTCATAACAGTTATATTATTCCGAAAAAAATAAATTAAATCAACCCTAACATGTAATATTAACCTTTCAAATCGTTGGATGTCATAAATATTTTCAATTTACATTTATTTTAATATTTATAATATCAATTATTTTATTCATTCATTAATAAGTTAATTATGACATCATCATTGCGTTATAAATAAATTTTATTATATAATGTATGAAAATTATAAATAAAATATCATGTTGTAGGAAATGTTTTTATCTTTATAACTAATATTTATAGTCGAATTTATCTTTGGTATAACCCTATATTAATAATCATTTAGTTATTAAAATTTTAATTTATCACTTTCAAATCTCCTTTAAATAAAATATATTAGATGTCCTAATATAATCCATGTGGATCAAAAATGATCATAGTTCTCTCCTAAGGGTGATTTTAGTTGAAATTTTCATATAAAATATAATTAGTACTTGTGTTGGAGTAATTATAATACCATTTTTACCTTTAATAACCCAATTTACTTTAAACAGTGGTAAATAAAATTCAAAAGTTACTATTTACAAAAAAAAAATTATTTTTATCCTATTGAACCACATTTTATTATCTAATAAAAATTGTTTATTTTAGATTTTTCATATTCAATTTAGATATGTGAAAAAATAATGTTTTATACAAATTTGTAAATGTGTCTAGAAGGGGGTAAAAGATGTTACAAATTTTAATAAAATTTTATGTATCAAATTTTATTATAAAATGACTCAAATGTTATATATAGGACTAATTTATGTTTTATTTATCTATTTTAACTTTAAGATAAATTGTAATTAAAAATAATTATTGAAATGGAAAAACTGTTTATATTTACTATGCAGTACTTTTAATTATTCATCAAAATTTGAATGTTTTCAAAAAAATAACAAAAATTCACCCTAATATAATATTGATATTTTGAATCCAAAAATGAATTAAATTTTACAAAATTAAATTATTATGAGTGTCTTATAATAATTTTATTGTTGTTCACTAAGGACATAAAAAGTAGTTCTTCTAAGAAAATAGTTTTTCTAAATATATTACTATTTTAACAAAACATATACATTTCATTAAAAAAATGTTCTATTTACGTAAAAAAAATATATAGAACATTTAAAATTTATTAGATACAATTATTATTATAATATTCAATTTATAAACATATATATTGTTTAAATAATTATAATTTTATTGTGTTGTCTCACAGAATCATAATCATCCATATAATGCAAGACAAGTCTGTGTTGCAAACAACATAAGATATTGAATTAATTTAAAGATACAACATACTATAAAATATTGTGGTTTTACAAATAACACAAACAATACCTTGGTTAATTCAATAGATTTTTTAATCATGTGTTGTTCTTCATTCTCCTTCCATTCATCTCCATCACATATTGTGGTCAGTGGTTCGATAAATACCTGACAATGAATAAACGTGAAAACGATCATTAACACATCGCATTGTTAATGCCATCACAGATTCGTGACCAATCTAGGTTTAATTTTTTTTAATGGGAGTTCGGAAACATATCAGCATTAGAGATTCCTTACTCAACTTGGCGAGTAAGAGGAGAGATTCTTGGGTAGCCTTTCCCGAGCAGATAGAAAGATGACAAAGGGAGAGGCTGAAGGGGAATGAAAACTATGATCTGAGTGATGTGGATACTAGCAGGGAAGGCTGAGATGATGCTTGCAACATCTGAGTAGGTGGATGACATAAAAGTCAACTGCTCCTAGGGGCTGGGGTGGGGGAAGGCGACATGACAGGGCGTCGAGTGTGAGGCAGCCAGATATGGTGCGCTGAGCGACAACTATGGCGGTGGACGATCAGGTAGAGGATTAAAATTGAAGGGATGGTGACTAAGGATTACATTGGAAGAGGTGGCATGAATTTTTGGGGGATGTTTTTGGGGAAAGAGAACAATGGAGAGTGGAAAAAATAGAAATAAAAGATAAAGGATGATGAAACTGTAGGGGGATTGTGTGCTGAGCATGTGAAAAGAGATGTATTGAGCATGATAATCCCTTGTATAATAAAGAAGGAATAAATAAAAAATAATAATTTAATAATAATTTAATTATTATTTTCGTTGGGAAACACTCTTTTGACTATAACTTCTTCATGCGACCTTTGTTTCACAAACCATAAGTGGCAGTGCGACCCTGACTGTGAGATAGAAATTTTGAGTCCAATATTGGATATCTTTCCAAGGTTTGTGGACCAGGTACCCAAACACTCAAATGATAATAATAATAATATATTATTATTTTAAAATATTTTATTCGCTCTATCTTCTTTGTGCATCGTTTGATTGGCATGCCATCAGTGGCGGTGTATCACTGTCTTTAAGGCGGTCGATTAAAGTCTATGGTTGAATATTAATTTCTGTTTCATGGATCAGGTCCATGAAACATCCAATAATAATGAGATTATTAATATTGTGTAATCTTGAATTAGTCTTCACTCTCCCATACGACATCAGATTGGTGAGTCATTTGCAGTGTCATGACCCTTACATTGAAGCAGAACATTCAGGACTCATTACAGCTTCCTAAACCGTAGTTGAGGTGCAGAACCGATGAGGCCCAGTTCGCATTGGTTATGGTGGAATGAGATTTTTTCATAGGGTACCCATTCTTGGTGAATGAGTAGTCCATATCATGTTTTTTTCTGTGAGAATCGCGATTTCATGATCCGTATAATTTTTTTTTGACAAAGAAATAGGATCCATGTGACTTATTTCAAGTGAAATGCGGTGATATATAATTTTTAAATCATATTTCTATTCAGTGTGAATTAATAGTCAATCATATGCATATTCCTCAAGATCGCAACGGTATGGTCCGTTTGGTTTTTCGGTATCATTTGAGGAGGCCTTCTAGGAAAATTATGTTTTTCCCTTAGGTTTAACGAAAAGATATGTGCGTTGGGAGGCTTTTTGGATAGATATTTCATGTACTATGAATATATTCTAGCACAAATAGGTTTACATGATCAGAATTTTAGTACCAAATTATGGATTGGTACACGACTATGAAAAGAGGTGGAGCATCACAACATTTGGGCCCCACACATACCATGTACTGCTTTTCAAATATTTTATCTCTCATCTCTCCTTCTTTTGAACTTGTAAGTTGGCATAAGAGTAGCCTATCCTGAGTTTTTTCTGCATAGAATGTGATGGTTCCATCCTTAGTGGCTTTTTAAATATGATGTGATATTTTCCGGGTGGGACACTTATCCAGGGCGGAACCCAATGAAAGTTGTGGAATTTTTTCGAGAGGTGCCATCCAGCAAGGATGATCAGAGTTCCTCAAAAAAATTTTGGAGAGTTTTCATCTAGTGGGGATGACCAAAGTTCCTCTATGCCTTTCATAGACTTGTTCATCGATGCTTTTCTATGGGGTACCATTCAATGGGGATGATCAGAGTTCCTTGATACTTTTCCAAGACCTAAGATCCCGCATAGATGATCAGATTTCCTAGATTTTTTTCTGAGACGTACCATCCACTTGGGATGATCAGAGTTCCTAGATTATTTTTTGAATAGGTACCATCCAGTAGGGATTATCTATGTTTCATTGTGATTTTTTAAGAGGTACCATCCAATAGGGATGTACTGTGATCCTCAGTGCATTCTATAAGGAACCTTTCAGAAAGGATGACCAGTGTAGTTTCGGGATGACCCAGAGTGTAGTCCTCTATGAGATACCAGGCTAACCCATAGTGTAGTCCCTAAAGGGATACCAGGATAACCTAGATTGTATTACCCAAGGAGATACCAGGATGACCCATAGTGTTGTCCTCGTGGTGATATCACGCTGACCCTCCCACCGGGCCATCTAGCATAGTCCCATATGATTTCGAGAATACCTTTGAATATGGATCATAGTGGTGAGGCATGGTTTGAATTAACTAAGGACTCACGAGAAAGTGGAGTGCTCCCCCCCCCCAAGATGAATTCTTGGTATGCAACCTTAAACTATGTGGGTGAGTTTGTGAAACCAAATTTTCATAGTATCGAGGTGTGGTGATTTGAGAACCATTGACTTATGCCTTATATGCTGATGGGATGAGGTGTTGTAAATTCCATGTGGATTTACTTAGAACTATTTGATACTCACATTCATCGGTATTTTTGTGAGATGGAGATCCCATTACTCCCTCATTTGAGTTCCTTTCATAGATTTCATACACACACATATATATATATATATATATATCCTATTTCTAGTGCCCAGTTTTTGGGTTTTGGATACTCCCCTTCCTGTAGAGGTAAAGACATGAGGGGTATACCACGTGATTTCCATGTCCATATTTTTAGTGTTGAATGATTATACTCTCCATCTATAGTTTGTGAAGATTTGATGGGGGAGCTCATCTATTCTCCGTTTCAAGCACCATGGGTTTGGATGAGTTTACTTTTACCCTCTAGTTGGGATGAGCTATACTCTTTCTGTTCACTCTTGTTGTTCCTTGTTCTGTCTTACTGATCCCCTATTCAGTACCACTCTTGTCGCTCCCTCGAGCCTTCGGGGCATCCGATTGAGTATTCTTATACTCACCCCTTCTTGGGATTTTTCCGCATTTGATGTGCCCTAGCAGATGATGTACATGTTGATCTCAATATCATAGGAGCTTATAGATATGAGGTTATTTGACTGCATGTGGTGGTCGTCAGTTTGGATTCGGGATTGGGACCCTTCCAGCTGTTTTACATTTTCTCTTGTTGCCGGTTTGTGGAACATTTCTAGATGGTTGTGTATTTTTCCCCTTTCCCTTTCATCATTACTTTTCTTGTACTTGTTACGTTTAGAGGTCCATACATATATGTTTGGTTTCCCTTTAATAGCAGTTTCTTATCTTTCATTATTTTCCCCAGTACTTTTATATTGAGTTGGCTTCATGTGTATGTATATTTTCTTATGAAAAGGCCTCCCATAGTTTGTTGTGCCTTTGACGTTAGTCACTAGACCTTGGGAAATAGTGGCGGGCTTGGGGTAGTTGTGGCTCGAGCCCTAGTATGGGTCGGGTCGTGACAATAATGGTTCACATTCATGTTATATCACCATTCTTGGGTAGTGAGGTATCAAATCTAAACATTGTTCCCCTAATATAACTAATTAATAATATATGATACTCCATGTGTTATACTTAATGGGTCATCAAGTGCACAAAACCACATCATATCCCTCATGAGTATATTTTTTATCTTGATAAAAGAATCACACTCACACTAATGTTTATGTATTCCCATAACTTATAATAATCATTGATGGACATCGATTAGGGATAATGAAAATACATACATTTATAGATCAATTATAATTAAAACCCAAGAAATGTATATATATATATATGTGTGTGTGTGTGTGTGTGTGTTTTCATCTATTGTTAATGAATTAAAAATTAGGGATTTACTTTTTCTAAATATATATTATATTCTTAAATTCATTTCAAAATAATTAATAATTTAAAAAATATTTACCAGTATATCAAATTATATATGATATATTGCACGATCAACCTCATGATTTCTATTAATTCTGAGTCTTTTTTACACACTATATCTATATTAAATTCCCATCACAGTCCTATGTGAAAATTTAAAAAAAATCCCCGATTAAACTCTTTAGTGTGTAACATTTCTGAAGTAACCTATTTTGAATAATAGATATAATTTGAAATCGTATTCCAAATTTTCAACTACATGAATGTATAAAAACACATTAACATTAAAAAAAATTATTGTTATTATATTAATACCCTTTTCTTATTTAAATATAAATATTAAAAGTGAAACATCATCATCTTAACACCCTTTTTGACCAATATTTTTCCTTGAAATATTTTTGTTACTAATTTAAATATTTCATAATATAATTCTAAAAATTTTCAGATAAGCATGCATAATTTTTTATAGAAACTAATACCACATTTACATTATTTATTTAAATACATATCGAAAAACTTTTAGGATATAAAATTATTTTTACTTTGATACTTTACCATATTCATATTTTGTTAATTAAAATTGAACTTTTAAATCTCAATTATTTTCCCACTTGACTTTTAGAAATGATATCATATTAGTGATTTAATTAAAATTAAAAAAACCTTTTGTGTTTAAAAAATATAATTTATTATAATTTAGTGGGAATATTTTACATAAAAATAATGAACCTATGTTTTGAAATCGTAATTTAATTTTAAATTCTATACTAGAGATGAGTATTTTAATCATTTTTTATTACATGTGTTGTGGTAGATCTAGAGTTTATTTACGAAGACCGTTCCTGACCTACAACATATCTAATGTAATTTACATGATACTCTCATATAGTGAACCAATATTTTTCATTGTGAACTACATATGGTCGATGTTTGGGTTTCTTAAAAAATTGAACTCTCCTATAATCACCTTACATCCTCCTATTGAATGGTCATTCGATTATATGGACTTCTCTTGGTCTGACTAACCATATAAATACACTAAATAACTTCTTCATTCTTAATTTTCATTACTCTCTATAAACCTGAGATATTTATATTGGGTATGAATATATGAATTTGGTGCACTATACTCGAAATAGGTGATGATTTTTGGTAGTTTAGCTTTATGAAGATTGAGGTTTGAATTCTTTACCATTCTAAATTATTTGTATGTAATTTTTTGCCATGATTTTTATGTGGTACATGTGTAGACATACGAGACCTATCCAATATCATATTATAATATTAGGTTGATCTTTATTGGTTTAGTGGAATCCTTATAGGGAGAACATGAGTTATTCTACATAAAATGATGGAAACTTACATTCTATCATGTTTATGGGAAGTATTTTCAATAAGTGCAGAAGGGATCATAATATTTCATTTGTGATCTATCAAGGAAAATTTGAATTTTTTATTACGTCTAGGTGTAAATGATGATTTCATATAGTTATGAGTGTTAGGGATGATATTGGAATAGAGATATGGGATAACATGGATTGATATGATTATGTATGGGATGATGAGACATGATATCCATGAGTTATATGAATGAGTTTGTTAGTGTGGTGGGTCAGTCATGAGTGAGACATATGAGTTTGAAATAATAATATAGGATGAAAATGAGTGATATAGTTTAGTTTTTATTGTTGGTACGGTTTCAACATAAGTGAGATATTCAGGTACAGGATGATTGTGGGATGGTGATGAGTGATATTTCTTAGATTGACATGTGATGTGATGATGATGATGAGTGAGATGGTTGGGTCCTGTAGAGATAATGATGGTTCTCATGAGTGATATATTGCATCTGGATATGGTTATGTGATTTCACTTGTGTTCTAATAATGTATTTTTCTAGACATGTGGTGACATGGAATCACTGTTCCTTCGAGTAATGTGCTGAAGTAGGTACGTCTAATGTACATGGATTCCTGTTTTGCACATGATAACCGAAAGGATTATGATTTTATTTATATATTTATTTTTATTCATCACATAAGTTTTTATATGACTGATTCACATACTCTAATTATGTATTGGTGTTGATTTTATGAGTTTATACATACACCATTCATGTGTATCTTGGTTCATATATAGTCTTCATAGAGAATATTTAAATGAGGTAAAGGGTAACAGTTTGGAATGTTTTGCAAGAAGATATTGTTAGCTGGGTGATGTTGGAACAGTATCTACAATCAATTATAGATATTTCTCAATATTTATTTTTCCATCTATATATTGTGAAAATATTTCTTTTACATATGGGGATCTGCCATTTGAATCATTTATTAGGTAAATTATGTCAAATTTTTATTTTTTGTTATTTTATTTTCATTTCTATGTAATTATTCTCATTCATTTTTCACCGTGTTTATATTTATATTATCATTCCTATTACATTAATGTTTTATTTTTTTCTGAAGGCATTGTCTCCACTATCATTCTTCTTAGGAAACTTCCACTAGTCATAATGTTCGTATGTATGAGGAGAGGTACATTAGGTTATGTAAAACCCCCATGCGAAACTCGGTTAATTGGATTGGGGAATCAAAAAGTTGTATCTTAGTGTTCTTCTATTGTATCTAATTGTTTTGGGTATGGCTATTGGATTATATAGTTTTTCAAAACATTGTTTAGAACATTCTCCAGGTTTTATATAACCCCCATACATGTAATGTACATGTTTATTCAGTTGGATTATTTTTCTAGCATATACTTTCATCGTTTTACAATTTTAACCTTGATTGATTCACATGATCTTAGTCTTTCTGATTAATGGGATTTTATCTCTTGGTGTTTTTTTGAATAGGGGTGTTCATTTAGAATGGATAAAGACATATATTTACATTACATACTCTTTTTTTACTAGTTCCTTGTTCATTAAGTAGGTTTTGTTGTGTCTTAACTCTTTTGGAATATCATTTTTCATTAATCTTTATAAATTATTTATTTGTAAATTGTGTTTATAGATGATAATATATTTGATTTTGTAATTAATTGGGATTGTTTAAACCCTTGGAACAAATAATAGATCCATGGGGTTATAGTTTTTAAAGGTGTTTTGAATAAAATTTATTTTCCAAATTTTTATAGTGACTAGTTTGAATGGAATAAAAAAATTAAAAATGGAATTTGGCCCCATTTGTTATTTGAATTAGGGGGAAAACAATTAGTTTTTGGGGAATTTTTTTAAATGTGGAAATTTTCTAACTTTATAAAGTTGTTTAAAAATTAAAAAATATTAAATTGTTTTAATATGGTTCCCTAAACGATTATTTTAAACATACGGTAGAAAATGAAATTCAAAAAGGTATAAATGGAATAGTACAATGATTCTTTTTTTTGTGAGGCCTTTTTTTGGAAATTTCCATCCATGTTTATATAGTTCATGTGTCTATGTTAGACCCACTAAAAGAATCATTTTTTTTGTTTCTAATGTAGATCTTAGCCCTCAGGTATATAAAATGTTATAATTATTTATTTAGGAGAATAACAGACCTTTAGGTCTTGTGATCAGTGTTGTTTGGAAGGATTTATTATATTTATGGTTAGTTATTGCCCCTAAAATTGTGTGGAATGCAACAAATGTTTTCTAACAATGAATGTATTTGATGTGGGCAAATTGTAACATATATAAATATTATATTATTTCAAAATAATAACAAATAAAAAATAAAATTTTATAGAAATCAGTACAATAATGGTTTAGTTACTTTGGATACTAGACACATAAATATCTTATTTTATAATGTATCTATAACATATCCCATAAAGTTTTATTATCCTAATACTTTTAATATACTTACCAAACATAAATACTTTTTCCTAACCAGTGAAAAATTTAAATATAATAAAGGGTCAGCTTAAATGATCAATAAGGGTAAACATAATTGATACCAATCAATGGTCATAAGTAAGAATAAGGGTATAAGAACTTAATCATCATATATGAAATTCATACCCAATCAACTCATATATAATAAATCACTATTCATAAGTATTTATGAAAAAAATATAAAATTTATAAGAGTGTGGAATCATAAATAATAAAACATGGTCCACAAGATCATATCATGGAAATATTAATGTGGAAAAGACATAATCCTATACCATTGTGAATATGTATGAAAAGTAATAGGACTAATCATTCAGATAAAGGAATTAAATCAGATCCTTGAATAAATTTTTTGAAACGAATCCAGGTCTAGGAATTAACTTTTAGACATGAAATCATGTTTATAAATCGACTTAGAGCCATGAAACCATGAACATGAATTATGTTGTTACCATTATATTTTGTTCTCACATAACATAGTTCTCTCATGAGTTATCCATCTTTCACCAATGCATTATAGGGATATATAATTATTCAACAATACATAACATAATTAAAAGAATATATATATATATATATATATTCCAAAATATTCATCATATCATCATATAATAATCCAGGGGAAGGAAATAGGCTTTAAAAACATTTAATCAATTAAGCATTGCATAATCAATGGAAAAGAAATGTGTTTCATAATGGTTTCTTCATAACATTATTAATTCGTGGGAAAGAAATAGGTTTCACAGAATAACCCTTAAATTATTGTCATCATAACCACTAAAATGAAATAAATTGTATTTTATAATAAGATCATTTCCCCAGTTAAGCATACAAATCAATAATGGATTTTATAAAATATGAAAAACACCATTAAAAGATCATTCGACCATTTCCTTAAAAATATGAGAAATGTTTCTTTTAATTTGATAAAATTTTATGTAAAATATAAAATAATATTTTTAAAATGAATTTCATTTAAAATAATCAAGAATTATTATAAATAAAACCTTTAAATAAAAAAACAGTTATGACGGAGAAAAAATCTATTTATTTTGTATAAATTAACAAAAATATTCCTTTCACAATTTGTTAAAAATATCAAAATGAATTATGGGAAAACATTTCATTAAAAATATACATAATAAATATATGTAAATAAATTAATATTTATAAAAAATATGTTTTCAAAAAATTTCAATTATTTTTTAAAGCATCCATATAACTATTTTCTAATATCTTGTATATGGAAGAAATATTTCACCTCCAAAAAGGAAATAAGGAAAAATTTTATTTAAAATTTGTTATCATACATTTTAAGATCCAAAGACTGTACAAATATAACAATATATAAAATTTCTAGGAATAAATATAAGATAATAAAATATATTAGATTAAATGTTTCAATTCAATAAAATTTCTCATAGTATAATGTTTTCATATGAAATCCTTAAAAGAAATGAGATTATAACATAATTACATTAACTCAAGTCTCATCCTTATTCATATTCATTAAAAAATATTATATTATTATAATAATAAAATAATAAGTTTATTACATAACCACATTAATACATATAATACCATATATTATTTACATACAACATCTTATGACTCGTTTAATAACAATTCCTTAGAAAAATCATTATTCTGGGTGATAACTATTTTATTTTTCATGAAAGTATTGATTCCAAAGTTATGGTACATGTAGTTTGATCACATTTCGACAACCTATAGAATTTAAATAATATTATATGTATGATACATAATGATTATATACATTTTTATAACTCTTCATATAAAGTAGTGATGAAAAATATGGTCCATCACTTTGTGGAGATGGAAATCCGTACATACAAACTGATAATGATTCCACTATTAGAAGCATTAAATGAAAAAAATAAAAAAAAATACATTTCTATAATAATTAGGACATCATAAATATTATATATTTCAATTTAATTTATCATTATTAGAAAAATATATAAATTTAAAATGAACAATTAATCTCATTACTATGTAGAGGTGGTAGTCCACATGTATGCATGACCGACGTTAATGATTCACCATGGTTTGAAAGGGAATATGGTATAAAAAATATTATATTTACATAATAACAATTATTTCAAAAATCTCATATATAAAAATTAAATTTATAATAATAAACATCCATAAATTGTTATGATTGAAAAAAAATACATCGTTTCGTGAGGTGGTGGTGGGCACGTATGCACGAAAGATGCTTTTATTTCCCATTTGATGGAGAAGAAGGTGAAGGAAGGTTACCATATCAACAAAATAAAAACTTATTAAATTTATAATAAATAATTCCTCATAATATTATTGATATAATATGTCTAGATAATTTATAAGAATAAACAAAATTGAAAGTACTCGGTTAAGAGTTATACCTCTTTATTGAGAGACATTATTTACATTACACATTTATACTTGTAAGGATGGTTTTACAATAAAACAAATACCTCTAGGATGTGATGACATATGGTAGAAAAATATATAGTTATGTATTTTCATGTCTATGAGACTCATCAAGTGTGAGGATGAGAGGATGGGTTGTTTATGTTGTTACGGGTGGGAGAGGAAACACATGGATGTATTTAACATATTAAAAAATGTTAATGAATTAAGAAAATCAAAATGGAACCAAATTCAATTATTTTGGATTATTGGATGATTTATACCGTAAATATAACACTACAATAAGATTTATGTAATTGTTATGACATTTTAACTCTTATATATATATATATATTAATCACTCATTAATGTCGTTTAACTATTAACATTGTAATTAAATTTTACCTCAGTTACTCTTCATATGGACCAAAAACTAATTTAAACTATTTATATATTTCAAATTATTTTGATTTAAAATATTTTATCCATTTAATCTAATTTAATATTTATAAGTGACCATATTTTATTCTTAAATAAACATGTAAAAACTGACAGAAATCATTTTTCTTGAAAAATGCATTTTTGGTATAAATATATTTTAATTCCAAAATTAATCATTATATTATTAAAATTAAATTAATTTGAATATTTTTAATCAAAATTATTTAATTATGGTCTATAAATCATTAAAACCCGTTCATTATAATTACATTAATGGAAAAAACATTTTTCATTAAAATTGAATGTACTTACTATTTACTAAAAATTATTCTTTTAAATAAACCTGAACAATTAACCACAATATAATATTAATATGATAATTTGAAAAATTATATAACTTTCATAAATTATACTATTTTAATATTTTGTAAATTAATTATAATATCCATGCACAAAATTCAATAAAAACCATTTTTGAATAAAGCATATTTTTCCAGCGTAAAATGACATTAATAAATTGAGTACTTATTTATTATGAATTAATAAATAAATTTAAATTATATAAAACCTTTTTAAATAATTTTCTTAATTTTTCAATTTTCCATTTCATGTCCAATTTAATATTTGGCTAATAATGGTCACTTTTTAAAAATAATAATTCAATATTATATATAGGTTTATTTAAGCTCTATGTTCTATTTAAATAAAGATATCATTGAAATTATTATTTTTAAATGAGAAATATATCTTAAAATCTTAGTGTGTTATATAATTTCTCTCACTAGAGTGATTATAAATGGGTTTTATGAGGAAGTTAGTGGTTTGAGACCTTTATCTAGATATAAACCCTTTCATGGTTATGCTAGCAACATATTGTTTTGGTAGAAAACCATGAGTTATATGGGTTATGGTGTGGTTTCTCCATGAGTTGTTCTTCATTATATGAGTGGTAAAAAAAGTGGGTAGTTCATGGTGTTAGGTGTTTGGTAGTATGTTACATTGGTTGTGGAGACCTTTATTGGTGAGTATCAATCTCTATGAGGTGGGTTATCATATTTTTCATGTGTAGTATTAGATTTATAGAGAATAATCTCAGTGAGAATGAGTTTTGGGCAGTTTGAAGAGCCTTCAATTGAAATAATTTTGTTGGTATGATTTTATGTTCTAATACACATGACAATTCATTATTTATATGTACTAGAACTTAATTATTATTTCTACAATGGTTCACATCATAAACCATGTTCTAACACCCTAAAATCTCTCCTAGTTATGGTGGAATTTCTAGCTTTCCATTTAGGATTGAAAATAAAATAAGAAAATTAGAGTCGAATAATGCAATTATTAATGAACTAGAGATGTAGAAACCATGTGATACACATTAATAATGAAGTGTGATAATATTTATCATTCTTTTGGAATTGAGTTGAAATGTATTTCGACCCATGGTTGTAAGGTTTAAAAAACAATGGGTTTTTGAAGGGTCGTTAGATAATAGCGTTCAGGTGAGTAGTTTTATTTCGCATGCAATATCATTGTGTAGTTTCTTTGAGAGTTTTTGGAATATTCTTAAATCACTACAATGGTTATTAGCGCATTAAACTACCATGTGAGAGATGATTTCATGTATATTCATATCACTTCATTATGTATTCCTATAGTAGATATTGGGGGTTTGTTTTTGGTTTCCATTTAACATGTTCCTAGTGCAGTGAGAATTTTTTGATCTCTATGATGATTACGGATAAATCTATTATCGAGCGATTTGGATTAATAGAAGGTATGTGGTTATGGTGGTGGTTAAAAACAATAATGTGGGGCCTCCATGTACCAGTGTATCATCATTTTATGATGGTTATGGTGAAGGTATCACCTATAGTGGACTTAGACAATGATAAATATTGTTATGGCCTCTATGGGTGGAACATTGTATTGATCATTGAGTTCATAGGATGTGTTGGTAAATAGTCTGTAACCATTATGAAGGGTTATTATAGCTTTATGAATATGGATTTTTATTCCTTATGAGTCTATCCATGATGTAATTTGATAATGATGGGTGAGGATTTTTCTCATTAGGTAATGAGTGTTAATCTGTTGGCATTGTAAGGCCTTAGATTAGATACTTCTATTAAGGTATCTGGTTCTGATAGAAATGTCTCATGTGGGGTGAACCCTTATATAATTTTGAACCCAAGAGGATGGGGTTTAATGGAGTGGTAGTGATCATGATCCCTTGATGAGATCCAATCATATGGATGGTAACTCTTATGCAAGAAGTTAATTTATCATCATTTAGTTTTCTTATGTCAAGTTATATTTGAATGTTGGTAGTGGTTATTTTTATTTTTTGAGGTTTGGTATGTCAAGTTGTTTTGGCTGTAAATAAATATTTTCTAGAGGAATGTTTAAGGGTGATGGTGATGACGAAATATATGATATTGGTGGTTGGTTGGTCATAGATCAGTTTTACAACCATGTAAAACACTTTCGTGGTGTGTCTTGGTGGGTTTTTTGGAAAACACTTGATTGTTGTAACACCCGAGACTTTTATGTTATATAAATTATCAAAGGAATCTTTTTCTACACAACACTTGCTTGACTTGCTTTACACGCAATCACGACCTTCCTCGATAGCTTGCGTCGTACGCAATACCGAGTTTCACTAAACAACAATATGCTATTAAAACTAGCCGTTATGAATAGTAATAACCACTTTTTGAAATTTTATAAATTTTATTTTTCAAAATGGACTTCATTTTTGGACTCAGAATATCGAAATTAGCCTAGGGTGAAATTTTGGTATTTTTCTGAAAACTTTCAATTTTTGATGAATAGTGAAACCACTAAGTGGTAGGTTAAAAACTGAATTTTGCATAAAACTTAATTTTACCACTTCTGTGAATGGAATTTCGAAAATCCGAGAGACACGGTTAATATCAAGGACTAAAATGTGGTTCAATGAGATGAAAATAATTTTTTGGTGAATAGTAACTTTTTACGATTTTTACCGCGGTTAATAGTAAATAGGGTAACTAAGGGTAAATATGATATTAATATTACCCTAACACATGTCCTAATTCTATTGGACAAGTGTAATTCGACCAAAAACAAACTTAGGAATAAAATATGACCATTTAGGCCCACTTAGATTAGATTAGGACATTTATTATTAATTTATTTAAAGAAAGGTTAAAATAGTTAAAATCAAAGTTTAATAAGTAAATCATTTTTAATATGGGGTTATACATAAGATAAATTCGATTTTAAATATTAATTAGAAAGCTAAAAAGATTTACTACATGATGTTATTTTATTTGTAATTTTTAGACATCAAATAATATAATTTATTTATGACACAAAAATGATGTCGTAATTATCTTATTAATGAAATATTGACATAATTGATAATATAAATACCAAAATAAATGTAATTTAAGACTTTTTATGAATTCCACTAATTTTCTAGGTTACTATGATATATTAGTGTTGATTTAATCAACTTGTTTCTAACATATAATTCTGTTATGACTTTCACAAAAATCATATATCAAATAGTGTCAAAATTGACACAAAATAGTTTTTAAATCAAATATTATATTATTAATTGTTATTTTATTCCTAAAAATCTAAGGTTCGGCCAAATAACTTACATAATGATATATGTATTAATAATATACAATTTGGGGTTCGTTTGGCATGTTATAGTAAGTTTATTAACCATATAGTGAAAGAAAACAAAAAGACATGGTAAAAGTTAAATTATTTAACTTAGAGTTAAATCTAATTGATAAGGACAAAATAATATCCTAAACTTGTCTAAATCCTATTGGTTGATAGGATTTCGACCCATCCCCACTTTAGCTTCGAAATAAGACCCTTTGGAACCATTATAAACCGATTTTGACTTTAATATAAAATAATATTTTGAGATATTCCTAAGGTGCCCCTCTCCTCCCTTATAAAAGGACACCTCCTCCCCCTCCTCCTCACACCAATTTGAGCACTCAAGCTCGGCCAACCCCTGCCAATTTCTCCTCTCCACTTACCTAGCAACATCCTAGAGGTTCTGGTCTTCCTCAAAGACCAATTCTAGTGCCCTAAGAGGAGGTCTCAAAGAGGCACTTCAAAGAAGAGGTAATTACCGTTACCAATTCTTTCATCTTTATTTCTTCTTCCACATCTTCTTCTTAGGTTGTTTCATTATAAAGTAATAACATCAGTATCACTCATATACTGATATGTTATTATAAGTATGAAACAACCCTATTTCACCATCTATCCATCCTACGGAAAAAGAAATCACCGCGCGTGCGTACGTACGGAATACCGTCTCCACGCCGTGGTGTAATCTATTTTCCACCACCACCTTACATGGATGGGTATAATGGTGTAAAGAATAATTATACATAGTTATTACAACATCATATTGATTCTCATATATTTTATAATTCACTCCAATTCAATTCAATATTAATAGAAATGATATCATCGCTCGTGCGTACGTACGGACTACCGTCTCCACGACGCGATGAGATTCATTCTCCATGTTAACCATTTAAAGAATTATTATAAAGTATATATAAGAAATAATAATGAAATATATGAAATTATAAAGCTACTGGATTTATGTATATATATATAT
The DNA here is from genome assembly GCA_963277665.1 of Viscum album. NCBI lineage: Eukaryota > Viridiplantae > Streptophyta > Magnoliopsida > Santalales > Viscaceae > Viscum > Viscum album. The sequence goes on from OY728120.1 coordinate 1,153,686,774, forward strand.
ATATATATATGTATGTCATCTACTTACTTCCATTTCAAGACAATAAGGAAAGTAAAACAGCGTTCATGCGTACGTACGGACTACCGTCTCCATGAACGGTGTTTTTCATCTATCTATTATATATATATATATACTGAATATATATGATATATAAATCATATTTTATATTCTGGAAGTAAGTAAATCATGATATAAGTAATAGTGATGTCAAGAACAACAAGTCAAAACACCTAAGATAAATGAAACGATTTTACCCAAAACGCTTCTTTAACATGGAATTTACAAAAGAACGGGTAATATAATGTCATAAGTGAACGATATATGATATCATAACAATGAATATGATTCTGTAATAAGTCAATAACATGATTTAAATCATTATACAGGAGGTTCGGACACTTACAAAGCAAGTCGTACCTAAGGTAAGGGAAATATCACAATCTCATTTTTATCTGAGATTGTTTATTTGTAAGTAATTACTGGGGTGTATTTTATCATCCACATCCATGTTCCCTCAATATGTAATATTGTTTCCATCCACTTGCAATTGTTTAAATCCAATTTTACCCTTAGGTGAGTTTTTAGTGAAGAATATGAAAGGAATCTTTTGTCGTTTTTCCATACGAGGTACTTTTTGACTTTTCCGAAAAAAGTACGAAGAATGTTTTTTTTAACTTATACGGCATGAATGGATTTTTAAAACATTACTTCAAAGAAGCTTCCTTTACAAGTTTTCAAGTTTATTTTTAATCAACTTCTATTATTTTAAAGTTGTATGACATGTTATGAAAGGAAAAACGTTTTTGAAGAAGAAATGATATTTTCCTCACGAATGGAGTTCAAGTGTTTTATCAAAATTATTTTCCATCTAAGATAATAAAGGGTTCTGTTTTTATCCCTATTATTAAATTTATTTTGTTCATGTTGTGATGGAAATATTTTTATGAATTCCTTTATCTTATATGAATTGTTTTATGATGTCATGTTGTTTAAGAATTCCATTTTTATTACATGGGTTACGCTATGATATATGGTTTATGATTATGTGGCACACATAAGAAAGGATTCATTATAAGATGGGTGGGACCTATATCTCCCTCCAATGCATTGGGTAAAGATTTTATATCTCATGAGATAGACATGGCTGAAATGGTAGGTTATACGGGTTCAGTGAAACAGGACTGAAACGAGGGTTACTCGATTCAGAAAGGGACTTTGTCCACTAAGATAGTCTTGGCAATGAGTCATGACTAACAAGAAATGATTTTCCATGATTATGTGTGCATGCCACAAAGTTTCAAGTTTCATGTTATGATTATGGTGATCTCATTTTCACTTCTATGATTTGTTCCATGTTAAGATATTATGATCTCTTTTGCAGGTTATGATTTTCAAAAAGATATGATATGATTTTTATTTCTTTTGTATACCCTTAATGAGCATTTGAGATCACCCTTTTATGTTTTCTTTTCCCCAGGATATAAATAAAGGTTTTAGGTAAAAAAAGGGAAGATCTTTATGGGAGATATTGAAGATCTTTCACCACGATTAGAAGATTACGTTCCGAGTTTCCAAAGACACTAAACTATTACGATCCTTTAGTGTGTGTTTTTGTTATGTACTAAGTATTCCGCAAAAGTAATGTAATATCCATGTACGTCAAGATTCGGGTCTCTACAGTTGGTATCAGAGGAAAGGTTTAGTCAACCTTTGGAAACTAGGATGCGAAAACGTTAGTGAGATCCCTAGAGATATTTCTAAGGTATGTCTAGGGATGTCCCTAAGGATAAGTATACGTATAGGATATGGTCCTAGAAATACGGTAACAATCTTAGAATTTAACCTAAGATGTTAGATATTAAGGGTACTCCCCCTTTACTATGTTGTTTTCCCTAGCATGATTTTTGCCTCTCACACTATTCTTTTTGGGTTTTAGACGATGGATGGAACCCGAAGGAATCGTGTTGATCAATGCAATGGACAATGCAATGATTGTCCCCCTGAGCAACCAAACGATATGGGAGCTGGAATGCAAAATCTTGTAGCCATGATCACACAACTTTCTCAAGCTATGAATCATGCAGGACTTCCAAACGAGCAAAGGAAGGAGCAACTTTCTGTTGAATCCTTCATGAGGCAGCGTCCGCCTTCTTTCAGCGGGTCTACTGATCCATTAGTTGCTGAACAATGGATTAGTACTACTGAAAAGTTATTTTCAGTTCTTCAATGTTCTGAACATGATAAAGTCATCCTAGCAATGTACCGTTTGGAAGGAGATGCTGATCAATGGTAGAATCTTGTTAAGAATACGAGGCAAAGGGATGAAATTGAGTCTATGGAATGGGACGAGTTCAAGAACTTATTTTTCAATAAGTACTTCCCTCTTATTCTCCGAACAAAGATGGAGAAAGAGTTTCTTGAACTGAAGCAAAGGGATGATGAATCTGTTAGTACCTATGAAGCAAATTTTACAAGACTTGCAAGGTACGCTTCTGGTATTATTATCCAACCTGAGAGTAAGATCGATCGATTCTTTAGTGGCTTAAAACCAAGTCTTCGAAGGGCATTAGCCATAAGGGACTTCAATAGCTATGAGGAAATCGTTCGATGTGCTCTCAAAGTCGAGATGGAGATTGGAGTAACCCATCAGTCACATGGATTTGATAAGAAGAGGAAGATGGAATTCAAAGGAAACTCTAAAGAGCACACTGAAAAGAAGATGAACTTTCCATTATGCTCAAAGTGTGGAAAGAAACATGGAGGGAGTTGTCTTAAAGGGACAAGTAAATGTTTTAAATGTGGAAAGGAAGGTCATCGGGCATTTGAATGCCGTGATAATGGGAAGAAGATGTCTAATGACGCAAACAAAGGAAGGGATACACAGAATGAACCTACTACACTTCAATGTTTCAAGTGCAAGGAGATGGGGCATTATGCCAATCAATGCCCAAATCCAAGGGTTGATGATGATGGTCGACGTCAACAAAATCTTAAGGCTAAAGACAAAGGAATGTCACATGCAATTTCTATCAGCGATGTGGAGTACGATAACGATGTGGTGAAAGGTACACTTACCATCCACTCTAAAGTAGCAAATGTTTTATTTGATTCTGGATCCACCCACTCTATTATTTCTGAAGACTTTTCTAAGGGTATCACCGTATTACCTCAATAATTAGATGTTGAGTTAGCCGTGACAACACCTAATGGCACATCAATCGCATCAAAAGTTTATAATTCTTCTCCGATCGAAGTTTGTGGGAAAGTGCTTCCTACAAATCTTGTGATCCTTCCTTTAGTGGAATTTGATGTGATTCTTGGCATGGATTGGCTTTCTCTACATGGAGCTCATATCAATTGCCAAAGAAGGGAAGTCACATTTCATATTCCAGATCAATCTACGATCGTCTATCAATGCAAGGATGAACATAACCTTCCAGTGGAAATTTCTTCCATCTTATGGGTATTGATTCCACTAAATGAAGGTTATTTATCTCAAATGGTTGGTGAGAAACTCACGATTAAGAATATGCCCATTGTACGGGAGTTTGATGATGTCTTTCCGGAGGAATTGCCGGGTCTTCCACCAAATCGTGAAGTTGAGTTTTCAATAGAACTCGTACCGGGTTCTTTGCCTATTTCAAAGACACCTTATCGAATGGCCCCAATTGAGTTGCAGGAATTGAAGAAGCAACTCCAAGAGAATCTTGATAAGGGATTCATACGCCCTAGTGCGTCACCTTGGGGAGCACCTGTTCTATTTGTTAAGAAGAAAGATGGATCAATGAGACTCTGCATTGATTATCGATAAATTAACAAGATCACTATCAAGAACAAATATCCTCTCCCACGCATTGATGACTTATTTGACCAACTACGCGGAGCTCAATACTTTTCCAAGATTGATCTTCGTTCAGGGTATCATCAATTAAGGGTCAAAAGGGAGGATATACCAAAGACGGCTTTCCGTACAAGGTATGGACACTATGAATTTATAGTGATGCCATTTGGTCTTACTAATGCCCCTGCTATCTTCATGGATCTAATGAATAGAGTATTTAGAGACTATCTTGATCAATTTGTGGTAGTCTTTATAGACGATATTCTTGTCTATTCAAAGAGCAAGGAAGAGCATGAAGATCACTTGAGAATTATATTGAAGACCCTGAGAAAGGAGAAGCTTTATGCCAAATTTACCAAGTGTGAATTTTGGCTTCAAAAAGATGCATTTTTGGGTCATATAATCTCAAAAGAGGGGATATCTGTGGATCCAGCAAAAACAGAGGTTATCGAAAGATGGTCGAGACCAACCACAGTAACTGAGATCCGAAGTTTTCTTGGTTTGGCTGGATATTATCGACGTTTTGTAAAAGATTTTTCATGATTATCTAATCCACTCACCAAGTTGACTCGGAAAGGAGTTAAGTTTGTCTGGACAGAGGAATGTGAAGAGAATTTCAAGGAGTTGAAAAGAAGGTTATCCAGTGCACCTGTGCTCACACTGCCTTGTAGTGGAGAAAGGTTTGTGATCTACAGTGATGCATCCAAGAAGGGATCGGGGTGTGTTCTTATGCAAAATGATATGGTGATAGCTTATGCCTCACGACAGTTGAAAATCCATGAGCAAAATTACCCAACACATGATTTGGAGTTGGCTGCGGTAATCGTTGCATTAAAGATTTGGAGGCATTACCTTTATGGTGAAAGGTGTGATATTTATACTGATCATAAAAGTTTAAAGTATATTTTCACACAAAAGGAGTTGAATATGCGTCAAAGAAGATGGTTGGAGCTGATTAAGGATTATGACTGCTCAATCCATTACCACCCTGGGAAAGCAAACAAGGTGGTAGATGCATTAAGTCGACAAGACCATGCTAGTTTATCCATGATGAGGATCACAAAAGATCCAATATTTATGGATTTACAAAGGATGGATCTTGGAATTATAATGGAAGGGGAAAAATCTTATCTTTCTCAAATGAATGTTCAACCATCTATACATGTGAAGATTAAAGAGGCACAGAAAGAAGATGTCGAGTTACAAAAGAAGGTGAGAAATGTTCCTGAATTCAACCTTGATTGTGATGGGATAATAAAGTTCAGGAATCGGGTTTGTGTTCCTCCCATCCCCGAATTAAAGAAGGAGCTGCTGGATGAGGCTCATAGTTCTTCATTCTCTATTCATCCTGGAAGCACGAAGATGTATAGGGACCTGAAAGAGTACTTCTGGTGGGATGGAATGAAAAGAGATGTTGCTGAATTTGTCTCTCGATGCTTGGTTTGTCAACAAGTTAAAGCTGAGAGACAGAAGTCTAAGGGGATGTTACAACCATTACCCATACCCGAATGGAAATGGGAAAACATCACTATGGACTTTGTCACAGGACTTCCTAAAACATCCAAAGGCAATAATGCTATTTGGGTCATAGTTGATCGTCTTACAAAGTCTGCACACTTCATTCCTATTAGAGAGGATTTCTCTCTAGATCAGCTTGCCAGGATATATGTAAAGGAAGTGGTAAGATTACATGGAGTACCACTTTCTATTATATCTGATCGGGATCCGAGATTTACGTCGAAGTTCTGGCGAAGTCTTCAGCAAACTCTGGATACAGAGTTGAGTTTCAGCACTGCTTATCATCCCCAGACAGACGGTCAATCTGAGAGAACAATTCAAACCCTAGAAGTTATGTTGAGAGCTTGCTCTATGGATTTCAAAGGAGGTTGGGATCAACACCTACCTTTGGTAGAATTTTCTTATAATAATAGCTTTCACTCCAGTATTCAGATGGCTCCTTATGAAGCTCTCTATGGAAAGAAATGCAGGACTCCAACTTGTCGGGATGAAGTTGGGGAAAGAAAGCTATTAGGACCTGATCTCGTTGATGAAATGGCAGAAAAGGTCAGATCTATTCAACAACACATAAGAGCAGCTCAGAGTCGACAGAAAATCTATGCCGACAACCGAAGAAAAGACCTAGAGTTTGAAGTGGGTGATAAAGTGTTCTTACAAATATCTCCCTGGAAGAGGGTTATGAGATTTGGAAAGAAGGGGAAGTTGAGCCCTAGATATATCGGTCCTTTCGAAATACTGGATCGTGTTGGGAAGGTAGCTTACCGATTTGCGCTTCCACCGAATCTCTCTCAAGTTCACGATGTGTTCCATGTATCTCTCCTGAGAAAGTACATACCAGATCCTTCACATGTACTCATCTCAGAAGTTGTACCGCTGGAGCAAGATCTTTCTTATGAAGAACAGCCGATAGAGATTCTGGATCGTAGCGACAAAGTCCTACGAAACAAGACCACTCGCTTGGTGAAAGTTTTATGGAGGAACCACCAACTTGAAGAAGCTACATGGGAGCTTGAGGATATGATGAGGGAGAAGTATCCTCATCTGTTTGTTACAAAGTGACGAATTTCGAGGGCGAAATTCTTTTTAAGGGGGGTATAATGTAACACCCGAGACTTTTATGTTATATAAATTATCAAAGGAATCTTTTTCTACACAACACTTGCTTGACTTTCTTTACACGCAATCGCGACCTTCCTCGATAGCTTGCGTCGTACGCAATACCGAGTTTCACTAAACAACAATATGCTATTAAAACTAGCCGTTATGAATAGTAATAACCACTTTTTGAAATTTTATAAATTTTATTTTTCAAAATGGACTTCATTTTTGGACTCAGAATATCGAAATTAGCCTAGGGTGAAATTTTGGTATTTTTCTGAAAACTTTCAATTTTTGATGAATAGTGAAACCACTAAGTGGTAGGTTAAAAACTGAATTTTGCATAAAACTTAATTTTACCACTTCTGTGAATGGAATTTCGAAAATCCGAGAGACACGGTTAATATCAAGGACTAAAATGTGGTTCAATGAGATGAAAATAATTTTTTGGTGAATAGTAACTTTTTACGATTTTTACCGCGGTTAATAGTAAATAGGGTAACTAAGGGTAAATATGATATTAATATTACCCTAACACATGTCCTAATTCTATTGGACAAGTGTAATTCGACCAAAAACAAACTTAGGAATAAAATATGACCATTTAGGCCCACTTAGATTAGATTAGGACATTTATTATTAATTTATTTAAAGAAAGGTTAAAATAGTTAAAATCAAAGTTTAATAAGTAAATCATTTTTAATATGGGGTTATACATAAGATAAATTCGATTGTAAATATTAATTAGAAAGCTAAAAAGATTTCCTACATGATGTTATTTTATTTGTAATTTTTAGACATCAAATAATATAATTTATTTATGACACAAAAATGATGCCGTAATTATCTTATTTATGAAATATTGACATAATTGATAATATAAATACCAAAATAAATGTAATTTAAGACTTTTTATGAATTCCACTAATTTTCTAGGTTACTATGATATATTAGTGTTGATTTAATCAACTTGGTTTGAACATATAATTCTGTTATGACTTTCACAAAAATCATATATCAAATAGTGTCAAAATTGACACAAAATAGTTTTTAAATCAAATATTATATTATTAATTGTTATTTTATTCTTAAAAATCTAAGGTTCGGCCAAATAACTTAAATAATGATATATGTATTAATAATATACAATTTGGGGTTCCTTTGGCATGTTATAGTAAGTTTATTAACCATATAGTGAAAGAAAACAAAAAGACATGGTAAAAGTTAAATTATTTAACTTAGAGTTAAATCTAATTGATAAGGTTAAAATAATATCCTAAACTTGTCTAAATCCTATTGGTTGATAGGATTTCGACCCATCCCCACTTTAGCTTCGAAATAAGACCCTTTGGAACCATTATAAACCGATTTTGACTTTAATATAAAATAATATTTTGAGATATTCCTAAGGTGCCCCTCTCCTCCCTTATAAAAGGACACCTCCTCCCCCTCCTCCTCACACCAATTTGAGCACTCATGCTCGGCCAACCCCTGCCAATTTCTCCTCTCCACTTCCCTAGAAACATCCTAGAGGTTCTGGTCTTCCTCAAAGACCAATTCTAGTGCCCTAAGAGGAGGTCTCAAAGAGGCACTTCAAAGAAGAGGTAATTACCGTTACCAATTCTTTCATCTTTATTTCTTCTTCCACATCTTCTTCTTAGGTTGTTTCATTATAAAGTAATAACATCAGTATCACTAATATACTGATATGTTATTATAAGTATGAAACAACCCTATTTCACCATCTATCCATCCTACGGAAAAAGAAATCACCGCGCGTGCATACGTACGGAATACCGTCTCCACGCCGTGGTGTAATCTATTTTCCACCACCACCTTACATGGATGGGTATAATGGTGTAAAGAATAACTATACATAGTTATTACAACATCATATTGATTCTGATATATTTTATAATTCACTCCAATTCAATTCAATATTAATAGAAATGATATCATCGCTCGTGCGTACGTACGGACTACCGTCTCCACGACGCGATGAGATTCATTCTCCATGTTAACCATTTAAAGAATGATTATAAAGTATATATAAGAAATAATAATGAAATATATGACATTATAAAGCTACTAGATTTATGTATATATATATATATATATGTCATCTACTTACTTCCATTTCAAGACAATAAGGAAAGTAAAACAGCGTTCATGCGTACGTACGGACTACCGTCTCCATGAACGGTGTTTTTCATCTATCTATTATATATATATATATACTGAATATATATGATATATAAATCATATTTTATATTCTTGAAGTAAGTAAATCATGATATAAGTAATAGTGATGTCAAGAACAACAAGTCAAAACACCTAAGATAAATGAAATGATTTTACCCAAAACGCTTCTTTAACATGGAATTTACAAAAGAACGGGTAATATAATGTCATAAGTGAACCATATATGATATCATAACAATGAATATGATTCTGTAATAAGTCAATAACATGATTTAAATCATTATACATGAGGTTCGGACACTTACAAAGCAAGTCGTACCTAAGGTAAGGGAAATATCACAATCTCATTTTTATCCGAGATTGTTTATTCGTAAGTAATTACTGGGGAGTATTTTATCATCCACATCCATGTTCCCTCAATATGTAATATTGTTTCCATCCACTTGCAATTGTTTAAATCCAATTTTACCCTTAGGTGAGTTTTTAGTGAAGAATATGAAAGGAATCTTTTGTCGTTTTTCCATACGAGGTACTTTTTGACTTTTCCGACAAAAGTACGAAGAATGTTTTTTTTAACTTATACGGCATGAATGGATTTTTAAAACATTACTTCAAAGAAGCTTCCTTTACAAGTTTTCAAGTTTATTTTTAATCAACTTCTTTTATTTTAAAGTTGTATGACATTTTATGAAAGGAAAAATGTTTTTGAAGAAGAAACGATATTTTCCTCAAGAATGGAGTTCAAGTGTTTTATCAAAATTATTTTCCATCTAAGATAATAAAGGGTTCTGTTTTTATCCCTATTATTAAATTTATTTTGTTCATGTTGTGATGGAAATATTTTTATGAATTCCTTTATCTTATATGAATTGTTTTATGATGTCATGTTGTTTAAGAATTCCATTTTTATTACATGGGTTACGCTATGATATATGGTTTATGATTATGTGGCACACATAAGAAAGGATTCATTATAAGATGGGTGGGACCTATATCTCCCTCCAATGCATTGGGTAAAGATTTTATATCTCATGAGATAGACATGGCTGAAATGGTAGGTTATACCGGTTCAGTGAAACAGGACTGAAACGAGGGTTACTCGATTCAGAAAGGGACTTTGTCCACTAAGATAGTCTTGGCAATGAGTCATGACTAACAAGAAATGATTTTCCATGATTATGTGTGAATGCCACAAAGTTTCAAGTTTCATGTTATGATTATGGTGATCTCATTTTCACTTCTATGATTTGTTCCATGTTAAGATATTATGATCTCTTTTGCAGGTTATGATTTTCAAAAAGATATGATATGATTTTTATTTCTTTTGTATACCCTTAATGAGCATTTGAGCTCACGCTTTTATGTTTTCTTTTCCCCAGGATATAAATAAAGGTTTTAGGTAAAAAAAGGGAAGATCTTTATGGGAGATATTGAAGATCTTTCACCACGATTAGAAGATTACGTTCCGAGTTTCCAAAGACACTAAACTATTACGATCCTTTAGTGTGTGTTTTTGTTATGTACTAAGTATTCCGCAAAAGTAATGTAATGTCCATGTACGTCAAGATTCGGGTCTCTACAATTGTCCTGGTATGATAGTTTTGTCTAGTGAGGTGGTAAGGAAATGACCTATGATTTATTGTGTTTTTGGTTTTTGATGTTATCATATCATCTAAAGAACTATTTCTAATCCATCATGGATTTGGTGGTGTAGTGGTGGATGGTTAGTCTTAAAAAGATGTTATGTAGTTTTTTCTTTGAATAATGGTTTCTGAATCTAGGGAGTTATTTTTTCTGGTTCATGGGTTTCTAGAAATTTGTTTATTACAAGTGGGATTAGGTGAGCTGATTCAATAAATGTTGGTGGTGCTTGTAACTGTTAGTGTTCAAATGATAATAGTGTAGGATTGTGTTTATTTATTAATAGCGATAGAAATGTCTTGGTGAATTTTGGGTGTGATGTTTAAGTTAACATGACATGTAGGTTGGGTATTTTATTATGGAATGTGAATTTAACTTACTTATTTTCATCTATAAATGATAGGATACCATATATTACTATCAATCATTCTTGGTCAACTGTGAGTTGGCTGCATCGATCTGTGGAATGGGGATTGGGCTATCGAGAAGTATTTTATTAGAAGTTAGTGAGGTTATAAAATTATTCATGGGAAGAAACATTCTTATTAGTGTGATTCATGGGGTTAACCATGATTCATATCATGGTTTTTGGTTTGAACCATATTACATTTCATGATTCATGGTATGAATATTTTGAATAACAATAATTAAGGCTTTAGTTTAGGGTGACCATCAGTATAATGGGGGGTTTTTTGAAATAGAAACATTATAATATTAATAGAGATATCTCGAAATTTCAGGAATTATGGTAGTAAATATTTGTTTTTTTGGTTCAAGCATGGTGCAAGGAATCTCTGAGTGTGTGAAATTATTCAGATGTATATTATTTCTATATAGGGTGGATTTGATTTCTACTCTAACTGATGGTGATGACCATTGGTGTTTTTCATTTCTAGTAAATTATTTTTCTAGTTTATCCTCACATGAGACATAAATATTGAGAACATACGGGAAGTTGATATTGTGGATCTATAATAAGATAGGGACGTAGTGTGTGTGGTCATGAGTAAGAATACTGAGTTGGTGGTAAGCGTTTCATTTGGTTCTTCTATTGTGTGTTCATACTAAAGTGAGGAAAGAAATACAATGAAATATAGTTCTTCTTTGGGACTGTTTTATATTTATGGATGTCAAGGGGAAGGGGTTTGAGACTGGGAGTTGGTTATTTTAGTCTAGTGGTCAGGTTGCTTGGATGAGACCTATATAGATACTTCTTGAGGAGGATAGTCCCTTAAAGGTGTTTTTTTAATTGACCTCATTTTTTAGGGGTGTGTAATGATTTAAATTATTTCTTAGATATGTGTATTTTAGTTGTTTCTATAGTAATATGTGTTAAGGTAGCATGGGAGAGGATTAAAGAAATTAGGCCAGACATGTATCCAATAAAGATATAATGGAATATGTTCATGGCATAAAATGAGCTTGATTACATTAGTAATATGATTAATGGATGCATGGGTTCCACCTCGATACTCTCATAGTGTTAACCAATGGTTAACATTGTTAATTTATGATGGGGAGTGTGTTGGGTGTTTTAAACTCGAAAGCCCACCTAGAACCCTCCAATTTAATCTCCTAGATCCCTCTTTTCTACCTTTTTATGTTTTCCCTATCTAAGTCCCTATTATGTCTATATTATGGATAATTTCATGGATTTTGTACATGAGATCGAATCAGATTGTCATTCATGGGGGTTTATTTTCATCATTTTTAGGTTGGAATTGTTTTCCATTCTATAAAATTTTATGGAATTTGGATCCTTGATTTTCATTTAGGTGTTACTGTAGTTATTTGAAACCATTTCTTTGGGGTATTAAAATACCATGTAGGTATGTATTAATGTAGTTGAACCCATATAGGGGGAGTGTGCATGATTAAACTCTGAATTATGAAAATTATCCTTACATTAGGGTGGGAAATATAGTTTTTAGTAAGTGTTAAAGGGATTATAATAAGTGATTTGAGATTGGAGAATGTGAGTTATACATTTTCGAATAATTTGTAGGTTTAGATGATGATTTGGGATAGTATATTGTGGTATGGATGAGATTTTCAAGGAAATATGGGATAATCATGAGTGAGAAAACTGTGTTTAGGATGATGATATGGGTTAGCCATGAGTGATATTGATGATCTTTGCAGTTTAATGGTCTAGTCATAAGTGAGATGGATATGTCTAAAATAATTATACAGGTCCACCATGTGTGATATGGTTAATCATGGATTAGTGATAGGATTGTCAATGATTGGGATGGTCTTCATCAGGAAGGATATGTGATGTTTATATATGATATAGCTCGGCTTTATGTGTAATGTGAGAAAAACCAAGAGTGAGCTGGTTGGGTGGTATGAATATGAATTTGGACATTGTGAGTGAGATTTTTGGTATATATAGTCTTACGAGAACCATTGGGTGATAGGAAAGTGCTTATACAAGAATTATGGTGACATGGCTTGACCGTTCATTTAATCAATTAGATGAAGCAGGTAGGTTCGGGGTTCATGGAATTATTTTTTAGCATACGATGAGAAAATATATCGTATATTTATTTATGTATTTTTTTAGAAATCATCTCAACTTTTATATGATTTTATAACATTTGTTAAGGAAAAATTAATTGTGTTATACATGGTTTATACTCACACCATTATAGGGAATCATGGTGTGTGCGTAATATTTATTATTACGAAATAAAATGACATTAAGGGCTATGCTTTGGGATGTTATGCAGGATGAGAAGGATAGTCAGCCTGATGTTGGGATGGGCCCTAGGATCTTGTATAGATATGGATATTTTTTTTACATTTCATTATTGAACATATAGATCATATGCAGGTGGTAATATCCATTTGAAATATTTTATTGGGTATTTTATGTTATATTGTTATGGAATATGATGTTATTGTTGTTTCATCAACTGTATTCTCACTCACTCTTTATAATTTTTTTATTTTATTCTTTATTGAATATACTCAGATGTTTTTTTGTACAATGTTTATAGTATTACAACAATGTTTATTAGGCCCTTACCAATATTCATCAATATCTTGTTTATGTGGTGGCATGTATAAGGTCATGTAGAACCACTAGCCCAGACCTGGTGATCCAGGATAGGGAGTCACAAATAAACTATTATTTTTATAATATATATAATATTTTATGGTTTTATAAAATCTACAAAAAATTGAGCCTTTAGTAAATATGGTAGAATAATATATCTTTATATTCTTGGGTAAACACTTTAAATTAGATAAATATCCTTCTAAACACGTCTTTTTTCATCATTTTATTTAATTTGATGATTCATAAACCATGTGCTTCAAAAAATTCGATCTCATTTCATTAACAAATTATTATTTACATACTTTTCTAAAGAGAAAAATTATGATAAGAACCCAAAACATTTATAAAATTAATTTTAATGTAATGTGAATCTTGCATCTATATTATTTATACAATGACTCCTTTTTGTAAATATGATAAAGAAAGATATCAATAATCCATTATCAATCCATTATTTAAATTTAACCTCCAATATATTTAAAACACCTGTAAAAAATATTTTCTACCATATACCATTCAAAATTAAATATTTTAATTTTATAATGTTATTGCATGAGTAAGACTATCAACATGGATTATAATAACCCTTCAGTGAATTTAGACAATTATTTCTATGATGGACAATCATGACACAATAAATTCACTATCCCTCTTCTTTTTCTTCAACAAATATAATTGTGAGCACTCCCCATAACTTTTTTTATTCTATTTATAGGAAAAAAATTAATCATATCATTTTTAAACATTATCGTGGAATATGATCCTAGACCTGTAATTTCTTTATCATCTATCCAAAACCTGTTCAGGATATTGGGTATACTTTTATTAAAATCATTCTAATTATAATTCTTAATAATTTGTCTAATCCTTTTTGGAAGTGATTAAAAAATTCTGTCCACAACTATATATTGTTTAAGAGGTGAAGAAAACCTATCCATATCATTATCAAACCCAAAAATATTGATTACATGTGTTTATATTGAGGATCAATCCACTATTTTTCCCTAAAAAATTTCATTCAACACCACATATATTTCATTCATATATTTCTTTTAATATATTTTTCAGGTTATCTATAAACTTATTTGAATCCATGGTCTCGTGTTTCTTTTCCAAATTTTATTTCATGGTTATTATAATGAGTGTATAAAATTATAAGGAATCCATTATATGTTTATATTAAGATTCTATGTTTGTTTCATGGGAGTATTCACAAGATAATTTCATAAAAAGGGGATTCTCCAGCACATAGAATTTTCATACATACTTTGAATATTTTCTCATGTCATTGTACCTAGTAAAATGTTTCTCATGAAAATTTTATTTATACAAAATTCATCTTATGGGAAATCATGAAAATGATGAGGATGTAATTATATATGAATTAAGTTATATGAAGTGATGATCATTTTTTAACAATTTTATAGAGACCATTATTAAATTAGATCCTAAAAAAATTATCACCCTTTAAAATTTCACAGTGTCAATTTGTATTCCAAGATCTAAATTTCACAATGAAATGAGTGAAATATTTAATTTCTCTCGGGAAATAATTATTTATTTGTGAAATCATCCAAATCAAGTTATAAATTTTTCTTCAATAGATGGGAAAATTACACATTATCCCATCCATCATATGGATGACGTCTACTCTATTCCTCCAATATCCTAATCAAATTAGGTTGTCCACACTTAGTATAACCATATAGATATTATAATAATGGATAAATAATCCTATTAGGGCCTCTCATTAATTTATTTCCATACGCAAGAAAATTCAGGGGTACCTAATTATGGCATGACCATCCTAGTTTGATGATTAGGGTCCTGAAAGGTTACACTATTGATGTAATCTAACACTAAGTATCCAACTAATATTATTTTAAGGTATTTCAAATAAAATATTAATTATATTCATATAAAAGTAATTCGTATTTCATCACCTACATCCTTTACTATATCATGTTGTATTCCTTTATGTATAGAGAACTGTAATAATTTAGTTTTGGAATTTCTATTATATACACTAAATTATATTTTATCAGTATGTTAATGTTTTAATATTTACACAACCCATTGTTTTTTTAATCACCCAAATATTGAAACCAAGCATATTCATATCTATCTCAATCAATTTTATGCATATTGACCGTGAACAATTCATGTAATGTTTTAAAATTATATGAGATTAAATATCTCGACACGAGTAATCTCACATGGATGTATAATCGACCACGACCATTTTATTACATGTAATAATCCTCCAATATAGTGGGTAGTCAACAAAAATTCCCTATCCAATGAGATTCTATTTTCAAGATATAATCCATTTTAAAATAAACCTAACACTTAATAAGCACAAACTATATACAACTATTAAATTCAATCTGAAAACATTATTTACAACAAATGGTCATAGTAGATGAAAAATAAGTCATTCATTATTGTACCTAGCCTACTATACATGGCTTGGAAGTTTATATGATGTAGTTTATTGTATATATTCAACCATATATAATATTCAAATTTCATAAAAAATAAAAATATGAATATTAAAAAATGAATTACAAAAATAAATCAATGATTTATTTATTTCCTAAATATGATTTATATATTTATGAATACTTAATAACCATGATTTTTTAAAACATTAAAGTGGACATTATGTATTTTTTAATACACACATTTTATATTCATTTTCTAATACTAACACTTTCAAATTATTCATTAAATGTAATTTTATTTTAATATATGATATTTCTTGAAATATATACATTTTATACTTAAATTTATATTATGTAAAAATTCTAAAATTTTAAAATATCATATATTAACGTTATTTATGGTTTCAAAAATCCATTTGGTGTTTGGTGTTGATATAATTTTATGACACTTTCATTGGTGTTCTGAAGTTGTTGAAGGTTATCTAGAAATGGTGATGCTTAGAATATTGTTAAGGATGTGTTAAATTCACAGGATTAATTAATGGAGGAGAAAAAATGGAAGACATTCACCATTGAAAAACACATAAGGATATGACATAGAATCTTATAGTTTCAAGGTCCTACATCTCTTATAGAGGCTTTCATCAAAATCTCATTGAGAAAGAGAGAACTATTCCACATAATCACTTTTCACCATTGAGGTTGTGTATTTGGTCGTGTAGTTTTATTTGATTTTTCTTTATATCTAATGGATACTGGAATGCATCATTTCAAGAAACCTGATGATCAGCAACGTAGGGGTGACACGATATTTTCCAATAAATCAAGAGTCTTCTAGAGGCATACTTCAAGGGAACAAGCTATGATAGAAATGTTTGAATAGGACACTAGCACACCATAGTTACCCATTGTGGCATAGATACTATGGATTAGGTAATGTAATTGTTTTGATTTATTCTAATCCTATATGATCTTACGCAAAAGAAAATTCCCATGTTTTATCTAGACTAGTGACATACATTTTTAGAGGATAACGTCGCCCAATTTTGGGTAATCATCATAAGATCATTATGTGTGATAAAAATGGTCTTGGTCATAGGAATAAATATCAAAGAGCATGAAACCATGACCATAGATATTGATGGAATACCTCTTTTATAAGGAAACGTAATAACCTGAACTATATTTTTACATTGGATGAGGATCATATGTCAAAGAAGGTCAATTTGTGTATTAGATAATTAGTTATAGTCAAACATGATGATTTATAGTCAAGTTTTTCTCTCTATTTGATGCATTTAATGAGAATTCAATGGTCATTATTCACCACTGTTATAGGGTAAAGACACATGTCATGATCATAAGAAGAAGAGATAAATGATTTTTTGATATTATATCATTGATTAAGTAAATTTTATTACTTTTAAATTTCACTTAGAAGATCAAAATACATAGAACATGACATTAGGGATGAATTGTTATTTAATTTTAGAGGTGAATTGAAATGGAATTTCTGGAAAAAACATAAAATAAGTAGTTATGGATAGATAAAGTTCATTAAGGACCTATATCATATTAGAACATCATAATTTTGAAAATATGTGACACATTATTCAATGTTTATTTTAAAGTTCATATATCGCGAAGAAGAATAGTATTATAGTAGGATCGATGAGTTTATATTTTTGATGAGAAGAAGTAATTATTTTTCATCTAGGAGATTTGTTACTTCATATTGTGACTGCACTAGCTCCATTATGTAAACTAAACAAAACAAGGGTGCTCTAGTTTATTGTCTTTATAGGGTGAATTCCTTTGCATGCTTTATAGATATCTCAGTTAGGGTTAGTGAAAGAAAAGATATATTTTTTGTGTTTTATTGCATTCAACACTTAGAGAGAGTCACTTTTATAGAGAAAAACACATTCTCCCATTGATAGATGAAGTTTAAATTCAATGTACAAATATATAAAGTCATTATTACCTTTATTCACCCTACCCAAGGTAATAAACATGATAATGAACCAATTATTTCTATTAATGGGAAGGTTCTTTGGGTGGTATAATCTATCTCATAGATTCATTGAAGTAGTTGTGGTTGTTAATCATAATATAATACCAATTTCTAAAGGAAATAATTTCTAGTTGTGTAATTACACGATACATAACTACATTAATTTATTTGGGTGGGATTTTGACACTCCAACAATTCATGGTATTTGGTGAGCATGAAAACTATGAAACTTTAAGAAATATACCACTATAAACTAAATGTATATGAAAATGAACTCAATTCCTTATAGGGAGCTCAATCCAACCATATCTAATCAATGGTAATGGATTTTAAGATATCCCATTATTTGTGGGAGAAAATTTTGAAAATATATAAAGAATATTTTAATGTTTGAGAGGAAAAAAGATTGTATTCTAGATTAAGTATCAATAATTGATGATTATCCCAAATGTTTTTTTGTATTTTTTTATCATATAAAATATATTTTGAATAATACGGACGACCTTGTTGAAAATACTAGAGATGATAAATTTGTGAAAATAATATTTCTTGGACTTCCATAGAATTTCAAGGTGATTGTATCTATTCTTGTAGAAAATAATCTGAAATATGATTTTATATACAACCATCACAGTAAAATTTTCACGTATCAAATTAAAATGAAAAAAATGAAATCAAGATTATTTATAGCTCAAATGAGTCTACATTCCAAGAATAGAAGAAACATTCTATTAAAGATGATCTAGGAAAAGATGATGTCAAAAGAGTAATGTATTTTCCTTCCATTAAAATTAATAAGCGGAAAAGAAAATACCATGTTAGATATCCACATTCATTAATTCGATACATTAAGGTGGAATATCTCTCTGATAAGTGTGTTAAAAAATATTCTATATTATGAGGATGAAGAATCTATGAAGAAACACGTCAAGGGTGATAAATATGGGTAAACATCGCAGTAAAAATTCATTTTAATGAAAAATATCATGAGGATTAAATATCATAACAGTTAGAAGATAAATGACTTTGAGGTTCTAAGGTTCCTCTATGAAAATACTTTGGGAGTCATTATAGAAATTCCACATGATGTTTTAGTGAATTTCAGAATGGTGAAATTGAGGAAAAATTCGATATTTAGGTCGAACACATTATAGCCCTTGAAGAAAGTGAAAAATGAGGGGATATAATCATGAATGATAATCTAGTTTTTCATGAATCAAATATTTATATACCACTATAGTAGGAATACAATTTAGAATTGAATGTTGAAATTAAAAAACTAAAAAGCCTAATTTATAGTATCATAGAGATGTAATTATATGAAATTTTCAAAGTGGAATAAATATCTAAATTAATAGAGGTAATGTCCATTAGAGTGAATGAAAAAGTTAAAACAATTTAAGATAGTAATAAAGAAGTATTAATTTGGAATAGAATGTGTTAGGATCATAAGTGGATCTTTATACCACTGATTTTATAGAGTTTATTAATGGTTTCAACCCCATTGTAAAAAATATAATACCCTAGTATTAATACTGAAGGGTGTATTCCCATAAAAAATTGTAAAAAAATAAAAACAATGTGAATTCTATTTTATAACCCTATCCAAAGAGGAAATAGATTTCCCATATTATAGACCTAATCCATCTACTCCCAAGAGGAATTCGGATTTGGAATAGTCTCGAAAGGATAAAATTCATGAATTATAGAAAAGAAATATGAAATTAAACTTATGGAACTATTATTGTTTAAAATTGGCGCCTAATCAGTATGATTCATCTATTACAAACATGATTTATGAGGGAACCTAAACCAAAAAATTTAAAACTGGGTTTTCATCATATTCTAATCAGTTTAATGGTAAATATTTTTAGGTTTATAGTGTTGATACTAAATAATAATATTGTATCTCAATATTCAATGGAAATCATTTCAAGAAACCCCAGAAGGAATAATTTTGATGATGTGAATTTTTATGAATACTATGAAAAATTGAAATAGATTCTCATTCATTTATGATAATGGTGAAATTGTTGAACTAGGTGCGCCGTAGGAGTATCAATCACCTAGAGAATTTCATCAGAGATTATGTATGAAAAAAATATGATATGAGTAAGAAACATTTGATGATATTTGTTAGAGTGTATTGAAAATTTATTTTCAATGGGTTCTAGATAGAGTGTGTACCTCGCACATTATAGAAAATGAAATCATTTCACCAGTATAAATTATAGAAGAGGTGGAGTAGTTTTATTCGGTAATAATGAAGGGATCGAAATCATTGGATCTGTGAAGGTAAAGGTTGTTTTAAAGGTTCTAAAAATAGATTTTATTTTGTTTTAAATTCACAGAAATAATATAATATGTCTGACTCTTTTATGAAATTTTAGTAATGTAGCAAAATTTAGAAATAACGGGTTCACTATAAATGTCATAGATAGTTTGATTTCTTAACATGAAACAAGGATCAGGGGTAATATTTACCTTATTAATGAGAAATATTGGTCTATGGTATCTAAAGAAATTGAAAGAAGGATATTTACCCTGAAAATCATGGATTTTCGGCAAAAATATTTGGAAAATCAGGTGAAGAATGTTTGAGCTGATCATTCCCCTAGTCTCTCGAGTAATCGAACTAAAAAGTTTGGTTATTTTCAAAAGGTGAAGACTATATGGAAGGATTATAAGAAAAATAAGGTAAATTAAAAATATTATTAGAGATTTTATATGTGTATGTTTATGTATTTATGACCCTAAAATTATTTAATAATAATGTTTATTACATATTTATTGTTTATAATATAATTTCTTGGAGTGTATGATGGTGATTACACAGAAAAAAATAATTGTATAAGTGTATCAATTGAAACTAAGGAGATGCTAAAATAATTAATAGGGTAAAATTTATGATTTTTTTACTTAAAATGGTAAAATACTTACCAATACCCATGTGTAATATTATCTTATAACAACATGATATTAATTAATAAATTTTAGTTCAAAACTAATTATTATAAAAATGTTGATGAAAAGAAAAATAAGATTAAAAAAACATATAGAGGGCTAGGTTTATTCTAATTTATCTATAATAGAGTTATTGAAATTTGGAGGCACTAATAATATATTATATCTCTAATCATGAATTTTTATGCCCAAATAATGGTATGAATCCTTATGAAACTGTGTATGGAAAGTTTCTAACAATTAATTATTTCTAGTTTTGTAAAAAAGTGTTTTATTATTTACAATGAAATTAATATAATGTTTATTGAACATGGAGTTGAAGGGATATTTATTGTATAATAATCTTAAACCAGGGGATATAAATGATTCAACAAATTCTTTGGTAAAATTGTTCAAACACATGGTATTTCCATTACATAAGGTGAGTACATTTCAGATATGAATGTCTAGAATTCAATAATAAAAATCCGATTTATAAGGAGTAAAGTGATGAATATGTGTCTAAATCATGTAGTGTTTAATGGGAATAAATTTAATTTAATGATATATTAAATGGTGTCGAAAATAAATTTTGGGAAACTGGTAAAAAGAGAAATATAATGGAGAATAAATCACTAATAACATTATTTTTAGTTAATAGACATGTCCCATTCAACCAAAAAGGATTAAGACATAACATAATACATTCCTTTTTCTTAGGAGGGACTAAAATAATTATTTTATGCTTACAAATATGAGAGTTAACTTAATGTTTTGCATGAAGATCATGATCATATTAAGAAAAAACAAGACTTAAGATGTTTCCTCTAGGTTGAAAATTAATAATGTAATTGGTACCAAATGGTTTTCACAAAAATTAATCAATTAATATGGAATGTTAAAAAGTAATAATGCGCATCTCACGTGAAAATTATATTAAAATATTGATGGAATAAATTTATAAGAAGCATTTCAAGTTTTAGATCGAACTAAAACTATAATATTATTTTTACATATGTCCATGAAAATGGGAATTAACATATACCAAATGGAAATCAAATTAGTATTCAAAAAATGTGTTTCTAAAGAGGTTGTTTATATTTTTCTACCGGACTAACTACTCATCCATGGTTTTGAGAAAAAAATTCGTTTCTTGAATAATTTATTATATTATATGAAGAAAGTATCAAGGGGTTGGAACTCATAGATGTATCAATACCAAAAATGATAAATTATCATAAATTATGGGTGGATTAAAACTATTACATCAATAAGAAGAAAGAGAAACAAATATTGGATCTTATATATATAGAACATCAATATTGTAGGTTTTCATGTCTCTCGATGATAAAACTTTTTTGAATTGATCAAGAACAAATTTTATATGTTTCTCATTAGTGAGATATAATTTCACCTTAATATTCAAAGGAGTTGATGACACTATTTCATGTGTATGATTCTAAACTAATGGCTACATCAGTCGAGACTCTGATGAAATTTTCAAAGGAAATATAAGGGGATGATGTCCATGTTACTATTTATGAGAATATAACTTGTAGTTTACTCTGCTTGATGTCGACCGAACATTGTCTTCCCCACATGTCAGTACACATTTTTGTTCGAGTCTTCCAGAATAATTTCACATGAAATATTTGAGATGAATGCTTTACTACATCAAAAAAATAGTTAACTATTGACTATATTATTTAAAAAAATCATAGAACTAGATGATGCATTATAAGGATATCAATAGGGAATTTTTAGTTTATAACTAAAAATCTATATCATGAGGAATTTCATATCTTGGCCTCCCTTGAATTTATTGGGAGTGTAAAAAAAGAAATATTGAATATCGCTAATCATTACCCAGTTGGTATGGATGAACAAATATCTTGAATACATTGGAATTTATGTAGTATATCTTATCCCAATTATGTCAGGAAACTCATGTTTTATAAAAATTATAAAAAATCTCAATCAACTCCAAATAATGAATCACATGGTCTTCAAAAACCATTTCATAAAGGAGAAAATGTATTATTAGGTTGTGAAGTTAGAGTTTGTGGCTACACAAAATTAATTAGTAGATATAATGACAAATACCTGACAAAGGTATATTTTGAACAAAATCATACGTCATTTGGAGTCCAACCAAATCCATGTCTATATATGTAATTAGAGACAGAACACCCACTCCCCAATTGAAATTTCTCATCATGAAATGTTCGGTTTAACTATAAAATTATTTATTTGATTTTCTAACTCTCTCATTTTTATAATTTAGTAATTTATCTTCATGATCACTAAAATGGGGGATAAAATGTTTATAATGGATTATTGAGTGAAAAAATATGTAAAAAATTGGGAACTCTATTAGGGGGACAATATTTGTTTAGAGATTTCAGGGAGCTCTTTGAAGGATAATATATAAGAGTTTCATTATGTATTGTGTTTCTATGGTAAAAATTCTTCCACCCAAATAATTTTTCTCACATTGAGTCTTATTTCATTTGAGAAATATACTTTTTTATTGATGAATAATAATGTAACTCATAGAAGGAAGGTGATTCCAAATTTGGTTCTAATTTGATTTAATCTAAAGTATCTATTTTATGTTTTAAAAGATGTGTTTGTAATCATATTGTCGTCAAACCTAATCGGTGATATTATTCGTAAAATACATTTGTTTTTTATGTGGTTTTTTTAAATTACATCTTAGTGTTAATGTCAAATATTTTTTTCAACAAATGTTGATTCTTAGAGGAATGTTAATCATAGGTTATATTCATATATTATTTTTTTTAATGATTAAAATTATTATATATTACAAATTTCATTGCGTAACACATTTGGTTACACTATATGATCATCTAGATTAAAATTCTATGAACCATGGATAGAGGCTTGTCCTATAACACTACTGAACAATATACCACCATTTAGTTGGTTCTCATTTCACTATGATTGGAGTTTATTTAGAAGGGATGTAGTTTATGGATTTTCTCCAAATCAATAAGATGTTATGTTATAACACGTTAATATTCCTGATGAGGGTCTATATAGGGGTCACTGATTTCTTTTCAAGATCTCTATATTTTTTAAGAAGCATATGGCATGGGGATAGGCTACACAATTGTTGTTTCAAGAGGATAACACCACACTATAGTTACACCTTATGGGATGGATTGTGTGCATTATGCAGGGTGATTTTTATGATTACTTCTAATCATTTATGTTCATATGCCATAAGAAAATACCATTCATAATGTGTCTTGTAAGTCTAT
The DNA here is from genome assembly GCA_963277665.1 of Viscum album. Classification (NCBI taxonomy): domain Eukaryota; kingdom Viridiplantae; phylum Streptophyta; class Magnoliopsida; order Santalales; family Viscaceae; genus Viscum; species Viscum album. Next base: position 1,153,710,823 of record OY728120.1, read on the forward strand.
AGGTTAGAATAGATCATGGTCAGATCATGGTTAGTCCTTGGATGATCCATATTCCGAAGAAAAATAGAGTAGGTTATAGGAACCCATTATATAAAGAAAGAGATAAAAGCCGTAGAAATTGATTGAAGAACGCTTCATCACAACAATGTAAGAGGTTACGCTATGGTGTTGCTCTAGTTAGAGGATCCATTGTCACAATAGGTGAAGTTACAAAATTAATGGGATGTTATAGTCAAATTAGATGCCTTATAGGGGATTTAAGCTCTATATTCGAGTCCGTTAATGTTAATTATATTAACATTATTAAATAATTTTCTATGGGAATTACATTAGGAAAAATCCTATGATATTGAGACGAATAATTGCTTCATCCAAACCCTTGGATCAATAAAATTTATTAAACAACACTTTAAATGTATACAGAAGTTTGAAAAACATAGAGATAGAATTATAGGAGTAATTAAGTGGGGATCTAAAAGGATAATTGAAAAGGATTTTCCAAACCCAGTAAAATATTAGATATTGTAAAAGTAGGAGAATCTAGGATATTTTTCTCACTGAAAAATTATCATGTTGTGTATCAGTGACACATCATTAATGGTGAATTTTTATATTTTTATCTCATGTTAAAGAAGAGTGTTATAAATTTGGAATTCAGTTCCTATTTTTGATGATAGCAGTTGATTTATCCATATTTGTGTGAATAGTTAGTTTTTAGGGTCATTGTAGCCACTCGATTTTGTAATCCAAATTGAAGGAGTCTGCACTCGGTTTTTAGTTTCATTGGCACATCAACTTTTCATGGATCGTGGACTAGAATTGTAAGGGTTATCTTAGTGAAAAGATATTTTCTTCTTTCCTTATTTCATCACTCATAGTGATAAATTGAGGGAGATAAAGTGGTGGTCCACAAATTGAGAGATCAAGATAAAATGAATGGAATTTGTTTCTAAAATATATATTAATATGATTCACCCCAACCCCCTCTATATTGAGGTAATATCCTTTATATGTGACAAAATATTTATAACATTGATCATATAATATATTAATAAAAAAAGTTTGGACTTAAATAATTTTAAGATAACATTCTTTTAATTCAAGCATTTCAGATAAATGTTTCTAAAAAATTCATAAATATCAAACGTAAATTTATTATGTTGTTTATAATATTTAAAATTTAAAATATTTTAACAATTAAATATATAATTTATATAAGTAAAATTGATATCAAATTTACTAGTAAATTCATATTATTTTTAAAAGTAACTTAATATTAACTCTCAATAGTATGGAATATATATTTACTAATTTTGTGTAAATATTTAATTAATTAATTATAAATTATTTGATTAATAATTTCTTAACACTTCATACATATATATAAATATTACAAATATACAATTATTCATTATTTATATACTCAATATAAGTATTAAAATTCATGTGTTCAGTGCCATAGAAGAGTGGTACTCATTTGTTGTCCTCCACATCCCAGAGGTCCTGGGTTCAAACCCTGATGGGAGTAGGTACTGTTCCTATAAAATGAAGGTGATGATGAAAACAATGATGCATGGAGGAGGTGATACAGGGATGATGAATGATAAAATCATGGTGATATAGTTAGAATGTCGTAGGGATGATTCTGCATAGAGCCTTTGGGCCAGAAAAGGGGCCCTTGGGCCATGTAATGGGATTCATTCCCAACGATTCTTCCATCAAATAAATTTAATAAAAATAGATTCATTAATGGGTTATCCCTAAGGGATATATCACATCCTTCAATTTTTTATATGTGTTTTTGCGAGTATTATAACCCCAATAATCTACCAAAAAAAGTCAACACATAATTAAAAGATAATAAAAAAATTTCATCATCAATGTATTTTATCATTGAAGTTGAGCCCTATAATATTATAAAAACCTTTTAGATCTAAAATAGTGTTAGTTAATCAATAATTTTTTAGGACCTATAGCCATATTATATTCTATTATTTATGTGTAAATGTATACTCTTATGTATCATATCAATTTTTATGATATAAATATTTATATTGGAAGAGAAACAATTCTCTGTCTTTGTAAACCATGGAATCACTATCATGAGATATTATTTAATGATGTTGTATGAATAGGAATGTAAACAAGAGCTTTTTACTTATTTATATTTTATGAATAGCATTATGAAAGGAAATATGTTATCAAAAATCATCATTTACAAAATTATTTTAGAGATAAAAATGCATGGAAATACACTAATACCATAGAATGGTTTCTTGTAATTGATTATCCAATATTAAAATTATTGATTTATATTAATAAAATCTTAAAACAAAATCATAATTCTTTCAAAAAAAAAACACATAAATATATAAATAAAATTGTGTGTGTCTTTCATTGTTTTAGTTATACTACCAATTTCAACTGTATATGTTAGATATAAAACATTAATGGGGCAACCAAATCGTTCTTCTTTCAATGGTGCATCCATGAGAAGGAATAAATCACCCAAACGTTTTTTGTGTGATTTATAGAAACCTGATGATATGATTTATTCCAAAAAGAAAATAAGTATTAAAAGAGATAATGTCGGAGGGAGTGTTTTTTTGAAGATTCATTCAAGAGGATTCCACACATACTAACATAGGGGTGGTCCTCATTTATATATTCAATAAGGACATACCCTGAACGAAAAAAATACATTTAAACATTTTAAAAACATACACATAATGGATTGAGATGAATCTCATATAACTCTTGGTATTAACACAATCATCTATATAATCCCACGAAAGGATTTATTTAATTACTGATAATGTGTAGGATAACCTAATCATTAATCCTGTAAAACTCTCAATACGGTATGAGTCATGGAATCACTGAATGTATTGAATTAGTTGATATATGATGACACAACTCTATGTTTCATACAATACGATATAGAAATTCCCAACGTACGATATCACTATATTGTTAAACACAATCTGCCCACGAAATAACATAAACCCCTATTTCCATATTGTGTTTCATACTCTATGAAACACCCAGTCATATTATGTGATGTAAAAGGATTTATGGATTATCCAAATTATAGTATATGACCACAAGGAATATGATTATCCTCAAAATATTTATTTCTCAAAATTAAAGAGATTCTTTGATTTTAGGGGGATAAAAATGATTATTTAAGGAAAAACTAGTACATCAAACTAAAGAAAAGTTTAATGTAAAATAGTACTATGTTGTACTTGGGGAATCTTGTGGTAGAAATGATAAAAAGGTAAATATCATAAAAAATGACTTACCGTATTATTAATGTAGTTAAAAATAAATATGTCACTCCAATTTTCATAATAAATTTATTATTTATGAACATTAAATTGTGATAAATTTTTCATGAAAATAATAAAATAGTGAAAACACATAGATATTGGATAGTGGTTTCTTATCACACATGGCCTATAACAAGAATATTTTAATAGACATTCATAAATCCAATGGAGGAATTTTTAGCAATGGGATTGATTGTTCAATAAATGTGAAAGGCACTAGAATCCAACAAATAGGTGAAAATCCGAATGATATTTTTTTATGTGTCAAGACACAATATCAAGAGTGATTTTAATCTATGAAATGAAGGTAATGTAGTGATTTTTAGAATAATTGATATTCCATTATTATTTTTAAGGACGACACAATTATCAAGAGCGTATTGTTGGAAACTAGAAATAGATTTCAAATATATAAATAAATTAAATATTTTCATTTTAGGGTAAAGTAAATAACTAGATATTACATCTAATGAATGGTCATTTTTTTGAAAAAATAACTTGATTGTTATTTCTATATGTTATTTTTATTGGTTACAAAATTATGGATAAAAATATTGTACATCTAGAAGATTATTTTTTATTAGATTAAGAGGTATATATTTTGGAACCCTATGTATAAAAACTCATTCATGATTAACATAGAGTATGATATGTATGTTGGGACATTATAAAACACACCGCAAATGATTTAGATGAATTCAAAAGTTGAGTAATTTCTCATGGAATTTTAAAATAATTTTGTGATTGCTTGTGACAACAAAAGGGAAATTAAATAATCAAATATTTATAGTGAACCATTTGGGATTAAAATAAATTGATAGGAAAATGATTTATAAATGATAATATGGAACATGGTGTCCCCAAATTGGAAAATTATTCAAAATAATAATAATAATATTGATCTCTTGATGAAGAAATATTTCCAGTTATTAAGAGTACTCTTTGGGACTATATTTTCTCCTAAAATCCATTTGAGTACATATTAATTATTTTGCCTTTTTAATTAATTTACATTTTTTGATAAAGGGGGAACCTGTAATAGATATTTTCCTATAAAATAAGGAGTTCTCCTTTTTATTTCTGATTATACATAATGGGGATAAGAGCTTCTGTGGATTTTCATTAAGGGGATACATAAAGATATATGGTGTAAATTTTTTTTGGGAATTAATTGAATATTGTTAATAACTACATGGGGAGATTAAATACCCCACATAATGTGAGTTTAAAGAGTGGTATTTTTATGTTTCTAAATAATAATTTGTCAAAAGTTTTTGTTTTAAACATTGATCTTTGCATTACCCCCACAAAAATTAATTTATCTAGTAATAAGGTGTTCAGATTAACCTCACATTGAATGAATATTAGGATTGTGTTTTATGAGTAATTCCTAAATGGTCATTGATTTTATTTTCATATTGAATTTATTATTAATATGTTCTTTTATTTAGGGGACATTTATTGGATTTGAAAAAATATAAATAAAAAAATTAAATTGATAGAATTCTCAAAATAGGTTTTGGTTTATTAAGATAACCAGGAATAACATTCATGTATCAAGAATCCCTCACATACAGTTTGAAAATGAGTTCTTCAAACTACTAATGAAAGAATCACCTAGAAATATAAGGATAAAAGGTCTCCCCAAAATGTCGGGTTATTCTTTTTGGTTGTCTCGAAGATTCCAACATTATCTCTTTCTTTTGGTGAGGAGTCTAAGAATAAGTGAGATACATAGAATCTATTGAATATCTAATAATTGTGTCCTTAAACAAAGGTGAGAAATGTGAGGATCAATATAATACTCCTTGGTAAAAAAAATTCGATAAATTATTCGTAAGAGTCTATACATGGTCTACGAGATACCATTTTGATCCCTTTGAAGATGATTCAAATTTCATTTTGTGGTGGTGGGTACTATTTTTCAAACTATGATTATAAATAAATATTTGAATTAGTTAGTCCTTTTTTATACAATATCATTTTTGTTTTATTTTCATATTAATATAAATAGTGTTTTATAGGGAACACTCAGTATTGACCCTGAGGAGTACTACCAACATCATGTTTTTTATCAGCAAGTTCTGATTTCTGAAAAAAAAAAGAAACATATCTAGATAGTGAATTTTGACTCATTTTTTCAGAGGAATTTATTTGAGTAATTATTTTCTTTGAGATGAATAATCTTCAATATTTATTTATCTATACAATGGTAAAAATAAAAAACCATTTTTTTTATGAATTTATCATTTTTAATTTAAAGAAAGATAAGTTAATGAATTAATTATTCAGCGTGTGTGGAAAGTCTATTTCAATTCTTATATTACAATATTATTTCATGGAGGAACAAATATTACATTCTAATGATTAGGGAGCCAAATAAATAGATAGGGACATGGTTAAAATTAAACCAAAATATTGTTTCAATTGAAAATATAAATATTTTTATGGAAATAACCACAAACTTTTAAGGAATCGTGATATTCTAATGGTGATTTTTAGAAACACGCCTGACCATTTGAAATCACAATGAGGTTTATGTCTCTACATAATGTATTGCTAAAATAAATAGAAATTTTATTATTATTCAAATTTTAATTAAATTATTAGATAGTTTCACTAAATTTCATGGTAAAATATTAGGGGCTCTAAGGGATACACTTTAGGGATAATCATGGTGCACACTTTATCCATTAATTGGAGACATGACACAATCGTCCTCACCAGGGTCCCACCATAATTGATGGTAGTCTATGTTTGCTACTAGAATACAAAATATAATAGTACATAGGCTAGTTACTAACACCTAGTAGTTAAATCACAATAAATAAGATTCTTTCCCTAATATAACGAAATACAAACAACCATATATATACATACTAGAGTAATGAATAGTAATATGAACTAGAACAACAAATTCATTGAATACCACTAAAAACCCACAGTATAGTATGAAGTGAATAAAAAATGTAAATATGGAAAAATTATATCCCACGAACCAGAAAATGACTCTAACCTATAAATTATCAAGAATAAGTGTCCTAAAATACATCATCCAGAGTCTTACCATGGACAAGATTACGCCACCCCCAAGAACCACAATGCACCTCCCACACTTGGTCCAGCTAGATCACGGTCTAACTACACGTAATCTTCATAATAAATAACACATGCGGGAAGATCCTATATATGGGTGAGTATATACATACCCCAAAGGATTCAACTAGACCACTTAAAAAGTATATCATGAAGAGAAGACTCAGCTTAATAAAAAAATCAAGATTTCTAAGGGAGAACCCAAATATGCTCATCCAAGCGACCAAAGATTCATAAGAAGGTTCTAGTCCTCCCAGTTAGACAAAAAAATTCAAAATTACTTTAATGATTCATGTGAAATATGAAACAGTAAACCCATTTGAACTCATGAGATCTTTGCAGGGTAACTATGAAATAAAGATTGAAAAATCTATTGTGGGAGTTCCAACCCCAATGAGAACCAAGACCCCATAAAATCTCTCAACGTTGGAGTACCAACATCTTTGATAGAAGTTTCATTCCATAGATGGGTGTTGTGGGAGGGGTACTGACATTATTATAACATTGGATATGGGTGAATACACCATAGATATCTTTCAAATAGGGGAGTATGGACCCCATCACACTATGATAAATCAATCTGAAACATTGTCATCATCTTACCATCATTAAGGAGTAAAACATTCTCACATGATCAATTGATGTGTCTTGGATAATAAGAAAAATTTACCCCACCAAGTCCAACATGGAATTATTCTCTTATGTCTCTACTCTCACATATATATTCTTCCCAACATATGAGTTCAAGCCCTCAGACAGTCTTGGTAGACGTACACCGTGTGCTCCCAGGGTACATAGTATATAGCACTCAAATAGCCATATATCCATGTGTGGGAACCCTAAAAGGAATATTTAAGTCCGACTATATGGAATATAAAGGATTAAAAATATCTTGTATCATCTATATTGGTACGATTAATATATATTGATATCCATTGTCTTGTTATGATAAGTGGAAACATTGAGTTTTTAGGGTGCACATGGTGTGTATACAAATCAGGTTCATCAAGAATATTATTTCCATACAATCTAAACACTCTAGGTATGGGGTATAAGTGTATGGTTTTATTCTATATAAAATGCGATATTTAACTTACCCAAAAAATTGTAGCTCACATATATCTTAAATACATGATGGAATTTATTTCAGACTATATGTTGTAATGTATGTATTTTTTCAAAGAATCATCTACCTTTTAATGTACAACAAATCCAATAACTCATCCATGAATCCTAAAATAATACTCACAAATAATTTATATTGGGGAAAATTATTACTAATTATTGGATTCTAGTACATCTTTTCCTAATAATTATACCCTCATTGTCCCTCAAAAGCCACCATTACCTAAAAAATGCATCTTTTTAGACTGTGTACCTAATCCATCATAAAAAAATTCTCCACCACACTTTTATCCATTGTTATAAACCAATATAAAAATATAAAAATCAATTAATAGTCATAAAATAAAAAAATTCACCGAGAATTTCAAAATCACAGACAAAAAATAGATTTTTGTTTAGAATATTTATAGAGTTAAAAGGGGAAGCCATAAAACTAATAACAAAATTTATCTATGATGTTTTTTATGATTCATCAATCATTCATATTCATAAAATTATAAAAAGATATAAAAAACCAATGAATAATATATCTCAAATCAAAAAATTAGGAAAAAACAAATTGATAAGGTTATTCGATAGTTTCTATGAGTAGTAGAATAATGTGATGGGTCATTCCCAACATTGATTTTTTCCATAATCTATGATGATTCTATGATATACATGTCGATAATTTCTCTAATAAATATAATTTCAATAAATAAAATAGAAAATGGATAAAATTATGGAACCAGAGAATAAGATCATGAGATATTATTTATAATTAATTTAATCAATTAAATAATTATATTGGGATAATTATTGCCTCTTTAGTTGATTTTAAAACAGATTTGTGTTTTTCTTCCATTTTATTGTAGCAATAAATAGTATATTCCATCTTGTAGGTATCCCCATTTATTCCACAAGACAATGAACATTGTTGTAGGAATATCTAGGTTCTAGCATGATATATCCTATCACTTTTATCATTCACCTTTGTTATCCTTGATAATAACATCCAATGTATTATCTTTGATCTCTCCTAACTCAAGAGTGAAAAGTGGAGGATTATTTCCCTCTGTTTTTTGGAGCATTCTTGGATAAGGGATATCTTAAGTTATTCAAGAGGATTCCACAGATTCCTTCTGCAAAGAATCTAATGAATTAGCTCTCATGGAAAACAATACAGTTGGGACCATACACTACTAGGGATAGAAATAAGTAATTTCACATGTTAAATTTATTATTTTTTAAACATAGAAAAACCCCATATCCGTAATAATAATATCGTTATTATTTATCGACATATGCTAAACTCATGATTTCTAATTAAATATTATTTAACCAAATAATATTCAATATTTGTTATTTCACACTTGACCAATAATATCAATCTTCCATTCCTCTATAATATTTAATAAGACATGAATAATGACTATTTATTTAATAAATATATATCACTATATTATTTTCTATTAAATAAATAAATATTATATTTACTAAATAAGAATTAAATATTTATTAAATATTCCACTCACATAATATTCTCTTGAATAACTATTGGTGAAATATATGTAATAAATAAAACATGAATAATTATTAAACCAAAATATGAAATATTATTTATTCAACTTGTGTAATAATGAATAATAATATTTTATTTAACCTAGAATATCGATACACATAGTGTGTGACGCTCTATGAATATTTCATAAAGAATTAGGAGAAGCAACATAAACAATAATGTTATCATCTAGAAACCTTCTAAGGAACCCATAAGGGAAGAAGATAATGTTTCATTTACATAATACCTCATATGGATTGTCATTGTGTAAAATAATACCATTAACATGTTATATTTAATCAAGCACGTTTCATGTTGGTTCCATCAACTTGTGTGCTCAATGTATCTTTCTTTGAATTTCTGAAAATCAAACATGCCTATAGAACACCGTGGTCATTGATTAATTTGGGCACTATCATTTCGACAAAAATTTCTCATATATCAAATATCATTAAATAACATAATGTGTAAATCCTTTCTATCATTATAATTTAATGTAATATTACATGTGACTCATCCAACATATCGTACCTCACCACGAACATATGTCATCATTGTGTACATGAATGAAAAATAGTAAATTACATTTCATACTCACTAATAATTATCTTAATCTATATGGATAAATACACACATTCTCATATAAGAACATACAATGACACATATAAATGTGTATTTCCTACCAGTGGATCTCGTTTAAATAATATCATACAATGGGAATTACAAAGGGAGTACACCATGAGACGGTGCTTCAATTTCCTATGAGTACCCAACCATATTTTCTAAAATAATATGTGTCCCTCAAATGATTTCATCCATCAATAGAACAAATATTTATGAATGTTGTTGGGGGATATTTGGGGTTCTAATCATAGTTGGAAATAATGATGAAATTTTTCTATGACAGCTAATCATATGAAATCATCACTTCTCATGTTATGCATATGAACATTCATTATGTGATAGGGAGTTTATTAATATTTAAAAATTTGAATATCAGTTATCATAATGTTCACAAAAGTTAGTTCTAATGAACCATCTCCAAAAAAACATCCACTTGTACTAGAGCCTACTACTAATAACCTTCAATCTCCTAGCTTTCACATGATATTCATGCTATTGTTAAGATATAAATTTCATCAAGGGGTCTTCGAAATTTTCTTCCATGGGAACTTTGATTATTGCAACATCACCCCTCTGAGAAAAATCCCAAAAGAGGGGATACTTCATGAGTAAAGTTTTTTTCTATTGGTGTGACCTTGGATCATTTTCGGGTTGCAACACAGTACTATTATCATAGTATAATGTTATAGGGTATTTAAATATATGTACAATATCAAGCTCATTGACTATTTTACAAATCAAAATGGATACCATAGCTTCCTCATAATCCAGTATATAATCAAAACTCCCTGTAGAATTAGTAACACCTGGCGACTTTGGACTCTTATATCTCATAGATCATCTTTTGATACAAAAATCATATCATTACTAAAAATTAATATCATTCTTATCTATTTGTAAATTAGCATTAGTATAAGACTTGATCACTATCCTCTTGTCTCCTCCATACACTATGATCATATCCTTAGTTATTCTCCAATACATAATGACATTCTTAACAAAACACCAATTCTGTTCTCTTGGATATGATTGATATTTTACTACCAGGATCACCACATAGGAAACATCATGTCTAGTACATGAAAATTCATATATAATTGATCCTATCACTAAAGAATATAGTATATAACTCATTATTTATTTAAATAATTTGTTTTGAGGACATATTTTCATAGAACGATGTATACCATTGGACAATAAAACCAATACCATCTTGTATTTTTTTATACTAAACAAATTTAGTATCTAGTCAATGTCCTTACTTTCAAATTCTCTAAAAATCCTGTAGGATCAATCAAAAATGATCTTTATCCCTTGAATATTGGCTGATTTACCTACAACTGTTATATATAAACACTTGTCTAATTGGTCCTTAAGATATTGTAAGACTGGTTTCCTTTTTTCTACTAGGAAATCAAATATATTCTCAGTAATCCTCTTATATACACATGGATCAAATTCATTCTTATTGAAAAAATTCATTTATAGATTCATCAAATTGAATTTTCCATGAACATTATTCTTTCTTTAATCCATAAATGGTTCTCAGTAACTTGTAAATCCTTCTGAAATCACCTAGATTTATGAACCCTTCTCATTGGTTCATATGGGCATCTTCTTGAAGGTCCCCATTATGGAAATTAGTTTTAACATCCCCCATCCAAAATTCAGAGTCATGCTATGCTATTTTAGCAAGTATAATTCTGATTGATTTAAACATTGATACTGGTGAAAATGTTTCATTATATTTCATTACATGATGTTCTTTAAACCTGTTATCAACTATCATTACTGTATGGATATTTTCTTTACCTTCCCTGTCCAATGTCAGCTCAATAAACATTTTCACCTTATGAGTATTACATCAATTGATACTACGACAAATTTTCTATTTAGAGGTGTTTTTTATCTAGTATAAGTTTACACTACCATTATATATTTCTATGATGGTTTCAAAAAACATCACCTAAAATAGGTGTTGGCCTTCAACACGTGGAAGCTTCTTTCATTTAGAGGAAATTTCCGGAATGTATCATAGAAGTTGTTTTTCAGGGAAGTTTTCTTATAATATCTAGTGGTTTTCACATAGAAAAATAACTGGGATCTAGCGGCAGTTTTAAGTTACAATATTATCTGGACTTTTTACCAAACAAATAGCCACTAATACGGATAAAACCGTCATTGAGTAAATTTATTTCACATTTAGTGGATGTTTTAACCACCACCCTAAAAATACAATAATACACCTATGGTTTAATCTGCGATGAAAAATATCATATATATAGTAGCAATTTAAACTGCCACTATAACACGTAATAAAAAAGAATGCTACATGTTCTACAGCCCAAGAACAAGTGGTCAGAACAACATAATAGTGACAATAATTTTTTTCCAAATCATCAAATATTTCATCAACGTACAAGGAAAACAACATATGATAAAACTATAGAATAAAAGTACCTTTGTTCTCATAAAAACATAAATAATTGACACATTGACCCAGGAAAAAACACATTGAAAAAAGTAATACATTTATCAATACATTAAAATAATCAAACAAGAAAAAACACATTAAAAGAATCAATAATTCTTAGAAACATTGAAATAATAAAACCATTTATGGAATAAATAATACATTTATCAATACTTTGAAATATTCAATACATTTCTCAATACATTTTAAATTGTGTTTACGCTGATTTGTTAAAATATTACACAACAAATTTCCAAGGAAAACCTAAATTTAATACATTTAAAAATATCTATAATGAATCAACATACTTCCATTAAAATATGGCATCACATGTTAAATCTAAATCCATCAAAATTAAAAACAAGATAAATTTATTTAATAAGAAAAGATGATTTTCATTATGAAACCATCCATTATGAAAACCATTTTCATCAAAAAGGGTCATTATTTATTCAAACCCAATAAGAAATGACTAGCTAAAAGATGAATCACGCTAAATATCCATAAATTATCTAAACATCCACATGGGAGGATTAAAAATGACATGGATTTATACAATGGGTAAATACTTAATCATATCCTTGGACATCCAAAATTAATCCCACCCCTTTATGAGATCATGAAAACCCACATAGATGCCTCTATGTGCCTAGTCCAAAAAGAATCTGCATAGCCTAACTTACCTAAAAACATCCCCCTGGCTTATCCAAGACCAAAAAGATAATGCTCAAAGACCTAGGTCCACACACAAATAGATAAGAAAAATATCTCAAATGGGAGATCACATAACACATCAAGATTGAGCTCTATTCAAGAAGGTGAAAACCATGGGACTCTAATTGAATAAAGGTTCTGATAGATAGGGTTTATCATATATATTATAATATTGATATATCATTCTATGGATAAGTTATATAGGACCTCAGTTTGGTAAGAGATAACATAAAATGATCCTTAGTCAGTTGGAATGTGTCGTGATGTGAGATTTGGAAAAGGGTATAGACATCCCTATAATAGAGGGGGTTAGTTATAGAATACAATCTTGGAGAAAAAAATGGGGTTTTTTGTCAGGACTTGACCTATAGGGACCAAACATATCACACCATTATACTGAGAGAGACACCACATGTTCACTCCTGATAGTTGAAGGGCAAGAGACAATCTCAAATAAATAATATCATTTATGTGGGTGGATTTACCCAATTGTTTGTAAACACAGACACACACACTCAACTCTATGAAATACTACAGAGGTATAAAAAAATAAAACCTCTCAGTGTAAAAAAATTCACTTAGTAACCTCTAGGAAATACAACATAATGAGATAAATAAATATCTAGGAAAGGAAAGTGAAAAAAAACACGCCTAAACAAGAAGAAGGATAGTAGGTACAAATATAGAAACAACTAATAGAAAGAATAAGAGTTCCAAGATAAATATCCGTGTATTTGACCACTAAAAATGGTCATTGCCTCCACTTACTTCTTTGTTCTATAGATTCTAGGTCCACTAAGGACATCATCTACATGTTCTTTGTATAATAATAAAATCATGTATGAAAATCTTGTGCAGGTGTGAGTGTAAACATGCATAGTAAGAAAATATGAAAAGAAAGTGGTAAATAGTATAATATAATAGTCAGATCAACCTATATATAAAATATAGACAAGAAACTGAACATCATATATGATCATATTGAAATTTCAATCTCTATAGCCATTTCAAACACAGTATATATACACACGGTTATAAAACACATACATAGGAAACCTGTTGTCTGGATCACATCTAAAATATAAGAAGAAGATAAAAAATAACCACATCGGACATATTATAAATTAACAAACCCAATCCACTAATCATTTCACAGATATGTACTCTTCTAGACACCATCTCTATCTCTATCTCTACTTTCTACTACTAGAACCTATAAGACAATAATATTGGAAATTAAACAATGTTGTATATTTATATATAAACATAAAATCAATAAAATTTTGTGAAATAAATGATTTTGATGTTTTATTATTTACCTACACATGACCAGTCATCACCTCAAATTCTTATTTTCTTAGCGAAGACCTTAGATTATAATAGTCCCAAACCCATATGCACACTCAAGTTGGATGCTCCTTCCCAAGAACATTACATATTGGGACATCCTTGGAGACTGAGTATGACATTGTGGGATTAACATCCAATAGTTCATCAAAAATTAAATATAAATCAAATATAATTCATATTACTAGAAATATATATTAAAATAGGGACAAAAATTAATATGGTATTATAATGGAAAATGAATTCATACCTTAAATTCTTGGGTAGTCTCATTAACAAAACACCCAAAAGATTTTTTTTATGAAAATTCATGTACACTTTTGTTTAGGATACTTGGTGGCCTAAACTCAGTGACAACATTAAAAAAATGATAAATCAACAATTTAATATATTAAACATATAAAATTTTCTAATAAATATTTAATCTAATGAAAATATTACAAGAGTCGATCCACGTCTAGAAAAACGCTTTGACCCTATATTGTGAGTATAAAACTTCCTATTTCGAATTACAATCATTTAATCAAATAAGATTATGTTGAGATCTTATATTTTGAATAATTCATGTAGAAAAAAATATAATTGATAACAGATTCACAATACTAAAAAAATATACAGAACAATGTTAATGAATGACTACACAAATTACATAAGTTGTCGATTAATGAATGGATAACTGCACATTCAATTATTTTCTCCTTTAATCATATCAGTTTCCTACTCCATCATTACATTATTGACATAATCCACCCTTTACGGACTAATATATTAAATATCATTATGGAGAAATAAGTCCACTTTTATCAGTTGATGTGATTCAATTTCAATGATCAAATATTCAACTTCATCACCCATATCATACAATTATCAATGTTTTACGTAAAAAACAACACTACAACCTTCATCCATGTCATCTTTTAAAAAATAAATTTTTTTTTGTGATGGTAACATATAAATATCATATAGTTTAGAGTCACCAACATCCATCAACCGAGAGAAGTTCACAGAACTAAATTGAAAAGAATCTATTTTAATACCCCTGATAATATACTCCCAATTACATTCGAATAAAACAACATAAAAATGTTCTTGGTATTTAATTAGATAATATCACTCATTTTTCTATAGTATTCCACTTCAGAAAATGTAAATATTCCATAATTATATGTTATAAAACCCTCTTCCCAATCATCTTTATGGAATTTAATTCCATTAACGCTGTAAGTGTCAAACCTTTTGGTTTGTTTTAGAGGACCTCTAGGAAAAAACATAAACTATTATGAAAACACAACTCAAGTATCAATATTCATGAGCTGAAAAAATTAATATACCTTCACATTTTTACAAAATATATGTAACAACCTAATATACATATTGATTTCAATAATTATGAACATAAAAATCATGCAAACCATTCTATAATATCTCAATTATTTTCTTTTGTTATATCTCTCTCATTTCGTGTTCATTCTATCATTTGTCTCTTTGTTTGTATCTTATGATCTTCAATAAATGGATATTCAATTTCACTATTCATCAACACATATCTATTTTCCTATAATAATTCCACTTTATTTAGTGAATCATTTGAGATCCTCCCAATAGATCATCCAATAGCAGGAAAGCTTTTTTATTTCCTATTTCCTTCTGATTTATTTTATATGTCGTCAACAAGTCTAAGTCAATTGAATCTTGTCTCAATATAATCTAAGTATAAAAAAATGTTAAGACACTCCTCTAAAAAATATAATTTATAAATAGAGCCTTCTGCTTGAGATTTATTTTTCACGTATAATTTCAAATGCCCAAGATATATGTTAAATAAAATAAAATAAAAATTATGTAGTTAATGATGTGACAATAATTGTTTAAATAAACGAAAAACATATTAATAATGGACCTCTCAATTGGATACATCCATCTATAAGATAAGGTGCCTTATAATTTATCTTTCTCAACTAAATTCATAGTTAAACACATCATTACAGTAAAAAACAATGGAATAATGAACATCTCCATTGCACAAAGTGTCGATACAGATCTCTCATGAATGATGTCAAACTGAAATTAGTGTAGAGTTTCCTAACATAGTTTTCAGAAAATTTTTAGAATCGGAGAACAAAATAAGTAAAATTTTTAGGTAATAATGTACACAATTCCAATAAAAGAAACTTCTGAAAAGAAAAATGTTAATTTTCAACTTTAAATCCATGTGACCTACTGTTCATTATGTCAGAACACCATGAGATCTTACTTGAATACCCATCAGATAACTTCACATGTTTTAAAATTCGACGGAATGTATCATTAACCCTATTTTTAATTTCAAAATTATTCAGATCATACATTACATTCTCATCTGGCCAGATATGACTCATTATGTTCATTTCTTGTATCTATTTCTAATAATTGAGACGATCGTTCGAATTTCCATGCTCATTATGTAATGTGAAGATCACATTATCACAAAAATTCTTCTCAATATACATCAAATAAAGATTATTCCATAATAAATTAAATTCCCAAAAAAAATTCTTGAAGAATATAATATTTATCATCCATTGATATATTCTAATTTCACTTTAATATTCACTTAGAACTCATTTCCCACAATCATTAAAATGAGGCATTATACCCAGTTCTGTTTAAACATTTCCAGGTTGTGCCAATATTTCATAACCTATAAACTACTTTAGAGATGGTCTTGATCGATGAAACCATTGAATTTTGACTTGTTAAACCAACATCTTTGAGATGCATCAAGAAATAATAAATGGACTAAGAAGCCCCATTTTCTATAATGTGGTATCCATTTAGGCTTGAAATCAATGTTACAAACAAGAGCAGCCAAACCCATGTAATTTTTCCTACTAGATAAATTCCCAAGTCTAGGGATTTCAATAATGGTCTACATTTGAGAAGCTTTCAATTTAAACAATGATCTATAATATACATCATATGTCTCAATATCGTTCTTTCATAACTCATTTTGTTATTCAATTATTGTCTGGATGTATACATCAATATCATATCTAGACATTTTTTTCTATGATTAATCATTGAAATGGTAAAAGAATCATGTTTCATACCCATCCATAGAGGCTGATTGTAAGGGATCAAAACAACCAACCAAATGCTATAACTCAAACTCAATGTCCCGAATGGGTTGAATCCATCAGCAGCCAATAAAAATACAACATTCCTTGCATCATATAAGTAATATGGACATAATGAATCAAATTTATGTCACGATTGTTAATCTCTTGGATATAACATTAGCCTCTCATTGTAATTATCAATAGAATGACACTTCATGTATTCTGTGGTTTTTGATGACATGAATAATTTTTTCAATCAAGGAATTAAAGGAATGTAATGAAAACCCTTTACAGGCGTGTTCATTTTCTTCTTCTACATAGTAGTATGTTGATTCATACTCCCAAAATAACCCATAGACATTCATCTATAGAGAGAGTATTTCTTGCAATATTGTATGCTTCAATCCATTCCCAAATAAAGCATACAATCATTGAGACATGAATAAATTATTGTATACTTCAGACCAAGTTTGTTAAAAAATCATATCATTACTATAATATGGGGTATTCGATTTAGGAAATGCCTCATGAAACAATTCCAATATCATGGAAATCACCTTATTTTTAATTCCACAGAGTCATTTGATATGGTAGATCTTCTACAGAGAATAATTACTTAATTATTTCAAACATCCACTATACACTTCTTGACTTCCATTATGAACTAAACAATGAAACACATATATTTTCTCAGTGAAGTTTTCTATTTTATTATTCACCACAGATTCAAGATGGGGAATGTGACATCCCAGGTAAAGAACGAAATATGAAATTTACATATTTATTAATATTAGTGAATTAAATAATAATTATACTTTAAAGGGGATGATATGTTTAATAGCATACCCGATACACAACAATGGGTTTCTTTGAAATCAAACCTTGCACACTAACAGTATAATAATATTATTTTAAATGGTATAGAATGCCTAGAAATTGTATTGGTGGGAATTAATAGAAAAAACTACAATAAGTTTATACACATTTTTTAAACGTTTTTCAATTTATCCAATAAAATATAGAGGCTTAAAATGTGAATAAATCTAATTTTAATCATTATTTACATTAAAAGGTTGATTTACCGCCTTTTGAGGGCCAAAACTATTTATGTCTAGTTTTGGTAACTTTTATAAGTTCAATTTGAAAAAATAATATTATTATTTATAACTGGGACATCAAAATTTACTTGGGATAAAATTTTGTAATTTTTTTGATATAATTCAATTTTTGATGATTAGCAAAAAATACTGTATTTTAATTCAAATGTGCTTTTTAATCCAATTTATTTATATGGTTTTATTATCTTTTTAATTGGTTTTAATTTTTAATTATTTTATATTTTTAATATTTAATCCAATGGTGGTAATTGGAATTAATTTTACATTGAAATTGGACATAAACAAGTTTCAATCTTTTGATAGTTATTTCTTAAAAAAACGCTTTTTGTTTTGACATTGGGAATTAATTTTAAATTAATTTCTGCCACTTATGTGTTTTGAATATGGAAAAATAGGATTTCATATTTTGAATTAGGAGGTCCAAATTTTGTAGATAGGTAACTTTTATTTTTAGACATTATGAATATTTATTTCAGTAAATATTTTATTTACCATGGTTAAAAATTAAATCTGGTAAATAAGTGTAAAAAAATATTTATTTAATAATATAAAATTACCCTAAATACTCTCTAATCCTTTTTTTTGATAACTATCCAACCATGGGATTCTTTGGGTCCATTTTGGGACCTCATTGGGCCACATGGGATTGATAATGACACATTATTTTAATTAACTTAATGTAAAGACAAAAATGACATAAACAAATATCTTTTAGTAAATTAATTTTTGCATATAGTTATATAAGTTCTATTTTATACTATAAATATTAATTGGTATGATAATAATATTTCATACCTAATTGTATTTTTTTATAATTTTGAGACATCAAATAATTTAAATTATTTATGACACAATAATGATGTAGTGTTTATCTCATTAAAAAATCATTTAAATAAATAAGATTATGAATATTAAAATAACATCCAAAACCGGTCCAATTATTATTATGTTATTTTATTTCAACCATGAGTCATTTTAACATCGACAATATTGAGTTTTGGACATTTAGAAACTGAAAATCATTATAAAATAAAATAATATACACAAACATTCCCAAATATCCCCCTCATCCCCCTTATAACAAGCCCACACCTCTATCTCATTCGTCACACTTCAAAAGCCCAATGGATCATCCAACCCCTGACCAGATAATCTCTTTAGATATCTCTCTTCTATATAGAAGCCTTAACATAGGAATAAGGCACTTCCAAAAAACCTTTTGGTTCAAACTAAAGGGAGTTGCCAAAATTAAAGGTAACGGTTTCTCTTAACTTCTTTTCTTTTATTTTACTTCTCCCATCCCTAAACCATTTTTATTACATTTTTTTATAACAAAAAAAGTATCCTAAATGTATTATAATGTATTTATGACAAGTATTAGATCTAAAATTATGCACACCTCCATCTAATGGGTGAATAACATTCTGTTTCTATGGATGGAAATCTAACACCTCGTGAAAAGATGATTGTTCGATTATCTCCTACCACCTCTCATGGTGTCCATTAAGATGGAACTGTATTTATATATGATATATATTATGTTTAAGTTTTATTTTTCATCTGTATTTTATATTTATATCATACCTTTTTGGTTTCCATTATGGGTAAACGTGATAATTTCATTTGAGGAAGTGCGGACTACTGCCCCCACAAAGTGATATAACTCATTCAAGAATTATTTGGAATGTATAAAGGATGGAGTTAATTATATTATATATGATATTATAATAGAATTATAATATAATATTGTATCATTGAGTTTTTATTCCATTAAAATATCAAATATAAATGGAAGTAGCGTTCACGCGTACGTACATCTTAGCGTCTTCAGGAACGGTGCATTTCATTTCTTATCTCCAAATGTTATGTACTATTATAAATACAAGTATATACTAGATTTATATGATATATATGATATCTAAATCATGAATATAATTATGGATATAATGAAATTTTTTCCACATTAACAACTTGTAATTATAAGATGTCCATTTTTGACTCAAGAACCAAATGTCGACAAAATGACCATTATTAACTTAAATGATTACATAATGTTTATAAAATGGTAATAATTGGTATAAAAAGAATAATAAACTTGAAAAATGTTCTTAATCAAGTAGAAATTAACTTTAGTTTATTATTCAGTTGAATAATGATTGAACGGGTCATGTCGGACACGATGTAAGGGAACTTCTTAACCCAATTTCAATTCTTTGGGTTAATATTCTACTTATAATTTTTTCATGATATGATTATGTGTGAAATTGATTTTGATATCTTATCTAGTATGTATACTTTATTTATGTGTTCTAATAGTGAACAGACACAATATATCTATTATATAATAATTGTAACAGACTTCGTCTCAATCTCCGTTCATTGAGGCATATTTTGATTTGTACACAACATTCATTTATACGGTGTAAAAACACCTTCGACATCATTTCATTCAAAGGGAATATTTATTTTTGAAGAATTTTAAAAAATGAAAAATGGAATGTTTTTACCCTTTGTGAAGACTATGACTTCTTCTCTGTCGTAATCGTTATTTGGCTTCCTCTATAAGCCTAAACATTTTTTTATGAAAAAGGAATTCCCTTATGCTTTTTTGGTGTTTTATTTTTGAAAATGATTTATAAAATGGATCGATTATTTCAATATATTGAAATTATTTCTTTTGATTTCAAATGAACTTTTATTAGTGAAATGTTTATATTTGTGATATTTTATGAGTTCTGATTTTATAATGGTACTTTCACATTTGATGGGTGGTAACCTGATAAACAAAATGATGGGTGGTGCTGTTATAAATCATGACCAGTGGTTACATTATAACCTCCAATGTATTGGGTATGGAATTCATCTTTATAGCTATTCCATTTAGTGATATGTGTGGATGTTGGTTGTATGTTTATTCCTGGTAAGTATGTTTATGTCCCATGATACCTTTATATTTTATGTGTTCTTTATATGGGTTTTATGGTAATACATTGATTACAAATGGGTAATAAATGATCTTTTATTCATTAAACTGTATTTAATACATCATAATGGTAAAAAGTATTACTTATGATAAATTATTCATGGATTACTTGTGGTTTTGAAAAACTAACAATTTTCCATCTGTGTGTATCCCTTACTAATATTTTTATGCCCATACCATGTTTTTGAAATGTTTATCACAGGACATAAAGTGGAATAGGGTCGAGGATTGGATCACAAAATATCCATGATGTCTAAAACATGGAACTAAACATGACTTTTAAATGAAATATTTTGTGATAAATAATGGGAACTGAGTAGAAGTGTATACTTTGTAAATTTTGGGATGTAATGTAAGAGTCATGTCCAAATTATATAAAAATCTAACCGTGAAAAGATTCTCAATGTGAATTATTAACATAATTCGATATTATGTAATGTTTTAAGGCTGGGTCCATATAGTTGGTATCAGAGGTCGGTTTAGAGTACATTAGGAGTTAGGGTGTTGTAAAATTAATATCCATAAAGTAATTTATGTTAATATTGAAATGATATAGAATTTATAGATTACCATGTTTCTTGACCAATGATATTTCTATGTGAAGAATATTTTTTCATAGATTAAATTGATTAGCTTTTCTGGGAAGGTATAAAGAGGGAAATGACCTTCCAAATCACCATCTTGAGATGTTCAGAATCAGAGTTGAACTGTTTGTTAGAATGATGGATCAGTTGACTCAGGTGATAAATGGAAATTGTCATTATAAATATTATGTTTGATTATTCTAAAAGAAAAGAGGAACATGAAAGTCATTTAAGGGTTGTCTTTCAAACCTTAATAGAAAATAAACTATTTTGGAAATTAAGTAAATTTGAGTTCTGGTTACCACAAATTTCATTCCTTGGTCACATTGTTTCAAAAAATGGAATAACTATTGATCCTAATAAAACAAAATTTGTTGAAGAATGGCCAAGACCCACAAATATAACCAATATCTATAGTTTTCTTGGTTTGGTTGGTTATTACGAGAGGTTGGTTGAGAATTTTGCATGGTTATCTATATCAATGGCTTTGTTAACTAGAAAAGGTGTTAAGTTCATTGGGAAAAAAATTTGAGGATTTTTTTAGGAGTTGAAGTGATGATTGGTGAATGCTTCAGTTTTGGAACTGCCTTCCAAAAATGGTGAGTTTTTTATATATAGTGATGCTTCATTAAAAGGACATGGTTGGGTCCTTATGCAGAATGATCAGGTGTCAGTGAGATTATCTCTATCAGATAGAATTATGCTAGTGTGAATGGAAGACAGTGAGTTGCAGAAAATGGTATAGTTGGATCTAAAGGGTAAGTTTCATGATTTTAACTTTATAGTGACTGTTTTTTGAGATTTGTAATGAGATCATATGGGCCTTGTGATTCAATGTTAATGAATGAATTGTTATGTGAAGCTCATAGTTCCTTGTTTTTAGTTCATCCAGGCTGTACTATGATGTACATAGATCATTGGGAGTATTACTGGTGGGATGAAAAAAATAGATATTGTTGATTTTAATATGAAGTGTTTGATATATCATTAGGTTTAATTAGAGTAGCAGTTAACGAAAGGGATGCTTCTGTCTATACCAGTGCCCTAGTGGGAATGGAAAAAAAATATCCACGGACTTTGTTGTAATATTTCCAAAGTAATCTAGAGGTAACAATGAAATTTGGGTTGTTGTTTATAGATTGAAAAAATCTACAAATTTCCTTCCTATTCGAGATACTTTTCCTCTAGATCAAATTTCTCAGTTGTATGTTAAAGAGATAATCAAGTTTCATGGTTTTCCCCTATCTATTGTATTTGATCGTGCTATTAGGTTTACTTCTAACTTTTGGAAATACCTTCATAAGTCATTGGGTTATGAATTATATTTTAGTACATCTTTTCATCCACAGTCATATGGGCAGTCAGAACGAACAATTCAGACCTTGGAAGATATGCTACGTGCATGTTCACTGGGTTACCAGTGAAATGGATCCATTTGAGGAATTATATGGGAAGTGGTGTCAAACTCATGCTTTTTGGGATGATGTAGGTGAAAGGAAGATGATGGGACCAGAATTGTTATATTATATGGCAGAAAAAGATCTATTGATTTAGAAGCACATGATAACATTTCAGAGAAGGCAGTAAATTTGTGAGGATAATTGGAGGAAGGATCTCTCTTTCGAGGTAGGTGATCATGTCTTTCTAAATGTTTCTCCTCAGAAACATTTGATGTGTTTTGGTAAGCAAGGAAAGTTGAGTATGAGGATCATTGTACCTTATTAAATCCTAGAGAAAGTGGGATTTATTTCCCAAAGAGTGGCTTTACCTCCAATTTTGTCCCAGATAAACAATGTTTTTCATGTTTCCATGTTGAGAATGTATATTCTTGACCCCTCTCATGTTTTGAGCCAAGAAGTTGTTCAGTTGGAAGACAATCTCTCTTTTGTGGAACAACCAATCTATATTCTTGAGTATAGAGAGAACGTATTTCGGAATAAGGTAATTCACCATGTAATGTTTTTGGGGAAAAACAATATGGTTTAAGAGGCAACATGGGAATCTGAAAATGCTATGAGAGATAAATAAACCCATTTATTTGATAAGTGAATAAAATAACGAGGACACAATTTATAAAAGGGGGGAAGGATGTAACATCCCGGGTAAATAATGAAATATAACATTTTCATATTTATTAATATTTGGGAATTAAATTTTAATTTTACTTTAACAGGGATTCTAGGTTCAATAGAATACCC
Source organism: Viscum album (assembly GCA_963277665.1). Taxonomy (NCBI): domain Eukaryota; kingdom Viridiplantae; phylum Streptophyta; class Magnoliopsida; order Santalales; family Viscaceae; genus Viscum; species Viscum album. The sequence goes on from OY728120.1 coordinate 1,153,735,055, forward strand.
TATACGCAACAACGATTTTCATAGAAATCTTACGTTTCACACTAACAATATAATATTATTATTTTAAATGGTAGTTAACGCCTAGAAATTGTATTTGTGGTAATGAATAGAACAAACTAAAATATGATTATACATATTTGTTAAGTGTTTTTATATTTATCAAAAAAATATTTAGAGTCTTAAAATGTGAATGAATCTAATTTTAATCATAATTTACATTAAAATGTTGATTTAATGCCTTTTGATGGATAACCCTCAGTAAATATAGTTTTGGTAACTTTTATATATTATATGTGAAAAAATAAAATTATCCATTAGAATTGGGGCATCAATATTTACATTGGGTAAAAGTTTGGTATTTGTTTGATAAAATTCATTTTTTGATGAATAGTGAAACATACTATATTTAAATGCAAATTTTTTTTAATCTAATTTATTTATATGGACAAATTATCTTTTGAATAGTTTTTAATGTTTAATTAGATTATATTTTAACCATTTAATCCAATGGTGTTCATTGAAATTAAATTCACATTGAAATTGGACATAAGCAAGTTTCTATCATTTGAAAGTTTTTTTTTTAAAACACGCTTTTGGTTTTGACAGTGGGAATTAATTTTAAATTAATATATGCCAATTATTTGTTTTTAATTTTGGAAAACAGATTACATATTTGAAATTAGGAGGTCTACATTCTATAAATATGTAACTTTTATTTTTTTACATTATGAATAATTACTTCAATAAATATTTTATTTACCATGGTTAAAGGGTAAATCTATAAAATAAGGGTAAAAAAATATTACTATAATAATAATAAAAATTAAACTAACATGTGTCCTAATCCTATTGGTTGACACATATCCGACCATGGGCATCATTGCATCAATTTTGAGTCCTCATGGGGACACATGGGAGTGATAAAGACACATTATTTTAATTAACATAATGTAATTAAAAAAATGACATAAAAAATTTCATTTAGTAAATTAATTTTTACCTAGGGTTATATAAGTTATCATTTCTACTATAAATATTCATTGGAAAGAAAGAAATATTTCCTACATCATGGTATTTTTCTTTATAATTGTTATTCATCCAATAAATAAAATTATTTATGACACAATAATGATGCGGTGTTTACCTCATTAATAAATCATTTAAATAAATAAGATAATAAACATTAAAAAAACATCAAAACCATGTACCATTCTTATTGGATGATTTAATTTTAACCATGAATCCTTTTCTATTATACCTTAATGAGTTTTGGACCTTTAGAAACAGAAAATCATTATATAATAAAATAATAATTTCACACTTTCTTAAAGAGTCCCTCCTCTCCCTTATAAAAATCCCTCACCACAAACCCATTCATCACACTTCAAAATCCCCTTGGCTCGTCCAACCCCTCCCAAAATAATATCTCAAGATCCCTCTCTTCCACCAAGATGCCTTACCTTAGGCAGAAGGCATTTCAACAAACCCTTCTGGTCCAAACCAAAGGGGGTAACCCAAGTTAATGGTAATAGTTTCTCATAACTTCTTTTCTTTTATTTCACTTCTCCAACCCCTAAACTCTTTTTATTCCTTTATTTTATAACAACACTGGTGTCCTAAATATACTAGGATGTTGTTATGAGAAGGATTGAAACTACACTTACACACACCCCCATATAATGGGTGATTAACATACTGTTTCTATCAACTACCACAAAACTTGGTTTCTGCAGTTCCACCATTTATCAGTGCTAAAAAAGCTCTGATAAAGGGGCCCCTTTTTCAGTGCATTTTTTAGTAGCGCTGATAAAGGTGGGATTTATCAGCGAGCATTTTCCTAGCACGGATAAATGTTTATATTTCAATAAAAATCATATAATATAATATATAGATATAAACTTATATTTATAATTATATAAATATAATAAATATTTGTTAAAATATGTTTTATATCGATTTGATATGTCGTATATTTAAAATAGACACCCCGGACCAAAAATTATGGACATTTGTTGGAATTAAGGATCTTTTATTTCCATGAAGAATATTAGAATGTGTTAAAATGGTCACTGTAGTGTATTTATTCTCGTAATATTTGATTAGATATGTTGTTGAGGCAAAACGGACACCCATAACCGAGGTTATGGCAAAAAAGACCCCCAGAGCCAAACTTATTAACGTTCAGAATGTTTTTGGTCCTTTTTTATCCTCAAAGAACATGAGAAGGGGTTTTAGTGACCATTGGAGTGTGTAACATTTCTCAAGCTTCGATTTGAAATGTGGTAGTGCCAAAATGGTCACTCTGTGCAGATGTTATTGTCGTTTGAAATTTTGCAACTCTCATATCTCCTAGAAAACTAAGAAACCACCAACTCACTAAAATGGGAAAAACAACTGCTCTATTTGTCCATTTGAGTGCCACAACCAGTCAAATCGAAGATCATGAAACTGATGATGACCATTCCAAGTCGAAACAATTATAAGATAAGTGGAACGAATGATATATCAGTTATAGCACTCCAAAAAAAGTCCAACATCAAAGGGCCATAACTTTCGCTCCGGGTGTCTGTTTGGGCTCTAACACATATCAAATCATAGGCAGAAAATATATATATACAAAGAAGGATGAGCTAAACATAGTCTTAGTTATTTTGGGGACCCTAAAATCCCAAAACACCACTAGAAGGCCTCCAAAACTCGGTTTACGTGTCCAAACCCCTGTAAAATTATTATTGAAATGGTCATAACATCTGATATGTATGTCTGTTAGGCCTCTGAAACATGTTTTATCGTATTTCATTCCTTGAGCTTCAGTTTTATTGTTTGCGGAGCGTAAATAGACACCCGGAGAAGTAGTTATGTCTTTTCCAGTGACTCTGTGAATTGTTAGGTTTTCCAAGACCCCATTTCAAGCACTTTTGTATATACATATTAAATATATAATATTCAATAATATATATAAATATGAATAATAATACCTACATATATTCATATAATATAAATTTGTGTGTGTGTGTGTTTTATATATGTATGTACGTATGTATTTATTTATTTATTAAAACACAGTTAAGAAAACACATTTTATAAATGTATAAAAAACTAATCATATAAACATATATTAATATATATTAATATAAAAATAAATATACAGAAAAAAATTTATAACAATATATATATATATATATATATTAATATACAAATATATATAAATATATGTTAATATAATTAAATATACATATATATTAATATATGGATATATATATATATTAATATAATTAAATATATGTATAAATTAATATGACTACTTATATATTAATATATATTTATATATTAATATATGGACATATATATTAATATAACTAAATATACATATATATATATATATTAATATATGAGTAAATATAACTAGATATATTAATAAATGAAAAGCAATGAAATATGGAGGAGTGGTAAAGTTTTAGGCCCATAGGAAAGAAGTCTCGAGTTTGAATCCTAGGGGTGGTAGGTCGCACACACAGGTGTGAGGAATTACCTAGAAAAGTTAAAGGGCGGTGGGGCTGGGTGGTGCGGGCCTGGAGCGTGCATGGGAAACCATGGGCGGGGGGGGGGGGGGCTTGTTAAAGGGGGGCATCAATCCCTGATGAAGGCCTCCAAAATATCAAATATTTTTTTTTATTTATTTTTTATTTTTTAATATTTTATCAGCCCTTTTTTAAAGCACTGATAAAACTTACCTTTTAATAATGCTGATAAAATTCCCTTTTATCACTACTTCGTTTAGCACTGATAAAAGGGGTCTTTATTGGTGATTTTCAGAGCACCAATAAAAGGGACCCCACTTTATCATTTCCTTGATTAACAACACTTTTTTAATATTGTTAATCGACTTTTCTAGTGCTGATAATGGCCATATTTGTAGTAGTGGTGGATGGAAGACCATTTCCTAACGAAACAATGATTATTCGAGGATCTCCTACCACCTCTCTTGGTGGCCATTAAGATGGAACTGTATTAATATTTGATATATATTATGGTTATGTTTCATTTCTTCTTTTTTATTTTTTATTTATATCATACCTTTTTGGTTTCCATTATGGGTAAACGTGATAAGTTCATTTGAGGTAGGGTGGACTACCACCCCCTCAAAGTGATATGACTTGTTCATGCCTAATGTGGAACGTATAAAGGATTGATTAAATGATATAACATATGATATTATACTGGAATTATAATATACTTATGTATCATTATGTTTTCATTCCAATACAAAACGAAATAGAAATGAAAGTAGTGTTCATGCGTACGTATAGCTTACTGTCTCCTTGAACGTTTCATTTCATTTCTTATCTCCAAATGTTATTTACTATTATAAATTCACGTATATACTGGATATATATGATATATATGATATCTAAATCCTGAATATAATTTTTGATATAATGAACTTTTGACAAAATGAACTAATTGTAATTATAAGAAGTCAATTTTTCACTCAATAACCAAATATCCACAAAATGACCATTATTTACTTAAATGATTACATAATGTTTATAACATGGTAATAATTTATAGAAAATGAATAATAAACTTTAATAATGTTCTTAAGCAATTAGAAATTAAATTTAGTTTATTATACAGGAGATTAAATAACAAACGGGTCAAGTCAGACACGAGGAAAAGGATCTTCTTAACTCAATTTCCACTCTTTGGGTTAATTGCCAACTTATAATTATTTCAGGCTATGATTATGTGGGAAATTAATTTTTTTATCATATCTTGTATGTATACATTATTTATGTGTACTATTAGTGAATACACATAATTGATCTATTTTAAGATCTTTGTATGGGACTTCGTCTCAATCTCCGTTCATTCAGACATATTTTGATTTATACACGACTTCATTTTATATGGTGTATAAACTCCTTTGAAATTTCATATCATTAAAAGGGAATATTTTTTATGTAGAGTTTTACTAAACGAAAAAAGAAATGTTTATAACATTTGTGATGACAATGAATTCTCCACTGTCATAATCGTTATTCGGCTTCCTCCATAAGCCTCTATGTTTTTTATGAAAAAGGAAACCCCATATTCTATTTTTGGGTGTTTTGGTATTGAAATTTATTTTTAAAATTGATTGATTAGTTTAATATCTTGAAATGATTTATTTTGATTTCAAATTAAATTTTATTAGTGAAAAGTTTATATTTGTAATATTTTATGTGTTTTGATTTTATAATGGTACTTGGACATTTGAAGTGTGGTTACATGATAAACCAAAAGAAGTTTGGTGTTGTGAGAAACTAGGATGGGTGGTTACGTTATAACCTCCAATGCATTGGGTATGGAAGACATCTGTATGGCTCTTCCATTTAGTGATATGTGTGGAATTTGACTGTACGATTATTCCATTTATGTTTTCTTATGACCCAAGTTACCTTTATATGTTATGTGTTCTTTATATGGTTTAAATGTAAATCGTTTGGTTACAAATGGGTAAGAAATTATCTTTTATTTGGTGAAGAGTATTTACTACATCATAAAGGTGAAAAGTATTACTTATGATAATGGATTCATGGGTTACTTGTTGATTTGAATAACTAATAGTTTTCCTTCTTTGTGTATTCCTTACTGAGATTTTTATTCTCATCCCATGTTTTTTAAATGTTTATCATATGACATAAAGTGGAATATGGTAAATTATGGGATCATGAGAAATTCATGATATCTAAAACATGGAAGTAGAAAGGTCTCTTTTTTTTTCAAGAAATTTTATTTTGTGAAATATAATTGGAACTGGGTAGAAGTGTCTACTTTGAAAATTTTGGGATGTAATGTAACAGTTATGACCTAATTTTCTAAAACTCTAAACCTGAAAAGATATTCAATGTGTATAATTAACTTAAATCCAGATTATGTATTCTTTTATGGTCAGGTCCTTATAATGTTCCAATAATATTTTACAATCTTCATCTCGTTGTCCTACAGTCTCAAAAAATACACTTTTCACATTTCTATTTGTAGCGTCCTCACCTCGTTGTTCTGATATGTTTTGATTTTGGTTTTGGTGTCTTGCAAATCCAAATGATTCATTTATAAGGTTTTTAATTTTATTTTACATTGTTGATGAAGTTTGTAGATCATTCAATGTATTGAAATCAGTGACCAACATTTCTGTAAGATTCAATTCTTCATGCCAAATACAACACAAATATTGAGTAACTAATTGCTTGAATATAAAGTGTTCATATACATCATGACTCTGCAACAATATTCAACATTTAAATTTAGGATTTTGGAATCATATTAACCCATCAATGTATCTATTGGAAATTTCAATATCTAAAAAATCTGACAAACCCTTAGCATTATGATGTGTGTTCCTCGGTAATGTCATCCAGATATTATCCATATATATCACAATGTGCCTAAAAAATATTAAATTAAAATTTGAACTCATAACTATTACTAAATATGAAATGATATTCATATATAGTAGCTGAAAAAAATAACAATATGTTAAAAATTATTTGCCTAAATAAATACATAAGAAATGATCAATGATAAATTTTCATGATTCCACAAGTTCAATCACCAAAATTATAAATAACTATATTTATGAAGGGATCCATAATGTAAAATAAATTCCATGAGGTTAAATACTTTTGAACTATATATATGTTTTTTTACATTTTAAGCAACTGAATCTCGTTTTAAAATTCTAATTAAATTCATTCTTGTATATTCCCAGAACGTAATATATACCAAATATGGTGGATGAACATCCGCCTCAATCTAGTGGTAAAGGATATGAAAATTTAAAATAAAAACTTATGTAAGAACATTATATTCCATTAAATAACTCAATCATAGAATAAAAATGAATTAACAACAATCCCACAGCCATGGTAACCATGACTTACCCCGGACGAGTTTTTCATGAATCACCTATATATTTTCTATCATAGGATTCGATAAATCCCCAACATCCCCTCTTCTATCTTCCAAATTTCTAAAATTAACTAAATTATATGATGTCACATTGTAATTATTCTTTCTAGAATCATCACATGAGACGAGGTTAGACATATATCAAGCATTCCAATACATATTAAAGTGGTGGAAAAATAGTTTCAGGGTACTAATCAAAATTATATGGGGTGAAAATTCATCAAATTACAGTATACTATACTGGAAAAATTACCATGACATCTACAACATATCAATGAAAATAGTAAAATAAAAAACAGTATAATAAATTCTATGAATAATTCAAATATTCTTAAAAACACTAATCCCCCAAGGGGTGATAAAAAATATATCATAAAACAAAAAATAAAATAGTAAAAATCTAGACCTACATCCATCCTCAAGCCTCCACACACCATATCTAAAAATATGCATCAATATTTACATGACATATCTATTACATGTGATGTTATTAGCTCTAGTCTTAATAATGGGTATGCATGCACATATGGGTTCCCGTGAATGGTGGTGGAAATACTTCTCCATAGGGCATTACCAGGTTCCCTAAGTATATTCAATCATATTCGTGTATATATGAGAAATAAAAGAAATATCCCACACAAGGTCAATGTATATATTGTCAAATCCTAGAAAACCCAATGAATTCTCATTAAATGGTAGGAAAATTTAAATTCAAATTTTTTTACATGTAACAATATATGTAAAACCAATATGATTTAAATTGTGCTCAGAATGATGGAAATAATATTCTTTATGATATAAAAGTCACTAATGACATTATTTAAGCATTTGAAACCAATAAAAGAACATAAACTTTTCATGAAATATTATTACAATAATTATGTATTAATTTGTAACATATAGGAAAGATGCCACATATATATTAGGGTTATATTGATCAGAATAACCGCAAATGTAGATTTATTATTTGAAAATTCATAAAACATGCATGGAAAGTGTAAAACATAGAAAACAAACATGGATTGATTTATAATTATTGAATACTTATTATTGGATAATTTTTAACATGTATAAATGAATGAAACACCAATCAATATTTTGTTTATATAGAATAACGAAATTTTCTTTCTAACACCCCAAGATTCTATGGTATTCTTCTCATTGAATAATACAATAGTGTGTGTTGTACACAACTTCGAGTTCTAACACACACCACAACCAATCAAACTAGTCATTATGAATAGTAATACCCACTTTTTGAAATATTTTAAATTTTATCTTTCAAAATGGACATTATATTTGGATTCAGAATATCCAAATTATCCTAGGGTGAATTGTTGGTATTTGTCAGGAAAAATTCAATTTTTGATGAATAGTGAAAAAACGCTGAGTTATAGTTTAAAAATGAATTTTTATTTAAATAATAATGTATTTTATTTAAATATAATTAAGGTCAAACTAGATACATAATACCTATATATGTTCAATGTAATTCATTGGAGTTAGAATAGAATAGTTTTAGTTATATAAAAATTCTATTGAACTTTTCACCGTCTTTTACCCACCTCCTAGGAGAATTTGGAAATTCACATTAAATATAATATTACCGCTTCTGTGAGTGAAATTTCGAAAATCTGAGAGACACGACTAATATCAAGGAGTAAAATGTGGTTCAACAAGATAAAAATAGTTTTTTGTGAATAGTAACTTTTACTTTTATTTACCACGGTTAAAAGTAAATAGGGTAATTAAGGGTAAAAATGATATTAATATTATCCTAACACATGTCCTCATTCTATTGGACTAGTTTATATAGGCCAAAAACAACCTTAGGAATAAAATATTATCATTTAGGTCCACTTGTATTAGATTAGGAAATTTATTATTATTTAAATCAAAGAAGAGTTAAAAGAGTTAAAATCAATGTTTAATTACTAAAACATTTTTAATATAGGGTTATACATAAGATAAATTATATTATGAATATTCATTATAAAGATAAAACTATTTCTTACATAATAGTATTTTATTTATATTTTAAGAAATTGAATAATTTAATTTTTTATGACATAATGGTGATGCTGTAATTACCTAATTAATGAAATAATAAAATAATTGATATTATAAATATAAAAATAAATGTTATTTGAAACTTTTTATGAATTAAACTAATTTTATAGGTTCATATGACATGCTATTAATGATTTAATTAATTTCTTTTTATGTAATAATTATTTTATGATTTTCACAAAAATAAAATACCAAATAGTGTCAAAATTGACATAAAAGTGTTTTTAAAACAAATATTATATTATTAATTGATATTCAATTCCTAAAAATCTAAGGTTCGGACAAGAGACTTATATAATGATCATTGTATCATTAATAAACCACTTGGGGTTCTATTTTATGCATATAGTATGTTTATTAAACATATAATATAAAAATACAAAGAGACCTGGTAAATGTGAAACTAATTAACTAAGAGTTAAAAATAAAATATAAGGTTAATATAGTGAACCAAACCTATCTAAAACCTGTTGTTTGGGTGGATTTCGACCCATACCATCCTTATTCTCGAAATAAGTAACTTTTTAGTCATTATAAACTGAATATGAATTTATTATAAAATAATATTCCTATCTTTTCCTCAAGTGCCCCTCACCCCTCTTATAAAAGTGCACTCCCCCTTCTTTATAATTCACACCATAAAAGCCTTTTGGCTCAGAAAAAACAAGCCCAAATATTATATGAAATTCCCTCACTTAAACCTAGAGTCCTTATTTTTATCATAATTCTAACCTAAAGAGCCCTTTTGATCAAATCAAAAGGAAGAACCCGAAGAAGAGGTAATGTTTTCACCACCCTCTGTCAAGTTCCTTTCATTTTCAACTTCTACTTTCATTGTTATTTACATTAAAAAATAATAACACTATTATATACTATATAATTTGAAGTTATTATAAATATGGTACAACAATATTCAGTATTCTATCCATCCCTTGAATGACATGTCGCCATAGGTGTGTACGTACGGCTTACCGTCTCCACGTCGTGGGGTAACTGTTATTCAATACATTATTATTTGGATGTGTATAATAATGATGTGTAATTCATGTAAATAATATATATAACATGATAATTATTCTTTATATATGATACAGTAACTAATTATATATTATTTTAATATCAAAAGAATGATATTGTCGCTCGTGCGTACGTACAGACTACCATCTCCACGAACGCGATGAGATTCATTCCCCATCGTATCCATTCAAGAATAATTTTCATTTTATGGTTAAAAATAATGTTTAAAGACTTAATATCATTTTAGATATGAATAAGATACAATATATACATAACAAACACGTCTTACATAACAAATTATATAATGGAAAACGAATCAATTAACACCCGAAACAACGATAATACAAAGATATTACTAACAACGCAATGTTAAAAGATCATATATGATATAATATTAATGTATATGATTATTGAATAAGTTAATAACAATTATTTTACCATTATACAGAAGTTTAACCTACCCTAAACAAAAGAAAATTACATGGTAAGGGTTTATTTCACAATCTCTTCATTATCCGAGGTTTTTTATACGTAATAATCTATTGGGACCTATTTATCATCCACATCCATGTTTCTTAAAAATGTATTTCAAAACATATATAATATTTTATAGAATATGGGTTAACGTCATTTATACCCTTGTTTATGTTTTTATAGGTGTTTTATAAAGTAATCTTTCTGTCATTTTCCAAACAAGGTCTCTTTTAGCATTTTCAAAAAAATTAAGTTAAAAATGTATTTTTTTTAACTTATACGGCCGGTGAGGATATTTTCCACCGTTATAAAATTGTTGAATCTTCCCTTATAAGATTATATGAATATTTTCAAAGTAAATATTTTAATTATGTGTCTTTTAAATGATTTCAAAAAAAGAGATATTTCACTCAAACAGTTTTGATTTCATCTATGTCAACAGCCTTTGATGGATTTTTAGCTTATTTGAAGTTGATATATTATGATAAAAAACATCTGTATAGTATTGAAGGTTTTGTGATATGTTTGAATGTGGATGTCTTATTTTTATACAATTCATGATTTATGTAGAATGTATTGATATTTCTTATGCTAATTTTAATACGAATGTTTATGTTATTTTTAAACCTATTCATATGAAGACTGCATTGGACTTAATAAGTGACGAGTGGAGCCCGCTATAGCTCCTTGATGAATAGGTAGGTCTCATGAGACAAAATACTATCTTGGAACAAGGCCCTGACCAAATCTTATTTTTAGTCTTGGCACGAGGCCTTGGCTATGTGGTTATGATATTCTGGCATTATGCATTCCATCATTATGAATGTGGTTATTGATATTGAATATGATTATTTGACTAGTAGAATATCCATGTAAATAAGTAAATGGCATTATTTCATTTTATCATTTCCATATTATCCTATTGTTAATGATAAAAAGGATTTTTTTAGTTATACATTACATTAAATGTTTATGTTTATTTATGAAATTTTCCGCTATATTGCTATCCTTACTGGGCATTTGAGCTCAACTCGGTCTATGTTTTATTTTTCCCATGATGAGAAGAAGTATTTTATGAATGACCTGCCGGGATATTATAAGGGGATATGAGTGTGTAGACAAGATTTTGCTGTAGTTTTCATTTTAGGATGTAATGTAAATATTATGAATGTATCTAGTGATTCCAAGGCTAATAAACTAATTGTTCTTTCAAGACTTGATCTTTGGTAATCATGCCAATGTTATGTAATAATGCACCGAATTTGGGTATCTAGGGTCGGGGCATTATAGTTGGTATCAATGGAAGTTTAGTACAAACCATGGAAGCTAGATTTAGATAAACTCTGATTAGAGCACGTAGACCTAAGATGGTCTTTGAGGATTATTGAAGAAGAACATCCTAGAATTTTGGTATTGTAGAGATTTTTTTCGTTTTTAGAGAAATATATCCATGTCTAGATATGAGTAGGTAAAGGAGGCTCTGGAACTGATGTACCTAGGGGTAAAACTGGAAAACACCGGTTTGAGCTAGACTCGAATGGGAACTGGTGCACGAAAACGGGCCTTGCTGCACTCGTGGTTACGACACTCCCAGGTGATATGCATAGGATAAATCTCATTTTTTTAAAACCCATTGTGAAGGATTTATGAGTATATAATTCCCTAAAGAAAACACTTTTATGATTATGGTTTATAACCATAAACTGTTCAAATTTTGTTAAGTGTTTTACATGTTTGTAATTATGTATTTTGATTAATAAACAGATCTAGTTTATGCCATTGTTTAGAAATGGTGCCTAGAGGAAGAAATGGAAACCATATCAATGGACGCACTCAATATAGGTATTTCCCTACTGCTCAAGATAATTATAGTGGAGCTAGTGATGCAATAGGTGCTGATCAGTTTTTCACTATATTGGGACAACTCACTTTGGTTATGAATAATAACCTTACCCGTTTGGAGAGAACTGATTTGCAGTGTCGAGGATCAATGCTATATCGCTTCACGAGGCAACAACCACCAACATTCAATGGGATTAAAAATCCATTGGTATCTGTGTAATGGATAAGTTGCCTAGAGAAAAGTTTTTAGGCCTTGGGGAGTAGTGAAAGTGAAAAAGTTTTCATGGAAGTTTACCGCCTCTCGGGAGATGCGGATCAATGATGGTCATTGATTCAAAATATAAAAGAAGACGATGAAGTATAAAATATGGAATAGAGTGATTTTAAATATATTTTCTTCGAAAAATACTTTCCTCATGACCATCGAGAAGATATGGAAAGAAAATTTCTGAGTCTGAGACAAAAGGACGATGAGAATGTTCGCAAAGTATGAAGCTAACTATACAAGGTTAGCGAGGCATGCAGCAGATTATATACGTAACCTGAGGAGTAAGATTGATCATTTCTTTGATGGGTTGGATATTTATAGTGATGCTTCAATGAAAGGACATGGTTGTGTCCTTATGCAGAATGATAGGGTTATTGCCTATGCATCATGACAGCTAAAAATTCATTAGTAGAACAATCCTACTCATGATCTTGATTTAGCAGTCGTAATAATTTCTTTGATGATTTGGATACACTATCTCTGTGGTGAGAAATTTGAGATTTATACTGATCACAAGAGTTTGAAGTATATTTTATCACAGAAAGAACTCAACATGAGGAAAATGGGATGGCTTGAACTACATAAGGATTATGATTGCACGATACACTACCACCTGGGGAATGCAAATAAGGTGCCAGATGCTTTGAGTAGAAAATATCATGTTGTTTTGAACAATATAATAGTATAAAGGGATCCTATTTTCATGGATCTAGTAATGTTTGATATGGGAATAACCATGGAAGGTGAAACATTAAGTATTTTTCAAATGGTTCGAAACCATCTTTACTAGAAAGGATTAAGAGTTCTCAGACCGATGATGAAGAATTTAAAAAGAAGATTACAGCTGTGAATGATGGGATATTGGGTGGCTTTGTGTATGAAGATCGAATTTTGAAATTTGGGAGGAGACTTTGTGTTCCTGATATACTTGATCTAAAAAGGGAATTGTTGGATGATGCACATAGTTCCAATTTCTCTATACACCCTGGGAGCACCAAAATGTATAGGGATTTGAAGGAATCTTTTTGGTGGGACAACATAATGTGGGAAATTGCTGATTTAGTGTCAAGATGTATGGTTTTTTCATCAAGTGAAACCTGGAAGGTAACAGCCTGGAGGGGTCATGCAACCTCTTCCCATACCTGAGTGAAAATTGGAAAATATCATGATGGAATTTGTCATGGGACTACCAAAGACTCATAAAAGGAACGATGCAATATGGGTCATTGTTGATCATCTTACCAAGTCAGCACATTTTCTTTCTATAATCGAAGATCTACCACTTGAACGTCTAGAAATACTATATATTAATGAAGTTGTAAGACTTCATGGAGTACCCATATCAATTGTTTCTGATCATGATCCATGTATTATATCAAGATTCTGGAATAGTCTTCAGAAGGCCTTGGATACAGAACTTCGTTTGAGCACTGCCTACCACCCTCAAACTGATGGAAAATCAGAACGGACTATTCAAACCTTAGAAGACATGTTGAGATCTTGCTCACTTGACTTTCAGGGTATGTGGGATAAATATATACCTATGGTAGAATTTTCCTATAACAATAGCTTCCATTCAATTATTCAGATGGAACCATATAAAGCGTTATATGAAAAGATATGTCTCACACCATCCTGTTGGGATGATATTGGTGAAAGAAAACTCGTAGTCCTAGAACTGGTGGAGGAAACGATGAAAAAGGATAAGGTAATCCAAAACCACATCAAAGAAGCTCAAAGTAGGCAGAAGAGCTATGCAGATAATCAAAGGAAGGATTTGGAATTTCAGGAAGGAGATCATGATTTCATGAAGGTATCTCCATGGAAGGGAGTCATATGTTCCAGTAATAAAGGTATATTGAGACCCAGGTACATCGGACCTCGAAAAATTCTAGAACGAATTGGGGTTGTAAATTAACGTTTGTCAATGCCACCAAATCTCTCCAATGTTCACGATGTGTTCCACGTATCACTGTTGGGAAAATCCATGCCTGACCCAACACATGTACTCACCTATGAGGAATTAGAACTGGAACATGATTTGTCTTATTGTGAAGAGCCCGTCAGGATTCTTGATACCGAGAACAAGTGTTGAGAAACAGGATAACTCGTCTGGTAAAAGTTCTATGGAGGAACCATAAAATGGAAGAGACAACGTGGGAACCCGAGGAACTTATGATGAAGAATCCCCCGAGTCTTTTTATGCAGTAATATTATAGAAATTTTTAGGATGAAATTATTTGAAGGAGGGGAGAATGTAACACCCCAAGCTTTTCTGGTACACTTCTCTTTGAATAATACAATAGTGTGTGTTGTACGCCACTTCGAGTTTTAACACAAACCACAACCAATCAAACTAGAAATTATGAATAGTAGTAACCACTTTATTAAATTTAATAAATTTTATATTTCAAAATTTTCTTCATATTTGGATTCGGAATAACGAAATTAACCAAGGGTGAAGTTTTTATATTTTTTTGAAAACATTCAATTTTTGATGAATAATGAAAAAACAGTGAGTTATAGTTTAAAATAGAATTTTCATTTAAATAATTATTTATTTTATTTACATATATTTAAGGTCAAAATATATAAATAATACTTATATAAGTTCAATTTAATTCATTGGAGTGATTTTAGAAAACTTTTAGATATATAAAATTTTATTGAACTTTTCACCGTCTTTAACCCACCTCCAAGGAGAATTTGAAAATTCATGTAAATCATAATTTTACCGATTCTGTGAGTGTAATTTCAAAAATCCGAGAGGCACTGTCAATATCAATGAGTAAAAAGTTGTTCAATAACATAAAAATAATTTTTTAATAGTAACTTTTTACTTTTATTTACCACGATTAAAAGTAAATAGGGTAATTAAGGGTAAAACTGATATTAATATTACCCTAACACATGTCCTAATTCTATTGGACAATTTTATCTCGACCAAAAACAACCTTAGTAATAGAACATTATCATTTAAATCCACTTGGATTAGATTAGGACATTTATTATTATTTAATTTAAAGAAGAGTTAAAAGAGTAAAAATCAATGTTTTATTACTAAAACATATTTAATATAGGTTTATACATAAGATAAATTAGATTAAAAATATTCATTAGAAATATAAAAATATATCCTACATAATGGTATTTTATTTATCATTTTTCGACATTGAATAATTTATTTATTTATTACACAATGGTGATGATGTAATTAGCTAATTAATGAAATAATAAAATAATTGATATAATAAATATCAAAATGAATATAATTTGAGACTTTTTATGAAATACACTAATTTTATAGTTTAATTTGACATGGTATTATTTATTTAATTTAGTTTTTTTGAAGTAATAAAGCTGTTATGATTTTCACAGAAATCAAATACCAAATAGTTTCAAAATTTACATAAAATTGTTTTTTTAATACTTTATTATTAATTGATATTCAATTCCTAAAAATCTGAGGTTCGGAAAAGAGACATATATAATGATATTTGTATCATTAATGAACAACTTCGGGTTCTCTAGGATTTATATAGTATGTTTATTAACCCCATAATATAAAAATACAAAGAGACATGGTAAATGTGAAACTAATTAACAATGAGTTAAAACTAAAAGATAAGGTTAATATAGTGACCCAAACCTGTCTAAAACCTATTTTTTGGGTGGTTATCGACCAGTTCCCAACATAGATCTAAATAATTCACTTTGGGGCCATTAGAAACCGAATATGAATTTATTATAAAATAATATTTCTATCTTTTCCTAAGGTTCCCCTCACCCCACTTATAAAAGGGAACTCCCCCTTCTCTTTAATTCACACCTTCAAAGCCTTTTGGATCATCCAACCCCTGCCAAAATATTCTCTCAACTTCCCTCAATTCAACCTAGAGGCCTTATTTTGATCATAAATCCAATATAAGGAGCCCTTTTGATCAAATCAAAAGGAAGATCCCGAATAAGATGTAATGTTTTCACCATCATCTGTCAAGTTCCATTCTTCTTCAACTTCTTATTTCTTTGATATTTTCATTCAAAAATAATCACTCCACTATCTCCTATATACTGTGATGTTAGTATAAATATGGTAAAACCATATTTAGTATTCAATCCATCCCTCGAATGACATGTCACTATACATGCGTACGTATGGCTTACCGTCTCCACGTCGTGGTGTAATTGTTATTCAATACATAATTATTTAGATGGGTTTAATAATGATTTGTAATTCAATTAAATAATAAATATAACATGATAATTATTCTTTATATATGATACAGCACCCAATTATATATTATTTTAATATCAAAAGAATGATATTGTTGCTTGTGCGTACGTACGGACTATCGTCTCCACGAATGAGATGAGATTCATTCCCAATCTTATCCATTCGAGAATAATTTTCATTTGATGGTTAAAAATAATGTTTAAAGACTTAATATAATTCTATATATGAATAAGATACAACTTATCCATAAACAACACGTCTTACAAAACAACGTATATAAAGGAAAACGAATGAGTTAACACCCAAAACAACAATAATACAATGATATTACTAACAAAGAAATGTTAAAAGATCATATATGATATCATATTAATATATATGATTATTTAATAATTTAATAAAAATTATTTCACCATTATACAGGAATTTAACCTACCCTCAACCATGGAAAAGTACACACTAAGGGTTTATTTCATAATCCCTTCATTATCCGAGGTTGTTTATACGTAATTATCTACTGGGAACTCTTTATCATCCAAATCCATGTTTCTTAAAAATGTATTTCAAAACATTCTTACTATTTTATAGAATATGGGTTAAAGTCAATTATACCCTTGTTTTAATTTTTATAAGAGATTTATAAATAAATCATTCCGTCGTTTTCCAAACAAGGTCCATTTTTACCTTTTCGACAAAATTAAGGTAAGAATGCATTTTTTCAAAACATTCTTATTCATAATAGATATCTAATTATATAAAATATAAATTATATAATTTTTAAAACTCGATTTAAAAAGGGTCCTCCATCAAAAGGTTGTAATATTGAATTTCATTGAAAAATCCTTCATTTATCCAAATAATTGAATTAGTTCTTATATCATTTTTATATACTAAATAATATGGTTGTAAATGTTATCTAGGATTCAAATTACGGTTAATACTACTCATAATGGCCGATTTATATCTCATTGAATAATAATATTTGAATAATATATCGTTGTTTAGTGAAACTCAGTATTGCGTACAACGCAATCTATCGAGGAAGGTCGCTCTTGTGTGTTACACAGGCCTAGTAAATATTGTGTGTATTGTAAGATTACTTTAGTGTTATTTATAATATAATCCAAAAAATTTTCATTTGTACATTGATTAAAATATATACTTATTATTACAAGAAAATTATTATATCTAAAGAACATGAAATTGTGTGTAACAGCCGCCATATATAGTGTTGCATATACTATAAGCTAATAAAGGGTTGCATATAAAACAGGATAATCATGGTGTAGCGTACAACACAAGACATCAAATAAATTAAAATAAATATAACTCATAAAATATTCATGTGTTACATAGTTGATCGCCCCGTCTACATTAAAAAATTATGTTTCCATTATTTTTCAAAAGGTTCATATAGTACATTACTTGGAAAATGACATAAATATTTCTTTCAATACATTTTATAAATAGTGAAAATGGGTATAAATGACTTTTAATTTTATTCCTAGAATATTAATTTTATTTTCAAATATATTTATAAGAAACTTGTATGGGGATGAAAAATATGTCCTTGTATATAATTAGGTTTAAACAATCTCGGATAATAATGAGATTCCAAAATAAACCCTTACCTGGTACATTCTTATAGTCGAGGGTGCATTCAACACATGTATAATTGTTAAATGTTATTAATAAATTATACGAGGACAATATAAATATTTATGATATCATATATTATTCTCTTATCTTGTATTGTTAATAATATTTTTGTATTACCATTATTTAGGATGTTAAATGCTTTGTTTCCCAATGCATGTTTTGTTAAGTAATTTCTCTTTATTATTCATTGGAAATTTTTTATTCAAATAAAGAATGATATTAAGTTCATAAATATTATATTTACTAATAATTTATGTTTATAATCATTTTTGAATCGTTAATGTGGATAATGAATCTCATCGCGTTATGGAGAAGGTAGGTTGTACGTACACACGAGCGACGATTTCATTTCTTTAATGATTAAATTATATCGAAATTGATGGTATCTTAATTATACAGAATCATAATCAGGTAATAATTATTATTTATGTCTATTATACTCATCATTATTCCAATACAAACAATGTAACGTTGAATAATAAATTACACCAAGATAAGGAGATGGAAAGTCATACACACACATGCATGGTGATATTATTATTTGTAGGATTGATAAAATGATTAACATGTATTCACAAGGATTATAAAAACATCTTTGTATATATATCATAATATATCTATTAATTTCGTAAGGAAACAACCAAGAAATATGAAGTATAAGAAAAAACGAACTCTTAAATAAGAGATAAAATAATTACCACTTCTTCAGGAGTCTCCATTTGATTTCAACAAAAGACCCCATAAGTTCGTTTTATTCAAAATGGTGTCCTCTATGATGATGTGAGGGAGGTTGGTATTGTAATTGGGAAGTTTTTGACCAAACTAAAGGTATTTGGATGTGTAAACTAATGATAAGGATATGTTCCCTTTTGTAACATAGGTGAGGGAAACTTTTAGAAAAGTTTGAAATATTAATTTATTAAAAAAAAATTCAGTTTATGATAGCTCCAATTTTATTTATTTTAAGGATAAAAATATGATGTGTTTAAAAATACTCAAACTATTCATTTTATACATGTTTAGGTCACATATTAATCCTTATCTTTTGGCATTATCCCGTGGTTAAATAAGTTAACTCTTATTATGTCTTCTTGTATTTTTATAATATATTGTTACTATAGTTACTATAAAATGAAAATAAAACATAAATGGGATCATTAATAAAAAATTTAACACTATATAATCGATTTAGAGAATATTATTTTTTATGACTATTATATCTTTTTAAAAAACTGTAGTTTTTTTTAAAAAAATCATTTCTGTCTATTAGGACACTATTTAGTAATTGATTGTTATTAAAATCATACCAAATTTATCCCATATAAACAAAGAAATAAATAGTTCCTAACATGAAAATTTTATCCAAAAAAATCATGCATTGATTCAAGAAGATCAAATTACATTTATTTTAATATTTTTAAGATCATTAATTTCAATCATTCTTTAATATGGTAATCACTAAATCACTATTGTTTCACAAATAATTTTTTTTTTATAATATCGAAAAATTATAAATATAATACATTGATTATTGAAATATTTTATATTTCTAATGACTATTTATAGTCAGATATATTAGTTATACTGCCACATGTTAATATTTTATATTAAAAGGATCTGGGTTTATGTTATATTTCACTTTACTTAAAATTAATTATTATTGCATGAAAATATCACACCCAAGTGGCTCAAAAATGTCAAATGTGAGTCCCAAGTGTTTTCTCGGTCACCCATAATTCATAAATTGGTATTATGACATGTGTAAGGGTAGTTTTATATTATTATAATATTATTTTTATCTTCAATCCCCAAATTTACCCTTTAACCATTGCAAAGAAAAATAATTACTGATGTTACTATTCATAATGCCTAAAATTAAATGGGACCTATTTACATAATTTGGACTTTAGGATTCCAAATAAGGAAACGATTTTTAGGAATTCAAAAAACAGAAGTTGCAGTAATTAATTTAAAATTAATTTCCACTTTCAAAACAAGAAAACCGTATTTTAAAAGTAAAAACCATTTATTGATTGATATTTGTTTATATTAAATTTCAATGTGAAATTACTTCCACGGAGATATATTATATTAAATGATAATGAAATAATCTAATTATACTTTTAAAGTAACTAAAAGGATAATATAGTACTATTAATGTTGTCAGTATGTTATGTCCCACTTCTAATGAGTATTTTAATTTTGTTAAATTTAATGTATAAAAGTGTTAGATATTGGATATTAAAAGGGATCTCCCTTAAAAGGTGGAAAATCATTTTCTGAAAATTTCATCTTTTATCTAAGGAATTTAATTTTTCCTTATATTATGTCTAAGATACACAAAAGATGAATGCTAAAATTATATGGGATACATTAAATTGAAAATGTTGTTAATAATATTCATAACACCTTTTCAATGGGTAGTTTGATAAGTCATGGTGCACTGGAACATGGCGTGGCATGTAGCACAAGATATTGAATTATTTAAAAACATTTATCGTGGAAGCTTGGTGTGTCACACTAATACATGGAATCCATTTTTTAATTCATGTCTTCTTGATATCGTATAGCTTTTGTGCTATCTAATTGAAAAAATAATATATATCTGGTTCAATGACCTGTCTTCAAATTATATGTAGTACATGTGTCTTCCAAATTACTTCTTCCAAGGGGACATATAGAAACTATTATTCTACCAACTCTTTATATTTTGATAATCAACATCACAAAATCCCATCGTTCTCCCACTATCATTTTTATGATGTTCCCCCTTTTCAAGACCTTCTTTCTTCATGATTAGGGATGGGACATCAAAAGTTCCACATACATCCTTCCTCAAGATGAAGGAGGGATAATGACCCCAGAGACCCACCTTGTATAGGCCCCAGAGCAGCGACAAGCACCAAAAGTATATAATCTCACATAATAGGGAAGTCATTGTCCTTTTCATAGAACATGATATGGATATAAGATAGAAAATCCTAAGAATTTTCAAATACTAAGAATAAAAGTTAATCTTAAATCCCTTCCAACATGTATGGTCAAATGTAAAGCTAATTCACTGTACAAAAAAACAGCAATGTAGAGTACAGAAATAAAAAAGACTAAGAAGGAACAATAACTAGTCCCAACACTCCTGCATTTTAAGTCCATCAGGTTCCTAGAATTCATCCTAGAAACATGAAAATTGTGTTATAGATGAAGGGTGAATATACATGTATACCCAGTAGGAAAACTAATGTCACCATGCACAGGAGAGGGAATATACAAACATCTCTACGAGAAAAAATAGAGCCTCAAAGCACCGATCAAGGAATACTAACCAGCCCAGCCTCACCAAGGCACACACACCAAATAATTCAAGCCAAGTATAGTAGTAGGACATCCACATCGATATTTGGGTACCCCAAATGACTTTCCCTCTAGTTAACTACTCATCCCTAACAGCTACCAACTTGACGATACCACTATTCCCATACACAGTCCCACTACTTCAACCTACCCATAGACACACGATCTTGAAACCACATACATTCTCACCCCCAGACACCTAGGAAAAAACAACCACCCCTCTCGCCCGAAGATACTTGAACCTCATATCGAAGACACCTGGGAAAACAATCATGGCCTGAAAACTCCAAGGCCTCTCTTCCACTACAAACATTCCCAATGGATTTGGGAATATGGTAAGGCTCAATCCATTACAACTAGACTTGATACGCTTGATCAGTAAGATCTAGAAGAGGGTGAAAGGAAGAAAGTCAGTAACCATCCATCCATCCCCTCACAGGGATATTAGGAATGACACCCTCTCACATGAAATTGAGTTGTTCATAACAAAGTTCCCAATAAGGGTGGGGTGCATTTAGAAATCACAAGGAACTACAATTTTTATATGTATAGGTAAGAAAACACTCAACCAAACCAATGGGTCCCCATAACAGATGATCAAGTCATACATAACCAAAGTTGTTTCTACCCATATATTCACAACCACACAACAGCCAGTAAAAAATCACAACCCAACCCATTTTTCATTTAACAGTTTATCATTTATTAATTTTGGGATTCAATTTAATTTATTCCAGCACTCTTAGGAATCTAACAACCATAACCGTATCAAAATAACAAACAAAACTAGATTTGTAGTCCCCCTACACTCACCCATTCAGCCACTACCAACTATAATTATTCAATGTTATACCAAAAAATACTTCTATCACAACACATCTATATATCCCTAAATCCAAAAAATTCTCAGATGCAATCCCACTTCATACATGTTCCTAACCACACCGCAATCCCACTGCCCAACGCCGTTTGATGGTCATGACAAAACCAAAGGCAGTTCAGCTGCCTACAATTTTATCAATTCCACAATCAACAATTCTCTCAAACAATGATACCAACACACCTCTAGTACTACCCCAAACAAAAATCCCACAACAAAATGTATTAATACATAGCCTCTTTTTACACACATAAAACAACTTTATCATAGAACCAACTCCTCTGTCCACCCTTGTACCCAGAACCGTGCTAAAAAAAATATCACCACACAAATCAAAACAAGTCACAATACTAAAAAATACATTACATTAAGCCACACATGTAAACAGGATGTGTATATATATTCCGATTTGATAAACACTATTCTTTAATACACTTGATAAAAGGGGTGATCATACAAGGGTTTTCATCTGGGGCATCTATTTTAATTAACCAATTTTATGTTTTTAAAAATTTTCATGTTATCGTCGATTATAAAACATCATAAAAAAATGTGACACAACCAGTGAGAAATTAAATACCAAAAATGTCCATGATTTTTAAAATTCATATAGCCAAAATAAATTCAAAAATAAACAATGATAACAAAAATAAAATTGGCAATGAAGCATCAATCCACTCTTATCATGTTATTTCATTATCCAATCAATTTTTTATCATATTCCATTATTATATATTTCATTCTTCAAAAAAGTCTTCAATAATTATTCACGGGGAATATTTAGTCACCCACCACTCAAAATTAACAGTTGAATAGATATTGAAGTAATCCATTCTGGAATATCAAAGGATTGAAGTTCCTTCTTACGGCATGAATAGGGAATTATGTGAGTATTTGGGAAGAATTCCAATGAAACTGAGTAGGAGGGTATCTAGCATAAGTGCGTGACTCATTTATGGTAGAATTATATGGATTCACCAAGTGGGAATGAAAAACAAACTAGGAAGGGAAGATCCCAGATTTGAAGAGAGAAATCCTATATTAAAGGAAGAATTGTTTTAAAATATATGGATCATGAAATCGTGGTCTAGATCACATGGTTTGAGTATCTAAATGCCCACGAATTTTATTACATTAATAATATACTTAATATCCCTCAAAACACACTAAAAAACACCCAAAAATGGATTTAAAATTAGTATACTTCAAATAAGATGACTGAGGGGTGAAACATGGAAATTGGGAAAAATAGGGAAAACTGAAAAATGTGTCACTAATGGGAATGTCACTGACATAGAGCCAATAATGGTTCAACTATAGACATGACCTACTGACATTGAGCCATAGACGGGTAAGATACTGATGCGATGACCTACCGACATAACAACATACTGATTCCTTGACCTACCGATGTCGATGCTCTCGACTCACCGAATCTGACATCCCTAACTCTCCACTGCACTGTCATGAAAACTCACTAAAAAATCGATGAAGTGACATGCCGACACTGATCCCCTGAGTCACCGATGGAAAAAGTAGGAAATTTGTAAAACTCTTTAAATGAGCCATTGTGGCCTCCCAGAACACCCTAAATAGTAGTTTTTCACATAGAGAGGGTTTGGGGAAATATTTCTTACTACCTTATATACCTCTCAAACTATTCTCATCTTCTTGAACTAAAAACTAAACCATATGAGAAAGGGTATTAACAACCACCCCTTAAGATACCTCTCAAGGGAAAACCAACTTGTGTTATTCTAAAGCTGAATTGAATACCTCGACATCCAAAAACACCTCCTTTTCATCTATATCTTGAACAACTATTAAAACACAAAATCCCCACATTGCCCAAAACAACAAATAAAAAACCAATGGTTAGACTATCTAGACATAAGGATTAGGGATCTTTCTCCCCCTTGTCAAGATACAATCTACATTTGGTGGCACTATCTCTCCCACTGGGTTTAATAGCATCCCCATTGATGCGTCCTGATTACGGATCATATTCCTCCTCTCCATAGTCATGATTTTTCACACAAAATAATAGAATAGGGAAAGAAGTTATCATACAAAATGTGAGGCCAAACATTACTTAATAAGCAATGTATAAAGAAAATCCCAACAGAAAACTCAGAACAACACTGTGTACTAGGCACAAATATTTGATTCTATCTCCCTAGTACTCTCCTCCAGTATATCATGCCTCCAAGACACACGAATCAAAGGAATGTTTCACCGACGTAGAACCTTATCCTTAGGATCCTTGATTCAAATAGGTTTCTCCACAAACATCACATCATCCTCAAATCCCAACTCTCTGTATTCTAGGAAGTGGGAGTCATCATGTAGAAACGGACTAGGATGAGATACATGCAATACGTCGTGGATACTCTTCCAACCATGGTGTCAATGCTAGCTGACATGCAACCTTTCCATCCCATCCCAACACCTCTAAAGGGATGATGAATTTGGTATAAATCTTTCTTCCTCTACCAATCCTCCATTGTTCGTGCTTAGGGTAGACCATTAAAAACATGATGTCCCCAACCTCAAACTCTAAGGTCCTCCTACTGTGATCGGCATATCACTTCGGCCAGTCTACAGCAACCATCATCCTCTCAGGAACAAGCTGAACCTTCTCTATTGTACTCTGTGATACCTCTATTCCAGGAAGGGCTAGTTCCCCTACCTCTATCCAGGATATGGGAGAGCGAAACTGTCTTCCATAAAAGGTTTCAAATGGTACCATTACAATTTTAGAGTTATATATATTATTGTAGGAAAACCCTACCAAGGGAAAGAGTTGTACCCATGATCCTTTGAAGCCCAGAACACACGCTCATAACATATGCTCCAATGTATCAATGGTCCTCTTTATTTTTCCATCTATTTGATAGTGGAACGATGTGAAATGGTGTAACTGGGTGCCAATGACCTGTGGTAATCCCACTAGTACTACAACATAAAACGTGTATCCCAATATGAGACAATGGATCTTATAACACCATGCAACTATATCACCTCATCCCCATGCATCCGCACAATGGCACCCATTGCTCCAGACTCCTAGATGACCAAGAAGTGAGGTGACTTCATCAACTAGTCCTCCACTACCCAAAGATCATTGCATCCTCCCTTATCCCTAGGTAATCCTGAGACTAAATCCATCAGGATGTCATCCCACATCCACTTAGAAACATATAAGGGATGAAACATACCCCTAGGCACACGATTCTTGGCCTTTACCTGATGACACACTAGGAAACTTGCCACAACCTCTCCCACTTCTCGTATTATCCTGGGCCACCATAACTATTCCGTCAAGGAAAGTTAAATCATAGAGACTACAAGATGCACCACATGGGGTGAACTATGGAACTCAAAGAGAACTCCCTCGTGCATTTCTACATGGACAATCATCTTCCCATTGAACAATATTCTATTTTGAAAATCCTCTAACCATCCCTCGGGATCATCACCCATGGTAGCACGATCACACATCACTTTAGTCTCAATGTGGCCCCACTAAGACTCTTCCACCTTCCGTATTAATTAATAATGCATTTCTACCTGAAAAAAATATCCTCTACAACTTTCCTCCCTAGCATCCAAGCAGAAAGTGACCAAATCCTCCATTGACTTCCACGAATTTGTGGAATCCTGAACTACCTCCTCCAACCAATTATTTCAAAAGGAATCAGCCACCAAATTCCACTACCCAAGGTTTTAAGATATTTTGTATTCATAATCTTGGAATAACTCCATCCACCTTCATTTACACTAGATAATTTCTCGTTGGGAAAATATATACCACAAGCACTTGTGATCCATGAGGACCACAAGAACTTGTGCTCCTTGAGGAACACAATGCACTCCCCCAATGAGTTAATTATGCTATAACTTTAGAATGAACACAACCACATAAAGCTCTAGATCATTGGTGTCATAGATACATTATTCAATACATAACTTGCTAGACCCATAAGAGATTACTCCTCAATGCTGCATCAGCAAACAACCTCAGAATAGGCCAGAAGAATCACATAACAACTCGAACATCACCCCTTCCCCAAGAAACCTATGAATTAGGGAAATTAATAGCTTCCCCTTTATATAGCTGAATATTGAGTGATGCTACTCAATCCATATGAAGCACTGTACTTTTTTAGTCAATGCTATCCATAGAGATACAAATTAAGAGAAGTCAGGTATGAACTTCCAATAATAGCTTTCCAAACCTAGGAAACTACGAACCCACTCCACATTCGTCGGTTCTACCCAATAAACAACTTCTTTAATCATTGACGGTTAGACTGTTATCCCTTACTGAGACACCCCGTTTTTAAGGATGTTCACTTCTCTTGTCCAAAACATGCACATGTAAAACATTCTGTAGAGTTGGGGGTGTCAGAGGACCTCGAAGATAGTCCATATATGCCTGGACTACTCCTCATTATACCTTGATTTGACCATGATTTATTCATTGAACATGACAACGAATGGGTCTAGGAACTCAGGGAAAATAGTTTTCGTGGGCCCCATGAAAATGGATGGTGCAACCGTGGAACCGAAGGGCATGACCACGAAATCAAAGTGCCCATACCTGCACCTCAATGAAGTCTTCAGGATGTCACCATACTTTACCCTCAACTGGTGATATGAAGACCACATGTCTATCATAGAGAACTAACATTCTCCCATGAACTGGTTGAAAAGATCATTGAACCTCATAAGGGGGTCACGATTCATGACCGTCAACAAATTCAATCTCCAGTAGTCTATGCAAAGTCATAGACCACCATCTTCTTTCATCCCAAAAAAAGACTGGAGCACCCAATAGAGACACACTTGGTCAGAAAAAACCAATCTTCATCATGTCTCAACCTGAATCCACAACTCCAAAAACATGAATGGTGTCATCTCATAGGAATCCACTAAAATAGGACGAGAACTATGTTGCAAGTCAATTCATAACTCAATGTCACGTCGAGGAGGTAGAGTCAAAAACTCTTCATCAAAGACATATATTAACTAATTAAAAACCCCCATAACATCCAAAATCAGTTTGTCTACTAATTTCATGGATAGCTCATATAATAAGGAATGAAGAGGCTCCATAGGCTGGCTTCCCTCCAAAAACTCTTCTTTCCAACCAAATCTACACGCTGGATGCCCATATCTGCGAACATTAACCGTCTCCCAAATAATTCAATAAAAACATGCGTATAAAATAATGATTTGATTCCTATGATGAAATCATACGGATAAATATATAATATAAGAAGATCCCCACCATAATGTTACAGCCCCAATATCAGTCTACATTCTCGAAAAACCTCAAATAGGCTGGGCTAACGTCCAACTAGGGTACTCAATACCAGGGGCATAGGAAGTCTCTCTACATCTATTCCTAGAGAATGGGATAGAATTGGTGAAACAAATGAGTGTGAAGCTATTGAATCAAACAAATCACACCCAGGAGTTCTAAACATAATAATTATACCTCAAACAATCTTTCGCCCTGCTGGAACTGCTACCTCTGTGGCATGCAATTTCCCACAACCAACTCCTCTACTTCGCTACTATCAACCACCTCCCTGACCATGCCCTATTCGAGGTCCATAGGGTAACCCAAACATCATCCTCCACTAGAGAAATATACCCCTGGTATAGTGGGGGATTTCCACCCTTGTGGGTGGAAGGGCCGGACCTGCAACTTATGCTGCTGAGCTGGGTGTTGAAAATGACCACCCCAACTATACAACCCTCAAACTGGGCACTATTTATGAAGATTTCCACAACCTCAAAATGAAATTCCCCACATTATTGGGCCCATAGTAAAAGGTAGAGGACCCAAGAGGTGGAAATTGGAACTGAGGGGGACTACTTCCCACTAGATGAAACTTGGAAGGCCCTGACACCTGATACCGGCTACTGATGGATTTACCCTTTTGATGAACTACGTTGGCTCCTATATCATGGAAGACCTCCCTGAGAGTACATACTCTCCACTTCCTGGACCTTTTTATAATTATCTATGTATTTCGGTAGTGTGAATGGAGTAACAACATACTGAAGAGAAGGTCTGAGTGCCTCCCCTAAGAATCATTCTCGGGACTCCACATACAGAAAGAGATATGGTGTGAAGTGGATGAGATATTTGAACATTATCCCTAATTACCTTACCAAAATACTCCCCTACTGGAGAGATATTAGCTCTATCCTCTTCTCATCCTTTATCATGGATGAATGGAATTCTATCTGGAACACCTTCTCAAAGTCAGCTGATGATACCTTAGTTTCCTTCCTCTCCCGGAGGTAAAGCATACACCACTAATGCACTACTCCTCATATCTGGATCACTATTAGAGGAACCTAGTTCTTTTTTGGTGTCCAGATAATGGTGATAGAAATCAACAGCTCCTCGATCCAACCCTCTATCTCCATGTCTGAGACGCTGCCCTCGTACTCCCCCAGAGTCTACTACAGGAAGACATGTAGTGTCTTCTACCAATACTCATATTTCCCCTCTCAATTAGACCTCCTATGATCAACAGGGACACCCTTTCGGGCCCCAAATTCTCATTCCGTATGTGGGTGACGTCTGGGTGCCATATCATAATAACTAAACAAGGAGCTCCTACGTCGGAGTAGTCTGAAAATTTTATTTTAAATTTGTTTTAACTCTTTATTTATTTTAAATTCCGAAAACACCAAGGAATCACTAGAACACAAGTCATTATGATGCATTTACCTTTCTTAGGGTCTCTACCATGTATTCTATATTGCCTCACATGGTAATTCTGTAGGTCCAGAGTCATTTCATCAGATCATGGGGGTCCCTAATATCCTGTGTCGTAGTTAGTCTTACATGGCCTAACTCATGCACCAACATTGTTTCCCTACCATCCCATTAAATCCTCACTATGCCTTACTCCATTCCTCGTCATACCTTTCAAACTCAATAAAACACCCTTTAAAACCATTTTTCTAAGATCTCCTTCTTCGAGATGAGCGTAGGGACCACAAAAGTTTCACACCATTACATCCTCAATATGATCATGTGATAATGAACCCCCCCCCCAAGTCCTTCCTTCAATAGTCCATAGAGCGGTGACAAGTTCAAAGGGTATAGAATGTCACATAATATGGAAGGTAGTAAACTTTTCATAGAATAATATCGGGAGATAAGGTAGTACATCCTAAGAAACTCCAAATAATAAATGCAAATGTAATGCCAAAATCCCTTTCCAAATGCATCATCAAAAGTAAAACATATACAAGGTACCCCAAAACTCCAAAATAAAGTATGAAAAGAAAATATACCATGTAGAAAACACAACTAATCCCAACACGTGAACAAGTATAGTCCAACACAATCCTCTAAGTCCTACTAGAAAACTGTAAACATTATTACATACGTAGGGTGAGTATATCGGTATAACCAATAAGATAACTACAGTCACCTGTGCACAAGAGAGGGAATATACTAACGTGTCGGTGAGAAAATAATAGAACCATAAAGAACCTACCATGGAATACTAAATATCTCAGCATCACCAAGGTACACAAACCAAATAACGCTAGTCAAGTAATGTAGTAGTATATGAACATCAATATTTGGGTACCCCACACCACTTTACCACTAGTTAACTGATCATCACTAAAGGATAACTTCTTGATGCTTCTACTCGTCCATTATGCTGTCCCACTACCACAACCCACCCGCACACACTACTACCTCAAACCGCACCCAATCCTACCTGCAAACACTTTTTCAACAACAAAAATTCCACTTTCTTGAAGACTCCTCGGCCTCATCCTAAAGAATCAAAGGAAAAAAAATCCTAGAATGAAAACACCTAGGAATCTCATCCACAACAAACCTGCCCAATGGATTTGGGGCTATGGTAAGCATAAAACCATTACAACATGCCCAGATACACTCAAGCATTAATAATCGGAAGAGGGTCTGAGAAATAAAGTCAGTAACCATCCATCTGTCCTCCCATTGGGATGTTGGGAATGTCATCCACTCCCATGAAAAAGGGGTGTTCAG
Source organism: Viscum album (assembly GCA_963277665.1). Lineage (NCBI taxonomy): Eukaryota > Viridiplantae > Streptophyta > Magnoliopsida > Santalales > Viscaceae > Viscum > Viscum album. The sequence goes on from OY728120.1 coordinate 1,153,765,863, forward strand.
AACATTATTCTCAACAACGGTGGGTGCATTTTGAAATCACAAGGAACTACAATTTATGTATGTATAGGAATGGAAACACTCAACCCAACCAACAGGTCCCCAAAAATGATGACCAACTAATATAGAACTACAGTTGATGCTGCCCCTATATGCACAACCACACAACAGCCACTACCAAAACATGACCCAATCCCTTTTTCATTTAACCATTTTTCATTTATTAATTTATGGATTTACTTTAATGTTTTCTAGAACTGTCGAGAAACTTCCAACCACTACCATATCAGAACAACAAACAAACCTAGATTTTCACTCCCAATCCATTCCACCCTTCAACAACTTCTAGCTATAATTATTCAATGTTATACAACCCAATACTTCTCTCAAAACCCATCTTTGTAGCCCCACATCCCTACAATTCCTAGATTTAGTCCGACTACATGCATGTTCATAACCACACCACAATACCACAACCCAACGGTGTTCGATAGCCATGACACTTACAGTTGCAGTCAAACTACCTATATGTCTATCCATTCAACAATCAATGAGTCTCTCAAAATTGGATACCATCACACACCCTATAATCCACCACACAAAAATCCCCAAACTAACTACTATTATCTGATATCCCTTCTGTACACACATAGCACGCCCTTTTCAAAGAACCAACTCCTCTTTCCACCTATGTACCCAGAACTGTTCCCCTAGCAGTAGCCTGACACATCTCACACAAAGTCATAAAACTCAAAAGAACACAATACTAAACCACACCAATCAACATGATATTTTTACATCTATTCATATTTGGTTAACATGATTATTTAACCCACATGATAAATATGGGATATAATAAAATTGTTTTCATCTGGGGGAATCCATTTCAATTAACCAGATATATGTGTTTAACTAGTTTTCATATTTTGGCTGATTATGAAACATCATAACAAAAAAAACAGGACCCCAATAGTGTGAAAGATAATACAACCAATGGCCATGATTTTCTAAATTCATATGACAAAAATCAACCCATAAATAAGCAACGAAAACAAAAAATTAAAATGGTGATCAAACATCAATCCACACTTAGCCCGTTATTTCATTACCCAGTTATATTTAGATCATATCCCCTTATTATTTATCTATTTCATTATGAAATTATTCACATGTTCATCAAAAGAAATAATTTGTACACCCCACCCACGATTGATGCAAAATTAAAGAGAGATATAAGGAATCCCTACCGGATGATAAAAGGATCAATGTTTCTCCTCGATCCAATAATAGAGGATCATACGAGCACTAGTGGAGAACTCAAAGGAAACTGAACTAGAGGGGATCTTGTATAGGTGCACAACTTGTCAGGGTAGGAAGGCTCTAGACTAGCTAAGAGGGAACAAAAAATATAATGGGAAGGAAATATCCCTTCTTTGAAAACCCAGATCCTTTATTAAAAGATGAACAATTTTTAAAGATATTAATCATGGAATCATTGGCAAGACCACATGGTTTGAGTATCTCAAATCCCCTGGAATTTTAGGATATTAATAATGTTCTTAATATTCTTCAAAATGCTCTTAAAACACCATTATATTGCATTAAACTTAGTTTACATAAAATTAGACATACGATGGGTGATATTTGAAAACTGGGAAAAACTAGGAAAACTGAAAATGAGTCACTTATGGGTAGTCATCACTGTGGAGCCATAGACGATTGAGCTACTGACGTGAACTACTGACAATAAGCCACCGATGGGTGAGATACTGATGTAAGGACCTACCGATGCAATGACCTACTTTTTCTCAGACCTACCGACGCCATGCCCTATGGATTCCCTGACCAACCAACACTAATGCTCTCGACTAACCACTGTTGATGCCTCTAACATTCCATTGCACTATCATATGGATGCACTGATAAGACAATGCACTAAAATGCCAATGTCGACACCCTGAGTCCCCGATGAATTTACTGGAAATTGGGAAAAATCTTCAAGTAAGCCAACATTGCATCTCATAAAACCCTAGACACTTGTTTTTCACAAATAGAGAGCCTAGGAAAATATGAGTTATTACATCCCTCTTAATAAGTAAGATTTTTCTGGTTACATTCACTTTCTTGTCTGAGGGGTTGTATAGGTTTTATCCCATTGTTTCCTTATAAAACCCTATAAAGATACACTTTGTGCCACGTGGTGATATTTTTCTACATGAAATGGACTTAACAAATGGATGAAAACCACATTCATGTGTATTTTAAAGAGGGTTTCATTCCACTACATAAAAATATGGGAATTACCTTCAGCACCTTAGTTTTCACTCGATGTAGTGTGTATGCCTTAGTTTGTAATGAATATCCCAAAATGGATAATGGAAGATCCACATAACTCATCATTAATCTTAGTCTTATTAACAATGTACAGTTATTCATTTCACTAACCCCATTCAAAAATGATATGTAAGTTGGATTCAGTGGAGATAAAATCTTAAACACTCATTGAAAATCAATACAATCATGGTTAAGGTATTCGCCAACAAGATTTGATAGAAGCTTTTTTATCTTATTTTAATATTGATTGTCAATATTATTCTCAAATTATTTAAATTTATCAAAGTAATTGGAAATAAAACTCATTATATAGACATAGCCATGTCTAATCATGTCATCAATAAAAGTTATGAAATTAGAATATCCACATATAGCTTCTACTGGAAATGGTCCATGCACACTATTGTGTACCAATCCTAAAATCTATGTGTCCATTTTACCCTTTCCAATGAATGGTGGTTTGGTCATTTTTTTATTTAAAATAATCATATCATCTTTTAAGTGGATTATTCTTAAAAGTGTCTAAATTAACATATTGATAGAGTTTTTTCAATCACTTATCATTTACATGAGCAAGACAGTGATTCCATAACTAGTTGTTATATGAGTCGTGTGAACATGATTTGTTTCGATTTCTCAATACCATTTTTTGGAAATTGAATAAATAAATACTATTAAATAAATGATTCACATCAAAAAATATGATGTCATTATTAACGAAAAAAATTTATTTCTAAACATGAAAATAAATCCACTTACATCAAGGAAATATATAAAAATTATCTTATTGGTAATTGTTAGTACATAATAATAATACTTTGAAACCAATATGATTCTAGTTGGAAATGAAATGTGATATTCTAAAATGGATATAGAAGCTATCCCCACACCATTAGCATCTCACAGATCCACTAATCCTCTAGTTAGCATTGGAAATCTACCAGGTACCTGTATTTGGATACATATGTTCGAGCCAACAGCTATATAAAATACCTAATGTTTATATACTGAACAAATATATTCGATAATGAATTCACATTTATCTTCTCCTTGCTTATTTTTTACTCCTCTTCTAGTGGACTTTATTTCCACAAGAAAAATTTACCACCTCTTATTTACTTCCCCTACCTATGGATCAACCACTTCATGGAAGAGTGGTTCTAAGGAGATTTTTATTTTTTATGAGTCATATGCCCCTTTTCCTTTTTCATAATTTTTTAATTCACTATATGAACTACTAGGTTTTCACACCCTATGTCCTCATATTCTTGGGGAATCAGTTTAATAAGTTATAAATGTATATTCTCATTATTTTTCATATTATAATTAAAAATAAAAATAAATATGTTCTTGGGTAGTGAAAAAATAATATGATCTTGCCACAGCTCATTTGTGAATTTAATCTCTATGATGTTTAAGAGTTCAATATAGCCAACATGATTTACCACATGAGGCCCCTCTAGAATCATCTCTCTAATATTTTTTTAAAATTCTTTTTTGATATCTCATATATTTCTTATCTTTCCTTCTCTTAATATATATCTCAATGGTCAGAAATCATGCTATATGTATATGTGTCCACTTGTTTCTTAAAAATATCATTGTATGTGGATGATATCATGAAACACAAAACATCTATGTAATTGTTAAAATATTTCCCATAGAGATTTATCTCAAAATAACTTGCCTCACTGCCAACTGCATCAAGAATAGGATCTTCCTATACATATAATTTTCTATCATGGAAATGGAAAATGTGTAAGTACCTTTTCTACTATTAAAATAATTTGCTGGTGATAAGGTTATCCTTCCCAAGTATAGATAATAGGGATATGTTTTATGTTATTTTATAAATTTTTTTACATGTATTATGATAAAAAAATTTCCATATTTTCTGATAATTATTAGACAAGTAAATAAATATTATATTTATCAATCTCCCACTATATTATCAAAAACCAATATCCATTTCCATTGGAATCAATATATAATGGTTATTGTTAATTATACTTTTAAGGATCCATATTCCCTTTCTCATTACCCTGACATTGGTTGGCCAAGAAAAATGATTTGTATTAGGTAAGAATTCAAAATTCTAATTTCATTAACTCACAGTTCCATGATCCGTTTAGTTGACTACCCAATCCTGAAATTCATAAATTGGATTTCCCCAACCCTTTACTCCTAGTTACAATAATTCCTACAGTGGATTTCAAAACATGTTATGAATTATGTTATGTAGACCCATAACATCATTTTATAATTCTTAGATGATTTAATTCACCCAACTATATCTAGTCACGTACTTTTAACTATTATTCTATTTTAGTTGAGGTAGTGGAAGGCTATCCCGACATAATATATATTATGGAGGGATTCTACAATTTGTGAAAAAATTTAAAGTTGTTATAATTATTTTATTCATTAAATATTAAGGGAATTTACTTGTTTAATTTACCTTGTATTATTTAATATTTACACATAATCTGATTTTTTTCTGTCTTTCATGCTTCTTAATTCAGTAATTCATGTGATTACGAAAAAACATCTATATTGCAAAAACCACACAACTTGATAGAAATAAAATAATAAAGCGATATGATTGTTATATTTTTACTAATGGATAGTTTATCTAGATTAATAGAAACTAAAGGATGAAAAATGGGGAGAACACCTTAAACAAATTAAGGTTTTTGTCGTAGTTTTCCACCAATCTACCTATGTATCTCCCTTGGATTGGTTTCACCTTCACTCCAAACATTAACAACCTCCACTGGTTGAGGATCTTCTTAAATTACAGTTTATTTTAATGACATAAAGGTTGGATGAATGGGTTTACATAAATGAAACCATGGGCATGAAATCGCTTGTAAGAAGAGATAATAATGGACACACATGCCCAAAAATTAATTTAATAATAAATTAAATGAAACCAATCACATAAAAAGTTCTTATTCTATGAACATAATCATCGATTATTATTAATGAAAATGCGTATTTACAAAAAAAAATAGCATTAATCTCTATTCCTTCTTATGTAAGATTAATCATGCCCAAATCAATTAATTATCTTATTTAATTAAAAAATTCATTTATCTTAATTATAATATGAATTTCCTTGAAATTATCATTCATAATAATTTATCTAAAATTAAATAAATTTATATAAAATTAACTATTTATATAAATTTACCTTGGAAGCATCATGATGAATATCAGTACCAATATACCCAATATGTATTATAATCATATATTATTTACTCCTACGACATATGACATACATGACTTGTTATCTAATTTCATGAAATGTACTTTCAAGGTAATTATTAGTTAGATTGCATGATTTTTATACGATGTCTTATTATTAAATTCATAGAGTAATAATTTTAATATGACTCACATATGGTATTTAGATCTAAATATTATGAATAAAATGATTGAACATTTATATATATATATATATATATATATTAAAAACCCATTACATGGACTTTCAATTTGATTTAATTACCACACTAAAGAACTTGTTGATAAATTTATGCATTATAATAAATTAATTTCAATTCCATGTAATTTGGTATGAGTACACATTGTGTATAAGGCTGCTACATGGCTAGTACTTTTTCCACCAACTATCTGAGGCACATGCCTTGGGACCTGGAATGTAATCTATCCAACTGAAAATATTGGATTACACAATGTGTACATTGGATACATGGAATGTAGTATTTGAGTTACACAGTCACCAGTAAGGAAGTTCATGAAGGAAGATACAAGGCCCCCCAGTGACTAAAGGACTACATAAAATGTACGACTATTACCTAGTGGGTTCTCAAGTTTATTGTATGTCAGGATAGCTCATTTAAGAAGATGTGTATAATTAACTGCACCATAAGTGAAAAAAATCACATTCTTGGAATTAATAACAAATTAATTCTTGGTGCATTGAATAATTGAACATAATGTGTACATCTAGGATACACATTATGTACACTTATGTTATCCGTCCAGATTCCATGACACCTCCTGAAAAGATCATTGATTTTATTTCATTCATAAACATTTTATTTTGGATTATATTTTTATGAAACGAATGTGGAAGAAGTAAATATAATAAATTGTATTAAATAATGATTAAACATGTATTGAAATATAAATTAAAATATTTAAATCAATCAAAGATCTTTAAATAAATAAATACAATTATTGTAATAATCTGATACCATTTATTGCTTCCATTCATAATAAAAGTGTGTGATAATGCATGCCCAAATTTCATTTTTGTCATAATCAATTATCAATATGAGATTTACATGATGATAAAAATCGTGATCAATATTATTTAATGGATGAAAATAGATAATGGAAAAATTTCAGGAACCAGAGTACATGAACATCACATATTGTTTATAATTAATTTAATCAATTAATGAATTTCCTTGTAATTATTCTTTATTCAATAATGGATTTGAAAATAGTCAACATTTTATCATAATTGTGTTTTATGAATAAATAGAATATTCCCTCTAAATGTGATCAACATGTGATCCAAAAATATATGAATGTCATTATAGGAATATGCATGTGCTATAATGGAAAATAATATCACTTGAATCATTCACCATTGATGTCATTAAGAATCACATCCAAAGGATTATATTTTTATCTCTCTTGACTTGAGAGTGAGTGGTAGAGGAGGATCACTCTCTTTTCATGGTTATATTCCTTGATAATGGAGCACTCAAGGGATTAGATAGGATTCTCCAGATTTTTTGTTCATAACAAAATCAATGAATTGGATCTGTAGAAAAATAATATAATTGGATTTAAATATCACTTGGGTTAGAAATAAATAATTTCAAAAAATCACTTTTCTATTTATTTAATAACTACAACATCCCATGTGCATAATAATATTATTATTACCATTTCATGACATGTTCTAAAACTCACAATATAAAATTGAATATTATTTAATCAAACAATATTGATTATATAACAATTCTCACTGGAACATTAATCATGGTCTGTCATTCCTTTGTAATATTTATAGGGCCTTGAATATTGACTATTTACTTAATAAATAAAAATAAATTCATTATTTTTCAATAAATAAATAAATATTATATTCACTAAATATAAAATAAACATTTATTAAATATTATTCTCACATAATATCCTATAAACAAGCCGGTAACAGAATATATGAAATCAAGAAAAATTTGATAATTATTAAAATCACAGGGGAATAATATTTTTTCATGCTGTAAAGGAATAAATAAGAATATATCATTCAACGGAGATTCAAAATACACTTATTCTGTGATCCTCTGGGACTTTTTCTCATTATCATTAGGGTAATCTTCTTAATTCCCATGGATAACATATATCAATACTCCAAGGAACGTATAAAGAATTAATTTAATGTCGTAAAGACATAGTACCTCATATAGATGCTCACTATGTAATATAATCCATTTGTAATGACATCTATAATCAAGAATGTTTCATGCTTGGGACATCAACCTTTGTGATTGATGTCACTTTCTTTGAATTTATGAAAACTGAACATTCTTATATAACACTATGTACATATATTTATTTATGCTATATATAACAATCGTTCTCTTTATTAAACACTAATACATGATAAATTACATAAACGTCACATGATACAACATAGAAGATCAAGACGTCTATTGTATTTGGGGCTTATGACCATTACAGAACAACTTAAAACATGAAATACAACATATTTATTGAAAAAATCCTTTACGTGACCACTAAATTCTATCATACATATCATTTCATGGGATAAATTGAGGACATGCATATGAAAAGGGTGATCTGTAAAGCCCATTATGGGAATAAACATGGAATAACACGAGTAATACAGTACATGTTATCAAAATAGGCTTATCAATGAAGCATAAGAGAAACATGAACATAAAGTCATGATAAATCATGATAATCATAACATGGAAATGTGGCAACAACACTTGACATGGAATTAGCAAGAGTCAAGGCTCATGACACATGGAGCATTAGTAAACCATCAATGCACAAGAAGCATGACTAAACCCTCATTTCACATGAATTAGTATGATTCAACCCTCATTGCACATGATGTATAATGATACAATACTTTACCCAATGCATTGGAGTGCTATTAGGGTGAACCCTTATTAAACATTTCATTTCAGGCATAAGTGTGCCACATGGATCATATAACATGGAATCAATTAACATCATATGTAATTACATGATTATGTAATGTGGAACAAATAGCTGAATTTAATATTCAATATTTATATGTTCATAAAGGTTAATACTCTTTATAGAGACATGGTTTTGGTATTCACTATACAATGATCTTGTCTAGGAAAAATGTGGTGCAATTTTGGCTGCATAACGGCCTGAAAAAAAATTCATGAAAATTGTCGATGAGTGAGAAATGGGTGTCTCATCATATGTACATGAAATGGATTTTAAGGGGGCCATATAGATACATTTCCCAACAAATGTAAATGAATTTTTATGCATAATAAAAACTAATTACTTGGATGTAAAAGAGGAGAGAGAAATTCCTCATGGAATTTAGGCATGGTAATGGGTATACATGGGAGGAATTAATGTGATAGAAAGGGGTATAACATCATCCAAACATAAATAGGGAAGTATGGGAGAGGATAAAAATAATATGCCAACATTTTTAATAGAAAACAAAAGGGCATAACAACATAAAGTAAATTGGTCAAAATGAGAATGAAAAAATCCCTTACATGGAAGTGTGATTACAAAGGATTGTGAGTGTATTAAGAGAGGATTATTAGGAGCATGGGTAACCTTCGGATGATTATAGAGAGAGGAGGGGAGGGGTTGGTTGAACTCCAGTGGCTTTGAGTGAATAGGAAGTGGGAGCTTGGGTGGTATTATATAAGAAAGGGGAGGGAATTATTTATTATTTAGGTTTGGGACACCTCACATTAAACTAATGAAAACCAAAAACCAGCACATGGGTTTTTCACATTTTTTTCCAAAGGGGACTGTAAAAAAATATTTTATTAGGCCAATGGCTGAACTTATAAAAATAATAGGCTTGCTTATGTGGAGGTGAGTCACACTCTCAAGGAAAACAATTTAAAAAGACAAAATGTTTTATAAGTATTGAAGGGTCTACAAAATCTTTGTAAATTAAATCAAAAAACCCAAAATGAAATTATTTTAATTGTAAAACATATATTGGTCGAACATAATGTTTATAGTATTTTAATACATCACTATTGTGTCATTATGATGTCATAAAACACATTATATATTTAAATGGTATTTAATTTTTACCCAAAAAATGAATTGTCTCAAAAAATTATGAAAAATTAACCATTGGATAATTTTTACATCCTGATTAAAGAAATAATTTTATAGAAATACGTTTCTAAATAATTGAATTTTTAATTTTTAAATAAAAACCGATATTTATCAAAAATTCGTGGGTTTTGACAAAAACTGCTTTCAAACCGTAATAAAAATTACAATTGCATTTAAAAATTTATACGATCATTTATATTTAATAAAAAGTACTTTAATAGTAGTAATACTATTTTATTAAAATATTATTTACTTCAAAAAATCAATGATTTCCTCAAAAGATATTTCATGGATGAATCTTAACTAAAAATACTATTTCCTCTTTAAAACTATTTACTAAGAGACAAAAATAAAATGATTGTATATTCATTATTATATACAAAATAATTCACATAATAATAGTGTTATGGTCTTGTTACATGACCCCTTATAAAACCCACGTAAGACATTTAGGTAATGTGTCTGATGGTGGCAAACTCTTGGGTTTGATCGGATAGCTTTTCTCGAGTGGTAATCTCTATCAATATCCACTTATCTCATAGATAGTTCTACTTCAGCATAATGTATTCAAGATCGGATTGGTATTGGACAAGAGCAAATCCCATTGATGCCACCTCCTTTCCATGCTCTGAAAAATGGTCATTTTATGGGGAAAGTCTACTAGATGAGGTAATCACTTCCTTTGTCTGTGTAAATTGGATTTGTGAAATCCCTATACTTATACTAATTATGTGATCACAATTCGATGGCTATATTAGCAACTGTCACAATTTGTATTGGTGTTTTAGAATCCAAAAACATAAAACCAATGAGGATAAGATTTTATATAACTATAATAAGACATTTAATTAGATCAAGGGATATTTTCATTAATTAATGTTTGGGTCGTTACAATATTCCCCACTTAATAAATTTCTCCCTCGAAATTTTTGTTTCCCACACTAAAAATGATTAGGTTAACTATACATCATCACTTCCTCTGATTCCCATGTTGCTTCTTCAATCTTATGGTTTCACCAAAACCCCTTCATGAGGGGCATTGTCTTATTTCATAGGACCTTTTCCCAACAATCTATGATTTTCACTAGTTTCTCCTCTTCAGAAAGATCATCCTCTAACTGTCCTACCTATTATGAGAGTACATGTGAAGGGTCTGGTATGTACTTCTTTAAGAGGGATACATGAAAGACTTCATGTACTTTGGCCATGGTATGTTGAATTTCTAGTCGATTGGCCACATCCCCGACAAAATCAAGAATATCAAAGGGGCCAATGTACTTAGGTATTAACATCCATTTCATTCCCAACATCATGACCTTCTTATATAGAGATATGTGTAGAAATACCATGTCTCCAGCTTTAAACTCAAGGTATCGTCGATGGTAATCTACAGAACTCTTTTGTCAACTCTGGGCTACCTTGATATGTTGCTGAATATTTTTCACCATCTCCACCATTTCTGAGATCATTTATGGTCCAAACATATTATGCTCACTGACTTTATCCCAACATACCAGTGTTCTGCAACTCGTCCCATACAAGGCTTTATAAGGTGACATTCAGATGCTTGAGTGAAAAATGATATTTTAAGAGAATTAAAACAGTGGAAGGTGTTGGTCTCACCCTCCATTGAAGTCCATAGAACATGATCATAACATATCCTCCAATGTCTAAATATTTTGCTCAGATTGGCCATTAGATTTAGGATGATATGTCGTACTAATGTTCAGTTCAGTATCTAGAGCATGTTGAAGACTCTTCCAAAACATAGAGGTGATTCCTGTATCTCGATCAGATACAATAAATAGTGGTACTCCATGAAGCCTTCCCACTTCCGTGATATATATCTATTCGAGTTGATCCAATGAGAAATCTTCCCAAATTGCAATGATGTGTACAGACATTATAAAATGATCTATAATAATTCAAGATGCATTGTAGCCCATGGATGTCTTCGGATGTCTGGTGACTAATTCCATGGTGATGTTCTCCCATTTGCATACTAGTATGGGCAATGGTTGCATCATCCGCAAATACTTCTACCTCTCTGCCTTCACTTCTTGACACACCAGGAACTTTGATGTATACTCAGTGATCTCCTTTTTCATATTATCCCACTACTAATGATCTCATAGATCACAATAATTCTTTGTGTTTCCTTGGTGAATAGAGAAATTTGAACTATGTGAATCATCAAAAAGTTAGTTTTTCAGCTCGGGATATATTGGAACACATTGTACTTTCCCAAATCTCACAATTCCTTCTTCATTAACATTTATCTCCGAGGATTTCTCTTTTCATATAGCTTCCACTTTCTCCGGAATTCCCACATCATCTTTTTGACCATCCACTATCCTTTCCAAAAGAGATTGTATAGAAATAATTTACGAAAGGATTGATGATGTTCCCTTCTTTTTGATTCCCATGTCCATCTTCGTCAAATCTAAGAAGATTGGATCCTTCTCATTTTTCATCAATGAATGAATCGTTGGGTCCTTTCTACATAGAGCATCCGCCACCTAGTTCTCTTTCCTAAGGTGGTAATGGATTGAGTAGTCATAGACTTTGATTAGCTCTAACCATCTTGGTTAGTGCATGTTTAACTCTTTCTTTGTGAATATATAATTTGGGATTTTTTTTGGTCAGTATATATTTCAAACATCTCCCCAAATAGATAATGCCACCAAATTTTTAAAGAGAAGATCATCACAACCAACTCCAGATCATGTGTTGGATAATTATTCTCTTGATCGTTTAATTTCCCTGAAGCATAGGTAATGACTTTGTCATTTTTCATCAACACACATCCTAGAAAATTCATCAAAGCATCACTAAATACCACAAACGTTATCAACTTGTGGGTAACATGAGCATGGGCACAGTGATAAGTCTCCTTTTATACTCCTTGAAGCATTATTAGCATTCACCACTCCAGGAAAACATTACTCCCTTCTGAGATAGCTGGGTAAGAGGGTCGGACAATCGTGAGAAATGTCTCACTACTCGTCGATAATATCCAGCTCATCCTAGAAAACAACGGATATCGATTACCGATGTTTTCCTCGGTCATCCCTTAATTGCATCTGTTTTAGAGGGATTCACAGATATCCCATTGCATAGGATGATATGGCCCATGAATTAGACCTCCTTCAACCAGAACTCACACTTGTTATACTTTGCATAGATTCTCTCCTTTCGTCAGGTCTATAGTATTGTTCTTAGATGTTCATCATGATCATCCTTGGGGATCGTGTATATTATAATATCATCTATAAGACTACCAAAAATTTGTCAAGGTAATCTCTAAAGACTCGATTCATCATTTTAATGATTATTGATGTAGCATTAGTGATCTCTAAAGGAATTAATATGAATTCATAGTGTTTGTATATTATACAAAAAAGCAGTCTTGGGGATATCTTCCTTCTTCACACTTACTTGATAATATCCTGACTACAAATCCACTTATGAGAAGTATTGTTCTCTATGCTGCTGATCGAACAAGTCATCAATTCATGGGAGGGGATACTTTTTCTTTATCGTGATTTTGTTAAGATCACGATAATAAATGAAAAGGTGCATTGATCTATCTTTATTCTTGAGGAAGAGGACTCATGCACCCCATAGTGAAGCACTTGGTTGTATAAACCTTTTATCTAGATTCTTCGGTAGTCATTTCTTCAGCTCCTTGAGCTCCACACCAACCATTCTATAAGGATTCATGGATATTGGAAATTCCCTATGTATTACATCAATTGAGAATTCAACTTCTTTTCTAGGAGGAAGAATGTGAAATTCCTCAGGAAACACTTTAGCGAATTCCCTCACAATTGGCATGTCTTCATGGATGGTTGCCTCCATAGACTTAGTCATCTAATCCAAATATGTGTGCTCATAGGGCAGTAAAAACCACGATTGAGATGATAGAGACAAATAAGAATCCTCCACTTCCTTGAACATGTATAGAATCGGCGGTCAATTCTCCACATGGAGAGTGATTTCCCTGTCACGACAATTTATGTTGGCTCTATATAAGTAAATTCAATCCATTCTGATTATTTAATCAGATTATACTAAAGGGTGTATGATAAGGTTCTCCGAGAAATTAAATCCACATATTATGATATAGTAGGAGTTATATTCCTGGGTTTCAATGATTTCCCCATTTGTCGTACTCATCGACATCTTCACTTCCATGATTTGTGGTGGTTTTGGGAATATTCTACTAAATTTTTTGGATATAGAAGAATTAGTAGAACCAGAATCAAAAAGTATGTTCGCTATTCCGGAATGAAAAACTATTGTACCTTTCACCACATCATTTTTTGGGTTCTCTTCAGCAGTAGTGATGGAAAAAGCCCTCATTTTCGACCATGGAGTTTGTTGGTTGCCTCAAAAAACTTCTGGCTTAGGGAACTGATTTCATGATGCCCTAGTTTTTTGAAATCATGTAAATGAAAAATTTGTCGAGGTTTGAATTGAGCGTTCCTCTCCTCTATTGAAGTCACATGTTTTTTGTTGATAGAAAACAACTAGGTTCCCTTCTCTTCCGCACCTAAAGCGTGTCATCTTCCCCTTCAAAACAATTCCAGGGTTCTTCATTCAGCACCTTTGGCAAGTGGGGTACTAGACCTTCACAACACCGTTGGATTCATCCATCAGACCTCCAGCATTGATGTCCACATTAATATTCTTTTCCCCATGATAACACTGATATTATTCGATCCCCATTTCGACCTTGAGGGAAAATGGGACAATTTTCACATAGCTGTCGAGGTCACGGATCACCTGCTCTTTCCATAGGCTCGGGTTCAGCCCACCAAAGAAGTGGTAAACCTTGAATTTGGTGGTAACGACAAAGCTGGAAGCGTATCGTGCAAGCCTTTTGAATATTGCCTTGTACGCTCCGACAGATTCATCACCTTTTTTCTTGAGGGCGAGGAAGTCCCTTCCCATCTTAAGTCGGAGGGAGAGCAGAAAATATTTATCAAAGAACATATTCTGGAAATCCTTCCATTCCAATGCTACTATATCCTCCTCAGGCTTCATATTTTTTATCAATGTCCACCATTGATTAGCTTCACCCCCCATATGATAAGCATCCAGGATAACCTTCTTTGGTTCAGAATATAAATGGATAGAGAAGATCTTTTAAATGATGTTGATCCATTGTTTGGTGATTTAGGGATCATATGATCCATTAAAAGTAGGAGGCCTTTGTCACCTGAAACTCTCGATAACGACTTGTTCTTTTTTAAGGGGGGGATTGAATGTTCCTCTTGACCGATGTTTCTATTCAAAGATTGAGTTAACTGAGAAAGAAGCATAGCGAAGTTTGTGATTCTCACTCCCATTAGTTTGGGCATCTCATTAGCAGAGTCATCACATTGATCTTCACATCGGTTGTTAGCCCGAGTCCTCCTATTACAGGCCATTGGGAGGAATAAAAGGATATTTAGGGGTAACACATAAAGGGTAATCCATGAAAAAAAAACTAATGACTTATAAATAACTTTTATTTTATTACTTTTTGAATCTATAGGCTTCAATATATTCTATTAAAGATCTACATTCTAAAATATATTCTTAGGGGAATTTTTTAAATTCCCATAATATGATTTCATACTATGTTTGTGAATTTACCAAATCATATCCCCCCGGATTGTCAGAACAAAGAGTGAAGCAAGGCTCATTGTCGTGTACTAGGATACCCCGTGTCAAGCCTGAAACTCCTTTTTGGGGTTTTCTCCCCAAGATACATATGTGCTACAGATGCCTCTACCTACTCGTATCCAGATTGGGATGTATTTTATTGATAAATCACATACTCAATACTCACCGAAAATTAAGGATGATTTTATTATATGTTGTATCGTCTCAAAGACTTTACTAGGGTTTTCTAATTCTAATCCCAAAAATAACTAAACCTATCCTCTGATATCATCTATTACAACCTTGCTCTTTATTACACTATAAGACATGATTTATTAAAGAAACTTCACTTGATAAAATATAGAATATAAAGTGGTCTAGTGTGTTTAGGGATTAGGACCATTACATAAAAACTTAAATCATGAAATAAAACATCTCTATTGAAGACTTTCTTTACATGACCACTTTATTCCCACATACATAACATTGCATGGGATAACCTGGGGACATGCCTAAGAAAAGGGTGAGCTATAAATCCCAATAAGGGAATAAGCATGGAACAACATGAGAATATAGTACATGTTAGAAAATTTTCATATTAATGTACCACAAGAGAAACACGAACATAAATTCATGATAAAACATTATAATCATAGCACGGAAATGTGGCAACACATATCATGGAATTAGCCTGGGCCAAGGCTTATTGTACATAGAGCATGAGTAAACACTTTTTCCACATCAATCATAAGTAAAACATCATTTAACATGAATTATAATGAGTAAACACTCATTATAGATGACGTATCATGATATTATACTTTACCCAATGCATTGGAGCGCTATTAGGGTACACCCTTCTTAAACATTTCTTTTCAAGCATAAGTGTTCCTCATGGATCATATAACATGTAATAAATCAACATCATAAGTTATTACATTATTAATTAATGTGTAATAAATAAATTAATGTACCATTAAATATGTATATTTTAATAAAGGTTAATACTCTTGTTAGAGACATGGGTATGGTATTAATTACACAATTATATTTGTTTGAAAAAATGCGGTGCCAGTTCGGCAGCATAACGGCATGACATAAGGACTCATGAAAATTGTTTATGAGAGATAAATGGGTGTCTGATAATATGTACTTGAAATGGAGAGTAAGGGGGTCATATAGATACATTTCACAATAAACATAATGTAATTTAGATGAAAGACACAAAATAATAACTTGGATGTAAAAGAGGAGAGAGAAATCCCTCATGGAATTTAGGCATGGTAACGGGTGTACAAGGGTGAAATTAATGTGAGATAATTGGGTATCCCATAATCCAAACATAAATAGGGATGTATGGGGAGGTTTTAAATCATACCCAAACATTTTTAATTGAGAAAATTGGAATAAGAACATAAATAAAATTGGATAAAAATAAGAAAGGATGAAATCCCTTACATGAAATTGTGATCCCAATGGCTTGTGAGAGGCTTGAGAGAGGCTTATTGCGAGCTTGGGAAACCTTGGGATGATTATATGGGGAGGAGGTCAAGGGTTTGTAGAAATAAAAATGCTTTCAGTGAAATGGAAGTGGATGCTTGGGTGGGTTTATATAGGAAAGGAGAGGGAATTCATTATCATTTAGGTTTGGGACACCTCACATAAAACTAATCAAAACCACAAACCAACCCATGGTTTTTTCCCAGGGATTTTTCCAAAGGGGAGTGGAAAACAATATTTTATAAATCCAATGGCTGAAATTCTTAAAATAATAAGGTTTCTTATGTGGAGTTGAGTCACACTCTCAAGGAAAAGAATTTAAAAAGAAGAAATGTATTATAAGTATTGAAAGGTCCACTAAAGATTTCTGGAATAAATCAAACAAACCCAAAATCACATTATATTATTGGTAAAACATATATTGGACTAGAATATTGTTTATAGTATTTTATTACATCAGTATTGTGTCATTATGATATTATGAAACATATATTTAAATGGTATTTAATTTTTACCAAAAAAATAAATTATCTCAGAAGATTAAGAAAAATTTACCATTGCATAATTTTAGCATCCTGATTCAAAAAATAATATTCATTTTATGTAAATAATTTTTTAAATATGTGAATTCTTTTTAAAATAAAAACGACATTTATAAAAAATTCAATGGTTTTGAAGAAAACAGCTGTCAAACCTTAAAAAAATTACAATTTAATTCATAAAATTATACGATCATTTATATTTTATAAAAATTAATTTAATAATAATAATATTTTATTGAAATATTATTTAATTCAAAAATTCCATTAATTCATCAAAATAGTTTTGTTGGTTGATTATTAACTAAAAGTATTATTTGCGCTTTAAAAACTATTTACATAGTAACAATAATAAAATGAATATATATTAATTATTATATACTAAATAATGCACATAATCCTAGTTCTATGGCCTTATTACATAACCACTTATAAAAACCACATAAGACCTTAGGGTAAGGTGTGCGATGGAGACAAACTCTTGGGGTGGCTCTGATAAAATTTCTCGAGTGGTAATCTATATCCACATCCACTTATTTCATAAGAGGTGTGACATGAGCTTAACATATTCAAGCTCGGCTTGGGATTTGTCAGAAGTGAATCCCAATGAAGTCACCTCCTTTCTGAGATCCAACAAATGGGCTTCATATGGGGCAAGTCTATTGGATGTGGTCATCACTTCCTTTGTCTCTATAATTTAGATTTTATAAAGCCCTATATTTTTTATTAATCATATGATCACTATTAAACAGCTATAATTTCCATGGTAACAATTCATAGTGGTATTTTAAAATCCAAAAACAAAAAATCAATGAATTTTACATTTTTTATTACCATTATAAGACATTTAATTATATACAGAGAAATTTTCATTAATTAATGTTTGGATCATTACAAGATATCATTTCCATCAAAGGTAATAAGATATCAACATTAATTAAATAACAAAGTGGATAAATCATTTCTCACAATATTATTTAATACAATATTACTTGTGAAACCCATAATATCTTACCTCCCCATGAACATATGTCATCATGGTTTTATTCAATAATTAAAAGTATTTGACTAATCATAATAATTAATATTAATCATACAATATAAAGATCAATAATGACGTCCACAAATAGGAACATCCAATGACATATATAAATGTGTATTTCCTACTAGCAGGTCTAATTCTCATAATATCCTCTAGTAGTTTTTACCAAGGGAGTGCACCATGAGAAGGAGTCTCAATGTCCAATGGGTCTCCACCCCTGATAAAATGAATCATTTATGTACTTCAAATTATTTCATCTGGCTATAAAAGATATATTTAAAAATATTATTGTCAAACATTTAAGTTATCATCATTGATGGGAACTAATATGATATTTTAGTTGGAAAAAATACTCATAGGACATTATAAACTACAATGTTATGGAGAAGAGCTATCATGATGTGATAAGGAGTTTATGAATATTCAAAAATATACATTCATGTTATCATAATTTACACAAGAGTTGGTTCTAGTAAACCAACTCTGACAAATTAGATATCCAAATATGGATTAAACATAGGAGAGATTGATCCATATTCAAAAAAAAACATGAATGTGGTATATAAAATAATGACAAAGTTTATACCATGTTTTATGATCGATCACTTGTGAGGAACACTCTTGTTGGTGTTTTCATTGATGAGTATTTATGTGTTCATCGTTAATCCTTGATCCTTGTTTTTCATCCAACCCCCTCTCCATATATCCCTCCCATAAAAATCCTGGGGTTATTCAGATAACCCTGGATATCGTACTAATTATAAATTATATGTGTCTATATACAGTTAATATATTAATTATACAATAAATAAATACATTCCATTTACTCTTCTTGTGACCACGCATTATCAAGAAAACTGATGTAGATGAAACATAAATCACACATTGTGAAAACCCATCTTCTAGACCAAAATATAGTATCTATTTCCCATACTAAGACTGGATTTAGAAGATTTACAATAATATTTATTAAATTTTGTGTGAGTTGATACAATATTTTCATTATTTTACACACTCAATTTTGGGGTTCCAACAACACCTGATATCCGCCGTATAACCAAAATTTAAAATATCGAGGTATCTCTATTAATTCCCAAATAGTATAGATATAAAACATAGAGTTGTTACACCATACCCACGTTCAATGATATTTTTACACAATAATAAACAACTAAAAATTGGGTTATATATCTTTCAACCTTTTCCCATACTCCCATAGGATCTCTTGGAGTTTCTCATGCTTCCAAATAATGTGCACTAAGTGGATGAATCACGAATATTAAGTATTGGGAACATGATCATAAAATGCCACTTGATAATCTAAAAAAGTGGATCTATCTTTAATTTCCATATCACCATAATTTATAATGTTTTATGGACCAGGAACATATATCCTTAATTGTGACACAGATAATATTTCATGAACTCCTCAATTGTGGGAGTAACATAAGGAAATATGTAACCTCACATACCATTCATAGTATCATAGATTGAATGGTAAATCTCAAATATAGATTTCAACCCTAGAAAAATATTAAAAATCTACACCACGTTGAGACCTTCAAAAACACATCATATCTCCCCTAAAAAACAAATGTACTTTTTTATCATATCATGTTGTAATTATAAAATCATTGAGTGTTCCCTATATACTTCTGAATAATCCAAGAATTCTCTCTCACTTACTACACCAAATGTAGACCCTTGATTGTAGACACATGAGATACCCAAAGAACCAATGAACCACATAGAAGAGGTGATAAATCAGTGATGTTTGGAATTTAAAATATCATTTAATAAGAAATGAAACTTTTCATCTAATTCAGACAAGATGCACTCATGCATTTTACATGGCCTTACTGATATGGAATAAACATTTAAACGAGAAAATACACAAGAATGTATTATAAGGCTCAGACCCATTGTGGTTTCCTAATACTTTCAACATATATTACTCCCCATGGATATATATTTTACACTATAAATAATTTAACAACATACAATGGGTAGGGTGGTTCATCCCTTACATATAGATAAACACCATATTTCTGCTACCATCACACAACCTCAGACTGGTCATACTAAACATCCTACTTGTTATAATGAAACAAAATAATTAGAGAGAATAACTAAAGCTTATGGATTCATTAGAAACTAATTATGAACATCTCAATGTGCCTTCAAAATATTTATGACAATACACCATCATGTTATATCATATAATAGAGATGTGTATCTATATTATCAATCTCAAAAAATAAATCATGGGACGATCAATATCCAGAATATATAGATGAAAAGAACATAAATTCTCAAATACTAATCTCTAATTTTTCATCTTAATATATATTTATAACATACACACTAACATTCCATCAGATCAATGTATTTACTATTGAATCTCAAAAAAAAAATTATCTCTCATCATGAAATAACTTTTAAGGTGTAGTTATGCATTAAATCAATATATACTTTTAATATATAAAAAAATGGTATATTAAAATGTGTATTTACCCTAAAAATATATATCACCATTAGTTTTTTAATATTTTTGGCTTCCTCAACACTCTGTCTGAAGACCCATTAAAATAATTTCACATGATTCTACCCCAAAATATTCTAATGAAAATATATAAAGATCCCTTATTTTCTTCCTTAGACTTAGAATATCATTGTAGTCCATAAAATCAAATATCAATGAATTAATATGCCTAAAAAATTCCCAACATTTACAAACATGTCTGATAACTAGCTAAACAAAACAAAAACTCTCTTCCCCTATATTTAGAGATAAGTAGATACTTTTGGTAAAAATTTATAATACAATACCTTTAACATTTAAAACACTCATCTTGAAACGCAAAACTATTAGAAACTGATTTTATATCATATAGAGTAGAAATGCATCATCCTAAAAATATTCCTTAATTAATATCTAGTGTTTTATCATGAAAAGTATCATCTGCATCTTGGATCATCTTATTTTGATTTATATCATGATATATTATTTTCATCATCATGTCGATAACATTTAATCTTTACCATGATATAATGATAATAAATTAGTAAAATTTTAGACATTTAGTAACAAATTTGGCATATTAAGGATTAATTACATCAGAGAATTCAATTTATAGAAACTTGATTTTCCACCCAATAGAATCTCGGAATTTTATTAATTGTTGAAGCTTTATGCTATTTATTCCAATTATTATTCCTAGTGGTACTAAATATAAAAGTCACAATATCGATCAAATACATTCACATAGTCCATTAATGGTTTATTCTTAAAGGATTAATGCCTTACGAAAATATATACACTGAGAGACTTAATGTGTTATGATTTTTACTAAATAATTACTCTCAAATAATTGAAATCATATAGATAGAAGCAAAGACATAAACTTGTGAAAGTAATTGTGGTATAATCCAAAATAATTATGCTTCATAGCTTTGAAAAGTATTTCCATTGTCTCAACTCATTATTTATAAAGATCGGAACATCTGATAACACATTATAAACATAATCAATGTCACTCTATATATATTCAACTATCTCAAAAAATCACAAATACAAAAAATATATCAAAAAAATAACTGTTTCTTAACTAAGGTTGAGAAAAAAATTAATACTATTAACAACATCATTATAAATTTTATTGTTACATTGATATCCCTCCTTTGAATTTGTTAGAAACTACATTCATCTTTTTCAAATAAAATCATATTTTTTCATACCCCACAAATAAAAATTTTAATCACTAAATTACATAATATCTCTTATGAGAATATTCTAGCACTACACATCTGACTCAGGTTATGCATTTGAGAAAATTTCAACCTTCTATAACAATAAACTGTGTCCAAAATCCATAAATAAAGTCAACCTCAACTAAAGCTTCCATGTCACTAATCTATTATTAGCAAATCAAATGGAACACTTACAACAAAAAATATATCAACATTTAATAAATTTTTGTGGAACTACTTATTCCACATTGTCAAAACAATCTAAAGAATAGTGATGGGTTCTTCTCAAACAACCTCAATCCAGTGTAGAATACAAAATAATAAGTTTCAATACAAGCACTTAAAATATATCTCTCTCAATATTTGCTTCGTAAAAATTTCTTCAATCATATTCTTGGTGAAAATATAATAAATTTTTTCTTTTCCACTTTCCATTATTAATTTTATTAAATGTTACAAAATGTTAATATGTTATGATATGAATTGCTGCAAAAAATTATTCCTGAGATGTGTGGACCACATATTTTCCCAAAATGTCTATAGTGGTTTCTCAATGACAACTTTTAAGTCGTTATGTCTAACTTTCATCCACTTCATTTGAATGTAGAAAAAAAGTATCGTTGATTTACTCAATGTCATCTATATTCATAGCCACTAACTTTTGCTTCTAATTGTGGAAAATTACACAACTATAAACAAACAATAATGATCCATCAGATGTGTATGTACAATAAGTGAAATTTACATCCCAATATATATTGGTGTTCTTTTATAGCTATAAGAATGAATTATTGAGTACACAAGGTTTTTATTGAGTTTCCCTTTAATATATAATATAATCATCATTGTTTTTAGTATATGATATTCTTTATGATAAATCTTGTTTATAGAAAATAAATTCAATTTAAACACATTATATGGACTTTTGGTGGGGAGGTTGAGAAGACAGCCAATGATTCTTATTAAATACTTTTAATTAATTATTTTATAATATTATCATTACTTAATTTAGCTTCAATATTAACCAAAGTGGAATCCTACATTGAAAATTTCATTCCAAATGAATTTATCATATATTTAGTAAATTTTCCTTGATATTGAAACATAAATACATCTCCTTGTAAAAATTGTAACCCTAAAAGGATACCCGTATTACACAGAAAATACCACACAATATATTTGATCATTATTTTGGAAAATTCCACACATTGATACTCTTAATCACTTTTAAAAATAATATCATCAATAGAAAACACCAAAATGATGGTAAATCTGGTATATTCATTCACATATATGTTTTTTCAACCTTCCATTTTAAATGATTAGATTCTTTAATAATATTTCTAGTTTGGAATACCAATATCATAGAGCCTAATTTAAGAAATTTATTTGTTTATTAAACTTCAAAACTACGCTATAATATTAGTCAAGAATAAACCCCACTGGTTACTGAATAAAAAAATAATCTTCAAGATCCCCATTTAGAAAATAATACATCATACACATTTCTTAAACCCTATATTTCTATGAGTTTAAAAATAATAATAACACCATGATAGATTCCATCATTGCAACTAGATAAAATTACTCTTCAAAATCGATTCTCTCTATTTTTGAATAGAACATTAAATAATTCATGATTTGTTCCTTGACACCCCACCTTTATCATTATGTTTGTTTCTAAAAACACAATTTTTTCTAATTACATATTTTTTGAAATGGAGTAATTTTACAAGTTTAGATCCCTCAATTGGATTTAACTCTTTATTGATATCACATATACAAAATTTATGTTCATGTATAGACTGTTACTTCCACATTACCCATTATATAATCAATATAACTATTTTTATTCTAGTAAATATGTCTTATGCTCTAAAAATATTGAGATTTAGCATCATTAGTTGTCTGAACTGAATCAACTAATTCAAAATTCATCATCTTTTTTACTGGTTCTATAATCTAATTCTATATGTTATTATTATTGTTTTATTTTGTAGAAAAATAAATTATATTAACAAAATATTTTAAAATAGTCTATTTTAATTGATTTTAACATCAGAATAGTCAAATAATTTGTTAATCCTTTTACTGCAACACTTATACACACTTCCTTTCGCATGCTAACCCATGAAAATGATTTTATCAACTCCTTAGTATATTTGTATGGATTAATACTATTTATTTTTATGAAACACACACTACTTAAAACTTTAAGGTATTTCAATATACGATTTCTATATAATGACATCTCAAATGGTGTTTTATTTTCCTCAGGTTTCAATAAGAATATATTTTGATTTTGGAAAATTGTACACAATGCATATCTCAAGAAATTATTATAATGTGTGAGCTTGGAAAACATTTTTTATCCCATATTTAATAGGATTCACTTTTTTTCCTCAACTATTTAAATATATTGTTTTGTATATAGAGCGCTAAATTTATGGTGAATTCCGTTATTTTAAATATAGTTCTCAATTTTATTTTATGTGAATTCACTTTCAATAACTTTTTTATATTTAATATGTATGCACATATCTCTTTCATAACATATCTTATATATTTTTTAAAAAAATTAACGTATTTATAATTGTTCTTAGTAAACAATTCTATAGTAATTTTAGTGAAACCCTTAGTTAATGTTTTCTAGTATGGGTTACCTCTATTAAAATGATTCCTCTTTGGACAATAAAATCTAGAATAAGTAAGTTTAAGTGGTCCTGATGACTAAAACACCACTATTCTATATATCAATTATACCATATTACCATTTTGGAATGTGTCACAAACCAATATTTCCACATTATATTGGGGAAGTTATATTACTATGTTTTACATTATGATTTAACATATGAATTTTTTTTCCATGGTTTCCAAGCCTCCTATTCCAAAATTAATTTCCTTCTTTTTCATTTAAGTTGCATGAGTTAGTTGGATCAAAAATTTAGAACATGTTCCACTTTTTATATCACCTCCTGTGATTATTAAAAAATATTTAAATTTTTTTATAACATATGATTTTCTCTTCAATAGAAAGTAATTTCATAATCACATTGTAATCTACTACTCAAAATGTTTAAATAATGGATCCCATATAATGGAAATAATTTTAATTGAGATTATGTTTTCAATATTATTATAACCACAGCCTTAAATTCATAGAAATTTGTCACTGATAAATTTTAGTGTAATTTTAGGACATTTTTTTAATGTTTTTGTAGTATTTTGGTTCCACTTTTCTTATATGAAGAGTATCCAATGTCCCAGATTCATTTCATTCCTCTCTTTTTGACCATAAATGAATCCTGACCAAAAAATGAAATTTCATTATAATCAGTAATTTTTTTCTTAGCTAATTATAAATATGTACTCTGTGATAATTATTCACACAATATTTGGCTCGATGAAAATATTGTTCCCCTATTAAATGTATATCATCCAGGAACTCAATACTATTTTTTAAGGTGGATAAAATGTTTACCTATAAAAAGTTTTCTATTTTTATGGTATATCTTCAAATTCTCAAAACATATCCACCTTTCTCCATGTTTTCTACACAGAAAATACATATTTATCCAATATAAATATTCATTGTTGAATAATTACAAAACACTAGAACATCCTACTTAATCCAGGTCTTAAATTTTAATATTATTTATGTGTTGAATTTTGATATGATTGTACTCTCATTGAATCAATTTACATTTTCTATGGGATCAGTGTGTCTCTTGATATTTTTTTCCCATCACTAGATGATGGGGAATGTTTCTCATAACCTTTCTAGGACAATACATACAGTAATTTTTAAATAAAAACATTTGTTTTTATTAAAATAAGTACTCAATCAAACATATCAAAACAAAACATTGACTTGATACTTTGATTTCACATTTTTAACATACATTTTTTACTCAGCCTTGATCTCCAAATATTTTGGATAATATTTTGATACCATATTTGACATAATTTTAAATTTTGGATATTTATATTGTTTATTTTCAATATATTATTCTTTAATAATATTTTATCATAAATACCACTCGTTATCTTTTCATCTTATGAAACTTTAAACTAGATGTTCTTAAATATTACAATATAAAAAACTTCCTTTTTCAAAAATACAATTTAAACCTTGTCATCATTTTCGAACCCCTTCTTCACGATTTTAATTAATTTATTCATTTTTATATTAAAATCTAGGAATTACTCTACTTATGATTTGAACATATGTTTCATACATGTTATTTCATATTTTTAACCTTCACTTCCACAATATATGTCATGTTTCACTATATAATCCATGAAATTTGTGAAAGCTTTCCCAACATCTTCAGCTGATTAGAATCTATAAGATATGTATTCATCCTATCTGTTTCTTAATATATTTTTTATTTTTCTTCACAAATAGTAGTTCCTATTATCATCTTATTTTGGGGCGTCTTTTTTATAGGATCTTCAATCCCTCCTTTTGAGTATTCTCATCCCTAATTTCATATTATCCACCTTTCTTATTTGGGAGGTTTATGGAAAAATTTACAATATCACAAGAACTGAATAATTTTAATCGGATATTAGCATTAATATTTATAATTAATTTCCTCATATTCCTTATGATAAGTGACATGATTTTATTTGGTTCAACATCATTATTATCTTCATTTTCATAGTCACTCAGTTCTTCAATTTCCGTGTCATTAAACATTATCTTCCATATAGATTCATTTGGCATTCCATATTTTTCATTAACATTAAATATTAGAGACATCAATATTTCATATACAAATAGGATTTTGTGTATGTCATCAAGGGTTAGATCCTCTCTATCGTTAGGAGTTAAAATCATTAAATTAAGCTTTTTTAGAAAGTATCGAATCAACATATTGGCAATAATGGATATATCGGAATTCCCAAAAAACATATGATACTAAAAAACCATTTACTCTTATAATGAAGTCAAAAATGATTACATATTTTGTTGTATAGATTTCATCAAACTGACATCTCTATATTTTTGTCTCATCTTCTTTAACTTTAACATGATATTCAATGTTTCTCTCGATTTTGTCTAATATTTCTTTTGTAGTATGTAGACCAAAAACCATGTAGTAGAAATTATCAAATAAAGATATTATAATAGAATATCCATCCTTCCCATCAGTCTATAGGTTTCCTTAATTAGTGAATGTCATACGAAAACTTCTATTAATCAATGGAAAAACATTTGTAACTACATCAACAAATTTAATTCCCAATGATAAGATAATGGAGAGCATAAAATTCTTCCAAGCATGGTACATCTTTCAATTATAGTTTTGTATGACTTTTTTGTTGATAAAATTAATATTATCTATCAAAAAGTACTCAAAAATATACAAAAGGAAACCTAGTGTCAGGATACTGCTTGAAATTCCCCAAGAACTAATAAATCTCTAAAAATATGAATATGAATTTGTGGTGCTTGTCATTTAAATTTCATTTTAATCATAAATAAAAATCATTTTTACTTAATACAAAACCCACTCTAGTATTTAAATAATTCATATCTATATAGAATGAACATTTAAAACAATAATTCAAAAGAAATTATTATAAATTACATACTATCTTTGGCTTCTAACTTTTTGTTATTGACAGTATACACCTCCGCTATAGATTTTACACTGTAATCAAATTTCCATTATATATTGGGTTAGGTAGAATAATTATTCAACTATAATTTAATATATTATTGTTGACACTACTAAAAATACACTCTCTATCTATACTCAACATCCCGCTGGTTATAATGAAACATAAAAATAATATTTACCACTTGAAACTCTAGATTTATTCAATTATTAATTATGATATTCTCCATGATCGTTCAAAATATTTAGTATAACATTATCACTTTTTTTAGCGTCAGATATTGTTTTTATTCTCAAATATAAAACTCAAAATTCAATTACTAGATTCTCATTCCCCTATAAATTTGGATTATGAGATCATAAATTTGTACACTATAAACACTTCATTTTATTCTCATTATATTTTTATCACATACACACTCGCACACCTTATTCTGGACATCTTATCTATTGTATCTCAACATCCATAGCTTTTGATTCATAAAGAAAAAAACATTCTAGTGATATGGTGAAATAAATCCAAATGCCTTATTTATATACCCAAATTGGAATATGAAACAGTGTCTTGATCAAGAAAAAAATACAATATGTATTCGACTTTTTTTAATATCCATATTATTTATTTACAACGCTCATTAAAAGACTATCATGTGTGTCTTCTATATAAAATTCTCATCAAAATAAAAAATCAAGATTATTTTAGTCCTTATACATATAGTAGCATTGAGTTCCATAAATGAATAGAAATATGTATATGTTCACATCAAAACTGTACAAAAGTTACAGAAACACCATATAAATGGCTTCACACATCATAAATTATCATAATTCTTCTTTAGAATGATGTGGATAGATTCTGAATATCCAATATTAGAATGTATAATTGACATTCAAAAAATCCATCTTAAATCAAGTACTAATTTAAAAATATTTTTTGGAACTAAAGAGTAGAAAAACCACATCCCAAAAAGAATCAAAATTTATTATCTGAAGAATCTTAATGAATAGTCTCATATCCATCTCTCTTAATCATATTTAGGTTAATATATCAAAAAAAACCTTCAACATGTTTGTAACGTGGAATCTTCATATTAATTTAATAATGATCGGTATTTGATATTTTAAACAATGGTGAATAAATATTCCCTTGTATGGATTAGTTTCATGTGAAAATGTAATTTCTAGAAACTCCATTTTTTACCAAGAAGAAACTAATAATTTTTATAACTACATAATACTTACAGTATGAATTCAAGTCCTTATTCCCAATGATCAGATTACATGAAATGCATCCCCTTGATTAAACACTTACATTCATTACTTCAATGTATGATGATCAAGTACTTAAATCCCTATAATTAGAATGAAATACTTAGGTTCTGAGGCTTACATGTTTTCATTCAGCACCAAAAAGATATATGCCCAAAAACATGAAGCCTGATGATCAATTACAAAGAGACAATATCATAGAAATAATTACACCCGGCTCTAAAATCGTGACACTCAATGAATTTTCCAATTTTGTAAGACATATCCATATTTATTGACATTATAAATTCTACAAAAACAATCCTAAATTCATCAAGATCACTATATTCATCTTTAATAATCTCAAAAAAAATTCAAACAACCTCAAAAACATCCCAAAAGCTTTCACTTATTATAGACCATAGTTAAAAACAAATGAAAACATTCAACAACATCATGGATAATTATAAGGGTACTTCAACATTCCAAATTCTATCTCGGATAGGAGTAACATGTAGGGTCTCTCATACAAGTCCAAAAATATCACCACAATGAATGTAGAGTTATATCTATTATTTAATTAAAATTTATCCATTTTTAAATGATCCTCCCAATATCATCCACAGTCCAACAAACAATCCCCAAGAATATCACTAAATAACTGAATAGTCCTCTCTGACTGGTTATCCATGTGAGGGAGGAACATTGTATTATATAAAATCGAGTTCTAAAAGAAACAATAAATCATCTCTATTACTGGTAAATTAATGAAGCCTCACATTTAGAGACAACTTTATAAATCACTCCATTAATCTATTTGATTTCCTACTTGTACTTGCATCTCATGATTTCATTCATACACTGCTTCTAATGGTGAGGAATTGGTATTAATTGGTGATTTTTGTCAATAATCACCCATATAGTGTCAATACATCTCATTAACTATGGAATTATAATTATAAAATACAGATATATATTATCCCACATTGTTCATGAACCATCCTAGGTCATCCTTGAACTGGTCACATGAGACGATTTGTGGAAAGGTCTGAAGGGCGTTCCTTGTCCCCGCATGCTGGAAACTAGTGTTGGTCATCAATAGAGTTCATGTGGGAATTATTTTTACCAGAAAATAAATAGATAAACAAGAAGAACAATTAACCAAATAACCCATTATTTATATAAAAATTACTTGAATATCTTTTATACACAATCTGAAAATTTACAACAACTCAACAAAACAACTATCCGAAGAAGAATACAAAACAATCTCCATATGAACTGGAAGGTCACTCTCCAACAAAATGATCATTCATCACCCAAGGGGGTTGAACCCTTGCTAAAACATGCACAAGGAAAAAACACAGAAAATAACTATATGCATGAGTATTAAAAATCAGTAGGCTGTCCAGATAATCTCTTCCCAATGCCATTCATGTAAATTAAAAGAAACCCAAATTTCATGTTGGAACTAAAATATATTAAAGTGTTATTTTCTACAGAGTTTACTTAAAAACATTTTACAACTCATTTCCCTTAATAGTTTCCAAAAAAAATTCATTAGTGTGATATTGGTTTATCAAGGGGAAAGTGATGTCTAAATATTTCAGATCGTAAAAATGGTGATCAAACACTTTTATTGGAAAAAATTCATAAGACTTATTAAAATAAACACATATCTTTCTAAGAAAAACATCCCATAATAATGAACTATAGTAATAAGAGAAAATGGAAAATGGACCTAGTCATATTGGTATCACATTTATCTCTACAAGAAACTACGATCCAGTAGACATGGGTGTACCAATGAGATAAAGAAAAATTCAAAAGACACCAATACATGATATCCCATCTACGGTATTATTTCACACATGTGGAAATCAATACACTCAATACACTCGTCGTTCCTTTCTTAAGGCTGGCCGAGGGAAAATCCCATAGCTATAAACTCAACATATCCCCCTACTATGGGCCACAAGTCAGTATTATGACCAACTAATGTGGAAATAATTTGTAAAAAATTCTACAAATATTCTATGTTCCTATGTCTCTTTTATTTAAAGGGATAGAGCTAATTGATTCTAGTCAAGCATCCAATCATAACATATATAAAATAATAATACATAATAGGAATCACCATGAGTCACTCTAAGAACCGATCTCAAGCCACATAACAATTGGATTTCAATGAGTCTTACCAAAGACACTCTAATAATGTATTACATGGATCCCATAGTGAGAAAATCTCACCCATTACATACACATACTAGGAATTGGAATATCAAAATTAGGTTTTCCAAAATAATCAGTTTCTCCATTTTTACAATGATTACAAATGAGACTTTAAGCATTTCAAAAAACCTAAAATTTTCAAGGGTAAACATTTCAATTTTCAAATAGAGGTGTAAACACACCATCTTAATCATCTAAAAATTTACATAAACTCTTTAAAACATTTAGGTTGCACATTTTAAACCCATACATTTTTATCCAAAATGAAAAATGGGTCATTCACTGGAAAATCATGCCAAATCACATTTATAACCAATACAAACTACATTATAAAGCCAAAAACCACATTTGAATCCATTCAAGGGATCCAAAATAACATTTCCCATGATGAAAAAATATTTACAAATTTATAACAAAAATTTAATCACAAACAACAAATAAAATACAACCAAAAAAATCATTCAACACATGGAATGCA
Organism: Viscum album; assembly: GCA_963277665.1. NCBI lineage: Eukaryota > Viridiplantae > Streptophyta > Magnoliopsida > Santalales > Viscaceae > Viscum > Viscum album. The sequence continues at coordinate 1,153,797,633 of OY728120.1, forward strand.
TCATTTAAAAAAACCATTTATCACACAATAAGGTATAAAATACAGATTTTCATGCAATAAATTTATTCAATATACTATGCCATGTCCAAATTACCACAAACCATGTGGTAAATCTGACAAATAATTTTATCAAAAAAGCAGTGAACATAATGTTTACAGAATAACACGATTTACCATAAAACGATTCATTTACCTCTACTTTGCACTACCAAAATTTTATCCAAGTCGTGTATATCAATATCAATAAAGTAAATAAGGTGAAAAAAGTAATATTATTTTGAAGAATCAATTTAAAGTCAATTTCATGGGATAACTTACCTGAAATAAATGGAAAAATGGAAACGCACACCCAAAATCAGATGATGAGGGTTCCAAATCCATAACCCTATGAAGAAAATCCCTAAAAATCAAAAAACGACATCAAAATTAGTGAAAAACAACACCCTTGGTCGATCATGGCCATCATATTAGAGGAAAAAAATATAAAATAGAAGATGTAAGATTGGAGAAGAGGAAATGTAATTATTTGATGATGAAATCTTGAAGAATCACTAACCTTTAGAGATAAATCTCCCAAAAAGTGGTCTAAAATGATGGACTACGAAGGGGGAACTCTGGTCGATACCCAAAATGTTGGGATTCAAATGGGAGGTTGAATATATTATATTATATTTTTAAATTAATAAATATTCATCCTGTAATGGGCTACGCGGTTTTTCTACATGGTTTTGTAAACCATGCGCAAATCGGGCGAATGCTACTGGAACAATCTGTAACTTTACAGGTTTAAGTTGCATGGTTTGGGAAAAATATGCTCAAACCGTGTGACCCCAAATACTTTTCAAAAACCCTCAAATGAAACCCCAATCACTATTTAATCTCACCAAATTATCCTTGAATGATTTAAATACAATATATTGATATTGTGAGTGTCAAAAACCCTCCAACATGCACCTTTCTCCCAACAATTTACTAAGGTCCAAACACGAGACCAGAAATTGGATAAGAAGAACTTAAAATTTTAACCCATTTCACACCTAGGACCTTAGAAAAAGACTTGGATTCCCATCAAACATGAACATAAACTAAAACATGATAAAATGGGTGTGACAATTGTCCCAACCATTAATAACTTCCACCCCCCGAAGGCCATAACACTTTCCATCTGATTGATCAATGCCTAAGGATTCCACATAAAAATGATCCCACTTATTATGCCTAGAAAACATCAACCAACATTGATGGAACTTAAAATATATTTTCTAAAATGAAAAAACAACCCAAATATACATTTCCAGAACCAAGGAGAAATCAATCAACTACATCCAAAACCAATCAAAAAATAATACCATTTGGCATTCTCACAAGAAACCCAATGCTCACTGAAACTGAATGGTAACTAAGAAATCAATGTTTTTTAATGAAACAACATCAACCGGATTAAAGTATATCCACACTAGAAATAAATCACCAAAAGAGGTGAGGCCTGAATGAAATCCTCATCATTAGAAATAAATAATAACCCAATGATTTCATAATAGAAAACCCAATGAGACCTAAAGTAAGTCTCCCCATCATTAAGGACCATTAAGAATTACCAAATACAATTTCTACTTGAAGTAGGACCATGCCTTTCTCACACATGACAAAAAAACTCATCCACCATGAACTAACCAAGCTTAAAAGGCCACAAGTAAAGAAGAACATGTCCTGATCATTTAAACTACCCATTCCAAAATAGAGGGGAAAGGAATTGAGCCAAAACATCCTTCATGGACCAAAAACTCCCAAACACATGGGGCTGGGAGTAAAGGGGACAAAAGAATATATTTTTGAAACCGCATCCGACAAGCACCCAACACACTTCACCTATGGATGGGTAAAATCTAATACCACACCCAATTCACATGGGTGGTTCACATAAGAACACTGACTGAAAACTCACATCCAAGAAGTTATAACCACAAACAATTCATGAGGAGTAATTCCCCCACACTCTTTCCTATAAGATAAAATTCATTGTGAAGGGAAACCATAGTAAAAACACTATGACAGCATTAGTGTAATGGTAAAGGAAAAAAATTATCCAAACTCCTTAAACACATAGGATTCTTGACTGTGATGTAGCTTCACATTGTGGTCATTGTATGGAGCTCTGATGAATGAAGATTCTACTACCTCATAATTAAGAACTGCTATATCCTAACAGATACTCTATTTAGTGCCACGAGCTTCTAAACAACACCACATGTAGAGAGATAGGATCAAGACATGCCTCAACATCACTTTCTTAACCATCACCCTTTTACCCAAACAAGGACTTTGGGATAAACATCACCATTCTCTCTCACTCTGAATAAGGTAAAAAATGAACAATTTGTAGGACAAAATACACCAAACATCACCGAACACCAATACTAAAAAAGTGTTAATTATAATAATGGAAATAATTTTAGATTGATCACAATATACACTTTATTCCAAAATACTTCATAGTGAATCCATCATAGAGTCGGATATATCTTTTGAAACCCCCAAATGCAATACATCGGTTGATCAACTAGAAATCATTCCAATAGGGAACTATTTATAGTAGTACCAAAACATCATCGACCTCACTATGGGGGAAAACACAAGGTAACACAGAAACCATATGCTATATCAAAACCATCTTGTGAACCCAAACCATCACATAGAATAAACACCAACCCTGAGGGAAACATGTTGAAAAATATTCCAAAATCTTTTATAAAGTCCTATAAAGACACTGCTTCACGACCGCGCTACCAACCAAATCTCAATGCAAGAAACAACCACAGTATTACAATTAGATCATGAAGAAAAACGTACAAAAAATCACTTATAAGACATAGAAAATCATGACACATAACCACTTTCTTACAAAAATTCAAAATTTCTAGCATTAAATACTTTTGGAAAATAAAATAACTTGGTGGATTTTTTTCACACTCACCAATCATGTTCCATCAAGTTTCCTTCACATGCACATTTTCGTGCAACCCTAGTCACCCATCCACCATGCCAAACTAGGCATCCATCCACATTTCTATATACTACCATGCATGTGAGAACCCAATAAAATACAAATGGATAAAACAATGCACCCTAGTTTTCAAAACAAATAATTCCTCACAATTCAAAAATCATGATCCTTACAAAGGCCTACAAACTACCATGTCAAAAATTCATTTTTTAGATTCCACACAAAAACCTGTTTTATTATACATGAAAATGAAATCCCACATATTTCCATCAAAATTTATATTCATTTCATTTAAAACATTTTCCAAAAATTAAAACAATCTCCTTTCATAAATACCATTTGATCAAATTCCATTTTATATTCTTTAAAAACAAATTTTAAATCCAAAAACCTCTTTTTAAAATCATTTTTTATTTTCTAAAATTCACCAAATCCACTTCTCATAATTTGATATACTAAAATATTTTTTTTTCAAAAATCCCATCACTCTTTAACCATTGTAAATGTAAATTATGAAAATCCATTTTCCAAAATTAAAAATCCATCTGTTCTGTTAAAACCCATTTCCAAAATTCACATAAAGGGATTTTCAAAACATTTTTATAGAACTCGATAATATTCAAGGGGACCCAAATTAGGGAACTATTGTTAGTGGGTGACATGACCATATGGTTGGTGGCCATATTCCAAACACACACAAAAACACATAGAGCCTTCTACGACCATTCCCCTAAATCCAAAAGGCATTCCAAGAACTACAATCTCACGGATACCATTGGCCCCACTCCCTTGTTGTATCCAATTCACAATTTAATCCCTAAAGGCCCAGAAACTAACAAAATTAGAATTCCCATGGAAAATAAGGATTAAATTGAGAAAGAGTTCATTGCACTCAGCTACCACTCGAGTCTGAAAAATCCCACTCCATCTACCTTTACAGCCCTAAATATTAAAGGATTATCTAAAAAAGCATGGTCCTCTAGGATCCAACCTTCTTTGATAACAACATTTTCCAAACCAACCAAGTTCAACCCCAAACCAATCACCTGAGCCAATATGTGGAAAGTCCTGGAGGGAATTCTTGATCCCCATGGGCTAGCAACAAGTTCTGGAAATCAATAGTTTATAACAGGGAATGATTTTTCAAAAAATAAATAGAGAGACATGTAGAAAAAATAACCAGATAGTACATTTTTAAATAAAAATTAGTTCAACATTATTTATATACAATCTAAAAATTTACAAAAAATCCACAAAACAAAAAACCAAACAAAAAGAAAACACTATATACATGTGACCTCATTGGTCACAATCCATCACAATGATCAATCTTCACCCAATGTGTCAAAAATCCTACTAAAATATGCACAAAGGATGAAAAAGAAAAGAACAATAGGTGAGAGTATTAAAACTCAATAGGATATCTGGATAATCTATTCCAATTGCAGTTCCTTTAAAATAAAATAAACATCAATTTCACTTTTAGACTAAAATATATTAAGGTATGGTATTCTATATATTTTACATGAAAAAATATTATGACTCACTTCCCTTATTGATTTCCAAAACCAGTTTCATTTTATTCATTAGTCATTGGTATCTTCAAGGGCAAAGTGATGTATAAAATTTTAAGAATTTGCAAAGGGGGATAAAACACTTTTCATAGAAAAAACATTCTTGAGCTTTATTAAAATTCACTCATCACTTTCCAAGAAAAAACATTTCATAAGAAGGTATTATAGCAATGACAAAAGAAAAAATGGAAATAGTCATATATGTATCGCATTAATCACTCCAAGCAACAAAGATCCAATATACATGGGTTAACCTAGGAGATTAGGAATTATCCATAATCAACTAATACCTGAGACCCCATCAATGGTAGAATTACACACAAGATGAAGCAAAAATGATCAATATTCTTGACCATCCTTTCTGCGGGAAGACCAAGGGAAATCATACGGCAATAAACCCTATATATCCACTTACTAATGGCCACTGGTCAGTACTGTGACCTAAATATCCTTCAGTCATTCATAGAAAATTCCCTCAATAAGCCATGTTCCCATGTCTCAAGTATATAATTGGGTAGATCCAACTGATGTCAGCCAAGCATCCAATCACCACACTTATATAATAATAATTCACCAAAGGCCTCACCCTGATCCACCCCAAAGACCGATCTCATGCCACATAACAAACAAAACACAATGATTCCAACCCGAGGAACTCTAGTAATGTATTATATGGATCCCACAGTGAGTAAATCCCAAACATTACACTCATACCCTAGTCACGATAACATCCAATGTAGGTTTTTCATAATAATAAATTTCACCATTTTCACAAAGTTACGAAACGGGCCTCCCAGGATTCCACAATGTCTACATATACAATGGTACAAATTTCAATTTTCATACAGAGGTGTAAGAACACTATTTTAAGCATAAAAATATTTATATAAACCTCAAAAACCAATTTGGTGATTCATTCAAAACATAAGCATTCTTATTAAAAATGCCAAACAGGCCATTCACCCGCAACTCATGCCATATCACATTTAAAACCAAAAATAATTACATAAAAAAGCCTAAATACACTTTATAAACCATCAAAGTGATAAGAAATAACATTTCTCATTATTCCAATATATTTATAAATACAAAAATAATAATTCATTTCACCAAAACCCCATTATATCCAAAAAGGAAATTTATTGAACACCTCGCATGCAATATTTAACCGAACAATTTCATTTAACACTCAAAAATGTATAAAATACCAATATTAATTCCATAAATTTATTCAAGATATATAAATTTGTTAAAAATCCCATAGTCCAATTGAAAAATCAAACCAACCGTTTTAACAAAATTGCGGTGTGATCAATTTTAACAAAACAACATGATTTTCCATAAAACGAGCCATTAACCGAAACATTTCACACCCTAAAATTTATCCAATTCTTCTATATAAATAATTATAATTTAAATAAGGTTAAAAAATAAATAAATAGTTTAATAAAAAATTATAAAGTGAAGTTAATGGGATAACCTGCCTCAACTCCCTCGAATAATGGAGACACAAACCCAAAATCACATGATTACGGTTCCAAGACATTTAAACTATGAAGAAAATCCCTAAACAACCAATAATCTTATCATAATATGGGTAAAATAGCACCCTAGTTATATCATGACCATTTAAGAAGATAAAACTAAGAAACAATTGAATGGGGATATAAAAGAAGAGGAAATAGAATTATTTGATGTTGAAATCCTGAGGAATCACTAATCATTAGTGATAAGCCTTCCAAAAAGTGTCCCAAAATGAAGGAGAATGAAGGGGGGGATCCCTCTGGTATATACCATATAGTTAGGGATTAAAATGGGAGTAGGAATCAAATAAATTGTATTATTTTTAATTAAAATATATTGATCCCATAATGGGCTTCACGGTTTTGCTCCGTAGTTTTCTAAGACATGCACAAACCATGCGAATGATACTAGAAAAATCGGTAACATTACCAGTTTAAGTTGCACTGTTTGGAAAAACTGTGCTGAAACTGAGCCTCCCCAAAATTTTCCAAAAACCCTCAAATGACAACCCAAACACTAGGAAATCCCACCCAATGATCTTTTAATGAATTAGTCACAATATAGTGACACTAAAACTGTCACAAACTCCCCACCATGAAAATTTCACCCAAAATGGACCAAGGGGAAAACAAGGGAAAAATAGACCAAGGAATGCTTCAAAATTTAATTCTTATCACACCGTGAACATGATGAAATACTAGGATTCCCATAAAAGTAGGGCATAAACTATAACTTGAAAAACTGGGTGTGACAACATCCATCCTGTTACCTCAAGTGATTGGGAAAACTCATTGGATCTTGTTGCTCTACCTTCACCTACTAATAGGTGATCCAATTAAAGATGAACTCACCAACATTCTTATTCATCCATGTCCACCAAAACTATCACTAAATATAGGAGTTCATATTCTCCTCTACATTATGTACTTTCAATGGAAATGTATGAAACTCTATCATTAACTCATTATGGAGTGCATTTGGAATAAATTTCCTCCTCTGAAAAAGAATATGTGCACCCTAACTTTAGATAGTATATCAAGAGCTTGTCCAATGAATATCTACTTATGAAATACTTCACAATAAATGACCCTATGTTTTAAATCCCTTGCACACTAAATTGGCAGAATGGCTAAGACCATTGTTCGGAAATACACTACTCATCTCTCATCCACTGAGGACAAATTCAATGAGTCTGTATACTATAATGTGTCACCTAACAATAGGTAATGAAATTTTTTGAGGGAATTGACCACCATATTTTCGCATTCCTTGGAGTGAAGACTAGTTCAAAGTCATAGTCATGTATTATCTATAACCATCAGTTATGTATCATGTTGAAATCTATTAGTGTTTTTATCAACCAAAAACTCATAAGGCTTGAATAGATTATAAATTGTTTTCCCACATAGTAGTGTTGTAAAGTATTCAGTGAAAACAAAAAAGTAAAACTCTAAATCATGGTCAGTATAACAATACATAGGGGGTATAAATTATATAAACCTATAAAAATAACATAATATCTCAACATAAAAACACCTCTGATCACAACATTAGAGGCATCTCAAAATTCTATGTACACATTCCATCCTACGAAATTATTAGAACATTAGTGAAATTTTACCTCTTCTTAAACTCCTTAAATGTTTTTTGTTATTTATACTAAAAAAATATATACCCCTTCCAAAAATTTTTTTTACGGAGATTTGATTCTAAATAAGTCCTCTATTAATCGTTGTCCATGGACATCCTTTCCAAGGAAACATAGACCTTTTATCAAACTCTTTAGTTGCTTCTATTATATCACTTCCCTGATCTTCACATGGTTCAAAACCACTCTTTAATCTAAGATATAATCTCCTAAAAAATAAACCTCCCTAATCCATAACCCACCATTCTAGAGCCTCCCATATTTCTGATGCTATTGAATTACATTGGGGACCATCTTCAAGTACTTTGTACACTCAAAAACATCTATCGAGTAAATAAAGATTTCATCAATGAACAATAATACAATAATGTCTAGAAAGTGATATAATATACGGTCCATTTTAATTATTAATACCATGGGTGTGTTCACTATGTGAAATAGATACAATGGGAACTCTTAATTTTTATATCAACATCTTAATTCAATCTTAAGTATATTCCCAACCTGAACCCATAACTGGTGATAACCTAACCTATGTTAATCCTTAAAAATCCATATTACCATTCAACTAATCAAAGAAATTTCTGGTTCATGGAAAAGAGTACCTATTTTTTATTTTAATTAAATTTATGTGATGATTCCTAACCCAAAACCTCGATATATTTTTTGGTTTTTTGGAAAATAGTTTTTGATCTACCCAGGGGACTATCTAGTTTTATTGAATCCCTCCCTCTAAAGATCCTCCATCAACCACCTCAGCTCCTAAAACTCAACATGATCCATCTAATACATTGTGGAAGATATCCTTATCATATTGGATTTAGAGTAAATATTTAAGTCAACCTCCCAATTGAGACATAGACTGGTTACATCCTCTTTGAAGATGTCTGAGTACTCCACCACCACTGGAAGAAGCTAATCATTTGATGATGCTAATACACTAATATTTATGTTATCCAACTAATGGGAAATAAGTTATATCCCACTATATATTTCCCCAAATCATATATCTAATAAATAATTCTCTCTAATGAAGGAAAACATTTATCCATCCTCCCATATAGGACACACCCTCTAACCGTAATAATTGATTTGGTCCTGGGTTGTTGATAGATAGTACATACTAAGAATAATAGCATATGTATTTATCCCAACTAATAACAGATCCAACATGAACCACTCTCCTCCAATAGAAAATTGATTTTTTCTATAAATGAGTCTGATCATAGAATCTACCTTTGTAAGAGTATCTAACCTTATGTGTTGGTCTAGAGTCTCTACTAGGATATCCAATCAACAAACTGCGGATATAATTTGGAATGAATTCGGCTGGTTTATACAAAGATTAATTCTAACATGTAGAAGACACATCATTCCTCACATCATGATGGGTGTCTCTAGTTCATACTTATCAACTATATATGACTATCTATGAACTTACCCTACCACCTATCAGTACTAGAATATTTCTTCTAGGGATGGTGGTGGATAAATTCATACTAATATCTCCATACATATCCTTTCCCTCCTCATCCATATCCACCATTCAAATGATCTCTATATATACCCCCATGAGGTCCTTAATTTGGTGTTATCTCTACCTCAATATCCCAACCACTCTCATTTTTCCCATACTAATTGAAAAATCGATTAGTCCCATGCAATATGACCTCTAATATTGTATGTGAAGGAATACCCTTCCATTATCTAAGATGAACCCTTATTTGATCCATAAACCATTGATCCCCTAGTCCGAGTCTGATCATGACTATTCCTTCTACATAAAATTTTTTAGTCCATATTTTTTCATTGATGAATGAATAAAATGATCCATGATTCCCATTGCTTTATCCAAGAACCTTGTTCTCCTAGGATAACAAAATTTTCTACTACTAGGGCTCACTCCATCATTCCAATGTAAGTAGGAAAATATAGACAAACCACACCATCTCAAATCTCTCAGTGAAGACCACTTGATCTTATTGGCTCATAAGAAACCATTAGGATCCATGTCTAGGGAGTATCATGTGACGCCAAAAAACATCAATGAATATATAGAAATTGTCATTCACCATAAATACTACCAAACAATCTTCTAAATATTTATTATACGAAACATCAATTGATAATACTCCACCATGAAAAGGCACAAAATTTCATCCAGTGGAACCGTCACCTCATAATGAATCTGAGTGACCCAACACCACCAAGTTTATATGGTGGTGTGAAGTAGACTACCCCCATAGGAGAACCATATGGTTATAAGTGGTTCAAAAAAGGTGGAAAACATTGAAAAGTGACTTTAAATGGTCATTTTCAGCCTTTGTGTCTGAATCAACATGAAAACTGGGAGGCCTCCACATATTCAAACAATGTGGCATGATCATCCAATGAGTGTCCTCGTCATTCCATACTATAATGATCAGATACTTAGGATTACATAGTGAATCCACTAGTAATACTACAGATAGGTAGATTTGAGGCTGAATGTGTGTAATTGATACTCATTTTCTACACAAAGGTAACACACCATAAAATGGACAGCTGACTGAGGCCACATAACAAATCTCACTATCTACCAACACTTCATTAGAAATCTCATAGTTATCCAATGTGGAAATATCCTGTAATTTTAAAAATACTAACCACATTTAGTTGAGCTTATCTAGGATGTAGACTCTAGAATATTGTTGAAATATAATACCCATCCCTATATGATTCAATAACTATTTATTCCCTACACCTAGTGTCTCTATTTACCATGTCCATAAGTAGGATATCATAGCCCCGGTGTATGGATATGATGGTCACTTCACTATTACTGGGTTCCATATCTAGAGATTTGACCTTGAGATAACTTAACATTATTTCGCTAATTTCCCAAACCACTCCTAATAATGTATCAATATCTAAAAATTATCCCTTATATAAACCTACTATGATGACACTTTTACCCAACTTGACCCCACTCAGGATGGTAGTAAACTGTGTGTGAAACCTAAATCCTACCTCCAATAGGACAAGGGCTGGTGAATTTTACAAAGTATTCCAATTAAACATATAAGAGTAATTTCCCTATAGTACCTAAAAACACACAATTGTCTCTTTATATACAAGAGTAAAGATGAATAGTAACATCCATAATGATAAATGCATTCAAAAAATCTAGCTAACCACTATATAGTATGATGTTTATAAACAAATTAAATTGGGAAAACAAAATCCCCCCAACTATAATGTATGTCCTATTGAGAAACCAAAAATAATAAATACAGTAATATGAAACCTCCATAGTATGAACATGGTCCTCCTAACACTACTACCAAGATACACTATATACCACCCACAGCTGGTCCGCCTAGTTCACTACAAAACTAGATGTTTTTTATATAAAACATGGAATATGATGGAAGATCCCACAGAGGGGTTAGTTCTTATATACATTGAAGGACACCCAAAAATCTAAAAAAAATTAATCATGAAATGAATATTAGGAAAAAAAACTAAAAAAATATGGTGTGGAAAGAACGAATATATTATCAAAAAATTTAAATTAAATCCAATAACAGAGCTCCCAGTTCTCATATTTGGAAAAATTATTCTTCATAGCTTCTATTATTATTCTTCCATATGAAACTATCCACCCAATTAACCTCATATGATCTATAGTGGGGGTCCACATCTAGAAATTTTACATCTCTATCAATGGAGCGCCAACACTATTGGAGGAAAGACACCCCGTTAGAGCTCTAGATAGGGGAGTACATACTCCACAAATATAGAAACAACACCTCAAATTTTTTTGGGGGCTACCGAATTGATTAGAATATTGGATATGGGGGACCCACACCAGAACCATTTCACTAGTAGTGGATTAATGACCCAAGTACACTATGATAAATCATTCTGGAACCCAACTATACATTAACCATCACTGAAAATATAAAAGTACAGACACTATCTCATGATGTGTGTCTATGGTACAAATTTTTATCCAAAAATAAATTTTTTCCATTAAATGGTTCCCTTATTGGTGTGTGAAAGTATAAATACACAGCATATAAATAGGTTCTCATGGAATGTAGTGTCCATAGGGTTATTTTAATGAACATTGACCTCCCATGTAGAGTTATATATAGTGTATTTGATATGTGATTATAGTGAACATGATGTTCAGACAACTCGGGTTCCATTTATGTTTACATCCAATACACACCAAGATTGTTGACAAAGTCTTACATAATGTATGGTAAAATTCCACATAGTTTGTGATATTTAATCTACCATAAGACCCCGTCTTGGTGAATGCATAACATACATGTAATTATTAATTTCAAACTACACACCCTGATGTTAGGATTTCTCCAAATGGTTTATAATCCTTCAAATGTTTCATAATACCCACCCATTTCTATATGAATCCCTCTGAGATACCATACAAACTCATTGACCAAGGATCAATACATTCAAGATATTTTATTATGGACACCATTTTCCCCGTAATCACAACATCATCCTCTTGAAGAAGATGATATCACCCAAATAGTAATCTATTCATAAATTCCATTCAATCTATCATCCTTTACATCACCTACATGAAATTATATTGATATATAAACTCATAAAACAACCCATTGAACCCATTACCTATCGCATAATGAAATGGTCTATGGAGAATATTTGAATCACCCGAAAAATTCGAAATTTAGTGAGGAATACAATAATAATGGACAGTGGAATCCAAAAAACCCCAAAAGTATTTTATTTATGACATTCATTCATTATTTGGCCTTTGGACACTTTAAAAAAATCATAGAAGGAACAATTAAATGCAATACACTCAAAGAACAATGTCTCTAAATTAAAGAAATCCATAAATATGTTTTTGGCAGGGCCATTTAATATTCAAAAATGGATTCAAATTTGGAGTGATATTTATATATATTAAACAACTTAAAAAATTCTAAATTAAAGAATAAAAAAACCCCTTACCACAATTCAGGATCCATAAATGGTGAATAATTCTTTCAAATGAATTTTCATTGATAAATACTTATGAGTTCATCACTAATAATTAATTCAATTTTATCAATGAACCCTATCACAATTGATATCTACGTTGAACCACCAAAGGTTATGTGGATAACAATAAAAATTTTCCTAAAGATGTATTATATAGGGTAATGAAAAGGGTTAAGAAATTAACTATAAAATAAATTAATAATTTAAATAATTAATTATATTTTTATATAAATGTGGAAATGTACTATCATGGAACCTGATACGAATTAAGATTAAGTCAAACCTATTGTAAAACCCTTATTCTAGACCCAAATGCAGTGTCATGTTTGTCATCTGAGACTCTTGTAAAGGCTTGTATATTTATTTTAAAAATTAACTGGTGATATTACAAGATATTTATATTAGTTTATATTCTCAGTTATGAGGTTCAAAAAATATATAATATCCTTTCCATCCCAACTTATAAAAAATTCAAGGCATGTCCATTAATATTCAAAGGGTATGAAAATAAAAATCATAGTCATTATAAGACTCTTGAGATGGTGGAAGAATATCATTTGAGATTTCTCAACCTTTATTGATCATATTTTATTATAAATAATCTTTCATACATATAGGAAAATAGGTTTTAAAACCTACTCCAACAATGTCTTATTCATTTCTAATAAAAAAAGAACATGAAAAATATCATAAAAACTATTTAATACGACAAACAAATAAAATCATATTGAATTAAGGAAACTTTTAATCCCGTGGAATTGTGTGCCTTTATTTTATTCTATCATAATTTTTCATCATCATTTAGTTCTTAATTGATTAATGAGTCCACACTCATATAGACATAAGAGTATCCTGTTTTGTGAGGGAAAGTTTTCTTATTCACACTAATTCAAACCACACTCTATGATTCTCAGGTTTTCTCTAAAACATTATATTTTTGTACACACTACATATATATAGTTGTAAGTTTATATATAGCCCATGTTTTATATGGTATTGGTAAAAGGGAAAGTTCTTATTATCTAAGTGGTGGTTCGTAGTGGTGACTAGGTTTAGAGAACGTGACATGGGAAATATAATCACACGCCAAATAGGGATGGAGTTTTTTTGTTTCATTTCATAATATATTTTCAAAATTATTCACTCATCCATATCTCCCTTCATATATTTTTATCATTTTTTATTATGATTTTATTTTTGTGTATACTTTTAACATAACCTTAATGTATATATTATGTAATACATATGTGGGAGATTGTTTTTGTATGGATTATGGTTTATTTCTCAAGTTTAAATGAGTTGTATGCTATATCTTGTTGGGTTATAATTTATTTCCCAAATCAATTATTACAAGTGTGATTTTCAAATAAATTGATTTGTCATATCGGGTTCTTTCTAAAAATATTACTCTTTATTATATTTTCAATGTGGTGAAATCATTCTCACAAAATCAGTTTCACTAACTTGGCACTTATGTCATATTACGGCATTTGAGAATTCATATTAGGCATTGTTTTGGAAACATATGCTATCTAGACATAATGAACCATGTTTTTCCATCACAAAATGGTATTAGAGTAACTAGTTTGAATACATTATTTTTCAAAAATCCATATTTAAGAGAGGATTTCTGGATATCATGGGGTAGTACATGATGTGTATGAACATCAATTTTAGTAATGAACCCTCAGTTACAACAAGGTGTCTTGAAAATTTATTTTTGTTTTAGATTTATTTTTTTAATTTTATCAAAAATTTCATTAAAATTATTTTTATTAAAATTTTATTTAGTCCCCAAGGGTTATTTATAAACACTTTAAGCATTATATAAGAAAATGGAAGAAAATAAAGATTGTTTAATGAGAATTCATGAGTTAAAGATCATAATTGTATACCATGAAGGGCAGTCCATGTCTTCCAGGGTATTTCTCAAAGATGGAAGTAATGTATAAAAAATAAAAAATTCTATGTGTTCACTGTATTAAAATATTTTTTTGTTTTTATTTTTCATTCATTTTATTTATAGTCCATTTTTGTTTGTTTATGAATTTTATGAAGTCATTTTTATGAGATATATATGATGTGATGAACTTATTTCATTGATTTTGAATGTATTTATGAGATTTATTTATAAAACTATATGTATTTTTTATTTTATATAATAAAATTTTTTTTGATAGAGATTTAAATTTGTATGGTATTTATAGGATCATTCCTATCATAAGAGTCCTAGTGAACAACCTAGTAGAGAGATTTTGATAATTTTAAATATGATAATCCTCATATTGATTTTAATTTTGTATATATTATTTTATGAACTCTAGATGCTAGGAAAATATACATCTTCTAATACAGTAACATATGTATCAAAATCACAAGACCTAAATTAGAGTGCAGCATGGCCTTAAGAATCTTCCTTTGATAGAAAAATTATTCGAATTTAATTACAATGGATAATGTAAACCATTGGGAATTATTTTTCCTAAAATGTAACAAAATAAAAATAGAGTATTTCTTATTCTTTTAAAGACTATTTTACTAAAAATATTTCAAAATAAATTATTTAAAAAATATTTTATAAAATTGGGTATTAGTATAAACTATTTTTACTCAATGTTGACACAAATACGTAAGAATCCATTCAGAGGCATAAAACCCTCTAATCATATCTCTAACCTAGATTATAGATATCAACTAATGAAGTATAAATCTTTTCCTCTATAACAATCATGGTAAATAATTTCTACACCTTGGGGTGAGAATAAACTTAGTATGATTTCTGCAAACAAATCCATTAAATAACATTAAACATGAAATACTAAATATGAAATGGAAATAAACAATTATAAATCAAATATATTGTTACCCGAAAGTATTGTTTTACAAAAAACAATCCAATATCCATAGTACTAAATACATGTGTTAAAAAGCAACATTTCCATGATGGAAATGACAATTCCAATTAATTTAGATCAAATCAGTTATTAAACCTTGTTTTGTCACTAAACCATCTCTTTAGAAAAATAACCTATTTTTTAAAAAGATACCCTTTGAAAACTCCCTAATTTTATTCAATCAAATCATAGACTCATTATTCCTTAATTTCATACCAAAATCAACACTATTCCAAAAAACATCAACCCATACTATGGAAAACCATTTTAATGATACAAATATAATTAAGTCAATCTTTATAGCTTTCCATAGGGTGAACCATATTATCCCTACTCACACATCCATCCACAAACCATAGTGTGTTGTCAACATTATAAGTCGATAATCCCAAACATTTCATTCCATAACACAGACTAATTTATCCTTTTCTCACTAAAATGATAATCACTTGTTTATGGTGGGGTTTTATTTGGTTGTAGTTTAAACCCCCTCCAAATGTTTCTCAGAAGGTATCATAAAACCATAGATAATGTTGGTGTTAGCATACAACAGGTGGAAGTTCCTTCTATTTAGTAGTGGTTTCTCATAACCATCAGAGAACATATATTTAATGGTGGTTAGATTCATTTTAGAAGAATTATTCTGGAAAAAATGATGAGGACCTAAATGTCGTTTAAAACACTTCTATATCCTAATTTCTTTTGGTGGAAAACAACTATAAAAATGAAAAAACTACTACAAAATAATAATGAATTTATATACTGGTAGTTTTAACCCCCGCTCATAAAATCAACATTAAATAGGGGTGGTTCCAACCACATATAAAAATATTATGGAACACTTAGTGATGATTTATACCAATTCTATATTCATCATTTAAAAAAAATACAACTGTAGAATCTAATGCCCAAAAACAAGACTCAAACCTTGAAGAAAATAAACAAACAATGAATATAGCAAACATAAAATATAAACCATCACCCAATGAAATTAATCACTATTAACAACAATATTATCTTTAGTATCACTATTAATTAATAACTATATAATAACTTTTAATTTTCATTAATTCCTTTCATATTATGGAAATTCAAAAGCACTCATAAATTGAATGTTATAAAATATAACGGAAATACATATATCCCTACAAAAAACCACAACATGGTTTATCTATCACCAAAATAGTGTTAATTTGTCAAATATTTTTGTTTCATCATCTCCAAATCTGAATAGAACTATAATCACTACCCGGTCAACTATTCTCAACACCCTCTCCATCTCCATCTCCACTTCTTGCTACCGGCACATAGATGTAAATTGTATTAAAAATTAAATTCTGACGAATATTTATAAGTAATAATAAAAACAATAAATTATTTTGAACTTAATGATTTTTATGTTGTGTAATTTACCTGCTCAGTACTAGCCATTGATGTAATACTATCGGGATAAATCTATCTATATTTTGATATTAATAAATGAATGTTTTCTGTAAAGAAAAATTATAATCCCCCTATACCTGAATTGTGCTTTTCATATAAACCAAATTAATTAATGAAAATTCATGTAGGGAGTGACTACAACAAGGAGTAGATGTAGTTGAAATCCATGATGGCCTACAAATGATCTTAGATAGTAATGGTCCCAAACCCATCATGTGCCCTTGACCATGAAGCTATTTCCAATGAACATAACCAACATGGACATCCAGGGAGACAGAGAAGGAAAACATGGGATTGAAATACCATAGTTATTTAATTTTTACCTATAAATAAAATATTAGTTATATTTGAATCAATACATATTAACATAGTGGAAAATGACAATAAGTTATTTCAATGAAAAATGAATTAATACGCAAACTTCTTTCGTAGTCTCATTAACATTACTCCCAACAGATTTTATTTGATCTTATAACCACTCTTTGGTTCAAGAGACATGGTGCACTAAATTTAATGACTTCATTTAGCATAGATAAATCAATTATTTAATATATGAAACAGCTAATATTATGTTATAAATATTTAAAAAAATGAAATTATTACAAGAGTTGATCATTTTTTGGAAAAAAATATGTCATATAGAAATGTGATGGATGATTTTCTTTTCTCAAATCGATGCATTATTCCATGAAACATCCTAAAATGTATAAACTATAATTTAAAAGTAATGTATGCAATTCCATCTCCTTTTCATATGCATGTAAAAATGTAAAATTATATTAATATAATATTATATGTTTAAATACCACATGCTTCTAATGATTATGGTCGTCAATAAAAACATTATATTGCTATATAGGTACTATTTTGTGTACCTTATCATAAATTTGTGGGGTTTTCAAAGAAGTATAGTTGAATTTGTTCCACAATCATCATTTAACATACCTCCATTTCTTACTAAAAATTTTCAATGTCCACTTTTTTATATTAAGATAAGCAATGGTAAAGTGGACTAACATTTTTACTAATAGATAAATTTTTAAAATATCATAATTTAATAACATAATGAAAATGAAATAAACTATAATGTATTATAGTTACCTTTATGTGTCAATCAAAAACATCAATTTACCCATATTAAGGTATATAATTATGTTCCGCATATATAATCATAAGGATAATTGTCTCCTCCATGAGTTGACCAATAATATAGCCAAACAAACACGAAGAATCATCCATAGGGACCCTATTTCATTCAAACGCGACAATTATGTTCAGTTCATTTATATTCAATACATCTGAACATTTCACATTTCTCTACATAGTGACATTGTTTTCATATTTTATGAAAAAAATTTCATTCGTATAAAAATGTGCAATAACTTTATTCTTATGAAAATTTATTCTTATAACTTTCACCCAACAGTATCCCTGAAATGAAATAGGTGTGATGAACAACTCCCTTGCTAATGAGCTAGATGAATGGGGTGGTGTTGGATGAGCTACAAACAGGATGCTAATGAAAGGTGTGCCAGAAGATAATATAATAGATGGTGTGAGAGGTGCTTTAGGGGGAAATCCTTGGGTGTCTTAGATTCTATAGGGTGGGAAACAAATGGATCATCATTTGTTAGTATGGTCAGGGGAACATCGACCGAGAGTCAACTGGGATTAGTAAGACACTTCATCCTTGAAATTCATGTCAATTAATGAAATTAAATTTACTTCAGAATGTACATTTCCCAAAATTAGTGAATATAAATAGTTAGAAATGATAACAGATGAATATTAATAGAAAACCAACTATAAAAAACTATGATAATTAATTAATTCAAAAATAACATAACGTGTTCATAAATGAATTTATGATTGCACATACAATCATTTTTTCCTTCATTCATGTAATTTTCCTACTCCAAAATTACATCATCTACTTTATCCAACATTTCAAGACTAATATTTTCAATATCATGATAGAAAAATATGTTTATTTCTTACTATTGACGGGATTCTATGTCAGAGGTCAAATCTTTCACATCATCATCCGTATCAAACAAGTATCCTTGTTTTACATGAACAAAAACACTTCAACCTTAATCCATGATATCTTCCACATAATATAACATATTCTATTTCAAGGATAAGATATACAGATCATGTAATACAAGGTAATCAACATCCATCCAGAAATAAAATTTCATAGAATTAAAATTAAGGAGTCACTTTTATGACCCCTTGTAATATAAACCCACTTTCATTTGAATAAAAATATTGAAAGATTATCATGGTAGTCTAATTCAACATTATAATTAAATTTTCCATATCATACAAATTTAGAAAATATAAATATTCCACTATTTTTTGTTCTCATCCCCTCTTCCCACTTGACTATATAAATTTTGAAGTCATTCACATTGTTAGTGGGAAAATTTCTAACCTGTTTCAGAGGACTTCATGCCAAAAACATCAAATCTTTTTACAACTCAACTAGAGTGTCGATATTCATGATCTAAAAAAATGATATACGTTATTAAATTTTAAATATAAACTTTTCAACAAAATATCCAAATTTATTTCAATATTTATTAACATACAAAACCTTAAAAACATTTTGTAAAATCATTATGAACATATTTTTTTATATCTTTCTATTTTCATGTTTATCCTCTCATTTATATACATGTTTGTATCCTTAGATATTCAATAAGTTGAGCTGAAATTTCACTATTTAGTAGAGCCTATCTATTTGCATTCAATAATTCCATTTCATTCATTGAAACATTTGAGATCCTCCCAACTTATTGACCAATAGTATGAATGACTTTTACCTCCCATGTAGTTTATATTGAGTCGAAATGTTTTTAACAAGTCCAACTCAATTGAATCATTTCTCAATATCATCCAATAATGTAGAAAAATGGAAAGACACTCCCATAAAAAATATCCTTCTGAAATAGAGCCTTCATGTTGAGCTTAATTTTTCACATATGATTTAGAATGATAACGATAACTGTGATAAAAAAATAAAACATAATTTGGTAAAAATGATGTTGAAATCATTCTTTACATAATATGAAAAAATAGTAATAATATTCCTCTTAAATGTATATATCTATAGATTCTTTATGGGACTTCCAAATTTAGCTTCCATGACTAAATGGACTATTAAATGCATTAGGGTGGTAAACATTATAGAAGAAACATCATATCCTTTTCAGCAAGTGTCAATATAAATATCTCCTAATAGTTTTAAATATCAAATGGATGTAGATTTTGATCACTTAATTGTACATAGAATGTGAAAAATTGGAGTACAACAGTTTTAACCATTTCAGTTAATAATTTAGGCAATGTCAATCATAGAAATTGATTTAAAAAAATATGTGAATCGTGAGTTTTCAATTAATTTAACTTATCATTCCTTATGTCAACACACCTATAGATGTTACTTAAATACCCATAATGTACCTTACATTTTTTTGAAATTATAAGGAATGTATTTTTATCATTATTTTTCAATATAGAAATTTTCGGATCCTGATTTCCATTCTCATATAGAGAGATATAATTATTCATGTTAAATGTTTTAAAATAATTAAAATAATTGATATCGTCCATTGATTTTCCATTTTCATTAATAATTGTGAAGATCCAATTATCACAAAACAACATCTAAATATTCATCGAATCAATATTTTCTGCCAAAAATAAAATTCCCAATACAGAATTTCCAATGATACACTTTTTCTTCCAATTTTGTTTACCGATTTCCCATGACGATGAACTTAGAACTCATTTCACAATATCATTCAAATGATGCACCTTTAAAATTTTTGTTTCAACATTTCTACATTGATCTATTATTTCAGAAGATATCCAAAACAATTGATATGGTATACGATCAATATAAGCATTGAATTTTTATATGTTCAACTGAATTCAAAGAGATTCATCAATAAATTATTGATGATACAAGTGGAAAAAATATTACTATGAGGTAGTTGATCAGGCTCAAAATAAAATTTTCTAATATAAAAATCCAAACCTATGTAATCATTCAATAAAGATAAATTCCCATGTCTATAGATTTCACTAATGGTCCACATTAGTGCATCTTTTATTTTGAACATTGTTCTAGATGTTTCAATATATGTCTCAAAACCATTTCTCCATAACCCCTATAATTCTTCAATTAGAGGAGACTTTTATATATCAATATTATTTATATGAATTATGTTAGGAATAATCATTTAAATGATAACGAATTCTATTCATACACGGCCATAGAGGCAGATTGTAAGGGAAAAGAACAATTTTCCAAATGCTATAACTAATTCTCAAGGTCCCAAATGTGTTGAATATACTTGAAGCAAATCCTAATCGAATATTCCTAGGATCAGATGAGAAATATTGATGTAAATAATCATATTTATTTCATGATTGTGAATCTCATAGATGTCGCATTAAGATGTCTTTTTTATTATCTATAGAATCCTATTTCGTGTTCTCGATAGTTTTCGAGGAAATGAATAATCATTAAAATTGAATATTAAAAAGAAAATAACACACAAACACTGTAGGAGTCTTCCTTTTATTCATCTTTATAGTATCCTGTTGATTCAAACATCATTCATCGCCCATTGATTGCAATCTAGAAGAAGAAATTTTTTTCAATCATGTCTTCTTGAATCCTCTCCCCAAAATTGTATAAAATCATTATGAAAAGAATCTATTTTTGTATAATTAAAAAAACATATTAAAAACATTTTCAGATCATAAAAAATTAGGGTTATTTTCTTTAGGAAATTCATTTTGAATCAATTACAATATCATATATATCACCAAATTTGTAATTGCGTATAATAATTTGATATGGTATAACATTAGTAGAAAAGATTTTTTTAAATATTTCAGATATCCACTATTAATCTCATTATTTTGATCATCAACTAAAACACAAAATTCATTTGTCTGTTCAATTATGTTATCACATACATTTTTCTCTACATAATCTAGTGGAGGATCAAATGATATGTTACAATCTTTGTATGGTTCTCCTACAGTTAAATAAACAAAAGTTTTCATGTTTCTATTTTAATCACCCTCATGTGGTTGTCATGATATGTTTTGATATTGATGTTGGGGTCATTCCTTACAAAATCCATTGTTTATAAGGTTTTTAATATCATTGTCTAATGTCGATGAAGTTAAGAGCACATTATATCGATTTAAATCAGTGTTCAAACAATCTTTAACATTCAATTCTCCATGAAAAATCCAACAAAAATATTGAGCCCTAAATTTCTTCAATATCAAGTGTTCATAAGCATTATCCCTCTTCAACCATCTTTAAATTAACATTTTTTACAATGACATATTATTATACCATAAATGAATCAATTGGTATTTTGCCAAATCTAAAAACTCCTCCAAACACTAAGCATACTGAGGTGTGTTCTTTGGTAATGTGATCTTTATATTATCCTTATATATCAAAATGTTCCTAAAAATTGTTAAAAATAGTAAAAAAAAGTTAGTATTACTATGTATGAAAAGAAATAATATGAAAATATAATAAAGTGGGATTAGTAAGAATTAAATAGATTTAATATTTAATTAAAATGTAAATTATTTGAATGAATATATAATTGAATAGGTATATAGAAATTCGAATTTAACATTTATGTAGAAACAAAAATTATATAAATAAGAATATATTAAACATGTAATTAATATAAAATAAATAAATAA
The DNA here is from genome assembly GCA_963277665.1 of Viscum album. Classification (NCBI taxonomy): domain Eukaryota; kingdom Viridiplantae; phylum Streptophyta; class Magnoliopsida; order Santalales; family Viscaceae; genus Viscum; species Viscum album. The sequence continues at coordinate 1,153,820,493 of OY728120.1, forward strand.
TAAATTGTATAAAATGATAATAATTAATTATTTAAAATGAAAAGTATTCGTTAAAAATGCATTTTTTTTAAAATAAATGGTATCATTATTAAATATTTCAAAATTTTAAATTTATTCCTATAAATATTATTATATATATAAGTAAATAAAAAAATTATTTTCAAAAAAATATTTTTTATAGTTAATATGTAATAATAAAATAATCTAATATTTAATGAATTAGTATCCTAGAAGTTATTTTTTAAAAAAATTATGTATCTTAATATAAAAGTATACTTTTTTGTAATTTGAGTGTTAATTTATTAAAATGGGTTCTATATTTTTTTATAATCATGTAATGATTCAGTAATATGGTCAATTTTATTTTTTCTTAAAATTTATTTTACAGAGGTAAAAAGTGAGTTTTTTTGGTAAATGGTAAAATGAGAAAACAAATAATGGGTAATGTGATAAAAAATCTATAAAACATATAATAGAGATGTTTATGTAGGGTTTTCCATGATATATCTCCATAATTAGACCATTTTGGATTCACTTCACTTGAAAAATTACATTCCTTATATATGAAGATATCAATATTAGAAAATATTCCCCTCATACTATTTTGTAAAAGAGCCACACTTCCACCCATTCTAATCAAGACCACTTATTATGGATTTTTTCTCATGTTTACATAAATTCCCACTATAAACATTTCCCTTATATTTTGAGCCTCCTACCATAAAAAATAGTCCTAAATCATTTATTTCAAAGTAGGTCCTTAAGTGGAGATTTCACACTTCAATATAGGTATTATAATTTCCTTAAACATATTATTATTATTCCTTTTATTCAACATCATGAATCTCAATTATTTTATTAATAAAAAAATTACATCATTTTTGTTTTTATGCATGATATTGTAATAATAAAACAACATATTCATACTCATTAATTTTTAGAGAATGTTATTTTTGGGACAATTAATTCACCTATATGAAAGTGGTTATACAATTTTAATCATAGATGAGTATTAAAGGTAAAATAATATAAATTTACATTTTGAATGACCTAATTTAATGCTAATATATAAATATTTAATTAGTATCCATATGACACCATTTGTATTTTAAAATTATAGAAACAATCATGTTTTGTAATTGAGAATCATGAATTACAGCTGAAAATTCCTTGTAATATATGAAATAAAATGAGAACTTTTTGTGGAATTATTATTCCAATTACATTTTTATTTTTATATGATTAACAATTTAACATTAAATAATTATCGATACCACCATACCAAAACAATCATGGGGAGATTAGAACAACTTATAATCCATTATCAAAATAAACCATGGTTAACTAATATATATTTTTAATAAATTAATATAATGGGTTTATATTAAAAGAAATAAATAAAAAATGGTTTTAAAATCAATTATTGATGGATGTATGTTGAATATATAGGAATAAATAGTGTTTTTGATCAAGTACATAGTTGAGGTAAAAAGTTATCTTTGTAAATATTTTATCTTTTAAATAACATTTTTATTCATTATCTATCTTTTTAATACATTTAAAAATATAAAAAATGGGTCCATATTGATCTATTAAAAATTATATTCTAGAATACATGAATTCCTATCATAATCACATATTTAGATAACAATAATTTTCAAATCTATTCTCTCACTCAATCTCTTATTAGTTTAATTTTTTCTCTCAATCTATCTTTTAACACTAGATTTTGTATATATTATAAATATTTTTATTATTTTTGTATAACGTTCATATCAAATTTATTATTTTCTCCTAGTATGGTTATTTTAATAATTTAGAAGTTTATTTATTATTCTCCTCAAACTAAGTTTCAATTCCCTCATTATGATATTTTGAAAGTATTTCATAACTCGCTCTCATTTAATTAAGAAACAAAATTGGTTAATTAATTATATTTTTTTGGATTGGTTTATTTATACAATGATATTTTATTATACTTCATTTCATATTGTTTTTTATTGAAGTATATTTTTATATATATTTTCAACCATTAATATATTTTAGGAAAAATAAAAGGAAAGTGGTCATCATTTTATAAAACATTCAACGTCGAAATGTACACAAAAACATGGAAATGCATTAGATAATGCATACTGCAAACAAATCCTATAAATTCACATAAAAATTATAGATTAAAAAATATAAAATTAAAACTTAGAGCATTTATATAATTGGAAATCATTTTCATAGATTAATCAAAATTAAGAGAAAAAATGAAATATTAAATATCTAAATGAAAAGGAATAGACAAATCAAACTTATATGGCCTCACCTCTAGAATGGGATAAATTGAAGGAGTTGGTAGTGAAAGGGCTTAGAGATGGATCATGAAAGTATTATGACTCATGCGAGGGCAATGGAGAGGTGGGAAAATTCAGGGGGATCTGTCCACAATGCTAAAAATGGCTCACAAGGCATAGGATCAGAGGGCTTATGATATAACAGAGTGTCGGTGAGGGGGAGGGATGGTGGTTCTAGGGTTTAGGATCTGGGGAAGGGGATCTTGGGGGAGAAAGTTCGAATTATAATGTTTGGGTGTTGTGGTAAAATATATTTTTTAATAAAAATATAATATTTAGTAGCAATTCATAATAACGAACCACCAGAAAATCTATTTATTTTTTATAGTGGGGGTTTACAAAACTATTTCTAAGAAATTAATTTTTTTAGTGGTTTAATCCTAGAAAAATATTAGTTGTTTAAAATATTTCCCTCTAAAAACTTATTTTACATACACTCACCTTGAAATAATATTCAATAAACCACATTTTTGAACATTATCAAAATTGAACAATTCCTCAGGATATCTCTATAAAAATAAGTTTATCAAATATCGATATTTTAAATATAATGACCATGAACCTTGTATCCTTGAAATCATGTTTTATTTAATAGTTTAACAGAAGAAACAGATAATAACATCAAGGAAAACTGAATATTTTAGTTGAATTGATAAAAAATATACGTCCTTGATTCATCCATTACATTTGAATAAAAAAATATGTCATAATCTCAGTCCAAGAATATCATTATTTCCTTTATAATATCCTTACAGGTCATTTATAATACAATTTCAAGATTCCAAATAATTGAAAAAATATATTGGTTATCATAGATGCTCAGTAAGAGTTACATAAAGTATAAGTTATCAATAGTAAATAATGAATAATGTATATACAAATTTAAATACCAGAACAAGCATTCAATTTAATAAATAACATGTCTATGAAGAATAGATAAAGAAAAAATAAATACATAAAGTCAAATATCTATACACACATTTCATTTAATCAAAAACATGACTTTAATGATTTGATTAGTTATAATAAACATTGTAATGTGATTATCTGAACACACCCTCCATTTAAGTAATTACACGACAATTCTGATTATATATGGAATAATGAAGATGTAAAGGTAAATAACGTAACACAAATTCCATTTCAATTTCATTATTATGATGAATAAATAAGTGTTAATCAATATTTCAAGCTAAAAAACTAAACACGCAATCCATTTTATCAATACATTGACTATTATGAATAAATAATGAATAATCAACATAAAAGGGGAAATAAATTAGTGAAAACTCCATTTAATCGATAATATAATAATGAAATGAATCCAAAGATAATATCATCATGAAAATATCATCGATACTTATAATAAAAATTTAATTATCAATAAAGATAATTATTAATTATTTTATGTCATGGTCTCATCCATCTTGATTCCTCTACTATTAGGACATTTTGCAAGATCGATTAAAACTATCTGTAGAAGCCTAATTAATAATATATTGGGGATTACCCCAAAGATAAAACTAATGAACTTAGGGAATGTATAATTACAGACCCCACCCATTACTTCATGTCAAAATCATTACTCATATATTTAATAATTGGTTTAATTCATGAAAAATTTTCATTATCATCAAATATATTTATTGAACATAGAATATAAGTTTATCAATATTTAACCCAAATAAACAAATAATATTAAATATAGAACACCATATTTTGAAATTATATATGATATAATAAATAAAAAAATCAAAGACACATAATATGTATATTTAGGATAAATTATAATTTCAATTATCATAGGGAATGGAATATTTCAAGGTAATGTTGTTTCCTATAAAAATGAATCAAGAGAGTGAATAAAAAAACTATAATTTTTCAAAATAATCATAAAAAATCCATAAGATATTAATTATTTTATAACAAAACAAATTAATAGTGGATTATACGTCAAATAATGGGATTTTGTTGTTGATGAATATAAAAACCTTAAAAACATCTTTAAGAACATTCTTGAGGAACAAAATAATATTTTTCATTTTAAAAGAAAAATATAAAACTAAAAGGTCAAACATAAATTTTTTAAAATATATTTCACTTAAATTATCCATTAACTGATATAAAATTAGCATTAAAACATATATTTGTCATTATTTATAGAAATTATTTAAATTTTGTAATAATTAAAACCAAGATTCCTTTCTCTTTTTCAAAAAATCCAAACATGCGCTGTTTTGAAAATGACATGAAGATTATTTTAAACAAAATAATAAAATTTAAAAATGGGTAAAATATATGTTATAAATATATTTTAAAATTGACAAAACCATTTTCCATTTTTCTTAAAAAACATGGATTTTTAGGAAAAATGATTTTTGATCGAAGTGAGAAATGCATTCGTATTTTATTAAAAAATTAAATCCTTTTATGTGAAACATAGTTTAAAAATGTACCTATTAATTTAAAACATCATGAATGACCAGACAATAATAAAAGAACAGTATTTTATGAACCAATGATCAAATAATTTCATTCATTTAAAATTAATCATAAATAATAACGATTAAAATTGGATTATGAAATAAATCTTTACAAAGACCACAACATCGAATGAGAATTAAAAAATTAATCAATTAAGTATAAAAAATAAAAATTCCACATAAAATGGTTTATTTAAAAAATAATATAATTAAAATTCATTACACACATTTTCTTAAAATATAAAACACAATGAAAAAGTAATATAATGAAATTAAAATTAATTGAGTTATGAAATTTTTTACCACTTATTAACGTTTAAGTCAAACCCCATTAAATGATTCAATTTCAAACATAATATATCATAAATTATTTATAAATTATTATATATCATTCTAATGGGGTAGCGTATATATCACATAAAATAAATTAGGTTAATAACATTATAGTATGCCTTATGGAATGGAAATTTAGACGATGTCCCTTACCTCACCATTACATTGGGTTGAACATTCTATAACAGAATATATAATGGTTTTATGAATGTTATTTATTTTAATATAACCATATTCATACTTATTACATCATATATGATCATTATATAACATGTTATCATCCTTTCGTTAATAATATTTCATTATTTTTATTGTTTCTGGTTTTAATTGGCTTATTTGCACAATTATTTTTTTGTCATGAATTTATCAATTCTTGTACATTATATATTTCCATCGTCTACCAAATCATAATAATTTTATAAACAAAAATTTTGGTTACATAAACTTTTAGTATCAATATTTAAATTTGAACATAGTTAATGGATCACATCGCTTTGTGGAGGTGGTAAGTTGTACGCATGCATGAGTGATGTTATAATTTACATAGTCGGTGAAAGGGTAAAAAATTTGGCGATATAATAATTTTTAAAAAAAAATATCATGTCACTTATATCATATTTTTAAATAAATTTATCTTTATTATATTCCATTTAAAGCATAATTGAAGAAAGTGTCACATCACTTTGTGAGGCGGTAGTCCACTGTACACACAAGTGACATTATCATTTTTTAAAAGGAATAGAATGAAAGGAGTTACATGTAAAATTAAAACATAAAAATTATAATAATATCATTAATATAATATAAATTCTTAAATATTCCATTATATTCATCCATTAATGTAGGTGATGGATAAATAATAACATCAGTTCACGAGGTAGTGGTCATTGCACTTACGATCGAAAGTTTCATTTCCCATTTATTGAAAGTATAAATATAAATAGATCATAAACTTATGATAATAAAAACTCATTATATTTAATATATATATATATATTATTATATAATCATTGTTTAGTAATATTTGAATTAAGTGGAAGAAAAAACAAAACCAAAATTCTTGTTTTATAATGTCACCTCTTCTTCAGAAAAATCCTTTAGGATTTCAACAAACTCCAACATAAGATGTCTTTATGATGAAATCAAGGGATACAGGATATTATTAGTGGAGTATGTAAGTGATTTGGGTTAGTATTTTAGATAAAGTGATATCTTTGAATGTGTGAATTGGGTAGGATATGGTGGTTTATTATAAGTGGGGCAAAGGACATGAATAAATTTTTTTAAATGGTTCAATTACACTCATGTTTTTGTCATTCCAGATTCCTAAAATATTGGTCATTATCTATAATTATTGGTTAAAAGGTAAATATATTTCCATAAAATGGGTTTTTTCATAAGTTTTTATGTCATTTTTACACTTATTTCTTTAGTTTAAGCCCCAACAAATCTGTTTTCACCACAACCGCAGTAATTAATTTTTTCTTCTTTTACTATTTAGATTAGTCAAAAATTATGTTGAACATATTATATACTAAAATTTGATCATATAATAGATATGGAAAACATTTTTTAAAATTCAATCAATATATTTGGCATAATCCAGTTTAAATTTATATTCCAAATAGAAAATTATCGTAAGTATATAAGCATTTAATATAAAAAATCAATATGATATTGATTCCAATGACCAAAATTAGTTAAATTTTAATATAATTTTACCAATTTTTCTTCAAATATATAATTTTAAATGTATCCTTACAATGTAAATTATTTAAATGAAAATTCCATTTTCAATAAAAATCAGTATTTTCCACTATTCAAAAAAATGATACATTTCAAAAAAATACCAAACAAATTACCCTGATATTATTTTGATATCATTATTTAAAAAATTCTGATATTTTATTAAATAAATTTTCCCTTGGTGGAAAATTTTGATTTATAATTATACATGTAATGCCCAAACAAAACATCTTTTAGAAAAATATTTTTCCTTATAAAACACTTCTTTTTCTTTTAAATGACTATTATTTTATTTATAATAAAGAATAATAAAATAAAAAAAATAATTTATTTATTAATATTCATTCAAAAAAAGCTAATAAATTAATTATCATATTGGGTTTGTATTCATTTTCATGTTAGTTATTAAGTGAAGTTATTGGAGGCAACACTGTAAATAACTTTTTCATGTCGGTTAATGGAAGTCAAAGAGAAAATTAATATTTTTATAGGTTTTTTACTTTAGTTAACCTATAAATGACATGATTAATGGGTATTCACATCCTTTATCCTACAACTAACATTATTTTTTAAAAATGAACATTATTTTATCCACCCCCACAGTAGTATCCAAATGCAACAAAATGGAAAAATAGGCTGTAGAATACAAATAAAGGAAACATCAAATTGAACATTAAATTTTATAATTTAAAATAAAAATAATCTAAAAATATATCAACCCTATAAAATAATTACCCCATATAATTTTTAATTTTCTCAATCCTCTTCACTATATAGTCTTGAGCCATCAAAATGTTACAAAATAATACATAAATAATTTGTCATGAATTTTCCATAAAGCATAAAATATATTGAGGAATGAATTATATATAAATCAATCCTTCTAAATAAATTCACATTCACATATGAAATTATTTTATATATAAATTATAATATATTATATCCAAATTATTATAGTCATTATTTTTGTATGACACACTTTCAAAGAGATTTTAATTCAATATAAAAACATTTATGTAAAGGATCCAAAATTATGTAATTATAAATGAACATTCACCCTATCTTTTTCAAATTTGATGTTCTATAACTTCTTTATTATTTTCTATTTAGAAATATGTCATTCCCTATTTTAAAATCATATGAATTAAATAACTTTTATTCATTATAATATAAAAAATTAATAAAATAATCAGTCATACATGATCAATACATTATAAATATTTTCTCTCACTTCACCATGGATAGAGCATGACTCTTAATATTTCTTATCTCTTAGATGAAAAACAACAATCATCCAATGAAAACTGATTTAAAATAAAATTTAATATGAGTTGTTAATATTTTATTTTAAATATAACACTTTGTGACAAAAAAATGTCTCATACTTTTCAAGATATGAAAACATACAACACCCAATAATGAAATTATTTTGAAACATTTATTCAATATATATGGTTATTTCCTCATTCATCATTGTAAAAGATATAGGAGGAATAAATTGTCCATACATAAATTCATATACATCTATCTTGTAAGGATCTCTACAAATTTTATATAGATACCAAATAAAAATCATACATAATTATAAATTTTAAATAAAATAAATGGGTGGGAGAAAATTAATCCACTTACATAGAAAAATATTAAATATTGTTGATTCCCAATTGATCTCTAGCTAAAAGCACCATGATTTCATTTTTTTTCAAAATCCACATAGTTATTTCATGCCCACAAATAACAGCATCATTTGGAATCACCTATACTCCCAGTAAAAAATTTGAGTATGCTAACAATTTATCAAGAATAGTAAAATCATTATCTGATGTCATGGAACTATAAATTTTTTTTAATTATACATTATTTATTTAATTTTAAATTATTCATATAATATTATATATATATATATAAACATTATTATAAGAAAAAAATTAATAAAAAAATGAATAAATTATACTATATATACAACCAAATACAGTAATCTATCGAAGTATTCTTGATGACAAAACTCAAAAATGATTGATACTCTGTCAAAAACTACTCACCTCATCTTTATTAATTGGTATTTTTGATTCTCTATCTATAATATCTTATATAGTGACCTTATGATTCCCTATCTCAATCTATTTATGATAAATTGTATAATTTATATAATATATTATCCAATATTAAAAAAATATGGCGTGGATAATCAACATATATCTCACAATAAATTGGATGTTATGGAATAAGGTGTGTAGTGGTAGGTTAAAAATGAGTGGGGTATAGAGGTGGGGATGTGTGGGTAGGATAAGTAGAAGGAGTGTGATCTACTGGCGGTGGTGGGGGAGTCATATCATCAAGACAAAATTGTCTTTACATGTCTGCAAACACAATTGTACCAATGCTCTGATCATGCCCTCTATTATCACTTGAATATCCTAAACATTGTCTTCCAATTATTTTTTTCACATTATCTTTTGAAAACGCTTCTGAACATGGAAAAACTTTTCTTACTATCACGCCTACCAGGTATCCTCGTACACGACATGAGTGTTTGGTATTTTCTAATGTTGTTGGTAAATTGTCCTTCCTACCCTCAAAAATAAATACCCCATATGTGTTATTCTCTTCAAGATAATAATGTATGGAAAATTTGAATAAATTTGTAATGAATCAAAATATACAAAAAGTTTATTTAACTTCAATAAATAAATAATGCAAAGTTCTTTCAATCTTGTTTGCTACAAATATCGACACTTATTTAATATATTTTACTTTCTTCTCATCTGATCCCTCTTCCATTTTTCATTTATAGCGGGGGAGGAGGGGAAACGTCTACAGACCCTAAAGACTCACCTCCAAACTTTTGATGTTTTTCTAATAGAATATATTATTCAAATAACTTATACCCTACCTGAGATAACGTATGAGGGTATACATTTCTATTATGAATCTCCTTATTATATCTCCTTGATTACTATAAATCAGCAATCCCAAATAAATAAACCATCCACATGGTCATTAATATAAAAAAACATCTAAAAACGTATCATTTCACTTACCAAAAACTGTACTCATTATTTACATTCAAAAAATTGCTTCTATATATCTTTTTCTATAAATGGATATATATCACATGGATTTTCATATTGTTTATCCCCAAAAATGAAATGTGATGTGTGGGATGATTTAAAATCCCTCAATCTCATATCAACCAATGATAAAAATTTCTTCCTAATTCCTCTAATATCAGGTATATCATATTTCATCTAATAACATGTAGAAAACACATATTAAAATAAAAATATCAAGATGGTTAAAAGAATAGAAAACTAGGCTACCAAAATGGTCTCCTACAACTGTGATAATGTGACTTTTTCAACACTTCTCAAGGCATCAAACAAACTAATAATTTTTATTTTATCATGTACTGATACAAATCTCTTGAATTATTTTAAATTTAAACCTCTAGGAATATAATTATTAAAAAGTTCAATTGGTATCCTCAATTCCAAGATATGCGCACCATTTAATTTTAGTAAATTGGGGGGTTCCATGTTTACCAACCCCAAAACTCTGTATTTCCCCCATGAAAGTAGATGTCTTATATAAAAATTGTTGATGAGGCCCATCAACATCTTCATGTGTATATTCCTCCACAAAGGTATGATAATGATAACCTCTAAGAATATGTTGTGGATCATATTATTGATATGTCATTATATGGAAAATTAATGAATCATCAATTAGTATAAACATATATGAATCCAACAATTACATAGAAATTTAAACATAAAATTAACAATTATCAAACAAAAAAGAAAACTAAACTAAACTTCACACATTATTATTAAGATTTGTTATATTTAACTAAAATAATGACAATATTAATGAGATATTAAATGACATAAATGAATTAATACTGGAAAACATTAATGAGATAATAATGATATAGTAAATATTCACCAACCTTATATTATTTTCTCAACAAAAAGAAATTTTTTTTATAGTATAATTTCATACAATGATTATTATTTTTATATAAAATGTTAAATTTAAAATAATTGGTTTTCAAAAATTCAATTAATATATTAGTTACATAAGGGTAAATATGTAAAACTAGAAAAAAACAAATCTAATATAAACAAACAATTTATATTATTCGTTAATAAGTGTTTTGATAAAAAAATTAAAGTTATAATATCTAAGTTATGATGTTTTAAAAATTAATTCATAATTAAAAATATGTTACCTAAACTATTATGAATTCTCTAAAGGATTATTTTCCCAAATTAATTTATCATGATCATTCATTATAGCCAAAAAACATTTTACGGTGTGCTCATTAATATTATTTTTTAATCATTCCCTGGAAGTAGGGTTCACACATAAATCCATATATACGTCATTCTTATCATCAGAAACATATTTTTTTCCTTGTAAGAAAATTACCAACACATTTCAAATTAATAAATAAAAATAAATTTTTTTTCTTATTTTTTCAGGATAAAATGATAAATGTTGAATTCCAATTGATTCAGATTAAGTAGTTCCATTCCAAATTCATCATATCAGACACTATTGTTACCAATAAACCATTTACACTTAAACATTTGAACCTGAAATTTAATGTAATCAACCTCACATAATTATTTAATGACTCCATAATAAGTTGAAGTATAGATTTTGTTTTATTCTTTGGAACTCAAAAAATGCATTACTTATGTGAACACCAACACTCTATTATTATTAACGGCACTTTCATTGTCCTAATATTTCTTATGAAAAGTATATGCATTAATTTCATACCTAGAACATGTAATCATATTTAAACATGTACTGACCACTACCATACCAATGTTTCTGATGTATCTGGTTTACCAATCATGTTCTATTTAAACCATTGTAAAAAACATTTATGGTCATTAAAAATCAAAATATATTTCTTCACTAGATAATTTATGTTTAACGTATTAATAAGTAATGATATATATATATTTGATCATCATATATGTTATTCAAGATGTATAAATGTACCTGTTTAATCTGTTCACCTATGAATGATTTGAATTTATTACCAAGAAACCCCTTCCCTCCACAATTAACTCATTCGTGTATAGTTATAGGGATACAAATTTTCTTCGCTGCATATAAATAGATTGTAAAAAACTCTATAACCTCCTCACAAAAATTCTTCTCAATAATGGATACATTAGGTCGATATGGAATCGTAAAATACCCCTTCAATATCTTTATATAACTTTCCAAAGGATACATTTGTCATAGATATATATGTCCACAATGCTCTATTTCTTGGACAAAATGATCCATTAAATGCACTATGATTCCAAATCAAGTTGGAGGAAAATACATTTCCAATTAAAAATTTATTGAAACCACTTCATTGTCTGAAGTGATCATATTATTTGAATTAATCTCCATATTTGTAAATGAATTTAAAATATAACACACCTTTATGATATTCATTATAACATGGGTGTGAAATATTACATTCAATGAAACTAGTTGGAGCTGTTGAATTGTGTTGTAACAGTCATGTGATTTCATACATGTCAATTGCAGATCCTTTAAAGACATAGTTTATTACATTTGATGAATAACCAAGTGGTGGTTTGATATCATGAACATGATGAAAAAGAAAATTTTCATACTATTGGATAACGTATGATAATCCAGGGGTAGGAATGTTATATTTCTATCAAGAGTTGGAGCCAACTCAAAATGTATTCCCATTAAGAGTAAATCCAATCTTACATTAATCCAATATTTAGTGTTTCTTTTAATATCTAATAATGTTCCAATTAATATTTCAATGATATGATTTTCTACATTCATTAATATCAATGTTATGTTTCACCTCCTAATATATTCGATATGGTAGCTCAATCAATATCAATAATTTCATCCAATTATTTCTATCATTATCATATTTATGAGTCTTTTCAAATGTCAAATCAATGGTTTTCCACCTCTCAAGTTACCAATCATTGGATAAAGGTTTTGTATAAATTTCAAATTCATGTAATCCATTGAAATAGTTTTTTAATATTTTATAATAGTGATCCCTAAGAAAAAAATCAATGTCCTACATATACTATTTTTCTCACAAGATTTAGTTCATAATATGATGTCAGTTGTTCAAAAATTGGACAAGAATTATAGCCCTTAACATTGTATAAAGAAAAATTTCTATATAATAGGAATTCATTTATATTGAACATAATCATTTAATGTAGTTTAAAGTATTATATTTTATAATAATAATAATACACACTTATTCCTTCCTCCAATAACAGTTTTAAATCGTTAATTACTGATAATATGAAATTTTCAAATTAATTTCCGGGCTATTTTTGTCCATAGATGTAACACCCCAAGATTTCATAGTATGTTATTTCTTCAAATAATTCAATAACTTGTACTACATGCAACACCGAGTTCAATCACACCATGACTTACAAAAAAAAAGCCATTCAAAAGAGGTTATGAATAGTATTATCTAAATTTTAATCTTTATATAATCCTTATAATTTTAGAATCCATATTATGAGTTTCTTAGATATAATGCAAGAACAAATTCATTTTCAGTATTGCACTTTTATCAACTTTTAATATTGAACCCTTTTTAAATACAATATTTTAAACATTTTGACTAAATGGGGACATCAAAAAAATTTAAAATGAAACATCCCAAGCTTCCACGGTACGCTTTCCTTTGAATAATACAGTAGCGTTTGTTGTACGCAACTTCGAGTTTTAACACACACCACAACCGATCAAACTAGCCGTTTTGAATAGTAATACCTACTTTTTGAAATTATATATATTTTATATTCCAAAATGGACTTCATTTTTGGATTCGGAATATCGAAATTAGCCTAGGGTGAAATTTTGGTACTTTTCGGATAACTTTTATATTTTGATGAATAGTGAAAATTACTAAATTTTAATTAAAAACAATTTTTTTTAATCAAAATAATTAATAGTGATAAATTATTAATTTGAGTGGTTTTAAAGTATATTTAGAATATATTTTTACCATTTAATATAATGTTGGTCATTGGACATAATTTTACAATTAAACCGAACATAAACAAGTGTCAATCTTTTGATAGTTATTATCTCTTAAAAACACGCTTTTTGTTTTGACAGCGGGAATTAATTTTAAATTAATTTCTGCCACTTCTGTGTTTTGAATTTAGGAAAATGGATTCCATATTTGGAATCAGGATGTTCAAATTGTGTAAATAGGTAACTTTTATTTTTAGACATTTTGAATAATTACTGCGGTAAATATTTTATTTACCATGGTTAAGGGTAAATCCGGTAAATAAGGGTTAAAAAATAATATTATAATAATACTAAATTACCCTAAAACGTGTCTTAACCCTATTGGTTGATAGATGGTCGACCATGGGCATCTTTGGGTCTATTTCGGGACCCCATGGATCCACTTGTAAGTGATAATGACACTTTATCTTAATTAAGTCAAAATGAATACAAAAATGACACAAGCATATATCTTTTAGAAAAACAATTGTTACATAGGGTTATATAAGTTGGATTTTAGATTATAAATATTCATTATAAAGATAAAAAGATTTCCTACATTATGATATTTTATTTATAATTTTTAGACATTAAATAATTTATTTTATTTATGACACAATGATGATGCAGTAATTACTATAATGGTGAAAAATTAAAATAATTGATATTATAAATACCCAAAAAAATATAATATGAAACTTTTAATGAATTAAACTAATTTTCTAGGATAATATGATATATTAGGATTGATTTAATTGACTTTTTTCGAAGTAATCAATCTGTTATGAGTTTCACAAAAATCAACCATTGAATAGTGTCAAAATTGACATAAAAGAGTTCTTAAAACAAATATTATATTATTAATTGATATTAAATTCCTAAAAATCTAAGGGTCGGCCAAGAGAGTTATATTATGATAGGTTCCTCATTAATGGACCACTTGGGGGTCGCTTGGATGTATATAGTAAGTTTATTTACCATATTATTTAAAAATACAAAGAGACATTGTAAAAGTGAAACTAATTAACTTAGAGTTAATAATTAAAGATAAGGTTAATATAAGTACCCAAACCTGTCTAAATTCTATTGGATGAGTTGTTTTCGACCCCACCCCACCTTAACCTTTGAATAATCAACTTTGGAGCCTTTAGAAACCGAATATGAATTTATTATAAATTAATATTTCTAGCTTTTCCAAAGGTGCCCCTCACCCCTCTTATAAAAGGGCACTCCTCCTTCTCATTTCTTCACACCTCTAAAGCCTTTTGGTTCGGCCAAACTCTGCCCAAATACTCTCCCAACATCCCTTACTACAACCTAGAGGCCTTAGTTTGATCAGAAAGCCAACCTAAGGAGCCCTTTTGATCAAATCAAAAGGAAGAACCCGAAGAAGAGGTAATGATTTCACCACCCTTTTCTAAGTTCATTTCTTCTTCCACTTCCTCTTTCTTTGTTCTTACCATTCTAAAATAATAACTCCAGTATCTTACATATACTGTGATGTTATTATAAGTATGGTACAACCATATTCAGTATTCTATCCACCCTTTGAATAACATGTCCCCATACGTGCGTACGTACGGCTTACCGTCTCCACGTCGTGGTGTAATTGTTATTCAATATAATATTATTTGGATGGGTAAAATAATGATGTGTAACTCATGTAAATAATAAATATAACATGTTAATGATTCTGTATATATGATATACCATTCATTTATATATTATTTTAATATCAAAAGAATGATATTGTCGCTCGTGCGTACGTACGGACTACCGTCTCCACGAACGCGATGAGATTCATTCTCCATCGTAACCATTAAAGTATAATTATCATTTGATGATTTAAAAATGATGTTTAAGGACTTGATATCATTCTGGATATTAATAATATACAACCTATCCTTTACAAACATGTCTTACGTAACAAAACATATGAAAGAAAACAAGTAAGTTAACACCCGAAACAACGATAATACTAAGATATTATTATCAAATCACTATTAAAAGATCATATATGATATCATATTAATGTATATGATTCTTATATAATTTAATAACAATTATTTCACCATTATACAGGAGTTTAACCTACCCCAACCAAGGAAAAGTACAAGGTAAGGGTTATTTCACAATCTCTCCATTATCCGAGGTTGTATATACGTAATAATCTACTGGGATCTCTTTATCATCCACATCCATGTTTTCTTAAAAATGTATTTCAAAACATTTTTACTATTTACAAGAATATGGGTTAAAGTCATTTATACCCTTGTTTGACTTTTTATAAGAGGTTTATAAAGGAATCTTTCCGTCATTTTCAAAACAATGTCCTTTTTAACCTTTTCGACAGAATTGAGGTAAGAATGTTTTTTTATCTTATACGGTGGGTGCGGTTATTTTCCGCCGTTATAAAATCGTCGAAGCTTTCCTTACAAGATTATAAGGATATTTTCAAAGTAAATGTTTTATTTTATAATTATGTGACTTTTAAATGATTTCAAATGAATAATTTAAGAATTTCAGAAAGGTACTCTTTATCAAAATCAGAATTTTAAATGTTTTAAAGATTTATCTTTATAAATCTTTTTAATTAATGTCTTCAAAATGGTTTTTAAGGATTTATTTATATGAACATGAATGTTTTTAAAAATGTTAATTCCTTTCAAAAGTTTCAAAGTGGTATGGGACACTTTGATTCAAAAATCTCTTTTTAATTACTTCCTTTATAAATGTGTGACTTTTAAATGATTTCAAAAAAGGAGATATTTCTCTCAAATAGTTTTGATTTCATCTATGTAAACATCCTTTGATGGATTTTAAGATTATTTGAAGTTGATTTATTAAGATACAAAACTTCTATATTGTATTGAAGGTTTTGTGATATGTTTGACTGTGGATGTGCTATTTTTATACCATTCATAGTTTATTGTGAAAGTATTGACATTTCGTATGCTAGTTTTAATACGAATGTTTATGTTATGTTTAAACCTTTTCATATGGGAATGCATTGGACTTAATAAGTGACGGGTGGAGCCCGTTATAGCTACTCGATGCATCGGTAGGTCTCATGAGACAAACTAGTGTCTTGGCACAAGGCCTTGACAAAATCTTATTTGTAGCCTTGGCACGAGGCCTTGGCTATGTGGTTATGATAGTCTGGCATTATGCATTCCAACATTATGAAAGTGGTTATTGATTTTTGCATGTGATTATTCGATTAGTAGAATATCCATGTGAATAAGTAAATGGCATTATTTCATTTTACTTTTGCCATACCATGTTGAAGTTCAATTTTAAAAGGCTTTTGTTTTAGTAATGCATTGCCTTAAATGTTTATTCTTATTTATGAAAGTTTCCGCTATATTGTTATCCTTACTGGGCATTTGAGCTCACCCCTTTTCTATGTTTTATTTTTCCCCAGGATGTGAAGAAGTAAATTATGAATGACCTGCAGGGATATTATGAGGGGATAGTAGTGTGGATTATGGAGACATTATGTTGTTGTAGTAGTTTTTCATTTTATGATGTAATGTAAAACTTATGAATATATCTAGTGTTTCCAAGGCTACTAAACCAATCGGTCTTTCGGGATTTGATCTTTCTTGTGATCATGCCAATGTTATGTAATAATGCACCGACTCTAGGCAACTAGGGTTGGGGCGTTACAGTTGGTATCAGAGGAAGTTTAGTACAAACCTTGGAAGCTAGATTTAGATAAACTCTGATTAGAGCACGTAGACCTAAGATGAGCTTTGAGGATTAGTATAGAAGAACTTCCTAGAATTTTGGTATTGTAGAGATTTTGTGAGTTTTCCGAGCAATAAATCCCTGTCTGGATACGAGCAGGTAGAGGCGGCTCTGGCACAGATGTACCTAGGGGTAATACCCGAAAACACCGCTTTGAGCTAGACTCGAACGGGAACTAGTGCACGACAACGGGCCTTGCTGCACTCTTGGTTACGACACTCCCGGGGGATATGCTTAGGATAACTCTCATTTTCTTTACAAATCATTATGAAGGGTTTATGAGTATATACTTCCTCAAAGAGAACATTTTTATGATTATGGATTATATCCATAAATAGTTCAATTTATGTTAAGTGTTTTATGAGTATGGGATTATGTATTTCGATTCATAAACTGATCTAGTTTATGCATTTGTTTAGAAATGGCGCCCAGTAGAAGGAATGAGAACTCCAGAAATGCACATGATCCAAAGAGAAGGAAGGATCATATCTTTCATGGTCTTAAGCTAGAATTTATAAGAGAAATAGTATCCCATGTATTATCAACATATGAAGAAATAATATCATGTGTTGATAAGATAAGTAAAGAGTTTACTGAGTCCTATGGATTTGAAGGGAAGCAAGAGAAGAAAAGGATAGAAGAGAGAAAGATGGATAAAGGGAAGAGGGAAAAGAAGAATTTTCCCATATGTGTTAACTGTGGAAAGAAACACCCTGGAACTTGCCTGAAAGGAATGGGAGTTTGTTATAAGTGTGGAGGAAAAGGGCACAAAGTACGTGACTGTAAGGGTAAGAAAATGGTTTCAAATGTACAATGCTTCATTTGCAAGGAGTTTGGACACTACGCGAACCTATGTCCCAGTCATCAGACTATGCCGCAAATGATGCTATTGGATAATAATCAAGTTATGATACTACCACAGATGAAGAGGAATGATTAGAGTTCTTATGTTGATTATGTCAATTGAGTGTTGTATCAACAATGTACTTGTTATAATAATTATGGAGTATATAAGGATTGTACTGCAGTACTATTTCATTAAGGACGTGAGATTGTGTGGAACAAGGAAAAGTGACTCAATATAAGGTTAAATTTTTGGAAAATATATGGTTGAGAGAAAGATAAACCATAATATGGTTCTGATACCGAAGTAGTGATTTTAGAATAATACATGATTGATTTGGATAAATTATATTGGATATTCTTGACTACCTTGAAGCTGATTAATGATTTGTATATTCCATCATTGTGGGATTTAAAACATTTTTGGATTGATGAAGTATATCCAGCATTCTATATGGAATAAAGGAGCATGAATGTAATCAATAAGGATTATGGTAAATCAGGATGTTTCAGTGTTTTAAAAGAATACATGATGAAGGTATTAATATTCTATTACAGGGTAAAAAGGATCTACATTATGTTTACCTTCCTTATAAATGTTGGACTGTGAGTTTGGACAGAAGTATTTTGGATAAATTCTAAGTTTGATATTAATTTTGGACTGCCATAAAAGGACAACCCGGAGGTCGTGCGGCAACCCGTCGCGTCCGGCAAAGCTACGAGACTTGAACCTGCAACCGAAGGGCGACAAGGGTGTATTACCTACCACTGGCCCACGAGATGTCCTGGATTAAATAATGTAGTTTTTATTAAAAGATCTTGTAGGTGAATTATAAATTCATTTATTTTGGAACCCTATACGAATAGTGTAAATAGAATTTTTTTTTACGTTCTATTATCATTTAGAGTGAAAGATGAGTTTGTGGTAGAAATTTATTAATGGATAAAACTATAATTATAATGTAAGTATATCTCCTTATGATCTTAGCCAATCTCATAAATAAATTCCTCAACATTAATAAAAGGAACTTAGAACAAAAATTTTGTCCTAGATGGTACCTTAAATCATCACTAATTTATGGCTTTGGGATTTTTGGCCTTTTCATAGCCATGTTCTCTACCACTCTCCATCAGATAATTGATGGTTAGATTTTTCCTCCATATCCATATTTTCCTACATGGAACCCTAGTATGTGCTATGTTCAGTAATCTTCATACTTTACACTCTTTGTTTTAAATAGAGGCCTCATTAATTCATTTTTCGATGTGGGATTTCAACTAAGATATTTTGAAACGTCAAAAATGTGTCATCCCAATATCCTATGTTTTGTTGAACCGATGGTATTTCAAATCATCATAGATTGATGAGTTTAAGGACCTCAATTTTATACTTGTTTGTGATTGATGACCTCAATCACTACCAATAAATATTTACGTTTTTCCTCCAATTATATGTCTCTAATTACCACCAATGTTCTCCTAATCGAGATCATAATTTGGTGGTGACACTTTAATTTCTCTTTTCCTCATATTAAGACTAAATTTTAGTAACCCAATTTCCGATGTGGGTTTTCCCACAAATATATTTTCTATTTTCAACATTTTATTTTCGAAGAACAATTTCAAATTGCGAGGACGCAATTTATTGAAGGAGGGGAGAATGTAACACCCCAAGATTTCATAGTATGTTATTTCTTCAAATAATTCAATAACTTGTACTACATGAAACACCGAGTTCAATCACACCATGACTTACAAAAAAAAAGCCATTCAAAAGAGGTTATGAATAGTATTATCTAAATTTTAATCTTTATATAATCCTTATAATTTTAGAATCCATATTATGAGTTTCTTAGATATAATGCAAGAACAAATTCATTTTCAGTATTGCACTTTTATCAACTTTTAATATTGAACCCTTTTTAAATACAATATTTTAAACATTTTGACTAAATGGGGACATCAAAAAAATTTAAAATGAAACATCCCAAGCTTCCACGGTACGCTTTCCTTTGAATAATACAGTAGCGTTTGTTGTACGCAACTTCGAGTTTTAACACACACCACAACCGATCAAACTAGCCGTTTTGAATAGTAATACCTACTTTTTGAAATTATATATATTTTATATTCCAAAATGGACTTCATTTTTGGATTCGGAATATCGAAATTATCCTAGGGTGAAATTTTGGTACTTTTCGGATAACTTTTATATTTTGATGAATAGTGAAAATTACTAAATTTTAATTAAAAACAATTTTTTTAATCAAAATAATTAATAGTGATAAATTATTAATTTGAGTGGTTTTAAAGTATATTTAGAATATATTTTTACAATTTAATATAATGTTGGTCATTGGACATAATTTTACAATTAAACCGAACATAAACAAGTGTCAATCTTTTGATAGTTATTATCTCTTAAAAACACGCTTTTTGTTTTGACAGCGGGAATTAATTTTAAATTAATTTCTGCCACTTCTGTGTTTTGAATTTAGGAAAATGGATTCCATATTTGGAATCAGGATGTTCAAATTGTGTAAATAGGTAACTTTTATTTTTAGACATTTTGAATAATTACTGCGGTAAATATTTTATTTACCATGGTTAAGGGTAAATCCGGTAAATAAGGGTTAAAAAATAATATTATAATAACACTAAATTACCCTAAAACGTGTCTTAACCCTATTGGTTGATATATGGTCGACCATGGGCATCTTTGGGTCTATTTCGGGACCCCATGGATCCACTTGTAAGTGATAATGACACTTTATCTTAATTAAGTCAAAATGAATACAAAAATGACACAAGAATATATCTTTTATAAAAACAATTGTTACATAGGGTTATATAAGTTGGATTTTAGATTATAAATATTCATTAGAAAGATAAAAAGATTTCCTACATTATGATATTTTATTTATAATTTTTAGACATTAAATAATTTATTTTATTTATGACACAATGATGATGAAGTAATTACTATAATGGTGAAAAATTAAAATAATTGATATTATAAATACCCAAAAAAATATAATATGAAACTTTTAATGAATTAAACTAATTTTCTAGGATAATATGATATATTAGGATTGATTTAATTGACTTTGTTCGAAGTAATCAATCTGTTATGAGTTTCACAAAAATCAACCATTGAATAGTGTCAAAATTGACATAAAAGAGTTCTTAAAACAAATATTATATTATTAATTGATATTAAATTCCTAAAAATCTAAGGTTCGGCCAAGAGAGTTATATTATGATAGGTTCCTCATTAATGGACCACTTGGGGGTCGCTTGGATGTATATAGTAAGTTTATTTACCATATTATTTAAAAATACAAAGAGACATTGTAAAAGTGAAACTAATTAACTTAGAGTTAATAATTAAAGATAAGGTTAATATAAGTACCCAAACCTGTCTAAATTCTATTGGATGAGTTGTTTTCGACCCAACCCCACCTTAACCTTTGAATAATCAACTTTGGAGCCTTTAGAAACCGAATATGAATTTATTATAAATTAATATTTCTAGCTTTTCCAAAGGTGCCCCTCACCCCTCTTATAAAAGGGCACTCCTCCTTCTCATTTCTTCACACCTCTAAAGCCTTTTGGTTCGGCCAAACTCTGCCCAAATACTCTCCCAACATCCCTCACTAAAACCTAGAGGCCTTAGTTTGATCAGAAAGCCAACCTAAGGAGCCCTTTTGATCAAATCAAAAGGAAGAACCCGAAGAAGAGGTAATGATTTCACCACCCTTTTCTAAGTTCATTTCTTCTTCCACTTCCTCTTTCTTTGTTCTTACCATTCTAAAATAATAACTCCAGTATCTTACATATACTGTGATGTTATTATAAGTATGGTACAACCATATTCAGTATTCTATCCACCCTTTGAATAACATGTCACCATACGTGCGTACGTACGGCTTACCGTCTCCACGTCGTGGTGTAATTGTTATTCAATATAATATTATTTGGATGGGTAAAATAATGATGTGTAACTCATGTAAATAATAAATATAACATGTTAATGATTCTGTATATATGACATACCATTCATTTATATATTATTTTAATATCAAAAGAATGATATTGTCGCTCGTGCGTACGTACGGACTACCGTCTCCACGAACGCGATGAGATTCATTCTCCATCGTAACCATTAAAGTATAATTATCATTTGATGATTTAAAAATGATGTTTAAGGACTTGATATCATTCTGGATATTAATAATATACAACCTATCCTTTACAAACATGTCTTACGTAACAAAACATATGAAAGAAAACAAGTAAGTTAACACCCGAAACAACGATAATACTAAGATATTATTATCAAATCACTATTAAAAGATCATATATGATATCATATTAATGTATATGATTCTTATATAATTTAATAACAATTATTTCACCATTATACAGGAGGTTAACCTACCCCAACCAAGGAAAAGTACAAGGTAAGGGTTATTTCACAATCTCTTCATTATCCGAGGTTGTATATACGTAATAATCTACTGGGATCTCTTTATCATCCACATCCATGTTTTCTTAAAAATGTATTTCAAAACATTTTTACTATTTACAAGAATATGGGTTAAAGTCATTTATACCCTTGTTTGACTTTTTATAAGAGGTTTATAAAGGAATCTTTCCGTCATTTTCAAAACAATGTCCTTTTTAACCTTTTCGACAGAATTGAGGTAAGAATGTTTTTTTATCTTATACGGCGGGTGCGGTTATTTTCCGCCGTTATAAAATCGTCGAAGCTTTCCTTACAAGCTTATAAGGATATTTTCAAAGTAAATGTTTTATTTTATAATTATGTGACTTTTAAATGATTTCAAATTAATAATTTAAGAATTTCAGAAAGGTACTCTTTATCAAAATCAGAATTTTAAATGTTTTAAAGATTTATCTTTATAAATCTTTTTAATTAATGTCTTCAAAATGGTTTTTAAGGATTTATTTATATGAACATGAATGTTTTTAAAAATGTTAATTCCTTTCAAAAGTTTCAAAGTGGTATGGGACACTTTGATTCAAAAATCTCTTTTTAATTACTTCCTTTATAAATGTGTGACTTTTAAATGATTTCAAAAAAGGAGATATTTCTCTCAAATAGTTTTGATTTCATCTATGTCAACATCCTTTGATGGATTTTAAGATTATTTGAAGTTGATTTATTAAGATACAAAACTTCTATATTGTATTGAAGGTTTTGTGATATGTTTGACTGTGGATGTGCTATTTTTATACCATTCATAGTTTATTGTGAAAGTATTGACATTTCGTATGCTAGTTTTAATACGAATGTTTATGTTATGTTTAAACCTTTTCATATGGGAATGCATTGGACTTAATAAGTGATGGGTGGAGCCCGCTATAGCTCCTCGATGCATCGGTAGGTCTCATGAGACAAACTAGTGTCTTGGCACAAGGCCTTGACAAAATCTTATTTGTAGCCTTGGCACGAGGCCTTGGCTATGTGGTTATGATAGTCTGGCATTATGCATTCCAACATTATGAAAGTGGTTATTGATTTTTGCATGTGATTATTCGATTAGTAGAATATCCATGTGAATAAGTAAATGGCATTATTTCATTTTACTTTTGCCATACCATGTTGAAGTTCAATTTTAAAAGGCTTTTGTTTTAGTAATGCATTGCCTTAAATGTTTATTCTTATTTATGAAAGTTTCCGCTATATTGTTATCCTTACTGGGCATTTGAGCTCACCCCTTTTCTATGTTTTATTTTTCACCAGGATGTGAAGAAGTAAATTATGAATGACCTGCAGGGATATTATGAGGGGATAGTAGTGTGGATTATGGATACATTATGTTGTTGTAGTAGTTTTTCATTTTATGATGTAATGTAAAACTTATGAATATATCTAGTGTTTCCAAGGCTACTAAACCAATCGGTCTTTCGGGATTTGATCTTTCTTGTGATCATGCCAATGTTATGTAATAATGCACCGACTCTAGGCAACTAGGGTTGGGGCGTTACAATAGATCATTAAACTAAACATGACATATTTTCTCTTCCTATAAAATTTTGAAGATGAGTTGTAATTTACCATTAAAATGGTCCATGAACTATATGTGGTATTAAGGCTTCGATATTTAATCATTCCATCCATGCACAACCCAATTCAAATATTTTTAACTTCTTTTCTGAATATTGAAAACATGTAATCAATTTCTTCCACTATAGACAATTAAATGGACGACATATTTTCCCATCACATATCCACTCATCAACATGACATCTTCAACTTCTTACTTCATGTAAATTAGAGAATAAATATTTCAAATGAGAAATTATAGGATGATATCAAATTTACTTGGTAGTGGTCATTATATCTTTTAAATAAGCCTGTGATTTTTCATTCAAATTATAC
The DNA here is from genome assembly GCA_963277665.1 of Viscum album. NCBI lineage: Eukaryota > Viridiplantae > Streptophyta > Magnoliopsida > Santalales > Viscaceae > Viscum > Viscum album. The sequence goes on from OY728120.1 coordinate 1,153,845,449, forward strand.
CATGATGTCCCAAATTTAAGAAGAATTAGTAGAATTTTTTTCCCTTCTAATATAGAAGATAGTCATTCACACGGTTATTTACATTCTTGTACACCAATCCCATTAGGCATAACATTTTCCTGGTTTTATAATGTGTATCTGTATGATCATTTTCTTTTGGAAGAATTTATTTCAACAATTGTATCAACTCGGTAAAACAATTGTCACTCCATCCATGTTTCGCCTCTATATTAATCATTCAAAACACATTTTATTAAACCAAATATTTCATACAACCGGGACAAATAATTTTTAGGAATCACCATATGATTTCTAAATTATTGGTTGTTTCTCAGTTTCCTCTACTTCAATACCATAAATCATTTCATAAAGGTGATTAAATTTTATCATATTTCAATGCAATATCATCAATAAATTTAAACTTTTTCTCAGTTTTACCATGCCAAATCCATGGTTTGTAACTTGAATAAAAAAAATGAAAAATAAAATGATCTTTAATGAATATACTTTACATCTTCTTAAAATTTATACAATTCAGGCATGCATCGAAAAACCTATCATCGTTCAAAACATTTTGTTTAAAAAATTCAAAAAAAGTGTTGACACCATCCCCATATTCAGTACCTATTTGAAGATCATTAATTTCACATTTATTCATTATTATCTATAACAAACTTCAATAATAAATATCAAAAATAAAGGGTGTAATTTTTAAAGAATTTAAATTATAAATAATGTCAAAAAATATTGAAAATAATGAATGGAAACATTATAAGAAAAATAGAGAATTTTGATGAGAAAATTCATTCACCCAAAAATAATTACAAAACAAATTCATTTCAAAAATTTCTAATGTAAAAATAAATGAATATTACCTTTTGAAATTATTAAAATATATATATACAATTATATCCGTAAAAACATTTCCATATAAAATATATAGAAAGAGAACAAGTAATTCATAGTTGATTACAAATATAAATTAAAGATTTATTATATTCTATAATACACAATATTTTTAAATCATAAATTGAGTCTATGTTTAAAAAAATCACATAAAACCTCAACTCATGGGATATCATTTTTTACTTAGTATTCCTAAAATGGGTACATGGTTGGGACGATAATTTAAAATTTTGACAGATATCATATTAAACCCTTTTTTAATGCCCCATAGTACCATTGAAACACATTACCATCAATTAAAATTCCACCTAAAGATGTTCATAGTCTCAAAATTAAAATATGAGTCTCATTTTTCAAACCACCTTTAAATCCATACAAAAAATTCATTCTCAATAAATTTGTTAACCTATAATGACACTACCAAAAATAAACACCACACCATTGGTATTTTCATCAATAATAAGCATATATAATAATCATATTCTTTTTATTATCCATTTGAAACGGTTTCCACTACTAATTTACATTTTTAAAGTCCAAACTAGTTTTTAACAAAAAATCTCATTCCATTCTACAAAACACACATTCAAATTATTAAACAAAAAATCCATTATAAAACCATTAAAACCCTTATCATGATGTGAAATCGTTTGAAAAATAATTTTTTAACTCTACCAAGCAACAAAATTATCGGAACTAAAATGAACAATTCATGATATCAAAACATAATTAATACGAAACCCATCTCATTGACCTTAATGAAAGTGTAGAACCACACAAAAACAGCCTTTCGTATCCCATGAATAACAATCCTTAGCATTACTTATTCTATAACATAATATTAACGTAATACAATAAGAAAAAATATATTCAATGAAAAAAAATAATTCTTACTTAAAATAAAATGAGAAATTAAAAATTAACATGTTATAAAAGTTATTGAAACATTTTAGTGAGCTCGTTAGAGGTGAGAGGATCTCAAATTTATGTGAAATAGTGATTCTACAAAAACCCATTTGTGTGACGGTGGTAATGCAAGAATGAATTCCACCTGATTGAAAAATCATCAGTCAGAGATTCCAGGACAAATAATGATCGAAAAGAGATAAACGAAAATGTTTGAGGATTTACTAAGATCTATCATTGATGTTTAACACAGGTATGATGAAACCTATAGTGGGGTTAAAATGGTATAGTGAGATTGGACAACCAGATTGAAGAAATGTGAGAGTTAGGGCTTGGGTGAGAGAGAAAAGAGACCTGCATTGTGATAATGGAAGACCGCGTAATGAACCCTACATCGATTCATTAATTTTTAAAATGTTTTTTATGTTGATTATAATATATTCAAAGTGAAAATATGGTTTTCCACATCTGTTATATTATAAAAAATGTAAATAATCAATCATTTATGTTAGTTCTATCATTTATCCAATGTGAAAGAGTGTAAAATATCCATTTCCCCCTTAGTTTATAAATAACTTACATGGAAAAGGCCTTTTCAATTTCAGTTAATATAAAAATAACACCAAAAATTCATATTCCCATATTTTCATGATGGATATTTAGAACCAATGTGAAAAAAATGATGTTATACACCACTTTTCTACTAGTGACCCCTATTTAACATCTTAGTTATAATATTATACCATATTACGATTTATTTAGGCTCAAGGTTGCATGTTATTCATGCCTTAAAAGATATTATATTAATGAAATAAAATTTTTGGGTTTTTTAAACATGGTGTTCAGTTTCATATATTCTATCAAACCAAATTTTGTTCTTTTAAATTTAATTGGTTTTAGATTCTCTTCACCTTCAAGAAATTGTGTCTTTATATTTTAAACATGATCAAGATAATCAAGGTTTTTAAATTGGAAAACCCAACTGTTGAAAACCACATTTTATAAATGGGTTAATAAAACTTCTTCTTGATAAGAAAGAAAGTGACATATGAAGTTCATCTGGAATAACACATAACAAGGATTCCAACAAAGATAACATAGGTGGAATGTTAAGATTTAAATATTCAATAAAATAATAAATAATTAATTAAACGAATACATATCATTGATAAAAAAACTAAAGGATTAATAAAATGTTAAGGACATCAGTACCATAAATTTGTGATGATTTTAAAGACTATCCAAGTCATCAGATACGAAGTTAATAAGAAAAATTTTCTATTTCAAACTCCTTTTACTAAATTTGAGGAATTATTTTACTATCTAATAATTTAATGAAATATACACACTTGATATCTTTATATTTCATAATAATAATTTAAATATTTGTACTTACCAAGTTGTATTTCAAATTCATCGATTACTCTATGAAATTAATATTAAAAAATTAATTTTTTATGATTTAAGCAATACAATTAACTTTTATTAGATTGTACGATCTGTAAAATAATGACCATTCATTCTATCTATCTACAAATAATTTCCAAAACCAATATGGTTTACCAAGGATATACAATACAAAAAATTAATCTCTAAACCTAAATAGAAACACCACTGGTTCATAAATAATATTTTTTCATCAAGTAACTTAAGTAAAAAAAATGACATATTAATCAGAACATCATGAAGGACTATGGTAGATGTTAAACCCTTATCGTTCTCCACTCATGATTTCAAGACCCAGAACCCTTTCTATAAGGCCATGGACTTAAATATTACTTAATATTGATTTAAATGAATAATTCAAATTGAGGATCTTTTCAGGTTTTTTGTTTTATAGAATTAGTACATAACTATTACATCTCAAAAGATTACAAAGTAGACACTTCTACAAAGTTTCTCTTTTTTTTACAAAACATGAACTCTTGAAAAAAAGAGTCATGTCTAGTTCCATGTTTAAGATAGCATGACTTTTCCTTGATCCCATCCTTGACCCTATTCCACATTATGTCCTGTGAAAAACATTTCAAAAAACAAATGGGATGAGTATAAAAATCTTAGTATGGGATACACAAGAAGGAAAACTGTTTTTGTTTCAAAACATCAAGTAAACCATGACTACTTTATCAAAGAAACACGTTTCACCTTTAAGAAGTAGTAAAAACACTTCATTGAATAAGAGATCATTACATACCCTTTTGTAACCAAAATTTTACCATAAAACCCTTTATAAAGAACACATAACATATAAACGTAACTTGGGACATAAACATACATAAATGGAATAACCATACGGTCAACTTCCACACATATTACTAAATAGAAAATCCATATGGTCGACTTCTGTACCCAATGCATTGGAGGTTATAAGGTAACCACCCGTCCTGGTATACACAGTACCACCCTTTATATGGTTTATCATGTAACCACCCGTCAAATGTCTAAGTACCATTATAAAATCGTAAGACAAAAAACAAATATAATGGAAAGAAAAAATTTCTACATTTCAATCACAATATATCACATAAATATATTTACATAAAAATCCATTATAAAAACCATTTTCAATACCAAAATACATAAAAGATTATATGGTATTTATATCATTTTTAAAACATTATGGCTTGGTGAGGAAGCCAAATATCAAATAATACTCACGGCATCGGAAGGGTTGTTGTCACGGCATACGTTAAAAAGAAACATACCTTTTGTCATTTAGTAAAATTCTTCATATATAAAAGGTTAATTTTGAATAAAAGTATAATTCAAAGGTATTTATACATCGTATAAAAGAATGTTGTGTATGAAACAAAATATGCCTCAATGATCCCTTACCTCATGTCCGACGTGACTCAATTTCACTTTAATCTCCTGAATAATAAGGTAAAGTTAATTTATACATACATAAGAACCATTTTCAAACTTATTATTCCTTTTATATTAATTATTTCTATGTTATAAACATTATGTAACCATTTAAGTTAATAATGTTCGTTTTGTAGATATTTGGTAATTATGTCAAAAATGGACTTCTTACAATTACTTGTTGATCATGTGGTCAAAGTTTTATTATATCCAGAACTATATTCATCATTTGGATATAATATATATCATATATATCCAGCATATACATGTATGTATAATAGTACATAACATTTAGAGTTATGAAATTAAATGCATCGTTCATGGAGACGGTAACCCGTACGTACGCATGAACGCTACTTTCATTTATTTTTCATAATTAATGGAGTGAAATCAAAATTATATAAAGTTATATTATAATTAAATTATAATATCATATATAATATCATTAACTACATCCTTTATATGTCCCACATATGGCATTAACGAATCAAATCACTTTGAGGGGGCGGTAGTCCGCACTTCCTAAAATGAAATTATCGTGTTTACCCATAATGGAAACCATAAAGTTATGCCAAAAATGAAAAATACAGAATCATAAGGAAAAAATAAACATAATATATATCATATATGAATATATTGACATCTTAATGGACACCATGAAAGGTGTTAAAAAAATATTGAACAATCATCGTTTCGTGAGGCAGAAATTCACCATCTATAGAAGCAATATGTTCTTTAACCATTAGATGGTGGTGTGTGTAAGTGTAGCTCGAATAATTCTCATAAACACATTCTAGTATATGGGAGATACTTTTTTTGTTACAAAATAAAGGAATAAAAATAGTTTAGGGGGTTGGAGAAGAAAAATAAAACAAGAGAACACAATTGAAGGCATTAGCTATAAATCGGTTAACTCCCTTTGGTTTGAACCAAAAGATTTTCTTGAAGATATTTATGCCAAAGGTAAGGATTCTAGGATGAGGAGAGGGATTTGGAGAGATAAAATGAGAAGATATTTCTTGAGCCAATGACTTGAGAGGTGTGGGTAAGGTGGTAGAGGTGGGGGCCTTTTATAAGTGGAGGGGAGGGGCACTCTTGGAATGTTATAAAATGTTACTTTATTATATAATGAGTTTTGGATTTTAAAGGTCCCAAAATTATATATTTCTAGGATAAGGTGAAAAGAGTTCTTAATCCATGCATCCAATAGGTTTTTGGCAAGTGTAAGTCTTAGATTTTACATTATCGTTTCATTTTATTTAAATCGTTAATTAATGAGGTGATCGTTGCATCATCATGGTGTCATAAATAATTTAATTTATTTAATGTCTAAAAATTATAAAAAAACCATCAAGATATAGGAAATATTTTTATATTTCTAATTAATATTTATAGTAAAAAATATGGATTTTATAACCTCATGTAAAAATTGTTTTAGTAAAACAATACATGTTTCTAACATTTTTATTTTAACTTTAAATAAAACGTTATTAAGGTCATTTTCATACCCAAGTGGCTCCATGGGGACCCCAAGTTGACCAATGGATTGTTTTGGTCGTCCATGACTCATCCAATAAGGGTAGGACATGTGTCAAGATAATTTCATTTTATTAAAACATTATTTTTACCTTAAATTACACTAATGACCTTTAATTGCGATTAATAAAACTTAAAAGTTACTATTCACCAAAAAGTTACTTTAATCCCATTGAACCTCATTTTACATCCTAATGACAACCATGTATATCATATTTTTGAAATTCAATTCACAGAAGTGGTAAAGTTTCATTAAAACTAAAAATCAGTTTTTTAACTACCACTTAGTGGTTTCACTATTCATCAAAAATTGAAGTTTTTCAGAAAAAATCAAAAAATTCACCCTAAGATATATGTGATATTCCAAATTAAAAAATTATGCCTATTTTAAAAACATCAAAAAATATATGTTTCATTAATTAATTTAATAATTAATTCTCGTTGTCAAAACAAATAGTCTGTTTTTATGAAACAATATATATCAAAAATTTGACACTAGTTTAAGTCCAATTTCAAAGTGAAATTAATTACAATGACCACCATTGGATTGAATGGTAAAAATATATTCTAATTTAACTTTAAAACCAATTAAAAAGATAACATAATCATATAAATAAATTATATTAATAAGAGGTGTTGAATTAAAATACAACATTTTTCAATATTCATTAAAAATGAACTTTATCGAAAAAATACCAAAAATATTCACAAAGTAAATTTTGATGTCCTGATTCTAAAGAAGAATTTTATTTTGTCCAATAGAATGTATAAGAGTGACCAAAACTATATTTAAAGAGGGTTCCCCATCAAAAGCCGATAATTCGACCTTTTAGTGAATATTAGAATATCAATGCCAAAAATTGAATTCTTTTCTTATTTTAAGGCTTTATCTTTTATTGGATAAATGTCAAAACATTTAAAAAACATATATAATCATATTTCAGTTATTTCTATTCATTCCTACCAATACAACAGCTATGTGTTAACTACCATTTAAAATAATATTATTATATAACTAGTGTGCGACGTAAGATTTCAAAGAAACTTGTTGTTGTGTATCAGGTACGCTATCGAACATAGCAACCCCTTTAAAGTAAAATTATTATTTAATTCAAAAATATTAATAAATATGAAAAATGTTTTATTCTTTATTTGAATGGGATGTTACATCCTTCCCCTCATTTGGGAATTGGTTCCTCATAATTTTATTTACTTATCAAAATAACTGAGGGTATTTATCCCTCATAGCATTTTCAGATTCCCATGTTGCCTCTTCAACCATATAGCTTTCCCACAAAACCTTTACCTGGTAAATTACCTTATTCCACAACACATACTACCTATGATCAAGATTTTGGACAGGTTGTTCTTTATAAGAGAGATTATCTTCCAACTGAACTACCTCTGGGCTCAAAACATGAGATGGATCTGGCATATACTTTCTCAACTTCGAATCATGAAAAACATTGTGTACCTGAGATAAACTCGAAGTTAAAGACACTCGGTAAGCAAATGATCCAACTCTCTCCAGAATTTCATATGGTCCAATGAACTTTGGACATAGCTTTCCTTTCTTACCAAATCGCATCACACTTTTCCATGGTGAAACTTTGAGAAAAACATGACCACCTACCTCGAAAGATAGATCCTTCCTCCGGTTATCCGCATAACTTTTCTGTCTGGTTTGAGCTGTTCTCATGTGTTTCTGAATCAACTGACCTTTTTCTGCCATCTCTTCTACCAATTCTGGTCCCATAAGCTTCCTTTCACCTACATCATCCCAAAAAGCTGGATTTCGACACCGCTTCCCATATAATGCTTCCAACAGAGCCATTTGTATACTACAATGAAAACTATTATTATATAAAAATTCAACCAATGAAAGATTTTAGTACTAACTTCCATGATAATCAATAGAGCAAGCACGTAGCATATCCTCCAATGTCTAAATTGTTTGTTCTGACTACCCATCTGACTGAGGATGAAAATCTGTACTAAAATATAATTCAGTACCCAACAACTTCTGAAGGCCTTTCCAAAAGTTAGAAGTAAACCTCGGATCACGATCAGATATAATAGAGAGGGGAAATCCATGAAACCTGATTATCTATTTAACATACAACCGAGCAAGGTGATCTAGAGAAAAAGTATCTCAAATAGGAAGGAAATGAGCAGATTTAGTCAATCGATCAGCAATAACCCAGATTTCATTATTACCTCGAGATGTCTTCGGTAATCCCACAACAAAGTCCATGGATATATTTTCCCATTTCCACTCCGGCACCGGTAAAGGATGAAGCATCCCTTTCGGGAACTACCTCTCTAATTTAACCCGTTTAAAAGTCAAACACTTCATAGTAAAATCAACAATATCTCCTTTCATTCCATCCCACCAATAATACTCCTCCAGATCTCTTTACATCTTAGTACTGCCAGGATGAACTAAAAATGGGGAACTATGAGCTCACATAACAACTCATTCTTCAACTCTTAATCTCAAGTCACACATAATCTCTTCCCAAACCTCATAACACAATCATTATCAACGTTAAATTCATGAAACATACCCTTCTGAACTTTCTCTACATTTTTCTGCATCCCACTATCTTTCTTCTGCGCTTTCTTAATTCTATCTGATAGAGATGATCTCACTGAAACCTGAAACAAAACAGAAGAACTTCCTCCATGAACAACATCTATGAGAAAGATCCTCAAATCAAAAACCAAAGGATCTCATTCCAAACGTAGCATGGTTAATGAAGAATTACTTTTTCGACTCAACGCATCAGCCACTTTATTTTCTTTTCCCGGATGGTAATGAATTGTACAATAATAATCCTTGATTAATTCGAGCCATCTCTTCTGTCTCATGTTCAATTTTTTCTGAGTGAATATATACTTTAATTTTTTGGGATCAGTATATATTTCACACTTTACTCCATACAAATGATGCCCCCTAAATTTTTAGAGAAAAAACAACAGCAGCTAATTCCAAATCATGTGTAGGGTAATTTACCTCATTAATTTTCAACTGACATAAATTACCTGATCATTATTTATAAGGAAATAACCATGTCCCTTAAACGAAGAATCACTGTAGATAAAAAACTCACCATTCCTGGAAAGAAGTTCCAAAACTAGAGTTAATCTTAACACCCTTCCGAGTTAGCTTATTCATTGGACTAGATAACCGTGAAAACTTTTCAAAAAAACTTCAGTAGTCACCTACCAAACCAAGAAAACTACGGATCTCAGTTACATTTGTGGGTCTTGGTCATTTTTCAACAACTTTTGTTTTAGTAGGATCAATAGTTACGCCATTTTTTGAAACAATGTGACCAATGAAAGAAATTTATTGTAACCAAAACTCACAGTTGCTGAATTTTCCATAAAGTTTCTTTTCTTTTACGGTTTGCAATATAACCTTTAAATTACTTTTATGATCCTATTTAATTTTATAAAACCTCAAAATATCATCAATGAAAACAACCACAAACTTATCCAAGAACTCATGGAAAATTCTATTCATAAGGTCCATGAATACAGCTGGTGCATTGGTTAACCTAAAAGTCATAACTAAAAATTCATAGTGGCCATATCTAGTATGGAACGCAGTCTTCGGAATGTCTACTTCTTTTACTTTCAACTGATGGTACCCCGACCAAAAGTCAATCATTGAAAAAAACAGAGCTCCCTGGAGCTGATCAAACAAATAATCGATATGAGGCAAATGATACTTGTGCTTAACAGTGATGTTATTCAAGGCTCTATAATCAATGAAATGTCTCATTGAACCATCTTTATTTTTAACAAACAAGATAGGAGCACCCCATGGTGATGTTCTAGGTCGAATGAAACCTTTATCTAATAACTCTTTCTATTTCTTCTTTAACTCTAAAGTTCAACTTGAGACATTCAATAAGGGGGTTTTGAAATTGGTATAGAATCAGGAACTAAGTCGACAGTAAATTGAAATTCTTGATCATGAATAATAACAGGAAACTCATCAGGAAAACATCAAGATACTCATTTACAACTGGAACATCATTAATCTGAATAGTTCCTTTATTTTCAACAATATGTGCAAGGTAACATTCATTTCCATATTTTACTAGTTTCTCAACTTCCTGGTATGTTATCAAAAGCAAGGGTTAATTCTTGTACACAATCTAAAAATCTTTCTGAAAAGAAACCATTTTAGCTCTCCAGTCAATCTTAGCATGATAAACAGAAATCCAATCCTTTCCCAAAATAACATCAAACTCTACTAGTGGAAAAACAATAAGGATTGCATGTAGATTCTTTCCGCACACAAGGATAGGAAGGTTCTTATCATTTCTTTTTGTCTAAACGTTTCCTCCGGGTGTTTTTTACCATAATTTCATGATTCATATCTTGAGATGGAATTACCAATTTACTAGAAAACTTCTAAGAAATTATGGAATGTGTAGACCCTGAATCAAACAACACATTCGCGTAATCTAAAAAATAGAACAGTGTACATGATACTACTTCATTCGATGGCCCATCATCTACTGAAGTAGATGCAATGGATTTCACCACCGCTTTTTGCTTGTATTCTAGCTAATTTCCGCTAGTTGAGTTCTTCGTTAGACACTCATTTGAATAATGACCCATTTCATTACACTTAAAACATATTACCACTGGCTTTTCATTCCCTTCTTGGTCATCTTACTTATAGTTACGAGAAAAATGACCAGACTTACCACACAGAAATCACTTTCCAGACATGGATAAACATTATCCAAGATGCATTTTATAAAACTTCTCATAGGATGGATATTTGGTTTTCTTACCTCCTTACTTATTTGATGAATTCTTCCCCTTTTTCTTCCAACTGGACCTCTTATTCTATTGTTTTCCAAAGAACACCTGATCATTGGTAAACTCCATTTCCACCTTCTCCGCACATCGAACAAGTTTTTCATAACTTTTAAACACACGAGAAGCTAAATCCCTTCGATACTTTGTCTATAACCCTGATTAAAAACTGTTGATTTTACTATCAAGATCTCGTATGACATTTGGAGGATACCTTTCCAATCGAGTGAACTTTGCTTCATAAGCAGTCACTGAGTCATCCTCCTACCTCAATTTTAGGAATTGTTTTTCCATCCTAAGACGAACCACCTTAAGAAAATATTTCTAATAAAAAATTCCTTTGAATTCGTCCCAGTGAAGATCATCAATCTCATCACTATCCCAGATATTTTTCATCATCAATCACCACTGATCAACTTCTCCTTAAAAATGGTAAACAACAAGACTAACCTTTTGATTTTCTGAACACCCCATGACTTCAAACATCTTCTCTAGTGCTTTAATCCACCCTTCAGCTATCACAGGGTCAGATGATCCTCTGAATGATGGGGGATATTGCCTCATGAAATGTTCCACCACTAACATGTTCCTCTGCGATTGGTCTGGCTGATCTCGTGCATGGATACCACCACCATTTATATCCTGAGTCAATTGTTCCATCACTGCAACAAACTGTTCTGTTCCGATTCTGACCATCTGAGGTTACTGATTTGGAAGGTTGTCTTCCACCTGATGACGTCCCAACATAGATGCCCTGTTTCCTCTGCGAAAAACCATTCTGAACACATATATATCTTAGGTGAGGCAACATTGTAGTCTTTAAATGCTATATCATTTCAATCATACCATAAATTAATTTATAAATTTAACAATTTTCTAACTCCTAAAGTTGTCTAAACCGACCTCTAATAACAACTATAAGGCCCCATCCTTAAACATTACATAATATTGAATTAAATTAATAATTCACCTTGAGGATCTTTTTAGGATTATATTTTTAGAGAATTAGGACATAACTATTACATCTCAAAAGTTTATAAAGTAGAAACTTCTACAAAGTTTCCCTTTTTTTTCAAAACATGAACTCTTGAAAATAAAGAGTCATTTCTAGTTCCACGTTTATTCCAGCATGACTTTTCCATGATCCCATCCGTGACCCTATTCCACATTATTTCATGTGAAAAACATTTCAAAAAAACATGGGATGATCATAAAAATCTCAGTAAGGGATACACAAGAAGAAAAACTGTTAGTGTTTCAAAACATCTAATAAACCATGAATACTTTATCAAAGACACACATTTCACCTTTAAGAAGTAATAAATACTCTTCACTAAATAAGAGATCATTACTTACCCTTTTGTAACCAAAATATTACCATAAAACCCATATAAAGAACACATAACATATAATGGTATCTTGGGACATAAACATACGAAAATGGATTAACCATACGGTCGACTTCCACACATATCACTAAATAGAATAGCCATACGGATGACTTCCATACCCAATGAATTGGAGGTTATAATGTAACCACATGTCCTGGTATTCACAGAACCACCTGTCATAAGGTTTATCATGTAACCAACCATCAAATGTCCATGTTCCATTATAAAATCATAAGATATAAAACACATATAATGGAAGGAAAACATTTCCACATTTCAATCACAATATATCACTTAAATATATTGACATAAAAAATACATTATAAAAACCATTTTCAATACCAAAATATATAAAATAATATATGGTATTTATTTCATTTTAAAAACATTACAGCTTATTGAGGAATCCAAAGATCAAATAATACTCGCAGCGGCGGAAGGGTCATTGTCACTGCGTACGTTAAAAAAAACATAACTTTTGACGTTTAGTAAAACGCTTCATATATAAAAGATTCCTTTTGAATAAAAGTATATTTCAAATGGTATTATACACCGTAAAAAATAAAGTTGTGTATAAAACAAAATATGCATCAATGAAAGGAGACTGAGACGAAGTCCCTTACCTCATGTCCGACGTGACTCGATTGCTCTTTAATCTCTTGAATAATAAAATAAAGTTAATATCTAATTACTTAAGAACCTTTTTCAATCATATTATTCCTTTTATATCACTTATTTCCATGTTATAAACATTATGTAATCATTTAAGTTAATAATGTCTGTTTTGTCGATATTTGGCACTTAAGTCAAAAATGGACTTCTTACAATTACATGTTGTTCATGTGGTCAAAGGTCCATTATATAAAGAATGATATTTATTATTTTGATATCATATATATCATATAGATCCAGCATATAAATGTATTTATAATAGTATATAACATTTAGAGGTAAGAAATGAAATGCACTGTTCATTTAGACGGTAAGTCGTATGTACGCATGAACGCTACATTCATTTCTATTTCGTATTTAATGGAGTGAAATAATAATTATATAAAGTTATTTTATAATTCCATTATAAAATCATATATAATATCATTAACTCCATTCTTTATATGTACCTCATATGGAATTAACAAATCAAATCACTTTGAGGTGGTGGTAGTCCGCACTTCCTAAAATGAAATTATTGTGTTTACCCATAATCAAACCATAAAGGTATGCAATAAATGAAAAATACAGAAGCATAATGAAAACATAAACATAATATATATCCTATATAAATATAGTGACATCTTAATGGCCACCATGAAATTTGTTAAAATAAGATTGAACAATCATCATTTCGTGAGGCAGAAATTCACCATCCATAGAAATAGTATGTTCATTAACCATTAGATGGAGGTGTGTGTAAGTGTAGCTCGAATAATTCTCATACCAACATCCTAGTATATTTTAGATACTTTTTTTGTTACAATATAAAGGAATAAAAATAGTTTAGGGGGTTATAGAAGCAATATAAAACAAGAGAACACAAGTGAAGACATTAACTTTAAATTGGGTAACTACATTTGGATTGAACCAAAAGGGTTTCTTGAAGATCTTTTTGCCTATGGTAAGGCTTCTAGGAAGATGAGTGGGATCAGTATAGATAAAATTATTAGATCTTGGCTGATCCAATGGCTTGAGATGTGTGGGTAAGGTGGTAGAGGTGGGGGCCTTTTATAAGAGGAGAAGAGGGGAACTCTTGGAAAGTTATAAAATGTTACTTTATTATATAATGATTTTATGATTTTAAAAGTCCCACAATTATATATTTCAAGGATAAGGTGATAAGAGTTCTAAATAGACCCATCTAATAGGTTTTTGACAAGTTTATGTCTTATATTTTACATTATCGTTTCATTTTATTTGAATCTTTAATTAATGAGGTAATCGATGCATCATTATAGTGTCGTAAATAATTTAATTTATTTAATGTATAAAAATTATAAAAAAATATATCATGATGTAGAAAATCTTTTTATCTTTCTAATTAATATTTATAGTCAAAATTACTACTTGTATAGCCCCATGTAAAAATTGTTTTAGTAAAACAATACATGTTTGTGACATTTTTATTTTAACTTTAAATAAAACGTTATTAATGTCATTTTCCTACCCAAGTGGCTCCATGGGGTCCCCATGTTGACCCATGGATTTTTTTGGTTGGCCATAACTCATCCAATAAGTGTAGGACATGTGTCAAGATAATTTCATATTATTATAACATTATTTTTACCTTAGATTACACTAATTACCTTTAATCGCGATTAATAAAACTTAAAAGTTACTATTCACCAAAAAATTATATTAATCACATTGAACAAAATTTTACCTCATAATGACAACCATGTATGTCAGATTTTTGAAATTCAATTCACAGAAGTGGTAATGTTTCATTAAAATGAAAAATCTATTTTTGAACTACCACTTAGTGGTTTCACTATTCATCAAAAATTGATGTTTTCAGAAAAATACCAAAAATTCTCCCTAATCTATATTTGATATTACAAATTCAAAAATTATGTCTATTTTAAAATCATAAAAACATATAAGTTTCATTAATTAGTTTAATAATTAATTCCCATTGTCAAAACAAATAGCGTGTTTTTATGAAACAATATATATCAAAAGCTTGACACTAGTTTAAGTCCAATTTCAAAGTGAAATGAATTCCAATGAACAATATTGGATTAAATGGTAAAAATATATTCTAATTCCACTTTAAAACCAATTCAAAAGGTAATATAATCATATAAATAAATTTTATTAAAAAGAGGTTTTGAATTAAAATACAACATTTTTCATTATTCATTAAAAATGAACTTTATCGGAAAAAAATAAATAATTTACACAATGTAAATTTTGATATCCCGATTCTAAAGGAGAGTTTTATTTGGTCCAATAGAATGTATAAGAATTACCATAACTATATTTAAAGAGGTTTCACCATCAAAATCCGATAAGGTGACCTTTTAGTGAATATTAGAGTATCTATGCCTAAAATTGAATTCTTTTCTTATTTTATGCCTTTATATTTTATTGGACAAATGTCAAAGCATTTAAAAAACATATATAATCATATTTTAGTTATTTATATTCATTCTCGCCAGTACAATGGCTACATGATAAATACCATTTAAAATAATATTATTATATTACTAGTGCGCAATTTAAGATTTCAAAGAAACTCGTTGTTGCGTATCGGGTACGCTATCGAACATAGAAACACCTTCAAAGTAAAATTAATATTTAATTTAAAAATATTAATAAATATGAAATTTTTTTATTCTTTATTAACCTGGGTTGTTACATTTTCATAGGCGATGGGTTGTTATCCGGTATGTGGGTTGTCCTTTTTCGAAAACCATATCTATATAATTCTTATAAAATTATTAATCATCAGAAACCAATTATTATTTAATCATAAAATATATGATAAAATATTAAGGTTACCAATACATTTAATCTTTCTCCCAAAATAAAAAAGATAATTCTTATTTAAATAACATTTTCACTAAAATATATACTAAACCAATTGGTTTTATTGGCATAAATGTTTTCCAAAAATATCCTTGATCATGTAAAATTATAAAAACCAAAATTTTAAAAAGCAGATTTTAATAGGTTGAAATTATGGTAACCTAAAACAAAAAACCATTGATGGTTTCATAACTCTTAAGTTAATATAGACATATATACTTCGAAAATATAACATCGCCATTAGATGTTTCATGATTCTTATATCCAAAATACCTTTGGTAAAATTAGTTCACCAATTTAATTATTGAATCAAAATAAAAAAAATACTTCAACAGGTTTATTTAAAAAAAATTTGTCCTTTTTCTTGGGTTTAACCTATAGAATAGGGAAGTGATTCATATAATTCTAATGTTCCCCACATTTAAGACAATGAAAAATAAATGGCTCATGAGGTTGAAATTTATTTCCTTTCATTGTTGTCTTAAATTTTACTCATTATTTAATTTCCATATTCCCTTACTTTCAACAAATAAATCATTTTTATATTATATTCATATGATTTCCTGGGTTACTATTTCCACATTTCAAACATGAAGGTAATCAAGCCTACCTACATCCATTGTCTTTACAATTCAAGCACTAAGTTAAATTCATCATTCTCTTCTATGTTGAGTCTGATTTTATGGTTATGGAATACGTTGTTAACCATATATCAGGATAACTGGTTTGGAATAATCATGATATTTTTTCCTCTTTATATTATCCCATTTTGATGCACAAATTCACATCTTTTTTCTTCATATTAAATATTAATAGGATTTCATTATGTTCCATCCATTAACAAAAACCAAAAAGTATTGTGTGATAAAAAAAATCATACTGGGAAAACTATATAAAATTTTATAGGATGTCTACATCATGAAATATTATTTTTAATCTAGAAACCATATGTTTATCATATTCCATTCATTATCATCACCTATTTAAATTCATTATAATTGTTTTTAATTAAAATGTGAATTATCCAAAGAATATCCCTAAGGAGTATCAAACCAGGTGTATAGTAAAGCTCTTTTTCATGTATTAGGTAACACCCAATTCCAGATCAACGCATGTTTTTTAGAGTTATTACCCCATGGTACATAGGTTTCAGAACCACCTACACTTTCAGTATATAGAAAATGATTTATTTATTTGGAAAATCACATAATATCTAACTTACCAAAAAATTTGAATGTTCTTCTATACTAATCATTGTAGCACCCCGTGATTTTGTGATTTTTTTATCGAAATAATTTAATCTATTTGATATTATTACATAAAGAAAGACTGAATATATATTTTGGTTATTATATAAAATAACTACGTTAGTATTATGATATATGCAATAGAAATATAGTCTTTCACTACCCGCAACACCATCTTGTCTTGAGTTACACGCTACAGTGAGTTTTTGTGAAACAACACATTATTAGTATAATTATTTAAATGAGATTGATATAACCTAGTAGTTAAACTTGTAATAATAATATTAAATACTACATATCAAATATTAGTTATAACAGTTTTACATAAATAGAACATATCGATTATGGAATATATTTTTTTTTGTAAAGTCATTATATGTTTAGGACTACAATTTTCTCAAATGAACTACTTTTGATGTCCATCAATGAGAAATAATAAAATTATTTTTATAAACTAATATAAATTTAATTGGATAAAAAACATAATTTTTGAATTTTCAATATAAAAAATAACTTAGGGTGAATGTTCTGCATTTTTCGAAGATGTTTCATTTTTTGTTGAATAGTTGAAAATACTGCATTGTAGATAAAAACTACCCCTTTTTTAAATAATAATTATTTTTTAAATATATTTTTAAAACCTGAATAGATCAATAATACATATTTTTCTCCAATTTAGGTCATTGGAATAATTTTATAGTGATGTTATATATAAAAACATATTTAACTTTTGAACATCATTTTTACCCGCATTCTCGCAACGTCAATAGGATTAGTGTTAAACATAATTTATTTAGCTCTGTGAATTAAATTTTGAAAACCCAACATAAAATGTTGTAATCAGTATGATATTTTCGGTTGAATATGATCAACATAATTTTTGGTGAATGGTAACTTTAGTATATTTTATATTTACTTCACTTAAGGGTAAATTAGATATTTAAAGGTAAAAAATACCATAAAATTATAAAATTACCCTAACACTGATCCTAATTCCATTGTATAAGTGGTTATCAACTAAAATAAACTTTATGATTAAGTTCGAACCTTTATAGTCCATATTTTTAAGTATATGACATTTACTATATTTTATTTAAATGATAGATAAATATTTCATACTCTTGATTTTAATAAGTAATTATTTTTTAATATATTTATATATAGAAGATAAATTTGACTATAATAATTGAATTGAAAAATGATATGTTTGTCTACATCATGAGAATTTACTACTAATTTTTTTGTGAAGAAATAATTAAATTAAATTGTGACATAATGATTATGCAGAAATTTTTTTATTTTATAAAAGTTCAAAAAATAATGTAAAAAAAATTTAAAATAAATATAATTTGAATAAATTTATTCTCTTAAAAAAATTTATATATGAAAATATATGTTATTAGTGTCTTAAATGGTTTGGTTTGAAATTATCATTCTTTTCAGATTTTATGTAAAAAGAATGTTGTAAATATTGTCAAAATTGACACTAATTATATTCTATAAAATAATATTTTAATAAATAAATTTAGAATCATAAAAATCAATAACAAAATATAAGGATAACATTATAATTTCTAAAAAGTAAATCAATTTCCATTTCTGGGCAATTTTCTTCATATAAGTAATAAATATTATGCTCTAAATATTTAAAATGTTCTTACCACAATTAATATAACAATAGAATAATTATGGACAAATCAAAATGATAAGGTTTAAATTAAATCCAATACTTGTCAAAGATATATTGGATGAATATGATTTGAACCTTATCACATTATTATCAATTTTAAGTAGTTTAATGGAAACTTTTCCATAAACATAAATTATATATTATATCAATCAAATATAGTTACAAAGTGTCATTATCCTGTATTTAATATATTTTATGTGTCTATAGTGGAAAAAATCATGATATGTAAAAATATGAATACAAATTTTATTATAAATGAAATTAGTTTTATTATAGAAATTAATTTTTAATTTTTAGAAGGTATATTATTACCTTAAAAGCATCTTCAATTCTAAAACAATATTTATTTAATTTACAAAAATAATATAATAATTGATATTAATAATATTAATTTTGAAACATTTCGAATTAGTTAATTTGTATAATGATTTTACTAGATATATAAAATATATTATATTTTTTTGAAAACATTATTTTATAATTCCAACCTTTTCATAATGTATTTGAAGTCAAATTAAATGAATTGTGTTAAATATGACAATAATAATATCTTGTTGAATTAATTTATAATTTAATTTTTCCAAAATAACAAAAAAAAGTTAAATAAACACAATGGTATACTATATAAGAAAAAATATCTTCAAATTTCCATTATGGATCTTTTTTAAGTATTTAGATCTAGAATAATTTTATTATATTTTATTTTTTTATGATTTCCAAAAATTCAACTCACCTCAATTATAAAAGGGAACCACTTCCCTTACTTACTCACCCCACTTTGAGACTTAAAGCTTGACCAAACCCTTACCATTTCCATTATCAACTTCCCCATTAACCTTCTTGGGGTTATGGATTTTCAAAATACCAAATCTATTGTTCCTAAGATGAGAACTTGAGAGTGATCATCGAAGAACAGGTGATCTACTTACAGAATCATTGAAAATTGTTTCTTCTTCTACTTATACATCATTTATTTTATTTTATTTTAAGTAGTAAATCCATTATAAAGAATATTATTTGATATTATTTTTGTAATTTAATAACCATATTCCACCAATTTTCATCCTACATCAAAATGAAAGTACCACACTTGCGTACATATGGCTTACCATATTTACTTTGTGGTGTAATATGTTTTTCATCACTACATTATTTAGATGGGAATAATTATGGATATAATTAATATGGTATGATATGGATCCGATATAATTAATATACTATATAATTCTATACCCTTTCCCATAAGAGAAGGATATTATTGCTCGTGCGTACTTATGACTTTCTGTCTCTACGACGCAATGTGATTGATCTTCCACTCTTACCATTTCAAGACTGATTATAAAAAATGTATATAGTGATGAAATATTAGATATTAGAAATAATAATAATAATAATAATAATAATAATAATAATAATATATCATTTACATTCTTCCATTCTATCTGATGAGAAAATGGAAATAGCATTCATGCGTACGTATGACTTACCATCCCCATGAACGGTGTAAAGCATTACATGTAACTATATTTTATATACATTTATACAATAAATATATATGATATAAAAATAATTTTTCACATTATGTATGTAATTAATTCATGTTCTATGTAATAGGATCAGGAACAAAAAATCAAAGCACCTATAATAAATGAATCATTTTTTTCCCATAATGTTGCTTTAACAGGGAATTATTAATAAATGGGTAGTATAATGTCATAAATTACTCATATATGATGTCATAAATATTATTATGATTTTATTACAAGTTTATAATATGTCTAAAACCACTATATCAGAGTTCCAAATATGTACGAAGGAAATCAGACCTAAGGTTAGGGAATTTCGTCTCAATTTTTATTTCTATGAGATACATTCCATATTCACCACTCATTTATTTTGTATAGTGTAAATAATTCATAGGAATGAATTATATTAATTTTATAAATTAATTTAGTTATATTTGAACATACATTTTATGATCTCAATTTCTTGGCATTTTACGGTTCAAAAGATACCAGATGAGTAAAGATGTTTTGTCTCAATTATCCTTCTTTGAGACACACGTTTTGTTATGTACTTATGTTCTTTTAAGAGGTTTATGTACTTCCATTTGACGCTTTTTATCCGGAATATAATATTTTAATGATATTTTGAGCATATTTTAAAGTTAATATTTCATGGGGATTATGATTCAAATGTTTCAAAGTGGTATAAGAAACTTTGAAATGCTTAAATATTATTCTCCTCAAAAAATATTTTCAAAATATTTATTATGCTCGTTTTATAGGAAAATTATTCTAAAGAAATTTTTTATGTTTTAATTTATTTTTTCAAATATTATTTTACAATTTTTCAAAAATATTTTCATAGTGAAATAAGTAACTTCAAAATATCATTACTTTTGATGAATGCTTATATGTGAGTATTTAATAATTCATATTTATCATCCATGTTTCTTAAATTGATTTCAAGGAAAATTTTACTATTGTTATACAATTTTTTAATGTCATTATTACCAATGTATGAGTTTTTATTAAAAAAACATTAATGGGGTATTTTTTTTGTTTTCCTATAATGTACTTTTTGACTATTCTGACAAAAGTACAAGAATTATTTTTATCTTATACGAAATGAATGGATTTTTATACATTAATTTAATCTTATTTCCTTGAATATTCCCTTAAAATATTACATGGTTCTTATAAAATGTAATATTTTCTTTTAAAATCAATCTAAATTTCAAATATAGAAATTTTTTTCATGGCAGACAAGATATTTTCCTCAAGATGTTTTTTCAATATATATCTAAAAATTATTTTACATCTAAAATATCACTGTCTAATATTACTTATTTTTTTCTAGGGATCTAATTAAATGTTTCCCTTAATATTCGTTCTATGAATGGATATTTTTTATTATGGAATCATATTTACCAAACACATTTCTTTTTTGTGGGTTATATTATGATAGAATGATTTTTATGAAATCCATTTCATTCCATGGGTTCTAATATGATGAATGATTTCTGTTCGTGTGGTACACATACATATGGAATTCATTATGTGACTGTAGGGACCTATATATCCCTTAACTTCATTAGGTAAATATGGAAAACTCATGAGTTATATATGTTATGTGTGAACAAGATTTCATGTTCACAATTTTATGCATGCACCTAGTTTTCATGTCTATAATTCTATGCATGGACCTAGTCTTCATGTCCATAATTTTACATGTGGACCCAGTTTTTGTGTACATATATTTATGTGAGGTCCTTGTTTCATGTCCTTAATTCAATGAGTGAACCATTTATTATTTTTACATGTTCACAATTTTACAATTTTATGTGTATTACACAATTTTCATGTCTTATGTTAATGTTATGATTTCATGGATAATGTCCTTTATTTACTTTTTATTCATGAATTATGAAATTCTAATATTTATTACATTATTCGTTTTTATAATATTTCATTTTTTTGGAATGATATCATATTTTATTTATCATATTATCATCACCTTTTTCTCATGATTATGTTTATATATTTCCCATGATTAATATTACTGAACATATGAGATCACGCTTTTTTATGTTTTATTTTGACCATGTTTTAAAAAGAGGGTTTGGTTGGAGTACTAAAGGGAGAGATCTTTGTGGAAAAAATTTGATGATCATTCACTAGACTATAAATTTGTGTTCCATGTTACCAATGTCACTAGAAAAATACAGACTTTTAGAGTTAGTTTTTGTAATGTATTAAGTATTCTCAAAAAGTAATTTAATCTCCATATATGTCCATATTGGGTAGTTATAGTTTGTATTACAGAGAAGGTCTAGTTAACCACTAAAAACATAGATGATAAAACTTACTGATATCTCTAGTGATATTTCTATGGAAATTTCTATAGATCTCTTAAAGGATAATACTAAGGTTTCGTAGATTTAAAATTAGGATTTTTAATTTCTGTATCCTATAAGTAAAATTTCTTGAATTTGTTTTTCTTCTATGATAATTATTTATCAAAATATGATATCTGATATTTTTTTGTAGTAGGAAATTAAAGGAATAATCCTATCATTAAATGTTTTAGATGTAAAATTTAAGGGATGTTCTTACTGTGTTGTTTATTTTAAACATAATAAACATGATAAGATTAAGGTTGAGGAACCTTAAGACATGATTCAAAATTCAAATTCGAATAATGATTTAGATGATGAATCTTGATTAATGTATTAAGAAAAATTTCTTATGATTTAAGTGCTTATGTAATATTATTTATGAATAATTTTATAGAATTTAATTTATGGTATTATGGAATAAGGGAACATCTAATAATTGATCCCATTTATATTTTCCATAATTATTAACGAGCATGTGATGAGTGGTATTGAAAACTAGGAAATGTGATTGATGTAATTAGGTGATATTTTTCTAAAACACATCATTTAGGGAAGGATAAACCTTAATATGTACTTGATTATGAGATAATGATAATTGTATAATGATATTGAAAATATGAATATGTATATTGGACGATAATTGTTTGCTTGGAAATGATTAACGATTTGTTAAAAATAGGTTTTTTTATCATGGATGATGTTTACAACCTTTTTAACTTAAGGAATATATCCAATAATCATTGGAATAATGAAAAATTCATGTTTTCAATTAGTATGTACAGTAATTCAGGTTATTACCCTTATTCAAGAGAATACATGAAGAAGGTATTGAAATGTTTGGAACATGACAACAATTAGATAGCCTATGATAATGAGAGGTAAATGTTAATCTGATTTAGTATACATCATTATTTTGTTTTGGATTTTCATAGTTTGTAATGATTATATGGTTAACCATTTAAGTAATTGTTTATGTTAAACATTTGATGAGGTTTTAGTGATTAATGATTTGTCTCCCCATTTTAGGGGTTTTTTCATATTTGATAACTTCTGTTATCCTTTTTGTTTTAATAAAGATAGATGGAATGACCTATCATTGTATTTATGTATCTCATGATCTAATAACACTTCAGGAGTGACGAATTAAATATCATTTTATTGAATAAGAAATGAATTTGAAATTAATTAATGCAAAAAACAAGTGTTAGATTAGGCTGAAATAAAGTAATTATATCTTATTATGAAAATTCATTAACATTAGAAAAATGGATAGTGATCAAAAAGGTTGCCATGTTATCAATATTTTTGATGATATAAATGAAACCTTTAATGCTTTGTTAGTCTATATTTTTTTGGATTTCAACATTATTTGGGAAATCTAACATCTCGAGACTAGTGATATTTATCTATATCTATGATTATTTACGTTTTTTCTCCATGACCAAATCCTCACCTATATTCTTCAATGTGGAAACCTAGTTATGAATTACTTTGGTTAACTATCATGTTTCAAACACACCTTTTTTAATGGAAGTTTTAGTATTTTTTTATGATGTGGTATTATATGGAATGATCTTTCAAGTGTTAAACTATTGATAACTAAGAATAATTTCAGGGTCTAAATTCAGTTAAAGGGGGTAGAATGTAACACCCTAATATTTTGTGACTTTATTTCGAATTAATATTATTTTTTTGATATTTTCACTTCATTAAACAATGAATATAGATTGTTTATTATAAAAAATAACTAATTTTGTATTATGTTATAAACATCACTAAGGGATTTTTTTACTACATGAAACCTAAACATGGCTTCTGTTACACTCAACATTGAGTTTCTACAAAACAACACATTATTATTATAAGTATTTAAATAAGATAGTTATAACCTAGCCATTAAACATGTAATATTAATAGTGATAAATACTTTTTTTATATTAGTTATAATGGTTTTATATAAATAGAACATATATAAAGTGAAAAAATATAATTTTTCTTAAAGACATGATATGTTTGAAACTACTATTTTCTCAAATGAACAACATTTCATATCAATCTATGAAAAAAATAAAATTATTTTTATATCTATTATTATGTGAATTAAATAAATAAAAAATCCTTTTTGAATTTGGAATGTAAAAAAATTTACTTAGGTTGAATATATAGCATTTTTAAGTGAAGTTTAATTTTTTTATGAATACTGAAAAATACTACATTGTAGATAGAAACTACCTCCATTGCTAAAATATTTATTATTATTTAAATTTATTTTTAAAGTCATAATAGATCGATAATAAATATTTTAATCTAATGAAGGTCATTGGAATCATTTCATAGTAAATTTAGATATACAAACATATTAAACTTCTGAACGTCTGTTTTACCAGCCATCTCACCACATCAAAGGGATTTGTGTTAAAGATAATATAGTTACTTCTATAAATTGAATATGAAAAAACAAGAATA
Organism: Viscum album; assembly: GCA_963277665.1. Classification (NCBI taxonomy): domain Eukaryota; kingdom Viridiplantae; phylum Streptophyta; class Magnoliopsida; order Santalales; family Viscaceae; genus Viscum; species Viscum album. Next base: position 1,153,870,724 of record OY728120.1, read on the forward strand.
CATGGTTTTAATCAGTATTAAATTTTGGACTAATAGGATCAATATAATTTTTTTCATAGTAACTTTTGATTATTTTTTAGTTACCATGGTAAAGGATAAATTAGACAATTAAAGGTAATAAATTATATTATAATATTTAAAAATTACACTAAAACTTTTCCTAATTTCATTGCATAAGTGGTTTTCGAATAAAATAAACCTTAGGATAAAATTTTAAACTTTTTAAGCAACTTGGTTATGAATATGACATTTATTAAAATTTCGTTAAATATAAGCTAATGATGCCATATTCATATTTTTAGTAAGTAAATCATTTTTAATATACGGTCATAAAAAATATACATTCGACTATAAATATTCATTTGAAAGATAAAATGCTTAAATATTTCATGTTAATTAATTTATTTTTTTTTTTGATTAAAGAATTAACTTAAATTATGACAAATTGATGATCTAGTTATTGGTTAATTACTAAAAGGATAAAATAAATGATATTCAAAAAATATTAAAATAGATATAATTTGAATTAATTAATGTGATAAACGAATTTTGTTGATTATTATGACATGTTAGTAGTGTAATAAATTGTTTTTTTAGAAATTTTATTTCTGTTTGGATTTTATATAAATACAAAGTAGTGAATAGTTTCAAAATCAACACTAATGATATTTTATAAATTAAAATTTGATTAAATTATTTAGAAAAAATAAAAAAAATAAAAAAAATATAATATTAAAAGGTCTAAAATTTAATAAATTGTCCATTTATGGACAATTTTCATCATATAAGTAAAAATTTATAACCTAAAAATATTTAAAATATTGTTACTGAAATTAATATTACAATAGAGTAATTAAGGTTAAATCAAATTGAAAAGGTTTAATATAAATCAAATCCATGTCCCAAAAATTAATGGATGAATTTTATTCAACCATTATAATATTATGGTTGATTTTGAGTTATTTAATGGTCACTTATCCATAAAAATAAATTATATATTATTTAAAAAATGATAGTTATAAACTATAACGCACTTGTATTTAATATATTTTAGTTGTCCGCATTGGGAAAGAATCCATATATGAATGAATATAAATTTCAATTTTCATATAAATAAATCTATTTTAATTATAGAAATTTATTTTAAATTTTTAGATGTTATATAATTACATTAAACTATTCTTCGATGCTAAAAAAATAATTTTTTAATCAACAAAATAAATAGAATAATTAATTTTGATAATATCAATTTTGAAATATTTTGTATTAGATAATGCTTATAAATATTTTCAAAGATATATATGGTATATTATATATGTTTTAAAGCATTATAATATAATTCCAACCTTTTTTGATGTATTTGAAATGAAATTAAATAAATATTGTTAAATTTGACAATAATGATATCTTATTAAATTAATTTATTATTAAATAATTTAAATTCTCAAAAAATGTTAAATAATCAAAATATTATATTATATGTTATAAAATGTCTTATAATTTTAATTTATGGATCGTTTTTAAGTATTTATATCTATAATAATCTTATTGTATTTAATTAATTTTGGGATTCCCAAAAGTTCCCCTCAACTCGATTATAAAAGGGAACATCCTCCCTCACATCCTCATATGACTTTGAGACATCAAGATCGACAAAACCCTTCCAATGTTTTTTATCAACTTCTCTAGTAACATTATAGTGGTTTTGGAATTCTCAAAATACCAAATCTATTGTCCTTAAGAGGATATCTAGAGGGAAATCATTGAAGAATATGTAATCTCATTACCGACTCTTTAAAAATTGTTTCTTATACTATTCGTCTTCATATATTGATTATATTATAAATTAGTAACTCCAGAATCCCCAATATTTTTTTATTTTATTAGTATTTTGGAACAACCATTTTCCACCATTTATTTATCCGATGAAAAAAGAAAGTACCATGTGTGCGTACGTATAACTTTTCATTTCCACACCATGGGGTAATCTTTTTTTCATCACTACATTATATGAATGCATATAATGATGGATGAAATGGATATAGATAATTAATATTTCCTGATACAGATACTATATTATTAATATTCCATCTAATTACTAATCATTTTTCTATTAAGAGATTGATATCATCGCTCATGCATACGTACACCTCACCATCTCCACGGTGCGATGAGATCCATCATCCACTCTAACCATTTAAATAATGATTATAAAATATATATATAATGATGAAATATTAAATATGTGACATAATAATTCTATTTTAATAATATATATATATATATCATTCACGCTATTCTATTTTGTATGATAAGAAAACAGAAAAAATGTTCTTGCGTACGTACGGCATACCATCTCCATGAACAGTATATACCAATTCATATATATATATTTTATATATATGAATATAACAAACATATATGTTATATAAATCATGTTTTACATTATTTATGTAATTAAATCATTGTATAATTAACATGTTTAGGAATTACAATTTCACACACCTATGATAAACAAAGTGGTTATTACATGAAACGCCAATTTAACTTTAACTTATTAATAAATGGTTAATATAATGTCATAAATGAATCATATATTACATCATTAATATTATAATTATTATTTTATATTTTAAAAATATATCAAAAAGCACTATTTAATAGTTTTAGATATGTATGGAATGAATCAGACCTAAGGTAAGTGAATTTTGACAAAGTTTTTATTTCTGTGTGATAAACACCTTATTCACCACTCATTTATTTTGTGTGGTGTTCATATTACTCGTGAATGTATTATATGACCTTAATAACTTAATTTATTAATATTTACATATCCATTTTATAAACACTACTTTAGGGGGTTTTACGGTTCAAAATTTACCAAATGAGTAAGTTAGTTTTATTTCAATCTACCTTCTGTGAGACACATGTTTTGTTGTGAACCTACATACATTTAAGAGGTGCATATAATACAATATCACATGTTATATCAAGAATATCCTTCTTTTCATGATATTTCTTTCCCTTTTTAAACTTATTATTTCATAGGGATTATGATTCAACCATTTCGAATTGGTACGAGACAATTTGAAATGTTTGAAAATTATTCTCTTCAAAAAATGTATATGAAAGATATCTTATGCTCATATTCAAGGAATAGAATTTCAAAGAAATGTTTTATGTTTTCAATTGTTTTTGTTTTAAAATATTACATTTTAATTTTTCAAATATTTTTTCTATGAAAAATTGATAATTTCACAATCTCAAAACATTCAATGATTTGTTATATGTAAGTATTTAATGGTATATATTTATCATCCTTGTTTCTTAAAATTGTTTTAAGAATATTTTACTATTCTTATAGAAATTTTTAGATTCATCATTACCCATTTATTAGTATTTATAAAATTATTTGAATTTGAATTTTTTTTATTTTAAATATAAATTAATTTTTGAATTTTTTAGAAAAAGTACGAGAAGAATTTTTTTTAAATTATTTGGCAAGCATGCAGTTTTATGTTTTCATGCCATCATATTTCATTGAATATTCCCATATATTTTTAAAGGTTATGCTCAAATAAAATTTATTATTTTAAATCTTTGAATATTTTCTATTAATTAATTTTTTTAATGTAGAAGGGATTTTTTATGCAAGAATTATTTTCATATGATATCCCAAAATTATTTTTCCATCTGTAATAACATTGTTTCTGGATACTTATTTTTTATTAGGGATATTATTTACTGTTTCCATTCCTATTATTTCTATAAATAGTTAATTTTTATGATGGAATCATATTTATGAAACCCATTCCTTTTCATGGGTTATATTATGATTGGATGATTTTTATGAAATCCATTACTTTCTATGGGTTCGGAGATAATGAATTATTTACATTCTTATGGAACTCATGTGTATGATTTTTTTTTATGATTTGTGTGACCTATATCTCCCTCCAATTAATTGGGTAAACATGGATAACTCCTGAGGTATATATTTTATGCATGAACCGAGTTTCATGTTCACAATTCAATATATGGACCTCGTTTTCAAGTCTATAATTCTATACAAGGGCCTAGTTTTCATGTCCATAATTTTATGAGTGGACCTTGTTTTCAGGTCTCTAGGGTTAGGAAAGGTCCTGGTTTCAGGTCATTAACTTGATACTATTTATACATGTTCACAAATTTATATGTATATGTGTACACCACAATTTCATGTCTTATATTAAATTCCTAATTTCATGGATTATATCCTTTATTTCCAGGTGATTCATGTGTTATAAACTACCAGTCTTTATTCCAGGATTCATGTTTTTGCACTCTGATATGCCGAGAATGATCTTTTGTTCTCATGATCATGTTCTTATACCCTTATTCTCATGATGATGTTTATATATATCCCTTTTATATTCCTATGAATCATCTAAGATCACGTTATTCTTAAATTTTATTTATCCAATGTTATAAATAATGGTTTTAGTTTGGAGAAATAAAGAGATAAATTTTTGGGGAAAGCGTTTAAAGTTATTTCACTAGACTAGATGTTTGAGTTCCATGTTTCCAAAGGAACTAGAATAATATAGTGTCCGGTAGTGTTTTTTATTGTATAATGTATTTTTTAACTAAATTTAATTTCCAGGTATGTCAATATTGGGTCGCTGTAATCCCCATAGTTTAACATAGGGTCATTTCCCCAAATATATGTTTTCCTTGATCTAGTTAAAATGGTTTCTTCTAAAATTCCTCTTATACCAACTATAAAGACCTCATCCCTAGTATCTCATAGCTGGTATTATTTATTAAATATACTTAAGATACAAGAAATCCCATCAAAAAGGACTGAATAGTTTAGTAGTCTTGGTAAACTAGATACAAACCGGGGTCTTCCATTACTTCTGAATACACAAGTTACATCCTAATTTTATTTTGATATATCAGTATTCCTTTTATAATATCCATTCATATCATTCATAGTACACTAACTAGATTCATAGGAAAGGAAAAAAGGGGTAAAGATTATATTATCAGTAAGAGGTATGCAATGTGGAAGCTATCATGAGTAAATTGAGAATAATCAAAAATGAATAATCAATATTTAAAGGTAAAAAATTGAACAATAATTCCATTTAATCAATAACTTCACTATTTTGAATAGATAAGGAATATTCAATATGGAATGTTGAATATATGAAAAAACCATTTTATTTCATAAGAAACATGACTACCAAGAATATATAATGAATAATCAGTATGGAATGGTCGATATCTGAACACACGGACTATTTAATCTATAACTTTACTATGATGATTAGATTAGGAATATCAAATACGGAATGGTAAACAATGGAACACACATTCCATTTGAGTACAATATAATCCTTGAATAGATAACTTAAAATCAATGTAACACCCAGAGATTTTATAAGATATTTTTTTTAATATTCATGGATGTCTTGGGATGTACACTACACCAAGAAAAACTGGGGAAATATGCAACACCGACTTAGCTTGTAGTATACAAAACACTGTATTTGTCTTGTGTTACACTAAATTTCAAGTTCTTATTATATAATTCATTCAATTCAAGTACATCTTTATGTGAAAAAACTAAATTTACTTTTTTTACACTACAACCTCGTAATTAAAATGGAGGGTGTGAACAATATTAACATTCCTCTAAAAAACGATTTAAATGCAAATAGCCGAGTTTATAAAATAATAAAATCGCTTTTTATGGGTTTTATTTTTGTAATATAAATGTAATAAATTCAAAAAAATGTTTAATATTAATCTAATATATATCTTAAATACATTATATATGAAAAAATTCAATTTTTCTGGTTGATGAAATATTTTTCAAAAAATGCAGTTTTGCCACCCTTTGACAGTGGGCCCATTTTAAATCAGTTCTTTGACACTTTTATGTATTATATTTAAAAACATAAATATTTTCCTTGAAATTAGGATATAAAAAATTTACTTTTTGTATAAATTTTATATTTTTCTAACAATATTCATGTTTTGATTAATAGTAAAAATATATTAAATTTTAATTGAAACTATTTTTACATCGAAAGAATTTATATTGTTAAATTATATAATTGATTGGTTTTAAACTATAAATTGAATATATTTTTATACTTAAATATAATTTATTTCATTGGACTTAATTTTACATTGACATTTGATGTAAGAACATTTCAATCTTTTGTAATGTTTTAACTTTTAAAACCTATTTTTCAATCCAACAACAGGATTAATTTTATATTAATTTAAGATATTTATATGGTTTGAATTTTTTAAAACTGGATTTCATATTTGGAATCATTTGGTAAAAATTATTTAAATAGGCCCCTTTTAAATTATTTCATTTTACAAATAGTAACTCTGCTAATTTTTATTTACCATAGTTAATGTCAAATTGAGTAAATTAGGGTAAAAAATATTATTATAACGAAAATGAAATAACCCTAAGAAGTACCCAAAAATATTATATGAATAGAATTATACCGTTAATACCTAAGAATACAAAGTTATAAATTTAATGGACTATTTTCCAAGAAAATGATATATATTATTAAAATAATATGAATTCACAGCATGTTATCCTCTTCATTCTTATAAATATAATAATTTTAATATAGTGATAAATATTAGATAACATATAAAATAAAAAGTTTACATAAATCAAATTAATATAACTAAATCATGGTTATTTATTTATATTTTTTATAGATTAAACAATTACCTTAAGATCTTATACAATAATGATGAAGAAATTATATAATTGTTGAAAAATCAATGGAATAATTTGAAATAAAATGATAATAACCATTAAAAGAACAAAAAACATAACCAAATAAATTTTTTAGAGTATATCTCTACAATAATCATTCAAGAGTCTATTATAGGACATTTTGATAAATATGGAAAATATTATGATACATATAATATTTTATTTAAAGTGATGTAAAAGTTGTCACATTCGTGTTCTGATAAATATAACACTTTTTGTGTAGGATTATACTGAATATATTTTTGACTATAAGTACTCCAATTAATAATTGAATAATTATCTTAATAATGATATATTAATTTTTTTTATTCAAAATATATGTTTATTAAATAATTACTCCAAGATGATGTACAAATTATTTTATTAATAGAAATTTTAAATTAATTTTATTTAAAATATGAAAATAAATATATTTATGGATAATTAATATTTTTAATTAATATTATATATTCAGCTGACCTCTTAGGGATATAATAATAAAATTCATGTATAACCTTTTATCTTTATATTTTTATAAAATTCAGTAATTGAATATTGTCAAAATTGACACTATTGTTGTTTTCCCAAAAAAATGTTTTATTAAATTGATTAAAAAATATAAATATTTTTTGAAACAATATAATAAATATTATATGGTATAAAATGTTATAAATTCCTTACATATGATTTAATTTACATCAAATAAAAAAATATTCCACCTTTTTAATTTTGAAATATTTGTTACCCCAGTTAAAATGAATTAGAATAACTAAGTGAAAAATTAAAATAATAAGGTCTAAATGGAAATTAAAACGAGTCTAAAATAAATTTTTTGATGATATAAAAACTATATATCATCTTAAATTGCAATTTAGTACATTTGGGATGTTTTTTTGATGTGCTTTTGGTTTATTATAAATTAATAATTTTTGGGATTCCAAAAGTCTCGCTCACATCAATTATAAAATGGAACCTCCTCCCTCACTTATTAAATTCACATTGAGCATTCAAGATCATACATACATTACCCATTTGCCTTATCAAAATCCCTTTCTTTATTACAGTGTTTCTGGTCTTCTCAAAAGACCAACTCGTGTACCATTAAGAGGAGATTCAAAGGGAGAAAGTCGATTAAGATTTAATCTCCTCAACAGATTCATTCATATTATTTCTTCCTCTATATATTATTAATTTTTTATTTCTGTTATAATGTAATAAATTAAATATCACATATATTATTAGATTTTTATATGTTTATAGAACAACCACATTCCACCTTCTATCAATTATATGAAAAATGAAATCACCACACGTGTGTATATACGGCTTACCACCTCCATATCATTTCGTAATATGTTTTTCACCACCGCCTTATTTAAATGGATATAATGATGGAAATTATATCTATATATTATTATTATAACACAATATTAAATCTATATCAAAATATATAAAATAATCTTCTATACCATTTCATAATTATGAAAATCGTATCATCACTCATGCGTACGTACAACCTACCGTCTATGAGATGTGACGTGATTCATTCTATATGATCTTAATTAAAACATGATTATATAATTTAATTGATTAATAAATATGATAAATGTTATTTTAATATCAATATTTATATGATATAACTATAACATAAGAAGAAAAACATCTCTAACGAAACCTTCATAAGAAAATAATGAAGTTAATACTCGATGGAAAAGTAATAATGTTACTAACCAACAGACGATGATATGAATATATCTGATGACTATAACCCTAGAGAAAGTCAATGAAGTCATATAAATTATTATATAAGAGGTTATTAAACTAAAAAATAATAACGGACCTACGGTAATGGATAATTTCACAATATTATTATTATCTGAGATTGATTTTGTGTAATTATTTACTGGGGTATATTTATCATCCATGTCCATGGTCTCTAAAATGTTTTCATCCTATTTTTAAAATTCCCCTATAAATTTTTGAAGTCATTTTTCCCATTTTTTAATTTTACTGTGTGGTTTGGATTGAATATTTATTTCACTTTCTATACAAGGAAGTTTTTGGAATTTTCATGTAAAAGTATGAGATTAATGTTTTTAACTTATATAGAATGAATGGATTATTAAACTTTTATAATGAAATATTTCCATGAATCGTATCTAAAAATTTTCAGGGTTATTTTAAAAAAATTATTTTCTTTAAAAAATCATTGTGTTTTTTGAAAAGAAATCCTTTTTGATGAAGAATGTATATTTTCCCAAAGAATTAATTTTATTCATTTTATCAAAATTATGTTGCATCTGAGATTATGAATATTTTTCAAGTATAATATACCAAACTTTCTTATGGATGATTATTTTTATGATCGAATTATATTTATGATGTCCATTTTTTCAGGGATAATGATCGGACAGAAACAAGTTTGGGAATCCCATTTTATTCATAATGTTATGTTTGATGAATGATTTATGTTTTTGTGGCACACATATCACTACTAAAAAAGAAGCATTTAAGAGCACTAAAGATGGCCTTTATCTGCACATGAAATGAACTGATGATGCGAGCGATTTTAAAATCCCAGGACTATTATTTGTTTTAAAAAGGAACTGATAAATGATACCTTTTTCTGTACCTTAGAAAATATTGATAAAAACACATATATCAGTTCTTCTATATGCATCTATAAAATAAATCTTCATCTGTGCTTCAAAATAAACTGATAAAAATCCATACTATAGTATGTTGTAACATCACACTACAGTACCACTATAGTGTGTTATTACAGCACATTGCAGCACCACTATAGTGTGCTCTTACAACACATTGCAGCAGTAGAAACACCAAAATCACACCAGGTATATCAAAAAAAAACAATCCCCAATACAGAATTAAAATGAAATGAAATTTACAACACAAATACCATAAAAACATTATATTTCAAATATTTCAAACATTGTTTTATACAATTAAATAAATTCATATGATTACATGCATTCAAAAACATTCATAACTGTCAATGTTACCATTATTTCTATTTACTTTCTTTGTCAAGATGTCAACCCTACATGATCGACTTCAAACAAACCACATAAACATTAAAAAAACACTTGTATAAGAAAAAATTTATTATGTGAATAACAGTAATAATAAATAAATAATAAATAAATATTAAATACTAAATTAGTTATATGGGAAATAATTTTATTTTGAAAAAATCAAGATTAACTCTGTGATTGAGTAGGGGAAACATCATTTCTCATCCCCCAAAATAAGTGGAGGTAAATTGAGATAAAGTGATAAATTCATCAATGCATGGGTGAAAAGGTTTTAAGGAAGAAGAAGAAAAAATGCTGGAATGGAAACCCCAAATTGAATAAAATAATCCACCTATATGAGAAAAAAATTATTATAGGATTAATTCTAAAAAGAAATTAATTAAACATAAATATGAAACAGTACATTAATTCTTGGGAGAATGATTTTACTTTGTAAACATAAAAATTACATTTTTCATTGAGAAGAAGAAACATCGTTTCTCTTCCTGAAAATTAAGTGGAGGTAACATGAAATAAAGTAATAAGTGGATTATTTCATGGGTGAAAATATTTGAAGAGATAAGAATCATGAATGTTGGAAAGAGCACCCAAACAAGAAAAAAATAATCCACTTGTATAAAAAACAATTATTTTGTGAGTTATACTAAAAAATATTAATTAAACAAAAATATGACGAAATACATTAATTCCATATACTGTGATTTTATTGTGGAAACACAAAGATTCCCAAAAATGGCACAATCATGTTACCCAGTTACCCATGATTCCCTTTTACTTTTACTCAATCATGATTCACATTAACATGTCACTAACACAACACATTTACAAAAAAATCATGCCAAATAAATTTCACAAAATGTGCCACTACATGAACACCCAAATCCCATTTGAAATGATACACACACAAAATAATTTTAGAAACATTACTCACACCTATTATGTATGATAATAATTAATTTAAAATTATTTCTAAAACAACCCCAGAGGCGCCGTAAAGCTTTACATCAATACAGCAAAGTTTTCATGATAATTATTCTTTTAAAAACAAATTCACTGCGTAACGACATCGGAAATATTTTTCAACAATTATATAGTTTAATAAATCTATTAACTAATTTATAGAACACATCCAATTAAAAAAACTATAGTTTACACCAATTCACAACAAGTAAAATAACCATCAATTTTAAAAAAAAAAATTACACAAACCGAAATCATTTTAAAAGAATGTATTTCATCCATTAAAACAATATAAAATTCACTATTTAAAAATGTCACAAAAATTTATATATGCTAAAATATTCCAATTTAATTTAATAACTTACATCCAAACCTATTAGAATTTATGCACCCATGAAAAAATGATTTTCACCTTTCAAACAACTCATAGTATCATTACGCGGATCACCACACTAAAACACAAACACACAATATAATAATTTTGTATTAAAAACCCAAACCCAACACAAATCATTCTAAAACCTTTTAAAACACTTTTAAAATTACTCACACAAATTAATAAACAATTTCAAAATATCAAATTTCATTTCTAAAATAAATTCTTCATTATTTAAACACTTCAGAACACTTACTCGAAAGTTCAAAACAATCCTAACATGCCCAAAATGTTTTATTTCCCATGAAAAAACATCTTTTAACACACACACACCTTAAACACCTACAAAAACACATTTCACATTGCTCAAAAAAATAATTCTACACTTACAATAATTTTTTCCAATATGGCCTATATTGAAACAAAAAAATTCTCCTTAGAGAATTTATAATCAATACAAATTTATGTCTAAGAATTTCCTAAACATGTTTTCACCACCAAAATAAACTATAATTAATGAGAAAATTAACCAAGAAAGAAAATTAAATTATCTAAAATTGTTAGGGCATTGAACCATCTACCACGAGAGGAGAAATTTCCCAAAATTGATGTCAATCCCCGTCTGCATTTCAAATGCACTAGAAAAAGAGATGGCAGATGAGTTGTTCATGAAACAGGAGCTTCCAGCACTGAAAATAGTCGAGTGGTGTGATTTGCTCTTCGATTCACTGAGGAGGAGTGCTGACAATAGACGACTGGCATGGTTCGAGCTTTGATACATTGACGAGGATCACTGGTAGTGGGTGGCTACTATAGAAATCACCTGATATCACGATTATTTCTATAATGGTTATGGTTTCTAAAATAGGTTGTAACACTTTTATTAATGCTTATAACATAATCACTGATAAAAAGAATATTTACCATTTCCCTTTTACCATCGATTATAATCTATCATTGTCATTATTAAAAAATAGATGATAAAACCTATATTGATCAGCTCAAAAATCAAAGTGTTGATAACTCATTATTTTATCAGCGCTTTAGTTATCATGGTTAAATCTTCATCTTTATCAAAACTTTTTCCGCACATATAAATATTCTTTTGTCAGTGATTATTAACGAAGCACTACTAAAGGATTTATAATTATAAATATAAATAAAAATATTATAAAATTTTATAGGTACTTAATGAATATATATAAATATCAATATAGTAAATATACTCATTATGAAATATATTTATTATAATTTTATAATTATTTAATACTAATTATAGAAATATTTTATAAAAATATTATTTATATCATTATATATATTTATATATTTATACATATATATTTAATAAATATTTATATATATATATATTAAATATATTCATTATTTAAGTATATTTATTTAAAATTTAATAATTATTTAAATATACATATTTATTTATTTTTAATAATATAAATACTTTTTATAAAATATTTATTTATTTATAATTATATATATATTTCATATATATAGTGATTGTATATTTATAAATAGATTAATTTATAAATATTTTTTGAAAAAAAAATTAACAATGGTAATGAATATCTCATTTTAAGTGATGCATCTATGTTAAACTGAGTGAAATTGAATAAATAAAGAAAACGTAAACATTAATAATATATAAAAAATGGATAAGTTTGGTGTTTGTGAGTTTTAAATAAAACTGCATTAATTAAGTATACTTAAAATCCATATAACACAAATTTGATCTATGTTAAATTGAAAAATCAAACATCATTCTATTATATATCAAGTACTATGCAATAGTATTCAATATTTTCAATTCATATTAATTTTCAATTATGAACTTTTATTCACGAAACATATTACTATTTAATATAGGACGTATATATATATATATTATAATATATAAATCATATTAATATTCATTAATATATATATATATTATACATACAGTTTAATAACATTAATTATCACAATTAACTAGTTAATAAAATGTGTAAAACATAATAATGTATAATCAAACTATTAATTTTTATCAATAATTATTTAATTAATTACAATTTTAATATTTTTTTAATAAATAAATTTTTTTATTTTTTATTTAAATAAATTTTTCATTATATTTATAAAAATATTAATCGGCGCTAAAAATAATGTGTTGATATAGGATATTATATACCATCACTCAAATTAAAGTGTGGATAAAGGTTATATTGTATCAACGCAAAAAATAAAGAGTTGATAAAGGATACACTTTGTTCATGCTGAAAATAATGTGATGATAAAGAATATCATTATTAGTGCTAAAACTAAACCAGTGATAACGGTTTTCTTTTATCTGTGCTAAAAAATGTGTTGATAAAAGTGAAAATTTATCAGTTCTAGATAAAGGACTAATAATTACCGATGATGTTAAAGGAATGTTTGGTAGTAATGTATGTACGGTTTTCATTATGTGATTGGTAGGACCTATACTTACCTCTAATGCACTGAGTAATAATTTGTATCTCATGAGATAGACACGATGTGAATGGAAGGTAAATATGGTTTAGTAAGACAGGGCTAGAACGACAAGTAAATATGATTTACTAATATAGGGATGGAACATCAACTAAACATGGTTCAGAAATAGACTTTGTTTCCTATGATGGTCTTGTCATTGATCATTGGATAATATAGAAATTTTTTTATGCTTATGAGTTTTTTACAATGCCTGGTTTTCTGAAAATTCTATTTTACCCTGGTTCTTGTTCCATTATGATTTATTCATTTTAAAAGGCCATGATTTATATCATGGCTCAATATTTTGATATTTGTTATGTGTGGTATGATTTTCAAAAAATTAGTTCATGATTTTAAATTATGATTTTTATGTTTTTTTGACATGATCAATGTTTACCATTAATGATCATTTAAGATCACCCTTTTCATAGGTTTTATTATCCCTGTGATATAAATAATGGTTTAAGGCAGGAAAACTATAGGGGACGATCTTTTCAGGTTATGTTGATGATCTTTCACGAAGTTAGCAGAATGTGTTCCCTATCTCCAAATACACTAAACTAATATGTTCATTAGTAATATATTTATGTCATGTATTAAGTATTCTATAATATTAATGTGATGTTCATGAACATCAATCTTGGGTCTCTAATGTTGGTATCAGAGCGAAGATTTATTCATACATTGGAAATGAGAAGAAGAAAATTTTAGTGAAACCCCTAGAGATATTTATAAGGATATGTATTTGGATGTCTTCAGGATAAGTCTAATTATAAGATAGATTCCTATAATTATGGTAATTATCATGAATAACATAGGATCAGACCTAACATGTCAGCGATTGAAAGTAATTCCCCTTGATTATGTTGTTTTCCTAATATGACTTTTACAACTCGCACTATTCTTTTTAGGGTTTATACAATGGATAAAACCAAAAAGGAACTGTATTAATAATGAATGAAATTGTTAATTCATTAATTTTCCTTCTGAGAAAATAATTTTGTGGTATTTGGAATAAAAAATATTGTTTCTATGACCATAAAACATTATTATCACATGAATCCTGGTAGGATTCAAAATGACCAAAGGAGGGAACAATGTTCTCTTGAATCTTTCTTAATGAAACATCCACATTATTATAGTAGAACAACCAATATACTAGATTATGAGAAACATATTTGGACCATTAAAAAGATATACGTCATTCTATGCTATTCAGAACGTGAAAATGTTATGTTGTGAACTTATTTCTTAGAGGGTAAATTAAATCTGTGGTGGAACATTATCAAGAATACAAGGAAAAAATACAATATCAAATCCATGGATTGGGTTGAGTTAAAGAATTTATTTTTCATTACGTACCTTCCTTGTATTCTTCTTACAAAAATGTAGATTTTAGTTTCCCATCTCGTGTATGGTTATGATAAGAAAAGAAAGATATAATTCAATAGAAACTCTAAAAAATATAGATAAAAGAATATTAAATTTTCATTATGCACAAGGTGTAGAAGAACACAAGAGGATTATTTTTTAAGGGGATGGATAAATGTTTTAAGTGTGGTAGAGTTTGTCATAGAGAATTTTTTTTGATGTAATGGATATAAACAGAATGCTCCATAGACTGAAACTACCGCAAATCAGTGTTTCAATTACAAGAAAAGGGGGGTATTATGCTAACCAATTCCATAAAACAAGGGTTATTGATGACGATCAATGTCAAAAACATATTAAGGAGAAAGGTAAAGGAAACAATCATGTGATCAATATTGCCAACATGGAGTAAGATAGAGTAGTTGTGGATTGATTTAGTGTTTACCTGATAGGATTCCCGAATAATGTTGTAGAATCACTTATATGGTATTAGGAAATAATGAAATATCTAGTGCTCCAATATGGATTTCCACATGTATTTGAAATTATATATTGAGTTATACCAGTAATCATGTAATATTATTCAGGTTATATTTTGATATTTTTGGAAAACACATAATTAAGGGTTCAATAACCCTTAATATGAGAATGATGTTGACACAATGATATTTTGATAAGGATATGTTGTATTTGAATTAGTAAATTGGATGAAATTATTTACCTTGTAAGTAGTTATGGATTTATTAAAATGTGGATATTGTATTATGTTAATAGAAATTTATACGTAATAATAAAGAAACATACATGTTTCCCTTAATGATATATGTTAATTTTCGTTATTTACATGACTCAAGAGAATACATGATGAAGGTGTTAACATTTTTGGAATCTGACCAATAAGAGATAAATTATTATATATGGGGGATAAATATAAATCAGAGATAGTGAACCATTTTCTAAATAATTGAATATTTAGCTTTCAAAATTATTTTAGGAATATCAATTTATAGATAGTTTATGTTAAAAATTGGATGGAGTTTTCTAGAATAATGTATTAATTTAACTTATATGTACTTATCTGAATTTTAATACATTTGATCAGCATTTTATTTTTATAAGGACAGATGGAATGAGCAATCATTCTATTTATGGATCGTATGATATGATAACACTTTACGAATGACAAATTCAACTTCATTTCTATGAATAAGAGATGGTGTGGAAATTTTTCAAGGCATGACCAATAGTTAGATTTTACCAAAATAAAGTAGTTATATATTCTCATTAAAATTATTTAACATTAGGTAGAGGTATCTTGATGTAAAAGGGTGTCCCATTATCATCATTTCTGATGATATCAATGACCTCTTTCATGCTTCATTAGATTACTATTTTGTGATTGTTACCATTCTCTAGATCACCCTCTTCCTTGCGATCAGTGATCTTTTTAAATCTATATGATAATTTACACATTTCCTCTATGAAAAAATCTTGACATATGTTCTCTTACATAGATACCTAGTCTTGATATACATGAGGAACTATTATTTTCCAACAATTCCTTTTTAAAAGAATGTTTCAATCTTTATTTTTTTGATGTGGGTTTCTATATTTTTATAACCGTAAATAATTTTGACGGAGAAATTAATTTTAAGGGTGTTAGAATGTAACTCTCTTTTATTTTTATAGAATATATTTTTTTAATTTCATTGATGTATTTTTTTGTATCCTACACCAAGATATGTTTGCGCAATACACAACACCAGCATAGCTTGCCATATAAGAAACATTATTACTCGATTGGGTTATACACTATATAAAGTTCTTCTAATAGAATTAATGACATGAATTATTGTGTTTAATTGAACAACTACATATTTTTATTTTATCTTTTAACCAAATCATTATAGTAGTGGGTATAAATAGTATTAACATTCCTAAAAAACTATTTAAATGAAAATTAGTAATTTTATAAAATAATATTATTCTATTTGATGGAATTTTTTTATGTAATATATATATATATAATCTATTCAATATAATTTTTAAAATTCATCTTATATGTTTTCTATAAATTTCATAATAACAAATTCAATTTCATGAATAAAATAAGTATTTTTCAAAGAAAATACTAGTTTGCTGCCTTTTGATGGCGTGCCAATTTTAAATCTACTTTTTGAAACATTTATATAGTATATTAAAAATAATAAAAGGTTTCAATGAAATTAGGATAAAATATTTACATGGGATGAATTTTTGATATTTTTCTAATAACATTCAAGTTTTAATGAATAGTGAAAACACACTCTAATTCAATGAAGAACTACTTTTTTCATCAAAAAATTGTATTCGGATAAATTATATGATCAATTGGTTTTAAATTAAAAATAAATTATATTTTATCATTAAATATAATTTATTTCATTGGAATTAATTTTACATTGAATTTTTATGTAAAAACATTTCAATCTTTTTTAATGTTTTAAATTTTAAACCTCATTTTTCATTCTAACAATGGGATTGATTCTAAAGTAATTATTGGAATAGATGTATTTATAATTTTTAAAAATGGATTATTTATTTGTAATTATTGAGTCCAAATTATGAAAATATGTTGCTCTTATTTTTTTGGGATTTTATAAATAGTAACCTTTTTTAATTTACCATGGTTATAGTTTAATCATGTAGGTATCAAATAATATGATAAGGACAATAAAATTCCCTTAAAGACATTCAAAATCCTATTTTATTAATAAATGTGAACATTTAACACATAAGGAAAAAATGTAAATCATAAAATGGACTCTTCTCTGAGAAAATGATATATATTAGTAAAATAAATGAAAGTGGCAACATGTCACTGTCTTATTTATTATAAGTAGAATAATTTTAATATAGCGATATTTATTACATAACTTTGACGATAAATATTCTCAGTAAATTTAATTTCATTATATAAATCTTGGTAATTTTTTTATAATTTTTATAGATTAACTAATTAAATTAAATTCTTATAGAATGATGATTTTGGAATTATTTAATTGTTGAAAATCAATAAAATAATTTTAAATAGATTGATAATAACTATTAAAAGACCAAAAAATAGTCCCAATTTTATTTTTATAGTATATATCGACTATAATCATCCATGTGACATGTAACTGACCATTTGGATCTATATAGAATAGATATTGACAATTATAATATTTTATTTATAGTGATGATAAAGTTGTAACATTCATGTTTTAATAAATATAAAATTTTTTATGTTGGATTATACAAAATATATATTTAAAAATAAGTATTATTATGAAATCTAGAATGTTTATTTTCATCATATTAATTTATTTTTTATTTTTATTCATAAAATAGGTATATTAAATAGTTACACGAAACTGATGTACTAATTATTTTATTAATGGACATTTCAAATTAACGTCATCCACAATATTAAAATAAATATAATTTTGGATAAATAATATATCCAATTATTTTTAAAGATGAAAATTTTACCATAGGGATATAATAAAATATTTTTTTCAAGCATATCATATTATCTTGGTATTTTTTTAAAATCCAATAATGGAATATTGTCAAAATTGTCACCGTTGTTGTTTTATAAATAATTTTATATTTAATTATTTAAATAAAATAAAACATTTTTAAAAGTATATAGTAAAAATTATCTACACTAAAATGTTATAAATGACTTATTTATGATATAATTGACTTCAAATAAGTAAATATTTTAACCTTTTAATATTGAAATCTTTGTTTCCCAAGAAAAAAAAATAAAACTGAACAACTAAGTGATAAATTAAAATGATATGGTTTAAGTGGAGAGAAAAACATGTCTCAAATTAATTTTTTGATTGGAATTTATTATTATCTCATATAATCTTCAAAATTATTACATTTTAATGGTTTTGGATGTGTTTTTATGTTATTATAAATTAATACCTTTAGAGATTCCAAAATCACCCCACACCTCAACAATAAAATATAACCTCATCCCTCACATCTTAAATTCACATTGAGAATTAAATATCATCCATACTATAACCATTTCCCTTATCAAATTAACTAATTACACTATAGAGGTTCTCGTCTTCTCAAAAGACAGACTCTAGGGCCATTAAGAGGATATTTTGAGGGAGCACATTGAAGATGTGGCAAGCTCCTCAACAAATTCATTCAAATTATTTCTTCTTCCAAATCCTCTTAATGAGTTTTTAACATTATAAAGCAACAAATATAGTATATATTATATTATTAGATTTTATTATGGTCATATAATAATCATATTATACCTTCAATTCATCATATTAAGAACAAAATCACCACACGTGCATACGTATGGCTTACCATCTCCACGTCATGGTGTAATCTGTTTTTGAACACCGATTTACATATATGGATATAATTATGGAAATGATATCTATATATAATTATTATAAAATTATTTGGAATCTGGAAATAAATATACCATCACCTTCCATTCCATTTCTCAATTATGGGAATGATATAATCCCTCGTGTGTACGTAAGGACTACCACATCCACAATGCGATGCGATTCATTATAAATAATATTCTTTAAAAAATTATTATATAAATTAATTGAACAAATAAATATTAAATATATTATACTAATATAATTATGTAATTTATATAACTATAACCTATGATGAAGAACATATCATATTAAACATGTGTAAGAAAATAAATAAGTTATTACCTGATGGATGAGTAATAATGTTACTAACAAATGACTGATAATATAATCATATATGAAGAAAATATTTCTAGAATAAGTCAGTGACATAATTTAAATAATTATAAAGGATTTTCGGATAGATACAAAGGATATTGGACCTAAGGTAAGGGATAATTTTTTAATCTCATTATTATTCGAGATTGATTATACTTAATTATTTAAAGGGTTATATTTATCATCCTTTTCCATGTTTTCTAAAAAAATTACTATTCTCTTATGCCTGAATTAATTCATTTTTAACCACTTTTCAAACATGCAATATTTTTTGTAATGAATATTTCGTTTGTTTTCCAAATGAGTTTTTTTTAAAGGTTGGGGCCGAAGCCTCATTTTTATTATTAAATCAAAGCAAAGTCCTCTTTTGACTAGGTAGAGGGAAACCCATTACAAATCCAGAAGGCCCAGTGGGCTTTTAGCCCATTACATAGACCGTAGGCCCAAATTCTAAGGCCAATTCACATTCTTTGAATAGTAACTTGCTGCTACAATACCGCACAGTATCGCCGCCGCTACAGTGCCTGCTGATGAACAGTGCTGCCGCTGCAACAGTACCACTATAGTACTGCTATAGTAACCTACGCCCCATGGGTTTTGAACCCCCATTTTCCAAATGAGTAACTTTAATAATTATCTAGAAAAAGATTGAGAATAGTTTTGTAACTTATACGGAATGCAAGTATTTTTATGCTTTCATAACCACTTATTTCCATTAATCTTTTCTTATAAAAATTAACAGTTATTTTCAAAGATTTTTTTATTTAAAAATTGTGCGGTGTTTTAATAAAAGAAAATGTTTATGAATATGAAAGGATATTTTCCTTATAAATTAATTTCTATAGTTTTACCAAAATTATATTCGAACTAATATTAAAGATATTTTTAAATTATAATATCCCTTTTATTCTTATGGATTATGTTTTTTTATGATGGAGTTGTATTTATGAAATCCATATTTTTAAATGGATTATGTTATGATAGAATGACATTTTACGAAATCCATTTTATTCCTTGCGTTATGTTATGACGAATGATTGATATTTTTGTGGAACACATTTGTATGGTTTTCATTATATAACAGGTGGGAATTATATCTCCATCCAATGAATTAGGTAAATATTTATATCTCATGAAATAGAAATGACTGGAACAAAAAATAAATCCATTTCAGTAATACAGGATTGGAAGGGTAGGTGAATCATGTTCTGTAATACTGGGCTGGAATAGCAAGAAAACTGAGTTCAGTAATGGACTTTGTCTACTATAATCCTCTTGGAAATGATCTTTGGTAAATATGGAAATGATTTTCTATTATTAGTATTTTTTTTACACAATTCCAAGTTTTAGGCCAATTATAATTTTTTCATGGTGTGTATTCTATTATGATTTATTACATACGAATTTACATGTTAATTAGATGACATGAGATTTGGATATTTGTTTTAGATGGTATGATTTTCAAAATTTATGTTCAGGTTTTTACCTTCATATGTTTATGTATTGATTACTAATATCCAAGTTTACCATTTCTAATCATTACATGTCACCATTTTCATATGCTTTATATTCCCTGGGATAAAAATGATTGTTTTAGGAATGAAACTAAAGGGGAAAATCTTTATGGGATGTATTGAAGATATTTCACCAGGATAGAAGAATGTTTTCCCAGTTTCCAAAGACCTTACCCGAATATGATCTTTGGGGGTCCTTTTGGGTCTTTTATTGTTTATTCCACAAAAGTAATATAATTTCCATTTACATCATGTTTGGGTCTCTACATTTGGTATCAATGAGAATGTTTATTCAACTTTTGGAAACTATGATGCAAAATATTTTGTGAGTGTCCTAGATATATCTCTAAGGATATATCTTGGGATATATTGAGGATAAGTCTGATTATATATTACTGTCTTATAATTGTGGTAATTCTCATGAATAACCTAGGATAAAACCTAATATGTTCTAGATTCAGATAACTCCCCTTGATTATGTTGTTTTCCAAGTATGATTTTTGCCTCTCACACTATTATTTTTTGGATTTAGGAAATTAATGGAACTCAAAGGACACTTGTTAATGATGAATGAAATGGGAAATGAAATGATTTTTCTTCTGAGGAACAAAATTTTATGGGATTTAGAAGGTAAAATATTTTTTCTCTGACCCCAAAACTATATCAATCCATAAATCCAGATAGGCTTCCAAATGACCAAATGATGGAACAAAGTTGTCTTAAATATTTATTAAAGAAATGTCAACTATATTTTACTAGAACAACTAATCCTCAAGTTGCTAAGAAATTTATTTGTATAATTGAAAATTCAAAATACTTTCCACTCTATTAATAACATAAAAAGGTTAATTTTGGATGTTATCACTTGGAAGATAAATAGTCTATGTGGTGGATCTTTATCAAGAATATGAGGAAAAAAATATTGAATATGTGGATTGGGGTTGGTAAAAGAACATATTTTTTAGTATTTAACTTCCTCGTATTCATATTATAAAAAGGGATACTGCAGTTTCCCATTTATCTCATGCTTATGATAAGTAAATAGAATATAATTCAAAGGAAAATATAAAAATTATGGAGAGAAAAAAAATTAAATTTTCATTATTATCAAAGAGGTTTTGGAAACATGGAGTAAATTTTCTTAAGGGGACTGATAAATGTTTTAAGTGTGGACGAGAAGATCCTCAGACATTTTTTAAACCAAAGTAATGGGAATAAACATAAATCTCTAAAGACTACACCTCCCAAAAATCAGTGCTTCAAGTAAAAGGAAATTGAGATATATGCTAAATAGTGACCTAATAAAATGGTTATTGATGATGATAAATTTAATAAAAATCTTAAAGTGAAATGAAATGGAAAATATCATGTGATCACTCTTGGAAATATGGAGTATGGATATAAAGTTATGGAATTATTGAGTGTTTAAGTAATGTGATTCAAGAATATTGTTATATAAAAACTTTTATAGTATTATGGAATATTGAAATATCTGGTTTTAAATTGTTGTTTTCCACAAGTATTTGAATGTATATGTTGTGCGGTACAGGTAAGCATGAAATCTGATTGAGTTAATAAGGTGTTTTTTTGGAAAACTCATGATTAAGGGAAGGATACCCCTTAATATGAGCATGATGTTGAGATAATGTGATTTTTTATAATGATATGTTGGATATGAATAAGTAAATTTGATAATATTATTTACCATGGAATAAGGAAACATGAATGTTTTCAATAAAGATATATGATATTTCAAGTTACTTCCATGAATCAAGAGAATACATAATGAAGGTGTTCCCATTTTTGGAATGTGTCCAACAGCAGATACCTTTTGATATTTGGGGGGTTAAATGTTAAGTCGAGTTAGTGAAAATTTTTCTAAATATTTTGATTTTTTGCTTTTAGAAGAATAGTAAGGCTACCAAATTGTATAATTTTTATGTTATACATCAGATGATGTTTCTTAGATTAATGTATAATTTCTCTATAGTTGGACTTATGATTATTTCCTTACTTGTAAAATCACTTTTTTTATAAAGAAATATGAAATGACCTATGAATCTATTTATGGATCGCATGATCTTATAACACTTCAATAATTAAAAATTCAATATCATTTCATTGAATTAGAGATGAAGATTAAATTGTTCTTGGCATGACCAATGGTGATATTTTAATAAAATAAATTATGTGTATATTCTTAGGAAAATTATTTAACATTATGAAAAAGAATATTGATTTAAAAGGGTGTCATATTATGATCAATTTTGTTATATCAATGTCCTCTTTCACACTTCTTTAGTTTACTATTTTGTCCTTGTTAACTTTCTCAACATCACCCAATTCATTATGATCAGTGATCTTAATGAATCTTTATAATTATTTACATTTTTTCTCCATTCCCAAATCTTCAACTATGTTCTCATACATAGTGACCTAGTTAGGATTTACCTTTGGAAACTGTTATTTTCCAACTATTCTTTTTTAAAAGAATGTTTTAGTCTTTGTTTTTACAATGTGGGTTTCTATCTTTTTATAACCCTAATTAATATTCAGGGTGAAATTTATTTTATGTGGGGTAAATTTAATACCCTGAAATTTTTAAAAGATATATATTTTTAATATCTTTGATATCTTTTGTTGTACGCTACACCTAAATAAGATTTCATGACACACAACATCGGCTTAGCTGCCGGTATAAGCAATATTATGCTTGGCATGTGTTACACAAAATTCCATGTTCATCTAATATAATTAATTTCACATAATAAAGTGTCTATATTAACAACTAAAAATAAATATGTTGCCATATAACCTAGTAGTTATAATGTCGGGTATAAATAGTATCAATTATCCTCTAAAAAACTATTTAAATGCAAATAAGTGATCTTATAAAATAATAAAATCTTTTTTGATGGATATTATTAGTGTAATGTACATTAAATATATTACATTAAATGGAAAAAATCATTTTAAGTGTTTTATATTCATGATATAAGAAGAAATTCAATTTTTTTGATAAAAGAAGTACTTTTTAAAGAATACAGTGTGTCGTTTTTTTATGGGGAACCCATTTTAGATCTAGTTTTTTACCATTTTAAATATTATATTAAACAAACATAAATATTTTACTTGGATGAAGTATATAAAGATTAACATTGGATGAATTTTTTAATTTGTTCTGAAAACAATCATGTTTTGGTGAACACTAAAAATAAACTAAATTTTAATTTAAAACAACTTCTTTCATCGAAATAATATATATTGTTGAATTATATTATAAAATGGTTTAAAATTATAAATGTAATATATATTTTTTCATTCAATATAATGTATGTTATTTTCATTAATTTTACATTGAATTTTGATATTAAAACATTTCAATCTCTGGCCAAATGTTAACTTTTAAAACCAATTTTTCTTTCCGAAATGGGATTAATTTTAAATGAATTTCTGTAACTTATGTATTTTTTTTCTAATAAATGGATTCAATATTTTGTCTGAGTTGAAACAAATTACATAAATATTCACCTATTATTTTTTTGGATTTTATGAATAGTAACTTTGGTTTTTTTATTTACCATATATAAAGTTAAATTGGGTAAATTAGGTTAACAAATTATATGATAATAGTAATAAAATTATCCTAAAACCATAAAAAATGACATTTATGGAATAAAATTTTAACCTTAATGTCAAAGGATGTAAATTGACTCAGTTAATGGAATCTTCTCAATGAAAATAATATTTATTATTAAAATAAAAGAAAGGGAAAACATGGAACCCTTTTATTTCTTATAAGTAGAATAATTTAAATATAGTGATAAATATTGGATAACATCACCACTAAATAATTTATAGAAATATTATGAAATTATCCATATTATGGTGATTTAATTATAATTTTAATTGATTAAATAATTACCTTAAATTCCTCTACATTGATGATGTAGAAATTATAAAATTGTTAAGAAATAAAAATATCAAAATTAAATAAAATGTTAAAAATCATTAAAAGACTAAAACACATTAATAAATATTATTAGTTTAGTATATTCAGACTGCTATTATCCAAGGGTCTCATTATAGACCATTTGAAGCCTTATGGAATAATTATGTCACTTATAATATTTTTTTAATGTGATGTTAATGTAGTCACATTCTTTTTTTAATCAATATAGTATTTTTAGTGTATGGTTATATAGAATATATATTTGACTATAATATTACAATGAAGTTTAGAATATTTATTGCCATCATATTATTTCATTTTTATTTTTATTCAACAAATAAGTGTGTAAAATAATTACGAAAAACTGATCTTATACTTATTTTATTAATATACCTTAGAAATTAATGTGATTAAAAAAATTAAATTAAATATAATTTGGGATAATTAATATATCTAATGAATTTTATAGATGACCTGGTCCCTTTGCGTATATAATAAAATATTTTTTTCAAACAAAACATCTTATCTTGATATTTTAAAAAATCCAATAATTGAATATTGTCAAAATTGACACTATTGTTGTTTTTTCGGAAAAATGTTTTATTAAATATTTGAAAATCATAAATTATTTTTAAAAATATATAATAAATATGAAATGGTCTAAAGTGATGTAAATTATTTATTTATGATTTAGTTGACGTCAAATACGTAAAAATTTCACCCAGTTAATATTTAAATATTTGTTTCCCTTGTTAAGATGAAATAGAATAACCAAGTGATAAATTCAAATGATAAGGTTTAACTGGATATAAAAACATTTATAAAATTAATAGGTTGATGATATTACAACATTATGTCATATAATCATCGAATTTAGCATGTTTTGGAGAATTTTTTTTGTGTTTTTAATTTATTTTAAATTAATAAATTTGGAGATTCCAAAACTGACCCTCACCTCAAATATAAAAGGGATCCTCCTCCCTCACCTCTTCATATAAAATTCATCCTTCAAGATGAAACATACTCTACCCATTTCTTTTATAATATTCTATAATTAAATTCAAGGGTTTTTCCCTTTTGAAGATACCAACACTAGTGATTTTAAGAGATGATTTAATGGGAACACATCGAAGATGTGGTAATCTCCACTATCTATTATTTCAAATTATTTATTCTTTTATGTCCTCTTCATGAGTTTTTTCCACTCTAAATTATTAAATAATGTCTCAATTATAATCTAATATTATATTATGGTTATAAAATAACCATATTCTACCTTCAATCCTTCAAATGAAAAATGAAATCCACACCTGTGTGTATGCACGACTTACTTGCTCCGTGTTGTGTTGTAATATGTTTTCACCACAATCATACAATGATGGATATAATGATGGAAATGATATCAATACATGACTATGATAACATAATTTGGATTCTAAAATAAAATATATTCTATTTAAATCCATATCATTTCAAAAATATGGGAATGATATCATTTATCATGGGTACATACGACCTACCGTCTCCACAATGTGATGCGATTAATTATTCTTAATATTCCTTAATTACTTATTATATCAATGAAATGAATGAATAAATACGATATTATCTATAATAATATAATTCGTTATATGATATAATTATAACCAAATAAGAAAAAATTATCTGATGAATCATGAGTAAGAAAATAAATAAGTTAATACATGATGGGCGAGTAATAATATTACTAACAAACAGATGATAATATGATCATATATGATGACTATGATTCTAGAATAAGTCAGTGAAATCATTTATATCATTACACATGATGTTTGGATACATAGAAAGGATAGATGACCTATGTTAAGGGATTATTTTTCAATCTCAATATAATTCAATATTGATTATACGTAATTATTTACTAGGGTATATTTATCATCCTTATCCTTTTTTCCTAAAAATTTTCCATACATTTTTTTATTATTCTCTTATGGATTTCTCAATTATTTTTATTATTTCATATTTAACTTTTACAACATGGTTTTGGAAGGAATATGATTTTTGTTTTCCAAACGAAGTACTTTTTTATTGTTCCCAAAAAATTATGATAAGAATGTTTTTTAAACATTTATGGAATGAATGGATTTGAATGCATTCATAATTCCTCATTTCCATAAAAATTATCCTAAAAGATTTCAAGGATATTTTCAAAGAAATTTTTTTTCTTTTAAAATCGTGTGGTGCTTTAGGAAAAAACATTTTTTAAGAAGGCATGATATTTTAGTGAAAAATTAATTTCAAGTGTTTTATCAATGTTATTATCCCTATATGAATAATTATATTTTCATGTATAATATCCCTATTATTCTTATGGTTGATTAATATTATGATGGAATGATATTTATAATATCCATCTATTTTACATAGATTATTTTATGAAGAAATTATTTTTACAAACCCCATTTTATTATGTGATTTATGTAATGATGAATGATTAATGTTTTGTAGAATTTTTGTTTTATGGTTTTCATTATATGATGGGTGAGACCAATATCTCCCTCCAATGCACATGGTAATGATTTATATGTCATGATATATACATTACTGAAATGAAAACTAAATTTGGTTTAGTAATACGGGGCTGGAACGGGAAGTAAATATGGTTCAGTAATACTGGGATGGAATGACATTTAAACCCCATTCAGTAATGGAATTTGTCTACTATACAGGTCTCAGTAATGAGCCTTGGACAATATGGAAATTATTTTATATTCTTGTGTGGTTTCCGCAATTCCATGTTTTATACCAATGCTATTTTATCATGTTTCATGTTACATTATGAGATTTTCCTTACAAACCACCCGGATGTATTTCATGACTCATGATTTTGATATTTGTTAAATATTTAATTTTTTTTCAGAATTTATTTTCCTGTTTTTACATTATTATATTTTTTTATTCTCCATATTTACCAATACTGGTCATTTCATCTAACCATTTTCATAAGTTTTCTTTTACCAAAAATATAATGAAACGTTTTAGGTATGAAAACTAAATTGGGGTATATTTATATGAGATATTGTAGACATTTCACCAAGTTATCAGAATGTGTTCCAAATTTCGAAAGTCACTAATCTAATATGGTATTTGGGCATCTGTTTGTCTCAATAATTTAGTATTATGAAAAAGTAACGTGTTATTTATATACCATAATATTAAGTATCTACAATCAATATGGAAATGTAAATATTTGGACAAAAATGTCAATTAATCATCCAATTAACTATTATGAATAGATGTGACAAAATAAATACGGAACGATAAATAACTAATCATACATACCATTTTACCGATAATATGATAATGAAATTAAAAAATAGAGATAATATAATTGTGAAATCCTAGATATAATAATAAATACTAAATTCTAAATGAATGAAATTTTTAGTTATTAGACATTGTGGTCTCAGACATTATGATTCCTCTATGGCAAAGACCTTTCAAAGTACTATTTGAAACTATAGGTAGAAATCCATTTAATGTTATACTTCTAATTAACCTCTTGATACTAACATTGCATCGATGGGAAATATAAATATAGGCCCCACCCATCACATCTTCCCCAAAGCATTCCTCAAAAATCAAATAGTCAATATAATTCATGAACAATGTGCCTTATCATCAAATATTCAAATTGAGTAAAGATAACGAATTTATCAATCTTTCCCCGATAAAAAAATAAATTTATATTTATACAACTATATATATAAATTGAATATATGTTAAGAAGAAAACATATATATGATAAAAAATCTATATTTAGGGGAAACTTAATGTTAAATTATTATAGGGAAGTGATGATTTTGAGTAAATTTTATTGACTACAAGAATGAATATAGAAAGAAATTCTTAATATATTCCTTGGTCGAAATGATCATTAAACATCCTTATTAAGAATTATTATGGAATAAATAAATCATATTTTCCCAATGTGTTATATGTAAACTGAAGGGTTATTTTTCATGATGAATAGAAATACCATAATATGATTTTTAATAAAATTCTATAGGAAAACAACCTATTCACATTGAATTTCACCTTTTAAAAGTGAAGATTCTCAAAAACAATGGGAGAATAATTTTATTTAAAAACAAAATTTGAATCTTATAATACAATATTATAAACACTGACTAGTCATGAATGGTGAAGATTATATTCATTCCATGTACATTAAATCAAATATTCTATTCACTTTTTGGGTAAAATCCTAACAGACCATATTTTGAAAACAATATGATGATTTACATAAAAATTATAAAAATTAAAAATGGGTAAAAACTTCTTAAAGCAAAAAAGTCCCTTACATGAAACATCATTTTTGATGAACATGACTAAAAATAATGTATAATGGTTTTAATAATGTTATTAATTTACACCAAAACCTTATTCATAATTATTATATCATATATGATCCTCTTATAATATATTATCACTTGTTCGTTAATAATAATTAAGTATTTTCATTGTTTTGGGTGTTAATTTTCGTGTTTTATAAAGGGTGATATTTCATGAATGTTCTAATTATTTTTCATTATATATTTAAATAATATATAAAAATATATTAATATTATAAAAATAAATTTTCAATAAGATAAATATTTATAATAATTATTTAAATTTTAACAAGGAGAATGGATCACATAACTTCGTATAGACGATAGGTCATATGTACCCTTGTGCGATGTTATAATTTCGTTAATGTGTGAAATGGTAAGGAAGTAGGTTATATATTAGTTTTACAGAATCAATAAAATTGTATATATATCACATATATTCAATAAATTTACACTTATTACATTCCATGAAAATTGAAAGTGGAAAATGAATCACATCGATTTACAAAGGGTTATTTTGTTGAACATAGGAGCGACGTCCTCATATATTAAAAGAAATTAAACATAAAAAAATTATTTTGATATTAAAATTAAATAAGAATAAACACATTATAAATGTTATATTAAGGTGTTAAATAAATTTTTATATCTATCCCTTAATGGTGGTGAAGAAAAAATGAATGATATCAATTCATGAGGTGGTAGGATCTTGTACACATAATCATCGGTTTCGTTTCGCATTTGATTTATGTTAAATAAATATTGGTCATGACCCTAACATAAAATAATATTTTAATACAGAAGATACTGAGGTTATTATATAATTATTTTTTAATAATATTTTATTCAGTTGGAAGAAGAAACAATATTAAAACACTTTTTTTGGAACATTTCCCCTTCTTGAGACATCTTCCTTAGGATTCCACCATAAGTAATAAAATGTTTGTCTTATGATCAATAGAATGGATCGGGAATTTTTTTATAGGGTTAAGGAATTGATTTTTTAGGAAATTCTTGAACCCATTGTCTTTTAATGTGTGTAGATTTTATGAGAGGGGCTCTTCTTCTTTAAGTATGGGGGAGGAAACACTTGGAATTTTTTAAACGATTCAATTACACCGATATTTTTATCCTGAAAAAAAAAACAAAACAATGGGTCATTATAAAACCATATATGTTATAAGGTTTAAATATGGGCATAAAATTGTGTTTGGACAAGTTGTTAATCCATTTATCCATTATCAATTTATATTTCCCTCTTAGTAAATCCATTTTTACCTCAATCACGGTAATTAATATTTACGTGTTTTACTATTTAAAATTGTAAATAATTAATTTTAAATTACTATATAATATAAATATTCTAATTAAATATATTGAATTAACTTTTTGAAATTCAATTCAAAACATTGGTATAATCTAATTTAAAATTCTACTAGTATACACAATGAAAAAATCGAGATTCCAAAGAGAATAATAACATAAGTACGTAAGGTTTTAATATAAAACTTATATATGAAATTTATTTCAATGAAATATATTTTATAAAATGTAATATAATTTAACTAATTTTTCTTTAAAAAAAATTTAAAATAGAACTTGTCCTGGTAAATTATTTGAATGAACATGTGATTTTCAATAAAAATCAATATCTTAACTATTCATCAAAAATGAAAAATTTTAGAAAAAGATCATAAAATGAACTAATGTTAATTTCTATATGATGATTAAAGAATGAATTTATTTTATTAAAATATATTTTATTAAAGTGGTAAAAATTAATATTAAAATTTTTCTGCAAGCTATGAATGATTTTTTTTTTTAAAAATACACCTTTTAAGAAAATATTTTTGTTTCATTTAAATGATTCTTCATTTATTTCTAATAATTATATATCAATAATTTTAATAATTTTTTTATTACTATTCATACCCTCCATTTTAAGGACTAGGTTGTAATTGTATACTATGTTAGAGTTCATTTAGGCTAAGGGTTGGGTGTTTTGCAAGCTATGAAAGTTATTAAATTTAATGAAATATATTTCATGAGTTTTTTAAATTGAGGTTTTCTGTTATATATGATATCAAGACGAATTTTATTAATTTTATATCTTTGGTTTTTACAACAATTTTAGTCATGCTTGGCCACAAATAATAGATAATTAATAAAAAACATTATCATAATCATTCAATAAACATAAATGAATTATCGAATTTCAAAGAATATATCAAAACTACATACATAGATTATATTTTCATAATTGTACATAAATTATCACAGATTGTATCCTTTTAAATAAAATTCTAAAGTATTTTCATCCAAATTCTCCATGAATTAAAATTTATAATCAAAAGTATATAATCTCTTATTTTTAATAATATATTAGAATATTTATATATTTCTCATGAATCATATTTTATTTTGAATGGAATGATTTCATGTCCTCAATTTATTGTAATGTCACTCATGTAACATGGAAGCTCACCCATGTGACTAAATAGTTAGGAGGTATTAAATGGATAAAAGTCAGAGGAAATTATCCTAAGAGTGGAATTCCCCCCATTAAATTTTCTATTTCCATATTTAAATTCTTTTTCACTTCTATTTGAATGTATCAAACATGATATCATCAAAAAATATAATTCTATGATTTTTCCCTACATCTAAAACTCTAAATAATTAAAATAATATAATAAGAATATTATATTATATATGCCTTAATAAATGTAAAAATTGTTTAATAATCACCATATGTCATACATTTGGTATAATCATTCCCACCATTAATAGAAAATATTTAGTGATCTTAAATATGATAATGTGTCAAACAAATTATATTTTTATAAACAATACCATATAATTCCACCATTAACTCACCTTGGGAAAGTCCCAACATAAGATGACAAAATTATCTCTTTATTACTCCATCAAAATCCATTCCTCACCCTTCTATAATAAATCTTTAATTCTTTTTTCCATTTACAATTATGTTCCATTATACTAAAGAATATAAAGGATCACCATGATGATCCTGTAGTGTACTAATTTAAAATAGAAAATTCAAAAATATCTACAGACCCTAATTCAAACATTAGTGACCATCATCGATTCATATTTATTTATTTTAATTTCAAACACCTATTCAAATTATACAAATTATTTCCCAAAATCTGATTAATAGTCAAACTCCCATTATTAACATGTCAAAAAAGTAAATTTGATAAAATATTAACATCTTAGGAAAATGATAAATTAAAAATTAATCTCACTAAATAATTCTTAAAAATCCATTATTAACTAATATCCACATAATATCATGAAAATAAAAGATATCTGGAATAGTTAAAAAATAAAGTTTCATCACAATTCCATATTGATCACACTTAAATAAATAGCCAGATATCTCGATCCTTATCATTAAATGAACTAAATAACATGATTGATATAATTATTCACCGCATAAGAAGTTTCATCCCCAAAAATTCCATGATTGTCACTAAAATCATGGTCCACTCACTCCATAAGTGAGCTTCCCTTTCCCAACATTTATCTTCAATCATATTTTATGTACATAACACTCTCACAAAATAAATACTATATATTTTATGAATTTTTCCCATAATATAGTGATCAATAATATCATTTCCATGTAATACATATTTGGATCTAAATATACCAAACCTAAATTAAAATAATGTATATTTTCTGTAAATATTTATTCAATTGGGAAAAATTAAACATGTTCTGTGTTATCACATAATTTTATGGAAAAGAAAACTAGAGGTACACTAGAATAATTTGTGAAATATTCTAAAAATGCCCCACATATCATGGATTCAACATTCCATGCATCCCTAATGATGAATCTTCAAACCATAGAGAAAAAACACTTGATTCTTGATTTAAATTATCAAGGTTTATCATGGACGGTTGGCATAATGATTATATAAACTAATTTCTAAATCTATATGATTGTAAATAAAGTTCATTATATCCACTATTTATTTTACCAAATAAAAGGCCACATGATTGAAATTTCACCAATTCCCATTCCAACAAGATTGTTATTGAAATTAATGATGACATAATTCTTTAGATGGTTCCATATTAATCTTTTATTGATAATTCTTGTTATAAAAAACCAATCAATAAATAATGTTCTTCCCGAATATTTAAAAATTATGGAAAATGCTTTTAGATAATATGTTATTTAAATTTAATAACACACTATATTTATCCATTAGTCTGAGGGTGGTAAGTCATACTCATCCAAAATACATGCCTATATACTTCAAGAATCTCTTATATAATCTTAACATAAGACTCAGTTCCAAGCTTAGGTAAATTCCCATCAAAAATCCCTATGTTTTAATAAATTTATTATCATAATTGTTAACATAAATTGTAATGGAATATATCACTTGAATAGGAAATAAATATAGTAGTTCGTTTGTAGATCCACCACCAGCCAAACACCATCACACTTCTCTGGTGATCTTGATATCCTAATTAAAAAAAATCAAAGAAATATATTCTTATTTCCATTTCAAAATTGGTAATGGCTAAAACAACCCCACTAATTAATGATTTCATTCCTTTACCCATATAAAATGAAAACAATAGGATATAAATTCAATAATATCATTCCTTTTACCTAACCACTACAGTTTATATTTAATTCCATGATGCATCATAGTAGTTCTAGGGTATACCATCTGACTATAATGGTGAGTTTTTTAAAAAACATCTCACTTTAGTTCCTTGAAAACCTTCATATATTCTTTAAATAAACTAACTAAATCAATTTCAACAATCTATCCATAATAGGTCTCCCCACTATATATAGAAACTATCATCCTCTAGCATTCATCATCGTATAACATTTTTTATTTCATGAGGACTATCAATATGGATGTCACATTATGACAAGAGTGAAACTCAACATTCACAATATTCTTTATATATTTTCCAAATACTAATACAAATATAATCAACTGGAAAAAAAATATTCATCATCCTTCACTTCTTCAGTGTGAATCATTGTACTCAAAGAAAATATTCATTCATTTCCATTTTATTGAGTTTAAATATTTGTAAAAAAATATTTGAAGAAAATATAACCTATTTTTCTTAATCATTTAAAGATTATCTGGTGATGAATTAAAATTAAAACAAATATGGTTATTATAGACCGAAAATTCTCTAGAAATATTTGATACATCCAAATAATCCATGATTAACCCATTACGATAATTATAGATCATTTTTAGGTTAATTATACTCAGGAGGTAAAATTTACCTAGACCTATATGCCATAAATTTTAATCATTGCATTAGAACACATCCTATGGAAAATCCAAATGATTCAATGTATACCTTATAACCATATCAATGCTTATAAAGATTCAAAAATAGAGTCAATATGAGCCTCAAAATTAATTCATGGAATGCATTATGTAATTTCACACTATAATCAAACTTTTCCCATTTCTGATTCATGGTTATCATGGGTGAATTGAATATCACAAATTATGAAATGATAGTTAAATAATATCAAAACAATATTATTAAATATCTTATTTCAAATATGTTTTTAATTATTTTCCATGACATCATTGTTTTTACCTTATCAATATCAATAGGGGATTCTTCATTAGAAACTACATGTATAAGAAATGATTCTTAATTAAAACATGTTTCGAACATAATAACAATGATATAAAACTTATTAAAATATAAAATTTTCAAACCATTATCCCATTTATTTTCATGATATACTATAATTATTAAGTATATCAAGATATAAGCCAAAAATAATTGAACAAAGGTGTCCACAAATAAATAAAAGGCATAATTAATTTATTCCTTATACATTATTGAAGTGCACTTTGTTGCATTTGTTGTCAATGAGGTATGTTGTTGTCAAGCAATTAATGGATTTATGTCAAGGAGTTTCAATATGTGAATGACAAAGGATGTGATGGTGATGGTGATGAATGGATAATGGCCATGGAACTAAGATGCATGTCACTTAGGAGATTCACATAGTGACATTGGAGGAAATGGTTGAAACATTCTTATACTATATCAGACGATTGTAGAGATGTTCTTAATGTTTCAATACTTGTATCAAGATGATACTAAGTTACACCACTTGAATAATGGATGACGATGGATCATCTTCATTACATTAGATGATTGATGAGATGATCTTAATGTTCCAAGAACTTGTATCAACTAGATACAATGTCACAACATTGTCTGAAGACCATGCATTGTATTGACAATGCATGAGGAGGTGAAGAAGATCCATCCACAATCTCTAAGTGGATGAAGTGAGCTAAAGAAGTCCATGCACTATCACTTAGTGCATGTGAACATGAAGATGATCCAACTTGATCTCTGATTAGATCAATGAAGAACATTGAAGAATTAATTGATTCAGGAGCTTCGGTTGGAGATGAAACTTCGGGAATTTCACTCCTAAGTGAAGATTAAATGTTTAAGAGGAATGGAGGAATTCTTAAGAAGAAGGGAAGAGAAGAAATGAAGAAGGGATAATGGATTAGAGGAAGATGTGGAATTTGGAATTTGAACTTGGACACTTTGTTTTTAATCGAAGGACTTGTTCTATACTCAAGAAAAAAGAAGCCACCAAGGGCCAGCCTTAAGGGTTCAACCCCAAGGCACATCTGGGACTCGAGGTCGCCACGCCCAAGGGGGATCCCATGGGGCCAGCCCGAGAGGCCACGGTCGTGTGTATGCCGGGGCCACGCAGGGGATCAGGGCCTGCGCAGCATGGGCGCCCGAGCGCATAGTAGGCGCCAGTGGCGCGCCCGCAGGGAGCAGAGGTCCCGCAGAGAGAACACGGTGCGGGGCAGCACCGTGGAGGTTGGAAGTTCAATTGACGAGAGTTGGGGAGATCTAGGATGATAACCCACAGAAAATCCGTGGTCTGTTTCGATGTGGGATGCGCAATTTTCACTGGGAGCGAATCTTGGCCGCTCGATCGATCACGCGCCAGATCTCGACCGCACGATCGATCCCACATGAGATCTTCTGATTGCGGCCGTCCAAAGATCTGATCCAACATCCTGCGAGTCGTCTCCTTCCTCGAGCTCACCCGCGGGAACCCCTGACGTCCCCTCTGAACCAGTGGCGCCTCCGAGCGATGTTTTTGAGTTCCCGGCCACCTCCGATCAAACCGAAGGCTCCATTCGGTTCTTCTGGCCCTACAGAACATATCCATGCATAAAAATGGTAATGCATGCAACGTATGGGAGAATTCGAGGTTGGCCGAAGAAACCGGAGGTGCGAGGCCATGATGGTTTATGTTTTGCATGGATTATCCTAAACAGAAGTCCATGCATGCGTTCTAAGCCGCATGCACGTAGAGGAAAAAAATAAAGGACGAGACCCGCGTGGAAACAGAGGAAAGATTCAAGATTTTGAAAGATTTTGAAAAACCGAATACTTCTGGAATTCGATTTATCCCACGCGGAAGATTTGAGGTATCCCTCTACCTATAAAAAGAGAGGTCGAGGCTCTCTGTTTGCTTGCTGATCCTTTTCTGAAACTTCAAAGTCCCGTGAGAGCTCACAAAGTCTCGCGAAGAACAGCTTGCGCGCATCACCTGTGCGGCAGTAGCCCGGATCTTTCCTAGCTCCGTTTGGTTCCTTTTGCGCACTCCTTTCACGAAAGAAGAAAGGGATGTCCCCTGCGCACTACCCCTTTGCGCGACAGGAAGGAGAGGTTGGGCAGTGCGACCTTGCGCGCTCCCTCTGTGCACTGCGCCCCCTGCGCGGCAGTGGTGCTTGTGCGACCCGCGACTGCCCCTTGCAGTGAGATCTTGCACACCTTGCACCTTGTGCTTGTGCGTTTGAAGAAGGAAGTGGGGTGTTGCACCTTGCGCGGCCCTTTCCAGTGCACCTTGTGCAGCTGTGAAGAGAAGAAGGGCACACCACTTGCGCGCCTCCCATGCGGCAGTGGTTCGGGTGAAGACAAGGCACACCTAGTGTGTGTGTGCAAGCAGAGGAGGAAAACCCGAGCCTTGTGTGTGCTTAAAAGAAGTGAAGTCCATTGTCTGGGGTGTGTGCAAGAAGGAGAGGCCGAGAACTACACCATGTTGTGGGTGGCAAGTGAAGAGGAAGGCTGAGGCTTAATTCCTTGTGCATGCACCAAGTGAAGACCACACCCATTAAGTGTGTGTGCAATGTGGGAGGCCGTAGCTAAGTGTTTGCAAGAAGTGGAAGGCAAGGCTTTCACCTTGTGTTTGCTAAGTGAACAAAGAAGTTTTGTGAGCAAACCAAAACAAGTAGGCCGAACCTAGTGTGTCCACTAAGTTGAGTGAACACACTTAGAAGAAGTAGAAGACACTCACACAAAGTACAACACACATTTAAATGTGTAATCAAAAGGAATAAAATATGTGAAGGACAAGAAGAAGGTGTGTGCAAAAATTGTTACACCCTTTGTGGGTTTATTTCACCAAGAGAAGAAGAAGGGTAGTGCATGCTTGTATGTATGCACGTGCACACATGAACAAGCTCAAATCTAGTTGTGTGCATCTGAGTTGACCAAGACCAGGAGTTCTTGAAGAGTTTTGAGAAGCCATGCAATCAGTGCATGAAGATGCAGAGTTACCATGCACTTAGTGCATGAAGTTGTTCTGGAGTGAGACTGAAGCCGGCCTGAATTTGAATACATCAGTTGTCTGAGTATTCAGTAGTTGGAGAGAAGCCAGGTCATCCTGAGAAGAAGGAGATAAATCCTGAGCAAGACGAGAAGACCTGATCAAATCAAGTGATCAGAGGTACAAAGCAAGGCCAGCAACCTTTATCCCAGGCTGCTGAAGATACTTGAAGAGCTGAACTGAAGAAGAGCTACTCGTCTGACTCGAGCAGCCAGGAGAAGCCCCCTGTGAGACTCAGGGTGGAAGAAGTCTTCAGGGGGATTCTGGAGCTGGCCAGTGGGACTCTGGTAACACTGTGGGACGCAGTATAAAGACCCTCTTGTGGGACTCAGGAGAGATACAGTGGGACTCTGTATCGACCATTGTAATATTAATAGGTTATAACGGAGAAACCATGTTGGGGCATATAACCAACATGGCAAGGACGTAGGCCTTTGGTGCCGAACCTTGTAAATCATTGTGTCCAAAGCCTTTACATTTACTGCATCATTCGAGGAAAGGGTGAGAGATACAAGAAGAGTGGATCGAGGCCTTAACAAGCAATAGAGGTTTAATTGATTAAGAATCAATTAGTAAAAAGTTTTAAAGGATCACTGATTCACCCCCTCCCCCTCTCAGTGATTCACACTGATCCGGGCACTTCAATTGGTATCAGAGGGAGGTTACCTCTAAACGATCCAAGGGAGTCTTTATGAAGTGAAGATTTGAGGAAATGAGCGACCAGACTCAAATGGAGATATCTGCCAAGACTCATAAAAATAGAAAGAAGAAACAGGCCAAGAAGATGAAGAAATCCTGTCCTAGCTGTGACGAAGTTGGAACAATGAAATATCTTCAAAGTGCAATCAAATATCTTCAGAAGATAGTCACCAAGGAAGTGGAAATGTGTATAGCTACAGGCATCCTTGATCTTCAAGAAGAAAAATTATAGCTAGAAGAAGAAGCCAATACAATGGAAGATCAGTTGGCTAAAAGGGTTGGCATAACCAACACTCTCAGAAAGCTGGTGAAGGATAAAGATGAAACTATTTCCCTTTGTAATGAAAGATTTGAAGACACTGATGAAGAATTGTAAAGAAGCTCTTCTGAGAAAGAAATCTTTATGATAATGATCAAAGATGTTTTCCATGCACTGGAGAAGTTTCACAAAGTGTCAATGAATTTCAGAGATGCTCAACTCGAAGACAAAGTCAAAATGGTGAAGGAGCTTGACAATTCATTACTAGAATTGAAGAAGGTGCATGAAGAAAAGTTAGAAAAGCTGAACGAAAATTGGGAAGGAAGGCTAAGAACTGTTGAGGATGAGAAGAACTCCCTTAACATGAATTGCATAGAACGAGAGGTGATATTGAAAATTCTGCAATCACCAAAAGCTGAATCCTCCCAGTCAGCTGAAATTAGAAATGTTTCTACACAAGTGTGCTTTGAGAAGGATGATTCTAAAAGAAATACATCCTCTAATGAAAGGGAAACATCTTCTTAAAAGAAGGTACCATCCATACCATCTTGTACTCATGCTTCTAAAAGTGTTTCTACAAAAAGTGCAGGATGGAAGAATGAATCCAAACAAGTATGGATGAAGACAGTGAAGAAAGAATGCTCTCCTGAAACAACACAACATGTCAAGAAAACTGCCCAGCTATCAGCAGGACTGAAGAGGTCAAGATTTTCGGGTCAGTGTTGGTGTTGTAATAAGTATGGGCACTGTGCAAAGGATTGTTGGTACAATCCACTGAATGTCAAAGAACAAAGCAAGCACATGCCAAGGGGGAGCAAGCTAGAGTAAATGAATCAGCATCCACAGGTCCAGAGACATATGTTTACTGCAAATAAATTTGGATTACTTGACAACATCTGGGATGATTGAAAAAGTGGTAAAAAAAGATACATGTCAATCTCCAACTGTATCCAGAGCTAAAAAGAAGAGAAGATCACTGAACCTGGCTAAAATGGAATCCTTGGGAAGCAAGAAGAAAGTTGAAGATGCTCCCAAGAAGGTTTTGAAAAAGTAAAAGAAGTCCTTGGAGTCTAAATCCAAGAAGGGTGATGCATCTAGAAGTACCACCAAGAAAACATGCTTCTACTGTGGAAAGAAAGGACACACCATGGATCTTTGTGAACAAGCCATGGAATTGAATAAAAGTAGACTG
Source organism: Viscum album (assembly GCA_963277665.1). Taxonomy (NCBI): domain Eukaryota; kingdom Viridiplantae; phylum Streptophyta; class Magnoliopsida; order Santalales; family Viscaceae; genus Viscum; species Viscum album. The sequence goes on from OY728120.1 coordinate 1,153,911,220, forward strand.
GGCTCAAAAAGACAATCAATCCAGAAGAAGCAGAAGGGATTGATTGAAAACAAGTTGCCTAAGAAAGGTAGCTTGAAAGCATCAAAAGAACCATGTGGAACTTCTAGAACTGAGGCCACTCTTCCAAATGACATACTAGTCATATGGCCTAATCAGTTTAAACTTTCCAGAGAACTGCAAAGAGCTGAAGATGAAGTTCTGGTAATTTCTAAGGCAAAAGGGAAGAAGAAGATTTCACATGAAGTTGTATTGAGATCCACACCAGCACAAACATCATTGAAGATCAAATGTTCATGTGTGAAGAATGGTGAAAATGGGACATCTCAGTTGAGAGAATCTTCTCAACCTTGTTGTTCACATTGATGAACCAAGGAGGTTCCATCTTATTCCCTAACCACTTGTATTTACATGTGATAACATTTCAGGGAATTGAAGATGATGATCATTCTCATCTGGAGAGTGGTTTGGATAGAATGGAGTGCACCCCTTGAGGGGGAGCCAATCTGTAAAAGATGGGATTCTGAGATTTAATACCATCTTGAGAAAAGTGAAGTTATTCCAATCATACTTTCATCCCTTGTTTCTTAATTGTATTCATCATGACAATTAAGGGGGAGTTTTGATTGATGACAAATGGTTGAAAGGGGAGCTTTATCTTTGCACCTGAACTTTCTAATGAGTTTTGTGAAGTATGTGCAGGATTTAGCAATTCATTGTTATATCTGAAAAATTTCAAACCCCTTGAAGCATGATCTCACATGTATAGTGAATTTTGGACAGCATTGAGTTCCTTGGTTACATCACTCTTGTTTTCTACACCGGGTTAGCCCACGTAGACTTAGAGATGATCTACTAATGGTTCTTTGTTAAAGAGAACATGTGACATCATCCCTCTCTTAGTGCTTTTAAAGAAGATGCTAATCGAAGGGAGGAAGATATATTTTGGAAGAGAGCCACACCACATATTTGAATTTGATTTCCAATAAGGGGGAGAAAATATTGGCACACATATTGACCCATTCATATGTGCTCTAGTGTATTGCCAATAAATAAAAGGGGGAGATTGAAGTGCACTATGTTGAATTTGTTGTCAATGAGGTATGTTGTTGTCAAGGAATGAATGGATGGATGTCAAGGAGTTTCAATATGTGAATGACAAAGGATGTGATGGTGATGGTGATGAATGGAGAATGGCCATGGAACTAAGATGCATGTCACTTAGGAGATTCACATAGTGACATTGGAGGAAATGGTTGAAACATTCTTATACTATATCAGACGATTGTAGAAATGTTCTTAATGTTTCAATACTTGTATCAAGATGATACTAAGTTACACCACTTGAAGAATGGATGATGATGGAGCATCATCATTACATCAGACGATTGATGAGCTGATCTTAAAGTTCCAAGAACTTGTATCAACTGGATACAATGTCACAACATTGTCTGAAGACCATGCATTGTATTGAAAATGCATGAGGAGGTGAAGAATATCCATCCACAATCTCTAAGTGGATGAAGTGAGCTACAGAAGTCCATGAACTATCACTTAGTTCATGTGAACATGAAGAAGATCCAACTTTATCTCTGATTAGATCAACGAAGAACATTGAAGAATTAATTGATTCAAGAGCTTTGGTTGAAGATGAACCTTCGGGAATTTCACTCCTAAGTGAAGATTAAATGATTAAGAGGAATAGAGGAATTCTTAAGAAGAATAGAAGTGAATAAATGAAGAATGGAGAATGGATTAGAGGAAGATGTGGAATTTGGCATTTGAACTTGGACACTTTGTTTTAAAACAAAGGACTTGTTCTATACTCAAGCAAAAAGAAGCCACCAAGGGCTAGCCATAAGGGTTCAACCCCAAGGCACATGTGGGACTCGAGGTCGCCACGCCCAAGGGGGACCCCATGGGGCCAGCCCGAGAGGCCGCGGTCGTGTGTAAGCCGGGGCCACGCAGGGGATCAGGGCCTGCGCAGCGTGGGCGCCCGAGCGCATAGTAGGTGCCAGTGGCACGCCCGCAGGGAGCAGAGGTCCCGCAGAGAGAACACAGTGTGGGGCGGCACTGTGGAGGTTGGAAGTTCAATTGACGAGAGGTGGGGAGCGCTAGGTTGATAAACCACGGAAAATCCGTGGTCCGTTTCGATGTGGGATGCACAATTTTCACCGGGAGCGAATCCTGGACGCTCGATCGATCGCGCACCCGATCTCGACCGCACGATCGATCCCGCGCGAGATCTTCTGATCGCGGCCGTCCAAAGATCTGATCCAATGGCCTACGAGTCGTCTCCTTCTTCGAGCTCACCAGAGGCAACCCCTGACGTCCCCGCTGAACGATTGGTGCCTCCGAGTGATGTTTTTGATTTCCCGACCACCTCCTATCAAGCCGAAGGCTCCATTCTGTTCGTCTAGCCCTACTAAACAAATCCATGCATAAAAATGGGCATGCATGCAACGTATGGGAGAATTCTAGGTTGGTCGAAGCAACTGTAGTTGCGAGGCCATGATGGTTTATTTTTTGCATGGATTATCCTAAACAGAAGACCATGCATGCGTTCTAAGTCGCATGCACGTAGAGGAAAAAATAAAGTATGAGACCTGCGTGGAAACAGAGGAAAGATTCAAGATTTGGAAAGATTTTGAAAAACCGAAAACTTCGGGAATTCAATTTATCCCACGCTGAAGATTTGAGGCATCCCTCTGCCTATAAAAAGAGAGGTCGAGGCTCTCTCTTTGCTTGCTAATCCTTGGCTGAAACTTCGAAGTCCCGTGAGTGCTCCCAAAGTCTCGCGAAGAACATCTTGCGCACATCACTTGCGCGGCAGCATCCTGGAGCTTTCCTAGCTCCGTTTGGTTCCTTTTGCGCACTCCTTACGCGAAAGAAGAAAGGGAGGTCTCCTGCACGCTACACCTTTGCGCGACAGGAAGGAGAGGTTCGGCTGTGCGACCTTGCGCGCTCCCTCTGGGCACCGCGCCCCCTGCACGGCAGTGGTGCTTGTGCGACCCGCGGCTGCCCCTTGCAACGAGATCTTGCGCACCTTGCACCTTGTGATTGTGCGTTTGAAGAAGGTAGTGGGGTGTTGCACCTTGCGCGGCCCTTGCCAGTGCTCCTTGTGCGGTTGTGAAGAGAAGAAGGGCACACCACTTGTGCGCCTCCCATACGGTAGTGGTTCGGGTGAAGACAAGGCACACCTAGTGTGTGTGTGCAAGCAGAGGTGGAAGACCCGAGCCTTGTGTGTGCTTAATAGAAGTGAAGTCCATTTTCATGGGTGTGCGCAAGAAGGAGAGGTCGAGAACTACACCATGTTGTGTGTGGCAAGTGAAGAGGAAGGCTGAGGCTTAATGCCTTGTGCATGCACCAAGTGAAGACCACACCCATTAAGTGTGTGTGCAATGTGGGAGGTCGTAGCTAAGTGTGTGCAAGAAGTGCAAGGCAAGGCTTGCACCTTGTGTTTTCTAAGTGAACAAAGAAGTTGTGTGAGCAAACAAAAACAAGTATGCCGAACCTAGTGTGTCCACTAAGTGGAGTGAACACACTTAGAAGATGTAGAAGACACTCACACAAAGTACAACACACATTTAAGTGTGTAATCAAAAGGAATAAAATGTGTGAAGGAAAAGAAGAAGGTGTGTGCTAAAAGTGTTACACCCTTTGTGGGTTTATTGCACCAAGAGAAGAAGAAGGGGAGTGCATGCTTGCACGCATGCACGTGCACACGTGAACAAGCTCAAATCTGGTTGTGTGCATCTGAGTTGACCAAGACCAGGAGTTCTTGAAGAGTTTTGAGAATCCATGAAATCAGTGCATGAAGATGCAGAGTTACCATGCACTTAGTGCATGAAGTTGTTCTGGAGTGAGACTGAAGCCAGACTGAATTTGAAGACATCAGTTGTCTGAGTATTCAGTAGTTGGAGAGAAGCCAGGTCATCCTAAGAAGAAGGAGATAAATCCTGAGCAAGACGAGAAGACCTGATCAACTCAAGTGATCAGAGGTACAGAGCAAGGCCAGTAGCCTTTATCCCAGGCTGCTGAAGATACTTGAAGAGATGAACTAAAGAAGAGCTACTCGTGTGACTCGAGCAGCCAGGAGAAGCCCCCTGTGAGACTCAGGGTGGAAGAAGTCTTCAGTGGGATTCTGGAGCAGGCCAGTGGGACTCTGGTAACACTGTGGGACGCAGTATAAAGACCCTCTTGTGGGACTCAGGAGAGATATAGTGGGACTCTGTATCGACCATTGTAATTTTAACAGGTTATAATGGAGAAACCATGTTGGGGCGTATAACCAACATGGCAAGGACGTAGGCCTTTGGTTCCGAACCTTGTAAATCCTTGTGTCCAGTGCCTTTACATTTACTGCATCATTCGAAGAAAGGCTGAGAGATACAAGAAGAGTGGATTGAGGCCTTAACAAGCCATAGAGGTTTAATTGATTAAGAATCAATTAGTAAAAAGTTTTAAAGGATCACTGATTCACCCCCTCCACCTCTTAGTGATTCACACTGATCCGGGCACTTCAATTATAGATGTGTTAGTAACTCCAAATGGAGTTTCTGAAAACATATAATTACTATGTCATCATTGTAATTTCATTTTCATATGGTCTCATGATACCAAAATATGAGTTTGATCATAATGGAATTGTTTTATATAGTCAAAGAGCTTCTCATTTTGAGGTATAAGAAATCTATTCTAATATATCACTTTTTTAAAAAAAAAATCTTGTCACTGAATAAATGAAATATACCATCAAAATTCTTGGAAAATATTATGGGTGCATCCAATAGAGAGACACCCAGTCAATTAAATACCCTATAATATTGTAAATATTGCTTCTCCTTTAATTTCTTTAATTCCTTCACTATTATATGATGAGAAGGTATACAAATAATTCTTGTTCAAGAAACCAGGTTAATGAGAAACTCTAAATCACAACTTGGTGGTAAAATATGAAATAATATGGAAAAATATATGCATATTAAACCACCACCACTAGAAGTATAGGTCATTTATTTTAATCCAACCACTAACCCAATTGAAAAAATATTAACCTATTACCACTTATAATTATATAGTTTATAATGGTATTAATTTCCCAATATCCCATGAAATTATGAAGAACACCCATCTTGTGGTATGAAAAGAAATCTAAAACTATAAGAGTATATTCGATCCATGAATTTACTCATCCATTCCATACTAATCATAAATTTAAATTCTCATCTAAAGGACCAACAATAATCATGGGGTTACCACATTTTCAATCATAATTGAATATTATGGAAAATTAAAACCTAATTTAAACCATTAAACAAGTTGAGTATCAATTTTAATTATATATTGAAATAACACCACTCATAATACCAATAGGTCAAAAAATTAGTCTGACAATAAGGAAAGTGATTCCTTATTATCAAAATAATAGAAATGATCTTAAAAAAGATCATAATATATTCTAATAGTGTCAATATTCCCATATTTTTTACATGACTTTTAATTTTCAAAATCTATCCAAAATTGATAATATATTGGTAATAATCACATATTCAGATTAAAATAATAACTTGGGTTAAATTTTAAAAATGTATTAATTATTGAATTTAGAATTTTATTATTCATATTATGTATTAATTGGTAAATACAACATTTTTTTGTAACAATTTAACAGGAATTTATTATTTGATCATGAATTTGAAAACTACATTGAAATTGTAGTTTTCCCCTTAAACTGAACTTTAGTATTTTTTGCATAATTATTTTATGTATACAATTGAAATTTGATTTTTTTAATAAAAATGTAATAAATTATAGCTACATATTTTATTTAAAGACCATGATATTGATTTTAATTTATTAGGATAATAACGATCCCTTAATTCAAAGATAAGTTTCATTCTTCAATTAGGATCTTAATAAAATGATCAAAAGATGAATTTTTCATACATGAAGAGATTAGCAGAATTTTTAATCAATAAAGAAAACTAAAATATTAATATTCATTTAAATATCATAGTCATATAATTTAAAAGTTTTCTGGGCCATTCTTGGATCTCAATACTATAGATATTCATTGAAACTATTTTTTAAAATTTCAAATTTGTAATATTTGGCCAAGCCTCCCCTTTACACTATAAATAGTGTAGAGAGAAGTGGTGTGAGGGGATTCACTTCGGGAGTTCAGTTAAAATTGTTCTACAATATTACATTAGTTTTACTCTATTTTTTATACTTCCCTATTTTAATTTATGTTCTCCAATTTATTCCCCCATTCATTCTAAAGCTTTCACATATACTCATGATAAGGAGTTTCTATGACAAGGAATCTTTTGTTGGAGTAACACATTCTCAAACTCAATACTCCCACATTCAAGAATAAATTTTGATATATTTGTAGAGTTATGTTACATGGGATCTTAGTAGGAAAGACTCCATTCTGTCTCCACTTTCCACCACTGTATTATCATTTTATTTCACATTATTATACCTTTATCAATGTGGATGATTTATCAAGTACATGGAAATCACTATGTTAACTACATATTAAAAACTAGAGTAGATGTTAATTTTTACACATATGATAGGGTGTTTTCGTTCGGTAAATTTGAAACTAATTTTTTGGTGGTGAAGGTTTTCTTTAAATGTTTTCTTTATAGATTTAATTTATTTTATTAATTTTTTTTCAACATTTACACATTTACTATATTCTTTTATATTACCTAAAACCCAAAATCTAAAATTTACTTACAATCATAGAATATAAAATTCCAAAAAAATATAAATAGTTAATTAGAAATAGTGAGTGTTTGAACCACAAAATATCCTCAGGTGAGATGGCGTTTGTCCACCATTTTTCAATATTGTCAAAAAAACTCGAGACAAGTCTGTCAAAACATGGTTCTATTTTTGGGGATATAAGTGGTCATTCATATTCAATTTTTTTTATATTTTGTAAAAATATTTTCATCTTTAAAAAATAATAGAAAATGTTTTTCTAATATATATTCAAACTAAGATTATTTTGTATGAATTATTTATATAGAGGTTCCAAAACTAAATAATGTTCACAGTGATTAATAATAAAAATTTCAATGTATTAAATAACATATACCTAAAAAATAGATAAATATATAATTTTTATCTCATTATTTATGTGCATCGTATAATTTTAATGTAGGTAATCTTGAACCAACATGAGCAAGAATAAGTAACAGCACTGATTTATAAATTTAAATGGGTTGAGGATTCCAAAATTAGTGACATGATAAATTATTCTCATCATTATATACTCATACATGGAGAGAGGTGATACATAAAGAATACTTTATTGATGATGAGAATATGGGAGACCAATATGATTTTCATGAATATTAATTTGATAACACTTCATAACATCACCCAGTCCTAGACGAACCAATGCCTCTATACCTCTCTCTATAAATATAAGATGAAACCACATCAAATGTGTAGTTTCAAGGAAATATTCATGATTTTTTCTATATACATCAATATATAATAACACAACTCCAAGAGGTACATTCATATGAAGGGAAACGTCACATTAAACCAAGTCAAGAAAATACTTATTTCATTAACACAATATAATATATTTTTTTTGAAATTGAATTAATCATTAAATCCCAATTTTTATAATTTTATAAATTTTACAACACTCTTTTTCACATTCAAGATGAAAATTAAAATGATTATTTTTATGAGGAACACATAGGTCTCTCCCAAAAGATTGAATAATTATTAGAGGTGGTCCATGAAGAGTCATCAGTGTTTATATAAGTGTAAAAAATTATTGAACATATGATTAATGAGGAAGATTAATAATTAAATTCATATTATTTTAATTTAATTTAAATAAAATCATTCTATGATTTCCCCTTTAAACAAAGTGTCAATGAAGAACCTTTGGGAAAACCATGTTATTGAAGGAATAGATTTCTGAAATTTCACATGTGAAGAATGAAGAACCATATTTTTTCCTACCACCATCATGGATACTAGATTTAATTATAATAGGGATGGAACTATTATAATAAATCCATAGGGACCTCGACAAGCAGTTTAAGTCGAATCACATTTGAAGAAATAAATTTTGTGAATAAAATGAAACAAACTATACACACCATCTGAAAATGTATAATAGCATGTATTTTCTGATTGGGGGAAGTCAAAAACCCAGGGCCCACATTGGAGGAAAACCAAGATTTATCTCTTTCTTTCATATCTCTTTCTATGTTGATTTATTTTTATTTTTAAGTTCTATTTTAAAAATTTACTTATAAGTTCTCAATGGGTGATACAAAGGAGACTAACTCATTGATTACTTGATTAGAAGGCAGGTGGTATATCTCATTTATATTTTAATTGTTTTTACCAATTGAATTTAATAGAATTTTGAGAAAATTATTTTCGGATAAAATTTGTGTAGTAAAAGAATTTTTGTGGTGGAGTGGTACCATTCTATATAGGGATTTCATATTTTCTTTTATATTTTTTATTTTCTTGTGTATTTAGTTTAAAATTTTCATCATTAAATATCATTCTTCCATGAGAAAAATTCAATGCAAATATTTTGAATTTCTATTATTTTAAAAAATTTAAATTTCTATGGCTATTGAGAATGTTTTCAACACTACATTCATTGGAGTTTTTTCAAAATATAAAGGGATTGTAAAAAGAAAAAATTAACTAAAAGTATAATTATAATAAGGTGAAACATATTCTTAAACTATAATATATGTAACTTTTTCATAGTGAAAAATAACACTTCAATGAGCAATCCAATAAGATAGTAATATAATTACAATAAATCTATATTAAAATGATAATTTAGGATCCCATATTTTGTTCTGATAAATTTTTTCCAGAAAGAACAAGATTAAAAAATAAAATACAAAACAAAAAAAATTAGTGATGTATTGGGATGGTTTAAAACACCATTAATTGACAAATGATTATATTATAACTATTATAATTAGTGTTGTAAGGAGATCATTTGAGTTTGGATGATGGGTATGATATATTTCCCAATAAAGAAATTTGAAAGAAAAATAAAAACAAGTACATTTCCTAATTATCAAAAAGAAATATATTTATTTTAGAAGGATATTGGATACCAAATGAATAACAGAGAAATTGAACTATGAAAATGTCTTTTGAGTGGTATTAAAAAATGTAAAATGGAAATTTGGTATAGGATGCAGATAATAGAGGGATTCATGAATGCATAACTTGTTAAAATATTAATTCTAATAAATTACCTTCTATTAAAAAATTTGGAATATTAACTTTATCCTAAATTGAAAAGTGGTAGTAGATATGTCTTTTACAAGAAATTAAAAAAAATCGATGAGGAATAAATATTTGTTTCTCCTCCCCTATATTAATTTTTTTGAACCTAAGAAGGATAATTGTATTTTAATTTGTTTTCATTGCACAAGAGTGTAATGTTTTAGTGTGTTGAAATTGATAGAAACCAAATTTGAAAATTTTCACTTAAATTTTCTTGTTCAAAATACCACAAAAAAAGAAAATTTATGGGAAATTACCACATATTCGAATTAAAAAATTATAATTTTGGTTGAATTAAAAAATGTATTTCTTATGGAGTTATTTTTTTGAATCATATTTGATATTAATTAATAAGTAAATAATTATTATGTTGTGGTTTAATAAGAAATCATTATTTGGCCTTGAATTTGAAAATAACATAGTAATTATATTTTTCCCTTTAGACTAAATTTTTTTATTTTTATTATAAAATTTAATATTTTGAAATTTTTAATTTGAAGTTTTTTGAAATTTAAATATATGGATCAATATTGTCTAAACTCGAAGTGTATTTTAATAACATTCCATGATATTAGCTAGATAAAAAGTCAAGGTCAGACTATAATCACCAATATTGGCCTTACATCAATGATCATGGAATAATTGTTTCATAAACAATATAATTAATCAAAAAATCTTACACATGATAGGAGAATCAAAAAAGTATTTCAAACAAATAGAAAAACATTTAGTTTATTCATTTGGGAAGTCAAAATGTATAACTATACAATGGTTATTCATTGTGTCTATTTTTCTTCTTTCCAAATTGTAATCTTTGACCAGAGCCTCCAATTCACTCTTTTAATAATGGAGATCACTAGCGGAGAGGGTATTCACTTGGAAAAATCATTAAAAATGTTCTTCAGTTTTATAATATTTTTCTTCTAGCATATATATTTTAATTTATGTTTACTTATTTATTCCCACTGTCTTTTCACTGTGATATCCTATACTAATGATAAATATTACCTAACTCTATGAATATCAATAGGGATTAATAGAATATCGAACTAAAATAATTCTTATTCATGATTAATATATGATATTTTCTTAGTGTTAGTATGAGGGGTTTCATACTGGAAATTCATTTTTTCTACTACACTTCCCACATGAGGTTTATCATTTTCTTCTATATTATTCCCCTCAATTGAGGAGGTATATTTGTGGAATACATAATGATTAATGAGTACACCACATATTCAAAACCTTAATGTTGTTGAATTATCAAACATAAAATGTAGTGTTTTCATTATGTATATATAAAATTAATTTTTATTTGGTAATGGTTTCCTCAAAGTGATTTACTAGAAGAAATCATTTATTATTAAAAATTACATTATATATGTATCTATAAATTTGTTTTATATCATTCATTTCCTAATATGAATAACACAAAATTTAATTTCTTTTATAAATATAAAAAATTGAATTAGAAATAGGGAGTGTTTAAACTGTATAATCTTTTCAAGTGAGATAACCAAGGGAAGCAATTTTAATACACTAAGAAGATAAATAATGAATTTTTAACACCCTAAGAATGGTATTTAAGTACCTCCAAAATATATGTTCCCACATTATTCATATTTTATGCATGCTTATATATATAAATATTTCCCTGACACTTTTGAGGTATTCACCTTACATTCTAATGATCCCTCTCTTCTTTATCATGATTCCCAAACTCAATTTGTCTTAGTAAATAAATGTACATCCTTTAACCACATACTTATTAGATTATCAATCACAACTTGTACATGAGAATATTACATATTTCTACTTTTGATGATTCACCATTCCATATAATAATCGATCATAGATAATAATTTTGAACTTTATATTTCATTTCCCACATCACCTCACAAAAAATAGTCAAGTACATACTTCCCTTCAAGGAAGTGAGATGATAAATTGGTAGACATTGCAAAAAAAATATTTTTCATTTTTATTTGGACTATTTTTAAGGCTATTTGTTCTACTTATTTGAGGATAATTTTTTTTAAATCCCCATTTCTTAGTTATGTATTCTTATATTAAATGTTCCAAGCCAACTACTTTAATGTGAGTATATATCTTGATTAAAATAATCCATAATTTTATCTTTTTTCAAAACAATATCTTGATCCTTATGGAATTGATGTTCTAATTAAACACTATAATTGATGGGTATTGGAAAATATTAAACAAATCTAATGAAAATTCCATCAATTTTATATTTCCTTAATTAATATCTAAAAGATTTAAAACATTTATGATCTTCAATTCATTAGGAAAATACGTACCATTACATATGTTATAAAAATCCTTCCACTCCAGATAATTACAATGTCAGGAATCATTCTCTATATCCCACCATTTATGGGCTAGTACATCTATAAAATATGATTTAAACTCTACCTTTGATTCCTCTTTGATAAATTAAAAAATAAAATTTTTATTGATTTTCTCTAACCATTATTCGGATCACTATGGTGAAACATAATCTTTATAGGATAAGGGAATCCACTTTTAAAACTTGTATGCCCAATCCATGTCTCACAACCAATATTTATTTGAATCTTTTTTTAATTATAAAATAATAATCTCAATCATTCTCAAAAAACAAGGATTTATAAATGTAACATCCACTTCCCATCATTATTATCTTACAAGAAAACATCTGAGTGTCATAATTCAACAGCCTATAGAATAGTTCGGTTATAATCACACAATTCATTGATCAAAATCATTAAAAATTCCATTACATAATAAATATTAGTGTATTCATATTAATTTATTTTAACAGACCCCATTTCCCAAGGTTTTATCATAATAATTCATTAAATTTTTCACAAAACACTATCCAAATAAAATTTAAATATTCTAAATTCATTTAGATGCACTTTTCTTCAATGAAAAGCCATATATTTCAAATCTGATATCATGTGATGAAATTCCGTACAACGTATATCTTGATTCATTAACTCTCTCCATTTCTAAAAATTTATGGATTAACATATTAAAAATAACAACATCCACAATATACATAAATAATATCTCATTTATTTAGGCTTCATGGTAACTCAATGTTCCATATGAAAAGGTTAATTACATCTTTTTTGAGGTAACTTTTAATTTACAAAAAATTTGTTTTATACATATACCAAACATCCAAATAACAAAATTTTAAAAAAAAATATTATAAAATTATGTCACTCCCGAACCCAAGGAGCTGAATCCCGACACATGAATCAGTGATCCACATTTCACCAATCATGCTCATCGAATCATAAAATTTTATAACCTAATTCATAAAATTAAATTAAAAAATTTGGGTAATGTTATTCCCTTAATGAAAATTCAAAATAACGACAACTATTGGTGATGATGTAAAATCATTTTTCTAAAAACTATTTAAACTCACAATATTAAACAAAATGTGACTTAAATAACTACCCATAATGAAATAAACACCTCTATAATGGTGAAAATAAATAAATAAAACTCAATCATGAGCTTTCATCCACTTATTCCTTATATTTAAGGTTCATCTTAATTTATCCACTAAAAAAGTATTAATCCTTTTATTTTATTTATCTTGAACAATATTGTGTACATGTTTACAAAAATATACACATAGTGGGTGATATTAACAAGATATAATTTCCTCAATATTTGAAAAATATCACTACATTACAAAAAATATAATACTAAACAACAATAAGAAATTAAAAACAATTTTATACAAAAACTATTATTTATCAAGTAACATAACAATTAAAGGTATCAAAACCACGTATTATAAAATCCTCATTTTAAAAAATAAAAAATAAAATTTCATTTGATTAAATCAGTATGTAAACTATGATTTCTCGTGAAAATAAATTATTATAATTCTCTTCATTATACTATAAATCCAATAGAAAACTCCAACATTTTCCTCAATCACACTAAAGATTACATTTCAACCTCAGTCATCCTAGTCAAGAAAATTTAATCAAGTTAATAATATATGTCTTAACCGTGTGTGAACCAAGTCATCCCCCCACTCACATGTGAAACCTCAAACTATAGCGATGTGTGACATTTCAGACTCTGTCATCCGAGTCACAAATCATCAATGAATGTACTTTCTTAGTCCTTCAATTACCATAAAAGAAGATAAGAAGGTGAATAATAATAATAATAATAATAATAACCCAATTTTACTTATGTTCACACAAGATACACGGAGGTTTAATAATCTGCATTAATGATAATTTAAAAAATCCAACCCTTCCTTGAGTTATTTTCAAAAAATATAAAAAAATATACATTTTAATTGAAATTATGGTTTCCAAAAAACACTTAATAATCCAAACATTTCATGATTATAGTCAGTCAATTTTAGAAAACATAATTTTCCATTATCATTGAATGTTTTTAATCCATCCTTTTAAATGATATTTATTAAATTCCATATATATTTTAAAAACAATTATTTGTTATATGTAAATAACAATGTCCTATTATCAAAAAAATCATTATTAATAATTATTAATTTAAAAAACATAATACATTGCCCAAAATAAAATGGTGCATCCAATAATAATTTAGGATGGCCACTTCCAAATAATTTTAAGCCCTTAAAACTCTCTATATGGAGTCCATAACCTCTATTGACCAGTATCAACACCATGAAATTATTTATGGGCCTTATATAACTCACTGATTTGGAGGTGTGGGAATTAAGAGAGGAAAATGATAATTATTCCAAGAGTAAAATAGACACCCCGTCATTTAGCACATCCAAATTATAAAAATAATAAAATAATATTTTAATACATTAAATATGATAATAGTAAAAATTTTAAATTCTTTGAAATTAGATATATAATATACCATCAAAATAAATCAAACAAAATAATTTGAATAAATTGTTTCACATTCAATAATATCTTACTAATCAAATCTATCTAATCACTGATGTTGATTTATTTTATTGCATTTTTACACATATTTTTTACGAAATAGTGAGGTTTTTTATGGTGAAATTTTCCTTATTTGAAAATATTTTCAATTCACATCATTCTTAATGGAAAATAAGATTTTTTCAGTTTATGAGTTAAAATCATTATATTTATTATGTTTTATTAATCAATTTTTCTAAACTTATTTTCTTATTTTTTTTAGTCATTTTTTGTTTTCCGTTTTTGGTAATCCCAATTGAAATATATATATTAAAGTGAATTTGGTCATATCAGGTTTTGGAAGTAACATATTTTTTATTTTATATATGTTTATTGGAAGAAAATTAATCTTATTTGTTGAAGTAGCAAAATTCAATGTGGAATTTGGTGTGAGATAATACTAAAGATTAAATCCATTTTTTTCACTTAAATGAATACTCACTTATTTTATTTTTTTCAAAAAAAATTCCTTCCATTCCCATATGAAATTTCTCAAGGTATTTTTATGAATTTTATGCTAGTTTTCAAAATACTTCATGTTTCTGTGTTATAAATTTTTTAAAAATTATCATAAGTCATTAGTGGTACATAATAATGGATGATGAAATTTCATAAGATACCACACCAGTGTACTAATTATATGAGAATTATCATAGAAATTTCTAATAAATAACATGTGGTAATTTTATAAGAATATTATATCATTTCCAGATTACTCGAGATCATCTTAAGACAACTACAATTTTCAAATATCATTTTATTGTTTGAAATTATGGACGATCTAGATGGATATGTGTAATTATATAGTTTATGACATGTTCCTTGATTATGCATCATTAACGTACCTAAATCTCAACCCACATATATAATATAACAAATACTATATAATTTGAGCTTCCATTTTGAGATCATTCAATGTTGACAAACTAAATATGGGATCTTGGGTTTGATCTAATATTCATGAATATTCCTTATATCCATCCAAATATTATCAATACAAAGTTGAGAGAGAGGCTAACTGAGACCAAGGATCATTACCCCAAGAAAGTAGTGAATGAGGATAGTGGAATAATTGATCAGAATTATAATGGTAGAATAAATAATGTTTTGTTTTTAGATGAATATTGGAAAATCATAACTATGATTGATCAATATGGTTATGCATGAATCGAAGATGGTAAATTATACCTAAATGAGATGATCGATCGAACATTTTCAAATAAGTAAATTATGATTCCCATCTTGAATAATTATATTTGATTCATAACCAATACTATATATGGTGGGGTCATTGGTTTTTAATTGGTCAGAACTATATCAATTCCATGTTAGGGGTGAATTTATAGAAAATAAATTTTCCTTAAAAAACTAATAATTGGTATTAATAAATTATGAAGAATATTTTTTGGGAAGAACCAATAGAAATTTCAGAAATAGTTGTATTTTAGTATAAATTATCTTTTTTAATAAAAAATTACAATGGAATAATGTTTAATCATTAAAAAATAATACAATTAAACAACATGAAGAAATGTGTTTATTGGTGGAATTATTTTTTTATCATTTGGAATTTATGAATATTTTTGAGCCTCAATGTTCTCAATTGTTATAGATTCTTCATTCAAAATGAATGCATACAAGGTTGTTAATGAAATTCCCTAACAATGATATAAATTAGAGGTTGAAATACTAATGTAAGTATAGGTAGTGTGATATCATGTTAAATTGTAATTATCTATAGAAAATGTGAAAAGGGATAAAGTGGGTGAGAATTTCAAAGATAGGGATGATGGATTTTGATTGGATCTTTTAGGAAACCATTTATCATTAAAATAGTCACTCAATATATCTTGTACAAACAAAGAAGGGAACCTGGTATTTTAGGGAGTTTTGGTGTATCTATAGGTGGTGGTTTGTCAAATATGATGAATTAAATTCTATTAATTCATATTGTTTTTTATAATAAAGGGGAATTAAATAGCTACGGGGGAAAAATAAGTAACTTGGGAGTTTTTCAAAAGTTATTGTGTCTGTTGTAGATATTCAATAGAGACACTACCACTAAGAGAAATGTCACTAGGGGAAATTTTTCTTTACAAGAAGAGAATCTCTCTTAGTGATGTGCATGGAAATAATTAAGGTGGTGGACTACGTTCGTGACTTAGGGGAAGAAAACTCAATGGAATATATCGCACTATGGGTTATTCATTCAATTCAAACTAGGACATGAGAGGTGTGATCATAGACATAGAGAGAGTTTGAAATTTATAATAGTTCTTAAAATTCAGTAGAGTTTACTCTATTGAGTTGATTTTGAGAACATTCATACTCTCCCTCAATTATTTTTTTCTTCAATTGTAAATAAATACATGGGAAAATATATTGTTTCAAAAATGGTTGTTGGATAAACAGTGAGAGGGACATAGTGTTGTTCCATTATTATTATTTTTTACATTTTTCAAAATTTAGTTTTGAATAGAGTCAATACAATATTCATTCTTTCATTACATGATCAATTCATAAAGACATTTATGATTGAATAAAAATGTTTTTTATTAATTATTTTAAGATGCAAACTAATTTTTAATTTCAAAACCCATTTTGGAAACAATTTTATGAATATGTTGAGTGACACACCATGATCAAATTTAAATTTGACCTTGGAGGAATCGGTATAACCATTTCTGACCATTGTATGAGAAATGTAGTTATTAAACTACAAAACGTACCTAGTTTCATGTCATTGCCCTCAACTATTTTTTATCATTTATTAACTATTCTTATTCTAGTTAAAATACATATCATTTTTTAAGGAATATAAATTACAATATATGTAAAAAAAATTTCAAACATCTTAATCAATTTTATATAGTTCCTATTGTATTTTTTAAATAATTCATTCCACTAGAGTTTCAATCATCCATTTTTGCATTGGTCTCTCTTTCCTTTTCATTTAAAATTTCATTCTTCACAATCTACTATCAATATTTATTTCAATATATTTTTCCCTATTCTTTGAGTTTATTTTATTGGATCACACATATTAAAAACATCCCTATGGGTATAACTCTACACAATATCATACTAGTTTTATTAGGTATAATAAATATTCTGAGTGAGTTAATTAAATTGAATTATAATATTACATCATTGTCATGGATGGATTTGTGTGTTAATGAAAAATATAAAAACACAAAAAAATCAAAATTTGACCAAAAAAATAAAATATATGGACTCATTTTGTTAAATATATCAGGAATATATTTTTTTCACGAAAACATAGTGTCAACCTGGACATCTAGAACTAATAATTCTTGAGATCCAAAATCCTCTTAGTCTATTAATTAAATAAAATATTAAAATGGAATATTTTAGAGTGAGATATTGAGAGAGATCATTTCCACAAAGTTAAAATAATTCAATTATACATAAAAATTTCTTGGATGAGGTTTTATCAACTCTATTTAGTTTCTGGATATAGTTCATTACAAAACTAACCAAAACAACCCAAAACTATGATCTAAAAAAATTATATTATTCTATATCGTCCAATTTTATTTTCATCCATAATGAGTGTTAGAGTTGTTGTCCTGAGAACCAACAATTTATAAATTTATTACAATAATGTACACTTATTATACATTGTTCACTGTTCTGCATGACTATAGTATAAAAATGTCCTGGAATATTTGATGCATTAATAAGGTCGTGGAAGATCCCCTCTATGATGAGAACCATGAAATTATAAAACAATATTTTTAAATAATGTTTTACAGTTGGATGACATACTATGATCGTACACATAGAATCAAGATTGTCGTGTGAAAGTACTCATAAGAAGACGAGACTCCCTATCATGGAGTTCACACTTGGAAATCTCCAAGACGGGAGATTATGAGAACATACTCACCAGTTCTAATTCTTCATGTCTTGGTGTCATCGTATGTAATGGCCCAGACCTCTCCGGCCCTTTCCTTTGTCAAAAATAATGTCACGAAGTGTTCTTGAGGGTAAAATGGATTTTTACCACACATTCCAGAATTTTGAAACTACACGCCGTGTAGTTTGAGTACACGCCATGTACTCCCTTTCCGGGTATACCCCGTGTTGTAGGTCGTGTCCTTGCTGTATGAAATAATGGGTGCACACCTTGTTCCCAGTTCTACACGTCGTGTAGTCCTTCCCCGCATATGCATTACCAGTCCACGGTCATGTACTGTGTTGGAGTCGTGTCCTTTCCATGTGCAATAAATGAGTACACGTCGTGTGTCTAAACTACACGCCGTGTAGTCCTTCCCCACGTATGTGTTACCCTCAAACCGTGTGTTCACCAGTCAACGATCGCGGAGCCATGTTGGAAGCCGCGTGGAGACCGTGTAAAATAAACAAGTACACACCGTGTACCCTAAAGTACATGTCGTGTACTTTTCCTTTTCTCACCTATAAAAGGAGGGGTCCCCTCCTCCTTTCAACTCACCCCTCTCCTCCCCTTTCCTTCTGAGCAGATACCTCCCAAGAGTCTCAAAGGCTCTTTCTTCCATAACATCTTCGTCCGAGCTCCGATTTACGATATGTCATCGGCCACGGGATCGTGACGATGATGAGGAACTTCCGAGCTTGGATCCGTTGTCTTTCCTTCAGCCTTTACTTTCCGACTTCCACCCGAGGATGTTTTTTCGGGACCCGAAATAGGTGACAGACGCCGACGGACATCTTCTAAAGTTGATCTGGGGGAGCGCTGTGATCGATACCCGTTGAGTTATGGATCATACCTTTTTCTCTCTCTCTTGTGTGCATCATGAGGGGTGGGTATCCTCTCGTTTTCATGAGAAACAGTTGAACCATTAAATATAGATAATAACTGGTCAAACAACGGGGTTGGAAAGTTTTTGATTACTGTTACTTTATATCCTGTTATTTTATGTTCTGAATTGAATAAGATTCTGCCTACTAAAAATCACGATCGTTGGGGGCCTTTGCCTACGCAATTAAATGTTTCCCAATCTTTCTAGACCATTTTGTGGATATAAATTTGTGTAAATTGGTTAATCATGTATATTTGGATGATTAAATGTAAATCTGGAACCCTTGTGTGATCACCCCGGTTAAACAAAAATAAAATAATGAACATGTGGGTGTTGGCTTGGATACATGACATGTGATGGGGGTGTTTTGTGGGTTGTTGTGGATAGGGTGAGCATCGGGGTTGTGGTTGACTTGGTTCTGGGTTGGTGTGAATGTTGTGATGGTGATGGGAATCGGGGCTGCGATAAATGGTATTAAAGGGATGGTGATGTTCTAGTACGGTGTGGTTGTGGTTATGGTGGTTGGCAGCGGGGCTGTAGGGATGGGTTGGATGTGAACAGATTATGGGTTGTGAAGAATAAATAAATGCGGAAGAGTTAATGAATGGTGGGGCGTGGTAATGGAACGGAGTTAATAATCAATGGGGTTGGTCGGTTGATAAGAAGGGCTTGGTTGTGTTGCTTGTGTTTTCCTAACTTGATTTATGGATGGCAGGGATATGTTTTACGAATGATTGATGTGGTTGGTTGTGGATAGTTGCCCAGTAGTTTAGGAACTAAATAATCTAATTCTACTGAAACCTGAAAACCTAAATGGGGTTGGGGTTGTTTTTTGTATGCATGCTTCGTAGTAGCAATGTCGAGGCACGTGCTAAGTTTCTCTGTTTAGAAGCCATAGGTTTGGCTGTGTGGTTGGTATATATATATATGTATCTTTTGTGTTTTATCGCACACCACCCATGTTGGGCACTTAGTGCCGATCACTCCCATTTCATGGGAGAGGGTGTTTTTTCCTTAGTTACTAGCTCGTTCCTGCTCCTTCTCCCCTAGGTTGTGATGTCATGACGCGACCATACACCTAAGACTCTTCGGGTAGGTTTCTATTGGGGTGGCTTAGGCCCAAGACTCTTCGGGCAGGTTCTACTTTTTCCCAAGAATCATCGAGATGACGCCCAGGTGTGTGTGGGCGGGTTAAGTGGTTGTGAGGCCCAGGTGTGTGCGGGCGTGATACGTGGTTGTGTGGCCCAGGTGTGTGCGGGTGGGGAGAGTGTGGCAGGGTCAGGACGTTCTTCATTAGGAAGAGCATCTAAATAAAGGGAACTGGTGTGGGGTACCCAATACTCATGTTTCTCATATAATACTACCTATTGTGCTTGTGTTTTGGTGAGTGTGGCTGGTGAGGTTGGGTGGTTATAATTCTTTGCTAGGTTTCTTCAGCTGTTCTCACGGGACATTAGGATGTCTCCACACTTGTGCACGAGATCTTTAGGTTTCCCTATCGAGTATACTTGTATGCTCACCCTACGTTTACTTTCAGGTTTCCAGGAGAACTACCAAGGTCATGCGAGACCCTACTAGTTGGACAGTTGGAGTTGTTGTAGTTGTTGTTCTCTTCTTTCTTTTGGTATTGTACTTTGTGCTTTCTTGTACATGTACCTTGTAATAAAATTGTTTAAACATGCATGTGGGCTTGGTTTGGGTTTATTTATATACACTTGTTCTTTTTCCTTTTTGGTGGTTTACATGTCCTATTTCATGATCCTAAACAAATAAAAAGGGTAATGCCTCCCATACTTGTGAAAACTCATACCCATGGTGCTATTCTCCACCCTGGGGCCTACTGGAGGCGGGACTCGGGGGTCATTATCTCCCTTTCACCATTTCCAGCTCAGGAGGGACATCTTTGGTGGGAGGTGGTCATTATAGAATGATATCAGAGGTGATGGTTGATAGATAGGATGGAGTCTGGAGGTAGGCACAGTGAGGATTTCATGGGATGGTAGGGTGACAATGTTAGTCAATCTTGGTTCGTGACATAGTCTAGGGAATACCGGCTAGGACACGGGATTTTAGGGCCCCCGTGATCTGATGCAAGGACTCTGAGCCTACTGAATGACCATGTGATACTACATTGATTGTAGGGTAGAGATCCTAGGGAAGGTATATGCATCATCAAGATTGTGTTTTACATTATTTGGGTGTTTTGGGAAATAAATTGAAATAAAATTATAAAATAAAACATTCAGTTTTCCTTACTACTTGGGCATAGGTGATCCTTGTTTTCCATACAGCTATAGCACCTGGACGTCGTCCTTGGGTGGTTCAGACGGCCGAGACCCAATATATTCATGCGGTTGATCAGCTGGGGATTGACTGAGAGGAGGAAGATAGCTTGTGGAAGAAGTCTCTATGTTCATTCCAGCAGCAAACCCTCAAGAAGTAAGAGGGTACTACTTCGGATACGGAGAAGGAGGGGTGGTTTGAGGAGCTAGGGATTTCATTTACCTTGATCTGTGCTCCGAGGGAGTACTGGGTAGCCCTAGCAGTCAGTTAGCTGAGAGGCGCAACATGACAGTGGTGGACACTCTACCTCGGAGAGCGGATAGAGGCAGAGGTTCCTTGGGCTGCCTTTGAGAAGGAATTCCGAGAGGAATTCCTTTCTTCCATGATCAAGGCATAGAAGCGGCAGGAGTTACTCTCCCTTCAGCAGGGGAGTATGTCAGTACAAGAGGTGGGGATCATGTTCAAGGATATCTTGCACTTTGCTCCGAATCTCTTTCCGGATGAGGATTCTTGGGCGATACGTTTGGAGGAGGTGATTCGTCCTTCGCTCCAGTATGTTGTCACCCCCATCACCCTTCCGACATATTGGGAAGTACAGAAGAAGGCAGAGGTTGTAGAGAGGATGCACTCGCTGGGAGGTGCACCCCGAGAGGGGATCCAGCCGGGCTCGTTGAAGGGGAAAGCAGTTAGCAGTTGGTCTCCTACGACGGGACCTTCCAGGTTCAAGCCAGTGGGGAGCAGGCCCGAGCAGTTCCAGTTCAGATCTTCGGGTCCTCGTCCCTTTTTCACGAGCCCAGGACAGAGGTGTTTTTCTTGTGGAGGTTTCGGGCATATTCGGAGTCGGTGCCTGACCCGAGCTCAGTACAGTGGAGGTGGGCGGGTTCAGCGCCCACCTCAGCAGCACCAGTTGCTGGCGAGGCCCTTCCAGCAATAGCAGGACCATGCTCCTTCGAGGGCAGACTTTTCGGGAGGAGGCCGACCTCAGGGTTCTCCTTAGGGAACTTGACCAGGGTGTGTTCGGGGAAGTGGACGACATCAGAGAGGAAGAGGAGCTGGGCGTGGACAGTTTCACACAATAGAGTTGACAGGTCCAGTAGGACCAGTGGTGGTGCGAGGTATGATTTGGTTGTTCATCACTCTTGTTTCTGCTTTGTTTGATTCGGGAGCTTCGCACTCCTTTGTTGCACCTGGTCTAGCCCATTACTTGGGAGTAGACGTAGAGAGAATTTCTGTACCACTGGTACTGAGTACACCGTTTGGAGGCCAGAACAGCGTATCTTGTGTTTTCCAGGGATGTGGGATTACGTTGGGACCATATCGTTCTAGTGGGGACCTTCTTCTGTTACAGATGCAGCCATACGATGTCATCCTGGGAATCGACTGGTTGTTTTCTATTGGTGCCGTTATCAACTGCTTCCAGAGAAGAGTCATGTTCTCCTACGTGGATGGGCAGCGTGTAGCTTTTGTTGGCAAGAGGAGCTATCAAGTGGGAAGCCGACGTTTGGAGCCTGTCATTTCCTTTTTAGGTGGGATATCTGTGGTTCCAGCTGATACAGAGATGATGGTTGTCCCGAAGGTTGTTGGGGAGTTCCTCGATGTTTTTCTTGAGGAAGTTGTGAATCTACCCCCCCCCCCCCGACATGACGTTGAGTTCTGGATAGACTTACAGCCTGGTGCCCGTCCGATTTCGATGGCCCCTTATCGGATGGCACCTTCGGAGTTGTGGGAGTTGCGGATTTAGATTGATGATCTGATGGAGAAGGGTTTTGTTCGACCCAGCGTATCACCATGGGGTGCTCCAGTTTTGTTCGTGAAGAAGGCAAATGGTGGTCTCAGGCTATGCATAGACTACCGAAGGTTGAACCAGGTAATGGTCAAGAACCGTTATCCCCTCCCAAGGATAGATTATCTCTTCGACCAACTGAGGGGAGCAGGTTGGTTTTCCAAGATTTATCTACGATCTGGATATCATCAACTGAGGGCAAATGGCAGTGACATCTCGAAGACAGATTTCAGGTGCAGGTATGGGCACTTCGAATTTGTGGTGATACCGTTTGGAGTTACGAATGCACCGAATGTGTTCATGAGACTTATGAACTTTTTCTTCCGGGAGTTTCTGGACCAATTCGTCGTTATGTTTATCGATGACATCCTGATCTACTCAAGGTCAGAGGAGGAGCACTTTGAGCATCTCAGGGCAGTCTTGGAAGTCCTTCGACACCACTAGAATTATGGGAAATTGTCTAAGTGTAAGTTCTTAACACAAGAAGTACACTTCATAGGGCAGGTGGTGTCTCATCATGGAGTGTCAGTGGACCCGTTGAAGGTGGAGGCAGTTGTTTCATGGGCAGCACCCAAGAGTGTGGCATAAGTTCATATCTTCCTGGGGTTAGCAGGTTACTATCGGAGGTTCATTTCAAACGTCTCTCAAGTTGTTTCTCCTTTGACAGCTTTGACGAGGATGAACCAGGTATTCCTATAGAGCGATCTGTTCTAGAAGGATTTCGACTACCTGAAGGAGAAGTTGGACAGTGATCTGGTACTCAGGTATCCAGAGGAAGGGTTGTTGTATGAGGTGCTTTGTGATGCTTATGGCCTTGGTCTATGGTGTGTGCTGATGCGGAAGAATGGAGTGATCTCTTATGGGTCTAGGCAGTTTTGCCCTCACGAGTGTAACTACGCCACCCATGACCTAGAGCTCGCAGCAGTAGTGTTCATACTGAAGTGGTGGTGACATTACCTCTTTGGGGAGCACTTTTTGGTCTTCTCAGATCACAAGAGCCTGTGTTATATCTTCTCCCAGCATGAATTGAACTTACGACAGTGGATATGGGTTGAGTTTCTCCAAGACTATGACATTGAGATCTCTTACACTGAAGGTAAGGGCAACATTGTGGCTGATTCCCTGAGCAGGAAGTCGCATTAGGAAGTGGTTATAGAGTCCACTGATGCTTGGAAAGAGATGGGAGAGTTTCATGCCTTGCACTTGGATTCCAGGGTAAAATGTGTTATAGGTTGTTTATTTCAGATAATGGTGTAGTCCTCCTTGTTGCAGCAGGTGGAAGAGTCTCAGTGGGGGGACTCTGAGGCGTAAGTTATGTGGGATCGTGTCGATCAGGGGAACTCTCCAGAGGGGTGGTCCGAGGACAGCTAACATCGGATGCTTTTCCATGTAAGGTTGTTTGTTCCGGAGGCATTTCGTGAGGGACTTCTCCGTGAGTTCCAAATCTCATCCTCAGCAGTACATCCTAGAGTTTTAAAAATGTACCGAGGCCTGAGGGAACAGTTTTGGTGGCCCGGGGTGAAATGGGCAGTGGCAGAGTTTGTGGCTAAATTCCTAGTGTGTCAGCAAGTAAAGGATGAACACCGTGTTCCTAGTGGTTTGTTGCATCCTCTAGATTTCCCCGAGTGGAAGTGGGATGACATCTCAATGGACTTCGTCATAGGACTAACCAGAGCTTAGGGTGGTTATGATGCTATCTGGGTAGTGGTGGATCGGCTGACGAAATCAGCTCACTTCTTAGGAATTAAGCAGTCAGGCCCGGTAAGTACCTTATCACAGAGGTACGTAGAAGTGGTGGTGCGTTTTCATGGAGTTCCAAAGACTATCGTCTCAGATCAGGATACTCGGTTTACCTCACGAGTCTAGAGGGGGTTACAACATGCTTTTGGCACCCAGCTAGGCCTTAACACTGCTTTCCACCCCCAGACTGATGGGCAGATAGAGAGGACTATCCAGACGTTGGAGGACATGCTGCGAGCATGCGTTCTGGATTTCATAGGATCATGGGTACGACACTTTCCTTTAGTAGAAATTGACTACAACAACAGCTTCCACTATACTATTGGTATGGTGCCATTTGAGGCTTTGTATGGAAGGCCATGTCGTTCACCCATTTGTTGGGCAGAGGTTGGTCAGACAGGTGCTCTTGTGCCAGAGGTAGTATAGGGCACCACAGAGAATGTCCAGCTTATACGTGAGAGGATGAAAGCGTCTTAGGACCGACAGAAGTCTTATGCTAATCGTCGGAGGAGGCCCATGGAGTTCAAGGTGAGAGATCATGTGTTCTTGAAGGTTTCCCTTCGACGGGGGCAGCGGAGGTCTGGGAAAGGGAGTAAGCTCTCACCTAGGTTCATCGGACCTTTTGAGGTGTTGAGGCGAGTCAGCGAGGTGGCATAACAGCTGGCCCTGCCACCTATGTTGGAGAAGGTTGATGACGTCTTCCACGTCTCTCAGCATCGTCGGTACTTACATGACGACTCCCACGTTATCGAATGGCGTGAGTTAGATATGGGAGATGACGCGAACTTCGAGGAACAACCAGTCATAATCGAGGATCGTAAAGAGAAGGTGCTCTGTGGATGAACTATTCTGTTGGTTCGTTTGTTGTGTAGGATTGGCGGCCTCGAGGAAAGAACTTGGAAGTAGGAGACCCAGATGCTTGCTCAGTACCTAGAGTTGTTTTGACTTGTGTATTCCCTTGTTCTTCTGATCTTTTTGTTGATGTTTTACTTTGTACCTTTGATATATGGAATGCTTGCTTGTCAGTTGTGAGACCATTTTTGTTTCCTTGTTCCCTAGTAATGTGCGACTTGTCCGGATGTGTAGGGAAAGGGAAAAACCTTATCCTTAATCGAGATACATTAATGCGGATACGATTGAACCCGTGCGGGCAAGTCAGTGCCGCCTAAAGTAGATAATATCTCCATGTAGAAGAAGTAATTCTTCCCCAAACCACATGTTGAGGCGGTGTGTTGGGTGTGTGGTGTTGGGGGTAGTGTGAGTTGAAGAATCCTAATGTATTAAAGTGGGAAGATCCAATTCTTATTCGAGACGCATTAATGAGGATGCGATTAAACCTGTGCAAGCGAGTCAGTGCCGCCTAAAGTGGATAATATCATGACATAGGATAAGGAAATCATAACACATATGATTATGGTTGTTGGTTAGGTTTCTATTATAACGATAACCCTAAGAGGTATCTTGTTGAGTTTCCTCTGAGTTGGTTTTTGAATTCTCGGGGACGAGAATGATTTAAGAGGTATCTGATGTAATGGCTCAGACCTCTCCGACCCTTTCCGTTGTCAAAAAGAAGGTCATGAAGTGTTGTGGAGGGTAAAATGGACTTTTCCCACACTTTCCAGAATTCTGAAACTACACGCCGTGTAGTTTGAGTACACGTCGTGTACCCCCTTTCCGGGTATACCTCATGATGTAGGCCATGTCCTCGCTGTGTGAAATAATGGGTGCACACTGTGTTCCTAGTTCTACACACCGTGTAGTCCTTCCCCGTGTACGCATTACCAGTCAACGGTCGTGTACTGTGTTGGAGCTGTGTCCTTGTCGTGTGCAATAAATGATTACATGCCGTGTGACTAAACTACAGGCCATGTAGTCCTTCCCCGCGTATGCATTACCCTCAAACCGTGTGTTGACCAGTCAACGGCCACAGAGCCGTGTTGGAAGCCACGTGGAGACCGTGTAAAATAACCAAGTACACGTCGTGTACCCTAAAGTACACGCCGTGTACTTTTCCTTTTCTCACCTATAAAAGGAGGGGTCCCCTCCTCCTTTCAACTCACCCCTCTCCTCCCCTTTCCCTCTGAGCAGAGTTCTCCCAAGAGACTCGAAGGCTCTTTCTTCCATAACATCTTCGTCAGAGCTCTGATTTACGATCCGTCAGCGGCCATGGGATCGTGACGATGACACGGAACTTCTGAGCTTGGATCCGTTCTCGTTCAATCGGCCATTCCTTTCTGACTTCCACCCGAGGAGGTTTTTCCGGGACCCGACAGAGGTGACAGACGCCGACGGACTTCTTCTAAAGTTGATCCGAGGGAGCGTTGTGATCAGAACCTATTGAGGTAGGGATATTACCTTTGTCTCTCTCTCTTTTTTGTGCATCATGAGGGGTGGTTATCCTCTTGTTTTCATGAGAAACAGTTGATCCATTAAATAAAGATAATAACTGGTCAAACAACGGGGTTGGGAAGTTTGTGATTGATGTTACTTTTTATCCTGTGATTTTATGTTGTGAATTGAATGAGCTTCTGCCTACTGAAAATCACGGACGTTGGGGGCCTTTTCTTGCACAATTAAATGTTTCCCTATCTTTATAGACTTTTTTGTGGATATAACTTTGAGGAAATTGGTATATCACATAATGTTGGCTGATTAAATGAAAATCTGGAACCCTTGTGTGATCACCCCGATTAAACAAAAATGGAATAATGAACATGTGGGGGTTGGATTGGATACGTGACATGTGATGGGGGTGTTTTGTGGGTTGTTGTGGATATGGTGAGCAACGGGGATGCGGTTGACTTTGTTGTGGAATGGTGTGAATGTTTTGATGGTGATGGGCACTGGGGCTTTGATAAATGGTATTAAAGGGATAGTGATTTGTGGGTTCAGTGTGGTTGTGGTTATGGTGGTTGGCAGCGAGGCTATAGGGATGGGTTGTATGTGAACGGATTATGGGTTGTGAATAATAAATAAAAGCAGAAGAGTTAATGAATGGTGGGTAATGGTAATGGAACAGAGTTAATAATCAATGGGGTTGGTTGGTTGATAAGAAGGGCTTGGTTGTGTTGGTTGTGATTTCCTAACTAGATTTGTGGATGGCAGGGATATGTTTTATGAACGATCTATGTGGTTGGCTGTGGATAGTTGCCCAGTAGTTAAGGAACTAAATAATCTAATTCTACTGAAACATGAAAAACTAAATGGGCTTGGGGTTGATTGTTTTATGCATGCTTCGTAGTAGCAGTGCTGAGGCACGTGCTCAGTTTCTCTATTTAGAATCCATGGGTTGGGTTGTGTGGTTGGTATATTTATATATCTATATCTATTGTGTTTTATGTCACACCACCCATGTTGAGCACTTAGTGCTGAAAACTCCCATTTCATGGGAGAGGGTGTTTTCCCTTAGTCACTAGCTCCTTCCTGCTCCTTCTACTCTAGGCTGTGATTGCTTGAGGCGACCTTACACCAAAGACTCTTTGGGTAGGTTTCGATTGGGGTGTCTTAGGCCCAAGATTCTTCGGTCAGGTTCTAAATTTTCCCATGAATCTTCGGGATGAGTCCCAAGTGTGTGCGGGTGGGATATGTGGTTGTGAGGCCCAAGTGTGTGCGGGCGGGATACGTGGTTGTGAGGCCCAGGCGTGTGCTAGCAGGATACGTGGTTGTGAGCCCCAGGTGTGTGCAGGCGGGATACGTGGTTCTGAGGCCCAGGTGTGTGCGGGCGGGATACGTGGTTGTGAGGCCCAGGTGTGTGCGGGTGGGATATGTGGTGGTGAGGCCCAGGTGTGTTCGGGCGGGGAGAGTGTGGCAGCGTTAGGACGTTCGTCGTTAGGAAGAGAAGCTAACTAAAGGGAACTAGTGTGGGGTACCCATTACTCATGTTTCTTATAAACTACTACCTGTTGTGCTTGTGTTTTGGTGAGTGTGGATGGTGAGGTTGGGTGGATAGAATTACTTTCTAGGTTTATTCTATTGTTCTCACGGGACATTAGGATGTCTCCCCACTTGTGCACGAGAGCTTTAGGTTTCCCTACTAAGTATACTTGTATGCTCACCCTACGTTTACTTTCTGGTTTCTAGGAGGACTACCAAGGCCGTGCGGGACCCTACTAGTCGGACAGTTGGAGTTCTTGTAGTTGATGTTCTTTTGTTTCTATTGGTATTGTACTTTGAGCCTTCTTGTACTTTTACCTTATTATAAAATCGTTTAAGCATGCATGTGGGATTGGTTTGGTTTTATTTCTATACACTTGTTCCTTTTCCTTTTTGGTGGTTGACTTGTTCTATTTCCTGATCCTAAATAAATAAAAAGGGTAATGCCTCCCATACTTGTGAAAACTCATACCCTTGGTGCTAGTCGCCACCCCGGGGCCTACTGGAGGCAGGACTCGGGGGGTCATTATCTCCCTTTCATCATTTCCAGCTCAGGAGGGGCATCTTTGGTGGGAGGGGGTCATGACATCATACATTGTTATCTAAGAGCATGTGTAGTGGTCCTTAGACTAGAAAATTATCATTAACTCATTTAATGACTTGCGTACATTGATTTTCTGACAAAAACCGTCACGAAGATAGGTGGTGGGATGTAGGGTACGTTGGGTGAATCAGGAATGACATGCTGTTAATATATAAGTCTTGGAAGATGTTTTCCCTTCAATTTTTTTTGGAATTTGATATCTTGCGCCCTTTGATTGAAATAGAATTTTTTGCCCAAATTCCATGGCCTTGGTGTTACGATGAGTTTATTTCTTGAAGCTAAAGAATGATGGATAAAGTATATAGGTTTATGAAACTATCATGAAACCTTATTGATGATATATTGAGACAAAGGGATTAAATTACATGTTAAGCATTTGTATGATGTGACAAGTCAACGTGGCGTCAACTTCTTTCTCTTGGTTTCCATGACCAATTTCTAGACAGTAATCTTGGACATTAGGCAATACCACCTAATGACAACGATAAAGAGGCCTAGAGTGTCACACACTAATTGTATCCAAGTATCTCAAGTAGAATAATGATTATTCCCACATGTGTTTCAGAATTGTTAATGGAATCCTAAATTTGTTTAACATTGGAGGAAGAATAACATGAAAACAATATATACACACCATGTACATTGAATGTACACACCGTGTAGTTTTTATTTTGGAAAGGAAATGAAAAAAAGTACATACTGGGTATTAATTATTACACGTCGTGTTTTTTTTTCTGTCCGGATTTTGAGAAAATAATATAATTTTATTAGATGATATTTATTATAATCTTCATGGGAACATGTCAAGGAATTAATGATTCGACATGGGGGTTTTCAATAAGAGTTAACTAAATAAATAAAATGTGTAACGTGTTTATTTATTATCATAACACTATAACGCATGCCAAGGAATTGATAATTAGATATGGTGGTTTCCAATAAGTGTTAATGAAATAAATAAAACGCGTTTCTTTATTATCATAACTATATAACCTCAAACACGATTATAAATATCCTCACAACCACAACACTTTTCCCCAATCATTGTGCACAAAAAATATGGAGAATTCACTCAAGGCTGAAATAACTCCTTCATCCATGATCTCTCTGAAGACTGAGAGAGATCCTCCACCATCAGATCATGGGGATCTATGGTGGACAATGCAAGAAAATGATTCTTCATGCTATCACCTGGAGATTCATTTGGCAGTGTCCAGAGAAATGGGGCACACGTGTGGATCACCGCTAGAGGAAGTCTACACTTGGAATATGTGCCGAAATGAAGAATCACATTGGAACGTGATCAGAAATATCAACGAAGAATTATCACTATAAAAGGTACTTCTTGTCAATTAATTAAATTATTTATAATCAACCTGTGACATTCCTCATTTTGTGGTTCTGGTACCATTTTTCTTTGTCTATTTCTGTGATTCGATTCATGGAGTCTGGCGTTTATTGTTGTATTGTTCCCAGATATATCATTGCTAACGACAAAAATCCAACTCGGCACATCCACCCACGTGCTTCTGCTACGCTCGGGACATTAAATTGGTATCAAAGGGAGGTTAAAATGTTTATTATAGTTATTTAATTTTAATTTATACTTTACGCATTTATATTTGATTCAATTCAAGATAAATCATTCTATAAAACTAAATGAATTAGATTTGTTCTTCCTCATTCATTTCTCGATTCACATCACAAGAAATTTCCTTTTAATCTTAATTTTGATTAAAATAAAATTAGGGAACTCATCTAGAGGAGCTACTCATTCTATCTATACAACACAGGAATACCCGGCATGTTGTGAAATCTACATGCTATGTACTTAGGTTCAATGAACTGGTACAGGTCTGCCAAACTACACCATGTGAATTGAGCATACCTATGTTTTTAATACACTGTTTTGACCAAAAATTAACAGTGTGTGGAAACCAGAATACATGGAATGTATGTTGAATCAACATGATATGTAGTCTGATCCATCCTCGGGGAAACTGTGTACAAGGAGAAGTTTTATACTGCATACATGGGATTTACAGGCCGGTAACTTCGTAACAAGGAACTACACGTGGTGATAGATTTATCTACATGTTGTGTACTCCAAAATTTCCAATGTACATAAAACACACCAATTCCCCTGGAATGTACATTCGATAAAGGGTGAAAAAAAATTCTATGTAATTTAGCCTACATGTCATGTACATTCAAAAAATGGAATTTCACCAGGTTTTCTCTAATGAACAAAGACCCTTAAAAGGAATATGGATGGGAATAATCCCAAGGAAATTCAGAAATGAATTTAAGATAAAGAATTGATTACTTATAATATCATAATTAATTGAATTCAAGTGCAACATATCTTGAATAAATGCTCAATTAAAAGAATATCAATACTAAATATGCATAAATTTCGTTGCATGTTATAGATGATCATGATCTAGACCAAATATCCCTTGTGTGTGTATAGACTCATTTAAATTTCGTGGCCTATGAAAATTCTTCCAATATAATTTTTGACACGAATGCCCATGGTTTCTTTACTTTAAACCCCATGTAATTGATGATCTCCCATGCCCGAGGAGATGGTTCAAAATTTGATGATGAGGGAAAACCAACCCATGATGATACAAAGGAGGATAGGTGGGAGCAGCAAAACATGAACCATCAGGTTCAAGGTGTTTTCCCTAGGTCATGGTTAGCTTATCAAAATCGCAAGATAAGCTAACCAATAGAAGCTCATGATCATGCCATCTTATTTTATTTCTGTCTTATTGTATGGTTTTTTAATTATGTATGTGTTGTTGCGATCACATAGTTAATGAAATAAACAATCATGAAAAGATGGAATAAAATAAAAACCGGACTATGTGTAAAAATTATCAGAACATGGTCAATCACTTATGCCAGCATCACTTAATATTGACAAGAATATGATAATGAGAAACTATTCATAAATGATTAAAATCCCTCAAATACCATATTATGCCATACCAAGCCTCCCATTACTTGATTAAGGGAAAGACTCAACAAAACAATGTGTTTGATGAACCCTTGTTGGGACACTTACTTATATAAATGAATCTCTTATGAATGTTTTGGGATGAATTGAACATTTCACATCAGGAGGAGTATCCCTTGCTAGACTTGTTGTAAAATGGAGGCATGTGTTGTGGAAATCCATGTCCATATTTCATAATTGTGGAGTCCACTGAAAAGATCAAGGAACTGTAAGCTCACAGTTGGAAAAGACCACCATACCTAAATACCTTTAAATATCATCCCCAACCCTTGTTTGGGTTATTATAAGGGGAATATAGATCCTTGCCACTAGAATTCCATGGCAACTATATATTACGAGTTCAATGTTGAGGGCCATTGGGACTTGATAAAATAGTGGGACACTTAATAAAATTTATTATTTCTCATAAAATGTAATCAAGAATGTACTAAAAAATCTTCTCTTTTAATTTATTGAATCAATATGAAAAACTTATCAACCACATTTTCTCTACGATCAATTCTGGATAAAGATAATATCATCACCAGAAGTAACTTTCAGGAATGGTTTAGGCGCCTTTGGGTTGTCCTACTCCATGTACGAAATTTTTACATACTGGAGTCCTCACTTCATGATTCACCTGCCCAAGGGGTGAGTGATGATGATTTCTTGGTCTATGATCAAAATTTGAGAGATGCACTCGACGTTCAATGTTTGATGATGTCATAAATGTCTAGTGAGATCATGAAGTCTCATGAAGACATGGATTCCCATATCATGATCAAGAACATCTATGTTCTATACTGTGAGAGAGTAAGACCGGAATGGTTTGAGATATCCAAGGCTCTATTTTAGAGCAATCTTGGAGAGGGTTCCCTAGCTAGGCCTCATGTAGTCAAGCTCATTGGGTACATTGAGATCTTGGAGGTTCTAGTGTTTAAACTCCCTGAAGAACTTGGTATCGATCTCATTCTTGCATCACTGCCCCATAGTTTCTCCAACATTGTTGTAAATTTCAATATGAACGACACTAAGATGTCTCTATTTGATATCCATATCATCATTCTCCAAGTGGACAATGATATGAAGCATGAAAAGCCTTTTGACCATATGGTGATTAAAAAGAAATGGAAGGTGATGATCATTAATCCCAAATCTTCTGTATGTCCTTCCATGAAAAGGAAGATCAAAGGGGAGGAAAGAGAACAAGTGGCTGTTTGTTTCGCATGTGGCAAGAAGGGTTTCTGCAAGAATAACACCACCTAGCCAATGAAGAAAGGGGATGCTTCAGGTGTGTTTGTTATCAAATTCAATCTATCTATTTCTACCTATTGGGTATTAGATACTAAATGTGGTGCTCACATATGTATCCAAATACACAAACAATGTAGATTTAGAAAGATTGACCGAGGTGAGGTGGAACTGCGAGCAGCCAACGGAGCCAGACTCGCTGTTGTAACTGTCGGAGACTACCTCCTAACATTTCCAACTAGGATGGTCTTGGTATTAAAATAATTTTATTATGTTCCCTCTGTAACCAAAAAATATATTTCAGTATCCATATTAGATACTGAAGGATTAATCTTCACGTTTGGAAATGAATGTTGCTACATTTATAAAGATAGTATTTGTTTTGATAGGGTACATTTATTTAATGACCTTTATGTGTCAGACTATAGAAACCAAGTAATGGAAATCAATGAAAAAGTTAATTCACATGACTCATACCACAACCTACATTGGCATCATTGGCCAAGTCATGTCAATGAGAAACATTTGACAAAATTAACTCAAGATGGGTAATTAGATTCTTTCAAACTAATACCACACGGTGTTTTTCATGGGTGTCTAAAAGGAAAAATGTCCAAAGCCCCATTTTGTGGGAAAGGTGAAAGGTAAAAATAGATTCTATAATTAACTCACACAGGTGTTTATGTACCATTTCTAGTTGATTCCAGGGGTGGGTTCTTGTAATTCATAACATTTACTGATGATTTTAATAGATATGGACTTATTTACATAATGAGGTATAAGTAAAATTATTTTGATCGGTCAAAGAATAGAAGACTGAAGTTGAGAACTAGCTTGGTAAGTAGATTAAGAAACTACACTCAGAGAGAGGAGGAAAATAACTTAATCAGGACATCATTGATTTCTTACTTGAGTTTGGGATTCTATCTCCACTCAATCCTCCTTACACGCCTCATTGGAATGGTGTAAGTGAAAGGTGGAACTGCACCATATTTGACATGATGAGATCAATGATGATTCATGTGAGTATTCCATTATCCTTTTGGGGATATGCATTACAGACAGCAGTACACATACTAAACCAAGTACCAACTAAATTGATAAATGGTATTCTCTATGATTTATGGAGTGGATGCAAATCGATGTTATCAAATTTACATGTGTAGGGTAGAAATGAATTTTTTTAAGGCCTCTTCAGGTAAAAAACTTGCACCCCCGAGGTACAAAGTGTACC
Organism: Viscum album; assembly: GCA_963277665.1. Lineage (NCBI taxonomy): Eukaryota > Viridiplantae > Streptophyta > Magnoliopsida > Santalales > Viscaceae > Viscum > Viscum album. The sequence goes on from OY728120.1 coordinate 1,153,946,067, forward strand.
TTTATTGGATATCTCAAGGAAACAAGGGGATATTAACTATAGAACTCCTCAGATAAAAAGGTTACAGTGGAAAGAAATTCTGTATACCTTGAGAGGGAGCACATATCCAAATGAGAGAGTGGGGCGAGACAGACTTCGATGAAGTCGAGGCTCATGATACACAGGAGTTGGTACAAGAACAGATTCTACAAAGCCCCGTGGGAAAAAAAATCAATTCAAGATATAGAAGAACTGCATAGCAGCATGAGAGAGGTGAGAGGACATGAACAATATGGTTTTCTTTTCATTGAGGATGGTGACTCGTTATTGGTTGACAATGACGATCCTCTTACCTACAAGGAAGTAGTTGATGGAACAAACTTTTCCAAGTGGCAAGAAGCCATGAATTATGAAATGGATTACATGTACCAAAACCATGTTTTGATTTTGGTAGATCCTCCAGTTGATGTAAAGCATGTCGGTAATAAACGGTTATTCAAGAAGAAACTAGACATGGAGGGAAATGTCATCATCGATAATGCACGACTGGTTGCAAATGGTTTTAGACAGCGTTAAGGAATTCACTATGATTAAACCTTTTCACCATTTTTGATGCTGAAATCCATCAAAATCCTGTTTTCCATTGCCGCTTACCATGACTATGAAATATTTTAAATGGTTTCAAATCAGCATTCTATAATGGGAACCTCCAGGATGATGTCTACATGACCCAACCTGATGGGTTTGTGACTCCAAAGGATTCCAACAAGGTATACAAGTTGAAAAAATCCATTTATGTATTAAAGAAAGAATCAAGGTCATGAAACATTCGTTTGGATGAAGTTGTAATGGAATTAGGCTTTTTTAATAACGAATGTGAGTCTTGTGTCTACAAAAGGTTTAGATGAAGTGCCATCATTTTACTAATAGTATATTTTGATGATATATTACTAATTGGAAATGAAGTACCTATCATATACTCAGTTAAGGAATGGATGGATAAATGCTTCTCAATGATATAATTGGTCGAGGTAGCATATATTATTGGCATCAGGATATATCATGACAGATCCAATAGAATGTTGGTTCTGAGTCAATGAACATACATTGACAAGATACTGAAGTGATTTAGTATGGAACAACCCATGAGGGGATTGTTTCCAGTGTCACATGGAGTTCATCTTTCTAATAAAATATGTCCTCAAACACATGGGGAATGAAAGAAAATGGAAAGGATCCCTTATGCATCCACAATTGGGTTAGTAATGTATGCTATGATATGTAAAAGGCTAGATGTTGCGTAAACATTTAGGGCAGTAGGATCATATCAAGCTGATCCAGGACACCACCATTGAATGGAAGTCAAGACTATCATTAAATATATGAGACATAATAAGGATATGTTCTTGGTTTATGGAGTAGATGGGGAACTAGTCATCAGAGGACATGTAGATTCTAATTTCTAGACTGATCAATATGACATGATGTCACAGAATGGATACATATTTAGTTTTAATGGAGGTGCAGTGAGCTAGAAGAGCTAAACACAAGGTGTGGTCGCAGAATCTACAACAGAATATGAGTATATCGCATCTTCTGAGGCAGCTATAGAAGCAGTATGGATGCGAAGCTTCATCCAAGAGTTGGATGTTGTACCTAGAAGTAAAGATCATATCTCACTCGGTTGTGATAATACCGCAGCGGGGAAACTTGAAAAGGAGACAAGGTCACAATAGCAGACAAAGCACATATTTCGAAAGTATCATCTCTTGAGGGATTTTTCTCAAAGAGGTGATGTTGTAGTGCGCATTATTTCCACAGAAGAAAACTTGGCGGATCCCATGTCTAAAGCCTTGACTCAACAGAAACATGATCATCATGTGAGGTCTACTGGACAAAAATCGTAGGATGTTGGGTCTTGTCCAAGTGAAAGTTTGTTAGAGTTAGTGTCCCCAAAACCAACTACTTATACCATGATTACAGGAATGTACACATATTATATATTGTTCATTATTCTGCATGACTATAATATAATAATTTCCTAGAATATTTGTTGCTTTAAAAGGGTCATGGTAGACCCCCACTATGATGAAATCCTTGAAATGATATAAATAGTTTCTTAAATAAAGTTCAACGGTTGAATGACATACAATGATAGGACACGGAGTATACATACCATCATGTGCAAGTACTCGTAAGAAGACGAGACTCTCTCTCATGGAGTTTTCACATGATAATCTCCAAGACAGGAGATTATGAGAACAGACCAACCAGTTGTAATTCCACGTGTCTTTGTTTCATCAGAAATTGCTATCTACAAGTGTGTGTAATGGTCCTTAGACAGGAAGACTATCATTAACTCATGTCATGACTCATGCACTTTGATTTGCTGACGAAAACTATCACGAAGACGGTTGGTGGGAAGTTGGGTGCGTTGGGTGCATCACAAATGACATGTTTTTTATGGATAAGTTGAGGAAGAATTTGTCCATTCCATATTTATAGAAGTAGATATCTTGGGCCCTTTGATTGAAATAGAAATATGACCCAAATTCTATGGAAATGGTGTTACGACGAGTTTATTTCTTGAATTCAAAGAATTATGGCTCAAGCATATAGTTTTATGACACTGCCATGAAACCTGATTGATGAGATTTTGAGACAAAGGGATTAAATTACACGGTAAGCATTTATATGAGGTGACACGTCAATGAGGCATCAACTTATTTCTCTTGGGTTCCATGACCAATTGATAGACCGTAATCTTGGAAATTAGGCAAGCCCGCCTAATGCCAACGAGAAATAGGCCTAGAGGGTCACACACTAAGTGTATCTAAGCATCTCAAGTAGAATAAAGATTCTTCCCACCTGTGGTTTAATAATTATTCAAGGAAGCCTAAATCATATTAATGTTGGAGGAATAATAAAATGAATACCATATATACAGGGTGTGTACATTGAATGTACACACCATGTAGTTTTCATTTTGGAAAGGAAATGAAAAACAACTACACGCCATGTATTAATGATTACACGCCATCTAGTTTTCCTGTCGGGATTTTGTGGAAATAATATTGTTTTATTAAATGATATTTATTATAATCAGTGTGGGCGCATGTCAAGGAATTAATTATTCGACATGGGGGGTTTCAATAAATGTTAATGAAATAAATAAAATGCGTAACAAGTTTATTTATTATCATAACTCTATAATGCATGTCAAGGAATTAATGATTCGACATGGGTGTTTTCAATGACAGTTGATGAAATAAATATAACGTGTTTATTTATTTTCATAAATCTATAACCTCAAACCCAATTATAAATATCCTCATAACCCCAACACTTTTCCCTAATTGTTGTGCACATCTAATTTGGAGAATTCCCTCATGGCCGAAAGTAATCCTTCCTCCAAGAACACTCTTAATACTGAGAGAGATCCTCCTCCATCAGATCAAGGCAGTCTAAGGTGAAAAACGCAAGCAAAGGCTTCTCCACTCTAGCACTCGGAGATTCCTTTGGTGATGTCTAGAGACAAAGAGTGCACGTGTGGATCACCACTATTGGATGTCTACACTTGGCTTCTGCGACGCAATGATGAATCACATCGGAACGTGATCAGAAAAATCAACGATGAAAGAACGTCATAAAAGGTACTTTTTGTCAATTAATTAAATTAATTATAATCAACCTGTGACTATACTCCTTTTGTGGTTTCAAGACTATTCTTCTTCTTTGACTATTTATATGATTCTATCCATGGATTCTAGCCTCTATCGTCGTATTGATCCCAGATTGATCATTTCTAATGACAAAAATCCAAGTGGGCACATCCACCCATGAGCTCCTGCTGCACTTGGGACCTTCAATGAGGACTCTATAGCCTTCATTACAGATTCTAAAATTTATTGAAACAGTTAACAGTATGATTCTTATGTTATATTTAAGCTAACAAATATAGTTTTCAAGTTCTTATTAAAGAGAGATTCTAGGATCTATTTCTGAGAATTATATGGTAAATTTCTAGAAAATTAGTAATAATTTTACAACCCCTTAGTTAATATATTTTTAATAATAATAATGGGATACAAAACAATTTAGTATACCTTTTATTTTCGATTGGATAAATAGTATTTTCATGAATCCTAGGAAATGTTTTGGGACTTAATTAGGACATTTCTGCATCATTAGATCCCTTGAAATGTACTCTTGGATTATTTATATAAATTAAAATCACCTTTAGGTCAAAATATAGTAGACCAATAAATTTATGGTAATTACATAGACATGATAGTTGAGGTTTTAAGTCTAATGTATAACAAAAATTAAATTGACAACCCAAAACATCTTTTAGAATTAGTTTAAATACAAGAGAGTAAAATGAAAGTAAGTTTTGGGAATAAATGTTGAACTTACTAAAATTAAAGACCATATTTAGTCCCTAATGAACTAAAATTTCTACATGCTCACCAAATAGGTTTTCAAAATAAGAAAAAAATTATTAGAGAATAATGTCCTCAATGTGATATGAGTAGGAACATTAGAAATTACGAAGAATGCATTGAAATTCCTCCCCAAACCAATGAAAATACTATTTTTGTGGGATGTTCTCAAAATATTCAAACCAAAATGATCGATTTTTATATAACTAAAATCCTCACAAAGATATTTCCCATTATAAACAAAAATGAACAAGGAATTCTTAGATAACCCACTACCCTTGGTTTTTAGAAATCTATCAAGCCCATCATTTAAATGGAAACCAAGGGATTAGTCATTGGATTCATGATGGAATTTAAGGGCCATGTTGTGGTGTATTTTAAGATATACTCAAAAAAATATAATCTAGAAATAGAAAACCAAAAAATAAATTTTGTGATTCGAAATATAGAAATGAAAAGGGGTAAATAAGATAGATACATGACTTAAAGAGTTAAAGGAATTAAAACTAATTCAATAAATATCTACCATAGGGAGAAAATAATAGTTGACACCATTATAAATGTTTTGAAAACCGAAGAGGATAATAGTGATTTCCCTTAGAGATTTCACATTGAAACTACGGAAGAATGTGTAATTAAAAAACTATTTGATACATAATATGTAAATGAGGATAGATATATAAAAATATAACAAAAAAATATTTTCACATAAAAAAGAAAGGGAAATTACATAGAATAGAAAATTAATAAATTGAAGGATAAAGTTAAGAAATATATTGATGTGTTACCTGATATTTAAAAAAATTAATATACATAACATTTCCTCATAGAATCATAAAAATGATTTAGGAACCTGAACTAATCAACCCCATTCATCTTTTTAGAACTATTCAAATAAATATATCATTCCTTCAATCTAAAGATTCAATCATATCTTATTATAAATCATTAAATACAAATGTTTCAAACAAAAAACAATGGAATAATTTTCCAACTATATCATAAAGGTTGAGTTTATTGTTTTCATTAATAATATAATTCCTTCTAAACACCAAGATCCAATTATTATTTCCATTTCTCATACTTTATGATATATTTTTCTTCTTAGTTTCCTTTTTTCCCTTAGTGATGGAAAAATATTAATCTTTTTCTCACCAGTATAATACTTGAGACTATGATAATAACAACCCTTTACTAATTTACATAAATTTATTGTTTGATATATTACTCCTCCCATTGGTATAATATATTCCCATTTAGTTTAGGTATGAAAATGATAATTTTCTATTGATTTCTATATTCAAGATATGGTATGTGAAGAGGATGACTCTATCGGCATTTGGTAGGAATTTTTTAGAAAATAATATATTAGGTATTTATGTATATAAATGAAAATTAATACTTATAATAGTTAAACAAGGAGAGGAGTCCAATGTTTTTAAGATGTCTAAAATACCTCCGTAGGGTAAAACCTACTCTACAGTTGAGATGATTGAATTTGAGGAACATATTAATGAGGAAGATGAATAATTTTTAATGATGATTGAAAGATACCAATATTAAACACATATTTATTTATACCTGAATAGGAATATATTTTTTCCGATGTGTGATGAGCACTTTTATGATTATGAAATAGTGTTGTTAGAGTAAGAATGTGAGGAGTTTTCTACCGAGGATAAAAATGATGAAGGAGTGGTTTTAGTTTTCTTCCAATCTCTTTTTTAGAATCAAGTTAAATTATATGAGCCATTTGGACCCAATATTTATCCTATACCTATAAATAACTATTTTGGAGCTAAAGAAATCTACTAACTCACATGAAATATTCATTTCTATGTGATAACCCTTCACTTCATATAACCCTCTTTAATCAGTAATAATTAAATTAAAAATCCAGGATTATATTTCACTAGATTAAAACTCTTATAGGATGGAACAATGAATATGTTAAAGGGACCAGTCAAATATTTTTCACGCATAAGATCTTTATGGAGCTTCATTGCAAACTAGGAGTTTGGGGACATAAGAAACGTAATCTCAACATGAATGAGGTTGTTAAGGTATAAGTGATAATGCTTTTATATTCTAGAATTTTTAATCCCATATCAGATATCCCTAAGGTCAAAATTATTTATGTAACTAGTAAAAAAAGAGGTACATTATCATGAACAATGATAAAAAAAATTAAAAATTACATGCTAGATATGTACCAATAAGGAATTCTATATAGACATTAGAAATATTAATTCTACCACTTGGAATCAGTACTTCCCTATTCCATTTTTAGATAAAATTACAAAGAAGTTATTTTGAAATGAATTTTATTACTTTCTTGAAGACTATTTTAGATACAACCATATTATTAAAGCCCCTAAATATCAACAAAAAACCAATTCACATACACATTTTATAAATTTTCCTATTATAGGATTCCCTTCATAGTTCTTTGTTTCCTCATCCACCTATTAAAGATAATCGATGGATATCTTATATAATATTTTTGAGAGGATAATATAGGTTTTAAAATATGAAATTTATATATTTATAAACTCATTTAGGAGCTATCTAGAAAATATTTAATTTGGACTACATTGATTTTAATAGAATAATTTAGTTTTAAATTGGAAGAAATGTTAATTTATGGTTAGTGAGGGGAATTTTCTAATAAATAAGTTCTATATGAGGTGAATATATATTGAATATACTAATATTAATGTAATTCCAAAGTTACCACCTTCTAATGATGTAATGGGTATTAGAAATTTTATATTGTATATGGATTCCATTCAGATATTCCATAAGGACATTTCTATGTTTACAAATCCCTTATGTTCACTATTGTTCATGGATACATCCATTGTATTGGATAAAAAGTGTCTGGAAGCATTCAAACTTATCAGGTAGAATATTACTACATTTCCCATAAACACCACCCCAAATTCGAAATTCCCCTTAGAAATCATGTATTATGTTAGTAATCTAACCATTGGGGATGTTTTAGGGAAATATTTGAAAAACATACTATATCTATAACATTTTACCAATATAAATATAGATTATTCCTTAATTAATTACATCGAAATATAACATTTTTTTTAAAAGTTGTTTTTTCTCTTGGAATGTTTAGATAATATTTTTTTTAGATCCAAAGTCATAGTTATCACTAAACATGTTGTTCTAAAATATCACTTTGATAAAAAAGGCCAAAATAAGACTTACTAAGTAAATAATTTTCTTAAAAAAAGTCATATGCATAATGTGAGGATAAACAAGGTGTAAAAAATATAGTGGTCATTAACATTTAAAGAATTGTACGCACTAATAATAGTTACCCAAGAGATAATAATTAATTATTTCATGATGAAAAATAACTCAGAAATATGTTTTGAAAATTTATTTAGTATGACGATTAAGTGAATTTTCAAGCTATATGTTTCAATTCTATTGATATGATTTTTAATCAAGGAAGTGAATTTTTTCTAAATTGAACGTCAAATTTATGGACAATCCTATTTTTTCTCAGAATTTAGACTGATTGTATTCTCAAAATGTATGTCCCTGAAGTATAGATTGTTCCTTATTATTGATTTTTCACTCTTATAAAAGTGGATAGAGTAAATCCTGGAAGGATCTTTAAAATGGTTTATTTTGTCAAAATCACTTTGTGGATACAGGGAGTCTAGTAAATATTTATTATAAATCCCCATTGGTGGGAAATCTAGGTGGAAGGAATGATCTTCCCCACAAAAGGATTTTTTGAAATATAATTTTTTATTTATTTTTTGGGTTCATAATTTAAGAGGATATTTCCATGTTCTTATTTTAAAGAATACAATTTTTTTCTTATATATCTCTATGTGGATACAACCAATTCCACTAACTAAAAAATATACTAATATTTTCAAATTCATCTAGAAGATAATTTTATCAGGATCTGATATTCCAAAATTATTTCATCATAGATATTGGACCCCATGTTAAGATCATCAAATTCCAAGATATAATGGATAAATATTCAATTTTGTACGAACCAAGAAAAACATATCATCCATAATATAATAGGAATGATTAAATTTCAAAAATATATCTTGAAAGGTTATCGGAGGATATTGGTTATGGTTCATAGGAAGTGTAGATCCTTCAAATTTGATAAGGATTTTTCAGCCTTCATAATTACTTTTAAAATTAAAAAAGGGATTTAATCACTGATAATCCTCTTGGTAAAATAATTACTCTTACCTTTAGAGGTGAAATATATGTATTTTATCACAATTAAATCTTAAACTTTTATTTTCAAACTACTAGATAAATAATACCCCTAGATTTGAGTAAGTTGTATAAATTTAGAAAATAAAAGAAAAATTTATAATTTAAAACGAAATAACAAAGTATTATCATGAATTTATCATTAAAAATACATTTTAAGGTTCTTCATAGGTATTTACATTTTAATTATACATTGAAATTGTTCCATAGAAAACTAAAGTACAAATGGTTTGGACCTTTCAATGTACACATGGTGTTAGTTAATGGATATGTTGAGTTGGTAAGATATGAGAATATTAAATTCATGGATAATTTTAATATAGTTAAAAAAATATTGGTGGGTATATAAAGGGTTAGGATATGGTATACGTACTTAAAAGAAGATAATCCTCTAAGTCAAAATGATGTCTTAAAACTTAGTGATTCATGGGATTCAATCCATGGGTTTTATTCTTTATATTTTATTTATTTATTATTTTGAATTAAAATAAAATTATAATGTGTTTAGGCTATTGTGTCGCTACATTATTAGTGCAATAATTCCATATTTCAATCACAACACAACCTATGATCTCTTTTCATGTTAGGAACTTTAAGGATCTTCGTTTGTACTCTACCCTGGATTTTTTAGAGTGTTAAACATTATATGTAATCATTTAAGAGTAGAACATGAAAAAATCCAACATTTTCAAAAATAAATAGGATCCTCATGTCAGGAAAACATGAATCACTTTTTCATGATACTCAAACTATGGTTTTATTTTCATTAAAAAATATATTATTAAATTATTATGTTGATTTGTTTAATTTTGTAGGATTTATAACTGGGTTAACATAGGAATTTATTAAATCTAGAATAAGGTAAGTTTTTTATGAACTCAAGTGAGTGAATATTCTTTGTATGGGAGTTTCAAATCAATATTTAATTTCTCAAAAAATTACTGAAAATTATTTCTTTGTATTTTCATGATAAAACTAAAATATAATTTAGATTTTTATTGTCGATTTTGGATGAAAATTTATCATTATTTATTTCCATTTGTTTTTTGGTTTCTAGAATATTTAAAATTATTTTTGACCATTAATTGTAAGAATGGTTTTTTAAATCATACATATGAATGAAATTGTTATTGTAGTGGCTAGATAAAAAACATTTTCTGTTATGAATTTTATTTATCATACTGATGTGTGTAAAATATGATCTTTGAAATATTCTCCCCTTTGAACATAATTTTGAACTATTTAATTACAAAATCATTTTAACCTAAAATTATTTTAAAGGACTCATCAACATTAATGTTTATAATTGATGAAAATTTTGAGATTTATGTGGGTTTTAGGGTCTTTATTGCCTTCTAAACAATATTTAATTAATTCCGAATCACGAAAAATTCAAAAGAAATAAAAAATTACTATTTGGTGAATTTGTTTTCATTTTTAGTGGATGAAACGTTTTCAATAAATTTTATTTTGTTTTGATACTTTTAGGGGGTAAATATATTAATTTTCACATGTATTTAATATAATAAAAATTTTCAATTTCTTTCCTAAAGAAAATTTTTTGTTAAATTTTTAAAAAATAGTTTCTACATTTTCAATTGAATTTGAAACTATTAACAATAGAAAAACATTCCATTATTGGATTAAAATGGTATAAGAGATTAACTCTTATTCCAGGTTATGTTTATTATTTTTATTATAATATCCTTGGGTGATTTGGTTATGTTATATTATTTATTATTAAATCTCCCAAATCCATAAATTGATTCTAATTATATTATACACATAATTTATTTGAATATAACCACCATGGATAAGAATAAAATATTAAAAGAATAATTTAAAGAAATTTTAAGTTAGATTAAATCTATAAAATATTTTCCAATTTAATCATTTTTTTTCAAAACCAAATATCAAATATTAACCAAAAACATTTATCATTTATAGAAAACCCATTTATTAACTTGATAGATTCCATGGGGGGATTTTAAAAATAACCACTTTTTTTATTACAATTATTCCATGTCAAAGATTAATTTATATTCGTTGGATATACTTAATTCATTGCTTAAGGAAATTGAATTCCTTAAGAGTGTGATAATTTTATGTGGTTTCAATTTATTACATGTTATCCAGAACATTCAAATTAAATTTTGATGTTTATTATAATGAAATATTCATTAATTTCCAATATTTTGAATTCTCAATCTTTTGAATGGAAAAGCTGGTTTTTCAATTTATTAGTTTAAATTGTGAATTTTTAGTATTTGTTTAATCAATTATTTTTCCATAATTTTCAATTGATTTTTTAAAAAATAATTTATTTTTGTATGTCCCAATAAAATTTATGTTTGAATTGATTTTGATCAAATCATGTTTTGGTTTAATTTAACAATGTTTTATGTTTTTTTTAATTGAAATTTATTTTTTTCAAAAAAAAATTACTTCTTACTCATTGAAGTAAACAAATTCATTGATGAATTTGGTAGAAAGTTTTATTAAATAATAAATTCATTTTATTTTGCTACAATAGATATTTTTGTGCTTATATTTGTTTTGTAGGAAAATTTTATTAGGAATTTATTACACCTTATGATATTTCTAGTCATCTTCAAAATAATTTCGCACAAATTTAATAAGAAAATTCAGTTTTCTTGAAATAAATCTTTCAAAATTCTCATAATATGATGTTTTCCCATAATAAAAAGCAACTAAAATTTTATAAGATAAAACGCCCATATATGACTTCATTGAGAATTCTCAAAAATTCATTCCAATGTGTAAATTTGAAACTGTTAATAATATTGTAAAATATTCATAATATGTATTGACATTTGAGTAATAAATCCAAAATTTTAGAACATTATTGAATACATTGAATTTATTTCTATATGAGATATCTGATCTCAATTAAAAAAGGATTCTAGGATAAGATCCTCCACTAAACCCCATTGAAGCTACTTTCACTTATCCCTTTTGATGAAAAATACATATTAATGATGATGAGCTTCCATGTAATGATCCTTCAATTTTTAAACTATGTGGATATCATTAGATGACTATACTGTCTATTTGACTATCTAAGAGCAGTTAAATTGATCACATCATAACCAATAATGGAATGAGACAAAAACATAATAGGGGATTTTGGGATCAATTGTTTCTTAATTAATATGAAAATGATTATTCTTAACATCATTAATTTTAGTCCATGAGTGAGTCTTAATGGGACCAAGGCTCTATAACCAACGATAAATAGTGATTGAGGATGGTATATTACTAAATAATAAATATAGAGGAAACCTTTCTCTATTTATATTTTCAATATATTAATGGAAGATTGAAATGGGTAACCCTTAACAAGGTTATACATTAATGGAAGCAGGTGAAATCCCTAAAAATTGAATGTAATAGTTTTATCTGTGGTAACACACTTATTCTTCATCACTAATTCCCTTGTGATCTCCCCCATTTTATTTTCTTTTCTTCCATGTTTTTTTTCGTTCCTTCTTTCATGGTTCTTAGGACTTCATTATTAAAAAAAGTTATGTTTGATGATGACTTCCCAAAAAGGGGGATACCTAGAAAAAATACTCAAATATTAATATATCAATGTTGATATTGAAGAATATTAAAATAGAAAAACTCTAATCTAGACAAGGTGAGGTCAGCAATTGTGGGTTGGTCAAAACTATATCATATCAAATTCAATGTGTAGTTATCGAAGAGTATTTTCCGTTAAAAATGTAGAATAAATATAAAGATATGTCAAAAAATATTCTTTGGGATGAAATAATGGAAAACTTATACATTGGTGAATCCAAATACTAGAGAGTCTAATGATTATATTACCATGAAAATTTTATGATGAAGCTCCTAAAATAAATCTAATTGAAAATTAATAAGAAATTCCTTCGTTATTTGTTTTTTTTCTACTAGATTAAATTTATGAATATGGTAGGGCCTTGATATTTTAAATTATTATGGCTTTAACATTAAATAATAATGCATGATATGAGCTCATGTAAAATCATCAATTATATTTAACTGTAGATAATAAAATATTGATGTTTATTAATGTATAATTATATAATATTTAATTATATTGATTAACTGTTACTAAGATCTATGATGAAGTTACCAAAATGAAGAAAACTAGTTGAGAAATATTTTTACTAGAAAATTGGTGAAACCAATGAACATGATAATGGCTTATCAATATATGAGTTATTCAGGAAAAATGGATCTCTTTAGTATTAGTTTTTTTGAATAATTTGGACCAAATATATGTAATTCACCTCATTAATATTATATTAAAATTGATATAGGTCGAGTAATTGAGTGAATTTTGAAACATTATAAGTTTTTGGGGAGATTTTCTAAAGATATAGTGGTTGTATCATTATGTAATAGTCGTTGATGTCTCCTATTACTATGGAATGAGAGGTAAAAATATAAAAAAAAGAGAAACTATCTCAATCCCATGTTGGGAAATATTTAATTTTGTGGACTAAGTCTGTGTCTTTGTGGGTGGGGGTAAAAATATAATTACTCTCTCACTAATAGGGGTTCATTTGGTTTATTATTGAATATGATAGGTATAACAAAACACATATTGAGATCACAATAGTTATGAGGTACCTTTGTAGATAGGATAATCAACACGAGGAAGAATATTATTTGACTATTTTTACACTCCTATTTTTTTCGTCCATTGCAATAAAATTTTTCTGATAATATGTTTTTTTCAATATTCTTTTTTATAAACATTGAGGTGGAATAAGACTTTTCTATAATTAATTGTTTTACCACATTCTATATACACATTATAAATTGTGTTGTTACTCTTTTTTGTATTTCATAATATTTATGTATTCATAAAAACCTTCAATACTATGATATATGATCTAGATTAAATTTTTCAAGAAGTGAAATAACTTTTCATTTCAATAACCATTTATTAATATATATTTAAATGTATCGATTAATGAACCAAGATTAAATGAACATTTTAACTTGGTGGAACTGGCTTTCCCATTTCTACCCTATGTGAAAATTTAGTAGTTAATAAACTACTAAACTTTCTTAGTTGTGAAGAAGTACCCTTGGGGGATAGTTTATATATTATTTATTAAATATAGGTGTTCCTGTTTGGTTACATTTTCTTCTATATAATATTATCATCATAATGATAGATAATCAATGTGTCCCCAAATATCGTAATAACTTTTTTAATAATTATTCTTAATTTTTTGAATAATTCATTACAACCAAGTTTCACTAAGGATTTTTTCATCCCTCTCAATTTATTTTACATTTCAAATTTACATATAATTCATCCACTGTCATCATTGTTTTATATGGTCTGTTTATGCTTATTTAATTTTTTTAGTTTCAATTCTTGAATCAAACGAATGTACTCCATACTTGTGAGTTCAAACTTATTAAACATTATACTAGTGTTAGTTAGTAATTAAAATATTTTACCTTAGTCAAGGACATCCCATGAATCATCCATTTTAAAATAATTTGTAAAATATTCACCTCCACCAATAGAAAATAAATGGGAATCTAAAAGATTATATTTTCGGAAACACCCAGAAATTATAAAACAAAACATTTAATTTCCTTAAGTTTGTAACAAGAACCATCAAGCTTAAACTCCAAATGAAATATATTTCTCTAAATTTAATCTCGTTTATAGATTATATAACATGCAACACCATGTCTAAATGAACCATAACATAGTATACCACTATAACATAGCCGTTAAATTGGTGGGAATTAATAGTAATAACAAAATTATTAAAATTTTGGTTATCTATTTATTTTTAAAAAATAATAATTATTTAAATCAAACGAAATGTATTCTGAAAAACTATATTTTTAAGAATGGTTGATTAGCCACCTCATGCGCGGTTAATTTAAAATTAATTTTTAAAAAAATTAGTAAATTTATTTGATAAAATTAAATTTAATTATTACTTAATTATATAAATATTATATTTGGATTAGTTTTTCATATTTTTCTAAGTGGTTTCATTTTTCGATGAATAGATAAAAATACTGAATTAAAATTAAAAATTGTACTTTCATTTAAATTATTTATAAATTAAATTTTTAATTTGTATTTTTTTCATGTAATATTATATCAATTATATATCAATTAATTCAATTTAGTTCATTGGAATAATTTTCATATATAATGTTTATAAAAACATTGTCAACCATTGAATATTTTCTCTTTGAAAACATGCTTTCTCGATGCATATACAGACTAATTTTAAATTAATTTTTTGAGATTATATGAATTAATATTTATAAAATGGATTCCTTATTTGAAATAAGATAAATTAGTATTTTTAAATAACTTAAAAATAATTTTTCTCATAATAATATATAAATACAATAAAAATTAATTATCATAGTTATGGTTAAAAGAGGTGTATTTTTCCCGTTACATACGCCTCTGAAAAAATTAACGTTCAAAAAATGTAGGTATATTTTTGATAAATTTGATTTAATATTTATAATAATTAGTTTAAATTTTACAAATAAGACTTATTTTACTTTTTTATTAAATATTTAATTTTCTAGGTGAAAAATCTAATTAAAGTGGTGGAAACTTAAGCCCTAAAAATTGAGTAAAATTAAAGGATATGGAATAACATGTATTATTTTAGTGGTAGAATTTCCCAAAAAATTTCAACCCTCTAATTCATTAAATATAATTTTTGGGGGATCTTGATTATAGAGTGGCCTCCTGATATTTAATATATTTGGATATTTACAACAAACGCTGCTCCACCTCAATTATAAATGGAAACTCGTCACCCTCACTTATTCACACCTATAAATCAATTTTCATAAACCAAAAAAAGGCCAAAATAACATAACAACATCCCTTACCTCATCCTTGAATAAGTTTTTGTGAAAAAACTTCAAATTAATAAAGAATTTCAGGCAAAACTATGTAGTTTACTCAAAAAAGAGGTTATATTCTTCAACGATCGTTTTTATTTTATTTCCTCATTATCCTCCATTAATTCTTAAAAAACCATGATTATAAAATAATATCAATTTATTTCATATAATTAGATGTTTTGTGTCATTTTTTATCTAAAACTATCTCCACTTCCATTAATTGGGTTACAAATTCATCATTCATGTGTACTGTAGGGTGTTGCCTCATGAATTGATGTCATGCATTTTTCCATTACCAAATCATACAATTGGGTATGATGATAGATATAAAATATATGTATGATATTTCTAACATAATTATACTTATGTATTAATTATATCATGTATACCTTTTTCACATTCCATTTCATAGTGAATACAATAACATTTCGTGTGTATATAGTATACTACCGCCTTGCGATGTGTTGTGATTCATCTTTCACTAATGCTTTACAGGGAAGGTGATATAGATAATGTTAAGGATTATATATGATATATATAAAATAATTTTGATATTAATTACATTTTCAAATTCTAAAAAGATAATATATGTCAATATATTTATTATCTTTTCACTCCATGATATAGGATAGCGTCCTTCGTGACTGTGTGGACTAAAACCTTCACGAAATGATGTGACTCTATTTTCATAAAAACACCACATGTATAATATATAAAAATATATTTAAATAAATAATTCATTATTATAATTCATGAAAATAAAATTTTTACATACATCATTTCAATGATGATCATTGAAAAATGGAAATGTTACTCAAGCATACAAATAACCTACCGTCTCCATGATTGTAACATAATTACTTTCTCAAAAACATCTTTCCTGATTAGTTTTATAAGTTTAATTGATTTATAAATATGATAATTATATATTGATAATTATTTCAGATTTTATAGACCTATGTTTTATGTGCAAGAACTGAAACTTTCATAACATATCACTAACCATAAAATAAGGCGAGTAACACCTGAAACAACGAAAATAATTATATATTATTAAATATAATGTGATAAGATGTTATAAAAGGATAATATATGATGTTATAAATATTAATATGGTTATTTAATAAGTTATTATAATTTTTAGGACCAAAATAAAGGTGTTAAAATAATTTTCAACCAAAATAATGTTTGATGTAAGGGACTTGACCTCAGTTCCCCTTTAATGAGGCATATTGTAATTTTACGCACCAAATTTTTATTATCTGGTGTTTTTACTAACCCTTTGATAATTAATATCATGATTCATTAATACATTATGGTATTTTTTGTTTCAATTTTACTTCTTTCATCCAACGATATTTGACTTGAGAATTACCAAGAGTTAAAAAGAATTGTACAATCTCATTTACTTTTATGATTGTTAAATTTCTCTAAAAACAATCACATTACTAACATCATACATCCTTTTACATTAAATTTCTCATAAATATCCATATTCTTTTATAATGGATATTATTATTTCATAAATCATATAAAATTTTTACATATGTGGTTTACATTGAACATTATTTGATTAATTACAAAAAATATTGATAAATCGTTATCCTTTACTCAATACGAATATTTGATGATATGGAATTCTGATTCAGGAAATAAATAAATTACTCAATATATTATTATTTATTTGGATGTGATGATATGATTCGGCAATGGTTATAGATAGCACATTTATACATCGATAGTTCCCATGAGAGAAACTATTTGTCCAAATCAGATGGTTTTTTACCAAGTTGTTTTAAACTATCTAGAGTATATATATTGATAGTAGATGTATCTTTAGGTTGATACATGATAACCAATTATTAATAATTTCCTTCACTATGAATTCATTTATATTATTATCAATGATATTTTCTACATGATATTATTTATGGACGGATTTAATTCTTAGTTTATTGATTAAATGGCATGTGTTTTTTTGTTATATAACATTCAATATTGATTATGCCTTTTCTAATCATGATATCCATTTTATTTAAATTTAATGTGGGTGTGAAGTTATTTACCTTTCCATATTAATTATTTTTATTGATTCATGATACATTCCACTATATGTAACTCTTACTGATCATTTGAGCTCACTCTTATTTTGATTCATTTCCTAAGGATTTGAGGAATAAATGAAATAATGAGTTTTAAAGGATACAGTTAATTTTCTATATTTATGTACTATTTTTTATTTTCTATTCCCAGTTAAAATTTTGTATCATGTATGCATCTGGTTCCCCAAAACTAAAATACAGATCTATCCCTCTACATCTGATTCATTATATATATATCAATGTTAAAAAAGTAGTCACCAGCATCAGGTTACTAGCGTTGGGGTCATTACATTTTTTCCAAATAAATCTCAATCAATAGGTAATCCCATCTAATTCCATATTTTATTCACCATGTCAAAATAACAATATAATTATTACAACCCTCAGTTTTCCACCAAAAAAATCTATTTTGATATTTTTTATAATCCATAATCAATTATCTATTTCTAGTTAAATTTTTATTTCTTCATAATAACATCTATAGTGGATCCCCAAAATAATTCCATGGTGGGAAATTATAAACAAACCTATCCAAACATATCTAAAATCCATTAATTATTAAATTATTGACCATTATAAATTTCTGTTCTTTTATGTTAACTTAAAAAAATTAATGAAATTAGAAAAATTAATTAATAATATCCTATAAATACTAAAACACACACCAACCAAAATTCCAAAGCATTTTTCAAATAAAATATTTGTCTTTCTTGATAAAGAGGAACCACCAAATTGATTCCCATTATTTTTCCCCATGCCTTTTTTATCTAAACTCTTTATATATATCATGTATATAAAATAAATATATAATAATTAAATAATATAATTTTATAACATTTCTATAAAAAATACACTTCAATAAATAAAAAATTTCCTCTAATTCATTATTAAATATACTAAAAATAAGGGAGTAATAATCTAATGCTAGCTCAGATCAATTTAGATATAAATATCAAAAGTATATTGGATATAATTTTATTTTGAATAAATTAATTTAATATTCTCATGTGGAAGAGAAATTGATATAAAAAATTAATAGTATATTGAATTTTCTTGAAACTCATGAGACTTATAAAGTTAAATTCACCATGATTATTGTTGAGTACTTCCGTCAAAAAATATTGGGAATATTCCTCACATTCTAAGAAGCATGAATATGTCTCTTGGAAAAACATTAATTCTGTATTTACTCAAAATAATTTTCCTAAGACCATTAATCAAATGAGTTTGATCTATTTTATATAAATTTTATATGATAAATGGATAATGATGGGATATATGATTCTCTTCACCAAGTTAATTCAATTTCCACGGGAATTATAAAATCTTGGTGATTTCAATTGTGTTACAGATAATGAATTGATGGAAAACGTACATATGTAAAAATATATAATGGGTGGCGTTTCCTAAACATTTGGTTCTATTTAAGACCACTTCTATGACCAAAAAATAAAGCATAATGATTTGGGTCAGAATATACTGGTAATTTTACGAGACTGTAACATTATTAATTTTTTCCTCAAATAGTAAAAAATATATCTTCTAAATACAAATGTGGAAATACATGGAATTCTAGTCCCTTGGGAGAGGATGCTCTAAAATATTTTCAAAAATGTTCATTCATGGATTATCTATAATTTTGTGAGATTAATTATTTATGGAACCGTGGGGTTGGGTTTATGGTTCTAAAAAGATTAGTATTGAAATTATATTCTTCTAAAGTAATGGGACCTCATTCATAATGAAATATATAAAGCGGGAACCTCCTCATGGGAAGATTCATAATTGAAAATAGACCAGGTTCTTTGGGAACTGTCAGATACAAACAAAACCTATGATTTTTTTATAAAATGTTATTAAATTGCTAAGTGGAAATTTAGATAGGCCACAATATGAGGTAAAATTATTATTGAATCATATATTTTTATTATATTATTTGATACATAAAATCTCACTCTTTGATTTCTATAAAATTATTAGTTTCAAAAAATATTTTTTTATGTCTACAAACTATGATATATAGATCTATACTCCTCTTATAAAGAAGAACAAATAGCGATTCAAATGACTCTCATATATAATAAAAATCTATTATGGTGAGATTTCTTGTGATTTTATTACCCCTGACATGTCCATCATCGAAATAATTCAATAAATAGACTTCACGTATATGTTAAAGGCCCATTTTGACTATTATGATGGAAGGATGACCATTGTTTATTTTGAAAAAAGATACCATTTATTCCTAGGTAAATGGGATCTGAGGTTCGGTCTTACTAGAACTATTTGTCCTAAGGTTAATAAATATTCTAGTTTATTGTATTCTCTTATTATATTTGTTTTTTAATATAATTTATGGACATATTCTATGGGAATGAGAATAATATCCCGACTTTCTTATACTTTGTCTCATGTAGAATTAAGGTAGTGGAAGATTCAATTATAGGAAATTATGGTTAACATACACTTTTTTCAGCTTTTCATTAGGGTTAGATCTAATTCTATTTTAAGATAAACTAAATGGGATATTACTCATTTATATTGATTAATGAAATAAAAATTGAGTGGAAATAAATAATAGGAATTCCATTGAAAATATTAAACACACTTAATCTATTGGAAGTGGTTGGGTAGTTTTTTAAAATTGACTTCTAGTTAGGGTTACATTAGTTGAGGTTAATAGAGAAAGTCATCCTGATGAATGCATTTTGAATTTGTTAGGGTTATTTTGAGTATATTGTAACTATATTTTAATTTTATAATACTATTAATGTATTCATTATAATGATAAAACTTATAATCTACTAATAACATGATACATTACTATAGTATTTTTTTATTATATTAATTTTTTATTTTAAATTGAAGGAGGAATAAGAGAATTATTTAATGATCATGTTATAAATTCAGGAAGAGCTCCAATTGTACAATATAATAAATACATTTTATTTTGGGATCTATGAATTTGAATCTCATCACCAGGGGGTTTATGAATTGGGAAAACAAGTTGATCACGGAAATATTTATGATATCATAAATTTTAAGACTCCAATAGATGTATATGATATTTGATCCTTCCTTATTTTACCTATAAATTCAAAAAAGTTAGTAATAATGTTATCTAATTTTGAATCATATTAAGTCACACTTAACCATTATAGGGTGAAACACATTAAGAGTTTTGAAGGATTGGAATAGTTCCTTAAACATACAAAAATGTTGACTTCGAAACTTATTTTGATCTTACCTTGGAATATGACTAAAATTGTAATTTATTTGGATACATTACGAATATGTTTGGGATGTGTTCTTAGTAAGAATATGTCATTTTCAAGTGTGAATTAATTCCCTAAAAATTTGAGAAACAACTTGTATTATGAAAATGTTTCTATTTATAACAATCAATAGAGTTTGAGTTCTTTCTTTTCATATAATTATTTGAATATATTATATATATAATGAGTAGAATACCATAAAACCTTTGACTCTGACTTCTCTTATGATCCGAAGAAAGTGAATATTATAATGGATTGTCTTTATAGAATGTTTTCAATATTGGTAATGAAGTATTATAGAATTTAATTCTTGCAAATTAGTGTTTTTTAATTTTATTCTAATAGTATAAGATGATAAGGAATAAATTTATTCTAATATTAAAATTACTCCTTATCCCTATGATCTAATTTGTTACGAATAATATTTAGATCCTATATTCCAATATATAAGAAAATTTTTAAATATTTATAAGACTAATTGTCAATAGTTACATTCTTCTAATATATTTGTTAATTTCCTAAAGTACCTTGTGGTTCCTCCTTCTCTGAGGTAGATGATGATAAAATACTACCATCTTTCTCAAAGTGCTTTTCATCTAGGTGGTAATAATATGAATTATAGTATTAAATGTTATAATATGTGGCCTATAATAAAGAGGTAAATTTTAGATTATGTATCTCATTACTTCACTAGTAAAAAAATGATGACTCTATATCAAAAACATTTAGGTATGCTCAACCATTACTTATTCCTACATGAAGCAAAGTGGTATTATCCATGGATTTTCTCATTGGATTACCCTGATCACCACATAGATATAATGTTATTTGGTATATTACTGAAATTTTGATAAAATAAAATAATTTTCTCAATATAAAGAATAGTTTGAAGGTTTACTATTTATCATATTTTTATGTTAGAGATTTTAATGCTATACAGAATGTCTGAATTATCATTTTAAATTAAACTCCTCAACCCAAATCATAGTTTTTGAATATTATTCATGATTCCATAGGAACTTTTTTGCATCTTATTTTTTCATATCAACCTAAACAATATAGTCATAGAGTGTAAGATACTCAAATATTAAAATATATAATTAATTATTGTGTTTTATACTTTCTTGGATCATGAAAGAACCATTTTTGATTTGTTAAATTATCATATAATAATAATTAATAGTCATTGATAAATATGGATCTAATTTAAAATTTTTACAATCAATCATGCTGGTCTCATTTATATCTGGGTAAATTAAGATAATATTCCTTATTTGATCCTTGTATTGTGTAAGTTATGTATAATAATATTTAGTTGATTAGAAACTAATTAGTTAACACTCAAAATCATAAAAAAATATTGATCATCTTCAGTGAGTAGTGGAATTTTGTATGGGTGATCCAGAGTTTCTCATGATTTTTTCTAGACTATAAGATATAATATTAGGGAACAAGTAATCTAATATCAAGGTTTCAGAAAATTCAATATTATTGAAAGACTTGGAATATTGGAATATTATATAACCTACCACCTTATATGGCATCAATTCATAATATATTTCATGTCTCTTAATTAAAAAAATATTATAGGCATATATATCATATTCTACAACAGAAAGATGTTGATTTAGAGAATGGTGTTTTTTTATATCTAATACAAGATATTGATAATATAAATAAGTTTTTATGATGGAAATTAATTCTATTACTATGGATTCATTGGTACATTGAAATGATTCCAATGAAACATGGGAGAAAGAGTTATTGATGAGGGAGAAATGGCCTCATCTATTTTCTAATCAAAAGACTTCATATGAAATTTATTTGGACAAAAAGTGGAATATTGGGGTGAACATTGAAACATATGATTTCACATAAAGAAAATTATTTGGGTAATTATTTTATTAATAATTTTATTAGAGTTCAGATTTAATTTTTATGAAAATATTGAAATTTAAAAAAAAAATGCACTGTCTAAATGAACACATGGTGTGACCATGCGATATAAAATTTTTTAGATATTGAGTTTTTCATATTCACACATAAGGTCCAGAAGGATATGTATTCATATCATGAAATTTATAAAAAGGAAATAATATTTTAAAAAACTAAAAATTTCTATAATGTTTACCGATTTAATTATATAGGTCTCTAGATTTCATTAAGGGAATCTCCATAAAAGGAAATATCATCCTTAATTCCAAAATTAATGATTTTCCATTAATATTTATTTATTTATTAATATTAGAGCCTGTATCATTCTCATTTCTCTCATATAATTTATTCGAATATATTATTCTTCCATAGTCTCGTCATAGTGGTCTAGGGATTCGGATAGGAGATAAATAAATTAAGTGTTTTTAGGGTTCCTAAACCTTGTTTAAGTAATCAATATCTTATTTTTTGGTTTACTTATATCAATTTTTTATATTTATGGTAGGTGATACTATTCCAAATCCATTGCTTATCAAAAAACGTAACTATATCCATTTTTATAAACATTATTTAATGTGATTTGGGGCCTCTTATGTTATTCAATCATTTTCTTAGGTGAGTAATTGTATTATTCAAATAAATATATTTTTTATATAAATTTCATATAAAACCCATATATATTCACTTTTCATGTGTGTTTTTTATATATGGGTGGAATGAATTTTTTTAGGTGGATTATATCCTACATGGGTTTTCAAAAATGAATGTTTTATATAGAGTGATTAAAATTTTTTACGAAGTATTGAATGTTTTATACAAACATTAATCTATTGTTAGCTAGTGAATAATGTTCTTTTTCTTGTTTTGAAATCATTTAACTCTCTTTTAAATAATTTCAAAATATATAATTATATTTTTTATTATTCAAATTTAAAATAAATTTCAATATTATTATTAGATTATGAATTATTTTTTATCAATGATAAAAAAATTTGTATGTAAGGAGATCAATATTATGATATGTATAATTTTAAAAATATATATATATGTTATGTTTTTAATATTCATGGGGTGGATGGGCTTGTAGGTCACCTGAATATAAGATCTCCCCCTTTTTTCCAGGATTATGCATGTTACGTATATTCCCTTGATCATTCCAATATTATGAGAGTAAATTAAATAGGTAGGATCACATCACTATGAGTAGGGTGTTTCCATTTATCCAAAATATTTTTTAGGTCCCCAAAACAATTTATCATTTTATGAGGACTTTTTATCATTGAATTTAGTGAATATGTGATTTTAATAGTCGATTTTTCTAATTCCATGATTATAAAATGGAGCTTCAATACTCAAACTTATTAAAAAGTGATTTTGATAATGAATTATTACATTTATTTAAAAGTTTTTATGTTATAAAATTATATTAGATTCTATGTCTTCTTAATTTAATAATTTTGGGTGGTTTATATTTGAGAGAGAGAGCATAGAATCTTTTTACATATCTTAAGTGGTTTTATACTCACCCCTATATATACAATCTTTTCTATATATAGTATTGGTATTTCATGATACATATAAGGGGAATATTAAACATTATCTTTCTTGTAGTTTTTAGAGCTGACTAGGTTTAGTGGATGTGATTTATGGATGATGTCCACCTATCACATAAGGATGGGTGATATTATTGTTCATTTTGGTCATAATATGTATGGATTTTTTACTCGGTATTATTGTCCCTCTATCTATTTAGTTACATATTTTATTCCTTCAAAATTTTATAAGTTTAACTTACGCTTGAGGTATATTCGGTAGGTCAGACATATATTTGAGTTCTATATTTTGTTTATGGTTTTTGGTTTTTTCTATTTTTTATATGAGTTGAATATTATATCTTGTTTAGTAAATATTGTGGAAACCATTTTGATACCTTTGGGTTGTAGTGACAAATTTATATCAATTATGAAATGATTAGAAGTGGTCTAAATTTATTTTAGGAAAGTTAAAATAAGATTAAAATAAAATATATTTTCTTAAAGATTTTATTATTAATGAATAACCACAAAACAATAACATAAGTCCCTCATTTAATTAATTTTTAGAAATAAAAATTTAAATATTTCTAGAGAATTCAAAAAAATGTTGAAAAATATTAGAAGAATTATCATAACCATTACATGGTCTCTATATAGTTGGTTGATACATAGAGCTTATGACCACACCACAGTTAGAGTTGGAATTTAAAAATAGGGGAATAAAAATTGTAAAATTGGTGTAGAATATTGAGATAGAATATCCAGCACAAGTCATCCAAAAATTTTATAGATAAGGAGAAAGACCCAACAAAAGGTATTAATAGGGTAGAGCCACTATGTGGGAAACACAATGCAATTGTGATCACAGTATTGGTAAGTTCAATTAGTGGGCAATGAACACTTGTGGAGTGATTGTATTGCATACAAGAGGTAGTGTGAGGTAACTTACCATGTGAAATTTTGTTGAAGAAAACCATGTTTTAATACAATATTCAATTATATATATATTTTTTAGGTATATTTTCACAGTTCACAAGATTTGGATATCCATTCATTACGGATGGTATGTCACACTACATAAAATAAACAAAAAAAATTGGTTCTGCTACCAAATTGAAGGTTAACGTGTTTTTGATAATATTAAATTGTGTAATAGGAGTTGGTATTTGGAAGATATATATGACCACGTCATTAGTTAATGATTTAATTGTAATGTAAGGATAAGATAATTTTTACTGGATCTATAAGATTTGGGATGTCAACTTCATAGAAGAAAGGTTTCACTATAATAGGTCATAATGGTATAGAATCCGAACTATAATCAATTTAGTGCTCCATAAAAAAATTGGAATAAAGAAAGAAGTGAGTTTATTGAGACTCTAGGCATTTGTGTCATGGAATAACTAATCACACCACAACCAGAAAATGGTGTGAAATTTATTATAATATTATTCCTTGGCCATCAAGAAATTAAAAAGAAAAGAAGGCTGGATAGAAATTGTTTATTTGGTTAAATACATGAGTTTAATATATGGGGATATAAGTCAGTCCGTAATTAAGAATTTTTATAAGAATCCACATTGTAAAGAGGTATGTTTTGTTTTGAAGATTTTTCTCCTAAGAGATTGCAATATTTAGAATTTATTTCACAATCCATGTGATATAGGCAAATAATTGGGTAGTTAATAAGTAGTTTAGATACCCACTTATCATATACAATAGTATGATTAATAGAAATAGTTTTAAGAGAACTAATCCCCAATTATATAAAGGTAATTATTAAGTAAAAAATTGTAAAAACATTGAAAAATATCAATATCATAGAAATAAATTTAATCCTCCGTCAAGATAATTATTTTAATTCTAGAATATACCATAATAATGAACCCCCTTTATTGTTTGGATTTATTTATTTTTTTGAAAAATTAGTGTATGTGATTATCATATTTCATATTTTTATCATTTTTCCTCATGTAGTGATAAACGATAAAAGGAGTGGGTTTTCCCCTAGAATGACAGTGAACCAATAGGAATCATTTGTAATATCTACCATTCATAGTTTAAACCCCAAGAATACATATATAATATAGTTGAATTCTCCATGGACTAGACCATGTGTTGAACCAAGTAAAATTCTCATGTTCTCCCTTAATTTTTCGCATCTATACTTCATATGTTCATTTGAAGTTTGAAAATTTTCCGTTTCCATGATATCATGTGAACAATCTCCATTGTGAATATTAAAGTACTGAACCCCAGAATTAACCCACCTATTAGGTTATATTAATATTTTTAAAGAAAAATATATTTATTATAAAAATAAATTATTATACTTTTGATTTTTATAATGTACTGATAGTTCATATTGACATTATTCAAGGATTTCATCCCATTGTTTTATTATAAACAGAGATAAATTATTCCCAACTGATCAGCTTGATTCCCTTGGAACATTTATCAACGTATGGGGATTGGAACATTATTTAGTCCAAGTGATAGGCTCGACTAGCTATTAGAATAGGAATTTATTTATTATATCATTATATGATAAGTATAATTTTATATAATTTATTTTTTACTTTACTTATATACTTTATATAATCTTTTTAAATATACATTATATTTTTAAATGAGTTTTTTATATGTATACAATATAAAAATTTTGTTTGTCCAAATGAAAAATTAGTTCCAAGATTTTTAGGAATTATTTGGACATGTCTATGTGTGAGTGTGTTTTTGTAAGAATTGTATTTGGTAGTAGTTGAAAAAATGATTTTAATTTTATAATAATTTTATTTAGTGAAATATAAATGCTATTAAACCAAATATGGTGAATGTGAACAAAAAATAGATGTATTTTTCTCATAATATGAAATATCATGAGTGTGGGATCAATAAACATATTAAACTAATAATTTACAACACTTTCAATTGATATTAAATTTAATTTTGTTACCATCTACTAAACCCAGAAATACAGAATTAGTTTTTAATTAACGCAAAACCTGATTTATGGGTTCCCCTTCAACCCTTAAGAGGGGGATTATCTATAATAAAATAAAAAGAAGGCCTTCGGGCCATTTGGGCACGCAACACCCGATTTAAACAAAAGAATATTTATTCACATTTTTTAAAGATAATTAAATTTTAAAAATATTTGATAATTTATATATTAAATTTATATGTTATATATTCAAAAAAATATTTTAACATTTATTAAATATATTTGTTACAGATAATATAAAAACACACCAAATTTTACGCATAAACCCCTATATATTCATAATAGATGTTTTACCAAATTTTTATGAAGAACATATTTTAAATATAAATTTTCTGTAACATCCCAGCCCGACTTACCATCGAACCAGTTGCCAGACCGTTATGTCACATGGACTCAAGCGTGTCTCCTCATACATGAGAGGCTTCCAACTAGTAGAAAGGGTCTTGGGAGGTGATAAAGGGAGACTATACCCTCATATCAGAGTAACACAGTGTTATTATCAGAGTAAATAATATTCAATAACGTAAGCACAAACAATAAAATGGTAGAATCAAAAGACAGAATAATATCCATTTTACAAAAGTTGGAAAATGCCAGTTTACAATGCATGTATGTACAAATGAGGATACATTTATGAAAGCAGTAAACAATACAGCATGCTTTCAATACAATAAAAAAGAAATGAAGAAAAGACAACAAAGCCCGACGGGCAATATCATGAGCATACTGAGCTCCCGCTCGGTCCTTTGCTCCTATCTCTAGGTACTAGAAACACAACAACCAACCTAGGTCCTACAAACAAGAAAGTTCTACTCGGTTACAGCAATTCAATAGAGGCCCGAGTAGGGTGTGAGATATAAATCTTAGTAGGCTAGCACCACCTATGTATAACCTAATCCAGACAGTGTGTATGTAAATAAATAGTAAGCAGTCCATCATGATTCAACATTTAGGTTAACATAAAATAACAACACCCGTCCAGGTTTCCCAAAGGAAACCTTATGGCTATACCATCTTTGGCTCATTTCCGGGATCTCAGTCTGATCATCCCACTAAAGTTACATATGTCAATATTTATAAAAGATGGTGTGGGGTAAGCATTCCTCCCACCCATCAACTGAAGATAGTGGGCACGAAGTAAGAATGCCTCTCGTCCCTGGTATACTGGAAAGGGGTAAGAATGCCTCCCTTCCATCACGTTAATTCACTACTGGAAAAACGACATATACCCACGGTTTAAACTCGTGGGTATATCCCCTAAAACCGTGGGTATAACCTATACCCACGGTATTGGGAACTGTGGGGTGGAAAGGCATTGGTATAGGGGTCTCAACCTGTACCCATGGTTTTGCTAAACCATGGGTATAGGCTTCTCAAAGCGTAGAGCACGCTGTTCCAACGTGGCACAAAACAGTCCCCACAGTTTGAACACTATGGGGAAATAAAATTCAAAAATCGAGATTTGTAGGGTTCAAACCCGCACCTCACGAACCGCCTCCCAGCTGCGCATCTCCAAGAAACCTGTGGAGTTATCAATTCCAGTTGTTATATTTACATATATCTATTTATATATATTAATGTTATCCACAAACGGGATTTGAAAATGGAAAAGGCAGTCTTTGAAAATTAAGGTTGCGGGGTTTCGAACCGGCGACCTGCCGAAGGGAGATGTAGCGCCAAACCAACCAATCTGCGGAGAATTTAGTTTATTATATATATATTATTCTACATATATTAATAATATTTTCATATTAGAAAAAAATGACGCTGAGGTTTGATCCCAGGACCATGAGAGATAACAAACGGCCACTTAACTAACTCAGCTATAATGATTTTGTTTTTTATTATTTCTATTCTCCTAATTATATTAATCCAGATCATCTTCACGCTAAATTGTTTTTCGTTCTCCTGTGTAATTTTTTTTTCCACCTTATGGAGGGAATGCTATACCCACAGTTTTAAAGAACCGTGGGTATACGTCATCCGAAAAAACTCTATACCCACGGTTTGGCCAAAAATGTGGGTATACGTCTTCAAAAAAACACCTATACCCACGGTTTTGTCCAAAACTGTGGTTATAGGTGCCCTATACCCAAGGTTTTCAAAAACCGTTGGTATAGGGGTACCCTATAACCATGGTTTTTTGATAAACCCTGGGTATAGGCCTGTTTTCCAGTAGTGATTCAGCCGACATAGGGTATAACTGCCTCTCATCCGTCACATTCATAATAATGGCATGAGGTATAGCTGCTTCCCATCCAAACACCTTCATAATTATGGAATGGGATATAACATCTTCCCATCCAAACACGTAAGACATCACTAGAAGTCACCTAGCAAGGGGTAAGAATGTCTCCCTTCCAGACATGTACTGTCACATTAGAAGTAAACTGGATAGGGGTAAGAATACCCCCCTAGAAGACATGTAATGTCACATTAGAAGTCAACTTGAAAGGGTTAAGAATTCCTCCCTTCCAGACATGTACTTTCACACTAGCATGGGGTATAACTGCCTCCCATATAACAACATAAATCATCACTAGAAGTCAATTGGAAAGGGGTAAGAATGCCTCCCTTCCAGACATGTAATCATCAACTGAAGTCAACTGGAAAAGGGTAATAATTCCTCCCTTCCAAACATGTACTGTCACACTTGCATGGGGTATAACTTCCCCCTATCCAACCACGTATCTGTAACTAGGTGGCCTCAACATGCACTCACCTTTATTATCATTCATTAAGTGGCATCAGCATGTACACACTCACAATACAACCACGTCTATAATATACTACTTGAGGAATTACCACATAAGAATTTCAAAATTCTTATCACAATCACAAACAACCATATAGCCCACATCCACGTAAATGGAAATAATCACGTTCATACACAAATATACATAAGGCAACCCATCTCAAGTATCAATATCACATTGTTTAGAATATTCATCACATTTAAAATTAAGGAAACTCCTCTTAATTATCCAAATAAAGACATTAACATATTCATCACATTTATATAAGGTACATGGGGAAACCCGCTCATGTACGGTATTGGATAACCCCCAATTCATTCTTCATTCCTCTTATATCATTTCAATGAAATTTAGAGATTTACAAATCATAAAGAGGTGATATGGACTACCCCTCCTAGGTAAGTCCAATTCACTAGATCAATTCCATTAACATAAGACATATTAATTCCATTATACTAAGGCATGGTCTCACTACCCTAATCCATTTCATTCAAGTTTCACCAAATCATAACAAGAGTATAACAGGCAAGAAAAAGAATCTACTTCCTACTTTTATCTTGAAGACATCGCACCTCTTATCGTGGGGTTTTATTATTTAATCGTTGGTTTAGTGACCAAGTAACAATTTTACCTTATTCCTGCAAATCACACGATTTGAACAGAAGCATTTAATCGACTAAACTTGCATGATTAAAATTCTAAAACAATGTAGTATTAAATTCATTAAATGCTTCACTTTAAATTAAAGGTCAAGGAGAGGGTCCCTACCTCAAGGTGGATCCATCCATCCACTCCGGCTCTTGGCGCTTTCTAGCTAAGATCCTCTGTTGCTGCTCCCCCACTAGGCATAACACACTATAAACCTTAAAACAATAAAAGATATTAAGTTAGAGGATGCGCAAACCAAAAACAGGAAAAACCCCTATCCCGGAATCTTCCTGGTGAACTAAAAAGACCTCAAACCACCTCACCTAGGGCGGCGAACATCATACGCGCACCCACGAGGTCCCGGGGGACCTTCTGCATCCCTTTACAATAGATGAAACAAGAATGAAATGAATCAAACCAAAAACCCTAAACATGGGGGTTCGGACGAATTAGATTAGGGAAAAGGGGAGGCCGAAAATCGTCCAATGAAAGAGAGGGAAGGATGGAAGTGACCTACCATGAAGATTCGGAAGAAGAATCGCCAAGAAATGGAGGGGAGGAGTTCCAGCTGAGGGAGGGCTTGTGTGAGGCTGAGGCGCCATGGGAAGGGGTTCATGCGGGTCTGGCCGAGAGGAGAGTGGAGAGCCTTTATTTTAGTTTGGGTTTCCATTTTTTTTTTTAATTTTCAAACCATTTAATATATCTCAAATACCCAAATAGGAGGGCCGCACACGGTTTGACTAGCACAGTTTTCCAAACCATACGCAAGTCGTGCGACCTCTACTGGACACCCCAGGCACCCTGTATGGGCTAGTCGCACGGTTTGGGGAAACCGTCCATAGGCCGTTCGGACTCCTCTACCTCCCTATTTTAGGCCGCACAGTTTGGGAAACCGTGCACCAATAGTGCGCCTTCTGTTGTTGCTTAAAACCAGCCGTCTTCGAGTACGACGCACCCAAAACACCTAGAGACACTCAGGAAACTTCTCAGACCTTTTCCAAAACCCAAAAACATTAAAAACAAGGGTTCAATCCTTTAGATCCTCTTTCTGAAGCCCGATCCTAAAAACAACCACTTCAGTAATTGAAAAGGTCAATTTCCCCAACTTTTTAACCTGGTTAAAAACATGGGTCATTACAACCTTACCACCATAGAACTTCTCGTCCCCGAGAAGCCATCAGAACAACACACACCACACTCAACCTACAAGGGTCATGAAGCGTTGTTTAAAAAATCGTGTTACGTTTCCAAACGTCCCACACAACAATGAACATCCACTTAATCATATGACACTTAAGCCGTCAACACCCGAGTCAACGCTCGTTTTCCAATCTAAACTCCTAGACTACTCTTACCCGAGCCCGTCATACTAGAGACACCATCTCACCGTCTTCTCATCCAGCAACTAATCAATGATACTTCCCACCTTAGATTTTAACGTTAAGCGATCACAACTCAAACCACAACTCCACCACCATTCAAAAGGACTTTCAAAAGCACGCACTAAGTGTTCCGAAGATGCACCTAGCGTGACTTTGAAATGATCTAACAGTCGATTTCCCCATCGACCTCAAGGCCCAAGTCGAGCCGGTTTCTCATCTTAGGCACCGGCCGACACAAATCGAACTCACCTCTACCTAACGACGTGCCCGAGAAAGGTGTGTCACTGACCGCAGACATTAAACAAAAACCTTGAGTCAAGCCATCTCCAGCTGACTATCCAAGAAGACGCCCGACATAAACGTTCGATGCATTATAAGATTAACAATGATGCCTTCTCCCAAGGCTTCTCACACTTACCATGAGAGCGGTCACCGAATCTCATACCCTACTCCCGGTGATTCCTCTAAGATCAAACCACGAGAGAAAAAATGCATACCACATGAAACAGCGAAAGAGAACAACCCAAAGATCTCAACAGCTTTTAAAAACATTAGTGTGGAGTAAGACCAATGCTCTATTAGTGCATCTTGAACAAGGACAAGAGAGGGGTCATGCTTGTCACATAACAGAGTACACTAAGAGGATTTTCAAAATATTCCATTTAGTCATACCCAAAAACTGGAAAGGAGAATAGTCAAACCACCCATAGTCGACACTAAAGAAGAAACTTGGCTTCACCTAGAAATACAATAAGATGTATAAACCGATCACAATCCCTCTTCCCAGCACAATTCATTCTGTGATCATTCATGATTTACCACCAAAGTCCTCCACGACCAAAGTTGGTTCTTAAAAAGGGTTTCATACACTGCCAACCAGATCAAAGTCATGTTTTCGAGCAAGCATCGACGCATAACGACACCTGCAAGCCTCAAATACATTCAAACAAACTCGACCATTCCCAAATGGTCCTTCTTGATGTGTTCCTTCTACCGGGAAAAACACACTTCACGAAACCGACACGAAGCATCCCACCATAGAAGTTTCGGTATCTCCGAGAGAAGAAAAGACCAGCCGCTCATAAGATAACTCGTTCATCAATGATTAAACGGACGTGTGTCACTCTTCCGAGCCATGATCACCAAGTCGAAACACACAAGAAAACCAAAGCAACAAGACCGGCATGTCAACCATCTGAGTCTTCCAAATATCACATCGAGCATTGGGACAACTTGATTTTCAAACACTCATGTCACTCTACCACGGAGATGACCCAAGACCTTACACATCAGCACAAGAGATTTAATCTAAATTCATATCACCTTATACGACCGTTCACTTGGACGACGACTTACCAATCATCCATTACTCAAGGATTCAAACAACCAACAAGCAACCAACCATGACCGAGGCATGTCTACAGAGCATTACCTGGTGCTCAAACCCACGACAAGTTCAAGAGTAACATGACCACCCATCTGAAAAATGAAGTCATTGAAAACCGAAAGTCTTACAAGGGGAAACAGCTCCCGAACGATACAAAATATCAGAAGACTCACAAAACTAGTAAGGCATAAAATCTCTAAGGGTGCTACATACCACGGGCTAGCCCCTCATGAAGAAAAATCATCAAATCAAGAATTTGGTCATGCCAAACAAAAGTCACCCATTAAATTCTAACATTCAAGTCATTTTCCAAATGAAAACATACGCCCACGGAAAACACCTATGGTTCCGTCTCAAGGAACTCGCAAGAAAGACTTTACTTATCCTCACACAAGGTTTCAAAGGAGGACACCACTACAAGTTCCTTTTCCAAGCCCTTTATATTTAATCAAATTCATTCTTTTAATCACTTTATAATATTCAATTCAAAATTTCATGTAACCATTCAAAACCAAAAATCACTAGGTACTTGATCATTTTTTACAAACAACTCAAAGAAATGTAGACATGTCTCAACGAACTCTATTTTAACCACTAAAAATTTATCAGACATCCCGTCTTATTCAAGAGATTTATCATAATAACTTCCTTTCAAAAAATTCGGGTGACCTACGAGGGTCTCAACAAGCCAATTTTCATCAGATCACAACCAAAAATCTTCTACACAAATAAACATTTTGCAAAGCATGCTGCCATCACATTCATTTTGGGTTTCCATTTTCCAACTCATGAAGCACCCATACACCCCATGGGTTGGAAATTGGCTCCCATTAGATGAAAGAAATTACATTCCATAATATAAACATGCTCAAAGAAATCATCCAGTTATACGGGTTGCCACCTACCAATCTATAAAGTGTCCATACACTTTATATTTTGGAATTTTCCTCCCATTAATCAAAACAAATTTCAATTCATTTTACAATTTAAACATTAGCAGCCCTTTTTTGGAAAACAGATTATACAGGTTACCCTTTCCTAGCCATAAGGCACCCATACACCTTACAACTAAAAATTGGCTCCTGTCATAATTGAAATCATTTAATATGGTCAAAGAAACCAATTCCATATTAACTAAACCTAGCATGTTATCGAAAATAGTAACACAGAGACATGCTATATCAGTGAAGCATGGAATAACTACCACAACGCCTATCACAATAGCAGGCATCAACTAATGCATCCTAGATGAAGAGGAATAATACATGGCATGTGATTTATAACAAAGTTCCTATATGATGCATTAAATGGAACACCCTTGTATCATCGGGTTTCAACAGAAATGGAACCCACAATTGCATCAACAATATCAGCAAAAACCATGTGTGTCACCCAATGGTGAAATCAAATCAACCGTAATACTCAAAATCATTAAAAAACAATTTCATTTGAGGTAATTTGGCTTTTCCCTGTACACGGGCTCGCAACTCCCGAGCACATGTTATTAACAAATTCCATCTCCTTCATATCCCTGTCTACTGTCGCTAAATAGTAAAACAAACCAGAAAAAAGAAACCCCTCTGATACCACTTTGTAACATCCTGGCCCGGATTACCATCGAACCGGTGGCCGGACCGGTAGGTCACTTGGCCTCAAGCACATCTCCCTATATGCTAGAGGCTTCCGACTTGCAGTGAGGGTCTCATGAGGTGATAGCGGAGAGACTATACCCTTATATCAGAGTAACACACCAGTATTATCAGAGTAAATAATATTCAATAACTGAAGCAGTAAAAATTGGAAGGCATAAGCAAAAGACAGAATAATATCCATTTTATAAAAGGTGGAAGACGCTAGTTTACAATTCATGTATGTACAAAAGATGATACATTTATGAAGGAAGTAATCAATAAATCATGCTTTAAATACAATAACAAAGACATGAAGAAAACACAGCAATGCTCGACGGGCGATCTCCTGAGCATCCCGGGCTCCCACTCGGTCCATTGTTCATATCTCCAGGTACAGGAAACCCAGCAACCAACCTAGGTCCTGCAAACCAGAAAGGTATACTCAGGTACCCCAGTGCAATGGCTGCCCGAGTAGGGTGTGAGATATAAATCCCAGTAGGTCGACACCACCGGTTTCTAACCCAATCCAGATAGTGATTATGTAAATAAACAGTAAGTAGTCAAGCATGATTCAACAAGATTCTCAACATAAAATAACAACACCCGTCCAGGTTTCCCAATGGAATCCTAGTGGCTATACAAGCTTCGGCTCGTTGCTGGGATCTTAGTCTGACCATGCCACTACAGTTAATTATGTAAATATTTATAAAAGATGGCATGGGGTAAGCATGCCTCCCACCCATCAGCTGAAGATAGAGGGCATGAGGTTAGAATGCCTCTTGTCCCTAATATACTGGTAAGGGTAAAGAATTCATCCCTTCCATTACATTCAGTCAACTGGAATAGGGTATAGATGCCTCTGATCCATTACATTCATATTACTGGTATGGGGTATAATTTCTTCCCATACAAACACATTCATAATATTGGTATGGGGTATAACTTCTTCCCATCAAAACACCGTACACATCACTAGAATTCAACTGGAAATGGGTAAGAATGCCTCCCTTCCAGACATGTACCATCACATTAGAAGTCAACTGGAAAGGGGTAATAATGCCTCTATTCCAAAAATGTGTTGTCACATTAGAAGTCAACTGGCAAGGGGTAAGAATGCCTCCTTTCTAGATGTGTACTGTCACAATGGCATGGGGTATAACTGCTTCCCATCCAACCATGTAAATCATCACTAGAAGTCAACTTCCAAGGGGTAAGAATGCCTCCCTTCCAGACATGTATTTTCACACTAGCATGGGGGTAAAACTGCCTCCCATCCAACCATGTATCTGTAACTAGGTGACCTCAACATGCACTCACCTTTATTATCATTCATTAAGTGGAATCAGAATGTGCACACTCACAATACAACCATGTCTATAATATAGTACTTATGGCATTACATCATAAGTATTTCAAAATTCATATCACATTCACATACAACCATATAGCCCACATCCACGTAAATGGTTATAATAACATTCATACACAAATATACTTAATGAAAACCTTCTCAAGAATCATTGTCACATCGTTTATCATATTAATCACATTCCTAATTGAGGAAACTCCTCTTAATTGTCCAAATCAATACATTTACATACTCATCACATTTATATAAGGTACATGGGTAAACCCTCTCATGTACGATATTGGCCAACCCTCAATTCATTCTCCATTCCTCTTATTTCATTTCAAGGAAATTTGGGGATTTACAAAGAATTAAGAGGTGCTATGGACTACTCCTCCTAGGTAAGTCCCATTCACTAGATTTATTCTATTAACATAATTTGTACTGATTCCATTATCCTAAGGCATGGTCTCACCACCCTAATCCATTTCATTCAAGTTTTACCAAAGCATAGAAAGAGTTTAGGAGGCAAGAAAAAGAATCTACATCCTACTTTTATCTTGAAGACAGTGCACCTCTGATCGAGGGGTTTTATTGTTAAATCGTTGGTTTAGTGACCAAGCAACCATTTTATCGTATTCCTGCAATTCACACAATTTTCACAGAAGAATTTAATTGACTAAACTTGCATGATTAAAATACTAAAACAATGCAGTATTAAACTCTTAAAATGGTTACTTTAAATTAAAGGGCAAAGAGAGGGACCCTACCTCAAGGTGGATCCATCCACCCACTTCAGCTCTTGGTGAATTATAGCTAAGAGCGGCTGTTTCTGCTCCCCCACTATGCATAACACACTTTTTTCCTTAAAACAAAAAATGATATTAACTTATAGGATTCACAAACCATAAACGGGAAACACCCCTACCTCAGAATCAACCTGGCGGACCAAAAAGACCGCAAACATCCTTCCCTTTGGCGGCGGACATCATACGTGCACCCACGAGGTCTCAAGGGACCTTGTTCATCCTTCTAAAATAGAAGAAACAAGAAAAAATAGAATCAATCCCAAAACCCTAAACAATGGGGTTCGGCCGAATTAGATTAGGGAAAGGGGAGGCTGAAAATCGGCCAAGGAAGGAGGGGGGAGGAGGGGAGTGACCTACCATGAAGATTCTGAAGAATAATCACCATGAAATGGAGGTGAGGAGGTTTGACCGAGGGAGGGCTCGCGTGAGGCCGAGGTGCCATGGGAGGGGGTTCATGCGGGTCTTTCCAAGAGGAGAGGAGACAGTCTTTATTTTATTTTATGTGTTAATTATTCTTTAAATTTTAAAACCATTTAAAATATCCCAAAAATCCAAATAGGAGGGCCTCGCATGGTTTCACCCGCACGGTTGGCCAAACCATGCGCAAGCCGTGAGGCCTCTACTGGACACCCCAGGCACCCCGCATGGGCTAGTTGCACGGTTTGGGGAAACCGTGCGCAGGGCGTGCGGACTCCTTTGCCTCCCTATTTTAAGCCACACGGTTTGGGCCACACAGTTTGGGAAAACGTGCTCCAACCGTGTGCCTTCTGTTATTGCTTAATAACCATCCGTCTTCGGGTACGACGCACCCGAAACACCTCGAGACACTCGGAAAAATTCTCAGGCCTTCACCCAACCCCAAAAACATTAAAAAGAAGGGTTCAACCTTTCAGAACCTCATCCCAAATCTCAATTCTAAAAAAGACCGGTTCTGTAATTGAAAAAGTTCAATTTCCCCCAACTTTTAACCCGTTTCAAAGCACGGGTCATAACATTTTGGATCTTTTATAAATATTATATTTCATAATAAACTTAAATTTGGAAATAGGATCATTTAAATTAGTGTCTGGTGATTTTTTTATTTTTCTAGAAGATTCATTTTTTGATAAATAGTGAAAAATACTGAATTTTAGTTGAAAATTGCTTTATCATAAAATTTATTTATGAGTCAAATAATATCAATAATACATAAAATAATCCAAATTTTTTCAATTTAATAAATTTCACTTTCATATTGAATATATAAACATAGAAAACTTTTGAACATTTTTACATTAAAAACCAACTATATCATCACTTTCGTGGGATTAAATTTCAATTAATTTATTCCATATATATTATTGTAAACTGGAAAAATGGATTATATATTTGGAATCAGGTTAATTTATAATTTATTATAAGGTAAAAAAAAATTTTACAAAAAAAAATTAGTGAATGTTGTTAAAATTAATTACAGTGATTAAGAGAAAACATTTTCTTATCAAGGGACTGAACTATAAACTTGAGGAACAAAATAACCTAAAAACATGTAAAAAATTCATTGTTATGTACATATTTCTAAATTATCCTCCATTTTATTAAATTTTTAAAAATATTTTTTACACTTTTCTTGGGAAACACATGTCTTTAATTAATTTTAAAAAAACTTATATGAATTTCACTCCCCATACACTATAAAAACCCACGAACCCATCCCACATATTTATATCTCCCAGGACCTTTTTATTATCCAATATTAGACCGCATAATCTCCAAATTACCCCCCCCCCCCCCGCCAACACTATATTTCCCATTTAGTTCATCATTATTACCAAAAATATCTTTGGTTCAAACCAAAAGGAGTTACCCGAAGAAGCTATAACTTTCATCAACATACATTTTTTACTTTGTATCCTTTTCCACTAAAAATAATTCACATTATATCATTGTTATATAATTAAATAAGTATATTAAATATACTTATATGTTTTTATATTATGGGTTCTTCCTACACCAGTACAAACTTCCATCAAACGGGTAACGAGCATACTGTTTGTGCATACAGAGAACTACCACCTCACAAAATGATGTCATTCATTTTTCCATTACCAGGTTTTGTGGTTACGAATTATGATGGAAACCAATGTTAATATATTTTATATTTTATATTCTGGTTTTATTCATACTTCTGTAATTATTATATATCACATACCTTAAAACATTCCATTTCATGAAAATATTATAACATTATTTGTTAACGTGTGGACTACCCACTCTTCAATGTGTTGTGATACATTCACACATTACGTGGAATGTATAAAGTATTTTTTTAATTATAATATGTGATATATATAACATAAATTTGATAGATTAATTAAAATATACATATATATCATTTAATTTTCACTCTTTTGAAGTATGAAAAAATAATTGAAGTAGCATTCAGGTGTATGTACGGTCTACCATCTCCATGAATGGTGCATTTCATTTCTTATCATAAAATATAATGGATAATAATAACTACATATAATCTATATATATGATAATTAAATAATGTTTTAAATTATTTAGATTATAAAATCATGATTTATGTAATAATAAAAATAAGTAACAAGTCAATCCATACTTGAAAAACTAGGCACTTAACACCCAAAATAGTGAAAACAAATATTGTTAAAAATGGGTAATTAAATATTATATGAAACTAATATATGATATTTAGAAGGTGATTATGGTTCCAGTATAAGTTATTAACATGTTTAAAACCCATATAATTATTGGTAAAGTATGTTCAACCTAAATGAATCACATGGTAATGGATTTCATCTCAATTTATATACTATTGAGACTGAGTTATTATTTTATACCAATTCACATTAATGTGGTGTATATACTACCCCTATTGTATTTTATATAATGAATACATTTTTCTTCATGGTAATTCTAGTATCATTTTATTTAATTTCTTTTATAGGGATTATCATTCAAAAATTTCTAAGGGGTAAAATATTCCTTTCCAATTTTACTTTTTTTTGTGATTATTAGATTTATATTAAAATAAAAACAAACATAGTATCATTTTTTTACGTTACATTTAAATTAAATATAGATATTAGCATGAAATTTATATTATTATTACCTAAACCATGTACCATTTTTATATATGGTGTTCACTTTGACAGTTATTTGATTAAGTGAAGAATTATTGATTAATATGTAAATTTTATTCAATACAAATATTTTATAAGGAACATTGTTTATAAATTTAAATAAATTATTTGAATTTTCCTGAATTATTTGTACATGAAATAAATTTTTTGGGGACTAATTACTATAGGCTCTATGGGTTGGGGACTAGTTAATACAAGCCCCATGATCCATCAGTAGTCTCGTTATATGAATTATTTGGCCAAATTATAGTAGTTTAAAAGCTATAGAGAATATGTATTGATGATAAAGGTATCATGTGTCTATGAAACATCTCCTAAAATAATTTGGAATCACCAATATTGAGAATTGAGTTATTATTATTATCCATGATATTTTTTTCTTTAACATATCTAGGGATGAATCTTTATTCTCTATTTATTGAGTAAATGGCATGTGTTTCAGTTATTAACCATGCCATAGTGATTACGAATTACTGAGATATTTTTATGGCATGTTTTCTTAGTTATTTAACATTCCATTATGATTATGCTCATTTATTCATTATTAAATCTTTCATACAATCCAATACAGGGAAATCAAGATAAAATATATTTAATATCATTTTCCCATGTTATGAGGTAGGAATCTAGGCATGGACATTCAATGATGCAGATCATTTAATTTTATTTTGTATCTTGTTTTATTCTCTATTTAACAATGTAATATCGATAACATGTTTATAATATGGATTTGTGAAACCGCTAAACTGATTAGTCCATTAGGATTTGATTCCTTTTAATCGTGCCAATGTAATAATGTAGTGCACTGACCCTGGTATTCTGGAGTTGGGTCATTAAATTTGGTATCAATGTGAGTTTATTTGAAAGCATTGAAACATGATTTAGAAAAAAAAGGATTATGTAACATAAAAATAATATATGATTTGAGGATAAGTATAAAAAATATTCTATAATTTTTTTTAAGTTAGATATTATGCGGGTCTTCCTAGAAATACATCCCTATATGGATAATAAAAGTTTACATGGTTCCGTACATATGTACCTAGGGTTAAAAACTCTGAAAAGGTGTGTTGGTCCAAACTCGATCATAACCTTATATATGAAAATGGGTCTTACTACACACTTGGTTTGACCCTCCTAAATGATACACTTAGGGTAATTTTTATTTTATATACAAAACCTTATGAAGGATTGAAAAGTAATGATGTTCCCAAGGAATCCAAAGATTAGGATTTAACGATTTATGATGCATAAATTTATGTTATGTGTTATAACATACTTGGAATTATACACTGTGATTTTATAAAATAATTCATTATATACAATTTTTATCGTTCATGGTAATATGAATGGAATAAATACTCATGGAAAATGCACGGATTGCAATGTTGTGGAAACCAATACAACTGGTATTGAAATGGAGAAAATTGTGGAAATATGAGGGAAAAATAATGTGGTTGGGAAAAGTAACCTATCAGGAATAGAGAAACATATTCAACCAAGTGAATCTGTTATGCTAGATTGTTATATATGACATAATCACATATCATTTAGTTGTACTTATAATTTAAATGTTGACAAGTAAGGGATTAAATTTCTAGAGAAGATATTTATATCTATGGGATATTGTGAATTGTAAAGGGACACACTTATGATCTATTGTCTCAAAGGTGGTGCTAATAAATGGTGATACTTGATTCATAATACATAGGAGGGATAATTAATAGAACTCGTGGAATTGGTAAATTATAAGGAGACACTCTTTGAGAAATTCATCCCTCGTGATCAACAAATTGAGGTGAAGAAAAGTTTCCTTATCTAACAGAAAAAGGATGAAGAGTGAATTAAAGATTATAAAGATACTTTTATAATGTTTTCCATGTATTCTAAGGATTACATAAATCACACTGATTGAATGATTTTCCACTTATTTGAAGTTATTAATACAATTCTCTTAAGGGAACTTGTTTCCTATACTTTTTCCTTGTATAGAAAAATAGTTCTCTGTGATATCAAAATAGGGAAGGAATGGTCAAAATCCTATATATTCAATAGAATACAAGAGGATAAGAGGTATTTTCATCACCATGAAAATAGTAATGTGTTAATGAAGAAGAAGGGAATGAACCAATTCCCACCTTGTGAGAACTCTGTAAAAAACACCTTGTAGAATCCTTTAAGGGACTCAAAGTTTGTTATAAGTGTGGATAAAAGGATCATCATATTAAAGAATGCAAGGGGAAGAAGGAAAATTTCGATATTCATTATTTCACCTATATGGACATGGGGCACAACTCAGATTAATTACCCAAGTCGTAAGGGAATCTACCATAAATGAGGCTTAGGTGAGAAGCCAGATCTTATGTGATCACTATAGTGGTGGTAGAAGTGAAAAATGATGCGTTGGTAGGTACATTAATCTTATCTTAAAATTTTTCAAATTCCTTATTTGATTCCATATCATCACACTAATTTACATATACCATGTTTTCTAAGCAAATTATATATTTCCCTTAAGATTTAATATGATATTTTTCAGTCAAAAATTAAAAAGGAAGCCTCATTAAGACAAATAATTGTTGTTAAGTCCCTATTATGATAGATAAACATGCATCGATTGATGTCCTTATTATAACACATATGTTTTACTTTGATATAATTATCGTAATGGACTAGGTATCAATATATAATGAAAAAATTTAATACAAGAGGATGAAAATTATGATTTTTGAGGAAGATGTTGAATCACTTATCCTTATAGCATAATCTTTATCATCTGAATCTTATGTAGATCTACCCCCAAAAGATCAATTGAATGAAATTAATGGGGACTAAGGGAAAAATTGTCATGTTCTAAAGAATATAATCTTAATAACAAGGATGTAACAATTATGTAAGAATATATTGTTGTTTTTTTAAAGAAATTACTTAGAAATCCCCCAGAGTGTGAAGTTGAATTTTCCGTTGATTTAAACTCGGATGCAACGCCAATATCAAAGACTCCTTATAAAAAGGATACTATCTTATTAGTGGATTTTCATAAATAGCATGGTGATTTTGGTAATAACTGACTTATTTTCCCAAATGATTCATTAGGGGGATATGATTCCATTTTTCAAAAAAATTATGTTGGATCTATGAGGTTTTTCATTGATTATAAGGAAATAAATTATATTA
Organism: Viscum album; assembly: GCA_963277665.1. NCBI lineage: Eukaryota > Viridiplantae > Streptophyta > Magnoliopsida > Santalales > Viscaceae > Viscum > Viscum album. The sequence goes on from OY728120.1 coordinate 1,153,989,819, forward strand.
AAATAAATAAAAAGTATCATCTACCTCGCATTGATGTCTTTTTTGATCAACTTCATGGAGCCCAATATTTTTCAATAATTAATTTTTATTTTGGGTATCCCTAATTGCGAGTTAATAAGGAATGAATTATGAAGATTTATTTTTATATAAGGTATATAAATTAAAAGTTCTAGGTAATTCCATTTGGATTGACCAATGAACTCACTATTTTTATGGACCTAATGAAGAGACTATCCATGTCATATCATGATGATTTTTTAGTTTTATTTATTAATGATATTCTACTGTATTCTAAAATCTATGATGACTATGATAATCAGTTGTGGATCATTCATAAGGCTCTTGTAAGCGAAGACTTATAGGGGAAATTTCGTATGTGTGATGTTTGGCTTCAAGAAGTTTCTTTTATTGGATATATTGCCTCAAAGTATGGAATATCAATTGATAATGTTGGTAAAATGGTAGTCATAGAATGTCCTAAACAAAAAAATTACTAAGGTACATAATTTTTTTGGTTTGGAAAGTTACTATTAGTGATTCATTCATAATTTTTCCCGATTGGATAACATGTTAACTGAACTTACAGGTAAAGGTGTTAAATTTCTATAGATAGAGGAGTGTGAAGAATTCTTTGATGAAATAAAGATAATGTTATTAAATGATCTGATTTTGAATCTACCATCATAAAAAGATCATCTTGACATATATAGTAATTCATCGAATAAGGGACTTAGTTGTGTCTTAATAAAAAAATATTAAATTCATTCATATTCATCAAGGTAATCAGACACTCACAAACTGAACTTTCTAACCAATGATATGGAGTTATCAGTTTCAATCACCCCATTGAAAATATAGATATATTATCTCTATGGTGAAATATTTGAGATATACATAGATCATAAAATCCTAAAATAAATCATCTCAAAAATAGAGATCATCATGAGACAAAAGAGATGGATTGAGCTACTAAAAGATTATGATTTCTCAATACATTGCCACCCACCAAAACCAAATAAGGTAAAAGATGTGTTGAGTAAAAAGGATCAAGGATTTATAATAGAATTAATGATTTAGAATGGTCCTATGTTCATGGAACTAGTAAAAATAAATATAAGAATTTCAATGGAAGTGGGGACAACAATAATTTTTTAAAGGATTTGGAAACCATATTTATTAGAGTAGATAAAGAATTATCAATATGGTGATGAGAACCACCATAAAAAAACTAATGGTGTGAGGTAATGAAAATTATTTTTGTGATGATGTTGTTCTAAAATTTAGAAAGTGTCTATGTGTTCAATATATACCTGAGATAAAAAGGGAACTGTTAGATGATGCTCATAACTCAAGTTTCTTTATACACACTCAAATCATAAAGATTTATATGGACTTGAATAATATTTTTTTGGGATAACATGAATTAGGAAATTGATGATTAAGTTTCCAAATGTTTGTTTTGACAACAAGTGAATGTTGTGAGGTAGCATCCTAATGGAATATTATGACCTTTTTATATTATTGTATGGAAGTAGAAAGAAATTACTATGGATTTGTCATGGGACTACCAAATAATCCCATAATGAATGATTTAGTGTGGGTTATCATTGATCACCTAACCAAATTCATTCATTTTATTATTAGAATAGAAAACTTTCATCGTGACACCCTCACAATGATATATATATATATATATAATAGAGTTCTAAGACTTAATGGTGCACCTATATCAATTGATTTTAATCAATATTCATTCTTTACCTCAGAATTTTGGAAAAGACTTCAGAAGGCTCTTGTTATTAAGGTTTTTTAGAGCCTGACCTACCATTATCAAACTGATGGACGGTCTGAAAGAATAATTGAAATAATACAATTCATGTTGAGGTCATTCTCACACTACTATATAGAATTGTGGGATCTATAATTATCTTTTGTAGAGTTTTCCTATAATAATAGTATCCATTCAAGTATTCAAATAGAACCGCATGAAGTATTATATATAAATATATGTGGTAGTCCATGTTTTTTGGGTGAAGTTGGTGAAATGGAATGTGTAGACACAATTTTTTTAAAGATATGATGACAAAGGTAATGTCTATTCCTGCTCATTTTAAAGAGTTTCAAATTAAGAAAATTATTTATGTTGATAATTGAAGGAAATATTTAAAGTTCCAAGTAGGAGAACATGTCTTCTTGAGAGTATCTATGTAGAAGGTTGTTGTCAAGTTTGATAAGAATGGGAAACTAAGTACCATCTACATCAAACCCTTACAAATTGTAAAAACTAGTACAAATTTTGATTTTTATTTGGGGAATCTACCAAATCTCTAAAAAGTAAACAATTTGTTAAATATATCTATTTTATGGAAGTACATTCCATACCCGATGCATTTTCTCATCTTTAATGAAATAGATTTCGAACATGACCATTCGTAATTTGAAGAACCCATCCAGATTCATGATACTAGAGAAAATGTATTGAACAATTGGATGACTCATCTGGTAAAGGTAATTAGGAGAAATAAAAAAAATTAGAAGCAACATGGGCACCATAGGATTCTATAAAGGATAACTACCCACATATTTTTAGAAGGTAATAGACCAAAAATTGTGAGGATGAAATTTTCGTAGGAGGTATGAATGTAGAATCCCAATACAATACCATATTTTTCTTTAGAACAAATTTATTTTAGTTGGCTGTTTGAGAAGCATACAATATTGAGTTATTTTGAAATTCACATAACACTCATTTTAAACAAAACATTATATAGTCATTATTTTCAATGTTAAATAAATTATAACACTCTTAGAGAATTTATATTTTAAATTTTTATATTATAAATTCAATAAATTATTTTTACATTCATTCAATATATTTTATATGCATAAGATTGTAACAAACCAAATTTTACACATATAAACGTATATTAAAAAATAGTTTTACAACCTTTTAATAGAAACCCTTTTTTAAATATTAATATATTTTATATTTTATAGTTTTTATGTAAAAATGAACTTAATTTTTTTAATTTTAATTTTAAAAATTGGGTTAGGGAGATTTTTTAGTGTTTTTCAAAGAAGATTCATTTTTTGGTGAATACTAAAAATTATTGAATTTTAGTATAAAAATATTTTTCATATAATTTATTTATAATGATAAAATAAATTTTAAATTAGATTTTAAGACAAATTAATCCACTTTATTATTTTTAAATCAATTTCATTTTGAAATTAAATATAAAAACATAGAAAACTTTTGAACATTTTTACTTTAAAAACATTCTATGTTGTCTCATCTGGTAAATAATATTTAAATTTATTCATGTCACTTCTATTATTGAAATTTTGAAAAACGGATTCAATATTTTAAATCATCAAAATATATAATATCTAAGATGCTAAACATTTTTTTATCAAAAACATAGTCAATTTAGTTGAAATTAATTACAGTGATTAAGAGAAAAAAAATAGCATAATAAGGGACAATATCATAAACTAAAGGTCCAAAATTGTAACACACCCGTATTTCATAGTACGTTATCTCTTTAAAGTAATTCTATTGCTTTTGCTACACGTAACACCGAGTTCATGCGCATCACTACTAATAAAACTAACTATTTAAAAAGTAGTTATGAATAGTATTGAACACATTTTTAATTTTTTTATATCATATATAATTTTAACATTCATATTTTGTGTTTCCTAGACATAATATAAGGGAAAATTCAATTTCTCGGATGAAAGAAGTATTTTTCAAAAAAATGTATTTTTCCCACCTTTTAATGGTGAACCTTTTTCTAAATCAAATATTTGACATGATTATATATTCAATTTAATGAAATTAAATTTTTCTATAGAAGTGGGACATAAAATTTTAGTTTGGATAATGTTTTGGTATTTTTCTGAAAACATTCAATTTTTGATGAATAGTGAAAAATACTAAGTTCTAGAAAAAAATTAACTTTTTCTTTAAAATAAATATTTTAATTAAAAATTTATCTTAATGTTAAAATGGATACATAATACATATATGATTCCAATGTAATTTTATGGAGTCATTTTATAATAAAATTAGACATATAAAATTTTATTGAACTTTGTTAACATATTTTTCCCACCTTCTATGCCTATTTGAAAATTTTCATAAATCATAATTTTACCACATCTATAAATTTAATTTAATAAATTCGTGAAACAAATTTTTCATCAGTAAGTAAAATTTAATTCAATAAGGTGAAAATAATTTTTAGTGAATATTATCTTTTGATTTTTCTTTACCACGCTAAAAAGTAAATAGGGCAATTAAAGGTAAAAATGATATCATAATTACTCTAACACATGTCGTAATTATATTAAATATGTGTATTTTGACCAAAATAAACCTTATTACAAAATTATGATCATTTTTCATCTACTTGTATTAGATTTGGAAATTTGGTATATTTTATTTAAAGAAGAGTTAAATGTGTGAATTTCTAATTTTAATAACTAAAACATTTTTAATATTGGGTTATACATAAGATATATTCAACTATAAATATTCATTAAAAATCTATAAATATTTCTTATATCATGGTATTTTAGTTATAATTTTTAGACATTATTTATTTAAATATATTTATAAGGAAATGATGATGCAGTAATTACCTTATTAATGAAATATTAAAATAATTGATATCACAAATATTAAAATAAAAGTAAATTGAACTATTGATGCCAGCCACTAATTTTCATGGTGAATATTATATTTTAGGATTAATTCAATGTATTTTTTTCAAATAAATCATTTTTTATTACTTTCACAAAAACCAAATACTAAATAGTGTCAAAATTTATATAAATGAGTTCTTAAAACAAATACTATTTTATGAAATGAAATAATATTCCAAAAAAACTAAGTATCATCCAAATGACATAAATAATTTAATATATGTCATTAAGGAACCACTTGATGTTCTCTAGGTATTTTATTGTAAGTTTATTAACAATATAGTGAAAGAATACAAGAATACATGGAAAAAGATAAACTATTTAACTAAGAGTTAAATATAAAAGATAAGTCTAATATGGTGACATAAACTTGTCTAAAACCTATTGATGATATGGTTAATACCCATACCAACATTATCCTCTATATAAATCAATTTTTAGCAATTATAAACTGAAAATGATTTAATAATAAATTAATATTTCTAGTTAATCCATAAGTGCCTCTCACCTCTTTTATAAAAGGGTACTTCCCCATCTCTTAACATCACACATCAAAATGCATTTGTATCCTCCAAAATATACTCAAATCTACTCCCAACAACCCTAACATCGTCCTAGATGTTGTAATGTTTTCTGAATGCTAGACTAAGGAGACCTTTTGTTCTAATAAAATGAAAGAAGCCAAAGAAGATGTAATTATTTCTTCACCTCTTTTAAATTTTTTTCTTCTTCCACTTCCCCTTTCTTTGTTATTTCCATACTAAAATAATAACTCCATTGAATTATAAAAACATAGATGTTATTATAAATATTGTAAAATCATATTCATTATTCTATCCATGCTATGAATGACAAAGTCACCGTATGTGCGTACGTATGACTTATCATCTCCATGTCGTGGGGTAGTTTGTTATTCAACACTACATTATTTAGATGGGTATAATAATGAGTATAATTAATTTCAATAATTAATATAAATTTGTAATTATTATTTATATATAATATATCATCTAATTAAACATTATTTTACTATCAATAGAATGATATTTTCACTCAAGGGTACGTACGGCTTAAAGTCTCCACGATGCGATGAGATTCAACTTCAACGATTACCATTCAAGAATATTTACCATTATATATATATTGATTAAGTTTTATATATTTTAAATTATATTTCTAATGGAATAATATATATTTATGTTGATAAATATATGTCATTTACATACTTCCGTACTATATGATAAGGAAACATAAACAACGTTCATGCGTATGTATGGACTACTGTCTCCATGAACATTTGTTCCATTTCATATATATATCTATTATAATTATTTATATTAGGAATATATATGATATATAAATAATTATTTATATTCTATGATAATGTAAATCATGATATATGTGATACGGTTAAATATAACATGTCAAAATATGTATGACAAAGAAAGAAATTATTACCTGAAATGTTACGTTAACATGGAAATTATTATTAAATGGGTAGTAAAAAGTAATAAATAAATCATATATGATATCTTAAATATTAATATGGTTCTATTATAATTTAATAAAATAATATGGTCATTATACTGGAGGCTAAATGTACCCTCAACTAAAGGAGAGTACTGTGTAAGAGTTAATTCCCCAATCTCATTATTATATGAGATTGTTCATGTGTAAGTATTTACTGAGACATATTTATTTTCTATATCGATGTTTCATAAAATATTTTTCAAAAGTATTTATTTTTTATGGACTCTTGATCTAAAATATGGTTTTAAATGTTTTAAATATTTATTCTTCTAAATCATTCTCATTAATGTCATAGTTTTCAAATGGTTTTAAGGATTAATTTATATAGACAAGGAAGTTTTAAAATGTTAATTCCTTTCAGAATTTTCAAAGTGCTATTAGACACTTTGATTCAAAAATATCTTTTAAATTTTTTCCTTTATAAATTGTATGACTTCTAAATTATTTCATGAAAAAGGTATATTTCTCTCAAAGAGTTTTTCTGATCATTTTCTACTATGTTAAAATCCTTTAATTAATATTATTCTTGATTGAGTTTGATTAATTATAATAAATTATTCCATATTTTATTTAATTAGTTATGATATATATTACTGTAGGTGTAATATTTTTATACCATTCATGTTTAATGCTTAATGTTTTGACATTTTGTATGCTACTTTTAATATGATTTTTTCCGTTATATTTCAATCTTTTCTTGTGAGGAAAGCATTGGACTTAGTTTGTGGTCGGTAGGGACTACTATACCACCTCGATGCATCGATAACTCTCCTAAGACAAATTAGTGTCTTTTCACAATGACTTGAAAAAAGTAATTATTTGTAATCTCGGCACGAGGGATTGATACGTGATTATGATTCTTGGAATTATGCATTCCCTCATTATGAAATTAGTTATTACATGTGATTATTTGACTAGTAGAATATACATGTGCATGTTTTGGGTAATGTTTGATTTATTTTTTCCATATTATATCCATTTTTAAGATAAAAAGGTTGTTTTTTTACTATATATCTTTCCTTAAAACTTTATAGCTTTCACTACATTATTTACCCTTACTGATCATCTGAGCTCACCCCTTTCTTAATTTTTGTTTTCCTAGGATTCCAGGAACTGTATTATGATTGATATGCAGGTTTAAGCTTGGTTAATAATGGAATTTTCAAAGGATTATATATGTTGTATTTTTTGTTTGAAATTGTAATGTAATGTTCATATATGTAATCTATTTTCCAAGACTGCTAAACTAATCAGTCCTTCAGGAAATAATTCCATGAAATCATGCCTTTGTATTAAAATAATGCACCGGCTTCAGGATTATAGGGTTGGTGCATTATAGGTGGTATCATACAAAGTTTAGAATCATCCTTGGAAATAGATTTATATAAATTCTTATTAGGAAACATTACCCAAAGATATATATTTATGATTAGTATAGAAGAACATCCAAAAATTTTGGTAATGTAGATATTCTGTCAGTTTTAAAAGGAATAAATCATTGTCATGATACTACTAGTAGAGGTTATTCTATCACAGATGTACCTATGAGTAAAAACTCTTACAATGAGTTTCAGTCTTAACATGTGGTATCCTAGTACAAAACAATGGTCCTTACCCCGCACTTAGTTTGACACACCTAGGGGATATGATTAGGATAATTCAAATTTTATTTACAAACCATTATGAATTATTTATGAGTAATAATGTCAGCAATGAAACAAGTTTTATGATTATGAGTCTAGCTGTGTGTAAATATTCAATTAATACAGCAAATGTTTATTGTTTTGGATTATGTATTATGATATGATCTATCCTAGTGTATGTCTCCATTTAGAAATGGCACCCAGTAGAAGGAATGTGAACTCCATCAATAAAAATGATCCATAGTATGAAGGGTCATATCTTTCACGTTCTTAAGACAACATTTAGAATGAAAATAGTCTCTCAAATATCTCCATCATATAAAGAAATAATATCATGTGTTAATAATATAAGTAATGAATTCTATAAAATCTATGTCTTTAAAGGGATGAAAGAAAATAAGAGGATGGAAAAAATAAGATGGACGAAGGGTAGAATGGAAATGAGGATTTTCCCACATCTAATAACTGTGGAAAGAATAACCTTAGTCAATTCGTGAAAGGGAATGGTATTACATTATAAGTGTGGATAAAAAGGACACCACGTTCATGATTGAAATGGTATGAAAAAGGTTTCAAATATACAATGCTTCATCTGTAGGCAGTTCGGACACTATGCAAATCAATTTACAAATCATTAGTGTATTCCACAAATGATTCGATTGGATAATAATCATGTTATTATGCTACCACATATTAAGAGAAATTGTTATTTTGTATGTTGTTATTAATGAATTATGTCATTTGAGAGTTGTGTAAATGATGTACTGGTTATATGAATTATATAAATTAATAAGTATTTACTGAATTACTATTTCATTAAGGATTTGAGATTGTGTGGTACCAAGAAATGTGACTCCATAGCTGGTTAAACCTTTTAGAAAATATATAGTTGAAGAAAGATAAACCTTAATATGGTCCTGATAATGAGGTAGTGATTTTGGAATAAGAGATAATTGAGTTGGATAAAGTATAATGGATATTACTAACTACCTTGTAACTAATTTATGGTTTTTTTATTCCATCATTGTTATAGATTAAAACATTTTTGGTTTTAAGTAGTATATCCAGTATTCTATGTTTTACCAAAGGAATAAGGAAGTACATACCTATTCAAATAAGTTTTTATAGTAATTCTGGTTGGTACCATTTTTAATAGAATACATGATGTAGGTATTCACATGTTTTTATGTGATAAAAGAGATCTTCATTATGTTATGTTGCCCTACCTTATAAATTTTTGGACCGTGGGTTTGAACCCAAGTATTTCAAATAATTCAAAAGGCTAGAATTAAGTAAGTCGAACACTTGATATTTTATTTGAGGTTAATGTATGATTTATTGAATACTTTGACATAACCTTTTGGTTTTCAATAAAAATTTATTGGATTATGGGAATACTTTTGGACCTTATGATTTATTAAATCTTCTTCTAGTGTAAAAATTAATTTTTGAACATTCCATTCCTAGTGTTACGGATGAAGTGAAAATAGATCACAGAACTACCAAATTATGAGAATATTATTATGATAGTTGATGAAATCAATTATTTTTTAGGACTATTTATCTGGATAGTAAATTAATCAATGCTCTTCAAAAAAACAAAAAAAACAAAGAATCAAAAAATAGAGTTATCCTAATTCCTTATGATTTTTTGAACTGATGATACTTTAAATCATTATAGATTGATGGCTTGGAGGACCTAAATTTTTCATTTATTGTTCAATTTTTTTGATTTATGACCTAAATAATGGCCTATAAATATTTACATTTTCCATCAATTATGTGTCTATAATTTCCAAAAATATTATTCTATTCATAAGTCTAATTTGGAGGTGACTTTTTCATTTCCCTCTCCCTCTTATTAAGAATACATTTTATTAACCCTATTTCAGATGTGGGTTTTTTAAAAGACATTTTCTATTTTAAAACTTTTTTTTCAAGAAAATTTTAAAATTGTGAGAACTCAATTTATTGAAGGAGGGTAGAATGTAACACCTCATGATTTCATAGTACGTTATCTATTAAAAATAATTCAATAGATTGTGTTACACTTAACAATTAGTTCAAGCGCATCACGACCTATTAAACTAGCCATTTCAAAAGTAGTTCTGAATTGTATTAAACACATTTTGAATTATATATATATCATATATAATTTTAAAATTCACATTTTTTCTTTCATAGGTATAATATGAGGACATATTCAATTTTTCAAATAAAAGAAGTTTTTTTCAGAAAATGTTGTTTTCCTCATTTTAATGGAGAACAATTTTATAAATCCAATATTTGACATGTTTATATATTCAATTTAATGAAATTAAATTATTCTTTATAAGAGGGAAATAAATATTTATTTTTGTTAAATTTTTTGTATTTTTTTGAAAACATTATATTTTTTAGGAATAGTGAAAATCAATGCGTTGTAGATAAAACACGTACGATAAAGAAATCGATTTTTACAAGAAATGTTACATTAACATGAAAATAATTATTAAATGGGTAGTATAAAGTCATAAATGAATCATAGGTGATATCATAAATATTAATATGGTTCTGGTATAATTTAATAACATACTATTTTCATTATACTGGAGGCTAAACGTACCCTCAACTAAAGGAAAGTACAAGGTAAGGGTTAATTCCTCAATATATTTATTATTAGAGATTTTTCATGTGTAATTATTTACTGAGACATATTTTTTATCCACTTACATGTTTCATAAAAAAGTTTTCAAAAGGATTATTTTTTAGGGACTCTTTATCTAAAACATCATGTTAATTATTTTAAATATTTATTCTTCTAAATATTTCTCATTATTTTCAATGTTTTCAAAATGGTTCTAAAGATTTATTTATATGGACATGAATGTTTTAAATTTATAATTACATCCAAAAGTTTCAATGTGGTATGGGAAAATTTGATTCAAAAATATCATTCAAATCTATTCCTTTATAAATTGTGTGACTTTTAAATGATTTCATGGAAAAGGTATATTTATCGCAAAGAGTTTTACACACCATTTTCAAATATTTCAACATCCTTTTCTAAATATTATTATTGACTGAGGTTGATCAATTATAATACTATATTACATATTGTATTGAATGAGATATTATATGTTTGACTATGAATGTTCTATTTTTATACCATTCATGGTTTAGGGCTAATGTATTGACATTTCGTATGCTAGTTTTAATACGAATATTGATGTTATGTTTCACCCTTTTCATATGAGTAATGCATTGGACTTAATAACTGACAAGAAGGGGCCACTATAGCCCCTTGATGCATCAGTAGGTCTAATGAGAAAAATTAGTATCTTGGCACAAGGTCTTGAAAAAATTTTATTTGTACCCTTGGCACGAGGCCTTGACTATGTGGTTATGACGTCCGACATTATGCATTCCATTGTTATGAAATTAGTTATTACATGTGATTATTCGACAAGTAGAATATCCTTGTGCATGTTTATATATTAATGTTTTATTTATTTTTTCCATATTATGTTCAAGTTAATACTTAAAAAAATGTTGTTTTTATTACACATCTCGCCTTAAAATTTTATAGCTTCCGCTAAATTATTTAACATTACTAGGAATTTGAGCTCACCCCTTTTTTTATGTTTTTATTTCCTAAGATTCCAAGAATTGTATTATGACTGATATGTAGGGTTAAGATAGGGTAAAAATAGAATTATAAAATGAATATATTGGTTGTATTTTATGTTTGAAATTTTAAATAAATGGCCATTATGTAATCTATTTTGCAAAACTGCTAAACTAGTCAGTCCTTTAGGACATGATTCCTTATAATCATGACAATGTATTAAAATAATTTACCTCCTCTGGGCTTCGGGGGTTGGGGAGTTGCAAAAATGACCATGAAAATTGTCCAAAATCCATTTAATAGACATATTTAGACCCTATAATCCCTTTTATATGATTTTACTATTATGGGCATTTATTTTAAGAGGAGAAACAAGGATGCAATTGGATTTTCAAAATTTTACAAGAATGATACTCCTTTAGTATAAAAAGGCTCTCATCCCTTTCACTTATGAACACATATCAATAATTATATCTCATCAAAAACCTTTCCAAATAGTCTCCAAACATCCCTACTCTGACTCTATATTACATAATTTTGGTATAAATTCAACCATGAATCCCTTGGGCACAAACCCAATATAGTTACCCAAAGAAGAGTTGACTTTCATCAAAATACATATTTAATTTTTTTTCCTTATGCACTCCCTTCATTTTACTTTATATCATAACTATAAAATGACCTCATTATCTTCAATGTATTGATTTTTTGTTATTTTAATGGTTATACCTTAACCTACACATAGTTATATCAAATTGGTAACAAACATAAGGTTTGTGTGTATAGAGAACGACCACCTCACAAAATGATGTCATTCATTTTTCCTTTACCACATTTCCTGGTTGAAAATTATGATGAACACAATGTTAATATATTATATAATATATATATATATATTTTTTCTTCATAATATTGTAATTTTTATATAACAAATACCTTAGTGCTTTCTATTTTTTTATAAATATTATACCATTGTTTGTTAATGTGTGTACCACCACATCCTCAAAGCGATGTGATACGCTCACATGTTGGATGGCATAGATAAATAATAGTTTTAATTAAAATATTTTATATAGATAAAATATATATTATAATATAATTTTAATATTGATATATATCATTTATTTTTTATTCATATAAAATATGATAAAAGATGTGGAAGAAGAGTTCATGCGTATGTACGACCTACCCTATCGATAAATAATGTATTTCATTTCCTATCTAAAAAAGTTATGGATTATTATATATAAAAATATAATGTATATATAAGATAATTAAATCATGAAATAACATTTTTATATAATGAAATATATTTTTACGTAATAATAAAAACAAGTAACAATTGAAAACATACTTGAAAAATAATGCAATTAACACTTAAAGTATTAAAAATAATGAACTATCGTTAACAACATTTAATATAGATTTTATAAAAAGTTAATATATGATATTAAGAATTTTTGTAAGGTTATGTTACAAGTTAATAACATGTTTGAAACCCATGAATGTGAGTTTAAAGTACGTTCACCCAAAATGAAATGCAAGGTAAGGGATTTCCTCTAAATTTACATTGCTTTAAGACTAATTTGTTATTATACACCAATTCACTTTAATGTTGTGTACATACTAACCAAGTTGTATTTTATATCATGGACAAAAAAAATTGTTATTTAAATTTTCATTTGATTTTATTTATTTTATGGTGATTATGATTAAAAAATTACTAAGTTGTAAATTTTATTTAGTCCAATATCACTTTCTTTTTTGATTTTTAACTTTGACTTGAAGCAATCTATTACATATGATTATTATTTTTACATTATATTTATATTACATATACAAATTCACATGGAATGGATATTATTGTTTCCTAAACTACTTTCCATTTTTAAATATATTGTTTAATTCGATAGTTATTTGATTAAATGGGGAATTATTGACAACTATATATCTATTATTCAATATGGATATTTGATAATGTATTTTTTATGAATTTAAAATTACTATTTTATTTAAAATTAAATATTTATACATAAATGATGTTGTTTGGGGACTATTTAATGAAATCACAAGGGTTTTTGGACTAATTAACACAAGCCACATGATGCATCTATAGTCCCATGAGACGAATCAGTTGGCCAAATTAGAGTAGTATAAATTGTATTCAAGGTAAATCTTGACACTAAAGGTATCAAGTGCCTAGAACACATGAAATCCATTAATAATAATTTACACTATTGATAATTGAGTTATTATTATTATCTATGTTATTTTTTATTTGATATATCAATAGATGCATTTTCATTCTTAGTTTATCTATTAAATGTCATGTATTCTGTTATCTATCATTACATATTTATTATGAATTAAAAATATATTTTATGGAATGTTTTATTAATTATTTTACATTCCATTATGATTATTCTCATTAATTAATTATATCCACCATTTTAATTACCTTTACTAATCATTTGAGATAACCCTTATTTTGTTTTCTTTTCATAGGATATGATGAAGAAATCATTGGATGAGATTTCGAGGATGTGGTTCATTTATTTTTATTATATATCATGTTTCATTTTCTATTTCCCAATGTAATATGGGTATCATATTTGTAATATTGTTCTGAAAACTACAAAACTGATCAGTCATTTGTGATTTGATTCCTTGTAATCAAGCTACTGTAATAAAGTAATTCCATATCTCCAGGGTTCTTGGGTCGAGTCATCATAAAGAGTTCACCATGTTTGTAAAATATTAATAAAATTTCATTTTTAAAATTATTTTTCTTTGTCTATTTTATTATTACATAAGATTATTTTGTCTAAATGAGTTAGAAGAAGAATTGATATATTGTTAAACAGACCAGATTTATAAAATTTTTACTAAATATGTGGAATAACTAAATTTATCTAGTGAATAACATAATTTCATGATTCATATATCATTTAATATTTATAAAATTATATACAACATATATCATTTTGAGGAAATCGTAATAGTTTTTGTTGATGAAAATTCATATTGTTCAAAAAAGTAGAGTTATATAATTATGAAAATATGTCATTTTAAGATTATTGTACCAAATATATAACAATATCCGTATTACTGATGAAATATAATTTGAAACATGCAATGGATTTAGAGATGTAAGATTTATTAAACATGAATATCTCTTCAAGGATAGGTTACCAAATGATAATGATACTTCTTTTTTAGGCATATGAATCTATATGATTGTTCTATTTTTTGGGTATGATATATAAATAGATGTAAACATATCCTAAAAGATGCATATTATTCTAAAATTAATATTCATTTATTAAATTAATCACTATGTGTGATGTATCTTGATAAAATAAAAAATCAATCAAGTCCTTTTAAATTCATAGGGTACTTCCTAATAACTCAAATATTTGGATGGTTGCATAGAGGTGTGGACACTATAAGATAGTTAATGTACAACATAAATAAAAAATATGATATGGGAAAATTGTCCAATGGTTGATTAAAATTGGAAATGAATTAAGAAAAAATAATTATCAATTAACTATATATAGTAATAATCTATTTGGTATATAAAATATCACTCTCATTACATATCCAATTATGTTTGAAAGTTATAACATACAATAATGGTTATAGATTATGTGTATGTAGAGTATGTTTTCTATTCTTACTTGAATTCCAAAATAACATTGTAATAATATTTTCATTTATTTGGATCCATTGATTGAAGATTAAAACAAATTTGTGATGCGCATTGTATAATGTATGATTCTCTTAAAAAAGAATATTTTAGGTTGAGATCCATATTTTTAGGTATGATATATGAAGTTCCTACTTACTTTAATTTAGTATGGTGCCTTATTAAATGAATTTTAGGGTGTCCTGTATGTGATGGGTGTATAGGCCCAGTTAGGTTGAAACATGGTTTAAACAAACTGTTTATTATACATTAACCTTGTTTAACTCAATTATATAAATATGGATCATAATAAAAAAAATTAAATGAAAAATTTAGAAGAAGCTGTGTCACATTATCCATTAATAATAAATAAAACGTTTGAGAAGTAAAGTGATATTTTCTTTATTTATTATAAACAATTCATGAAAAAATATAAATATAGGGTTAGAAAATATGACCATTTATTAAAACCATTTTGGGAATTATTCTTATTACAAAAAATTGTTTTAGTTTATGCATATCAAAAAAAACATGTGATAGTTTCATTTTCATGTTTTAAAATAGAATTTTGAAGCTAAAATAAGGAAATAAGGATATCCTAAAAGATATTGGAAAGGGGAAAAGATATTAGTTCCAATTAGTGAGAGAGGGAGGATTAAGTTGTTTCCTTAACATTTCTCACCTTATTTTCATATAAAAGAAATTTTAATTTTTAGCATCATGTATAATGTAATATTTTATTGGTGTACTTATAAAAGAAAAATAACTTCATATTGAACGGTTTAAAATCACATGATCTTTATGTTTTACTATATGGTTTGAATAATTGAGGATATACATACTATTTTTTCAAAAAAAATAAAAACATAGCAACTAAATAAAGAATATTTCTAAAATATGTATCAAGAAAAATTATTGACAATTAAAAGTATATGAAAAAGGAGAAGAATAAATTAATATTATATTATGTCAATTATAGATATTTCTTCCACTATTATTATTTGATATAATGGATCACCTGATAGTTCACTTGGTGAGAGTGATCTTATTTTGTGGTCTTCGAAATTGCAGATAGATGTAACCCATTATACAATATATGTGCATATTAAAATGTTATATAAAAAATAAAAGTCATCAGAAGGTATTATTATGGATAAGTATATTGTAAAAGAATTCATTAATTTTTTTATTGTATACCTATCCACCATAGATATAATTGGAATCTGAAAATCACATCACATTGAGTCTATTGAGGGAGGATGAATTTCAATTAAATATATTTTTATAATATCCATTATCGATTTGGATAAATCTCACATATATATTTTAAATTATAATATAGAATTTGTGCTATATTTTGAATCCCAGAAGAAAATTATTTAAAAAATCATCCTAATAATGTTTGATATATATATATATACACACATAATTAACTATATATAATATAGTATCAGGATAATATTCCTATGGAGTTATTTGTAATTCTTGAATCAAATTTTGTGATATTATTATGGTAAACAGAAGGACCAAGTGTACATGTATTTTCTTATAATGGATATCAATTAACTGTTATAATATATATATATAAAGTAACATTATGATCATGATATAATAAAAAATAGTCGAGTTTTTCTTATGAAAAAAGTGATGAAAGCATTTAATATTGGGGAAAATTATATTTATTAAAATATTTTTTACTAGTATATCATCAGAAAAAATGGAAATTTCTTGTTGGATGATCCTTTAATAGGGAAATGGCATCTATCTCATGGTGTCCTTAATGTTTAAGGTGACATTTAAATTAAAAAGAACAATATTGAGATTATTTTTAAATAATAGAGAAGGGTCAAGTCCCTTTAAACACTAACGAAAAGAAAAGTCTTGTAATGAATACATTTTATTTCCCTCAATTTTTTTATATATACAATATGTTTTATTTATATATTACATCCTTAATAAAAAATCTATTTATTTTAATCTATTTATCTAATATTATGTGTATAAAATTATTTCATATAATAACAATAGTATTTACGAATGTTTTTTTAGTTTTTATGTCCATAAAAAAATTAGGTCCTATTTTAAATTAATTTTAAGGGTTTATATGGATAAGAGATAAAGGAGGGGAGAATATAGGTGAATGTAATATAATAAAACCATAATAACCACTATGTAATTGGTTTTAAATAACCAGGTTCCTATTAGTAGAGTACTGGGTACAAAATGGACATGTAGAGGGTTATGTGTTCTTGGACCAGCCATCAGGTGGACAATGGTTAGGCATTGGGTGAAAAATGAGTGACTTGATTCATAGTGACTATCCATTGGGTATCCATTATGAGACTACTTTTTAGAAAAAATATATAATAACTAAAAAATTATATAGCCTTTCCAATTTGATTAATTCTTTGTATTTCCCTTTGTATGGGTAATTTGATAAAATTTTCACTCAAATTTCTCCCTTTCTCTCTCTAAATTCAATTGTGGATTTAATGTTCATTTATTAGTGTAATTATTATCTACTTGATGAATTGGATTACTATTAATAATAGATTAAAAAATATCTATTTCTGTCAACATGTCAACATTTAATAAATACCATTTTTAATTCGTCTTTTTCATTCTAGATTTTTCATTTTCTAGAATTTTACTATCCTACAAGAAATTGAGACTTATTTAATTGTGAAATGGAATTTTAAGTTTGATATATGTGACTTATTACACCCATTAGTGTTTAATTGTGTGATTTTATAGAAAATATTCACTACTCGTATGATTTAATGATTCATGTGGGTGTAATTCATTAATTGGGATTCTTTGTCAAGATCCACTAACTCCTATTAGATGTAGTGGAAGTAATAAAAGAATAACAACCTAAATATCACCATGCTTCAAAAATGAAACCCATGAATCTACAAATAATTAAAAAATAGATAATACTATGTGTACTATATAACAATAATCCATCGTAACATTTATCGAAATCATATTTCTCTGGGTTTGAGGAAAATATCCATAGTGGTAGCCAAAGGGTAACCCTTATCTAGAAGAATACATTGGCCAAGATGAATCAAATAATATTTTTATTGGATCAATCATCACTCTAGGATGTGATAGATCCCCAAAACACTAAGGAAAATGATAAAGAAAACATTGTGGCATATGGATCTCTATCCAATAATTTGGTTATCTTCCTTTTATACCATATCATGGTAGTACCCCATTTTATGAAACATGAGGATGCCTCTTCGGGGAGTATTCATTGACTCGTGTGATAAGACACATGATATAACGCACTGTCTCGTGTATGAATTACATTAATGAATTAAACAATCTCCCCCACATTAAAACCATTATAAGGGTTATTAATCAAATCTTACATGTAAATATTCCCCCAGATTGTAATATGATATATTTGGATGCCCAAAACTATTGAAGACAGCAACATATAAATTACATTTGATATATGTAGTAATACCCTATGGATTATATAGAAATATCCTTAGGATAGAATACAATCATACCATATGATTAAACTAGGTAGTGTGATGCAATGAAATTGCGTGTCGTATGTTATCCCTAGAATCATAAAATATTATTGGTCCTATTAGATCACATAAAAATGGGATTTATGGAATATTAACTCCATTAATACACCACATACTATAAAACATAAAAGAATTTTTCCCATTTTAAGTTATAGTGTATCATATCTAATAACGCTTAAATCATATCCAAAATACGTTTAGTTATATTCCAAAATACTATTGAAAATTTGACATAATATTCACTATGCATCACATAATATTAAATACCTCGAAAATTCCCATAAAATATATATTTTTAGTAACTCAAAAAAATCTTTTTGGGTTGCTCTCTATGTCAAACTAAATCCCCATTCAGTCAACCACAACATGTAACCTGATAAAGAATTTCTATAGGTTATAAAAAATTATGATTTTTGAATATATAAATGTTAATAAAGGGTGTTATCTAGAAAAGAATAAATATTTATTAATCTATAAAGAAATATATGATAATATATTCCAAACACAGGTATTTGTATACCTATTTCCACAAACCACATCACATGCTAGCATACGATATCATATGTTTCTTTTGAACAAGACATAAAATGACCATGGGTCACAAAATATTTCATTCCAACATATCTGAGTCATATGTTCTTTATCCTCAACATATAGACCGACCATGTTAATGAATATATCACATGTAATTAATCATAATATAAGAGTAGATGAAAAGGCCCTCATCTGAAGTGATTATTAAATTATATATGGACCATAAAGGTGTGTTTTTACACTCCTTAAACTATATCAACCAAGGGACTATATTTCATACTCATAAGAAGAGAGGAAAAATTACATCTTGGTTCATCTTCAATAAGTGATGTGATCAACATGATACCCAATCACCCTGTAATTAGATAATCCTAAACAGGTTTATAAGAAAGGAATCAAAGCATAAAAATTCTCATACCATGTAAGTTTCCATCCATAGGTAATGGGTACTCAATTATAATAAATTCACCATTGCTATACCAAAAACATAGTGTAGGACACGCCATATGGTATACTTTTTTGGTCATCTGACACAAAAAAACAATTTTTATTCCTCATTATCATATTTCATATTTTTATATAATAACAATACATTTTCTATACTTAAAATTCCACCATAATGAATAAAACACAATGATGAACATTGATTAGGGATAAATCAAATCCATGCATTGATATTCCAATTATCAATAAATTAAAAAAATTGTATATCAATGTATACACTTATTCATCCAATGTAAAATATTTATTAAATTGAAATTTTATTTTATATAATAAATTTTATATTCTTAAAACATTTTTTGAGAATAATAAAATATCATACCTAATTTCGTGTCTAAAATATTATATATGATAGACAATTATGTCAACCTTATTTTTAATCACTTTCTAGGGTTTGGTTAACTCATTGTATCACTATGTAACTCATGCCACATCACCATGTGACAACATCATAAAACCCTCCCACTAAACACTTTATTGATTAACATTGATAAAGAAGATAAGTTTCAATGACTGTGAAATATTGGAATAATACAACTAATGTTAAAGGGAGAAAAAACTTTTTTCAGATTACTGTTATATTATTTTTATGTCAAATAACATTGTAGTAAACAATTTCAAGATCATCATGTTTAGTATCTTTGGAATATATAGTTTATACATCACTTACAAATAATTACACATAAATACTAATTAATTATTTCTTAATATAAATTTTAAGAAATCATGTACTCTTTAGTGCCTGAATTCACTTAATGATATACGTCATTGAAAGTGGGGATCTAAACATCTAGGTTGGGGAGGAATAACATGGGAGGAATAAGGGATATGAATCAACAGTACATGGGTGATCATAACGATCATCCTCATATCATAAGGATAAGATAATAATTATAATCATGAGTTAAACATTTCATAAAGGAAAGTAATATGAAATATTAAATATAATGAAACATCATATCATTATGGTCAAATACCAAACATTGCTATGAAGTGGGATAACATCAGGTTCAAGAACAACATATTTATATAAATCTAAAAAATTTAATTTATAACAGATCTATCTTCATGTTCATAATTAATATTGATAATATCACGAGATATAACATATTAATCAATGAGTCGGATGGATATATAATTATGGTCCCTCCTGTCAGATCGTAAAATGATCATAATCATGCATGCCATATAGGAAGGGATCGTATAATAATTGTTGTCATTAAATAAAATCAGGGGAATTAATGGGTTTCATAAAGGTTTATTCAATCATAATTTCACGAATAACCATTGAGGTTCCAAAAAAGAATAAGGTAAATAATATTTTTGCATAAAACATTATTATTATTGAGTGGATAAAAACACAAGAGGAGTCAATGCGATGTTTTTGAAATAAATTTCATTATGATAAATCCAAGTAAGTGGAATGTAAATTTTTATAAATGTTGTAAACATGTATTTAAATAGAAAAAATGAAAAAAAATATAAAGGATGTTTTATGTACATTATTAAGAAATTAATATTGAAAATAAGGTACAATCTGATATTATCTAAAAAGAAAAAGTCGAGTTTGAGAATTGTATATCCTTAAATAATATTATCTCTCATAACTTTACCACATCCTATATAATAAACATAGGTTTATTAAAACATGGAAACATAGGTAAATTATGATCATTTTTTGTATTTATTAACTATAACAATTATATTATATTTCGTATTCCCTATTTTTATAGGTGAAACGTTTTGATATCATATTTTCCTTACAATATATCTTATTGTTTGGAATTTTATATTTCTATTAAAGGTTTGTAATCAATAAGAAATAATAATTCCAATTGGTTAAAAATATATATATATATTTATTTATTTATACTAAATTATTTATTATAACCACCCATAAGTTTTGTGATAAGAAAATAATTGGAAATGTCCTCATTGGTAGTTAACTAACCGTTAAAGGGACATTTTCCAAAGGAGAGGTGTGGGATATATATTATGTGGTGTTATCACTAATAAACTATTAATGGAAAATATATGTTATTAAGATCATATAAAAATAGTATTTATATATTTTAATAATGTTTGTACTACAAAATCAAAACCTGATAAATAATTAGAAAAGAAATACTCAATTAAAACACAAAATGACATTACAATTTTTATTATGTTTTTTGTTTTCAATAGAATCAGGGTGATTTATCACACCAGAAAATCAATATAGGTTATAAGGATATTAATACATGGTAATTGAGAAAATATTTTTCTTTGGAACGGTTATTTGAAGTGGTTTTCAATGAGGGTATATGGGGTTTTTTAAATTTAGGGGAGGGGTATATTTAAATTAATAAAAAGAATAAATTATTATATCCAATTAAAACTATTGAATATTAAAAAAATTTACATTATAAAATAGGTTTGATAAAATAAAACGATTTTAATAATTTCATACACTTTATAATTTAATTTAACTATATTAATCAAAAGGGAATGGGAAATGTAAAAAAACATTTAAAAAGATGCTTTATGCATTTAGAGTTGTGAAAATTATTTTTAGGTTTGAAAATTATATTTCATGAATATTTTAATTTATTAAATTTTTATTTGTTTGACCATAAAATTATATAATTTATTAGGTCATTTTTACATATTAAATGATGTAATTAAAAAATAGTTTTTGTGAAAACAATATTTTTATTGTTCGTTAAATGTTGAAGAATTTCAGAAAAATTATAAAAAATATTCCTCTAAAAATTAAGATGTAAATATTTCAAAAAATGATATTAATTTTATCAAAATACATTTCTAAAATTGGTGACATTAATTTTAACATAGAAATTATATTATTTATGAAAATTATTAAATTAAAATGTTTTTAAAAATGATTATAATTTCTTTGAGTTTAAAACATGGTGTTTATTTTACATCATTTAAATATTTATATATTTTATAAAATAACACTTGATAAATCTAATTTATTTTATATTTTATTATTTTGAGATGAAAAATTAATTCAAAAATTTAGGATAATATTCTTAATGGCCACATTATTATTCTATATTTCATATTAACTCCTATAAAAACATCTTGATTCCTTAATACATAATTCATTATAATTCATCTAAAGGTAATATATTTTCATTTTCAATAATATTTATTAATTTAATGATATGATTTTTGTTTTATTAGTGTAGTTCATAGGGGGATGTATTTTTAGTAAATTAAAATTGTCGGAATTTTCCCATTCCGCTTTTCATATTTTATATTTGATGTACCATTATAATATTTTAAATTTTTATGGTTTTTGTTTATAAATAATTTTTTGATATCTATTAATGATAAAAGGTGTTTTTGTTTTTTATGAGTTGTGTGTTTATTGTATTATAAAATAATATAACATGGATTTATTTGGGAAATAAATGATTTTTATAATGTCTTTTTCATTACATTATTCCACACTTTTGAAATTTATTCCAAAAAATATAACTCAAATTCTCATATAGGAATAGAGTATTGTACTTCTGTTTAATTATTTTCTCTAGTTCACAAGTCACATATTCATATTTATGGTTCTTTCATAGTACATCGAAAAGGTGAGTTATCTTATTGTGTAGAAAATTATCTCTACACACCAATAACTTCATCAGCTTATCCTTATAAGAGAGGGTATCTTTTAGTTATACGACATATGGATTCATTCAATGTAAGGGATTGGGTATGTACTTCCTCTGTAGAGATAAGTGGCACACATCATGAACATGATCCACTTTTTATTGAAGTTCTTATTGATTGACCATTTTATTACGTGATCAAATGTCTCAAATGGGGAAATATTCTTTGGGAAATTGTTTCCTTCCTTTAAAATGCTCATGACAATGTTCAATGGTGATCTTAAATAGAACAATTTTTCTCCAACTTCAAACTTCAAGTCCCTTTGATGGTTGTCAACATGGATATCCTACCGACTCTAAGTAACTCCTATATATTGTTAGATGTCCTAGACCTTCTTTGTCTTCTTTTTAATTATATTAGGTCCATATAAATTCTTTCCCCAACTTCATCCCAACATGTAGGATTTCTACATCACTTCCCAAATAGACATTCATATGGATCCAATTGAATTATCTAGTGAATGTTGATTTTTATTAGAACTCATCCAATGGAAGATTCTAATCCAATCCTACATTAAATTATATTGATCAAGCCCTAATTATCTCCTAAAATATTTGAATGTTTCTTTTTGATAATCCATCAGTTTGGGGGTGATTGTCCCTAATGAAATTCATTTCATTATTAGAGCATTTGAATAAATTATTCAAAATTTAGAGGCAAACCATGTATCATTATCACAAATGATCAAAAGTGGTTCCAATTAAATCCTCACCAATTCCATTAAGAATATATTTGTAATTTAGTCTAGAGTGAATTATTCCTAAATGTTACTATGTGGGTAGCCTTGGTGATTTTATCCAATAAAATATATATGGCATCACTTCCTTTGGATATATTGGGGTGACCAAAGACAAAGATCATAGTGATGTTCTCACATTACTATGTGGGTATGGGAAATAGTTGTTTCATCCCCATAAAATTTTTTCTATTTTCTTTAACTTGATAACATAAGAATCACACTGAGGTGTTCTTCACAAAATCCTAAATTTTATTATCCACCCATAAATGATCTCTATGATCACAGTAAAACATTTCAATTCCAAGGTGGATAGTGAGAGATGATATATGATAATTATAAAATATATATATGTTTATCTATATGGATGAAGACATATAACTTCTAGTACCAAACTGAATAAAATCGTCTACATCGATGTGGAATCAATGAATGTTCCCTTCCATTACTTATTTCACATTATTTTAAATCATTATATCACCACATTGTTACACTTTGATCTTCTCATGGATATATGGTTTGGAAATAATTTTGTAAGGTTAGGATTTCATCCCCAATTTTATGATTTCAATATCTCATATTTTCTTATCCATTATGGCAGGTCTTTATCAATAATAATCATGGATAATATAGAAATTATTTTTCTTATAACTATATCAGCTACCTCATTTTATCTTAGGGGATGGAATTAAATATACCAATTGTTTTCCTTGATCACCCCTAACCATCTTCATTTATGAATATTGAGATCTTTATATGTGAATATATACTTCTAACTCCTCTGATCTGTATATGAGTCACACTTCTAACTATATAGGTGGTGCTACTAAATCATCAATGTGAATAACAAATATTTTTAACTCCATAACATGTGTGCGCTTTTTCTTCTCATAGATATTCAACTTTTGTGAGGAATAGGATGTTACTTTCTCATTTTTCACGAGGCCTTAACATAAGACTTTCTATGAATCAAACTAGGTATAAAAACACTTCTTCACATGAGGTCACTGTTATCATAGGAATGATTATAAACCTCTTCATGGGATCTTTAATACTATCCCCATATTCTTTCATAAAAATATACTTTACCAATTTCCATGTTAACTCAATTATTGTTCTATATAATCATGATAAATTTCCCAAAAGTTGTTGGTAATACCTTTCTAATCCAATAAAACTATGAGTTACAATGAAAATCATGGGTCTAGGCCATGTCTCAATTTCCTTTGTCATTGAATTGTCCATATAAATTCCCTCACATATTATCAAAATCCCCAATAATGTGACTTGATGAATAAAAAGGTCACAACTATTGATCTTATCATATATTTTCCACTATATTAATTTCACCATAACAATATTTACATTCTCATCGCATTCCTCTATATTCATGAATTTAATGATAATATCATTGATAAATACTACCATAAATCAATAGATGTAGAATATAAATACTTTATTCATCAAAACCATGAATATTATAGATGAATAAGTAATTATAAATGGCGTCACTGTGAAACCTTATTGCATATACCTTTTATAGAAGGTTACCTTTTAAATATTATCCTTCTTCATCATTACCTGAGGATATATACAACAAATTGCTTCCATTAAGAAGTACCAATCAACTAAAGGTTGGTCTAATGAGTCATCAATCCTTGGTATAGGGATTATTTTCATTATGGATCTCTTGTTGAGTTCCAAGTAATCCTTGAGTAGTTGTATAAATATATCCTATTTCATGAAAAAATTGCATCAGTTCACCCAAATGAGATACACTAGGTCATGTGAACCCATTGTCCAAATTCACTTGTATATTCTTCTTTAACTCATCATTATTAATGAGGTACATCCTATAGGGGAATTTATAGAGATGATTGGATCTATATATAAGCTCTATTTACAATCCTACCACACAATCTAGGGTAAGGTCCTGAAACTCTTCAATAAATTTATCAATATATTCCATCACAATTAAAATTTCCTCAAGGTTGGATATTTAATTTGATGGAACTGTTTTTGAAAGATGTGATTCTTAATTGGGTATCAATACACTCACCATTAAGGGATTTTCCAAAGGATATTCCTGATATTTATTTCTTTTGAAAAGCTTCATTGATTCGTTTGGAATATAAAACAATATATCCATTTCTAGAAAATTCATATGAGATCAATATAATAAGATCTAATCCGTGTCTACTGTAGCATAAAATTCCCTCAAGGAAATTATTTTTAGATTTTTATAAAGAATATCTCCATAGATGCTAATAGGAGATGATTGAAATACTTGGATTCCATTGATAACACCACTATGTGTTTCTATTGATATATCTACTTGAAGTAATCAATTTGGTGATTCAATAGTTATAAAAATATTTTAGGATATGAATGGAATCAAAGAATTAATATCAAATATAAAAATTTTCATTCATGATTGAATAAGAAGTGTACCTTGTATGACATAATTTTAATTTTCAATTTTATTGGTGGATATGGAATATTCCTTCCCATGCTACCTTGGATTTATTAGTTGATGATACTGTTTACCATCAATATTCATTGGTTCAGTGAGCTATCCTTCAGATTTCCCCTTCTATTACAGTTAAATCATTGAACCAAATGTGGTGCATTTGGAGGTACCTTACTTTCATCCATCATGTATATAAAATTCTTAAAGTCTCATTGAAATTAATTTGATTGGTGGATTTATCTCCTGCACATAAATAACTTCCTTATCCCATTAATGAAATTCTAATTATTTTTTTCCAAAAATATTGGTATTTGGGTGGTTGGATCTTCTTTCCCATGTTTTCTATTAATCCCAGTGCATAAAATTTCATTATTCTCTTATTATCTTTATATCCATGGGTCCATTCTCTAAAATCCGTCAATATTTTTTCTGAAAATTAAAGTAATTTTTCATAAAAATCAATGTCTCAAATAGATAGAGCCTTTCAGAAGTGTTTTTTTAAATGATTGAAGAACCTATCTATTTTTATATCCTTATTGATAAGAAAACTAAAGTGTTATCTTGATACAGTTAAGAAATTTTTTTAATTATTCATGTTAGATTTACAATTATTTTGGATAAGCTCTATGAATTCTCTCACTATATTTTTTCATGGATATTAAGGGAAATACTTGTTGGGAAATAAGTTAATAATGTCTTTCGAAATTGTTTCTCCTATTCTATATTTTGAATTTGTATTCTTTATCAACACTCATCATTGATTAGCTTATCCATCTAAATTATAGTCGGTCAGAGTAACCTTTCCT
Source organism: Viscum album (assembly GCA_963277665.1). Lineage (NCBI taxonomy): Eukaryota > Viridiplantae > Streptophyta > Magnoliopsida > Santalales > Viscaceae > Viscum > Viscum album. The sequence continues at coordinate 1,154,017,261 of OY728120.1, forward strand.
AATGAGTTGGCCCATTATCCCTCACATAGTTTGGTGGACCAGTTTTTTATGTTTCCCAACATTTTTTGGAATAATAATTTTTTTATCAAAATATAAGAAAGGACAGAAGAAATAATTTATTTCCATATGAAAATAAATTATATGGAAGATGTAATGGTATACCTTTTTTACTATTGTACCCAAATAATGATACTAGGATCATGTACTTTAATCTTTTAATAACTTTAAGAAAAAAACAACATTAGTTATATATCATTCCTAATGGTTTCTATTGAGAATGTGATTAACTGAAGCATATCACATTAGAGTGTCAAACGCAGTGTTCATCAAGGCCTCCTTTTTGTACACCATGTCATGATTGAGTAAATAACCAATTTTCCCTTTTTTGGGTTATCACCCCTAGGTATATCTATGGAAAATCTATATACTCTTGTAGTCTCTGAAAACTTATTTCCCCACATAAAAACCATGCACTCTTATATTTTACCAAAACACAGAATGTTAACCTATACATAGACTTATCATTATAGATTTTACAACCTTTTTCTGGTCCTAATTCCCAAATTAAAAAAGCATGATTATATACAAACTATATCAGCACCAAATTCTATTGCATTACTATTACATCATTTGTAAGATTATTTACATAAGAGTGATATAATCCAGGATCAAAAAGTTTAGTACCTTGGAACGATTTGGTTCATACATGACTTATATATTATTAAACAAAAAAATTAATAATTCATTATATATATCCCAACAAAAGCACTCATGTACTTTTTAGTACATATATTCTCCTGATGATATACATCAGCAATAGGGGTGATCTAAAATACCAATAAGGGGAGTAATAACATGGGGGAATAATGGACATCAATCTATAATTCATGGGTGAGAATACTCATCTTAAAATTTTCATAAGAATATTATCATCAACATAATCATGAGGGAAAATTTTGATAGTGGAATGGAATGTGGTTTATAAATAATAATGAAACATTATTACATAATTTTTAAATACCAATTTTTTTAACAAATCTAGTATCATGTTCATGCATGAAATATGTTCATAAATCATAAAAACAAAATTTTGAACAAAGATAGTATAATTTCCATGTATAATACACATAACATAATGAGATATATCACATATCCCTATGTATAAAAGGGTTAAATATTTTTTACCACCTATTTCATCATAAAATTATCATAATCAGATATGAATCTTCTGGAGAGATCATTTCACAATCAATGTTTTCAAATATACAAATGTAAAGGAAGGGGTTTTATAATCATTTTTTAAATAATAACTCCAAGAATAACCTTCTGGGTTTCCAAATGAGTTATCCAAATCATATTATGGTAAAACAATTATCATTCTTGACTAAAAAAGAAACAAATCAAGAGGAGTTCATGTGATGTTTTGTAAATTAATGTCTCTTTGAAAAATCAATATATGTTTCATTGAAAACATTTCAATATTGTAGAAAAATATATATTCCCAAAAATAAAATGGATATAATAGTGAATGTAAATTTTAATGACATTATAGGAACATCCATACTAAAAATATGTAGAAAGAGGTGAGAACCCAAGAAGAATGTTTTGGGTTTGAGAATCCACATACCTTAAATCATGATTTATTTTATTTCTTTCCTATCACCTATATAATAAAAATAGGCTTATTAGAACATAGAAAAATAATTTATTAATATTCATTTTTCAGTATTTGATCAATTATAATAAATTGATTATATTTTTTAGTTCATGTTGTTAAAGATAAAACGTTTTGATATCATATTTCCCATAAAATATCTTATCATCTTCTGATTTAATTATTTTTGTTTATTCCGATCACACATAGGTAAAATTAATTTAAAATATTAAAAATAAATATTTTTATAAATCTATATATCATAAATAATTTATTATAACCATCTAAAATGATGGTGATTATAAAATAATTAGAAATATCCTCATTGGCAGTCAACCAACTGTTAACAGGACATTATCCAAGAGGATGTGAGATATATATTATATGTAATTATATCATAAATAAAAATTTTATAGGATATTGAAATTATAAAGATTATTTTAACATATTGTTTAATTTTTTTAATAATTTTTTTATTAGATAAGTAATGGAGTATAGGGAATTATAAAAGGGAAACTAAATAAAAACACAAAAGGATGTTACCTCTTTCTATATGTTATTCCATTTCTATGGCCATTAACTTCTAGAAATCATGGAGTTTTATTACTCAACTATGTATCTAAGAATTTAATGGGTATTGTGATATGTTAACTATATATAAGTTTTCCTTTTTAATATATATGTGATGTGGTTTTCCTTGGGTAGTGTGATAGGGTTTTTATATTTTAGGAGAGGGGTATTTTCAGTTACAACAGTGAATAAATAATTATATCCAAGTTAATACATTATATAGTAATATTATTAACATTATGAAATATATTTGAAAATAAATACCATGATTTTGGGAAATTAAAACACTTTCAAATTCAAATTTATTAGTGTAATCAAAACAAAAGAGAAAAATGAAAATAAAATATATTTTAAGGTACGCTTTAAAATTTTATAATTTGAAAAATACTTTTTATGTTTTTCAATATAATTTCATGAATAATTTTACATATTAAACATCTTTTATTAATCATTATATTATATAATTTATTAGAACATTATTCCATATTTAATAATGTAATTAAAAGAGATCGGTTAAGTAGAAACTTTACTGTTACTATTCACATAAAAATTGATGTATTTCAGAAAATTTAAAAAAAATTAGAATATCTTAATTTGATGATTTAAAAAATCAAGTTTATTTTATGAAAATAGTTTTCTAACAAAGGAAATATTAATTTTTAATATAAATATTATGATTTTTATAAACTAAATTAAAATATAGTTTATCAAAAATTACTTATAATTTCTTCAAGTTTCTATTCCAATGGTCATGTTAATCTTCTAAAACATTAGGTTGCAATACTTAATGTTCGCATTACTATTAAGATGTTCTCATTAATGTTATAATGGTGATATTACATTATATAAATACCTATTAACTATTTCATACAACATTCTCTATAATTCCCCCCAAGGTTCTATATTTTCCTTTTATAGAATGTTGTTTCATTTATTAATATTATATTTCGTTTCCATAGTATTGTTAATGGGGGAGGTTTTAACACCCCAACCATAGAAGAAAGGTGTCGGTGCATTACATTATTACATTAGCATGATTTCAAGTAATCAAATCCAAAAGGACTGATCGGTTTAGTAGTCTTGTTGAAACTAACAACATTCTTGTAACCCATTTTACATTGTAAAATAAATGCATATAAGGTACATAGACAAATATAATAAAATGAATCCTTGAAAACTAAATAAATTACTTCTTCTTCATAACCTGGGGAAGGAAAAAATGAAAGGGGTGAGCTCAGACACTCGATAAAGGTAAGAAATAAAGTAGAGGTTATCATAAACATAATCATGAGGCATGGTGAATAACTAAAAACACATGCCATTAAAAATAATCATGAAAACATTATAGAGAGAAAAATATATGAATAAATAATACGATAATAAAAGATTATCATGAGTATTCTATAATTCGAATAACCATGATAGCCACATAGGGCATCATTAGTTCCCTAGGTTACTATGGAAAGAAAATTTATAAAACCCAAACTTTAATACTCAATTAATTAAAATGTTTTAAAGGGATGTTCTAGGATGAACCCACAGAGATAGTGATTTTATTTTTATTATGACTTGAATGGTTTAATTAATTTGGATATTTTGGTGAGAAAATATTTTCTTGATTTTTTTTAGAAACAAAATGATGAATGTGAAGCAGATTGATTAATTGGTTTGAAAACACATTTTAAAAAGCATGTCTGGTAATGTAATTTTCAGGTTCAGATGCAATTTGAATTTGGAAAATATATTTATTGTCTCATGATTGGTGTCAGAGTTGATACGTGGAAGATCCAATAATCTTGGTATCTTCTCCTTAGTGCAGCAATTACATATTTCCCTCGGTTTGGTAGTATTTGATTTCTACGAATTGAGTTTTTCTCGATACCATGTTTAAACTTGATTTCCCCTTCAGTTGATAACGGTCATTTTATCCCAAGGGTAGTTAGTTGCACAATTTTAATGTTCCTTTTAGATTCAATTACCAATGGTCCTGATAAAAGAAAAACAAATGGATTATAAGTCGAAATAGAGATTGCAAAATAACAAATACATGAATAATAAAAATGAAAAAATCCAACGCACCTTCCCCCTCTGAAAAAATCAACCTAGAACGTGGAGGCATTACCCACCCCCCCTCATCATATCGATGAAATATTTAGAGGGAAGGATAAACGAAATCATAAATTAAAAACTCAAAAATGGAATATCAGCTTCGCTCTATGCATTGGTCTTCAACTGAATCCAGAATGCCCAAATTTGCAACCAAGGGCTCTATTTATAGGCACCAAATGGGTTCTGTACATTTTTAGTCACGGAGTGCACTGAAGGTACATGACATGTAATGTCAATCCTCATTTTGTGAATTTTCAAGACATGTGTGTGGATCCCAATTGCGATTTTGGAAATTTTACCACCTATATGTTGTGTACTTGGACTACACGTCATTTATACCATGTCCATTTCACCTATACATATGTGAGAATGTTGTCAAAATCTTCCTAATAAATTTGATGTTTTACGGATGTCATGTCTTGTACTATTGGTACACGATTTGTACTTTCAATTTACATCATTTTTTCTCATTAAGGCTTGTTCTGGAGGAGACATACTTCTCTGATGAAGTCATGATGTATAGTTTTTGTATGGGATGTGTAATTGTATTTTTCCATTTTACAAATTCATAGTTTCCTTCCATAATACATAAAAAACTCAATTAATTCCAAAATTAGAAAGATTATTCATTTAAATCTAAATATCAATATATTAAAAAATTCAAAAATGTGTGCATGAAATACACTAATCAAACCACATGAACTATAAAAACTACATTTATAATGATGGAATGCATTATGAGGGATATTATAACCATATCGGCAAGGCCTCGTTCCAAGAACATAAATAACCATTTTATCAATGCATCGTGTCAAGATCATAGTTTTTCTAATCAGACCTACTGATGTATATAGTGTCTATTGAGGGCACCACCTGACACATACTAAGTCTAATTCATTCCTCATATGAATTTGGATCAACAAAAACGACTTGCACATTCATATTGAAACTAACATATGAAATGTTAATAACTTTCCACAATCAGTTAACATAAAGACTACCCATTCATAGTAATATAGTGAATTGTTTCAAAATAGCACATCCATAGTCAAACTAATCACAAAACATTCCATAAAACATTATTGATGATGTCATAGGATATATTCTTCAATCATGTTCAATATTCAATAATGTATGTTGAAATAGATAATGATACTTCTAATTGAATCCATTGAAAAATCCTTGGAGAAATAATAATTAATCATTCGAAAGTATCTCATACCACCATGAAACATTCAGAGAGAGTGTGAAAAAAGGGATACCAGTGGTGTCACTACTACCTTTTTACTTCACATGGCTATGTGTTCTAGTAATGCAGTTGTTGAGCTGGTTATGTCTATAGATGTGCAAGCTAGCCAGTGAAATGCTTAGGATTCAACTAAAGGCAGTGCAGGGGACCATCCTGTACAGTGCTCCAATCAAGACTCACCCAAAATCCCCCACAACAAGTAGATTTCGGGGGAGATGGAGGAATGGGTCTTTCTTGAAGATGGCCCTGCTCATCGTATGAGTGTGATTATGTCCAATCAGACCACTACATCTTTTCCACAGGAGCAGGGGCCATGCCTTTTTGTGACCATGTAGATGGAGGAGCAGTTAACTAGAGAATCACGGTTTGGTGGCATGAACCAGGTCTCTCCAACTCTATAGGAGCAGGTTCCTGTCTCATGGTTTATCTCAAGGGTACCACCATCTGTGCTGGCGGAGGAACAAGTGCCTGGAGACACCCAGACTGATGGCATGGCGAAATTTAGGGATCAAAGACAAGATGGTATTGTTGATGTGATGAAGCATGGGATTAATGACCAATTCCAGCAGGTCCGCATGGCCCGCCCTAGCCTGGCCGAGGGAGGATGGCTCGGCCTGCTGCCCGAGCGGAGGCACAACCTCCCTTAGCTAGCGCGACATAATGCCACGCCCCTCCATCTCTGGAATAGCAAACCTGTTCCAGTTTTCTACCGTCGGCGCGGCTTAGCCGTGGCAGACTGCTCCGGCAGTGCGCCGCCGCCGCCAGACGTCGACGCCGTCGTGCCGACATGGCGTGCCTGTAGCGTCTTCTGCGGACCACCGGACGCTCTCTAGTGGTCCGATTCGCCCACCGTCTGCTCCCACATCTCTCCTGGGACCTTTTCTTCACAATGATGGCTTCAAACTTTTGTTGCGGCCACGTTTCATCATCACCCGTCATCCCGCACACAAACGAACAACCAGTGGAGGGTCTTCGGTATGTGTTTGTTCTGTCCGTGCCCTCCGCATTAGGCGTTATCAATTAGAAATAATCAAACCCTTTATTTAATCTATGACAAGGGTATAATTTCTTCAAGAATAAATTATACAAGCATCATATAAATAAACACTCATTCTCAAGATTATCAACCACTTAAATGAAAAATATATAATATTCCCCTACCTCGATTAAGGTTCGTTCGTCGTAGACGCGGAAAGTGTTGTCACTCCGTCAACGTCAGGAAAGAACCGTCATCATTGGTGAGTTCCCCGCGGATTTATTTCTTCCCTTGATGTGGAAGAATTAAAAGATTGGAGGATCATGGAGCATTCTTCATGGAGTCGTTCTTTGATGAAGGGGCTTCGTCCTTCTCGGGAGGATGATGTTCTTCAACGAAGGATGAACTTCCTCCTCCTTTTACACAAGAGATCCCTCTCCATTCTCTCCCAACAAAACATGTGCTAAACTAAAATAATAGTCTAATTCTATTATTTTATTAACACAATCAATTTAAAATTCAACGTTCAAAACACTTAATTAATTAATGGAAGAGGTTCAATTTATTAATTAAGGTATGTTGGCAAGAGCTAAAGAGGTAGAGAGAGGAAGCGGAAAGGTCACATAATTAAGGGGGTTGCCAATTAATTGACGGGAGTTTAAGGAGTTTAGCAGAAGGTGAAAGGTTGGGGATCGGGTGGGACCCACATCACAAATATCAACACATGGGTTTTTAGGTGGTTGTGGGTCCCACCATTATCTCCTCTTTGTAGGATATAACCACATTAGATATAAATAAAAATTTTCTAACAATTTTAATTATTTTAAACTAAATCCCCAATTAATTATTTACATCCCGCATAAAACGAAATTTCAGTAAAGGTCCCCTTAAACAATTACCGGCACTGCGAGTTCATCGGTGCCCTCAGATTTCAATTCCAAGAACATGTTCAAAAGATAGAAAAACATGTTGGTTCGTTCATTGAACGTACCTGAGCTAAACTTCGGAAATTGTTTTTGCACACACCGGGCCTTGGAATTGAGTTTCTTCAGAAGCTACAAACTCATAAAATTCCAAAGAAATTTAGACAAAAAATTCTTTGAAATTTATGGGTCTTTACATTACTCCCACCTCAGGGATTTACGTCCCCATAAAGCTACAAAACAAACTAGGGAAACTAAAGAAGGTACCGAGCACGCATCTGAGTCTCATGCTCCAAAGTAATATCATGGAGGTTCTTGTGCTTCCAATGAATGTGTACTAGATGAATAGACCGTCTATGAACAACCCTCTCCTGTCGATCCTCGGTCTCCATCGGGACCTCTGTGAAAGTCGCCCGATCATCAATTTCCAGATCCCTGTGGTCGATCATGTGTGAAAGTCTATGAACGTATCTCCTCAGCTGAAATATGTGGATGAAATCATACCCCAGGTGCTATTAAGGTTGAAGGGTCAAGCGGTAAGCCACATTACCTACTTTGCTGAGGACCTGGAAAAGTCCGAAAATCGTGTAGATAACTTTCCACCTCGACAATTCTCCATGGACCTCCATCTCCTATCAGCATAGGACTTCTGTGTGCTCTGTTCAATCTTCATCTGCTCCTAGATGATCTGAACCTTCTTCATCGTAGCCTGAACTATCTCTAGCTCTACACGTGCTGACTCCATCACAATACACAATGGATATATGAAAAGTGGCCAGATGTTGTCTCGCCACTCTTAACAGATGAATGCCCTATCTCCTACTAAGAGCATCTGCTACAACGTTCCCCTCCCCAGGAGAATAAACTATCTCGAAGTCATAGTCCTAGAGTAATTCAAGCCATCACCTTTGTCTCAGGTTCATGTCCTTCTGAGGGAAGATACACCTGAGACTATAGAGTTGGATAGAACCGTAAACTGTTCGCTAAACGAAAAATGTGTGAGACTAGCCAATTGTAAGAACTCATCTCCACCCTTCTTCGTCGACGTTCTACAAGAGCTGATGAGATTTATCCTCTACCGAAAAGATAAATCTGTTCTCATCCCATGGATGAACCATGTTCTTTTCCTAATACAGTCAATCCTGACATGAATGGTACAATTCATGTCTTTAAGGACGTCGTAAGGCCTCGACGCTACTACTAAGAGATCCAATTATTACTCTCGCCTCCAAGGGTTGAGTCACACTGTCGGCATCAGTGCGTGGTTACTAGGTCTCCTCTAGTATGAATATCACAATTGAGGGTCAAGTCAATAGTTTTAACCAGAAACTCTTAGTATCAACCATACAAAAAGGATAGGAAAGCAAAGTCACAAGGACAAGTGTCTTTTATTACTGCAACTCATAGTAAAATGACACATAACAACTAAAAACAACAACAAGGATGCTTAGAAGCACTAATAACAAAGGCCTACCTTCCTGGAACTAGTACCGCTCCCGTCCACCTGCTTCCAGAGATCCATGGTCATATGCTTCAACTGACAAAAGATGTGCTCTCCCTTGTCCACCCGCTCTATGCGGTCGAGGTGGACCTATGGGTGGTGGTGGTGGAAACACCTCAAAGTGTCATCCACCTCCAGCTGCAAGACCGGCTCCTCTATCTCATCCACCTTCACCCTGTATACTTTCTCGATCAAACCTCTGCCTCTGCCTGGGAGGACCTTCATCAATCTGCTGATCATCCAAGCAGTGGGTCGGACAGTCAGGAGCCATGTGACCCTGTCTGTTGCATGTGTAACACAGCATGTCAGGTCTCGATCTGTCTCTGCACTGGGTGCCTCGCACTACTGATCCTGAGTCGTGCGGTCGACCGCCTATAGGTCTGGTCTTCTTGGACCTCTACATCATCTGTCTACTGTCAGCTGTAGAAGACTCTACTGCATGTCGGCTAGTTGTGGGTCCCGCTGCTGGAGACTTCTCAGCAGAGGAGTCACTCTACTAAGAGGGCTCGTTTCAACACCCATATCAGCTTCGGGATGCTGTGGGAGACAATTGATGCTCTAATATCTCACTTGAGCCCTAGCTCGAAGGTCCGGGCCCTGAATAATTGGTCACGTACCATGTCTGTAGAGTAGCACGAGAGGTATTCGAACCTCGTTGTGTACTGTGCTACTGTCATGTTGCCCTACTACAGATACAGTAGCTCCTATATCGGCACCGCTCAAAGGGTGGCTGGTAAAAACTCCGCCCGGAACAGGCTCTTGATGTTTGCCCATAGGAGTGTCGCCTCATCGTTCATCTGAAGCATCAGGCCCCACCATATTCCTGCTGATGCCTAAAGGATCCTGGCTGCAAGGATCACCAAAAGTCTGCTAGCGTCCGTACTAGCCTGAAGACACTCACCAAAGCCTCTTGCCAATCCTCATCCACATGTGGGTCTATCTCTCCTTGAAACCTAGGTGGCATCTTGTGCTGGAACTCGTGAAGCATGCTCAAGCAGAGGGAATCGCATATTCTTGGGCTGGTGGAATCGGTGGCCCAATGGGTGGTAGTACAATTGGTGCCTCAACTGGAAGAGGGACCTATACTGAGGCCTCGTCGCTCGGCGGGATGTCAGTACGCACATGTCTCGGGGCTCTAGTTGGTCATCCGCGGGAAGGCATCCTGAAAGAACAGATAGGACACGGTTAAAAGACAATACCTGGTGAGCTGACCTGGTTTCACCTGATTTAAAAGATACTTTTGAAAACACACACGCAATCAGTGGTTTCGTGCACTGACTCGGAAATCAGAAGTCAGGGTTCTAGTGTTTGGATACTTCGGTCACCCGCAGCAACACTGGACTCTCGGAACTGAAAACCACACTTAGTACCCTTAACACTATTGCTTCATTGAAAAGAAATATCCGAGTTCTAAGTTTTGGGGTAGAACCGACTCCTTCGATACCAATTTTTCATGACCTGTCCTCGGGGCCTGTGCCATGACTACCCCAAGCCTGCCTTCCACAGGCCAGGGGCTGACGACTAGCACCAAAGGTATAAATCCCGATAAAAAGGGAAGGCATTGCCTTTATGAAACATAAAAACACACAAAAAAAGTACAGGACGGATAAATCACTAAGTAAAGTAGTATAACATGTGTGATGAAGGTACAAAGGGGCCATAATACAAGCCCAACAAAAAGGTATAATGACAACTGAAAGAATGTACAACTGAAAAGACAAAGAGATGAGTACTGAAGAAGCTCCTGGATCGTCCTCCGGGTTCCTACCTTAAGGGTAGGTACAGATGTCTTCCTCACCACACCGCGTCTATTGGTCCGCTCCGGGTGTCATCATGCCGAGTGTCCACCTCGGGGTACCATCCAGTATTCCTACACTCTGCCTTGGTCAGCATTGTCCGTCGTCTGCATCCAACACAAGGAGGTGCGGGCATAACCCGTGTAGGGGTGAGTATAACGATACTCAGTATGGACCCCGAGACCCTCATCGTCTCACTAAAATCAAACAAGGATAGACAACAAATATAGATCTCAATAGATAAACTTTACTTGTGTATATTCCCATACATATACCTAAGTTATCAAGTAACCCATCTCAATCATGGGGAAATCACAAAGGTCATTGACTCAGATCAAACCAGGATTTTCATTCACATTATCGAAACCACGGATACTATAGAACTCCTCTTATGTCGAATACAACGATCCTATCGTGACTCCGAGGCGCTAATCACTAACTTTAGACTACTGAGGTACTCCACCTGTTGAGTACCGTGGGTCGGCCACCTCACAAAGTAGGGCTATCCTTCCATGGGTCTGCCACCTCACACAGTAGTGCTCCCCCTCATAACCTAGAGAGGTACTCCTCATGTCGAGTACCGCGGGTCTTCCACCTCACACAGTAGTTCTCCTCCACCATGGGTCTGCCACCCCAACACATTAGTGCTCCCCACTGGGCTATTCAAGTCACTCAGAAACGAATCAGACAAGCTGTCATCAGGTTTCAGACCGCTACTAGGTCTCCGCACTCCGAACGCTCATCTCTGGGAGGATCCTCTCCATGTGCTATTGGTCGATAGTCCATGTATCTCAATGTCCCATAATGAAATATACCAATGGACCGCCTCGTCATAGGGGTCTCAACGCAAGAGACGGCGTGTCAATCGGACGCCCAGTCTGTCAGTTATTAGCCTTTTAGTTCCGAGGGCCCGGTTGGTTTCGTGTACGAACCAACCCAGCCATAACTCAAATATACCCTGAACTCTCATGGTGAATACATGAAGGAACCATTTCTCAATGATATTACCAATGCATTTTATGGTTCGTTAAACAGACATCCGGTCTGAGAGTTATTGGATTTTTTGTTCTAGGGGCTCAGTTGGTTTATAGGCTAAACCAACATGACCATACTCTAACTACATAAAAAACTCAAGTGGATTATGTAAAAAGAACCGTCTCATCAATAGGAATCCAACGTAGTCGACAACACTTCAGTTGGATGTTCGGTCCTCAATTTATAAGCGTTTCCGCTCTGAGGGCCCGGTTAGTTTCGAGTTTGAACCAACCTGACCGTACCCAAACCTCGCCAAAACCTTGTGTGTAATATAACTAAACAACCGTCCTGATCCAAGGAATCCAACGCAACTGACGGTGCATCAATAGAATATGTGTAGCTCATGTTATGGTCGTTTAACCGAAAAAGGTCTGAGAAAGGGGGTTTGGGCCCAGTACGACCCGGCCCAACCCACCCAGGGTAGGCCCGAACTGGGTCGACCCGACTCAAGTCCAGGTCCAGACTGGTTGGGCGCAGCCCGGCCCGGCTGGAGCGGCCCGGTCGGGCGAGGCTGGGTCGGCCAGCTGGCTGACTGGAGGCACGACCTCCCTTAGCTGAGGCAACTTAATGCCGCGCCCCTCCATCTTCGGAACGGCAAAGCCCTTCCCGTCTTCAATCGCCGCTGCGGCTCAGCCACCATCAGCATCTTCCGCAGACCACCGGACGTGCTCTGATGGTTTGATTAGCCAACTGTCTGCACCCGCAGCTCTCCCGGGACCTACTCTTCACTATGACAGCTTAAAATTTCCATTGCGGCCATGTTTCATCGTCGCCCGTCATCCCGCGCACAAACAAACAACCAGAGGTGGGTCGTCGGGCCGTGTTTGTTCAGTCTACGCCCTCTGCGTTAGTAATTATCAATTGGAAACAATCAAACATGTTCATTCAGCTACAAAAAGGTTATAATTTATTCAAGAATAAATTATACAAACATCCTATAAATAAACGCTCATGCTCGAGAGTGTAAACCACTTAAATGAGAAATATATAAAATTCCCCTGCCTCGATTAAGGTTTGTTCATCGTAGACATGTAAATAGTTTTCACTCCATCAATGTCCAGAATTAACCGTCGTCGTTGGTGAGTTCCCCGTGGTTTTATTTCCTCCCTGGATGCGGAGGAAGTAGAAGATTGGAGGAACATGGAGCGTTCTTCGCCGAGTCGTTCTTTGTTGAAGGGGCTTCGTCCTTCGTGGGAGGATGATGTTCTTCAACGAAGGAGGAACTTCCTTTTCCTTTTACACAAGAGCTCTCTCTCCAATATCTCCCAACACAACAAGTGCTAGACTAAAATAATAGGCTAATGCTATTAATTTACTAACACAAGTAATATAAAATTCAATATTCGAAACACTTAATTAATTAATTGAAGAGGATCAATTTATTAATTACGGTATATTGGCACGAGATAAAGAGGGAGAGAGAGGAAGTGGAAAGGTCTCATAATTAAGGGGGTTGCCAATTAATTGAAGGGAGTTTAAGGAGTTTAGGGGAAGGAGAAAGGTTGGGGCTAGGGTGGGACCCACCTCACAAATATCCACACATGGGTAGTTAGGTGGTTGTGGGTCCCACCATTAACTCCCCTTTGTAGGATATAACCTTCATATATATAAATAAAATTTATCTAACAATTTTCATTATTTTAAACTAAATCCCCAATTAATAATTTACAACCCGCATAAAATGAAACTGCAGTAAAGGTCCCCTTAAGTAATTACCGGCATTGTAAGTTCATCGGTGCCCTCAGATTTCAATTCTGAGCACAGGTTCAAAAGATAAAAAACACCCCTCATTCGTTCGCTGAACGTACCCGAGATAAACATTGGAAATTGATTTCGGGCTCACCGGGCCTCGGAATCGAGTGCTGTCTGAAGCTATAGACTCATAAAATTCCAAAGAAATTAAGAAATAAATTCCTTGAAATTTCAGGGTCTTTACAATGAGTATGTCTCTGGGCAGGTGGTAAGATGGAATAAATCCTTTGTCGTATTTTGGAATGGAATGATTGTCTCCAAGAAGAACATAATTTCCAAGTATCTTGGAGTTAGGAGAAGTTCCCTTCCTATTATGTACCATGGAGTACCGCTTTTTGGGGAAGGGTAAACAGATGTTATATTGAATCCATATACTCCAGAATTATTAATCCACTGTCTACCTAGAAAGGGAAATCAATCTTTCAAGATGGAAGAATTTGTCTTGTGAACTCGGTTATCACTTCAATGTATTTCAATGCTTTCTCGGTTTATCGGTGGCCTCATACCCTTATCAAGGAACATAATAGTTTAATCAGGAACTTCAAATGGACCGGGTGCATACATGAGAGGAAACACATCACTGTTGCCTTGAAATATTGCATCAAACCCATTGAAATGGGGGGTATGGGTGTTAAGGACCAGAAAGGCTTCAATGATGCTCTTATAAGTAAATTCACTTGGAACTTGTTGACTTCTAATGATGATTCCCTATATTTTCTTGCATAGAGATTCATATCAAAGCTGCATAATGGGTACTGATCATTTTTATCTTCCTCCATATGGCCTGCCATTAAACATTATTATATTGGAATCATTTACTGCTCCCCCTGGATGGTTTCCAATGCATGCAGTCTTAATTTCTGGGAAATGCAGTTGCTGGAAAGGCCCATCATAGAATGGATGGAGATCCCTTTGAAGCTGAAGGATATCTCAATTGCTGACATGCACCGAGACATGGACCTTAGTAATTGTCTCCCAGATCATACTAGGATGGCTATGCAGCGTTATAACTTCATGGATGTTGACACATTGATCAGGACACCCAGCACCTATGGAAGGCTCACTTCAAGGGAGTATTATAGAAAATTATGTGGCAACAAAGCTACTTCTACCTTATGGTTGCAGAATTTTAAAAAAACATTCATTCTCCGTTCCGATTACTTGATACTATGGAGTATTTGGAAAGGCAGGATACCTATGCAATATCTTCTGCAGCGAACGGGAATGAAATTAGCCTCTTTGTGCTATTTGTGCACCCAGGCTGAAGAAACAATTCACCATATTTTCTTTGCCTCCAATGTCTCTTGCAGATTTTGGGAACATTTTCAAGAGGTCATTAGGACTCCGTTATCATTGAACAGTCTTGATGATTTCATGAACTTGGTCACTACATCTGGTCAAAGTGAGAAAGGTTTTTCACTTCTTCTCACTACTATTGTGGCATATTTCACTCAGATTTGGAGGGTGCGAAATCATGTCATTTTTTAAAACCTCAGGCCTTATTTGAAGGTTGGTCTGACTATTGTTTACAGAAAAGTGCAAGATGCTTCCCAGATAAAAACAGGTAAAATGAATAATAATATTTCTGATCTCATAATGCTGAAAACACTTGTGGTGTCTCGTAGGGTTAAGAAACTGTTGATTTTGAAATCGATTAGATGGATTCCTCCCATTTAATCATGGTTGAAAGTGAATGTTGATGGTGCGGCATCTAGTACACCAGGACCTTCTGGGTGTGGTGGGGTGTTCTGTAACCATCGGGGGTTTGTTAAGGGTTGCTTCTATCATTATATCAGAATTTGCTCTAGGCTTGCTGTTGAATTATGGGCTATGATTAAAGCTTTCAACTATGATGTCTGCCATGGTTGGAGGCACATATGGGTTGAATCTGACTAAATTACAGCGGTGCACATTCTGCGGGCAAGGTCCAGGGATGTTCCTTGGAGGATTCTCCCATCATGGACTGCCTGCCTCTGTCTCTTTGACGGTCTTCAACTGGAAGACTGTCATGTTTATAGAGAAGCAAACTAGGTTTCTGATGCTCTATCCAAGAGGGCGGTCATGGAGGTCTCCTCATGAGGTCCTTTATCATCTTGGAATTTTTCTCACATCTTGTTGATTTGGACGTTCATGGTATACTCTATTCTCAATTTTGTAAACCCCCTTCCACTACCACTTTTTCACTTTTTAAATTTTTTTTGTAAGGGGTGGGCTTTGTCTGGATCCTGGACCTGCTTTTATATTTTAGTGATGTTTTAGGAAAATATTAAAGTGATTTTAAAAATTAAAGGCATGTTTGCATCATAAAACCCGAAATGAACCAAAAAAAATTTCTTGTTACAATTTTTGATTTTATAAAGATATATATGTCTTAAAATAGATTATAGAGTGAACTATAAAATAAGAAATAATTTGAGATGTTCCATGAATCGGGTTTTTATTTCATAAAATTTTTGAAGGATCCTTTTCAAAAATATAACTCCCCATAAATGAGTGTTGGATTCTGGTTGGTACAAATATATATTAATTTTATATATAATTCATGATGAGTACATATTAATAAACAAAAAAATCAATGAGGTGAGTAGAGAATAGGGGAACCCCGAATTACATTGGATATTCCGGTAGAAAATACTTACAACTATATAATCAATTGAATTGTAAGCTCCAAAATTAATAACATTAAATGATAAATTGAATAACATTAAAATAAATATATTCATGATGTTTAACATAAATGGGATGTATAGATACACTATACACAATAAATGGTACTGAATAGGGAATATCTGACAAAAATGGAAGCGATGTGAGGAAACCCCTTACCTTAGGTCTGGTGGTGTTCTTTACTTGATCTTAGTGTCCTATATAACCAAATTTGAGTCACTAATTAATATTTCTAGAACCTATTCTACATTTTATTTATTTATTATTACCAAACTAAATTCATTCATGGAAATTTTTATGGGTTGAGATGTTAACTTTTATTGTTTGGGAGTGTTTTCATTCTTGGTATTCATGACTGCTTTACTTATATACATCTAATGATAATCATGTAATATGAGAATGGTTTTCCCGAATAGAAGTTTTATTTTATTTCATAATGTACATAGTATTACATGGTTATAAAATTCATTTCATTATTGGGGTGAAATACAAATCATTATATAAAAATTTAATGATAATTGTTTGGGTTTATTGGTGGTTTTTTATCTCAACTAACTCATTTTGATTTATAAAATAATATCTTGTGTAAATGAGATTATAGAACCTTACATAAGTTATAATATATATTATTTTCCGGATAAATCATA
This sequence comes from Viscum album, assembly GCA_963277665.1. Taxonomy (NCBI): domain Eukaryota; kingdom Viridiplantae; phylum Streptophyta; class Magnoliopsida; order Santalales; family Viscaceae; genus Viscum; species Viscum album. The sequence continues at coordinate 1,154,034,140 of OY728120.1, forward strand.
ATAATTTTTTCATGTCCATAATTGAATATGGAAATATAAATTGAAAACACGTCATCCTTGAATGTGATAATTTAACACATCTTGGTTGATGTATTCATTTCTAGTATTAAAGAAGGGGAAAGGAGAGATGATGATGAATTATTCCATTTTCAAAATAAAATTATAGTACATTTACGGTAATGTAGTTGTAATAAAATTTGGATAAATGTGGTGAGGAAATAAAAAATAAAATGAAATGAACTCTAAAGAAAGGTAATGTTGATAAATCCCATAAGAAAATTTGGCAGCCTAAAGGAATCACTTAAAACGTCATAAAATATTTTAATGAAAGAAAAAGGGAATCTCATTATTATATCTTAACATGGATAGTAAGGGGGATTTTTAATGGAATACCCCATCAAAATAAAATTAAAAATAAAAGATAATAACATAAAAAAGAGTGATTGAAAAAAGCAATGGATTTTTAGAGGAAAATTATACAGCACAACGGCTATGCAACAAGGTTTTAGAAAACATTAAATGAGAGGGGATAGGGGTTATACTTTCATAAAAGACTCATAATATAGTATAGGGAGATAATAAAATTGTAATAATAACATGGTATGGAAACTAGAAATACATACATAAAAAAGAACAATAAATAAATGAAATGAAAACAGGTGTTTACCTCTTGATGTATTCTTCCTTTAGAGCCTCTTCAGGGGAGAGGTTTTGGTATTTTTATTAGGAAACGGGATTTTGAACATGGGGTAGGATATTGGTAGGATATTTTAGTAGAATTTAGATAGGTCAAAATTCTTGAGAGGATGAAAGATAATGGGATTTGGGGGGTTACAGTGGAGGAGAGGAGTAATTTTTGAATATCAAATTAATTATTTTAAAATTTCCCTCAAGACAACCAATAGTGTTGATTCATGTGACCATTAATAGTAATAACTATAAGTGTGTTTTAAAAAACTATTCTAACATCATCAAGGATGCTATGAATAGTTAATTTAACTATGAATGTAAATATACAATAAACTTCTGTTTTTTACTATTCATTAAAAATTCGAGTATGTCAGAAAAATCTCTAAAATTCACCCCATACATTTTTGACACATAGAATTCATAAAAGGAATAAATTTTTTATAATAATTTTCAAAATATTTTTCATTTAATTTTTAAACAAAATCATAATTTATTCCAAAAAAAGCAACATAAAAACTATAAATCATTTTAAAAATCCTTGAGAAATTAATCAAGCTCCCATAAAATTATTTTATAACCATAAGGAAATAAAGTAACAAATAATGATTACATTGTAGGAAAATAAATTTCCTTTTTAATTTTTTATTTTAATCATAAAATTTTAAATAAAATATTTATGATAGAAAAAATACCAATATTTATATTATGATCAATTTTTAGCTTTTAAGATGTCTGAATTGTATTTATACATTCCTGGGTGAAGTTTCTTTTTTTTGTCGGATTTACTATTCATTAATTTTCACTTCTATTCCTAAGAGTATGTTACTATCCACAATGGTATGTTACTATTCACTAAAAATTATGTTTATCTTATCAGACACTAAATATCATATTAAACACAGCCATGTATATCTTCTTTCGAAATTTCAAATCATAGAGGTGGAAAATTATGTTTACTAGATAGGTTATAAATAAGTGGTGCTTGTAAACAATTTTTATTTTAAGAATTCAATATTAATTTTATTTTCAAAATCATGGGGTGTTACCGAGGTAATTATAACAAATGGGAAAGATCCAAATTTTCTAATTGAAAATTGAAATATTTTTGATTTTCATCCCATTGTAATGTTTGGTATTTCAATGGGTTTTTTGTTTAAAATATTTATGATCTCCATACATGAAATTTATCGCTTTTGGTCCATCTATGTGTTGTGTTGGTATAATACTAAAAAATAATATAACACACATTTATACTAGAAAAAATATTATTGATATGGTTTATGTCATTACATGTACTACTCCTTGAACATACTCATACTCCTTAACTTTATAACAATAATTATTCCAATGTCGAATACTTTTTCATCATGTTTTAAATAATTCTATTCTTTACACCATAATTATTATATCCCCTTCCATCAAAATTTTTTATATAAATAATTTTTCATATAATATAATTATTGACATTATTAGTTACAATCACATCCTAAAGTCCTTTAAGATAAACATATATTTAATTTTTTATGGTAACAAAATGTAAGTCTTTACATTTTTCTTTAATTTTATAGGCTAAAACTCTTTTAGGATATCAAGTTTGATTAAACTTTTATTTTCACAGGTAAAATATTTTAGGAAATAGTGAAATTTACTTCGAATGTTGGTAAAATGTATCATTTAAATTTTTCAGAACTATCAAATCTCCTAAACTCATTAAGATATTATATTAAACACAATTTAAATTTTAAATTTGGAAAATATGTTCTTTTTTAATTTTAACATCTCTAACTTTAAACATCGTTCAAAAAACCTCTAAGAAACCTCATTCCCTTTAGATTATAATTCTATGCTATAAAAACATATTTTCATTTAGAAATAACATTTATCACCGTATAGTATGAATATTTTTTAAAAAATTTGATTCTTTATCTTATATTATATTCTTTTTTTGAGAAATATCTAAAAATAAGAATACATTATTTAATAATTCTCATTCATGTATGGGGGGAATTCCTTCCCTCATATGTTAACAAAAAAATTTATAAATAATTTATCCAAGATAAAAAATTTTAATCATTGTCACCACTTCATAAAATTTTATTGAATCTGATGAATTCTGAAACATGTGCATCTAATTAATAATCTCTCATTATTCATAACAACTACTTTTCAACATTAACGTTATCTAATTATCTATGATAAATTATATAACTAAACTCATACGAGATTGATTTATTCTTTTACATTTAACCCTCTAATGAATCAACACATTGCTTCATCACTTTAATATAAACTACAGTCTACCAATTCTTCCATCTATTTTTAATTCATTTATATTTATAATTTTTTAAAGTATAAATTTGGTGGTATATAACAATAAAAACTAATGAACTAATTTATATATCAGTAAATAATGAAAGAAAAAAAATTAGACTTTCACAAACACCTTCAAGTAACTTAAATTAATCTATCTTATAGAATCATTACTCCTACTTCATGATTATAACATTAAGATTTAATTAACCTTACAAAATAGTATAAGTGACATTATTGTATTCTCTAACTAAATTTCATTTTACATTTTCAATTTTATGAATATATATAGAACCAAAACATAGACATCAGGTTCTTAGAACATCAATTCTCAACACTTTTAAGAATATAAAAAACAAATTATAGAACTTAGTCATTTTTTAGAATATTTTTATATATGAAAATATAATGGATTTATTAAATAAAATATTGGTTAAATAAAAATTCTATCTCATTAAGTCATTAGTATATCCAATCATTTTGAATATATGGGTGAAGATTAAAATTCATTATGTTATTTTTAATCTAATTATTATGACACAATATGTGAATAATTCTATGTTGAAAAAAAATCGAATTCCATTTATAGAATAATAGAAATATTTAGTTACCTAGGAATGGGTTTCCCTAAAACATTAAAAAAATTACATGAGAACATTTCTTAAGTTACTAGTCTCTAGATTTCCTTATATTGAGCCCCACCTCAAAAAGGATTAATTTCAATTTAAATTGTGATTATATTGATGATATTATCTACAATAATATATTTTATTGAAGAGTATAAAATATAATTTATATTTGATTTATATTTTAATCAATGCGTCCCACTAAAATGATTACCCCTTAGGAATCTAATCATATTTGTTAGTGGTCCAAGAACAATTTTTAACTATTTAATGAGTATTTAATGGAATTACACTCACTACTTATCTATTTTGGTAGAGCATCATCCCAATAATATCATATATGACTTTAATATTTTTGAAAGAATAATTTTTTCACAATATTTCATGTGGATAAACCCCAATATATTCCTCTCATATAATAACTATTAATGTTTCTCATATAAATTTAGCTCAAAATAGTATAATTTTAATACCAAACTCTTAGTGTTAGATATTACAACCATATGTTAAACAAGATAATCCATGGGTACCTTGCCATAGAAAAACCTTCCTATTGAATGATCAAGATCTTGACATGCACCCGTTTAGACGCAAATTATCTCTTTGTATTTAAATAGGGTTTAATCACTACATTTAAACTCACAAAATTCCTCTTATGTATGAACTTTTCTAGTGATTTAGTTTTGAATTCAATTCCTTTCAGTAAACTAATTTTTTTGGTCCATATTGATACACAAATCATTACACCACACATGGTGTTTGTTACTCATAATAAAATAAATTCAAAACATATTTTTAGATATCCATATATATATTGTATTTGGTATATAAAATATTCATGTAGAATTTTTACAATTATATGTTATTAAAAAACAATGCATGAGTAATCTTCAATCAAAAGATAACCAACCTCTAGCTTTCAAGAAAAAGGAATAAGAATCCATGTTATTGGGAATTCCAAGACAAATTCCCTCTACCCAACAATACTTTTCTTAATAGATAATTCAATTAACTATATATCAAGCCCTAAATATTTATAAACTATATCAAACAATTGAATTCATGTTATTAAATTGAACTACAAACCAAATCCATGGTAGATGGAAAATAATTAAATCATCATACCTAGCATGTAACTGTTTATATGCATGTTTGATAATATATATAATTAACTTAATAATTAAACTAAATAATATGATCACAACATAAAAAATTTATAACTATGAATAAAACTAGGAATAACCTTTAAATATATGAACATTTCAAATTTTTAAATGTGAGATAAATATTTTCGAACAATTATTAAATAATAGATGAAAATAAATACATTAAAATTTATCTAATCATTATATACAAACCATAATATTAAATATAAACCCTTTATATTCCTTTCATAATTTAAAATATATCATATTTTTCGACATATTGCATTTTACATTAAATATAAGATATTTTCTCAATTATAACCATTTTAGATAATCTAAATTTCATAAACATAATGTTATTTAAACCCTGATAAAAATCAATCATCATAAATATATTGACAATGTTTAAATATTTTCCCAAAATAAGACCCTTAATTTGAGTATGTGAAATTAAATATTATAAAATATGAATAACTTTAAATATAAAAACTATATATTTTAATCTTTTTTATGTGATATAAAATCATTGTTAATTACCCTTAATATTTCTAAATAAATACTCTATTTATATGTCATAGGCAATGATACAAGATTTTAGAAAAGGTTCTTTCAAAATTGATTTTTAATATTGTGAAATATTAAATAAAAACTGCTTCCTAAAAAATTATTAATTAATTGTATACCCTTTATAAATAATTATTTTATAAAAACATTAAAAAATAATAAATATCCCCAAAAACATTTATCATTATTTATAAAAAAATTATAAATATTAAAATTCAATTAATAATTTAATTTCAAGAATAACACAATTTCCACTTTCAATCATAATTTACGATTATTATATGTCACATATTATGGGACATAATTATATTCAATAGTTATAGGAAAATAGTAAGTGATGATTGATAAAATAGTGGTGTGTTCTATCGGTAATGTTTTATGATGGATAGTCCAATATTTCTTTATGAAATCATATATCATTTTTTGTTATATATAGATATATCATATTTGTGATACAATACTCTGTTATTTGAAAACATGGTGGTATATTCCTATTTTAATAAATCATGATATATTATGTAATACAAAAAACAAAATGATTAATTAAAACTATGTTATGACTTATAATATCCTATATCATCTGTCGTAATACAAAAAACTGCAAAATAATACAACATATCATATTTCATGATTGTTATACATTATATAATAAGATTTCCAAAAACATTCATTTTCTATATTGTTTAAAAAATATAAATACATTGTAATATTTAATACAACCATTACTTTTGTTAAGGATATAATAATACATATTAGAGGAAGATGAAGTAATAAAATAATCTCAAACCAATTATTATAACTCTTATCAAAAGTAAACATATAAAAATATATATGAAAAATTCAATGAAAAAATGTGTCCACCTTACACTAATAATCCATAATTTCATCCCTATTCATCATCTTTTTAGGGGTATAATAATGATTATCTTAGTGGTAGCCAAAGGACATCCCATCTATTTAGGTCTTCAAAACCCAAGATGAATCAGGTGATATTTTGATGGGATAGATCTTTATTCTAAATGTGTTAATATGTTATTGCACTTTTGAAGAAGAAGTACAGTGATTCGAGGCCTAAAGATATTCATTTAAGAATATTGAAGTCTCACTTTCAATACATCTCACAATCGTCCTCTTTATATAGTACTCAAGGTTTCTCCTTGGGTGATCATATATTAACTCATGAGTTAAAGTTGTTGTCACTTCATGTATCACATGAATGAAAAAACCTACCTCGTGTTATAACATTCCTAATACACCATAATGAAATATTACATGGTTTACTATATTAAAATAGTAAATATTACCATTTATCTAGCTAAAACTATCATAAATCACAGTATGAAAATGTTATATGATAAGGAAATTAATAAGCTACGAAATTAATTTTAGAAGACTTATAAAAAACCAATCAAACCATATAAATTAATTGAGTCGTGTAATGTAATAAAATTTTATACCATATGATATCACTATAATCAAAAAATAAAATTGTGTATATTTTATTACATACAATTGGTGTTTAGAGAATATCATCTCTTTTATTAACAATTGAAAAAGATTTATTTAGAATGAATGAACAAGATCTATTATGTGATAAACATGATTATAAATATGTTTTATGGATGATATTGTGAAATTAATTTTAGTAAATTATAATTTAATATGTTAAAGGGTGACATAATTCATGAATTTGATCAAATAGTTATTAAGTAGATTTATAATGGTTTTATATAGACTAAAATATATTTTTATTACTATTTGGTTATGAATAAGTAGTTTTATCAACTATATAAATTAATAAAAATACTAAATTAATGGAGGGGTAAATGATATAAAATATTTAGATAATATATGTGTTTGGATTGATTTTTAGTGCTAAATTAAATGTATTTTGGTATAAAAATACCCATGGAATTGTGTAAACATGTGCTAATAGACTCGTGGAGTTGATAACATATGTTGGTGAATTTATCATGAATATATTGAGTAATAAAAATATTTCTTCATTCTATAAATTTCATTTCAAATAAAGTAAAAGTGTATTTAAAATGGAAATGTAATGCGGTTAATTATTTGGTTAAAAAGTTTATTTGAGTGGTTTATAGAGATATTTTTATGTGATTTTAATTTCTATGAAATATTGTTTTAATGTAAGAAAATATTGTTTGAAATTCAATGATACACCACTGTGTATGAAATATAATTGTGTTATTTTTTTATTTATATAGTAATATTTATGTCTTATGGAGTTAGAAATAAAATTTATATTTAATATATATTCATAACACTTTAACTATGAAATTACCATGAATTTGGTGCATTATAGGGATATTGGCTTTGTTCAAGGTAAAATTTTTTATGAAATGAAATATGTTTGGAATAATACATACATTAGGAATGTATTTGAGTAGTTTATCATGGTTTATATTAGAGGTTATACAAAAATTGGATGAAGAAATAATATGTTTTCTTAGGTGACCAAAGGAGTACCCGAACGGTTAAATTTCATGTTGTAAATATTTTCATTAAATCTTTTAAAAAGTTTACACATTATTTAAATGTTATTGTAAAAATCTAAAGGGATTTTTTGGACATGGTTGTTTATACTGTGTATTTATTTCTTTTTTTCTGAATCCTTTATTTAATTTACAAAATATCCACATTGAGGTTACGTGGGAACCCTTACAAAACCACATTCAAACCACACAAAACACCCCAAAACACCACATTCAAAATTCAAAATTGAAAAATCCTCCTCAGGCCCTACGCCTTATGTGAATCTAGGTCACATTATTCTCAAGTCATCGTTATCAAAATTGTTCGTCAAGTCGATTCATGACACCATCATCACCATAACCATTAAACCACCTAAGAAACACCGGATCATCATCAGAGTTAAGAACCTCCCTGATCTTCCATCAGGATAACACCATCATTGCCACTATAGAAGACCTGATCCAAAAAACCTGACTCTCTATCAGAGTGTCAACATCTTGAACAATAGAGAGATTAACCCCCTGGAAAAACAATTTTTATTGAACCAAAGAGACCTCCCACCAAACCATCAATATGAAAAATCAGAATAAACAGCCATGAAACCAATAACTGTAGCATTATAAAGAGACATAATTAGTTCACAGTGACCCACTATGGAAACTATCACTCTCTCGACATCTTAAAAAATTCATTTACACACCCCATGTGTTAATATATTATTGGACTGAAATTTTATATATAGTAAATATGGCTTAGTATAAGGGAGATGATGTCAGTTGACTTATTGGTGATGTTTACCGTTTAATTTCAATTGATGAGTTTTTCATATCCTCAAATTACATTTATATTCTTTTTAGTCATATTGTTCCTTTTTTCATACTTGGCGTGACTCATCGGTCCAGTACTCCTAGATCCGATTCAAATAAACAACTTATTTTTTATCATATTTTAAATGAATTGAATTGAAATAATTTGAAGCATCAATAATTACAATATAACTATAAATATTCAGTCATATACACTTTAAGGACGTCTTAGTCTTATATTTTTAGAGAGTTAGAATAAAAATTAACTATTGGCTCCAATTTATTTATAATCAAGTATAAATTTGTTCCATTATATTACAAATTACGTAACACATAACAAGTCATCATAATTTACAACAATATTATCTATATATTCTACCCTTTCATACATATAATATATAGTAAATTCATTCATAACAAGGGTAAATTGAAACATAATAATACTGGTATTAAATTCTCAGTATCATAAAATGAATATCATATGTTATCAAGTCATGAACTCGGAATGAATAATATATCATGAAATAAATTATAATCAACTAATTCTATATAAGATGTCAAATGATTGAGAAAAAAATTCATGGTTAATAAAATAAATAAACCCAGGGAAAAAAATAACAAAATTAATGGTGATAGAATGCATAATTGTAGAAAAAAATCGATATTAATGAATCAACCGAATAAATTATTCTTTCCATCAAGGAAACAGCCAACACATCATTCCTTTCATTATTGTAACAATCATGGAATCATGATTGTATTTGGTAAGAATACACCAAACACCTCAAAATTTTCTATCATGAGGCCAACTGATGAAATGAGGGGATATATAGTATTGATACCTTATCATCACTTTTTTCATTACAATGAATTCATAATATGAATAATATAAATATTAATAAAATTCATAATCAACTTTCCATACAAATCAATAAAAATATATAATGGGATTTAACCATATGAAATTTCAATACTTTTCACCATGTTTGAAAAATAAATAATTTGATCAAAAAATATCTAGAGAAAGATGGTGGGATTGAAAATAATAAATAATCAATGTACTTATGTAATCAATAAACATCCATATCAGAATAAAAAAATATAATGATTTTCAACAGTTATGCAATCAACAAATGGAATAGTTTTCCATACAAGTATCCAAAAATGAATATCGCATAGATTAATGTGAATATAGTTAAGTAAATAAATTCCCAAATAAATTTTAATATAGAATCAAGGTGAACAAATTTAAAACCAATGAATTCAATATATAGTGTTCATAGAGGAAATTCTTTTGAAGGAAAATAATTGCTATAACAAAGGGTGATTTGGGGAGACAATGGAAGTGATTTATCTCCCTATGTTTATTCCTCCAAAAAGGATATAGTATTATAGGAATTATAACGTAATAAATGACCAATATATACACCCAAATAGGGAATCAATTGGTTAATATTAATCATTTCTCAATGAAGTAAAATTGAGATGGAATAATGGTAATGTAAGAATCAAAAGGACATGATAGGGATACCATGAAATTAAAATAGAGTTAAATGAAATGAATTAATTATACAAGGGGAAAATATGGTACTAAATACACAATATAAAATATAATATGGAATGAAATATAAAACATTCCTCATCAAATTAAAAATAGAGACAAACAATACATACAATTTTAGAAACATTTGAATGATTATCAATTGAAGGGAATAATTTAAAATGAAAATTTTAATATAATTAATAATAAAATTATAATAATAAAACATGTTAAAAATATATTATATACTCTATACAAGAGAAAAAATTATTTGTAATAATAAATATGTCTCAATGGGTGAAATTTGAGACAAGAAACCCTTACCTTAATTAATGGATTCAACCAAATTGATTGAATCTCAGATGTAAGAAGAATAATAAATTAACCACTTATTTTAGGAACTAATTAATACCTATAAGAATTTATAATATTCATTCATTATTATTATTTAAATATATATTAACTAGTTATCATCTATTTTCAATATCGGGTGTGAATAATGATGATCATTTTTACTATTTCTATGATAGTGGTTTTGTAATTCATTCTTCTCAAAAATCTATTATTCCCCAGAACATAAAAGGTATTTAAATATTTATTTAATTATAAATTATTATAATATAAATTTATAATATGGTATTGTTTCTTACAACCCTTAAAGATGAATTCATTGAAGTGTATATTTCAGTGATTGTGCATGAATGAATAGTGGTATCTTAATTAATGAGTTTAATATTAATTTAAAAATTCAAAAACCACAATAATATGTTTATCTTATTATATAGATCACATATTATTAGAAATTTTGTTTTCATATTCATCCTTGATATTATTCTATATCATATTCAAGTGTGCGGTTAGACCGACTCAAATTTGAACTAACCAAAATTAATGGATTCTTATGAATAAGCTGTTGTTTCCTTTAGAATAATATCATTATTAAAACATAATAATGATATTATTCAGATAATTATATAGTTTAGATTTATATTTTAATAGGCTCTAATAAATGGTAATCAAATTAGGTGAAAAAAGAGATATGTTACTTCATGGAGGTGGTAGTCTACACAACACACATATAAAGTCTACATTTATCGAATAATGATAGGGAAAGAAGGTGGATTATAATTTTTATATTCATAATAATAATTTTCTTATATAATTTAAATTTATTATTCTATTTTATACTTATAACCACTGAATATATGTGTTGGGAAAACACCAAATTCAGCACTTTGAAGATGATGTAGTTCAAACAACATGCAAATGATGGTTTTGTTTTTTAACAGAAAAGTGGAAAGGTGTTTAGTATTTGTTCCCGTATAATAAAAATATTTAGTAAAAATAAAATAGTAATAAATTTATATAGTAATTATAAAAATATAATTTAAAATTTAATATAGAAAATAAATACTGTTAGGGATAAAAACATTACCTACATTGGAATATTTTGTATTCCTTATAGGATTACACAAAAATTGTGGTATTGATTCTTTTTGGGAAAATAGGTTAATGAAAGAGGAAAATGATTATTGGGGAAGGAATTAGAGTTTGATTCTCAAGATAAAATATAATTTCTATAGTGTACTTGCTGGGGTGGTGAGGGGCCCCTTTTATAAGTAGTTAAAACAGTTTTTTTAGTTATTTTAATGTAACATAAAGAGAATACTTGTTTCATATTCCAAGAACACTAAAAAAATTAATATAATGGAATTTTTTTCATAAATTAATATCTAATATACCTTGAAAATTAATTTTCACAAATTTTTTAAAAAATTTAGTCCATTACTCTTTTAATTTCTGATTTTACCATTTTTTGTGTTTCCATAGTAACAAGTTTTTACCATTGTAATTGATCTTTATGTCTAAAAATGGACATAATTATCTAATAATTCTAAATATGAAAACCATTATATTAGATTCAATTTCTATTTGTACGAAAAATAATCTTTTACATTAGAACATGCAACAAGTAAAACCCAGATTTTTAAAAAATGGAATTTTTATGCCAAAAAGTTATTTGTATTATATAATTATTAACGAATTTGATTTTCGGGACAAAAAATTTTTATTATAAAAAATAAGATTTTTTTTATAAAAAAATCCATAAACTATTTTTACCAAAATGATATTTACTTAAAATAACACCAAAATGACTTTTATAGGAAAATATTATTATATTCTATAAAATGTTAATCATAGGCTTTCTAAATTAAACATATAATATTAAAAAACATTTTTCATTATCAATGAATATTTCCCAAATATTAAATTTTAATAAAATTTCATGACATGTTTATTTAAAAGTATAGTCATCAAATATATAGTTTTGGTAAAAAACTAAATCAATTATTTATTCACCAGAAATAATAATTTTTAAAAAAATTCCAAAAGATTATAATTTTTTTTATAACTAAAACATTAATTCAAATTTCTCTAATTAAAATTACAAAATTTTCTAATATAATTTTTTAGTATATATATATAATGAAAATCATTTTCATTGCAATTTTTTTTAATATATTAATTATTCTTATTTTTATTTTGTATCAATTAAAAATATAATTTTTTGTTAAAATATTTTTCATACCAATAATATATTCTATCTATAATACATTTATAATATAAAAATAAAGTTCACCAAAGATACATTTTTAATTATTATATTATAAATCATAAATCAGTCTTATTAGTCACACAGCTACACTAATTGAATTTTTATCCACTCCTTCATATTAATGATGAAATTTGTTTTTATTTTCATATATATATATATCATAATTTGTACATATATATTTACAAGGAAATATTATGGATACATTTTTATGGTTATATATTGTTTAGTGGTTCTTTTTGATTTCAGGATTCATCTAAAGTATGCTATTAAACACATTATATTTTAAAATAGAATAAATAATTTAAAATATATTGGTGTTATAGCCCCCCCAACTTAAATAGATTATGTCAGGGAAATATTAATTATCACTCACACATAAAATTATTCAAGGTTATTTAAAATATAGATATTACTAAATATAAAATCCCAAATTTGGTGTCTATCTTAACATAATTGGAATGACTAGGAACCACGTATTCTCCCTTTTTTATGTTAACCAATTTATTCATATTTCATTTGAAAAGTTTTTCTTTATGACATCTTTTTCAACATAAAATAAAACATTATTTTATTATGAGATATTTCACAATATTTTCCCACTCACATTTTTTATATAAATTGAATGTATTTTCCTTCCATTCATCTTCATTATACCCTAAAAATCCATGAAACTCCATCCTTATATTCTTTTTCTTGTTTGTAAATTCAACTATGTTCACATTATTAATCACAATTATTGATATTAGGTTTAGCGTACTCATAATGGTTCTCACTTCAGTTCTTATCTCCTTACGTTTCTTGTGGGAAATATATTTTCATTATCCATGTAATATAATATTTACTTGATTCCATTATGCTTCAATGATTAGTAAAACAAAGAGGAGTTAAAATGAGTGATGAAAAAAAATTATTTTAAGATATTTAATCCCAAATTAAACATAAAAATATCTTATGTTTCAAAATTATTACATTATATTTTAGGTCAACCTAAATCAATCGTGGTTTAATCAAGGTTTCTTTAGTTTTGGTAATTTTATAATCTTTAAATTAATTCCTTAAAATAACAAATAATTTTTAATGTATTCTAAATAGAATGTGATTAACCAAAGCCTATCCCATGTGAGTGTCTATCTAGGTGTAGAGTTTTGGGCCCACTCATCTTATGCTAGAGTAAATATTGAGCTACTAATCAATCGATAATTTTAAGGGTTATTACCCCTAGGTGAATATGTGCCACACCCTAAACCACTTAAATTAAACCGAAAAGGATCTTTTTTTTTGAGAACAACACAATATTTTCTTTACCAAAATGTAAGTATTTTATCATAGTCCCATAAATATCCCTAAGACATGTCTCTTGTGTTTTAATTAATTTCATACTATCCTAATCCCAAAAATATTCAATATTTTATAAGAAATACTAAAATATTACATATAACATTTAAATTATGATAAAATATAACTTATCAACCACTAATTTATCCTCAATTAACATCATAATAGATAATGTTATCTAAACACTAATTTTATGACAACTACGATGAATAAATCCCATGCTACTAGAATCTATTGGGAATAAACACATTTTTTTAAATAAATACTTTCAAATCAACCTAAGAGATCCAATTTTAACTATAAATAATTAAAATATTACTAACAAATATTTAGTCAATAAAATTTTGAGAACCCCTTAGGTTTAGAGTTTTTTAGTGTTTGGAAAACAAATTAACTAACAAACCTCATGCGTTTCTCATCAAATAGATGTTTTTCTATTACATAAAAACAAATGAATCGAAAATAAATTGTTAACATATCCCAAAAAATTCTCCATTCATGCATCTATTCTATAAATATCATTTGTAATAAATTGCTTCATAACAATGGAAAATTTAAACCTGAGAAGGGTGATCTGAAATTCTCCGTATGGTAAAGCATATATCTGATGCAATCATGGCATAAACATTTCATGAATAATATAGTGGGAAAAAATGATAGTCAAATAATTCTATATAATTGATTAAATTAATTTAAAACCAATTTATGGTTATTAATATAAATAAACACATGGATGTCAAGAACATGATTCATGGTAATGGAATGCATAAATACATATATATGTTTTTCATTAAGGGAAAATCCTATAGTTTATTCATGTTTTCAAGGTTGCAACCAAGAAATAATTTTTATTGGCATGCTTGAAAAAAAGTCATTATTCTTGAATTGGGAAATATGTCACCAAATACCAAAACAATTATCTAATGAGACCTAAAAATACATCAAGGATCTAAATAATATTTTTCCCCATACATTTCCTGTTTGATTAAAAATCATTCACTAAATGAATGATATTAAAATATATAAAATTCACAATCAACTTTCCTTTTGAGTGAATAAATTTCCATATTGAGAAACAATGATACAAAATTTCAAGACAGTTCCTCTTGTTAATAAAAGGGATAACATGATAACAACCCGTCAAGCTAAATAATTTGTATAGTTAAACAATATATAATTAACTTTCCTATGTAATAAATAATTTATTGTATCAGAATTACAAATATATGCAATTTAAATAGTTCCTCTGTCAATAAATTTAAGATATATCTATGTAATTATACCTAAAAATAAAATTATAATGATAAATTGGTATAAGTTTATGATAATAATTTCAAAATTTAATATATTTATAGAATCATGGTAAAAACCCTTCATTTAAAGGAAGGAAATATAGAGTTTTCATTGAGGAAAGGCAATGGAAGGAAAATCATGCTTTTAACAAAATATTATTTGGAATGAAAAAGGAAGTGATATGCCTCCCCAATTTTGATCCCCCAAAAGAAAATATTATGAGTGTATATAGAGGATAATATATGAAAAATATATACACCACAAAATGGAAAGATGTTTCAAACATAAATAGTATCTTAATGAAGATTAATTGATATACACAATCCCTTATAGTAACGGTAATAAAAGAATCAAAATTATAATGGTAGGTTTTCATGAAATTGAAATATAATTAAATGAAATATACTCCATATACTTCAAGTTAATATGGTATTTAACACACCATATAACATAAAATATAGTGTGAAATATCAAACATGTCTCATGGAATTGACAATAGAGCAAAATAACACTTGCGACCTCAAGAAATTTCAAATCAATACCACTAGACAGATATAATTTAAAATGAAACATTAAAAAACATGGATAATTATAGGATACTCAAGAATATAAATTTTAATTAGATTCACAATAAAATATGGTTTATATTATGAAATATGTCTCAAGAGGGGAAGATTGATACAAGAAACCCTTACCTTAATTATGGTTTTCAATTAAAGAAGTTAACTCTTTTGTATAAACAAATAACTATATTAATCACATATTTAATAAAAATATTCATTATTATAAAATATTTTAAAAATAATTTATAATTATTCTCAACATGTATATTATTTAGGTATTATCTATTTCCAAAATCGAGTATCAGTATTCTTGGTAATTTTGAACTTGTTTTATAATTCTTGTGTCGTTATTTATTCTTCATCAATAATTTACCATTACCAGGTCATACAAGATACATTAATTTATTTTTCGTAATTATTTCTAAATTTATAATTTCATTCTAGGATATATTTCTTTATGCTCCATAAAGATGAAATATGTGATGAATATTTTTTATGATTTTGCGCAAACAGACATCAGAATTTAAATTAATGAGTTTAAAGTTAACCTTTCAGTACAAAAAATAAAAAAAAAACATTATTTTATTGTTTATATATTATATTATAAGAAATTATGTTCATGTATTCATCCATGATATTATTTTCTATTTTTATTTATCTTGGGGGTCAAGAATACTCAAACGTGGATATACCATAATTAAAAAATGATTACGATTATGAAAGTGATTTCATTTTCCATAATATAATAATTATAGAAAAAGAGTAAAATTATGAATAAATTTTTTAGTTTTTTAATAATATTTAAATATATTTCAATAAAAATAAATAAATTATATTAAAAATAAGATATGTTACATTGAAGAGACAGTTGTCTTTACTAACCATAGTTACTGCTTTCATTTCTCAAATAATGAGATGGAAAAAAAGTGTACAATAATTTTTGTTTATCATAATGATAATAATATTATATATTTAAAATTTATTCTTAAATTTCACCATTATAAAAATTGAGGAGAGTCTTCTGTGACAAACCGAAGTTGACAATTTTGCGTGATAGTACTTCTCACAAAGAATGAATTATAGTTTCATTTTTTATCAATATGAAATGAAATATAAATTAATTAAATATTAAATAGGAAAAATATAAATATAAAAACAATAAATAATTAGTTATATATTATTTATAAAATAATAATTTAATAATTAATCTAAGAAAGATATAATGTAATGGAAAATGAGTACTCATGTTGTAATCATTGGGTATTCCTTAAAGGAT
Source organism: Viscum album (assembly GCA_963277665.1). Lineage (NCBI taxonomy): Eukaryota > Viridiplantae > Streptophyta > Magnoliopsida > Santalales > Viscaceae > Viscum > Viscum album. The sequence goes on from OY728120.1 coordinate 1,154,051,401, forward strand.
TCATCAGAAATGGACATCATACAGTGATTAATTTTGACTAGATGCTCAATCAAAAGGAATGGTGTTATAGGGGATGAAAAAAGGTAATATTTTCAAGAGTGAATTTTATTTTGGGAGTAGTCTTCAAGGGGATGTTAAAAACCACTTTTATAAATGGTGAGAATTCAATTTTTGTAAATTTTTCAAATTAATATAAATAGAGAACCTGTTTCTTATGTTAATAAGTCTAAGAAATAGACAATTATTTCATTTGGGATGGTATAATATTGAAAATACATAAAATATTCAATGAAACACATGTTTTAAAAAAAATTACATCCCCTAATTTTAGAATATTTATTTCACCATTTTTGTTTTATAGTAGTAAATAGTTTTTAAATAAAAAATTATTTTTTATGATTAAAAATAAAATGGAAAATAATAAATATTTCATACATACTTATATAAAATATGAAAAAAAATCAATTAAAATTTCAATTTGTTTGAAAAATAAATTTTCACATTGTAGATTTTAACGTAAAAAAACTCAATAGGAAAAAATTGTATTTTTCAAATTTAGATTTATATATAGGGTAAAATCATCAATATATTTTATTTTCATTTTAAAAATAAGTTTATTATAAAATAAATAAAATATATGTCTCTACCTAAAAAATACACAGCTAAATTGTACAAAAATAATATTTAATTATAAATAAAAGACTAAAAATAGTTTTTATTGAAAAATATTTCACAATTATTTAAAATGATAATCATTTGATTCATAAATTCAACATATTGTCATTAAAATATATATTTTAAATACTAAATAAAAATTTTGAAATTAAAATAGTTTTAAAAACTTTTATTTCTTTTTTATATAATTATAAACTTATAATTTTTTAAAAATTTTTTTTTTTCAACGACTCATCAAAAACAAACTATTTAAAAAAATACTAAAAATATTACTTTGATAATTTTTTTATAAATTAAAAATTAATTCAAATTTTTAAAATTAAAATTTTATAATTTTATAATTTCTCTTTCAAATAAAAACATATATATATAATTAAGATTATTTTAATAGGAAAAAAACTATTTAAATATATTAACAATTATTATTAAATTTCCTATCTATTTATAATAAATAATTTTTTAAACATACTGTCAATATCAATAATATATTTAGTCGATACTATATTTATCATATTAAAATAAATCACTTAAAATATTTTTTTAGAATGGTTTTAGTATTAATGAATAAATCAGCCTTATTATTAAATTAGCTACAATATTTGAATTTTCTTCAATTCCTCTATATTAATAATGATTTTTATTTTTATTTCAATAAATATTTCATAATTTTGTTACATCTTCTTTGATCTACAAATTATTTGACTAAATTTTAATGGTCATATATTGATCCTTTCTTCATTTTTGTTTTGTGTTGTGTGTAAAATAAGTTATAGAACTCATTAGTTTTTAAAATAAAATATGTAATTAAAATTTTATGGTTTGCATTTGGGTTTTATTTTGAGGTCATGTATATATTTATGAATCATGAAGGAATTTTTTGGATGTTTCATTTCTATATTTGATCATATTTTCATTTATTTCTTCTTTTTATTGTAATTGCATTTTATACTTTTGTATTTTTATTATAATGTACCACTATATTGTGGATCATTCCGTAATATATAGTTACAGGACCCCAATTATTGTCTTTACCCTCTAATTATTAGGTAGATCTCATGATGTCACATGATGGTTCTCCTTGGTGTCATGGTCATCACATGTTGGGAAGTTATAAAATGGTATCAGAGTGGTTCTTTATTAAGGCCGTGATATTTGAGAAATTAGTAGACTATAAATTAGTAGTTTGGAGTTGTTAAAGAATTTATGAATCGGTTCATGTATTTCATGTACATATTATAAGTCCATGTTACATGGTGAGTATGGTGTTTTATTTCTATGATTTATAAAATTGATGTTGGGGTATAATGATAACACTAAAAAAAAGTGAGTAGTGGGTTATTTATACATCATTTGTTCACATTATATAAAATAATTTTAGTTTATACCTATGAATAAGGTTTCTTAGAAATTTCATTCCAGTAAAATGTTTGAATTACTAATAAATCTATTGGTCTTTTCTAAAATTCGTTATTATAAATGTATTAAATAACATAATGATATTAAATTATTTTAATCATGTTATGTGATTACTTAGTTTGACTAATAACTTTTTTACTAAATGATGGAAGTGATGCTTAGTCTATTTCTTAAAAAAAATTTCTTTTCAAAGTGGTGTGTTTATTTTTCATGAATCATACACCAAAAAAGGAATATTTATGATCCTCATGGAAAGAAATTTAATTAGGGTAATTCAACTAAGGGGTTTATAGAAGGGTAATATAATATATTTTATTTAATATGATAGATCAAGACCTTTTAGTAGAATAATATTACCAAGATTTTTAATTGGGTAATTTGAAATATGGATTGAGGACCACATAAAGGGGTGATAATTGTATCTGATGTAGTTTGATATTTTAGATCATATAATCCTCATATATTTAAGGTATATCATAGGCCTTAATATGTTTTGGGGTGAACAGAGAGGAGATAAACAATATTTATTCCTATTGATGGACTATAAGGGAAGTGTGTGATTATCGCTGTCATTATTCTTGAAGTATTATCCTAACACTTGCAACATATCTTGGCCGAAGAAAATAACATTGGGGGTTGTCCTAAGATACATTTAAGGAACTTTTCTTTTTTCATTTTTCTATAAAATACTAGGAATATATAGTGATCTATAGTTTATGGAAAAGAATTATCGGAGTATTTTCTTTCTTTATTATGCCTCTATATTTGTGGTTTTCATCAATTTTACTTTAAACATAATAATTTACAAGACTTAAAAAGCTTTCCATTTTGAGTGTTGATTGAAGATAGAGATTCATTCAAAGGTCCAACTTTTTTTATCTAATTTCAATGAATTGGTAAATAAATCACTCCTACAATGAAATATGTTTTTAGTGGAGAAGAGGTTTTTAAATATATAAAGTGGATCTAATTGGGACAAGAAAAGTAAAATGAATGAGTATCATAATGATATTGAAAAATCTAGTTCCTAGATGATGAATTTTTCATCAAAATATTCTAGATAAAGGGTCATAATTGAGTGTTATAAGTATTTTCAAAATTGAAATACCCAATTCATTTGTATTAGAAATTCAAATGAGTTTCAATCTTGTATCAAATTATTAAATCATCAAATGTTTTCTTGAAATAGATATTAGAGTGTTCAAGGTCATGATTTTGCTTCAACACATGTATCTTAGGCATATACTAGTGCCCCATAGTATATTTGTATCTATATATTGGATTGGGTTTATTCATGGATGTGGCAGGGCTTTATAAGGACATGTTCTATAAAGAGATGTAGTATAGGGGATTTAGGTGATCAAGTATAAATTTTGAGGTTTAATATCTATTTAGATTTTTTTCACATAGAATGTACCAATAGGTCATTCTTGAGGGGTTTTCCATTATTATAGGTGTGATGTTGGTTACCTCTGTAATGATTTTTCTATTATTAAATTGTAATGATCCTTATTATTTTCTTTCTACATCATTGGTTTCTTACTTGAATATATATATCAAGTTTTTTCATGGAGTTTATCTATGAATACTCTATATGAAATATGGGTGGAGTCTATAAGAATGTTCCCATAACATAAAATTTTTATTAATGGATGTAGTGATCATTCGGACTTCTTCAATCTTTATACGAAAGGATTTTAAGTGATTATTATAATAGAATGATTGTCATATTTTTAAGTGTGTGGTGATAGTTATTGGAGATGAGTGACATTGTTTACATTTTTTGAGGAATCATATAATTTTTTTATAGAATGGGACATATTTATAACATATTCAACTATTATTTTCGGTGGATTAAGATAATCACATCTCAATTTCAGGGATCATTCATGAATCAGTTGAGGTTGTTTTCAATATTATTTTTTCTTCAATGGTTGATAAATAACAGGTTGTGTTTCCTAATTATTTCACAGTATTTTTATTATTTTAAGATGTAGAGTTCCTGATTGTATTGGTACCATGTAGTGATCCTATCTTTATATCACTTTATCGTAATGATATAATTGATCATAACATATTCAAAACTCAATTGAAGGGGTTCAAATCTTATAGAGTCATCAGGCAGAGTCTATCTTGATGGGATGCATCAATTATTTTTACAAATAAGGTAGAGGGGATCATGAGATTGTGATTTTGATTATTATAGATATAATATGGTTACCATTGAAAATAAATATCATTGTACATATATCAATGATTCATTTAGTTATTTCATTGAAGCTTCATTGTATTTAAAGAACAACACTTTTTTCGGTTACAATAAGTTAAGGATTCCAAATAAATATGAACCAAAGATATCCTTTCATATTTGATATGGATATTTTGTATTCCAAGTGATTACATTAGATGTGATGAATATAAAATCAATGTTTGTGGACTTAATGAGTATTTTTATCCATCCTTACTTGGATTTTACTATTATTGGGTTTATTGAGGATATATTGTAATATTCATGAACTTATGAGAAACATGGGATGTATTTAGACATCATCTAATACAAATTAAGATATCGCTGCATATATTCTAAGATGTCAAAGTGACATTTTTGGATCTAATAAATAATGTTCCATGGTTATATTTTCATTAAGTCAAGGATGTCAGTTGATCTTTAGAAAGTGGATATTTTTATTTCTTGAGAGGTTACAAATAATATTTTTTATATTTTAAGATTCTTGGTCCTCACAATTTATTATTTTGGATTCCTTCTAGGTTTATCTCTCCAAATTCACTAATGATGGAATTAAGAAATAACTAAGAGAATTTTTTTTGAGATGAAAATTGTGATGTTGTATTTATTGAGTTCGAGAAGAAAATTACATAATTCTATATTATCATTTTACTAAATCTTGGTTAGAATTATATGTTATATTGTGATTCCCTGATATGGGTTTCTGGAGTGTCTTGATTTGAAGCTCAGGTGGTAATGTGTACTTCTCAGTATTAGATGTCATATGATAATAACAACACTACTCATGATCATTATCTACCTAGTTTATTCATGTTCCTTTGAGTTAGAACCATTATTTGTTTTTTGAGAGGTTTTTGATATACACATTCCATAAAATATAGACGTATATGCTTGCCCATGGATTTTGTGAAACTACAAAAGAGTATATCGGTTTAATATATTCATTCACTAAATTTATAAATTATATATACTCTGTTAAAATATATATTCCCATGTATTCTTTGGGAAATAATATCAAGTAAATGTGAATTTTGAATTTAAGGGTGAGTATAATTTTATGTCACATTTCTCTAGGTTTCATTTGGATGTATCAAATTAATATTTTTATATTGTTTTGTTACCTCAGGCCATTACCTCATCGTTGGTGGACACGGTGAAAAGGTATTAGTGTTTTAATTATTTGTTTCAAGTACTTCATGGATGACTATATTTTAGGGATAAAATTCCCATGTGGACCCTTAATTGTGATACTACCATGTATTTCCATCCATATATTTTTTTGATCACTTGGAATGTGGAATTCATAATAGATATTATTATATATCAAGTGAAAGTGACAACATGTACCATAAAACAGAACAATACATTTAGGGCCTAGGTATATAGTGAGACATGTCTAGATTTATTTGATGTTTCATTATTAATCTAAGTGAAAATATAAAAATTAAAACTTGTCTGTAGGATTTAATTATTACCCCTTCTAGAGTGTAAATGGGTTGATGTTGCTGTATATTTTACGATATTTTATAGAGATAATATAAAGGTAAGGAAATAATTTGTTTTATTTATGATAGGTTGACTATAGTACCTCATTTTATTCTGATCAATTTTAATCTCACAGTTGAAGAATTAGGGAATATCTATATTCAATATATTATGAGATTTCATGGAATACAAAATAGTATTGTGTCTTTTTAGGATGAAAGATTAAAATATATATTCTGAAAAGGTTTTTGAAAAAATAGGTAATCAGTTGAAATTGAGCAAGGATTATCATATAAACATTCATGACCAATCTTATAATACTATTCATATTCTTTAGGCTATGCTTCTGTCATATATTCCAAATTATAGTGCTGAATAAGAACATCATATTTCTTTTCAAAATAGTTTTTATAATAACAACTACCAATAATCTATTCAAATGGATATATATGAGGAATTATTTGTCGAGTTTTGTAATTAAATTCATGTTGGGTGTAACATGGTGATTTATTTTTATTTTGGTCTATCACAGTACAAGAGACTCATAATTGGGTGCAGATGATCGGGGAGAGTTTCATTATTTCTCAGTGTAGAAAGAAATTTCATGTCGATCATTGGTAATATCATATAAATTCTCATTTTAGATATCATAACGTTATTTATATCTCAGATCACATAGAAAGTCAATGATTGGGTAATCAAGGGATTTTATCTTCAATGTTTACTATATAGTTTTACATTTTGAAATGTATTAGGGAGGTTTCCATTAAATTGGAATTACCTATAAAGTATAGTTTCATGAATAATTTAATTAATATATCATAGTAGATGAAATAAAAATGGATATATCTCACATGATTCATTATCATCATTTGGAGTTAGAATTTGATGCATCATTCCTTAAAATTCCCTTGATTATTGTTAATTTAAGTAATATTTCCTAGTGGGGGAAAGTTACACTGCATGTAAGTAATCTATAGTGGTATGGATTTCTGAAAAATTGAAAGGGGATGAGAATAAAAAAAGAGGTCCTAATAGATATAATATTTAATTATCTATTCTAAATGAATCTTCTTGGGTATAATAGTCCATTTAGTGGGGATTTTGTGTTAACTCTTGGGTTGAGTTCTATATATGATTTTAGTTTTGACATTATTGGATTAATTTTTAGCCAATTTTGAATTGATTTTATAGGTTTTTTTGTAACGTTATAATAAGGGATGGGAAAATGGAGCACAATCCTTCTTAAATAATTATGTTAGAACCATCTGGTACCATGTGGTAGGTATCTGGCACCCTATGGATGATCAAATGGGTAGGTTGTCCTATACCTGACACTAGTCGAATTGTGGCTAGGTACCCGCTGTCTAATGAGCCACTAAGTGGCCAATAACTAGTAAATCATCACCAAATAGTCCTTTAACATTTTTAATGAAAGGATATTTATTAATCGTATAGTTATAAAGGTTTTATTGAAAAAAAATTACCATTCAATGGGTTTATTTTATCAAACATTTCATCTTTGACCTCTCCCTTTCTATCTCTAAATTTAATTGATGATTTCCCCTTCATTTATTAAAATAGTTTTGATACATTAGTGTGATTTTCTTTATCATAATAAGAGATTTTAAATTTTTTCATTTTGGATCATGCAAAAACACATGGGATGGAGGTGAATTAGGTTTGGACTGATTTTTTTCAATTAAAAAACCTTCTTTAAACATTTCATCCCATGTTGGACTTGAGCCTATGATACTAGAAAAGATAGATGGATCTTGTGTTGTTAGATCTAGAATAAACTTACGTACTAGTAAAATAAAGTATTACATAGAATAATGCTTTCTACAATGTTCAATTCCTCCCTGAAATCCTAATCATTATTCCACTTAATATTTCCAAGTCATATTTATTCGACTAAAATATTATTATCAATGCAAGTGGATTTTTAGTTTTTTTATCATAACCCATGTAAATAATATTACATAGGTTTGGCGATAAAATTGTTACACATGTGGACTTACATTTCATTTTCTATATCCTCTTGAAAATAGTATCCCACCCAATTTAATTTTTTTGTCTTCTACCCTCCTCTTGAATTAGATCACAAATATTGTCCAAGGATTTATAATGTGGTGGTATATTTAAACTTTTTCCCAAATATTTATATTTTAATTTCAAATTTTTCAAAAGAAGATGGTTTTAATTGATTGTATTTTTAATACTTTTAATTTATGAATGCTAATTGTAATTATATTAATTTTATATATAATGTTAGTGTTTTTAGGGTGAAAATGTTCAAAGTTTATCTACACTTATTTTTTTTAGAAAAATTCTTCTGTATAATTTGTGAAAATTTTATCAAAATAATATTTTTCTTATTTTTTTACGGGCTATGGATTTGGAATATTAATTTTAAAAGTTTCATGTCTTGAATTTGAATATTTCATATTAGAACAATCAATTATTTTTCTTAATGAGTTTAATTGAAATATATATGTTTGAATTGACATAGATAATAGATTTTTAATGACCAACTTCCATGGTTTTTTCATAAATGTATTTTTTTGAATTAAAAATTCTGTGATGTTTATTAATTTCTTTATTTTTTGAGAATTCATATATTTTCATATGACTAATTTTTCTCATAATACTATTTATGTTTTCCCGTATGATTTTTCATTTATCAAATTTTTAGTAGATTCCTATTATATTTTTAAAATTCAACTATGAATAAATCGTTAATTTTATAAGTTTTGTGATATAGAAGTATCGTAAGATTTTTTTAAGTCTTCCTTTTTAATATTTTATTTTTATTTTAAAATCTACTCGCGTACGACATTTGATGATGCACCAATGTATAATGGTTTCCCAATCATGGACTCTATAAGATTTAAGAAGTAGTCCTATAATTTTCTCTATCATGTACGATAAATTCAATAGATTCCCTCCATAATCTAATTTTTTCATAAAACCTATAATAATTCTTCATATGTCCTTAGAATCTAAATGAAATAGAATTGAGTATGATCTACGATGAAGGGGGATCAAACAAAATATAGAAATAATCACTTGAATATAGTATAAAGAATAACCACATTTTGATTGAATCAAGCTGAGGTTTATTTTCAATGATGAATTGAGGTCAACCTTGAATAGAGATCAAACAACATATGTAGGGTATTTTTCTGAACATTATCCAATATGAATATGAAGTAGATCAAAAATGAATATTGACCTATGAATCATATGGGACACCAATTTTAAGTATATTAAAGGATTAAAAATAACATCAACTCCTTGGGATTCTGAGATAACTGATTATGAAAAATCAAAGTTGATCAAACTATATCTATAGGAGTGGTGAAATCATATTAAACCATTAGAGTTCATAAGTACTAAAAGTCATTAGCAAAATAAAAATTGGTTTTTTGATGAATAAGATCAATTATATTCATTAGATTTGTTAAAATATGACTCGAATGAAGGAGGAACTATCACTTTTTATATACTCTAACAATGATGTAAATGAATTGAGAGGATTAGTTGATGTATATGGACAAAATATAATTTAAAAGATTCATGGTATATTAATTCACTAAGGAATAAAATTTTACAATTTAAAAAAATGAGGTTTCTCCAATGTCCTTGAAATCGAAGAATGATTGTACAGTATTTTATCATTGATACATGTTTGGATTTGAAAATGAAAAATTTTGAGATCGCCATGATGATCTTTTTTACTCTGGTTTCCTATTTGTGGGAGGTCATACACCACATTATCTATAAAATTATTCATTGATTTTCATTCAGTTGAATAATTTAAATTTTAAACTTGTAAACGAGGTTGTTTCCAATAAATAATTTCACTGGCTGAAGAGAATAAACCTGTGAGTAGGATATATTGTTCTAAATATCAGTTTTTTTTAGGTTATGTAATTTTTTCAAACTATGGAGATTGATCGAGATCTCTGTTAAAGTTGTTGAGCATGAAAGAAAGTATTTAGAAAATTTTTCACCTTAAGTGGTTCTGAATTATTCATGTTGTGGTTACCCAAATCAACCAAGTGTTTTAGTTGAAGATAGATTAATAAAGATAAGAAAGTTTTCACAGTTTATGTTGAGTAGGACACATGTGCAGACATTAATTATTTAGAATAGAAAATTTATTTTACATGACTGTGACATAAAATAAAGATAAAATTATACCTAAATTTAACACCTATATAAAATTTTAAGAAGGAATTGTAGGAGGATGTGAGATAATAATTGTTGAATATATTTTAGTGTAAAGGGAAAAGGGGGGATACTGGGGACGAATTCATTTTTTGGAGATGGTATAGGAATAAACAGTAGGAGACTAAATAATATGAAATGTGTTTCAATAGAATAATGGTATTATTTTTATAAAATATATGTTTTCTCTTAAAATAATCTATCAATATTATATTTTTTCTTATGAACTTACTATTTTATCATAACACAAATAAAATTATTATATGATATAAATATTTTTGGAATAATATTATGTTGGTTATCACTTTTACATTTTTCTTGATCATATCTTATTTTTTATTTCTCTCTTCATTTGGTAATTTAATAATAACACATTCAAAAAGTGATGTATCAATTAATATTGATCCTGAATGAATTTATAAACTATCAAAACCATTTTTCTGATTCCACTAGATGGGATATTATTTCTTGACTTTACTATAGTAAAAAACAAATATTTAGGCACATTGAGAACTAATTTCAAAATTTATGAGAATTTGGGAGTGTTTTAGTTGTAAAACTATAAGATTCATACACACACTAGTTATACATTAAAAATAATAATACAACCTATTTTTCATTGCTTATATTGTTCTTTTTCCTATACATTAATAAAGGAAAACTTAATCAAACTTAATTATTTAATTCCCCAATATAATAATTTAATGCTTCATGATTGTTTGTGATATATCATCTTGAACAAATATTCTATTTATAATTATTCTAATTTTTTGAGTTATTACATTCTATTATATTATTTGATCACCACTTTCACTATCTTGCATCATCACTATAAAAATTTACAATTTTATTATCTAATTTTCTTCTTCTAGTCATCATCTCGTGCACTTTTCAATCCTTTTCTATGGATTGACCCAAATTCCTTAGTTAATATGTTTATAATAGGGAATATAATTAATTAATTGCTTGATTAAAATGATAATCACCTAAAATTTTAGTGTTTTTTCTGGGAAAGATAATGTAACCAAGAATGATATTAAAAAATTCTCATGAAAATTTTCAAAAACAGTTCCCGAAAACCTGATTTCAGAAGGAAAAAAATAAAACATGTACACAAAAAACTCAATAAAAATATTTTATGTTTGTAACTGATCTATTAAGAAAATCTGAAAACTATTATTTTATATAAACAAGGTTGTTTATAGAAACTCTACTTCCTTTTATACCTATGATAATAAAACATTTATGTGATATTAAATATAAATAAAAAATTGAAATGGGAGATAATGGAAAATATTTGAATAATAATAAGAAAAAAATGTCAATCCGCCTATAACTAGAAATGAACTGCTAGATGGAGTTATGATTATGGAGTTCAAAGTTCCTACAACATCCAATAATCGATCATACATTAAGAAATAATCTAGGGAAAACACTATGATGTCATAGATTCCCAAATGTCTATGATTTTATCATAAAATAGAATAACAAATAAGGACTCTCCTAACATCACTAGGGGATTATATAGTGTATTGTAGCGACTACGCCATAGAGGTATTAGTGAGGTGGAACTAAAATTGAGTGTTTTACTATTCTGACTCAATGGGAATGCCTAAAATTTGGTTCTGATAGTTATATAGAGACTTATTCAATACACGGTATTAGGTTTTCAACTCATTTATGGATAAATTAATCAATGAAGAATGGATACAAAAATTAGTCATAAAATAACTAGATATTTTCATGATGATAGTGATATGTTTCATGAAACATGGAATAGATTTAGGGATTTACATAGGTAGTGTCCAAATTATCTACTTACTCCACAGTTCCTTATATATACTTTTACAACAATGTCAACCCAAACCACCAAACTCTTGTAGATCAATCCTATAAAAGATATTTTACTAATGAAATAACTAAATATTTACAAATAATAATACAACTAAAATATTGTCAACATAAATGTTTAGGAAGAAAAATCATATTTAGTAAAGAAAAAATTATCAATAATATTGAGTTTTATATACTAGTTTTTGTAATGAAAATCACCAAAACACACATATAGAGAAATAACAACATGGTGGTGTTTTCAGTAACTTAAATTCATGTTTCCCCAAATTTTATATACTATCCAAAGTTACAAGAAATGCCAATTTTTTGTGTATGAATATAGTATACATTCTATATATGATCCTATTTAAAATCATTACAACCATAGTCACATAAATCATCTAAATTTATCATATAATGGTCAAGGGTTTTTTGGACGTACTACTCCTATAATTCAATAACAACCAAAGCAAATATATAAAATAAATAAAGGGTTTAACATTATAATTACCAACGAAATTTTTAAGAGCATGTTATTTTTTAGATGATTAAAATTTTAAAGAGAATGGATTCTTAATAGGAATAATCTAATGTTTAATTTGATAAAAAAATATCCCAACATGATTCAGATAATCCATAGTTGGATGTTAGGATGCATAGTTTACTATTTCCCATGAGGTATATAGTTAGGGGAATGAACACAATATAAAGAAATAAACTATCAAGAACAAGTAATGTGATTACTTTAGATAATTTCATGACCTAAACTACTGGGACTCAAGCCCCATCCACACCAAGCTCTCCTCTATAGTCCAGGGGCTAGCGACAAGCACTGAATGAAATAACTAATAAGGGATGGATTTACCTAAGTATATATACTTACAAACATATCCATATCCATTAATAAGTGTAGAGAAATAAAAATTAAATATGCATTGTCTAGAGAAAAAACAATATATTTGAATCCTCTAGGGTATATAAATGTACGACAGAGTAATATAAAAAGGGAAAGGGGAAAAATACGTGCTCATCCATAAATATGTTCCAACCATGAAAAATGGATAAGTAAATTTCGATAGAGTCCATCTCTAAATATTTGAGATCTAATTACCATACATGGTAAAATGCACTATGGTATCCCTATGCTCCTATATAATCAAAGTCGACCTCTCTGTCATCAGTATAAGATATGACACATGCTGGAAAATCGCATATTGTGGTGAGTTAATAAATACCAAGTAGGATGCCCTAAAAGGTGAAGGGGGGTAATAAGAGACACTATAGGAAAATATAGTTCTACCCATAACAATAGATAAATGATAACAAATCCATGGGGAGATGTTCATAAAATAAAACCAGATGAGAGAGATGGGGGATCGCAATCTCACAGGCTACCCCAAGAAAAAAATCTGTAATCAGTTCCAAAATAATTCATCTACTAGGAACACCATCTCGCATGTTTGTTGGAAGAATCATTCATGACCAGCCGCACATCACTACTATGCCACACATTTTAAGGGAACAATATCTAGATAGAGGACCCATGTCTTGGTAAAACATAATGGTTTCACCATAATTGTCAAGGACTCATGCCCTGACATAACAGGAGGTTCCCACTCTTATACTTGATAGAGGACCCATGCCCCGACCTAGAAGCAGGGGCCACTCTAATGGTAGAGGACCCATGACTTGACTCCCCTGGAGGGTTCCAATATAATGGTTGATAGAGGACCCTTTCCCTAACACTTCTGGATGGTACCTCTCTAAATGTTTAGTATCCATACCCTAACACTGCAAGAGGGTTCTACCCTAATGGTTGATACAGGACCCATTCCTCAACACTAAAGGAGACATCACTCTAATGCTCAATTTAAAACACATGCCTTCAAACTATGTGAGTGTACCACTCTGATATTATAGGACCCCCGCCCTGAATCTTCATGAGGGTTCCATTATTATGGTCAAGAACCCAAGCCCAGACTCCACAAGAGGGCACCACTCTTATATCTCGGATAATCATGCATGATCACTACCATCATAGACTGTCACCTAATGAAGAAAGACACTTATAAAAACACTCATCATATCTCAAAATTCACCATGAAGGACACACCATGTTCTACATAGAAAATGAGAGAAGACAGGCTACTCAATAGATAAAATATGAGTCCAAACGAAGGATATATGATAAGTAAAATTTCCCTAAAAATGATGGTATGTCTTATGTAAGGGGGACTAAATTATGGGTAGGCCCTAGTTGTTTCCTAGTTGTGTACCTTCTAGTATATATATCACTACCATTGTATCCTTAGACAATATTTAAAGGGACTACATGGTGTGCCTCATCCACTTGGGGTCCTAGCAATGCTCATGTCTGTGTTTGTGTACCCTGGTCCTGTTTTTGTGCACTGGTCGTAAAAATGTACACTATCCCTATATGTGTACGTTGGTAATACCTGTGTACCATGGTCATCTTCATGTACAGTATCTATCTCTACGTACCATGGTCCTATCGGTATCCATGAACTCCAAGAGTACACACACTATCACCATCGCTGGGCCACATGGAGTGTGGGATCCCCACACGGTATGTGATATTAAGATCCCCAAAAATCCCTATTCATGTCAACTAGGGGCTATTTTTTCGGTGTTATTCAGAATACATGGTGTGTATTCAATTTTAATCCATAACTTTAAATCCCCTATCCCTAATCCAAAATCAACTTATTTTGGGAATGTTCCACTTGAATCCCTCCCAAAATTGAAGGGAAATGTGACTGTTTGTCTATTCTAGCCCTCTAGTGGACAGAAATCAATATCTCCCCATACACGGTGGTCTGTCGATTTCCTCACCCACCTCTCAAAATTTTCTTCCAATCCCCGATCCTGGATTGACTGAAATCATCACCCAAATAACACAAAAAATATCAATACATACTAAAACCATCAATCTATTAATCACATGTGAATATTCAATGAATTTGAGTGTCTCATTGCACATGATCCCACTGAGAAATGTTGAACCAATATTATATGGAAAAAATTTCAATACTATGAAAAGTGATTTTGGAAAATCACAAGAAAAATATGCACAGTAATCATTTTCCAAGAATTATTTTTCAATGAACAATGACTAGGGATATCTATAGTGAGAAACATGGAACAACATTGATTAATTCAATAAATAAACAAATATGATGTATTAGATATTAAAAATGCACAAAATGAATTATGATAAAATAAAATGAATTGATCGTGATCAATTATTTAACCATAAGGGTGGAAATACGCTTATGATACATCCCATCTTCATTAGGATCATTATTTGGTGAATAATATTCTTGCCAATGATGGGGGAAGATCTGTTGTGTTCGTTGCTTTTGATTAACCTACATCTGGTAGTTGGTCAATTATATGATCATTATTTTACAATGAAGGTGGTAAAACCTCATCCCAATGATACTAGGGTTATGAAACTTACCCTAGATGTCCTCCACAATAATTGATTTATATATGAAATTAGGTTTAGATCATTCAATAAAACAAATAAATTATTTATTTATTTAAATTAGGCACACCCGCCCATGGCCACATTATATGAAATCCCTGTGCAGCTTACTTCAGGTTACTACTAGGGTAAATATCACATTTGAAATTCTATATATGACTAAAATTGTAGATATGAGACTCCCTTAATGAGTAATAACATTTTTCTTCAAAACAATTGGCTGCATAATTTAAAATATGTTCAATATTTTCAAAAAATTATTTACGGGAACACTATGCCTTGGAATAATAAGTCGTCTCAGTGCCTGGCTTTGAAAATATTTGATGATATATTTCAATATCATATAAGTAAAAAATCAGTTTAACAAAATTATTCCCTCATTCAATATTTTCATCATTGAAAAGAGAAACTATGAAAAAAAGTTGGGATAATGATCCTGCATCTGGATATCCTACTCCCATGATCTCTCTTATATACTCTCAAGAAACCACAACAAAGGAACCAATGTGTGGTAAATCTACACGGGATACTCTACTACCAATCCTCGATCACCCCTTGGTGTCCCATGAAATTTGTTCTATCCTCGATATCTATCTCACCCCAAATAATAACTTGTGTGGGGTTATGCAAGTATGTCCTCAGTTGGGACATGTCTATGACTTCCTACACCTACTCTAGAAGTGGGGGTAGGGTGAGTCGAAAAGCAACCCTATCAACCCTCTAAAAGATCTCAAATGGCCTTATGAACCTTGGGTATAGCTTTCCTCTCTAGCTATATATTAATAATCCCTGATGTTGGGAGACTCTTATGAAAATATTGTCTCCTTACTCAAACTTCATGGTCTTATGATGTTAATCTATATAAGATTTATACTTATTCAAGATGTACTCACCACTAATGGATCTTTATGATCTTCTATGTCATCACATGAACAATCCATGTCCCAAAAAGGGTTGTCTCACAACCCCCGGTCCATCCTATGGGTGACTTGCAGGTTCTCCCATAGAAGGACTAGAAATGTGAATTTTCGATAGTAGAGAGGTTGTTATTAGTATAATAAAATTACAGAAAGGGAAAATTTTCCATCTATTTATGACTAAAGTCTAAAATTAAATCCCTTAGTATATAATCTAGTACTTGGAGAGTGGTATTAATCTTCCCATCTGTCTGGGGGTGAAAGGTTGTACTCATCCACATCTGGGTATCGAATGGCTCCTCTAGGCCTCTCAAAAACCATGATGTAAACCAAGAAACACAATCATAGACAATTTTCATTGGAACCCAAATAAGTAAACTGGTCTCATATACATACAAATTCCACAAACTCTCCACCAAACTCTAGTCCCCAATAGAAAATAAGAACACCAACATTATAAGTCGGTCAACTACCACCAAGATTGAATCATGGACTCTCACTTTTTCTCATAATCCCTATTATGAAGTATATGGATTTTTATCCCATCTCAACTACGGTATCTCAAGAGGTAGATAAGAACATACTAGAACCTAGTTATCATCCTTCACATACTAACAGGTGAGACACCAAGAGATAAACTCTTCCATGCTTCGTCTCATTCCATACCACCAAAGCGATCGTCGAAGGTCACTATACATCTTCCGTGCACAAATATATAAATCCAAAATTTATGTGTGAAACTCTCTCATCACATACTCTAATATAGTGATTTGGAGCATTGTACAACCCTTGAAAATTAAGACATGATTACCTCATACATAAAATACTTATAGTGAATCTCTTGACGATATCTGGTCATGTGAGATGCCAGAGTTGTTAGATCCCAACCAATGCTCTCTCACACACTAGAGGACTGGAGGATTCCTAAAAATTGACTAAATAAAGTTTATAACCTATATTAGGGTTCGGTCTATATTCATGAAGACATATCTAAGACTCTGATTATTTGAGTAAAAATATAGTTCTCTCTTATAAGGTAGTGCCTCTACAACCATAGTGCGAATACAATCATTGTAAACTCTATATTGTGATTCATATAGTTCTTCTCATGGGGTTTCATCTATCTCAACCCATATATGATCACTATATACCTCATTATAAAAATTAATCTTAGCCAATATCATTTTTCATCACAATAAGCAATGTATTTTCCTCCATCTTTTGGTATCCTCAACATAGGATCACTTGTCAGCCTCATCCTCATCTCCTCAAAAGTTCTCTCACAATTCTAAATCATGGTAAATGGATTCCCTTTCCACATCATGTATGTAAAATGGGGTAAAATCCTAGATAAGTATTCCCAAATCCACATGTAGTGCCACACCAATCTATGAAAACTCTACAACAATGACATGATCGTGGTTGGATCCTAAAAAATCACTACATCAGTCATTATCGATTTCATAGCTAATTCGGGCTAAAAAAATACATTCCCCAGGAAGTAAACCTTGTTGGTCCATAAATGGCACTTCGAGAGCATACCATAAATCTAGTTCTCCCAAAGTATGTCTTGGACCATATTCAAATGCTCAGTATGCTCCTCCTCATACATGGATTATATGAGTATGTCATCAATAAATTCCACAAAAAAATTTTCCTAGTATGGGTGGAATATAAAGACACATAAAATTCAAGGGAAATTTTTTCTTAATTTTCATTGGGATTTTACAAAAACGCGGTTTCTGACGGCACTTGATTCTGAGGCTCGGTGTGCCCGGAATTTCTATTCGAAGTTTAGCTCGGGTACGTTCAGTGAACGAATGAGCGGGTTTTTCGAACTTTTTAACCAGTGCTCAGAATCAAATTTCGGGGGCACCGATGGATTTTCAGCGCTGGTAATTACTTAGGAACACCTTTTCCAGAGTTGTGTTTTCACGAGAGAAGTTGTTAAAATTTTGTGGAAGGTAAAATAAAATTGAGCATCAATTTTATTTTTCTCTAAGTGTTTAGCCTTTGAGTGGAAGTTGGGGTAACCACCCAACTTCCCATGGGAGGTTATGAGAGTGGTGGGTCCCACATGAACCCTTCGGTTCATCTTCCCTAACCTTCCATAACCCTCTATTAATATGACTTAGGTTATATTAATTTGGTTTTCAAACATAAGACTTGGGTAATAAAATAAGTGGTAGATTATTTTATTATTGTTGGGGGTTTTGTTGTGTTGAATCTTTGGGAGAAAGAGAGAGGTCACGAAGATCATCATCATCTTCGTTGAAGAACGCGAAGAACGTGAAGAACGCACCAATCTCCGACGAAGAACGCCGAATCCTCGGAGGTCGACTACGCAATGCCGTGTACCGCGACATCAACGACTCTCTCCTTCTGTGACGTGAAATTCCACGATGAACCTCCATTCAAATAAGCTCAAGGTAGGGGAATAATTATATTCTTTGTTCCTGATTACTTCATCATTGGCTTATCGTCAATTTGGGGCCGCCAGTTATCCCAATAACGGGAGAAGGTCGGACCGCACGAACATGGCCGACTCTCCTCCCCTTTTGGTTGTTTGATATTGTTGCGGCATGAGAAAGGCAACGCGGCGCCGAAGCACCGCTTGGGAATTATTAAGGAAAGGGGAGGAAGCGCAGCGCCATCGCGTCGCGCCATTGAAGACGAACTAAAGATGTGGCACCGTCGCGCCGCGCCGGAGAACCAAAAATCACCGCAGCCGGAGAGGGGTCACGACGGTGGGGCGCGATGCCTTCACGCCGCGCTGGATGGACCAAGGTTGTGGCATGTTCCATGCCGCGGTGGAGCAGGGGGACCGGTGGCCGGTTCCGGGCTACCGACGTCAGAGAAGGGGGACCAGCCCTTGCCGGTCCCGTGGCGGCAGCAGCTGGCTGGCCGGAGTGGGCCAGAAGGAAAGGGGAGGAGCCGGGGTTCGTAACCCCCGGCTGGCCGGACATCAATAGCCCCCCACGTGGGGCCCACGTTAATTGAGACGGCGGGCGGCAGCGCGCCCCCACGCACCCCTCGACCGCTCGGTCGTTTCGGCCGAGCCACCTGGCCGCCCAGGCTGGGCCGGGCTACCTAGGTCGGGCTGCGCCGCACCCAATCCGGGCCACGCCAACCGGGCCGGGCCGCGCCTAAGTAGGCCTGACCTAGACTCGGGTCTGGTCGACCGGGTTCGGACCGACCCTGAGGGTCTCGGGCCGGGTCGGTCCGGGCCCGAAACCCCCACTTTTGGACCTCTCATGGTCTTTTGCCCATAACATGGGTTCCAGACCTCCGATCGATGCACTGTCAGCGATGATGAGATCCTTGGAATGATACAGTCATTTCGATATATTATACTCAAGGTTTTGGAGTACTTTATGTTCGGCCGGGTTGGTTCGTACACGAAATCAACCGGGCCCTTGGAGCGGAAACGCTTATAACTTGAGCTTCGGAGGTCTGATTGACGTGTTGTCAATTTTGATGGATTCCTCTTATTGAGACGGACCTTTTGGCTTACTCCGCTCGAGGTTTGGACGCAGTTGGAGTACGGTCGGGTTGGTTTTGACTTAAAAACCAACCGGGCCCCTGGGACGAAAAAGCCAATAACTCTTAGACCGGGCGTTCGATTGACGCGCCGTCAGTGATGTTGAGTTCCTGTTGACGATACGGAAATTTTGGATACATTAACTCTGGACTAGGTGTCAATTGATGTATCAGCCCTTCGGCTTGTGGAGTGGACCCTCCCGAATGATCGTTCTCTGTGCGGGAACCCTAGAGCTGGCTGCGACTGCGACGACGATGACGTCTGTACAAAAATCCTCTGTGGATTCGACGGTGACGACTACAGCACTCAGAAATCCTACGTGGATCAGTGCTAACGATCTTGTGTGGGTCAGATCCTGTGTGGATCAGCACTCAGCGGTCCTGTGTGAGCCAGTGCCTACAGATCCTGTATGGGTCTGATCCGGTGTGGGTCATTGCGGGGGTCAGTTACCTATCAATCCTGTGTGGGTCATTACGGGGGTTAGTTACCTAATGATCCTTTGTGGGTCATTGTGGGGGTTAGTACCTATCGATCCTGTGTGGGTCCAATGGCTTAGATGAATCAGTGACTACATCTGATCATCTCTATCTTCTTATGAAGAAGTATACCTGTGTGAGCTGAATCATGACATTCAATCCTTATCTTCGATAAGATTGAATTGATATCCTGTTTTGATTATGTTATGCTTTCCTATGTGGATTGATATGTGATTTTTCCTGTGTGTACTGGGTTATACTTGAGCTTGGATGTTGGAGCCGATCGAGAATTGATGACTTAGGTATATTTATGGGCATATACCTAAGCAGTTTCGGATGTTACTTCATGGTTGTATCTTTCCTTTGTGGATTATCCTTTGTGGATTTTGGGAGACCTTCGGGGGTCTCGGTGTCCCTACTGAGTAGCTTATACTCACCCATGCATGGGCTATGCCTGCACTACGTTCTGTTGGTTGCAGATTAAGGATAGCGCTGATCATGGTAGAGGCACGAGGAGCAGGTCGGTACCCGGAGGTGGACCACTCGGCGGGGCGTACTCAGAGCGGACGGCTAGACCCGAGGAGTTGTGGAGGCAATCTGTACCCACCCTTCAGGTGGGACTTCCAGTGGACAGCTCGAGGCTGCGGCTTTACTTTCAGTTGTTTTTTTCCCTTTCCAGTTGTACTTTACGTTCAGTTTGGGTTTTTATACTGGCCCACTTACTTTTCCACACTTAATTTTGTACCTAGTGTTTACTTAGTGTTTACTTCTTCTTGCTTTCTCTGTGGTGTTTGTTTACTTTATAAAGGCAATGCCTTCACTTTTTACTAGGAATTATGCCTTGGTGCTAGTCGCTAGCCCCTGGCCTATGGAAGGCGGGCTTGGGGTAGTCACGGCACGATCCCCGAGGACGGGTCATGAAAAATTGGTATCAGAGGAGTTCGGTTCTACTGTAGAACCCAACACTCTGATCTTTTTCTATGTGAAGCAATATTGTTAAGAGTATTGAGTGTGGTTATTAGTCCAGGGAGTCCAATGTTGGTGCGGTGGCCGATATATCCGTACACCAGGACCCTGACTTCTGATTTCCGACTTAATGCACGAAAACATTGATTTCATGTGTGATTCACGTTTTCTTTGTGATTACATTGTGTCATCTCACCAGGTATACTGTTTTACCATGGCGCACCTATTTCTTTATAGGATGGACCAACGACGGCAGCCAGCTAGGGTTCCGAACATTGTGTGTGATGACATCCCACCGAGCGACGAGGCCTCGGTACAGGGCCCTTTGATAGCAGAGGCACCGGCGGTACCGCTACCCGCCAAGCCACCGATTCTACCAGCACCAGCCGCTAACGATGCACGTCGCCTTAGTACACTGCACGAGTTTCAGCTTCAGCGACCGCCCAGGTTCCGCTGGGAGATGAACCCTCAGGCAGCCGAGGATTGGCTAGAGGCAGTTGTACGAGTTTTCAGGTTAGTGAGGACACCACCAGACCTCATGGTGATCCTTGCAGCGAGCCTCCTGCACGCGGCAGTAGGCAGATAGTGGATCTTGATGCTCTGGGTGCATGACGAGGAATCTATTCTCTGCACGGACTTTGAGATCCTGTTCCGCTCGGAGTTTATCCCATCCAACCTCCATTTGGTCCGCATCTAGGAGCTTCTTCAGCTATGGAAGGGTAGCTTGATGGTCGCCCAGTACTCAGCGAGATTTATAGATCTCTTGCGCTATTTGACGGACATGGTACGGGACCCATTCTTCCAGGCCCGGACCGTTGAGCAGGGATTGAGGCATGAGATCAGGGCATCACTGATCTCCCTCAGCATTCTGACATAGGCAGTGGTACTAGAGTGAGCCCTTCTCATTGAGAGCTTTCTTGATGAGCCTACACCCGCCGCGAGACCTACCGCAGGGCGGCACGTAGCGGAGTCTTCTGCAGTCAGCAGTAGACAAATGTCACAGAGGTCCAAGTGGACCAGGACATCGGGTGGACGACCACAGGATACTATCTTGGAGGTGCGGGGTACAAGAAGCAGAGCCAGTCTTTTGTGTGGAAGAAAATGATATGCATGCGGCAGGCAGGGCCACTTGGCTCGTGACTGCCCGACCTTCCATGTAGAGGAGCAGCAGACGGTTGAGGAACCACCCAGGCAGAGGCAGAGGTTCGACCGTGGCGGTCCGCAAGGAGCAGGCGGACGAGGTTGAGGAGCTGGTCGAGCGGAAAGTAGTGGGCGACGTTTCGAGGCTCTACCACAACCACCACCAGGAGGTCCACCCCGACCACAGGGGAGAGCAAAACTTCAAGCAGCTGAAGCATATGATCATGGAGCTCCGAAAGTGGGTGGACAAGTGCGGGACTATCTCCAGGCATAGAGGCCCTTGACCATAATCCCTATAGCTTCTTTGTATGTGTTTCCTTGTGTCATTGGACTTTGAGTTGAAGTAATAAAAGACACTTGCATTGCTGACGTTTGCTTTCTTGTCTTTTGTATGTTAATACTAAGAGATACCTGTTAAAGAAACTGGTGACTTGCCCTTCACTTATGAGATTCTTACTGAAAGTGACCCATTGACCACACACTAATTCCGATAGTGTGACTCAACCCTTGGAGGCGAGATTAATGGTTGTATCTCTTGGTAGCAGTGTTGAGGCCTTACGACGTCATCCATGGCATGAAATAACTAATCATGAAGGGACTGAATGTATTAGGCATGGAACGTGTTTCATCCAGGGGATAAGACCGGATTTCCCTTTTCGGAAAAGGAGAAATCATTGCAGCTTGCAGAACGTTCAGGAGGAAGCGGAAACCCTCCGTGTGGTTAAATAGATGTCAGCAGAGCTTCCAGGAGCTGAGATAGAGTTTGACCAGCGCACCTTTCTTGAGGCTACAGGAGGAGGGAGTAGGGTACGTAGTTTACTACGATGCATCAGGGACGAGACTCGAATGTGTCCGATTGCAGGAGCGGGCCATGATCTCCTATGGATCACGTCGGTTGAGGCATAATGAGCAGAACTACACTACCCATGACCTGGAGTTAGCATCAGGGGTCTTCGCTCTGAAGATGTGGAGACACTATCTGATGGGAAAGCGCTTTTCAGTCTATTCCTGTGGAAGTGTTCGTTTCCTAATGCCTCACCTACTAGTAGTTGAAGGTAGAGCACCAGGTACTAGCAAGCTTGATATAGCCCTAGGATGTCCCAGAGAGGAAGTGGGATGGCATATCAATGGACTACGTGACTAGACTTCCACGCACATCCAGAGGTCACGACTCCATTTGGGTGACTGTTGACCGACTCACCAAGTTAGCTCACTTCTTACCCATCAGAGAGCAGGTCATAGTGTAGATAATGGGACGCCTCTATGTTAAAGAGTTTGTAAGGCTTCATAGTGTTCCATCGTCCATCGTTTCTGATCCTGATGCTCACTTTACTTCCAGGCTTTGGAAAGGGTTGCAGGAGTCATTTGGGATGCAGCTACGTCTGAGCGCCGCCTTTAACCCTTAGACAGATGGTCAGACGGAGAGGACCATATAGACTCTCGAGGACATGCTCCTCGCATGTGTCCTCGACTTTGGTTGTAGCTGGGAGGACCACTTACCCTTGGTGTAGTTCGCGTACAACAACAGCTACCACTCCACCATTGGGATGGCACCATACGAGGTGTTGTATGGCCGACCTTGCAGATCATCTCTGTGCTGGACAGACCATGGGAATTTAGCACTTGTGGGATTGGAGATGGTCTAGGCCACGATAGAGAAGGTCCAGGCCATCCTGGAGCGGATGAGGATAGCTCAGAGTTGGCAGAAGTCTTATGCTGACAGGAGGCGGAGGCCACTGGAGCTCGAGGATGGCGACCACGTCTTCTTGCGGGTCTCACCTCGACGTGGTATACAGAGTTTTGGCCGAGGTGGAAAGTTGTCTCCACGCTTCATCGGACCATTCCAGGTCCTCAGAAAGATTGGCGAGGTGGCTCATCACCTGGCTCGACCACCTCAGTTTCACGAGTGCACGATGTCTTCCACGTATCTCAGCTGAGGAGATACGTGCACGACCTGATGCATATCATTGATTATGGGGAGCTGGACATTTATGATGGGGCGACTTTTGCGGAGGTCCCAGTGGAGATCGAGGATCGACAAGAGGGGTCTTACGTGGACTGTCGATTCCTCTAGTGTATATCAGATGGCAGCACGGGAACCTCCAGGAGAGCACTTGGGAGTGGGAGGCTCATATGCATGTGCAGTACCCACATTTGTTCCCAAGTTTTTGATGTATCTTTATGGGGACGTAAATCCCTGAGGTGGGAGTAATGTAAAGACCCATAAAATTCAATAAACTTTTTTTCATAATATTCTTCCGGATTTTACAAGAACTCGGTTTATGACGGAACTTGATTCTGAGGCCCAGTGTGCCTGGAATTTCTATCCGAAGATTAGCTCGGGTACATTCAGTGAACGAATGAGTGGGTTTTTTGAACTTTTTAACCGGTTTTCAGAATCTAATTTCGTGGGCACCGATGGATTTTCAGCGCTGGTAATTACTTAGGAACACCTTTTCCAGAGTTGCGTTTTCACGAGAGAAGTTGTTAAAATTTTGTGGAAGGTAAAATAAAATTGAGCATCAATTTTATTTTTCTATAACTGTTTAGCCTTTGAGTGGAAGTTGGGGTAACCACCCAACTTCCCATTGGAGGATATGAGAGTGGTGGGGCCCACATGAACCCCACCCCTTCATCTTCCCTAACCTTCCATAACCCTCCATTAATATGGCTTAGGTTATATTAATTTGATTTTCAAACTTAAAACATGGGTAATAAAATAAGTGGTAGCTTATTTTATTATTGTAGGGGGTTTTTGTGTTGAGACTTTGGGAGAAAGATAGGGGTCAAGAAGATCTTCATCTTCATCGTCGAAGAACATGAAGAACATGAAGAATGCACCGATCTCCGAAGAAGAATGCTGAATCCTCGGAGGTCAACTATGCGACGTCGTGTACTACGACATCAATGACCCTCTCCTTTCGCGACGTGCAATTCCGCGACGAACCTCCGTTCAAATACGCTCGAGGTAGGGGAATTATTATTTCATTTTTTCCTGATTACTTCATCGTGGGCTTATCGTGTATTTGGGGCAGCCTGTTATCGCAATAATGGGAGGAGGTCGGACCGCAGGGACACGGCCGACTCTCCTCCCCTTTTGGGTGTTTCATATTGTTGCGGCACGAGCAAGGCAACGCGGTGCCGAAGCACCGCGTGAGAATTATTAAGGAAAGGGGGAGAAGCGCAGCGCCGTCGTTCCACGCTGTTGAAGATGAACTAAAGATGCGGTGCCATCGTGTCGTGCTGGAGAACCACAAATCACCGCCATCGGAGTGGGACCGCGTCAGTGGGGTGAAGCGCCGTCGCGCCGCGCCGGACGGACCAAGGCCACGGCCGGTTCTGGGCCGCGGCGGAGCAAGGGGACCAGCGGTCGGTTCAAGGCCGCTGGCGTCGGAGCAGGGGGACCGGCCCTTGCCGATCCCGTGGCAGCAGCAACCGGACGGTCGGAGCGGGCCGGCCGGAGAGGGGAGGAGCCGGGGGTCGTAACCCCCGGCTGGCCAGGCAGCAGCACCCCCCCACGTGGGGGCCTCATTAATTGAGACAGTAGGGGCAGCCCCCCCCCCCCCCCACACCCCTCGACCGCTCGGCTGTTTTAGCCGAGCCACCTCGCCGCTGGCCGCGCCAGCGCACCGGGCCAGGTCGCGCCCAAGCGGGTGAGACCCGGACCCGGGTCGGGTCGATCGGGTTCGGTCCGACGCAGGGGGTCTAGGGCCGGGTCGTTCTGAGCCCGAAACCCCCACTTTCAGACCTCTCATGGTCTTTTGCCAATAATTTGGGCTTTGGGCCTCCGATCGACACACTTTCAGCAGTGATGTGATCGTTCGAATGAGACGGCCGTTTCAATATATTACACTCAAGGTTTTGGAGTACTTTGAGTTCGGTCAGGTTGGTTCGTACACGAAACCAACCGGGCCCTTGGAGTGGAAACACTTATAACTTGAGCTCCTGACGTCCGATTAACGTGTCATCGACTTTGATGGATTCCAATTAGTGAGATGGACCTTTTGGATTAATCCTCTCAAGGTTTAGACGCAGTTGGAGTGTGGCCGGGTTGGTTTTGACTTAAAAACCAACCGGGCCCCTGGGACAAAAAAGCCAATAACTCTCAGACCGGGCGTCTGATTGACGCGCTGTCAGTGATGTTGAGTTCCTGTTGACGATACGAAACTTTTGGATAAATCAACTCCGGACTATGTGTCAGTTGATGTATCATCACTTTGGCTTGGGGAGTGGACCCTCCCGAACGAGCTTTAGGTGTGCGGGAACCCTATAGTTGGCTGCGACGGCGACGACTGTACAGAAATCCTCCGTGGATTCGATGACAACAACTAAAGCACTCAGCGATCCTACGTGGATCAATGCTACTGATCCTGTGTGGGTGAGCTCCTATGTGGGTCAGTGCTCAGCGGTCCTGTGTGGGCCAGCTCCTACAGATCCTGTGTGGGTCTGATCCTGTGTAGGTCAATGCGGGGGTTAGTTACCTATAGATCCTGTGTGAGTAATTGCGGGGGTTAGTTATCTATCGATCCTTTGTGGGACATTGCGGGGGTTAGTACCTATTGATCCTATGTGGGTCTGACGGCTTAGATAAATCAGTGACTACATTTGATCATCTCTATCGTCTTATGAAGAAGTATTCTTGTGTGAGCTGAATCATGACTTTCAATCCCTATCCTTGATAATATTTTCTTGATATCCTGTGTGGATTACATTATGCTTTCCTATGTGGATTGAGTTGTGATTTTTCCTGTGTGGACTGGGTTGTACTTGAGCACGGATGTTGGAGCCGATCGAGAATTGATGACTTAGGTATATGTATGGGCATATACCTAAGAAGTGTCGGATGTTACTTCGTGATTTTATCTTTCCTTTGTGGATTATCCTTTGTGGATTCAGGGAGTCCTTCGGGGGTCTCGGGGTCCCTACTGAGTAGATTATACTCACCCCTACATGGGCTATTCCCACACTACGTTGTGTTGGTTACAGATGACGGACAGTGCTGATCGTGGTAGAGGCACGAGGAGTAGGTCGGTACCCATTGGTGGACCACTGGGCGGGGCGTACTCAGAGGGGATGGATAGACCTAAGGAGCTGTGGATGCTATCCATACCCACCCTTCAAGTGGGACTTCCAGTGGATGGCTTGAGGCTGCGGCTTTACTTTCAGTTTCTGTTTTCCCTTTCCAGTTGAACATTAATTTCAGTTTGGGTTTGTATACTGGCCCACATACTTTTCCGTAGTTACTTTTTACCCAGTATTTACTTAGTGTTGACTTCTGTTTGCTTGCTCTATGGTGTTTGTTTACTTTACAAAGGCAATTCCTTCCCTTTTTACCGTGAATTACACCTTGGAGCTAGTCGCCAGCCCCTGGCCTATGGAAGGCGGGCTTGGGGTAGTCACGGCACGGGCCCCGGGGATGGTTCGTGACATGGAAGATCTAGTTAATCAAATCCATAAATACCATGGAGGAATTATTCACACAAAAAGGAATCATCAGGAATTTATAGTGTCTATAGAGTCATTGGGATGCCAGTATAATCTTCACAAACTCTCGACGGGGGGTACCCAGACCTGATATGGATCTTCGAGAACAATATCACGCCCCACAACGAATCAAATAAGCCATAAATCCTTGACAAGGGGAACCTTTTCTTTTTCATGGACTAGTTTAGGAGATAAAAATCCCAAAAAAATAGAAATCTCTCATTGGCCTTTTTCGCAAACAACACGTAAACTACCCAGGGGTACACATCGAGTCTAATAAAACTCTTCTCTTAAAGGTTATCTAACTGTAACCCTATCTCCAAGAACATGGTAATGGATATCTGATATGCCCAATAATATGTAGAAATGGCATCGAGGTTAATTTCAATGAAAAAATACATCTCTTACATCATTGTTAATCATTGAATGTCTTTGTAAAATAAATCCATAAAATCATCAATGACTAAAGGAATCCAGATTAATGAAGAGGTTGATACCCCAAGGACTACACTCCACAATTGATAGGTGATGGGTTGAATCCTCCTACTTGGGAAACCCACACATATTTCCATGGGATCTCTCTTTCCCATAATTGAGAATCTCATCTCATTAGTGAAAATGTAGCTGAATCTTAAATAGTGACATTCATTCTAGGATCTGACCATGGACAACCAATCCACAACCAATATTACATCATATGTTCAATGAGCACAATTTAACAGGGAAAAATCCCTCCACCAATAAATATCTTACACTACTTGAAGGTAAAAGTTATTAAAGAAGTCTTCCTAATAGGAACATCAAGGAATTTTTTTGGGTTATATCCTCAAATGGGAAAACCAAATCCC
Organism: Viscum album; assembly: GCA_963277665.1. Lineage (NCBI taxonomy): Eukaryota > Viridiplantae > Streptophyta > Magnoliopsida > Santalales > Viscaceae > Viscum > Viscum album. Next base: position 1,154,080,171 of record OY728120.1, read on the forward strand.
ACACATGGAGTAAATATCTAAACAAATTACTATCACCCATGTCTACTAATACTAAATAAATAGTTTAATAAACATATACCATACCTCTATTAATCTCATGATATGACTAGTTATATGGCTTCCTAGCCTACATATACCCGCATTCATGACCTCCAGCTACCTAAGATTGTGTAGACCACCAGGTGGTGGTCATGGTTTTTGGATTTTGAAACTATTTCTACTACCCATTTCTCCTCCTCCTCGAGCCCCACATACTCTTTTGTAGGATCTATGGATCTGCCTTCCTGGGGATGGCCTTTTATTGCATGGGAGATCTGTGATCATGATGCATCGTCAATCATGGTAGTCCATTAGCTATCATCTTACCCTCCTCGAAACATTAGGTTAGGTAATCACATTTCATGAGACCTTTCCCATCACATGTATAGAACCACCCTGTCTAGGTTACCTCAGTCCCCTACGTGGTCCCTATGACACATTACCATGTTCTTGAGTTTTATCCAAACAATATTTCCTATGCAGATATCCAACTGACCGGTGCTTACTAGCTACTATAGATGACTCAATCCTATAACACCAATGGATTTCTCTAGCAGACTGTCATCCCTCTCATAGGAAACTATTCATCACCAATGCCCACTCAAATACTCGTACATTAGTAGGAATTCATAGGGGCACCACACTAGTATGGATATCCCTATAGTGACCCTACTCATATTTCTACACCATAAAGTATCTATTAAAAATCATGAAGAGGGAGTATCTCATAAGGTCTTTGAACCTTACTGTATACTCATCCTTTGTCATCCCTCCATATTGCAACTTTAGAATCATCTAAATTTAATGTTATCATAATAAATATGGTTAGTAATCCTTCTGAAACAACTACTAGAATTCAATCAATGAGAGTGTCGATTCATCATGTATTTGTGTAACCAAATGCCACCAGTTCCAATATTCTCTATGGAAAAGCCAGGATTCCTGTACAACTGCCTAATCTGTCAGTCAACGGATAATACTGAAAACTTATAACCCTAATTCTAGAAAATTATTCATATCCTAGGTATCTAGATCACTACAGTACCATAGTATTCTATGGTATTGGAACTCTTAGTGTGAACTAATCATTTGAGCATCCTCAGTCAGCTTTGCTAGTATTGTCTGATACATGATATGTGGGGGTACATAACCTATCCCCCATGAGGAATAATCTCATTGGATAACCCCTAAATTAAGCCCTCATCATTCCATGGATTTAATCATGATCTGAATTTTTTATCGGGGCTCTTTTCCTTCATTGAGACATCTTGAAATATTAATCAAGACATACCATGGTCTTCTGACCATATATATATATGGGGATATAAATCTATAATGATAGTCAAAAGACTCAATAATGTGTGATTAATGGATTAATGTTCCCAGAAACTATTGTCTTGATATGTTGATTCTACTATTAGGAAGTCAAAGTACTTTTAAATGGGTACATTGGCAGACGCACCAACACTAGGTTCCCTAGAATGAAACATGAACTCGAAACACTTTAACACTATTTCTCCAAATACAAACCAAATTCTCATAATGGGAAAGTACAAACATCATCACATGGAATGAACTACTCTGATGCTAATCTATCATGACCTGTACCAATGTGCATCCAGATGCAAATACACCATGCCTGCCACCATAGAATAGGGGCTAGTGAAAAGTTCCAAAAGGCATAACTAAAAATGGGGTCCACTCCTAATAATCTTACACACACACATAACCATATCCATAAAAAAGAGCATAAGAATATTAATAAAATACGCAATATATAGTGAATAAACCAGGTATTTAAAACATCTAGGTAATATAAGAGTACAACATTATAAACATAAAAAGGAAAGATGAAAAATGCATGCCCAATAAGAAATTTTTCCCAACCATAAAAAAATAGAAAATTAAATGATGAGGGAGCCTAGGTAGGAATATCAATACTTGGATCGTCGTTCATATTCAAATTTACCATGTTGTACCTATTATCCTATGTAGTTATCATTGACCTATACATTATCTTCATCATACTTGACATGGGTGGTTATAACCTGAGCATGTGTGAGTATAGTCATACCCTTTTGGATCCCCAAAATATAAATGGGGAGAAGTAAGTTTCAATATTTGAAAAGAAATCACAATTTATATCATGAGAGTAATGATAAACAATCAACCAATATATATGATCATAAAAGAAACCCATAAATGAGACAAAGGGGTTTTCCATCTCATATCCCAACCTTAGAAAAGAGTCTACTTTTAGTTCCTTAGTGATCCATCAGTGATACCCATCTTCTCTCTTGTATGTTTAATGAAACATCCATGTTAAGAAAAAAATCACCATTGTGTGTCACAATTGAGGGTCATAATCACTAGTTAGATGAGTCATTCCCTAGTACAATAGGATAGTGTTTCTATAATGGCCGAGAACCCATTCCATGACATCGCAGGAGGTTCCACTCTGATAGTATATAGAGGGCCCATTCCTAGGAACAACCAGAGGGTTCCACTTAAATGGTTGAGGAAACATGTTTTGATTATATAGGTGGATGTCACTCTAATTGTCTATAGAGAACTCATTCTCTATAATTGAATAATGGTTCTACCAAAATGGTCAAGGAACCATGGTCTAACTTCATATGTGGGTGCCACTATAATGGATTAGAGAGATCACATTCGCTCACACAGCTGATGGGTGCTACACTAATTTTCAATAGAGGAATGATGCCATAACACCGTAGGAAGGTTCCACTCTGATAGTATAGTACCTCTGACCTTCCAAATGCATGAGGGTTCCAGTATAATGGTAAAGGAACCATTCCCTTACTTTGTAGGAGGGTTCTACCCTAATATATAGGGGGCTCCTTCCATGTCCCATTAGGAGTGTGTCACTCTAATATCTTTGACGATCCTACTTGATTGTTATCATCATCGAGCATCACCTATATAAGAATCACACTCAAAAAATATCACATCATATATCAAAATCCACCAAAAATTATAGTGTTCCATTATCTGTGGAAAAAACATAGTATAGGATACTGGTAAACTAAAATACGAGTCCAAATAAATAATATATGATAGCAAGATGTTCCCTAAAAAAATATGGTAAATGGAATTTAGGGGGACCCATGTGGCATGTGGTCCTATACTATTTTCTTGTCATATCCAATACTATACATGAATCACTGCCCATGTAGTCCAACATGGCATGTAAAGGGACTACACAAAATAACCCATTCACCTAGGGTCATGTCCGTAGTCCTAGACATATCCATGTACCTTCATTGTTTCCATGTATATTGGTCATATCTATATACCTTGGTAATGTTTTTGTACAACGGTTGTGTCTGTGTACCCTAGCCATGTCTGGTCTCCATAATCCCAAAGTATACACCCTGTATCTAGCACCAAGTCACATGAAGTGTGAGATACCCTCACTACAAGGGATATTTAACTCACTCAAAACACCAGCTTCCACAACCAAGGGGATACAAATTTTGTGTTCATCAAACTACAAAGCGTATATTTTGGTTTATCCGAAAATTCAAAATGTGCTCCCCATTATATAAACATGGATAATACACAGTCATTTCCTCATGTTTCCTACCCAAAAATATAGTTTAAGGATACCTTTTAGATATTTTGGACCTCTGATGGTAAAAAAATCACATCTACCGATATACAGTGGCCCATCGCATGCCTCACAATCCTCCTTGAATTTTCATTTGTTCATGGAACATAGATCTAAAGAAATAATCACCCAAATCCTAAAAAACATCATAATCTATCCTAAATGTATCTATACATTAATCTCAAATGAATCTTACATGCATCCGGGTGTCTAATCACACTTGACCCCTCCCAACAATGTTGAATGGAGACCCCACGGGGCAACCAGTGAGGATTGCAAAAAACGATGGTGGAAAATGGGGGAAACATTTGTGAAAAAATCACTGGCCAATAATTATTGAACAAAAAACATAGATTAGGGATACAAAGGGTGAGAAACACTACACAACATGGTTTAATTGAATATAAAAATAAATATGATACATGGCTGCATGAAAAAGGTCAAAACAAACACAGATCAATGAAAATAAATTGATCATACTCAATCGTTTAATTATATGGGAAGAAATAAAAATTAGATGATTCCTACCTTGATTCATATCATTATTGGGTGAATAATATTATTTCCAATAAAGTAGGAAGTTTTTTTTCATTGTGTTTTCTCGATTCTCTTGGATCCAATTGTTGGTTGATCGCCCGATCTGGATTTTCTAATGAAGGTTGTAGAACCTCCACTCAATAATCTAAGGGTAATGTGGATAACCCATGAGATCCTGCATAACCAAATATTGATAATGATAATTTGGTTTTGGTTATTTAAAAAAAAATTATTTATTTATTTTAATTAAACGCACCCACCGAGGGTCGATTTATTGGAAAGCCCCACACCAACCTACTTTAAGTTTATATAAGGGTAAAACTCATAATTTGGATTCTGTCGTGGTCTCGTAATTTTTATCTAAGGCTCTAATTAATATTTATCAATTTTTCGTTAAAAAAATGTATGTGTAATATAAAATATATTTAAAATTATTTATAAATTATTATTGGAACACTTGGACTTGGAATCACATGTCATCATAGCTCCTACCTTTGAAAATTCATTGTGAATTTCAATAAGATCTTAATCCAAGTCAAAATTAACATCTTGAATATACTGAAAATCCAAATCTATAAATATAAAAATATAAAAATTTAGATAAAAATAATGAAATTCCTATTAAGCTTGTTATTCCAACTGAAAATGATGTTAAAACAAAGATGATAAATGGAAGAAGAGTATTGGGAAAATGATTAAGTATTTTCAAACCATAATCCATAATTTAACCCCATCCATACCATTATTATAAATACTTTTGGAGAAGAATCCAAAAAAACACTTCTTAAATTTCTTAATCTCTTTAGGAAATTTAACAACGACATACCTTTTATTGAGGCCTTATTTCAAATCCCATCTTATCTGTAGTAATGGAAGAGTATTTATTCATTTAAAAAACAATAAAACAAATCACAACTTGAAATCTCGTAGATGAGTGCAGTGTTGTCCTTCAAAATAGGATACCTCTTAGATATCAAGATCAATGATGTTTTTCCATCAAATCTAATCTAAGAGATATTGTTAAATCAAACTATTTTTGTGACCTTGTTCAAAGTATAAATATGATTCCATTATTATTTTACAATACATAAAATGAGGAGTTCCATAACCCACTATTTTTTCATAAAATTATAATATCAATGCCTCACTCACGCAATTGAGAGGGTTGATAAATTTCTAGTTTGATTTGGGATGTTGTTCTTGCATTCTTATTTTCTTATATTACACATGGAGTCTCAAAAGGAAGTTCATATCATTACATGCAGTCCCTTCTTAACTATATGAAGATCTATCATAGATGCATGTAAAGGAATGTTTATTTTCCACTTAAGAGAAAAAAATAAGAGTTAATTTTTTTAAAAGGACTAATGAACCCATAAAAATTAAAATCTATTCAAGATATAATATTCTTGAATTATATGAATATATAGTTTAGGAAAAAGAATAGTTTTGAGAATGATATATGAAATTAATAGAATTCAATTCCATGTAAAAACATTAATGGGAATCTACTCTAGTAAAATAGAAAATCCATTAAATGAGTACTTGGGAGACTTCTTGGAACAATTTGATGAATTTTACTTATAAATAATTATAAATCCATTCATTAATTAAATATATTTGGAGCAGTTATCTGATGAAAATAGTGAGGAAGAAAAAACATTATACCATAAATTTTTTAAGAGACAAATTGAGTACCTTGTAATTCCTAGGGAAAAGTGTCTTAACTCTAATCCAAAATCAACTATGTGGGAGTTAAAACACCTTTTATATCATCTAAAATGCAATATTATGGGTGAGTGATCTTTATTAGATGTTATCATCTCATTCTATCTATAAATATGTTAATAGAGAAAGACTTTATCTATGTTGAATATGTATAAATAAATTTCCTAATAGTCCATAAAAAATATTATGTGGATTATACCTTAATATTGTATATAAAAAATAATAATTGATCTAGACTTTAAACCTAGAGTGGAGAGGACAATAAGATTAAATCCTAATATGAAAGAGGTATTTTGGTAGGATGTGATAATATTTCTTGATGATGGAATCATATTTCCCTTTATATATAGTGATTGTGATAGTATGATCTAATTATTATATAAAAATATTGGAGTGATAGTTCTTACAGATGAAAATAATGAGTAAATTAAAACTACGATTGTGAACAGTTGGAGAACCTGTACAGATTATAGAAATCATAATTCTTCCACTATGAAACAAAATTTTAAAATTCCATTTCTAGAATAAATTTACAAGATTATGGATTAAAATGAATTTTTCTGTTTTATTAATGACTATTATGGGAACAACAAGATTATCATAGCCCATTAATACTATGAAAACACCACCTTCACTTGTCAATTTGAGACAATTTCCTACCAAAGAATGCTCGTTGGCTTATGTTGTGATTTGGCCCACATTCAGAGGTGTTTGATATAAATTTTCTTTGATATGATTCAATAAATAATATAGCTACTCATGGATATCTTTTTAATAGTTTCAAGTAGTTTTGAAAGTTATCCTAAAAATATAGAGGTTGTTTTCTAAAGATGTCTGGTGAGAAATATTAGTTTATACTTGGTAAATATTCAATTTAGCATTATGAATGGTATTGTGTTAGGATATAAAATTTCTTATAGGGGGATAGAGGTATATATTTCTAAAATATAAGTAATCTAAATTATTCCACCTCCAAAAATGTCAATGGAATTAAATTTTCATTTTTTATACTAATATCTACTAAACATTCGTTAAAATATTTTTTTAAATCATAAGAACACTTTTATCCCCTCTAGTAAAAGGAAAAATCAATTTTTTTAATGAAATAAATCTTTTTATTCAAAATTATTAAGGATAAACTCACATTTTCCATGATTATTATTTACCAAGATTGGAAATTTACTATTGAAGTATTGTGTGATTCCAGTGATGTGGAGTTGGGGGTAGTTTTGTGGTAAAATAAGTCGAAGAGGTTACATGTGATTTACATTTATAGATCACTATTAGATGATTCCCAAGAAAATTACACCACTATAGAAAAGGATTTTATGGTTGTTATATTTTACCAAGATAATCATAGATATAATTTTGGAGGGTTTGCAGTTACAATGTCCACAACCCATTTTACTCCCAAGTATCTTCTTATTAAAAAATAACCTAAAATAGGAATTTGAATAAGAAAACAAGAACTAAAAAGGTGCCTAAATTTTTTTGACCACATATAAAGGTTCCCTATCTCCCTAATTGAATATCAAATGGATTTAAACACTTCATTTTCTAATGAAAAAATATTTTTTTTCCTCAATAAACCAATATTCATTGTTTAAAAATTTTTCCAATTTTCTAGTAGTAGGAATCTTTCCCAAGGGCCATTCACACGACCAAAGAAGGAAATTATTTTCTAAAATAAAGTATGATTTTTGGGGTAATCAGTTTATTTTTTTTATGTTTTTCTAATGGGATCCTCAAGAGACGTACCCTTAAAGAGGAAATATCACCCATATTTGAGAGCTATCACTCTTTACCATGGGGTAGACAACATGGGGTGTGTAGAGAATCCATAAATTATTTCCAGGTAGTGTTTACTATCCTTCAATTGTCAGGGATACTCATAGTCTTATTGTAGGCATGATAATTGTCAAATGTAGGGAAATGTGGGACAGAAGTAAGAGTTCCAAAAAAGGATATTTAAGGTAGATATTTTTTATGCTTAGTGCCAAGACATTATGAGACTATTTCAACTATCTTATGGGAATGAATATATTATTATGGTTCTAGAAAATGTGTCTAGGTGGATTGAGGGAGTTTCACTTATAGAAATAATTCCCATTAGTTCCACTAAATTCATCAAAAATAATATATTTTCATGGTTTATATTACCTATAGAATTTTTCTCCAATAATTAAGAATTTTTTATAAATTTTAAGAATAAATCATTAATGGGAAAACATGGTTGTGCTTGTAGAACTGGAACAACCTATCACTCACGGTATGGTGACCAAGATAAAATATCTAACATGGATTTTAAACAAAATCTGGATAAAATAGTACCAAACTCTAGAAAAGTCCAGCATTTAAAGGTGGATGAAGATTTGTGGGATTAAACGACTACTTATAAGTCTCCCATAAAGATGTCTCTTTATATAATTATCATTGTTAAAACATTTCATATTCGTATTAAGTTATATAATATGTAATTTTGGGTTGTTAAATTCAAAAAAATATTAAAAATTATTGTGAATGATGGTAGTTATAGTTGAGTTAGATCAAATATATTAGAATAGGTACATATTATTTCATCTAGATATATAATGAGAGAAAAAATCCTTTAATGATTTTATAATTCTAAATATAAATATTTAATTTAGCCAAAGGGTTTTACTTTTTATCTCTAGGATTATTCTTTTCCTAATAAATATCCCAAATGGTCTAGACTATTCTCACTTTGAAGAATTTATATTAATAGGGCTCTAAATTTAGTTTGAGAGGTGAATCAACCATTTATGGTAAATTAACAATGGATTAAACACAAATTTTAAAGGTATATAAGGGGATTTGATGTTATCCCTTTACATGAAAGATTATATTTCATTAACTTTAACCAAGGAATTAAAACTCAATGCTTAATGGGAGTCAACCCATGGCCATTATTGTGCTTTAAATATTTTTATTGTGTTTTTAATATAAATAAAATTCTATAATGATCAATTTATGATTTTCATCTACTTAATTATAAAAAGATACATTTTTTATAATCTATTAAAATATCATTAAATTTTAATAAATATTGGAAAATTTAATTCTAATGTTTCCCAGATTCTTTTAGAGAAATGTGAATTTAATCCACACATTATTTCAAAAGAATTGTATTATAAAATTTTTTAAAAAAATAAATGAATTTTTAAATATTAAGACGAGGAGAAATCTATATAAACCTTCAAATAAAAACTCTCATGCTTGAACTCAGGTAAATTATCTTCTTGAGCTTAAAATTGATTGAATTTTATTTTATTATTTTCACACTTTTGGTGTTGAATCTAGAAAATAAATGGGATATCTAAAGGGTGAAGGAGGGAAATATTTTTAGATTTATATTAAAAGATAAATTATTATATATCAAGGGGTTATTATTTTATTTATTCTCCTATTTATTATATTTTTATATCATAAAAAATAATGCATTCTTCATAGGTGAAAAAACTATTTTAGGTTCATATTAAAGTGTATTTATTTGTTGTATTTTCTATTGAATTAGTCTGGATACTAAAACTATTTAGATAATATTTTTTTCTTATATAGAGACATTAAATGTTTGTTTTTATACCTTATTGGAATTATTTCTGAATCTTTACTATTAACTTGTATATTATTCTGAAATACTTTTTAAATTTAATTCATAAATAGTAGCCAGTATGAAACATTCTTCAAGTTCTGAGAGTTGTTTTGAAATAGTGGAAAATTGATTATTGAAATTCATTATGACCATCAAACATTTTTTTTCTCAACCCCAAATTGAAAATAAATTTAAATTAAGCCATATATGGTTTTTTCATCGACCTTAGGATTCAATAGTAGGTATAATGTTTGGTTTCAAGGGTGGAGGAGGTGAATAAATGTGATAAAGTGTATCACAATTTCTCCACTTAGAAATTCCTGAAAAAAATTCAAAATAGATTATTCTTGATCTTTTTTTAGAAATTACTGATTGGTTGATAATTTTTATAATGCTTGAAGGTTGTTCTCCAACATTGAAGTGGTTAACTTATATTACTTCATTGATATAATGGTGTATTTTATCTTATTCCCTCAGTAAATAACTTTTTTTTGGAAAACTTTTGAGATTATTTCTTTTAACAATCACTGAAATTGATCTTTTTCATTTCAATTCAACTCATAATATAATTTTTCAAATAGTTTATGAAATGAAAATACTTATACATATTTAACTCCTTGTCCATTACTCTATTAATGTCAGATGAGTTATTTATTATGATTTAATAATAATTCCCCCTACCAATCCAATTGAATGTCGTAATAATTATGTGCTCATAATGTATGTGTGTCTAGTCACATAGAGTTAAAGAGAATTTTGGATGATTCGATTGGATGAAAACTAAAATGTGTTTAATTATTTTCAAATTTTCAAATTTCAATAGTTTTTTTAAATTATTAAACCAAATTTTATATTCAACCATATAATATTTAGAGGGAAATCACACTTAATGATTGGGAGGGTCTATGGGAGAAGTATTTTTTTCAAAATAATTTATTTATTTCATTTAATTTTTCACACTTGGGACTTCTTTTCTTCACACTAAATTTGATAAACATATTTATTGAGGATAAAAAATGTCTTATATGTTAGCGATTTTATGTGGCTCTATTTTGATACTTTTTCCCTACAATATTATCATTAGGTTTTAATGTATTTCATAAAAAATTGTTTTAATTTATAATGTTATTAATGTTTTTATATCTGTAATAATGTTTGTTATTATTTAATCTTTTTCATAGAAGTTAGTTTTTTGTGTGAAATGTTTCAAAGGTTCTATGAATTATTTTTATATATTTCAATAAATAATATTCTTGTAGAATTTATGAAAATTATATTAAAATAATATTTTTATTGAGAATTTTCTCTCTGTGGATTTAGAAATCCCATTTACAATGTTCTATATCTTGATTTTTAATATCTATTATGGAAATGTTATAAGTTTGTTCTTAATGATATTGATTGAAATATGTTTTTCAAGTAACTCAATTGCTGGTTTTTTAGTTGTTTTGTTCCATGCATTTATCTTAAATATATTTTTGGTAATTAAATTTTGAGTAAATTATTTAAACATTAAATTTTATAAATGCTTAATATTTTCCTATTTCCTTTTTCTCATAATAATTTTTCAATTTCCCCAATAGATTTTTACTTTGTAAAATTATTAGGAGACCTCCAAAAGACATTTTAAATTATACTATATATGAATTTTAGGTTTTCAAAGTGTGGATATGTAAAAATCTCATTGTAAATTTTATGTCTAACTTCGTAAGATATTTTGGTATTTTGTATGAAACCCACATAAGACATTAGATTTTACACTCGTGGAGTATTGATTCCATGAATGGACTTCATAATATATAATTAGTATATGGATAGTTATTCAACCCATATAATATAATTTCAATAAGTTCCCTTTGTAATGTGATTTTAAAAAATTCCTTATGATATTTATTCATCCATCATAAAAATCTAAAACACAATAGAATTGAGGATGATATTCGGTGAAGCGGGGAAAAATAAAGTTGGTAATAATCATTTGAAGATGATTTTTTTAATAACTGAGTGTTGGGTGAATGAAATAAAGGCCAAATTTAAATGAATAATCAATGAAAATCTTTTGTAGAGATAGAAAAATAGAATTATTGATTCATATAAACTTCATCAAAAGATAAAGATAAATCTAATAAACAACGGATCTCAACCCAAGAGAGACTGGTGGAAACCTATGTAAAACCTATTGAAGAATAAGATATAACATTGTTTGTGAGGGAGTTTGAGATGACATATCCAAACTAGTCAAAGTTAAACAATATTTATCCCTATAAGATTTATGATCCTAGTAAATTTTTGGGGATCATGTTGTTTCAAAATAATTTTGAATATGAAATTTTTTTTTTGTGGAATAACATTCAAGTTATGCATCATGACAGTCAAATTGATACTTGGTTGAAGGTGAAACTACAACATTCCAAAATATCTTGAAACAAATAAGACAACCTGAGTCGATTAGTTGATTTTGATGACCATGATTCATTGACGGTTTTTTGTAGAAGTTTTATTCATAGAGGAAGATCACTCATATGTATCGATGAATGAGGATTCACTAATGATCTTGAAATAATTTAATTGGTGTTCTCTAGTTTTATTCATTGTTTCATGTTTTTATTGGAATATTATAAATTAATATGGGGCCTCAATGTTCTTGTTTTCTCTATATGTAATCTCATTGGATGTTTCACAACAAATGTTCATCAAAATTCTTCAGTGATATATGATCAATTGAAAAAGGGTATGGTTGGTCTTGTATATGGTATTGTGTACACTGAATACCTACTGAACTTTAAGAAGTTATCTCACATGTATATTCAAATTGGATTCAAGAGAGACTATTTTTGGGATTGCGGATAAAGCTAAAAAAGTTTCTTAAACTGTGGACATTTTTATAGCTCCTTATTGAATTTTTTGAGAAAGGATAATAGATTTGGAAATTTTTATTACCATTATGGTTCTGGATTATTCATGTTGATGCTACCAACCTCAGATGAGATTTTGAAGTTAAATAAAATTGATTGAATCCATGTCGGGTGTCCAGGATCATACTAACTTAGATGATTTTGTGTTCATTAATTAGTTATAATGGAAAATTTTACACCACATGACAATCACATGAAAGAATGAGGAAAGTCTTCCAACTTTTGACACATGAATAAAATTATGTGATGGAATTACAAGAGGCTGTGAGATAATAATCTGTGAATATATTCTGAAAATATTTGGAAAATATGGGAATTGGGGAAAAATGAATTTTCTTGGAGATACAAAAGGCAGACAAGGTAGCAGACCATTCATGTGAGAAGGATTTTTAGAAGAATATTGGTTATCTCATAAAATATCAGTTTTATATTAAAATATTCTTTGTTTCTTTTATGTTGTTTGTTTTCAACTCATTTTTGTTTCATTTTTATATTGACATGAAGACTGGATAAAAATATATAGGGATTAACATTTCATTTTTTGTCACATTTACATCACTCTGGGCCATTTTAACTGGACATTAATCTTTTCATAATATCTTCTAATATTAATATTTACCAAAATATAAAATATCAATGACTTGTTATCTTGAATAGATTTTTTAATATCCATAACAATTTTTTCAATTCCACCTGGTAGGATAATTTTTCTTGAGGGAAACACACTATGTTTAAATGACAATTTGGACTCAGTGACAATTTGTAATAAGAATCCATCAACCTTAATTTTAACACCATTATACTTTTATTTGTGCATGAATTGTGGATGATTTTAGCAAAGTATCCAATTGAATCCCCCTATCTCATCATTTTCTACTCCCTATTTATTTGTGATATATATTTTTAAATGTTATTCTATTGATATTTCTAATATAGGTTTCATCTATTACATGAATTCAAATTTTTCCATCACCACTTACACTATTTTTCATCTTCACTATTATCATTTATAATTTTATTCAATATTTGGATTTTCTTCTTAATCACTCACTCATTTCAGTCCATCCTTATTGATTACCCCATTCACTTCTTACTTTGTCCAATAATAGTAAATTAATTAATTAAATTGTTGTGTTCAACAATAATATCTTCAATGTCACATAATCCAAGTACAAATATACTTCATCAGTACATATATATTTTAATTCCTAGAAGTCTTCAATATAAATTTATTGCAACTCGACCTATGAATCTATAATATTTATAGTTCATCATAATCTATAGTTTCACTCAACACAAACTTCTAAACCCAAGCTCAACTCGATTATATCTAAAATAAATAGATTATTTACATGTATAAAATCACTTATGTGGAACTCCTCCTTATTTAATCATCCTTAAATATAACTATTTTATAATATAGGTTAATGAATTATTATTCTTTTTTGAAACCCGGTTAATGTATATCTTTATCATAGGTTATAATTATTTTATATTTTTTACTGTATTATAAAATTAAATTAAATTATTTTTATTCCTTGATATATTCCTTTTATCTTGAATTTTCATAGACACACTTAGAAGAAACATCCCTTTATTCCTTTTCAATTTCTTCCTCATTAAACTGATTCCTCATCTCATGTTCATTGGTGAAAACATTAACTGGAAAATTCAATTTTAAATTTCCATAAATTGAGTTTTGAGTTAAAAAAGTAATCATGAGTGAAAAATTATAATTAATGAATAACACTTTTTTGATTACTATGATTCTCATCATTATTATTTTTCAAATCAATCGATATTCTATGGCTACCCTACTTTAATGAATATCATTACATTATTGTATTTTTCATTTATACTTATATGGTATAGGCTATATATTCTTCAGAATATGCAAGTGTTAAAATCCCAACTCCAAACATAATGGTTGTACAAGAACATATAAAACACATTTCTTGTCTTCTGTAACTCGTCTTATAGTATGATATATTTACATGAAACCAATGAAAACCATTGATTTACTCTATACAAATAAAACTAACCACTTATCACCTTCTTCCTCTTTCTCAAATACCAGGAATCACAAATGATATAGTATTTAATATATGGTTCAAACAAAAAAGTAACATCATCTACATTATTATAGAAGACCCTAATTAATTAATTTCAACTCATTTAAATGTCACAGAAATTCTTTCGTAGACATTGATCTTATTCTGCTTCATCTTGAAGATCAGTATCTCATTATATTCTTTCATATATCACATTTAATTTTTTATGTTCTTATCATTTAAGATAGTATCATGCATCATCCCAATCCACTTCTTGTTCAAAATAAAAATTCTATAAAAATCACCTTTTAGTCAATGAGATTTCAAAAAAATATGTAGTCTAGTATAGTAAGAGGATTAAAAATTTCATACTAGGTTTATAAGTTTCCTATTGTATTAAAAATATCATATGTAATTAACAAATATCATACAAGAAAATATTTCTCAAAATTTGGAAAACTAAAACATCATATGCTCCTTAAAAAATATCATATGTTCTCCTTAAATATCATAAATCGTATGACTTTTCGCTTTTAAAAATATTGTATCGCTCATACAATGCATGTGGAAACCAAATTGTATTTATGTGGATGAAATATTCTACTATTAGTCTAAATCACCATCGTTGTATAACTCTTTATTTATCAACATTCATCATTCTCAAAATATTATATGGGCTTCATAAAATATCATACAGGTAGCTCACATATCTCAACTTAATTATATGGGTCTTAAATCACATTTGTGATGATCCAATATAGTATGATTGGTAATTAATCTCCTATATCAAAGGATAAATGAATTTACCAATTTTCTAACACCTATATACTAGATGAAATGTATTACATGCTATACCAATTCTCCTACATAATCTCAAATTACCTACACCATAATATGTTTAATTTTTTATTCTTTGTTATCTAGTTTAAAATTATCATTTTTCTTCAAATGTAGTTTGAGCCCCTTCAAATAAACTCTAAAATTTCTCTAAATAATAATTTTAATAATTATAATAATTCTAAACCTATTTAATAATAGTTTAAATTAATTTTATTATATAAAATATGAATTTTATAGTGTTTATATAGAATCATCTACCTTCTCAATTCTATCTTTATATTTTCCATTATAAATAATATTCCTAGAGATATCCTCCCCAATAAATAATTGCCTTCATTTTTTATCACTCAAGGATGGATTCTCCATCTTCTTTATCTATCATTGGATTTCCCCACAAAGATATATTCACTGATTTATAAAACATAAAAAGTTAATTTTTTAGACAATGCTTCTCAAAAGTTTAGCAGTCATCATAGACATGAATACTAGCTCAACAACCATCAGATTTGTTATGGGATTCCCACTTGAATATATCTACATAGATATTCAATGGAATAAAACTCCTAATTATTCATTACCAAGATAAAAGGGTAGTAGCTTGTTCTTCTTGAATGGGTAGATAAAAACTTTATCACACAATAAATATACTTTTCATTAATTACATTTAAAAGTAAAAAATATTCCCAATCGACACCAACTACAATAGAAAAATAAAAAAGGTGGATTAATCTCCCATTGGTATTTTTTTCAATAGAAACTTCATGCCCAATTCCAATTTATTTTCTATCCTATTTATTGATTACAAATTCAATGGGAGGAATATTCTTCTCCCCCATAGACATAATAAATTTACAGGGGGATCTTCTCATTTACAACAAACCATTATAGTTTTTTATAAACTCATATTCTCCATAAGTGAGTCTATCCACGTTCCATTTATTTTATGAATTACATGAGAGATGTTTGGCACCATATGCTTCTTAGTAAAGTGTCATAAACCAACCAAAACTGTACATATTTAGGCCATCCTATTTTAGAAAATATGAGTGGTTAATTTAGAAAACAATGATTTCCATTAACCAACCTCAATGTGATACCACATATGACATTTCATTTCATTGGGGAAGATCAAATATATATTCAAAAATCATCATAACATGAACTTAACTTGAACAAAAACATTAAAATAATTTAATGGGAAAGTATAATTATTCCCCATTTGTTTAAAAAATCATTCCCCCATGATAAAAAAATAAATAAAATATAAAATAGTGAATGGAAAACTAAAATCAAACCTCGTAATTAAATTTTTTAAAGTATTTCCTAGATTTTTATATTCAATAAAAAATCAAAATCTCTTGTAATTTTGAACATTTTGAGTACCCCTACCATAAAGGATATTTTACACACTCTATAAAATCCATTTCCCGACACTTATGAACAACAAATATGATGTGGGAATAAGGTGGATTATTTTTATCTTCTTAGTTGGAGTAGTGGGGTACAGAGATGTTTCTCAACCCATAAAATTTCTACTTGGTAGCTGTAATAATTTTAAAACTATTCATGATATTTATATAAATGAATTTTAGGTATGATCACATTTAAGAAATGCGGGTTTATTTTTATTATCAAATTTATTCTTATATGGAATATATCTATTTACTAAAAAATATAGAGAACATGATTTATTTTTTGCTTGTTAATATTACCTAAAAAACGCCAAATAATCTAGACATATGATTAGACATCCTTTAGGAACATGCTCATCCTTTTAATTGTGTTTTTGAGCCTTCTTAACACTATTCTTCTGTGCACTAAAATTCATTGGTTCTTTTACATAGTTCTTAATTTGACTAAGAAATAATGACATATATTTTTATCAAAATATGTCCATCCTATTGGAACCTTCAATCCAAACATTCATTAATAATTATTTTTGAAATCATAGGAATATTCTCATTTTTTCATATGGAGTTTCAACCACTAATTCCATCCAAGAATACCTCTATAATATATACTCATTTATTGATTCTATCTTCCTCCCATATAATTTCATTCTTTATCATCCTCTTGGGTGTATTTTTATTCACTAATTACTTTTCATTTTATATTAAGGAATACATGTATTGTTTATTTACCTTATTCTTAGTCGATAATGGAAATTTATTATCATCAGTATATAAATTATACATGGAAGGGTAATACCAATATTATTCATAAAAGTAATCACCAATGTCACACAACTCATTGAAATTTTCAAAACACTCATATTTTTTCATCATAGAGATATTTTTTCTTTTTAATAGAGACGATTTTCATTCAGTAGTTTTTTCTTTACATTCCTCTTTGTTCCCCTATTCTTAATTACAACTAGAAATTTTTCCAACTAATACATAATTCTAGGAATCTATGTATCCATTCCAAAACCCCAAACATCAAAAACATCCTTCAATTAGTCCACCTCATTTATTGTTGCATTTAGTCGGTCCAAATTTAAATGCTTATTATTCTTGGGTTAGAACAAAATCTTTCTATGATCAATTTGGGGTAAACACTATCTAGAAATTTGTCAAATACACTAATGAAATATTAAATATTTTTAGAACACTTTTACCCCAATATATTTATATAACTTTTTAATTGAAAACTATATGTGTATTAGAAATAAATTTATCTCTAGTATATTCAACCAAGTTCAGGGATACGATTTTGTATGTTCTAGATGTTGATATATACCTAGATGCTCTAAACCTTTTTTATAAACCATTAAATGTACCTTTTCAGTCTATAAATTTATTTTTGTTATAGGTTTAGTTGTTCTTGTTTCAAGTGTTATAGAAGTTACAAATATTATATCTTCTATATTCTTTAGTTTCACTTCTAACTAATCAAATTTCATTTTGTGAGAATACTTCTCATTTATAATTGATCTCAATATATATTCCCAATTATTCTTAATATTCAAAATTTGACCTTCATGAATTTTATTTTTTTACAGTACAGAAATATCAATATCATTATCCTTTTTTAACTTGTAACTATGTAGACTTGTTATCTATAGAGACCTTATGAATCATATTTAATGAATGGAAGAAATAATTAACAATGCTATAAAACTTCCCTTTTTCATAAATAAATCTTTTATGTTATTTATAAAATAAAAACCATTAAAAAGATTATAAAATTATTCCTTGTATTTAATAATCTTTCTGAGGGTGTTGTATCTAGTTAACTTCTTTGACAATACTTCTTCCATGCCATTAGATTCCAACTCCAGTTTTCACTTTTCATGAATCAATCCCTTGGTATGTGAAAATATGTATGATAAAACTTGGATGAGAACCTTATTCAAAAATTTCATAACCAAAATGAATATGTATTTATGAAATTATATTAATTTACTACCAATAATTGAATTTTACTTATTAGACGAATAAGAATCAACATATTTATCAATATACATACCAATTTGATTACCTCTATTTTTGGTAAATCATATTTCTCTTTTCCATTTTTACTAATTTTCTTAGCCTATAAATTTTTCATGTTTCTCATTGTATTAGTAGAAATATCTATTTCTTTATAAATAAGAAAACTGAATTATTCCACCATCCAACGGTTTTTATAAGTATTTGAAATCTACAATATATATATTTCAAATAAAAAACAACTTGTAAAAAAATTTCAAGAAAAATCAACAATATCATTTACTTGTATCTCAATTATGATTGAATAAAATATATAAGAAAAGTAGTCCTCAAGTTGATACTAATTTTTAGTAATGTTGGATCATGTTGACATTCTTGAGAGGTGGTTGGATCAAGTGTAGACTGAATTTTACCAATTCCAATTTCATATTTAAACCTTTCAACCCCTACTCAACAAAAACCTCTCATACTAATTAAAATAGTTGCATGTAATGTTATTTAACCTATCAAACATCTATATACAACATAGTCAATGTACTAAATATAATAGGTATTTTTTAATGTTCATCCCATCTAGGGAATACTAATATTTATCATAAATGGTATTTCCAACTCACAGATTCAATACAAAAATATTATTTTCAAAAAAAGTGATGTTATGGGATGGTTTTATTTTAACCCATGGATAAAATATTTCACAGTTTTGTATTTCACAATTTTTCACATTTGAACTTATACTATATCCCATATAAACTCTTAAAACTATAATCCATCTATCTATCATGTTATTTTCTTTAATCCTCCTCATGAAGAATATCACAAATGTTGTCTAGGGATATCACTATGTCTAAATTGGTATAAACTTACCTAGTACAAATTACTTAAACTAAATATAATTCATTAGTAAAAACTACTTGAAAATTTGTCTCTAAATATTTTAACTATCCATTAAAAAATAATATATAGTTTCACTCAAATATAAAATATTCTCTAAAACTAAGATCCATAAACTCAGGAATAAATTGATTCTTCATATGTATATAACCTTTTATATATTCAAAACTCTTTCTTTTTTCTTCATTTATAATAATCATTTTGTAGTATACATGGGACAATTATTATTCATATTTAAAACCTTATTGATGTTTATCTTGAAAACATTTTTAGATTCTTCCATTACCTTCTATAAAATATATTTCATGTTCACCTAAATCATGTTCACTATGGGGATTAATTTATCCTGGATTCATATAGTCAAAGAGAGAATTAGTGTATTCCTATTACATTTATATTTATTCTTTATTAAACTTCTAATCTTCACTAATGCATATAAGGAAATATTGAATGTATCCTTTCATTTTAAATTAATATAATTGAGTGTTGATAGGGAAATAATCGTATAATATAAAAGAAATAATAAATAATAACCATTTTATATTCCTATGATTTTCCTAAAACTAATTTTTTAACATATTCAATATTCCACAAATAACATCATTTATTATAGCTGATTATCAGATGGTATTTCTATTTTATACTTTTATTGGATCAACTCTATTTTCTACAAAATATTCCAATATTGATATCCAAACTTCAATATTCATATATTTGGAAAAATATATTTACCACAAATATTGAAGTGTAGATATCATCTTGTAATGATTGATCTTCGTATGAAGCTAGTAAAGATCTCAGATTGATTTTGCAAAAACAAATAACAACTCAACACCTTCATTGACTTTATTAAAGATATCGAATCCAAAAAGATATGTTATTTATAGAGAAAGTTTAGAAACAAGGTAACTTAATATATATTATTCATTAAAACCATATTAATTCATTTTAACTCATTTAAATGTTTCATATATTATTACACACAGTAATTGAAGATTATTTCATCGATCATCCTAATCCATTTCCATTCTACAATTATAATTCTAGAAAACTCATTTTTTAATTCTGTAGGATTTTGAGGATTTATTAATCCAAATATTTTAAGAGTATTAGAAATTTAAAATGAGGATTTAAAATAAATTATAGGATAAAAATATCATACATTCTTAAAAAATATAATATGATCTTAGAGTTCTCAAAATATTCCAAAATCAAATATCATATGATAAATGGAGAATACCAAATGGAATGTAGAAATTCCATGCATTATATGGATTTTTCCATTGAAAAATAGTGGCCCACTAAAACCTTATACACAATAGAAAATATCAATCTCATATATGAAATATACTATGGCCATCCCAAATCCCTAATAATATAAGTGGTTTTCCTTTTTCAATTTTTGAAACTCATCAAAATCATATAGTCAAAACAAAATAATATAAGGGTGTCTTCTGTAACACAAATTAATTATTTCGGTCTCAGATTACTTCTAGATAGATCAAATATCCAATGAATGAATCAAAATATCCAAATCAATATGGTAAATAACTTATCCAATTTTAATTCACATCTTTAATGGATGAAATTTCTTTTGTGATAGGAAAATGTTCCTACATAATCTCAAATAAATTAAATCATAGGATGGTTTCCTTTGTTATTATTCTATCCCCAAAATATAAATTCTGGATTTTTTTCAAATGAAGTTAAATATTTATCAAATCAACTCCACACATTTCATTCATTTCAAATCACTCTATAACTGATCCAAATAATTAAAATAATTTTTAGAATAATAATAAAAAACACTAAAGATTATTCCAAATCCTTCAAGTATAAAAAGTACTCGTGTAAGATTATTTCTATAAACTCCTCATCCTTCTAAATTTCGACCTCATTTTAGAAATCATCAATTAATATATAATAGATATTCATCAGTATAAATGGAAACCATCATGTTTGATAACTCAATAATAGATTCAATATCTTCTTTAGAAAGGTTATGATCGACCGACAAGCTATATTTAATCATATGTACGAATTTTGAAGTGATTTTTGTTGAGGGTGCTTACCCATATTGTTTTTCTCCTTATAGTCTGGAGACCTACTCAATAGTCATATAACTTATTGTGGGATGATCACTTGAATTTATTTATTCTTTCATTAAAGTGTAGTCAAATCCTCTTTCATCATTACCTGGAGACATGGGAAGTAGCGTCTTCCTTCTAAATGGGAGTATCCTCACTTCATCTCACAATAAATCTCATTTGTATTAATTATATTGACAATGAAACAGAAATCCTATTTGAACATAAATACAACCATTATAAAAATGTATCTTTAAAATCCCCAAATATTTTTGAAAAGGTATAAAAAGTTAAAAAAAAATTCACAACATAATTCTTATTTATATTTATAGTTTAGAGATTTAATGAAAAAATTGGGTTTTAAGAGGAAAAGATCCTTTGTTCTTTGTGTGTTTCCAACAATAGAAAATAGGTAGGTTACATATTTCACTCTATCGTGTTAATTGTGTGATATTATAAAAAATGCTTATTTCTATAATATTTTAATATTTCATGTGATTATAATACCATGAGAATTGAGATTAATTTTTTGATAGTGATTTAATATGAATTAGTAATTATAAAACATAATTATAAATTTAGTTTAGGGTTGGGAATGTGAAATTAGATGTGTTAATTGATTGTTTAATGATACGGATACAGAAATATTTTCTTTAATTTGATGATATTATATTTGGGGAAATTAATAATTATTTTGTCTGATCTAGAATAGTATTCTTATTTATATAGGTATTATTAAATATTTTTTGTTTCTATATGAATCCATAACAATAATGTTTGAATGTATGGGAATAAATTTTAGTGAATTATATCATAATATAATTTGGGAATAGCCTAGTGGTTGTGTCCTGTGGTGGCATTGAGGGAGGTATCGATTTCAATCATCCTCATGCGCAATTAGATAGTGTTTTTTTTTCACATCAACTAACTGATGTTATAAATATATGTTAAAATAAAAATACAAATGGAATTATTTAAACACACATTAATTCCCCATAGGAGTGCATAACATGTTATATTGATTTAATATTGAATATATTTTGTTAGAAAATTATTTATTCTTGATTGAATTCACAATTGGGATAATGTAAAAGGGAAATTAATAGAGAAAATAATTTTTATTAATGACTTGTTTGAAAATTGTATTTGAGTGATTTAAATATATATATTTATGTGATTTTCAATATATGGGAATTTTTTTAATTGAAAAAATATATATATTTTTTAGAGTTAAAGTGTATTCTTGTTTATTTGAAAAATATATATTTTAATGGGATAAATATGGAAAGATTTATGTCTTTATGAGTTGGAAATAAACGTTTTTTTCATATATTTTAGCATAACACTTTTTTATGAAACATCAATGATTTTTTCTACTTATAAAGATCCTTGGGTAAGTATTGGGCATGTAATTATGATTTAGGAGTCTTAATGATCACATAAACATTCATATTTAATGTTATAAATATTTTCATTGTATAATTGAATGGAATTATACCTTTTTCATGTAATTGTGTTAAAGCCCATGAAATATTTAGCGTTGTGGAAGTTTATACTATGGATTTATTTCTTACTCCCCATAAATACACACATTCTATGAATAAAGATTGTATAAATGATATTACAGAAATTTGTAGGAGACCTAAAACATAGTGATATGATATTAAGGTATATCTTATAGTTTTTTACCAATATGTTTAGAGTCTTTTGGAGGGTTTAACCTCAATTCACTTTTCTGTTCTTTTCTGTTGTATTGTCCATGTTTTGGTACATGGTTTTAATTCTGATCTCATATTTATAATTATGAATCTTTTAAAAATAGTGGGATATTTCCATGATATATATTGTTATGTTTTTCTTCATTTCCAATGATTTTATAATTATTATTTTTTACATTGGTATTTTTTCCAATGGACCATAAGATGATAAATCACTCTCTGTGTGATAATTATAAACACTTAACACTAGTTTCCAACCTCTACTAATTCTCTAGGGAGCTTTAGGTCCTGTGATGGTTCAACTTTCTGGCATGGTAATGTCAAGAAGAGATGTTACACATCTTCACCTACTAATTATACCAATCACAATGAAAAATATAACATTGATCCTAAAGGTGAAAAATTGATAGAATGTGATAAATTGGAAAAAGGTGAGAAAAATAAAAAATATATATCAATCAAATGAAGGGATAATTTTCATATTTATATTATAGAAATATTAATTAAGAAATAAACTAGATTTTGGAAATTTGAGGTTGGATGGACCATCCATTGTCAATAAAATAACCCAAAAAACCGATTTTCAATAGTTAGATTGGATTTAGTACACAACTTTATGTTCTAATTAATATAAATATGAATCCAAAGGTTTTCCATGTAATAAAGGTAACTAATTAGAATGAAATTACATTAAATTTTTGTACACATTCTAAATTTTCCATAAAAAATTGGTCTAATATTATTTTTTTAGTATATTTTCCTTAAATCGTGTAATTATTCAAGGATTCTCTAAGATGGAATACGTATTGATTTTTTTTGTAATGGGTCAAGAAGAATTGATGTGTATCATGTTTCTGTTTATTAATTATTTAAAAAACCCAATTTTGGAATGATTAAAATGATTTTAATAGATTATATGTAAATAAATTTACATCTAGAATAATATTATTTTTATTACTAGTCATAGATTTAATATAAAATCATTATTTTCTTGAAAAATACAGTTCTTGAAAATATACTTTTTCGTCACATTTATGGGTTTTATTTTTAATGAAATTCTAAATATTTTTTATTTGAATTTTTAAAAATTGTATCCCATATTAAGAATCAGAAAAATTTATATTATTTTATAATGTAAACTTAATTTTTTGTCCTAAATAATAGTCAAAATCAAAAAACTCTTACCATAGGTAAGGTAATAACGGATTTACCATGTTGTTAAAGTAATAAAATATCATTTAAAATGACATATAAACATGTCTAAAATATAATTTATGGACCTATTGTGGCCATATAAATTTCATATCACTATAATATTCTATTTTGGGGCCTTGTGTCATGTTAAAACATGGGTACATGCTTTTCTTTTCAAACATTTCAAGAGTTCCACTCACCACACATATAAAAGGCCATCCATTATCCTCTAATTTTCGTACATTAAAATATACTTTTCTAGGTAAATACATACACAAAACCTATACCCAGACCCTATTTTATAATAAAATAATCTTATAAATGCTTTTGGTTCTTACAGAATACGGTTTTCGGAAGAAGGGTTATCGTTCTTATATGAGGGTTTTTATTTTATTTCTTCTTCCTGCACCATCAAACCTCCCTAAATTATGACTATATAATAATAATATTGTATCCTATATATTAATATGTTATTATTTAAAATTAATAACCTTAATGGATTTCATATTCCATCAAATAGGAAATTTAATCATCATTTGTGTGTACGATAGACTACCACATCACAAACCGATGTCATTCACGCTTCATCGTCACCTATCTTGTATTATTATAATGATTGATTAAAACTATATGTATATATATATATATTATATTTATAAAATAATTAATTTTCATAAATTAAGATCTCAAATATACATTATTTCTTTCTATTCTGTTAGGAATATGAATATGTCTCTCATGTGTATTGCGGTTTATCTCCTCAACAGGCGATGTGCTTCATTTTTCATTTATGATTTACATGGAAGGAAACATGGATACATTTAATGAATACGTGTGATATATAAGACATAATTATTATATTATTGACATGTTAATAAATCTAAAAATATAATATGTCATTTTTTTCTCAGCATTCATGTCACTAAAAAATTATAAGGTTTGTCCATACATGTGGTCTTCTGCCTCTATGAAGTGATATGATTCCTTTATCGTCATCACAAAAAATGAATAATATATATATATATAAGAATATTTAAATAAATAATTTGGTATTAATGATATTATGATAATCATATATAGATATAACATTAGTTACCTTATTTCCATGCTGACTATTGAAAAATGGAAACATTACTCATGTGTAGTTATGGATTACATTATCAACGATTGTAACAGAGTTCATTTTCCATAATAATATTTCATGATTGGTTTTAGAAGTATAAATAATTGATAAATTTTCTAAATATGATTGTATTATTGTTCATTATATATTTAAATAATTACCTCCTTAACCATAGTAAACCTACAGAAAATATTTTTTACACTTAAGTCGATTATCTTAAAAACAACTAACATAATTTTAAGTGATTAAGTAATTGTGTATAATATTGAAATAAGATAACAAATTAATAATAAACTTGAAATATATTCATAATCAAATATATAATTAACATAATTTTATTATTTTGGATGATAAATAATGTATCTGATAAATCGAACTCAAGGTAAGGGACTTCACCTCTATTTTGTTTCATTGAGACATATTTTGATGTTATGTACCTATATTCTTTATTTGGTGTATATGAATCCCCATTGAAATTTTATATCATTAATTTCTTTATTTTATTACATTTAAAGTCATGTTTCATGTTATTATTTTATGTGGATTATGATTGAAATATTTCCAAAGTGGTAATAGACATTATTTTTTTAAAAAAATCATTTAAATTTCCATTTCATATTCTTTTCATCGATGTCCATTATTTTATTAAATTATTTTATAGATATAATTATATAAAAATTAATGTTTTATAAAGAAAATTTTTAAATTTATTTCAATTTTTTACAAAATTAATCATTTTATTTTTTTTATGGGGTGTTATGAGAAAAATACAAAAGTAATGTTCTATGTTTACATATACAATGATAAAATAATTTTCATTACCCATAACAGTTATTTTATTTCTTTAACCATTTATAAGATTTCATTTTTCCTTCAAATAATATCCATTTATCCCTTCTTATAGGTATTTTGGTTTTCAAAATGGTTTTTTAAATTAAGTGGAAATTTCATTATCTAAAAATATTTTCCTATTTGTGAAATTAATATTTATGAGTTTAATGTTGGAAATTACAATATATTTTGGGTTATGATTATTTTATTGTTCTGTTAAATTACATATGATGACGATTAGTTCCATTATAAACTAGGTATGGTTGTTTCTATAATAAAACAAGGTAGGGTGGTAATGTAATTATCCAAGGATGGGTGGTTATGTTAAAAAACAATGAGGGGTGGTTCCATGATATCCCTTCAATGATTTGGGTATGTAAGTCAAATGTCAGGTTATACCAATTTTAATAGTGATATAAATATCTATGTACCATGATTCCATTATGTTTTGTCTATTCTTGAAATTGTTTTTCCAGATAATAATATTATTTCTAAAAATTTCAATAATGAGCTTAATTTTCAAAAAATATAATTTATAACTTGTTAATGGTGAAAAGTATAACTTTGTGACAAAGATTTTATGAATTTATCATTTTTCAAAAAAAAATATGAGTTTAAATTTTCCCTATATTTTTCAAGTTAATTTTTTATTTAAAATATTTGGGAAAATATTGTGATTTATTAGGAAATAAAATGTTTATTTTGAGCCTGAACCTTACTTTTAAAAGGAAAATTTTATATGTAATAATATACTAACATATTTATTTATTTTATTTTATATCCCTTACTAATCTTGTTATGATTATCCCATATTTTGAAATTTTTTTCACAGGGCTTAAAGATTTGTAAGGGAAATTAAGAATTGAAATTAGAATTCATGAATATTGATCACGAAAATAAATTATGCTTTTTAAAAGTATAATATTTTGGAAAAATTAATATCATTTATAAGTGTCCCCATTGAATATATTTTTTTATTTTATGTTAGAGTTGTAACATAACTATCTAAAAAATAAAATTTTATTGAGAATGTAATAAAGTTAATTCACTACACTAAAATCAGTTTATAACAATAGTTTTTTAGCAACGGTTTAGTAAATTGTCGTTAATTGTTTTAGTTAATTTAGCAGTGTATTATTAAAAACCACCACTAAAAATTTTATTTATTTAAGAATCCCAAAACATCTCCCCAAACCCCCCACTCAAACGACCCCCTGAGGCCCTACCCTCATCAAGACTTGTCGGTCGTCCTGAGCCTTAGTTCCCCTCCCCACACCTCACTACAAGTCCTAAGCCTCGCATCTAGTATTGTACTGATGTTTCATGATGGTTTGGTATTTTTTCGATTTTGGATTCATTCATTATAATTGTATTATAAAATTAGGGATATTTATTAATGTGATAGTTTTGGATGTTTAAGTGTTGGTGTTTCTAATGATTTGGGTTAGATTTTAAAGCTATGACATAGACATGGGATGGATGAACCGGAATATGGTTCAAGGTGTTTTTCAACTGATGTATAAGTTATATGATATTGGTGTAGTTATTTGGGTTCTTGAGCTTGTTAGTTTTGGGTATTTAAGGTCAATTTCAAAGATTATTATTATCTATATAATAGATTTCTCAGTACATTTTTTCCAATATAGAGTATATAATCCTTTAGATAGATGTATCTTGAGACATATATTTATCAAAAGGTGATATTTTTGGAGTATATATTTATTTACCTTATTACCTTGATTATGGTGTTATTAAGTTCTTATATTGAAAATTTTAATGGAAAAACATTTGATAGTTTCAATTTTTTTTATTCTTATTGAGGTGTAATTTTTTGTAATGATATGTGATATTGAATGATGTGTGATATGGTTATTTTATGATCATGTTTGTGGTGATTATGTGTGATGCAGGATCATGGAGTTGGTATGTGAATTATGTATGGTGTTTTGTATTGGATAGATTGTTTTTAGTAGATATAGATTGATTAAAAAATCTCATTATCATATTAAATGAACTTCACATGTATTATGTTTATTAGGGGTAGAAATAAATGGATGATAGAATACATTATATTGTTCATTATGATGGTTAATTATGTTTTCCTTCTAAGCATGTTTTTTTATATGAATAAATTATAATAATATATTTTTTTGATACTAAACATGGAAAATCATATAATATAGCTCATGTTTATTGTTTAAATATGCATCATGTATATGGTTATGGTGTAGATAAGTTTTAGTGTGTAAATATAGAACACTTTTAGTTTCACAATCATTATTTCATTTCATTGTGATTATATTATGTTTTCTTGTTTTAAATTTCCCACATATAACATTGATTTTATTATGAATATCATATGAAACATTTCAGAATTATCTAATATGGTTAATCTTGAAGCTATTGTACTAGAATCAATGTTGGTTCATCATGTCCTAACTAGGTTACCCAATAATTAACCCCACCTATTTTAATCAAAACCATTGATACATATATTTTATCCAAAAGTAATTATAGTTCTATTAGAGAATGGAATTTCAATATATAGTACTATCCATAATAGTAATCATACGGAAAGGTCATCACAATAGATAGTTCTAATCATATAGAATATCCATCACATATAACATGATATTTATGAATAGAATATCAATATCCAAACTCTATCAAAAGATTAATTTTTAGAATTATATGTTCTGTATTTAGTTTTATTTGATTAAATTATAGGAATGGAAAGGATAAAGTGCTATATTTTTTCATCAACCACACTGATAGATGACGGTCCATCTGTCACCCCCCCCCCCCACCCCCACCCCCCCCCCCACCCCCATAGCATCAGAGACCGAATCGGTTTTCCACCCTGCACCATCTCTCACACACACCGTGAGCATCCCATTAATAGCTAAATTGACAACTTCCCATTCAAGTGACTCACCTGTGAGGGAGCAGGTCACCACCACCAGTTCTTCGTGGGGATACTGGAGAGTTACTGTTATAGGTACCAATTTTTAAATGAATAAATTTATTACTCTTTTTTATACTAAATATTTGTTCATAAAACATGGAAATAATGATAAAATGGAAAAAAAATTGAAAAATTATAATATATGGAATATGACTGGACTAATGATAGTTGTCCTATTTGATTCCTATGATGTCCCTACAGATGACATCGTAGGATTACTTGTCCTGATACTAGGTCAGCTATCCATAAAGCTAATTTCCTTATAGATTACATATGATGATTGGAGGCATATGCCTTTATATTAGAAGAATGGATTTTTTTTATTCCCAAATAAAGGTAATTTTAATACATTATTTCATAATTGAATGTCAGTATGTTATTAAATTATAATATTTTCTAAATTAATTTCTGTGTACATACGTTTTTCCACTTTATGGTTTCTAATGTGAAAGAATGAAAGTTTACATTGAAAAATATTTGTAATAAATGGAATTAATTTAAATGGAGATTATGGAGAAACATCAATGATACTTTGTCAGGAACCCCATAGATTTATGACAAGGTACACGATGTGGTACCTAGAGAGTAATGGAATGTTTTTATTGACAGACATTGTGATGAGAAGCACACGGTATTTAAATATATATTATTACATTAATATCATTTTACATTTATAAATATATATGAAAAAGATATGTCTTTGCATAAATTATTATTAAATTACTTTTTTTTGATTTCAGGATCATTCAAGGAAGAATTCATCGAGTTAGGCTGTGAAAATCATCCCTCACACTATAAGGTCAAGAAAAATTTCTAGATTTTGATCGACTCTAGGAATATTTTAAATATTTAAATATTTATAAGACAATATCATCTCTTTAATATATTAAATTTTTTATTTATCATTGTTTAATGCAGTCAAAGATTTTAGAGCCACAATCTTCCTAAACAGAAGTATGGAAAGATGTTTATAAAAAATATGTTGGGAGTTATGTTAATGAGATAGCCAATGAAGATGAGGGGTGAATTCATTTTTCATTATAATAACATATTATCAGTTTTCACTGTGTTAATATATATTTCATCTAATATTACTGATACTTTATTTATTGGTAAATATTTAAGAATGATGGGATTCCAATCCCGTGTAGTCCTACTCAGTCTCCCATGATGACCTAGTTGGTAAAATGATTGTGAATGATCATCCATGTTGAGAAAGAGGGATGGGTTTGGGACCCTTAACATCTAAGGCATTTAGTAGTCCATTAGTTATTGAAGCTGCATCAACTCCTAGTTGTAGTCATGATGCTTAATGAGATTGTGTTTCTATGAAAAAAACAATTCAGGAATTGTGGTCTCAAATATCCACTTTGCACAAAGCGTTGGTCGATTTATATCAGAATACAACCAGTTATGTCCCTTGTGATATTACATCAATGACGAATGGTGATCCGGTAAATCACACAACGTCAAAATCATTTTGTTTGAAAACATTTATTGGTTTTAAGTTTAAATATAAATATAAAACATTATTTAATTTTCAAAAAACATTTATTATAGGTTTCGATTGCAAGAAGTGGAGATGGAGGTGGAGAGGGTGACAAGAAGTGTTCATCATCAGAAAATTTTAGGGGTCTTATTGATATGTTAGGAAAATATGGAAACAAAGGCTATTTTTAGGAATCATGTATCATGTATCATGTATCATGTATCATGTATCATATATCATGTATCATTTATCATGTATCATGTATCATGTATCATGTATCATGTATCATGGATCATGTATCATGTATCATGTACCATGTATCATGTATCATGTATCATGTATCATGTATCATGTATCATGTATCATGTATCATGTATCATGTATCGTGGATCATGTATCAAGCATCATGCATCATGTATCATGTATCATGGATCATTTATCATGCATCATGGATCATGTATCATGCATCATGGATCATGGATCATGCATCATGAATCATGTATCATGTATCATGTATCATGTATCATGTATCATGTATCATGTATCATGTATGATGTATCATGAATCAAGTATCATGTATCATGTATCATGTATCATGTATCATGTATCATGTATCATGTATCATGTATCATGTATCATGTATCATGTATCGTGTATCGTGTATAATGTATCGTGTATCCTGTATCATCTATCATCTCTCGTGTATCATGTATCATGTACCATGTATCACGTATCAAGTGTGGCATAGAGTAGTTACCTAAAATTTTCATGTCCTAACATTTTCATGACTCCCCATGTTTGAAAAAGGCATTGGATTTTGATATGGCTTGATGACTTAGTAATGCAGTGAGAGTATAATTGGTTAAGTATAAATTTGGTGGAGTATAAAGTAATGTATGTTCCATATGGAAGATGAATATATTTAATAGTTTCATTTGAGTTATGTTAAGATGTGTATATTAGTTCTTTGTACTAACTACTTTGTTGTTTACTTGATTCATTTTATTCATGTTGGAGACACAAGCCCCATAACCGGTTAATTCAAGGATGGGGCCCACAAATGTTGGGTTAACCATTGACCCCATTCCAAATATTAGAATGATAACTTCTCACAATATTTCATTTGGTGTGTGTGCGCTAGATAGTAGGATATCCTATTTTGGCCACACACCATCACTATATGGGAGAATAATACTTTGTAGGATGATGAAGATCCAAATTGGTAGGTACACCACTATGTGCTTTAGAACATGGAGTGAGCCTATATACAAGAGAGATGGTCTGGTAATCATCATATTATCAACTATAATATAGATATATCCACAATAAATGTTAATTTTTAATGGTCAATTCTACATTGTGGTGCTCTCACTATCACAATTTTGGATTTATGAAGGACCTTAATGTCCTAATGGTGCTCCCAACATATTTAGTATGTTACTAAAGAGGATATTACCCATATTCCTCAATTTATATGAAATGGTTGAAATAAAATTTACCAAGATCATACCATTCACGCTGTATATTGCTTTAGAATCACTTAGATATGATTAAAATTCACCTTTCTCAACCCACCATGTGCCTGAAGTGGTTCATCCCTGACCACATACTACTTTTAGAAATTAATCATATAGAACTACTTTTGGATGAGTATTTTTCGAGAACACTTAAATTAAATATTCGACATCTCTAAATCTATATTCAGACACCTTTTATCCAAGGTAACCCAATATCACATTGATCATACTCACCACTACATTTAACCAACTCTGTGTGATGTCTCTTGATCTTACTAAATCTTACTCGTTTATGTCACCATTAAAAAAAATTCTAGTGAATTCCTAATCCAACACACCTAGTGTAACACCCCAGGTAAATAAAGAATATGACATTTTCACATTTGTCCATATTTGTGAATAAAATATTAATATAACTTTATAGGGGACGATATGCTCCTTGGTGTACCCAACACGCAACAACGAGTTTCTTTGGAATATTACGTTGCACTCTAATAATAAAATAGTATTATTTTAAATGGTAGTTAACGCCTAGCTGTTGTGATGGCGGGAATGAATAGAAATAACTACAAAATTATTATATATGTTTGTTAAATATGTTTACTTTTTACAATAAATGTTAGAGGATTAAAAATGCGAATGAATCCTATTTTAGGCGTAAACATTTTAATATTCTTTAAAAATTCGATTAACCGCCATTTAATGAAGACCCTCTTTTAAATCCACTTTTTCACAATTTTATGTGTTATATTTGACAAAATAAAATTCTTCTTTAGAATCGGGACATCAAAATTTACTTTGTGTAACTTTTTGGTATTTTTCCAAAAAAGTTCAATTTTTATTGAAGAGTGAAAAATGTTATATTTTAATTCAAAAACTCTTTTTTAATATAATTTATTTATATGATTACATTATATTTTGAATTGGTTTTAAAGTGAAATTAGAATATATTTTTACCATTTAATCAAATAGTGGTCATTGGAATTAATTTCACTTTGAAATTTGACTTAAACTAGTGTCAATCTTTTGATATTTATTGTTTCATAAAAACACGCTATTTGTTCTGACAGCGGGAATTAATTATTAAATTAATTAATGAAACTTATATGTTTTGATTTTTGTAAAATAGAAATCATTTTTGAATTCGAAATATCAAATATAGCTTAGGGTGAATTTTTTGTAATTTTCTGAAAACCATCAATTATAGATGAATAGTGAAACCACTAAGTGGTACTTATAAAAACTGATTTTCCATTTAAATGAAATTTTACCATCTTTGTGTTTTGAATTTAAAAAATCTGACATATATTGTTTTCATTAAGAAGTAAAATTTGGTTCAATGGGATTAAAATAATTTTTTGGTGAATAGTAACTTATTAAGATTTTAATCGCGATTAGAGGTAATTAGTGTAGTTTAAGGTAAAAATAATGTTTTAATAATATTAAATAACCTATAAACATATCCTACCCTCATTGGATGAGTCATGGACGACCAATACAATCCATGTGTCAACATGGGGACCCCATGGAGCCATTTTGGTTGGAAAATGACATAAATACCTTTTTATTTAATGTTAAAATTAAAATGACACAAACATGAGTTGTTTTACTAAAACAAATTAATAGGGTTATACAAGTCATATGTTTGACTGTAAATATTCATTGGAAAGCTAAAAAGATTTCCTACATCATAGTAGTTTTTTTATTATATTTATACATTATATAAATTAAATTATTTCTGACATCATGATGATGCAGCGATGACCTCATTATTTAACGATTCAAATAAAATGGAAAGATAATGTAATATCTAAGACCTAAACATGTCCAAAACCTATTGTATGGGTGGATTTAGAACCATTATCACCTTATCCTCGAAACAAATCAATGTGGCACTGTTAAAATCTGAAACTCATTCCAAAATAAAGTCACATTTCTTTACTTTCCAAGAGTGCCCCTCCTCTCCTCTTATAAAAGGCCCCCGCCTCTACCTCCTTACCCACACTTCCAAAGACTTTGGCCCGGCCAACCCCTGCCCATTTTCTCTATCGACATCCCTCTCTAACTCTTAGAAGCCTCACATTGGTCAGAAGTCTTCCCATGGAAGCCTTTGAGTTCAAACCAAAGGGAGTTACCCGATTTTAAGGTAATGTCTTCACTTGAGTCCTTTTGTTTTATTTTTCTTCTCCACCCCCTAAACTCATTTTATTCCTTTATTTTGTAATAAAAACAGTATATTAAATATACTAGGATGTTTTTATGTTAATTATTCGAGCTACACTTACACACACCTTTGTAAAACGGTTAGAGAACATACCGTTTATGTGGATGGCAAATTACTGCCTCACAAAACGATGATTGTTCAATATTCTCTTAACACCTTTCATGGTGGCCATTATGATGTCACTACATTTATATATGATATATAATATGTTTATTATTTCCTTAATCTTCTTTATTTTTCATTTATGGAATACCTTTATGGCTTCCATTATGGGTATACGCGATATCTTCATTTTAGGAAGTGTGGACTACCACCCCCTCAAAGTGATTTGATTCTTTAATACCATATGTGGTACGTATAAAGGATATATTTAATGATATTATATATGATACCACACTGGAATTAAAATACTATTATGTATCATTATGTTTTAATTCCATTAAATATGAAATAGAAATGGAAGTAGCATTCATGCGTATGTACGGCTTACCGTCTCCATGAACGGTGCATTTCATTTCTTAACTCAAAATGTTATGTAATATTATAAATGCATGAATATACTGGATATATATGATATATATGATATCTACATCATGAATAAAATTCTGGATATAATAGATATTTTACCACATGAACAACTTGTAATTATAAAGAGTTTATTTTTTACTCAAGTACCAATGATCGTTAAAACGACCGTTATTAGCTTAAATAATAACATAGTGTTCATGACATGGTAATAAGTGATATAAAAGGAATAATGAAGTTGAAAAAGGTTCTTAAGGAAGTAGAAATTAACTCATGTTTATTATTCAGGAATATAAAGAAATGAACAAGACAAGTCGGACTTGAGGTAAGGGATCCTACTCCTCTCTTTCTTTTTAAGTACACTCTTTTATGTCATTCCTATTAAAGCCCATCTTTCTTGTTATTGGGATGTTATTTTATATTAATACTACTGTAATTTTTATGTTAATATGATGATAGACCCTATTCTCTCTCATCAATCCATTTTGAAAGTTTTTGAGTGGCGCTGTTAGGCTGCCGAATTTTCGTAAGAGATCTAACCTCTCTCTTTGTTTTTAAGTACTCTCCTTTATGTCACTTCTTTTAAGCTCCTCTTTGTTATGTTGGGGGATGTTATTTTATATTACTCTTTCAATAAACATTATGTTAATATGATGAGAGACCCTATTTTATCTCATCAATCCATTTTAATATGTTTTATGTGGCGTTGTTAGGCCGCCGAGTTTTCGTAAGGGATTTTTCATCTCACTTTTATTCCTGGGAGATTTATGCTACATTTGCCACAATTTACATTGAGTGGTGTATGTACTGCCCATTATTTTACTCATTGTGTAATATAATTTCATTTATGAGTATTTACATCAATGTTTTATTGTCCCTCTTTCATGGGGTGTATGTTTCGAAAGATACCCATGTCGGTAAGGGAAGCTTTCACCCTCCACTTTTTAAAAGACTTATTTTGTTATGTATTTTAATTCACATTCTGTAATGTTGGGATATATTCTTCTATATCCTTATTGATTTAAATTTTATGTCCATGTGATGAGATACCCTTTTTATCTCTCATAAACTCATTTTCTGAATTTTGTAGTGATGTCGTTAGGCTGTCAAATTTTTGCAAGGGAACTTCTTAACCCAAATTTGATTCTTTGGGATAAACTTGTACTCCTTGTATATTCCATTCTATGGATATGTGTAAATAACCTCTGATTTTTTTACACTTAATATCCACTTATATTTGGTGTATTGGTTTGTGACACATAATTATGTAATTGATTTATACTTAAACCAAGGATACCGTCTTTGTAATGGACTTCGTCTCAATCTCCTTTCATTAAGGCATATTTTGTTTTATACACAACTTTATTTTATACGGTGTGTAAACCCCTTTGTATTTTATGCTTAACAAAAAGGAATCATTTTTTTACGAAGGGTTTTACTAAACGAAAAAAGGGAATGTTTTTCTCGTACGTATGCGGCGACAACGACTTCTCCGCCGTCGTGACCATTATTTGAGTTTTGGATTCCTCTACAAGCCATACCTTATTTTTAAAAGAAAAATAAATACCATGTTTTACTTTTCTTTTATTTTGGTATTGAAAATGGTTTTCATAATGTTTTTATATCAATGTTTTGTATTGATGCCTTGTTATTGAAAGGTGGAAATGTTATGTTTCCTTTATGCATGTTTTATGTGATACGATTATGTGATGGTTCTTGGGAATTATTATGAATACAGGTGGTTCCGTGATAATCTAAGGGCGGGTGAGCCTGATATAGCTCTCCAATGCATTGGGTAATGCAAAGGAGTGAAACTTTAAGGTTTCTCCGAAGAGATTTAGGGAATATACTATGATGGGTATTCCAAACGTAACCAAGAGGGTTACTCCCTATGTAAGGATGTTATGAATGCCTCAAGTTACCTTTATGTCTTATGATTTCTATGATTTATTCATGATTTGATGAGGTATGTTAATGTGCTTATGTTGTAGGAGTAAAGTATGATTTCATTGATTCTTATGTGTACATGTACTCATGTTTCCTTTCCATATTTTTATATCCCTTACTGAGATTTTTATGCTCATCCCAAGTTTTTTTGAAACGTTTTTCACAGGTCAAGGTAAAGGTACATGATATGATGATAGAGTCACGGAAGTGTCAAGAAAGAATCCATGTTTTATTTTAAATATGTTTCCGTTGATGGGAAAAATGAATACTGTCTGTTATGTTACCACTTTGTTTAAATGTGGAATGTAATGCAAGTTTCATGATCTAATTATCTAAAACTCTAAACCTGAAAATATCCTCATTGTGTAATCTTGTAATAACTCAGGATTAAGTAAGGTTTAAGGTTGGGGCCTTATAGTTGGTATCAGAGGTCGGTTTATAAAACTTTTGGGATTAGGAGTTTTTGTTAGACCCATGATTAGTCCCTATATATATTATTTCAGTTAAATCCTTGTTTTATAACTTTTTTCAGGTCAAGTAAAGTCGGTTACGAATGGAAGGAGAAGGATCTAAAATGAAATTCCTATCTCTTCCTGATGACATGATTGCAATAATTATTGCAAAGTCATGTTCGGATGATTGTGAAACTTTTTTTAGCATACAACTCACTTGCAAGCAGTTGTTTGAGATATCAAACACCTCCACTATACCTCGTTATCATCGTGGATCATGGGTTGTTTTTAAACATATACTATTTTCACAATATTCTCATATTTTCAAGAAAGGTAAATATTATCAAGGTATTTCCAAATATTTTACCTTATCACAAGAATTTGAAGCATATTATGAT
The DNA here is from genome assembly GCA_963277665.1 of Viscum album. Lineage (NCBI taxonomy): Eukaryota > Viridiplantae > Streptophyta > Magnoliopsida > Santalales > Viscaceae > Viscum > Viscum album. The sequence continues at coordinate 1,154,118,320 of OY728120.1, forward strand.
TTTAAAAATGGTGCTGAGGAAGAAGACCCTTACGCAACCTATTTATATTTGCTTTTAAAATATAGTCTCTCAACACATACTTATGGTATTTTAAAAGAACAAATAATAGGAATTTTCAACTCAAATTCTGTCCGTCTATTTTATAGAAATCATGTTTTATCAGATGTTTTGGAATTATATGTCATACATGATTATTTTCCAAAACTGTTTTTATGTGAACACCCATATGACCCATGTTGTACAAGGTGTATTTGGATGGAGGAAGAAAATGATTTTGAAGGATCTCTAAATCACTGTTGTAATGCATGGTACTTCTATCTACGTGAGCAAGATGACGATGAAACCGAGTGGACGCCATGATCAAGGTATGATGTTATTCATTTTGGGAATCCTTTTATTTTATCTTATGGTGGTGAAATAAGACTTCAAGAATTAAGATGTTGAGATCGAAATGACTTTGGATAAAAATGAGAGTTATAAGGAAACAATTGAGGTTAAAACATATTAGGGTTATTTTTGGTGTTTTATAAAAAGGACAATAGGCAGACCGTGTGACAACCTGTCACATCAGAAAAAGCTGCGAGAATCGAACCCACAACCAAAGTGCGACTGGTATTTATCGCCTACCACTGGACTACGTAAAGTCCCAATTTAGTTTGGCTGATTCTTTTTAGTTAGATGATTTTATGAATTAAGAGTAAGTTTATTTTGGGTTATCTATGGAAATTTATTAACCTATCACGGAGGATATGTGATTAGGTTAATTACTTTTCAATACGAGACATTAAGAGCAATTGATGTAGTTTGGAGATAAATGTTACGATTTAACTTGGAAGACTATGTGACTAAATCCTTCAAATATTTTTGTTTCAATATTAGTTTGGTTTACTTTGAAGAATTTTATAGACAAATTGTTTATCAAATGGTCCTTGTTGAACTTTGGGTTTTGTTGGACAAATTTTGGAGATTAAGAATAGATTTTCTTTTTATAAAGGGTTATCCTTTTCTAGATTATCTGATCTTGTACTAACCTTTCTTGTTTTGGTTTTGGTTAAAGTCTAATGACATGGGAAGTATATAGTTCTCTTTTTTGGATTAGGTGATTCTCTAGAAGTTGATTATAGTACTCTTAATGTGAAAAAGTCTTCCTAAATACTAGTCTTTTGGAGAAAATATGAGTTTGTGTAAGGAATCTAATAAAAGTTGAGAGTCAAAATGATAAGGGATTATGTTTAATTATGAATAAATTCCTCAATGAAGAGTAACATGAAACAAAATTGTTTTCTGTTAACTTTTCCTACTGGGGAATCGAATACCGTTTAACCCATCACAAGTTTGTGATTTTCTTATGGTAAACTTTCTCCTAGACATGTTTACTATCACTCTCCATTAGAATATGACCCTTTGTTTTTTCCTCCATGTCCATATTTTCATACTTGGAATCCTAGTATGGGTTAACTCAGGTGTCCTTTGTACTTATCTTTATTTATTTTAATGTGATTGTTTTACTGACTTTTGTTCCGATGTGGGATTTTCAATGAAGTTTCCAAGCCCAATTTTAAAATTGCGAGGACACAATTCCCAAAAGGGGGAAAGGATGTAACACCCTAGGTAAATAAAGAGTATGACATTTTGACATTTATCAATATTTGTGAATAAAACATTAATATAACTATAAAGGGGATGCTATGCTCGATGGCGTACCCAACACGCAACAACGAGTTTCTTGGGAATCTTACGTTGCACTATAATAATAAAATAGTATTATTTTAAATAGTAGTTAACGCCTAGCTGTTGTGATGGAGGGAATGAATATAAATAACTAAAAAATGATTATATATGTTTTTCAAATATTTTTTACTTTTTACAATAAATTTTAGAGGATTAAAAATGCGAATGAATCCTATTTTATGCGTAAACATTCTAATATTCTTTAAAAGGTTGATTAACCTCCTTTTGATGGAGAACCTCTTTTAAATCAACTTTTTGAAAATATTATGTGTTATATTTGACAAAATAAAATTATTCTTTAGAATAAGGACATAAAAATTTACTTTGTGTAAATTTTTGGTATTTTTCCGAAAAAGTTCAATTTTTAATGAATAGTGAAAAATGTTGTATTTTAATTCAAAACCTCTTTTTAATATAATTTATTTATATGATTATATAATCTTTTTAATTAGTTTTAAAGTGAAATTAGAATATATTTTTACCATTTAATCAAATATTGTTCATTGGAATTAATTTCACTTTGAAATTTGACTTAAACTAGTGTCAATCTTTTGATATTTATTGTTTCATAAAAACATGCTATCTGTTCTGACAGCGGAAATTAATTATTAAATTAATTAATGCAACTTATATGTTTTGAATTTTTTAAAATAGACATCATTTTTGAATTCGGAATATCAAATATAGCTTAGGGTGAATTTTTTGTAATTTTCTGAAAAACATCAATTTTTGATGAATAGTGAAACCACTAAGTGGTACTTATAAAAACTGATTTTCCTTTAAAATGAAATTTTTCCATCTTTGTGTTTTGAATTTCAAAAATCCAACATACATGGTTGTCATTAAGAAGTAAAATTTGGTTCAATGGGATGAAAATAATTTTTTGGTGAATAGTAACTTATTAAGTTTTTAATCGCGATTAGAGGTAATTAGTGTAGTTTAAGGTAAAAATAATGTTTTAATAATATGAAATGACCTATAAACATGTCCTAACCTCATTGGTTGAGTCATTTCCGACCAATAAAATCAATGGGTCAACTTGGGGACCCCATGGAGCCACTTTGGATGGAAAATGACATAAATACCTTTTTATTTAATGTTAAAATTAAAATGACACAATCATGAGTTTTTTTACTAAAAAAAATTTAAATGGGGTTATAAAAGTCAGATTTTTTACTATAAATAGTCATTGGAAAGATCAAAATATTTCTTACATCATAGTATTTTTTTATAATTTTTATACATTAAATAAATAAAATTATTTATGACATCATGATGATGCAGCGATGGCATCATTATTTAACGATTTAAATAAAATGGAAAGACAATGTAAAATATAAGACCAAAACATGTCCAAAACCTATTGGATGGGTGGATTTCGAACCCTTATCACCTTATCCTCGAAAAACATCAATGTGGGACCATTAAAATCTGAAACTCATTCTAAAATAAAGTAACATTTCTTTACTTTCCAAGAGTGCCCCTCCTCTCTTCCTATAAAAGGCCCCCACCTCTACCTCCTTACCCACACTTCCAAAGCCTTTGGCTCAGCCAAATCCTACCCATTTTGTCTCTCCACATCCCTCTATAACTCTTAGAAGCCTCACATTGGTCATAAGTCTTCCCAAGGAAGCCTTTGAGCTCAAACCAAAGGGAGTTCCCCGATTTTAAGGTAATGTCTTCACTTGAGTCCTTTTGTATTATTTTTCTTCTCCACCCCCCTAAACTCTTTTTATTCCTTTATTTTGTAACAAAACCAGTATCTTAAATATAATAGGATTTTTTTATGTTATGTATTCTAGCTACACTTACACACACCTTCGTCTAATGGTTAAAGAACGTACTGTTTCTGTGGATGGAAAATTACTGCCTCACGAAACGATGATTGTTCAATGTTCTCTTAACACCTTTCATGGTGGACATTATGATGTCACTACATTTATATATGAGATATAATATGTTTATGTTTTCCTTAAGTTTCTGTATTTTTAATTTATGGCATACCTTTATGTCTTCCATTATGGGTATACGTGATATCTTCATTTTAGGAAGTGCGGACTACCGCCCCCTCAAAGTGATTCGATTCGTTAATACCATATGTGGTACGTATAAAGGATATATTTAATGATATTATATATGATACCATGAAGGAATTAAAATACTATTATGTATCATTTTGTTTTAATTCCATTAAATATGAAATAGAAATGGATGTAGCGTTCTTGCGTACGTACGGCTTACCGTCTCCATGAATGGTGCATTTCATTTCTTAACTCTAAATGTTATGTAATATTATAAATGCATGAATATACTGGATATATATGATATCTATTATATCTACATCATCATTAAAATTCTGGATATAATGGATATTTTACCACATGAACAACTTGTAATTATAAAGAGTTTATTTTTTACTCAAGTACCAATGATCGTTAAAACGACCGTTATTAGCTTAAATAATAACATAGTGTTCATGACAAGGTAATAAGTGATATAAAAGGAATAATGAACTTGAAAAAGGATCTTAAGGAAGTAGAAATTAACTCAAGTTTATTATTCAAGAATATAATGAAACGAACAAGACAGGTCGGACTTGAGGTAAGGGATCCTACTCCTCTCTTTCTTTTTATGTACACTCTTTTATGTCATTCCTTTTAAAGCTCATCATTCTTCTTATTGGGATGTTCTTTTATATTAAACTTACTGTAATTTTTATTTCCATATGATGAGAGACCCTATTCTCTCTCATCAATCCATTTTGGAAGTTTTGAGTGGCGTCGTTAGGCTGCCGAATTTTCGTAAAAGATCTTACCTCTCTCTTTCTTTTTAATTACTCTCCTTTATGTCACTTCTTTTAAGCTCCTATTTGTTATGTTGGGGGATGTTATTTTGTATTCCTCTATCTATAAACTTTTTTTTAATATGATGAGATACCCTATTTTATCTCATCAATCCATCTTTTTATGTTTTAAGAGGTGTCGTTAGGCTGCCGAGTATTCGTAAGGGATTTTTCATCTCACTTTTATTCCCGTGAGATTTATACTACATTTTCCATAATCTCCTTTGAGTGGTGTATGTACTGCCCATTATTTTACTCATTGTGTAATATACTTTTACTTATGAGTATTTACATCAATGTTGTATTGTCCCTCTTTCACGGGGTGTATGTTTCGAAAGATACCCATGTCGGTAAGGGAACCTTTCACCCTCCTCTTTTTAAAAAACTTCTTTTGTTATGTCTTTTAATTCACATACTATTATGTTGGGATATTTTCTTATATATCCTTATTGATTTAAATTTTATGTCCATGTGATGAGATACCCTTTTTATCTCTCATCAACTCATTTTCTGAATTTTGTAGTGATGCCGTTAGACTGTCAAATTTTTGCAAGGGAACTTCTTAACCAAAATTTGATTCTTTGGGATAAACTTGTACTCCTTGAATATGTCATTCTATGAATATGAGTGAATAACCTCTGATTGTTTTACACATTATATTCACTTATATTTGGTGTATTCTTTTTTCACACATAATTATGTAATTTATTTATCATTAAACCAAGGATACCGTCTTTGTAAGGGACTTCGTCTCAATATCCTTTCATTGAGGCATATTTTGTTTTATACACAACTTTATTTTATACGGTGTGTAAACCCCTTTTACTTTTATGTTTAACCAAAAGTAATCTTTTTTATACGAAGTGTTTTACTAAATGACAAAATAAATGTTTTTGTCGTACGTATGCGACGACAACAACTTCTCTGTCGCCGTGACCATTATTTGAGTTTCGGATTCCTCTACAAGCCATACCTTATTTTTAAAAGAAAAATAAATACCATGTTTCACTTTTCTTTTATTTTGGTATTGAAAATGGTTTTCATAATGTTTTTATATCAATTTTTTGTATTGATGTCTTGTTATTGAAAGGTGGAAATGTTATGTTTCCTTTATGTATGTTTTATGTGATATGATTATGTTATGGTTCTTGGGAATTATTATGAAGACGGGTGGTTCCGTGATAAACTAAGGGTGGGTGAGCCCGATATAGCTTTCCAATGCATTGGGTAAAGCGAAATAGTGAAACGTTAAGGTTTCTCTAAAGAGATTTAGGGAATATATTGTGATGGGTATTCCAAACATAACCAAGAGGGTTACTCCCTACGTAAGGATGTTATGAATGCCTCAAGTTACCTTTATGTCTTATGATTTCTATGATTTATTCATGATTTGATGAGGTATGTTAAAGTTCTTCTGTTTTATGAGTAAATTATGATTTCATTGAATCTTATGTATACATGTACTCATTTTTACTTTCCATATTTTTATATCCCATATTGAGATTTTTATGCTCATCCCAAGTTTTTTTGAAATGTTTTTCACAGGTCAAGGGAAAGGTACATGATATGATGATAGTTTCAAGGAAGTGTCAAGAAAAAATACATGTTTTATTTTAAATATGTTTCTGTTGATGGGAAAAAAGAATACTGTCTTTTATGTAACCACTTTGTTTAAATGTGGAATGTAATGCAAGTTTCATGATCTAATTCTCTAAAACTCTAATCCTGAAAAGATCCTCAATGTGTAATCTTGTAATAACTCAAGATTAAATAGGGTTTAAGGGTGGGGACTTATACCTAGACAATCAAAAGGTATCCCAAGACTAATGCCAAGGCTTGAGCTTTCTCCCATGTATGTATTTAAACCAGTACCTGGAATTCATAGTGGAATAAAATAGTACCCACTTCCATATAACAAGAAAATCAAAAACAAAAGCAACCATCCAACGACTATTCCAAAACTTATAAGAGTGTTACCCTCTAATATTTGACATATATAATCCATATCTTAAGGATTTTTATAAATCAATTATTTTTTAAACCTCCTATGGATTATTTATATTGGTATATAGACCCTCTCCCAACATAATTAGTATGGTGTAAATATATTGGGAATGACTGTATCAAGTATTGGAGTACACCCTGTTTTTGAACATTACCTATTCCTAGTCCACCAATTAAAACATCCTTAAGTTTTGAAAAAATAATATTGATAGGCCTATTTAGATCTTTCGATATATGCATGATCAAAACATGTTATACTTTCCTTAAAAAAACCCTTGATTCCATGTCTATAAATGATGTGTAACTAAGTCAAACAATAGGTCAACCACCTCAGCAAACCCTAAAACCCTCATTGTACTTCTGTGGTATATCTCTAGAGGATTACACCCCCCAAAAGTCCACATCATATTTAACATGAGGAAAGGGGAGAAGGCTAAGCTCCCCTTAAAAATCTGATCACTGAAGTATCAATCAATCCACTCCAGACTTACTTATTTATGATATTCCAATCTTAATAACTGGTGTATTAATTTAGTATTTCTCACATATCCTTAGATGTCAATGATACAATGTTATTTCAAGAATAACCAAAATATTCCGACAATGAATCTAATTATTCATCAATGGTTGGGTAATAGACCAACCACATTTCTATCATGTTTTAATGAATTTGGAGACACACTACAGACTAGTAAAACTCCTGGATTTCTTATTTATCATGATCATTAATCTATCATCCAGAATTAGTTTAAACTCTAACCTTTATTCTAAAATTCGTCATCATGTTTGGGATATGAAATATTAAGGATACCAACTCATCGGCTTCATTAAGTCATTATGGAAATTTACAAATTGGTCTTTTATAGTTATGTCCCTCAACATGAAAGGACATAGTTTCCATAATACTCATCATTCTACCCACCTAAGCAATTTCCAGGACACCATTTTATTGAAATAAAAAATGGTCCATGGCACATGCTACATCCACTACAAAAATTGGTTCCAAAACCAGTATAACATGGTTATATTAATCATCAACCTGAATATAAAAAACACCATCCTCTTAAAAGTGTTATAATATATGTTCTATCATAGACTCGTGTGTGATGCTCTTACCGAGTCATGTTTATGAACTCTATCTATATCAAACATAAAGTCCAAACTAAAACTAATCAACAGTATTTTCACACCCAATACATTTTACAATGTTATTCTGATCACTTGGATGAATCATCCTTATTAGGATGGATTGGGGATACATCTTATCATTTTGTTATATGTAGTTTGAAGGTTTACAACTTAGATGATTGTTCTATAAATTTTAAAGTCTTATATATTGATCAATGAATTATTGTGAGACAGTTAAGATGTTATGGTTTATATTATTATGTTATATGTTCCTTGTATATGGATTGTTTATGAAACATTGATTGATTGTTGAATAATGAACATTGTTACATTTTTTAGATTATTCTATTATATATTCCCTACACATTTTTTTTCTCCAGCATACTGGTACTAGGGCTGCAAAAGATTCTCCATATTTTTATTTGTAAGTCTATATTTAGTGTTAGTATATTTCATGGATGTTTAAACCACAGCTATAGTTTGATATTTTTTTGTTCGAAAGCAGTTTTAAACTACACTAAATAAATGTACAATATATTTTGGTTTCATTTATGGTGGTTTGGCAGAGGTTTTAATTTAACAACATGGAAAAAAATTATCAAAGGTTTAAACCACCAATAAATACGCCATTGTTTCACTATAAACCGCCGCTAAAACCACATAAACAACGGTAAGATATTCTTACTAGGAAAATTCCCAAAACTACCAAGAAATTAAATAAACTGCCACTTTTAGGATTCTAACACCTAATTTAGTGGAAGTTTTATGAAACTATTACATAATCATATGGCGGTTGTTTAAACTGCATCCATATTAGAAATGGTCGCTATGAGGTCTTTTTCTTGTATTGATTCTAGTTTAAAGTCACTAGAATATATAATGTTTCATATCGGGTCAATATACCCCCCCCCCCACCCCAAAGCATTATATGAAGGAAACCTAAACCCAGAAACGTAGGATTCTTTCATTTACCTTTATGATGATTATAAACTTACAGTAAACTGTAAAAAAATTACATTAAAATACATGTATTAATTGATTTTATTCATGAATGATAATTTCTGAAACAAAATTTGATACTTCAAAATAACAACATTAAACAAAACCTCCGCACTCTTATTATAATGTGAGGATGGGGTATTTTTCACTTGAGAAATAACTGGTATATAAATTCAATTTTAAGAGAATTTTTATTATATAAATTAGTAGATAAATTATGTATCTTGATTTATATGTAAATTGAAGAATAATATTCTATATCCTATTTCAACCCACATCATGTGTTAGAGAAGGAATATCATGTAATTAAAAAGGTTAAACAGTATATGAAAACATGTAAAAAGTGTTAGAAATATTTGTAACTTTAAAATAAATAAAACTTATTCTAAAATATTATATTAAAACATCAAAATAAAAAATTAGTTTTCTATTTTATATTTTAGAGATGATATGAGTTACAATGATAGTTAAAGATGAGCAACATTTTAGTGGATTTTATTTTCCTCGAGAAATAACGCAATGTTAAATGTCAGGGTATTAGAGACCCACTATGATACTACTTTGGGAATATATGTGAACATATGTATTGTAATATGAAAATAAAATATTTAAATACTAAGGTTGTGTTTTAATTAATTGTTATAAAATATCCGTTGATGGGATCAAAAATAGTATTCAGTGAAACAACAAACACATTACATTGATCCACACATCCCAAATTTTGAGGGTAGTCATTCCCCTCAAAAGCCTACCGGGCTAAAGGTTAATATGTTTTCCATACAAGTTGATAATATTTAAAAACTAAATGGTAATTAATAATTTCTTTACTTTAAAATATTACAAGGAAATTTTAATTTTGATTTCTATTTATCATTAACCTACTCAAATCCTTTTTATAATAGGTGTGATTTACACTAATAAAGGTGATACAATAAAAAATAACCAACTTCCAATAGATCATATGACAGTTTGGATTCATGTATCTTTGGATAGGAGTGTTAAAATACATGTTTCTATTGATGGTGTTGATATTTAAATAATGGAACATGTTATTATAACATTCATAATTTTTCACACTGCTAGTTATATTATTATTTTTTTTATTTTTTTTTTGAAATTTAAAACACTCTCGTTTTAAAATTCATTAATTTTAAAAATTATTTTAATTCATTATTCATTATTTATTTTTTCACATTTTTAAATTTTATTTATTTGAATTATTTAAAAAAAATGTTTTTAACTTAATTAATTTTTAAATTACAATGTATATATCTTATTGATTTTATATTTTAAAAATAATTCTTTTAATATTGTTTTTGATACATATATATATATATATCAATACATACACATATGTGTGTGTGTCAATCTATTTATTTATTTTTATTCTAAATCATTATCCTATGTCATCTTTTATTATATCTTTTAATTTGATTTATTTTTAAGTGTTGTTTATTATTATATATATAGATATATGAGTATATGTGTTTATTGGATAATATAATATATTTATATATATTCAGTGTACTATACATCTTCTCAATTCTATACTCACCCACATTAGTAAACCATTGGCCACACTAGTTTGGTGGCAACTAGACTCCATTATCTCGTCTACTTCATTTTACACTTAAGCGACACTCAGAACCTTTGAGAAACAAGTTTGACAATGATCAAAATTTATAGCACTCCTCTCCATTCTACTATACAACTTCTTATGTCTCTGATTCACCACATCAATGCACCTCAAACAGAGGATCAATTTCACCATCTTATTGTGTTCATATTCAATTATTTTTCATTTTAACACTTTCACCCACATGATCCTTGGTGCACCATTAGCACAATGCACCTCTACATTTTGACACTTGAATATCTCATCCAAACCAATTCATGCATCCCTCCATATTTGAATAACACCAATCCAGCAACACTAAAACAACTTCTCTATGTGAGATCCCTCAACGCCATCGTAGCACCTCTTTGGATCCACTTCTAACACCTCCCCCGTTGTTCCATGATACTAGGGACAACACCCAGTTGCAGTGGCACTTCATCTATGTGTTATTCAACTTTGATTTATCCTCCACATGGGACATCATCCAACAAGATACATATTTCCAACTTACCATTCGAGTGAAACTACCAGGAATAGTGTAAATTCTCTTTTATTTGGAGACTCCAACCTACTATGATACGGAAAGTGTACTTACAGTGGAGATTCTATTCAGTTTTGTGGGTAACAAGCTATTGTGAGTTCAATTTTTTATAATGATGATCCAATAAGTACATTTTTTGTGAATCTTCTGGCCACCCTACTAAATGAGGTACCTATTTTAAATGAACTTATTTTTAGTGATTTCACATAATCTCATATACCAACTGCGCATGATAATTATACCGACCACTTGATATCACACGGTGTATGCTACAGAGTCATCTGTTTCCTTTTCTAATTTTGGAAAAATTATTTATTTTGGGGATTACTATTTTTCATCATTACATAGTTAAATTTATTTACTAAAATATTAATAAATTTGTTTTAAGTATTATTTTAAAAAATAAATAAATATTATATCCTTTGTGTTGTATAATAGAGATTAAAATATTACATTGAAATAATTAGTTTCATATATTTTATTTCATACTCTATTTTGTTAATATTTTGAACTATCATATCACTCCTCGATTGTGTAATTTATTTCTAATGTTTTATTAATTTTAATATGTATCATTTTTCATAATGAACATTTTTTAAAGTGATTTTTATTTATTTGAGGCATAATTATAAGATCATGAAGACAAATCACATTAATTACTATTAAGGAAACATATATTTTTTTATATTTATTTTTCTTCATGACACATCTTAATGCAATTAGCCGATGAGATGATCTAAAATACATGAAGTTAATGAAACATTTATTCATTGAAAAATTTTATAAAAAATCATGATAATATGATATCAAAAAACTGGTTTAAAAAATACTAACATTGAAAATAAGAAAAATACAGAGGTAAAAAAATGAAACCTTCATAAAATCCATTATAAAATCTGTATTTGCAGTATGACTAATATTCCATTGCCCCAATCATGAAAGAATTCCTCATTTTAACCATCAACAGCTGAAGTGATTGAAGAACCTGAGATACATAAAATTTATATATCATCTTCTCTACTCCTATTCTAAATTATCTTTATATTTAAATGTTTTATATCTTCCCATCCTCTATATGTACTCTATAGTTTGTTATGTTCTTTTACTATTCAAAATTCATCATACATGATTATTCCACCCATCTAAAATGGCGTTATGTTTATTCCTCCCAAAAAAATGGAATGGGTTTTTTGACTCCATAAAAATTAATGTTTTATATCACTAGATTAGAAAAAAGTGCATCTTGTGGTTATATACATATTATATATCAAATGCAAGTATCAAATAAATACCAATCTCCTCGCTGAGTAAAGGAGATTGAAGAGTGTACTATGATATTGGTGACATGAACCATTGTAAAAAAAAATTCTAGTTTTTATTTCCACAATGAATTTAACACTTTTTAATAACTCAAATAATCATATTAGAATCAGTGTTTTTAAAAGGGCAATTCACCCCATCTAGTTAGTTCTACCTTACGCTGGTTCCCAATAATAACATGGTTATTTAATTAAGTAATTATACATGATAATAATGTGTATATGATTTCCAATACAAATTCTATTTAATACCATTTTTTATGAATAAAAATTCATTAAACTAATTTATGTAGTAAGTGAATGGGAAATAAAAAATTGAGTCAAGGAAATTTAAGTGGTTAAAAACTAGATCAAAATAGTTGATTAAGGATATTTTTGCCACAATATTATACCAGCCACACTTATTGGAATTATAAGTGTTTTAGAAACATTTTTAAAAAAATGATGACACTTGTTACATTACATTTAAATAAAATATATATGGCCTCAAGACATAAATTGTTGATCTTGAACGTTTAAAAAAAGTTCTATAACAATAATGGTTAAGATTATCTATTGTCAATTTATATATGAGGCATGTTTTTATAATTATTTTCAGAAATTATTGATTTATAAATTTCTATTTAGATTTTATAGAATTTATATTTTCTTCGAAATTCATATCATAATTAAGTAATTCTGTCACATGTTGATAATCACTTTTCACTTGTAATTCCTTAGTTACATCTATTTAATAAAAAATCATTAATTAAAATAAAATTATAAAATTGTAAAAACAAGTTAACAATGTGATTAAACTAAAATAAATTAATGACATAGTATCTTCAATACCTATTATATAAAGGAAATAACATATACTCTTTTTATATTTATAAATAATATTTTTAACATTGATTACTTATTATAATTAATTTTTTTATGTATTTCATGATAATTATTATTTTCAATCCAAATATTTTGAAAATTATTTTTATAGATCTAATTCATTGATATCCAATAGACTAGTCGAACACTCCATGTAACAATTTTTTTAATGAATTTAATTAATTTAGAGTTGTTATGAGTTCCTGAGAACTCTGGGTGTAACTTTTAAATTTTTTTCAGGGATGTGGTGTTGTACATGGTTAGAAATAATAGTGAGCTGACCATACATGGGGTTATATCATCAAGGAAGTATTGATTTGAACTTCTTGATCACAGTTAGCATAATAGTGTGACTTATATGGGGGTAATTGTGTGAGTGCTTTGTGGTTTTCCTGTAGGGGTAGCACCATTAGCGCATTGTTTGGTAAATTTTGTGCCTAAACTATGTTCCATAACTAATTTGTTGTTTATTTTATTTATTTATTAATTTCCATTAATTTTTCCCATTTTTACCTGAAATATTTTAGAATGAGGTTTTAATCTTTTTCCACCCCCACCCCTTTGTGTCACGTGAAAACCACCATTCAGGAGCCCACAGGGTCCTGCCCCCCCCCCCCCCCTCTCTCAACCTCCCATATACATGATGTGTATCCATGATTGCTTTAGGATTCTAGTTCAAAACCCAAAGGTAAGGTCTCTAATTCAATAATCCTATAATTTCGATCATTTTTCAATTCTCCTAATCACTGGGTTAAATTTCTTGAACCCAAGGTTAACAGAATGACCTGATTTTTTTGATTTATTCTATTGTTAGGGTGTGTTATGGGTCTCTTGGGTCCTATAAGGTCATGTTTCCACATCCACCACGAATGTCAAAGCGACTTAAACCATTTTTAATTTTCCACCACCATTTCAAGTAGGTTTTGTTTTTCCTTTCTCTTTTAGGCAAATCTTAATGATGGATTTTTGTATTTTTGAGTTTCTAATAATTTTTTATTGCCTTGGAAATTATTGGTATATATTCAAGCCACCATTGTTGATGGAGACTTTCATGTGTATTCTTATAAAAATGTACATATATATACCCTCTTCATACATATTCCCACATAGTGTGGGGAAAATTTACTATGGTTAAAAGGGAATGTGTGTGTGTGTTTGTGAAGGTTCGAATTCATCTAATATTAAAAATATGGTTTTAAGCATCTAATATCAAAGGCAACATGTTTTGAAGTGGGTTTTTTAATGTAATCCCCTATAAAGAATTCTATAAATTTCTAATGTTCTTTTAAATGTATTTTTATAGATTTAAAATATAATTAGAAGTCTTCATATTCTTGAAATTATTTTTTATTTGGAATGGACCTTCACTATATGACAGTTATTTGTTGAATTAACCAAGTGACTCTTTAAAAATATTTCAATATTTGTTAATGTTTTCCCATGGTTTTAAATTGGTGTGGAAACTATTTATGGTTTTAATTGCCTCTAAAAGTGGTTTAAATAATTGGCATGGAAATTGGTTTCATCACATGTGTTGGATTAAATTCAAATTTTTATTTTTGAAAGTTACTTCATAATTTCAATAATGTATTTGAATCTGGTTGGTGTTTTTCGAAGTGGGAGTGATTTATTAAGGGTTTAAATTTAATGTTTCAGATGTTTTCTTATTTTAAAATGGGGTGTTTCCTTTTATATAATGAAATTGAATTTTCTATGTGTTATTAGATTATTCCAGGATATTTATTGTGTATTCCCATGGATATATATTTGGGTTACAAATAGTTATTCAATTGGATTTAGAAATATATTTTTTCATATAGGATAAGGTCCTTGTTTCTAATTTATGATGTATTGATTATTTATTTTTCCCCTATTGATCCAACATATTTGTTGATGATGATTATCTAATCCAAGTTATTCATGTTTGTTATGTGGTTCAAGATGTTCATAGGTATTGTGTTTCTTTCAAAGGGATGGTTGGTTTCAAACAAGGGATTGTGATGTTATCCCATGGGGATGGTTATTGTAATGTGACTCTTTGTTTGTAGCCCCTATATTTATAATTCCTTGTAGATACCAAAGATACTAGGGGAGAAGTAATGGGAAACCTATATTTCTTGTGGACAATAATCTCTATCTCATTTCCCTTATTTGAGAGACATTTTTAGGCTAGTGAGTTGTAAACAATCAAGCTAGATGAGAGCGATTCAGATGATAGATGTGTGAGCCAATATTACTTGCAAGTAGTTAGGTCCACCTTTAGGTGTCTTGTGATGTTTTATAAGTACCAATGGTTTTTCCTCATGTTATGTATCATATTTTATGCCTTGTTTATCATATTTTGATTATGTGAGTTGTTTACTATTTATATTGTTAATCTCTTGACATGTTCATTATTTTAGGATTGAGCTTTAACTATATGTTGTTTTCCATAGGATATTTTTTTTAAAAAATTTATTATTTGTGTGGAATTACCTTGTACATAGTTAACTTACATTCAAAATAGTTTTTTTATAAGTTTTGAAAGTACTTTTTGAAAGGTATATCTTCTGGATATTTAGTTTATATTTTTTAAGAAATCAGTTCTTCTATGAAATGGTTTGGAAAAGGGGAATTGGGATTGGATTGTTTCCATTGGTTTAAAAGTTTAATTAAAAATGATTGGCAATATTTTTATTTTTTATAATAAGGATAGTTTTTTGGAAATTCTATCTGAGTTTCTGTTTAATACAGTATGCGAAATCCCAACATTGATAATGTATGTTCAAACTAGTAATTTATAAACTACTTTTCTAAGAGATTTTAATTTAGTTAATGAGTAGTGGTGGCATATTGAGTGATTTTATTATCATGATTATATTCCATTTTTAATTTTTGGTTCTACCCATATATGTTTCAATCACAGAGAGAGTGTGGTTGTGTGGTTTGTGTTGACCTCCGAGGTCACATTAAGGTATTTCTAGTTTTTATACCTTTTAACTACTATTATTTATTATAGTGTAATATTTTTGTCTTTTTATATTATATTTATAGGGAAAACCCATTCCCATTTTAGATATTTTTTATGTGTGGCATTAGTTTCAAATCTAAGTGTATTGACAAAGACTCTCGGGTATATGGCGGGCTAGCTCAGTTGATGGGTTGAGGGTTGACCCAGGTAAGTTCATTAGAAAATGGTATCAGAGCTTTTGATTTTCATTTTTATATAATCATAAGCCTTTTTAATAAACTCTTCTATTTGTAGTGTTAGTTTCTTTTAAATTAAGTATTCAAAACTAAGGATGTGGGTATAGGGAGAGTGCCATTAGCTATTTCTCACCCTATGCCTCGAGTTTCCATTGTTATTTTGGATTTTTTTCATTTATTTTGGCTTTTTGTTTTATGGGGGATTTTTATTGTGGTTTTATTCCAGTGGAGTTTGTATTTGATCCTCAATGGAATGGATTGAGTTTATTTTGGGGTCATATGTAATTTTTTAGTATGTTGAAAAAGAACGAAGTTGAGACATGAGGTTGGTTCTTTAGTCCTAAAAAAACATGATACTACTAAACACTTAATTCTAGACATTCCTTATGGACCAATGCATGATTAGCCTATGGTCATCAACCATGTGTAAAAGTGAGACATTGTTCTAAAACCTGGTTTATTTTTAAATTTAGACTACTTAACCCTCGGATTTCTTAGCGTAGGTAAGGGGAATTTGAAAAAGGTCATGACTGGTCCGATGATATTTTTGGAATCAGTGGATGGACATTCTAATTGAGGCTGGTGTTATGAATTTTTAATGATATTGTACATGTGATGTAAAATTGATTTTTGGTAATGGAGAAAAATGTATTTCAAAAGAAAAAAATGACTGTTTTTTTAGACAATGCCTTAGTTATTTCTAATAGAATAATCTTGGTTTCATAAAAATGTTTTGAGATAGTATATTTAATTTTAATTTTGGAAAATGTTTTATGTGTGATTGGTTTTCTAACTAAGTGGAAATGATGTTTGAAAATATGGTTTCCCACTTTCTAGGGAAATTGGTGTTTTCCAAATTAGATTTAAACCCTTTGTGTAAGATCTAAAACTTATAATAATTTATGTTCTTGTTTATGTTTTAGTTAAAACACCTTTATTGTTAATGGAATGGTTCTTTGGTGTATTAGGAGTCTTGGGGGTATCCTGGGGGTTATGGACACAAAAGGGTGAAATAAGGTCCATCCAATTCATGTTGCATAATTGGCACAGGGTTATTAATAACCATCTTCTATAACTATGTGGGACTAGATGAGGAAGGTTCACAGTTTAGAAACAGTGAAAGGAGGAAGGATGAAACGGTGTAGGCTTGGACCAATCCATCCCATACATCCAATGCATAGTTCTTCAAATTGTTTAGGATTCAAGAATAATTTGCGACCTACGCCACCTCTTAAAAATAGGGTGGTGCACAGTTGGCACATGGTTTGGCCAAAATTGTGGAAAACCCACATACCACATTAAAAATAATAAATTTCCCATTTTACCACCTCAGTCCTAATGACCACTAACCCAATTTTCCTCCCATTTTACCCTAAAGCTGGAATGCTTTTGAACAATTTCCACCATCCTTATACAGGGACTATTATCCATCGATTCTTGTCCATTTAGAGTGAGGTTGAGTGAAAATTGAAGATCCAGGTGAGTCAAACACTCCTCCTACCTCTATTTTCTAGAAGATGCCTTATTTAATCATTCTTCTCCATAAATCCCTAAATCCCACTTTTTCCAAAATATTATAATTTGGTTATTTGAATGTTGTTTGATTTGGAATCAATGGAAACGTTTAAGAGAGGGTTCATCTAAGAACCTCTGGTAGATATCCAACAAGTTATATCCCATAGTCTTGATGCTGTCTAGGTATTTTAGGTTTTTTTGTGGTATAATTTTCCTTTCAATTTATACACCTTGATAAGAAATAATAAATGGGTTGAGTGAATGATGAGTTGAACCCGTCATAATTCATGTGTATTTCGTTGTGGTTTAATAGATCCAGTTAAGGCTACCCATGGGATATGATACTACCATGAACATGGAATTATATTGTTAAATAAGAAATTGATGTTTTTATACGATATAACCTATGAACGTTAAGTTCATAATATTAACATTGGTTTCATAAATGGAACCAATGATAAATTTGTTAATCTTATTATCAGGGAATAAGGGGGAAATTTTTTCTAACATGAATGTGTTAAATAAACTAGGGAACAAAAATGGTAATTGTGTTAAAACAGTTAAATAAGAATGTTCATGTGAATAAGTGTTATTAGCAGGGTAATGGTTTGAGGATCTACTTACATGGGTTGGGCTAGACTAAGGCTCTGGGTTCCACCCCTATATTGCTTGGTTTAGGGTGTCAGACTGAGGCTTTATGACCCTAATGAATGAACATGATAGTATTACCTATACTAAGGCTCTGAGGTAAGTTTTTATATATATTTTTTTGAAATTATTTTCACTATAAACTGATTCTCCTAATGAATAATGGAATTTTAAACCCATTATACATTTTTTTATTTCAACATAATAGGATGAGGCAAGTTTCATGGGCATTGGTGACTCATGGAATTAATTTTGAAAGTGGATAATGTAATCCTATTAATTAATAGAACCTAGTTCATATTTCATTATCTTATAAATTACCATATTCCTGTACACACTATTTCATAATCGATATTTTGTAGACTTTTTTGGTGGAGACCTGTTGAATTGTACCAAAACCCTGGTTGGGATTCCATTCAGTACCTGGAAGGCTTTGTAGTTGCATGTTAGGATAATGGAAAACGCCCTATGCTAGAGAGTTGATTTGAGGCTCTGGGATGTGCACGGATGAGGGAACCGGACTTGGTGTTGGGAATAATTTTGGTGATTCTTTATTTTTCCTTTATTTTGGGGTTTTCCTTTACACCTGGTGTTATTAGAAATAACATGGTATATTAACTCTTGGTTTTTATCATGTACCTAATGTTGGGAAATGGATTTTTAATGCATGATTATTTTTTATACTATATTCATTATTTTTTATTTTATCTATTGTGGATCACTCAAATGAAGAGGTTATAGTCTCCCCATGTGTCTCATTAGACCCTCACTTTTAGTTGGCAGTCGTTATCATATGGGGAGGCACTCACTAAGTCATATAACAAATCGTCTTAGGGAAATAGTTATAGGAGAAATCAGGTTGGGGTGTTACAAAGGTGTAGTAGAGAAGTATATTTTCTATTATATATTTAATTTTTTGAAGGTAGAAATGAGATTAGGATTTTTCAGAACATGGAAATGAGCCTGTTCAGGGTATTAGTAGACCCATTTATGGGTGAAAACCCGAGTTCCTTGGGTGGGATTTTTTTCTTGATAATAGTTTTCATGGTTGAATGTTATTTCACCTTGGTTAATTCACTTGATGTGTGTTGTTATTGTTTAATGGAATTGTTGTTGTGGGATGAAATGGCCTGAGATCATTCATATATTGATCATTTAAGCACATAGGGATATATGTGACATGAATCTTATTATTAACACATGGTAAAATATATTGTGGTCAAGTATGTTCATTGGAAATACATTTTGATTCTATTATTATTTTTAGGAAAAAGTGACTACTAAAGAATTTATAATGCTATAAATAAATAAATAATGTTGTTGAATGGTTAGAAAATAGTTTCTAGTGATAAATTTCTATCTATTTAAATAATTAATGGATGATAATTGAAAAAATGATTACTATGGTGTTTAACTTGAATTTTGAAATGTGAAAGCTTGGTTTTTCTTATTTACTATGAGCCATTATTGGGATGGTTCAGGGTAGTGATAAATATGGGATTATTTCCACTATGATAATGTATGAGGAATGAGTTTCTATGTCAAGTATTTTTTCATCTTTTTTGTAAACTATGGAAACATTATGATATGTATTTTGAGACATGTGTTTGACACTATAGTGAGATGCCACCATGGAAATGCCTATTTATTCGTAGATACGATGAAATCACTAAGAATGTTACTTCAATGGTAGGTAAGGAACCTTCTATGGTTCTAGGAAATTCATGGGATGATCGATCTTTTGTGAACATTGATAGTTTTATAATGATGATGGAAGGAGGCTCAAGGAGCTTTGTGTTGAGTATGTTTGACCTGAAAATAAAGTTTAAATTGTAGTACCCTCCAAATTTATCAAGAGGGGTGGAACTGAGGTAGACGAGTTTTGGATATCCATCCATATTTTTTTGGATCACTTAGAGACCCCTCTGAATAATAGATCTATGTTGGAAGCTTACATGTTGTTAGGATTGGAAAAACACTGGTAGGATATATTCATTTAGACTGAGCTCGCAGATGGTATTTTCTAGAAATATTTCCTTAAATATTTTCTGTAACATTTTTACTCAGAGACTATGAGATAGAAGAGAGTTGAAGAATATATGAGGTTGACTCAGGGCACTATGTCCATGAGGGATTATATTGGCCATTTCACTAGCTTGAAATACCTTATTAATACATTTTTAGGGGAAAAGGTTGCTAAGGTGAGACATTTTAGGACAAGATTATTTATGAGATCATGTCCTAAGTGAATATCTTCCATTTAAACAAGTTCTCTAATGGAGTGAATCTGATTCTCAATTATGAAGGGATCCTTATGGAGGATTATCATGGTGGACATGTTCGTTCAATTTTGTGGTCCAATTGTATGACTTCGGATAGTAGAAAGTTCCATTTTGAGGGTTTCTGCCAGGGGCTGTAGACAGAGTATCTAGGGAAGAGGATTGACCTCTCAGGTTAGAGATCATGTGTTCTATTATCAGTGTGGTAGGTTGGGAAAAAAATTTGGTATGTGTCTCTGACCACAATTTTAGTTCCAAGAATGTAGAAGGATGGGGAATGTGTATAGGTATTGTAGGGACACTTAAAAAGTGTGTAGTGATGGGGGATCTCGATATATGAATTGTGTAGGAAGGGGGTATGCTACCCATTACCATGCCAGAAGTTGGTGCTCTACTCAAAATACTAGATAGGTAGGTGGGTATGGAGCTTCAGTGTAAGAGAATCCTTATTAGCTGGGTAGTGTAGCACTTGGAACGTGGACCAGAGCCTAGGGAATAGGGGAATGACATCTTTATGTAGTTCATCCTACACCTGATAGTGTAAAGGTTGGACCATCAAATTTTCAAGGTAGAATTATTATATATTTTATACATGCTAGTGATTTATTTGATATAGGGGCCCATATTATTTTTTAACTTCTTCTTTTATGAATGTTTTTGTTTTATCATAAAAACATATGTGTTGATCAATGTCAATTGATACACCATTTTTAGTACAACTATAGAATATCAAACAGTGTAAAGTGTGTGATCTCAGGGTTGGAAGGTATCATTTCTATTGGGACTTGTTCATGCTTGAGTTTTTTAGTTTTGACATGATATTTGGGATGGATTACTTATTGTCTTATCAATCCCATATCGACTCTTATAATTTAAGGGTAATGATCATGTCCCTTGAGGGAGAAACTTGTGTTCATCATGGGGAATTAGATATCCAAACTGGTCATGCAGGGCCAGTTCAACATCAGTTGCATGATATCATATCCCAAGAGTTATTTCTCATGATTTATGATATAGGATTGGAGCCGGATGTCTTTCCACCTATATTAGATTGTTTTTAGGATAACTTCCCTAAGTATTTCTATCACACCCGTCATCTTAAATTATTATTATTTTTATTATTATTAATTATTGTCTTTGGGTTCTCACAACAAGGCCCAGGTTGGGTCTCGGACTAAAATCATTGTCATTTTTTTAGCGAGTTTCGGGCCTGTGAGCGGTCACTGCACGGTATGCGGTAGCTGGATGATCGCCCCAGCTGCTTGTGTGAATGCCCAAGCAGTCTGAGTTGAGGTGCGCAACTTGCACTCGATTTATTAAATTGACTACCGAACATGCAGGGATCCGATTTTCAGAGTAAGGTAAATAAACAGTTTAAAATTTTAAAAAGAACGTTCGCTAATAATAATAATAATTTTACATTTTTTTTATTATTAAGGTTATTACTAGGAGTATAAATTTTATTACTGATATTGTTATTATTATTACTATTATTTTATTATTTTTATTTTGTGATTATTATTATTACTATTGTTATTATATTAAATTGAAAAAAAAATTCTGTCTAAACTCTATCCTACCAACCCCCCCCCCCCCTCCTTCCCCTCTTCCACCCTATGTGTCCCCCCTCATCGGCCAGCAGCCGCCCCCAGCTTCGCCCCCTGATCCCCTCCCCTCCGGCCTCGCTCCGCCTCGGCGCCCCGGTCGCACGCCCTGCTCCCTCCAACGCCCAACTCCCCTTGTCCCGGCCTCGCTCCGCCCCGGCGCCTAGCCGCGCCGCCCTGCCCCTCTAGCGCCCCGCCGCGCTGCCCTCTCGCTCCAGCGACCCCGCCATGCCGCCCTGCAACTTTGGCGACCCCGTCGCGCCGTCCAGCACCTCCGGCGAGCCCTCACCTCCGTTCGTCCCACTTCTGGCTGCCTTGCACCTGGCCGTCCCTGCTCGTCGCACCCCCCTTTGAGCCACTCCGACCCGCCGGCCTTTCGCAGCACCTCCGCACCATCTGGCACCCCCCTCCCGACCAGCCGACCTACCTCGTCCCTTTCCGGCGACCCAAACCCCCATGCTCGCCCCTATCCGGCAACCTGCAACCCCCTTTGTGGTGATTTTTTGTTGTTTTGAGGTTATCCATTGTTAGAGTTATTGTTTGAAGTTAAACCATAATTTTTGTGTGTGTAGTCTTATCTTGTATGTTGGTTTTGGATTCCCGCAGGTGTGGTTGTGGTGCGAACGGGGTTCTGCACCATTTTTTTGGGAGGTCCAACAATGTTTGAGGTAGGTGGTTTTGCATTTAATGATTTTTTATGAATTATTTTTCTTCTTAAATTATATTAACATATATATTAATTGGTTTGTTTGATGTAGATCAGGTTTTTAATTGAATTTGATAGGTATATATGGTATGTGCGTGTTTCTGTGAAGAACCATGTTTAATTGTTTATTTTCATTTCAAAAACTTTGCAGTTTTTGTTTTGGTTTAGCGTCGATGTGCGGAGAGTCATAAAAGATGTTTTTGAACAGGTTTTGGTGTGTGTAAACTGAAAAGTTGTTTTTTTTAAAAAGCGGCAATGTTTTTTGTGTGCAAATAGGTCCTTCATTTTATAAAATGTTTTATGGGTTGGTTATTAAGTGTGAGTCATGTTTTGGTCTGATGATGTTGTGTGTCTTATTTTCAAATGTTTTCTTATATGAAACTGATTATGTTTTGATGTGATCCTTGGTTTCCCCATTTTTAGATGTTTTATAAATTATTCAAATGGTTTATTACTTAAATCATGTGGTGTGTATGATGTTTGAAAAGTGGTTGGTGTGTCTATAGGTTTTGATTGGATTCAAATATAGAGTTTGGTTTTTCTTTGATACGTGTTTTGATGTGATATTTTCAAAACATATCGAGCTAGTTATTTTGTGTTTTTTGTTCGTATGGATTGTTTTTAGTTTTTGTTCATGTATTTTATTTGTCTTTTCGGTTGCAGCCTGTTGGCGGGGTATCCCCGCGTTACCGCGATCATCAGTTTGTTCATGCTTGTGCTCATGCGCGAGGCATGTCACGCCTTTGTGTTTGGACAGTGAGCCGAGGTAGGTCCCCCACTGCACTTATGGTGTTATGGTTTCATCAAGGTAGAGCATTCTTTCGGGATGAGTCGCATGTATGGTATATTCTGGATTTTTCACGATCTATTAGGTTTGACCAATGTTTCTTTTAGTGTTTATTTGTATTTGGCGGACGATTGAGAGGTTGAGTTCAGTTTTTGACCCCTAGGTGACACTTTTTCCATTTCCCTTACTGAGTGTTGTGTGTTGTGTGTGATTTTCCATTTGACTAACAACTAATGTTTGGATTTCTAAATAGTTTGCAAAAAGTTTTAAAATGAAATACACCTGTTTATTTCAACATTAAAATTGTTCTAAATGAAAAAGGACAATGGAATTTTACTTGTTTTAAAAATGAAAGTATTTGTGGGAACCATATTTTATATAATTTAGTGCAAACCTGGAATTGATAAATTCTTTGTTTAAGGGTATGTTCATTGGGAATGGAATTATTCGGGCCAACCTAATGAGTTTTAATACTCACGCCTATAGTGTTTTCTTGTTTTTAGTTCTTTTTCAGGTTCCAGCTCCAGTTTTTCGCCTTGAGCAACATTGGTTGTGGTATTGGAGAGTGGCCCATGGGGTCTCATGGAGTTTTGGTCGTGGTCAGGTTAGTAGCGTTGTTCATTGTTCATTATTTATTTGTTTTTTTCTATTTATTTTTCCACTGCTTAGTTTATTTTCATTTGGGCCAAATCGTTCCCACCAGTTTAATGTTGATTGTCGGCACTTGTTTCTAGCCCGTGTGGATCGGGAACGCCCCTCGGGCCATGTCGCGGACCGGCTTGGGTGACCGGTTCAGGTTCATCCGGGGTTGGTTCATGAAACAATCGTACCAAAGGGGACCTTGTTATTTGGGATGTCCGGTAGATGGAGATTAGGACTATCAGGAGTTCAAAGGTAGGTACGGGAAGGACGTAATGAACCCTCTCTGGTTCCTAACCTCGAGTCGCCAGGGGTAGTCTGGGAATTGAGTCTTTGTCTCGTCTTGGTTTTTTTTTTTGCATTGAGGGATGACAATGGAGGCAATCCGATGTTACACTATGATCTCACATCGAGTAGTGACCCATGTGGAGTCTGGGTACATGGTTTGAATTCCTCCTATTGGTCGACACTTACTTGGGACATGGCCCACTACCATGTCGCCAAGTTAAGCGTGACTACTAGTCCCTCACTCTAGTTTTTTATACAATTTGAGTGTTTTTTTCATTCTGGTTTGTGTAAGTACGTTTTTTTGGAAGTGAAAAAGGGATTTTGAAAATGGGACTAATTTCTTTTAAAGGTATTTAAATGTATGAAATAGTTTTAAAAACTAAAAGCTCTTGATTTTTAAATCCGTTGTTTTCTTGGTTTTGGTCGAAAACAGTTTGGGGTGAAACCTCACGACCTCTTTATGAACGTTTGCACATGCAAGAGAATGCATGGAAAGTGTGTGATAGTGCGCGTATGAATGGAAGCAGATGAAGACATGTGCAACAGTTCATGGGATTACCTGGGTGTGTATTCAAAATAAGAGGCTTGACCTTGTTTTCTGAATTGGATTTTAAAAAGGGAAAATGGTCTTGGAATGTGATTTTGGATTAAAAAGTGGTTTTCGTATTTGGAAAGTGGTCGTAGAAGAAAGTGGTTTTGAAATAAAAAAATGTGGTGGTTTTGGAATCTAAAATGGAACGTGAATTTTGGACAGGTAATTTTGGGTTGTGTTTGTGGTTGTTTGGTTTTTTTATGAGCTGGTTGTTTTTGGATGAGTGTGCTTTATTGATGTTGCTTCGATTGATATAGGTTTTGGCTTGGTGTTTCTTATGTTGTTCAGAAATGCAGCCCAGAAAGGTCCCCAATGTTTTTGATGAGTCATGCCCTGTTTTTGGTCCTTCTCGGATGTTGTATGTCCTCCATGGTGATTGGAGTCTGTTAGAGTCAGTACAGTGGCTTGAAGAGGTCGAGTGCATCTTCAGGGTATTGGGAACTCCCGAAGCTGTTAGAGTACATGCTGTTTGGGTTTGTTCAAAGGTCGAGCTCTGGATGAGTAGGAGTTGTTCTCCCCGCCATTACAGCTAGTTTTGTTTATGTGGTATGTCTTCAAATCCTTCTTAATTCAATGGTTTATACTTGTGGAGGTGAAGAAGAAGAAAATGGAAGATCTCATGCTTGTTCAACATGGCCAGCAGACGGTGAAAGCGTATGTCGACCATTTTAAGAATCTTGCATCTCTTTTTTCGGGGGTAGTGTCATAGGACGGGATGAAGACTTCACCCTTAATCATGGGTCTTCGTCTAGAGATCAAGGAGTGAGTCCTCC
Organism: Viscum album; assembly: GCA_963277665.1. Taxonomy (NCBI): domain Eukaryota; kingdom Viridiplantae; phylum Streptophyta; class Magnoliopsida; order Santalales; family Viscaceae; genus Viscum; species Viscum album. Next base: position 1,154,144,383 of record OY728120.1, read on the forward strand.
CTTTTTGGGAGAATAACATTTGAGAATATGGTGCATGATGTGTTCTTAGCAGGGTTGGTCTCCGGAGTGCAAACGGTTGGCAATCCACCGTATCTGGTTGCTCGTGAAGGTCCCCTATCTGACGAGCAAAGTTTTTCAAGTGAATTTGTTTCTAAAGAGTTATCTTAAGTGACTCTATCTTCCAGTTCGTCAGACCATCTAATGTTGTACTGTCAATATGGATGTTTAGGGAATACAAGTCGTCATATCACACCCCTCCAAAGAGGTGTCGTCATTGCAGGTGTCTGGATCATCATGAGATGCTTTGCAGGAAGCATCATCTGAGGAAGACATTGTGACCAGAAGGTTTCAGTGCCTCACTGTGAGGCATGGGATACTTTATCCATCAGATCCCCATCCATAGGTCTTGGGGTGAAGCTCGCGTGCAGTCATGAGTTTTCGGGGGTGTGACACCTTAGTTGGGGTTACGTGTTCCCTGTTGGTAACGAAACATTTAAATTCCTTCCATTCTTGTCCATCCACTGTTAAAGTTTTGGCGCTGTTGTAGGATCGTTGTGTTGTCCTGAGGATAGGAAGAACATGTTCGTTTTTAATCCAAATAGTCTTGTTTGCCTGATTATGGTGTTCCGGATGGTGCGTTTTTCTTAAAAGTATGTTTGGACCTTGCGTGGGTTAATCTTGGTTTAGTGGTGTTAGTTTGGAGATGTAAGTGCCTGCGAAGGAGTTAAGGCTTGTTGTTATACTCGGGTTCACTGTTGGAATCAAATCCTGCTTGGAGGCTTTTCTCTAGTGTTTGGGTTTTCTTTGGTCTGAGTCGACAGTTCCATGTTTTAGTGGAGGTGTTGTTTCGCTTGTGCTATAAATGATAGTTTGGGTTAGTTGGGAGTTCCCACGTCTCCCCCCCCCCTCTCGGGGTGGTGTGTTTAAGTGTTAAATTTCTGCACTAGTTGAGATCTTGTGGTGGGGAGAACCCTTTATTGTTCTCATGTTCTCTTGTACTGTGGTTTCCTTCAGTTTTAGTCAGGCATGGATTCTTTCCATGTCCATTGTTCAGCTGCGTGACTTTCTGGGGGTAGAAAGTGTCTATGGTGGGGAGAATTGTCACACATGTCATCTTAAATTATTATTATTTTTATTATTAATTATGGGATTCGGGTTCTCACACCAAGTCCTAGGTTGGGTCTCAGACTAAAATTTTTTCATTTATTTATTATAGCGAGTTTCTGGCCTGCGCGCAGTCACAGCACGGTAGGCGGTAGCCGCATGATCACCCCAGTAGCTTATGCGAATGGCCAAGCAGTCTGAGTTGAGGCGTGCAACTTGCGCACGGTTTATTAAGCTGTCTACCAAACGTGAGGTGATCCGGTTTTCAGAGTAAGGTAAATAAACAGTTTTAAATTTTATGAAGACCGTTCGATAATAATAATAATAATTTTACATTGTTTTTTATTATTATTAAGGTTATTACTAGGATTATTAATTTTATTAATGATATTGTTATTATTATTACTCTTATTGTATTATTATTATTCTGTTATTATTATTATTACTATTGTTATTATATTAAATCGAAGAAAAAAAATCTGTCCAAACCCTATCCTACCAGTGCCCCCCCTCCTTCCCATATTTCACACCATGCACCCCCCCCCCATCGTCGCCCAGCAGCCGCCCCCGGCGTTTCCCCCTAATTCTCCTCCCCTCCGGCCTCGCTCCACCTCGGCACCCCGGCCGTACGCCCTGCTCCCTTCGGTTCTCGGATCCCCTCGTCCCAGCCTCGCTCCGCCGCGGTGCCCAACCGCGCCACCCTGCCCCTCTGGTGCCCCACTGCGCTGCCCACTCGCTCCGGCAACCCCGTCGCGCCGCCCTGCTGCTTTGGCGACCCTTCCGCGCCAGCCAGCACCTCTGGTGAGCCCTCTCCTATGGCCATCCTACTTCCGGCTGCACCGCACCCAGTCGGCCCTGCTCTCCGCATCCCCCTTGGAGCCGCACCTACCCGCCATCCTTTCGCAGTTCCGTTGTGTTGTCCGGTGCCCCCTCCCGACCAACTGACCTACCTTGTCCCTTTCCAGCATCCTGAACCCCCATACTCTCCCCTTTCCGGCAACCCAAAACCCACTTTGTGGTGAGTTTTTTTTTTTGGTTATCCATTGATAGGGTTATTGTTTGAAGGTAAACCATAATTTTTGTGTGTGCGATCTTATCTGGTATGTTTGTTTTGGCTTCTCGGAGGTTTGGTTGCGCACCATTTTTTTGGGAGGTCTATGAATTTTTAAGGTATGTGGTTATGCGTTTAATGATTGTTTTATGAATTATTTTTCTTCTTAAATTAGTTTAGCATATATATTAATTGGTTTTTTGGATGTGTATCAAGTTTTTAATTGAAGTTGATCGGTATATATGGTATGTGCATGTTTCTGTGAACAACCATGCTGAATTGTTTATTTGAATTTCAAAAACATTGCAGTTTGTGTTTTGGTTTAGCGTCGATGTGCGGAGAGTCATAAAAGATGTTTTTGAATAGGTTTTGGTGTGTGTAAATTGAAAAGTAGTTTTTTTAAAAAGCGGCGATGTTTTGTTTGTGGAAACTGGTGCGTCATTTTATAAAATGTTTAATGGGTTGTTTGTTAAGTGAATGTCATGTTTTGGTGTGATGATGTTGTGTGTTTTATTTTTAAGTGATTTCATATGTGAAACTGAGTATGTTTTAATGTGAACCATGGTTTCCCCATTTGTGGCGGTTTTATAAATTATTCAAATGGTTTTTTTCTTGAATCTTGTGGTGTGTATGATGTTTGAAAAGTGGTTGGTGTGTCTATAGGTTGTGATTGGATTCTAATATAGAGTTTTTTTATGTGTTGATATATGTTTTGATGTGATATTCCCAAAACATGTCGAGCTAGTTATTTTTTTTGTTAGTATGGATTGTTTTAAGTTCGTGTTCATGTATTTTATTTATCTTTGTGGTTGCAGCGTGTTGGCGTGGTATCCCCGCGTTACCGCGATCATCGGTTTGTTCGTGCTTGTGTGCCTACGTGAGGCTTGTCGCGCCTTTGTTTATGGACAGCGAGTCGAGGTAGGTCCCCCATTTCACTTAATTTAGATTTAGAATTTACTAATTTCTTGTTGTTTTATTAATTTTTAATTAATGAGAAATAATATAAGATAACTAATTTCTAAATCATTATTCATTGTCAAAGAGCTGCTTTTTTAATACTCGACAGTTGAAACATTTTCCTGACAAGCGGACACCCAGTATTGAAAGAATTCATGTTTGGCCTTTAAAAATAATTCACGAAATTTCAAATGTAGTTCTAGTTTTAAAGATAAATGATTTCTTTTGAACAAGTGTTTTGGGTTTTCTTGAGAAATGAGTTCTTTCTTTAAAATTAGTGAAGTCTCGTTTGGTACATTAATAAAATAGATTATTTTGGAAAACCCACTCGTTGGTGATCGTTGGTGTGCGTTGATTGAGTGAGATGTATGTGAGGTTTTTGCATCATGATTGATTAATTTACATTGTGGATGAAACCCCTTTTTATTGCTTGTGTTGACATGGGAATCTGGAATAGTGAGTGAATCTTCTGAGAACGATTGTCGCACTAGTTTAGATTACGCACTGGCTAGTGGCCCAATTGTAGGGGAATACTGAGTTATTGATGCTATGGGGATTGGGACCCTCTGTTAGGCCATGTAGGGCTATGCCGGGAATTAGGGAGTTATGATGTCATCGAGTTAGATCAGGCTTTCGGGATGAGTCACATGTATGGTATGTTCTGGATTGTTCCTGATCTCCTAGGTTTGACCCATGTTTCTTATAGTGTTTATTTCTATGTAGTGGATGATTGAGAGGTCGAGTTCGGTTTCTGACCGTTGTGTGCCACTTTTTCGATTTCCCTTAGTGTGTGTTGTGTGTGATTTTACATTTGTCTAACAACTAATGTTTGGATTTCTAAATTGTTCGAAAAATGTTTTAAAATGCAATGCACCTGTTTCTTTCAACATTAAACTTGTTTTAATTAAAAATGGAAATGGACTATTACTTGTTTTAAAAATGAAAGTGAATATGGAATCCATATTTTATATAATTTAGTGCAAACCTGGAATTGATAAATACTTTGTTTAATGGTTTGTGCATTTGGAATAGAATTAGTCGGGCCTACCAACTAAGTTTTAATACTCACGCCTATAGTTTTTTCTTGTTTTTAGTTCTATTGGAAGTTTCAACTCTAGTTGTTTTCCTTGAGAAAAATTGGTTGTGGTATTAGAGTGACCCACACGGTCACATGGAGTTTTGGTCGTGGTCAGGATAGTAGCATTGTTGGTTTTTGTTTATTTGTTTGTTTTTGTTCTATTTATTTTTCTCCTTCTTTGTTTATTTTCTTTTGGGCGAAACTGTTCCCACCATTTTAGTTTTGATGCCTGGAACTCATTTCCAACCCGTGGGGATGTGGAACGCCCCTCAGACCATGTCGCGGACCGGCTAGGGTGACCGGTTCATGTTTGTACCGAGGTGGTTCGTGACAATTTCTTAGTGTTATCACTTCATAGAGATGTCGATTTTATGATTGAGTTAGTACCTGGAATGGATCCAATATTCATCCCTCCGTATAGGATGGAACCATTAGAGCATAAATTGTTTAAAACTCAATTAGAGGAATTAGAGAATAAAGGGTTTATTCACCCAAGTATGTTCCCTTGGGGATCCCTATTTTCTTCTAAGAACGGTGGTTTGACGTAGACTTTGGGTGTCTATTTCTAGAAGTTGAATTGGAAGAAAGGAAAGAATTGATATCCCCTTCCACATATTGATGATCTTTTTGACCCGCTTAAATGTGATTTTTATTTTCTCCAAAATTTATTTGAGGTTATGGTGTCATCACCTGAGGGAAGTCCTTCTATTATACCACATATTTGTTTTACAATAAGGTATTTTTTGTAACAGTTCATTGTGATTCCTTTTGGGTTGAAAAATTCGAATGATATGTTTATTTCCAAAATGAACTGAATCTTCCATCTGTACATGGACCAGTACGTAGTTTTTAATTGGATGACATATTATTTTACTCTCAAACTCATGAGGATCATTCCAAAAACCTTCACATCATCCTGTGTACACAAAAAGAGAATATCTTATAATCCAAGATACTTATGTGACAAATATTGATCAAGAATTTTATATTTATTGGGTCACATTATCTATGAGGAAGGAGTTTTAGTGGACCCATATAAATAAAATGTATTTTTATATTGGTATCATCCAAAGAATATTTTTTATATAAGAATATTTTTGAGTTTTTTGGGATATTACCAAAGGATCTTCAAGGAATTTTTCTCACATAGAAGAACTACCTTCGATATTAACCAAGGAAGGTGTCAAGTTAAATTGTTATGGATCATGTGAGAATTATTTATAGGATTTCAATAAGAGTTTGACTATTTCGTCAATTTTGGTCCTACTTGAGTAGGGTAAGAAGTATACCTTGTTTTATGATGCTTCTGGTATTTTTCATGGGGTAGTGCTGATGCAGGAAGATCGAGTCGTGGCATATGGGTCATGGAACTTGAGGCCACATGAATAAAATTACCCTAATAATGATCTTGTGTTAGTTGTGTTGGTTTATTCTTTAAAGTTTTACTAAAATTACCTTTTGGGAGAACTGTTTATTAGGTATACTAACCATAATATTTTAATTTACACCATTTCTTAGCATTATTTGAACCTCCAATAGTGATGATTGGTAGATTTTATGAAATATTTTGATTATTAGTTGGAATATATTAAAGGTAAATGGAATAGTGTTTTAGAAGCTCTGAGATGAAATACATGGACTCAAGGAGTCTGGGAGTCTTGTTTTCAGTGGAATATGATGGCCTTGTTTGCTGAGATGCATGTAGAGTCATAAGAGGGATATTTATAGATGACCCTTGTATCTTGGTCATTTTAGTCAAAAATGTAAATAAAGATCAAGGATAGGTATTATTAGGATCTAAATTTATTGGCTTTGAGATAAATCCTTGAAATTAGTGGGTCACCAT